>OX243987.1:12502500-15002500 GCA_945859715.1 Apamea sordens
TCAGGATTTAATCTGACAAACAACATACAAACAAACAAATTTTACCTCTTTTTAATATTGGTAGTATAGATACAGCATTCATTCTTGGTACATCCACACTAAAATATCAAGAAAAGAATAGTAATGTTTTTGTTCTAGTTCTATGTTCTTTTGGTCTATACCCACCTTTCTGGTGAGGAATAAACCTTCATTCTTCATTTCAGAGTAATCTTAAACAGCGATTAAAGGGTCATACCAAAAGGACGACAATAGCATCCTCGTGTTACAATAAAACTCACACGCTGCATGACTAATGAGTTTGTGTTAATTCACTCTCCCTCGTGACAACACTGAATAAAAGAGAAGCGGTTTCATTAATTAAACTTCAGAAAAACACCTTTTTTGTTATCAGAATGAAAATGTCGTAGCTATGGGAGCTCGCTATCTTTTCATTTCATATGTCAGCAAAGTGTACTTTTCCGAAGCGTATGTCATCACGGTTCTTTTCCGAAGCGCGTGTGTCATCGCTGTTCTTTTTTTATATCCTTCAGTGAACGCAACATCGACATGATATTCCAGAGAACAATTTACGGTTAAAATGTAAATTCTGTCAGCGGGCGTGTTTCGTCAACACTGCGGACCACAGGATTATTTTGTGGATCTAGTCCAATTACCTTCAATCATAGCTTGGCATATAATTTATGGTAATTAACTTGTGTAGTTAATTGCAGTAAATCATTACAGAATCCCGAACACTGTCATTATGTGTCGGAGTCACAATGAGCTGCATAGATAATTAGATATCAGTTTGATTGTCTTGACCCGGTAATACTATTATTAGGGTAGATAGCAATGTTGGAGGCACGAAGGCTGTTAATTAATTCGTCAAGTAAAAATTTATTTAATTTTAGGTAATTAATACCAGCAAAATTTCATAATGTAGCAATCCAAACCCGTTTTTGTGAAAGCTAGAACTGAGAACGCTATCAAAGCTGTTTTTCTGCTACATGGATAAAAAGTAAGTTTCATTAGCTGCCTTCACGCTGCAGGGAAAAGCGTCACATAACCGTGCTCCTATTCCATTCATCAAATTCTAATCCGCCGCTCCAGCGACCTGTTCACGTTCAGTCGGACGTGCTATATATGGATTTGTTGTATAAAATACTGTGCATTCACATTTCAGCACGAACAAGGCTCGTCCGAGTGACGTCTAGACAGCAGAGCCGGCGTCCAGACCGGCGCGGGCGGCGGGGGCCGGGCGAGGGGTGAGGGGGGCGCGGGCAGGCTCACCGCACACTACGACAGTCGGCGCGCAATTCGTCAAGAGACCGCTCTGCCGTAACTAGAGCACAGAGACACTCCGCCGCAGCTTTTGTTCACAAGTAAAATAAAGAACACAAAATGCAAAACAAGCGAGCGATACGATACCCTGATACACAGCGAACGTTATTGATAGTGCCTGAAATATGCTCCGTCATTTTGTCTGCAGCTGAAACGAGCTACGTTGTTAGTACAAGATGTATTGTACGAATAAATTCGGATGAGTTATTTCTTGAGTAGGTACATTTCGTTTGTTTTGTAAATATAGCGAGCAAACACCGGCAGCGGTGCTCGAGGTGCAGACCGCGCGAATAATAAGGGCGGCGCGCTTATGTGTTTTTAACAAAGTTGCCACTGCCGAAATAGAATGAGATTTTAGGAGCACATGGTAGCGTTGGCTGTTTGCCACGAGACGGACTTAAAGAAAATTTACTGGCCACAAAAATTTAGCCTCGCTACAGCGCGGCACCCCTCCGGGACGCACCGGTTAGATTAAAGTTTTGTTAATATGGAAAGGTTGCTGCGGCGTACGATTTCCCGTGAGATTAAAATGAACACATTTCAGATTTTCGAACTCGACCCAACTTTGAGTAGTTCGACACAACAATGGTCCGCTATGATAAGAGTGTGCGCAGTGATGTGTGGACATAATAATATATCACCCGCTCTGTTCGCCTAACACTTGACACGGGAACCGCTATTAAATTTGGCCTTTTGTAACGGCGTCCGTAAATTGTAAAAGTTCCTCTGACGAGCCCATTAACTAGGAAACGTTTAGAGCACGAGTGTTCGTTAACATGGCGCAGACAGAGACATGCAGGTTCAAATACGTTGTAGGTATCCTTTGTTAACGCGAACGTTCATAGCTTCGTAAAATGCATTGGTGGATGCATCATTCGAGTATGGATACCGTACTGCCTCTCTTTGTTTAATCACCAGCAGAATTCCTGACATCGATGCGCGTTAAAGTTATCAAGATCGGCGGCCGTTTCCGAGTTAGTCTTATGTAACAGAGTGCCAATCAGTATAGTTAGCGGCCGCCTTAGAGGCTTGCAGACAATCTCAGTAAATGGTGCCATTAGCTGAATGCGTAGCAGCTCACGCCGGGTAACGAGCGGCTTAGCCGCCGAGCCCGCGATCATTGAACGATTTGAATAATACATGGAAGTTGAAACACTCACCCAACATCGGCAAAGTTGGGATGCCGAAGTTAGGCGATAGGCTGCGTTTAAATAACGGCGTGCAGCGCGCCGGTTATGTATAAAATTGTTCACACTCTTCCGCAAATTGGATTTTCAGTGTACGAGCTTACGTACTCTATGAAAGTAGAATCATCGATAGGAAGCGTCACTTTAACAATACATTTATTTAAACGTAGGTATATACGAGTTATAACGAGTAAACAGACAAGAAAAAAGGAACAGAAAAATTCTCTTCTAGCATACCTACGATAGGAAAGACGTTCAGACAACTTGTGTATGAGTAGAAAATACTTACATAAAATAAAATAAAAACTATTCACTATTTTAAATATATAATACAATATGAGAATTTACTTACATATTTTACATACATAAAATAAAATATATATAAGTAGGTAATTATACTTAATGTAATTTAAAATAATAAATACAAAGGTAACTAAGGCGAAGTGGATAACGATAATGGTGTATAAAATCGGAAATAGTTGGTTTAAATCGCATACTTTTATTTGATTTACAACATTTAACTACAAAGTACAAAATTACATTTTTACGGCACTAATGAAAGATATCCAAAGGCCCAAAATTGAACCATATATACCTACCTCTACGCCTATTTTCGGGCAAGTATCTCTGCCTCTACGTAAGGTATAAAACGCGGTCCATGCAATACCTGATAAACCCATCGCACACTTGTACCGTGCACCGACTAATGATTAATATAAGTTCGATAAGCTCGGTACAAATGAACTGACAGAGACAGCGCGATAGTTTTCTCACGGGGTGCAATTAATCAAAGGACAGGAGCTGCCGCAGACGATAAATCATCCAGCTGGACTGTAACGAGCGTATCCTCTGCTGGAGCCAGGAATTTACCTAGTCCTTAACTGCTGGCATCTACTTATGATTGTGTTTCCGATCGGTGTATTGCTTTTATATCGGTCTATTATAAGAATGGTTTTTAGAAGAAGAGTAAAAGAGTGACTATAATTAGAACATTAAGGACCAATTCCACCAAACTTTTATACCTAGAACAATCCTAATCTTATCCTGAGTATAAATCTTGAATTTTTGACAGTTTCCATACTAGAACTGTCAGACGTCAATTTTATTTCACGAATAAAAGATATGATTTTGGTCAAATCAGCCCCTAAGGCAGGAACACTTGCACCACAAATCACTAAATTTAGCATTAACCCTATTTAAAACGTCATTCTATCTTTATCATCTTCAACCGATTGTCAAAAACAGAATGTTTTAAAATCTTATAGCGCTAAACGTATTTACTGATTTGTGGTGTAGGCGGGCCTAGGAATATAATTAGCCGATTCTTTAACAAAACTTTATCTAAAAGCTTACCGTTTGGTCAATGAATGATTGGAGAATACTCGGTCCAATGTGTTCAAAACTCTTTAAATTGAATAATAAAATATACGTTTCTATTTGGTAAATCTTAGCCCAGCAAGCAAAAACACTTTCCAAACTCGAGACTCCTTACGTTGTAGCGTCAAGGAGACGTCATCACACGCTGTCGCCTGCCTCCTCTGACAATTTCTTGCTCCAAATCTGTTAAAAAGTGTCCGTTGCAAACTAGTTTAATTTACTCACCGGCAACGTTCGGTTTCAACCAGCGACCCGGGAACTTAAACAAATTAAATTAAAAATTGCTGCACGGAATGTTAACAAAATGTTTAAAAACCGCTACGGGTGCACGCTCCTAAAATTTAATTTAATTACGTTACGTCGATTGTCGTTACCTACAATGTGAACTACACTTTACGGGTCAGTCAGACCCTAGCCGTATATCATAAAAGTGACAGCTCGACAACTGCTCCGGAATAAATAAAAGCTGGGGGATTCGGAACATAGTTCAGTGGATGGTTTGCGAACATGTTTTCTGGTTCGTCGACATTTTCTACCTGTTTTGTAGCATGCTCTTTTGTGAGCTGCAACTTATGCCTTTGATAGTTACTATTTAATCAAATATAACGCATTTCCTCGTCCATTTTCAACACTGTAATAAAATATAACACACAAAAACCATCATGTCAGATAAATTTAACCATGCTCTTTGCAACAAAGTGTTTGTAGCTTGTTACTTGTAGCACTTTTCATGATTGTGTTAAAAAGACTTCCATTTCAAATTCATCCTCCTTTCAGAGGATATTTTATTTATCAAAACTATTCCGACAGTGTCAACTGAAGAATTCTGGCCGTATATAATTTGGAGCACATTCCTTTTTCAAAGAGGCATATTAGATGTGGTGCAGGTAGGGCCGCCTCGTCGATGGGCCGGAGAGCGCCGCAGTGCGGCTGACCGCACCAAGCGCCTTCCCGAATGTTGCGCCATACACGACCTACCATGGGCCCTGAATTCTTTATGCACGACGCACACTTTGTGAAATTTGTATACATTTCCCCTCTTATAATTAGACACGCAGAAGCTCAGACCTGGAGCATAGTTTGAGTTGGTGATTTTTTAATTTTTGTGTTCATGTTTTTTGGTTTTGCTGGTTGCTGTAAAGAATTCAATTTATTTTCAAAACAAAATGTGGGATTCTTCTGCTTTTTTGGAAATCTTCAAAATACTTCTTGACTCTTCAAGTGACCGGAAGGCCTTTTCTTTCAGCTGAGAACGGGAATTGCCACCCCACGCTGCAGTTGACAGCGATGCGGATGAATATTTTTGATGTTTCAGTGAAGTTTTCCTTTTTATTCACCAAAGTAATTTATTTTTAAAATAGAAAAAATAAATATATTGTACCTTATTGATGGATGTTAGTACAGCTTTCTTTTTTCTAAGCAGTGGGGTGCTGAATCACGAAACATTGGTTCATCTTCACCCTAGTACGGAAACTTATTGTAACTCCAGAATTTTTATCAGAAACACTGTGACTGCGAATGCGACTAATTCAATAAACATGAATTCTTGCTTCATGAGCCAGAATGTTTGAACCAACTTCAAACAGATTACATCAAAAGTTTCTAAATTTTAATCTCAACTTCGGATTTTTTTCGTCGAGAATTAATGAGCTTTTAATTGGGTGTGACGCTTCTCTGAAAGCAGTAGACAGTAAATACTTATTTACTTATTAAATTATTTCCTAAAATAATAAATTATGTGCTTAAATGTTTTTATATATTATAATCTTAATAGCCATAAGAATGTGATGGGAAATCTTTTACAAGTAAAAGCAAACCTTACCGGAAAAGTGGTCTGGAAAATATGATAAAACATAATTCTTTCTTGAATATCAGCCTATGCTGCGGGTTGGAAGATGTCACGTGTCTTCGAATTTTTGGTTCTAGGACATGCTGGTTTCCTCACGATAATTTCCTTCACCGTTTTGAGAGCTTTCTTATCTGCTAAGCAGTGCACTTTTAGCAGGTAATGATTCAGAAGCGTCCACTAACAGAATATCTTTTTGTATTCTTCTTCCTTCTCTGGCCCTGTTATTTGGGGTCGCACACATCTCTCACGCCCACGACACCTTAGGCCATCTTTGAAAAACATGTGCTAACACGTCAGTGATGTGTTACCGGCCTCAAGTCGGAGGCAGGTGTTCCACCTAGAACAAATATACTAACGATCAGAGAAGCAATTCTCATAATTTTAAGAACGTTCACTGTCTGATCTCAGTCTCAATCTGTCAAAAATACCTTTAATTTCCGTCCATTTTTGACCAGCACGCCAATACTCGTAATTTAAAACATTCAAAATCTAGTCACAGTCTCATCTCGGCGACAAAAAATATCAAAAACTTGTCAAAAATGTAGGGAAATTAGAGGTATTTTTGAGATTGAGACTGAGATCAGACTGTGAATGTTCTTATAATATTCGAGAATTGCCCCTCAGTTACTGACATTGATTGTCGCTGAGATGAGGTTGGGACTAGATTTTGAACGTGAATTGGCCTTTTGGATTCTACTAGCGGCCATTAGTAAGAACTACAGAGTACGGCCTGTAGCTCGCACAGTTGCTGCACCACGACTGAATTATTTACCCCATACGGGCCTGGTTTCAGTTAACGGTGGTGTAGTTGAAACATGGCGAGTAACGCGCGGCACACAACTCAACACTTTGCAAGATAAATGATAAACGCGGTTTTAGTTTTTCAAACCGTTTATGGGAGCACTTACTTTAATGGTTTTAGGGGAAAACGATGAGACAACGGAAAGGTTTCGTACGAACGTGGATAACAAACTTAAGGTAATGTGCTGAGTGGAGCTGTGGAAGTGTAGAGCTGCGGAGCTACTAGTCAGCGGAGTGAGGTTTTACGATTTACAAGCGGAAATCGTGAAAATTTTATAGATAGTGTGGTGTAAGTGAATTTGCTCTTTCAGGAACTAAATTATGTGTACTCGTCTGTTAAAAAAAATATATTTATCTCAGTGAAAAGTCAGGTAAAACTGGGCACTGTGTTCATCGTTAAACGTGTTATCTATCTATCATCGTGCTTTGTATGATAACACGAGAAAAAAACTCTTATCCTACCAACGACGATGACACTTTTCTTTCAAAGAAAAGAGAACCCAACAAACAAAAACAAATGAACAACGCATTCCAAAATTCGAATTTATAATAATTGGTTGGAGATCAAAACGTGCTCACAAACATGGAGGAAGGTGGTGAAGCAGTAACAAATGTCCTCCATTTATTGTCTCCGCGGTTCCCTTTGGCACTAATGAGCCTGAGAATCACATTTTCAACCAAATCGTGGTAATTTCGATAAATGAACACAAATGTAGGCAGGCCTGTTTGAATATATTCGAGGGTAATTTGTCATGATGAATTGTTTTATGTGTGTACTTTCGTTATTACAAACTCATTTGGTGGCTGAAACATGTTTAATGTAGCTTGTGGGGGTG
Organism: Apamea sordens; assembly: GCA_945859715.1. NCBI lineage: Eukaryota > Metazoa > Arthropoda > Insecta > Lepidoptera > Noctuidae > Apamea > Apamea sordens. The sequence continues at coordinate 12,509,871 of OX243987.1, forward strand.
GATACTTAGCTAAGATCGATGCTTAGCCTTGTTTTTTTTTGCCCGCGGTTTCTCCCGCGTAGATGTCGGAAAATATCCCACGGAAGTATACCGGGATTAAAAGTATGTGTTAATTCAGGTTATAAACTATGTATATGTGTGCCAATTTCATCAAAAAAAAAGCGGCTGACAAGAAAATGCGTTCTTGACATCTGTCAGTGCGACAATTCTAGTAGATAAAATATAGAACAATTTATTAGCTACTAGAATTCTCTCGACTGATATTAGTAGTACTTGATGTAATATTACATAATCTATTTTCTAATTTTTTATAGACATAATTAAATACCTATCAATTAAATATTATTATGTTTTAAACTGAGTACATATCAAAATTCACAAAATTAATTAATTAATCATTTAGAAATTTGCATGCAGATACCATAAGCACGCCCGACCGAGCAATCACGAAAAATACTTGAACAAAATTAAAACGTTCCGACTGGCTACATTTTTAAGTGAAGCATACATGATATTGAATGCTGCATTCACAACAAATTGCCGCTTTCAATACGTAAATAAATCCTGCTATTTTTATCATTTTAAATTGAGAATTGAATGCTATTCGAGAGACAAAGAAAACCACCGCTCGATACCAATTTAGCAGCTACACTTTTGTAACTAGAGGATGAAATTGAACGCGACATGTAACAAGCATTACCTTCGTTAATATGAAATGCACTGCTTTTGTATTCTGATATAAATATTTTGCAGTTTCGGAGTGACGTGGGATTAAAAATAAATAAGCTGTTGTATGGATGTTCTACGACCGCTTTATACAGTATGATTCTTTATAGTGTGCTCATATTGAAATGAGGGAAATCTATGCTTAATTTTATCGACGTCAAAAATATAAATATATTATTTTTTATGGAATTAAAAAAAAAATCTCTGCTCGTGAATCGTGATAGATCATTTAGTTTAAAAGTTACACCGTTTTGTTTACACTGGGGTTACAGTAGCAACAATTTTTTTTTTAAATCCATTAAAAAAAATAGATTTAAAACAATATTTTTGCCGTCGATAAAATTAAGCATAGATTCCCTCATTTCGATATGTGCACATTATAAAGAATCACACTGTATGTTGGTTTTATAATTAACGTGTACTATAGCTATATGATGATAAGCTTGATGGTATGTGTGTGTGATATAGCGTGTGTCCGAAAGGTGTGGTCGTATTTAAGTGTGTGACACTGAAACTGAACAACTTTCTCCATAAGAACAACTGGACCAACGTCAATCAATCTGCCTTTTTTCCTACTATAGTGGTATCGGCTTCCAGTCTAACCGGATACAGCTGAATACCAGTATTTTACATGGAGCGACTGCCTATCTGACCTCCACACCCAGTATCTTGATAACGTGATACACCTTATTAAGTCAGACTTTCGGGCTTCTGACGACCCGTAACGACTGTCAAACGTGCTTTCCGAGGCACGGAGGGGTCTCGGCCCCCGACAGAGGCAAGCGTAGCTTAACCTGATCGATAGACCCGTGCGTCTGGTATTACCAACATCGTAATCGCGAAAAAGTAATCAAGCTTCCCATACATATGAGTCGAGTAGGTATTAAATATTTGTATGGGACAGTTGATACATTAAATGACCATACCATGCACGCTGTACAGGTACCTATTTATAGTTGAAACGTTTAAGAAAAAATAATACACGTGGCGATTGAGAATTTGGGAGGAGTAGATAATCGTGACATCCATGATTCACCGGAATTTAGTCTTATGTAGGTAATAGCTGAGCGTTGCCAGCCTCCGGGGGAATCAAATGCGTAGGTAGGTACTTTTGTGAAATATAGTAGTTACTCGATATTTGATACTGACATTGTATGGTTTTTAGGTGATAAATAGCGAGATTACAACGCCAAAGCTTCTAATTTGAAGGAAATGGAGTCCACACTTATTTCTATGTCTATTGCTGGACATACCCCCCCCCCCCCCCTCAAAAGGAGTCAGAGGGTTGACATAATCGCTACGCATGGCAGGCGGGTTGGCGATCGCAGTATGGTTTTAAAAAATGCATAGAGAACGCTGCTTTTCTCTAGTAAGTCTCCAGCAAATCTTTAACACGGAACATTTCCAACGAACACTTATATTCAATTAGATGAAATCGTAGTCAATGAATTCCACCCCCACAGTGTACTGACAGAATAAAATATAAAATATCGAGTTGGTTCTGTGTAGCGGGCCGGAAACATAGAGTTGTGACAAAACTTTTAAACGCAATTAAAAATAAACGCTCGACAAGGTTCGAGCGTTCGTGACGCGCGCGCCGCTTTACTTCACAAGCTTGTTCATAAATATACAATTTTAAAACGATGATACATTTTAATTAGTAACGTAGGTACCTTTTTCCCAATGTTTTCGTCTACCGGATTTAAACGTATGGAAATGTCACAAAATAAATTCTTATGCTTTCACAAAGGTGAAAATTGTTGGACATCACTGTTCATTTGTACAATATTAATTAGCGTTGCTATTGGCACCTTTGTTTTTCAGGAAAAATCACTGACAAATTATAACAACGTATGTATAATACGACACAGCACACCACGTATCGTCATCACGCAACACGAAAGTTTTTTTTTTTTTTATTTGGTTTTTTATAAATGTTATGTTTTAGAATGACCGATTAAAAATCAAGATATTTATTTATGACAATGTTTTAAGTAATCACACGTAGATAATTTATGGAGGAATCAACAGCCTAAAGATATAATTTAGAGCGACCTCCGTGACGCTTGATAAATGAAACTACAGCGGGGGATTTCGCTTTTCGACACATTTATTTTCTCAGTCTGGGCACGCCCCCACTGACTCCTGTGACTGAGTTATTGTTACAAAAACTAGGCCAACTAACGACCTCCAGGTACATGTCGACTCGTTTGATGTTCGAGATAATTACGGTTCGCATAGAACCGTACCGATATTCATACCCATTCCCAATTAAATTACAAATACAGTTGAATTGCAAAATATCTTCAGTATAAATAGGTACCGATTTCATTACTCCGAATTTCATGGAAATTCTCCATCAAAGGGCATCAACACAGGATATTGTATTGCATTTTCTTTAGAAGCCAACTAGTTAATATCAATATGGTTCACTGGTAACTACTCATTAGCTCGAAGCCAGGAGTTTTCAGGAATAGGTATATAACAGCCCACGTCACAGCTCTTTGTGCAGCTTCCCATTTATACTCGTAGATAGGTACCTACTCATTATTTTCCATCTTCACTTTTCTCAGATCATTGAATAGTTACTAATTCTTCTCGAGTTTGCACGTTTTGATCTTCGCAGGAGTTAATTCTGTTGTATAATGATTTCTAATTTGAAATGCTGTATTTTTTCAGTTTTTACATATTTATTTCGTGAGTATCTTTATGTAATAACAAGTAAGTCTTACTTTGTGTTGTTATCCATATTTTTTCAAATTATTTTGTTCGTAAGGTATTTTTAGTGCTGTACTCGTAGAAGGTTTTTTGTAGCACGTTAATCCGTTGGTCCCGGCTGTCATTCGTGGATATTCGACAGTGGTTACGGGTCATCAGAAGTCAACCAGTCTTACCAAAAGGTAATACCCAGTTGTGGAGATCAGAGAGGCAATATCTCTATGTAAAATACTGGCACTCAGCTGCATCCGGTTAGACTGGTAGCCGACCCCAACATGGTTGGAAAAAGGCGAGGCAGATGATGAAGTAATTTTAATTGAACCCTGTATTATTCTGCTCGTCGTATGAAAACCGTCGTAGTTGTCTTCTGAAGACACCAAGCATGTAAGTTAAAGTTTCAACAGCGCGCGTTTTCTTTTTAGCAGTTTTCAGCAGATCCTCTGTGCTAGCTAACCTTGCTTAATGCATGCGTAATCAACCTATAATGTTGCCACTGCTGAGACACAAGCATCTTTTCTTCGAGAGGGAGTGAGCTATAATCTACCACGCGAGCCCAGTGCAGTTTGGTAGATATGACATGTTTTTGAATTTTTGGTTATTTGACAAGCCGGTTTCGTTACGATATTTTCTTTCACCATTTTGAGTGCAGCGGTGATGAAATTATTCACACAAAGTAAAGCGCCTGCCTGCATTTGAAACCACGACCTACATAGATGTAGGTGGACTTACTAGAGTAAGTTGGGGCCGTTACTGTTGGGCCACCATTCCTAACCTCGCGTGTGCTTAATAACGATTATCAACCATAAGACAAGAAGCAGTAGTGCGGGTTGTATGCAAGTCCTGTGCCGTACAGTACGGCAATTTGATATGAAGTCCGGTCCATTAGCCGCGAGCCGGTAAGCCGGCGGCCGACCGCGATGTAAATGTTGTCGATTTGTTAAGCACGCCGCTCTCCCGCCACGATCCACTAAGCTAATGAGCCCCTTACAGAGGTACTGGGATCATTTCTCTTACACCTAAAATCGGTTGATATCTAACAAAGTTTTTGCTTTATTTTGACATCTTAACAGTCTTATTTTCAGTCTATTCTAAAATGATGCTCAAGCATTTGTCTCAATTTCGAAACAGGATTTCAGTGGAGATTAGTATAGACTTTAAAACATCAAGGGAGCAGTAAAAGAGCCTCCACGAGTGACAGTACCAAGCACTCATCCGGAGCATCCTGAGCAGCCGCCTGCTCCTGCTATAACCTGCTAAATGGCTGATATTAGCCTAATTTCTAGTAGGTAACTATTCTAACTTGTGCCGCAACCAGAGAAGAAGGAGAAATATTAAATCCGTGAGTCTTGAATCTATGCTTTACTACCGTTCTAAATTATACGAGCTTCGGTTTTAGTAAGGCATCATTGTAGTTCGGTTAATTTTACATCCCTCTGCAAGAGTTTAATTACGGAAGAACTTAGAATTTAGTACTAATTCTCTCCCCTACATATTCCCAAACAATAGGTCCGTTACAAACACATAATTTCGCAGTTCAGGATGGAGATAAGGAATGTAATACCTTCATAAATTTTCGAGGGTTTAAGATAGTGAAGAGATTTCCAAGAGAAAATAAAGCGAAACCTCATGTGGTTTTAAAACCTCTGGTGATGTTGTTAAAAAAAAACGCTGGCAACCCTGGCAAATGTAAACATAGGCTCCTTAGTTAAAAAAGAATTAAAACCTTTAATATGCGTGTATACTCGAAAAAATAATATCATTAAAGTCTTAACAACATAATAAACCAGTGACAACGTTTTCATGTGAAACTATCGAGTTCCAGGACAGTTACTGAAAAGAACAATAGTGAATACCAAAACTCAGTAATAAACAGTGAAAAAGTGACTTTTTGCAAATTCTTATCAATTATTACGTTCTTAGTGCATCAAAAGAAGAAATAGAAAACTATAAACAGTGAACGAAACCACTTTATTAACCTCAAGTAAGACTTTTAATTCTATGAGTTCGTTTATTTTATTTAAAAACATACAACTAGCGCCAAAACGACATATGTAACCGCCTAAGTGGCGAATGGACGTACTAAAGTGACAGTAAGACAACATATCAGTTCTACCAACCTTAGCGCAGTTGAAACGACCACTAGCGCCATAACATCGTACAAAACGGTTCACGTGGCGAAAAAGTGAACTAAAATAATAACACTACTGCCCACCAGGGGCGCTAGATAGTGATTGGGGATACCAGTTCACAAAATAATCTTCCTTGTGGTAGAAATGTAAATTAAATTGAGTAAACTACCTTAACTTCAAGACGTCTTGGTCGAGCGGCGCAAGCAACGACTTGACAACGACGTAGTTGTACGTTCGAATCTCACAACGTGACATTATTTTTGACATACATACTTTGAAATTCAAATTAATCAACCAGTATGAATTTCTTAGGAGCTGTTGTAGATAATATTACGTACCGGCGCAATCGCACCACATCGGAACCCAATAATAATAGTAGTGATATTATCTCTCAAACATTAGATTGTACTAGCAACAGTATGCCAGGAATGTCAGAGGATGAGGATGAAACGCAAATAAACATGTTTAGAAATGAGATAGCAAATCTGAAATCGGAACTTAAAAGCGCACATCAAGAAATAGAAGTATTGTCTTTGGAAAATAATAACTTAAAACAAATAAATAAAGATTTGTTAAAGAAAAATGAAATGTATAAAAAGATTGCCAATAGCCCAGTTAAGCGGAAACCCCAAACTCCAAAAAAGAATGTATCAGAAACTACGCGCACTAAGAGTAAACATACCCAAACTTCAGAAATAACAGGACTTTCACTTCATTACGCGCCTCAAATTTATAGTACAAATGAGACGCAAAACAGTCAAAACCCCCCAACATCAACTACAACTTCCGAAAATAAACCTGCGACCTTTCTACGCACGAAAAATACATCTACACAAACCTCAGAAATCACGGGACTTCATTGCGCGCCTCAAACTGAAATTAGCAAATATAGGACTCAAAACAGTCAAAACCCTACAATGTCACCTAATGTTATTACAGAAAATGAACCTTCGACCTTTCTAAAACGACCTAAAATTTGTATTATAAGTGCCGAAACATCTAGTCAGTTAAATACAATGAGGGAAAAAGCCCCTGTCTGTAACTTTGATGTGTGCCACTATCGTATGCCTAAATGTGAATTAAAGCATATTTTAAACAATGTTGAAACAAAAGTACGAAATTTTACACATTCTGACTATTGTATAATTTATATTGGCGAGGAGGATTTCAGGGGAACGCATAATTATGTAGAACTGGTTAAATTTACTCGTGAAAAATTACAAACATTAACTCACACTAATTTTATAATATGTTTGCCAACATTTAAATATATGGATAACGGTAATATTATGTTCAACAGTCGTGTTGACACTTTCAATAACTTGATTTACATGGATGCGGAGACGCATAAGTATGCGTTCATACTGGACTCTAATCTCAACCTTCCATATACTTATGAAACTTACAGCCGTCGATATGGGAGTTTAAATAATAAAGGCTTAAATATTGTAATATCAGATATACAAGACCTTATTTTAAACTTAATTACTATAAATGCCACTCACTCAGAAGTTGATTGTTCCCGGAAGGATCAGACGGAGTTGATAGCTGAGGTGCAAGCGCAAGCAAAATCGCAGTTTTTTCTCTAATAATTACCTTAATATCCTTCATCAAAATATTGCTGGACTTATGAATAAATCGGATTTACTAACAATTAAGTTAGAAGAGCTTTTCAATAAAGGAATCGATATTGATGTTATCTGCATTTCAGAACATTTCGTTGAGTCAGGTAATGAGAGCTTGTTACATCTACCCAATTACTGCCTAGCTGCCTTTTTTTCGAGAAATATTAAAAGAGGAGGCACCTGTATATTTGTTCGTTTAGGATTACATTATAGAGAGCTAACGGAAGTAGCTAAACAATCAGTGGTAGGTGTCTTCGAGTGCTGTGGTATTGAGCTGATATCTCATGGTATTATTATTATATGTGTTTATCGAATACCTAAATATAATTATAATGTGTTTTATGAAAAACTGGACGATATATTGAGAAAAATTAGTTCACTTACAAATAAAAATATAATTTTAACAGGAGACTTCAATGTCGACGTACTAAAAAGAAACAAAAGTACATTGGAATTTGAAAATTTTCTTTTACAGTATAATCTTAAACTTGCCCTCTATGAACCGACCAGATTAAGTACCAATTCTTGTATCGACAATTTCGCACACTCCTACCGAAAAGAATGCAAAGCGGAAATAATAGATCTTGTTCTTTCGGATCATACTTCTCAGTTACTCAAAGTACCTATTAAAAAAGTTTGTACACTTAAATTTTGGAAAATTAAAAAACAAGACATTTCAGCATCTAATTTATTTAAATTCAAAAATCACTTAAACAGTTTATCTTTCTTGCAAGTGTACAACGCTAAAGATGCAAATGAATGTTACGATAAATTTATAGATGACTTTTCGTTACTATATCGTTTATGCTTCCCGGAAAAACTTCTCACTATATTTACTAATAAAAAGACTAAATGGTTATCACGCGGAATTAAATTATGCAGTAAAAAACAGAGACAACTACTCTGGACGTACAGGCTTAATCCTAACTCAAAAAATAAACTTACATTAAAAAGATATTCCACTCTTTACCGAAAAATAATAAAATTAACTCAGAAAGCTCAAAATAATCACTTCATCAATGTTTCACAAAACAAATCAAGGGCAGCCTGGCAAGTGATTAACAAATCAAAATTTTGTTTGCCCCAAGAACCCATATTATCTTTAAAAATGGATAACTTGACTTTAACCCACCCGTTAGATATAGCCAACGAATTTAATAAATATTTTATTGAGACTGTCGAAAAAAATCAAAAAACTAATTGTACGTCGACAAAAAGATCTTTTAGTGAAAATTCGACGTCGCATTCGTTATTTATGATGCCTGTGGTAGAGGATGTCATAGTTAAAATAATTGCCAGCCTTAAAAACACAAACACTGTTGGACATGATGGCATTTCAACCAAAGTGATAAAATATGTCAAGGAAATTATAGCAAAACCACTGTCACATGTAATCAATCTTTGTATTGCTGATGGTATATTCCCAAATAGTTTAAAGAAAGTAATTATTAAGCCCCTTTTTAAAAGAAATGACAAAACTAATATTAAAAATTATAGACCAATTGCTAAAATCCCAGTATTTTCAAAAATAATAGAGAAAGTAATTTATAATTCCATCTATGCTTACTTCGAAAAATTTAAACTATTCTGCAAGGAACAAAAGGGATTCAGAAAAAATGTTAATGTCAATATGGCACTGTTTGATCTATTATCAAATGTCTTGACATCCGTCGATAAAAGAAGACCTGTTTGTGCAATATACACAGATATGACAAAGGCATTTGATTTTGTGGATCATAAAATTCTATTGCAAAAATTACATAGTTATGGTATTAGGGGGAACGTCTTGAAGCTTTTAGAATCATACCTAAGTGACAGATTACAATGTACGGAAATCTCTAGAATATGTCCTACAACAAAATTAGAAATTACATATACCTCTGAACCAAAGTACATAAAATATGGTGTACCTCAAGGTAGCGTTCTAGGACCACCGCTTTTCTTGATATATATTAATGACCTCCCAAAATTCATAGGGCAAAAAATGGTACTTTTTGCGGACGATAGCACAGCCATTATAGAATGTAATAATCCAAATAATTATCAGAATGACATCAATAATTCTTTAAATAAAATAATAAATTGGCTTAATGATAATAATCTAATAATTAATTTAAGTAAAACGAATATAATGCACTTTCATCAACGTCTTGAGAAACCACTAATTAGTATTGCTTATGATAATTATGAAATAGAGGAAGTTAGTACTGCGAAGTTCTTGGGTATAACCATAGATGAAAAGCTGACTTGGAAACCTCATTTGGAGGAAATTTGCAAGCGATTAAGTAAATCAGCATATTTGTTACTTCAACTTTCCAAAAAAGTTAATATTGATACACTGTTGATCGCATATCATGGACTTGTCGCCTCGGTTATGCGATACGGTCTTGTTTTTTGGGGACAGTCAACAAATAGAGAACTTGTTTTCAGAATGCAGAAAAGATGTCTACGATGTATGTGTGGTTTAAAAACAACAGATAGTTGCATTCCTTATTTTAAAAAATTAAAAATATTACCTCTACCGGCTCTATACATCCTGGAAACGGCATTATTTGTAAAAATGAATCCACATTTATTTGAGAAACTTTCAACTGTAAAGAAAACACCTATGCGTGCTCAGTATATTAATGATTTATGCCTTGTGAAATGTAAAACTTCTCTTATGAGGAAAAGCTTCTTTGGAATTGCACCGCAAATATATAATAAAATACCCGATGAAATAAAATGTATGCCAGTGCAGAAGTTTAAAAAAACGCTTAACGGGTTGCTGCTTGAGAAATGTTATTACACTCTAGGTGAATTTCTTAATGATGAATCTCTGTAACTTTAAAATATTGTAATTTTTACTTATTATTGACATATTTTTACTTATACTTGACATATATAATTTTTTATTTATACCTGACATTTTTAATAAATAAATTTTAATTGCTTGCATAATAATAATGTGATGAGTTTATATTTTAATTGTATAATATATTTCTTTTCTTAATAATTTGTATGTCAATTGACAAAACATAGCGCACTACCTAATTTTTAAGATCTTGTATATAATTACTACCTATGTTTACGAATAAATAAATGATTATGATTATGATTATGATTATGATTATGTTATCTGATGAAATTCTGGGCATGAACCGTGATAATAAAATAGATAGTGAGTAATAAAACTAAAGGCTACTTACCTTTGCGGGTAGGTACTGAATGAAACTATTTGACATAAATAGGTTCAATTAAATTGTTTTTACGTGGTGAAGGTGATTATATAGTATTCACATATACTTATAGGCTGGGTTGGACAATAAATAAATCTATACTATACATTATATCTATATATATAAAATTCAAAGTCCTGACTGACTGACTGACTGACTGACTGATAGATCAACGCGCAGCCTAAACCACTGGTCCTAGAGACATGAAATTTGGAGGGTGTATTCTTCGTGAAGAGTAGGCATCCACTAAGAAAGGATTTTTCGAAATTCCACCCCTAACAGGGTGAAAAGGGGGGAATTCGTTTGTATGAAAAATCTTATTCCTTGAGTTAATAAACTTGAAACTTGGCAAGAATACTTATCTAAATAAATTATGAAGATTGTCAGTTTTTTTTTCTTCTAAACTACCCTCTAATAAGGGATTGGGCGGTTTCAAAGTTTGTATGGAATAATTTTAGCGCGCAGTCCGATTTACTCGAAACTCAGTATTTATACCTAATATTGAAAGTAAAGAATAATGTGTATCAGGGTTTTTTGAAATTCTACCCCTGACGGGCTGAAATGGGGTAGTCAATTTTTCAGGGGAGGATTTTACTGCATGGCTTGATTAACTCGAAAATTAGGTTAAATAATCTTTGAGTCAAGTTATGAATACATCCCAAACGATTTTTTTTTAATTTCACGCCTGTAGGGGTGAAAAGCGCGGATACAGTTTATATGAAAAATCTTCTTCATTAGGTTAATAAACTTGAAACTTTTCAAGAATACTCGCTTAAGTAAGTAATAAATTTCATCATTATAAGTTTTTCAAAACTACCCCTCAAAGGGGGATATAGGGGTGTTGAAGTTTGTGTGGAATGATTTGAATGCGCGGTCCGATTAACTCGAAACTTAGTGTTTATACTTAAGACCAAAAATAAAGAGTAACATGTATCAGGGTTTTTCGAAAATCTATCCCTAACGGGTTGAAAAGGGGTGGTTAATTTTGCAAGGGAGGATTATAATGCGTGGCTTGATTAACTCGAAAATTGGTATAAATAATCTTTGAATCAAGTTATAAATAATCCCAAACTATTTTTCAAAATTCCACCCCTGTGGGGGTGAAAAGCGGGGAATACAGTTTATATGAAAAGTCTTATTCATTTAGTTAATACACTTGAAACTTGGCAAGAATACTTGCCTAAGTAAGTAATAAAGTTTATCATTATAAGTTTTTCAAAACTACCCCTCAAAGGGGGATATATGGGTGTTAAGTTTATGTGGAAGAAATTGAATGCGCGGTCCGAGTAACTCGAAACTCAGTTTTTATACTTAAGACCAAAAATAAAGAGTAGCATGTATCAGGGTTTTTCGAAAATCTACCCCTACCGGGTTGAAAAGGGGTAGTTAATTTTACAAGGGAGGATTATAATGCGTGGCTTGATTAACTCGAAAACTGGTATAAATAATCTTTGAATCAAGTTATGAATAATCCCAAACGATTTTTCAAAATTCCACCCTGTGGGATTGAAAAGCGGGGAATACAGTTTATATGAAAAATCTTATTCATTTAGTTAATAAACTTGAAACTTGGCAAGAATACTTGCCTAAGTAAGCAATAAAGTTTATCATTATAAGTTTTTCAAAACTACCCCTCAAAGGGGGATATAGGGGTGTTAAGTTTGTGTGGAAAAAATTGAATGCGCGGTCCGAGTAACTCGAAACTCAGTATTGATATTTTTGACAGAAAATAATGAATAATAAGTATGTAAAGTTGTCGAAAATTTACCACAGACGGGACAAAAAGGGGTAATTCAGTTTTCAAGGGGAGGATTTGAACTTGAAACTGTATGTTACATTTTCACGCCTAAACCACTGAACTTCTGATTTGGCATAGAGATAGATGGCATCCTGGGGAAGCACATGCATTTTATCCTGTTAGCACGTTCCCGTGGGATGATTTCCGACATCCACGCGGGCGAAGCCGCGGGCAGAAGCTAGAAATATTATATGGAGGTAAAATTTGTTTGTATGTATGGGGTAATCTCCGGAACTACCAGTCGGATTTAAAAAAATCTTTTAGTATTTGATAGCCTTATTCTTGAGAAAGATTAAAGGCTATTTAACATCACGCTACAACCCTTAGGAGCCGAGCAAAAGGAAAAAAAAGTCAGAAAGAACGGTAAGCGAAAACGCAGAAGTCGCGAGCAGAAGAGCATTTCTAAATAAACCAACGTTTATGACCATCAATCATTCATAACTTAACTTTGTACATATAACCGCCTTATAATAAATACCTTATAGGAGTTTTACAGCTATAAATAAATTAATCTACCATATTAAACATTAAACTCTTATACTATAACGGTAATTAAAACTACAAAGGGCTTATTATTTACCTCATTATATTTCAAGTGTAACGGAACTTCTCCTGTAGGCATTTAATTTCACACAACGACCTCGGATCGGTTTTAAAAAGATTTTATTTTTAACGGAAAAATGTTCAAGGATTTACAAAAGGGTCGGCTCGTATATTACATTAGGTAAGGGTCATTCGTAACAATTATAACCTAATTTTTATGCTTTCAAACATGCTGTAAACAATGTTTGTAAACAGATATACCTATGTAGGTATACTATGAACGAACTGGCAGTACCTAAGTAATGCAGTCCACACAGTATATGTATTATGTTCTTCTTTTTCAGCTTTTAGACGTCAGAGAAACTAAATAGGAACACAGTTTTTATATGTAATTAATTTGGATGAAAAATAACATAAAAATAGTCGCTCCATGTAAAATACTGGTATTCAGCTGCATCCGGTTTGACTGGAAGCCGACCTCAACATAGTTAGGAAAAGGCTAGGCAGATGATGATTTATTCGGAAGAACTAGCATTTAAGTACAGACGCCAGCACATCAAGCTACTACAATCTGTCAAATTTCTTGAATAGATTTTCAACTTTATTGCTAAAGTATAAGGTTAAAAGTTGATTGGGAAAATTTGACAGTTTCGGGTAGCTTGATGTGCTGGCGTCTGTACATATTATAATGGGTAGCAGGGACATCGACGCGCAAACTGTAACAATGAATTCAGCATATGATTCTAGTCTCCCGAGGGAAGACATTTTTCATCGGCTGCTCAGCTGTTTCATAGAAAAGTGTGATAGGTACCTACTCGGTCAAAATGTATGGAACAGCAAATATCTTTTTAATAAACGACGTAAAATTTTCCTTGTACCTATATTACAAATACTAACATAAGTAGATATACTAATGTGCAGCCAACAATATTCTCCACAGATACGCAAAAAAAAAACAAAGACAAAGCTTTTTAAAAAAAAAGTACTTGAAGAGTTGTTTCATATTTAATTCACTTATAAGTGCTACAGGTAAAATAGAAAACAAATTGTTGGCTATGGAATGCCATAGCCAACAATTTGTTTTCTATTTCATTAATATGTCAAGGCGTTTCGTGGTCAACGAAAGTTCCTTCAAGAATCGAAACAATACAAAAACAATAGACACGAGATCGTGACGAAATACGAAGAGGCAAGTCTCTGCCACCTTTATACGCATAATAATATGAACAATACAATATGCATATTGAATACTGTAAGGTGTTGCATTGTGCTGGTCAGTCCGAGCGTGATTTCCTGACACGCTCTACCGCACAAATATAAATTTGTCAGTGGCGGTCTCTAATCCACATGTTTTGCATATTTTTATACATAAGTGAAACTAATGGAACTAGTGTGTGTGAAACTAGTGTAAGTACCATACTTGGGAATAAACCAAATATGGTCAATGGCGTACCTAGAGCTATGTCTTCCTTGGAAGATGAAATGGGTTGAATAAAAAGTGCCTCCACAACCGAATTTTCAGTAACTAGGTACATACCATGCACTTTGGCAGTCAGCTCCAAGGGCTGTCTATGAGTCTATGCTAACTAGATAATCTTAACATCATCATCATCATCTGCCTAGCCTTTTCCCAACTATGTTGGGGTCGGCTTCCAGTCTAACCGTATGCAGCTTTACATGAAGTGACCAAATAAATAATCTTAACATGAGATAAAAAGTGTATTAAATTACTTAGGGGTTATTTCGGATGAGTCGTATAGAGGGCAGAAATACTTATTATCTTGATCATCAATTATATAGATATCAATGACAAATTGCCTTCGCCAATAATTTTAACGTCAATTACACACACAGATAGAGCAGTGGTGACTCAATGGTAACGGCCCCGACCTTTGAGTAGCGGGTCGTGAGTTCGAATCCAGGAGGCGTTTTACTTTGTGTAAATCATTCTATCACCACTGCTCTCAAAACGGTGAAGGAAAACATCGCGAGGAAACCGGCATGTCATAGAACCGAAAATTCGACGACATGTGATATCTACCTAGCCGCACTGGGCTCGCGGGATTAATTATAGCCCACTACCTCTCGAAGAAAGGAGTCCTGCGTCCCAGCAGTGGGAATATTATAGGCTGATTGATTATGCTACACACACACATCATCTAATTTAAGACTACAAGGGGACGTTTGTGGTCCAACGTGGAGATCGATAGGCTGTCATAACAAATAATTTTATCATAACAGCTTTTTGTTTTACCCGGTTCACTTTACTGGAGAAAACCGTAAATCGATTTCCAGTAACGGTAGTAATAAGTACCTGCGGTTGCAACAGATAGCAGATGCTGGAGAAATATGTGGAGGCACCGCCGTTACCTACAGTCGTAACTCGGTCCCCTCAGATATTGAATAATATTTTGTTGAACGGAAAATTGTATCGATTTGTGCAGCAATGTTTGTGAATTTTTGATCCGTTATCGAGATCTATATTTAATAGAATTTGCAGTTACAGTTTTCTTTAGTTATTAGCTACAAGTATGGAAATTCGACTCATGTGAATGTTTCGTTCCATCCATTGCACAGTTGTCATTTTTAGGGGTACAAAAGGAAAAACCGGAACCCTTGTGGGATCACATCGTTGTACGTCCGTCTGTCAGTCTGTCAAGATCCATTTTCTTAGCAGCGAATAGAGGTATCAATTTGAAATTTACTTAGGTCTACGGTCTCTAGGAGCTGTAAAAAAGTAAGCTTCTAGGTCAACGTAATAAAAAAATACGGCCATTTATGCGACCTATTTTGATACTCGCGTATAGGGTACTTCCCGTTGACCTAGAATCATGAAATTTGGCAAGAAGCAAGGTCTCATCAGCACACAAGCACAAGCAACGAATCCGAAAATCGTTAATTTATAGTCTTATCACATTTTTTATTTTTATTACAAACATTATATTTTCAGGTGGAGAATTGACCATGACGTACATCGATGTATAGAAGAACATGTTTTTCAACTACAATTTGTTAATTTTGGTTATAGGATAAAGTCATCCTAACTACGGAACACTTCATTGTGCGCGGTGTAATTCTATCTTAGACATTGCTGACATCGGTGAAGTAAAACATGGTGTGGAAACTTGGACCTTAAACTAATATAAGTTTGAAATCACCAATCTGCCATGAGCAATCGTGGTGATTAACGCTCGTGCCTTCCCTGTATGAGAAGAAGTTGCCCAACAGTGGGACAGTAACAGGTCGGTATTATTATTATTTAAGTCTGTGGGTAAAGACATTCAAAATAACAACTCTACTATTATAGCAGAAACAACCAAAATGTATTCTAGCTGAAAGGTCAGTTTGTACCAAGTACCTACCACATTATGTTCCTCCTACGTCAGTGTTGCCCACCGAGGGACCCGGTTGTTGCCTTGCGGATTGCGGTGCAGAGCAATAAAACTTGTAAATAGCCCTGGCGTTCCTACTGTATGTGTATATTGTACGGATCTGTATATATCCTGAATAGTTCTAAATTACTAGAAATGTCGTTTTTCAACACAAACATGTAGTTGTTAGCAGTTTAGTTTGATTTTTATTATAACTACTAGCAGTGCCCCGCGGTATCACCCGTATTAGTTTCGATCTCGTACGAATATCGGGATAAAAAGTACCTATTCTATGTGTTAATCCTGGTTATAAACTATCTGTGTGGCAAATTTCACCCAAATCCGCTTAGTAGTTTTTGCGTGAAAGAGTAACAATCATCCATCCGTCCAACCATCCTCACAAACTTTCGCGTTTATAATATTAATAGGAAGTAGGATATTAGTAGGATTAACAGGAAAGAAAAAGATCAGTTTCAGATCAGATTCAGTTTGTTTGCCGCAAATAAATGTATTTTCTTTCTTTCTTTAGTTGCAGTGCGTAAGTTTTGCCTACACTTTAGGTGTAGATTTTAATTCTGACGCAAGATCACATCACTCATTCAAATCTATCATTACTTAAAACTACGGTTTTTTAAATAAAAAATACGGGTGAAAATTACACATTTTCATGACGTCCGTTATAAATGTGACGGAAATGCTCTTCTAGGAACCCGTAGCTTAAGTACACCAACACTAACGTTAGCAATTCCACAAATCCAAAACAAATGTTACGTTTTGTAGAGACGCAATGAATTCTGATTCGCGTCTTATATTAAAGCTGACAAAACGTTTGACCTTTGTGGGAAGCTAGAAAATGTGTGTCTTGTCCGTGTTATATACAGCTCCGACTATTTCAGGCCCCAGTGGCGCGAGGGGCTTAGTGCGTACTAAATATACCGACACCCCCCAGCCGTGACGTCAGAGCGCAGCCCCAACCCTTTGAGCTCGGCGGGACACATACTGAGAAATGCATGCTAGACTGCTGTTTGATTGCATTGACTTCTACAAATAGTCGAATTGAATGCAGTGTTCTGTTACTGGGCTGTTATTGCAATATTTTGCATTGGGATTGTAAGTTATTAGCAACTTTGAAAAGTACTTAAAGAGTTTCTTTCACAATTTTGATGCAATAGTCAAGAGAATAAATAGGTAATTTCTTGAAAATTGCAATTAAATTCTTGTTCTTTCCCAAGTACCCGTAAAATCTAAGTAATTAATATTTCAAAAGGCTCCTTGCAAATTGTTCTCTTACTAGGGCTAATAATATGCTACTTGTTAGCATAATGCTCAGAATAGACTACAATAAACTGACCTTACCTGTGATATCCTTCAGAAAGGTCACAGGTTCGAGTACCTACTCTTATCCGGCACACATGTATGGAAAGATCCATGAATGTGAAAATGTCAAAACGAGTACCTATCTTGTGTAGGGTCGTAACACGTGTTAGTGTGGCTCCTGCCAGTCCCAGCGGGGAATAGACATGATGTAACTATCTCGCACGTGCGTTGCAAACCTTACGGAAACGCCGACCTCATCTAGTTTTAAAATATGATTGACGTGTAAAAGTGTTTGTACAAACCTACTTGCATTACACAATAAAATCATTTATCATTACGGATGCAACATATTTCATACTTAGTTGTTATTTAGTACTCATATACACACGGACACACACAGAGGTAACTGCAGCCGTCGACACTCATCGGCGGCAGTCCACGACTCGTCGACAGCAACGTGTCGCTCGTGAGTCTTGTATATGAGGAAACTAGCAAAATACATCAATAATGAGTACGTGCTCAAATACGCGAGCGACACGTTTCCCTCACTCCTCAGCGACGGCAGTTCCCTCTGCCGTTGGCAACGTGCTGCCCGTGTATATGAGCAAAGATGTATATTGCCAGAAAACAATAGAGCGCTCATAAAGGCTGGACGTTTTATTAAAAAAATCTATGCCCTCTGATACAGTTCGGGACAAATAACAACTTTGGACATTTTAATTATAACAATATTATAATTAAAATGTACAAAGTGTCCTTTGTGTATAGCGAAACGGAGAAAAAAGAATTTTAGATAAAGGACTACTGTGGCATTGAAAAAGATTTATTTGCAAGCTGAAACAGTCAGAGATGGCAATATGCTGCACTAAAAATACTTTCAGGCATTTTAGCTTTTAGTTACTAAATTGAAAATTATTACCTAGGCACCTACACTAATAAACTGATCAGAAGGCCAATTCTCGTAATTTAAAACGTTCAAAATCTAGTCGCAGTCTCATCTCAGCGACAAACAAATGTCAAAAACTTGTCAAAATGTAGGGAAATTAGAAGTATTTTTTGACAGATTGAGACTGTGAACGTTTTTAAAATTACGAGAATTGCCCCTCAGGTGTAGTCCTTTTCTATCACACTTTATTAGATACATGCATAGTTAAGGTAACGTGGATTAGGTAGGTACCAATTTCTGCAACTGACGGACAAACGGAATTATTAATTCTTTTCCGTTCTCACAGAACCCTAAGAGCATAAAGAAAATCATTTTCATTAAGAAAATGTTTTAATCTTCATCATAGGAAATTCAAATTCAAAGCAAATCGTGCTCTTGACAGCTTTGCGCCGTAAAAACGATTAATACTAACTCTTGGTGCATAAAATCATCAAATGCGAACACACCGTACTCGACTCGATTACGCTCCTGTCGAGTGCTATTGAAAACAAATCGATTTTCACTGTAAAGGCTTACTCGATCTCGATCGAAAACAACGCCACCCTTATAACGTTCAATAAGCTAGTCATAATGCTATCGTAATTAGTCTAATTAATTTTACGCCTGTAGTTTAATCGTTTTATTCTGCCAGGGTTTGGTAGCACACAAGTCATGTTTTATTACTAACGTTATAGTTACCCAGAAACAACTTTCAAAGATTTTATTCTAAGAGGCCACTCAAGTGTCAAAATTAAAATATCACCTTATTTTAATACACCCGTGACGTGTTTTTAATCAAATCAGCCTATCAAGAGGTATTCAGTCCAAAATGGGACCCTGAACCGAGAGTGTTTCATTAATAAGGGTCCTAAATTACTTACAGGAGAAAAACCGACTCACAAATTAAACATGAAAGTTGTACATGTTTTTCCCTATTACACGCCCCTCTGTATCCCCAAAAATGTGGAGCTGACAACATACTCGGCTACATATAATTCGCACAACAAACAATCAATATTTACAGAAGCATTAGTTCTAGCCAACCGAGTGTAGCTTTAAGTAATTTTGTTTCAGCAAAGACTTTTTACTGCTTTATTACGACATTTTCGCTCTTTCCCTACCGCTGGGAGAATTAAAATTTTAATGGATTTTCAATGGCGGCAAGTGAAATAAAACCACCAGCACGGTGATTACACCGCTCCCGCTAGGAAAACAGTAGGTACTGCCTGAACACTGCCAATTTAATTGCGGTATTAAGGAAATTAATTCAAAACAAATGCAAATTGTTTTCGAAAACAACTACTGCTTCAACACGCCGCCAATTGATTTATTTATTTCACGTTAGCTATTCACTATTGCCGTTCTTGTGATTTTATTTGAGAACGATTAATCTCGGCAAAGCTTCTCGGTGAGATTCATTCAAATGAAACCTGGATACAATTCTATCAAAACCGATACCGCACCGTAGTCGGCAGCAATTTTATTCTTATTTACATCGGCGCACTAGTAGGTAGGTACGCACTTTAGGGATTTACATATCGCATGATATGGGGAGGTCGATTTCATTCAGAAGTCGTTCATCGCTGAATTAATTGAAAGGATTATTTAAATATTTTCGACGATACGGTATTCAATCATTCACGTTTATTTATTACAGTACGTTAATTAAAAGCCCTTATTATGTGCAAAATTAATCTGTCTCAGAATTATTTTCGCAATTTGTTATGAAAAATATATGTTTAAGCCCATTATAATTTGTCTGAATTCAGAAGATTACTAATCGTAAAGTAAATTCACGATAACCGAACCGGAAGGTCTTATTTCAAACGTTTTAGTGCTGAGGCCAACAGACAACGAGTAAAGAAACAAACAAGATTGGGTTGTAATCACGTTCAATAGGTGAATAATAGTTGTGGATGCTGCTCCTTAGAGGCTCGGCCCTCGTCGCCGGCGATCATGTTACTGACTTTTTATTGTCCATCGTATAATATTGATGGATTCCGAAACGAGTTTTGAATTAGATTTAGTCGGTATAAGATCCACAAAAGTAAGCCTAACAAGAGTTGTTTGAAAGAATATCTTGCCCGGGCGCGGTGCGGTGACTTGGTGTCTGAGCGTTTCACTAAAGCAATTTCTTTTTTTTGTTATGAATAAAGTAGCAGCCCATGTTTTAAACTAAAATTAACACGTTTGTAACATGATTTACGTGGGTTACGTTATAGAGTCCGCGTGACACTGGTCAGTTTCTCTCAGTCGTCAGTTTATTTAATTCGCCAGTTTCGTTGATTAGTCAGTTTCACTGATTCATCAGTTTGGCCGATTAGTCAGTTGCGTTAACTCGACAGTTTCCAGTATTTGCCAGTTTTCGTCGATTCGTCAGTTTTATTCAATTCGTCAGCCAAAGTACAGTCGGTAGAAAACAGTACACACGTCTGCTAATTTAAATAGATATTGAAATTTATACGATAACTTTTAACACAGATGATAATTTTTTTTAATTTTTATAACCATATGCATTAAAATTAGCTGCCGATTTAAAGAAATATTTTGCGATGATACCTATTAAGTGCATTCCATCGCCATTTATCACCCAGTTTTCCTCTATTCATGCAGACATGACTAGTATCTACAGTCCACGAGACAAATGTTGTTTTCTCTTGCTTATTGTCTTTTACCGGACAAAAAACAATCCACGTATTATCAAAAACTTTTTCCCTTGAGTGTACAAAACTGACGAATCGACGAAAACTGAAAAATACTGGAAACTGTCGAGTTAACGCAACTGTCCAATCGGTAAAACTGACAAATCAGTGAAACTAACTAATCAACGAAACTAGCGCATTAAATAAACTGACGACTGAGAGAAACTGACCAGTGTTACTCGGACTCACGTTATATTGTTTAGGTTATTTTAGTAACGTTTTCGAAAAGCGGCTTACCGTTTCCCATCCAATGTTTTCCACACTTTATCGGTAAACTCAGCTTCAAACGTTTCCAATACAAGGTTTTATTTCTCCATAATGAAAATAACAAATAAAATCTCCGCTGCGGCGTAGAGTACCTACCTACGTTTTGTCAGCTAAGCATTTTACCTTTTTAAAAAATTTCGCATTTTAAATGAGCGCTATAATTGCATAAAAAGCCGAGTGCTGCAAATATCCTTAAATATATGGCGCGGGTGTCAGCACAGTGCAGGCTCTGCGGTTCAGATTTAAGCGCAACCGAGTGGAAGGAATGCAGACGAATGATATTCCTTAACAGCCAAGCGCGGGATTAAGAAAGCTCCAAGAGACATATATTCCTGTACGAGGCACGGAATCACCAATTAAGTGTAAGACTCTGCAGGAATTTAGTAATTAATGTGCCTCTGCAATGTTTTCAACAATATTTTGGCTGTTGTACTTAGGCACTTGCGTTATATGTATACTGTGTACGCAGTGGGGGAATCGAGGCATTTCCTAAATGTCAGGCTTTAAGCGTCGGTGGTCGGCAGCGACTGGTAGCCACTTAAGACTTGTACTCGCACTTGTGGAATTGTACCTAATTAGGTGTTGGTTGCTGCCGTACTTGCAAGATTAAGTAGGTATTAGTAGCGTGGAACTGTAGTACCTTCCTATATAGGTTAATTGATTATTGCAATTAATTGGATCTACTTAAGTTTTCACACTTGATTAATGTAATTAATTGGATCTAACTTTTCACAGCCGCTTGTGCTAATGAAGACAAGCATAGTAAAATTCTGCTAATTATAAAGCTGATTAAGTACCTTTAAAAACCAATATTTTTTTCTATTCAAGTAGGTTTTCTTTATGTATAAAATATGCACATTGTTCTGTCTATACAGTACGTATGCATTATGTACAGTATCAGGGTCTTAATCCAGTAAAGTTCGTTCTCACTGTCCTTTGTTTATGCTGACGCTTTAAGAATATTGGATCTTCTGAAAATTCGATCAAATATAAATATTGGCGATCAACATATTATACTATGCAGTTATATTATTCAAGATGAAAATGCTTCAGTTTACGTTGATCTATTGGAATATTTGAAACCATTACATTATTCGTACGGGTTTTATAAGGATTCTTTCGGGTTTTGGGCTTTTTACCTTTATGATATGAGGCCATGAGAGTCACAATGGCCTAACTGTCATTTTTTCAATACTGACATTATTTGAAAAACTGCTCTAAACTGTAACGCCCTTATTACAAAACAAGGTTTTTCTTTCAATCAGGTTTAAACCACTGACCCAGTTATTGAATTAAGAACCCAACTTTTATAGAAATGGAGTTCTTTATACAAAAATGACAGCTTAGTTCTGTGCTAAGTTGTCATTTTAGTATTAAGAACTTTGCCTAAATCGAAATAAAGTTCGAAATACAAGTACTAGCTCAATAGTTTAGGCTAGAACTAAAGTTAGGTTTCGTTTTGTAATAAGACGGTAAAAGTCATAGCGCCACAGAGGCCTAAAAATTAGTTCAATTTTTTTCAGTTATGCCACTGCAGCTCTCATGGCCTCATATATTATAATCAATGAGATTCTTGTTATAAAAAGCGATAATACCTTAACTTTTGACTGTACTATAGTAAGTTTAGTATAGTAGTAGTTTGTCGAACTTGTTAAACAAATTGTCGAATTAGTAGGAATCCAGTTTGAAAATAAAAACAAGTCTTGAAGGCTTTTTCTAATGTAATATTTTATAGAACTAAAAAGCTAGTAGAAAAATTTCTTCAAAGCAACCGTTAAAGTGAAAACCTTTTTACTTCCTCTAAAAAAATACTTTTAAGCACGTTAGAATAGTTGACAATTAATACAACAACAACATGAAAACTTTCCGAGTTTATAACAAAAAGTTATTCAGCCCGCCTGAAATACGGGTAGGTAAATAGAAGTACATGAACAAACGCCCGGAAACGCAGTAGATTGCGCGTTAGAACCAAATAAAATATTAAGGGCGAGTGGGAATCCCGGTAACCTCTCAAGAGTGTTTCTTCCTATTGAATAGCTTCCCGTCTGTAGATATATGTACATTCATATTTAGTTCTTTCATCTACAGAGGGAATGCTTGCGAAAGCTGTATCAATATTTAATTCGGATGATACAATAACTCTTGCGTTGTCTTTAGATCGACGTTGAAAAGTTTATTAGGAACAAATGCGTAGGTACCTGTTGTATAGCATTATTTTCTTTGAAGCCTAATTTTGAAGGTTAGGTAGTTTAGGTTGACTGTTTGTAGTTATTAAATAGCAGTTCCATTAAACGAATGGACTTTGAGCGTAGAAACATATTAAGTACACATGCAGTTCAAAATTGGGCAGAAAACCCTATCTTGAATATGAATTTTGTAATATGGCCAAGGTTTACCAATTTACCAAAGCATATATTTCATTGTTCAATATTCAGACCAGCATCAACGTTATCTGTTCGTTCGTTCAAAGGTCACGGGTGTACTTACTTACCAGATTTTTATTCAAACAAACGTGCGTACATAATATCATCTATGCATATCCTTTGTTATGCAGACAAAGCGTGTATATCACCAGCCGCTGCGAGATCTACAATAAAATATTCTTACCTATTCAAGTGCCATAAATCTGTATTCAAAGTTTTGAAATATCTCCCATTTTCCTTTCTGCGAGTGTCAGTGCCTATAACCCTATTTAATAGTGATATGTTAATCTTTTTCCCTCCGTCCTTTTTCCGTTTGCTTCCAACGTTTCGTTTTGTAGGTATATCTCTCATTTTTCCTCTCCTGTATATTTTACGATATTTTTTAGCTTTCAGAGCATGCGCTTCCTCATTTAATTTAATACAAATCTTTACCTTACCAATAAACACTCGTGTGGATAGCTTCTCTCCTTCCTCGTGTTTGGTATGCGGGAATCCGTAAATATATTTGGGTTTGTGAGAAATAAAAAGCACGAATCGTATTATCATAATCTTTTTATTAACAATAAAATGAATCATGTGCGATACATAATTGAATTTCCAATTTAAGATGCACAAGCCTGGTTACTGCAAAACTACTGAACCGCGTTTCGATTTCCATCCAAATAATACGGTCACCGCATGAGAACATGTCTGCTTCGTGTGAAGGTAAAGAATTAGCACTTATAATAATTATTACAAAAGGAATCGGTTCGAGCTGGTGTCGCGAGCAGGCGGTGCCGCCCGCCAGCAGATCTCACAGGACACTCATAAACCTACTAGTTATTATGATAAAAAGCACTTTCGTTTTTCGTTAAATATAAGTATTCAATTGCATAATGCATCTCTCTTACCATTTTATAATCGAGAAATATGTAAGAAGAAAAATTTATGGAATATAATAACAATAAATAAATATTTTATTTACAGTTTAAAAATTTTATCGCCTATCTATTATATTCTTCGGGCGTTTAGGAAATAAACAGTACGATTCGAACTAACTAATAAGTGATCGACGCATGAACTGAACCTGACCAGACGAGCGGCAGTTCACCCTACCGCGTGTTACATGAAACGAGCACGAGCACGGCACGAGCACGTGTGTGTGTACTGTGAACACAAACAGAGAGCCTATAATAACGCCACGCTCCTAACCTTCGACAATACACATCGGGCAACTTTTGCTTCCAAATCAAACGGTTATCAATGAAAACAGCTTACAAACACGTATCATAGATATTAGAATAATTATTTACAATTTACTTACAGCTGAGTTAAGTTACTTTGTTCTCATATTTTTGGTACCACTTTATATTGTGTACTGGTCTATTTCAAAACACATATCCAAAATAATTAGTGAAATACATATTATTATTGTAAAAGCTTCAACAATCAAATTCATTTATGTACACACATCGTGTTACATTACGACGTCATCATAACCCAATACCGTAAATAGAAAGAATACAAGTACAAAACATGGTAAGTCGATTGTCAATATCATTACATTAAAACTTTGTATCTACTTAAATCTTATTTGGCAGTATTGATCTTATATTACCAAAACTGATGTTATTACCAGTTATAAGCTACATCTCTTATTTCATAGGTATTAAATCCATTTTATATAACAAATTACAACATACTATGGTCGTTTTATGTTCTTAAAACTGACAAAACTGCTTCAGAATGTAATAATATTATTCCGCGAATATACATAGATTATACCAAATTTAGTGACGAATGAACTATTCCCTAGACTGTTACGATATATCAAAGATCAGGTTAATTGAAACATAACACTTAAAATGGGTCAATGATCAAGTCTTCCGGGATTTTTATAATAATTAAAGCTCAAATTTAATGGATAAGAAACCATCCATTACATTTTCTATTTATGAGTTAACACAAAAATCTTATCCATAGCACATTCACTTTGGCCTTAATTTGGCACACAGTATCAGTTATTGATTATACGATACACAATAACAATGTACACAAACTTCCGAACTCTACAAGGAAAACATTTCGCCATTACTAGATAGCATTGCGGAAACAGACAGAATCACGATATTGAACATGAATCAATAGAGAAACTCAGTGGTTAGATCGTATAGACACAGTTCATTACACAGAGCTTACAACGGTCACTAGTGAAGAAACAGAAGTACTCGCACTGCTCACGCAGGACGCAGCAACACAACGAAACGGTACAAACCGCGCGCACGCACTTCACGCACTCTTACACCTCGATACCTAAACGATATTTAAGATAATATTGTCTCGGCAAAATCTCACTCCACGACACTCGTCAAATATTAGCGAGTCGTATATACTACGTATATATAAATTTGATAAAGTTAATTCGTATTTAATTATTCCATAATAATATTAATTCATAAAAACACTAATTCATCGTACTTTCGAAGTTCACAAGGTCACAAGAGGAGGCGGGTGGGGTTGGGGGTTAGGGTAAGGGTTTTGGGATGTACATTGGTCAGTTTTTCAGTAGACGGCGGCGAGATGCAACGACTGCATGGGCAGCAGGCGCGCTCGCTCGGGCGAGGCGCGCTGTTAAATGATGCTCTCGCGGTTCCGCTCGTTCTCCTCCAAGGAGCTCACCGAGCTGCCACCGCAGATCTGCATCTCTATCTCTTGCAGCCTGAACACACAACACATTATTTTTAAATTAATAAGCAGTCCTGTACAGCTACTAGGACTAGCATTGGTATACCATTGCTCTTACCTCTGATCCACCTCCCACTGCTGCTGACTAAGCTTAGCAGACATGGCGGCATTCTCCGTCTCGACGGTGTACAGTCGCTCACGAAGGCGCTTGATCTCGCACTCGAGCGCGTCGTGCGAGTCGAGCATGACGCGCGGCGCGGTGGCCACGCTGCCGCCGCC
Source organism: Apamea sordens (assembly GCA_945859715.1). Classification (NCBI taxonomy): domain Eukaryota; kingdom Metazoa; phylum Arthropoda; class Insecta; order Lepidoptera; family Noctuidae; genus Apamea; species Apamea sordens. Next base: position 12,536,576 of record OX243987.1, read on the forward strand.
CGCGCCGCTGCTGCGCGCGCTCGACGCGCACGACGCGACCGGCGATGCTACACGAAGGGGGCTTACTGACGAACTGTGACATGTACAGAACGATTACAATTGCAACATCATTTATTACAATCAGGTCATTAAACAGGGTACTTTGGCATTGTCAAGGAGCCTGTTAGTTTTTCATCCTAAATCATTCGATATGGTTGATGACAGCACCCTCCACCTCAAAGTTAGGGCACTCTTTTCGAAAAGCGATTCTTTATTATGTACATGGTGCATGTATAACTCAGATATCAGTTTTAGCTTAATTATCTTGAATTTGTAGATTTAGGCCGAATACCAAACTGTTGCCCTCAGGAATACTGCAAGGATTCCACCTCAGGCCACCTTTTATTTTTGCTAAACCAGAGCGACACACATTTTAAATAGTACTTCTTTGTTAGAATGTTGATAGGGGAAAATAATATTGAACAGACTACAGCACCTATAAAGCTGGTCCCGGTAGGAAGGTGGGTGTGAGGGGTGTGGAGGCGGCAGCAGGGGCCCGGGCGGCAGGTTCATGTCCTCGATGGGCACACGCCCGCTCGTCTCCACAAGCCCGGGCGTCGACTGGCAACGACCCATGGCCACTGCAAGACAGTCACACATTATAACACGCATAAACTTCCTCACGCCAGAAGTATGTAAAATACAGAATACATACTAACACAAACGTTAACTCGCTCAATGACCAATATGATCAGAAAAGGGATGTTACAGGAAGCAATAATTCACTATGGCAGTACAAGCAATAAAGCCTTGATTTAGGAAACAATATCTATTGATTCGGGAAATGTTCAGCTTCATGAAACGCACATTTGTTATCGTGAATAATGTACTAGCCAAACAGTACCTTTTTCAAGAGGCGCTTTCTTATATTTTTCAAGTCTCTTGACGGCGATCGCCTCGAGGCGCACCCTGGCGGCAGGATACTCTTTGAGCACGTCCCACATGTCCTTCTTGCTGAGCACGAACAGGTCCGAGTAACCCACAGATCGCACCGATGCTGTCCGGCGGTTGCCTGTCGACGTGTCATCCACACACTCCATGCCAACCGGCGTCCGGTCCCCCCCTTATGAGCTGTTCTGATCCCTCATTCCACACGACACACACATAGACAGAACAGGTCATAAGAAACACCAGACCAGGACAACCGATATTGGTGGCAGGGAAAACATGACAAGAGAAGTTCAGTCACAGGTTCAAGAACTAAAAATAAAGCTTGTTTAGTAAAAAGATCGAAAACTACCTTGAAATTTAGACAACACGAAGGGTAGGTAAACGGATCCGGAGTCACATCGCGTTCACAATTTGAAAAAAAATACTGACCGTAAAAAAAAATATAAGAAGCCTAAGCCTCTAGGGATCTTATTGTGCTCCATTACCAAGACAAAGCTTTAAATTACAAAAACTCTTACATACGAATGCTAAATATTAATAAAATCAGTAGATATATGAAATCTGTAAAAGAACTAAGCGGTTTTACAAGTCAGATTGCATAGGATGTCGAAGTTAGAAAAAAAGAATCCTGGGAACCGATAGTAGGTATGATAACAAGATAGATGGTGAAACTTAATCATATTGGGGGATCATGCACCAAGAAGTCACGCCAAGTATATGAGGTAATCGGGGAGGATGCAAAGCGATCGGGGACACTGCCTTCAATACAACCAAAGGAGATGTACTAAGATGCAAATAAACCACATGACACAAGACGCTACAAATCCTTGATGAGGATCTAAAATGAAGCCATTGAAGTCCGATTTGAAACAAATAAAAGTAGTTAAGCTTACCGCACAACAATATCTCTTCTTTTGAAGTATGTATCAATATGAAAAGGAATATTTTAAGAGCATATAAAAAAACTGAAATCATATCTAAAATGCGTAATTGTAAATTAATTTAAATTTTAAAGCATTCCCTAATACAATTGGCACGCACTAGTTAGCGCTAGTCGGGTGCGTCATAGCGTGGCAGGCGTCAAGTGACGTTAGTGTGCGAGTAGGCGCAGCCGACAGCGGTAACAGTCGTCACAATGATGTCCCAGAACCTGTTGGTAGCGTCGCGGCCGCTCCCTCGGCCTGAGTGCAGCGTCTCCTCGAAACGTTTGCTTTTCAAAACTTTTCAAGAATACAGAGTAGTGTAATAATGGCGTGGCGTCTCGGGCCCTGGCGATATTTACCAAGTTGTTTACCTGCCGTGCCCATGTTCAGAATGGAAATTTCGCCAAAATAAGAACCAGCCTTGAGTGTTGCAAGCACGGTCTTCCCGTTGTCGCCTACCACCTGGAGTTTGCCTCGGTTCACTATGTACATTTCCTTCCCGACTTCGCCTAGGGAAAATATATCAATTTTTAACAGCATACCCGGAAATGTTTTCCTTTTATTTTGTTTCCTCGTTCGGGAGGTAAAATTTAAAGTATAAAGCTCAAGAAAATTAAAACGTACCTTTTCTACAAATGTAGTCGCCTGGCGAGAACAAAACGGGTCGAAGCCGTAGAACCAACTCACACAAAAAGCCCGCCTCGGTGTTTTGAAATATTTCCACCCTGCGAAAATATTCTAATTTTATCTTTTTGTTACGATCGCAAAGTTCTAATAATCAGTAAGTTCGTGTAAATGACACTGAAAATATTTTGTTAAACATGTTTTACAATTATTATATCCAATTAATGTTGTGCATACAGGTGTCACATTAAACATTACGAGTACAGGTACTCTAAAGCGTACGTAAACAGAATTCAGCTGAAAACCAGAAAAGCACAGAAGAGCCATTTGGCGACAAAAATTTACGGATCGTATAAACGAACACTTATGCATAATTCATGGACGTAAAAAGCGAATGTTTCTCTTTTTAATTATACAACACGGGATATTAAGCTTGAACTGTTACGGTGCATTAATGTTGGTGAGATGGGTACATACAGCAATAAATATGTATCTACGACTATTTATACCGAATCGACTTTTTAAAGGATTCAACAACTCGCTAATTGAATTAAGAATCACCATCACAGAAGGAATTTAACTTAATAAAATTGAATGGAACCCTAACTCAAACTAGAAATTAAATTAAAGGTTAAGACATTTGGGCGCCTAACTAATTTGCTCGATAGTGACAAGTTCATTATCCTTCGAGTTTAATTCCGACATTCCTTTGTCATTGTCACTACCAACATCAACTTTTGTTTGATCGTCGAATTTCAAAAATCAAAGTATGTAATTTTTTGGAACCGTCCGAACAGTGTTTGTAATAACTTCACCTGATCCAAAATATTCAGGTGAGCAAGGCTCAGCATTTATTGGTTGTTTATATATTATATTTGTACCTCGAATACGCAAAGGAATACCAATCACCTTCATTCCTGCAAACGACATGGGATCTAACAGTTTGCCGCTGAACGCTAATAAATTTGAGTTAAAATAAAAGTTTGCCAAACTTTTCCCATTTGTACTAAATATTTTGATATTAACATTTTTGTAGGTATTTGTATTTGCATGAACACTTAGTCAAGTTTTGTTTCTATTACTTCTTCTTCTCGCTGTTTTAACACCTGGCCTGAGATTTTTCTATAGGCTTTTTGCCTAGACTTTTCCCAACTATGTTGGTTTCTTCTTCCGGTCTAACAGGATGCAGCTGAATATCAGTATTTTACATCTAACCAACTCCTTTGTAACACGAGACCCCTTGACAAGACTGGTTGTCAAACTATTTTGTAGGTAAATAAATCGAATACTTACTAGTACCTTGGTACTACTAGAAGTACTACTTATTACTGATTGAGAATATAATTAGGTTGCGGTATAATATTATAATCTGATGCAGGGAAAGAATCTACTGGTAACAATAAAGAAAGAAGATTAATGAGAAACCAAGAGTTACCTCTTCAGCGTATCTAGGTGTACATTGATAGCTATTTCAGCTTTGAGCTTGTCAGGCAGACAGGAGACGGCCTTTTCTTCGTCAGAGCACTTCTGCGTGAGCCACAGGTAGTCGAACCACTTGATCACCTTCACCTGCAAATGTGTGGGCACTCGCCGCATGCGCATGTACGTCTTCACGCCGTCGAGTTTTGCTATAATAAAAGAATTAACTGTTAAAGCTTGGAGATCGATCTTTACCCAGAAGGGAATGTAACAATTATCGAACAAAAGTTTAAAAAGTCGCAGTCAATTGTTTTTGTTCCAAGCAGTTTCGAAGGTACTTATTGATGCTACTTACAATGTCTCGTTGCATCAAAAGCCCAATGACTTAAGTACCAAAGACTCACTTCCGTGATATTAAGAAGCGATTACTCAAGTAGAGTCTAGAGTCATCAAAACAAAATTTCAATTTCAAAAAGATAATTATTCATCAACTTGTCACAAAGTTTTGCAGCGACAAAATGAATTTATACTGTTTTGTAGATCGCACTTAATCTCACCTGTCGTCCGGGAACTAGGGTTAGTCAAGATAAGTGGAGCGCCTAGTATGTCAAGTGCTAACTTAATGTTAGCAAGAAATAATTGCAATCTCAAGTTTACCAAAATCGTTTAACCCGGCTGCCATGTCTGCCCCGAGATAACAGGCTTAGTTCAGAACAAACACACAATAACGACGTGTAATGTGGGCATTAAGTACACCTACATAGGTATGCATGTTGTATAATAACGGTGCGATATGTTACCCTGGTTCACATCCCAGTATATGACATTACAATTTTAATGGATATCGATCCGTTGAGACGTGATTGTGCGGTAAAGCGATATATTTCATTTCGTGTCCCCGAGGAGTACTACAAACGGGGTAAAAAGGGTTCTGTGATCCGTGACGCAAGTTTCCTCTGATTACATAGATATATTCGACAGGTAAAAGTTTCTTTGACATGTGTTATGCTAAGAAGTAGTTCAAAAGAAATAAAGAGTGTACAAAACAGCGCTCTATATTTGCAATATTTGCATTAATAAAATACTCGGTTAGTAAGCCTCCGCAAATTAAATCATTTATGCTACGCCGAGCCCACATAGAAACTAATTTACACTAATACAGAACGTGTGGTTTATGTTCCGTCTGCGAATGTAAAATATTTGTTCTCAAAGCGTCCAATTGTAATCAATATGCACAAAGGCTGTGGGTATACTGAAACCTGTAACTCGATTAAATATAGCGAAACACATGAACTAATGCAACAAAATTTATACAATCGAGAACTCATTACAAAGAAGCAAAGCCAGGCATAAAGGTGAGCGAGAACAAAGAGCTGCACCTAATCACTGGCTTCAGTAATAAGTGGCTCTAAGTGTTCGGAATAAGTTAGCACTAATCGCCACTTATTGGAAAATCAAACGCTTGAACTATTAAGATATTAAATTTTAGTATTCAACGTGTTCACGAACTTTATGATAGGTTTTACACGTAACTTTGTTATAGGTTTTGTCACGTAAGCAAAGCGTATCGGAGCGAAGTGCGAAGTGCTCAACTTCATTCAATGACTAGAGCACGCTGGAGGGCGGACGATAAAGTGCAGTGCGCTGCAGGTCGCCGGTTACTCATAAAACCAGTTCTGAAAGTTGCCTAGCATTCTTTTATCTCGGGATTATTTTATCGCTCGTTTGGGAGACAAAAATAAACAAAGAACATCTTATTACTTTTGGCATGACTCTCATATCCTAATGTATAGCCAGTCATTCCGCAAATATTGCAACAGCCAGTTATTCGGATTTTCCTTTTGTGTAACGGATGTTACGCCAATTTCAGTGTCTGTGGATTGTTTTTGGTCATTTTGTGAATAGAGATGATCACACATTATGTACGAAAAAGAAAACTGTACTTTTAAATGTGGTATGTGTAGGTTAAAAGTGTGGCGTGTTTCTAAAATATTTTGGGCTTTTCTCTAATTACGATGATTGAAAAGTCTCTAAGGATTAAAGTTTGTTTTTAATTACTATTTGCTCACCAAAAGTCCTATGTTAAATTCCACGAGAGTGGTTAGTGCATAGCTTGAACGTCCCTCAAACGCGGCAAGCGCCCCACTGCGCCCGCAAAATACAATTATTGTAATATTTAAACGCGAATGAATGTTTTCCAACTGGTTTGGCTGGGTACAGTACACAGATGCGTAAGTAAAGGTTTTAATTTTTATAAGTGTAATTTGATGTAGGTAGATATCGCACCTTATGAGCTGGGTTAAAACATATCGTAGATCGCTGTCGCGGCCAGCCGTGTACGTAAGCAAGAAAACTTTGAAGCAACTAAATATTTGTCATAAATATACTGATTAAAATCGTAACCGCGATCGCCACCATGTGGGTGGCAACTTCATTCTTAAATTTTTGTGTGTTTTTTACTTCTACTCAACATTCAAGCAACGTAGCGTCGACAATAAACATTTCGTCACAAAAACAAGTCAACAGTGCACCCTTTGCCGTGCAGTATACCGGTGTACGCGGTGTTATTAGTGTGCCGACATTTGGAGTAATTTAATCTTGCTCAAACATGGTTCGGGGACGGCGGAGTGCGGTCGCCAATGTGTGCGGGGCTGAGTCAACCACCCGCTCGCCGCCGCCGAACCGCACCGCACAGCGCAGTACAGCGCCATGCCGCATCGCCCCACGGAAATAAGCCACGTGCGCGACCAGCCACGCTACATTAGTTACGTTAGAACACAATTTTTGGGAAACGACGGAAATAAGCCTTGTTTATTTAGTAAAGTATTATTATTGCCGAGGTTTCCGTGTTTACGTCGAGCAGCTCAGCTGGAAAGAACGTCCCAGAGACTATATAAATTAGCGAGACCTCTTCCTCAATTGGAATGAGAAAATTATGGCCCGCGTTTCTGTTTCTATATTTTAATGTAAAAGATACATTTCTGTTGAATGTAGGCACAGTTTATTTGTAACTGGATGGTATTAGAACCATTTTTGGCTGAAAATTTCAGAAGTATTTTTTGTACACCCTATTTTTCTTACTATAATATACTTTCAGGATATATTTTTAATCACTTTTCGTACTAATCTATAACGTTATCGGCACACGCAGCAACAATGCAAAGTCTGAAAGTCAAACGAAGCTAGTCGGGATCGGGAGCGCTGACTGCGTACACAATTTGAGGACAGGCCGCATCCAGCAATTTGAATATAAACTAGATACTTACTGTAGGAGCGACTGCACCGATTGTTTACATTGCGCCCGCCTGCTCGACAATTTCTAACTCCCTATTGAACTCGGAGAACGTTTCACGGAATATTCGAACGTACTCATTAACCGAATGACGTAGAATGTAAATATGCCTTTATAAATTAGTTCTTTGGTTCTCCATACCCATTGGGGATCAATAATATTACAATACAAAAAATAAACTTTCGTGTACTGTGTGACTTTTATAATAGTTGCTAAGACCAATCTACCACAAAAAAACCACTTACAGTGCAGGTCCAAACATTACGAACTAAAATCCGAGCTAAAAGCTAGAAACCCGCGTCTACTCAGTCAGTTGATAAACTTGATATTGTGTGTGTGGAAATTGCAAGTAGGCATTTTGCACCGGACGTGTGAGCGTATCACGAAGAAGCTAGTATTTCATTAGACGGGTAAGCGACCGGCGCGCAAGTTATTTAACTTGTGAATACTACCTAGCGTTTTAGGGTTAATGAAATTGGCTTAACAGATTGAATACTCCACGGAGTGTGAGGCTTTCCACCTAAATTACTAGTATGTTTAAGTGATGAAGACTTATGATATTAAGTTAATTTTGTAGAAATGTTTTGCTGTTACTAATTCTATACAAGTTTTTATGTGCATCCTAATCTTGCCAGATTTACTTTGTTCAAGAAACGTATTTTTTATTCTGCTACTACAGCTGGTCTATGAATATGATTTTATGCTCTACGTAAGTAATGCGTAAGTTGTAGGTGTTGAGCTGCCCTGCAACGCTGCAGAGTGGTTGTGTCCAGCGGCGAGTGTCGTGGAGTAGATCAATTATTGTTGAATTGTTAGGCTAGGGCGGGCGCTGGGCGATGGGGTGCGATGGGGTGCAATGGGGCGCGATGGGGCGCGCGGTGGCAGCACGGATCGATGTCGGGCGGCCGCGCGCGACGCGCTCTCCCGGCGGGATGGGGCGCGGCGCCCGACTTTCGCCGAGCTATTTATAGCATTCAAGCCGCTGACCTATTTCGCTGCAGCGCCGCCGAGGAAGGTCACGGATTCAGCCTGCTCTCTGGCGTCGCGGCGCCATTGTCTTTTCAACCGAGCTGCAGCGCTAATTAAAGTTGTTGACACTTTGCCGCTCCTCTGTGTTTAAAATGCTAGACTTATCCATTCTACGAATTGATTACCTACGTACGTGTCTTTTGCTAATTTAACGAGTTTTGAACTATTCTTTTTTGCGAACGTTAAAGAGAAACGTTTTGATAAATGAACTATGTCGGAAACTTTGTTCAGAGCTTTCGCTTGTAACTTTGCTGAACCTATCGAGCAGACGGTTGTTCGTGAAGTCGACTTTGACGTAAGGTCGAGGAGCGAGTGAGGCTGGGTGTCGGGAGCACGTAGCGGCGCGACGGCGCGCGGGGCGCGTGCCGGCACGTCTACCTGCTTAGTACGCTAATGTGACAGCCGCGCCGCGCCGCGCGTCGTGCCGCGTGCCTCCGTGCTGCCTTCTCGGCGCACACACAACCGACCAAGCTCTTTGAACCTACACACGTGCGCATGATATATCGTGTTAACCATCTAATGCATCTAAGAAAATGAGAACTTCGCAAAGCTTGTCTACAACACATATTTATACGGGAACGTTTTATTTTTACATAATCCTTCTTATATGGTAATCGGCTTACCTCAAACGTTTTTCATATTACATACCTAAATTGTGCGCGTCAGATCCGGACTGAGGAACGCTTACGGCTGAGATAAGCGTAGTAGTAACGAGATATGTATGAATAGAGCCTACAGTAAAAGGAACCTTGAACTGTGCCGACCTATGACAAACATTCCCAAGTGGAACCATAATAACATAATGATGGGCAAATAAAAAAATATTGGGCAAATTACATTCCCATATTTCCTACAAAAGCGAAAGTAGATCAGATACTCGAATTAAATCAAGTAATCACGTATGTATTGACTATGAAAATCTGATTGAAAAAATTACATTACGCGGATAATACGTACCTACAGTATTGTATTAAACATTTCTGTGAATGCTTTTACCTCGGCTTTGGTCGGAATTGTGTCATTGACATGCAGAGCTTTCACCATGGCACGTATAAAGACAGCTTACTTAGGGAAGCTGGGGAAACACGTGAATAGATACACCGGATCGCAGGTTTATCTTGTTGTGTGGAGAATATAAATGTATATGAATGTTTATATCGATAAAGGAATACAATAAGCAATAACAGTAGTTATCTGAACCATGTGGCTGTATTTTTACAAATCACTATCATAGAGACTCCCTTTCGATATTCCGTGAGCTGTCTTACTTACTAAAAGAAAATGGATGCTGTTCTTACCTTGAAACTCTTTCCTGGCGGTGCTGACCGAGGTGACGATGTTAGCCACATGCCCCAGTACGGTGGCAAACAGCATCAGGCCGAACAACAGCTGCGCGATCACGAACACATACTCGCCTTTACTGCGCGGCCGAGGCAAGTCACCTGCACACATAAATATACATATAACACTGTTCTAAACTGTTATCTATAAGGGCTTTAGACATGTTTCTTTTAGCATCAGCGATCGGTACTTTTGCGACTTGATAGATGCTGCATCGCGTATTAACACCTATTTGTGTCCACCCGTGATTGCAAAATGTGCATTTCAGCGATTACTTTAATCCAGCATCATGTTTTGGCGACTCGCTACGTTTGAGTGCGGTGTCAAACTTGCGTGATTTCGGTCTGTCACTGTATCAAACTTCTGAATAGCTCCTAAATCACTGAGCGTTGATGCTAAAAGCAGCATGTTTTGCCAAGGACGAGACCAGTCACCCACACACACTTGATAACATTGTTTAACCTTGTTTGTTGCTCGGTCGAGATAAGGGCAGACGCGTTAATGATACGCCGTCCTTATTGCTTGATTGGAGTTCATACGCTCATATGTAGATATGTTACAACTTTTTATACGCAAAGATTTGGCTACTAAGCAAATGTTAAAAAGAAGTTAAAGTAAGTTCCCTTATATGACTCTGTTGACTGTATTTAATTTACCTACATTTCACTATAGAAACCACGTAATTAAAACCAGTTACCCAAGCATAAATGTACATATCCTGGCTAATCACCTGCACGTGTAATAAATACATCTCTCTCGCCTTTATTGCGCTGCCAAGGCAAGCGATACACACACAAGCAACCGAGACATATGTGGAGAAAATCGCAGCGATTTAACTACGCAAATTGATCTCCTGCTAGGGTTTCATCAAATGGTGAACAAGAAGCATTGAACGTGATTATTTATATGTCATTCAATCGCCAACACGTCACGATACAAGGATGTTGAGAAACAATAATATGTTATTATCTACATATATAAAAATAAAGTAAAATGCTGTTTATTGAAGAGAGCATCACTTAAGAACGGCTGAACCGATTTGGCATTTTTTTTTCTTTTAAAGTGTTTGTAATAGTCCTAACAAAGCTTTTAGGGATAAAATTGGTAAAGTTGGCCGAAAAATTAGAAAATTCGGGAAAAACTGAAAGTAAGTGGGTTGAAATTAAACGTTGCTAAGGGGTTTGAAATTTAAACAGGGCAACGTCGGGTCAGCTAGTAATGTAATGTAATGGCAATATTATTCAGGAAATAAATGTATTTCAAGAATCCCTTTTAAAATTATGTAAAAAATAAAATAAAGAGAACAACGGTCAGTAGCCCTTTATGTTTAGGCAGAGAGGACATTTAACCGAGTAAGTTAAGTGAAAAATCAAATGAAATTAAAACAATATAGCAGCAAGGGCAGCGTGTAATTCATTGCACGAACGCCATAGTTATAACGTGGTTATAACGATGTGGTTATAGGCGCGCGGTCAGGGCGGGCCACGTCACCGCGCCGCGCTCACCGACAACAAATCATACAACAACGCCTTTGTAATTGGCACTCCGAGCAAAACATAAACTCTCCGAACTGATAAAAAATATACACGTTTGTTAACAACACCAATAAAGGACTGTTTCATGTTGACTCAGTTACGTTACTGCAAATATTAGCGCAAAAAATATATTCGCAGTCTGCGGTCGCTTCACTTTTATCCCTGTCTCGTTCGAGTCAATGTCAGATTAAGCCTCGTGTGTAAGTACTTTATCCCACCACCTGTGACGAGGAGATGTGAAAATAGGGTATTTTATTTTTAAAATAGCGTAAATTTTCCAGTCTTTCGAAGCAGCCGCTTGGAATGTCTACCTGCCACGCGAAAAGATCTTTAGTTCAGTTATTTGCTGAGTAGCCTATTTATTTAATACAATACTACTTTATCTTAATGGTAAGAAAAGGAATTATTAAGCCCGTTAATAACCCGTTTATGTTTCGTGTGTATGTTTTGATAGGTTTATCAGAGTGCGATTCAAGCATACCACAATGCTAGTAAACTCATTATCGTCAGACCGGAACAACACTACGAGTAATGAAATTTCTATCAAGCCCGAACAAATTATGGCAGGAAATCTATTTTGCCAACAACAAAATACCTTTCGTTAAATACTTATCGTAATAAATGTCCTAACGACTGTTTCAAGCGTCCTCCACTCAACGATATTATAAGCAGGTGCAAAGGGCCAGATCACAAGACGGATGACGCTCAAGACATGACAGTTACAATGGGGGCCCGTTTTTACGGATTAGGTTATTAAACCAAATTTCAGGGCCTCAGAAACACGTAAACTGTCGTTTATTGTTTACAAGCTACAAAAAGTCTCGTAGCACGGCGTAGCATAAGCTACGAACGTGCTACGAGACAAATTCGTAGCACCCCGTGAGAATGAAGTATAATTTCTTGCGAAATGTGACATTTAGAATGTATTTTTTCTTTTAAATACACGGCCTGTGCTGTAAACACTAGAGCTTTACTTTTGTAATGGCTCCATTTTTTCTAAGCATATTCATAAAGTAATAAAGTTATCCACTTTTAACGGCTATAAAGAACCTGTTCACTGTAATAACTGTAGCCCGAATAAGATGCGAAAGTATTTTTTTAGTCATTAATTGCTTAATTAACAAACCTGCTCCATTTTTTATTCGTTTCACTGACTTTCAAACTCGTTACCTTTGTCATAAAAAAAATGATTCAATTTCTGCCACGATTCTAGATATTTATTAAATACGTGTTGAATTTTTTATATCGTTACGAATTTTAATATGTGGCTATGAATACACGTCATTAGAGCTTATTGCGAGCGTTACACTTGGCAAGCTTGCAAAACGATCGCCAATAAAGGGAACGGTCTCCAAGACATTGTAACACCTTTTTATTATGCTCATAAAAATACATTATCCATCGTTAGCACTATATGTGGCCTGCTCACCACCATAATGACGTTCATTTATGATACAAATGATTTTTCAATAATACATAATTCCTTTGATCCATGTTCAAATTGCCGAAGGTAACACCCAATTCATTTAAATCGCTTCCATTAATATTGCTCCATATTTAGACGTATTTTGATTTTATGTTCGTAATTAACGGGACTCGGCACAACAGATACGCACACGAAACCGAATTTAAAGGCCACGCCAAGTTACGCACACAGACAATATGCGGGATTTGTTGAGTTAAAACTTTTCCCATTACCTGACGACCATTGTACGGCTTTGTATATAATTATTGTGTTGTTCTTTATTTATGACAGCGAGTTCGTATTATGAATATGCATTGGATTTATTGTATTCTGATTACGTACAGGATGCTGATAGCAGCGAAACTATAAATTAACGTTATGACAGCACAAACTGTGTATATGTCCAAGATTTTTTTTTCGTAACTTTATGCCGTATTTCTCGGGTTATTGACTGCCTAACCCAAAAAATAGCCGCTGGCAAGGGTCGTCCTGGTACCCCACGATAAAGGCATACCCATTTACCCATATATAGAAATTGATTGCCCGCAAAACATCTAACATTAAAGGTTGTAACATAATAATGTCCAAATCCATTGTTTTCATCTCAAGCATTACCTAGAAAAATGTGTAATGTTTAACAAATTTAGGAATTTGAACAAAAGAATTTATCTAAAATATTCAAGTATGATTCATTATTAAAAAAACGTGTATTTTAATACCGTCCCGAAGCAGGAAGCAAGCAGGTGCATGAAAATGAAACGGTAAAATGGGACCAGGAATTTTTCATAACATTGAATGTGGAACTCTATTTGGCGATTTCTTCCTATTACTTTACATATTGCATCGACTTAATGGCGGTCGTTCTGCATATTAAAAGTAAAACTGAATTATTTTAATTTTAGTAGAGATTCGTTTAAAAAATGTATCATTTTTAAACATTGGGTACTTATTGAGTGCATTCACTATAAGGGCACTTATTGATTTTACCAAAGTCTATCCGTGGAATAAAATTGACTTCTAACAGTTTTACTGTGGAAAAACTGCCAAAAATTAAAAAAAAAGATCTCAGGACTACACTAAACTTTTATTGGCTGATTTTTCAATAGTGAGATAACTTTTATCTGAGGAATAAATATTGCCGTTTGACAGCTTTTGTATAGAAAATTATGTCAAACTGTCATATTTATTCTTCAGATAAAAGTAATTTGTCCATTCAAAAATCAGCCCTTAGTTTTATTATACTAGGTATAACAGTTTGATGGATTCGCCCTTAGTCGCGGTATCCACAATGATGATGGTGTCGATGTAATAGAATACCAGTTTAGTTTAATACATCAAAATTACGCTTTCTAACCGACCTATCGTTTAGAGATCTAAACATAAATGCATGGTGCTTGCCCTTAATGTTTTAAGTGTTCGTGAGCGCGGAACTCAAAATGGTGGTCATTAAATGAAATGGTGCTCTACATTGAAACACCTCTTGCTCTTTTAAAACGTTGTTGTTAATACGTGCTAAGCTGTCGTGAAATTGTTACATTTTTATAAAATCTACAATACTAGGCTGCTATCTTACCAACTTATCTCCAATGATAAGAGCAATATGAAAGCCTGGGAAACAGGCAAATATTTAATAAATATTTTTTTTCATAAAATTGTATAGGTAATAATTATATTTTCTAAGTATAAATTTATCAATAGGCATTACATAATGTAACATTCATAATGTGGCTATACCATTACATTAAATTATAACATAAAGTAAGTTCTGTTCCTTTGTCACGTCGTGTCTTGCAAATATCTATTCAAACTGTCGTACGAAAATATATCATTTACAGTAACCAAGTCCAGGAGGCGTACCTAGTTATAAACAATGAAGAAATACTACAACAATGTTCACTAAGAAAAGTTGCGTCGGCAAGGAACTGGTAACTACTTAACTAAGTTACAAAGTTCGCGTATGAACGACCACCCAATAATGTAAAGTTATTGTACTTGCTTACAGACTGTGTATGTGAGGTAACAGCTTATTAATATGTGCCTAAAGGTGTGCTTTTGATATACTCCGAGTATAACTTCAACAATGTTGGCTACGTAATGAATTACGTAAGCGAAGGGATCAGGGTGTTTTTAATTAACAGCTTACATAAAATTTGTTTACGATCATTTTAGATGGGTGTTTGTATTACACACCTACATTTACATAAACAACCTACTGTTGGTAGCTGAAAGCTTTACACACACAAATCTACACTCACTACAAAAGAAGTCTGATTTAATTAATAACAACTCCCCTTATTAATAAAACACACACAATTTATAAATCTGAACAACCCTCGTACAACAGAAAGTAAACAAACACCCCATTAACAGCACATTACCATATTATAATGAAATCTAATTTAAAACACCTCTTCGGAAAGCCTCAATTTATAGTTTATAAACAATATAAATAAGGGGTATCGTATCTCTCCTGCAATTATCTCCCTATTTATGGGCGGAAAGTGTCAACCTCCGGGAAAGTTCCCTGTATCCCGTAGGTACCGCGGTGAGGCGGCCACTGTGTTATTAAACCAGCTAATAATTATGAGTTGGTAACGCGATATACTCAAGCGGTTAATTGGATCTGTCTTCGGTAAATACGATTCATTCATAATTTGTTTTATAATTTATTCCGTGAATTTTTGTGGTAAGAATTAGGGTTGATTAAAATTTGTTTGCTAATAACAATTATTGAGGAAATTGCTGTACATTATCTTCTATTAAACCGAGCCAATTGTGCCTTTTTGGCTCGGTTTAATAGAAGATCTTCTGAAAAAACTGAACAAGATTCTTCAGGCTATGTTTAGTTATCTCGTCTAACGACAAGACATCAAGACAAACATTAATATCACTCAGTCAGCAATAATAAAGCCACGATACCGATGACTGTTTATAAAGGCAACATTGCATCTAATATTGTACAAATTTTCATATGTGCGTCACAAAGGCAATACGTAACGGGCACGTTTTCTGTTTATTTGTTCATAGATGCTTTGTTTGTGATGATAATATAGCGTTAATATTGTGAGCGAAGTCGGTCAACCAGTCGGCTAACTAGTTATCCAACCGCGAGGCCGACTTGTAGTGCCGAGACGAGCCCGGACGATGCACAAGTATCTACGGAGACACTTCAAGTCGATAGTGCTCGACTCGAGGGAACTTCTCAAGCACAATATTTTTATCTTCACCGCTTTTTTCGATTCATTTTATAAGATTTGAATTGACCACTTACTGGCGCTAAACAGACACTGAAACTTTGAAATTAAAAAGTAGAATTGTATAAAAAGAAAGGTCGATTGATAAACGTTACTTACATTCCTGGCGTATTTCACAAATTTACCCCTTTTGGTCTGTTAGTAAAATAGATACCTTGAACAATTCCTCGATTAAGCACTATTATTTAACTTTAATAGATACACACTTTAATGTTTGACGCTGACTCGAGCGAAACTGGCAACACAAACACACCTAACAAACTGAGTAATATTGGATGTAGACATTCAATTTCGAATCCCAACTAATTACGCCGACACAACCGAATGAAATTGACAAGCTATTTGATTGAATCCCGAAATATCATTTGTATCGTACATCCACGAGCCTGATTTTGTGTTGCACGCAATTTACGAGGGAGTTTGATGAATATAAATTATGCCATTATAATAAAATGGTGGCATGTAATCTGTGCACCCATCTAGTTTAACGACATGTCCCAGGCCGCAGTTATGAACGCTCTTAGGGCTAAATGGCCGTACTGTTTGTTTTCAATACGGTTTTTTTTTTCTACCGTAGTAGGCATCCTCGTATAATTTACGGTTTGGGGTTTGATTTCCCTCCACAGCTAAAACAAAATATGTTTGTTTGTAGCAAGGAAAAGCTAACTTTCTGATGCGACATTACGTAAACAATGTGTATAGTTTCTTAGTACATAATACAACAATTATAACAACATAATTATAACAATTGTTGGCATTCAGTTTCTCCGAAACGATCTTTAACATCCATCTTTGTTATAATAACGATTTCGGAGAATTTGAGGTATTTATGCTTAAGAAACATAACATGAAACAATACGCCGGTGTAATTTACTTCTAATGAGTTTCATGAATTCGATCTATTTATTGTAACTTGTTAGACAAGCGTATTGTACACTGTAGATCAATTCATTGTGTCGAAATGTAATTTATTACATTACAAATGTTTCAATTAGTGCTGCCAATTTTCTTTATTTGAAAATATCCCGAACTCGTTTTATTTAAGGCCGATTTTTCAATCGTTAAGTAGAGTTCATCTGAAGAATAAATATGGCGGTTTGACGTATTTTAAATTTTTCTTTAATACAAACGCTCTCAAAACGCAATTTTTTATTCCTCAATTAAAAGTTACCTACTTATCCGAAGATTACAAAATCTGCCCTTGATGTAGTGTTCCAAAGAGTATTAATAACGAAATTCAGCTACCGGTGTTTTAACCCATTCATCTGCATAAAGGTTATAATACTTATAAGAAAAAATACTGGAAAGTAGAGAGTCAATAAGGGCTCATTAATCAAACTTTTTTCAATACCGCAGTGTGATCGTTTACAAAACATTTCTCATAAGATATTTATGTTATTTATTACAAAGTTATTCACTAAATATTGGAAGGCGTGCGTAGTGTTGGACAGGTCCTCAGTCATTCCTGACGTTTGCTAAAGCTATTAAACTAGTTCTCCTGGCCATTTTCTATTTCGTATACTAATGAAATTTAATGAACCGTTCACTGAACATTCTTATCGTCCAAGAACCATTTTCATTGTTATTTCTAGCTACTCTCATTTTAATATTTCCAGACGTGACTTCTTTCTCTGTTACATAAACTGATAGGGAAAAAGTTTCATGTTTTAATTATAATTTATCTTTCTATAATTAGGATTGCGGAGAGATTTATTCGAAGTTCCTTTTCTTTAACATTTCTTGCTATTTTTCTTTGGGCGCAATAAATACTTTTTAACGTTTCGACTAAGAGGAGTTTTGGGCAGAAAATAACTTTTTAATTTGTTCTATTCACACAGAATTTAGTACACATCCGTTCTTGACACCTATCAGTACGACCATTCTAATAACTAGTAAACTTAAAATTCGCAAAACACGTATTCGTTTGTATGATACTGACAGGACCTGTGCCCGTATTCCCGTAATTTAAAACGTTCAAAATCTAGTCGCAGTCTCATCTCGGCGACAAACAAACGTCAAAAACTTGTCAAAATGTAGGGAAATTAGACGTATTTTTGACAGATTGAGACTTAGATCAGACTGTGAACGTTCTTAAATTACGAGAATTACCCCTCTGGTGTCAAGAATGTATTCTTTCGTCGGCCGCACTGTAGTTGCATAACAGCCTATAATGTTCCCACTGCTGGGACACAGACCTCCTCTCGGTGAGAGAGAGTGGGCCGTAATCCACCACGCGATTCCAGTGAGAGTTGGTAGATGTCACATGTCTTCGGATTTTTGGTTCTAGGACATACCGGTTTCCTTCACCGTTTTGAGAGCAGTGATGAAATAATTTACACGAAGTAAAGCACCTGTCTGGGTTCGAACCTACGATCTACATACAACTCGTAAGTCGCAGTCGTTACCACTGGGCCACCACTTATCCTCAGAACACAGTATGTAACTTTAATTAACTCAATTATGTTTCATGGAATTATGACCAGCGCAGCGGTGCTTGAAACAAAAGGTCGATAAGCTTTGTGTGAGATGAACTGAGCAGCAAATTGAATTAATTTCCATAGAACTACGATTTCTATTTTACAAGCTTTTACCTATTTAGTTTCACCTGTCCCGATGTTTGTCTGTAATCAAATCTTGCAAGTTAAATTTGATCCACTTCCCGATTACCGATTGAGCTGACATTTTGCATGCATGTGTAAATCGGACGACAATGCAAAATTAGTGTGACATGGAGCGGATCTGATGATGGAGTTGGAAGATGGCCATAGGAACTCCAATAATCAAACGACATAACCCCATCGAGTTTGGGCTCGTTTGATTCGTCTTGACGAGTACTTTGGTGCTAGATGATAACCTGGATCTGATGATGGAGCTGGAAGATAGCCATAGGAACTCGGTAATTAAACGACAGAACCCCATCGAATTTGGACTCGTACGATTCGTCTTGACGAGTACTTTGGTGCTAAATGATAACCAGGGTCTGATGATGAAGCTGGAAGGTGGCCATAGGAACTCAGTAATTAAGCGACACAACCGCGTCAAGTTTGATTCGTCTTGATAGGTGGACCGTTTTTGATGGTTGGTGGGTGGTGGTGGTTTGGTGGACGTGAATATGTGACCCCATCTTTGGGAAAATAAGATTGTTCGTCCCTTCGTTCCGTTTGTTATGATTGTGGATTCTGTCTTTGATTAGATGGATGACCCAATGCCAAGGTGAGCACGTGCCGAGGATTGAATGCTATGAGGGTGTATAAACATGTCATATCGCTAACGTTGAACCTCAGGGTACCAGGACGAACCCTGTTGTACTGAAGCCCTTATCCCCCTACAATGGACCTCTGGGGGGATGGACCGTTTTTATCCTGTACTCGTGGGAACAACAACACCAACAACAACGTTTAGAGAAGGTGAAATTAAAGCGACAGGAGAAGATTGCTAATAAAAGCGATGTCCACAAACTACAATGCTTGGAAGAAAATAGTTTAGCAGTAGCTAAAATACGAATACGAATCGTTAGAACAACGAACTAATAGGCAAGATATGGATAACATACACAAGAGAGAAGGAAAAATGAATCACCTGAACAACGTGCTGGATAGATAACGTTAGAATACGTACACAAGAGAGAATAAAAAATGAATTACAAGATGAACACTTGGCCAGAATCGAAAGAAACAGAATGCTCAGGCAAGCAAGTCAGTTAACACAAACGGCAGAGGAACGCATTGTAACAGCAGAGAATGAACGCCAGAATAAGACTAATCAGAGGAATATGCAACGTGGTAGCGTGAGTACTTTAATAATGCGATAAATACCTTTTGCGATAAAGTGTGTAATATTTACACGAAGAGATGTTACCCCCATAAAGTGACCAAATATAAAATAAGTGCCACATCTCTAACTTATCTTCCACGAGAGTTACGCGACAATAGGGAAGAATTGATACCAGTAATTAAGAATTGATACAACTAATTGATATGTAAAGTTATTAAAATATAAAATACATACAGGTTTAAGAGCTCAAAACAACACGTTGTGAGCGCACTACGGGCTAAATAACAGAAAAATACTGCTACGCGTTACGAACTACGCCGTAGTCAATCTCGCATCAAAAATATTAAAAAGTTAAAAATAGCATTTAAAGATTTTTTTTTAACAAGATTTTAATACATTTTAATAAAAAGAACTAAAAAGTTTAAAAAAATTTAAACCTGAAAAGAAAAACCTATTTTTTTATAAATAAAAGCGTGTTACATTGTGATTGCAAAAGAAAAATAATTAAGGTGTAAATTATTTTTTACTTTTTAGTTCTTTTTATTTAATTGTTTTTTTTTTATTTTAATTACTCATTACACAGCGGAGATATGATCTCACAGATGGATACTACAATGACAGGTGCTAACCTAGCTCAGGTCAGGTTTTATTATAATTTTTCTGGAAACTGTGTTTATGCCAATGAATAAATTATTTATTTACATCTATGTAACAATAATACATTGAAAATCTAGTTAGTACATAGGTACTAACTAAATTTTCGATGTATTATTTTTAATACGCCGCGTTTAAAATCATAACTCGCATACTTTGAACAATTTGAACACCGACATGAGCAAATTGCTAGACGCGAACAGTCTCAAATATAGTTAGTGATGCTCTCGCGTTCAAGGGAACTAAAATTAGATGGCAAGTCATAATTACTCTCACGAGTGGCATCATTTCCCGCCAAATCTCCTTATAAAAACTAATGTCAAAGAACACCGTAACACTTAACACGGGGAATCATATGAAAAGTCGTCATTATCTAATCTACACAAGCACACGTAAACTTTAAATAAAGACTCACCTATCGTCGTGAGCGCCAGCGTGCACCAGTAATAACTTTGCAAATATTGTTTCACCACATCCGCAGTCTCAGTGTCATGATACACCCAGTTTTTACTACCGAACCCATTGTTTTTATATATTATATGGTACAAGCACCCGTTCCAATGGAATATCACTAACAAATAATGAATTAAACTGGTCGATCTAAACAAGTTCGGATAGTTCGTATGCCGCTCAGTTCGGTCCATGAACGCCCAGAAGCGGTATATCTTGACGAGGCGGAACGAGCGCAAGATAGAGTTGAACCCGATGGACAGGTAGAGGAAGTCCAGCGGCAGCAGGCACAGGCAGTCGATGTAGAACGTGGTGGAGTTCATGTAGTGCGCGCGCAGCTTGGCCGCGTCCGTCTGCAGCACGCCGTCCTCCAGGTAGCCCGTGCGGAAGTGGAACAGTATGTCCGCGAGATAAAGGAAATCGGAAAAGTAATCCAAACAAAACCACACTATTAGCGTCTCGCCTGAAACAAAACACATCCAAATAAATCAGCGCTTACCTAAAATAAACCTAACTATTATTAAAACAATTTCACACCCCTAGTGGATTAATTTACTTTGATCCAAACTTTTGCTTTAAACTAAGGACAAAAAGATCAATACCACAAAGCGAGAACTGGAAAGGGACTCGCAAATTGTATGTGGCACTCAAACTCATCGCAGCTGTGAGGTGGTAATGAAACAATTGGAAACTCGGGCGGCGAAACATCCAAACGTTACCTCTCCAAATATTACATTGTCTCCGATGCGAAACATTTAACTCAGAAAAGCTATTTAGGTAAGTAATTTAATTCACCGCGGGGCAAGTTGGCGGAAACTATGCGCGGAGTGCGCTAAGTCGGTGCAGCCCCAGATCTTCGTCGCTAATCTTGGTTGCTATCTAAATGGAGACGTCTTTTGCATAAGCTCTAGAGTCAAAATTGGATTTTTATCCACTTAAGCGCCTGCTTTCAAGTTCATTCGACAATGAAAATGAGTAGGAGCGATACAAATGGGTTTGATCACATATGCTTAGTATAATTTCCTCATTACTCACCGTTAATCTCCTGGAAAGCGAACCTGTAGACTATGACCCAGAGATTGTAGAGGAAGGCGAGGGAGACGACCATGGACCAGTAGTAGCACAGGCGGCCGGCGGGGTCGAACACGAAGGACCAGTGCGGGCCGGCGCGCAGCCTCCCGCTTGCGTACGTGGACCGCCGCCGCAGCCCGCCTCTGCTGCCGCTGCCGACAACAATACGCTATCAACCATCGCATTTACCCATATAATTTGACCCTTTTAACCTTAATTCCTTTCAGTTTGCCTCAACTACGTACACAACGTTAAATCCATTCTCCTTTGAAGTAATTTACATAACATTATGTGTGCGCTCTCTGCAAATCTAATAAGAGTTGCACTCAACGTTAACCCTTGAGCTAAGGGCTATAACATCATATTTGTAGTTAGGTTTATATGTAGCAAAGTTGTTGTTAGGTAAGTAAACACAACACTTATTACGACTCTGACAATCAACAAAGGAGATCATTAACAAAGTTATATTTTGATTACGCAGTTAGTAGAAAATACCGACAACAATTATGTACAGGGATATCAATGTACGGTATATTATATTAGTGTGTTTTTGTGGGCTGTAGAGCGTGTGCGAATGGCGGCAATAGATAGTTTGCCTTCATTTGATATCAAAGTTAGTGACAGATAGGTTTGCGTGGTTCCTTTGTAATTCGATATCATTGTAGGCGATCGTACATTATATTATATTGTTATAGTATGGACAGGGGTGTGCCAAAGATATTAAATTCCTCTTCTTGAGCAAAAAGGTATTGCATAGGATGCTTGCATTGTAAGAATTATAGGTTTACTGCGCGTATGTGTAAGTTTGCGTAGGTGGTATAGGTACGTAGTGTTTTTTTTTAATGCGTATTTTTTCTGTATTTTACAGGTATACACATAATACTGTAATCGCGATTTATTTGCCAAAAATGTAAGTTTATGGAAAAATAACTTTAACTCCTACAAAATACTAACTTCAAATATTTCTATAACTTTTTCAATACAGTGCTAGTCACTCTAAAATCAACTTAATTAGCATTAAAATAAATTTGATATTTGTTTAACTTGAAATAACATCAATTTGAAACAAAGAATAGACTACAAATTTTTATGCAAAGACAAAACAGACACTGAGTGATCCCCAAACAAATACAAACAAAAGCGAAATAATTTTAGTTTGAATCCTAAGAAATACCAATATCAGACCCTCCTATACCTACCTACATAGAGTTCAAATGAGACCTCACGTTTTCATAACAACACAAATAAAATGAACAACACATAAACTTACGTAATTATTTAGTAAACGATGTACGTGTACCAATTAAGATAAGGCATTAGTTACACGCTAATTACAATAGTCTTTGTTCAATCTCGACAGCCTATCGATCAATCGAGCCGTACGCTAACACGGCTAGCAACGTATGTAGGCTGTGTAGGCATTACAGATTCAATACACAAGCCTATCAACGACTGAGTCGTTTACACAAGACACCTACTTCCCTATGCTAAGCATTCCGGCTTACAACGTGTGTACACAGGTATCGGGCACGGACCGTCACCGCATAATATAAAAGCAAAGTCTGTCCGAACGTGTCTGTCTGTCTGAACGGGATAAATTCAAAAACTACCAAACGGATTTTCATACGGTTTTCATCAATGGACGGAGTGATTCTTGAAGAAGGTTTAAGTGTATAATTCATTAGAGTTTTGTGTAAATTGGTTGAAATATGACAATGATTGTTGAAGATGTTGGAAAAAAATATGCCGACTGGGAGCTTCACTGGCGAGTACCGCTTAAACCAATAGAGTTATATGAAAACCCGGTAAAACTTCCGACAGACCTGCGGGGTAATTGCGTAACACACTCACAGCAGCAATGGGTTTCATATTGACAGTTCAACAACATTCATTGCGTTATTCTTGTTGTTGAGCAGAATAATTTTTCGAACATATGAAGCAATGGATTAGCAGTATACTTCAAAATTATTCAGATTGAGATTGAAGTGTGTTACGCAATTAGGGTGCCAGTAGTACGTTCCCGTGGGATATTTTCCGACATCCACAGGGGCGAAGCCGCGGGTAAAAGCTAGTGTAAGATAAATGTAAGCATCGCTGTTTGCGTTCGCTGATTGTTTGGAGTTAACTCCGATTGACTGAGTTAGCTCGGTCGGGATTTATGTACAGTCACGAGCACTAATATGTGAACACTTGGAAACTTTCAATGGTGATTTTTGCGTGAAATAACCAAAACAACATTGAAATACGACACATTGCAAAAACCTATGGGTTCGAAAATACTATGTTCGTAGCAACATAAAATTTCATTCAAAAATAAAGGAGTAACTCGCTTTTGAATAAAGCCAAGTGTATACATACTTTTGCTCGTGACTGTATCCGTGTGTATGTAATTGAGACTGGGGAATAATTGAATATTACGTTTACCACCTGAGGGCTCGCCGCAGCGATATCTGTCGATAGGTATCCAATTAACCCGCCGGATAGTAAAGACAGCCAGTGAAAGCGCCCAACCACAGGATTGCGGTCCCAATAATACCAGTTTCATTATCTTGAGCAGGCTCAGATTGAATGTTGCGAACAATTCAGTCAAAGTCTCGGTATCTCGGCACAGACCTACCAGAGTATGTATACAAGCGTCTACAACACAATGATGTCGATAGGATCTACATTTGATTACCTAATATCACGGCCAATGAATAACAATTGAAACATGAAAATAATTGACAGTCAGTATAATGTTTATATACCTACTTAGAAAGAAGGTAAGTACTCTACCGAATATTAATTCCACAATCCTCGTTTTATACCAAAATTCTTCAGATGTTATAAATATGTTTGAAATCTCATCGTAAGATAAAATCATCTAATCAAAAGCTATTAACTGAAATTAACGTCGAATGAATTAAATGATTTAGGCCCTTGGAAATTAAGAGGAAATGGAGCATTTTGTCACACTCTTATTAAAATTAGAATACAAAAATGTGGTTTAAAAAAACTTGCAGGTCGACGACTCGGTGATCCCTCTGAATGGAAATGCGGACCTGAATTGGATATCGTGGCCTCACTAAACTGGTGAACAACATTTAGGTACCAATGTAGAGTTGTTAGCTAACTCTCCCAGTTGTCGTGCAAACGCGACCGCAACTTGTTAGTTGTTTATTAATACGAGCTTTTTCATTCACATTAGTACGAAAAATTCCTACGAAAACTATCGTGAAGTTCGTATTAATAAAACAGCGCTGTCAAATCCACTTTTAACCAGTTTCATTAACTAAAAACTTTAATTTACTCCTAGGGTGAATATTCCAGCCAAAATTGGATTTACTTAGTCCATCCGATTTGGCAGTGCAGATTAGACAGCCACCGACATAGGTAGGTACAGTTAGGAAAAAACATTACTTTCCGTTTGGTTCAGCTGCAACCGGGAAAGGGAATACAGCTTTTCGTAGCTGGCGAAAAGCAAATGCAGCCAATATTCTCGATTAAACAGGCCCCAGGCTTGTATAATGAAGACAAAGACTAATTCTGTTCACAATATTGTCTGTTATACCAAAATCTCGGAGAAATGATAGCCTATCCGTGTCCAGACAGATGTTTCCTTTATATTGAAACTAGATACTGCAAGCCAAGTGAAACAAAGACTAAACGAATATTGACTAGACAATGTAGCTATACTCGTATTAAACAAAGCGGAGACGACACATTCACATGAACAAGAGAATAACTTCGTACAAAATAAATCGCAACTTTAAATTTATGGTTATGGCTTGCATTTCGTATAAGTGGCTAATGTAAAATCACTGGATCGTAAGTTGTATGTATTAAATCATATTTTGTATTCATAAAAGTTTGTGGTTTTACTCAGTTGGTGTATTAAAACTCGTGTTTAGTGTTGATTCTGTTAGCTATCCTCAAATTAGTACCCTAATTGCGAAACACGCTTCAATCACAACCGTTTTGTAAGCTATGCTATAGCTATCCATTGCTTCATAGGTTTGAAAAAATCATCTACTCAACTTATTTACTTTAAATAACGCAATGAACGTGGCTGAACTGTCAAACCGAAAGACATTTCGATCAATTGTCATTTTATGTGTGTTACGTAATGGAAACATCCAAACGATATTAAAGTTAAAATCACAAATAAAAGAAAAAAGAACTCCTTTTTTCTAATTTATCTACCCAGCTTCTTTCTTCGTCTCTTTCAATATGTTTTGTTTAGTTTAATGGTCGCTAAACATCTGAGACCCAATAATAAAAGTCTAAACAAACAACATAAGCCGTAACTCTTGCCAAAAGCCGATATCCGAATTCCGATGTAATTTTGCGTAGTTTGACGCCCACCAAATAACTTATAGGGAATACGAGTGAAAGCTGTCAAAGCGTATCAGTTATCAAACAGTATTTTATTTCGTTTTCTGAACAAGTTAACGCTTTGTTCGAGGGTTATTGGTAAAATATCGATGAAATGTACCAGTACATGTGGTTTTTTAGATAACTTCGTATTTGCCCTTAAATCGGACATTGTAAACCAAAAACAATGAGTGAATTAAAATATTCACAATTAAATAAAGCAATTTATTTCGTAGACGCAATCTGTGACGTGAGTTGGTGTTTGTTTCGAAAAAGAATCGTTTTCATATTACTATTTCCGTTGCCCATTTCGGATGAATTTATTTAGTTCGTTAAATATCACGCCCATGCTGACACTGATTGGGTATTTTAAATATTTTTATTTGTAAGTTTGTATAAAAATAGAGAACAATAACATTGTTGAGAAAGTGGCTTGAGGGTGGCGTGGTGTTGTGTATGGTGTCTACGCCGAAGCACTGTAGTGAGTTTTGAGGTAAGTGAAGGTGGTGCTGTGTGAAATGCTTTACGTCCATTGCAATGAGAAATGTGTGTGTGATGTGGCTTTGGCGTGGCGAACGCTTATAGCGTGTGAATGTTAAACTATACCTGTCGGTTCCATTACAATGTGACGTTGCGAGGTGATTGTGTGAGTGATGTGGCGCTGGCGTGGCGGGCGCGTGCGGCGTGTGCGGCGTACTCCGCCATCCGCTCAGCAGCGGCGCCTCGCCGCTCGCACCCAGCAATTTTAATCTAAGTAACAAAGATAATATTCAAAACTATAAAGCAAAATCCAATGAGAGTACCTAACTTTTAGGATACAATACTTACTGGTCATGTTATTCAAAATTATCTAAGTACTAGGTACTAAGTACTACACTAAAAATGAATGTATAATGTCGCCAACGTATGTAAGAATGTTGATGGCAAGATCAGCATAGCAAACAAAAGAAATCCGTGCTGACCTAAAGCGTTTAATAACTATATCTGCATCAAGCATTAATACAATACTTGTGTATACAAATTAGGATAACAACAACACGAAAGAAATCTATATATATAAAAGAAAGTCGTGTTAGTTACACTATTTATAACTCAAGAACGGCTGAACCGATTTGGCTGAAAATTGGTGGGGAGGAAGCTTAGAACCAGGAAACGGACATAGGATACTTTTTTTTATTTTTATTTAATTCTTTTATTTACTAATAGGAGTAGGGTAGGAGTAGTGTAGGAGTAGAGTAGGAGTAGTGTAGGAGTAGAGTAGGGGTAGGGAGTAGGACACCACGCGAACGAAATTTTTTCGATAACGTTATGTTTATAGCCACTTTAATTAACGATTTCATTATTTTGATACTAGCTGAGCCCCGCGGTTTCACCCGCATACATTTCGATCTCGTGGGAATATCGGGATAAAATGTATCCTATATGTTAATCCTAGTTATAAACCATCTGTGTGCCAAGTTTCATCCAAATCCGTTAAGTAGTTTTTGCGTGAAAGAGTAACAAACATCCATCCATCCATCTATACAAACTTTCACATTTATAATATTAGTAGGATGTATGTACCACAACGCAATAAATTAATTAATCTTGTATTTTATATTACACAATACTAATTACTTCTAATTTCCCGCCCGATCACCTATTTGCCTTTTATCTGTCAATTTTACTTTTTCATGGAAAAGTAAAACAGTGAAAAATATTGCTTGTGACTCATGCAGTCAGTGTGCAAAAAATCATGGATTTAGTATGTACTATTATAGTGAAAAGCATTGAAGAACTCAACACTATCAATTTAAAAAAAATACATTGGGTATATCAGTCAGGTATCAATTTATTTCAATACCTACATAATCATTTTATTATGTAAAGAAAATAAATTAACAATTAGTTAACTTAAAAACAAATTAATAAACTCCATCTTTATAAAATTTTGCAACACTTTTGGAAGCAGCAGTTAGATACTGGTTATATCGCCACGTTTTACAATACAGCGGCCATTATAGCAAGAAAAAAAATACACATTTATTTTTAATCTTTATTTGATGGCTTTTGGGTCGGTTTTTCGGAAGAAAATGGCCAAAACATTTGGTTAAAACACTGTAAAGAGGTTTTATGGCAAACGTTCATATATTTTATGTTTATGCATTTTTATATTGAAGTAATACCTACGGGCGCCCCATGGTTTCATTATTTTTAAAGGGGTGAAAACGGAGGCTTATTTTTGGTCGGTATTTTAAGACAACCATATAAGTACAAATTGCAATTCTTATGTTATTATTTATCGCATAATTGTAACCTAAAATTTGTAGGTTAATATAGGTACTTCCGTAAATGCCTTGCCTTGTAACCATTCAACCTTACCGTGAATATCGAACCGATTCTCCGACCAAAGCCATTAAATAGCTCATAAATATCCCAATCCGTTCCCACGCAAAATTAAAAACAGTCCATAAAGCAAAATACAAAAGTCATCGACTCTCCGGTGTTAATCTAAAAAGTTATGCAGATATGAGACTTTTTGCGGGCGGAAGGAATCGTTTGAAGTCCAATCGACTTAGTGGCACGCGAGCGCGGTAGAAATTGGTTTTCCCAATACGACCTCTGTGGGGGCAGAGCCGTGTAGGGCCGTGCTAGAACTGTCGTACCGTAAAATGAGATATAAAGCGTTCAAAAATGCGATCGGTCGTATTGCCGCGGCGACGGGCGCTCGCTCATATTACCAGGAGTAGGGCTGTCGCGAACTGCTTAGCTACTTTTAACAGATTAAGTGGAGCGCTCTTTATCGACTTTCCTATCTGAATATGGCTTTTTTACAGTCGTAAGAAGTTTAAACCTACTGTTTTATTGTTTCAGAAGCAGCGTCAACAGCATAGGCGTCTTCGTCACAGCCTTCGTTATTTTGCGAATTAAAAAGCAGAACTGTCCGTCAACGAAGGTATGGGCCCGTCCGAAAGTAGTAGACCCAATATAACAAGTGACAAATAAAAAAAATCGGTCTTGTCACTTGTCCCTAATCTACATCGGGAATAAGGACAAATGCCAAATCGTATCGTAATTATTTCTTAGTTCGGGTCCCGAACTAATCTAGTCTCCGTACGTAATACGCCTGTAATTTCGCACGAAACTACGGATTACGTGCTAAAGGAGTAGACTCCCCTGGTTTTGTTTAGAAATACCTAATAGAAAATTTGGAAGGTATAGTAAAACTTAAACTGAATACTACTAATACGCGACCAATACCCACTTTCTTGCATTAGCTACCTACATACCCACATGCGTAGGCATATTCTATACCTACCTAAGCTTATACAAACCGGCGAACAAAACGGAACATCCAGAACTTCCCCAAAACCCACACAATAACAAGGTATTGTTCTACCTTTAATAAGGCAGGTTTATTTAAAAGTTGACGTGGCTACGTGAGTCTTTTCACCCACGAGGACGGATGACGCAGGCTCATCGAGTCAACACTCGTGATTAAAGCGGCCCTCAAGGAAAGGGTCCTTATGCTCCTGGGCAAACAACAGTCAGCCGTCGAACCTCTTCACCGCAGCCTTAATGGAAGCACCACACGTTTAACCACGTTATATCAAGAAAATTATGCGCCATGAAAATATTGAACAGGTGGGTTTTTAGTTCATGCTTACTGTGATGGACTTAGCCCAGATTCGGGCGCGTGTTTCCCGCTGCGATTTTTTTTTCGCGCACTGGATTTTCAACTTAATGCTAAGCGCCGAGAGTTGAAAATCCAACAGTGTGTTTTTTGATGCGCTGGGATGCACTCTGTTGGATCCAGTGCGCTTTAAAATCCCGCCGCAATATTTTTCCATCTGTGCGAACGTGGGCTTAGAATCGTCCTGCCTTGGGCAGTTTAGAATAGATATGTGTGTTTCTTCTTCTTTTCTCATCTTTCTTCTAAGTAGGTTTATAGGTCATGCATGGTAGTTAGGTCATGCTTTAGCAAAAAAATGTCAGTCAGCAGGTGGGCAGCGCGGATGACTAACCAGCGCGCGCTACCGTGCTGGACACAAGCTAAGAGGCTCTTCTATTGCACCCTTTTACACGACTGTATATAAAAATTAATTTAGGAATTACTAATCCAGTCGAACGAGATGTGAAAAGCACAATGTTAGCATTTTGCTTTGTACTATATCTCATTTACATCTCTTACAATTCAGGTCTCAAAGTAACTCACAAAACCCCTCGATAACAAACCGATGAATAGAAAAATCATCATTCACAATTCCTCCAGATCCGATTTCAATAAATTATCTTATTAACCTCCACAAAAACTCAAAAAGGAATCAAGGACGCAATAATTCCTGATTTCATAGAGACGTTAAAAAAGGGATCCATAATACATAGAGACTGGAAGTGTTATGATCGCGATAGATCCCCTTTATCGCTCGCAGCGGTTTGACAGATCCAGTTTAAGGGGATATCAAGTAATATGGCTCCCTGAACGTGTAAAATGCTGAACACAAAAAGTGTGTCGACACTTCGTCCGTACAATATTAAGTTAGAGTTACATCTGTTACTGTAACTTTTAATACTCTGTGTAAAGTTTATGTTAAAGCATTTAAAATATAAACTTTTAAAGTAAAGCTGTGAAACGTATGAATGACTCAGATGACTGTAATAATCAGGGGCATTTCTCGTAATTAATATCACGTTCACAGTCTGATGTCAGTCTCAATCTGTCATGAATACTTCTAATTTTCCTACATTTTTGACAAGTTCTTGACATTTATTGTCGCTGAGATGAGATTCCGACTGGATTTCGAACATTTTAAATTACGGGTATTGTCTTCTGTTACCATAGGAGCGTAAAAAGCATTTTTGTGTCAGATATTGTTTGAACAATGCTACGAAGTTAATATAAAAAGTAAGCTAAGAAAAGTTTTCCATACCTGAAGTAACGGCCAAAAAATAACATTTTTTTTCAATTTTCCAATCTTTTGTAGGTATCTACGCTTTTCAAATATGTACCTAAAAGAAGCCTGTTTCGTGGCGAGAGATTCTTATCAGAAGATATTTTAGGCATATTTATTAAAAGTGCTGCCTCTACTATTTGGAGAAACATACCTACTTAATTAGAAACTAAATGACTCAATTTCCTTTTTGCCCATAAACGTCCCACGTTAACGAACTCCGGTTTATGTAGTGGAAAATTCGATACCTTATTACCTTACAAATCGATAAGTTTGGAAATAATGATTGGGTAGAACGAGGCCTGCCCTCCAAGCTCGCTTCAACGATAAGTAAATCAAACGAATCGTTTCACAACAAGGAGGCTTGTTCAATCCGAACTCGTGTCGGATTTTTTCAGGAGTTCGGTGGTCGAGCGCCCATAATTATTTAGACTTTCCGCGGACAAGTGCGAATCAATTAAAATGTAACCCTCGCGTAGAGCTAGGGGCAACTTTGATTAAATGCCCTTTTATGAATTTCAAACAATGATGTTTATTTCTATTTATAGTGACAGTTTCCACCAACCCTTTAGAGTTGTGAAGCCACATAACTTTCTTTCAATTCGTTCTCGGAAACTTCCATTATTATATAAAAGTAAAATACACTTGTATGTTTGCATAAGCCCACACAATTTCCTCCAAGGAATTACAGAAATAAACTCCTGAGTGGGATGGCTACGAGAAACGTTTAAATTAATTCCTTCCCCACTTAGCTTATGAAATTCCTCTTAATTGTTTTTTTTTCTTTACAATCTTTTTTGCTGCACTAGCTTGCATGTTAGGATGGGTACTTACAATTTAAATGTGGCCTAAAGCAAAGGTTTCCTATACCCTGTCCATTAGGTTAACCGTTTTTTGACAGCTGTCTTAGAACGTACCTATTCCAGATTACGTAAAAGTTAACTTTAAAATGCGTAATAAAATAAATATATAAACTGCCTAATCTTATTGAATTATCTTATTTATGAATTCTTACAGACATAATACACGTGTAACAGTTTTGACAAAAAACATATAATTGCTATAGTTCAATCTGTCAAAAAACTGTTAACCTAGTGGACAGGGTATAGAAGAACGTTTCAGTCATATTATACTTAACGGCCGTCATGAAGTTCTATTATTTTCACCAGTATTTGCCATTAAGGTGTCAAAAATCTCTATGTATTCGGACAGCCATAGACAACCAAAGCTTAAGTGACAGTAAAGTCAGGAAAATATTTTATTACCATATTGAGTACAACTTAAATTCTGTGTATAATCAAATCACAACACTGTCATTCTTTGACAGTTATATGTAGTATTTTTTTTAAACAATACATTTCCCTTAGGTACTGTAGTACAATAAATATCTATGAATGATTAGGTTACCTAGCTTTATGTGCGCGTCTGGAGCGCGAGGAGAGGTCCAGCTCGCTGGCGGCAGAGCAAGCGGTGCCGGCCTGCAGCGAGCCTCGGGAGCCGCCCAGCCGTCGCGAGCCCAGCCGACACGTCATCATTTCTGTAGGACAAGCAAACATACAACTTAGAAAAACTGTAGACATAAACAAACATACAGGGTGTAAATAGACCCATGCCGTAGCCATCATCTACGCTTTAAGTATGTACACTAAGTAGCATTGTACATAAACAATTCTTGGGAAACGTCTTTTATTTTTGTTATGAAAATTGCTGTTTACGGTAACACGCCAAACACGTCGTCGTCACCAAAGCGTCCTTATGGGTGCATACATCGGTTCAGGGGTCGTTATAAAATTTAAACAAGTTTACGTAAAAAGACATCAAAACTTTTTGGAAATTTTACATTCAAAATCTCCGTAACCGAAAGGTAAGTATGGTTCAGTATAAAAAAGAATTGCAATAACGGTGAATTTCGGTTTCGTTAAGCGTCTTTTTACACCCGTTACTTACAACATAAGGTCACGTTTTTACTCCCCGAAGGATTGGATTAGGCCGCATTTCACCAGTTATGTTTCAGTCCTGTGTAATGGGAGCGAGCCTATACCGGTAAACCGGATACAATTCCAGACTTTTACGGCAAACTTATTTTGTAACTAGCTGTGGTGGCCGCGACTTCGTTAACGTGCATTTTTTTTTCGCGGAACCCTAATTATTTCTTTAAAATAAATAGCCAAACTTATTTTAGAAAAATAATTGAGTCTAAGAAAAAAAAAGGCTAAGTTACTTCATATAACCACAGCTATCTGCCAGTGAAAGTTCCGTCAAAATCGGTCTAGCCATTTCGGAGATTACCCGGAACAAACATAAAATAAAGACAGACAAAACGATTCGTTATACGTACCGTATATACTTTCATATGCATTTAGTAAAAAGCTGTTATGTTGACATTACACAACAAACAGACACGTCGATTTTATTTAACTGTAGAGATGTATATATATTATTTATTTGTTATATTCTCAAAGTACCCAAGCAACTAATTAGTTAGGATCGTATTGCCATCCAAGAAATTCAGGCAAAAGTACATAATTAGAAATAATTTAGAGCAACTGCCGTCCGGCTACGGTATCTCAATTTGAAAATACCGACAGACCGACCGAACTGGCTTTCAGAGACACCTGAAATGTCTATAATATTTCAGGTCTCTCTGAATACCCGTTACAGCTGTATAGATATTCGCATGATATCCCTGACCTATAACGTAGGTATTACATAAGAACTCGAGAAATTGATTAGTCCTAAACTTATACAAGGTGTCGTTTTGCATCCGCGTCAAATTCAAGGAGGTAACTATGCTACTGATTCTCGACACGAATCAATCATAAAATAAGTAGGTTTTTTTTCTAATTTTCGTAAATCGGCATGTGTTCACATTTTAAAACGCCGCCTGTGTAAGACTGCACTGTAACTGCCCTTTTACACACACATAAAAACGCGGCCGCTTATATGGGGGCGATACCATAACGCGATTCTGTTCTTTGAAAGTGGTGTATTCTGAAATACTGTCAAACTAAAAAATCAAGTATGTATTCATTATTTACCAGGGATAGTAATTTTATTTGATTATTTATGTCTTTCATAACAGCCTCCTGAAATTTGACAAGGATGCAAAATAACAGCTTGTATAGGGTGGCAGAGACGTCATCGACGCGCAAACTGTAATCATGGATGCAGCACATAAGTTTAGACCCCATAGCGCCGAAATTTTTCGTCAGTTATAAAAAAAAAAATCTTCTGTTTCATAAATCGGCATCAAAATGTATGGAATAGCAATTTTTTTTTAATAACCGACGAATAATTTCGACGCTATGGGGTCTAAACTCATGTGCTGAATCCATGGTTACAGTTTGCGCGTCGATGTGGGATGCCACCCTGTATATGATCTATTCCATGAGTACCTCTCTAATGAAAGTGTAAACAAACCTTGTTCATGTTAAATTCTTACGTAATCACTACCTAAAGGGAATTAATAACACATTCATCTGTATTTAAAAAGTTTCTACCTTATACAGGAATATATACACGAATCCAACGTTGTGCGTCGATGTCCCTGCAGACATCGACGCACAACGTTGGATTCGACGATCAATAAATTCAACGATGGATTCAGTACATGATTAAAAAAAAAAAAAAAAACTGTTCAGTACACTTAGACCCCGTAGGTATTGCACTTTTCTATGACACTGCAGATTTTTTTTTTTGATGACCAACGTTATATTTCTACGCTAGCCCCGTCTAGAATCATGTGCTAAATTCATAGTTACAGTTAGCGCGTCGATGTCCCGTGCCACAATTTTTCCAACAATTATTGTGCGAATACTATTATTAAATTGTAATTGAAAAATCATCGACAAAAATTGAGTTTACAAAATTAACCTTAGTTGTCAAATGAAAAACATATTTAATGTTATTTTATAATTATAATTTGAGTTTTGATATTCAAAAAAAGCAATAAAAAAATTGTAAGTGGCACGACAAATTGGCATCCACAGGTACGTTTTTTGATCCATTTATTTACATATTCATTAGACTACTTTTGGAACAGGCTAAGCCCACGTTCGCACGGACGTAAAAATATCGCGGCGTGATTTTTAACTCTCAGTGTCGAACCGTGCATTGAGAATCCAACAGAAGGCATCCCAGCGCGTCAAAAAATACACTGTTTGATTTTCAACTCTCGGCGCTAAGTAGAGCGTTGAAAATCCAGTGCGCAACAAGAAATCGCTGCAGGAAAATCGTGGCCTAGGTAACGCATTCCGGAACGTTATTCTCTATGACACAATGAATGAAACCGTTCGAAATTAACGCGAGATTGGCGGGATTAGCTATGGAATTGACGTGGTTTCAAGCAAGGAATCGTTAAGTGGTCATACCGAATTAAAAAGGCCACGTAAAAAGATTATTTTTTAATGTTTCTAATAATGTATTTAAAAATAATGTATTTTTTTTGTTTATTTTTTGTGTTGTTATTATAATCACATCTCCATTATCTAATTATCGAGTAATTGCTAATTGCTAAGCCCAGGTAGGTACCTTAAAAAATTTATAACATAATTGATCCTTCAATAGAAAATACTCATGTTTGCCATTATTGTGTTTTATTTACTGACATTTATATACTGTGGCTAGCTGTATGATCATTAAATTCAAAACACATTGTCGCATGAAACAGTACAACAATACGCGCAACTAATGACAATCGTATCGCATATAACATGTCCTTTGTGAGCTGATCATTGTATGAAGCCAAAAGACGTATTATGTTCCTACTCAGAACTGTCCATTCGACGGAGATATTGTGTACAGCATTAAGTTTAATTCAATGACGATATTATTATCACAATATACTATTATGTTCAACATTGAAATAGTTTTCGACAGACAGACAATCCGTCTCCTAAAGAGCGATGCTGTGTTTAAGCATCATTGTTTATAACAAATTAAGAAGATATGAGATAACATTGAATTTCATGAGCAGTTCGATTCGCTGCGGTCCAAAGGGCCAACCACTCAACAATAGGGAAACAATAACGATAATAAAACGGAACCATCTTGCGAAACGACTAAAATGAATAAAGCGTAAATCGAATGAGGCTATTGTTGCGTCCCTATTCTTTTTATAAACTGCCCGCCACGATTTGTTCATTGAAGCGCCCACTTTCTGAGAGTTCCGGTCCAAATTACGAGGTTCGAAAAGAAACTCCTCCGTACTTCGTTCAGAAGTTACCTAACGAACTAAAAATAAAATGAAAACTCGATGCAATCGGGCAGCTGGCGCAACTATAGCATACATAATGGGAACAGAAATAGGCTCATCACATCACAGCCGTGAGGGTAATATAACAAGTTAATAGGGCCTATTTATAGGGCGATGTTCACAGTATGACGTCATGGCACAAAGCGATATCGTCCTTACATAAATAGTAGCGTAAATACGAATGTATGTACGTGGATTGTTTCGTTGTTATGTATGTACCTACGCGGAGGTTTTGGTAAATTTTAACGGCATGTTGCGTCGCAGTGCGGAAACCTGCGACTTTTAGCGTGCTTATCATTTTCACATAGGTAGCTTATTTGCCTATTTCAATGGTGTATTCACTGGATACATGCAAAATGCACGCATCTAAATAAATGGTCATTGTTTAAATTCGTGCATTGATGAAGCCGCGCAGTGTTATACGATGCGAGCAAAAAATATCTAGCGTTTCTACCAAATTGTATGTGGGTGGAAATTCGAAACTCCACAGTTCGGTCACTGCGCTTTTTGCGTCAAAAACGTTGGTAAATTTAGTTTATTTCTGATGCCATAAAACGATATTTTCTGACCGTTTACGGACACTAGCAACTATAGCCTAGAATAAAGCAACCAACCAAACTATTGATAATCAAGTTAGCAGTGTGGAAATGCGGTCAACATCGTTCAAAATATTCTGTCGTCTACAGCAAGCCGAACGCCACGCCACTAAAGGCCAATAAATAATAAGCTTGCCAGTTTGCCACGTCACCGTCGATAAGCACCGACTTATTCTTGCATAATTAAAATAGAACTTTTTGCTATGGATTAATATGCTAATCGAATCATGATTAATATTGATGGAAACTATCACACAGCCAATTATGGACTGTGAAATAAGTTCGTCACTCGAAGCTAAGCAATTTGACCGCTATAGTTCCGTTTACATTTACTTTAAGTAGGTACTTATGCAAGCGTTTCCACGTTTATATTTTTGGGTTGTTGAATAATTGCGTTGTTGTAAAATTGAACAAATGTTAAAGCAAAATGCTTGTGAAGCGAAATCCAACTAAAACAAAGTAAAGAAGGTGAATTGAAACGGCACACCACTAACATCAGCCGAACGCCTCTCAAACGATTCCAGTTCGGAAGCGTAGTTCCGCGTTCAAATAATTTTCTATTTCCGCGCCAATAGAAAAAAGTAGAACATATTTTGGTGGGTTCCCCTCGCCAGAATGTTCACCGCTGAAATACACTTTTGGGACTTTGCATCTCAAACGGGCTCCGGGATATAA
Source organism: Apamea sordens (assembly GCA_945859715.1). NCBI lineage: Eukaryota > Metazoa > Arthropoda > Insecta > Lepidoptera > Noctuidae > Apamea > Apamea sordens. The sequence continues at coordinate 12,574,146 of OX243987.1, forward strand.
GAAGTTTGGAAGTATATGAGCTTTATCAGGAAAGTTGGTAAAGCTATCACGAAGTATTATATAACAAGATTATTAATATTTCAAACAATCTCCCTCGTATATTTTCGGGGCTCAAACAAATATAAATTTATAATCGATCCATTAATATCTTTAATACCAAATAAATAATGCGAAAATGAATGAAAGCGCAAATAGGTACCTCTTTTGTTTGAATTGCATTTTCAGTTCTCGGTATTTTGTGATACCCACCTGAAAAATGATACCGTTTTGACATGAGTGCTTTTCCATTGAAATAAACCATTATAAATGCAAAATAATTGCCTCGCTTATTTTACCGAGCACTTTATTCTTAGAACTCGTGGATTGCGAAAGTCAATTATGAATTCTATTGAAATGTTTGAAGTGGGAGGTATCATTGTTTTCCACTCGGTTTTCTAGAAATGTATCTTTAGTAACACATAGGTCTATAATATCGATGTATCGATTGTGCTCATCAGAGCTGGCTGGCATATCTTTTCTTACACCGTTATGTGAGCGTCGCCGGGGGCATAGGTACTCTAAAGTGGCGTCAACCAGTTGTGATAGTAGCATACATAACTCAGCGCCGGGGGCACGCCGCACTGCGACGCAACACATCATTAAAATTTACTAGAATCTGTTACGTGCGAGGATCCCGATCCAACATCCAAGCAAACAGATACACACACCAATTAGTTAGAAGGACGAGCAAACGGTTTAATGGTGGTTAGCGACAAAAGACGCGCACACTTGTACCTAATAAACAAAGGGATCCCACAAGATTGATATCACGCTCCATAAATACTTTGCAACTTAGCGAAATGCCCCGATTTCTATCTTTTGAGCTATCTAAAAGATTAGAGGAAGAAAGCGATTAATCACGCGGTGTTTACCATAAAAGTAGTTTGCTGAAGCTTCGTAAATAGTGGGAAAGGTGTTTACGTTAAGCGTTTGATCGTATAAGGGCTTCATTTAAATTCGCTAATTATTACTGCCGTGAACAATTCCTTGCGAGTGGCAACGTGTGAGTTTCTGAGCCACGTCGTTTACTTAGTTTGACTTCATTTTCTTGTTTCGTTTGAAGTTTAATGTAAATTTGATAGAACTACCCGCACGCCGCGCTCAGCGCTCCCCCACGGGAGACGGGAACGTATATGTGGGAGCGAGATGATTTATGTCGCTGGTTTCGCCTCTTTTCGCTAATTACTTCGACGTGCCGCAGTCTTGTTAAGATTTGTGTTGCTTCGGACTAATTAATTTTTATACTCGACTCATTTTTGATGAGAAAATTGTGAATTAATTTGTTTTGTTGTTCTGACTTTACCGCATCTTTAGTAACATTGTTTGTTTAAATGAAAGTGATTTTGTCAGTATTAAGACATTAGCGCAGTGGTGGCCCAGTGCTAACGACCGCGAGTTACGAGCTGTAGGCCGTAGGTTCGAACTCGGAGAGGCGCTATACTTCGTGTAAATTATTTCATCACCACTGCTCTCAAAACGGTGAAGGCATGTCCTAGAACCAAAAATTCGAAGATATGTGACATTCGTCAACCCGCACTGTGTCCGCGTGGTGGATTACGGCCCACTCCCTCTCACAAAGAGGAGGCCTGTGTCCTAGCAGTAGGAACATGCTGATTATGCTAGACACATGGTGAAACAGCAGGCCTAACGACAGTGGTAACTAAACCAGAATAAGCTGGTCTCTTGTACTATCGAAACTCCATACTAGGCTAGCTCAAGATGTGTTACCAACGGCGTGCGGTCTGGTGTACTACGTATCTACAAAAATAAGTAGGTATTGCTATATATAACTTCACTCTTTCAATAGGGTCCGTATCTAACTCGTAAATGGTACATTAGCATAATAATAAGATTCTTCCGAAGATATAAATCTAGTATTTTATATTGCCTATCATATATCAACCGGTAAAGGCTTACTGAAGATACGTCTCCTAACAGATTGGTAGGTATATACTTACATTGTACAAAACATATTCGAGCCATAATCACTAATCAAGACTGCTGTTCAGTGAACATAAAAAAAAATACTTAATAATATTTGTTTACTTGTATTTTTAATGTTGATTTATTTACCTATAAGTATAAAAATAATAATAACAGCCGCACAGGTCGATCGGTCAGGTTAAGCTACGCTTGCCGCGGTTGGTCTGTGGATGGGTGACCATCTTTACATACCGAGACCCCTCCGTGCCTCGGAAAGCACGTTAAGCCGTTGGTCCCGGCTGTCATTCGTGGATCTTAGACAGTCGTTACGGGTAGTCAGAAGCCCGAAAGTCTGACAACCAGTCTTACCAAGGGGTATCGTATTACCCAGTAACTGGGTTGTGGAGGTCAGATAGGCAATCGCTCCATGTAAAATACTGGTATCCGGTTAGACTGGAAGCCGACCCCAACATAGTTGGGAAAAGGCTAGGCAGATGATGAAGTATAAAAATCACGTATTATGTTTGAAACTATTTGTTACCTGTTGATCCGTAAATTCTCCCTAAAGGTTCATTAGAAAACCAGCGTCAGACAGCATTTGTCTGGCATTAATTCTGCAATGGAACTTTTTGGCGCAACCGTATGGCACACACTATTGTTTTAAAGCATGTCCGCTTTTTATTTTGTGCTTCATGAACTGTCGCCAAATAAATGTATTTCTATCTTATTGGGGGAAATAAAGAATACAATTCATTCTGCTAATCGCAAAAAAAAATGATAGATTATGATCCCATTTTCCATAATCATTATTTTGAGTAGGTACCTACAAAACTAAGTGACGTAGTATCCAGAGCTGTGTCGTGCTGGCTGCTAAAGCCCAGAAGCCGATAAGACGCGTCTAGGATAAACTGCAGGTAAATCTGTACCCAGGGGCTCTAGGGCTTATTCTAGACAGGATAGACGTGGATTTTAATTTGCCTGTAAACGGAAACTACGGATCGTTGAGGCTTGAATACAGATGGAGAAGTTATAGTATTGAAGCGATTAAACTTCAAAATAAGTTTATTGTTGGATAGGTGGGATAGTTCTGAGTCGTAAAAAAAGAAAATGAAACTCACCACATCTTTCTTTTGTTTTTTTTTTTTTTGTTATAGGTTCTTTTTTTGTGACAATCATTAGCTTAATATCAGAGAGACAATTCTCGTAATTTAAAAAGAACGTTCACAGTCTGATTTCAGTCTCATTCTGTCAAAATTACCTTGAATTTCCCTACATTTTTGACGTTTGATTGTCGCTGAGATGAGATTGCGACTAGATTTTGTACGTTTTTTATTACGGGAAGTGGCCTTTAGGCCATTGCCGAACATAGTCCTTCCGATTTGTATTTACCGACAGTTATGCCTTAATAACGCATCTTACTTGCAATAAGGAAGAAAGCCGAAATCATAAAAAATAGGCCAATTGATGAAATGACTTCATAAGTACAAGCGTCTACATCCACTCCAGCAATTATATCTGAAATGTTTACGGAGAGAGTTATAAACCACTTGAGTTTAATGGGATTGTGTGTTTGCAGTAAGTAATTAAATCGGAAAGTTGAAAGGGTAGCCGCAGATGGGACGCGCCAGCCGACGCCGTTTATCCAAATTCTCTTTAAATTCTTGAAACAAACAACAATAGTTGGGTATTAAAGACAGTTCATTCTGCACGGGTTTCTATTCAAAAAGTCGATGTCCGCTGGGTCGGTCAGCCCCAACCCATCTGCTGAATACAACTAAACTCTTTTTAACTTGCTAGACCAAAATGACAGTGAATATATACTAAACATTGACGCCGATTCCCTTGTTCACAAACTAAACTAAATTTAAGTTCAGTGCATCGTTTTCTTTCTATATCATTAAGAAAAGGACAGAAGATAAATATTAGTTTAGTCCTGTCAAATTAAGATACTCCATAGACAAGTTAGACGTGATAAAAAAATTGGCTACTAAAAATACGTCAATTTACGTCAGGCGCTGACTAATTTGACAGGACTAAAGTAATGTTTATCTTCTGTCCTTTTCTTAACGACATAGAAAGAAAAAGATGCACTGAACTTTGTGAACATGGGAATCGGCGCCAATGTCATGTTGACATAAAATTTCGATCACAGCTGTCATTTTAGTCTAGCAAATAATAAATTTAGGGTTTAGCAATATCATCGTCATAACGCGGTAAAAACAAGAAAAGTTTGTTTGATTTGGGCGTGAATTTGAACCCTATTGAAACAAAGCGTAATTCTTTGTTTGTACCCCATTTCAAAACCATTATTATTCTGCCCGTATACGGTCAGGACTGGCCACAGGACGCCGCCACTGCCTACCTTTTTGACGTCCTAAAGTGCATAAGACACACATGGATGGACAAAAGAGCGCTGTATTCTTTTTGCCTTCATTTTGAAACAAGTAATACGGGGAAACATTTTCCCGGCCACACAGATTTGTGAGCGTAAATGAATTCAATCTTTAAATCTCACGTGAAGCAAAAATTTAATCTTATCGGCTTCTGATTGATGAAAGATTTAATCTTAGACATCAAAGTGACGTGGGGCTTTCCAGAAACTTTCCTTCATCGTCTTTTCCGTGCTCCGTCGACTTTTAGAGATAAAACTTTTTGCGCCTTCAAAAGAGTTACACGCTTTATTTCACAGACAAAATAAAATGTCCGTGAAAAATGAAGAAAACTAGAAGACTCGGGCTGAAGCCCCGAAGTGTTATTACCAAGACTGTCAAACTCGAATTCGAGTGAGGAAAATGTGTATTATTCCTTGTTCTTCATTTGTCTGTCGTTTACGAAGTGAGAAATGAGTTAGAACATCGTGGTAGGAGCCTGGGCCCGGGCCAGCTTGTGACCGATCGCGCGTAAACTTGCGACGTCCGTCGTCCCGGGCAGCCGCACCAACAGTTTTCCGTTATTCAATTTCAATTATTTATTAACATTGTTATTACTTACGATCCAACTATAATTTATTTTGTGGCTAAGACTTATTCAGAAGTAGGCAGGTACAGGTAAATGGCCTTCCTTTTACTGACGTTTTATAGATACCTTTATCTAACTAGGTACCTACTGTTTTATTTAAAACTAGAAGCCTCTGAGGACGTCAATCCTGTGGACATTACGTATTTACGCGCAATCTGGCCACTTGTGGCTATCCAGTCGTAAAGGTTTTATTTAACAATCGGACACTTTAAATAAATACGACAACAAACTTTTGTCTTCACGACATTGATTTGTCGTATATTTGTTCCGGAGCAATATCTATATTTATAAAATTCAAAGTCCTGACTGACCGACTGACACATCAACGCACAGCCTAAACCGCTGGTCCTAGAGACATGAAATTTGGAGGGTGTGTTCTTAGTGAAGAGAACGTATCCACTAACAAAGGGTTTCTCGAAATTCCAACCTTTTTTTTTTTGGTGGGAAATCATCAAATGACCTCTCGCGCTCTGGGCTAAGCGGAAGGACGTGTCAGACTTTTACTGACTAAACCCCACCCGTGTTCCTTCAGTTGCCTGTGCCAGGGGCCACGGTATCTCTTTCGAACAACCCGCGGCCCTGGCAGGCATCGGCCCTAGCGGACCCGGTCAGTTCGTGCTGACATCGCTTTGAAGCGCGCGTGGAACACAACGCGCCGTCGAACCGGGCCTGGTCCTTACGTCCTTACTTACTTCCGCGCCTACGGTGGCCGGGAGTCGGCTATGTTGACTCCCGTTCAGGGCGTCTCCTGCAGCAACTAGGGACGTGAGGGCGCAGTGATTGCCTCTCCCTCACGCGCGCTGCCTCCTCCTTCGTGAGCATTACTGCTTCGCAGAAGGAGGTGGCTTCCCATGCACTCTCACTCCGTACCATACCGTACCGTTTTTTTTTAATTCCACCCCTGTGGGGGTGAAAAGCGGGGATACAGTTTATTTGAAAAATCTTCTTCATTAGGTTAATAAACTTGAAACTTTTCAAGAATACTCGCTAAGTAAGTAATAAAGTTTATCATTATAAGTTTTTCAAAACTACCCCTCAAAGGGGGTTATAGGGGTGTTGAAGTTTGTGTGGAAGTAATTGAATGCGCGGTCTAATTAACTCGAAACTCAGTATTAATATTTTTGACAGAAAATAATAAGTATGTAAAGTGGTCGAAAATTGACCCTTGATGGGGCAAAAAGGGGTAATTCGATTTTTAAGGGGAGGATTTGAAATTGAAACTGTATGTTACATTTTCACACCTAAACCACTGAACTTGTGATTTGGCAAAGAGATAGATGGCATCCTGGGGAAGGACATACTTTTATCCTGGTAGCATGTTCCCGTGGGATAATTTCCGACATCCACGCGGGCGAAACCGCGGGCAGAAGCTAGTTTTCTTATAAGATCTTGAACATTTCAGTTAGTAAAAAGAACTTTAATAAAAAAAAGACGATCGCTTTATGAAAACGGTCACTAAATATTTGACAAACGTCTGCAATGTTCGATTTCGCCGATAAACTAACAACTTGTTGCAATGTAGACTAGGGCCGGCCAAGTTTACATAGATATAACTTTTCGGTCTAGTCTATTGCACTTACTGTACTCCACTTTAGAACAAGCGCAGACAACACGACGACTCCACTCCGCAAAAAGTCTCTCAATCTAACTTCAACTTAGGGAAGTGATCAATATCTTTTGTCGCAAGCTTTCTGCGTCAGGATTCAAGACTCGACGTTATCATATAGAAGGTATAAAGCCGTTTTGTGTAGGTGTACAGCATAAAATGATCTCACAGTTCACGTGTCAGTGCACCCATATACCTAAATAAGCCAATTTACTGCGACGACCACAGAATATTGGGTAGGGCGATGAAGCTCACTTTCTCGTGAAAGTGAGACTTGCTTGGATTCCGCAAGAAATTTAATATGTGAAGAAAAATATGGACTGTATAAAGTTCTGTTAGAAAAGAATAATAAAGGACATCTTGAGGAAAACTGAAATCTAAAAAGACACGTTGAGTTAAAAACAAGAAACTCATTTTAACTTAACAGAGAGATTTAGAAAGAACAGTGGCTAAATAATAACAGCCGCACAGGTCGATCGGTCAGGTTAAGCTACGCTTGCCGCGGTTGGTCCGTAGATGGGTGACCATTTTCACAAACCAAGACCCATCCGTGCCTCGGAAAGCACGTTAAGCCGTTGGTCCCGGCTGTCATTCGTGAATCTTTGACAGTCGTTACAGGTAGTCAGAAGCCCGAAAGTCTGACAACCAGTCTTACCAAGGGGTATCGTATTACCCAGTAACTGGGTTGTGGAGGTCAGATAGGCAGTCGCTCCATGTAAAATACTGGTATTCAGCTCCATCAGGTTAGACTGGAAGCCGACCCCAACGTAGTTGGGAAAAGGCTAGGCAGATGATGAATAAGACATTTACTATTTGTTATAACGTTTCATTAAATTCTAATACCGCTATCACGAAAGAATTTATCAAAGCAAACGCCAGTACGCGTCAAACAAAAACAAAGGCACAAAGGCAACGTCTTTTTAACAACAAAAGAATAGCGTGGATAAGTGCAAAAGTCTCGAATTGATTGTAGTTGGTACAGTTTTTATGCGATGACTCACGTCAAAAGTTCGCTCTCACCCACATTTCCCAGTCCACAACTGTATTTGAATTAAGTATGAGCGGCGGACGGCGAACTTCAGGAAGAAGCCGAACAGAAAAAATGCATTTTTTACCCGCTACGAAGTGGAGAAAGTGTGTATAACTAAATACGCTTGGGTTCGCAAGGATTTGTTTCTTTTTGTCTTTGTTTAATTTGGTTTGCATTAATTAACTTTTTGTTGTTTTTCTATGTTTATCATTTAGACTACTGAATGGTTGATTGACCCATCTTCAATAGCAAAGAATAGTTTCAGAAATAAAATTCTTCAAAGGAATTGGATTGCGTGCAGTTAGGTTATTTCAGAGACTCGGCAACATATTCCGCCTGTAGACCTATAGCGTTTCCTAAGACTGCGGTGCCGTCACATAGCGTCCGCAATTTACCGAAACGTTATATATGAAGGGTGTGTTCCCTAGAGAGCGTTTTTTGACGGCGTAAAGTCAAACCTCTCTGCCACCATTTTAGCAGCCACTGCTGAAGAAGGAAACCGTCTATAACTGAATCGGGATGGACTTCTCAATAGATTTTAGGTTTCATTCAGCCGTCTAAAACAGGGCTGTTCAAACCTGATACGATCCCGGGCCAATATAAATTTCTAATCTAAATCTTTCTTTCTAATCTAAATAGATTAGAAAGAATAGAGAAGAAGAAGAAGCAAATACCTTAACTTTTTTAAGAAATGCACCTTTACTATATGCCTAGGCTGCGGTCAAGAAACCATGGGGATGAAAATCGATAAACAGTAAAGGGGATTTTCAGACTCATTACCTTAAAAATTGGTTTTTATTTTTTTAATCGTCTAATAATAAAAAAAAAATGGAACGTTCTTGGGGGTCTGACGAGTAAGGTGGGTGACGAAGAGGTTCCAGTTGAAGCATCTGTAATTTTGACAAGGTCCTTTGTGGACTAAAGCCGTTGTCTTTTATTGGTTTTCTCTGTCACAGGCCGCATGCGACCCGCGGGCCGTGCTTTGGATAGCCCTGGGAGCTTACCACTAGCTCTTATATAGCAGGGCAAAAGTTGAACTGCACTGCTTTTCTGTTCTATGATTAAGTACAAAAAAGCAGTGCAGTTCAACTTCTGCCCTGCTATAAGAGCTGATGGTAAGCCCCCAGGTCTAAAACATCATTCTAATAGCACTATTAATATATTAATGCAATATTAATTAATTCAATTCACCAATCGGGTAATTGAATTAATTAATTATATAATATTGTACAGCAATTCTAAATAGAAGCCCCAAATTCAATATCTAAGTAGGCACAGTACTTACTTACTATAATCTTTCTCTGAAACCAATTTCATCGTAAAATTTAAAGCCTCCAAGTGTTTCAATTGAATTTTATAAGAAAATAAAAGATATATTGCTTTCAAGTTAAACAGACAATTTCATTCAATTAATCAAACATCTTTTACTGAAGAGTACTTATAATTAAAATTGGTTTTGGCTGCCGTTGGTGTAGTGGTCACAAGTGCTACTACTGAGCATAAGATCTTGGGTTCGATTCCCAGGGCGAGCAAGGCGCAGCTCGCCGCCCGGTAAGGATCCAGGCCCGGGTCGACGGCGCGTTGTGTTCCACGCGCGCCTCAAAGAGATGTCAGCACGAACTGACGGGGTCCGCTAGGGCTGATGCCTGCCAGGGCCGCGGGTTGTTCGAAAGAGATACCGTGGGCCCTGGCACAGGCGACTGAAGGAACACGGGTGGGTTTTAGTCAGTAAAAGCCTGACACGCCCTGTCGCTCAGCCCAGAGCGGGAAAGGACATTTGATGATTTCCCTCCCAAAAAAAAAAAGGGCGGGCAAGGTGTTATTGGATTTTTTCTCAATGAATTTGTGCCCGGTTCATGGCAATATGCTCGCTCCTATTGCATGGGACTTACCTACTCGTAAACATACCTAGTGAAATATTGTATAGGTACAGCTGTTCTGCCCTACCCTCTGGGGAGCAAGGCGTGATGTTATGTTATGTTATATTGGTTTTATATTACGTTTTCTTACACGGGTGCCTACTTATAACTAATTGGCTTGTGTATGTATTGAGACTTATACACTACATCTTGAGGGATTTCAACAAAGATCAGTACCTACATAGCCTGAAGGCATTCTACCAAAGCCGACAAGCCGATCATGTCTTGATAGAACTTTCAAGCAAACATTTTCAACTTCATAACTGTCCATTCAGTAGACGGTACTGTAGATATTATAGCCTTTTTGGTGCGTAAATACAACCTCTTTGAATACATTGAAAAGTAGATAGCAGATATACCTACGAGAAAAACATTGATTTATAATAGAAAAAAAACGGTAGGAATGACATTTGGCTGACAAGCCAGGAGACAAGGATAAAAATATAAAAAATAAAACCATCTTCTATGAATCATTATTGAAGTAATATGACAAACTGTGGTTTTATTTACTGGTCCTGGTACTGAGAGCTCGTAAAGCTCTCACAATACTAATAGTACCTCAGTAGTATACATAATCAGCCTATAATGTTCCCACTGCTGCATCACAGGCCTCCTCTATTCGAGAGGGACTGGGCTATATAATCCACCACGCGGGGCCAGTACGGATTGGTAGATGTCACACATCTTCGAATTTTTTGGTTCTAGGACATGCCGGTTTTCTCACGATGTTTTCCTTCGCCGTTTTGAGAGCAGTGGTGTGTAATTATTTACACAAAGTAAAGCGCATGCCCGGTTTCGAACCCACGACCAACAACTCGTAAGTCGAAGCCGTTGACACTGGGCCACCAATGCTCCCCACCTCATGCATCTCGGTAGTATTAAAACAAAAAAAATAAAAAAATCACAATTAACCTACATAATTACATGGAGAGTATAAAGTGGAAAAAAAAGGATATGTATAGTTTTAATTAATGAACCTGAACACTTAGCAGTTTCTAAATTATCTATGAACATGAGAAAAAAGACTACAGTTTGTTCTCTTTTCAATATTGGACATATTTTTCGCCCTGACGTTCTATAAAGCTTTCCCTAAAATCCTATTACCAGTTTTGTAAAAACTCTGGAATTTTCTATAAAACGTTTCATAACTGAATTACCGTACCGTTTATTAATAGAAAATGACAGGTTAGATTTATCGAACGTTTCTATATGGAGAGTTTTTATCAATAGAAGGATAAGCCTTCGCCATCGAAGCCTTTTCATGTTTCTAAAGCGAGTACAAATTCTTTTCTTATTTGAACAAGATAAGTCCGTTGAAAGAAGCCTTCAATTGGCGATTAAATGTACAGATAATATTAATATTATGTTCTTAAGAGGCTTCATAGCATGTTGTATTCGCATGTTTATTCTATCAGGGGACACTCACCAGTAAAGAGAATATAACCTACACGACGACATTTTCAGTATAAGCTAACTTCTTGTACGAGAAGCCTCAATGTGAGGTCAGCTAAAACTGGAACAGTATAGCTTGATATGTCGTCGTGTGTACTGTGAAGGGCTCATGAGCCCTTCAAAGAAATCAAACAACGATACGACTTCATTACGTTTATATTGACTGAACGTCTTTAGATATTACCGATTAAACTAGCACTGTCGGCACTGTCTTTTCCTAAACAAAAAACCCTAATAAAATATTTGACACCCCGTTCTAAACTTGCTTGAATGTTCGAATGGAACCCGCGCTAAATTATAGCCAGCCTGCACTACATAAGGTTGACTTTAGTGGACAACCTTTACAATACCTACCCACACATGTAGCTAAATAAAAAGCGGTAAAACCAAAGTGTTTTGTTTTTCCTATAATATTTTTTTTAAATAAATAGGCACCTCATAATTGAGCTTGCCGGTACAGAAGTACATTTGAAATGAAAACGTTCCTCTCATTGACGGCACTTACGAAATATAATCACCCACCCTAGCTTGCCTTCGCCATTATTTTATCTCTCTTTTTAATTTCAGATAAATTCTTATAAAACGATAATTCCGTTTTAATTCCAGTTGATTACTCTTAAGTATTAATACTTTCTGGAGGGTGAAAACGACGGAGTGCAAGACGAGCAAAACCCGTAGCAATTAATTAGCAGGGATCATCTAAATGTCCTTAGCAAGATGAACGCCTGAAAAATAAACGTATTTAATTTAAGATACTGTCTATAATAATGTTTTATATCTATAAAAGATCCGTTTGATAACCTCTTTTAATTTCAAAGGGTATTTAAGGCGCTGGCTGGGGCCTGCGACTTGGCGGCTTTCCCAATGACTGTAAAAGTGTAAAACAAGAATGTGTTCGCGCCGCTGAGCATTAACATCAACTTATTTCCCCTACAGTTTGTATTTCAATGCGCCCTCGCGTGAAACTAAAAATAAAATAAAAACGAACATCCGCCGGCGTAACACGTTACTGTAACAGACTTTTGTTGACGCTTGCGCTAGGACAACGAAAAATAATGAATAGGTCGCGGCATTCACAACGCGCGCTCGACCGAACAACGCCAATAAATAACAATCTTTTAGGCGCAGCCGGAGTGTTACCAGCTACAAGTAAGTAATTAGATAATGTACCAAACAAGTTGTAACAAATGGGCTCAGCGGCGATGGTGGAATATTTCGTGATTGATCACCACGTAACGAGCATGGGGCTCTTTACTTTTTTACCTTTCACACTACGGTAATGTGTTGTGCTCAGAAAAAGTGCTCTTAAAAAGATACAACTCAGGGACCCATTTGTTTGCATATTTATTTAAACTGGCGAAGTAACCTTTTCTGTGTTCACCAAAATAACCTCACTTTACAAAATAGGTAATTAGTGGTTGTCAGAAGACATTACTTAGTGAATTAGTGGATATAATCCGCGGAATGGATACGCTCTATCCTTATTATAACACCGCAGGCAGAAAGAACCCACCATGAAAAAGTCCCTGTCAGACACGGAATTGTAATAAATCACAATTTATATTAGTTAATCCGATCAGCAAAAACAGCGGTGACTCATAAAATTTGTTTACCGACAGCACCCAAACTTGTATCATTATACGGGATTCAGCTGATGTCATGATTAATTTCACGATAGGTAGGTAATCCCAAGTTAAAAAAAATTAAACTCGACGCTCAAAGAAAGATGAAGAGCTAATCAAATTTCGCGCAAGTTCGGAAAGTCTCGGCAAGTTCCCAGATTCAATTAGTAGATACGCGACGGGCTGTTGTCGCCGCCCGGCCGCCCGGCCGCCGCCGCGCAGACACACTAGCACGGTGATTTTCATTATCATGCCTATAATAACCATTCACTCTTACTTTCATGATGTTTGCCCTTTGCACTTTAACTTAATCCAGGAGTCCTCGAATCTAAAGGCGCTGTTGGAAATAAAGCTAGCTGGTGGGTTTATAAAGATTTGCGACAAAGGGAAAGAAAAAATAACGTAAATAAAATGTTAAATAGAAAACTGCTACACTGTTGATACAAATCATTAAGATTGTGGACACAAAAGGAGCTGCTATTAAGCGTCTAATACTAGGTATTAAGCTGCGGAGCAGATTTCCAGCGCAGCCATTATAAAAGGCAATTTTATAACAAAATGTTGAACGAACCGTCAACTACAAAGCCGACTGATAGATTGGCTCAACGTAACTTACTAATGTACGGTGATGGTGCAAGGTGAGCGAGGCAGAAGTTTGGAAAGTTTTACCTTTGGCGGTGTTAAATGTTCGCAAATTATACGCCCCGTTTGAGAACCTTTAGCACCATAACACTAGGTCGGCTAATGTGTTTAATAGTAAATAGAATATAGGTACTGTAGAGATTATAGCCTATTTAGTGCTTACATGCAACCTCCGAGAGTTCGTTCAAAGTTATTGGCCAGAAATACGAGACGAACATTAGCTTAGTTTAGGTTTAGAAGACAAAAGGCGTCAGATCTCCCTAGAGTATATTATGTTCTGTGCGTCGGATTTGGCGGACAAGCCAAATGACAGACATGTAAAAATGTTATTAATTTATAGACGACTAGCTTTTGCCCGCGACTTCGTTCGCGTGGAATAGTGACTTCCGGCAGATTTTATTTACATTTTTCCGATGAATTTTCAGTACTGAATTGATGCCGACTCTTGACCAATAGATGGCGCTGTATGTCCGGAATAAATTTTATTTTTTATTTTATTTTATTTTTTGTAATAAAAACTATCCTATGTCCATTCTCAAGTTCCAAACTATGTCTGTACCAAATTTCACACAAATCGGTTCAGTAGTTTAGACGTGAAGCAAAGACAGACAGACAGACAGACAGACAGACAGAGTTACTTTCGCATTTATAATATTAGTTTGGATAATAATTACGCTATTTAAAAGTGAATAGTCTTTTATTTGTGAATGTTTCGATTCTCCCAAGAGCTCTGCTCACACCGCTTTTGTAGCTGTTGCTCTCGTCCCACCACGAACTCAGGCTAGACTCTGTCTAGCGCCACGATATGGCGCTAACGTTCCAAATAGTCAAACGAATGACTCCGACATATATTTATTATATAAAGAGAGGTAGATTTAAGCACAATAAGGAACAAAACAAATTTAAAGTTACTTTGTTCTAAAGCTTTCAAATATTATGTTGTTGGTTTAAAGTCGTACGCCCGTAGCAATGTAATAAACATTTAACTAACAACGGTTTAATGAAGTATGTGACTTCTGACATACGTTGAAAACCATTCCCACTTCAAACGAAATACATTTTTAGCTCACGTCGAACAAGACACACTTTTCGTTTAATATTTAAGGCATGGCTACACTTTACCGCAGTAAATATCGTCTTGTCATCCAACAAATGACAGCAATCATCCTTAACGAGTGAGGTCAAGACAAGTCACCTGTGGGGGAGCCATCCATGTGAGTTGAACGTTACATTACACAGACACACACACACATACGTAATAAGTCGGTTGAATTGACACTCTTTCATTATTCCTTCGGGATAGAATTTTAGCGAGCGAATTACTTTAAAATATTGTCTCATTTTATTTAATTGAACTCGTTATCGTCTCGTCGTTTTAGGATATAACATCTAAGGGCCGAAAACGCGACGTTATTTTACGAGGTCGCGCGTATAACGCAACAAAAACGCGCTGCAAACGCAACAAGAGCGCGGTACAAACGCAACTAACTATGCAGGGAGGCATCATCGACGCGCAAACAGTTACCATAAATTTAGCACATGATTCTAGATACAGTAGAGTAAAAAAAAATTGTCGGTTATCAATAAAAAAAATGTAGTTGGGCAGGAGATCTGGCAAGGCGCAGTGATGACAGGTGGCATCCAACGACTGGAAGATGAAGTGTCGGTCGTCTGAACCTGGACCTGTATGAGGTTGGAGAAAAGAGAGGCCTATGTTCAGCAGTGGGTGTAGGTAGTCGGGCTGTCGATGAGTTGATTAATTGTTTCGTGATTAACGAGTTCATTAGTCTAATGTAAAAAAAAAATGTAAAGTATTCCTTTGCGGGCTAGGTCACCTGATATAGTCACGACGTTTATGTACGTCGTGCGACGCATAAGTAAACCACACACGTAATAAAGTGTCAGAATTCAGTTGTACACTCTTTATTGTCCCTTTGGGACTACGTTTTAGAGAGCCAATATATTTTGGGTATACGCTAAACTTTATAGTGTTAATAAGGTTTAGCTATGTATATTTTAGTAACTATACTGCATCCGCAATTTAGTTTCCAGACATGTAAATAATAAAAATGACAAACTTCCAGCCAATATTTTACCCCTTCAGGAGATGAATTATCAAAAATCCTTCCTTAGTGCTCACTTTCGGTATAAGGAATTCTTGAACAAAATTTTTAGCTTCTAGACCCAGCGGTATAGGCCATGCGTTGTCTGTGAGTGAATGAAATTAAGATTTTTATTTAGTAGGATATTGATATTCGTTTAAGGGCCGATTTCTCAGTCATTAGTTAACTTTTATCCGACGAACAAGTTTGTCATTTTGACAGTTTTCGTCTGGGCAATCTGACAAAACGTCCCATTAATTCTTCAGGTAAAAGTTATCTAATGATCGAAAAATTGGCCCCTAGTGGAAATAATATCAATGGGAAACAAGGATGTGAATCGACTTTAGGCGTATTTAGTTTTATCACGTAATATTCGAGGCATTTTAGAAAGTATATCGTCGAATTGAGTCGTTGTACAGACGACAACAATCATCCTTAAGAGATGGGGTCAAGAAATGTCACCTGAGGGAGTTGCTCTGCGTCTGTGTCGAACGTTCCACGACTTACTAATATACCGTTTGAGGTCACACACAATAACAGGACCACATTTCTGTCCTACAATCTGTTATTATGTTTATTTAGGTTTGACTAGCATTTTGGAGGTTTTAGTAGGATGCTGTGGTAATAAACTATTGACATAGGATACTTCTTGAAAATAAAATAGTTACTTAGCTGCAAAGTGATAAAAGTTAAAGATTTTCTTTAAAAAGGAGGTAAATGTGTAGGCTTTTCAAGTTCATTTACAGGTACATAAAAGACCAAAATGTTTACCGTCATATCAAATTAGGTTTTTACCCATTGATCTATTCTGTAACACCATCCTCTATCCATCGACTACACCATCCTCTACCCATCGACTAAACCTAGCTTTTTTACGGAGCACTAAAACGTTTTACCGGAGCGCGGGCGTAGATTATCTTCCGTAGTCGAGTGCTTTGCCAGTATCGCATCACTTAATTACCTATGCACTCCTGCTGTGCGATTCTGTAACCCGTGAAACTTAGGTGAAGTGAGCGTGCAGTGAGCTGTCATTCCAAATAATGCTAGGGATTGACACTACTGAAAACTCACATCAAGCTCACTTCACTTGAGTTTTCACGGTGAGATTTTTACAGAATCGACCGGCTGGTAAAATTAACAATTTTACTGCCGCGGAACCTTCAATCCTGTCTTCAATAAATCTGAGAACCACCTTCTAGAAAGTATCTAAACATATTTCAGCCCTCGAAACCACGGGCGATTTATTAACGCGGCTATTTTTATCGCACACTGGATTTTCAACACACTACTTAGCACTGAGGGTTGCAAATCCAACAGTTTATTTTTTGTCGTGATGCACTTTGTTCTCAATTCTCAACGTTCGGCTCTACACCTAGAGTTCAAAATCCAGTGCGCAACAAATAACCGCCCGTGCGAGCCTGGGCTCACTGTTGTTAGGAAGCTCTTTAATGATGGCGACACTGTCTTAGCGCGAATCGTTCTAACAATGGTGCCAACCTTGAGGCATAAAGTCCTTTGTGGCATCTCCCGCCTTGTCCAAAGCATATTCTCGCTTAAATAAAACTTTATGGGAGTTTCCACACCAAAATATTCTCTGAAGCATTTAGGGAAACTCTTTATAAGAAATGATTGTCTCATTTCACGATGACTGCTTCAAATAAATATTAACGACTGAACATTGAGATATAAAATGAACGGCTTCGTTGGCTGAATGAAATTTTATAGACTAGATGGCCGGTGGAAGATTGCTTCACTATAAAAACATTCAATGTCTTGAGTTTTACTTCTCACTTACCTAAGTAAGATAATCCTCTCTCTCTAGCATGGTTACGGAAATAGAATTTCAGACTGGAAAAGTATTCCTGGACGTTTAATTAAGAAATCGTATGGTTTTACAGCCAAGTTTATTTAGTATCCTAAAGACGGTCATGTTTGATCGTAAACTACAAAATATCTTGTTGCAAACTAGATCCTAGCCTATGATGTTCTCAGTGCTGGGTCACAGGCGTCCTCTGGTGTCAGTGAGAGGGAGTGGGCCGGAATCCACCACGCGGGCCCAGTGCGGGTTGGTAGATGTCACATATCTTCGTTTTTTAGGGTTCCGTACCTCAGAAGGAAAAACGGCACCGTTATAAGATCACTTCATTGTCCATCTGTCTGTCCGTCCATCTGTCAAGACCCTTTTTCTCAAGAACGCGTGGAGCAGTGAAAAATCAAAGTTCTAAATAAACGCAATCAAAAGATATGGGCGTTTATATTCCATTTATACCTACCGCATATTTTGACACTCGCAAGGGAGAATCATTAAATTTAACAAGAAGCAATGTCATATAGTGTGCTACGTGACATTGCTTCTTTCAGTAAAGGAAAAAAGCCGAAAACCGTAGTTACATACCTACAAATTTGTACGGAACCCTCGGTTCGCGAGTCCGACTCGCACTTGGCCGGTTTTTTTTATTCTAGGACATGCCTGTTTCCTCGCGATATTTTCCTTCACCGTTTTGAGAGCAGCGGTGATGAAGTAATTTATACAAAGTAAAGCGCCTGTCTGGGTTCGAACCTACGACCCGTTACTACTTAGCCACCACTGCTACTATCTCTGTATTTGCGTTTCTAACTAATATCTAACTAAATAACCCTTATCAAAGACACAAAAGGTAAGCCAATTTTCTTAACAGTGCTTTCATTGTTAAGTCAGAATGAAAATGTTAATTTTCCCACGTCCGCCGCGGGGCAAAGAGCATTTTTGTGTTCATAAGCTATCGACTGGCAGTTTATAACGTAAATACCTACTACTACTACCTACTCCTATAGTACCTACAGCCTTCATAAAGAGCTAAATAATAAGTACAAGTACACTTAATATTGCAGTCCATTTTTGTTTTTCCATTTGGTGGCTAAGTACCTTATCATCATTTCAGCCGAAAGACGTCCACTGCTGGAAATAGGCCTCCCACAAGCACCGCCACTTCGACCGGTTTTGTGCTTCTCGCATCCAACGGGTTCCTGCGGCCTTCACAAGGTCGTCGGTCCACCTTGTGGGTGGCCTTGAAAGGTTCTGGAGTGGCGACCGCGTAAAGCAATGCAATAAGCCCAATGCAATGTGCCCTATCCACTGCCACTTAAGTTTGGCAATTCTTCGGTGGAAGTACCTACACTAACCAAAAGTGATGATGATATATTTGCGCAGCTGGAGAGCCAGTTCGCGCTGGCGAAGATCACTGATGACGCCAAGAAATTTCACCACGCAATTGGGAGCCTTGACCCAATATACGCATCGGATGTCGAGGATATAATCACGGCTGCTGCAGCTTCAAACAAGTACGAGGGGCTTGTCTCTTCTCCATAAAAAATATATTTTCCTTAATTAATTATATCGATTCAATTCATATTCCTTGTACAGACATTCACCTTCGATCATACATTTTATATCGTTTCTTTTATGTGAACTTCATTATACTAAACATATAAAACCTTATCATCTATCATTTATGTCCCATACTTTCCCACTTCATTGGAATATATAATCATTATCCTGTCGTAATCCCCACTTAATTATTGTAATTCCTGTCGTAATTTGGGGTCGGCGGCTTTTCTTCCATACTTATAAAAATAAGAACATACATGTGAATGAAAATAAATGTTATAATCGAATATAGTTAGATATTTAAAAAAAACATGATACCTAACAGTGTCATTATCTGATATTGCTAATCCATTGCTTCATATATTCGAAAAATTGGTTTGCTCAACAACGTCAATAAAGCAGTGAATGTTGTGGAACTGTCAACATGAAAGCCATTCCTACTGATAATGTTTTATGCAATTACCCCGCTGTTCTATTTTTGAAAACAAACTATTTTATTAGGTTTTTATTAAGGCAAAAGCAAACATAGAGTAAAAGTATAGCTAGTTAATAGACATGATCTTAAGATAAATATAAAAAATATTTTAACCGTTCCCACGCAAAAAAAGCCAGTCAAAGAAAAGCAACGTATTTTTATACGACGAAGGATTGTCTTAATTAGTCAGCTTAGATCTCTATTTACGAGTTTATAAACTGTTTTATCTATTCCTATAATCGATGTTTTAACAAGCTTTAATTCAATTCCACGTTGATTTTTCAGTTAGTATAGAGAATGGAGAGATTCATATAACATAATACTAACAAAATCAAAGATGGACAATGAATATTTTGGAAAAAAAAAATTGTTCGAGGTGGGAACCGAGTCTGATGCCGACAATATGGTTTTAAGTTTTTTAGTTCGTTTGTCTGTTTGTCTGGATGTATGTTCCGGATTGGCGCCAAAATGGCTGACCAGATTTGAATGAAATTTGGCACACATAGTTCTGGATTTAATCCAGAACTATGTGTGTGTCTCGTTTATCGCATTGGACTAAATTTATCCCGGTTCCTTTTTATCCGTTCCCGTGGGATATTTTCCGACATACACGCGGGCGAAGTCGCGGGCAAAAGTTAGTTTACATAAGCTTAACATACAGGTAAACGGTAGATACACTTTAAATTTTCAGTTATCATTTAAAAGCTATACAACCGTACCTATGATAACAGCGTTATTTTAAACCAACAACCATAGGTGATATATTAAAACTGCAAAGTCCTTTGACAGCACCCACAAGTAGAAGTGGGTTAGCTATTGTTAGCCCGGGGTCACACCTGCATCGATATTCATCGCTATTTTAAGACTTGAGTGATGCCAACCTAACGTACCTACTACCACGGCTACCTGAAACCTTGTCACACCTTTTTCGTAGAACCTCTTTAAATCGATCAACGGAGTTTTAATTAGAACCGAAGTTGGATCAAGGTCTTCCAAATTACTTTTAGCACAAGTTTATTATACAGGGTTATTTTTCAAAGACCAGCCAAATTTAAGGATGTAGTACAGACCATCAAACTGAACAACTTTCTCCATGGGACAAATAGCGTAATCGCGAAAATGTTATTAACTATCCCATAGAAAACTTCGATATCTACTCGACCTAAATGTATGGAACGGCTGAGTCCCATGGAGAAAGTTGTTCAGTTTGATGGTCTGTATGTCCTTAAATTTGGCTGATCTTTGAAAAATAACCCTGTATATGTTACGGTAAGTGTGATTAATTGAAAATTATTAATAATTACCGCAACTCGAGGTAAAAGTAAGAAACGAATCACATTATTGATAATGTAACCTTGGTACCGATAAAGGTAATATAGGAAATATTCAATGCGTGCCCAAAAATTTAATTTTTGGCGGTCCGAAAAAAAGTACTGTTTTCTTATGGAAAATAATTTCATGTGAATCTTTCACTATTATAACGAAGGTCTACAATTATCCCCCTGGCTGCTATTTGAGATTGAAAATGTCAAAAACCATATTTCTTTATAAAGTGTTTTAAGGATGACATTTAAAAAATACCAACTTTTAATTAAATATAACATCCAGGAAGATTCTAATAAATCCTGGCGACAATGTCAATAGGGAAGAAATAATTATCGAGCCGGAAAGCCAAGATATCGAAAAAGAGGATGTCTCACCAATCGCCACCACTTCCGCAAAAATTCAAGAAGTGCGAGATTTTGCATGAGAGTCTCTCCAGAAGCAAGCTGATAATTTTTTAAAACGATCCAACACAAAATTTCCAGTTGCAAAAATAGAGGACAGTATTATATTATGTTAGACGAAGTTCCATTACCTATTGTGACCTCGCAAACCTAGATTGGCATATGTATCCTTTGAATACCGAATAATACATTATAATATTAAATACATTCTACACATATAGTACTAAAACCGGTATCATAAAGCGTCGATCATATTACGTGAGAGTACCTGGGAGCAGGTACTTTGTTGTGCCCGACGCATATCGTCCAATCTCTCTGTGATCGATGATCTAGAATAATTATCCCCCGAACATTGTCCAATACCGAGAATTGTGCTAAGTGCACGTATTGTGCGCAGCTGGCATTAACTATTAATATCATGGTCGATATGCCTTTGATTTCAGAGCATAATTATATCTGTGTTATTAAATAACTAGCTTTACCTTTACTTTAGCTTTATGTAGGTGTGGTGTACTCAAAAAAGTCGATACGCAATCCCGTCCCAGAATTACTGGTTTATCCTAGGTTTGACCAAAGCCTTCGGGCAAACCCCGACATAAATTCCAATTTCGGCCTTTGACTAAAGTATTTTTAGGCAAACCTAGAAGTTCCTAACTTTTCAGTCAAACGTCGAAAGTAAAACAATCTGTTTCGGGCTTTGCCTAGTCGATCCTAGAAGCGACTGGCAGACTCGGTCAAACGGCGACAGTACTTGTAACATGTTTAAACAAGTTTATGCTTTCTCTGTTAAATTATTTTATCTTTTCATGTTTGGACATTGAGCGTGTGGGTGTATAAGATTAAAGGTGAGTGAATCAAACAGTGTTGTTACTGAAAACGTGGATGAAGGAGGTTTAAAAGTGAAGTTTAAGGAGAAAATTACTATAAAGATAAGTGTTCATTTCATATAAAAAATAAACAGATGTATTAGCAAATTGAAATTGATGTATTAAAAAATAAAAATTGTCCCATTGTGTATCTGTGGGGAACGTGGTTGATTTCACATTTGTATCATTTCTGCATTCTATCTTTTTGTAATTCTTAATGTGTAATTGTTTGTTTTCCCGAATACATAAAATAAAATAAAATTATCTGTGAGGTAGAATCAGCTAAAGTAGCTATAAAGAAAACGTCTTTAAATGCAAGAGATCTAACGTATTGTGCAATCCTAAATGTAATAATGCCTCACCATGTATGAATAAAGACTATTTTTTTATATTAATAACAATTTTTTTTTTTAAATCGTTTATTCCACATAATGTAACAGACTAAGACATCCTAATACCTAATTGCAGAAGTTTGACTGGTCAAACCCCGATTTCATTCAATTGAGTTTCGGCGTTTGCCTGACCAAATTAGTTGCTCCTAGGTTTGATGAAAATTCTTTAGTCAGAGGCCGAAAACTTCATTTGTTTAGGCTTTGACTAAGCCTTTAAGTCAAACCTGAGGATTGACTAGTCAAACCTAGGAGTGCCGGAGCTTCAAAGTTTGACGATAACACATAGGTACATATATCTACTCAAAATCATATTCATAATATTTTATTTCACACAAACCTACATATGCTCTAATAAAACATATAGCATAAGCAAAGTATAACATAACCTATGGGACTAACCACACTTGTTCAGCTCTGTTCAGCTTTTACCATAGAAAACAACGATTTCGTACAGAATGCGAACGCATCCGTAAAGCTGAACGGATGCGCACGCATTCCATACAAAATCGTTGATTTCTTTTCACAAAAGCTGAACAGAGCTGAATAAGTGTGGTTAGTCCCTATAACGTTCCTGCTGACACAGGCCTCCTCTCAGTGAGAGGGATGGGCCGTTATCCACCACGAGGGCCCAGTGCGGATTGGTAGATGTCACATGTCTTCGAATTTTTGGTCCTATAACATGCCGGTTTCCTCACGGCGTTTGTTTCACCGTTTTTTAGAGCAATGGTGATGAAATAAATTACACAAAGTAAATTAAGCGCCCGCCTGGATTCAAACCAAGGAGTTGTGAAACGTAATCCGTATTTATTTATGGGAGTGTTCCAAATTAAATATTATGACCTAATATTTAATATGTGTTATGTACAGTAGCGGTCCAAAGCGGCGCGCCAGTTTCACGAAGCAATAGATTGACACTTCTGTTTAACTTACGACCTTCTTCTAATGAGTAATTCCTATACTTTATAGTATACACACACACACTCTATTCACACACTCAACACACACATTGAATACTTAATCACGCTATTGACTACAGTTACTTATTCGTAAAATTTTAGGATTATACCCACAGAAATCAAAATAAATAAGTTATAAGGTAGATGGATGCAGTTAACTTAAAGAGTCATTCAATCGCGACTAAATAGAACGTTGTTCATTGTGGGTTAGCGACGTGTGTTCTATATCTATATATTAGCGGTGTTGTAGTTCCTTTTAAAATGCAAGCAAATTTGAACATTGAAATGAAAGCGAATATTATTGCGCTGCGTAAAATTGGACTTAATATAACACAAATATCTGATGAAACCGGACTGAGTGTAAGTGTAATGATTAAATTATTTTGTTAAACAATTTATCTTATTAAAGTAGAACTGCTGATCCTTAATTTTTTAAAACGTTTTATAAAGTCTAAATAGAAGAAAATATAATTCCGAAGTAAATTTATTTACCTAGATTATTGAATGATGGATTAATATAACTATATTAATTCTATAAATATATGTAACATATCTATTGTCATTATAATTTTGTTTCTAAATCGTAGGTAATATTAGTATTTTGCTTAGTAGCCTAACAGTACTCCTTTTTTTATTTTAGAGAAGTAATTCCATGGCCGGCACGACCTCCTGATGACCTCAACCCCATAGAAAATCTATGGGGTTTAATCACACAGCGATGGGACGCAAGGAATGAGAGGACTGATGAGCAATTGAAGCTGCATTGCCTAGAAATCTGGGAAAATATAAGAGGAATAGACATATGTAGTAATATTGTAGGGTCGATGCGCCAGCGTTTATTTGATTGCATTGCTAATAATGGGGGTTATACGAAGTATTTAATTATAAGTTGATTATAGCAATACTAAAATTATATTGTGATATCCGTAATAAGGATTATTTTGAGGTTTAGCTTCAATCTTCTTTTCATAATGAAAATGAATACTTAAGCTATAACCGCAATAAGTCCTAATAAATACGATTTGTTAACTTTGACATTTGAGATAGGCAACTTAGGTAGGCTACTACTACTGAGTAATTTAATTGTATTGTGACAAGGAGTCCGCACTTTTTTTATTTACGTGGGTAGATTTGCTAGTTGTAGTTTGTTAAAGTACTCTAACAAACTACAACTAGCAAATCTACCCACATAGTGGTAATTAAAGGACAATATTATTATATTAAATTGAATCTTTGCGACAAACACACTTCTATTATTTCTAGTCCTTTAAACCAAATACAACCTTATTGCATTAAACATATGGTCTTAAATCGAACTGGATTCAAGTCATCGACCGGCCCGTGAGTGAGAACAAAAGCATTCCTGAGCGATAAGGATTTTTTCTAAGTGGTTACGGACTAATGAGTGAATACAAATAAAATAGACTATATTACGTGCAACGAATTTACAAAACGCATAATTACGGTGAACCGCTATTACCTGCTTAACTTCAATAAATTGTTCTTTATGAGAAAATAAACTGTTTTAACTAGACGTTTATTTATTTCTAGTTTATAAAATTATAACGAATAAACAATTTGAAATTACTTATAAAACATTTTTATTTTTAACCCCATATTACAATAACAATATAATAACTTATTATTATCGTTTATTAATCTATCAAATAATAAAAAAAAACCGATAAAGATTATTGTTGGAAAAGAAAAATTAAAAGTCCCCTCTCGAGATTGGAACCCAGACCTATGCATTCGACAATCTAATACGTAAGACTACCAGCTATCGGTACTTGATGAAATGACTTAAATTTTAGCAATGGTATGAACCAACCAAAGTCATGCGTAATTACGTAGCCTATGTGCAAAAGCGACGGTATGTTTTTTGTTTCGTTCGACGCCAGCCAGTGTGCGAATTCTGAGATGTGCGTTCTGTGTTGTACATCACTACACACAGACGTAGGTACGGACTTTACTGCGCGTTCACAGCAATACAGTCCTTAAGCTGGTAATCAATTAATGACCCTTGACTGTATGTGTTTGTGTATGTGATTTTTATATGTCATAATGTTCAAATGTATATAAGTAGTTTATCAGCCATCTTGTCACCATAACACAAGCATTTGGTTGCTTAGCTTGGGACTAGATGGCGCTGTGTGAAATGTCCAGGGATATTATTATTAGGTATTATTATAATATTTCATTTTGAATAAATAAAAAAACTAAAACACTTGCTTGACGCTTACTTGACAAATGCTTACTTGACAAATGTCCGTTTTGCTTAAACAGACATTAATGACAACAGATTACGAGTACCTTAGGGCTGATTTTTCCAACGCCACAGACGTCAATTTTATACCACGAATAAAAATTATCTGTCGATTGAAAAAGCAGCCCTATGTCCTCTAACTTATAAACTCTTGGTAAATCTTGAGTACATAACTGTTTAAACAATACTCAGCACAAACACGGTGGGCCGTTAAATTACCCAAATGATTAAATATACTCGGCTCAAAAAAGGCCTTGATAAAATCCATTCTACCAAAAAGTGATCCCTGTGCCAATCTAAAAATAGCCATCTCTCATAACGGACACGACGTCGAAATTCACGACATTACCCAACCGGGTTGGTGATAGGTCAAATTCTTGTCCTCGTGCCAGAAGTGATCCTTTTTCCTGCAAAATAAATTAAATAGGACACTCCGCCACTACCTACGTTTCCGTTGATAAAATAGAAACATGCTCCTGGCAATAATGTTCGTTGCTGCCACAATTTTGTCGTTGAAAAGGAGAATAAAGAAACCAAAATTGGTTATCCCGCCATTGAAAATATAGCCAGAACGCAGCCATCAAAGGCTGTGCAACATCGAACCAATTAATTGTGTTGTAATAAACTGTCATTTGCCCGCGGCATCATTCGCTCTATTCGCCTTTTCCAATATTTCCTGCGATTCTTCTCTCGTTAAATGGAGTCTTTGTTTTAAAATGACTTAAATTTCCTGGAAGCTACGTAGACATGGTCACTGGTTTTCTTTTTCCTTACTTCTTTATACATTTCACAAAGAACAATGGATATTTTTTCCACGACGTATTTATTACATCTTACTCTTGTTCATTATTGATGTTGTCGTAGGTATTGCTTTCACAATACATATTTTGAGGTAACTTCATATATTTTATCATTTATCATAATGTATGGGGTGAACAATAACCGATGCCAAAACTTGATGTAGGTATCAGTATTGACGGATTAAGGTATTGGGAGCCCTCAACAAACATTAGCTCATCGCTCTATATTGAGATTGATGAAGCGTCGTCGTACTGGCACGTAACCACGGAGCTACTTACACTTTACCCAACATAACTCATGTGGTATATGCTGTATAGGTAACGCTCCTAAAATGAAACAAAAACTAACTAACTACTTCAAAACACTAAAATCAGCTTCATATTTTGTTTATCTGAAAACTACCGTAGACCAGCTACGGCGTAGCAACTTGCTACGCGGCACAAAACTTTCACACCGCAATAATTTACCAGTAACTCAATTTATGAAATCCAATAAAATACTGTCCGCTCGTGTAATTCTTAGTTCAGTAAAAAATATAAAGTACAATTTTATTATAAAAGGACCTCACGGCTAGCTAATGTGACCTGAGCAATATATAATCACCTTTTTTCTACTTCACTTCAGCCCCTCTGCCACCCGTGTCGTGCTAAATGAAGCTTATATAACGGAGAACTTGCACCATTTACCTTCGTATTTATATTGTACCCTCTAGCTAGGTTGGAAATATTGAACTGCGTATTTGAAAAGCTAGATTTTCCACCGAGTATATTACCAGCGAGCAATTAGTGTCGTATTAAGGTAGTTGATAGTCGATATTCGATACATTTGGGAATTGCCAATAAACGTAATTAGTCGAAACTGTGCAATCGGATATATATTATGTTGTAGAACATGTGTCGTCTGCCATTGCTCCCCGCAGACTGGTAGCCGCAGGAGCGGTGCGGCTGAGACCTGAGTACCAATTGCTAAGACCTGAATAATAGTTGGCTGACGCCAAAGCGCTAACTGTTCCTTGCCAATTTACCTGCCAGACACAAACAAGATGAATGGTTATGTTTAATGCATACATACCTATTTGCAATTTAACTGATACAATTAGAAGTAATTAATAGAGAGGTCATGTTTTCATCTCACAATTTGAGCTGAAAAATAGCAAAATGTCCTACAAAATGGCCGGCTTCCCGGCCATTGACCGGCCAGCTATAAAACGGGGACAAAAATGTCACATGTGACATCTTTAATCAGCCGTACTCTGACAAAGGTAGACGCACAAAAAGCAGGTAGACACCGGCGCCCCGTCCACGGCACTTACACCTGTTACGCCCGTCATATTTCAAGAGAGCGCTCGTCGCAAATGCGCCATGCGAATATCCCATAAAAAGTTTTCACTTTCCGCTCAATTTTTATCGAGATATTATGTCATTATTTTCCACTATCTTTTGAAATATCTCCAGAATATCTAGCGAGGTAACTTCAGGTGACAGTGATGTAGAACTTAGGAAAATTTCATTATCTTTTTGTACATAGAGATGTGGACCCAAAAGGGGACAGAGTGGTTTATGGGTTGTTTTACAAAGCGTTGTGATCATCGAGAAAATGGAAATAGTTTATGAGGCGATAGGAAGTCATAACCACCTCATATAAAAAACTTTGTACCGATCAAACAGTAAGAAATATTCGTAAATAACATGATATTTAAAAATACTCGTAGCTGTGTCACATAAACGCGCGTGTACATTTGAGTCGATATCCCTTCCCTATGAACAGTACTTAATCGAATGTCAACCGCGCGGCAGCCGCTTGACATTGGACGGATATTCTCACAAGACATGACACCTATCGGCATTCGCAGAGCATTACACACGTTAGGGTTTTATTATACACGCGGGGGTATTTCACAATATCTCTGTGGATTTATGTCAATATAAGCCATAGATAAGTAGGAAGGAAGTTTTTCCTACTAATCTATTAGCTTGTCTTGATCTATTTTGGCGGGCGAGTATTTATTGTATAACGTTTCTTATTTTTGCCTAAAGGCGAATTTCATCAAACAAGACTAGAATAAGCCCAATCCTGAGAATAAATTTTGATTTTTCACGGTTTTTCCATACTAGAACTATCAGCCGTTAACTTTTTTTCACGAATTAAAGTTAAAATGAGCCCTTAACGTATTAGAAACCGTATATACCCAAAAATCATTAACCTTATAAAGTTAAATAAATGTATGATACAAAATTTAAATATTATCACAAAGAACCTTGATAAGACAGAGATCTAGAAACAAAAAAGGGTAAGGAAATTATAACAGATGGCGTTGCACGCAGTATGAGTGAGAATGGTTCACCTCTAGATCTCAACTGCAAGTTGAAGCAGTACGTACGATCTATGCACAACAGATAGCGCTGTAGCTGAATCTAAAAAAATAAAATTATCTGAGGGACCAACTTTAATCATACAAAGGGAGAACCAGCGAGGAAATAACATAATAAAAGAAAAGCAAAGAAAAAGGAAACTATGTGTTGTTATTAACTGCAACAACTATCGGCCGGTAGAAATTGTAGAAGATACTTTCTGCGGACAGTTTGAGTATTGTCACTATCTGTCACCTAATAGTAAAATTAAAGAAATACTCACAAATATTACGAACAAGGTAAGAGATTTTAACATGGACGACTATTGTATAGTAATGATTGGAGAAAAGGACTTTAAAGATAATGAAGACTCCATCGAACTTGTTAGACTAATTAGAGAATCCTTGGAACAAACAACTCATACGAATATGATTGTATGCCCTGATATGTAAGGAGAGCCCTCATTCATAATTATCGAGTAAATATGCATATTTCTTTGATACGAATCATGACCTCTCCTTAGAAATGTTCTCATATAAAACAGGCAAACTTAATAAACTAGGTATAAAGTGTATATTTGGAAGTATTCTCAGTCGCATACTTGTTGACATCAAACATTACCCATTGAATTATGACCATGACAATTCACCAGTATCACTGACGAGTAAAGCTCATGTAAAAAATAAGTTTTTTCATCCCACCCTTTAACAACAATGCCAGTAATGATAAAAAACACCTTACACTGTGACATCAGAATATAGCTGGAATACTCAATACATTAGATCTCTTTGAAATAACAATATCGGATTTGACGATAGAGATGGGTGACGACGATGGGTGGTGAGATGGGTGGGGACTTTATTATGTCTTAGCGAGCGTGTTATTTGTAAAGGGCTAAAAACTAAATCTTATTTAACCAATATGTTAAATAAGACTTCGTTTTTAGCCCTTTACAAATAACAAATGAATATGTCTAGCGATTATTCTTTCGAATGCTGTGGTATAGAAGTTTCGTGTATGACTCGGAATTTCTATGCCATACTAGTATGTGTTTACAGACTCCCGGATTCCGATGCAGGTATATAAAAAAAAATGGAAGTTTTGTTACACAAGTTAACTCATAAAAGTAGGAATCGGATCATAATATGCGGAGACTGGAATATTGATATGCTAAAAGACACTACACAAACCAGAGAATTAATATCTGTTTTAAATAATTTCAACTTATTGACACATATTAAAATGCCCACTAATAATAATAATAAAAATCTTTATTGATACCGAAAGGTTTTTACCTTTGACATTGCTTAAGACTAGGACACATAGCTTGGTTAACTAAAGGTCATACGGATAAGGACTGACTCCTAAACTAGGTGATGTTGTGACTCAGGAGTCAATGTTCTGCTGTCACTGTGATACCAAAAACCTTTTAAGTGGAGTTATAACATTACAAAAATAGTTAGACATTGCCGGTTACAAAGTATATGCATATTAAAATTAAGGTTAACAATTATGTGATTTAAGGGATATTAGAAACGACTTTTGAGGTGTATATGTGTGTGTATGTTAGAGTGGGGTGTGTATGTTAGAATAAGGGTATGTATGTTAGGGTGTGTATGTAGAAGTGTGTGTAGTAGTGTTTAGTTTTTGTTTAAGGTTATGTTGAAGTGTTTAAAATTGTGTCCTGGATGTGCTGCTGATATGCTCCACATAAAGTGAAAGAAGAAAAATGCACATAACAGTATTAAGAAAAAAAGCTGCATAGATCAAATAGCCAGTAACATCTCGACCTTAGATATAAAAAGCAGTATAGATAACCTAGCCCTCTCATGATCCTGGGCAGTCATTAACATTCTTTCTTCCGATAGCTAATAATAAGCCGAAGATTACAAACTTCTTTAATGAAGTGAAAAGACATTACAATAAAAACAATATTAAAAAATTTGTTGATTGTATATCGGCTTTAAGTTTTAATGAAATTTATGAAAAAACAGATTGCAACAATGCATTTAACATATTCATGACCTATATTTTCTCTTTTACAAACTATGTTTCCCTGAAATAACAATTAAAAATATAGTAAACCAATAAAAACTAAATGGATTAGTAAAGGTATAAAAATATCGTGCATAAAAAAGAGAACGTTATAATTATAATTACCAACTTGCTGAGCAAAAAATATCATAAAAGAAGATACCTGACCTATTCGAGAATTTTTTAAAAATGTATACCTATACCTAATGTATATATTCACAATTAATAAATAAGAAAAAATATTTATATAATTCTAAAAATAAATGCAAAGCGACATGGTCTATTATAAAAAATAATATAAATAATGATGATAGTTATTAAAATGACATCAAAGAGTTAATAATAAATGATAATATAATTAATGATCCTAATGACATATGTAATCAACTTATTAACTATTTTATAGAAATGACCAATAAATCTAACCTTAGCAATATTAATAACGTAAGTAACATTGATATTACCACTAACACTGACAGTATTTTTTTGACTCCAGTAAATGAACAAGACATTGTGAAAATTATCAACTCTTTAAATGATACTAACGCTACTGGATATGATAAAATAACCCCAAAAATAATAAAACTAAGCAGTAAAAGCATAGTAGCACCTTTAAGTTATATAATTAATCTTTCATTTGAGACAAGAACATAACAGACAAGACTAACTGTACTATACTGTCTTTAATCAAACCGTTATACAAAAAGCGGCCAAGTGCGAGTCGGACTCGCCCATGAAGGGTTGAGTTGATTGAATGAAAGGTAAATTGCTGTTTACGATTTATGACGTATTAAAAAAAACTACTTACTAGATCTCGTTGAAACCAATTTCGGTAGAAGTTTACATGGTAATGTACATCATATATATTTTTTAGTTTTATCATTCTCTTATTTTAGAAGTTACAGGGGGGGACACATTTTATCACTTTGGAAGTGAATAAAATGACATTAGAAACCTCAATATCACTTTTGAAGACCTATCCATAGATACCCCACACATATGGCTTTGATGAAAACAAATTTTTGAGTTTCAGTTCTAAGTATGGGCAACCCCCAAAATTAATTGTTTTATTTTCTATTTTTGTGTGAAAATCTTAATGCGTTTCACAGACATCAAGACTTACCAAGTTTCAACAGTATAGTTCTTATAGTTTCGGAAAAAAAGTTGCTGTGACATACGGACGGACAGACAGACAGACATGACGAATCCATAAGGGTTCCGTTTTTTGCCATTTGGCTACGGAACCCTAAAAAGGTAACCGCATGGATATGTCCAATTATAGACCCATTACATTGATCCCTATTCTATCAAAGATTTTTGAAAAGGCAATGTATGGGAAATTATTCAACTTTTTAAATAAAAACAGCATACTCAGTGAGAAACAATTGGGTTTTAGGAAGAATAGTTCAACTTCACTTGCTTGTTTTACTTTTGATATCTGAAGCCCTCAATAACAAACTGTCCGTATTATCAGTATGTTTAGATATGAGCAAAGCATTTGATTTTGTACCACATAATCGGCTATTTTGCAAAATGCAGAAATACGGCATATGAGGCAAGGCGCATGACTTGACATGGCTTGAAAGTTATCTATCGAGTCGTCAGCAAAGTACAGCTGTATCATGAATTGACAATAACGCAATAAAAATATACAGTTCTGAGTTAAGAATAAATACATACTTGTGGTGTTCCTCAGGGAAGCGTATTAGAGCCATCATTATTTATAATATTTATAAATGACCTTTGTAAGAGCCTAAAACATAATTGTACACTATTTGCTGTTGACACTACTACACAAGGAGACTTCTTAAAAAACCTTATAAATTAAAATTTCAGTGGAATTTTATGTGCGACGTGGCGATACATGATTCAAACTTTTCGTGGCAAAGTTAAAACCGTAAAACACCCCACAGCGTCAAAAGCGTGGGCTACGAAAACGAAGTTAAGGAAAACGTTTTTTATAAAAAGTGTTCCACTAAAGTGACGTGCGGTACTGCGGTCGCTAGTGTAACATAAAATTCAGTTAATCGTGTGCGAGTCCGGGCGAATGGTGTCGCTGCGGAGCCTGAACATCCCGTGTATCCCGCCCGGATATTGAGGGAGCGTTGCCGTCATGAAACTTTTACGTCCCTTATCCGCACACCTATTATACCGGCGTCATATTTCATCGAACCGCCGCTTGCCGGCTAGACAGCGCGAAAGCGGTTTTTATTAAAACCGCTGCTGACGTTTCCGCCACCTCGTAAACCACACGTGGCTGAAGGCCTCGATACACTGAATATATTAAGATACTCGGCTGTGGTTGACGCTGTCCTACATGTGTGCACATAAAACTGGTAGTTTTATGATGGTGTTAGGGATAGGGAAATGTAATCTAAGTTTAATCATTTGTTTTTCTGATAAAAACGTGATACAAGTACGTTGTAACTTTTATTGTAGGATGGTTGTAAATTAAACGCAAAGGTAGATTTCGAGTCTATTACGGACAGACGGAGAGACGTTGCCTTTGTTATTTGTCGTTAAAAGAGCATTATTATTACCTGTTTAAACCATGATGAAAGTATTCGTTATATTATTTATTATTGTTTTGTGTCTCTGAGAGATACTTTCACAAGCCTATATCAAAGAGTTTCACTTAACTTTTATCCGAAATCCAATAATAAATGGAACGTGGGGGTTACACGTGGAATTTTAAATTCCACATGTAACCTATATTAATACAGGGTGGCAGGGACATCGACGCGCAGCCTGTTACCATGGAATCAGTACATGATTCTGAACAATTGAAATTTTTCGTCGGTTTAAAAAAAAAATTGCTGTTCCGCTGTTTTTGACCGCTTAGATAAGGTAAGGTAGGTTTTTTGTATGGTAATATTATAAAATAATAAGACCCTCTCATGGCTTCAGACAGTTAAGAGATGGATACATGCAGGTCAAGCTTAGGTTTGTAATCTATTTGTATCATCTGGATTTTTTTCTAGAAACATGACTCCAGTATAAGTTACGTTTATATACTATTCCCTATTTCTGACGAAGCTTAAGGAAATACCCAGTACCAGCCCTAAGTTTAGAATTGTACCGGGAATTTCCCACCTCTTGGGACGTAATACCTACCGTAGTCGGTAAACTTTAACTGTAAGACTGTAAACCTCTGCCTATACCTTTTGGGAATTAAAGCGTGACGGTTATAAATCTGTACCTTTTATGGTAAACATAGGAAGAACGGAATACTAAATTATGTTGTAAGTTAAGAGGTACTCTTACCTGTAAGTCAATTTACCTAAAAGCTCTGGAGTAGTAGGCTGAGATAACTTTATATGATAGACTAGCTTCTGCCCGCGGCTTCGCCCGCGTGGATGTCGGATTATTACTATTACTTTCCACGAGAACATGCTACCGAGACAAAAAGTAGCGTATAAGGACTAAAAGGCAGCCTTTGTACCTTTTTTGTGTGCGAAATGTTATAAGAAATAATTAAATATATAGTCCGTCAGTTAGATTATCAAAAAATATTGGACCCGTATTTTTTCTTGTGCCAATTATATAAAAAATGATGAAGATATCGCTCGTTAAAGTTCCGCGTGACGCCTTGCTACACTTTTTAGCATGGCGTAACGTCACAACCCACTCTCAAATTTTGACGCGCTTTATATTTAGCCTTTTGGCTAGGCAGAAGTTTTCTGTCCTATTCTCTTTTTTTTTTATAGCACTTCACTGTATTCGTACTTTCTTCTAAATTTGTTAAGACCCCCTCCTCCCTTCAAAAGGTAGTATAATTTATTCAGATCATAAATATATCTAAATCCTCCCTTTCCACTGTTTTTTAAAAATCGTTTGGTACGTTTCAATTGTTTGCCTAAAATGTTATTTATACCCATTTTCACAGTGAAATCTGTCCCGAACCTTTTCCACCCCGCCAAGGGTTGATTTTTGAAAAACCCTAAAACATATGAATCTTTATCTTTTGTTTTAAGTTTAAAATTTCCATAGAATCTTTGTCAACGCCTAAACCATTCTTGAGGGGTATTTTAAAAAGTATAGACTTTATTATTTACTACCTACCCCTACAAAGAGTAGTTTTTGAAAAATTATTATTAATTTTGATAGGCATTTGAGCCAAGTTTCAAGTTTTTAGATCAATGAAATGAGATTTTTCATATTAACTGTATCCCCCCTTTTCACCTCCAAAGGCCATACATAATGTTTGTAAAGTCTTTTGTGACCTTACCATTATTTGTCTTAATACGTTATTTATACCAATTTTCAAGTAAATGAAGCCACGCAGTAAAATCCTTCCCTGTAAAATTGACTACCCCTTTTCAGCCCGTTAGGGGTAGATTTTCAAAAAACCCTGATACACATTATTGTTTATTTTCGATTCTATGTATAAATACTGAGTTTCGAGTAAATCGGACCGCGCGCTAAAATTCTTCCATACAAACTTTGAAACCTACCCCCTAAAAGGGGGACTGGGGATCCCCTTTTAGTGGGGTAGTTTAGAAAAACACAAATTAATAAGATTTTATAAATAAACCTTGTCGTCCCCTTGTACCACGACGGGCTTTATTTTTTTAAAAGCCTTTGATACGTTTCCATTGTATGACTTAAAGATATACAATTTTGGTTAACAGATAGCATTAATTATTACTACTTAATTTATCGATTATCCGCATTAATATAATAAATAAGTTATAAGAGTTGTTATAATTTGTAGTACTGGAATAAATACCTTTAGTGGAGGGAAGCAGTTTTATTAAAATATACTTCGCAATTATTAAGTTCCAAACATGCTCACATAGCGGTTTTACAATTCTGGCGACAATACCTTCTTACCCAAATCAGCAGATAGTGGTATGGTACCTACATAAATTGATATATTAGTAACAATATTGTAGCCGCTGGGCCGGACAACTCAGCGGGACGCGGGCTAACAGCGCTTGACAGCGCTGACATCATGTGACAGCGCGGTTTCCCAACTGTCCTCAAGCGATCAATCACTGATGATCGAGGACATGTTAGACATTTGTCCCAATTTAGTTAGTGGGAAAACATTTAAAAGAGTAATTGGTTATTGATCTGTGTGGTATGGTCTTGTCTAAAACCGTCTAAGTGTGTAATCAAAGATCTTATGGGAAGCTGGGCTCAAGTGGCGATACGTGTATCGCGAAGAGTCAGCAAAATACAAGCAAGAAATAAATACCTACCTTTCCAATACGCTTTCAATATCATTTTTATTGTTTGCTTTTTAGTTAGTAAATAGGTAAGTTAATTTAATTTAGTTATAATTACAATATACAAACTGACACTATATATTATTATGTAGAATATATATTGTTATGTATGTGTGTATATTATAATAAAAAGGGTCAATAGGATAAGTGCCCAGAAGGCAGCATTATAACGTTGGATGGCAATGCGGATTCTTTGCGCTAAAAATAGGGTCTTTACTTTTTCAATAAAAGTAACACTCAGACAACAAAGACTTCATGACTCAGCACAACATGATTTAAAAGTAGTTGAACTGTCTGCATATTTATCGTTTCATTGCCTTTTATTTAAGTTAGGTCCTATGTCTAA
This sequence comes from Apamea sordens, assembly GCA_945859715.1. Classification (NCBI taxonomy): domain Eukaryota; kingdom Metazoa; phylum Arthropoda; class Insecta; order Lepidoptera; family Noctuidae; genus Apamea; species Apamea sordens. Next base: position 12,610,311 of record OX243987.1, read on the forward strand.
TAACAGTTCTCTCATATCTCGATTGTTACTACAAACTTTAGTGTCAAGTTGGCCAAAATCTTCATTCACTACGAATGAATACTTTAGACTTTTTTCATTAAAATAAAACACACTCAATTTACGTAACCAAAACATACCTAGTCATCATTGGAATATCTTAAGAATATCGTTTACATAATACATACAACGTTCTACCCTCGTTCGCCTTATCGTTTCAAATCTAGAAGGGCGAAATGGTACCGTACTCTTTAATTTTCTTTGCAAATTGAAGACTGCTTTTAATAATCTAGATAGCCGTGGCTTTTATTTCTTTTGATTGAAAACCAACAGTTACAATTATTTTTATTCGTTTTGAAAGTTGCGTCTACGTAATAAATTCGTGAAACATGTATTGAGGTGGTCAGTTCTGTCCTCAGATCCGTCTGATCCGTACAAAATCCTCAACAGCCAAACCTGGGGGCCTTTTTTTGGGAGTGGGAAATTATCATATGACTTCATCTGCTCTGGGCGGAGCGGGAGGGCGTGTCGGACATTTACTGACTAAAACACACCCGTGTTCCTTCAGTTGCCTATGCCAGGGGCCACGGTATCTCTTTCGAACTACCCGCGGCTCTGGCAGGCATCAGCCCTAGCGGACCCCATCAGTTCGTGCTGACATCTCTTTGAGTCGCGCGTGGAACACAACGCGCCGTCGATCCGGGCCTAGTCCTTGCTGGGCTGCGAGCTGCCCATTGCCGCCCGCAAGCCCGCGCCTACGGTGGCCGGGAGTCGGCTGATGACTCCCGACTAGTCCCGACGTCCAGGGTGTCTCCTGCGGCGACTAGAGGCGTGAGGGCGCATAGATTGCCTCTCCCTCACGCGCTCCGCCTCCTCCTTTGCAAACATTACTGCTACGCAGAAGGAGGTGACGGCTTCCCATACACTCGCGCTCCGTACCATGGCATGGACCAGGGCCGGACGCGAGAGATCGCTGCCGCCGATCGCCGACACGAGGATGCGGCGGTGTTCCGCCCAAGCCGGGCAGCCCTCCACCGTATGCTCCACCGTGTCCTCCGGGCGATCCACACAGTGGTGACACCCTGGCGTTTCCTCCCGCCTTATCCTGAACAGGAACCTCCCGAAACAACCGTGTCCGGTGAGGACCTGCATCAGGCGGAAGGTGAGGGCGCCGTGGCGCCTGTCCAGCCACTCCTCAAAAAAGGGGACTTATCACCGCAATTGTGGCGTGCCCAGCACTGGGTTGCGACAATCGCACTCTCCATGTCGCCATGAGATCCCTCCGGAGCTCTGTCCGCTGTACCGTGATTTCTCGCGGCAGCGGAGTTACGCCCCCGGCGCCTTGCCTCCTCTCGCCACTCCCATATGTGGGCGAGGTCTTTTGCCTCCAGATCCCATGGAAACCTCGGGGCCTACTCCCTAAGCACGAAATTCGTAGTTTCGGCCAAAGTTCTGGCGTTTCCCTCCGTATCAGATACGGACATAGGATTAAGTCGGAGCCCGAACTTATAATTAATGACAAGACGATTTGACAGTTGTCGATGTTTTTGCCCGTCTGAAAAGCTGAATTAGATACTTGTTTTGTCGAACCAACTTCTTTCGGACGGGCCCGTATCTTCGTTGACGAGCATAGAGAGTAGACTCCAATGTGTGTGTGTGTGGGTTATTATTTATTTATTTTACAGAGGTGGACTTAATACCATAGCTGCATGCTTGTTACGACTTACGCTTACCACAGCTGTAAAACTACTACTTATTAGAAACGAATCGTTGATACTAATCCGTCTGATCGAATCACGAGTGCATGCATCAGGTCAGGTCGATCGGATAGGAACACTAGACTAATTTTGTTCATTGTTTTTTTTTTTTGTGTTTTGTGTTTATTGTTCATTTGGTTTAAATAGTATTTTTTATTAGGTATTATGATTTTATTTACCTTTTTTGTAGATTACTTTATATTTTGTGAATGTACGAATTTCCTATTTTATTAAGCTACTATTCCTTACTATTCCTGGTACTTGTTGACAGGCCTACACTGTCATTTGAAAACATTGTAAATTATTAATTATTTTTAAAAGAGTAACCGTGGAGTTTCTTGCCGACTCTTCTCCATAGGAAACGTCCAATTGGAACCGTGCACATACATAGTTTCTGATTATAATTTATTGGTGCCCAATTGCCCACATACACATCACACATGATCAGCCTATAATGTTCCCACTGCTGGGATACAGGCCTCCTCTCTTCATAAGTGGACTGTATCACGCGGGCCCAGTGCGAGCTACTAGATGTCACATGTCTTCGAATTTTTGGTTCCTCACAATGTTTTCCTTCACCGTTTTGAAAGCAATAGTGATGAAATAATTTGCACAAAGTAAAGCGCCTGTATGGGTTTATATGAAATAAAATATTAAAATTGTATTGAATAGAGCCTTGACTAAAGTGAAAAAAAAAATCTTTCTTTTCCTATCAGATTCGTCTGTTCAAATTTACCTCTCCATGTAAACAGCCTTAAAGGTGTGGCCACTCAAGATACGGCTTACATGGTTTATGTATGTTCAGACTACAGATAACGAGTGCATATTGAGACATTGAGCGTTTTGTCACGTAGCCCCTCGTCGGCTATCCGTGGCATTATGCTGATTGTAGCGCAATACGGAACTCGTGGCGCTAACGTGCCGACTCACAAACACAACATTGACTATTCCACGGGGAGATTTAGATCGTGGGAATAAGAACATAGGTATTTTGGTGAACTTGTCAAAAAGATCTGTGATGTCGTCAATTACCATTTTATTGCGCTAGTTCAGTTTTGGGCTAGTTTACCAAACAAAAAAGTTGTTTTCGAAATAAGTACGACACCCTAATTGCGTAACACACAATCAATCTGAATCGGTTTCATTCATTGCGTTATTTACGTCGTTGAGCAGACATATTTTTCGAACAAATGAAGCAATGGATTAGCAATTTGCTTCAAAATGATTCAGATTCCGATTGATTGTGTGTTACGCAATTAGGGTGCCGGTTATTTGTAATATTTGCTAATGTACATCGCACATTAATACAACAGCACCCTAACTGCCTAGCACACTATCAATCACAATTTGAATCATTTAGAAGGATATTGCTAATCCATTGCTGTTCGAAAAATTTGTCTACTCAACAACGTAAATAACGCAATGAATATTGTTTAATTGTCAAAATGAAAGCCATTCCTGTTAGTGTGTTACGCAATCACCCCGCAGAAATCAGTGTTTCCAATCAAATGTATACACGTATGGTGTACATTCATGTTGTCATTTTGATGTACAATCAAACATATTATATCTATCTATGTTGTTTCATTTTCATTGTTTAGGACTCCTAATTCAAATGTTCCTCATTTTCCATATAAGCTTACCCCATGCTTATTTATCTATTACCGCCTATATTTAATGAAACCCTGATACCAAAAATGTGATAAATTTAAATAATGTCAAAGTATATATACTCGTATATAGATAGACGGAGGCAAGTGCAGTCTGGAGTATTTCCCGGTGAACTGGCACGCTAGCTGCCCGCGAGATATTAAATTCTGAAGGTAATATTCATGAACGAGTGCCCTAAGCGAGCCACTCAACTGGTCTCGATATAATAAAAGGTAATAAGACTATTCGTAATAAAAGGAAATTATAATGTTGAGCCGGCTTCAAGGTACAATTAGAGTGGTTTGTTTTCAAGTTTTCTTTATTCCAGAAAAAGAAGAACAATAAACAAGAATCAAATATTTTATCAAATATTTTGCGCCGCACTAAAACGTGTATAATATGTATACCTACTGAAAAATCTAATATTGAAAGTAGACTGAAACTGTGGCATGTTATGTTTAATTTTTTTTCAACATCTGTTTCGGTTAGGTAGTACTGAGGATGAGCTTTTGAAGTAACGAACGAATAGACGGATAGCCCCACTTCAATGAACTAAGGCTTTATTCAAAAGCGCAAATAACCAACAAATACCAAATTAAAGTTGACCGTTTTCCGGACTTCACACACCATGGGATGTGAAAATGGATAGAGTGTTTTCGCTGGTAACGCCTCTAGAGACCAAAGTAGTGAATAAAATAAAACAAACGAAAAATGGGGTTCTCGTCACCGCGCAGCATTAATTTTATAAAGTCGTCACGCGGGAACTATAAATTCACACCGTTGTTACTCGAATGACGTCACACACGAGTGCAGGCTATAATTACCAGTGATTTCGAAAACTATCAGCGGCCATGATAAGTTTAACATGTCATTATCAGGCGACCGGCCCGCGCCACGTGAAATAACGTGAAATAACATTTTAATGTCTGCCATAACCGCATTTACGGTACCTTGTCATTTCTACTGACGTCGGAAAATTACTGCTTTAATCGCATTTCGTGGACCCACGATTGCCTTGGGGCAAAGATGTTTTCTGTTAAAAATAATGTCCACAGCGAAAATATCTCAATTTGGAGGTATTTTTACGGGGCCATAATAAATATTTCGTTACAAAACGTTCCGTAGGAAAACCTGATACAGATAGCTTCGTTTAATATTAATCGAACCGAAAATGATAATAATAAGGTAACATTTATAAGAAAGCAACGATGGAACCCACACGAGCACATAAATGAAACAAAAAGGTTGGGCTGGTAGCGACATCAAAGCAACGGGAAAAAATAACATAATCTTTGAATGTTTGTTAATAGGATGTTAGTACGAAGAGTATGTTGTTGGAGGCGTTTCTATGACAGCTTATTAATTATGTTAGGGCGAAAGCGTCGGGGTAGTCCGCAATGTACAGGTCAGGTGGTATGTAAATATATTATGATTCGCGGCCGTAACAAATAGGTATGTATTTATGGAATTATTATAATCATAAACATCATCAGTACATCTCTCCAAGTTCATATTATCTCTAAGTAGGTACAATGTTGGTATTATGAATAAAATATGAAAAGTAGCCAAAGGATTTTAACCATTGAGTTTATCAAAGGTTGGATCCTTACCTTCCTTTGCAATCGGTGGAAAGAAAAAGAGTAGTACGTCATAATATGTTTTACCACATACAGGGTTATTTTATGTTGGTTAGAACTCCGCAGATGCGATGGGTATCGAGATTAAAACACGATAAAACATAAGAAAACAGTTTTTCTCAACTTCTTTTTCAAGTCTTTTTTTTTACTAGCAGTGCCCCGCGGTTTTACCTGCATAAGTTTCGATCCTGTGGGAATATCGGGATAACAAGTGAAGTAATATCCTATGTCAATCCTGGTTATAAACCATCTGTGTGCCCAATTTCATCCTAATCCGTTCAGTAGTTTTTGCGTGAAAGAGTAGCAACATCTATCCATCCTCACAAACTTTCGCGTTTATAATATTAAATACTCGTATTACCTATAAAGTAGGAAGTAGGATTTGATCGTGTTTAGATATCGATATCCATCGCGTCTGCAAAGTTTAGCTAGCCAATTTGTCTATTAGCCAGATCCTGCTATTTAACATTGCAACCATCATTAAATTGTGGCGGTTCAGCAATCGCAACTACTATCCCATCAGATACGATTTTCTTTTCTTGTCTTATTCCACAAGATCTGTGCAAAAAACGTATCTAAGGGTCGTTTGTATGGGGTGCATGTTGAAGAGCCTCCTCGTGGCGCACCCTGGGCAACGTCGGCTCCAGGTGTCCACCAAGTCTTGGTGGGCACTTGGGGCCGGCGGCTAATCTACAACACACGGGGAAGGGCACGGTTCCAATCACCGATCATCCTCGATGGTCGTTGAAGGGAACCGGGCTATAGACGCCTACTCCCCCTCTGCTTACAGAGGAAGGTGAGTGGGCGTATACTGGGGGGGGGCGGTTCGCGCCGCTGTGGAGGAAGTCCATATCTGCGCTGCGTCTGTCCGGTATCCGGCGGCAGCGTGGGGACGTAGGGGCGGTGGTTGGTTATGCCAGCCGCCGGCCAAACCGTAATCCTGGGTTCAGGACCGGGGGCCCGGGCCACTGAGGCTCGGGCTGCGAGGAAGACAACCTCTCTAAAAAATCACCCCAATCCCAACCCCAATCCCAATCCCAAGGTCTAGCGTGCCGAGGGGATGCATGGCCGGAGGGGATCCGGTCATTAGCGCGTCCAAGGGACCTCACCCTTAAAAGGAACAAAAATGGAAAGTCAGCTATTGGAAAAAAATCCCCAGGCGGGCAACCTCCTCATGGAGGCACAATCCCGTCCTTCTACGGAAGGCAGCTCCAACGTATATGGGGGGAGCAAAGATAGCTTCGTAGGCCGGCAGACCACCGCCGACCTTCGTCAACCTCCTGCGTCGCAAGAAAAGGAGCTCCGGGTTAGCCCGGAGCGCCTGTGCGACGCAGATGAACCGCTTGCCGTCGTAGATGGCAACAAGAGCCGAGGAGGCTCACAGAAGAGTGATGCGGGGAGGAGTCCGAGAGCGAGGCAAAGGGAGGGGGCTCACTGACCGGGAGGCGGCGGAGCGAACGATCGCAAAGGACCGGACCGGTCACGCGGTCGCTTCGGAGCCCTCCAGCGACGAGGCGGGTGAGGCTGGCGGTCCTGAGGCGGACCGCAAGAAGAGGTTTGCGGCGGTCGTGGAGGCCGCGATCCGGGACGTGTCCCTGAAGAAGTTACAAACTTCTAAGAACAGGGCCATAGTCTCGGCAATGGCCTCCATCATGGCGGCAGCGGAGGAGGCCAACTGCACCGGTCCTTCGGCTGGCGAAGTGGCCGAATTAAGGGCGCAGGTCGCCCGCCTGACGGCTGCCACGGAGCGTCTCCAAGAGGAGAATAGGAGGCTCCGGGCAGACCTGGCCAGCCTGAAGGTCCCCGACAAAGGGCGGGCGACACCAGCAGCCAGCCAGCCAGCCAGCCAGCCGGCAAGCCGGATCGTGCCGGCGGAGAACCAGGTCCTGGACCTGGTTCGGCAGGAACTGGCAGCCTTCCAGGCGCGGTTCACCGCCCTGGAGGGCATTGTCCTGCGCCCGCCCTTGGCGGGTAGGACGGCCCCAGGGCCGAAGGCGGCCTCGTATGCTGCCGCTGCCGCCCCTAAATCCGGGCCGTCCGGCCGGGCCCAGGCGCCAGCCAAACAGGCGTCGGCTGGAGGAGCCGCGGCACCGGCGAAACCGGCGTCGGCTGGCGGAGCCTCCGCGCCGGCAAAACCGGCGCCTGCCGGCAAACCGGCCAAGGCTAAAAAGAAGGGCAGAGCGGCTGGGGAGGCGAAGGGCCCAGAACCTACGCCTCCCCCAGAGAAATCTCCCACGACCAATGCCGAGTGGCAGGTGGTCGGGGAGAAGAAGAAGGCGGCCAAGGCGGCCAGGAAAAAGGCGCAGAGGAGGCGCCGCAAGGAGCGAGCCGTTGCGGCTAGGCTTCGCTCCCCTAAGACCGCGGCTGTGGTCATCACACTGCAGCCAGACGCGGTTAAAAGGGGGGTGACCTACCGCGACGTGCTCACCAAGGCGAGAGCGACGGTGGATCTCCAAGAGCTGGGGATCACCGGGGGCCTCCGGCATAGGGTGACCGCCACTGGTGCCCGCATGCTGGAGATCCCCGGTGCTACGAGTGGCCCCACCGCTGACGCCCTAGCTGAGAAGCTAAGGGCGTCCCTCAATGCGGACGAGGCTCGAGTCTCCAGGCCCGTCAAGTGCGCAGACATGCGCATTGTGGGCCTGGACGACTCCATAACGGAGACGGAGGTGGTAGCCGCCGTCGTCAGGACGGGCGGGTGTCTGGCCGACCAGGTGAAGGCGGGCACCATACGTCCTGACTTCACGGGCATGCGAACCGTAACGGTAAGCTGCCCGGTGACGGCGGCTAGAAAGATAGTGGAGGGTGGAAGGCTCCTGGTGGGCTGGGTGTCCGCGCAGGTCAAACTGCTGGAGCCCAGACCTCTGAGGTGCTATCGATGCCACGTGGGTCACCACGTGAGCGTCCAGTGCACCTCGGAGGACCGCAGCACTCTGTGCTTCCGCTGCGGTAAGCCCGGACATAAGGCCGGCTCGTGCAACGCCGCGCCGCACTGCGCTGCATGTGCGGCTGCTGGCAAGCCGGCCGATCACCGGGCGGGCAGCAAGTCCTGCGCCCCACCCGCCGAAGCCAGGAGGAAAGGCAGGCCCTCCGCCGCCGTCACCACCACCACCACCGTCGCCGCCACTGCCGCCGCCGCCGCCGCCGCCGCCACCACTGCCGCCGCCGCCGCCGCCGCCGCCGCCGCTGCCGAGGGTCCCTCACAAGGGGCCCGGGAGGGGGCTGAAATGGAGGAGTAATGGCTCCGCCTTTACGCCTCCTCCAGGCGAATATCAACCACTGCGCCTGCGCTCAGGACCTGTTGCTCCAGAGCATGGCGCAGTGGTCGATTAATATCGCCGTGGTCGCTGAGCCGTACTTTGTCCCGCCCAGGGATAACTGGGTGGAGGACCTTAGCGGCTCAGTGGCCATAATTTCGTCGGCTGCCGCCGGTACCCCGTCCCTCGAAGGTGTCACGAAGGGACAGGGGTGCGTAGCAGCACGGTTCGGAGAGATTGTGGTAGTGGGAGTCTACTTCTCTCCGAGCCGAACTCTCGCCGAGTTCCAGAACTCTTTAACAGAGTTGGGTGTCGTCGTCGCCAGAAGCCATCCTTTCTCCGTGCTAGTGCTCGGGGACTTCAACGCCAAGAATGTGGCCTGGGGTTCCCGTTGCACGGATGTGCGGGGCAGGATGGTAGAGGACTGGGCTCTGGAAACAGGCCTGGTCGCCGTGAATCGGGGTTCTGTCCCTACGTGTGTGCGGATGCGGGGCGAGTCGGTAGTGGACATCACGTTCGCCAGCCCCGCTCTGTCACAGCGTGTCATCGACTGGCGCGTCATGGAGGAGGTGGAGACCTACTCCGATCACCGGTATATCCGGTTCGATGTCTCCACCCAGACCTCTAGCGCGCTGGTCCGACAGGCCCCGAGTGGTCCGCGTTGGGCGCTGAAGCAGCTGGACCAGGAGCTCCTCCTGGAAGCCTCGATCGTGCAGGCCTGGGTGTCTTCACCGGACAGGCCTGCTGATATTGACGATGAGGCGGAGTGGTTCCGGGAGGCCATGTCCGAGATCTGTGACGTGGCAATGCCCCGAGTCCGGCCAGGATGCGCCCGACGTCGGGTGTACTGGTGGTCGCAGGAGGTGGAGGCGTTGCGCAAGGCGTGCGTCGACGCGCGACACCGGTACACCAGGCACCGCAGGCGCCGCATCCGCCCTCCGGATGCGGAAGCCACAGAGGCGGAGCTGTACGAGGGGTACAGAGCGGCGAAGACCGCCCTCCGAAAGGCTATCCAGCGGGCCAAGGACACGGCCCGCGAGGAGATGCTGGAGACTCTGAACAGAGATCCATGGGGGCGCCCTTACAAAATGGTGCGGAATAAACTCCGCACCTGGGCCCCCCCGCTGACTCAGAGTCTCCGCCCTCAGCTGGTGGAGGAGGTGGTGAGCGCTCTGTTCCCTTCACGCGGGGAGCATACTCCCCCGCCTATGGCTCCGCCACTTACGGTGCCCGAAGCGGACCACACGGACGACGACGACGACACCCCTGAAGTGACCGGGGTAGATCTGAGAGCGGCGGTAGGCAGGCTTAAGGCCAAAAACACCGCCCCAGGACCCGACGGCTTGCCGGGTAAAGCCTGGGTCCTGGCCTCGACGGCTCTCGGGCCTCGACTGGAGGCGCTCTTAAGCGCATGCATGGAGAGAGGCCAGTTTCCACTCCGTTGGAAGACGGGGAAGCTGGTCCTCATTCAGAAGCCGGGGCGCCCTGCGGACTCTCCGTCCGCATACCGGCCCATAGTGCTGCTCGACGAGGTTGGCAAGCTCTTTGAGAGGGTAATTGCGGGCCGCCTCGTCGGGCACCTTGTGGGGACTGGGCCGGATCTTGCGGATTGCCAGTTTGGCTTCCGCAAGGGGCGCTCTACGGTGGACGCCATCATGCGCGTAAGAGCCCTCACGACGGGGGACGCGGTGTCCCGGGGTGGGGTGGTCGTGGCGGTGTCACTCGACATCGCCAACGCGTTCAACACCCTGCCCTGGAGCTGCATTGGGGAGGCACTCCGGTATCACCGGGTGCCGACCTACCTCCGTCGAGTAGTCGGGGCGTATTTGACGGACAGAGCCGTCATCTACCCCGGTCGCGACGGGAACTGGAACCGGCGAGAGATGTCGTGCGGTGTCCCACAGGGATCGGTTCTGGGGCCGCTCCTGTGGGACATCGGTTACGACTGGGTGCTGCGGGCCGACCTCCCTGAAGGCGTCAGCGTAGTTTGCTACGCTGACGACACGCTAGTCCTGGCGCAGGGGAGGTCGCATCAGGCGGCGGCCGACGCGATGACACGCGGGGTTGCGATAGTCGTGGAAAGGATCCGGCGGTTGGGTCTCGAGGTGGCATTGCACAAGTCCGAGGCCATGTCCTTTCATGGGCCTCGGTACGGGCCACCTCCGGGATCCCAACTAGTGGTAGGAGGGGTTCACATCGGCGTCGAGACCACGATGAGGTACCTGGGTCTCGTCCTCGACAGCCGATGGAACTTCGTCGAGCACTTCCGACGTTTGGCCCCCAAACTGGAACGGGCCGGGGCCGCCCTAAAGCGGCTCTTGCCCAACCTGAGGGGGCCAAACGCCTCCTGCCGGAGGCTTTACGCGGGGGTCGTGCGGTCCATGGCCCTATATGGGGCCCCGGTATGGGCGCGTTCACTGCGGCTTCGAGCCGCACACTATCTGAACGCGCCCCAGAAGGTGGTAGCCGTAAGGCTGATCCGGGGCTACCGCACGATCTCAGGCGAGGCAGCAAGCCTCCTTGCCGGACTGCCACCATGGGATCTGGAGGCGATAGTCCTCGCGCGCCTATATGATTGGCGCGCGGAGGCACTACGCCGGGGGGAAACTCCGCATCCGCGGCAAACCGCGGCGGAGCGGACGAACCTCCGGCGCGATCTCATGGTGGCATGGAAGGAGCGACTATCGCAACCCAGCGCAGGGCACGCCACGATAGCGGCGGTAAGACCCCTCTTTGAGGAGTGGCTAGAGAGACGTCACGGCGCTCTCACCTACCGCCTGACGCAGGTCCTCTCCGGACACGGATGTTTCGGGAGGTTCCTGCACATCATCAGGCGGGAGGAGACGCCCGGGTGTCACCACTGTCAGGATCGCCCAGAGGACACGGTGGAGCATACGGTGGAGGTCTGCCCTGCTTGGGCAGAGCACCGCCGTGTCCTCGTAGAGGCGATTGGCAGCGGCGGCGACCTCTCGCGCCCGGCCCTGGTTCAAGCCATGGTCCGGGGTGAGCGGGAGTGGGAGGCAGTCACCTCCTTCTGCGAAGCAGTCATGCTAGCGAAGGAGGTGGCGGGGTGGGCGAGGGAACGCGCCTTGCGCACCTCACGCCTCAGCCGCCGCGGGAGACGCTCCGGGCGTCGGGAGCCGCGTGACGACTCCCGGCCACCGTAGGCGCGGGCCTGCGGGCGGAGAGTAATGGGTAGCTCTCCGTCCGATCAGGACTAGGCCCGTGCCGGACGGCGTGTTCGTGTTCCACGCGCGCCTCAAAGAGATGTCAGCAAGTGACGGGGCCCCACAGGGCCGTAGCCTGCCAGGGTAGCGGGACCATCCGAAAGGGTTTACCGCTGCCCTGGAACATAAAGGGCTAAGGAAGGAACACGGGTGGGTTTTAGTCAGTAAAAGTCTGACACTCCCTTCTGCTCCACCCAGAGCGGGAGGAGTCATTTGATGATTTCCCATCCTCAAAAAAAAAAAAAAAAAGGGTCGTTTGTATTTACACAAGTTCCAGTTCTCCGTTTACGCATGAACGTAGAATGTTTACGTTCAATGGTACACACCCATCATTGATTTGTTTGCCGCCAGGATTTATACAAGAACCCCTGAACGTGCCACAAATTCAATCATAAACGTCGCGTTCAACGGACACTTTGAGCCTACAAAGTAATTAAGAGTGCGGGAATGAAACGGAAAACAATAGGAGTAATTAGGTACTTCATGTTACAATGAGGGTTACTTCAGTTGAGAACGGCTAGCTCTTTTTCCATAATTTTGAGTTGTCAAGATGGCGAGCTACTTCTACATAATAGGGGTTAAAGTATGAAATTGCCGTTTTATTGTAATAGGTACTTCGAATTGACATATAGAACCTTCATGGTTTGAGATTTTTAAAACTTTTTTCACATGATACCTATGAAGTTTTTCTTTTAAAAAATGTGCAACATTCGATTATCGACTTTCAGTTGTTTTTTTATTCAGCTTAGACAAAAAAGATGGCCATACTTCGAAAATTCGAGTTATTTTTTAATACGAGTTCCGACGCGGAACTAACGCGGCAGAAACAGCTCGCAATGTCAATGTTGCGTTTGGAGAGGGAACTACTAATGAACGCACCGTTGCGATTTTGGTTTAAACGCTTTCGTGATGGAAACTTTGATTTGAAGAACGAACCACGTGGAAGACTGCCCACAGGTGAATAACATTGAAAGAGATGGTGGAAGCCGATCCGAGCCAAACTACCCAGGAATTAGCGGCAAGGTTTAACGTTACCTTACCAACAATATTGACTCATTTGCGTCAAATCAATAAAATAAAAAAATATGAGAAATGGGTGCCTCATGATTTGACTGATCTGTAGAAAGAAACGCGTGTTAAAACTTGTGTTGCCTAGTTGAATCGATACAGAAATGAAGGAATATTGGATCGAATTGTGACATGTGACGAAAAGTGGATTCTTTGCGATAACCGTAAGCGAAAAATCAATGGCTGACCCCAGGTCAAACGCCGCAACAGTGTCCTAAAGCAAAGCATACCAATAAAAAGGTAATGGTAACTGTTTGGTGGTCTCAGCATAGTGTTATTCACTACAGCTTTCTCCGATCTGGTCAAGCAATAAGGCAGATGTATACTGTGCCAAACTCCGAACAATGATAGCAAAACTAGCAGTGAAACAGCCCCGACTCATGAATCGATCTTCACCATTATTGCTCCATGATAACGCGAGACCTCATACAGCACGAGAAACCGTTTTAACTCTACAGGAACTGCAATTAGAAACCATTCGTCACTCTCCATATTCGCCAGACCTTGCTCCAGCGGATTACCATTTTTTTCGTGATTTGGACAATTTTCTACGTGATAAAAAGTTTTCTTCTCAGGAGGCAGTATAAAATGCTTTCACACGGTTTAGCGAATCTAGATCACGAAAATTCTATCGCAAAGGCATAAATGACCTTCCTATTAGATGGCAGCAATGTATAAATAATAACGGTAATTATTTTGATTAAATACTTAAATGTGTTAAATTTAAAAAAAAACGAATTTCAATTTTTCAGTACAAATCGGCAATTTCATACTAACCCCTAATAATTTGGACAAAAAAAATATAATAAATATATATACATAATATATATATTTATATATTATTATTTTTTAATAATTGCATTTTCTTTCTTTTTTTTCTTTGAGGTGTACTTAACTGTGGCTAAAAAGATTTGTACCTTTCATTGTAGAGATTTCTTCTTCAGAGTCATATTTTCATATCTTTTATAATAATCAGCCTATAATGTTCTCACTACTGGGACACAGGCCTCCTCTCGGTGAAACGGAGCGGGCCGTAATCCACCACGCCGGCCCAGTGCGGTTTGGTAGATGTCACATCTTCGAATTTTTGGTTTGGTTTTGGACAAGCCGGTTTCCTCACAATTTATTATTTTACTGTTTTGAGAGCAGTGATGATGAAATCATTTCCACAAAGTAAAGCACCTGCACAGCACAAGGAAAGATGGAAGAATATGGGAGAGGTCTTTGCCCAGCCGCAGGACAATATAGGCTCACGGAAATTAAAAAAAAAAACTCGAGAGGTGTCAAGGGACACCCGGATGGAATGAAGTATAACTGGCTTGCTTTCTATAAGAGAGAGAGAGAGAGAGACAGACAGAGAAACACGCGCACGCCGCACGGCTTACAACTATGGCAAAACGTTCCCACTATTGGTCTTAATTTTTTCCGTCTAGCCCCCTTTCGCAACGCGCGATAAGGAACTTCGTTCTAAAAGCGCCTGCATTTCTGGGTTCGAACCTACGACTTACAACTCATAAGTCGCGCCATTACCACTCGGCCACCACTGCTCCTCCCTTTTATAATAACAATCGATTTCTGATCCATTTCCAAGGTAACTTGTATATAATCGTTCGTTGTTAAGCATTTATAGCTTTCACTTGAGAGTACACAAAGGTACCCATAATATTTAATATTAATGAAAGATTTCTATATCGGAGCTATAGAACCCTGCTAAGCGACAATCAATGGTAGAATATTCATAGGTAGAATACTCAGTGGGTTTAAGAATGAATAAGTTAATAGGTATGGAATGTAAGTTGGCCCCGTTTCCCTAAATATCGAATTAGTGAATCTATTAATAGCCATTTAGCCAATTGATTTATCCCGAAGTCCTCGCCGTTGGCAATCAATCAATTTTTAAGTAGGTACCTACCCTATGTAAAGTCAGGGAGGGTGTGTTAAATGTTTATCAAATGACTACCAACCTTAACACGTTGACTGACAGACAACAGACACAATCAAAAATCTATTGTTGGCGGACACCGGTGACCGGGGTGGCAGTCAATGACTTAATTGTCCATACGGACAATTAAGTCATTGACTGCCACCGCGGTGATGATGATACCATCATCATCTGCCTAGCCTTTTCCCAACTATGTTGGGGTCGGCTTCCAGTCTAACCGGATGCAGCTGAATACCAGTATTTTACATGGAGTGACTGCCTATCTGACCTCCACAACCCAATGACTGGGTAATACGATACCCCTTGGTAAGACTGGTTGTCAGACTTTCGGGCTACTGACGACCCGTAGGTAACGACTGTCAAAGATCCACGAATGACAGCTGGGACCAACGGCTTAACGTTCTTTCCGAGGCATGGAGGTTGTCCGTATATTCAAATAAATTATTTGACATTTGTATTTTTTTTTAATTTCACTATTTAACAATTTTTAAAGAGAATACCCGTCGTCAATTTGCCGTATTATAGCGTAGGTATATAAAAATATCAGCGGCTGAACGTGAAATAATTTACGCAAAATCTGTTAATCATCAGGACTTATGAATATATTTAAGCTTAATGACTTAATCTTTTACATCGCGTAAGCGAACCGTTTCCGAGTCCCCATACCATGTAATATCCCACATGAATAATTCCCAGTTATCTATTATAATACGGATTAGAACAAGCTCGCTGTAGCCGATAACGTATTTAGAATAATTTACAGCGCTGATAGAATTCACTGGATTCTGTTTAAGGTCGAGATTATCCACTCTGTGGGCAAATTGAATCAGCGAGGAAAAAATTACAAAGTCAGCCTGGTGTTTGTCGCAGAAAATGTTGAATTTTTTTGTTTTAAGCTGGTTTTTTAAAGTAAGTTAAACTAAAATATGGTGCGAAGATGGACCTAGATACCTAATAAAAACATATCGACGTTTCTGCAATTCTTTCGAATCATCATTCATCATCATTCTCCTGCCTGCCCCTATCGCAATTTATTTGGGGTCGACGCAACATTATATTTTTCTTCCTCTTAGTCGTGTCGTCATCACGTTACAATTTTTTCGAATATTATTTAGAATCTTATGAAAACTTCATAATCTCCATAAGCAGGAGAAAAACGGCAGAATTAATATCAGATATCACAACTCATTTGTAACTCAAATCAGTAACCGAAGAGAGTAACTTCTAAAGACGGAAACCGCGTAACGGATGATCCTGCCCGGTTCTGCGGCTTACATTAATTTGTTACAAGCTATTACATAGATTACAGCGTGTGACTCACGACCACATAACCAGGGTAAGTTGAGCAACGAATAAATATTCAGAGGCTGACAGAAGAAATTAGTGTGATACGGATGGGGCGGGGTTACGGGATCCTGCCTGAATAACGCTTTTCAGATGAGTAACACGGATTGACTGGAAATAAATTAATCAAGCGATGGGCAACCTACACTACGTGGGTACGATTTACGAGTTCGCCTGAGCCCGCCCCCTCCTGCGCCCTCGCCTTACAAACGCCGCGTCGCGTCTCGCACAACACAACTCATCAATTTCCTCAGGACATACGCCTTGGAATCCTGTTAATTAAACTATGCCGCCAAATTAAAGCGGCTATACAGCGCACATCGCGGCTTACCACTGACGAAAGTATGCACATTACGTGTAGCTACGTCCAAAATATTTCTCGTTAATCATTCCTGGCATTTTTAATTACCTAAATAGTTGTCATCTTATATACCTTAGCAGTAGTAACTAATTAATAACTTACTCTGTATAAAAAAAGGTTCTCATCGTAGTGAATTCGAGACAAAGTTAATCGATTAGAAGCGATGTCGAATCAATGACCTTAATGAATAGACAAATCGCGATTTCGATAGAGTTCATCGAACATGGAAAATTGTATAAAAGTTTTTCTCGTGAAATACACTTTAATTTGTTAGTTTCTTAATATAATTGGGTAATAGTAAGCTTTTTCAGAAACTTCTAATTTAATTTGTACTGGCTGGCTAGACATTACTTGATTGCATATGTTTGTTTTCGTAAGTATTCGTCGTGTTCGTGAACCCATATTTCGTTCTTGACAAGTTAAAGCTTCAATTTGCAAGGGGTGGGCTTATCTTTGCTTATCTAGAGCGGTTCCAATTTCAGATGTATGCAGTTTTTCTTTCAATAACATCTGTTCTACCTACCCCTAGCCACTTAAAATGAATTAAGTTGCATTGGAGTAGAAACGTTAGTGTTAGATAATATGGATATTATAGTTGTCAATGAGGTTGTAGTTTTCATATTATGAATTCGGAAATATTCAAAGGTGTCTCAACAACGTATTAATATAGTATAAACTAATGGGTATTGGGTAATCTGAACATGATTGACCAAAAACACAAGAAATCTCAAAAAATTTTGCGTCCTAGATTTAAAATTTTATATGTGGCAAGTAACATTTTTATTTGCTGTACCAATAATGTTGTAAGATGTTCATTTATTACCTCTAGGTCTAACAGATAATAGGTATTTCAAAATATGAAAAAAAACAATGTTTTGGATCGGTCATACATTCTAACCGCGATTTTGTGGAACATAAAACTTTATAGCAACAGCATCTTTAGTGTGATAGCGGACAGGTATGACGGTCCGTTCATCAAACATTGTACGTTTGTGTTAACTAACATAGGTTTAAGCACTATTTCTTATTGACAAAGTTGTTCAATGTTATCTGAATAAATAAATAAATAATACTATACTAATTTTTATTACTCTGAGATGCTAGAAGGACTGTAATTGGATTTGAGATAGGAAATACCGGGTGATTTAAACATTTAAGGCTGTGGTAGGTACTGACAAATGAGGCTGATTTGAGATGTGTTGGAAGTTGATTGAAACATTAGGGGCTGCAGTACTGACCAATGAGGCTGTGCCGGCTGGCGCCGAGGCTGGGCGCGGGCGGCGAGCCGGCGGAACGCAGCGCGCCCAGCGCGCCGCCGCCGCCGCCGCCGCCCAGCGCGCCGCCCTCCAGCGCGCCTGCAACATTACTTACTGTTAACATGGCTTTTTAACATACTTAGTCCTAACCTTGAGTACCTATACAGCTTGTGTCACGACCTTTGTACAGCACAGAGTATGTTTGTATTGTTGTTGGGACTACTGATTTTTTTTTTCGCGATTAAGATGTTGCTCCCGTGGAGAAAGCTGTTCAGTTTGATTGTCTGTACCACACCCTTTAAGTATTCACATAATCAAATCGAAACTTTCAATTTGTTAGTGGCCCTACAAACTGTTATTAACAGGTACGTTTTCTGATCAATTAGTTAAAAAAAATATAAGAGACTTTCGGAAATTGCAATACACGTAACTTTAGACGATTGAATGTGACAGTTAGTATATTTAAACATAATTCCCATTTAGCTTTGGCCGATCTCTACTTTTGTCGAAACAAAATTGAGTCCAAAAACAGTATAAGTTTGGTAACCATTTAGACTGATTGTAACTAACACAACACAAGATTGACATAACATACCAACATTAACTATGTTACACAACTGAATCAGGCTGCGTCATTAAGAATTAAGAGCGCATTAAAACAGCTAATGGACCGTCAATTTAGGACATCAAAGACGAGCAAAGTGAATATGATTGAGCCGAACAGGGAATACCTACTGACACGGTAGAGAAAAATACTTTGGAACTTTACCATTCCCCCCCGTCTCACCCTCCTCCCCCCTCTCTTCTTTCTTTTCTTGTTTGCTTTCTTTCTCATTTATTATGCTTTCATACACATTTAAACTTGTTAGAAGTGGCCCCTTTCTCATTCATAAACGACGTTTTTCCCACTTCTTCGCCCGCGTGGAGGTCGGTAATTAACCCACGGGAACGTACCATCGGGATTAAATAGTATTCTATGCCCTAATCCAGGTCATGGTCTACGTGTATGCCAAATTTCGTCCAAAGCCGGTCTGCCTTAAGGCGTAAAAAGGTAATAAACAAAAAAGTTACTTTCGCATTTATAATAGGTATTCAATTAGTATGGATTTGTACTTACAGTCAGGCCGTCGAGATAACACTTTCTTGACACCCGTCAGTTTCATACAAACGAATACGTGTTTACCGAATTCGATCTTTATTAGTTATAGTTTGACCGAAACTGCTGTACCGCGCATTAGGTATGCGCGGCGAGGCGGGAGGAAAGCGCGGCGAGGCGGGGGGCGGGACGCCGTGAGCGATGACGAATGAGCGGCGTGCACTGCCCCCCCCGTCTCGCCGCGCACATACCTAAGGCGCGGTACAGCGGTTTTGGTCAAGGTATACTACAATTGTTACACTGACAGGTGTCAGGAACGCATTATCTCGACGGCCGGGCTGTAAATGACGTTATTGTCCACGACTCGATGAAAAAATATTGAAAGTATTTCTTTTTAAAGCGTTTACAAAAGCTAGTCAAATAAATTCTTTATTCTATTTCTCACTTAACCTCCTCACAAATAATGTTGCCAGCAACAAATAGTACCAGGACTGCATAAATGCATAGGTGGCTAGCACGTCATCTACATAGCCCGCTTCCGCAGTTGACTCTTACAACTTGTTCGCTTGGAAACAGCATTGGAGCAAACTTTCCCGAGCAAGTTTTCAACAACTCATTTGGAATCAGTTCACTTCTTTAGAGCCTAATACTCCGTAATGAAATTCATTCGTATTAGTAAGGAGATCAGATGTTTACAGTATGTTGTATCTCTTTCTAAGTATGTTGTTTTTACGACTTTATCTAAGTATCTTACCTACTAACAAATTATTCCAGACGGCTCATGTACGCCTCGGGTACTGTACCTATATAGCTTTAGCAAATTGATTGATCAATTAGCTTAACAGTCTGTTTTAAAAATTATTCATGAAAATGAGAGCAGTGGTGGCCCAGTGGTAACGGCTGCGACTTACGAGTTGTAGGTCGTAGGTTCGAACCCAGACAGGCGCTTTACTTTGTGTAAATTATACATCACCATTGCTCTCAAAATGGTGAAAGAAAACATCGTGAAGAAACCGGCATATCCTAGAACCAATAATTCAAAGACATGTGACATCTACCAACCAGCAGGCCCGCTTGGTGGATTACGGCCCACTCCCTCTCACAAAGAAGAGGCCTGTGTCCCAGCAGTGCGTTATAGGCTGATTATGCTATTCATGAAAATTAATTTTCATGAATAGCTGAGCTTTAAAAAAATCAATTTGAAGTCGTGACACTTAACGTAGATCCTTATACTTCATAACTTTTTCTATTAGCCTAGTTAAATTTTACAGCTTGAAACTCGAAAGGACAAACAATGTATTCAGTCGTTTGGCGCAGACGGCCGCTCCGAAGGGAGCCATAAAAATTAATATGACGTTATAAAAGCGATATTTTTCATTAGAAGTGTTGCCAACTATTTTTAAAGTTCTCGCTAATGGTCGTACTTTTTGCAGTTTTTGCGTAGTACAGTAAAAAACGTTAAAATCTGAGTAATCCCAGGTTTCTTTCATAGTTTACAAAATATTTATAAAAATGTGTTTAAGCAACGTCATATCAAGTTTTTTATTATTATTTAGTTTGCCTATATTGTGTCACACTGCTGGGCAAAGGAATCCTTTTTTCGTCCAAATCATCCTGACTTGTGCTATCTCTGGCCACGGTGGCCCTGCAAACATTATATCAGATCGTCACACCACCTTCGCCGTGGTCTACCTCGACTCAGGCGTCCAGTGAGACAGTCTTTGCCTATCACTCCGATCAGACAAAAATTATGTGTGACTGAAAATCCAGCAAGGTTTATAATTTTGTGTTCTATATTTTAAAAACATTTTCTTTAAACTTCGCCCATATATACTTTATTTCTTGAAAAATAGACATATTTAACACGATTCATCCATTAAGCTACTTACTTATATGAAACCATGAACAAAAATAGCCTTGGATATGGATAGGTCTGTTCGGTTTCCAATAACGAGATGATAAAGCTCAGGATAGGATGGCGCTAGATCGTCGTGACGACTCTCAGGGGACTCGTCACCGACGACATTTTACTTTATGTGCTCTAATATGGGCGATTCCTTACTCCGTCGTGTTTGCGGACATCGTGCCGGTTGGGTCTAATGTGGACACAACTTTATTTTCGAATCGGATTTAGATAAAGAAAGCTTTTAGTCAGATCGATTAGGGTCAAATACATCTCATTGATTACTTTCTTAACTTTTAACAACGTCATTAAACCTAAATTCAATATTTTCCTGTAAATCTCCAGACATTGGTGGCGTTCCAGCAGATTCAGTCATTCTTTTTGAACATTTATAACTTATATATATCAGTTCAATAAACTGCATTGTTTTACTAGCAACACTTTTCTTAGTAGCTCGTACACACAATATCAAGTTAACAACCTCAAAACTTGGCGACAGACATGGTAACGCCCTCCGCGCCGGGACAAACGCGTACTTCATATATTCCTACGTAAAATGACTTCTCTTAAACCAAATACATGGCGGCAGAACCACGTTTTATGCATTGTAGATAAAACCAGAAAATGTGGCTGTAATACGTACAGCAAAATGGGCAATAACGCGGTTTCAGCCGATGTCTTTTATGTTTTCTTTATTTACTCCAAAACAGATAGGTAGTAAAATTTAATGTTCTATAATATGATGATCTTATTTTTTACACGCGATTACATTTCTGTGTATCTTTTAAGGCACCTTTAGGTATATATTCCATGGGCAATTGTGGTGAAAATAATGGCAATATAAGCAAGCAGTGTCCCAAAATCCAGCCCTGAATGTTTATGTAACATATTTAGTGAATTTATAGTCGTAATTTTTCCACATTCCTATACATATGTTCCATTTTTATGAGCATTGTTACGACGCCATGGTAACACATGCTAGAAATAATTTTGTTTTTATGAATCCCCGTGATTATTGGTTCGTTTGTTAGACCTTACGTAGAGATACCTAGGTCTCTTACTTTAGTTAAAGATCACATGTAATGTCTTTCTTGTGTTTGAGGTATAGAGCATTTATTAATAGGCAAGTATGCAAACACGGCATCATTCACATAAGTAGTGGTATAGTCCATTCACAGTCTGCTAACAGGCTCAATCTGTCAAAAATACCTCTAATTTCCCTAAATTTTTGGCAAGGTTTTTGTCGCTGAAATGAGATCGCGACCAGATTTTAAACATTTTTAATTACGGAAATTATCCTTCAGTGGGTCGTCTTAGGGGCGGCAATCAATATTACAATGATCTTTAATCTCTTGACAATAATGTTGCGGTTGGGTTGCAGCTGAATTTGCTTTGCTTAATGTAACTGTGAAAGGACTGGAGCTGCTGTCACTAACGTAATCTGTCAGTCACCACGAATGGCGGGAAAATGTTGAAAATCAAGTGGCCCTGCACGAGAAGCTTGGTGTGGTAATGAGCCAGTGAGATAGCATCTGCCTAGCCTTCTCCAAAATAAACTGTCGGGGTCGGCTGCCTGTCTAACCGGATGTAGCTGCATACCAGTATTTTGCATGCAGCGACTGCCTATCTGACCTCCACAACCTACTTATTGGGTAATGCGATACCCCTTGGTAAGACTGGTTGTCAGACTTGACGACTGTCAAAAATCTACAAATGACAGCCGGGACTTTGGTTTTAGCCAGTGAGATATAATCAACTTAAATACGGAATCTACAGGATTCCACATGAGATATAAAAGCTGTGCCCTTAGAAATAACCCCGCTGTTGGTGAACTTTGTGTTCAATATCGGCTTGGTCGGCTTCGCGCGAAGGCAATTATTTTGTGACAGCAATCTGACTTGCTCCACTTCTGCCTGCTCCGCTCTCTATTGTTGCTGTCTTATCAATACACCAGTTTCACAAAGAAACGTTTTTCCATGAGAACAATATTTATTCCAGTTTTTAGGATAACGTATCGTCCACACGTATTGAGCGCGGTGATCAACGAATTTACCTATTATATTGCATTTTTGTACAATTACATTAAATAACAAATAAGTAATAAAATATTTAAGTAATCTGTGGATACTAATACTTGTTACGTTAAAAGTTAAGTTATAAAGGGTGGCATACATCGACGCGCAAACTGTAACCATGAATTCAGCACATGATTCTAGATCCCCTAGCGTAGAAATGTTTCGTCGGTTATCAAAATAAAAGCTGTTTCATAGAAAAATGCGATACCTAAGCGTTCAAAATATTACAGCTATTTGTTTTTTTAATAACCGGTTCAGAATCATAATCCATGGTAACAGATGTCCTTGTCCTACCCCGTATTTCCGTTTATTTTTAATATACTGCTATTGTTTGTTTTCCATTACGACATAAAATAAAATAAATAGAAACTAAAAGAAATGTACATGTATTCAGCAAACATCCTTGTAAATGTCAAACAAAAGGGCCTAATGAGCCTTTTGAAATCGAAAACCACCTCAATTTAGACACCATTAAATTAACTCTCAGAGAGAAAACTGCCCTTTTCTGTAAACTTCGTGCCGAGCTATAATTGTTTCTGAAAAGATACTCCACTGACTTTGCAATGCAAACAAGATATGAAAACACTTAAAAAACCGACCAAGTGTGAGTCAGACTTGCACACGAAGAGTTCCGTAACAGAAGACAAAAACGCCGAAAAGACACGATTCTTGTATTCTTCCCTTTTTTGCTATAGTGACAATAGAAATACACACTCTGTGAAAATTCCAACTATCTACCTATTACGGTTCATGAGGTACAGTCAACAGCAAAAGTAGATGATTAAAATCAAATATTCAATACTAATGAACGGAGTTCGCAGCTATATGGCAGCTGTACTAGTAGTAAATGTTTGGTATAATTTACAATCACATACTTTTGAATCACTTCGACGCCACACAGCTCTGACTTGAACTTCGTTCATTAGTATTGAATTTCTGATTTTTATCATCTACTTTTGCTGTTGACTGTACCTACAGCCCACTGACAGTCAGACGGATGTACTGACAGCGGAGGCTTAGTATTACCCTTCGTTGTCACCCTTTGGGTACGGAACCCTAAAGAATTCATTTATGCCCCACATGAAAAACGAAGGTTTTAATCTCATATCCAGTGTGTGTGTGTGTGTGCACTTTCACTCGGTGACATTTAAACACGGCGACTTCTATGAAGAGCTCAATGAAAATGTAAAGTGAATGTAGTTGAAACATTTACTCATATTTACATATTCAACATTCGCCTCGCTCTGAATAATTTATTATTCATTTCGTTAAATGTAAAAATCTAGCAACATCGTGTTCAACATGTTGTGAACATTATTGCTTATCAGTTATACGATAGACCGTATGGCATGTTCCTAAAGAATCAGATGAAAGTGTAAATAAAGCCTGTCCAGGTTACATTCTTACGCAATCACTCACTAAAAGGGTATTCGTAACTTTATATCCTACCACTTTTACCAACAATTATTATCTGAATGACATTATTAAATTTTTTTAACTTTATTATTATGAACCAACGTTGTTAATAATTTATTAGTCTATTGGTTAATAAGCAATTTAACTCTAACTTATTATTTTACGTTGTAGATTACGTTATAAATTCGTAATCTACAACGTAAAATACGTAAGGGTCATTTTGCACTTTTACACAATTCCGAAAGACTTTCTTATGGTCTGATAATAATCAATAGAAACACTTTTTTCATGTTTTACATCTATAGCACAGTATTACATTATTTAATTATAATTTAAATGTTATGTACAAAAATTGAGGTTATACAATTAACCTCAACTCTCAAATTAAGAATATCTTTCTGATTTTTCAATACACATATACTTTTATTCGTGGAATAAAATTGACGTTTGACAGCTTTTGTATAGAAAATATGTCAGACTGTCATTAATTATTCTACAGATAAAAGTTATATGACTGACTATTGAAAAATCAGCCCTAAGATGATGTAAAATTAGAATTGCGGGTAATAATCAGATCAAAGCACACAATTTATAAGCGGTGCTACAAATTGGCGTCCACGACCACCTTTTCTGATCCATTTGTTTACATTTTCATCAGATACTTTTGGAACAGACTTTGGACTATTTATCTTTGAAGGTTCACTAATTAATAGTTAATCTCTCTCCCCCTGCTACAGTCAGATTAATCGCTACTGTTTTATGCAAGTGATCTATCTTTATACTCTTTTGGGAAATCTTACAAGCTGATTTCATTAAGTACCTGAAGGCTAATTCTCGTAATTTAAAACGTTCAAAATCTAGTCGCAGTCTCATCTCAGCGACAATTAACAAATGTCAAAAATTTAGGGAAATTAGAAGTATATTTTGACAGATTGAGACTGAGATCAGACTGTGAACGGTCTTAAAATTACGAGAACTGCCCCTTTGGAATTGGATGGGAAATCATCAAATGACCCCTCCCGCTCTGGGTGGAGCAGAAGGGAGTGTCAGACTCTTACTGACTAAAACCCACCCGTGTTCCTTCCTTAGCCCTTTATGTTCCAGGGCAGCGGTAACCCTTTCGGACGATCCCGCTACCCTGGCAGGCTTCGGCCCTATCGGGCCCCGTCACTGAGAATTGCCCCTCTTATCATTCGTAATTAGATTTTTCTGCAACCATTCTTTACCTACATTACATACATCCACATTTCGCCAGTTATGTTTAAATCCCATGTAGTAGGGCGGGGGCCTATTGCCATCAACTGGGCCTAATTCCAGACTCCGGACTGTTACTGAGAAATTCCAGGTGGAAAAGCCCAATAACCCTTTGCCAGACCCGGGAATCGAACGCTGGACCTTAAGCGCAGCAGCTCTTGCAAATACTAGACCAACAAGGCAGTCATAACTGATGAATTGTGGGTGTACTATAATGTAGGTACGCCTCTGACTAACCCCTCGGGGATTACAGGCGTGATGTTATGTTATGTGTCATTCTTCACCTAAATGTTTAAGTTAACCCAAAATACATACAAGGTGGCAGGGACAACTAACTGTGACTACACCATAAAGCACATGATTTTAGACACCCTAGAGTAGAACAGCCGTTATCAAAAAATCTGCTGTTTCATAGAAACGCAGTCAAAATCTATGAAACAACAATTTTTTTTTAATAATCCTTGTATCTATTCAACGCCCCAGGGGGCTTCAGAATCATGTACTGTATCCATGGTAACACGCTGCGCGTCAATGCCTGCCACCCTGTATAAGGTACTTATATTCCCTATTTATTAGGTGTACGCACAACATAAGAAAAAGATAGAGAGATTTCTTTAGAAATAAGCATCACCTTTGTACGTATTTTTTTTCCGTTCCTTTCTTCTTGTCTGTTTATATGTGTGTACCATAAATGTTTAAATAAATAATCTCTCATACATAATAATATATAATAATAATGAATTAATACTACACACACATACTATCTATATCA
This sequence comes from Apamea sordens, assembly GCA_945859715.1. NCBI lineage: Eukaryota > Metazoa > Arthropoda > Insecta > Lepidoptera > Noctuidae > Apamea > Apamea sordens. The sequence goes on from OX243987.1 coordinate 12,636,323, forward strand.
CATCTCAAAGAGGATACAGTAGTAAAACGGATCAGCAGGCGCGGATAGCAACCATTTCATAATAAATTCACACAGTCTCAGACCACAATCTTTGGGAACATTTAGAGGCACTTTAAACTCCATCAAATATTCTAGAACTAAGCCTCAGCACGGCTGCGAACAAATAAACTACTCAATTACTTGGACTGCAGATATTAAATTGTTCATTCCTATTATTATTATAGTATTCGGGTCAGATCACAATGAAACGCAAGGCGAAGCAATGCTGCTGCGCATTTTTTGTGAACTTTGAAGACTACCAACTCATTTATATTTAATTAACAAGTAACAGTGTACTCAAATATGTTAGTGACAATATTTCTTAACAACTAACTTACATACTTAACCTAACACTGCCATATAGTTATGAGAAACCTTGCTACAAGCTCAACACGATGTGGAATGCTTGTAGCAGCGATTCAAACACAAGCAGTCCACTCTGCTCGCGATACGTCAAATTTTCCCAATCAACCTTGAGCCTAATGCTTTAGCGATAAAGTTGAAAATCTATTAAAGAAATTTGACAGATTGTAGTAGCTTGATGTGCTGGCGTCTGTTCTTCATTCCCAGTTTATTTGTTTCCTTTGTTTGTGGTAGGTAAAAATAGAAAACATTTTATTGTCCACGTAATACAATAAGCAGGTTCACAGGTATTAACCTGTAAGCTACTTATGTCAACTAGCTATTAAGCTAGTTGACATAAGTAGCTTAAAGTACTACCTACAGCTAGGTTACAATATATTATTTCCCAGTGAGCCCCAAACTAGACAGTAAAGTAGTAAATAAATAAACTAAATACACTTATTTTCCGCACAAAGTTTCCTAAGTAGGTACATATACTCGTATTGGTGTGAGTGCAAAAGCGAACTGAACACGTGTCGAGGTAAGCCGCGTGGTGCTACGCTGTGGAACGTCTCGCTGGTCACCGCCAGCCGTCAGCCGTGTTCCGACTGCTGGGACAAAGGCCTCCTCTCTGTGAGAGGGAACTGACCATGCGGGATCAGTGCGGGTTGGTAGATGTCACATGTCTTCGAATTTTTGGTTCTAGAACATGCCGGTTTCCTCACGATGCTTTCCTTCACCGTTTTGAGAGCAGTGGTGAAGAAACATTTATAAAGTAAAGCCCCTATTTGGGTTTGAACCCACGACCTACAACTCGCGCTCGACGGACCCGACACCACTAGGCCACCACTTTCGAACGTAAATTACTTACCGGTAAACCTCTTATTTATTGCTCAGTTTTCCGCCACGTTTCTCTTCTATTGAATTTTCTTAGTATTTCAGTTTAAATATTAAGTATCTCTCATTTTGTTTTATGTTGATCTAGCATGGAAACGTTTAGTTGATTTGATTAAATTGAAAGCCGGTTAAAGAATGTGAGAGGTTAAACGAAAAACGAAAGCCTCAATTTTTGCAGTGAAATTATTGAAATTCTTTTTGCAAGCTTTGCAGTTGAAACCGGTCTTCAAGTCATGTGGGGTTCAACATCATCATCTGCCTAGCCTTTGCCCAACTATGTTGGGGTCAGCTTCCTGTCTAGCCAGATGCAGCTGAAAACCAGTGTTTTACATGGAGCGACTGCTTATCTGACCTCCACAATCCAGTTACTGGGTAGTAACCCCCTTGGTAAGATTGGTTGTCAGATTTTTGGACTTCTGACGATTCGTAAAGACTGTCAAAGATCCACGAATGACAGCCGGGACCAACGGCTTAATGTGCTTTCCGAGGCACGGAGGGGTCTTGGTATATGAAGATGGTCTCCCATCCACGGACCAACTGCGGCAAGCGCTCTACATAAATAGTATATGTCACTTTTCGTGTTGGTCTGTGTGACCGCTGACATCTTCTAAACTGCACATTGGATTTTGAAGTAGTTTTTACGGTTTTTGACATTATTTAGAACATTTATTCTGGAAGGTTTATGTGTATGTTTTTATTAATATTTAATTCAGATATAGCATAGAAATCTCGATATTTTGCCATATCGCCATTGCACCCGTGCGAAGCAGGGGCGGATCGCTAGTTATAAATTTGTAGAAGACATAATGTGCAAAACACTTGAAGTTGGTTTGTGGATCCACAAACGTTACGGTTGCCATACTTGTAATACACTTTCACCTATATAACACTGACTATGGCATAGCGCTAATACTTGAAGAATATACCTGAGGGGCAATTCTCGTAATTTTAGGACAGTTCACAGTCTGATCTCAGTCTCAATCTGTCAAAAAATACTTCTAATTTCCCTACATTTTGACAAGTTTTTGACATTTGTTTGTCGCTGAGATGAGACTGCGACTAGATTTTGAACGTTTTAAATTACGAGAATACGCCTTCTGATGTAACCACAAATTCTTATCAAAACTTAAAAACGGAAAAATAATAATTACAATGTTTATTTGTAGGAACTGGTGCCCAAACTAATACCGTGACCTGTATTTCAGGACACCAGTGACCCAATGACCCCCCTAAAGGAAAAATAGCATCATAACAATAGTAACAACAAATAAACCACTCTTATGAAAATCCAAGATGGCGGCAGTAAAAAATTTATTTTTTTTGCAACCGCCATCTTGGATTTTCATTTCCTCACTATCGGCTTCAGCACCCTCAAAAACCATGAAAAGGATACCCATAACGAAAAATTTGAATTTTTTTGCTGCCATCTTGTCTTTGATCGGCCAAAGTATGCGGTCCTCAACGATATGTATAGCTTCTAACCTACATCTCTGCCTACTCCAAATAATACAAGCGTGAAACTAAACATAACATTCCCTAACACTTATAAGAAGTATGATTTACGGTCCACTCGAGCCATTAACACTCATATCCCGAACAAGAAAGCTTACTATGAGTATAAAAATAAGTAGGAAGTCACTGATTAGTGACTACAAAGTTCCCCTGAACGCAGAGTTGGAACTACGCCAGTTCTGTTAAAAGAAGTTAACGACATATGTAAAAGCTAGCTTTTCCCGGCGGTTTCGCCAGCGTTGATATCGGTAAATATCCCACGGGGACGTTTACCGGGATTAAAAGTAACCTATATGTTAATTCGGGTTATAAACTATTTGTGTGCCAAATTTTATCCAAATCCGTTCAGCCGTTTTTGCGCCAATCAGGAACATACATACAGACAAACGTACAAATATTTTTCGTTACTGTTTTATTATATGTATAGATAAGAACATGTGAACTGCAAAAACTCGGGGAGAGAGGTTACAATGAATCGGCGTCATCAGCTCCTTCATTATCATTTATGGACTTTTCTTGCGCCATTGTGCCACAAATCTTTTCTTCACAGAATTTGTCTTTATCAACAATACTAGCTGCGCCCAGCAGTTTTACCCGCATAAGTTTCGATCCCGTGGGAATATCGGGATAAAAAGTATCCTATGTATTAATCCAGGGTGTCAGCTACGTCCATACCAAATTTCATCAAAATTGGTCCAGCCGTTTGAGCGTGAAGAAGTAACAAACACACACACTCACTCACAAACTTTCGCCTTTATATTATTAGTGTGATTACTGGTGCCTATCTATTGGTTATGGCAGAAAAAAAAACCGAGTTCGATTCCCAATTTAAATTGCCTCTTTATTAAAAAAAAGCCTGTATTGACGCTTGCTGTCGAATATAGAGACCATAACAGTCTTCCAATGTGGTTTAACTAGCTGCGCCCCGCGGTTTTACCCGCATAAGTTTCGATCCCGTGGGAATATCGGGATAAAAAGTATCCTACCTATATGTAATCCTGATTATAAACCATATGTGTGCCAAATTACATCCAAATCCGTACAGGAGTTTTTGTGTAAAAGTGTAACAAACATCCATCCATACAAACTTTTACGTTTATAATAATAATATTATAGTAGGATTCTGGTGTTGCCAGCAATATTATAACAAAACCTTGCCCTGTGTACCAGCGTCCCATTACTCAGTAGCCACAACAATTCAAACTTGCAACTATGACAAAGACTGATCGGTTTCTTGAAGTTACCACCATGTTACTGGAATTTCCACAAGGACTTAGACTGATATGAATTTCTACATAAACATATGTATTATTTTGATTGACTGAACTGGTCGCCTGCTGTACAAACGTGAAACCTTGCTAGGAGTTAGTTTCTCCTAGCAGGGCATCACGTGTGTTCAGCAGGCGACCATTTCATAATAATAGTAATGTAGCGTGTTTCCTGAGGCACGTACTGCCTCGACTCATAAAAAGGTGCACCACTACCTTCCGGCGCGTGCTACTTACTTCATAGACGACTTAGTAGATGAAAACTAAGGAGCTAGGAGTATATCAGAAGCTGGTAGCTAAGTGATGGAGGAAATGAATAAGAAGTGTGCGTGGTTTCGAATGAGTAGCAATTTTAAAAAATACATATCGGCAATAAAGCGAGAAGAGATAACAGTAATGGGGCCTAGTAATGGGTAAACCCACATTGCTAGCTACATAACATTACGCTTGTGATCCTCGAAGGGTTAGGCGGAGGTGTTCCTATAGTACACCCACACTTCACCAATTATGTTTAGGTAATAGGGCAAGCATATCGCCATCAACCCACCCACACACCATCAGACACAAACAGCAACACTACAAACAGATGGAACTCAATCACAACTGCAAGAAGTGTTCACATGAAATTTACAGATAATGTTATTCACCATGTACTGATAGATACATCAACACTATTTCACTCTTGCGAACACTGTCTCTGGCCACCATCTGGCCGAACACTGTCTCTTAAGACAGGCCTCCTAGTTCAAGATACAGGGTTTATATTTTTTCGTGTAGATTTTTGTAGCCTTTTAACTTTTGCAATTATGATATATCATTTTAGTATATCTACCACTTTGCTCAACCGTATTACTTTGTTAAATACTTAAACATTTTTATTTATAATTCAGACTCCAGGTTGCTACTGAGAAATCCCCGAAAGAAAAACACAAAAAGCTATGTTACAAAAAAGGTAAATGCAAATGAGAGATAAGTAGGAGTCCCAGTTGTCAAGCGAACCTAACCGAAGAACCTACTGTCCGGCCGTCCAGAGAATGCCTTCCTGTCACCTGTCAGTGCGACAATTCCAGTAGCCAATAAAGACCAAATTCGCAAAACACGTAGTCGTGTGTATGAAACTGACAGGTGTCAAGAATGCATTCTCTCGTCGGCCGCATGATGAATTGCAACGGGTAGTCCCAAAATCTTTCATTCGTGATACAAATCGCAATTTTTTTCAAGTAATCCGGTTCCAAATACAAGCCGACTAAATAGAAGTTTTTAAAAAGGCAAGAACTAATACAGAGAACTAAAATAAATAATATAAGTGAGCAAGTAAATTATAGAGTTGCACAGTGGATTCAAAGCGGATGTCAGTCATATCCGGGGCTGAGCGGCGACCGTTGATTAAAGTATAAATTACGAATCGTAGCGCCAACTTGCATATAGGGACCCGTATGTTGACCGGAACACTTCATAATTTTCATTTAAAAAATATATATCTTCTTTTTCTGTGAGAACGAGATTATTTTCGGGCCGTAGCAGAATACCAACGCTGCGACACTTGTTTTCAAATGCCACAGCATCATGCTGTGACAGGAGCCTTTTGGCCTCGTACAGGACTTTCTGTTTTTATTTTATAACATATTGTTTTTTTTTTAATCTATCTAGGTATTTTTACAAATAATAAAGCTGAAGAGTTTGTTTTTGAACGCGCTAATCTCTGGAACTGCCCGTCGGATTTGAAAAAATATATTTGCATTTGATAGCCCAGTTGAGGAAGGTTTTAGGGTACTATTTAACATCACGCTACGAGCAAAAAGAAAAAAACGCTAGGCGAAAACAAAGTAACAGCGCGGACGGGCGATCCGATGCGACGCCGCGGGTCGGGGTCCAAAATTTCATGCAGACGAAGTCGGGGACAGAAGCTAGTGTTTCTATGATTATGTTTAGTCGAGTTTTTGATCTTCCTGTGCGAGTACCAATAAATATTTTTTCTTTCTTTATTTATTTTAAAGGATCTAACCATACCTAATGCTTACTTGGAATTTTAACAACTTCGTTTAGTTCTGTTATTAATTTATTGTCGTCACGTAATTTTTGGTTTTGATGTTTGTTCCTTTGTAATGCTGACCTATTTTTTGCTTTGTTTTTATTTTTCTTTTATTATTTCAAACTGAGACTTGGGATTTCTTAGTTGTGTTTTATGAAAAAACAGCTGTTTTATAGAAAAGTGCAATACCTGCGCGATCATTTATGGAACAACAATTTATTTTATTATCCAACGAATAATTTACGACATGTGCTGAATTCATGGTAATATCATAAGTGTGCGCTTCGATGTCCCTGCTACCTTGTATGTTTGTACGTTTAAAGCAACATAGAATTCTCCTATTCCTGCTGAATTGCATGCATTAGTAGAGATTGAGCGTAAGCCTCTGAGCGGATCGCTCTGAGCGCTTAATTCGGATCCACCAATGCTGAATTATATTCCATCTGATTATCCGGATTTCCCTTTTTTTCAATTTGAATTTCTTCATTCTCCTAATGGCAAATTAAGCGGGTTGTTGAAACCTTATCTCCAATTCCCCGGAATACTTATATAATATTCATACATGTTGGATGAATTAATCGTACTATTCAATGTATTTCCAACAGTATTTTGTATTCCTGAAATACCTACATAATAGTTTAAATGTGTTATCATCAGTTCGAATTTCAATATCAAATATACAAAAGGTTTCAAAGGTTTCAGTCCTGGTTAAACATAAAATCGAATTACAAATGGTTTGCGTGGAAATTTAATTTTCCCTTCGGAACGCGGAATAAAGGTTGAAATAACTATTCCGGCTATTCTGGGTACCGGCAACTATGAAATTTAATATACTTTGAAATTCAATCTAATATTTTAAAGGGAAACTGTCAGGTGGTTTTATTAAACGTTCTATTTAAGTATCCCTTATAGGAATTCTTTCCGTTTGCAATGAAATTCTTTTATAATTAACTAGCGTCTGCCCGCGACTTCGTCTGCGTAAAATTTCTCGTTCCCCCGCCCCGCCGCGTCGCATCGCATCGCCTGCCCGCGATATTATGTCGTTTTCTCTTAGATTGACAGCCTTTTACTTAATATAAACAGATCCTGAAACTGTCCTTCCCTAAAAGTACCACCAAGGCATCCATATTAAATGATGGGCAGTCGAGTATGAAATACATTTAGCTGGGTTAGTACACGTTGATTTCACTGACCTCTGTAATCAGATTACTGCGCTAGCATTTAATTAAGCGGATATGAGTTTCCAGATAGATCACGACTATCGACTTAAAGGCACGAGTACCTGTATTAAACTTATGGACTCACTGCGTACGTGTTAAGACTTATAGCTTATGTATTTGTACAACTATCCGATCGTTTGAAATGAAAATAGAATATTTATTGCTATTATTAACACTACACAACACTAAACAACATTATTAGCCTATAATGTTCCCACTGCTGGGACACAGGCCTCCTCTCTTCGAGAGGGATTGGGCTGTAATCCACCACGTGGGCCCAGTGTGGGTTGGTAGATGTCACATGTCTTCGAATTTTTGGTTTTAGGATATACCGGTTTTCTCACTATGTTTTCCTTCGCCGTTTTGAGAGCAGTGGTCATGAAATTATTTACCCAAAGTACTGCGCCTGTCTGGGTTCGAACGCACGTCCTACCACTTGAAAGTCGGGGCCGTTACTACTGGGCTACCACTGCTCTCACTACACAAAACTCGCACACAAACACACACTATACAAATGGTTTTCTCTTTAATTACTTAGTTTATTTTAGTTTCTATATAAAATCTTTATTTTCTGTCTATACATACATTGTGAAATTCCGAACTTTTATTTGTCTAACTGTTGTTAAGTTGAGAGCCCTGACAGGCCCTGATACCCGTAACAAAGTTTAATTTTAATCATAGCTTTTGTGTCAGAGGTTTATAACACTGTATGAACCTACAATTTATATCACAAATTTATCATGTTAAACCAAGTGGTAATGCCAAAATTATACGACTGGAAATAAAGATTTAGTTATTTTTTATTGAGAATCTCTTCCAAAAGTACAGAAGTCATAACTTGAGTTACATAAAACAACAATACAATATGACAACATTCAACCCTCATACAACAACTACTTAATGTTTACGAACAAATCCGCAGCGCAGTACAGCCATAAACTATCAAATAATTCAGTATCACGCCCACACAAACGTCGAATAAATAAATCTATTTTTGTTTTATGGGCTAGAGTCCGGCTTCACCCGCAGGTAACTTACATAAACGAAACAGATAAACTGGCTGTTTCCATGAACGCGAAAACTTTTGTTTACTCCTAGTTTATCCCATTTTTCTTTTATACGAGTTCTAAGAGTTCAAGGTACGTCGAGTGGATGAGGAAATTCGGAAACTAGTTTGAGAACAACAATGTTTTAATATGAGCCTCAAAATACAAGTAGCTACATACTCGTATAGCCGTCTCGCTCTCGCGGTCATGGACCGCGCGAGGACTTGGTTGCATGTCCATAAAAGGCATGACGTAAGCGTGACGTCGACGTGACGCAGACACGAGCAGCTATGACGTGGATAACTAATCGAAACGAGTCCGTACTACTCGTATCTCGTGATAGTATGCGCGCAAATGTGCTCCATGTCAACACTAAAGTACGCTAAGTTAGTGCTCCCTTCGTCCTTCTACCTCCCGTTGGCATTCTTTACGCCTCGGGGGTCTGTTTCATTGCGTCAGACGAGAAATGTTACATCACATTGTCGCGTAGTTAGTCTGAATCCGCGCAAAGTAATTTGTTTGTCATGTTACTCGCTCTAATTTTGTAATATTATGGTATACACCAAAGTAATTTTCTTACTTACCTTTAAGAAAAAAATAAAACTGCGGCAATTGGTTTAGCCCGGGATTAATCCAGATTCCCTCTCGGTGATCATACCGAATTGTTTTTGCTTTTCTCTTTACCTACAAGGTTGGATTTTTTCACGGAGGCGTTTTCAGGGTAATTTCACCCTGAGGGTTGCAGCCACATATATGTTTTCCGCATTGGGAGTTGAAAGATTGCGCCAATATAATTTCTTTGGAGCATAATTATTTGTTATTTATATAGCAACGTAACAAAGGCAATAAAGAGTTATAGGTATCTAAGTAAAAAATATATATTCCCATGAGATAAACACAAGCACTTCGAATTTGCAATTAAATTCAGTTCGATTGTGAAAAAGCCTTTTGGACGAAGGTAGCACGCATAATGAAGCCGGTGTATTTCCATTTTACGAGGGGCATATGTACTGTACAGCGGTATTGCTCGTAAACATATGTACTTTATGAGGAAAGCTCTATATACGCGACCCTGTACATGACCCCAGCATCTTCCTTCCAATGTTATGTCTGCCTATATCCTCCTAGGCAATAATGTCCTCTTTACAGAACACAAAAGTCACCGAAGTGACGTAACACGTTAGTCTGAAAGGGCAAACGAGATCGCTCATAGTCAACGTGTCCATGTCGACAATTTCTCTATCGGAAAAGATTTCCACTTTTAGTAAGCCACTGTTGCGATATTTTTGGTTCGAATTTCTCTACAAATATTGTTGTTGCTCACTTGTGAGTTTAAAATTCGAGATATAAATCATCCAAAGTATAAGAGACCTAGATAACTTTGTATCTAGTTATTAATATAGACATAAATCTCTATTAACAACCTAATTTGTATGCATTTGGTACCGCTACAGTTTGCACAAGAAAACAAATCTTATATTCCGCTTGCACTCCATGTATGAAATAATAAAGTACCATATATGGCGGACAACAAGTATTTTTCCATTTCCGCGGTCGCACTATTGGAACTCCGTTTATTTATTTTACGATGCACCCGAGTATAAGTCGAGATCGAAATAACATTTTTATAAGCTGTGAGAAATATTTTGGCGAAAGGTTAGTCATTATAACCGTTTACATGAATCTTTTGAAAGCAGAAAGGTTAGGTACGTGATAACTCTCAAATTGCGAGTATATTTCGTTATCAATCCTCAAAGAAACATTGAATTGAATACAGATAGAAACCCTACCGTAACAAAAATCAAATAGCCATCTTCAAACGCTACTCTTCGCAAGGGTATCGCGGAGGATACCTACCTCTCAAATTGGAAACGCCAGATTTTTTTCTAAGTGTGTATTTCACATTCCCTGTTTGTTTATGTAAAGGCGTAAACCCAACAGCTGAATCTTTAAGAATAACACAAACGAAAATCGCTCTCAGTTCGAAATTGAATTTGAAACGTCCATTAAGTTCTGGAAGCTCAAAACAACAACACTTTTGTGTCTATCCGTCGATTAAAACAACCTTTATTTTGTCTCCAGCAATAACATTTCACGTAATACGCCAGTAAATTAAATGTTTGTTTTTTGTTATTACTCCTGTTTCACTAGAATACAACCGAGTTCTTTTTCAAGATACAAATGAAGGAAAAGAACGTTGTTCTGAGCAAAACGAATGCGAGAGCAGTCGTTAGTAATGTTCTGCTGACTTCCTGTACAACAGTGAACAACAGAAACGGACAACAAGCGTAGAAAGCCTCCTTACTTGTATACAAAAATAGAAATCAGGTATTTAGCTCGAAATACGTAAAGGGTAGAAGGGTTAAAAATATTTACTCTTACATTATCATCTCAAGTCCTCTACAAACAAGGGTACAGTGTGGCTTTAATTACATCCGCCTGTTTTACAGGGGAATTAAATTTTAACTAGAAACATGCCCTGTGACCGAGCCTGTAGTGTGCCCCAAGTTGGTACACAAGTTTTGTATTTTTATGACACTAATTCGAAAAACGGGCTGTGCAAATAATAGTAACAATGTGCTGTTGTGGAACCAGGCACAAGGCGGCAGGCCACACGCCGTCCTGTGCAAACACACAAACTGCCGTCGCCTTGTATAACGCTTATAACTAAACTCCCTAATTTTCTTCGACAAATGCCGTTACTTATTCATGCATGTCCTGAGGAAAACTTGCCGGTTGCGGGTTGCCAGAACGAATTTCACTCATGCATACGAAGAGGCCTCAACCAAAAAGTCGAAATCGAGTATGTGAATAGGAATTAATAATGGGTTAGATTTTTTCTCGACTGTGTGGTATCTTATGAGTTACGCCCTTGAATATTTCGATAACTTAAATTTACCGAATAATGACTTCGTAATTTGCATTTTCCAGTACCGGAAAACAACAATATTTTTTATAACCGATATATTTTACCTCTGATTTTGCATCACTGTCAACGCCACAGTGATTTTTATTGTCATTTTAAAATGGTTGATGTCGGGTTGCTACCACTGACAGGTCTGTCAAAATCACCTTGATCTTTATTGACGTTATAATAAGGTTGCTGTTAGTATGCTGCTGTCAGAGGTAAAATCACTGTGAACAGACTTTGCATATCTATTTATATTCAAGATAGAATATACACAGAATGTATTGGACGCTCAAGTAGGTACGCTATGTCAGATCTATTGTGTTAACTGTCAATACTTCCAATGTTATCCAACGTTTCAGGTTTGAACATCAGGAATGTAATACTCTTGGCTACCGGCACCGCCAACTATTGAATATACTCGAACTACGAAGTAATAACAAAAGCCGTTGCGTATATACTGCGTACTCTCATGTAGGCTTTGCATATAACAGCGTGTATTCCCACGAAGGTAATAAAGCAAAATAATATTTTGAAACTAAATAGAGTTTCTATTTTTCAGGCTCCCTTGGGGAAGTGACTAACTTTTTGTATTACGCGTCTGCGTTTTAAGTTGTGTTTAACACAGCTGCGCGTCGGGGGAGCGTTACAAACTTTCGTGGGAAGACAGTTTGATAGGCCGGCCGAGTCCAGTAGTCTATTCGAAAGTCTAAGCCGCCCGCGCCCAGACCTTATTAGGCCGGGGGCCGCTCTATTAGAAAAATGAATAAGCTTCGTCCGACCCAGCAACGATAGGCATTAATGAGAGGCCGCGAACAGAATAAGAAAGAAAAACTGTTGTACAAACTACGTGACAAATGAGACACGTAACTAATGACCGCTCGTGGAATAGCGCCGCCGCTACATCTGCTCCTTACACTACTCTGTGCTCATATTTCGACGTTTTAACAAATTGGGTGTAGTTTTATGATTTCATTGCCTTATTATTACTACAATTTGAAATGTATGTAGGTACACAATTTTTTTTTTTTGGCTTTCAACAGTAATTACACTGTTATGGTGCGTTCAGACCTGGCGAATGCGCCGCTTGCGAGCCGCTTGCGAACTGCGTCGTGTTGCTCGCGTGCGGTTACAGCCTACGTTTAGTGCGCCGCCTAGGTGCAACTCCGGCAAGGCTCGAGAAGGACGCGAGTGCAGCGCGCGCGCATCTCGTGCGCACATAGCTTCTTTCGCGTTTGAACTATGAGCCTCAGTTGTGAATTTGCTTCCGAAGATGTCGGACCATACGACTGCCGTTAGCATAATTGCTGCAGCATCGGTTATTTTATTACTGACAAAAACTAAAAGGAAAAACAGAAGACGTTAGTGGCTGGTTTCGTTTTTTAAAATAAGACAGAATAGCGAGGGAGGTGCACCGCGGGCGGCGCGCGTGCACCTACTACGCCGCTCGAGTACGGCGCGTAGCTTGCGCGCGAGCGGCGACGCATTCGCCAGGTCTGGACGCACCTTTACATTACAATTTGTATATTGCAGATTACATCTAACTCAATTAATTAATTGAACAAGTTTGAATTTAAATCATACTCTGCCTAGCCTTTTCCCAACTATGTTGGGGTCACCTTCCAGTCTAACCGGATGCAGCTGAATACCAGTATTTTACATGGACTGACTGCCTATCTGACCTCCGCGACCCAGTTACTGGGTAATTAGATACCTCTTGGTAAGACTGGTTGTCACTTTCGGGATTTTGACGACCCATAACGACTGTCAAAGATCCATGAATGCCAGCCGGGACCAACGGCTTAGCGAGATTTCCGAGGCACGGAGGGGTGAGAAGGCAATTTAAGCTACGCTTGCCGCGGTTGATCTGTGGATGGGTGACCATCTTTATACCAAGTTTGAATTTAAATAAAATTATTAAAAGCTAAATTATTATATTTAGGTCAATAACTGATTCCATGTAAAATTAGCAGTAATAAAATGTTAACAGCCCACCCCGTTAATTTATAGTGTCTAATTAGACAATGGAGGTGATAACTGACGAGCATTATCGTTATTGTACTAAACAAGAACAAGGCAAATGGTTAAATATAACTATCATTTCTGTTATCGGGTTTTGGTACCATTTTCACGCACGAACTGATCCGTCGGGATCCTTCATATGATTATGGGTATGAGGGGGAGTGTCGGGGCCCCTAAACTATCAATTTGGTGGGATTTGGGTGATCCTACCTAACGAAGAACACAGCGGTACACCGCTCTGATAAACACAACAGCTTATAATTCTTGCTTGGCTTAAGAAAGGCTTATGTTGTTGACCAACGTGAACTGGGATTCAGGTAGGCTTGCTGCCAATAAAATGTGGGCGATTGTGATTTGTTTTCACGAAATCTTTGCGGTTACAAAATTAACTGTTTTAGTAAAAGAATCATAACCATTACCCTCAAACATAAAGTTTTGAAATCGAGTGATAATCTCCAATAAATTTTAGTATTTACAGAAGCAATATGCTGAATAATATTGTTCGTCGCATAATTTGAAAATCGTATGAAAGTAAATAACTTTTGAAATGAGACTTGTCCTGCGGTGTAATTGCGTAACACACTAATAGTAGCCATGGCTTTCATTTTGACAGTTCAACAACATTCATTGCGTTTTTTACGTTGTTGAGCGGACAAATTTTCCCAACATGTGACGCAATGGATTAGCAATATCCTTCAAAATGATTCAGATTGTGATTGACAGTGTGGTACGCAATTAGGGTGCAGGTAGGTACTATTATTGATTCTGTTTTATCTAATGGAACAGTGCCTCAGGTACAAATTTATCCGTCGAATTTGGCTAGGTTTCGGCTAAGAACTTGCTGTTACTAAACAAACAGGAAACTGCAGCCAATACACAGTCAGGTTTCCTCAAAGCCGAATCAACAGTCAAACAAACAAGTCAGCCTGCCTTTGAATTGTAGTCTTGACGTAATAGACAGATAGGTACATACATACCTATATGACTGTAGAGATGCCAGATAACTACACACAACAGTACTACGAATACCTATATGGATCTACGTTACGTTTTGGAAAGTACTCTCAGGAAAATAATTAATTGTTAACTAAATTGACGCCCTACGTCAATTGACGCCCTACGTCAATTGACGCCCTACGTCAATTGACGCCCTACGTCAATTGACGCCCTACGTCAATTTGCCGTGTTAAAGCCATTTCACACAACTGTCAGTGATTGACAGTTGTAATTTGAATATACTTATTATTTATGTTGGTTATCTCTGACTTGAACGCAGAACAAAAAAGGTTTGTGCTATCAATTCTAATACGTATATCAAGTTCGGCACTACATGTCTATTCCTAAATTATCCCAGGTTGATAATTTTCCCTAATTATGTTAAAATTTGTATTAACGTCGACTTATCTCATAAGGACCTAGGTTTCGATAATAGTTTAGTTTTAAACAAGGCATGTGCCCGTAGGGATTTCAAATCGGTCAAAATTCCGAACTTTTATACAAACTTTCATCCCCTATTTAACCCTTTTAGGGTATGAATTTTCAAAAATCCTTCCTAAGTGCTCACTTTCGTTATATAAGGAACTTTTGTGCAAAATTTCCTGCTTCTATATCCAAAGGTTTAGGCTGTGGCTTTGTCTGTCAGTGAATGAAGCGGTCTAAGAAGCTGGATGAGAGAAGCCAAGGATCAGGCAAAACGACGTGCAAATAGATAGGTGATTGTCTAGCAATGATCTACTATAATTAGACTGATGATGATGCTGTTACAATTTCGATACATTTGTCGATGTTTAACGATGAATCTACGACAGAAGTCCGGACCAGCAACTGTGCCTGTGTGTGTGTGCGCGAGGTGTCACATACAGCCAGCCATCATCCACGCGGGATCGCTCCACACAAAATAACGATAAACGGTATGAGCCGGCGAACGCGTGTATCGATAAAGTACACACCTTGCTGACACAAATGATCGACAAAATTTCCCCCGGGCCCCGGTGAGACTGCCTCTCCAATGTTTTATATTTACCGGAGTGGAACCGAGAAGGTAACGTGTTAACAGTCTACATACACATAAATTGTTAAACAGCGACTCCCCGATGAGCAGAAGTTCTGTTCAATGACAAAAATTTCCCACAAGCATCGGTGTTCGACGCGAGCCAAGTTTCCGCAAACAGGCCGCTGTTTATTTTTATTTGAAAAACTCATTATAAGCCGTATGTGTTATCAGTCATGCGCACATACGATGTGCCCTGAAAATGTAAAAATATGAGACCAATTTTTTATATTGGATAGTTCTGTGAGTGCGTATAGGGAACAGAGATTCACGATTGAGCCACAAGATCAGGGGGCTTACCACCAGCTCTTATAACAGGGCAGAAGTTGAACTGCACTGTTTTTTTGTACTTAGTCGTAGAACAAAAAAGCAGTGCAGTTCAACTTCTGCCCTCCTATAAGAGCTGCACCCTAATTGCGTAACACACCATCAATTGGAATCGGTTTCATTTTGACAGTTCAACAACATTAATTGCGCTATTTACGTGTTGAGCAGATTTTTCGAACTTATGACGCAGTGGATTAGCAATTTGTTTCAAAATTATTCTGATTTCGATTGATTGTGTGTTACGCAATTAGGGTGCTTGTGGTAAGCCCTCAGAAGGCCAATTTCCGTAATTAAAAACGTTTTAAATCTGGTCGCTATCTCATCTCAGCGACAATCAATGTCTAAAATGCAGGGAAATTCGAGAATTTTTTGACAGATTGAGACTGAGATGAAACTGTGAACCTTCTTAAAATTACGAGAATTGCTTCTCTGGTGAGTCACTTTGGATTTGTTTTCATGTTTATTTTACTTTGTATTGAAACAAATTCTTCGACCCACCTATAAGTAACATTTAACTTCCCTGATTATTATTTAGCACGCTATGATTTTTTTAAATTATATTAAGTGAAAAAAAGTACTAAGTAAAGTAGTGGTAGTAGTAGTGAAGAAAATGAAGTACCTATTAGTCAAACTAATTTACGTACTTCTTAGCAAGCTAATACTCTCATATTTTGAATTGAATGGAAGGCTAGAGCCATTTATCATATGTACTCGTATTAGTTAAACAGTCTGTTCCTGAATAATCGTCCCAGACATAGATTTATTATATACTTAACCTATGGTCCCAGATGATTGGTGAATACAACACGGAAAGATAGTGTGACATGGAACAACGATGTCAAGTCACAATCAAAATTCAAGTGGCACAAACACAAAGTCGCACTGCGTAGCACCTCGTAGCGCTACGAGCTACAGTGCTACGTTCGTAGCGCGTGTCGTAGCACAGTTGATTTTACTGAATGGTAAGTTTGACAATATCGAATCGCACCGCTTCGTCGCGTTTGTCGATGTCGAACAAAGGGGACTAGAGCCTCGTAGTATATCTAGCTATCTAAAGGGGTGGTCCTAAGTTTTGTGGACATAATTCGATATCGGCGACCCTTGTAACCAAGTTTGTGAATTAGAGCAATCTGTCGTACGTCAAGAACACCAACGGGCATGCTGCATGGCCATCAATATTCAACCAAGTTAATATTATAAACGCTTTGTTTTTGTTTTTTTGTTAGGCCAAAGACCTACAACGCTATTTTATTAAATGGTATATTTACTATGACCGATTAGTACGTATACATTCACAGTGGGATTACGAAATTAATTTGATAACTTTTTGCCTGGCGTTATTGGTTCCGGCTTTTGACGGGATCAGCCTCTAGGTACTCAAATTGAACATGAATTATTTTTTAAGCTTTAATTTCCGCTTCATGACAGGACTTTAAAAGGAGCCTATTATTGAATGAAAAAAAAAATTTAAACATGATCAAAAATGACCTGACAAAAAATATGATTAACATAAAATATGTATAAAATAATAAACTGAATCGGGGAACGGCTAAGCCTTTCTGTCGTATGCCTTTATAATACTATACACCCCTATCTATCGCTAGACAACTTACATCAACAATTGCGGCCAAGCAGAAAATCTACTGAACTGTTTTCTTGTGTTTATATTACTTCTCTTCTACTTATGTTCTCGGATAAGGACAGCACATTTTAAAAAAAATTGAACTACTGTATCTAAAAACTACTTGATAGAAATATCCGTAACAACGAGATTTTCACAAAATACCCTAAAAAAAGTATCTAAGATTAGCAGTGAAAAACTATAAACATATTTCGAGTACCGGATTATTAAGCGTACCTACTATATCGCTGAGCTGTCGTCATATCACATAAACATCGCAGTAACTTTACACCTTAGAATAGTAACTTAAACAACTGCAATCGGCAATCTTTGAAAACTTCCAACTCCTTTACTTTATTAATTGATTTGTTGTAATTTTTTTTAACTATCATATATTGTTTATCTTTTTTAAATACATATTTTAAAAGAAACATTGTGAACTGATTTATCGATTTGTAATGTTTTTTTTTGTACAATCATGTAGGTATTTTTTTTTTTGTAATTTAGTAGTAGAGGACCTTATTTGTTTTTACAGACAAAGTAGGCGAGTAAATACGCGAGATTGCCCAACTTTTCGGAGCCATGTTCAGCAGCAGACTGCGACGTTTATGATGCTATGATATTATGTACCCGTGAATGTGGCGCTCGTTGTGTGATCGTCTAGGTCGGGGCGGTGCTGCACGCCGCCGCCGGCATGCTATCAGCTGGACGGCGCGGCCATGTGTCCCTCGCTCGCTCCTCACCGACCGCCGCCTGCGCACACAACCATCACGTTACTTTACTTCTATCCATATATCACGTCACACGTTAAGGGTCAACTAAGTTTGACGTCGTGGTACAAGGGAGACGACGAGTCATAAGCTTCGTGACGTCATGTATAGATCTAAAGTATTTATTCTCTAAGCTTCGACTCTAACAAAAATCTTTAAAATATGTATTACCAACTCTATCAATATTTTAATGGTTTAATTTAAAGTTGCAAAATATGTGACGTCACCCCAGGAGACACAAGTATGATCACCTGCGACATATGGGGGGAGATCCAAAAGTCATGAAATACGTGTGACGCAATTTTTGGATGGCCCTTTACTTACTAAACGTCATGTATTACAATGTATGCTAAAAACAGACGAGTGCAGAGTAATTTTACACGGTGTTCCTAATCTGTAGTAACAGTTATTTTGAACGAGTTAGGTAAGCCTCTTAGCATACAAATACCCCTCCAACTACCAAACTACTCTACAGTTTGCTAGTTGCCATTTTATAACTGAACTTGCTGCGTCCCGCAGTTTAACCCGCATAAGTATCGATCCCGTAGAAATATCGGGTAGTCCTATGTCCTAATTCAGGTAATGGTCTACACATGTGCCAAATTTATTCCAAATCCGTTTAGCCGTTTTAGCGTTAAAGCATAACAAAACAAACATACAAAAAATCTTTTTTTTTTTATAATGTTAGTTGAAACAACCCCTTAATAGAGTACAATAAGGACAGTACGTATCGGTTAATATTACTTTAGTTTATGCAATGGCCTCCAATTGTCCTAGAACTAAAAATATGAACACATGTGACATCTACCAACCCGCACTGGGCTCAGTAACTCTCACAGAGAGGAGGCCTCTGTCCCAGCTGTGCGAATATTATAGGGTGATTATGCTTATGCTTGTGCAATAACATAATTGATAATTTTAATGAGACCCAAAAATTACGTATTGCTTGTTGAACGTACGCTTATTTTCATTCAATTTACCCATACAATATCATTTCATTACTGCTTCACAGTACCGAACAGTCACGTCACCAAGGACTTTAGATCTTCGTCTAATATAATCTCCTGCGCGGGGCTTTCGATCCTCGCAAATGAAGATGCAGCCTCGGGATACATCCTATAAGCACCTACATACTAGGTAGTGTATACAATATGTCCCGGAATTAACGCACACCACCAAACACCCCAACATAACATAGAACATTATGTTATGATTATAATATATACACTGGTTCTTTACTATCATGTGTAAAAGTTTGTATATTTATTAAATTAGTTATACTGATTGTGGAAGAAAGTTGTACTAAGTATGTATCTCTCTCTCAGTTCCTCAATAACGTAGCTAACCTTTGACATTATCATTAGATGTTCTATGTATGTACATAGCTCTGGAGATGTAGACATTTTCAATTCAATTATCCAGGAATAATGGCTGTCACAGATTGGGCCTACTTGAGATTTAAATTGAATTACATCGTTTTAAGAAGCATTTATTTGTTTTAACGGGGCATTACGCCTCTTCTTAATATTTTATTTTTTTAATATTCTATTAAAGACGACAGTCAAATGTAACACGGCTTTTATTAAGAGTTTTTCTCTTACTGAAGTGATTTTAAATTGGACATAATAAGGCTACATAAATTAACGTTTATTTTTGTTTTGATTGAAAATACCCATAGACAGTAGAATTAATATATTAACAAGTCAGTTGGTTTCGTGGTCGCGAGCACGACTGCTAAGAAGGTGGTGAAGAAGTGATTTACACAAAGCAAAGTGCCTATTGAGGTTCGAAACTACGACCTACAACTCAAAAGTCGTGGCTGGTCCACTGGGCCACCACTGCTCCAATGTTATTGTAAATTATACCTATTACTGACAAGCCATACAGATCCATATAGAATGACTGACAAGTATAACTACCCATTCAATAGAGAGCCTATACTTCGTGCATAATAGAGCGGAGTGGAACTAGTTCTTCACAAATAGACGGACACTGCACACGATCTAAATGCGGACAAGACGGACCGGGAGGCAGATCAATAGTTTGTTTATTAGAACCAACACGGACCAACTAGATCTTGTCTACATAAACGTGTTACTTAGATTGGGACATAGTTGCTTGGACCATTTAAGTCTGAGCATACTTGTCACACTTGTTTTGCAAAAACAAAAATAGCTGTTATTTAGTTTCGTCGAATTTGAACTTGCAGGTCTTTTGCTGGGGAGGTACCTAGTGGGTTACTCCATACATCGACCCCAAAAATTCCATCCAAAAAATCGTAACATCGATAGCAATAACACTTCAAATTCATACTACTGCATCACTAAACCATCGACAACTTCGAGCGGCCATTGATGTTTACATCTTTGGCAAATTTTGAAACGCTGGACCTTAACTACATAATTTTCCTTTTTTAAAATTAGATAGCACTTCGAAATCGAAACTTCTTAGAATGTAAAAAGTATGTCTAGACATTCTTTTTACATTCTAAGAAGTTTCGATTTTGAAAAGAGATACTGTTGAATAACCTTGTTTTAGGTACTTAAAACCAAACAAAAACAAATTGTATTCGTTTACTTTATTTGGTGTGTATAGATTGTTCCAAAATTATCTGATGAAAGTGTAAACAAACCCTTTTCAGGTAAATTTGTTTAGTCAAATAAAACCTCTAAAGGGACACACAATAAATACAGATTAAAATTTAATTGAAAAATCATCGTCAATTACTGTTTTAAAAATAGTAACAAAAAAGCTATAAACGTGAAACCCTATAAAAAGATAAATTTAATAGATTTATCATTTTAATTGCACTAAGCAGCAACATAGGCCAAATTATGTAATCTGCCCTTTCTTACTGCATAGCTCAATTAAATTTCATTAAATGAAATTACAAATATCTTTGTATCGAAGACTTTTTAAGTACTACTTCCGTTTTTAGATTTGATATGTAAAAGCTATAGAAGCGTTTGCTAAAGTTTATGGATAACGTGATGAACACGGTGTAAGTATAGGAAGTATTATTGTGATATTACTGCATAAAGTTTATATAAATATCGAGCATATTATGAACTTTAACCGCAATATCAGTCAAGATGTTCAGTACTACAAGTCTCGTTCGTGTTTCACTTCGTCTCATTTTTCAAGATATCTTACTCGTACGCCTGCGCTTGCAACTGTGAGACTCTCGGGAAACTTTCTTACGTAGGACCTACGCTCATCGAGAAGAAGGCAAAAATACGTACGTTATAAGTTTTCTAGTTAATATGTCGACTGTCGATGTATTGACTAAGTAACAAACAAAAATATATTTTGGAGCGCTATTACGAGGAATAGCTCAAAGAATAAAGACAAACAACACAACAACAACAAGATGTGTAGTGTAGTATACCTAGTGTAAAACTGTAAATAGAAATTTAAAACAATATGACTTGTTTTAAATAGAGGAAGAGCGCTCAAAAAAAAAATTGTATACCTTTTTTTTCAGGGTGGGAAATCATCAAATGAAGGGGTCATTTGATGATTTCCCACCCTTTTTTTTTGAGCCCGCTCTGGGAGGAGCAGAAGGGAGTGTCAGACTCTTACTGACTAAAACCCACCCGTGTTCCTTCCTTAGCCCTTTATGTACCAGGGCAGCGGTAACCTTTCGGACGATCCCGCTACCCTGGCAGGCTTCGGCACTATCGGGCTCCGTCAAAAATTGTATACTTAGGGCAGGTTTTTTGATCCGTAGTTAAACTCAACTGTTAAAAATAGTAACTAGGTAATGGTTAAATTTTTGCAAAATGTGTTTTTTTATCAATTTTTAGTTTATCTTATGAAATTAACTCATTAACTCAATATCAAACTCAAATAATTCACTATTAGTTAATTAAATAAACATTAGTGATCATTAGATAAACTAACAATTGATCAAAAAACACATTTTGCCACAATTTAACCATTATTTACAATTTTTAACAATTGGTTGAGTTAACTATGGATCAAAAAACCGGCCCATAAGGCTGATTGTTCCAACGCCATATAATTTTATCCGAAGAATAATTTTAAATTTTTGACAGTTCTTCCATACAAAATCTGTCAGACGTCAAAATTATCTGTCGATTGAAAAATCAGACCTTAGTCAATATTTTATAATTACATAAGTACAACGCAACATTACTATTTGATCTGTAAACAAAAAATCATTCACTTCCTTGCTTGTATTTAAAATACGCTCTTTATAAGTACTACGTATATTTAACAAACATTCTCAGGGAATGTAAGAGGAAGGTACATAAATAAAAAGAAATAGGCCGTGCCTCACCAGACGCCTCATTCATCATATTCGGTAACCTACATTCAAAAAAAGAAAAATGGAATGCAAAAACCAAACGTCACAAGCATACAGAGTATATAATTTCGTAACTCTTCCTTTCAGCTTCACTTTTCAGGGTAAAATTAGATAAAAGGACTGTTCATTTCACGCTTTTTCCCTTTTAAGGTGGGCAAATATGGCATCCCTGCCGATCCACAAAAGCCACCCCTCTAAAAGGAGGAAATAGGATTCCAAAAAAAATAGATTTCAGAGATTTAGGACATACCTATAAGTGTTATTTGTATTGCGAATATTAAAATGATTGATTGAAATAACATGGATTAAAATAACTGATACAAACATGGTATATAAGATGATTCAAAATCTAAAATCGGAGATGGCGAGATGAGCTTGACTCCTTTGATAAAGTTTGGTCCTTGCTAGCTCTGGGCAGAAAGAGGTGGTAAGAGAGTAAGTAGTTCTTTGCCTAGCCGTGGAACACAATAAAAAATAAATGCGGTTTCGGGCAGTCGAGGAAAAGTTGCAAACGTGTTAGGTTCCATACGTAGGTACTTGTATTCGTATATAGAGTAAGTATCTAAATAACCTGCATGGACTAACATCTATATTATTGTGATGGGTTCATACAGTCCGTTTACAGTTACTTTATCTCTTATTTTGCGTCGCTGTCAAAATCAAAGTGATCTATATACTCCTTGTAATAGGGTTGCTATTGGATTGCTGCTACTGAGAAGTCTCAAAATCACAATGATCTTTACTCTCGTTATAATAAGGTTGTTGTTAGGTTGCTGCTGTCAGAGGTTAAATAAATGTGAAAGGACCTAGCAGCTACAAGTTTATTGTAATATGTGAGTTAAATAGTGGTTGACCAAAAAGGGACCTGGAGGGATTGGAAACCGTTATTTTTTTTGTTTTTAATTTTTTAATCTGTGGTCTTTTAGCTTTATTTTGGTCTAACCAGAATATTTTTAGGTGCCGTAGTGTTTTTTTTGTTTTTTTTTTTTTGTGAGCCGAGGCAGTTTTGGAAAAATTACACCTTACACACATAAAGACAAGAAACTGACACTAAATAAGTCGCCAATAACGTAGTAACCGTAAACACGTGTTGACACTCACTAACGAAGTCGCATACTGACATAAAACATGCCGCGCCCCCCGCCCGCGCACGAGTCTAACTTGTTTCTACACGAAATTTCAAACGCGATTTACTCGAAATCAATTATTTTCCCTTGAGGTCCCTTTTTGGTCAACCACTCACACATAGTAATTAGCTAAGTACGTTTAAATATATTCGATAATAAGCTAGGTTTAGTTTTAGCTAAAATAAGTCTAATTCTTTAACGTATATTCAACCATTTGTATATTCCAGAGCACTTCATCCACTCAAGTGTATATTCATCATCATTTCGGATGGATGTCAGTCACTGTAAAAAGGCTCATCTTTCACGACACACGCTCCAGGGTTCAATCAAATAAGTAACATGTTTACTTTCCAAATATTTGCCCGTAAACTTGTTCGGTTGATAGAAAACTATCGAATTCCTTTCGTTATTTAGTATGACATATTTTCTCTATATGTCAAAACTGGAAGGTGGACTTGCGAGCTCGCAAAATATGGAAGGAATGGAGAGAGGCATTTGCCCAAGAGAGGGACAGAGCAAGCTAGTAAAAAAAAAATGTGTCCAAATGTTTTGGATGACAGACGAATACTAAAGTACTAATATTTTAGTCGCAGGTTAAATGGGAAGCCGAAACCAACATTATACATATACTTAAGACGGTACATAGTCCACAGTAAACATGCCCAAACGATTCAAGGGAATCAGTCCCACGTTCAATCAAAAATAACCTCAGAACATACTCGCTACGAGCACTCAAAAGATTTCAAAACGACGCAGTCTCGAAGGCCAAAAAGCAACATTTTAATCAGAATCAGTAGAACGCTTTGAATGGGAATAATATGAACCTTTTCAAAACGAAAACTTCAAATCATTTTGAAAACTTCATCCAATCCAAAACGTGAACGTAAATGAACAGTTTCCCTCGATTTCATGTCCGCTAGTTCTCTTCATTGTACTTGGATTCAATTAAAACATTTCAGAAAGTTTGACTCTGATATCCCAGTGAAGGAAATGTTCTAAGTTCACATTGACAAGGTGATAGGGAATGTGGGACATGAAACTATGCGGAGATAACTCATTCACATTCCGCGCTTTTGTTTGTACAGCGCTATAGTCTGTGACGACACGAACTCTCGGAAAATGTAAAAATATGGATAAGAGCTTACCCACAAAGCTTTCTTAGATAGTCGACGTAAGAATAACTAGGAAACCATAAATATACAAACGTGAAGGGGTTGTTAAGACTCTCGTCTCGTGTCTGTGCAGCGAAAACGCAGTAACTGCATTGTAAAGAATATTATGCCGAGTACGTTGGATATTTGACTATAAAATGAGAAGTTTCCGAGAATTTATTTCAAATTCAAGAAGACAAAGAAACAATCTATCACCGTCTTCAAGAACAGCTCCGTAGGTACGAGTAGGTAACGCCGCGCGAATACTTCTGCTAACTTTTATTACGTTTTCCCCGAGCTTACTGTTTATGTCCCCTCGCCGTTTATAACCGGGACGAGATATTTTTTATGTCACACCTTCAGCCTCCAGCGAGAGAACTTCAATAAAATGATGTATATTAATAATAATTCATCTTGAACGTTATTGTCAGTTACCTTCAATAATAGCTTTGTCATGTACCTGTATGTAGACCCCTATATTACTTTTCAGTAGGTATACCTAGCGTTCTTTAGATATTTGTTTAAGCACGCTTGCTCGGAAGATCATGTAGTAAACAAATGTTAAATTCTTTTCCATCTCTCTGCTAAAGTATGAGAAATTACTAGGCATTGCCGAAAGACTAATTTTCCTCTCCCGCTACCTTTAAAAACAGCTATATGAGTCCGTAAATTCCTACAACAAAGTTCTGTGCTCAGAATGACGGCAGTTTGAAGCGTAAAAACAAATTCTGTGCGGTATATACAACAATTTTTAACAATATCATAACTACCAGCTTGCATGGATGCACAAAGCATTTCGAACAAAATATTTAAAACTGAACGGTTGAAATTTCCGTCGTGTGCGCTCAGCGAGTGTCACGTGCGAAACATGCGCCATTTATTTGTACAGCCTGCTTGTGACGCGCGCTCATTCCCAAATGTTTTCATTGTTCGAGACTCCGGTACTACGAGACATGCTCTCATATACGTGACATTCCGCTCCCGCAGTCCGTTCTCCAGGACTCACAGTAGTTTTTCAAACGCTTCTGGCTGTTCGTGCCCCAAAAACCTTTACGGCCGTTATCCGGCGAGCATTCTCATATTCTGACATTTTCTTTGACTGCGCCCATTGTGGTCGCCGTTCCTCTTAATATACGACAACGATCTTGAAAATAGCTTTGCTCGTTCACATTACCGTTTCAGAGTCTTGACTCTGTCTATCGATTTACACTGTGAGACGCTTTTAATAAGATTAAAACAAAGTATATGTCTTGCTACTCCACTTGTGCGACCAAAATATCTCTGGGCTAGCATTAAAATTAGATTTTCCTCTTAATATTTTATAGTTTACTACCATTATCAGCGTCATAACTTACAAAGATAATGGTCGTAACATGCTCCGGAGAATCTTATATGCAACATTATAGGTCGACTCATGGGAGCCAAAGTGGACCGCTAGCGACTCGGTAATAGCTGATCCTCTGTTCTATCGATACTCCATTTATATAACAAGCTTATATATATAGTGGTCAGTGAACCACCGCTATGCTGCTCGCCTAAAAGCTTTCCTACAATCTACTAAACTACATTCCGTTCCACAACGCTGTAGTGCATTTATTTCTCCTAAAGCCTACATCGTTTATGTTTGGCTACCCAGTAAAATGTTTCTGTATTTTTGGAAAAACTTTGTTCATGTTTATGAAGCTGTATATTTCTTTTGGAGTTAAAAAACAAGTAGAAATGTTCTGCGACATGCTGCTTAGGAAGTAAATCCGTATAATGAGGAAACATTTCACCAAGCAATGTGTTTTCGTTGTCCTTTGAGATAAAGAAAACTGTATTAGCTACTAAATTATCATACACAAATTACATTCCAAAGCAAAACATTATAAAGGATTTTACGTTAAGGCATGCCTTTCATAAGTACCTTTAACCTCGCGTAAACCGCTGAGTGAGCAATATAAACACAAGATTCGTTTGACAGTTTGTGGCCGCCACGCGTTCGCAACACAACTGCTTTTTCAATTCCTTTGGAAATTCATTCGATTTCGCGTCTTAAGACAGTTCTCATCTACATTTTGTGCGCGGGCTTTCTTCCCTTATCGCTTTCACTAAATTTAATTGTCTGTTTCAGAAGTCCCGTTCTCTACTTCAGCTGTGAATGCCGGTGGTTTCAGCTGTTTTTTCTTTGTGAATTGAGATAAATTTACTTGTGAATAATATTTTCAATGATATGCTATTTAACTCAGTAGAAATACGATCCCTCTTATATCCATTTTTGAATCATTTCTAAAATTCCACTACTTTAACTTATAGAACAAAGCAATATAATATGGTTAAGACTGTAAATTATTAGCGAACCTTCACGTTTTAAGTCTACTTAACGTAAAAACTTGTTAAACTTTTAAACGACAACGTGGGATTAATGACAGTGCGTAGTAAATAGCTGATATCGATTTTTTGCAATAACTGTAAGATTCAATGTCAAGCTCCACTCGCACTAGATTAAGCGACACCTGTTACATTGGCAATGTTATATTATCTGCTGACATTCGTAGATTTGCTGCTGACGGACAGTATAATTCGTTAGCTTTTGATATTGAGTGTAGGTTGGCAATGAGAAAGTCAAGGAGTGTATTCATTTTGATCAGGCACAACAGCGCACGTGCGCGACTCTATCCCCTCCGGGTAGAGGTTAAAATACAACGGCTGGTCCCCCGGGGTGGGCTGCTTCGTAATTCATTCATTTTTATTCCGAATGCCACTCGCTAGAGCTGTTAGCTTGCGGAAAATCGTTACCGGCGTCGACAATCGCCATGCGGACATACACGCAACGCATCCACTTACACATAAATTTACGGACGCGGCTTCTTTACATCGCGCCAGAATCGCCGGTCCCCGGGAACGTGGGCACTGAGCTAGACTAAGGGCACAGACACTGCGCGGCACAGCCGGCTTGGGCCGGTCGCGGCGTGCGGGCGGCGTGAGCGTGCGGCGTGGCGGACCGGGCACGAGGGCGTGTTCGCGCGATGTCGGCGGCGGCTCAGGTGACGCACGGACGCAACGCGGTGCGGTGCGGTGCGGGACGAGCGCTCGCACGGGCCAGCGCCGACACACGACAGCCTCCGTCGCAATGACGAAGCGGCCGGGTACGCGCGCGCGCTCTGCGTCGCAGCCTCCGAATCTCTCCGATTGGCTCCGAGATCTGACGACGCAGGGGTGAACAAACCCGCCACGCTTCTCCTTCTAACACAGTGACGAGGTTAAAAAGGATTTAGACTTTCTCATAGCATTTTACGGTTCGATCGTCCTCAACGTACACTTTGTAAATCTAGACACCACCGTCTCAGTTGTGAACTTGTCTGAATTGGGTATAAATCTGTCAACATCGCATGTGAGGTTAATCGGATACCTAATCGCCGCGCGATAAGCTTGTGAACCACGTTACGATCTTGAGATGAACAACCTTCAGACACACTACATACGTCGTGCTGGCGCTTGAATGGTTGTTAGAAAATAAGAAATCAAACAAAGAAGACCAAAAAACCACAAAGTAGTTAATCCGTTAAATCGACGCTCTTGAAGACGACTTTGTTACCAAATCTCTGTAATGAATACCCATTCATTAACGTATTAATAAATCCACAATGTCAAAGAGAGCATTCCAATGAATTGACATTTTAACAATTTAAATTCTTCGAATAAAATAGCTGAGCTCTGATCGAAAACGATTAAAACTGCACAAATTGATATCCTTGGGAACTCGGCAGGTGACGCCAACTCCAGGAAAAACATTATCCATTGTGCCGGAGGCTCTGTCGGCCTCCTACGAGCTGCCGGCTAATGCTTCTTACTTTTTTTATGCTTTTCCGATGCTATTCGACTCAAAGAATGCAACATGTTTATGTGAAATACATATTCATATTTAATCATTTCCATTCATATTTTGTCTAAAGATAAGATAGCTTAATGTGTTAAAAACTACTAACACGAAAAGTAAAACATTATAATCCACAAACGTGTTAAAATAAGGAATTTTTTAGATAATTTGACACGTGCATGGATCCTTTTTGATTAAGCAAAACGTGTAGGGTGTAAAGAGGATTAGGTTAATTAATTCTTAATTACAAAACGTTAAAAGGGCTAATGCAATATCAATATAAAGCTCCTCGCTCGACGAGAATATAAACGATTTTAGGGGATGAAATGTTAAAGGTTGCCCTCATTATTCTTTAGAATATACATATAACTTAAAATTTAACTAGTATTAACATATATCTATAAAAAAAACTAATTAAAACTTAGCAAGCACCAATTCAAACTCAAACTCAAATCTTTATTGCATTCCATATGTGTATAGATGGTTATCCAGTTTTATAAACAATCCGGTGAAGAGCTACGGTGCTACGTATAGTTCACCGCGCTACGAATTCGTAGCCTCGTAGCAGGCGAAACACTAACGTAGCACCCAAATTCCTTTTGTTGTTTGAAAGCTTTTGCATAATCTCATTCAAAACATAAATAAATATTTGTTCAAAACAACTGCGCTATTATTTTAACGAAGTTTGCATATTTCTGTTAATGTTATATCCTTTGTTTAGCATACAAATAAACAAATTGTAAACACATTTTTTCAAAGAAAAAAAAAGAAGACATTTAAAGTGGCCAAGTGCGAGTCGGACTCGCCCATGAAGGGTTCCGTTTTACGATTTATGACGTATTAAAAAAAACTACTTACTAGATCTCGTTCAAACCAATTTTCGGTGGAAGTTTACATGATAATGTACATCATATATTTTTTTTAGTTTCATCATTCTCTTATTTTAGAAGTTACAGGGGGGGGGACACATTTTACCACTTTGGAAGTGTCTCTCGAGCAAACTATTCAGTTTAGAAAAAAATGATATTAGAAACTTCAATATCATTTTTGAAGACCTATCCACAGATAACCCAAACGGGTTTGATGAAAAAAAAAATTGAGTTTCTGTTCTAAGTATGGGGAACCCCCAAATTTTATTGTTTTTTTTTTTATTTTTGTGTGAAAATCTTAATGCGGTTCACAGAATATATCTACTTACCAAGTTTCAACAGTAAGTTCTTATAGTTTCGGAAAAAGTGGCTGTGACATACGGACGGACAGACAGACATGACGAATCCATAAGAGGCTACGGAACCCTAAAAAGTATCTACCGTCAAATCTTCATTTTTGTTATGTCCAGCATAGCAAGCAAGCATAATCAGGCTATAATGTTCCCACTGCGGGGACACAGGCTTCCTCTTTTTAAGAGATTTTACGGGCTTAAACTTTTATGAAATAATGAAACGATATTGCTGCTTGAGCTTTGTAAGTAAGGTGCTAAGTAAATTGATATATATTTTAAAAAAAACTTTTTCCTGTGCCCTACAGGTTCCGTAGTCCGTAGTATAATACTATTTAAGGCTCAAAATCTCATTATAAGATCTTTAAACGGGGAACGCAAATAAAGATATCTATACTTATAATAAATCTGTAGAAGTGAAAATTCTGTACATTGAAAATATCAAAAAAATAATTTACAGGGGGTGTTACTAGACCGACACCGAACCCAAAAATGTGATTAAAAAAATTTTTGTCTGTCTGTCTGTCGGTCTGTCTGTCTGTCTGTCTGTCTGTCTGTCTGTTTGTTCAGGCATCACGCAAAAACTACCGGTTCGATTACGATGAAACTTGGTATAATTATTCTTTAATATCCTGGGCACCACACTGGGTACTTTTTATCCCGGAAAAGTATATACAATAAAAAACAAACTTAATTTTGCGGTTCGATCCCTATACCCGATTACCACTGTCTGTACTGTACCAACCGCAAATACTAAGTTTGTCGTAGGTTGGGTCACCCGCAGTGGAGTTCATTTTTATTCCTTTTAGTTTTTAGAGTTATTTAGGTTTATTTTTATATGAGTCGTAGGTATAGATTTTAATTTTAAAGTATATTTGATAGTGTACGTAGTGACCGTAGGTTATTTTATAATACTGTTAGGTAGGATTAGTCATTCGTATAGATATTAGTTTTTAGGGATTTTGCTTATTTATTGAGTTTAGATTAGTTATTATCAGAAATAGGTTTATTTAGGTAGGTATTTAATTTTCTGTTATTGAGTTTTTTTTTAAATTAGGTAGGTACTTAGGTAAAGATATCATATAGGTACCCTCTTAATCACCACTAATGAGACACAATTGGTTTTCTAATGTAATTAGCCACAAAGGGCCCGCGAGATAGATGGCATTCTGGGGAAGCACATACATTTTATCCTGTTAGCACGTTCCCGTGGGATAATTTCCGACATCCACGCGGGCGAAGCCGCGGGCAGAAGCTAGTGATATAATATAAGTTAATAACTAGTAAACAGACACATATCACATATCACACATCTAGTTTTACACCTATTAAAGCTTTAATAGCCGTGGTTGTCGGTCGCCGTTATTCGATCTCGTTGAGATTTACTCGATTTTCGAACAGTCTTTTCACACACGTACCTACAATGTTCAATATTGTACATGGTCGCAAATTATACGCTATCGTGTGACTAACGTTTTAATGGACGCTTCTACACTGCTAAAGTTGAAGTACTTATTTTGAGAGTACTTCAACTTCAGCAAGTATATATTAGTATCTTCAGAGTCATTACGCGAATCGATTGTTACAGGTTTTGTTGCAAAAGGTAAGTCCTTGTTAGATATTACATTTTCTAAATTAGCATCCGTATTGACAATTATCATTCTGATTCTGATTTAGGGTCGGCGAGTTTTTCTACATTCGTAGAGATTCAGATAGGTAAAGTATGTTCTCTTCACCAACTTACCGCGGCAAAAGCAGCTTAAGGTCGCGGATTCATCACAAATGATTCAATGTTTCAAATTGCTGCTAGTTAGCACATATGCACATACTAGTGATGCTGTTTCACAAACTATGGGCCACTTAATATCGTGTCCTGCGAGTCCTGGGAGCCTAAAAAGGCCACTTTGGCAGAATCATAATAGGATAACAATATTAATCATATTAAAAATCGTAAAATGGTCCCAAACTGACAATTCATATATGATCTGTGTGCAATTCATATCACAATGAAATAACATTTAAACTGTAGAAATAAAAAATAAAAAAGCAATTTGATTAATAAAAACTGTACTTAATGAAAAATTTACCGATAAAATTACGGTTTCTATTTTTTTCACGCGGTAATGTTTACACCAAATATGAAATGAAATTTTACGAAAATTAGAGGAATTGCTAATGATCTGCTGGGAATTCAGGAAATGAATAGATAGCTTTTAGAGGTTGGCCTTTTTAGGTCCCCTATTGTCTGCACGTCACAGAAACTGATGGTGCCAAACTCTTAGCTAATTTGAGGGTCAACTGATTTAGATTGCCTTCGATACGCTAAGAAGAAGAAAAATCACAGACACCCTGAGGAGATAACATACGCTCCTTGAAATAGAACTAATAAACAACATTACAAGCGGTGTTATTGTCAAAACGCAGTTCAAAATTGACAAATAATGCCATTATTTGATACAGATATCACAATGATGATAACACAGCATGAAATATTATATTAATAATTGGAGCCGGGAGCGAACACGTCACCGTGGTCTCGGGCTTTCAGCAATCAGCATTTCAAATGGATTTGCGGCAAACAAACCGCAGCTAAAGGTATAACGAGTTCGCGTCAGTTTCTAAGATTAACGAAGATCATGGTGAGTGTCACTATCAATATTAATTTATTAATAAAGTAATGGAATAAAACTTTTCGTTAGGTACGTAAAGTCATCGTAGTTTTTGATCTTCATGATTATATTTGGTATTGGAACATTTTACTTTGTTCGCTTTGCTTATTTGAGCATGTAAAATTAAAGACTAAGGTAAGGCCTTAGTCATTCAAGGTCACGTCCTAACCAAAAGCGAAAGTCGCGCTAATACGCGGTCGTTTTCATAAATTATGACATACAAACGCAACTTGATTGACCGTGCGAGCAGCCCCAGATTTCCGCCACACCATCAAGGCCCCCAGAGCCTAGGGACCCAGCCAGCCTTAGGACAAGCTACCCACCTACCCCGACCAGATAGCTTACCTGCCTGACGGGGGAAAAGCTCGCTGCGCTCGCGCCTAGGTACATTATAGTTTCTCTCATTTCTTCAGCTTTTTTGCATAAGTCGACAAAGTGGAGTTACTTTGTCGACTTATGCAAAAAAGCTATTTCTGTTTTAAACTGTCAAACAAAATCTAACATTTTCGAGGTGGTAAAAATTGTCGAGCTCGCACTGTTCGCTATTGCATCTTAGTTAGTCTGACTATTTAATTTTCTTGCATAATTCAACAAAGTAACTCCTATTGCTGTACGAGTACCTAATCAAAATAAACCTAACCTATCCGAGGTGCTTAAATTCTCGCTCTTCTCATGCTCGCTCTTACATCCAAAGTTCTCTTAGAAATATCATAGTTCAATCACTGCCGGCGTGGTGCCGACAGTGATTGAACAGTGATATGCGAAATGCAAAAATTCAATCATGTAGGGTTTTACAAAAGTATTACTTATTGTTTGAAGAGAGGGCGTTGGTTTAAGCAGGTAAAGTAAAGGTACACAAGGACAAAAACGTCTTTCTTTAGAAAAGTCGATTTATGACGACTATTGACATTACTATGGTGACGTACTATGGGCAAAAAGTCCGCGTGCTCACCTTAAAGGCGATAATCGCATAGCACGGTTCACGACTCGATCGCACAATGCATGCGTTTTGACCAATAGGATGCACGAACCGTATTTTAGTCGTGTGCGTATTAGTATAATGATGTATAGAAGTGTGCGACTCTCACTAGGCGCGTGCTATGCTCACTAAATTGTTTGTGAGACGATTTCCTTAATGGGCATGGCTGGCGTGAGCTCTTCATGAATTCTTATTTTGTTATTGACTAGCTTCTGCCCGCGACTTCGTCCGCGTAGATTTCGGATTTGTGACAGGATTGCGTATATCAAAAGGAAATCAAAATAACCCATAAAGATACTAAATATATTTTTTTAAAATAAATAGAAGTAAGAAGATGAATTTTTTAAACTTTGCGAAAATTATGAAAACTTTATAACACTATACAGATGCGATGTAAATAGTTATATTATGACTTGATTTTTGATTTTGTAAATTTATTTACCGACAATCGTAATATTTTAATTTCGCCATAACTTAAAAACCAAACGTCCAATTTTAATCATTCAAAGACCAAATATTATATACATAAACTGTACTTAGTGATGAAATAATTTATTTTGATAAGCATTAATAGCTTGAGTAAAATAAAAGCGCTTAAATGTAGTCCAAAAAAAATTCAAGATTTTTAAATAAAAAAATGGTTGTTGTGCCTCACTCGACATAGATAGGTATAGTGTGTCGCGGACTTTTTTGTGGATATTTATAAGATCTACAATTAATTTAAACATTTTATGGTTCTATCTTTTATAGTTTAGGCAGCGTACGCAAAATACGTAACTTTTCTGGTTTATTTTTTACACCTTGTCTCCGAAAAACCCAAATGTCTTACGGAACCCTATTTTTTCCAAAATAAAATTTAACCTACGTTACTCGTGGATAAGGTAGCTTTCGAATGGTGAAAGAATTTTTTAAATCGGTCCAGTAGTTTTGAGCTTATTCATTACAAACAAACAAAGTTTTCCTCTTTATAATATTAGTATAGACAAGAAGTAATTTTAATAGGTACTCATACTCATTTACTAGATACTCATATCTTCTGTTTGGTTTAGACAATCGATGTATTATTGATATTGCTGTATTAAATTAGTATCAACTTTCCACAAAAATAGAATAATTTGGAATAAGAAATGTCAAACTATGTATTTACATAATTATCTATTACATCCACTTTAATTATCTCTCTCTATCGGGGCTATAAATTTACGTTACTTATGAACACTTTCACTTGACTGTCCAATTTTCACCATATCCTATGCGATGCCGCCATACAAATCGGAGCGAATGCACATAAAGGTATTCTTTTTACTTG
Organism: Apamea sordens; assembly: GCA_945859715.1. NCBI lineage: Eukaryota > Metazoa > Arthropoda > Insecta > Lepidoptera > Noctuidae > Apamea > Apamea sordens. The sequence continues at coordinate 12,671,020 of OX243987.1, forward strand.
TGCAGTGCTATTGAAAAGTAAATAACTATATGTCTATGTGATTACACTTGGGAATACGTATATGTCAAGAAAGAAGCAAGTTACGTAATTTTATTGGAAATTGACAACATATTTTGGTATCTTTTTCTTTTATTGCTCTACAAATTCGAACATATGAAGCAATGGATTAGCAATATCCTTCAAAATAATTCAGGTAGAGATGTTTTGATTGAAATAGCACAATAATTACAGTAATAATTCTTAACTAATACTTAGCGCAGTTCATACTATGTTATCAGAGCTTTTTGTTTATAGTTGCCGCAACTTTTGCCGTAATGCCAACGTATGGCCCTTGTATTAAGCCGCCTTATTGTTTAACCGGATTTCCAGACATTCCCACTAAATAACAATGGGACTTAAATGATGAACTTATTTTTATTGCAGTTGCAAAAGTTGCGGCAGCAACATAGAGCAATAAAAGAATAAAAATAAGTTCATTGTCTTAATCCCATTATTATTTAGTGACAATGTCTGGACACCCGGTTAAACAATAGGACGGCCTACGGCCATACGTTGGCGAAAAGATAACCAATTTTATTACCTTAAGATTATCTCAAATGTTTTGCAGTTGTTACTTGTATTTGGTTCAATACTTTTAACAGTTGTAATATTCGTTTTATCCATTAATTTATCACACTATTGAATTGATTGTAAATAAGCATAATAACGAGATTTCACAAATAAGGTATCTTTCTAATCAACTCGACAGGCGCGTTGCCGGCATTGCAACCTACCTATGACAAGTTCTTTTTGACAAATATAACATTCATTTAGTTCCTACGCCACGCGCTACTTTAAAATTAGGTAAATACAGCATTTTCTTATTATTACCTACTAAGTGAACAATCTTAAACTAGTTTTTTTCTAGTTTTGTTACACAATATTTTTAGAGAACATAAACAAAGAAAGACATAGCCCTCTCAAATCGTCGGCACGGTTCGCGCAGTGGTTAAGCGATTGACTGCTGCGCACCCACGACACAGTAGAAATTCCTAGTGTGCGGCAACGTTTTAATAAAAAATAAAAAAATCGTGTCGTATATCTTGTGTTTCTTTATCTTAATAATTAACAAAAATATAACAAAAAACTAAAAAACAACAAATTCACCAAGAAAGGCAGCATGACACTAAATTGAAGACTTCGAAATCGTTGGCAATGTTTTAAACTATGACTATAGTTTAAACAGTGACATTAATCAATGAATTAGTATAATACAAATTGGAATACTGAAAATTAACCTAAAAATAGCTATACAATGTTATTTGTAAAACGCTATTAACCTCACAGGACAAAAATACTAACACAGTCTTTCTATGTTTATGTTCTCTAAAAATATTGTGTAACAAAACTAGAAAAAAACTAGTTTAAGATTGTTCACTTAGTAGGTAATAATAAGAAAATGCCGTATTTACCTAATTTTAAAGTAGCGCGTGGCGTAGGAACTAAATGAATGTTATATTTGTCAAAAAAAACTTGTCATAGGTAGGTTGCTATGCCGGCAACGCGCCTGTCGAGTTGATTAGAAAGATACCTTGTTTGTGAAATCTCGTTATTATACTTATTTACAATCAATTCAAAAGTGTGATAAATTAATGGATAAAACGAATATTACAACTGTTAAAAGTATTGAACCAAATACAAGTAACAACTGCAAAACATTTGAGATAATCCTAAGGTAATAAAATTGGTTATCTTTTCGCCAACGTATGGCCGTAGGCCGTCCTATTGTTTAACCGGGTGTCCAGACATTGTCACTAAATAATAATGGGATTAAGACAATGAACTTATTTTTATTCTTTTATTGCTCTATGTTGCTGCCGCAACTTTTGCAACTGCAATAAAAATAAGTTCATTATTTAAGTCCCATTGCTATTTAGTGGGAATGTCTGGAAATCCGGTTAAACAATAGGGCGGCTTAATACAAGGGCCATACGTTGGCATTACGGCAAAAGTTGCGGCAACTATAAACAAAAAGCTCTGATAACATGTATGAACTGCGCCAAGTATTAGTTAAGAATTATTTCATTTACATCATTACTTATCTAGTGCACTAGATAAGTAAACAAATAGTGCGTTGCGAATGCTGGGGCGCGGCGGTACTAACTACAAAATACAGATCTAAAAAGTGTTATTACAACAAAAACTTGAAAGTCTATTTTTGGTTTTGTCAAAAGTCATAGAACAAAAGTGGTTGTTTTTGATGTTACTATTATAGTCCTGCACTCCTGCCAAGTGTTTTAAAAATAACCCTGTATAATGTAATTATACAGTACGTTAACCAACGAAAGGCTTTCCCGCTAACCCGCAATAGAATAGCGTCATGCTAAAAAAATATGACCACTCAAAAATGGTAATGGTGGTTTTTAAATGGTAATATTTATTTAGCATGTATGGACGCTATTATAGAACGCCTTTCGTTAATTAACATACTGTATGTTAAAAATTATAATTAAATTAATATTTCGTCGCTGCTCCTCTCGCATCTAAAATGAAATGTCGTAAAATTATATGGCGATAGTAATATACGGGAAGCGTCAACAATTAGCGAGATGCAAATTGCCACTGCCGCACTCTGGCTAATGACTTTGAAATTTTGTTACACGCCCTTTACTCACACAAATGCATATTGTCTCTAATTGGGCGACACCAGGAAGGGGTGTGGCTTGTCACTAGCTGCGCTTCCGCAGAAATATTTTCTTAAGTGAGCATGCTCATCTTTTGCCGATAGTACATAAAATAGACTGCATGATTATTTATAGTAATTGAAACCGGTTAAAATTAATATTTCTGTACTAGTGGATTTCATTTGCCTCAAATTTCAAGTGCCTAGGGGCCCTGGGTCTATAAGTCCGGGCTTACACGCGAGTCCTATAATGATATACACTGTGTTCTAACCGAAAGCGATTGTCGCGGAAATACGCGAACATTACTCAGGTAGACAATCGCGTAAGTATCGTTTGCCTGATGACGTACATTGGCGACTTTTTTCATCGCGCGAGTATGTCATATTCATGAGCATGAAGATCGCGTCTCGCGCAACAGTCACTTTCGGTTACTTAGGGGAAAGGAAGGTAAGACGGCCCCTGAAAGTACAAAGGTCCACCTAAATAATGTTGAAAGGAATAACACCATCTCGGAATGAGCGGTGTTATGAAGAAGCCCTTCATGCTCACTCTCTTGGTCAGCGTACTCAGCGCAGCCATCCACGTAAGCACTGTTGTAGCAAGGAAAGTTTGATTTTCCATATTTTGATAATCGGGTTAGCGACTTAGCGATTTTCAATAGACGTACAGTTTGTTTTGGCTCATGATAATTTTGTTCTGGCAGTCTCTGTTTGCAAAGTGACTTGTGATTGAACTAATATCAAACTCAACTGTTTTTGACGTCAGAAACATTGGTCCATCATGCACTTAAATCAGTTTAAAACAATAAAAAACTATTAGTGTTAAAAAACAGTTTTAGAAAAATTTAGGGCAGTTTGATTAGATTGTTTTCACTATAAATGTTCTTAAATTTAATTAATTAGTGTTGGGATTACGATCTAAGGGCGCGTACACATATACGTACGTTTTTACAGGATCCTTTTAACGGATCCGTCGCTATACTGGAGATAGTATTCACACAGGACTGATTGTAAGAGATCGGATCAGTATACTGGATCCGAAATACTGTATTATGTGTGAACTGGCTCATACAACTACATACGCTAATAACAGATACGTTTAAACGGACCTGTAAAACGGATTGCTGCTTATTTTGTCGGATCGGTATTTTCTACTGGATCCGGAATACTGTATTATGTGTGAACTCGCTCATACAACTACATTTATGTTAATAACATACACGTTTTAACGGACCTGTAAAACGGACGTTAAATGTGAACGCGCCCTAACATTGTTTTAGCTATCTTTCGTACCTACTGTACTATGATATGTATTATAAAACAAAGTCCTTTTTTTTGAGGATGGGAAATCATCACATGACCCCTCCCGCTCTGGGTGGAGCGGAAGGGAGTGTCAGACTCTTACTGACTAAAACTCACCCGTGTTCCTTCCTTAGCCCTTTATGTTCCAGGGCAGCGGTAACCCTTTCCGACGATCCCGCTACCCTGGCAGGCTTCGGCCCTATCGGGCCCCGTCACTCGTGCTGACATCTCTTTGAAATGCGCGTGGAACACATACACGCCGTCCGGCACGGGCCTGGTCCTGATCGGACGGTGAGTTACCCATTACTCTCCGCCCGCAGGCCCGCGCCTACGGTGGCCGGGAGTCGTAACGCAGCTCCCGACGCCCGGAGCGTCTCCCGCGGCGGCTGAGGCGTGAGGTTCTCTCTCTCGTCCACCCCGCCACCTCCTTCGCTAGCATGACTGCTTCGCAGAAGGAGGTGACTGCCTCCCACTCCCTCTCGCCCCGGACCATGGCTTGAACCAGGGCCGGACGCGAGAAAACACAAAGTCCTGCGGCCGCGTCTGTCCGCTGTCCATCTGGATGCGATAAACCCAAAAATATTTTTCTCCTTCTTTTTAATGCAATCTGTCCTAAAACATTCAGCAATAAGTAGATGATGAACTCAAAAACTCCCGAACGGATTTTCATACGGTTTTCACCAATGGACGGAGTGATTCATGAGGAAGGTTTAGGTGTATAATTTATTAAGGTTTTATCTAAATTGGCTGAAATACGACAGAAAAAATCATGCCGCCAGGGCGCTTCACTGGGGTGCCCTGCGTAAACATTTGGCACCCAGATAGTTTATAACTGGACTAACACATAGGGTACTTTAACGTGTTGACCGCTTAGTTTTATATCAATTGCCGTGCCCCCATCGCCCAGCTAATAAATCAACAAATAAATATCTACGACGAATAGGAACCCTATGTCCCTATGTATTTTACGGTGTGTACATAAATAATAAATACAATACGGCACGGGCACGAAAACATTTGTTTTGGGGCGGTCAATAGGTTTTATTCCGGTAGTACGTTCCTGTTGTATACTTTTCGACATCCACGCGGGCGAAGTCGTGGACAAAAGCTAGTACACTCACAAAATGCAACATCTTCCTTAGTTCCAGTCTGTTCGCTAATGGGTCTAGAATCATTTGCTGAATGAATGGGCACAGTTTGCGCGTCAATGTTCCTGCCACCCCGTAAACAGGATTAAGAAGAAGGCTAAGTAATTCCAGGAAGTAGTCTATAACAAAAGAACGCCAACCTATGAGCATGAGTATAAGCACCCACGAGGATGTCCTACCTAAGTATAGGGTTTGTTACCTCCGTGGGTTTGTGTCGTCGGGCGGAGTCGATTGGCGGATCTAGTTGCATAGCTAACGGCAAGTCCATTGTCTACGAGCTACTGCAAAAATCGGTGATTTCTGGAAATCTACTGGTAAGTTGGATGGGAAGCCCGTTCTCTCTGCCAGTGCGGGAAGAATAAGTGATCCCGGGGAATCGGAAATATGTTCGAAGAGCATTTTCTAGTTCAGTCCTTTGGTCCCTCAATCGTGAAGGAAGATTCTGAGCCCAGCAGTCGTGGAGTGAAACCTGACGCGTTTCTCAGCTAAGCAGGTAAATGCGATCATAAACGGTGTGAGCCGACGCAAATCTCCAGGACATGATGGGCTTAGTATTGATTGAGCACTTGAAACAGTTGTTGAATGGGTATTTTTATGATTATTAACTAATCGTAACGTGCTGGTAATCATGTACGTTTGCCCCGCACGGCCCCCCAGAATTTGTGTTTTAGGTGTGCACTAATGCAATGTACTCGCCTCTAGGAGTATATGTACTGGTTTCTTTTTCAATGTACCTCTGTACTTTTGAAGATATTTGCAAAAAAAGGGGGCCGTGCTGAAAACGTTTGGCTGGCACGGCCCCCTTTTTTTGCATGTAACTTGAAAAATATATAGCGTATTAAAAAGTTTCTTAAGCTCAAGGAATGTACTCTATTAACACTTTATATGTACCGCAACAGATATTGTGAATTCGTAATGACAAATAATATATAGATGTGGATAGGGGGCCGTGCTGGAATTTTTTTTTAAAGAAAATATCTAAAAAAGACAAAACAATCTTAGCCAAAAACGATTACAAAATAATTGATGTTTGGCAAGTAACATATGTACCGCATTGGTTTCTCATACAACTTGCTAAATTTGAAAAATAAACCAATTTTAGTTCATTCAGCACGGCCCTCTATAGTTGCCTATATCTTTTTAAATAAGACATGTTTGTTTACAAAATTCGTCTTTCTGAATTATAATTAGGAGTACATTCGTTCCAAATAAATTGCGAAACTGCTGTATTAGTACTTTAAAAAATAAATAGGATCAAAAATATCATATATTACAACTGATGGGGTGACCATGATTCCTTTATTAGGTACATATTTTCTATCCTACCTATGTACCTATATTAATTAAATTATGTGACTACGTTGAAATAATAGTAGATTGTACAACGAATGCATAAAAGAAGGGATAAAATAGCTCGTTTATGCCCGAGTTGAACACTGCTTTTCACTTCGACTGCGAGAAAATGAAACAGGCATAAAGTATAAAACAGTATTTTTACTGTTCAAAAATGTTGCAAAATTGAAGATGAGAATAGCTAATTCCCGCCACGAAACTTTATAAAAGATGTTTTTTAAATTTTCAACATGATTTTGTTGTGTCATTCGACTTGGGGTACCTACTTCATACTGCCAAGTCATAAAAATGTTTCTTTGCGTTTTTAAATAATAAATGACCACTAGGTATTTTATCTGGTTTTATTAAATTAACGATACAAAACACGGAAGTGATATAAATTAAAGCAAATGAAATAAAATAACGACTTAATCTGCGACGTTTTATTGCACGTGTAGCTGTTGGGTTTGATTATCTTGGCTTAGAAAAAAAAACTATTTCAAGCACGGAAATGGATTGCTAAAATAAACATGTAAGTTTTAAGTTATAATATAATTTATTTGTACTAACTAATAGTCGGTTGCTTGCTAGTTGTTTCTCTTGTAGGGCATCACGTTGTTGTTGCGTTTCGAGTATTTGTGTATAATGAGTAGTAATTATAAAAAAGTGTTGAATAATTAGGGTATAAAAAATAATTACTACATTATATTGACCGTTTTTTACTAACATAAAAAACTTAAATTAAAAATTTAAAAAACCCCCGACACAAAATAATAATAAAAATAGTACGAATATAAAAAGCCTAAAACAATTTGAAAAAAACTATTGAAAAAATAGCCAACAAATAGAACGAAATAGGTGTAAACGTGAAACCCTATAAAAAGAAAAAAATAACCTTGAGATTAAGACCCTACGTAAGTACGTATGAAATTTTTTGATTATATGTTATCCTGTCGGGGGACCGCTCTAATTATTAGCCTAACGTTCTATTAAAGTTTAAAATAGTAGCGGTCCCCCGACGAGTAACGTAACGTAATTTTTTTCTTTTTGTAGGGTTGCAATAAAACGTCGCAGATTAAGTCGTTATTTTATTTCATTTGCTTTAATTTATATCACTTCCGTGTTTTGTATCGTTAATTTAATAAAACCAGATAAAATACCTAGTGGTCATTTATTATTTAAAAACGCAAAGAAACATTTTTATGACTTGGCAGTATGAAGTAGGTACCCAAGTCGAATGACACAACAAAATCATGTTGAAAATTAAAAAAAAATCTTTTATAAAGTTTCGTGGCGGGAATTAGCTATTCTCATCTTCAATTTTGCAACATTTTTGAACAGTAAAACTACTGTTTTATACTTTATGCCTGTTTCATTTTCTCGCAGTCGAAGTGAAAAGCAGTGTTTATTAACTCGGGCATAAACGAGCTATTTTATCCCTTCTTTTATGCATTCGTTGTACAATCTACTATTATTTCAATGTAGTCACATAATTTAATTAATATAGGTACATAGGTAGGATAGAAAATATGTACCTAATAAAGGAATCATGGTCACCCCATCAGTTGTAATATATGATATTTTTGATCCTATTTATTTTTTAAAGTACTAATACAGCAGTTTCGCAATTTATTTGGAACGAATGTACTCCTAATTATAATTCAGAAAGACGAATTTTGTAAACAAACATGTCTTATTTAAAAAGATATAGGCAACTATAGAGGGCCGTGCTGAATGAACTAAAATTGGTTTATTTTTCAAATTTAGCAAGGTGTATGAGAAACCAATGCGGTACATATGTTACTTGCCAAACATCAATTATTTTGTAATCGTTTTTGGCTAAGATTGTTTTGTCTTTTTTAGATATTTTCTTTAAAAAAAAATTCCAGCACGGCCCCCTATCCACATCTATATATTATTTGTCATTACGAATTCACAATATCTGTTGCGGTACATATACATGGGCGGATCTACTTAAAGGCTTTTTGGGCTGCAGCCCAGGGCCCCGTGGATACAGAGGGCCCCCAACCGAACTGAAAACAATAGACGATATTGTCAATAATAAAAATTATCTAGATTTAAAAAAAATCCGATCATAAGGTTGGCAACACTGCGATCAATCAACCCGTGTGCGCATCTATCAAACGGAACGGGGAATTCCCCGTCGCTTGTTTTCGGTCGGTGTATTCCGTGTATTGTCTATTACTGGGGACTTCCCTCCGCTTATCGCCCGACGCAATTTTGTTATTTTTCCGCACTTCTGCTATCATCGACATATTAACGAATTGACTTTGTTATTGTTAGAAATGTGTTTAGTGCGCGTTTAGTTTACTAAGTGATAGATAACTTAAAAGTTATAAGGACCGGACCTTTCTTTTAATTTACTAAAATTGAAAGTATTCATCATAAGTAGACTTCCTGCTTTTAGTAGGCAGTAGGTAAGTAAAAAGATTTATATAACATCACTACAGAAAACAGATTTTTGACAAAATGGCAATTGGTTGAGTAATTAGGTAGGGCCCCTAAGCAGTATTAGCCCAGGGCCCCACAAATTCAAGATCCGCCCCTGTACATATAAAGTGTTAATAGAGTACATTCCTTGAGCTTAAGAAACTTTTTAATACGCTATATATTTTTCAAGTTACATGCAAAAAAAGGGGGCCGTGCCAGCCAAACGTTTTCAGCACGGCCCCCCTTTTTTGCAAATATCTTCAAAAGTACAGAGGTACATTGAAAAAGAAACCAGTACATATACTCCTAGAGGCGAGTACATTGCATTAGTGCACACCTAAAACACAAATTCTGGGGGGCCGTGCGGGGCAAACGTACATTGGTAATCTGGATGTGCAAGGCAATCGCATGACCATAGCAACAGTTTAACTTTGAAATTACCTTTATTTCGCTGTTCAAGTTACCGTTGGTATAGTACAAAATAACCACGCTCTGCTACCATAACCTGTTAGGGTTAATGGATGAACACCAAGAAAAGGCTTGTTATAAGGATTTATATAATACGTTTATTATCCTTTTATATTTATATATTGGAAGGTGTGTTTACTAACCTTTCCCACACAAGGCTAAAATAGTAGTACGTAATATTAGTAAACACAGCTATTGGAAGGTGTGTTTACTAATATTACGTACTACTATTTTAGCCTTGTGTGGGAAAGGTTAGTAAACACACCTTCCAATATATAAATATAAAAGGATAATAAACGTATTATATAAATCCTTATAACAAGCCTTTTCTTGGTGTTCATCCATTTATTACAAAGGGCAAAAAAAAATTATAAAAAAAAAACTTTCTATGATAATTAGTAGGTAAGTATATTTAAAAAATAATTCTTAACATTATTACAAACAAACATCAGGTAAACTATATTCGACAGTAGAATCTAAGTGATCAACAGGACCTTTATGTTCTAGAGACATTTCAAACGCGTCCCCATCTTCAGTCAACTTATCGAAGAAATAACTTGTATTAACTTTACCAATCATAGAATTATTATTACTATTACTACTGTACCTATAATTACTCTTTCTCACTGGACTATCACGAGGTGTAGAACAATTATTATGAATTTGAGTCAGTATAGATTTCCTCATACTAATTTTTTTAGGAGTAGAGTATTTTTCAAAGACTAGCCTGACTAACTTATTGTCGACTTTAGCCGTTTTAACTTCGAGAGGTCTTGAAATAATCTTGTCTATAATGTCTGATATGTCACCATCACTTGTACCAACTTCAGTCTTATTTAGCAAACTTAAATAATGAGCGTTTACTTTATTTTCTTTATTATCGTCAAATAAATCATCTGAGAATTTGCAGTCGTCAATAAAAGGTACATTAAACATATTATTACTATCATCACAAGTCAAGGACATGTTTTTTAAGCTTTTTCTCAAAGACTGCATTAGTTTATTGCTAGTTCTTTTCTTTTTAATTGCTATAAAGCTGTTCAGTGTTTTCTGGCCATTCTTTGTATTGTTTTTAATTTTTCTTTTTAACCTGTTGACATTGACACTGACGTTTGATGCACTTGTATTTGTTTCCTTTGCCTTTAAATCTAAAGATTTCATAGATGCGTTTAGGTTATCAACTGGTTCTATGGTTTTAGGTTTTCTGTTATATTTTCTTTTAGGTTTATCAGGATTAGGGTTCTCATTTTCTTTCTTCTTGCGGGTTCTAGTTTTCTTCTCTTTGGGAGGTTTCTTGATGGACTCTTCGTAGGCCTTCACTATGTCCGGGTAGTACTTGCGCATCAAATCTTGTCTTTCTATTGTAGTCCATACTACTAAGGGGTCTTCGTCTTCTGTTAACAAATCACATCATCTTTAATTTCACATCCCTATAATAGTACCAATAAAAAATATTCCGGTTTGTTGTATTTATTTAATTATTGCATGGAAGATTTACAGAAATATATAATTAGTAACTTAAAATGTAAATAGTGTGCCATGTACAAATCTTCATCAATAAGTTATAGAAGTAAATAAAAGGAAAAGTAACCAATAAAGTATCATAACATAAAATATCAGAGTGCAGTATTATCTATTTAAATTAAACCAAAAAGCAATTTTCAAATTCGTGTTCAATATTTCTTTATTCTCAACATATAAATTGCTCTAGATGAGAGAAAGCAGTGTCAGGATCGTAGCAGATGGCGTTCTGTAGTTTCTGCCTACCTTCATGGGGAAAAGGCGAGAGTTTATTTAAGCAAGTGAGAAACATCACGCCTCTATACGTTGTGAGACTTACCTTCAAACTGGTCATCAGGTATAAGTCCTTCATATTGACCATCAGTATCGGCCCACACAACCTCAAAGCTCGGGACACCTGTAAAATAAGTTTTTATTTAAAACTTTTCAAGCAGACAAGAAGCTTTGTTGTTTGTAGCAGCTTTTATAGTTATGGAACTTACCTCTCGGATTCCTCTTCTTTTTTATAAGTGTAGCTTTTAAAGACCTGCAAGGCACATTGTCCTGGAAGTGCCATTTAGTTAACAGTGGCAAGAACTTCTCCACACAGTATCTTTCTGACCAATCCAATTTATGTGTCATCAGTTTCTGAAATGATCATTTATAAATAAGACACATCAATACACATAACTGCATCGAAGAGCAGCGGTGGTCTAGTGGTAAAGACCCCGACTTTCGTATCGTTGATCGTGTGTTCTGTCCCAGACAAGCGTATTTTGTGTAATTTAATTCATCACCACTGCTCTCAAAACGGCGAAGGAAAATATCGTGCGGAAACCGGCATGTCCTAGAACCAAAAATTGGAAGACACGTGAAATCCACCAACCCACACTGGGCCCGTGGAGGAGTCCTGTGTCCCAGCTGTGGGAACGCTATAGGCTGATTATATTAATACACATAATTTATTGTGTACCAAAACTGAACCTCTATGTCCAAAAAGTTAAATTAGCAACATATGTGTTGGTGACAGTGCGTTCTACTGTCACCAACTACATCTGTTTCTATGTTATTTTATTTTCGATATAATAATTGGAAATAATTACCATAAACTGTATTAAACTTGGAGTAAGGTTCTTCAAGTTGTTCAGATCAATCTCGTCTGGGGGTGTGTTCATGAACTCTTTCATAACTTTGGGCTCCGGGAATGGGGCGCCACATGTTAGAGCTCGATTACGAAGTGACAGTTCACGCTTTACTTCTGCTGCTTTTGTTCTAAAAACAACACAAAATATAATATGCATTACTCATAGTAGTTGCAGTAATCTATATCTATACTTATAATAAATCTGTAGAAGTGAAAATTCTGTACATTGAAAATATCAAAAAAATAATTTACAGGGGGTGTTACTAGACCGACACCGAACCCAAAAATGTGATTAAAAAAAATTTTGTCTGTCTGTCTGTCTGTCGGTCTGTCTGTCTGTCTGTCTGTCTGTTTGTTCAGGCATCACGCAAAAACTACCGGTTCGATTACGATGAAACTTGGTATAATTATTCTTTAATATCCTGGGCACCACACTGGGTACTTTTTATCCCGGAAAAGTATATACAATAAAAAACAAACTTAATTTTGCGGTTTGATCCCTATACCCGATTACCACTGTCTGTACTGTACCAACCGCAAATACTAAGTTTGTCGTAGGTTGGGTCACCCGCAGTGGAGTTCATTTTTATTCCTTTTAGTTTTTAGAGTTATTTAGGTTTATTTTTATAAGAGTCGTAGGTATAGATTTTAATTTTAAAGTATAGGAAGTATATTTGATAGTGTACGTAGTGACCGTAGGTTATTTTATAATACTGTTAGGTAGGATTAGTCATTCGTATAGATATTAGTTTTTAGGGATTTTGCTTATTTATTGAGTTTAGATTAGTTATCATCAGAAATAGGTTTATTTAGGTAGGTATTTAATTTTCTGTTATTGAGTTTTTTTTTTTAATTAGGTAGGTACTTAGGTAAAGATATCATATAGGTACCCTCTTAATCACCACTAATGAGACACAATTGGTTTTCTACTGTAATTAGCCACAAAGGGCCCGCGAGATAGATGGCATTCTGGGGAAGCACATACATTTTATCCTGTTAGCACGTTCCCGTGGGATAACTTCCGACATCCACGCGGGCGAAGCCGCGGGCAGAAGCTAGTATATAATAATATTCGTATTCGCATTTAATATTATTCGTTAATTTATCTAAATATTACTGTATATTTTACCTAATCTAGTTTTAAAATAATCTAACCAGTATACCTTCTTTTCAATTTAGCTTCTAATACATTTATTGTTGTCTTCTTTTTAAATGTTTGGTGTAAATTGATGGCCTGAAACACAGGTTTTTCATAAACCTAGATCAGGCAGGTCTACATTACAGTTAGAATTTAACTTTCCCCGATTGTAATTAACGTAATCATATTTTTACTTTACTTTTACTTGAATAAAATTTTTTATTATTATTTTATAGTACACGCATAAATCGTTGTTCGAACCTAATGGCTAAGCACGTACAGGCGCTCGTGATCTGCAGCGACTTTTTTGACCAAAGATCGTGTAATAAAAAATTAAAAATAAAATTTATGTGTTATGTTTCCATCACGTCGCTTATATACATACTTGTGTCCAGTATCGTTGCAGCCGCGATTTGTGACGCACACGGGACACCCGTTCTTCCCGTGTGTCCGGCCAAAATGGCCGCAACGGTCGCACCGACCAGGGGCCGACAACCAACGGTTCCGTTCCTCATAGCTCTCGGGATCTGTCACCCATGTCAATAACCTGTTCAGAAAATAATGTCACGACTTACTTATTACTACACTAGCGACTCGCCCCTGTTTCTTATGGTTTTTAGGTCTTAGGGCAAAACATCGAGATTCTGTTATAATAATATGTCAGCGTTTCACTTTATTAATAACCAGCCTCTGTCCGCGTGAAATTTCTTGTGTCCCCGACCCACCCCGTCGCATCGCATCGCCTGCCCACGCTATTACGTCGTTTTTGCTTACTTTTTTTTTTCATCATAGCGTGATGTTAAATAAATCATTAAAATCCGTTGCGTAGTTTAGTAGAACTAAGCAGTTAGACGAGAGACACGGAAAGTGACTTTCTTTTCTAAATGGTTTAGATTAAATCATTCTCAATCGCTCCAAACACCATTCTCCTCCACGCTTGACGTGCTTTTGTTCCACATATTACACAAGGTACCAGGTTACCTTGGAATAACATCCTTTTCAGGGACAGTATGCAGGAACGATACGACTGTTGTCATTGACGAGCCACACGCACCGAGCCCATAGTCGCACCCGCAGAGAAGAGCTAGGGCCACCATCTTGTTGCGGCCAAAACCTACAACATTTTAGATATCTTTGTTTATTTTTATTAGAGATCTTAGGGAGCGACAAATGAATTAGCGTGGAACTCATGTAAAATGTAATATTAAGTCTTCCGCAGACAGGCGCGACGCGACAGTGCGGCGCGATTCTAGTAGAAGAATTGTCCACGAAGTTTTCATAGAATGAAGTTTCTACTAGATTCGCGTCACGATGTCGCGTCATGCCTGCCTGCTGGAGCCTTTATTAAGCGTTTATGAACGTATGGATTCGAATTTACTCAGCAAACAAGTGCGTAACAGGTAAATTTCACATTTGCCAAGCTGTCTTGCGTGCCTATAGCTATATAGATTTTGAAGGCTCCAGTCCATCAAAACTAAGTTAATATAATAATAGAAAATAAACGACGTACCATTGCTCTTATACATGGCATCAGCATCGTAGCAGTCGACGGAGCCCTGTAGCGCTCCACCCCCGGCTGAGTTCGACACGCTGAAGTTACGATACACGCGCTTAGCGCCGTAAGCGAAGCAGTCAGAATCTTGAGACACTACGGCGTCAACAAACTGCGTATGAAAGAGAAGAAAACAATGTTATGTAAAAATAGTGGACAGAAGATAATGATTAAATACTTGATAGAATTTCGGAATAGATGGTTTTTATTTTTCAGCTATCATGATTCAATCTGTAACTAAATATTTTCTTTTACAGTTATTATGTAGCTCAGTGGGGAGGCTCAGGGCAGACCAAAGTCAAGTTGATCAGAGGTTTTTTAATGAAATTGAAACAAACTTTATTGTCAGTCCAATAAAACTTTGCACTTTATTGCACTGTTTATAAAGTGTATTATTCAATGTCATCACAAAACCCAATGTTTTTGGTCTAGACCGATATCCGTGGTCTAGATGCAGTCTAAGTATGCAGTTTTGTTTTTATTATTCAAAAGTCAACAAATAACAAATAAAGACAAACCCCTTGAGCATTCAGGTGTGCACATGTAGCTTCAGCTTCACCATGCCCCTTGACACAACGGACACCAAGGGTCTTGAGAAGAGATTCACACTGGAAATAATTAAGGGTACATTATGATCTCTGCTCTCTATTCTGTTTAAAGGTTATTCTAACTTTTTTTGCCATTCTAATTGGACGAGAATTGAGAGTGAAATTTCAAGGACGCGTCACGTTTAGGCACATTTCGTCACATGAGAGAGAAGAAAAATTATACTCTGTCTCTCCGCGATATCTGTTGTACTCTTTATTTTTTAAGAAACACGTCATTTTTTTTTTTTAGGGTAGACATGTCTCAAAGTGAAATGGTGCCGTAACCACCGAGGGTACAAACTTTCCGATAATAGGTATCATTTATATATTATTTTACTTACTTCTTTAAGAACATTCTTAAATCTCTTCCTAGCCACATCAGGCTTCTTTTTGGCAACTGCAGCTTCAGACCTTGGAGCAGCCCCTTTGAACTGAATAGCATTACGAGCAGCCATCACATCTCTCTTGAGTTCCGGTGCGTCACCTTCCAGCACAAATACAGGGTTTATGTCTGCCAATACCAGGTATACCGTTCTGAAGAAGAGGTTCCTGAAAAGTAGACAATTTTTTTTTTATTGGTTTCCCTGAAGTTGCTTGAATTCAGTCTTAATAATAATTAAATTAAATAAAATTGTTTATTCCGTAAATAGAATATTGGAACGACTTTAACATATCATATTATTAAAAAAAAATAAGCTTGATGGAGTCAACATTTCCTATCTGACTATCCCTGACAAGAAATAAAAACAAACAAACAAACTTATAATCTTGGTCAGATCATGTGAGGACCATGTTGATTAGTGGCTGAAATGGTCTTTTGAGGAAAGAACTGCACAGATTTGAGTGTCACTGCAAGCATTTGCCAGTAATTGTATAGCTCAAATCAGAACTTAGATGATTTACATCCTTTTGCAACTTACTAAACTATCTATTTTAGCATTATGTGGTCTGTTAATTTTTTTTTTGAGTGACCATTGTTGCAAAACAGTTTCTAAATAAATTTTAAGTAATTGAACTTTGTCATGAACAACATAGAATTTGTGGTTCAAAAACTTACCTCAGATATAATTTCGGCTGGACATGATACTCTGTGACATTCTGACTGTCGCAAACCCATCCTGATAAATCAACAGCTACAGTTTCACCTCGTATCTACAAAAGATATAGTTAAAAACCATTTCTATTTATAGTTTAGAAAAAAAGTTTTCACTTGCATGGAATTATAAGACCAAAATAAGTCAAGAAAAACAAGGGGTTATTCCATTTATCAACCCCAAAAAACCCACATCCGAGAAACCCAGGCCTAGTGGGATAAACGGAATTTATAGACTAAGGGTGGATTATCAGACATGCGTTTCGTTAGGGTGGATTTTTTGGGGTGGTTAAATGGAATAACTGAAAAAAAGTAATAGGTAGCGGGATTGTCCGAAAGGGTTACCGCTGCCCTGGAACATAAAGGGCTAAGGAAGGAACACGGGTGGGTTTTAGTCAGTAAGAGTCTGACACTCCCTTCGGCTCCACCCAGAGCGGGAGGGGTCATTTGATGATTCCCCATCCTCAAAAAAAAAAAAGCATGTTCAATTTTATTTTTTTGAGGATGGGGAATCATCAAATGACTAGTGGGATAAACGGAATTTATAGACTAAGGGTGGATTATCAGACATGCGTTTCGTTAGGGTGGATTTTTTGGGGTGGTTAAATGGAATAACTGAAAAAAAGTAATAGGTAGCGGGATTGTCCGAAAGGGTTACCGCTGCCCTGGAACATAAAGGGCTAAGGAAGGAACACGGGTGGGTTTTAGTCAGTAAGAGTCTGACACTCCCTTCGGCTCCACCCAGAGCGGGAGGGGTCATTTGATGATTCCCCATCCTCAAAAAAAAAAAAGCATGTTCAATTTTTTTTTTTTTTGTTCATGTCTGTGTGTTTTTGCTGTTCGTTGGTACAAGAACAGCTGGACCAGTTTGGCAATTCAGGATTTGATGGAAAGAAAATTTTGAAAAGACAGTAAATTGGAAAATTCTGTAAGTGCACTTTGTATCAACAGTATGAACTTGAAGACCTTAGTGAAATGATGAAGGGAATGTATGTCGGATCAGGTACCTATTAAATAAATAAAAAATATAAAACAAAATTACGTTAGAGAACTCACTTCGTGTAACGATTTTTTCTCGCTATAAGGTGTCAATACAGTCCATAAGCCTTTTACACCCATTTTATTTAAATAATCGCTTTATAACTTCACGTTAATGAAAAGAAACCAACTGATATTTCTAACTAAAAACAAAAAACAACATTTCAATTCAAATTCAATTAATATAGTTTCACTTCACAGCCAACAACCGACACAGTTTTTGTTACTAATTTGTCAGTAGTTTATCAAACAATAATAAACTGTAGGACATGCACATAAAAACCATTTTCTTTTACACAAAATCAATTCATTCGCTTTGTTTTTGTTTTGTTAATTCGGTAAAAGCATAGTAAAAGCAAATAAGTACGACATCTTCATACATTCGCACCGCGCACGGTTTGTATGTGAGCGCGCTCGTACGTATGCGTCGTCGCACGCACACACTGACAAAATTTATCGCTGCTAAAGGCAGAGCCATGAAACTTCTATACAGTTTTCGAACTCCAAAAAAAACATGAAAAAGCGCCCTCTTTTGCTGGTGGAAGACAATTTCCCACAAAATTTACAAAATTAGTCGCTAGATGGCAGCAGTAGAAGAACATAGGTAACATACTAATTAAATTCTACAAATAGAAATAATAAATGTGATGAATATACTACAAATTTATGATATTTTGATAATTATTAATTGTGTTGATTTATTTCATAACGTTATTTATTAAAAAATTGGTAATGTGAAATGAAAATATTTTTATATAATGGCAACATTTTGTAGGTACTTCCGAATCCGAATGTCGGGGTGGGAAAAACTTTTTGAAGGCAGCCATTGTTCGGTTTTCTTCAAGTTTTCTCTGCGTTGGTTTATTGTGTGTTTCCTTGCTTTTTATACGACTTGGCGTGCTAACGGATTTTGCGACCTCTGCTTACGATACGACCTGGCCTGTTACTGTGACTCCGATTACTTGCAAACCTGATAACTTGGCTTTTCATTACACGGACTTTGTTTTTGTTTGCGACCTGAGACGTGAACTTTTTACAATGCCGAAAGCAAACGAACTAAAGTGTTATTTTGGATGTGTGGTTGGTGATGGTAAGCTATAATTCATTTAGGATTTTTTTATTCTATTTAATCTATCAGTGTAATTCTGTTTTTTACCTAGCTGTAAAATACTTTTGCTTGTGCTGTGCACTAAGCTACATATTTTTTAATTTTTATAATTATTGTAGTAGATAATCACAATAAAATTTATCTACAATTTCTGACTTGTGAAGGATGCACTCAATTATGAACATTAATTTTCAGGTCCCCTACACCGTTACCCTAAATGGGATTATCCACATTCAGAAAAATTTGAGCAATGGAAGTCCATACTCAGTCCAGCAACTTCAGCACGAGGCAATGAGTATATTTATAATAATGTTCGGTTATGCTACAGGCACTTTGAAGAAAAATTTCAATTACCAAGTCATCGCTTGACCAAAAATGCAGTACCAACGTTGAATATATTTTGTAAGTACATACATAATTATTTAAATATAAATATGTGCTATTATTATTGTTAACTGCCTACAGTGTCCCATTGTTAACTGATATCATCTGCATCTAATCTAACAGAAGAAGCATTTAATCTCCAAAAACCTTTTCAATATAGAAATATTTACTAGATCTATGAACTTTTACAGTGATTGGTTGAGTCACTGTTGAGTGAAGCGCTTACCAACAAACAGCATATGTCTAGGGTCCCATCCCTGAAGGCCCCTATTACAAAGCCATTGCTGTCTGTCTGTCTGTTTGTCAGCAGGCCGTATCGGCCGGTCGCATGAACCATAATAGGGAGACAGCTGATTTTTTTCTCAGAATGTGTATTATAATGCTACAACAACAAAACAAGAATAAATTAAAAATTAAAGGAGTCTCGCATACAACAAACATGTTTGTTCGGTTAATGGTACAGAACTCACATTTGGCCGGTTTTTTTTTTCAATTCTCTATAACAGCCCCTATTATGTGGGAGCAAAACATAACTAAAGAAATGTTGGAACGATACACGTACAGGCGTGATAATGATATACCCATACCACACAACCATAAAATCTTCAAGTTATCTTAAACTGTTTAAATAATTTCATATATACAAATTAAGATATTTTTTAAGATTTTATGTTCTCTATTTGTTGAATAACTATTTGGCAGTGTAACAATCTCCCCACTTGGTTTTCACTACTGGCAGTTATGTATTCTAATAATGTCTGTACTACATGTGATATGTAATTATTATATAAATTAAATCAATTTTCTCATAATTATATATTTACAGCTTTCGGTGGACAAGGAGCTTCGACATCAACTGCACTGCCAAATGAAGAGAGACCACCAACAACAGCCGTTGATGATTCCTCGAATTCAACGCGCACAGTACCTCCACGTGAGTAATTATTTTAAGATCGTCTTAGCTGTGCCCGCGGTGGGAGCAAAACATAACTAATGAAATGTTGGAACGATACACATACAGGCGTGATAATGATATACCCACACCACACAACCATAAAATCTTTAAGTTATCTTAAACTGTTTAAATAATTTCATATATACAGTTTAAGATATTTTTTAAGATTTTATGTTCTCTTTTTGTTGAATAACTATTTGGCAGTGTAACAATCTCCCCACTTGGTTTTCACTACTGGCAATTATGTATTCTAATAATGTCAGTACTACATGTGATATGTAATTATTGTATAAATTAAATCAATTTTCTCATATATATTTACAGCTTTCGGTGGAGAAGGACCTTCGACATCAACTGCACTGCCAAACGAAGAGAGACCATTGACAACAGCTGTTGATGATTCCTCGAATTCAACTCGCACAGTACCTCCACGTGAGTAATTATTTTTACATTGTACTAGCTGTGCCCGCGGATTCGTCCGCGTGGAATAGTGACTTTCGGCAGCATTTTTATTCGCATTAAAAAGTAGCCTATGACCTTTCTCTGGCTCTAGACTATCACTGTACCAAATTTCATTTAAATTGGTTCAGTAGTTTAAGCTTGAGTGCGTAACACACAGATAAATAATAATAACATCCATCCTCACAAACTTTCTATTTGTAATATTAGTAGGATAAGTAGGAAGTAGGATTGTAGGTAGTAAACATTGAATATAACTGGATTATTTTTTATTACAGACCCTAAGAGAAAATGTTATTTGAAACCCATGGACAAGGCCATTGTAAGGCTAAACGAGAAGCTACAGAAACTACGGGCGAAATGCAAATCGCAATCAAGAAAAATACGCGTAGCTAAAAAAATGGCTACATCAAAAAAAATGTTGAAATATATTGAAAAACTACCTGATGCGGCACAAACTTTCATGAAAATGCAAATGAGGTGGAAAAAGAAACCACGAGGTAGACGCTACACTACTGAAGAAAAAATTATGTCCTTAACAATTATGAAGCAGAGTCCAAAAGCCTATAAACTTTTACAAAAAATGTTTGTGTTACCTTCAAAACGTTGTTTACAAAAAGTACTTGGGGCATTTAGGATGAGACCAGGCATTAACAAAGAAATATTAGAAAATTTGAAAAATGTGGTTCGGCGCATGCCAGAACAGAAAAAGCTCGTCAATTTATTATTTGACGAAGTGTCTTTGTCGCCTGGTCTCGTATATAACGCTTCCCAAAATGAAATCATAGGCTTCGAAGACAATGGCATTAATAAAAACAATAATATTGCAGATCATGCGTTAGTTTTTATGATTAAAGGTATTAAATCTAAAACAAAACAACCCATTTCTTTTACATTTTGCCAAAACAGCACAAAAAAAACTGTTTTAAAAGAACTCTTAGTAAAAATTATAGAAGAGATAAACAACACAGGGCTGCGAATTGTTGCCACAATATGTGATCAATGTTCATCAAATACTTCCACCATAAAAGATTTAATAAAAGAAACAGCAGAAAAATATGCCATTGAACAGAAGCCTATGGAATATAAAACAAGTTTTGAGGTAAACAACGTTAAAGTGTTCCCATTATTTGATTCACCCCATCTACTTAAAGGTGTAAGAAATAATCTTTTGACTAAAGATGCTAAATTTACACAAAATGGGGTGGAGAAGTGGGCAAAATGGGAACACTTAAAAATGTTAATGGCTGTGGACGTAGGCGAAGATGAAATTCGTCTGGTAAATAAATTAACTGAGAGACATATTGATAAGGACAAAATAAAAAAAATTAAAGTTAAATTAGCCGCTCAGGTATTTAGTCAAAGAGTGTCTTCTGCAATGAGATTTTTATCAAGTAAGTGTGAATAGATTTCCTTTAGAATAATTTATACTAACATTTGGCTGGTGTTCTTTTATTACATTTTATTTAATTCAGCAATACTACATAGGAGTATTAAGAGGCAATTTAACGCATATCGTCCTGAGTCCGCCATATTTATACCACAAGATGTCGGAAAGATACGATAATTTGTCCGATATAATGACCACAGGGACTCCGGAGGATATAATATTTAAGGACATGTGAAATTGCTTGAATTCGAAAAATAAAAACCTGGTAGACCAACTTACGTAGTTTTTGATCAAATTACTGAGTGCAGTTTCTAAGATGAGACATGAGGAAGACTCTATAAGCTGTAACTGAAAATTTCTTATGACAAAAATAAATCTTATAGAACATAATTGTTTTTTTTTTTTTCAGGACATGGAGTTTTGCCACAGGAGTGTCAAGATACAGCTGATTTTTTGTTAATATTTGATAAATTATTTGATTCTTTCAATGGTCATTCCTATCAAGGCGATTCAAAAATATATAAATGCTGTGTGAAAAGGAATTCCCCTCACTTCCAACTGTGGGCTGATTTACTCCCAATTTTAGAATCAATCAAGTTTAAATCAATTTATCGTAGAAATAACATTGATCAGATAAAATATGAGTCGATTCCTTCAATTAGAAATTGGATCCACAATATTAAGACTTTTAGAGAAATGTGGCAGTATTTATTATTAAATCACAATGTTGTTAATTTAGTAACTAGAAACTTTAATCAAGATCCTCTAGAAAATTTCTTCAGTAGTATTAGAAGTAATGGAGTTAGAAATGTTAATCCTGATTGTAATCAATTTATGAATGCATTTAAAACGTTGATTATTAATAATTTTAATTCACCCCATTCTGCAGGTGCAAATTGTGAAGAAGATTATAATTCATGTATGCAATCATTATCACACTTGATTTTAACCAATCGTCATGAATCTGAAAGCTCTGATTTTGCATGTAAGGTTGATTCTTTGCTTCATATAATGAACGAAATTAAAATTAATGATTCTTTAGTGCACGCCGAATCAAAAAAATATGTTACGGGATATGTGATTAAAAAATCGAAGTCTAAAATTTTCAAGAATTGTAATATTTGTTTAAATGATTTGTGTAGATCAGAAATTGATTTAGATTCGTTTAATTATGAAGTTGATTATACAAAGAAATCATTATTTCATCCAAACGATAATTTTATAACTTTAATGAATGAAATTTATTATATGATTGTTGCATGCCTCCGTGATAATCCTCAATCAAAATTTTTGATTCATAAAATTCGTTTTTTTATTGATTTTGCATGTGATTTTAATATTATTACATGTACTAGACATAAATGTGATTTAGTTAAATTTATTTGTGATCTCTCTATAAAATTGATTGTACACAGTTGGTGTCTCGGGGTAAATAGATTATTAAATGGAAAGATTTCGAGTTTTGATAGGAATGACCTTGTTAAATTGCAAGCATTTGAATATTGTAATAAGAGAAAAAAGAGTTAAGAAATAAATTTTGAAAAATACGTTTTCTGTTTTTGTTTTAGAGGCAATTCAGCGTTAAGAAGTAATAACTTGATTTAGAATACTTTTTGATCTACACTCGTGATCAAAAAGTATTCTAAATCAAGTTATTATTTCTTAGCGCATAAACTTAACATTTTATTTTAAAAGTAGTATAGCCTACTATAGAGCGCCATCTATTGGATGCGTATGGAAGCTAGCATGCTCCTTAACGCCATCTCTGGGTCGTGGGGAAAAATTAGTATTGGCCTTGGACGCAGAGTGGCTTATCTATACCAATAATAGACTGTATAATCTATGGCTAAAGGTGCGCCAGTCGTGGCTGTGACCATAGATTATACAGTCTATTGCTGTGACGCCGGTAATATCGCCCGCGCCCGCGCACGCTTCGCCGCTGCCCTGCTGCTCGTAATAAATTATTTGTACGTGTACCTACCTACCTCCTTTAACTACAAAGACTTCATAATCATTTAATTTTATTTGAATAAATACATGATTCAGTAAAACCACGTTTTTATTAGTCATATTTCGATCGTAATTTTTCAAATAACTAAACAGATAACATGACGTAGGCAATGAAAAAAATGTAGTCGGCTTCTGGTCTATGTACTTACACATGGCTACACGTCAAGCTATAAAAACCTCTTGTCTTGGTCTCACTTTGTATGATATTTTCTCACAATGAACGGTCAGCTAATACTGGTTTTGCATAGCTTGATGTGTAGCCGTGTGTAGAAAAAATAATTTAAAAAAACTTTGTATTAAAGGTCCCTGATGCTTACCCTACAGGGGAACATTGTTTTGTATAGAGATTGACTATGCATTTTTGACGATTGAATAAAGTATAAGTGACAGCCCTACGAGTTTAGGCTATTATCGCTCGCTCGGGGGCTTGAGTTGGCCTACTTGTTTGCTTTTATTATGGTAAAAGTGACATGACACTTGACAGTTTGCGATAAGTGTAGCCATGCTCAATAAATCTGATAATGTTTCATCCCTCACCTAAAATCTAAATCATTAGATTATCTTTTTGTAAAGAGTTATTTCGTGTTGTATAATTGTATCTTCAAGAGTCTCTTCTAAACGTATTTTGAATTAAATAATAAAAAAGCCAATATATATTTTTACGCGAACGGTTTTGAATCAACGATTTTATGGTTACTTGTTGAGGGTTAAATATTTGTCAGACTGCACAACATCTCTCTCACTGTATGCTTAGTGTGAGTTTTTTTAGTTTTAGTAGTACATTTTTATTGGGTTAGGGCATTGAGATACTATATCAATGGGTTAGGGTCATTGACTTATCTCAATGGTATTCCTATCTCAATGGGTTAGGGCAAAGAGTAAAGTTGGGTTAGGGTTACTCATGAACGAAACGTTCGAAAAACGAAAAACACAAAAATGACGTGAGATGTCAAACTCGTGAAAGTTTCTTTCATCTCTTTTACTCACATGCTAAATAGGATCATTCATCTCCTCTAATGCATCTCTCGCTCGCTTCCTCAACTAATAGCTTTAGTAGTAAATATAAATATTATATTATTTTCCTTCAATGTAAATAAACTTTGTTTATCCAAAATACAATACACCCGTATATTAGAAAATATGATGATGAAATGATGTGTTTATTCGTAATAATCCATTGATAGGAATTAAAACTACTTCATCATAATGTTTCAGTGTCTTTCAAAAACTTGTTGACTGAAGTTGTTTATTTTAGTGCCTAAATTGCTAATGAGTTGATAAGAATATGATAATTATTTCGGCGATAGTATCGTTACTCAGCATTAATGCGTTATCTGTCCGCGGAGGGGCCTGGCGACCGACGTAATCTTAAACACAACGCATTTGGTCCTATTATCTGCGGCTCTGGAGTAGATAAGTTATGAAACTTTGATTTAATTATTTACTATTAAACTCTGGTTAAGAATAAACATGTCTTATTTAAGGCATCTGTACAAAAATGGGTAAGTTTTTGACTTTCGTTTATTTCCTCATTCATAATATTTAAATGTAGACAGTTTATTTAAAATTAATCAGAGTTTGCAACCATTATTTTTATTCTCTTGTTGAAACTCTAAGCAGACAAGCCTCTATTTCATTTATATTACATTTGCAGCAATATCATGCTGCTTACACCTATGTATGTTTGGACACAGATATTATTTCTCTGAACTAAAAACATAATGTTGGAGTAAGCTCAGCACTGGGATATAAAGCATACAAATCAAATTCCCCCTTAACTTTGCAATATTTTGATTGTGGTAATCAACATTGTGTTCTGCATCGTTTTATTCTGCCACGATGAAAATCAGGGCAATTTTTTTTTTTTTTTTAAATGAAGAAATTGAGCTGCCATGGCCCATGCATAATGGTCCACTTGAAAAACTAAATCCGGAAACCAAACCCCACAGAACACACAGAACTGATTTGTATATGGCTCAGTGACAAACTTACTCCAACATACCTTATATTATGTTCCAGAGTGTCCTTCCACTTGCAATACCCTGCAAGGTTCACTCATGCCCAGCAGCTCAGAGAGGAAGTCCGTAGGAGGCAAATCAGCAAGGTGCTGATAGCCAACCGTGGTGAGATAGCGTGCAGAGTCATGAAGACCGCTAGGAAGCTGGGAGTGAGAACCGTGGCTGTGTACTCTGATGCAGATAAACATGCCATGCATGTTGAAATGGTAGGAACAATAATATTATGTTCATATAAAATGATATAGGAACTGTTAATAAAGAACATGAAACATTGTGGGAATGTGGTCATGTATTGATTATTATTCTTTACAAGATGTAGTTGTTTGCATTTGACTTCATGATAACAACAGTTTACATCATGCCCAACTCAGTACTCACTAATCAGTTTTTGTAATCTTAATTTTATTCTATCTTTCAATGAAAAATGTGTCTTATAGGTGTGGTCCCATGAACTATTTTCCAACAAAACAACTGGTTGTTATTACAAACTGCAAGTATCATGAAAATTCATCAGGTTGTATTTTGTAGATTATTGATGAATGAACTGCTGTCATAACACAAATGGATATACCTACACAAAATAGTGGATCCACGCGGGACACAATGGCTTTTTAACTGTTTCTGTAATTACAGCATTCAATCAGTGAATAGATAGGTACTTTAACAATTAAAACAAATAAAATGTGAATAACGACTTAACCAATATTCTATTTTTAGGCAGATGAAGCATACCACATTGGTCCTGCACCATCCAGCCAGAGTTATCTAAATGCAGCTAAAATCCTGGAAGTGGCCAAGAAGTCCAACAGCCATGCCATACACCCTGGGTATGGGTTCCTGTCAGAAAATGTGGAGTTCTGTGAAAAGTGTGCCAGTGAGGATATTGTATTTATTGGACCTCCACCAGTAGCTATTAGGGATATGGGTATAAAAAGGTGAGAAAATCAAAATATTAGTATTCATTTTAGACTGCCTTGTTGGTCTAGTGTTTGCCAGCGCTACTGTGTAGCATGAGGCCCTGGGTTCGATTCCCAGGTCGGGCTGTGTTATTGGGTTTATCCATCTGGAATGTTTCAGTTGTTTGCAATAGGCTCGCCCGTTTTACACGGGACTTAAACATAACTGTCAGAATGTGGGTGTACTATAGTTGCACCTCTGTCTAACCCTTCGGGAAATACAGGCGTGATGTTATATTATTCATTTTATTGCTAAATCACTTTCTATTGACTCTCCCAGTTCCTTTTCCCAACTATATTGGGGTTGGCTTCTAGTTTAACCGGATGCAGCTGAATACCAGTATTTTACTTGGAGCGACTGCCTATCTGACCTCCATAACCCAGTTACTGGGTAATACGATACCCCTTGGTAAGACTGGATGTCATCACTTTCTACTGGCTCTCCCAGTTAGAACAATTTTTTTTTTAAAAGAACTTTGGTTTTATGCCTAATTTCCTACCACACAACACATCTTAATAAAAGAGTATATTAGATACAGTAATGGTTTTTTATGTTACCGTAGCTAGCAAGCACAATTACCTATTAATATATACCCACAATTATTTTTACTGTGACTAGATGAATCAACATTTTAATGAAACAATAATTCTTTGCAGTACATCTAAAGCAATCATGTCGGCTGCTGGAGTCCCCATCGTGAGAGGTTACCACGGCGAGCAGCAGAGTATTGAGAAGTTACAAGCTGAAGCACATATTATCGGATTCCCTCTTATGATCAAAGCTGTAAGAGGTGGCGGTGGAAAGGTAACGAAATAGTCACAAAAAAGTATTTGTTGCAGAAATTAGTTCTTGGATATTTATTTTATTATGTACGTACAGACGCCAGCAGGTCAAGCTACCCGAAACTGTCAAATTTTCCCAATCAGCCTTGAACCTTAATGCTTAAGCGATAAAGTTGAAAATCTATTAAAGAAATTTGACAGATTGTAGTAGCTTGATGTGCTGGCGTCTGTACATACAATAAAATAAATACAGATACGACATACTAGTATTGAGTACAGAGATACTGCTTATTTCTTAAGAAATTTCTTCCAGCAGACCTGCGAAACGTGAAATGAAAAAGAAATGTAGACATAGTGTGTGAGAGCAAGAAGAAAAGAATCATATTTTAGTCCATCATCATTCTCTTGCCCTTATGCCAATGGGGATGATATTTTTTTTTATTTTATTTTGAACTCAAAAAATTTTTTATTTGCAAATATTTTTTCTTTGTTTTCGTGTCGATGGTACTCTTCCACGTTGTTTTCTATTTTTACATAGTTTAAACCCAGTAGGTGGCTACGTTAATTGCGATATCAATAGAATTCTTTAGGTCATTCGAGGTGCAGGTGTCCTGTGCCTGTTGCACTTAGGACACTCCAGCAAAATAGTGCCAACACTATTATAAAAAGTGTAAAAGCTTAAAAATTTGCCAGGATATAAACGTTTTAAAATAACTACTGGACACAGACTGCACTATCACAGAAGTGACGAAGTACAGACGCCAGCAGGTCAAGCTACCCGAGGCGAAACTGTCAAATTTTCTCAATCAACCTTGAACCTTAATGCTTTAGCGATACAGTTGAAAATCTAATAAAGAAATTTGACAGATTGTAGTAGCTTGATGTGCTGCATGGCGTCTGTACATAGTCGTGTGACTATGTAATTTCATAAGTACTAGCGCCATACATCGTCCGTAGTAGGGGAGAGTGGTACAAAATGATCCCCCTAAGGGAAAATAGATATAAAAAGTACATAGACAATGAATTTTGTGAAATTAATAAGTTTTATGTAAGGCTAGTATATCGGCCTCTAATTTAGTAAGAGTAAAATACATTTCTATTCACAAGATTTATTATTATTTAAGTTTTTGTCAAGCTACAGTAAAGGATCGTTTTGTACACCCGGGTGTCTAAAATGATCCCTGGGGTTGGGGTAATATGATCCCTGGGATCATTTAACCCCGCTGTAAAAGTTAGGTAAAATTAAAAATAAAATTTCAAGTAAAAGTGGTTTATTTTAGCAAAAATGTTAACCTTACAAGTACAAAAATTTTGTTATAAAACTAAACTATGTTTCTAATAATTAAATCTTTTCACTCCAATTTTGGCGCGTAGTTTTTCCTAAGTAATTCCGCAGCTTTTTCCTGAAATAAAAGAGAATCAGCGGTGCTATTCTGTAAAAAGATCACCGTGATAACCTAGGTGAAGTGAGATTAAAGTGAGCTGCCATTCCACCTGAGGCTAGGGATTGACACTATTGATAGCTCACTTTAAGCTCACTTCACTTAAGTTTTCACGGTGAATAGCATTACAGATAAGTTACTGATGTAATTTTATATAAAAAACACAACATCTATTATTGATAGTTGTTATTGTAATTAACTAAGTTATTGTTAACCAGTTCATTAAAAACGAATTGTAAAAATATTACAATCAATAAACATAACAATGTGGGTAAAGGGATCATTTTGCCCCCCTAAGAGAGGATCGTTTTACCCCAAATGCATAACTCTATAAAAACATCAAATCATAACCTCATGGTATTCATTTACAACAATCGATCATTGCTAATTACATTGTTAGATAACATTGGAAACTAACGCAAACACTCCTATTAAATTATAATTACTTAAACTCAAACAACATCATATTGAATTATTGCTTACCTTACATCAAAACACACTATTTTTATTTTGTTTCAATAAAATCTTCCGTAATGCTCACACCGCCATGACACTTTGACTGAATGCTAAAACCACTGTGGCGAAGACTATTTTCACTCAAACAACTAGATTGCGCTACTAATTTCGGTAAAACAGTAGATAATCGTTTTACCCCGAGGGATCGTTTTGTACCACTCTACGGACAAAGTTTTCCCATTCTTGCCGCGCGGTACAGACTCCGTACCGCGCGACAAGAATGGGAAAACTTTTAAAGCCGCTTTATATTTCCATCGTATCATATTTACAGTTTATTTTCGATTATCTCGTTTTACTATACATATATGCCTTTTTTGAAATTACATTATTTGTTCGAACATTTCTAATAGGTACATATTAATAATTATCCCGATTCATGTATTTGGGTTCAGCGCAGCATGACGTTCCTCTTCCATACTTCTCTATTAGTCGTCATCTCTGTAGTCGTAATAGTTTCTTTGGTCTGCCCGTACTCTTATAGCCATCCAAATTCATACTCAAAACTTTCCTAACCACATTTTTCTCGTATTATATTTAAACATTAAATAAAAATGTTTAATTATTATATGAGAATAAATTTTGCCAATGTCGTGAACATTGACAAAATTTACCCAATACATATAACCCAACTCATCCGCTAAAAGTAAAACTGATCGCGGATAACCACAGAAGAAAAAAAATTAAAAAATTTAATTCATCATCGTCTACCTAGCCTTTTCCCAACCATGTGGAACTATTTTGGGGTCAGCATATTATTTTAGTCCTTAACATAAAATAACACCCCCTGTTGATTATGCTGGATAGGTGTCAATATTTTCATGCATGTTCTATGGTGCGCGGCCTAGTCGACAGAGTGTGTTCTATTACTATGTAATATATTATTTTCAGAAATACAGAGATGGCGCTGTCTATTCACTTTTTGTTCTCTGCATATAGTAGGTATTTTAATTAAAAATTGTATTTTGTTCACAGGGAATGAGAATAGCAATGACTGAAGCAGATTTCTTGCCCCAACTGGAGTCTGCAAAACGCGAATCTCTAAAGTCTTTCGGAGACGATAACATGCTTCTCGAACAATACATTACTGACCCAAGACACGTCGAAGTGCAGGTATACGTACTCACCAATAAAAGCATAATACAGGGTGACAAGGAAACTCGACGTATTCCTTGAAAGGCGTTATACTAGAGGTTATTAGCAACAAATTTAGTCCAGTTAAGTAGGGTTCAAAACTGGATGGTTACCGAGCTGTGTCGGTTCTTCGATTTTTTGGAAATTTTCTGACTTGTTACCAAAAACAATTAACTATGAGAAAAAACTACTCCACTCCAAACATATTGATACTTTTCTGAAAGTGGAAAACATAATCTCAGAAATAAAAGGTCTTTAATAGCAATTTTTTTTTTCCATCCAGTTTTGACCCCCTAGTTCACTAGACATAATTTATTGATAATGACCTCTAGTATAACCCCTGTCACCCTGTATGTATTTGTTTTTTAAATAAGTGTTATGTTTAATACCTACCTAAATATCTGTTTCGCATACGGAGATCGCGCTTTGAATGGACTAAAAAAAACTCTGTATTTATTTTCTCTTAGGTATTTGCAGATATGCATGGCAACGCCGTCCATCTCTTCGAAAGAGACTGCTCAGTTCAGAGACGTCATCAGAAGATCATTGAAGAAGCACCAGCGGTACGTAACCTGCTACGGTACATTTTTCTATCTTGTCAGCGTGAGCTACACTTTGAATAGTTCATGAAATAGGTAGTAAAAAGATTAGACAAACCGATAATCATAACAATAATTCTTTATTGACATAATAGGTTACAGAAACTTGTTTGAAGCCTAGGGTATTAGTGTTCTGTGCCTCTGACTGACTGAGTCAAGAGTCAGCGCCCTCCCATTTTATTTGGCTTGACAAACCTGTGTGCTATAAAATACAATTTTAAAAGAAGTAAAAACAAAATAAAATACAATGACAGAAATGAAAAGTATGAAAAAAAAATATAAAGAATAATATAATTTATTCTTAAATTTAATTAAATTAAATCGTGCTGTGTGTGTGAGAGGTGTGTACGTGTGAGGTGTATGAAAAAAGGGGTATGTTTTATGTATGTGTTCCTTTGTAAAATAGGATTAATTATCTAGTATTTTCTCTACATCTTCATAATCAAGAGTAAAGAGCCAGTTCTTTACTTTAAGTTTACATTCGCGTAGTGTTAGCGGATAAAAATTTAATATTCTATTAATTTTGTTGTAAAAATATACAGATCAATTGGGCAAAGAGTCCTTGATGGAAAAGCCCAACTTTTCCATCAGGAATGTGTCATTAGCAGCCCGGAGTCTGGATCTATGCCTGGTTAGTGGCAATACGCTCGCCCTTTACTGACACTTAACATAACTGGCGAAATGTGGGTGTATTGTAGATAAACTTCTGCCTCACCTTTCGGAGAACAGGCGCGAAGTTATGTTTTTTAACCCTTCATATGAACGTGGATCCACGCGAGAAATTACGGCATTCAACCGGTTAAAAGTGCATAGTTACAAAGGTATTGTTTCTTTTCCAGCCAGGTATTTCAGAAGAAACTCGCAGATCTCTCGGTGAAGCCGCAGTCCGCGCTGCTAAAGCTGTGGGCTACGTTGGCGCGGGAACCGTCGAGTTCATCCTACATCGTCAAACACACGAGTTCCACTTCATGGAGATGAACACACGTCTCCAGGTGGAACATCCCATCACTGAAATGATCACTGGTATGTATACTTGATTTTTACCAGAAGTCCATTGTCCAGAAAATGAAAATTCTTACATTCTCAGTAATTAAGTATACATTTTATGTGCTTGCGCGATATAATATTATTATGACGTCCGTGTCCGGACACAAGTGGAAAGATGTAACTCGAACCTGGTAAAGTGGGGCTACCTCGGCGGAACGGTAATAGGGTGTGGATGTGGAGCATGTCACAAACTATGTTCCACCTCCTATCCTGCCATCTGTGTCCTAAAACATGCAGTCTAAGTGACTTCTGCGCTGCCACCGACGACGTTGTGCAAGTGGCGAAGTTTTGGGCCAACAAGATCAGAAGGCCAAGTCTCGTAATTTAAAACGTTCAAAATCTAGTCGCAGTCTCATCTCAGCGAGAAACAAATGTCAAAAACTTGTCAAAATGTAGGGAAATTAGAGATATTTATTTATTTATATATACTACACACTACTACTACACACACACACACACACACACACCCCTATACACTACTATATATTTTGACAGATTGAGACTGAGATCAAACTGTGATAGTTCTTAAAGTTACGAGAATTGCCCCTCTGAAATACAGTCGTGCGTACCAGCGACACGATGAAGACGAAATGACCTGTGTGGCGCAGTCGCGACCTTTGCAAGTTGTCGTTCGCTAGCTAAATACGTAGTGCTTCATGTAATCGTATAGGTGTCGCCACCAGTGCAGATTCAGGCGTTCGTTTTCTTATTTTAAATTAATATGATAATCTGAGAGCGGAAATAAAAGCTTTATCTTTATTTCGTGTTAATTCCTAGTTTCGAATTTAAAAAAGTATGAATTCTTGCAGGCACGGACTTAGTGGAATGGCAGTTACGTGTAGCGGCGGGCGAACAGTTGCCTCTATCTCAAGAGGAAATCATTCGTCGAGGACACGCGGTTGAGTGTCGTATCTACGCAGAGGAGCCACGAGCAGGTTTCCTCCCTCGCGCCGGCACGCTACATAGACTTACACAGCCTGTGCCCGAAGAGTTCGTTAGGGTGAGTTTAGCATTATAGGTAGCTTTAAGGTTTCCACTTCTAGGACAAAGGCCTCCTGTGTATGATAGAGAATAGGCCGTAATTCACCACGCTGCACCACGAATAAACATTTCCAAAAATATATTTCATGATTTATTTAGATGCATCTCATAGTTCGTACACACACCTCTGTCGCGACGTCTTACTCCGCCGAGTCATAGGTTTTCAATGCAACTTGGCTACTGTCTACGGACTGGTGTATGAAACAGTACCACGTTTGTAAGATAGAGGGAGCTGGTAATGCTTAAGGCTTAGTGGATACTGGCCGCGCCTGTTGGATGAAGTCTTACTGAACTCACTTGCCTACTAAAATAAAAACTTATTTTAGGTAACGATAGATGGAGCTGATAAAACGTCGAGCTAAGTTTTTAAATTTTCCTTTCGGTGCTTTAATTTGCATTAGCAAAGGAGATGAATGAAAAAAAAAACAAAATCAAAATCGGTTCATCCATTCGAGAGCTCCGATTCCACAGACACCATACAGAGAGAGAGAGAGAGAGAGAGAGAGAGAGAGAGAGAGAGAGAGACGTCAAACTTATAACACCCGTCGTTTTTGCGTCGGGGGTTAAAAAAGTAATTTGATTTCGATGACTTATGATGAGGTATATTTGATTTTATTTTATTTTCGCTAGGTGGAGACGGGCGTCCGTGAAGGGCAAGAGGTGTCAGTGCACTACGACCCCATGATCGCCAAACTTGTTGTGTGGGGTCGCGACCGCAGTGAAGCGCTCGCTAAGACCAGGGCTAAGCTTTCAGAATATCAAGTAAGTGGGAACATCATTATTATTGTTATGTTTATTTTTTAACCAGACTAACTATACAATGGTGGATTGAACTTGCTAGTCTTGCTAATCCAGACCGTGGGGCACCAGCTCTTATAACAGGGCAGAAGTTGAACTGTACTATAGTTATGCAGTAATGTGCCTTCAACAACTATTATCTGTTCGAAAAGTATCAGATGAAAATGTACATAAATAGATCATAAAAAATAAAAAGTGCCTGTGGATACCAATTTGTAGTGCCACTGAGTGCCACTTATAAATTGAGTGCTTTGATATTTTTGTTTAGTACTTATACTCGAAATTCTAATTTCGAGTCACTTTATATAATGATGTTTTTGGAGGTTAATTTTATAACCTCAATTTTCGTCGATCATTTTTCAATTACAATTTAATCATGTTAAAAGAGTAGTGACACAAAATTGAAACCTTCTGAATAAAGACGTGGCGAAGGCACGTTTTTATAAAAAAAAAAAATATATATATTTTCTTTTGTGTTTGTTTAATTGTTGCGTAAGAATTCGTCCTGAAAAGGGTTTACGGGTTAGGTACATTTTTATCAAATAGTTTTGGAGCAGACTATAACTTCCTTAGTTTTATACTCATCATACAAACTCAACAACGATAACTCAATTATTTTAAAAATGCCTTTTAAATATTTTTTTCCTTTCCAATTGTATAACTTTTATTTTATTTTTATAGGTGGCAGGCCTAGAGACGAACGTCAACTTCCTCCTCCGTCTCAGCGGCGCAAGCGCATTCGTAGCAGGCGACGTGCACACTTCGTTTATTCCACAGCACGAAAGCGAACTGTTCCCACCAAGCGACTCCGTTCTGGGCGAAGAGCGAGCCATACAGGCGGCGCTAGGACATGTAAGTATACACTCATCGCGCTGAACATAGGCCCCTCCCTATCTGGGCCCAGCTTCTCGTTCTTGAGCACTTAGAACCGCCGTAGAAATCACTAAATACGTTTAGCGCTAAACTTATTCATCATCTTATGATCATTATCCTACCCTTATCCCAATTAATAATAATAATACGGGTCGCCGCAACATGTATTTTTCTTCCGTACATCTCTATTAGCCGTCAGCTCTGTAGTCAGCCCCTTTCTTGCCATATCATCTTTTAAACAGTCCATCCATCATTCCTTTGGTGTTTCCCTCAATATTAATCTCAATAACACACAATCCTCCTCTGTCATCTTCAAACGATTGACAGAAACAGAACGTGCTAAACATATTTAGTCATTTCTGGTGCAAGCTAGTCGTAGAACAAAATGACGACTAAAATGGAATGTGGTCTGCCTGCTCCAGTCTGTAAACGTTGCTCTATGAAAGGTTTAATTTTAACATTTATTAAGTAAAATACTTCTACGACAGTTTTTATCACTTTTTTTAAACCATAATTGGTTTTGCTGCTTATCATGTTGCTGTGTTCTAGATAAAGATAATAGGATTCTTGATTCTTCTAGCTGATCAGCAATCAACTGTCAAGTACTGTGACGGACAACTGGAAGGGGATCTCAGTGGAGCCTCAGGCGTGGAGACCTAACTATGAGCTGCAGAAAACTATTCCCTTGAGGTTCGACGAAAAAGGTGAATAATTAATAATGTTTAAAAAAATGTAAAGTATAAGTTTTTATAAATGATAAATGATTTATTTTCTGTAAGTAAGTTTGCACAAACACTTTTACACGTCAATCATACATATTTTATAAACTAGATTAGGTCGGTTGTTTTGAAGTCCGTCTGTCATGTTTAAAAAAAGTTGTGCATAAGCCTCCTAATATTTAACTAACGTAAGTGATTCATGCTAAGTTGACTAATGAAACACTCCTGATGTGCCATTAGTCAACTTAGCATTAATCACTGTGAGTATTCCACTTATGATAAAATTATTGAAGAATATTTGATATTTCTATACTCATTGAATTAATCATGCCTTCAGTAAATGAGAAAAGGGTACAAACAAGTAAAGCACATATCCAACTAAAACATCTTTCGATAATTTTGTATCACCACCTCTTCGCAGATCTCACAGTAACAGTCCAACACGAGCGCACACCCAACCTATACAGAGTTAAAGTCAGAGATGGCGAATGGCGACAAGTGGAAGCAACACTTGAAACCACCGAGAGAGGACTCAGACTGCAGACGCTCATAGGCGACAAGAAGAGCAACGTGGGACTACTGACGCACGAGGAACAAGTGCACGTGTATGACGAGGTAAGGACACTATGTGACAGTGCTGTATCACAAGTTGAAGCATTGCTACAGGCCACCAAGAGAGTACTCACACTGAACACGCTCATAGCGGCAAGAAGAGCAACGAGTGCACGTGTATGACGAGGTAAGGACACTATGTGACAGTGCTGTATCACAAGTTGAAGCATTACTACAGGCCACCAAGAGAGTACTCACACTGAACACGCTCATAGCGGCAAGAAGAGCAACGTGGGACTACTGACGCACGAGGAACAAGTGCACGTGTATGATGAGGCAAGGTTAAAAGGATGCTCTCATAACATCACAAAATAAGGTAATCTTTAAGGGACCTAATAGGGTGCATAACCTTCCTGCCACTTTATAATGATTGACTGAGATGGTCAAAAGACGAGTGTGCATCGGTTGTCTCTGCTCTCTTCTGGCATGTATTTATAAAGCCGTGTCTCCTGCGCGTGTTTTTTCGAAACATTAAACAGAAAACCTTACATATAAACATTTGTTTTCATACACAAGCTGTCTCCTGCGTATTCAAATATTTTTAGATTAGTGTTAACTATTCACAAGATAATATAACCTCAAAACCTGTGTCAGTTGGAATTCAAAATGCTAAATGCTTGATGTGCGCGATGTGCGTAGGCGTGGCCGCGTGGCGGTTGAAAATGAAACAAACCCTTCCCCTCTTCCGCGCGGGGAATGTTTTCCATGCAGCTCGGAAAATAAAAACATCGTTTTTCATACACAAATGTGAATGACCACAACTCTTTGTTTTGATGTGTTTGTGTAATGTTTCAAAAAAACACGCGCAGGAGACACGGCTTTACAATAACAATCACTGATAACCCAAACTTTTTCTATTTTAAACAAAAACACGCCGCTATTTTCCTTCTGTATTCAGTTTCCTGTACGATTTTGTTCGGTTTCCTTCCCATAAAAGATTTCTAAGTAATTTAATTTTATTTAAAACAAATTTCAGTAAAACAAATGTGAGTTGTTACCTGTTTTTGAGTAAAATTGAATGACCAAATTCTATTAATTTGAAACAAGACAAGAACTCCTAGGCTGTTTTATGGATATGGGTTTATAGATTAAGATCACTGCTACTCCAAATTCCGTTTCGTCGACATGTTAAATAAACTGTTGGGACACTTTCGGCTACCTACCCTATAAAAAGATTCGTAAAAAATTTTGATTTGCCAAGACCAATTTATATCATCTTCATGTTTGTGTCACAGAATGGTCAAACAATAGTGGAGCTGCCTCGACCCAAATACCAGGCTACCACAGTGGACGCGGCTGCCGCTGCCAACAGTGCATCATCACCCACGCCTGGCGTTCTGGAGAGGATACTCGTCAGCAAGGGGGATAAAGTGAGTACAGATGTAAAACAACCGATTTAAAACGTCTTAAATAAAATGTTGCCGTTTTAAACCCCAAATGAATCGTCTTAAACGGTTGAAAACTCGCCTACAAAAATAAAAGAACTGTGTTTTACACTTCATTGTGGGCAATTTTTGGTCACCTGACGTCATGTTTCGTTTTAATTAGTTTGAAAACAATGAAAAAAAAGGTTTATGTACCAACACAGAGTTTTTAACTTATCAATAGGGTTCTTACAACTTTTTTTTTATGGGAAATCATCAAATTGCCTCTCCTGCTCTGGGCTGAGCGGAAGGGCGTGTCAGACTTTTTCTGACTAAAACCCACCCGTGTTCCTTCAGTCGCCTGTGCCAGGGGCCACGGTATCTCTTTCGAACAACCCGCGGCCCAGGCAGGCATCGGCCCTAGCGGACCCCGTCAGTTCGTGCTGACATCTCTTTGAGGCGCACGTGGTGCACAACGCGTCGTCGACCCGGGCCTGGGCCTTACCGGGCGGCGAGCTGCTCATTGCTCGCCGCCCACAAGCCCGCGCCTACGGTGGCCGGGAGTCGGCTATCGACTCCCGTCCAGGGCGTCTCCTGCGGCGACTAGGGTCGTGAGGGCGCAGAGATTGCCTCGTCCTCACGCGCTCCGCCTCCTCCTTCGCGAGCATTACTGCTTCGCAGAAGGGGGTGACGGCCTCCCATGCACTCTCGCTCCGTACCATGGCCTGGACCAGGGCCGGACGCGAGAGATCGCCGCCGCCGATTTGCCGCCACGAGGACGCGGCGCTGCTCCGCCCAAGCTGGGCAGACCTCCACCGTATGCTCCACCGTTTCCTCCGGGCGATCTACACAGTGGTGACACCCTGGCGTTTCCTCCCGCTTTATCCTGAACAAGAACCTCCACAAATGTGAAAGGTGAGGGCGCCGTGGCGCCTCTCTAGCCACTCCTCAAAGAGGGGAATTATCGCAGCAATTGTGGCGTGCCCAGCACTGGGTTGCGACAATCGCACTCTACATGCCGCCATGAGATCCCGCCGGAGCTCTGTCCGCTGTACCGTGATTTCTCACGGCAGCGGAGTTACGCCCCGGCGTTTGGCCTCCTCTCGCCACTCCCATATGTGGGCGAGGACTTTGGCCTGCAGATCCCATGGCGACAATCCGGCAAGGAGGCTCGTCGCCTCAGCGGAGACCGTGTGGTATCCTCGGACCAGCCGGACAGCCATGAGTCCATGACCCTTCTGGGTCATGGCTGTCTTTGCCTTTGGGACGCGTTCAACCGGCGGGCTGGTCGCCGCCTCATGGAACGCGCCCATACCGGTGCCCAGTTAAGGGCCATGGACCGCACGACCCCCGCATAGAGCCTCCGGCTGGAGGCGTTTGTTCCCCCTAGATTGAGCAGGAGCCATGGCCTCAGACTTATGCAAGGCCACCTCGAGTCCCAATTGCCGGATCCCCTCGACGATTGTCGCAACCCCGCGTGTCGCTGCTTCGGCCGCCGCGTGGTGCGACCTCCCCTGCGCTAGGACCAGCGTGGCGTCAGTGTAGCAAACCACGCTGACGCCGCTAGGGAGGTCGGCGCGCAGCACCCACTCGTACCCGATATCCCAAAGATACGGCCCCAACACCGATCCCTGTGGGACACCGCACGACATCTCTCGCCGGTTTCACTATCCCCGGTGACCGGGGTAGATGACGGCCCTGTCCGTCAAATAAGCCTCGATAATGCGACAGAGGTAGGTCGGCATCCGGTGATAGTGCCTTCCTGATGCAACTCCAGGGCAGGGTATGGTATGGAAGGCATTGGCGATGTCTAGAGACACCGCCAAGACAACCCCACCCCGGGCCACTGCATCCCCCGTCGTGAAGGCTCGCACGCGCATGATGGCGTCCACCGTAGAGGGTTCTTATAACTTAGGCAGGTAATACCTACGCTTGGTCGGACGGACCAACTAGAACTAAACCCGTTAAGTATATCAATATCAGTATATCACACATTTAAAAAATCTTTACACAGTTTACTCCGTCATATACCCTACCTCGGTAATATAATTAAGAAAAACAGTCATCAACACCAACCGCTTTAAATCGAAAAAATGGTTTATACTTAATTATATTGACGGTTTTAAACGTTTTTTTTTTTTTTTCGTTTTAATTAATTGGATTGGTTTAATTGGTTTTAAACCGGCCTTACATCTTTAAAAGTGAGTCAATGTCATCGGCCCCATAAACTGTCCCTACTGATTTGTTGATCATAGATTTTTAAGCGCCGCCGCAATTTAAAGCATTCTTTAAACACGCCATGCTTCACTTCCATATTTACATTTTACTAACGTAAATGTTCAACTCCTATAAAAAAGGGAATAAATGTCTTTATTATAGTTACCTCGACATTTTACATTACAATTACATTCAGATACACATATATCACGTACATTTTATTTTTATACTGCATTGTTGTTTAATATCATATTTTTATGACGATAAAATTACTAGCGTAATTATAAATGTAACGTAACACGAATACACTTCTTCAGGTGGTGAAAGGCCAGCCCCTTTTCGTAGTCATTGCCATGAAGATGGAGTATGTGGTGCGTTCTCCCCGCGACGGCGTGGTAGTAGCATTGGCACCGTTCAACCTCGGGGACTCCGTCGGCAAGGGAGCTCAAGTCGTCATGCTAGAGGGAGATATCTGAATATCTACTTCCTAGTCACATCGAGGCTACTGGTTAATATAATACGTACTTACACTATTCAAAATACTATCAAGAACACAGTGGCCCAAATATGTTACCAGTCTGGTTAAAAGTTTTGCGCGTCGGCGTCGTGTAGGAAGATAAGAGTTATTTGGAACTTAAAATGTACTTTGCCCACCTCATAGCGAAATACTGAAATAATAAAACACTAACATCACATTCATAACTTATTTTGTAAAGCTTTTTTTGTGTTCAAACAAAACCATTCCGATAATTCTTACAAGTGACCTCTTTTAAACTACTAATAGGCCATTCACAGTAAGACGCAGCCTTAAACCATTAAATAGTATAAAAGTACACAAAAACGGATTATATTGAGGTTCTTTAGAGGCAATTGTGCAGACAATCAACTAGACTAGGTATCTATTGTGAAGCAGCGAAAGTCATTCTCTGCTAAGTATAAAAGTAATATCTGCAACAAAAAAGGCTTTGTTACATAAAATAAAAGACTGAGCCGATCATAGATAAGATAGCTAAGTTTTATTTCCGAACAATAGCCTACCTAGCCATATAGATGAGAGTTTGGCAGTTGTCTTTATGGTCGTAGGATCTTGCCAGTGGTCGCGAGCCCTTATAAGGTGCGAGGCCCATCGGTTACAAAGCCTATTTAGTAATCCGACGCTGTTATGAATAATTTGTATGAATGAATTGTAATGAGGACAATGATTTTTATTCATTCCAATTTAGCATTTAATGAGAATTAAGTAAAATGTTTAACTTGCCAGTTGCCAGCTAATATTTAGCTGTTACATGGGTCTCGAAATGACGCTTTTATATTTTCATATATGGTATGGTTCCCGTAAACAATTAAGTTTTTTTAAGCTTCGAGAATACGATTTTAATCAATTCCTTATAAAAGGTCATTGTTATACTAGTCGAACTCGCATTATGCATATGAAATGTTTATTTATACATGTTACTGCCATGTAACTATCTATTTTTATATTTTCTGTTAACATTTTAGGTAGGTATAAATATTGTGAAAATCTATTTTTATAATACAGTGTTATCATGTGTTATTTATAAGTGTTGAAAATATAAACTATACAAACGGGAAAGGAAGTGTTATTTAAATCACCTTACACCTACGTTAATTATTGCTAGTGAAGGACGCACTGTAATTAATGAATATTTAATACACCAGCGAACATCCTGATCAAACTACTGACAACATAACTGCACAAACAGAATCATTGAAGCCTGTAAGTACGGCAAGGTACGTAGTTACCTTCGTACCTTTACGTAGTAGGTACATGAGTGGAGAAGCGTATGATTTCTACCGATTACGAGTTTTTAAAGGAAAATCATTCATTTACCTAGTTCTCGACTCCAAGAGTGCCAATATGGAATGCAAAATCACACTATTTTATAATAATTATCATCGTCATAAGAAAAAAGTGGTCCATCCCAAAATAAATTAATCTTATTATTTAGTTTTGCCAACAATATACACACTAATATATTATATTGCCAAGTTTACGACAACGGTAAATTGTCTCAAACTTCCTCTTATAAAATCAAGTCCGTGTTTTGTGTTTCGGAAATACCGTTAAAATCTGTGTAGAATGTAATACATAATTTCGACACTTTCATTATCGGGGGCGTAGCTCAGATGGTAGAGCGCTCGCTTAGCATGCGAGAGGTACCGGGATCGATACCCGGCGCCTCCAATGTTCTCTTTTTGCTTTTTTTCTTAAGATCAATAAATTTGTAGTAAGAGACAATTAGGATTTATTTTAAAAGTACCATTTGTTTTTGTTTCTTTAATCAATTTGTTTCAACTTAATCAGAGGGGTAATTCTCGTAATTTTAAGAACGTTCACAGTCTGATCTCAGTGTCAATCTGTCAAAAATACGTCTATTTTCCCTACATTTTGACAAGTTTTTGACATATGTTTGTCGCCGAGATGAGACTGCGACTAGATTTTGAACGTTTTAAATTACGGGAATACGGGCCCAGATCACAAATCAATCCAATGTGGTTACATACGTTGTTTAAAAATAATGGCTGTGTATTTTTCTTTACATTAGGTCCATTGCTTTGTGCTCGCATGTCACACATTGTGATAATGTAATTCATGGTCGAGGGAGTAAATGTAAACCTACCGTATTGGCATGGAAACAAGGTTTTTATTGATAAAGTATTTTCTTCCGTACCTATTTAAAAGAAAATGTTTCTAGTTTTTATATGCCTACAATGTATATAGCTGAGCTGTTAAGTTTGCATTTAATAGGTAGGCTTTTGTCCCGATCGCTGCAAATAGAACGCACACAACTTTATAACACCAAGAAAAAAACATGAGGGGTCAACTAACTCAGCGGTGAACGAGTTTATACTTGCCTGCTTTGTCAATGATTAAGTATAGGGATTTTAAAGGTCATAGAAACCTCACCGCATGAATATACATGATAATTATGTAGGTATATATAACACTGATTACAACGAGGAAAGAAAGGTCTCCGCAATCACAAACCGCAAATTGACAAGTATTGGACGGGGCTCAAGCCACAGATAGGCACAACATAATAATAGGTAACACAACACCGTTATCAAAGTACAATGTACTAAATTGTTATCATATTCAACCGTGGTTTGCCCTACCATTGCACCGCTGGGACACAAACTTATCTCATGCGGTTGTCGAAACATGCGTTCCCATTGTGCTATTTTTATCAAGCTCCTTTTTTATTTATTATAGTTAGATACCGTTACGATACGATTCATACTAGGTATATACGAGTACTACAGAGTATACATTTCCATTTAGCTAGCACGCGGAAACTTGTAACACCACATTTTTTAGCTTTATGCGAACTATAGATGTAGGTATATAAATAGAATTAAATGCAAATGTGACCGTATATCCGCCAGTACAAGGTACCGTGCGTGCTGATGATTTATTTGCCGAACCGTCGAACGTCGACCGTTCCATCCATGCAGCATGCTCCATGGACGGGACGTTCGAAAGCTCGCTAACCAAAACCTACGTCGTCGTTACTATTTTAGGGACTGTTGAAACTGTTGAAGTTTCACGAATACAAAATATGTAGGTTACGTTTATCCCGGAAGCTTAGCACAAGTGAAATGAGAGCATAAAGTATCTACTTTTAACGTTCATATCTATAATAGCCACATGGTCGAGAAACAAGTATACATTCGAATTAAAACTTGTTTTGGCTGTTGTCTAACTTAAAATTATCTTATTTTGTTACAAAGCAAAGTTGATCAGAGTAGTGTCCAAAGTTGTATGGCAAGAATTACGACAAAATAAACAAGTTCTCTAATCATTTAATTGTTCTTGTTTAATAGACGTCAGTTTTCGTAGTCGGACCGACTCTAATGACCTTGCTTATCGTTATCATCATTAAAACTGTATTAATAATGTCTCACATGTAGTTGTCGTAATTGAACATTATTACAAGCTTTTATTTAACTTTCACTGTTCATATAATGTATGTTTGTAAGTAGCCCGTCAAAATTTGCATTGACCATTTGTGTGTAACTTTATGCTGTGTTGATTGACAATGAAGCACTAATCTCTTATCCGTCATCACATTGTTGTCCAGACGCATCCTAATGTGTATTTATGCTTACCTACTACATGTAGTGTAGGTAGTTACAATACCTATAAATACATTACACTACCAAAAAATTTTAATTACCTACCAGT
Source organism: Apamea sordens (assembly GCA_945859715.1). Lineage (NCBI taxonomy): Eukaryota > Metazoa > Arthropoda > Insecta > Lepidoptera > Noctuidae > Apamea > Apamea sordens. The sequence goes on from OX243987.1 coordinate 12,715,064, forward strand.
CGTCTGACTCTAAAAAAACCTGTCAATTGCGAGTCGAACTCGCGCACCGTAGGTTCCGTACAAATTTGTAGGTTTTAGGCCTTTACTTGGGCTACATGACATTGCTTCTTGCCAAATTTCATGACTCTAGGTCAACGGGAAGTATTCCCCTTGCGAGTGTCAAAATATACGGCATAGGCGGAACATAAACGCCCGTGTCTTTTGATTGCATTGACTTAGAAGTTTGGTTTTTTCACTGTTTCAAAGGGTTTCAATTTCAACTTGATAACTCCATGCGTTCCTAAGTAAAAGGATCTTGACAGACGCACAGACAGACGGACACCGAAGTGATCATATAAGGGTTTCGTTTATCCTTTTGAGATACGGAACCATAAAAAGGATCTTGGAAGACGGAAAACTACCTGATCCTATAAATGAGGGTTACGTTTTTTTCTACATCGAATACCCAAACTTCTTCTCAGTCACATTCAAAGGCGTAAGTAACTGGTACCAATTGTACCATTTTGCTTATTTTTGTATTAAATAATGCTCAAAGATACCACTGTCCAACGTTGTAGACAAAGGCAAAAGCAATTTTGGAACAAAATCTTTTGTTTTGGTGTACATAGGTCCGAAGTCTCTCCTCAAACAAATTGAGCGAGATTCCATTGACGCGCTGCTATTATTATTCTGTGCGCCTTTGTTACCTGCGCCGGGGCCAGGCTCAAGTTTGTTGATGTTTTTTGTAAGCATTCCCGTAACAGCTGATAGAGACAACAAATCCACGTGAACCTACCGGGCTGTCATTGGTTAGAACTTCGGAGTCACCCCAAGTTTTAAGTTGTCGACCCAATACACAGACACCGGCACACATCCACGTCGACACTACTATTGGTCCAGTATGCGGACTATACCTATGCATCTGTTGCCATCTCACGGATGTTATAAAAAATCATGGGGTTGTTACTTGAAAGCTTATTTTATTTGGTGATCGTCGGAACTATTGAATCTCCTATTTACAACTTGAATCTTTCGTCAATATTAAATAACCTTACGCATAAGCTAAGTTTATAAATAGCAGTAAATATGGCTAGAAACGTATTAACATAACTATAGATCTCATAAATAATGAGATAAATTGCTATTAACGTATGAATAACGACGCTTAATAAAATTAGCTGAATGCAAATCATAGTTATACCAGCCACAGCAAATAATATTAATAGTTTATGAATTAATAATGTATTACCTAACTAGTTATTAGGTGTCAGTATTTTACGGTCACGTAGGAGTGTCGTGTGGCAGTCCGCGGTGTGGACAGGTATACGTAATCAATCATGCTTACTCGTGATCTTGATTTTAATTAAGACCACGATAATAATGGACGCACTTCATCATAATTATTTCAATACTGAGTAATATATCCATTACACATACACCTAAGACTTAGGAAGTAGGTAGTTTTTTTTTTTTTGTTTGGCCTTGCTTATCGATTACCATTCCGAACGTACGGCGTGTTCGTTTGGCCAAAGTCAACGTTTTAAATTGTGTCGTAGGCTTAACGCCAGTGATGATTGCTGATGAAATAGTCATTATCGAGGTCGCATAATATATATAAAATATATTACACGGTTTCAACGCATTTAAGTGGTTTTACTTTTTTATGAATTGCAATACAATCAAACGAGATATTGCCAACAAAAGTTGATTTACGCAATACTTATGTTTTAACGGTTCCGATCACATACATAGCTTTGGTTGAAAACGTTAAAGTTTATTTGTTTAATAAATTATGACTATCCGAGTGACCTGATTGATGAAAACCACATGGTAGGTATTAAAGATCAATATTTAGGGAATGAAAAGTTTTTACGCTAACCTAACAGTATCTAACAAAACAAGAAATAATGTATTGATTGGTTGCACCCTTTGAACAATCACCATATAAACGGATGCCTAGGTATTAAGTAAATTTTAGACAAGTTTCCTGTTGATAAGTAGATCGTGTGTCAACAAAATGCAAATTAAAACGGACTTTTACATGAATTATCGAAAGTAAAACTTGGTTTATCAGTTGACGATTGAAATGAATACAGTTATTAATTACTATTTGGTGAGTATTAGATAACCAGATTGTTTGTTTACTGTTCATATAAATTACCTACTTTTCATAATATTTAATTAGTTTAAAAAAAAATTGCTATCGGTAGTAATTACTCAAAAAGCTTTCATACAAACGTAATATTGAAGTTCCACAGTGCAAGCAAATGCAAGCTTGCTCCCAGCAAGTGAATACTCCTGTAAATAGAAAAACAGAATGTAAAAACATGCACGTAAGAAAACGAACAAGGAAGCTAAAAGGCAAAAATAATAGTAGGTAGTTTTCGAATGCACATGCAATAAAATCAAAAGTCATTTATTCAAATTAGGCTGAGAATCAGCACTTTTCGAACGTCAAAATTACAAAAGACAGTCCCCTAAAAACGCCCGCCCTTCACCACTTCCTAGTGCTATCGCTGGGAAGAAGAAGTGGCGCAACAAACTTCCCTGCAGCACAGCTATCTTTTCAGTTAGAAAATACTTGATACTTGATTGAATAAAATACTAGGCGTTAAGTAATTAACATTACGAGGCACATAACATAAAATTAAATTACTTGCAATATGTCAGCTAGCCACTCCAATATACCAACAAATATAATAAAAACTATACGTACTCAAACTGAAAAATAATTAATTAAAATGTAAATAAAAACTTCCTACCTAAATAAAAGCCTCCAGGCATAAAGGGCGTGACAGCTTACATACTTATGCATAGCTGGGCTCAGCAGTGCGATTCTGTAACCATCTCACCGTGAAAACTCAGGTGAAGTGAGCGTGGAGTGAGCTGTCATTCCAACTAATACTAGGGATTGACACTATTGACAGCTCACTCTAAGCTCACTTCACCTAAATCACGGTGAGATTTTTACAGAATCGATCGACTGGTCACACAGCTGTCACTTGAAGTCACAGATGAAAAACTAGGACCATCGAAGTAAAATAAACAAATAAGTTAATAGGCTAATAACAATAACCTGTCTGTAAGCTAATTCTGGAGAAAGAACATGAACATTGTTTTGAGTTAATTAGGGCGACCAACTATTCTTACGTGTAAGTAGTCGTTGATGGAATAGTAAGCCTTTGAACAAAGGTTGGATTTTACTTGAGCTTTAAACGTATTAAAAGGCAAGTCTAGCAAAGAAGAGGGTATCAAGCCCAACAAATGAGTTATGAACCTTATGAAGCCGGTGAAAGGGGGCACGTAGTTTGTCGTTATTTCTAGTGTTAACACTGTGAATATCACTGTTTTTAGTGTACAAGTGCAAATTTGGCCTAATATATAAGATGTTGGCGAAGATGAATTGTGATGCAACCGTGAGAATACCAATATCTTTAAAAAAAATCTCTTAGAGAAACTCTGGCACCTAGCTGGTAAATTTTTTTGCTCGAACAGCTTGTTTTTGAAGGACAAATATATTTTGTATATCTGGTAGAAGTTTGTAGAAGTTATATTTTGTAGAAGTTTGGCATCTACTGTTAGTCCTAGAAAAATTGCCGAGCCTACTGTTTCAAGCACCTCTTTATTTAATACGATGTTGGGTCCTAGATTTCTGACATTCGGTTAAGCGAACTTTACACATTTCGTTTTCTTGGCATTGAGAACTAGGTTATTTGACGTAAACCAATCTGTAGCTATTGAGAGTGCACTGTTTACGGCGTCAAAATCTTGTCTATTCCTGTCTACTTTAAAAATAAGAGAGGTATCATCTGCAAACAGTACAAAATCACAGATGCCCTTCATATGGAATGGTAAATCATTGATATATACTAAGAACAAGAATGGACCCAGTATTGAGCCTTGCGGAACACCTCTGAACTGGTGGCCCGGAAGATTTCGTGCCATAATATACAATAAAATACAATGCTTAAATAAACTCTTTATTGACATAAAAAAAAATGTTTACAAACAAAGTAAAGCCCTGACTCCTGCGCTTGGTAACAACACCTGTGTAACAGGGGCCAAAAAACTAAGCAAGACAGCTAACAACTAAGCAGGCAAGTATTTTAGCACACGTGTTGAAAAACCAGCAGCTATTTGGTGAAAATGCAAGCAAGCAAATCATTTAGGACCGAACTAGCAACAAGCACACGTAGGTAAGTACTTAATTATAGTTACATACAAATAAGCAAGAAAGCAAACATTCTTAAAAATGTCAATATAAAATAATTTATGATCTCACTTGAAGGATCCCGCAGACAGGCGCGACGCGACTACAGCCGATCGATTCTGTAAAAATATCACCGTGAAAATTTAGGTGAAGTGAGCTTAGAGTGAGCTATCTATAGTGTCAATCCCTAGTATTAGTTGGAATGAAAGCTCACTCCACGCTCACTTCACCTAAGTTTTCACGGTGAGATGGTTACAGAATCGCACTGCTGGAACAAATTTTTATGAAAACTACACGAAAATTGTTCCACCAGAATCGCGTTGGACCGTCACGTTCACGCGTCATGTCGCGCCTGTCTGCGGAAGCCTTGAATCGTTATAATATCAGACATAGGTAATATAATCATATTTGCAATGCGCTCATTTATCATAACATCATTTACAACGTCTGCAATCTATTTAACTTATGTAATAGTTTTGTTAATTAAACACATCGTTGCAATATTATGTTAGGACGAAATTCTTTTACCTAGATAAGATAAATGGCAATCATAATACACCATTATTTAGGATCGTATGAATGCTTTACCGTAATTATCTATAGGGTTTAATTAAAGGGGTTTTTCACACCACCTGCTCGCTAACGTTAAATTATACTTATGTCATACAAATTGCAAACCCAACCTAAAGCAAGTGATTAAGCCCTAGGCTCTATTAAATATTGTACTGAATTTCATTATTCGACCTGCTGGTCATTAATGTGATTTGAATTTGGAACGTCAACGGAGAAGATCGTATGGTTAATATTAAAAAAAAAAACTTTTTTATATTAATGTACAGGCCGACCAAAGAGTTCTCACTTCAAAGGTTTTAGTCGCCGTAGAAGAAAATGACCGGTTGCTGAGGCGCTTATACCCCCGCATTAGAATGTTGGATTTGGGCTGATTCTCCATTGACGATATTATACTAGGTACTTATATTATATAATGATATAATGATCTACCCCATTTATTAAAGAACCAACCACAAATGGTGTTATTTGCTGACGATACTTCCTTAATTTTTAAGATAAATAGACGTGCATCAAATCTTGACGACGTAAATAACGCCCTACTGCAGGTACAAAATTGGTTCACTGCTAATAATTTGGTATTAAATGGGAAAAAAACTAAATGCATAAGATTTGCTTTACCAAATGTTAAAAGTAGTGATTGTGACATAGTATTGAACAAAGAGAAACTAGAATTCGTCGATAAAACTGTTTTCCTGGGGATCACGCTCGACTCAAAGCTGCAATGGGGTCCTCATTTAACATCTCTTGCAGGACGGCTAAGTTCAGCAGCTTATGCTGTAAGAAAAATCCGTCAATTTACTAATGTAGATACCGCGAGGCTAGTCTATTTCAGTTACTTTCATAGTATCATGTCTTACGGTATTTTACTATGGGGACGGGCTGCAGATATCGAGTCCATTTTTATTCTGCAGAAAAGAGCCATCAGAGCAATATATGGCCTCCGCAGGCGCGATTCTTTAAGGGAACTGTTTAAAGATATTAACATCATGACGGTACCTTGTCAATACATCTATGAAAACATCATGTACGTAAGGAAAAATTTAAATCTTTTCAATAAAAGAGGTGAAAGACACAACTATAGGACTAGAAATAGGGACCAACTAGTTCAAACAGGTTTCAGACTGGCTAAAGTAGATTCATCCTTCATGGGGTACTGTTTAAAATGTTACAATAAAATTCCTCCCCACATACTCCAACTGAATGAAACGAAATTTAAATCTTGTATTAAACGCACACTATGTAGCCAAGCATACTATAAGTTAGTAGATTACATCGCTGACAAAAATGCTTGGCTCAATGCTGGTCCTGCTCCACAGAGGCGCATAAACTAATTAGCATTCGGAAACATTGTTGGAGCTGCTGAACATTGGAAAAAAAAAAAAAACTATCTTTGCATTGTATAAACTCAATTGCTTAGAATTGTATAATTGCATAGCACACGTGTGAGCACTATGTACTTTCTATAAAGCTACCATTTACTGGGTACGTCTTTCATTGACTTGAATGTGCCCTGGCAGCTGTGAGTATGTCATGCTCACTCAAATGTCTCGCTGGTGGTGGCGTGTGTGTTGGATCATTAAGTTCCCTCCAAAATGGTTGAGCTGAATGGTGCTGATCCATACGTCATGTTCGTGAACGGGCGCCGCCAGTAGGGACTGGTCATCTCTTAGCTGCCTCGGCTTATTTTAATTTTTAATTTCTGAATTGTTTTTGTTTTTTTATAACGGACGCTTTTAACGTGCACGTTCTACATCGTTCTCACATGCTTAATTTCAACACGAATGATGTAATCAAATATTTTGTAACAACTTTATGATTTAAAAGAGTGTCCATGGAGTTTCTTGCCCGTTCTTCTCCATAGGTACCTACGCTTTGGAATGGGCAACTAGCTTCATCTTTCTGACTGACCGACCCTTTGACAATTCAAAAGTACCTGTAATTGGTTTAGTTGAATTAAATGATTTGAGTTTGAGTTTATTGTGTTTTTGATGAAAAGGCTTGAAAGAGTTCAGATTAAAAAAAAAAAAATTAAAACCCAACAGTACGTATGCTTTTTAGTTAAATCTCAGCTTTAATGCCACCAACTGCATCAGACTGCTTAAAAAGTGAGCTAGTTTTGAATCTTAGTTGCAGTCGGGTTTTGATTTTGTCATTTTAACCCTTTCGTGTGTTATATTTTTGGAATCGTCTCCTCAAGCCCTTTATTTTGATACCCCACAAGTAACGTTACTAAATTTTTTTACAAGACCCTACTTGTTTTCGTCTAAAATCCGCCATTTTGATTTTATGAAAACCAAACCTAGCCTACACACGACCCAAAAGAGTCGATAGACACCTCATCTATTAAAATCCAACCAGCCGTTAGGATGCTTTGAGGTTATAAGGAATTCCTCATACAAAGGTACAGACGCCAGCACATCAAGCTACTACGATCTGTCAGATTTCTTTAATAGATTTTCGACTTTATTGCCAAAGAGTTAGGTTCAAGGTTGATTGGGAAAATCTGACAGTTTCGGGTAGGTTGACCTGCTGGCGTCCGTACATAGTTTAGTACGCATAAAAACATAACCCTGTCCTGTCACATTGTCGGGTAAATAGTATATTACACTGCACATAACTAGGTATTTCCCCGGTTATATGTATAGCAGTTTCATGAACTACTAATTCGATAATCGAATTGGTTTTTATTACGTCGTAGCTCCTCGGGAATAAAGGTGTCTCCTCGTCTCGAGCGAGCTTTAATTCCTCACTGCACTCAGCCCCAGCAGTCTCGACATTCATAGCGATCGCTTTACGACCGAGGTCGCAAAGTCCCGAATTGACAGGTGAAATGGATGGAGTGACAGGACTTTGCAACCGAATTCGGTCGTAAAGCCATCGCTATGAATATCGAGACTACTGGGGCAGGTCAGGATTCTAGTCTTAACTCCCTCACTTCACGTAGGAATTAACTCAGAGCCCCCTCGCTACGCTTGGGAGCCCTAGAATCCTTCGTTGCGTTCAGGATTCAAAATGGCGCCCGCGACATTAAGACTGCTTTATCCCCTTAGTGTAATAATCTACTATTATGAAAAATAGGAAAACAATAATCTATACCTATATGTGTATAAAAATTAATCCCTATTTCCCTTGGTCACACCATATCTTGAGAACGACTACCAATTTCATCCGTCTTTTTTTTTAAGTTTTCTAATACTTTTTCAACTTTCTTACGGAAAAACAATTAAGAAAGTTGCGCAGAAAATTTAAGAATTACGCTATTACGCTAAAATAGCTGAACGGATTTAGATGAAATTTGACACATGGGTAGACTGGACTGGAGAAGGACATAGGCTACTTTTCATCCTGGATCGCAGACGAAGTCGCGGGCAACAGCTGGTTAATTGTAAATTCGATGCTGATATATAGGTATTTCAGTAGATACATAATATATATCAGTTGACTCTGAAAACTAGAAATTAAGAAGATTTAATGTTACCCTAACGACACTTGACAAAAAACTACAATTTTATTACCTTTCCCGAAGTGGCAATCTATATCTATACTTATAATAAATCTGTAGAAGTGAAAATTCTGTACATTGAAAATATCAAAAAAATAAATGGCAGGGGGTGTTACTAGACCGACATCGAACCCAAAAATGTGATTAAAACATTTTTGTCTGTCTGTCTGTCTGTTTGTTCAGGCATCACGCAAAAACTACCGGTTCGATTACGATGAAACTTGGTATAATTAGTCTTTAATATCCTGGGCACCACACTGAGTACTTTTTATCCCGGAAAAGTATATACAATAAAAAACAAACTTAAATTTGCGGTTCGATCCCTAGACCAGATTACTGTACCAACCGAAAATAATAAGTTTGTCGTAGGTTACGTCACCCGCAGTGAAGTTCATTTTTATTCCTTTTAGTTTTTAGAGTTAGGTTAGGTTTATTTTTATATAAGTCGTAGATATAGATTTTAATTTTAAAGTATAGGTAGTATATTTGACAGTGTACACACGGCTACACATCAAGCTATGCAAAACCAGTATTAACTGACCGTTCATTGTGAGAAAATATCATACAAAGTGAGGCCAAGACAAACTGGTTTTGTATAGCTTGACGTGTAGCCGTGTGTACGTAGACTACGTAGTGACCGTAGGTTATTTTTCATACCACTTGCTCAAAAAAGTGACATTCTATGCCACAAAAAGCGAACATAACAATAGTCATTTTTAATCTGAGCCCGTATTCCCGTAATTTAAAACGTTCAAAATCTAGTCGCAGTCTCATGTCAGCGACAAACAAATGTCAAAAACTTGTCAAAATGTAGGGAAATTAGACGTATTTTTGACAGATTGAGACTGAGATCAGACTGTGAACGTTATTAAAATTACGAGAATTACCCCTCTGTTAAAAACAGGGAAAGAAAATTGTACTGAATTTCATTCATCCTCTAGGGGGAGAATGTGATTTAAATTTGGAATACTTACCGAAATTTATACTGAACTACATCATGTTTACACCATTGAGTTTGTTTGTATATAAAGCATTATACATCTTTTTGAAAAAGAAATACGCACTTATTATGCAGTTATGATTATTAAATAAAATTACGAAAACCGACGAGGCCGTATGAGCTTGATGCCTTTCCTTTTCCGACAAAAAAATATTAGTCTAGGAATTTGCGTTAAGTTTATTTTTTCGCAAATGGTACGAAAAGTAGAGTATTTTCCTCGGTGATAAAGCTGTCTCGGTGATAAAGAGTCTTGGGTGAACTTAAATCCCTCGCTACACTCAGGACTCGTCTTAAATCCCTCGCTTCGCTCGTGATTTAAGTTTTTAACATCCTCGCTACGCTCGGGAGTAAACCTCGAGTCAGGCGTTACGCTCGCGATTTAAATCGTCACCCGCGACAGAAGACACCGCTTTATCCCCTTGGTTAATAATCTACTATTATAATACTGTTAGATAGGATTAGTCATTCGTATAGATATTAGTTTTTAGGGATTTTGCTTATTTATGGAGTTTAGATTAGTTATCATCAGAAATAGGTTTATTTAGGTAGGTAGGTATTTCATTTTCTGTTAGGTATTGAGTTTTTTTTTTAATTAGGTAGGTACTTAGGTAAAGATATCATATAGGTACCCTCTTAATCACCACTAATGAGACACAATTGGTTTTCTATTGCAATTAGCCACAAAGGGCCCGCGAGATAGATGGCATTCTGGGGAAGCACATACATTTTATCCTGTTAGCACGTTCCCGTGGGATAATTTCCGACATCCACGCGGGCGAAGCCGCGGGCAGAAGCTAGTTTACTTATAAGTTTCGTGGATTGACCAGAGGGGCAATTCTCGTAAGAACGTTCACAGTCTGATCTCAGTCTCAATCTGTCAAAAAATACTTCTAATTTCCCTACATTTTGAAAATTTTTTGACATTTTTGTTTGTCGCCGAGATAAGACTGCGACTAGATTTTGAACATTTTACATTACGAGAATTGGCCTTCTGATAACATGCAAGTACGGTTAGGTTTTTATTCAAATCCAAACCTTATATCGCTAACATGGGGCTTTATAGTAGGTTACGTTAATTTACCCTATAGTTAATCATTTTTAATTTTATGGCAATCCCCTGACGCGTATCATTCGAATGGTTTTTTTTTTTAATAATGCCATAAATTTAATTTCCTGAAATGATGTTTTAATAAACTGATCATTTATTTATCAGACTCGTAATTTTGTTACTTTTTTAATAATAAAAACGTCATAAAGATACCTTTTTTTTTTTGAGGATGGGAAATCATCAAATGACTCCTCCCGCTCTGGGTGGAGCAGAAGGGAGTGTCAGACTCTTACTGACTAAAACCCACCCGTGTTCCTTCCTTAGCCCTTTATGTTCCAGGGCAGCGGTAACCCTTTCGGACGATCCCGCTACCCTGGCAGGCTTCGGCCCTATCGGGCCCCGTCGCTTATGCTGACATCTCTTTGAGGCGCGCGTGGAACACGTACACGCCGTCCGGCACGGGCCTAGTCCTGATCGGACGGAGAGCTACCCATTACTCTCCGCCCGCAGGCCCGCGCCTACGGTGGCCGGGAGTCGTCACGCGGCTCCCGACGCCCGGAGCGTCTCCCGCGGCGGCTGAGGCGTGAGGTGCGTTCCCTCGCCCACCCCGCCACCTCCTTCGCTAGCATGACTGCTTCGCAGAAGGAGGTGACTGCCTCCCACTCCCTCTCGCCCCGGACCATGACTTGAACCAGGGCCGGACGCGAGAGGTCGCCGCCGCTGCCGATCGCCTCTACGAGGATACGGCGGTGCTCTGCCTAAGCGCGGCAGACCTCCACCGTATGCTCCACCGTGTCCTCTGGGCGATCCTGACAGTGGTGACACCCGGGCGTCTCCTCCCGCCTGATGATATGCAGGAACCTCCCGAAACATCCGTGTCCGGAGAGGACCTGCGTCAGGCGGTAGGTGAGAACACCGTAACGCCTCTCTAGCCACTCCTCAAAGAGGGGTCTTACCGCCGCTATCGTAGCGTGCCCTGCGCTGGGTTGCGATAGTCGTTCCTTCCATGCCACCATGAGATCGCGCCGGAGGTTCGTCCGCTCCGCCGCGGTTTGCCACGGATGCGGAGTTTCCCCCCGGCGTAGTGCCTCCGCGCGCCAATCATATAGGCGCGCGAGGACTATCGCCTCCAGATCCCATGGCGGCAGTCCGGCAAGGAGGTTTGCTGCCTCGCCCGAGATCGTGCGGTAGCCCCGGATTAGCCATGGGCCGCACGACCCCCGCGTAAAGCCTCCGGCAGGAGCGTTTGACCCCTCAGGTTGGGCAAGAGCCGCTTTAGGGCGGCCCCGGCCCATTCTAGTTTGGGAGCCAAACGTCGGCCCCCAAACCGCCGCCGCCGCCGCCGCCGCCGTCGGCGGTAAAGATACCTGACATTCAAACGTTCCTTAGATCATCATCTTCATCATCTGCCTAGCTTTTTCCCAACTATGTTGGGGTTGGCTTCCAGTCTAACCGGATGCAGCTGAATACCAGTATTTTACATGGAGCGACTGCCTATCTGACCTCCACAACCCAGTTACTGGGTAATACGATACCCCTTGGTAAGACTGGTTGCCAGACTTTCGGGCTTCTGACTACCCGTAACCGTAACGACTGTCAAAGATCCACTGGTGGAACTAGTGAGAATGATCCCACGAATGACAGCCGGGACCAACGGCTTAACGTGCTTCCCGAGGCACTGAGGGGCTCGGTATGTAAAGATGGTCATCCATCCACAGACCAACCGCGGCAAGCGTAGCTTAACCTGACCGATCGACCTGTGCGGCTATTATTATTTAGCCACGGGCCCCTCCAAACGTTCCTTAGATGAAAGTAATAAAATATGTCACTTTGTATTTATTATATTCATAAAAAACTACATAAACAAAAAATAACCAATCTCATCTTAAAACAAAAAGAGAAAAGCATTTTTTTTCTACCACTTTAAAATTTTCTTGAGTTTCAGTACTTTGTATTACCCCCACGGGCTGTCATCACTGCGGTTATGCGGTTTGGCATGCTGTACACCAAGTTTCTTATACGATGTTGGGGAATATTCTCCCATTCCACTACGAGCGCAACTTTCGAGCTCTTGATACGTGATCGGCGAAGGGTTTCGGTGTCTCACATATCGTCCGAGCTCGTCCCAAGCATGCTCGATTGGGTTGAGATGCGAGCTGCGTGCTGGCCACTCCATACAGTTAATGTTCACTTCTTGAAGGTAGTCACAATTTCACCAGTATGAAAGAAAGAAAGAAAGAAAAAGTATTTATTGTATGAGGCATTGTCGTGCATAAAAATAGCATCCTCTCCCAAATTGACCATAATTGGATCCACGTATTCGTTTAGGATTGCTTCCACCTATCTTTCGCTAGTTATAGTGCCGTTTTCTATAACCACTTGCTCTGTGCGACACTCTGCAGAAATTCCGGCCAATACAAGTACGGATCCACTGCTATAGGCCACTTTCTCTTCGATGCATGCTTGCTTGAATCGCTCCCCTGGTCTTCTATATAATCTTGTTTTTCCGTCGTTCTTATAGAGTATTCTTGATTCATCTGAGAACATAACTCTTGAACAATCTTCAATACTCCAATTTAAGTGGTTCCGGGCATAATGTTAATCTCGAAATACGATGCCCACGCTCCAATTTAGGGCCGTTTGCAGATCCTAATGGTTTTAAATTTGCTTCAGCAAGTCGACATCTTACAGTCCATCCACTTGGGTTACTTCCTCCGAGGCGTCGGAACTGATATGTAAGTGCAGTTCCTGTGAGAAAGCGGTTTCGAAGCATTATGTTGACCAATTATCGATCTTCTCGTGCTGTGGTTCACCTGGCCCTGCCTGTTCCTGGTCTGCGTAGGTTGGAGCCGTTTTCCTCGTAACGTCGGAGAACTCGTTGTACAGTTCACAGCGACACACCAACTGCCCTTGCTGCATCACGCTGACTCCGGCCGATTTCCAGCATTGTGAGAATTCTGGTGCATTCTTCAGGTGTAGCGATATTATAACAGCTTCAATAATGAATATTGAACATCAAAAACGCTGTTTAAATACCTTTTTTATATGACAGAATAGAAACAAAAGCCTAAACAGATGCATAAAAATCGTAGTTCCATTTACAAAACTCGCATTTTTTATTTTGTGTTCTTTTATAGAATAACTTTACAGTAACTAAGAAGTTTTATAATTGTCTGTTAAACACAATATATTGCATTATGCTAGCATTCTTAGTTTCCGAGACTTTCAGAGGGGCAATTCTCGTAATTTTAAGAGCGTTCAGTCTGATCTCAGTCTCAATTTGTCAAAAAATACTTAAAATTTCCCTACATTTTGACAAGTTTTTGATATTTGTTTGTCGCTGAGATGAGACTGCGACTAGATTTTGAACGTTTTAAATTACGAGAATTGGCATTCTGGTATCTTTATGAGGCCCTAATACTCTGGAGTGTACTTATTATAAATATCGGATTTTTACGAACCCTACTTTCGGTCATCTATATCCAGCGGGGTAATTGCGTAACACACTATCAGTAGACATGGGTTTCATTTTGACAGTTCAACGACATTCATTGCGTTATTTACGTTGTTGAGCAGACATATTTTTCGAACATATGAAGCAATGGATTAGCAATATCCTTCAAAATGATTCAGATTGAGATTGATAGTGTATTACGCAATTATGTTGCAGATTCCCGGATATCAACCGAACGAAAGTCTACCTACTGTCCTGCCCACCACCCAAAACATAGCGTCCGAGCCAGCTACCCACCACTTTGTTACTCTTTAGAGGGGATCTTATTATATTGTATCCCCCAGTCCAGTATCCAACCTCTGTCCACCACCATCGAAACTTATTTCCGTTTTTTAGAAACATGAAGGTATACCTACGTGCCTTTGCGCGTATGTCGTTGTCAAACGTGATATATTTTCATTTTGGACACGTACTTTCTACGAAATTCCACACATATTGCGGAATAGGTAAAATTGTAGGAGAATAATCTTTCGTTCGTGGAGTATAATGCAACGATATTTTGTTCTCACTTAATGTAGAAAAATTATTGTTATTACTTGACTATGAGATGTTTCAAAATTTAAGTTGGTATTGAATTTTAGACAGTAAAACGAATTAGAATACTTTAAAATCAGTTGGTTTGTTACGCTTTCCCGCTAAAACGGCTGAACGGATTTGAATGAAATTTGGCACATGGATAGACCATGACCTGGGACTGCTGGGACTAACCCAGGTAACTTAGGATACTTTTTATCTCGGTAGTTCGTCTATGTAGTTCTAAAATAAGGCAGCAAAGTTTAAGGGCCCGTATGGTTGCATCTCTGGCATCCATACCGCGCAGACCAATGAGGTTTTATATATAATATCATTGGCGCAGACCTACATTTTTCTGTCTCTAAGAGCATGTCTCTAAATAATCTTAGATATTTTCCATATATCATACACGTTTTCAGAACAAAGCATGTTCCATTACCGTCGGAGTATTTTAAAATTCTTGGCATTAGCAATGAAACTTCATTTGCAGAAGGCTAAATAAATGATTTGATTGATTATGATTATATCATTATATATTTTTTTTATTTTATTACTTTTCTGTTCTTTGTGGTGAGGTTCAAAACAATTTGTCATTACCATTACTAATTAAACCTAATTTCTTCCGTGGGTAGGTAATTAGGTACTTTGTATTTTTTTTTTTTGTAAGCTTTTTATCACATGTGTTTTAAATTCTAAGCTCGTTTTAATATTACCTATCCAATATTACCTCCATAGGCTTAGTATCGGCAAAATGTCTAGCGAAGGACTCTGCCGTTGGACCCTACAGGGTTAGTTAAGAGTTTAATATGCTTAAATTTCTATTTAGTAACAAGCAATCATTGCTGCATGATACTTCTATAGTTAAACATCTCAAAAGACTATTAAGAACTTGACTCTGGGATTACGTTTAGAAGCAGCCACAAGTCACGACTTCGAGAATAATGAGGTCGTAAGACATTTACTGCTCATTTGTATGGTAACACTGGCCGGTATAGGGCCAGGCTAGATGCAAATTAATGTTTGAAATGGAAAGTACAGTTCGACCTGAGTGCTGCGGATTTCTTAACTAAAACCTTATCGGACTCATATGACCTTAACCTATAAGAGGAATGATTAAGGAAGGGCTCTAAATAATGCTACAACAAAAAAAATATCAACGGGTTGCACTCCGGGAGTGCCGGCAGAAGTGAAAACTTGAATATTAACGTTGTGCATTTTTGATATTTTGGAATACGTTCTACTCTCCCTCCGTCTTACGAATTTTCGATCAGCCGATCGATTCTCTAAAAACCTCACCGTGAAAAGTTAGGTGAAGTGAGCTTAAAGTGAGCTGTCAATAGTGTCAATCCCTAGCATTAGTTGGAATGACAGCTCACTCCACTCTCACTTCACCTGAGTTTTCACGGTGAGATGGTTACAGAATCGCACTGCTGGTCACGTGTCCTGACGCGAGCTCCGTCTTATGAATTTTCGATCAGGTCACGTGTCCTGACGCGAGTTTAATATTTTTTACTCATCACAACAAAAGTGCACAACGCCGCTAAAGAAGTTTTCACTTAAAAAAATACAAAAAATTCTTCAATGAACAGTTACAGTAAAGGAAATAGAACAACAATTTCCTCTAGGAGTAGTTTAGAAACTAAAACGAGTCATAAGCAGATTTTGTAGTGACGAAATCTGCTATGACTGTTTTAATTAGGTACATTTGTCAGCTTTAATGAAAGCTGACCAATGTTAAAAATATTTAAAGATATCACGCGAAAACTGTTTTTTTATAGTTAAAGACTATGTTAGTAAACAATGAAGTCGACACATATTAATAAAAGTTTCGTCTCCATTCTTACGGACAACGTGGGTTTGTTTACTGAAGACAAATTTTGACGCACTTGATAAATACCTAGAGAGTAACCTCTATTCATGAGATTCGTTTGTCGGGACAAAAGTTACGTAAATGTATTTACACTGAACATCATAACGTAAACAAATGTGACCATAAACTTGATAAACATAGAGTATAAGTAGGCACACGGAATAGTTTGGTTGATGACGTAATGCCTCCGTGCGCGCCAGTTCGCCGGCCATAACTAAACATGTGACGATAAATTGCTAATTTTGGTAGCATTACGATTTTCTATAAAACCTGATGTTTATGAGTTCTTTTTTTGTAAAGAATTTATTTCATATATGGTACTTATACATGTGTAACAAATCAGCGGTTTTCTTTATTCTTGAGCTTATGATGAAACTAGGTCACTATGCCTATTATGTTTTGAACAAGTGGTAATACATGTGAATTTTAACTAAGCCGGTGTTACACGTATTTCTGAATTAGTTATTATGCATAACAAATAAGTATCGTTTACATTCTTTTCCTTTAATTAAGGAAAGCAGAATATCAAAATAATGGAACTTTGGTGTAAAAACCTCTTTGGTCTTTGGACAGTTGAAACAACTGCTTATCGCCTTTATTTAGTCTTGCAATAGCAATATTTATGTCCTGTGTTTTCTACCACAAAAGACAACATGCTAATTGATATGCTTATAGTATTAAAAATGCTTCGTTACATAATGTGATTTTTTATTTCATTAGATAACCGTTCAATACACCCTATATGTATTCCTATTATTTATTACTGAACAGTGCACTATTTTACTTCATTATAATATCGATGAGGCCAACTTACTAAACATTAACAATAGCTTTTTTAGGTTATGATCGTTTTTCTGCCTTCCCGCTAGACGAAGTATAAATTATTACTACCACTGTAATCTAGAGATGTTAGGGAACAAATCAACATGCGTTTCACTAATAGACGCCACAATTTTTGGTGGGCTTAATTTTCTTATGTATAATCGCCGAACAATAAAAATATCTCCTTTGAGCATTCTATCTAACTCGGGCTTTGGGTATACTTAGTTCGCCTTCTCAACAGATGGCGCTGCTTCCTTGCTGCCACTAAGCATAGAAAATAGTTCTCGTATTCTGCTGTTTGGACTTTGGATGTTGCATTCAAGTGTTTCTGTAAAGCGAAGCAAATTATCATTGTGCTGAAAAATACATGAGTTGGGCACCTCCACAACTATCATGATGTTCCAATTTTCAGTTTGTTTGCATGGGGTACCAAGACGAGAGTAAAAAACTTGAGAGGTGTCAAGGGACACCCGGATGGAACGAAGTTCAAAGAGAGAGAGAGACAGACAGAGAAACACGCGCACGCCGCACGGCTTACAACTATAGCAAAAAGTGTCGTTCCAACTTTTGGTCTTAATTTTTTCCGTCTAGCCTCCTTTCGCAACGTTAATCATTATACTTTGGTTATTGCAATGTGCATAATTAAAGGGTAGGTTTAGTATTGATTCAAACGGAGCAGCAGAATATTTTAAAAGTTTTATATACCTACGCGAAACAGGTCTTGAAACTTTTCATTTGCATTTATAATTACGAACAGGTACAGTATCCGGATACATAACATTATCATCGTGCAAATATTATTGTCAATTACAAATTTGTGCGTAGTCGTAGTCGTAGTTGGGTCACGTTAACTGCGTTGCATAAGTGGGTGCATCTGCTTGACATTTGAATCGACCCCGAATCCGAATAGAAACTGTGTCACGTATGAAGCGTCCGCGGACAGTGGGTACGGGCGGCGTCGGTGCGTTGTGCAATCCCGTTAGCGCTCCACGTGCGAACCGAACCGGCGCGCCTCAATGTCGCCCGTGGGCGGCTGCCCTCCGCGTGCCGCCCGCCCTCCCGCTGAACATAGCGAGTGCGCCCGAACGCCGTCCGAAGAGCGCGGGCGGCCGAGCACCCGTCTAGCTCAGGCGCGCCGCCGTGGACTCGGTCGTCTCGCTCGCGCGAACAGCTGAGTATCAAAACAAAGGAGCGAGACGGGCGGTCGCCGCTCCCGCTCGCCGGCCGGCCGGTGTCGCCGGTCGCAGCGCGCCGCACGCACTCGAGCCAGTTCGTGTTCGAACCGCGCTTATTGAGGTCGTCTGCTGCGAGCTCGGTTACGAAGTTTAGTACCGCGAAAGGATTTTCCTTTGTCCCGATCCTCGAGGACCCTGCCCTCGTATTATGTTTCTACGCGAGAGCCGCGACCAGCCCCGGCCTACTGAGGAGCCGGACCGCGCACAGCGTGCCGAATCGCGTCGAAATTCTGTCAGTTCTCCAAAATTCTGTGACGGTTATCCCGCGAAACGCGTACGCCGGGCGATTTGAAATTTTTAAGTGAAGGTGTGAGTAGAATTTTCCAGGCCACCAGACAGTGGTGTGAGGCCGCAAGTGTTCAAGTAGTAGAGTGAGGACTGAGCACCATGTCCACGGGCAAGCGGCTCGCGAAGCGCTCCATCATCGGGACGCGCGTCGCGGCGCTGGGGGATGACGGACTGTACTACTCGGGGATGATCCAGGCGGTGAAGACGCCGGCGCCATTTCCGGAGAACAACAACTGTATCAACCTGACTCCGAACACTCGTTACACAGTGCGTTTTGACAGCGTGAAGATGAAGAACCGCGAGTACCGCGACGCCGAGCTGATCGGGCCCGGTTTCCGCGGCATGACGGGCGTGCGCCTGCAGGCGGGCCAGCGCGTCTTCCTCACCTACAACGGGAGGGAAGTGCGCGCTGACGTCAAGCAGCACGACTATGACACCGATGAACTACGCGTCCAGGTCCACTCGCCCACTAATGAGGTATGTTCTCAGAACTGTTCATTCAATAAGTATACATAGGCTGACGGCATAACATAATAAATTCTAAGAAAATCAGTTGAACACCTTTTATGTTATGTATAGGTGTATAGGTACCAAAATATAAATTCACGGAGCTCAAGGAGCTCTATGTAGAGTCTAACTACATAGTTGAAGTTAAAGTTATTTTATCATTTTCTATCAAAAGACATCAACGATAAAAATATTTAGGAGACTGATTTTGAAACTTAAAAAATTACCATGCCGGTATTTAGTCCTGCTTTATTTTTTTTACAAAAGCAATAATAAATAGTTCGGGGTAGATAACACATGCGTAGACAATGATGGATATGCATTTATTTATAATTGGAACGTTTATTAGTGTGCGTGTGGACAGTGATCGGTTATTTGTAGTGTATGCAGTTCGGAGCGGTGTTGTAGTGTAGCGGAGTGGTGGAGCGAGCTATTGACCCCGCTCCACGTGCAGCGAGCGGTGCGCGATGCACCGGCGAAGCATCGCACGCGCCCATGCAACCTATCGCAACAGACAATACACGCGAGCACGACTACCCCGCCAGTGGTCACTTTTAAGCCACCGGCACATTACTGTGTTGTGTTGTGTCGTGACGCGGAATGCACCAATCAAACGTATCTGTTCAGGACGACGTCAAATCACAGTGAGTTTTGATTGGCTAAAACTGCATCCGAGGGCGACACAACACAGTAATGTAAATCCGGCCTTACACGTTGCCGACTATACAGTAATGCATAACCGTTCACTAATCAGTTCCACTCGTTCCCGAGTTACATGTCTATTGGTCATGATTCAATTATTGAAATCTATGACATCATTTTTTGTTACCAAGCTACGCTTACTATTAGATCGGATGAATAATTTTCCTATGCAAAATGAGTAGCAGGCATAATACATAGGTACCTACACATAATATTGTAATGTTGTATTGTTGTAACAGATCACAAAATTTATAAACAAATGATCTGTTTGGCCAAACAGGAAAAATATGAATAACTGTGTTAGGTAGGTACGGACCTACCGAACACAATTCGTATTTTGAGTTATATTATAGTTTATATATGTGTTTAGTACCTAGGTACATTGTCTAATTCAAAAGTGCACTGTGTACCTAGGTAATAATTATGTATTTAATATTTAAACAATGGAGATATTAAAATAGCTTAACTTCAAGGGCAAAGATAACACTCTCGATCATTAAAAATGCGGCAGCACTCGCAAGGTGATGCCTTTATCATTGAAAATATTAAATGCATTTCAATCATTCTACAATAGAGATTAGATAAAGCGGTGGGTCACAACCACAACACAACACCAATACACTCGGGTCTCGGCACACACGCGCAGTGGCGCACTATGCACAGTGCACTATCGACGAGATAAACGGGAGTACACGTGTCGCCGCTGTTACAGTTACTTGTTGAAATCAACTCGGCACGGGTTAATGCGTAGCACGTATTTGGCGTCGCGTCGGTTAGAAGACGCATGCGCTAAATTTTATAAGCTGGTCGGACCGTTACACTAAGTTTACTGCGCGCCATGTAACAGGTAGCCAAAGATTACAATAATCAACTCCTCCGGCACTTCGCCACAGATTAAAAGTAGAAGTACGTAGTTACCTAGTTACTGTCCGACGCCGGCCGGCCGGCGCGCGCGCCTCATGCGTCATCAGCATCGGCCGGCTTATCGCCCGGCCGCAATTTGTGTACACAATATTAAATTTATGTTTAATTTACACAGTCGATAATTGGCCGGTTGACCCGACTCAATATTTTAATCTGACCGTCAATTTGTTTGCCAAGGCTCGATAAAGGTTTTGCTGGCATTACCTTCGTTTTTATATTTCCACTATAATATAAAGCACTCAATTTATGCGATCGCTTATGAGATTACAAACTGAAGTTCTTGAAAGCTAAATAAAGACCTTCCGAGATGAGTTTGAGTCATAAAATAAAAATGACTTTATACAAAGAATTTGGGGCGCAACAATAACGGGAACGTACGAAGTAAAGCAATTAAAATGAGTACCTACTCATTAGCTTATGTTTACTAACATCATTCAGATAGGTTCGAAAAACAAGTTGTTTTCAACGTTTTCCTGAAAAGATCAAGAAAGTAGTGGCGCAGTGATTTTACAACAGTAATACTAATAACAATAAGGAAGCGAGGTGCGCGCGCGCAGGCCTTGTGCCGTTGTGCGTAAATAGTGACGTAGCACGCGATACTAGCGTGACGCGACGCGACGCGCGGCCCGCGAGTCGCCACTTTAGTTAATTCATAGAGATGATGCCATGTTTACGATCCATCATTATTTATCTATTCGTAGCGTGTAAACAGCTACCCTAACATTTTATAATGTTACCATGATACAACATTAAACTACGAACAACAAGAATATCATTCATTTAATTTCAAAACGATTAAACAAATAGCTGCTACTAGAAAAACAATCTCACAACCAAGAACGTAAACGCACTTGTTTACTAGTTCGAATGCCGGTGTATTGTGCCATTAATAATAGCCAATTAGGTATATCAAACAGTTTTTGCGTCACCCCGTGGTAGATAGAGCAACGCACTTCATGAAAACAACTTGATAGATAACACGCGATCGAACAACAACAACACCATTCAAATGCTTATTTTTTTATACGACGCAAAAATGCAGGAGAAACCCAAAATGAGATAGGAATTATTGAAAAAACTTAACTAATTACAGCTACAGTCGATTTATCAAAGAAATGACGCGCGGTATTTCCCAGGTGCCGCTCTGTGCGCTCATAAGCGTCAGCACTGACAAACCCGCTCTATACATATGTACAGAACCGACACACGATCAAACAAAACCTCTCGCTGACTCACCGCTGCATTCATGTTCGTAAACAACTATTATTTTACCGGCAAACCCGGACAGGGGAATTACGTAATGAATAAATAACTGCATATTAACTCGTATTAATATTAATTAACGTATCTCCTTTTCTAAATCATCTTTGTTACATGACTTGCAACACAAAGATGTAATACAATATTAATGCACCGAAGCATCATAGATAACGTTTAAAATAACATGAAAACCGACTACGCCATCATAACGTCAGGCAATAAGATATAAAAATAAAGAGCGCTCGGCTGAGAAATAAGGTCACCGGCAGGCCCGGAACCGAGTAACGGTATTCGTTACAAAATCGCGTCAAGAATTATTTTCACGTGCGCGTGGCGCCCGGCGGCCATACCGTTAGCCGGTGGCGGCCCAACATCAGCTAACCTTACCACAGGCTTGTCCGCCGTTAAGTAGAACACTTATAGCAGTTAATGGCTGCCCGAATTGTTTAGACTAGCAAACACGCATTTTTGTCGTACCTATTCGAAATTTGAACTTGTCTCGAAAATTCGTTGGAGAGCTATAATAAAATACTGAATCTGAATTTATACATGAAAATTACGTAATCCGTATTTAAAGCGATTTCCCCAGTATCGGTAACCGGCGGAACGCCTTTCGTTTGCGGAGGTCGTAAACGGTCCGAAGTGAGCAATGAGTTGAGCCGGCGAGCGGCGCGGCTGCGCGGGCGTCGGCTACCACCGAGTGACGCTCTCCACACTCCGCGACCGCGGCGAGTGTGAAAGTGCTGCTCGCACCTGCATTGTCCATGTACAGTGACAGTTTCAGATTCACTTTACTTGTACCATGAACTACTTTAACTATTGTTACACCTGTGAGCTGTGTGAGCACCACATTCTTGAAAATACTTATGCAACTAACTTTTACAAAAACTATCGAAAGTGACACTTAAATGTCTTTAGTTCCAATTAAAAAACGGAACACTTTAATAACTCATTGATTTTGTTTGCTTCACGTTAAAAGTAAATGTCGGTAGAACTTCAGCTAATAATAGTCCGTCCTTCACAATCAAATCAAACCTGTAATCGAAATCTTTTGAATAGTTTGCCATTTTGCAAATTGATTTCTCTCACAACCTCACCTTTCAATGGTGGGTTACAACAGCATGTGAGTTGATGCGAGGTGTACACAATGAATAAAATTATTACTGCTGAGTGGAATTCACATTAGCATAAAGTTGCATGTAATATAGCTAATATATTGAAATAGCAAGCTATCGCGCGTGTCCGAACAATATAAAGAGTACGGCCTCGGGGTAGCAGACACTCAGACAGTAATAACTTGCCAACAATGTAATTAATATCGCATAACTTATATAGCTAGCGAAAGTAGTTATGATTCAAAAGCGTATTATAAATGCGTTTTCCAGATTTTCCAGTCCAGTTAAGATTTTTTTCGATGGAACGAAGACACTTACGCTCATGGCGCTTACCGTTGCGTGGAGCCGTCGCGTGCTTGACGTAAATTTCACTCAACTGTACAAACTGTACTCTGTTTTCCTAACGCGCCTTATTTGTAATTTGTTTATTTATTGCTGTAGAACCCAATAACACAAAGGTAATAGCAATATTATCTAAAATCTTCGATCGTGATAAATTGCCAATATTTAAACTCCCTCTTAAAGAAAAAACAACACAAAATTAAAGTTAAGGAAGAACGAACGTTCACATTGAATCTATTTCAAGAGTTTCTTGATCAATTTCCAGTATACCTTATGAGTTTTTATAGTTGCCAGCGTAAACGGAACTACAAATAGGCCTTGATGCACAAACCATGGGAAGAGAAAACTACCCGCCCCTTGCGCCGACGCACTAGCTGTAGGTAATCGACCACAGCAACGTGACGATTTGTAACTGCGTCTATAACTACACTATCTAATTATTGGTTTAAAAATATAATAATAGATCTATGCAATGACATTGATGTTTGTTTTGTTATTTTGTCCATGCTTTGCCGAACAAACCTATTTCTTTAATTTCACGGTTGTAACATCGTCTCGTGACACGGTTTCTAAATAAATCAAGGTTGATAAGATAACACCGATAGATACCTATTTGTTAGTGCAAGACGCCACAGAATGTCGAGACACTGATAGCTTACTTAAGGTGCTGGGCCCCGATTTAGGTCACGAGCCGGACGCGTCTTAAAACATTTCCTATGTTTAACTTTGTCTTGGTTGATGCAACTGCAAAACATACTATGGAGTCACACTTATTTCTGTATTCTTTTAAAGTTAAATATCTACGCAGTATTAACCTGTTGCGTGTTTGATCTTATTTTATAACTAGTAAAATATTCAGCTCGCGAGCGTCCACTGCCGCGCTGTGTTGATGTTATGCATGATAACTAGTAGTTAACATAGCCTTGCCAGCTCACATTTATATCGCTAATGCTTCAGTAATGTAACTAATCACGTGTTATATATACTGAAATATAACACATGTAATAAGTATCAGTATCTTGATATATCAAACCGACTCACTCACGCAATTACGTTTACAAATCAAAATCCACCTCAAATCGCTAACCGAATTAAACAACGGTAGTATAATGCCCAATCGGCCGCAGAAACCATTCTCTAATACGTATAAAGAAGTAAATACGCATCGTCTATTTAAAGAAATATACATATTTGGATGTTTTAAAAGCTTCCCATTTTAAATTTTATATTTTGTATTAAATTGTGTAGGTATTATGTAGGTACCAAATAATAACACAACCAAAACTTTGAATTAGGATTTCTAAAATCATAATAAGTACAAATACTAGAGGTTACTTACTAGTAAAAATAGAGCGAATTAAAAATCTTAAAACTAGTGCAATAAAAAAACACTTGTGTCTAATTAAAAACAGCTTTTTACATATCTGTCCTTGACATATTAATAAACGGTAATGATAGTTCCCCTGCTTGGTGATAAAATAGTTCGCCTAATGTATTCGACCCAAATTCGCGCCTAAACAGAGATGATTGACCATTTAACGTTGTCAGAAAACCGTTGCGAATTTTAAAACATTTCTGGTCCATTCCATTCCCTCTAGTTGTCAATAATATGAACCGTGAAATTCCAGACTACTGAAGTGATTTATTCTGATGAAGGATTGTATAATCTATACATGAGTTTCATGGTTTTCATGGACGTTGTTACATTTTTGTTATGCTATAAATATTGGTCCTCCTACGAACGAGCAGCGAAGGCAAGGTCGGCCCTTTGAGTGACCTCATTGCATTCGCCTTGGAATAGTTGCATGATTTATGTCTCTTATCTAAACAGCTAGCAGAACAAGGCGTGAATCTCGCTTCTTTGTCATTTGAATTAGAACACATCTGCAACATTAATTACCGTGAAATTGTGTATGGAAAATTGGTAAAATGCTGTATCAGTTCAGTATTCTTGACTCCTAATTCACAATCCTTAGAACTTGATGCCACAAAGTCGGCTTTTAGCGTCACGCATGTTTTCGCCGGCTGACTCAGCAACGCAAAATAACTCGTTTTCGGTTTTGAGGTATAACAGTAAGACACCGCGACCGTTACTACGTGGGCGAGTGTCACACTCACAAGTCTACAGTTACGACTACGCAATATTATCCACATTTGTATGCCGCTGTCGGCGTCGGCGCTAAACGACGATTAAAGTTTTAGTGTGATCTTGAACATAGGTACTTGTAATTTGACCTGTAGTCAAATTACAAGTATGCTAACAATGGAACGGAGAAGACCGTGAGAAGGAAGGAAACCGAATTCCAACGCAAACAATGCACTGCGTGCTTAGTTAAATTAATAAATGAGATCATGATAATTGAATAAGCGCGTGTCACTTGTTACGAGCTCTTGAATTTGTAGTTTTCTTTGTTTGTCCTAAATTAACAAAGCTGACTGGGCATAGTCGGCATGCAGAGTATGCATAACGTTTCGAAATGTTTTCATATGAAGAGCAAGTTTAATTGCAAGCGTGGTGAGGCGGGGAGCGCACCGCGCTCGCGCCCGCGCCGACATGGTGACCCACTGACCCAGAATCGCTGATATTGAACCAGCAGCGACGCACAACCCGTATTCGAAACCCGACCTCTAGTTGCGTTGTTTTTATTTTACTATTCCAAAATATATCCATTTGATTAAATCCTTTTATATCTAAACTAGCTTCTGCCCGCGGCTTCGCCCGCGTGGATGTCGGAAATTATCCCACGGGAACGTGCTAACAGGATAAAATGTATGTGCTTCCCCAGGATGCCATATATCTCTATGCCAAATCAGAAGTTCAGCGGTTTAGGCGTGAAAATGTAACATACAGTTTCAAGTTCAAATCCTCCCCTTAAAAACTGAATTACCCCTTTTTGTCCAGTCAGTGGTAAATTTTCGACAACTTTACATACTTATTATTAATAGCTGTGCATTGCGGGTGACGTAACCTACGACAAACTTATTATTTGCGGTTGGATCAGTAATCGGGTCTAGGGATCGAACCGCAAAATAAAGTTTGTTTTTTATTGTATATACTTTTCCGGCATAAAAAGTACCCAGTGTGGTGCCCAGGATATTAAAGAATAATTATACCAAGTTTCATCGTAATCGAACCGGTAGTTATTGCGTGATGCCTGAACAAACAGACAGACAGACAGACCGACAGACAGACAGACAGACAAAAATTTTTTTAATCACTTTTTTGGGTTCGGTGTCGGTCTAGTAACACCCCCTGCCATTTATTTTTTTGATATTTTCAATGTACAGAATTTTCACTTCTACAGATTTATTATAAGTATAGATAACAGCAAGATTAAGCAATTATGACGTCATCAAAATAAACCAACGAGTATTACGGATTCCATTTGGAGTTTTATTAACATTGCTGATTTGATGTTACTGAAGTCACGTAAAGATGGTCAAGTAAAGATGTTTTTTTTGCCGCATTTTCATGGCCTTGACTTCAGTCCCATTGAAAGTAAGAATTCATTCAACTCATTGGATGTTGACCTATGGCAGCGTAAATTTTGTTAGTATATTCTTTTAATAAAATAATGAAGTAGGTAGTCAAAGCTATTCTATTGGAACATCGCAGGTCAACAGTATAACGGTGCTATCCGCGATGCGTATGCTGCGCCGCGTGAAGCGAACAGGTTCCCGTATCCGTTATCAACTGGTAACTTGGGGCGCGGTGGGTCGCACTCCGTTTTTGGGTCAGGTTGGGTCACGACGCCTGCGTGCTAGCCGCCTGTCCCCTCGAACATATTTAGCACTATTTCGATATCTAAGAATAGAGAGGCAACCACGCTTGCAGGCATCTCAAGGTGAAACGCTCACTTTTCTAAGCGTCGCACGTAAACGATGCGATTATAGCATCACGCCGGGAGTCAGTGATGTCGAAACATCGGCATCGCGTCCTTGTGCAGATTTCACGTTCAATTACGTAATAGCGTGCGATTTTATTTACGTGTAAGTCGACTATATTACGCGCCCGCCCGCGCCGCCTACGCGCGGCCGCGTGCCCGTCGAGAGAGGGCGGCGAGCCGTAACATTTCGCCCGTGACGTCACCGTCGCGTCGCGCCTACGCTAAATGGTTCGCCAACGCGTCATGACGTGGTTCCTAGAATTCTAATTGTTACGGACTGTGACGTCATCCGCTATCAAATTCAATCTCGCACTTGATAGATAAAATGCTGGCATGCTTCACAACTGGCTTGCATCATTGTCGGCGCTACGCAACATCAATTTCCTGACGACGACGGCCGACGATAGAAGCTGACCTACATGTTCGGTCGCATTTATTGTAATTTAATAGAATTCTTTATTACGACATACGACTATGATTGTCATTTAATCAAAGTAAATTGACCAACTGGCCGATATTAAATTTTATATTGACTGGCGCAAATTGCCTTTTAATAAAATGTTAACGAACACATCCGAACAGATCGAAGGACGACATTATAATTACAGTATAATATCTTTTCATGTTACTAAAGTAACAGCACCATTTGCACTTGCTCTATAAATAACCATCGCAATTGTTGACCGTACTAGATCCAGAAATAGAGCACGGTGAGGTTACCCGGGCGAAACCGGGCCGCCTAGATGCTAGGATCGCGACCCGCGGACCTGGCGCTCGCCAACTAGGCCGCTGTTGGTCCTGTACAATCGATGAGCCAGACCTAGTTTGCACTGTCGATATTTTCCCGTAAATCTAAAATGCAAGCTGTAACAGGAATAGTTGTGATTCATTTACAAGGAATAAAGTTTTCCTCGTCATTCCATTATGCTTAATTTAAGCAATGCATGAGCCACGCCTGAACAAACGATTTGGAAACGACGCTGAAAGTGCTCTTATTTTTTGTCAAATGGAATTAAACGCCCGATAACTAACAAATTAAACGGTTCTTTCCAAGGAGAATGGTTGCAATAAAAACACCGGCTGCATTTTGACGTATTAAATGTAGGTCACGGATTTTTGGGGCAAGGTTGCCGGTTGCAGCGACTTTGCGGAGGGCGTGCAGCGCGCGGCGGCCAGAGCGGCGGCGCTCGCGTGGCCTGCTTCCACTGCATCCGCTTTGCAACCAACACTGTTTGTATTCACCAATCATACAAGGCCACCGTGCCGATTGATTGATCAGCTTAAACGTACAAATCCGATAGGAATCGCTCATTTTATGTAACATTAGTCTGAATCTTTGGATCGTGATTTGACGATTAGGCGTTGCAACTCGCGGCACTTTAGTGCTCAATTGCTCATACTCATAATGTTTCTAATACCTTGTTCATGAACTGTTATTAATTACGAAACAGTAAAAATAATATTCAAATCCCGAAAAGGTACCTAATATCACATTCTCTAGTTATAAATTGGTATTGAATTGAATGGGTGGTATATTACTTATCTAGCCCTTAGCAGTACTCGTACTGTTTGTGATTATTTATTAAGAAACTTGATAAAGCTTAGCAAATTAAATATTAAATAATTCAGAAACTTAAATGTCATGTTGGAATAGGTATCTGTTGCCTATTTGCAAACATCTGCGACTATTTCTTCGTGTTATTGTAAGTTGATTCATTTCTGCCCACGCGCCTATTTCTAGCTCCAGCTCAGAAATGAATGTTATGTTCACTGTAGTACAACAATACCGTACCTACAATTATGTTACGAACATTAGTAATTGTTTATTTTTACCTATGATTTTTACCCATCATAGCAACTCGGCGAACAGTGAACAGCAGTGATCCTTCACTGACTTACAAGTGAAATAAAGGACGCTCTCTTCATTTGTATTCATTGTAGTGTTCGCTTTAATTCTCGCCTTGGCTAGGTAGGTGTGTGGATAATTATAAATAAGCAAAGGATAGTGACAAAAGCGAGCAGAGAAAGCACTTTAAAGTACCTACCTGCCTACTACTAACGTACTACCTACTAACGTCGTAAAATACTTAATTTTAACTTAGAGATCGCCATCCAATTATAGCTACCTAGGTACCTACTATATCTACCCACATTTTTCTGTTATCTTATCTATAATTTACCTACGTAGTAACGTACCTACGCAATAGAAGGCGTTTAACGTAACGTGGCTGAAGGTGAACTAAATAGAACAATTTGCAGATCATGTGTTGGTGACAAGTCTATTTTTAAATTTTCTACTTTCAGACAGTCTTCAAAGTGAGCAGTAAATCGACGAAAAGTTCACTTTGTAAATTCAATGGCGCCGAGGCACTTTAGGCCGATTATCGGGTAGTAGTAGAGCTATTGACCTATTTATTAGTGCACGATCGCTCGCCGACAACCGAATTGCTTATGCATGCGTGTCTACGTGACTTCAACTGCAGCCTCATTGAATATCGAATGTTAGAACAATCGGCATCTTTAGGTTCAACTAATACTTTCGTTTACAGCCCGACATACAGCATTTGGAATTATGATTTTAATGGATAGGTACAGATCTAGTATGTAAAATACCCTCTATAAAATTGTAAGCCAGCATTACGTACTCTACCAACCTACCATTAGCTTGATAATTGCAACTTGATTAGATAAGACAGGTACTATTCCTTATTCATTTGATATACCTACTCATTAGACACACAGTAAGCAAAATATTTTCAAACTGACATACACACTTCAGTTACTATCAGTGGCTTCATAAGTTTCTTTCATGGACATGGCTGAATAGATAAATTCAAAGTAATTTTATCGGTCGTTGTAACCGAAGCACACTATTGTTTTCCCCACCGCTACGTAATGAATTTTAAGTGCATTGTCCTACCTGCCGCAGAGTGTCCTGTCAGTTATGTGATCCTGATCACTAACGCAGGTACCTCACCTACTAAACGATTCGTGGTTATCTATCTATACTTATAATAAATCTGTAGAAGTGAAAATTCTGTACATTGAAAATATCAAAAAAATAAATGGCAGGGGGTGTTACTAGACCGACACCGAACCCAAAAATGTGATTAAAAAAATTTTTGTCTGTCTGTCTGTTTGTTCAGGCATCACGCAAAAACTACCGGTTCGATTACGATGAAACTTGTATAATTATTCTTTAATATCCTGGGCACCACACTGGGTACTTTTTATCCCGGAAAAGTATATACAAAAAAAAAAACAAACTTAATTTTGCGGTTCGATCCCTAGACCCATTACTGTGTCAACCGCAAATAATAAGTTTGTCGTAGGTTACGTCACCCGCAGTGGAGTTCATTTTTATTCCTTTTAGTTTTTAGAGTTATTTAGGTTTATTTTCATATAAGTCGTAGGTATAGATTTTAATTTTAAAGTATAGGTACCTAGCATATTTGATAGTGTACGTAGTGACCGTAGGTTATTTTATAATACTGTTAGGTAGGATTAGTCATTCGTATAGATATTAGTTTTTAGGGATTTTGCTTATTTATTGAGTTTAGATTAGTTATCCTCAGAAATAGGTTTATTTAGGTAGGTATTTAATTTTCTGTTATTGAGTTTTTTTTTTTTAATTAGGTGGGTACTTAGGTAAAGATATCATATAGGTACCCTCTTAATCACCACTAATGATACACTTTTGGTTTTCTATTGTAATTAGCCACAAAGGGCCCGCGGGATAGATGGCATTCTGGGGAAGCACGTACATTTTATCCTGTTAGCACGTTCCCGTGGGATAATTTCCGACATCCACGCGGGCGAAGCCGCGGGCAGAAGCTAGTTATTAAATATTTATTGTCATCCCATGTCGACCGCTACTTCCCCCTGTGTCATCGTGGACATGCCAAGTAGATTAGCCTTAAATCATTTAAAACGTTGTGCCATAGGAATACCCATTTTTCAATCGAGTACCTACCTCTTTGTCAAATAAATCCGAGTAGGCTATTCTGATGTTGTTTTCGCGGTACGTACCTACGTATCACTAATGTTTAGGTAGGTACCTACTGGATTCTGAAAGTATGTTGTTAAAAACATGTTGATTTAGTGGAGTCGTATTGAGTGGCGCAGACGCAGGCGTAACGTGTGTCGTCACGTACGCGCGTCATACATCGTACTTCGCGCGCCTCTACAGCCGGCCGGCCGGCTTCAGCCATTGACTCGGTGCGGCTGCAGTCAATGCCACTTGAACGCACACTCGTCATTTTGATTTACGCTTTCGCTGATCAGGAGCAATCCTCTGCTCTACTCTGATCACCTCTTATCGCACAATGCAATTATAGATTTAAATAAATTTTATACACGCGACATAAAGCAGAAACTCTCGTGACATTTGATAAAAATTTCAAACTTTAATGAAATTGATAAGTGTATAATGGATTAGAACGGAACTGATTTCTTCCTTATTGGTGATTAAAGACAGAAATGTAACGTTTCAAAACTGAGGAGGCGTTACGAGCATGGATAATCCGTTTTGCGCAGCGGCAACGTCGATGCGCAGTAGAGCGGACAGTTTTCGCAACCGAGACGCCAAGAGCACCCAACTATCGCGTAAAAACCAACCGCAAGTCCGCGTAGCGTAATCTGATGAATTTATTAAACATACATAAATAAACCAATATTATTCAAATTTTATATAAATCAACGAACGACCTAGGTAGTCAAACTAGAATCTAAGTTTGAGGAAAGGTTATTGGGCTTTCAGTATGTTTGACCGTAGATTTCAGCAACAGGTAATTTTGACGTCAGCTTTATTATAAAATCATAGGGTTTCTCACACGCTATTTTAGTTAGCATAATTCAAAATGAGGTCAAACGAATAACAACGCAAATTAAAATCCAATAAATATTAGTTTTTTGACACTTGGCTGACATTAGCAACGATGCGACATTCTGTATGGTCGGTAATGACTCCACAGCGACCGACAACAATACAATGGCCGTTCCTAATGACCGTGAACCTCATTTTCGTATTATCTAATATTATGACAATCTAAAATTTTGTCAAATTGTAGGTACCTAACTACCTAAGTCATAGGAATGAAATGCCATGCTATTAAGTATAATTAAAACAATTATCCATTTGATTTACTACGCAGTTCATTTTATCTGAAGTTTTGTCAAGGACATGACTTATTCAAATACATTATCTCTCGATGGAATCGTATTTCATAATCGTGGGTAGGTACCAGATGAGCAGAACTTGCAGCTGTACCACCAGACAGGTTTCTCTAAGCACAAACAGTCGCCCGATTATGCAACTCAGCAATGCTAATGCTTTGTTGAGCATAAACAGTAAAGGCTTATCGCTTACGGAGATCGGCGACCGTTCCCTCAATTGACATGTAACGCTATTCAGCATAAAATAAATTAGCTGAACATAAAATATTACTACCTACATAGTAAGTATGAAACGCAATAAACATGTCTAACTCAGTATAATACTCATGCCAGCGTTATCATGATATAGCAAAGTCGCTCGGCGACTTTCACTGGCATTTCAAAGCCGTCCGTTTCGCCATCGAATGAAGCAATTGTGCAATAGTTGTCACTTTTTACATAACCACGCTGGTAACTCGCCGATCACCTTAGCACGTCTAACGGAACTACCGACCGAAGCTGGCAGTTATTAATATAATAGTTATAAGCAATACCTACCTAATTAATTCTCATAACATAATGAGTTGGAATTCTGAAACCTGTTACATGAATTCACTTGTCATTTCAATACTTTCAAATTCTACCCAATTAGAATCCTTCTGCGCAGAACAGACACAGCAGACATTTTACCAGCATTTTTGGTATTCCTAATTAGTCCTATCAGCGAAAACATTAAGTACCTATGTCAAGCAATCATCAAGACTCATTAATGCAACTTTCATTGTTCCGGCTCGAGTGAGGGGCACGGCAGTCCACGTCTCATGGTTCATGGCACGTCCACATTCGCACGAAATCATGTAAAAGTGAAAGTATGATATGATCAGCGAGACAGCGACCCGGCGCTCAACGCTAACTGTAGATCATATAGGGAATGTCAGTGAAACACCGTCCATCTTCACATATAATTTAATCAAATAGCTGTATTTCAAATAAATATGCGCGTGCGCACCGAAGCAGCTTTGTTAAGAATGGAACCAAACTTCAACAATAATAAGTATCCATACATAACTTATGGACAGCAATGTTGAAATGTTGCATTTAGAGAGATTAAACTACCTGATCCGAAAAACCTCAAATGGCTGATCATGCGCCTCGTTCGAAAGCGTAAATGATGATTCTGCTTCGTAACCGTCGTAGATACAAACAATCGTTGCTTTAAATTGATGCTAAATACAGCAAGGTTATCCGTTTCGACTGACGTATTAAAAAAAGTACTACGTACACTCATTATGTAGGTAGATAACGTGTCAATCACGAAGGTGGCCGCGTAGAAGGAAGCCGGCGACGAAAACGCAACCAATGTCAACCAGTCGACAGCTCGCCACTCGAGGCACATAATTGACCGAGAGTGTGACCGCGATACGAGCAACTTTACCAGTGCGTGATAAGTACATACATGCGTCATACAAGCCCACTTCCTAATACTTATGTTACAAGTTCAGGTCATTATATTAACCGTAAGATACTATAAGCTTCGACGTCTGACTGATAAATCGATTCCATGAAATATTTTAGACAAGATGGAGGAAATATGGAAACTCCGTGTTTGCGGACTTCCCCGCCGCAGAATTGAACATGTAATTGTTATATTGCCTGTTATTGCTGCAACTTTTCAACATGATGGAAAATCCCTAAAAAGTTTTTATGACGTCACCTTTTTGACCTTGGGCAACTTTGCCTTGCGTTATGTTATATTTCACCCCCGGAGAGTTCTAAGGTTCGCCGTCCAGTTTGATGATTCTTTTAATTAGACTCTGTTATATTAGTAATCTTTAATTAGTTAGTCTTTTATTAGTCTACATTGCTACTTTTACCTATCATAAACTCGAGTATATTATTCTGTAATGTATGAAGCAAAGCTAAAAAAAAAAAAAAAAAAAAAAAAATGTATAAATGCGCTTTTCAGTTTCCAGTAGCGTAGATTACCACACTCAGAGTCAGAACTTGTTTACCTCTACCGAGCAACTATTTGAGTTGCGTGTTTCCTGTTCTGAGGCATAAGCGCGACAAGTAGATATGTATTAGGAATTTCCATTAAATACTTATTACTGTGATTTTATATATCAGCAAAACAAGCTACACGGAAAACAATCGTTATTAATCCGTAATTTGGTTTCATTAAATGAATAAGTTTTACCTCGTCAATTATCGGGTAGTTAAATTATAAAAGTGCATAGAGCGGGTAATAAATTTCCTGGTAACTGTGATACGGAACGCGCATCCCGCTCCATTTTTACCCGGTCATGACGTCACGTCAACTCGTCCAACCGATCACAGTTCGTGTGAAGGTCGGCCATATTGATCTCGTGTTCGTAAACACTCAAGTTAATACTGCAATATAAATTTTGCTGCCTTATAAACCTTGGTATACGCGAAATGCATTCAACTCGAGCGAACATAAGGTGAGACTTGCTTGACCAAGTTCTCGTGAAAATGACATGTAATGTACCTATTAAAATGTTGCTTTGATAAAGTAGGTACTTTTAGTTCCATAGTTAGGTCATATTAGTTACAAGGAACCAATTAGCAGACATAATTTATGTGTATACTCGTAAACGACTAAGTAAGAGAAGCTATTTTAGGAATATCCTGATATACGGTAATATACATGTCTATGTTTTATTTCAGGTGCGGACTGAGCTAAAGAAAAAGCTGGATGAGATAAGGCTGTTGGAGTCTCGGAAGTCAGCCAGACTGGCCGATGTGGACACTGATTTCGCCAGACTGGCAGATATGGCCGGTGACCGCCGCCGTGCCTCTGCCACCATTGAAGTACCTTCACATCACATGCAAGGGTAAGTCTACTACTTAGTAGTTATTTCAGAATCAAAGGTTCGTTTACAAGATTAAAGTATATATATAATTAGGTATGCAGGAAGCTGCAAGAAAACTACTGAAACCTAATCTACAAAAAGAGGCCAATATCAAGTAAAGTCACGAATTCAAGATTCGTTGGAAGCTGTAAATCTGGAGAGCAGGGAATTTAATTAACAAATATCAATGTAATTTCGCCTTGAGGTAGCGGCTCACCTCGCCACAAGCTCAAAGGAAGGCCGCTGCCGCTGCATTTCTAATGGCCGCTCGCCGCCTTGCAAAATCTCTTTATCTGGATTTTGCAAACTGGTTTACCCTAACAACAGGAAGTAGGTCATCAGAAAACAAATACAACGCGCAAAAACTCATTATGACAGTAATTTAATTTACTCGTATGTACTTTGACTTCATTGAGTTATGTTTTCGAAGATGCTGTACGTCAAGGGCACAATCAAATTAAGTAAGAAAGAGTACTAACAGCCAACAACGGCTCCCAGCCATTAGGTACCAGTATGTATTGTGCGTTACCTTGTAGGTAGGTGTAATCGTTCACGAGTGTGCACTGTGCATCGGCGAAGTGGGGCCGGGCGCGGGCGAGCGTTGCGAAACGCGCACCGAGCACGTTAGAAACTGGATGGAAGTGTTAGCGCGGAGTACGGGCGTGTCCTTGTCACACTTGCCTACATTCTGTGGCCGGAGCCCGCCGCCCGCGCCCCTGGCCCCTCGCCGCACCTCGAACAGGGACAGACAATGCAACATTGTGAGAATGATTAAAAAATTCTCTAACGGATTACTTAATTACCAATACCGACTGCTACTCCAGCAAAATACATGACTGTCGGATAGAAGTAACTAGTTAATTACTATCGCAATGGAAAGTGCTGCTCAAATTGCTCTCGCTTTCAACAGCCCTGCCTTCAACTACTTACTTGAAAATAAAATATTTCCGAGTGAGCTATAATAACATCAAAACTTCATGAAATATGTACCTAATGATTTCGCTTCAATATATTTCGCAAATAAAACACTTTCAAAAAACATTAGTACAGCTAGCTGTCAGCGACAGCAGATTATATTGTACTGCAGAAGAACCGGAAAAAAACAGCATCAAATGCTTGGCGCGACGTGACGCTCGTCGACACCGCAGTTTCACTTTTCATCGTGATCGTGGTGAGAGGCAAGGCCTCCACCGTGGTCCAAATTTCACAATATCTAACCAAACCAACGTACAAACGAACGATCTGCTTTCAGATCTTCTACGCCAGTCGCATTACAGATTTAATCAATCCGTAGTTGGTACTTAAACTTTCTGCAATAGTTTTTAACACCACGAAAACAATGACATTAAATTCAAATATCAGACTGCTAGTTTAAAAACAATCCATATTTTGGTATCATCACAACATTTTACTAAAACCCCTATTACACACTACATGATATTTAGGACCCAATATTAAGGTGATGTGTTTTTTTTAAAGGGACCCTTCCTACCTTTCTCTTATTACACTATCCCGATTTAGGGCAAGGGTCCTTGAATATCGCGTAGTGAAATAATTATAAGTTTATTGTAACAGAATGAAGGATACTAACGGTTGAAGGCCAATGCGAGAAAAAAATCAAGAAGTCGGTATTATTTCTGTAGGTAGAGCTAAAAGCCAGCGGTTGATATTTAACGTAGAGGCGGTGACTTCATAAAACCTGTTTATCCAACTATTTAAGAAGTTATGAGATTGCTTGCAAAAGATTGTAACTACAAAATCGGATAACACTTGATTGAATGAGCTGATGTTGAGTAGAATATTAGTAATTACTAGTAGGCTGACCACGTTGTGCTCTCTCATTTTATTGTAGTGATAGGCAAGATAGAAATTGAATTCGTGTACAAAATTTCGCAATTACACACCGGGCCATGGCAAAGTGAAAGTTTGCCAGCATTCATTTTCTTTTAGTTAACAACCGACGACGCAGTAGCATTACCTTGTATAAATTCGCGCCTTTCGGATGAAACACATAATATTTTTGAAAGACCAACATTCAATTCTAGCGACTAGACAATGAATTGTAACGATTTTGTTGGTAGATGAATCAACTAAATTCAAAGATGGCGTCGCATTCGGCTGGTACTTGGCGCGGCCGCCATGTGACACAGTGACCCAGTTTCGAAATGGAACGCCACACACACTAGAATAATACAGTAGGTACCGCGATATCCGCGAATGCTACACAGAGGCGAGGCGGCAACTAATTGGAGAACCTAATCAATTAATTGGTAGCCACGAAAATTACTTGAAGCATAGCTCTGAGATGTGGGTTTGTTTTGGAATTGGAAGCGATTTCAAAACGCAGCATCGCTGTCGGGCTGCGATTGGAATTTAACTTACACAATACTGACCTACGCTAAATACCAAAGGACAGTGCCCATGGATGAATGGAATCCCTTACCATTTTGCATCAAAGTTAAACTTTGGTTTTTATAGACAACACTTATCATATTAACTCCTACAAAAGTTATTTGTAAGTATAAACAAAATTCCAGTATCGGAGATTTTCAAAAAAATCGAAATAACCTAAACACTAGGTACTTTATTTTGTTTGACATGTCATAAGGGAACGGCCATTATTGCTCTAAAAGAATGAGAATCGTTAAAGTATAATTTTTTTTACATGTCTTTTGACAGACGTGATCATGACACTTTTAAAATTCAAGTTTATATTAATCATATCAATATCAACTCTTTTTTACTTTAAATTAAATTCCTTGTTCAAAAATCAAATGCCCGACGCGTAATGTAGTAAAAAATTATGAAAATGTAAATAATATTTTGATCTTGATGCACGAGACTTTTTGGTACGACTTTTGGTCAATCTCCTTTACAAGAAAGTACAAAATTAATCATTTCACGGCTACGACCAATACAAAGGCTTAATTTTCTTTTTAAATACGGAGTGTTAGTAGGTACTAGGTAGATATTTAATTTGTGACAAGGGCGGTGGACATTTTGACACGCTTTCAATGTCTGAAATGGCAGGTCCTGTTCACGTTTGGTACTGTTGTATGTAAATGCGGCCTTTGAGTACCATGAGCAGGAATGACTACATCAATTGCTTTAGGTACCTACTTACATTCCTTAGATTCAATAAGACGGGAAAAATATTGGCGATTTTGTATTTTTGACTATAGATTTCTTTAACAGCGTTTGGTACTTTAATTCATAGGTATTTTTTTATAAAAACTTTTAGTTTAAATTATGGGTATTTTATACGACTCGACGTTTACAACAAAGTAAGAAGACATTAACTTACATTCCGCATGCGTTTGCGCAACATGTAAAGAGAAGGCGCGCGCGCAAGCCGTTGGGTGGTGGTGGGGCGATGGCGGCACTTTCACGTTGGATAGGTACACGTTTGCTTTCGTTGGTGTTGAGGAGGCCCGTTATCTCATTCGGCAGGTGCAGTTATGGCGCTAACTCGTGAAAGTGTTACAAAAATATATTCAGTAGGCATTATGCAACCTTAGTTAGGATTTAGGTAATTACTATTTTCACTGTTAAGTACTTATTAAAAGTAAGTAACAAAGAAATTAAGAAAGGAATCTTCTTTAAATACTTCCCGGAATTTCACGACGGACGTCTATAAACCCGTATACGTCATATACAAGGAACATGATTACTCATCCGGAATGTTCACCTCTGTGTTGACTTTCCGGTGACCTACCTGCAGGTTATTACACTTCAGCGGGGACAAAAACAGTCCACGACTGCGATTATTCTTCGA
This sequence comes from Apamea sordens, assembly GCA_945859715.1. Lineage (NCBI taxonomy): Eukaryota > Metazoa > Arthropoda > Insecta > Lepidoptera > Noctuidae > Apamea > Apamea sordens. The sequence goes on from OX243987.1 coordinate 12,754,157, forward strand.
AATCCACAGAATAATGAGTCGTGGCATAAACTAATAGCTCTACGCTTAACTAAGGCTCAGTCCTAAAATTCCTTAATTGTTCTATAATTCAGATAACTTATTTCAAGAAAAAGTCTGTGCACAACCTTATCACGTTTTTATCAAAAATATCACTCCAATTCTTGCGCCGTCATCGTTTACTGCGTAACTAAGTATCTACATTATTGTCGATAAAGATGTATCTAAATAATATAGCTAAAATAAGGAATAAAATTAGACAGACAAAATCCGAATCCGTATACGACCTTGGTCATGCATAGGGAGGGGTCGTGGGCCTCCCGATGCACCCGAGGCTGGCAGCGCACCGCACCGGCCATACTGCTCGATCACAAAATTCACAACGGAAACGGATAGCTATGTTTTTGTACACAGAAAAAAGCGCGCGCCCGACCTACATCAACATGGCAAAAAACGCATTAGCTTCAAGCTTACCTACCTATAATGAAACACTGACGAAATTCACACAATGAGTGCGCTGAAGGTCTCCAGTTTATTTTTTATCAACACATCATTATCATATATGACATTGACTCAACGAGTAGGAAGTTATTTTAGTAGATAATATATCTCTATTGAATGCTATTTTAAAATGGCAAGTGTGAATGTTTTAGATAGGTTGATATCATAATAGGTACCTAGCTACGGTTAGGTAAGAACATGAATAATAAGTAGCACAGTTATCATAAAACTACTTATTGAATAATAAGTAGTTTTATGAAAATGATAACTGCGAAATACCTATTGTTTTAAATCTCGTAAAAGGTACCTAGGTGAAGAGTACTGCGAAGTACATTCTAAAGACTGTCTGATAAACTACCACAAACTACGAAGCAAGATAGATTTAATATTTCGTAGAAGTCTTACTTACACGAAATATTAAATCTAACTTCGTAGTTTCAGGAATGTCTACCAGTCGCGAAGTGCGTAGGTGTCAGTGGAAGACATCATGCGTATCGATGTTCACGTGCTTCGTTAGAAAAAAAACAACGCGCACACAAAGTGAAATCGGTTATAAGATTCTAGTTTATTTAGCTCTAGTGGAATCAAAATGGTCTATACTTAGTTCGTATTCTAAAATATGATTGTGGACTTCTTCTTATCAAATCATATATAGGTAGGTACATTATGTAACCGTAATTTATGACATGAAGAAGTGTTTTTATCACACTTCGCATAATATTTTCGCTATCAGTGCTAAACCAGTAGCACGGGAGCCGGCAACAAGTGGCAAGGTCGTTCTCAATGTTACATGTGTAGTACGGCCAGTACGACACCGCGGCGTGAATCGAGTGTGTGCACAGCTGCCGCCGACGCGCACAGCCCGCCCTGTGACCGTGGCTAGCTTTTACAAACGATTTCTTAAATTGTGACGTGATTAACTATTGACCGATGAGCTACAGCACCTTCAAACACTCCTCTTGACGTCATTACGTTGTGAAACTACGAATTACCGAGAAAGCGATGGGCCGCAGGCTGATAACACAAAATTTATCAATTCGTCATGAGTAATCTCGGTACGTAGCATTCGCAATACATAAATATCATATGGTTACGTCACTACAGGAAATTACGTCACATAGCTTATATGACGATGCGCCGGCCGGCGAGCATCCCCATTATCGCGAACGAAAAACAATGTCACCTCCGTAAGCGTCGGTCATACTCTCAGGGCGATAACGACCCCGTCGCCCGTCAGGTAACCTAGCCGCTCTATACATTATAAACGATTTCACCTTGCAGACTGAAACTATTCATGGGTCTTCTATTTTGTGCTATTTATTTTTTGTAGACGCAATTACCCGCGGATACATTGAACTGTTCAACAAATTTTTTGACGAATGTTAAAGTGACCTACAGTACACCCTTACGAAAATGTATTATCTGTTTTGAATCGGATAACGAACCTGGTGGAAGGTCGTTGTGGCGCGGGTATGAGGTTATTACACCTTGTTTCTAGGGTGCGTTCGTAGGTCGGCTGACACAAGTATTTGTTAAATATTTTCATTTATAAGTAACGTTTCATCTTAAATAAAAAAGGTCACGGTTAAAATATGCAAATCCAATCACAACATAACATGTCTTTATCGATATAAAAAACACAATTGACATTTAAATAAGTAAACGCTTGAATCAGTGTTATTGTGAAGTAGAGTTTACTGTAACTGGGCTATTAAATCTAAGGGGTAGCAATTTGCAACTTGTATTTAACGTAGACAGTTATTAAAAAAGCGAGATGTGCGCGCCGGTCGCTGATCTTGAGTGAACGCAGCCGGTCGGGGCCACTTGCCGACCGTCAAGGACGAGGCGACAGCCTCCCGAAATGAACTCAAGTTCAATCGGACTAATTTCTCTAATACCTTTGACACCGGTCACTGATGCTGTATCTTAGAATACGAGAAAGGTTCTGTTCTCTATGACGTACATACATTACGAGAAACCAATTAATCGAAGTGTTAGGAGTATCGGTAGAATACTTGCAACTATTACGAACTGCTTCGTGGTATAATTTATAATAGCGTTTCATTCACTAAAATTAAATATAAATCCTCTCAATCATTAAATATTGAATATTTGTTATTTTATGCTTCACTTTTGCTAATTCGTTAAGTACCTACTCATTTTGATTTAAATTATGAGCCCATAATATCTTTTTTTTTTTTAGAGAGTTGTCGAAACATCTTTTATAACAAATAAGTATTTATAAAATGTGGTATTTCTTGAAAGTAAGGAAAAGTCGTACTAATATATTTTACGCGCGCAAGTTGCGACGTAGACAGCCGAGGTTGTTGGGCCCGGGCGTTCAGTTCAGTCGCTGAACGACTCGAGTTGAACGACCGAACGACGTACAACTTGTGAAGGTGGCGCAGGGTGATCGGTCAGAGTAAAAGCCTTCGTCCTTATGCGACTTTTCCAAATGTCTATCGTTTGTGGGTCGCCGCCGGTTGCGCAACAGACGCACCCACCCTACGCATCCCCTCGACCTCGCGTCACTTCATGCTGCCATCCCAACACTGCCACTGCTAAGTTCAATAATCTAGTCTAGACTTGTTGATTGTTCATTGGCGTGAACCTTTTTCGTTAACTTTCGAATGATAAAAGTTCTTGCGACTATTTCCAATGAAACACAATCTTACATAATTCATTATTTGCTTAGCAATATTCGCAATTATTAATAACAGTAGGTACCTATATTTCACGCGTTTCCCCGCTTCCTTCCCTTCTAATAAAATTTAACCAATTGACTACCTATGGCTAGTTTGGCTTTCAACATGGATAACCAAAGTCAAAGTATACATGATGAGTAGGTATACTTTATAGTTTTATTAGAAACCGCCACAGCCAAATGCCACAGCATCTAACAAATATTCTAAGAAAGCAAACAATTTTCAAAATCAAATAAGTATGGTAGATTAGGTACCAATAGTACCAATCTACATAATTATTGAAGACATTGAAATGCTAAGCTAGAGCGTTAATACAGTCAACTACTGACGAATACCTACAAGTCATAGACCTTTGGTTTAGGTACCTACTAATTTTATTTTATAGATTCTTCTTATTTCCGACCCAATCTTGACGGTTAAACTTTTACTTTTAAAAAAAACGCAGGGTCCTATTTTCTTATTATTTCGTTATACCAGGTTGTAATTTAGTGTTTTGCGTTGTTACAGGTCACGCAAGCGTGGGCCCAGCAGCTCTTGCGACTTGGGCTACGGCGAGCGCGACGACCAGATGAACGAGTGCAATGCAGCCCTCGTGCTGATGTCACTCAGCTGCTCTCCCAACTCGCCGCGCCCCAGTAAGTCGCACACGACTACACCACATGGCACAACTTGGACACTGCGGCCCACACACGCATAGCATATGAATCTTCGACAACGCTGATCTCCAGCACGGTAGTCCGTCAGTTCTCACATTTATTACTACGTCATTCTACTGTTACGTCACAATTGTGCTTATGCCGCACAGATACCGGCTTTACTATACCCAGCGTTGACCGTACGTTTATATAATACCGTACGGACTGCTTATAAATCTAAGTTATAATTACAAATTGACATAAAATATTCTCTCAATGCATTGTTTATGACAGAACCATTCTATTACTACATTTTAATTAAACCATTAAAGTTAGTTGTGAAAGTTATTCATTTTAATAATACTTTGACTGTTAAGGGAGCGGTTGTATTCTGGATAAAATCTGCAAAACGTGGATAGCGTCTAGACAGTAGTCTAGACACCGTCTAGACAGGTATTTGGTGTAACAGCGCTCTCATGATGAGCTTCAACCAAATGTGCTCTTGTTCGACTAGGATATTTGCAGCAACTCCTTACTTAAAGTAGTAGGTGCTTTAACTATAGGTAATATAGCAGATTGAAGTCTGGAATTGATCGCGGCAACTAATTTTGCCAAATAAGACGTGAACTTGATGCAAATTTCTAAAATTAAAAAAGAAATAATATTACAAGTTGGTGTACCTTAGGGTTGCCAACTCTTTTTCAGTCAAAAATAGTAGTTTTAAAATAATTACCCAAAAAATATAGTAGATAGCGAAAATATGAAAAAAAAATATAGTAGGTTTTAAAATACTTTATTTCTTAAAAGAATATTTTTTGCTACTTTGAGCCTTCATAGCTATTAGTGCAATTTAAATTACTAAATACCATTAACTCAGCTCAGCTTTAATTAATTTTATACTTGCCCTAATGCGCCCATTGCCATTTATCATTCATTTCAGAAAATATACGCTCTGTATAGGCGGATGTTGCCGGAATTAATATTATATTTTAAATATTTGTAAAATCTGCATCACTCAAAACTTGTTGCCATTTTCACCTATACTTTTTGAAAAAAAATTTCATCAGAAAGAAGAATATCTAGAATTCCCCCCCACAGGGGTGGAATTTTGAAAAATCGTTTGGGATTATTCATAACTTGATTCAAAGATTATTTATACCAATTTTCGAGTTAATCAAGCCACGCATTATAATCCTCCCTTGTAAAATTAACTACCCCTTTTCAACCCGTTAGGGGTACATTTTCAAAAAACCCTGATACACATTATTCTTTACTTTCAATCATCATCATCATCATCATCATTCTCCTGCCCTTATCCCAATTTATTTGGGGTCGGCGCAACATGTCTTTTTCTTCCATACTTCTCTATTACTCGTCATCTCGGTAGTCACCCCCTTGCTAACCATATCAACATTCACACAGTCCATCCATCGTTTCTTTGGTCTTCCCCTACTCTTATAGCCATCGACATTATATTATTCTTTACTTTCAATATTAGGTGTAAATACTGACTTTCGAGTAAATCGGACTGCGCGCTAAAATTATTCCATACAAACTTTGAAACCCTTATTAGGGCGTAGTTTAGAAGAAAAAAAAACTGACAATCTTCATAATTTATTTAGATAAGTATTCGTGCTAAGTTTCAAGTTTATTAACTCAAGGAATAAGATTTTTCATACAAACGAATTACCCCCTTTTCACCCTCTTAGGGGTGGAATTTCAAAAAATCCTTTCTTAGTGGATGCCTACTCTTCACGAAAAACACACCCTCCAAATTTCATGTCTCTAGGACCAGCGGTTTAGGCTGTGCGTTGATCTATCAGTCAGTCAGTCAGGACTTGAATTTTATATATATAGAAGATTTATTTCTATAAATAAATCTTTAAGTCTATAAGTAAGTAGCTATTTCCAAAACACAATCTCAGAGGATAGGCGCGATATTGAAAATCTGTCAAACTCAAAATGACATACCAGAATCGTTCAGAAACAGATATCCCACAAAAACATTTCATGTTAAATGTTGCCAAGACGAGACCATGTAGCTCGCACTGTCAAAAAGTAATCAGATCTCATTTAGAGCCAAGCTTCTAACTCTACACGCCCTAACTCTACAAGGCCTAACTTCGCAAACTCTACACCGTAGTCAAAATATATGGCTTGGCCATTTCGCTACATTCACATGAGCGTAAGGTGAAAAACTGTTATACAATGGTTCTTGTAGTAACGAAACGGCCAAGCCATATATTTTGACTAAGGTGTAGAGTTTGCAAAGTTAGGCCTTGTAGAGTTAGAAGCTTGGCTCTAAATGAGATCTGATTACTTTTTGACAATGCGACCTACATGGTCTCGTCTTGGCAACATTTAACATGAAATGTTTTTGTGGGATTTTATTTCTTTTTGTAAGTTGCTTATGATTTACTAAAAATCCTGAAATACATATCTTATTATTTATAACAAGGACCCCCTATATAAATTTTCAGACTTCTAACATCAAAATTTACGGAAGTCTCATACAAACTTTCACCCCCTAGTTTAAGGGGTCGGGGGGTAAAAGATTCAAGTTTTAAGATTTTTTTGTTGTTTGTGTACTATTACTAGCTTACATACCAAATTTCAGCTTTCTAGGGACTTCAGGAAGAACCTTAAGAATATTGATGATCATCAGTGAGTCAGTGACGAAATCGGGATATTTACGATACTTATCAATAAAATCTAAAGTATAAGAGCTATGCAATTGAAACTTTATAGGTTTAATAAGTCAACCACTGACATCATATCCCGAAAATTTTGTTTATCTGGTATAATCAAACCCAAGTTAAGAAGGTTCAAAAATACGCCGAAGTGCTTCGAGAAAAGGTAGGTAGTGCACTTGCGCTTTGCTTGGCTCGTCTTGGCGGGGGCACTCTTGTGCCCCCAGATTATTGCTTAGTGGGTTTTACCTATGCCTAATAATATAGTAGTTTCGCCTACTATATATTTTTTTCAGAAATATAGTAGTCGGGCCTCTAATATAGTAGGATACTATATTATATAGTAGGGTTGGCAACCCTAGTGTACCTACACATTGCTTTCTTGTGGTATTTGCCACAGAGTAATTTACATCGGTTAATTACTTTAAGTATAACATCACACATTAAAATTACAGTAGACCGCCTTTCGGGACAACTTACGCAACATTATAGCTGAGAATCAAGACGATTCACACCACCCATAAAATTTAACGATAGGTAGCTCTAAAGAACAGCGACTGATCTAATGCGCCAGCGCATGTGTGCCGCGAGAAAATAGCCGTTCTTGTGAGTGAAAGTTTTTGATCAAAGTTCCGTTTCGCAATTTATTACATTTAATTCATTCAAGCAACTCTAGGCATTGTAATTTGTAATTCAAAAATTAAAATGTAAGACTATCGTCTGAAAAACGATACGAAGATAGGTGACCCAATCAGTTATTTTGACTATGACGGTAGGTATAAAAATATGAGAACGAACGACTAAAAACACAAGATTTATGAAATTAAGAACTCATAGTAACTGATTTTTTTTGTGACAGGCGCCTGGGGCGGTCGTTCGTCAGTGTCTCCAGGAGCCAGCAGCAGCTCAGGCTCATCATGGCGCTCCGGCACGCCCTCACCCCCACCAGCATCTTCCTCATTTAGCGACGAGGGCATTGCTATGGATTATGAAGATATCCACCCGCGTAAGAAAAGGGTAAGTTAAACAATCCTAATACCAATACTTCTTTCCGACATTATAGCTAAGATGGCTGATTTAACCAACCAAGTAAGATAAACTGAAAAGTGAAAACAGCCCCTGCAGCATTGTAACAACACTCATCGTGTAATTGACTTTATTAAAGGATTAGTTACATCATTTAGATGAAAATTGTTTTACCGTTTCCCATACTATTTGCACTATATTAAAGCTTAAATTGAAATGAGACGTTAACGGTCCAAAGACTAAATTATATAGATATGTCGTGTGGAACGTGCCCAGTCACCAGTACGACTTCAATTAGACCGTGACACACTTCGTAGTCGCTTTCATATTACGAAGACTACAGATAAAGAAGGTATATTTAAATATTTGTATGAATACCACTCAGGGTTTCCTGATGATGAGCGATGACACCTATAACCAGGGTGTGTACAGTCAACAGCAAAGTAGAGGTGATGTCTCTGACAATGCAAAACTCGTAGCTTAGTTCTGGCAATGAATTTATAATACCTAAATATTACTATTGACCTTTGCACACGCTAAGAAATTGTTGCCTTAGCATCAACTGCACTCCCTTTGATTGGGCGGCTTACACTTTTAGAACATCTACTAAGACTGCGGGTGACTGTTGACTTTAGATGAAGAAATCATTTGGGTGATGTACTAGTGCTAATTCACTATTCTTACAAAACAATCCGAAACATCAAATTCAAGTTTGGATTTAGTAGTAGGTACCTACCTATATTGCGCACGACGACAAAGACATTTTATAAGATCCTTTGTGACGCATAATCCACAAAGCATTGAGTCAATCTGCACAGATGCACTTCAAGGTTCACTCGCGCGTTGACATTTTAGTATTACATCAGGAATCATTAGAAATATATTTCTTTTGTTTACTTATTATGGGCATTCTGTAAACTGGGCCTGATTTAATTCAGGTACGACTACTACAGCTGCTTTCACCTAACGGGTGTTTGTACTTATACCTGCATCCTAAGTAAATGGTGTTACGTCACTCGTAAATGCGTTGTAATGTGTTTATGTCAAGTAAAGGATATCTGGTTGTGGACCGTTGCGTAACATTGTACTCTATCACTTAGAAAAATCCGTTGTCTCTTTAGTCATTGCAAAAAGGAAACCGTATTAGGTACTCCTGTATCGTGGGTGCGTTTACAAACATTTAAACTCACATACACAAACAGCCAGACCCGGAACAACTACCTGTTGCCAATACAAATATTTGTTCCATGCGGGAATCAAACCCGCGACACGCAGCGCATTAGTCAATCGCTCAGCCACTGCGCCAACCGTGTCGTCAAAGTTTATTTTGTAACTTGATAATAAACCTCATTAAAATAACAATCAACTAGGTATTAATATTCCAAAGTCATGCGTTAGATAAGAAGTCACTGACACGTTGTGCTTGTGCACTTTGTTTAGGTAGGTACCTACCTATATCTGTGCAACACAATAGGTAAATTTGCGACACGTGTCGGGCCAATATAAGTTATTACCTATTTGATAATTGCTGTTCGTGCACACTGCACACACAATTAACTGAAGGATTATTTATTTACGGAACAGAAATTAAAGCTTGTAAAGAAGTATACTTGCTGAGAAATTTTTAAGCAGTGTCTTCTTATCAACATTCGATTGCATCCTATAATATTGCTCAAAGGTTAAGAAGACAAAGAAAATTAGTAGAAAAAAAATCTGCAACAAAGCAGATACAAAGTTACTTTCTTTTTAAATGACATAGATACACCTTTGCATCGTGAATATAAATTATTTCAATAAATGGCGATAATATTTAAATCATAATGCAACTCAATTACTCGACTAGAAACAGACCAAGAGCTTTTGACTACCTACCTACAGTTTTTAAAATCCTCACTTATTTTACTGGTTGAACGTTCATACATTCTTTGTCCGACATGGCAATCACTGCAGTGCGTTGTCGTTTATTGGATAGACTAAAGAGACTGCAACAAACATATATGTGCAATAATATATTTTACGATCCACGTGCGCGGTTCACTGTGTCGTGCAATGTCAAGGCGCGGCGCAGCGCTCTGCGGCCGCACTTATGCAACACCATTGTAAAATTGACATAAATGTTTATGACTGCGTGAGTGACTACGACCGCAGCCAATACTTTATTGCAGGTAGTTATGACTATTCTCGTTACTGCCTATTATTAACCTATGCTTAGTGACAACAACGTCACGGTTGTTAGCGGATCTTGCTATCTATTACGTTCTCTCGTAATTTTGTTTGATTAATATTTATACGCCTATAAGTGCGTAGGTAGGTATATCGTTACGTATTTAAAAAAAAGCTTTGTTATGTTTCCGTGCACGTAGCGCTCAATGGCAGAGAAAACTATTTAGTATTTTATTTGACACTTTAATCTCTGCAATTGATTGTTCAATAAATAGTAATTTGTTGATAATATACCTAGTAATTGTTGGTAGCAACAGCCAATAAAATTGTTGTAATATCAAGTACCTACCTTTTCTCACATGTCCTATCATATCTTTTATTGCTAAGACTAATTTTATGCTTCTGGTTTCCTCAGAAATGCATTTCCTCAAATGTCCAGTATTTTTCTGGTACCTAATTTACTCGTCGCATATATTGAAAAGATTTGGTCTTAGAATGTTGCCTAGGCGCATTCTTTTGGTTGAGATAGATTCACCAAACAGTCACACACACACACAAAAATCAGTCGGGAGACAAAGAAACTTGTTGCAGGCCTCAATAATCTACCTTAGTTACTAGTTCTCTCGTTAGTTGGTAATGAAAGCAGCTAGTCGAATTAAAGAGCTTTCATGTGGACGCTAATCTTGGTCAATCCTTTTATAAGTACCAGCAGGATGCTTCTATTTCATTATCTCACTGTCGTTTATCTACCTGTAGATTTTTATCCGTATATCTTTCAGAGACTTCAGTGTATATAATGTCATATGGTCTACAGCTGGCGGCTCAATTATAACAAAATAAATGCACCATCACAACGACCTCAGCATAGAGCTTCCGAAAGTTGTCTTCGTTTTCATGTTTGCGAGTTGATCAGAGCTCTGTCACAGTAAACTCACGTTTTTATAAGTTCACTAGTTGACCCGGCAAACCATGTTTTGCCGTATAAATTATTTCTAGCTGCCCGGCGCTACTTCGTTCGCGTGGTGTCCTACCCCCTACCCTACTTCTACCCTACTTCCACCCTCCTCCTACCCTACTCCTACACTACTCAAAAATCAAGTCATTTATTCAAATTAGGCTGAGAATCAGCACTTTTCGAACGTCAAAATTACAAAAGACAGTCCCCCAAAAAACGCCCGCCCTTCACCACTTCCTAGTGCTATCGCTGGGAAGAAGAAATGGCGCAACAAACTCCCCAGCAGCACAGCTGTCTGTTCAGTTAGAATATAGTTGCATGTATACAATACTAGGAACCTATGTTCAGTAATTAACATTACAAGAAACTTAAATTATTTGCCATATTTCACCTAGCCACGTCAATATACCATTAAATATAATAAAAACTATACGTACTCAAGCTGAAAAATAATTAATTAAAATGTAAATAAAAACTTACTACCTAAATAAAAGCCTCCAGGCATAAAGGGCGTGACAGCTTACATATTTATGCATAGCTGGGTTCTGGTCACATAGCTGTCACTTGAAGTCACAGATGAAAAACTAGGACCATCGAAGTAAAATAAATAAATAAGTTAATACTAATAACAATAACCTGTCAGTAAGCTAATTCTGGAGAAAGAACATGAACATTGTCTTGAGTTAATTAGGGCGACCAACTATTTTTATCGTGTAAGTAGTCGTTGATGGAAATTGGAATAGTATGCCTTTGAACAAAGGTTGGATTTTACTTGAGCTTAAACGCATTATAAGGCAAGTCTAGCAAAGAAGAGGAACTCCTACTCTACTTCTACCCTACTCCTAAACTATTCAAAACCCTTAATTTAATACGTGCTTCGAGTGGACCCGAGTCTACCGTACCGAAGGGACGATCGTCAAATGTTTGATAGAACAGTTTATATGGGAAAATGAAATTGTTGTTTTTACTATCTTCCTTGCAATTTTTCCATATTTTCTCACCGTTTAAACCTTCCCTGGACTACGACAAACATTTCAAAACCAAAATCAGCTAAATCGGCCCAGCCGTTCTCGAGTTTTAGCGACTCAAACGAACAGCAATTGATTTTTATATTTGTATTTATATATAATATAGAAGATATAACTATCCCATCAGAACAACGTAATCATCTGTAAAACCTTTTGGCAATTAGGTTTGATTCGGCTTCCAGCCTATTAAGATGCGGCTACCTAAATATAAATATTTAATGTAGAGCGACTGCCATTAGACCTCGATAATCCAATACCCAATCCAATTACTGAGCTGTACCGATATTCAAAGATTAGACCACTTGTCTTGACTCTGGGTCTTCTGACAACCTGTAAGCACTGTCGTAGATATTTTTAAAACCACCAATCAAGTCCGAGGACGGTTTAACGTGCTCTCCGCGATACGCGTTTCGAAGTAGAATGGTCACCCATTAATGGACTGCGCTGCGACCGAGCTGTTACTTATCAATGAACCCCGCAATATTTGCGTCATAACTAGCATTCCTAATTTTACCAATTAACTCGAGGTCCATTGACACCATAAACATAAATCAGGGCAATAGGTAATCCGTCTCTTAAATTTTCAGATGGATATGGACTATTTTCGAGGTATTAGTGGGCGGCTGGCTGGGCAAACACTAAAAACGAAACATAGGTACCGGTATCTCGTCAACCATCTTTATCGTCACATACATAGAATAAAATAGCAAACAACGTACAATAGGTGTCGGGCATTGTATTGGCTTGCGTTACAGGCCCACGCTCTGTTTATAACCTTGTGTACATATTGTTGGCGGCCAAATGCTTCTGGTGGGCGGACCGGAGACTCGTCGCGCTCGTTCTACTATTACATATTTTCTGTTTAGTTACGTAACGGCTATTTACTCACCGTGAATTCGAGATTATACTCATCACTAATTGTTTTTAAGCGAATGGAAGATTTTGCAAACGAATACTAAGTACGAACTACCTTTGAATCTAAATCAGATGTAAAACTTATAACAGGAATACTGATTCGCAATTTGGTTTAATCATGAACATTATGGATACCAGCCGGTCGATTCTGTAAAAATCTCACCGTGAAAACTCAAGTGAAGTGAGCTTGATGTGAGTTGTCAGTAGTGTCAATCCCTTGCATTATTTGGAATGACAGCTCACTCCACGCTCACATCACCTAAGTTTTCACGGTGAGATGGTTACAGAATCGCACTGCTGGTCAAAATTAAACACAAAAGCACCCCACAATGTTAAAATCCACTTGCGACACGTGATTAGTGAATTCTGACATGTTTAATTACTGTATCGGTCCTGAAAAGAGTGCATTGCTAAATTATTGCCTATCGAAACGTGCAGGCGCCTACGCAAACGCTGGCCGTTGCTAACAGGCTATTATTGGTGCAGCAGAACAATGGCATGCCCCAGACGTTGTGTCGCCGTGCTGAATTATCACATAAGCTTCGTTGCCAACTGTTCTAATATTTAGCACCAATTTGCGACACTGTATCGAACACTCTTCGAAATTATTTAAATAAACCAAATAAAAACCTTCTAAAAGTGAACAACCATGTCTATTAAGTTTGAAAAAAAAAATACTGCAGCATTAAATCAGTAAATCGATTTACAATACTTTAAGTGACGCAACTGTAAAGACGTATTAAATCAGTAGGTACTTTTTATCTTGCGGCCCAAATATGAACATAGTGGGAAGCGGCAATGGCGGAGCGGCGGGTGTCGGTACTCGGATTATCGTCCCTGGGTTCATCGACCTGCCCACATGTGATCCGTGCGGAACCTGTTCCTGCGCACCACTTACGCCTGCCCGGCAACTGCCCACTGTGAGCCTTCGCCTGTACCTGAAAAAAAGTAACCTATACAGCTACACCAAAGATGTTGAACTCAGTTTCGTTCTTTTGCGTGATTACAAATAAAAATAAACGGAAATGTTTTTCTTGTAACAAATGCATTGTCTTCCGACATTAGCAACTGACGTGCATTACTGCATAGTATAAATATAACTGGATGCAAAATCTCTTGTTACCGAGCGTAAGAGCCTGACGTCAGCTGGCAGACCTTGGCGGAGGACACAGCTATTAGAGCGAAGCAAGGCCTTGCCAGCATTCAGCATGCAATGCAAATTTTAAAATTTATTCTGCATTCGTCACAATAAGAAGACTGCTGTTTTTGCGAAAATTATAATAGGTAAAGAAAATACATCTACTCTTGATTTTATTAGTAGCTAACAAACGATATCTGGCATTTTCCTACAAGGCCTAAGTATATAATGGCTAGTAACAATAGCCTATTCATTGTATCACGCTAGTTCCCATGATGCACTGTTTAGCTACATCGTGAGGCAATAGCGACCATCCATTTGTCGATAGCCGCTTACTACCACTGCCTTGTGTCTTTACCCACACGTTCCAAGAACGAATTACCGGTAGAACTATTACAGTTATTAATAGAAACAGCAATGCTGTTGCAGTAGGTTCACAATTAACTATGGACTTTAGATTGTTTAGAAAGCAAGTAGATAATCGGGACAGCGTTTGACCAGTGGACAATAAACAAATATGCGTCAGCAGATAACACGATGTTATCAGCATTCGTCACATGATTACATTCTGTTGTGCAGATCTGCGTGCTAAGCTGCGAAACACACGAGGCGTTCCACCTACCGATGCGCTGACGTAGTCACCAACTCCGATCGTAACAATAAGCGCGTTGCATCACAGCGCACGCGCGCGATCACCACTTCGTACGATTTCCCTAAATAGGCATGAATATCATGACTCGAAAGAAGTCGATCAAACGATGCAACTAGTTCTTTTCGGCTGTGAAATGATAACATAAGTGTACGCATATTTTTTTTTTCTAGAAACCTTGTAACTAGGTAGCCATGTTCATACGGAAATATCACTACACGGTCCCAGCTGTGTAGAGTTGCCGGATAAAAATTATTATAGTCACACTGGCGATAAGGAAAATCGAGATATTGAAGTGCATGCATGCAACACTTTTTGCACGAGTTTCATTATTGTCGATACACGTGTGACCTCGGATGCGCAATAAATCGCCATAGCAGCGCATGAGATCAATAACCACCGAACAAGCTCTTTACGGCTTGACGACGGTTAACGCTTTTTGATTAAAAAATAGGAATAACTGAAATATTAATTGATGCTGCATTTTAGTACCATGCATCGCTAGCGTGCGGTCCTATTTATTTATGGAGTTTTCTAAAACATAATTATGTTCTTGAGTATTTTTACAAGCAATGCGAGTTGTTCATCTTTTGAACAATGGTATTATCGGTAACATTTATAAACAAAGAGATTGTTTGAACGTAGAGCTACCAAATGAATACTCGTCGTAGCTTATCAATTTATCATATCATATTTTTATTTATTTAAATGCCTCGATGGCTATATCAAGACGACTGATATCTGAAGGATTAAATTTAAGTTTTTATTACTAATCGATATTATTTATAATTTTAATAACCCAAAACGAATGATAAATCTTATTATAAACGATAAACAGCCGTTGCAGTTTAAATCAAATCGTTTCACGGTGATAGAAAACTTTGTGTTAAAATTCAAAAGTACCCACTTATTTTTTGTTAGTTGGCAGAAGCAACAGCGTTTAAACAAATAGGTACATAAAGAGGGACACAATGCTATTCTTGCGGTAGATACGTGCTTTAATGAAGGTCGCTTTATCGCGTACCGCTGATAAAATACGCCAATCGTTATCTGCAAGGCGTCGAGGTGACTTCCGCGTGTCGCTCACGGTCACTGTATATATTTACTTATTAGATGGAACCGTCCGACACTGTAAATTACCCATGCTATTAGGAAAAGTTTTATTTACGTACTTAGAAGATACCGGAAGGTTTTTTATCATTAGGTACAAGATGAAATAAGTTTATTCAATACCGGTAATAGATAACTTTGATCTGGAATAATACCATAAATGAGAACCCATGCGCGATAAACCTTAACGCACAAGCTTTAGACTGCAGTAATTTCAGAATCTAACGAAACTTTAGCTTATTATAGGGAAGTGATCACATTAGTTGCATTTATGTCTTATTATTGAAATTGATAAAGGAAACTTTATAATATACTGTTGAAAGAACGGTTTAAGAAGCGTGCACTATCTCTGTGTAAAAATATTTAAAAGCGATAAGGGTGCTGATAATACAATAGATAGTTTACTGGCGACGAAGGCACGGGGATGTCGAAACTCACGTGAGTGGAAATACGTTGCGCGTGCGCAACGTGACCACTGCCCCACCAACACCATAATAATTGTTTGTTTAGCCTTTGTTAAACCTTGAGTACTTACGTTGTTTCTTTACTAACCCATACCATATGTGCAAAAAACTCGTTCACTAGTTTGCATCGTGCCCGTTAGATAACTGTCCGAAAAAAATAACAGACGTGCGTGATATTTCAAGGTTTATGCTGTATTAAAACAACCTACTGTTGTTCCAGCGCGAATGATATTCCGACCTTCTGGTTCTATATTTAAAACGCGGAAGACATTGCGGTACTAGAAGCGCGCAGATCACTCCCCGCTCGGAAAACAGTTACATTAGGTGTGTAACTGGCTATTTATCCTGCAATACTGGCTTTTGCAGACTTACTTAGTAGTGTACTATATACTATAAGGTAAAGTGCATTTAATACAATATGAATTATTCTTAATTTAACTACGTAATATAGATAAGATGAGCAAGAGCATGAAATATTTCAGTCAGTTTCTTGTAGTAGTAGATAATCTCTAGTAGAGAATACGGATGATAGACATTGGCCCACAATAAACCCACGGGCCAAAACCAAACGTACACACATCCGCCCAATAACGTCCGTCACACGTGTCACTTTGCCAACCAATTACGCGTTAATTCAAAACACATTAGGTAACAGCACTGTGATATAACAGTCGATAACAGAACATTCACGCTCCAGGCGTTGCTAACGCTATCACGGTTTTATATCAGCCCAGTGCGCGCAATTAACATTGTCCGCTATTACGTCACATCGTCACATTAGACCCCGTAAATTGCGTACCTAGTTGGAATAGTAGAACTGAGAAGCAACTAATTTACATTTAAGTTGCCTAACAAAGACTAATGTGCTGAAATACAATGGGTTTGGTCATTATTTAACAGTAAATAACGTACAAATATGGAGCGCGTGGTATACGATACGGTATCAATGTAGGTCATGAATGTAAGGCGATCCGGTGCCGAAAACTTATTTGTTCACTAGCAACGAAAATTGTTGAGTATTAGATAGCAATATACGTAGCGTTTTTGTAATGTTTTAACTATGTAGGTACATATTTACTATTTCAAGATACAAAAAGCTGGAATTAGTCATCATTTGTGAACAAAGGCTATTGTTATTTAATGCTGTACCAAATATTTTGTCCTAATAATAAGGCACATCAATAAAATCGTTAGTTTC
Source organism: Apamea sordens (assembly GCA_945859715.1). Lineage (NCBI taxonomy): Eukaryota > Metazoa > Arthropoda > Insecta > Lepidoptera > Noctuidae > Apamea > Apamea sordens. Next base: position 12,771,331 of record OX243987.1, read on the forward strand.
GTCGACAATTTATTTATTAGGAGTAGAAATGCACGTATCAAAGCGTTTTGTAATTGTTAATGCATAGCAAATACTCAAAGTAGATAGCAGTTCAGGGAACACGTTCGATAAATTATTGATCGAATAAATAACTGGTTCAACTACATATACGTACTCTGCAAGATAAAGTTGTGCAATAATAGCGAAAATAGATTTTAACCATCCACGAGTGACCTAATTTGTAACTGCTGCTGGGAGCATAAAGTTAAGATTAGGTAGGACACATACTTTAAATACAACATAATAATTGAACAATACTGAAAACCGACACGGTAGTTCTAGCACCTCTCATAATACGTTTTGAGTTTATTTAAATGATTTATGAGATAAAAAATAAAATTAATCCAACAAAGAATCTATTGTATGCTTCCTTACGTAATAGTGTTCTCAATTTACTCACAGTAAAAGTAATATGATTCGAAATTGAACAATGTCGCAAACACCGTACACCGGCATCCACTGCACGAACTTCAGTGTTGTTGTCGTTCCGTCTCGCTCTGCGGGTCATCGCCCTGACACCACACAACTCCCTCGTTCTAATAACCCTGCGCATATCACTAGGTTATTTTATCATTAGCGCGAAATTTCGTCACGAAAGCCTCATTACAACTATCAGAATGCTATAGAATGCTATTTCGCAGCGAAAGTTTCGTAAAATCGGATATAATTGCGCCATAAAGTTCACGTACCCTATCCTGGCGACCTTGGCGCGGTCAAAAACACCGTCCAAGACATTGACCAGTATCCGCCGTAGGTACACCAACACCAGCTGCGGTTACGGCCGTTATGGATGTGTAACCACATTGGGCAATTATTTCTACTACCTTGCACAATTTAAATGAACAAAGGAAGTGCTACAGTTACCATTTTGCGTGCAACACGACATTCAAGTGGGTGGCAACTACTTAGGTCATCGATGGCTTGATATCGTTATCTATCATGATTTATCAATCATTTTGCAAATAACATCATTTGGCATTATTTATAAAAACATAAGTAAATAGAAACAATTTCACTATTTAAAAAAAAAAATATTAGTTATTACATTAGTATTACATAACTAGCTAGCATAACATGGCTAACTTATCTAGAAATAGTATAAAAGCAGGTATAAAGAATCACGCACGTCTGGCAGCATCGCGTCGTAGCGTCAGAGGATAGATGGAGGCAATGCGTTTTTTTTAACCGGCATTGGCAGGGCAATGACACAGCGGCCGGTTCACTGCCCGTTCTTGACAGTTCAAATGTTTACACTTAGGTTTTAAGTCCAGAAGGATCACTTGCTTTTCACTTCACGTTGTCATACTGTATCAGAAATCCTGTTTACTACATTGAGTGCAATCAACAACATTAATTTTTTAGGTAGGTACCGTTATGAATAGGTGTCGTAGTGTCGTCGTATTTATTCATGATGGCCTTTTATCTATTTCATTAGGTACCATATTTTCTATTTTAAACTATCAAAAACAGACAAAGGACGCGTATTGTATCAACTTTTACCCTAAAATCCATACCGGTACCGGTATCACTGGTGCTTACTCAAACGCTTAGACATGAGTACACTTAAACATATGCATGTAAACTAGCACATAATGACAAAATGGCATACCTATATTTATAGCGTCGAATATCACCGACTGGAACAATGGCATGACGAGTTCATCAGACGCGATAATGAGCAGTCCCGTGGGTTCAACAAACTCCTCATTCCACAAAATAATGTATATTGTGATGTCTGATATTGTTACGCCAGATTCCTTGAGCGTTCCAATCTTTTAATACCCTTTAAATCGTGTCGTTTGCAAGCGTTGAGCCGCTGCCAAATCGAATGTGTTATCAGTATTTTAAAGTTGCCTGTTATTGTTTTATTACTACTTTAACATAAATTCAAACACTCTTCAATGTTTTCTGCAGTGTTAGAGAAAAGAAAATAAGGAATGAAAGTGATAATTTTCTGACAATAAAAAAACTAAGCCGTGGAAACCAAGCGCTGTGGATAAACCCCATTCATTATGAAACAATTCTGTAAAATAAGAACCTGTTTCACATTATGTGGCAGTTCTGGCACCACACCATACATCAGATAATGTTCTAAAAAATGAAAAGAATTTGAATGAAAATATCTACCAAAACTTATTAGATTAGTGGTCAAACATAAACGTTCTTTAAAACCTCAACTACGTGATTCACAACTAGTAGTCCGCGTTTTCCATACTAAAGGCAAAAAAGCTCAAGTCTCAAACTTTCCTAACTTAATCATAACATTATTCTTGCGATAATTAATAACGCATCAAAAGCTTTAAAACCATAAATTTTCAGCCTTCCACAAAATGTACCTGGCAGGCCAGTCCTGTTATATAGAAATAAAAAGTGAAATGGGTACAAGTTAGAACCTGTAGGGGTCGGTGACCAAAGAAGTAGCGCCGCAGCTTTACACCGATTGGCGACTGCCCCACGCGTCTGATTCGTCATCTTTTTCACCACCATCCAAGAGCTTTGTGAAATTATAATGTGACTCACTACGAACAGAATTAACCATACAAAACGATTAATAAGTAAAGTGATCACGTCTGCAACTCTACCCAAATATTTTTTTTTTTTAAAGAGTAACAGAGATGTGAAAAAATAATTGTATGCTACCTAAATCGACCTATTTTCTTGAGCTAGTTATAGTATATCAAGATGACGCACATCTTCACACAGCTGGCACACACGACAAGTGACGTTTGCAACCTTTGAACCTAGTCACGTGTAAGTAAGTAGTCTTTGCGCTTCTAAAGATTTTGTTTTTGTGACCTTTTACTATTTTATTAATAGAAAACTACAATTATGGTAAATACCACACAAAACTTATAAAAGTTATCAGCAAAACATACGAACAATCTTTGAACTATTGACATCGGTAATCCAAATACCGATGGTAACAAACAATAGTCAATGCAAGTCGCTTCTCACAATGAGATGAGGCGAACGAACGCTGCGTAGTTTCTTGCCACCAGGCGTTTTTCATGTGTTCTGTCCACATTCTGGGACGTGTGTGTGTCGGCGTAGGTAGGTTGAGTGAAAACATGAAGTGATGAGGGTGTACCGCCCGCACCCGCCGCACCGGCGGGGGTGCTCAACGAGGGGAATGTTTGGACCTGAGTTCAATGCATCCGCGACGCCACCTGTAACACATAGCTTTATCAAACCTTTGTTTACTTTTTGTAATTATCTTTGTACAAGTACGTGCATAGGTAGATTTATTGTTTATATTTAAATAATGCATACAATTATTTCAGTTTTAAATATTTCTGTTTTAAATGACTAGATAATTATAATGTTCGGGTTAACATTAAAACTGGATTAAATATCTAGTTATAATGTTATTTAATATATTTGGAACTTACCCTGAGAGTAGGTATCTAAAAAGGCTAACAAAATATGCTCACTGGGGGGTCAAATATCACATCGACGTTCATACCGTTTCTTCGAACCGTAAGGGTAAACCCATCGGCAGTTCAGTGACCTGCCGTGCTCCTGGTTGTCCCTTGGCTTTATGGGGTGCAGGCCGCGTGCGCTCTCTCGCTCGTGCATCGACATCGTGCCATCTCATCTAATTTCTTTGTGCGATTCAACAACTTACAAAGCCATTTTTCAGCTTTTAATGACAATAAATATAGGTAATAGAATATAACTTAAATTAAAAAAATAACATTCAACAATCCAGTCTTTCAGTGTGTTTAATTAAAATAAATAAACGATAAAATTCCTTCATGAAGTAGTAATAATGAAAATATTTTGCTAAATAAGTGAGGTTCCAGTTGTTATCCTAGTGGTTACGGAAATGGCTTACGGAAACGGTTTTTTCAATTTAATTTTTAAACAACTTCATGATTCCGAGAGGTTTTTATTTGTAAACATCAACTAGTCGACAAAGCTTTGTTTTGAAACAAAGCCACCAAGCCTAGCCACATGTGGATTCCACTCTATCCACCCATCTAGTGGCTCAAAAACAAAAATCTGACCGAGATACGATTTTGACGTAGGTAGAAAACAATGATTGCTGATATACATCATCTTCCTGCCCTTATCCCATGTTACTTGGGGGTCCCATGTTACTATGATTGCACATATATACATTCATTGAAATTACGTGAAAACGTGTAGGTATAGATTTATTTTTCGTCCAATGCATTTCCTTCTACAATAGAGTACAAAGCGCGTCAGTAGGTACTGGCCTACTTTATCACATTCATAAGATGTGACTCAGGTTGGCTGGACAAATCTTCAAAATAGCTTGCATTTAACTAGGTCAATAGGCCACTTTATGTGACGGCTAAATACCCTTATTTCAGAATTTGTGACGCTACAGAATCATAGATAATCGATCGAAAACGTGTCCAGCCATCTTGATTAACCACTTTTCGCTGGTCTCTCAATCTCGGTAACGGAAGTGATTTTGACGACTTTTTGCATATCAACGGGCGTCACATAAATTTGTGACGGGCACCGAGCTAAAAGTTTTGTGATAAGTACAGTGGTTTAGTAGAAAAATGCAAAAATCTGTGTCCAGCCATCTTGAATTTACGTATAAAACTTATGGCTGGCACTTCCGAATCTCAATAACGGGGGCGTTTTCGAATATGGTTCCTTTACTAAAACTTGGTGACGCAATTTGTGACAGTAATAACGTTTGATTTATGGCGTCACATGTAAGGGTTTACGAGAAATCAATAAAAACTTAATGTCCAGCCAACCTGAATTCAAGATGGCTGGACACATGTATCTCCACTGCCTGATGATCTACGACCTTCGAAATGTGTTCAAAATTTTGTGACGGGGACGATAATGATAACCTGAAATTGTGACGGAGAAACTTTGCGTAGTTTCAAAGATATTGACCATTTAAATTTTTCCATACAAACATCCATTAATATTATGAGGTGACCATAATTTTACATAAATAAAGGATTTTTTTTAAATCGATTCATTGACCGGTAGCATCCACGCCTGCTTTGTATTTGATTTCCCCGTGGGAATAAAAGGTTTTCCTGCAGTGAAAAGAGTAAGTATGTGTTAATTCAAAATAATAATTGATCACCAGCGCTGCAAGAGAGAGCCTACTTGTATTTTGCGTTTAGTTCATTATCTTATGTAACTGAAAATGAGAACTAAACTCGACAGCCGGCAGTGTATGCACTTACTTTTCGAAGTGTTATCACTAATCAAAGTACTAGTAACTATTAATTAATCTGCGGTAAGACAACCTAAATAAGAGTTGAGATTCGACCAGTTGTCCTAGTAGTACCAACTTTAAGCAATAGATGGCGACACCAACATCAGCTATCATGGCAGTATAGTTTGTCTTGTCCTCCGACGTTTTCGTGGTAGCCCGCGAAATTCAATTTTTCTTGCGTGCGTTCGTTAAAAGAAATCAAAATATGATTCGCGACAATAACAAGTATGTATTTACATAATTATAACCATAAGAATCATCATACATATCTATAAGTTATTTGTTTCCGCGGACGAAAAAGTAACTGCAAAAAACTCAAGAAAAATTGAATTTCGCGGGCTACCACGAAAACGTCGGAGGACAAGACAAACTATACTGCCATGATAGTTGATGTTGGTGTCGCCATCTATTGCTTAAAGTTGGTACTACTAGGACAACTGGTCGAATCTTAACTCTTATTTAGGTTGTCTTACCGCAGATTAATTAATAGTTACTAGTACTTTGATGGGTACATATTTGAATTTCGAAATTTAAAATACCTACGTGTAAAATGTCAACGTTCAAAACATCGAAAATTTAAATATCGAACAACCATAATACCGAAAATTAAAATAACGTAAGTTTATATTGTCGAATAGTTAGATAACCTACGTCCAATATATCTAAAATCTAATTATCGACAAACATGACATCGAAAGGCTTAAATATCGAAGTACATATTATCTAATGACTTAAATATCGAAGTACAGAGTATCGAATGTCCTAAATATCGAGATTTATTTATATGTTGTGCTACAAAAATTAGTGACAGAAAGAAAAAGCTGCAAAACCGACTCCACGTGGTCTTGTCTGCCCTACCCCTAGAGTGTAATTTAAGCCCGCGTAGGCGCGGAGGGGCGAGGCGGCCCGCGAGCTGAGGCGGAGGTGGCTTTGCTTGAGCGTTAAAACCATCGACGACGATAAGCTCGCGTGGGACCGCCGGAGCCCAGCAGCGCCGGAGCCGTGACAGAAACCATGCTTGCTGCATGATAAGGCGTAGTCGACGGAGCCCCGCTTCGCGGGGCCCCTATTTCTGTCTGCAGGGTTTAAAGGAACCTAACACGAAGGGGATGACGGGGGCTCGTTCGCTCGCTCCGCTCGCTCACTTGAGCCCCCGTCATCCCCTTCGAACCTAACCTGTCCGAGTCGGGGTGCCCCAATTCCCGAGCTCGCTTCGCTCGCTCTTGCATCCTAAGTTCTCATTGCCTTTTTAATAATCGATTTTTTAATAAACATTTTACACGTAGGTATTTTAATGTTCGACATTCAAATATGTACCCTAATAATTATTCGCTAAACAATAGGTGCCTACGTTAAACGTTTGCAGTGGACTGGCTAATGAGTTGACTTATGCGTTGGCAGAGTGTGACAATTTCAAATCTACCGACATTTTTTCCTATAAGTATCAAGTTCGATATTTTAACTAGTAGGTATTTTTAACGTAAATATAATGAACTAAAGTGTATTAAATGTTGACATTTTGAACTTAGGTATAATGATTATCGATATTTTAAATCATTAGATATTTTTATCACTCGGCATTTCAATGTTAGACATTTTAAGCATTGGTATTTCAATTTTCGATATTACGATATAATCGGTATTTAAATTTTCGATGTTTTGAACGTTGATATTTTACACGTAGATATTTTAATTTTCGAAATTCAAATATGTACCCACTTTGATTAGTGATAACACTTCGAAAAGTAAGTGCATACACTGCCGGCTGTCGAGTTTAGTTCTCATTTTCAGTTACATAAGATAATGAACTAAACGCAAAATACAAGTGGGCTCTCTCTTGCAGCGCTGGTGATCAATTATTATTTTGAATTAACACATACTTACTCTTTTCACTGCAGGAAAACCTTTATTCCCACGGGGAAATCAAATACAAAGCAGGCGTGGATGCTACCGGTCAATGAATCGATTTAAAAAAAATCCTTTATTTATGTAAAATTATGGTCACCTCATAATATTAATGGATGTTTGTATGGAAAAATTTAAATGGTCAATATCTTTGAAACTACGCAAAGTTTCTCCGTCACAATTTCAGGTTATCATTATCGTCCCCGTCACAAAATTTTGAACACATTTCGAAGGTCGTAGATCATCAGGCAGTGGAGATACATGTGTCCAGCCATCTTGAATTCAGGTTGGCTGGACATTAAGTTTTTATTGATTTCTCGTAAACCCTTACATGTGACGCCATAAATCAAACGTTATTACTGTCACAAATTGCGTCACCAAGTTTTAGTAAAGGAACCATATTCGAAAACGCCCCCGTTATTGAGATTCGGAAGTGCCAGCCATAAGTTTTATACGTAAATTCAAGATGGCTGGACACAGATTTTTGCATTTTTCTACTAAACCACTGTACTTATCACAAAACTTTTAGCTCGGTGCCCGTCACAAATTTATGTGACGCCCGTTGATATGCAAAAAGTCGTCAAAATCACTTCCTTTACCGAGATTGAGAGACCAGCGAAAAGTGGTTAATCAAGATGGCTGGACACGTTTTCGATCGATTATCTATGATTCTGTAGCGTCACAAATTCTGAAATAAGGGTATTTAACCGTCACATAAAGTGGCCTATTGACCTAGTTAAATGCAAGCTATTTTGAAGATTTGTCCAGCCAACCTGAGTCACATTTCATAAGTACCAGCGCAGTGGACGCACAACTCACAAACTCCGCATAAAAGTACCGGCCGGCAACCGGCAACACGCAGTCAGTAACGCAACATATCTCGTTAAAAGGCGTCTTCCTCATTCGCTTCGTTTCTAGAGCTAGAAGGAGATGACGCGAAAACAACTTATCTGGCACTGTTAAGCATATGCGTGTGTGTGTGCCTGTAAATAAGGAAGGTCAAGCGGATGAAACAGACTTAGTATGTTGCTTATAAGCAAAAAAGAGACGCAATGAAAACAAATCAATATCATCATCTCGCCGCGTTTCGCGGTGGAAAGAGACAGCGCAATAACAAACCGGCATTTTGTGCCGGCATGTTTTATAAGCCATTATTATGTTCCAACTTCAACTCTATTCCGGTGGTGTATAATATAATTTTGTTCAACGTAGAGTTGTTTACAGGTATAAAACAAGAACGCAGTCAATTTATATTTTCTTGACTGGTTGGCTGTAGGTAGTTTCATTTAGCTAACGGCAAACCGGTAATTTTGACTATGTTCTACATGAATTTATACCTCAACAAATATAAAACGGCATCATTCGTACTATTTTAGATATTTTGCGGCAGATATTTTTGTCGTAGATTGCACTGTTTCAGCACTATTTGTGATTCATAGATAATAAGATTATATTGACATTCTAGCTTTTAAACATATCTGTCATTCGAATGCACACTGAGAGAGCAGATTCAATTGCAATATCCCATTAAATCGAGATTCTAATAAATCAAAATTAATCAAATAAAAACTTGACTAGTAAGTACTACGTATTTTATTAGTACGATTTTTTTAGTTAGTTCAAAGTGAAGCTAAAGATAAAAGGGATGCACCAGAATATTTTTATGATGATCACTGCTTTATAATCAAATGCATAGAAAGGTAGTACAAGTGCACACTGGCATCGACTACTGCATTGCACACATAGAAATAAACTGGCACGTGTAAGCGTTCAGACGACACACAAACACAGAAGCAGGGATATTCCGAAAACATTTAAATTCAAATTCAATTGTTTATTGCTCAACACAGTACATAATATACATTTCTAGATGTCAAGTGAATGCGCAGTCCACTGTGTTGCACCAATTCAGGCATGGAAAATTATCATTAAAATTATACTATGTCATAAAGTTTTAAACAGTAAGGACACTCTTACATAAACAAAGGTATAATACAACGGATGCATCAGAATATTTTCATGATGAACACTGCTTTATAAGCTAATGCATAGATAGGTATAACTGCACAATGGCATCGACTACTGCATTGCACACATAGAAATAAACTGGCACGTGTAAGCGTACAGACGCCACACAAAGGCAGAAGCAGGGTTATTCCAGAGTTATTTATGTTTTTGAATATTAAGGGACGCTTTTACTTTAATGAAGCTATTATTGCAGTTAACAAATTACCTAAATTTTAGTATTTACATTAACTGATATTATAATATATATATAACTACTAATATAATAATTAGGAAGTTATGGGTAGTATACACTACATAATATGGATACAACCACCACCACCACCACCATTGTGTCACCCTTTGTAAAACTGTATATATTTATGTTCTGTAATTTGTATGGTGTACAATAAAGAGTAGGTATTATATTCTATTCTATGCAACTTTGAAAATTCTTAGACGTTCATTGAAAAAAAAACCTTTCATCGCAAATTGGTTGTAGAAATAAATATTATAATGACGTTTGCGTGTAACCTTGTCCCAAGAAAATAAAACCATTAACTTCATTTTATAAAGAGAAAAACCACTTCTTTATTTTTAATCATACTTTATACCTCACGTGCGTGATTATTGTATGCCTTTTAGGCAGGACATATCGGAACTATAATATTTAAATTAACATCTGTATGTTTAATCTATGCCCACAATATAAAGATTTTGATTGGTATAAAAATATCAGGTTGAACTTATACCGTGATATATTCTCTCGGTTGAACACAATTGATTTGAAAATTTATTACCGAATATATATATAGCTATTATAATGTCGATTTATTACAATTTTAATATTTAACATTGCTCGCTTAATCAAAGAATTACCTACATATTTTAACCTAATTTATATATTCTTTTTGTCAATAATTACTATTCGAAATAAAAACTTTTACGTAACATGATTACATGAAGCAGTTACGTTAGCCTGCTAAAATAATTATAAATTTTGACGAAAACGAAAAAAAAATAATGTATCAGAGCGTTGTTAAACGCTGAAAGTAGGTCAGTGGTGCAACGAAGGGAAGGGAGTCGCCGTCCTGAAGTGAAACACGCGCACCGACATTCGATCCGCACTCCCCCTCGACCCGCACCAAGGGAAGGTGAAGCAATATTAAAATAAACTATTTGCTCTGCCAACATAAGAATCTAACAGATTCGTTCATATTGACCGCTTGATATCAATATCATCGCATTAGTGAAAACAAGTGATGGCAGTTTATATTTTATCACGCCAATCCAACTACATACATGTCATCATGTGCATATTGAAACTATCGGTTTAAATCTTGTGTGAACAGATAATGGTAATTCTGTGAATATAAATATTTTCTATAACATTACGGGGTAGGAGTTACAAAGGTGAAGGCGTTCTGATTAGTAATAAATAATAGCTTGTCTATGAATGGACTCACTCACTTATTTTAAACTTATAAAATATCTTCATATTTACAGTTTTTGTTATTGTTTTATAATGCAGTATTCTAGACAATGCCTCTCAGTTACTATAATTATTTGCATTTTTTCTTTGTTAAACCCAAACATGTGAAGCTGGTGTCATTGGTGACAATATCAACAAAAAAGAATTTTGAATATAGTAAAATATGTATATATATTTCTGAATAAGATTTTATAAAACCCCCTTTTTTATGGAATGAGGACTTAGCTCTTATAAAATAGTCTCCAAATTAGACAAAGAAGCGCAACCTTCATATACCACCCTTGGCCCTGGTGCTTCGACCCAGTTCGCGGACGCCCCCCCCCCCCCCCTCCCAACACCCCGGACTACGTCTCTCCACTACCTCATACCCCCGTGACCTAACCTACTTTTGATTGCACTTAATATAGCCTCGTTGCCAGATCTGGCGCAGCAGAGGTAGGCCTTAAACCTTTTATCAAAGTATATATTTTTAAGTTATGATAATTTTATAAAACGTAGTACAGGGCTTATGTAATCGTGATGTAGACTAACTTGACAAGCCAAGCAGGGCTGGAAGTGGAACATAATAGCTGTCGATGATCATTTTGCAAACGAAACTAGTCAATTTGCGTTTTGTAGCAGTTGGGATAATAGCCAGATTATATTAAGCGAAATGCATGCTTAGTACGAGTAACAGGACGGCAAACCAATAGCATGTTGTAATGTATGAATGTGTATGTAGCTCAACTCGGCCGAAATAATGTGGCATTGAGCAGAAGGTCGATGCAGAAACTTTGGCAAGACACGCCAACTGCGGCCCTGCGTATGCCTCGTCACGGCTCACTAACGCAGGGCTACTACTTTATTAGTTTTACCCCAATTTGTATCAGAAGCATCAGAAAATGGTATAAACTAAATAAACATTACTTTACACTCAAAATACTACTACAATGAGCGAATTCTTGTTGAAAATTCTGAAATTCCGTAAAAAATAATCAGATGTAATTCACATATTTACAGAGGTGGAATAAGAGTGATGATCACACTAAAAGTAGAAAGAAACATTTTAGAATAACTCAAACTCCGCATTTTATTTTTACTTATTGTGTTCGCATTTAGCGAACACAATAAGTAAAAATAAAATGCGGTAAGAGAGAGAAGGTCGCAAAGATAGCAAATATTTTCTAACACATAAATGATGTGGTCACGCTTTGAATGGAGCGTAGCGCTTACTGGTAGCAGTACAAGAGGGCGCCCAGCGCCGCGACGCGCTATGTTCGCAAGGCCACGACCTAGAGTAGCTTCCGTCTCCGACATCATCGCTCGAATCTACCTATCTACTGTTTATCTACAGTTTAAATTCCAGCAGTTGTAAAGTTGAGTATCTAACGCAGATATAACAATTTCTTTACATGTATAATGCATCTACTACAGAAAATACTTTCGGAGTTTCGGTACCGTTCTACATTTTAAACATGTATTTTTTTGTTACAGATGAACAGTGTTGTATTTGTGTGTACCTGGCGAGGATGCACATACAGTACCACTACCTGCTCAGCCATTGAGGCACACATCAGAAATACACATTTGGGGTTGGTATTTGATGTTTTTTTTTAACTTTTTGTAGAGTTCGTTACTATGGCAGTTGGCTGTTGAAAAAATAATATAGGACGCATTGTAAAGATTTTTTTCATAATAATTATGTCATATCTTAATCTACTCGTTAATTTATCCACAGCACAAATAACAGAATGCAATAGTCACGTGCATTAAGGTCACGTGCGGCAGCTATTGCACGTGCTAGGTGCAATAATAATTGCGCAATGCCAACAAGCCAGCTGGCAAGGTTATAGCTTGAGTACTTCGCTAGCAAACATCTTGCTTCCTGTATCAATAGAGAAAGCGTGGATAGAAATGTACACTGATTGGTACAACATTTGTATCATTAGGAAACTGTCAAATGTCATTTGGAAATAGTGTTAATCTTGCAAATTCAAGAGCATTGAAAAATATATCAGAACCTAACCAGTCATTTTAAACGATGTTCGTGAAGCATTTAGGTTATAATAATAAGAAATACAATATTATAATAACGTGTAAAATGGTAAACAAAAAAAGGTTGACTTCGACCTTGTTGTATACAACAGTGTAGTTAACATAAAGTAGTTAGAGAACTCTGAAAGGCCGGCCCTTGATGACCCGGAAGCAGCGAGCCTTCGCGACAAGGTTGCTAGCAACAGTCCCGCCCGCGTCCGCGCCCGCGCGCGCAAGGCCACTTGCCGACGCCCGCAGCCCGCTACTTACGTAACGCTGCCCTGTATGTTCTTGTATTACCAATGATATTATTTACAAAATATGTACTTGTATCTACAATAATATGTTCATCTCGTAATGCATCGACTGTCGAATTTAAAACTATTGTGTCTGTGACCCTAGACAATGTTGGCTTACCCCTTTCATGAACATTTAAACATTTTTAGTCTTTTACCCTCCCACTAAGACCGAATTAATATTTTGTAAAGGAAATGTAATTTTATTATTTATGAATAATAGGGTTAATATTTAACAGTAAAAATCAGAATCAAATTACAGATTTCACAGTAAAAATCAAAACGGCGATTGGAAATATTGTTATTTACTTAGTTTTCGATTAATCACGTTGCAGACCAAAGAAAGAAGGCGATAGTGACCATGAAGAAGAGTTTTACTATACAGAGCGGGAGGTAGCAGCCCCGGCGCCACCACCCACACTCTCCCACCGAGACATGTGCCGTCCGCCGCACGAGGATCCTGAATACCAACGCCAGCTAGTAGGCTCTTTCAGGTGGATTTTTATTTTATTTATTAATATAATTTAATTATTACAACATAACATCACGCCTGTAATCCCCGAAGGGTTAGGCAAAGATGGTGATGCCACCAACAACCAGACACCACCAACTTATTAATACGTCCACCAATACTGCTGAGCGTGCCCGCCTGCTGGCTGTGGGTGGGTGGGAGTCGGGCCTCTGGCTTCAGGCACTACCTTCACCCAATATAGGCACTATGCTGGGTGACACCACATTCCGGCTTGCTACATGTTTGCGTCTGGGCGCTCCTTGCGGAGCTCCACATCGCTGTCAATGCGGTGAAGCAGTCGACTGCCTCGGACACCTTGGCCTATCCTGCAGCAAGAGCGCTGGACGGTTAGCAAGGCACGCCAGCATTAACGATATCATCCGTCGGGCTCTTGTCTCCACCGGGGTGCCAGCTGTTTTAGAACCCAATGGTTTGGCATGCGACGATGGAAAGAGGCCCGATGGAATGACCATACCTTGGAAGTTGGGTAGGCCTTTGGTGTGGGATGCAACCTGTGTCGACACCCTCGCGCAATCCCATCTTCCTAGCACGGTGGGTTTTGCTGGGGCGGCTGCTGCAGGAGCAGAAAACCTCAAACGGCGCAAACATAACAACCTTATTGGGAGCTATATGTTTGAGCCGTTTGGAGTTGAAACACTAGGGCCTTGGGGTCCGAGTGGTCATCGAATTTTTCGGAACATCGCGAAGCAGTTGGTTGACTCTTCACGTGACCATAAGGCTGGCCTATTTTTAGCCCAAAGAATCAGGATTGTCATTCAACGTGGTAATGCTCCCATCCTTTTGGGCACTTATCCCATTGACAGTGATTCGGACGAATTTTTTGATACCCAATGAGCCTGCCTTCTATATTTTCTCGTATTATTTAATTGTATATATATTTTAGTGTTAGCTTGTAAAAATAGTAATTAATCAGTGTATGTTAAATAGATAATTATCAGTACTCACTAATATTCTAATATTTATTTTATTAAAATTATTTCAGGCAAGGACTACTATCTACTATGCAGAATGGGAACGCTCGGCCAATAACCATTCCCATTACGCATCACTGGGCCAACTCACATTCACCGGTTAGTATTATGAAAATTTCTGTTGATTTAAAATTTTTATACCGACATAGAAATATTTTATTTAAAAAAATATATATATTTGCAGAAACATATGCGGTTATCAGCAGCAGGCGGATCACCAGGCAGTCCTGGAAGGCGGCCACGTTCAGATAACAAGAAGTGTCGTAAGGTGTATGGCATGGACCAACGCGATCTCTGGTGTACTCAGTGCAAGTGGAAAAAAGCATGCACGCGTTTCGGCGATTAGCGTTCGCGTCGCTCGCACGCATATGCGCGGGCAGTGCAACTCAAATGAATGCAGAGCTGATGACTATAACCTTTACCCAAAACTAAATTGAGACATTTTAATCAATCGTGGTAAGTGAGAACTATTCCGTGTGGAAGTCGTGATTTATTTAGTTATAAGGAAATATATATTATGAATGAAAGTTTTTATTTAATATAAGCAGAGACAGATTAAATTTACATATATTGGATAAAAAATTAAAGGAGACATATTTTTGCTCTTTATATGTGGCTCGTGTTTTGACTGCATAATGGACATTGCCCACGTATTTTTGTAGCGCAGTAGATTCGCCTTAATTGTAACGTACATGTGGAATGCAAAATCGTGTGACGCTCTCGGGCGGAGACTGTGAATATTAACATTAAGTAGGTGTAAGATTAGACTGAGATGAATAGTGTGAAAACATTTTCCTGAGTGTTGAAAAATATTTTATTTGTACCTGAACAGATATTGGAGACGTAATTACCATGGCTTATTTTACTGCACAGTTTGGTAATGGTAGTCAGTAGAAAGGATTGTTACAGAAAAACACAATTTGTTAAATATTGCATGGAAATTGAACACCATAATTGAATTTCATCAGAAATATTTGTAAAAGGTCAGTCAATTCCGTCCACATTTTCGAATGTGCCGCATCGATTGTCAATCGACCACGCGTCCAGGATAATGTTTTCACACTATTTCTACTATGTACCGAGTATGCGAATGTAGTATGCTCCGATAGTTCGACGTTATGCTGTCGAAAATACTTCAGTGATATTAATCACTAAATATGAAATGTATATTGACTGACTTAATAGATAATAATGAAATATAAATTATAATATATGAATTAGCCTCGTAAGTTATCTCAGATTCGACGAAAAGACTACTAACATGTTTAGACTTAAATTTTTATGAACATATCTGTGTTGTATACAAAGATGGTCCTACTAGAACAAGGAGACAATACTCAAGAGATGCTCGCGTACTACGCGGCGCAAGAGCTTTCCATTGTAGTGTCATCGATGGCGCTCACGCGTTGCCATTTGGTTACTACACTTTGGTTTGGTGAGCACACGCAAGGATATGACTTCCAGGAAAAGAAAATATATGAAGGTAACATCACACTGTACATATTGTTGAAATGAATGCAAACAATCTAGAAACATGGAGTTCACTAGAACGCGATGTCCGTATATACGCCAGTAGCTGAGGCCTAATATTAACGTCGTCGGAGAAACTTGAGATGAAAATTTCATATACATTTAATATACTTAAAAGTTCAGATACCTATGATTAAGAACCCATAGAATCTAATGTGACTTGAAATATCTACACGTACAGATAAGGGGGGAAATGTGTAACAAAGGCGCAGAGCTGTGGGAGATTGAAGAAAAAAGCGATTGCGAGCTGCAATATTACTTTTAAGTATTACTGATTAAACTTGTAAATAATAATTATAATATAGTGAATTATATAAAAGATATTATTCGGTATCTACCTATTTAAAAATTGAAAGCAATGTTTGGATGTGTACATAGATAAAAGTACTAATTATGAAAATATGATTATTGTTACTTAATGTGATTGTTTAAATCGAAAACTTTTGTACGGCTTCGTAATAACGAGTTTATAAAATAGATAATAATTAGGCACAGTAATTAATTACAAGAACCGCGATTAGTTTTGTTTCGTCCCTGCATACATCACGACGCGATATGATTCTCTGGTTTTATGGTTACCAAGGCTCGTTGGAATACAATATAAATATTTTTTTAAGTGTTAACAAATCACAAAATGCTTTTATTAAAACAAACGGTACTAAGTTTGTCAATACTCCTGGTTATATAACCATATGTGTTTAAAATGTGCCAATCGTAAATTATACAGTCACTGTGAAATCAATATTAGACTATTATACACGTAATGTGTTCATGCGTTGATTAGTAGGCACTATGAGCTATCTAATTATATCGGTGCTGATACAAATAACGCACATTTCAGATAAATATATACCAGGTTCCGTGCCTGTTCAGTTTTATACAAGTTATAAAATAACGAATACCGATATTAAAGCTATTATTTATACGTAAGACAAGTGAATAATAAAATCCTTATTAATCTCATCGATTCAAAATTATATCAAATTAAATTAGATCTGATAATACAAATAGATAAGCGATATTCAAGATTCTTGACAATACGAGGTTTAAATAAATTATACCCACGTGCCCTAATCCCCGCTTAATACAATACAATTAGTTGTTGAGAACTCGCTATTATTATATGTATGTTTTTCGAATACTTAGATCAAAACGATTCCGAACGAATCCTTTCTTATTGTTAACCCAGATGTATACCCGGCGCAATGCGCACCAGTTCTATTGTAAATAATTCGGTACTTCATGCTTCAGGACAAAACGTATACATATAAAAGTGTAATCCACATGCTTACCTAAGTATCGCAACACTAATCCTTATAATGATTAATATTAGCTATCGCTTTTTTATTACACATTAAAATCGAGTATCTATTTAGTCGAGGGCCATGTAGATACCAAATCTTGCCAAATTTCTTTAATATCTTACAGGTGCTTAATTTCAATATTACTAATATATTTGGATATCGTGCTATCATAATATTATTTTACGTGATGTACCTGTAAATCTTACCAAATATACATTTCATTGCAATATTGGTTGTGATAAAGCATCATGAAGTTGTCATAATTATATAGCAAAACAACAATGCTCGACGCAATGAAACTCCGCGCTTTCCAAACCAAAAGATCACTGTAGTCGTAAGCAACAACTCAGCTAGCGATTTGACAACTGCCATATTGTAAGGATCTAGAATATAACTGCAGCTTAGGTTTTTAGCTCTTAGTTGTATTTTAAGTTGAAGTCATAATAATAGTATTTAATAATGTTAGGTACAATAAACGTATTACGTATATTTAGTTAATATTTGTTATTTCACAGCAGTGAATATTTGTAAATAATTTCAGCTATTTTCTACGATCGATGATCGCTTACATCTACATGATTATGAAATGCTTTTGAATAGTTTTCTCGTTGCTATCTCCTTGAAGCTGTCTATGACGACAATTTGGATATCAAATTAGGTACCAAGTTATGGTGATTTCCCAAATCAAACAAAACGACATTGCCTTATAGCCTAGGGTCACGCTTACTGAGGTTAAGAAAAAAAGTGGCGGTTAGCAAAAGTGATCTATATAGATACTGTAACTTTCTTTCCTGATGAAGTCGACAGAACGCCACATGGCATGCTAGTTTCATATTCATGCATAAATACGATGCCGATCTCAATTTATTTTCGAAGCTACTAGATTTACGTTTAGGAACATAATATTTCATAGATCATTTCTTATTTTACATAAATTATAGTAGTTTACTTTTATTATTTTAAATAAAGACACTTTATTTTGTATTTCCTAAGTGATTTGTAAATATTTTTTACGTAATTAACTAATTTATTTAGCCAACGTTTTTGCTCAATTTTGTATGCACTCAACACCAAAGTCATAATACTAACAAGAAACTACATATCAGTACAAAAAAGCATAATTGAAACAGTTGTTAGGATATTTGTGTTTTTAGATGTTCACATGTCTAGGGCTAGCTAAGCTGTCCTTACATTATTATTCTGGGAAGCATGCTTCGTGTGACATAGGTAGCGCTAGTGTAGCCCGAAATGAAAATACCTCTACGTAGTACGGTATCCTATAAATAGATTGTATGTTTTACTCGAAATGTTCTCAATATAACAAATATGTGTCTTAGAACTAAAAAATAAACGCGCGACTGAGTAATTAAATACGTATCACCAACGTTCGGGATGTTTTAAATGAGAACTAGCCCAAACTAGACACGTGATCACCTAAATAATTAGGTTCATACTAACAAACGTCGTTGGCTCCTCCAGACAAGTACCTAGTGTACCTACCTACTCCAAAAATTATTTAATTAATGACTCGGATTTTCTTGTAAAACTTGTTGAAACACAGTAACCATTTATGTAAATATGTAAAATTCACAAATTAGTAAGGTCTAAACTAATAAGTACCTGGTAATAAACGTGAACAACGTAATTTTAGTTCTATCGGTACTTATAATCCTACGAATCTGATGATATTAACATTAACAACATTGTAATAACCAAGTTGTACCTTCTAGTTGAGTAGCATATTTACTTAAATATATTGTATAACCTTTATTCTAATAGAACATATATTCGTGAATTTAGATTACTTCACATTTTTATGTTTAGTACTCTTTGTTGTAAAATAATTTCAGTTAAACTTATGGTACCTACCAATATAGCTAGCATGTATTTTTTATCTACACCTATTTACATTAATAGTATATTTATCATAGATTTACGTCACTATTTCTTCATATATTTACCATACATTATAATATTATTGTAAATGGTTTACTTCTAATTGCGAATAATTTTAATTATTCTTTATAATTTACATATTTGATTGAATGTACCCTTTATGTATTTTGCTATTCCAATGAATATAATTTTATTTTTATGTGGGCAATTATAGTTTATGAAAATATGTCTCCTGTTTTTAGTAGGTACCTAATTAAGTACTTTTTGCATATAGATATTTTCTTGACGTGTCCGATATTTAGCTATCATGCACTCACTCAGCCTTAGTATACAAATAGCCGACAACGACGACCATTTCACGTCACATGTTAGGAATAGGTATTGTTATTTACCGTTAAAATAATTTGAAAGAAAGGATCACAGAAAAAAACTAAAGTAACAAAGTTTGTATCTGCTACACCTATATTATATCGAAAAAGTACATAAAATAAGTTGATATACGCGCACTCGTTGAAGAAGAGCGATTTGTGTTCAAATATAAAATAATATAATGTAAGCATGTTGTACGGACATCACTGACTAGGTACTAGATGTTAATCACATATTGTTAATTCTTAATGAGAAATAATAAAGTTCTTAAACCATAATCACTGTCACGCAATATTTCTGGAATACCGATGTACCGAGCAAGCTGATTTGAATCTCGAATAATTCATGGATGGATAACAAAAATTGAGCAATCTTGTTGCAGCTTCATCTTGTTTGTTGCAGGTAACATGTTCCACATTCAAACTTTATGAAATATTGTCAGTTATATGTTTCAAACCCGCACTATAAAAGTATGTTGCTGAAACAATGCTATGCTTCTCTAGTTTTCCATGAATTAGGGACATACAAAATAAACATTGAGATCAACTTGTATCAAATGTTATATGTTACATAGTTCTATACCTTATACCTGTTATTGAATAATTATTGTAAATACCTATGTAATGTTATAATTAAGTAATATTTGCTTTATTATTTTGATTAATTAATAGTACCTAGGCCAGTTGTGTAAGTCGTCCTAAAATCGAACTTTTTTAAGGTTCACACTTCCTCAAGCTACGGTAATAACGGTATTCCTAAGCCACGCAAAAATATTCAAACACGTTTTAGGTATTATAAGTATAAGTTTGTCATTTCTATCTATATTTTACTTATTTCTGGAGGTTTGGAAAATATAGAAAATCTCAAAAAGCCGCGAAACACGAACATGAATAATATTTTCTAACTAGGTACGCTTTTCGCTTGGATGCCAACATTGATACAGTCATAGATGATCCGTACGGTTCTTGTGAATGGTTAACAATAATAATTAGTACATTCCAATGCGGAATATGCGTAGTTGGACGCAACACATAAAAATACATAGAAGCAGTAAGAGTTAGGACTTTTCGTTTGTGGTTTTATATTAATCTACCTTACAGGAAGTTACTTATGCAATTGTTAAGCCAGTATGTATCAAATTTAAATATCAATATTTCATAAGATTCGGAAACACGATGCAAGTAGGTATCTAGTTTCTTGTTAAGAGCCGGTGGATGCATCGATACGTCGTTATTAATGGTTACCAGTAGTCTTAAGGTCGCAACATGATCAAATGTGTTGATTATCTCTTGATAGATATTATATTTTCGTATTCAGTTGTCAATATCACAGCAGTTTTTACCGCAACTGTCGGCTCTGGTTTATCATATTATTATTTCGAAGTTTTACCTTTCTCTAACTGCCTAAGAACTGGGTTTCTGCGATTTCTTTATCATCAACAATTTATTTGTGGTAGAAACTAGCTGGCAGTTATTCTACTGTGATATTAATAATTTTATTTATTATTTTCTAAATTATTATTTATATCTATAGTGTTGAATGTGAGCAGAGCATGTTATATTTTACTGAGATTGTCGTAGATTAGATCAATGTTATTTTATATTGTCTCTAATGTGGAGGTCCAGAATGTGTTCCAAATTGATTTAATGATGATAGTCTTAATATGAAATGTTTCTGTTAATATGTTGAAAATAATCTTGTAATATAAAATTGAAACAGGAAGAATTATGTACATCACAAAACTTAACAGCCTTATGATACCGCACTTTGAGCTCTCTATCAATAATGTATAATATTGCATTTCATAGCGAACTATATTTGACTGTGAAGTATCGTACCTACCTACACCTATCTATGCAACAAAACGAATGTTACACAGTTTAATGAAATATATATAAAAAAATGTTATTATTTTATTATGTGCTACTTCAAGTAGACTATTTGCCTGAATATACCTCAATATGTTTAGTATGAATATTGTGTGTCTTGAAAAAATATATTTCAATTATTAGAATCACAGTGGCATTATTTTTCTGATCCCATCCTATTCTTATGCAGCTGACCCAGACAGAGAGTAATGTTTTTACTATACCTACTTGCCTGTATTTATCTTACTGCAGGGCAAGACCTTTCGCCCAGAGGACACGGTGGAGCATACGGTGGAGGTCTGCCCCGCTTGGCCAGAGCACCGCCGTGTCCTCGTAGAGGCGATCGGCAGCGGCGGCGACCTCTCGCGTCCGGCCCTGGTACAAGCCATGGTCCGGGGCGAGAGGGAGTGGGAGGCAGTCACCTCCTTCTGCGAAGCAGTCATGCTAGCGAAGGAGGTGGCGGGGTGGACGAGGGAACGAACCTCACGCCTCAGCCGCCGCGGGTGACGCTCCGGGCGTCGCGAGCTGCGTGACGACTCCCGGCCACCGTAGACGCGGGCCTTCGGGCGGAGAGTAATGGGTAACTCACCGTCCGATCAGGACCAGGCCCGTGCCGGACGGCGCGTATGTGTTCCACGCGCGCCTCAAAGAGATGTCAGCATAAGTGACGGGGCCCGACAGGGCTGAAGCCTGCCAGGGTAGCGGGATCGTCCGAAAGGGTTACCGCTACCCTGGAACATAAAGGGCTAAGGAAGGAACACGGGTGGGTTTTAGTCAGTAAGAGTCTGAAACTCCCTTCCGCTCCACCCAGAGTGGGAGGGGTCATTTGATGATTTCCCATCCGCAAAAAAAAAAGGGCAAGACCTCAGAATACAGAAGGCAAGACTTAAGTCTTACATTTTCTAAGAAAAACTTGATAATAATAAATTATACTGTTTTCAACAAATATTGAAAAATGCAAAGCCCATTAAAACACTGATAGAAGGCTTCAGAAGAACAATTAAGAGATGATGATTAACTAAAAGGACAGAAATTATTAGTATGCTTTTTAATTAATTCTGGTAAACAGTAATGTTTATGAAGAAAATATAACAACAAATTCAAAACATAGTCTAAGGTCATACCCATGGAGCTAAAACTTGGTTTTAGCTCCATTGTCATACCTAACATCCATAAGAGAAACCAAGTAACAGTCATGCAAATGATTATAAAAGCAGTAGGTATCTAACGTTTCTCAGAAAATCTATATCATAGTCCTGTCACTCTGCAGTTTCTGCCTACCTACATATAAAAAATCTTTAGATATAGTGATAATTTGATTTTGAGCTCAGTGAAACAATGAATAATTCAGTAGACCACAAAAGCCTATAGTTTATTTAGTAACACATAATTGCACATTAACACATCAAGATAAAAAATACCCAGAAAATGTGCACACAGCAGGTACTGTACGTAGTAAATATAAACAAGTAGGCAGGCACCTAAAAACAATGTTGTTTTCCTAGTGAAAATATTCACAAAAATAGCCAAAGCATGGGTTATTCAAAATTTTTAAGTGAACAAATTAGGTATAGTAGGTATTTATAGTCCTAGACTTATCTATTGGTACGACCGCTCAGAAATAATTCTCTTGCTTGAATCTAAAATATGACTGAATGCCAATTTTTCACTTACTTCAGAAGTCAAATTAATTAATACATGTTGTTTTCAAGCACGAACGTACGTAGAGCAAACAGCAAAAGCAAATACATGAATAGTCGAGCATTATTAGAAGCAGAAAATAGAACGTACGTATTACATACTTTCACAGGTTCGGCAATCAGCATCAGTTATACTTGGAGACTCTGGAACTGGAACTCAGGATACTATGAAGTAAATTGAAGCAGTAGCTCACCAGCTGCTGAGGAAATATCGCGGTTTCGAAAACTTTGAAAAGAAAAACAAAAACTTCCAGTACTTTTAAGGTACCTACTTTTGAAATGCAGAGAGGAGAACAGAATTCGCGGTATATATATTTATTTATTTTTAATGCTGGTAATAACAGTCTCTGTTATACTAATCGACTAAAAGCAAAAGGGTCGAATAAACAATAATGTTTTAACTTCAAGAAAGTAGTCCCGCGGCAGTGGAACTAATAATTATTATTTTCCTTTATTTAAAAGTAAACATATCAATTATATTTTTAAATATTAGAATATAAAAAGTATAAAAACATTTAAAAATATAGTAGCCCACCGGTATCGGGAACAGGGTCCAGAGAGAGGAACCTCCTGACAATGCGAGCCGTGTCCAGAAGTACCGCTTTCTGAATCAAGCCCTTGATCCAGCTGCCCAACGAGAGCCTCCTCAGCTGTTGGTCGAGGCTCTTGGCTATTAAGCCATTGGCTGTCACGACTATCGGCACAATGATCGCTGAGTCCACATCCCACATGTCGACAACCTCGCGAGTCAAGTCAAGATACTTGATTTGTTTATCTTTCTCGGTTTTCACGAGGTTCTCGTCATGCGGGACGGTTATGTCAACAATCATTGCGCGCCGCTCTGATCGATCCACCACCACTATATCAGGCTTATTGGAAACAATAGTCCTTTCAGTGATGAATGTGATGATGGATCGATCCCAGTACAATGTGATATTTCCATTTTCGAGAACTGGGTCGGGCACATACCTGTAGTACGGCACCTCAGATTCCACAAGGCTGTATTTCAGAGCAAGTTGCTGATGGATTATCCTGGCTGCAAGGTTGTGCCTATGCAAGTACTCTCTAGCTAGACGAGAACACCCGGAGATAATATGCCTGATTGATTCTCCCGGCCGGTGGCATGCCCGACAGATGTCAACCGTGCCGTCTTTCACAATAAACCTCCGGTAATTGTTCGTCATCATAACTTCGTCCATAATTGCACAGACAAAACCTTCGGTTTCTCCAAATAGGTCACCGAAACGCAGCCAGGCTACGGACGCTAGTAAATCTACATCGGATCCATGTAGGGCCCGGTAAAAGCGTCCGTGAAGCTCCTTACTCTGCCATACTTCCATGCGATCATTGGTGTCAAGCACTACTGGCTTGCGCCAATTCTCATTAGCCAAGGAGTCCACCGCGACTACATCTCGATGCATCCCCACGTCGGTTTCTAAGAAATATTCTCTGAGACTGCATATCTCGCGATTGTGGAGGGTCTTAGCGTTTAAAAAGCCTAGACCTCCACACTTTCGCGGGATATACAGCCTCATTACCGACGACCGTGGGTGATGCATTCGATTTGCAGTCAGCAGCGTCCGGACCCTCCTATCCAAGGCGTCTAGTTCGGTTTGAGTCCATTTGAGTATGCCGAAAGAGTACATCAGAACCGGCATGACCCAACTGTTGAAGGCACGCACCTTGTTTCCGCCTGATAGAAGCCTATTAATTACTTTTTTCAGGCGGCCAAAGAAGCGCTCGCTCCTTCAACGATTGCTTCATGTCAGTAACATTGATGCCCAATAGTATTTGGATATACCCATTGACATACCCAAATACTTATAGGTTTTGGATGCGGAGAGGGCTTTAAGGTTTGTGGAATCCGAGAGTTGGGTTCCCACGGATTCCACAATCTCCCCTCGCTTTACATGCATGACCGCACATTTGTCCACACCAAATTCCATCCTGATGGCGCTACTGAAAGTTTCGAACTAATAATTATTATTAATGCCCTCCAAAGGCTCTAGAAGCTGTTCGGTTCCGTCAAACTCGAAGGTAAAATGCCACAGGCTTGGAACAGAAGTGTGGTGGTACTAGCCCGCGAAATTCAAATTTTCTTACTTTTTTGCAATTTGTTGGTCAGTACTAAGTTGTACGTTGATTACAATATGATTCGCGGCCGTAACAATTAAGTATTTACAGAATTATAATCATTAAAGTCATCAACACAACTCTCTAAGATCAAGTAGTCCTACAGAATGACTATTTCATGAAATCTTGACATTTAAGATTATGCTAACTTAACAAGTTTTATTACTGATTATTATAATTCTGTAAATAAATATTTGTTACGGCCGTGAATCATATGTTAATCAACGTACAACTTAGTAACGGGTCTACCCTTTATAGCCGAACTTTTTATGTCATAATATTGTTTTGCATAACAGCGGATAGCATAAACTTCATTTCGCAGAAAATCGTTTGGCAGACAGTCATTTATCATACATTCAAAATTCATAATTTTGTAAGTCAGAATTATCTTAGGCATAAATTTCATATCTATATCTATACTTATAATAAGAATGTAAAAAAGTTGTGTCTGTACATTGAATATATTTAAAAAAGAATAATTGAGGGGGGTTAAGAAACAGTAATAGAACACGAATCTAATAAAAAAAGTCTGTCTGTTTATCTGTTTGTCTGTTTGTACACGCTAATCTCCGGAACTACTGGACGGATTTGAATGAAACTTTTTTTATTATCTAGCTACTAAACCTGGGCAACATATAGGCTATAATTGATTTTGAAAACTGGAACACCTGATGCAGAACCGCAACAGACCAGCTAAACTATAAGAGTTACATAAATGGCGCCTTAGAAAAAAATGTTGTGTGTGATGAGCATTTTCTGCTGAGAGAATAAAATTGAAGATCCGGAACACCTGATGTGGAACTCTTAGAGCACAGCTAAACTATAATATATATAGGTTTGACATCTTAGCAAAAGTTATTCAGTCTGATGAGCATTTTCTGCTGCGAGAATAAAACTCGAAGATGGGAACATCTGATGTGGAACTCTAAGAGCACAGCTAAACCATAACATATATAGGAATGACATCTTTGCAAAAGTTGTTCAGTCTGATGAGTATTTTCTGCTGGGAGAGTAAAATTCGAAGATTGAAACATCTGATGTGGAACTCGGAGAGCACAGCTAAACTATGGCATATACAGACATGACTTTTTAACAAAATTTGTTTGGTCTGATGAGTATTTTCCGCCGAGATATTAAAAATCAAGGATCAGGAACATTTGATGTGGAAATCACTTTATACTAATATATTAACATAAGCTGGGAGTACCTCCACGCGGTGAAGGCAGTAACAGTTTGGGACTTCTTTTCGAAGTCGATGGTAAATCATTGAAAACTTGGCTTCACTGGCTAAATCTCCCATTTATATATATATAATAGATGTGCCTTCGGGCTTATGTTATTTGAGTGTTTAATTTCCTTTTCCATTTATCTTCGAGACACGGTCTACCCGGTAACGCAGGGGAGCAGTCACTTAGATCTTAATTGCAAAGTTATTAAAGTACATTAATAACCATATCCATAACCATGCCACGAAAGAGGTCAAATCCTTCGCAAGGGTCTACCCTTTATAGCAGAACTTTTTATGTCATAATATTGTTTTGCATAACAGCGGATAGCATAAACTTCATTTCGCAGAAAATCGTTTGGCAGACAGTCATTTATCATACATTCAAAATTCATAATTTTGTAAGTCAGAATCATCTTTAGGCATAAATTTCATATCCATAATAATTAAAAAGTAGAACCATCATATCGCAGAAAGTTCACAGTCAGAATCGTCTTTTGGCATACATTTCATATCGATAGTCATTAAAAGGCAGAACTATCATATCTCAGAAAGTTTAGAGTTAGAATCATCTTTTGGCATACATTTCATATCCATAATCATTACATAAAATTCATTCATTCATTCAGCATGCATGCAGCATGCAAACAAGCATACACCATGCATGCAGCAATCATGCAGCATGCAAGCAAGCATGCAGCATGCAAGTGAGCATGCAAACATGCAAACAAGCATACACCACGCATGCAGCAAGCATGCAGCATGCAAGCAAGCATACAAACATGCAAACAAGCATACACCGTGCATGCAGCAAGCATACACCGTGCATGCAGCAAGCATGCAGCATGCAAGCAAGCATGCAGCATGCAAGCGAGCATGCAAACATGCAAGCAAGCATACACCATGCATGCAGCATACAAGCAAGCATGCAAGCATGCAACATGCAGCAGGCATGGTTTCTGTCACGGCTCCGGCGCTGCGGGGCTCCGGCAGTCCCACGCGAGCTTATCGTCGCAGATGGTTTTAAGGCTCACCACCGCAGCTTCGGCTTGCTGGCCGGCTTCGCCGGCCAGCCTCAGCAGCGGCGGCGAGCATTAATACCACCTGCTCCTCAGCTCGCGGGCCGCCTCGCCCCTCCGCGCCTACGCGGGCTTAAATTACACTCTAGGGGTAGGGCAGACAAGACTACGTGGAGTCGGTTTTGCAGCGATTCGTTTCTGTCACTAACTTTTGTAGCACAACATATTATTGACTTTTCACGACAATATTTTAATTAAAGGTTAAAAATGCTATTGTATAGAAATGTCAATATGCCTAATAAAATTATTCCAAACGAAATTCTGCCATTTTCATAAGTATGCGAAGTGAACGTTATGCTAAACGAAATTATGCGAAATTTTAACTTTGCCAAAGGTAATTATGCCAAATAAAATTCTGCTATCTTAAAACTATGCCATTGTAAATTCGGACATATAAACATTCGGCCAAACAATAATTATATTAAATCATTTTTATGCCTTAAAAATATTCGTTTAAAGAAGATTATGCCAAGTGTGTTATGCCAAATAAATTTCGGAGCATCAAGATTCTGCCAGATAGAGGGAACCCCCTTCGCAATGTTCGAAAGGAGCTAAAAGATTGAAGATCATTAGATCCCAAGAATCGAATGAAGTACGCCAGACAAGACTTGATGCTGTTCGACAACATCAGGCTGTATCTAGCCCCGCGGAAACTTCTTCGGATCTTGAAGCACGACTTAGCGCTGATCGTGAGCGTCATGCATCGTCTCGCGTTTCTGACACTTACACACAAAGAGAATCACGCCTGCGTTCTCAGCGTATTTACGCATCTACATCTAGGTCTCTAGAGACCAGTGAGGATCGTGATGCGCGACTGGCCGCTGATGGTGATCGCCATGCATTGTCTCTCGAATCAGAAACGTTCACAGAAAAAGCATCACGCTTGAGTTCTCAGCGCATTCGCACGTTGACTTTTAGATCTCTGGAGACCAGTGAAGAACGTGATGCGCGACTTACGGCTGATCGTGATCGTCATGCATTGTCTCGCGAGTCGGAAACATTCACGGAAAGCGAATCACGCTTGAGTTCCCAGCGTATCCGCACATCCACTTATAGATATCTAGAAACCAGTGAAGAACGTGATGCGCGACTTACGGCTGATCGTGATCGTCACATGCATTGTCTCGCGAGTCGGAAACATTCACGGAAAGCAAATCACGCTTGAGTTCCCAGCGTATCCGCACATCCACTTATAAGTATCTAGAAACCAGTGAAGAACGTGATGCGCGACTTACGGCTGATCGTGATCGTCATGCATTGTCTCGCGAGTCGGAAACATTCACGGAAAGCGAATCACGCTTGAGTTCCCAGCGTATCCGCACATCCACTTATAGGTATCTAGAAACCAGTGAAGAACGTGATGCGCGACTTGCGGCTGATCGTGATCGTCACATGCATTGTCTCGCGAGTCGGAAACATTCACGGAAAGCGAATCACGCTTGAGTTCCCAGCGTATCCGCACATCCACTTATAGATATCTAGAAACCAGTGAAGAACGTGATGCGCGACTTACGGCTGATCGTGATCGTCACATGCATTGTCTCGCGAGTCGGAAACATTCACGGAAAGCAAATCACGCTTGAGTTCCCAGCGTATCCGCACATCCACTTATAAGTATCTAGAAACCAGTGAAGAACGTGATGCGCGACTTACGGCTGATCGTGATCGTCATGCATTGTCTCGCGAGTCGGAAACATTCACGGAAAGCGAATCACGCTTGAGTTCCCAGCGTATCCGCACATCCACTTATAGGTATCTAGAAACCAGTGAAGAACGTGATGCGCGACTTGCGGCTGATCGTGATCGTCACATGCATTGTCTCGCGAGTCGGAAACATTCACGGAAAGCGAATCACGCTTGAGTTCCCAGCGTATCCGCACATCCACTTATAGGTATCTAGAATCCAGTGAAGAACGTGATGCGCGACTTACGGCTGATCGTGATCGTCATGCATTGTCTCGCGAGTGAAGACAGACACCGAAAGTTGCTGGTTTGGATTTGAGAACCGGCTGTTTTTCTCATGGCCAACTTTATGTTGCTTTCTCAAGAGTTAGCAACGCTTCCGGGCTTTATATTCTGGCACCCGACGGAAAAACCAACAATATAGTTTATAAAGATTTTTTTTAGAATAGTAATGTTAACTAATTGATATTAATTTCGCTTCATTTAATGGAGTTATAACCTACCCAGTCTACAACACTTAATCTAAGTTATACCAAACTTAATCGAAATCCTTCATCGGTTTTGACTGATTTATTGGCTGACATACCAACGCACAGTTCAAACTCTTGCCGAAATTCCTATCGGAACAAGAAAGGGACTGGATCCGCGTACGAAGTCGCGGGCAGAAGCTAGTCCATAATAATTAAAAAGTAGAACCATATCGCAGAAAGTTCACAGTCAGAATCGTCTTTTGGCATACATTTCATACCGATAGTCATTAAAAGGCATATCTCAGAAATTTTAGAGTTAGAATCATCTTTTGGCATACATTTCATATCCTCATTAAGTACAGAAAATTCATTCATTCATTCACCATGCATGCAGCATGCAAACAAGCATACACCATGCATGCAGCAATCATGCAGCATGCAAGCAAGCATGCAGCATGCAAGCGAGCATGCAAACATGCAAACAAGCATACACCATGCATGCAGCAAGCATGCAGCATGCAAGCAAGCATGCAAACATGCAAACAAACATACACCATGCATGCAGCAACCATGTAGTATGCAAGCAAGCATGCAGCATGCAAGCGAGCATGCAAACATGCAAGCAAGCATACAACATGCATGCAAGCATACAACATGCATGCAGCAAGCATGCAGCATACAAGCAAGCATGCAAGCAAGCATGCAACATGCAGCAGGCATGGTTTCTGTCATGGCTCCGGCGCAGCGGGGCTCCGGCGGTCCCACGCGAGCTTATCGTCGCAGATGGTTTCAAGGCTCACCACCGCAGCTTCGGCTGCGGCGGCGGGCATTAATACCACCTGCTCCTCAGCTCGCGGGCCGCCTCGCCCCTCCGCGCCTACGCAGGCTTAAATTACACTCTAGGGGTAGGGCAGACAAGACTACGTGGAGTCGGTTTTGCAGCGATTCGTTTCTGTCACTAACATTTGTAGCACAACATATTATTGACTTTTCACGACAATGTTTTAATTTAAATTAAAAATGCTATTGTAAAGAAATGTCAATATGCCTAATAAAATTATTCCAAACGAAATTCTGCCATTTTCATAAGTATGCGAAGTGAACGTTATGCTAAATGAAATTATGCCAAATAAAATTCTGCTATCTTAAAACTATGCCTTTGTAAATTCGGACATATAAACATTCGGCCAAACAATAATTATATTAAATCAAGTTTATGCCTTAAAAATATTCGTTTAAAGAAGATTGTGCCAAGTGTGTTATGCCAAATAAATTTCGGAGCATCAAGATTCTGCCAGATAGAGGGAACCCCTTAGTAACTGACCAGCAAATTGCAAAAAACGTAAGAAAATTTGAATTTCGTGGGCTACCTTGGAGCATCCACCTTATGAATTATAGGCCAATCTCACTTCTGAGCACAGAACATATATACCCGAGCTGACTTCCTCAATGATACCAGATTGATCATCTAAACTGTCCCTTTTGTTTGTTTATTTTAATTTTTTTAATAGATTCTGTCGCATAGACGATTTTCACGACAAATTGGTTTGATTTGTATTTATTTGGACATGTAACACTGCAGGATGGGTAAAAATCATTGAGCAATGGTAAAAATCATAAAAGTTTCAAAATGTCAAAAAATATTCGTGTCATGTCAAATCAATAGAGCTTGTTTTTCAAGAACAATGTTTTTATTATTTAGCAGCAGAAACTATTGATTTTGTCTTGAGCGCGTTATTAAAGTGCAAAAAAGTAAAAATTGTGGCCTGAAGATTAATCATTATTGATTAGGCCTTCAAAAGTGCTTAGGCATGGGTGCAGTGTTAGGTCTTTGTTCAGCTGCTCAGGTAATTGTTGTTTTTACTATGATTATTGTAATTATTGCAATTCAATTGCATTATGGCACGATTTCCGAAATACTTGAATTATACACACTAAACAAGCGTTAAATGATGTTTTTGATTACAAACTTCCCTTGCTAAGCACTCCTACCTGAAATCTACAGTGATAACTGTACCATTTTGTAAATGATTGCACAAAAAAATCATATTCGAGTGATTATGTGCATTTAAATAGGAATGAAATAGAATTTAACTTAGTAGTTTGGTTTTGGCAGTCCTACTTCCACACAATCAGTAAAATATCCATGCTACTTACTAATTAAAATACCCACAATAAATCATCAATGCAAATTTAATGTTCATAATAATATATTAACTGAATTACCTAGTAGTCACAGTTATAAATGATCAATATCATTATTCTAATGCACTTTGCTTAGTGTGATCTTATTAGTGACAGTAGCCTTCAGGTTCGGCTGACCTTAAGCTAAAAAATTTCAGTAGCAGCATCAATAATTATCAATCAGCATCAAATATTTGATAATAATGGTTGTAAACTAGATAATTAATATGATTTGATAGTAATACTGATACACAATTGGGGACTGAATGTTAGATAATTGAAGAACAAGAGGTAGTAGCAATCTAATATTTCTTGTTGTTTCTATTATTTAAGAGAAGATAAATAAACCTGGACAGCCTGCCATATGTATCTTTATAAATGTATTTATATCGCAGCTGGCATGCTGTTGTGGAAGTGCAGCATGCTCCCTGTGCTGCTCAGCATGTCCATCATGTGCCAACTCCACATCCACTCGTATCATGTACACAATCATGCTGCTGCTCGTCATGGTGACCGCTTGTGTCACACTGGCTCCCGGACTACATGACGAAATGAAAAAGGTATGCTTATTTTCTGGTAGTGACCATAAAATACTGAAAGAGAGAAGTAAATATCAATTATACTGCCAGCTATTGCTCATCACAAAATTGGATGAAGCCATAAGTTCAGTCAAAGTAATTATTTTTATCTTTTGTTATGCCAGTGAATCAGCTTTTGTGTATGCCATTCCATGTATGAATAATTTTATTATTTGCAGGTTCCATTTTGTAAAAACTCAACACACTATATTCCGGGCAGCTTCAAAGTGGACTGTGACCAGGCTGTTGGCTACTTAGCGGTTTACAGGTTATTTTTTATCTTATATTCCATTGTTATGTATATTGGAAAAGGGAGAGGCTTTGCCCTGCAGTGGGACAATACAGGCTAGTTAGATTAGATTAGATATTAACAAACCTTGTTTTTATAAATGTAATACTGTTCACAGTTTAGAATATCTGAATAAGGATAGTTTGTCTAATTTATTTATTTATTTGGGATCTTCAACAAAAGATGCACATAAATAATATAAATCTAAAATAATAAAAAAGGTTATTTTACGTGTGCTCCTTCTATTACAGGAGACCACAGCATGCACATATAATTAGGTGTAAACATGATAAAAAAATAAAAATAGAGAAAATAAATTATGAATGATGATGATAAATGAAAATAATAATAACATTCAATTTGTCATTGTCAAGTCACCATTAGCTGGTTGAATGCTGTAATTACAGAAACTATTAAAAAGCCATTGTCTCATGGATCCACGCCTGAAGGCATACGAAGGATTAAAATAATAACAAAGTAGTATTAAGATACTATAAGATTAAACATTTAATAACATTTTGTATTAATTTGGTGCTGTGAATTTGTCATATTCTTTTAAGGTTGCTGATATTGGATGGCTATAAATTCATTCCCAAATAATTTTGTATTTCAGAATATGTTTTGCAGCATGTCTCTTCTTTATTTTGATGGCTCTCATAACACTTGGTGTCAAGTCCTCTAAAGATCCTCGAGCTGGCATACAAAACGGGTATGAATTTTATTTATCTCAATCCTGTTGTGAACATTTCCAGGTTATCAGTGAGTCTTGTTACATGACTGATAATAATTGTTTACCCTTGTATCATGGTGATAAGTATAAATGTATGTTTTGTATTCTAGCTTCTGGGGCATCAAGTATATGATTGTAATTGGCGGTATAATTGGCGCTTTCTTTATTCCGGAGGGACAATTTGCTTCAACTTGGATGGTGTTTGGCATGATCGGAGGGTTCTGCTTCATAGTCATACAACTTATACTAATTATTGATTTCGCTCATTCTTGGGCTGAAAGATGGGTTTGTAAGTATAAAATATTTTTCCAACAAAAAACAGTATTAAATTATGATGAAATGCGGTGATAAACACCACCATAACTGCGTAAATTACTATCAATCACAATCTGAATAATTTTGAAGGATATTATCTATCCATTGCTTTATATGGTCGACAAAATTTGTCTGCTCAACAACATATAATATAACGCAATGAATGTTATTGAACCGTCATTAAAGCCATTGCTACTATTAGTGTATTACGTAATTACCCCGCGGATAAACCCCTGCCTCCTCTTTCGGAGAATACAGCTGTGATGGTCTGTGTTATATTTTCTACAATAAGGTAATCTTGTGCACCATAATCTTATGATGGTAACAGCCATAAAATATTATTAATGAGGAAAAACCCATTTGATGATGTCTCAACCTCAACTGAATAATACGTGAGTCACCAAGGTAAAGTGTTGATAATTAATACGAAAAAACACAGATGACATACGTATATGACAGGTTTTCCTAGAAGCGTAAAAGTATTACAGTATTTTTTATCTCACAAAGTGACGCACGCTTTGTTTGTGATTACCAAGTGTAAAAACACGCTGTGAATGTGTACCGTCTGATACGAAGTCGGAAGTGTGTGTGTGTGTGTGTGTGCTATGTGCTGACGTTTTTCGTCTTCACGCATACATTCACAGCGTGTTTGTATGGCCGGTTACCACAAGTAAAGCGCACGTGACTTCGTGAAATAAAAATACAATACTAAACTTATTACTTAAATATATAACTTTATCTATGAATCTATATAGTAGTGAGAGAGATATTTCACATTATGTTGCTTCTATATAAAACGGACAAGGCATTTGCGATGGTTTATGTTTAAGTATAGGCTGGTATTGTCAAGATATGGCGATGGTTGAGCGAAGCTTATGTCAGCAGTGGATGTCTATCGGCTGAAAAATGATCATGATGCCGTCATTGATGAAAGTTCATCTAAGTTAGAAAATACTGTGAATGTCAGAGAGCCAAATTCTCGTAACTTTAAGAACGTTCACAGATCGTATATATCGATCGCATCTCAGTCTTAATCTGTCAAAAATATTTCTAATTTCCCTACATTTTTGACAAGTTACTGTTGTCGCTGATATGACTGATTTTTTAATTACCTACGGAAATTGGTCTTCAGATGATAGTTACAATAATTAATTAATTCCAGCAAACTATGAAGAATCAGAGTCGCGTGGGTGGTACGCCGCTCTGCTATTGGCTATGCTCACGGCCTACGCTCTGGCACTGGTTGGCATCGTCCTCCTTTATGTCTACTACACCAAGGTAAATTAGTACTTAAATGCAATAGATTTATGTCAAGAGATTGAGACAATCAAACTGTCA
Source organism: Apamea sordens (assembly GCA_945859715.1). Classification (NCBI taxonomy): domain Eukaryota; kingdom Metazoa; phylum Arthropoda; class Insecta; order Lepidoptera; family Noctuidae; genus Apamea; species Apamea sordens. Next base: position 12,806,492 of record OX243987.1, read on the forward strand.
TTTGCTAATGTGTGCACTGCTAAACATGACTGATTTATACAGTTCTTAGGATTGCAGTTTGTCAGGATACCTTTAAACTGCAGCTACTAAGAATCTAAAGCAAATGGCACTTAGTTGATACAAAAACATGAAAGTTAACATTTTAAACAAATACTAAGGTCCACTTGCACCACAAATCGCTAAAAACAAATTTAAACCATCGTCATATTTTTGCCAATCGTTTGAAGATGACAGAGACAGAATTTGGTTTGTTAACAGATGTTTAGTGTTAAATGTATTCAGTGATTTGGTGGTGCATGTGGGCCTAAGTTTTCGTTTTTATTAGGTTCAATATTCTTAATTTGAAACGTACTCCACGAAATTACAACGTAGGTTTCGTAGTACTGTGGAGGACTAGACGAGCCCTCTGAGGTAACGGGAGGAATCAAACATGATGTGATTCCTTTTATATTATATTTTCAGAACGTCTTTACATATTTCTGTCTAAATAATCACTTCTTATTCTAAACCCAAAATCCTAACTAATATCTTCTGAAACTAGCTTGAACGTTCGAATGTCATTCGCGCTAAATTATATCCGGCCTGCAACATATGAGGTTGCCTTCGGCAGACAAGCCTCTACAGTACTAACTCAAAAATACCGAAATGCTAAACAGTCTTAACTTATTTCTAGCTTTCTGATTCTCCAATAAACAACGAACCATACACTCCTACAGCTAACACACCTCTTATTTCCAGTCAAGCGGATGTGAGCTATCTAAATTCTTCATCTCAATAAACCTGATCCTCGTGGTGATCGCGAGCGGCATCTCGATCCTGCCGTCAGTACAGGAGCACCAGCCGCGCTCTGGACTACTGCAGTCGGCCGTCGTGTCGCTGTACGTCATGTATCTGACGTGGTCTGCGCTGTCCAACGCGTCGAAGGAATGTAACAGCATCACGGGATCTAATGAGGTTTGTATTGTGTAAACGACATGTTTGGACCAGTAGTTCTATTCTGTTAATATCTCACCGTGAAAACTTAGGTGAAGTGAGCTGTCATTCCACCTAAGATAGCTCACTTCACCGATGTTCTCACTGTGAGATAATTAAAGAATAGATCGGCAGTTTCCATCCAAGCATGGCTTAGAGATGTCTTTGAATCAACCTATGGTTGTTGGTGCGTTTAAGCTTATTGGAGAGATGTGAAAATAAATGAAACCTATTCGTAGTTCGTGACAACTCCTCGCCAGCTTTTACTGTGGTTTTTCAGTTAGACACATTCTGTATGTTCAAACGAGTTGGGTAAAGCCGTAAGAATGCCAATAATCACCATCATTGGTGACGATCGATAAATGTCGAACGCATTTAAATTGTCAAAGCGTGCGATGCAATTTAATCACTCTGGTGCCAATTTTAACGTTCAATATCGCTGTACGCGGTGGCGTGAAATAGGAAATCCTTTTGTAGTACCATAATACCTCTATAGGTCTATAAGGGAGGAAAAACTATACATTTAACACGACAATACCAACAACTATTCTTTGTATTATTTATTACAGTTTCACCTAACTTCCCTAATGGCTATTTTTTTTACAAATGAAGTTATTTAAGCAAGGTACATTCATTTTTAAAATAGTTGTACAACTCAAGACCTATTGAACTAAAAAGGCATTTCCAATGATTTTTTTGTATAGCTGCTATACATAGAAATTATTTTTGTGTTCGCTATACTATACCAAACACCACTGTAAACTTCATTTCATAAAGTAAATATCCTAAATTATTCTGTATCGTAAAATGATGGTTAATATTGAAACACACACAAGACAGTACAATATTTGTAATGTATTGATATTATTATTATGAGCTTAAAAACTGTATTGTATATTTAATATGCATTTTTATCTTACTTATGTTTATCAATATATGTAAATTATAATATGTATTTATTTTGAATACGCTCAACCAGGAAACAAAGGAAGAAATTTATTGGGTATGTAAAATGGTTCTATCGGTTCTTTTGTCTCTGTTTTTATCACGTCTTTCTTTTCTATTCTACTTATATTTTACTATGTATGAAATCTGATTTAGTAGGTAGGTAAGTAGTTTCATGTCTAAAAAGCACTTATTTCCATTTCTTTCCACTGATCAATTAGGCGATCAAAGTAATACTGGAATCATACCAAGCCAAGAACAAAATTTCACTACTTACCCAAACAAATTTTAGCAACATTTTTTTATACCAATGCAATGTTTGGAATGATTTTAGTATGCACATTTTCATTTGGTCAAATTTTTACTTGGCAGAATATTATCAAGGATAATGTCATTTAGGCATTTTGTCTTTAATCAAATGATTTATTACAGCAAACAATCTTTACACAATAAACGTTTGGTCAAATAATTTGTTATGGCAAAAAATTTAAAGGCAAAAATAAGATTTTTTGGGAATTCTATAATAAAAAAATGCAATTTTATATTAATATAATCATTTATTTAATAAAAATAAGGAAAAAAAGAGATTATTGTTAGCAGGCTATGTCCTAACCTAACCTAACCATTTTTTTTTTAATTAACCTTCCGTGAATTAGGCTCGTGCGTAGGTAAATCTGTGACCTCCTACGCACGAGCCGAGCGAGCGAAGCGAGCGGTGCCGCGGCGGCGGCCGGCGAGTGCCAGAAACGACTAGATTATTTATAGAAAAAAATATGGAAAAAAACAGGCTACCCGAGACTGAAATATAGTTAGACTATAACAATTGACTGAATAGAAATGGTAAATTTTTTTAATTTACTACTGACTAAATATTTGGCAAATTTTATTTTGCGTAAATGAGTTATTCCAACTGAAATATTTGACTGCATAAAAATTGGTAAAAGTACTAGTTGGTAAACAAGTCATTGTTTAAACGTTCACTTGCCAAACATTAGCTTTGCGTTACGATTATTTGTGAAGAGATTTTTTGCCAAGTAATAATTTGGCAAATGAAATTATGCGGAAAAATTTTTGGGAAGTGATAATTTGGCAATTTCTTTTCGATGAAAATACACTTGTATCTAATAAAAGTTACGTGGATTCACACGTACCACGTTAAACCAGGAATATTCATGCCATTAACTTGCAGTTACTTGCAAAAGTGTGCAAGTAACTTGTATGCCATTGCGACATATCCATGTCATCACCAAATTTACCCATCAGAGGTGGTTATGGACTATGGTGGCATGCCTATTTCTGGCTTTATGAAGACTATACCATTTTGAACTTTAATAAATTTGAACGGAAACTTCGCCAAGCTAGTTATGTAGAGTTTATGAACCGATTATGAGACAAAAAATTATATTTTACTAATGTTTCAACAGTCATCCTTCGACAAGCAGTCGATCATCGGGCTGGTCATTTGGGTGTGCAGCGTGTTGTACTCATCCATCCGAACTGCGTCATCCTCGTCCAAAATCACCATGTCGGACCAAATCCTCGCCAAGGAAGGAAGCGCAGGTGAACATAACCTTCTTTATAATACCTAAAACTTACTAAAACTATTATATTGCAAGTGCAACACTAATTGCAAAGGAAAAAAAAACATCAGGGTAAGATTTCACATTCGCTTAATCGCATTCTGTTTCAACTGGCCAAAACTATTTTGATATTTTAACATATCGTTATCAGTGTGTCCTCTAGCTTATTTCTGATTATTCTATGTGTAACATTTAAGTCCACATAGATCTTTACACTTCTATGATCTCAAGTTTGCATGTTTTACTTCCAGTTTTAATTCATGATAATTTTTGATAGAACTCAATTTTTGACTTTGAACTTTCTCAAACTTTACTTATGCCGTGATATTTTCACACAACACTTATTCAATCAGAATCCTTGACAGTGTTTGTTATTATTATAATTTCCATTGTATCCATTTTTTTGGCGTTTTTAATTACAATGATTACCTCTATTTTGAATGAAACACAAACAGCTGGGTTGTCACTTTGTTTTTTACTTTTTTATGTAACACTAACGCATACTGTGCATTCTTTGCGGACATATCGCGCGGCGGCGGCGCTGTGTAAGGGCAAGGAGGGCTCATTGCTAACGAAGGTAACACCACATGTGCACTTGGCCTTAAATCACAAAATACCTAACATGCTAGACACTTAACACTCATGTATCTTTTTCATTATCCGCTAACATATTATTTGCTTGTTTAATTTCAATGATTTCATGATATTTGTATTTGACTCATTCCTTGCCTGTTTATTTCTTTGTAAAGATGAAAACGTTTTTTTTTTTCTTATTTTCCTTTATGCTTAACTTCGGCCCAGCTCCTAAAGAATCCCAACCCAAGACTAGTCCTATTTTGAAGATGCCAGGTTAAATAGTTTTGTATAACAGTATGTATTGACAGTTTGTTAGTTCAAAGGACACTTACATCAACATTAACGAAAATAGCTTTCGTAGATTTCAGTTTATGTTCTTTAGTTATTTGTAAATTAAATGAATGACTTCTTTTTTTTAATTCCAGAAATCATTTTTTATACACCACAGGCCGTCTGTATAACATGCCAAGTATTTCGTATGTTCCGCTTTTATGTTCCATTTATCCGCTTCAACTGCACCTTAACATGGTATTGTGATCAACATAGTTAACAATGCATGTTGGTATGCTCACTGAGCGCAGGGTATGATTCCGTAGAGGGCGCTGACGGCGGTGAGGCGGGCCGCACCGAGGAAACCAAAGTGTTCGACAACGAAGGCGACGGCGTCGCCTACTCCTGGACCTTCTTCCACATCGTGTTTGCTCTTGCTACGCTTTACATCATGATGACACTCACAAATTGGTACAAGTGAGTATCTCAAATCTTTCTCATCTTTAGAAACCTACAAAAACAAAAAATTCAATGACTTGTGACATCCGTACCGGATATATCGACGTATCCGTACATCCATACCGGCCAGCTCCCTCTGGGCCTAGCAAGCAAAACCGAGTCCCTGCAAGTGCAATAGGAGCATTACATTCTGAGATAACTCACTGCTACCGGCTCGCAAGTACCCTCTTCGCTACTGGAAAGAATATTTCATGTGTTCTAGATTACAGGTAACTAAACTTATGAGGTCCTAGGTTACCCTGAAAAATATTAACGAAATGTATTTTCTTCCAGCCCGAGTTCGCAGCTGTCGAAGGAGAATGTCGCATCAATGTGGATCAAGATCACATCCTCATGGTTGTGCGTGGGTCTCTACATCTGGACCCTGGTCGCACCAGCTTTATTCCCTGATAGGGAATTCTAAATGTTTTTTCAGTCAACGAAAAGGCTGTTTTATACTACTCTACTACTACTCTATGGTGGACCAAACCAGAGTCCGAATTTGAACAAAAAATCAAAAAAAGTTTGTTGAAATCAATGTGTGTTCTCAATTTTATTGGACAAAATGTAGCATAAAACAGCTTTTCAACTGTAAGCTGATTTTAATCATAGGCATTTTAATTCAATCTTTATGTTAAAAATTGTAATGTCAATTGTATTTAGATACTTGTAGACCAGTTGATTGTTATTATAGTAAGCCATGTAAATCCTTAATATTAAGATCTCATAAGATTATTTTATATATTTCTCAATTCTTTATATGTCTAAACTTTTTTTATCTAAATCTACATTACTTCTATTAACTATCGTATAATTCTTTAGAATTGCTTGACTCTTTCGCAATAAGTAGTACATTCATTTTTCCACTGTCTTTGAAATCGTAATTTTTGACATTATTTGATGCTTTAAATGTCTGTATCTAATGCGTTTTACCTGAAATAAAACGCATATTAAAATACTTACCTCATTCATCGGATTAAACAATTCGTGTTACATTTAGATTTGAATCAGGACTTCTCTTCTGTAGTAATTCTGGAATGTTGCTGATTGCCAATTTCCTCGAGATAGGATTTCGTCAAGGGGATGATTTTCTAGCCAACGTTAGAGGCTACTGCAGATTGTGTACTTCCTGGAGTAATGGTTTTTACCCAGCCTGCGATGACAGTGCGTGAAGCGGGCTTTGGCACACCTCTAACTGTAATAAACAAATAAAATGATTTTGCAGCATTACGTCTTTCATTTTCTTTCTAGCCAAAATATAGGATTTAGGTTACAATTGTTGGGATTTACAAGAAGTTTCCAGCCAGACTGTCTGTGATTACTGCAATCTGTTTTCGAACCAAATTGAGGCCATAATATAACACTATCATCTGATCTAATATAATGGTCAGAATCCACTCTAAGCAGCGTTAAGTCATGTATGTGTACCTGAGCAAAGCAGTAATATAGTTACTTTTTTTTTTTTTATTAATTTGAAACTGGTCATATAGATAACCGCCCGCCTAATATAAAATGCTTCACACTTTGGTCGGTTAATACGAAAAACAAGTTAGGATTTAATCGTCTTTTTAGATGAAATTATCACAATATTTTGCTTATTATTGACACAAAATAGTCTTAAAGTACAATATTTTTTTAATTTACTTGCTGCAATATGTAAAAAATGCTACTTACCGATGAAAGGTTATGTTTGGTTGATTTCGTTCACTACGACTTTTACAGCCGATTACACAGCAACTCACCATCATTATACACTAAATATTAGTTTTTGGAATATCAATAAAGTCAGAAATTACACAAAGTATGCGTTGCACAGTTTTTTTATCAACGAAAATATTTTAACACCACAATTTGTCTGGCATCGATCACATCGATGCCAAACAACAAAAACCGATACGCAAATAGAGATAGAAAATGCATGCTATGTCTTGCTCACACATACACATTTTGACATGTGTCATCTCATTTTCGCAATTATTATTATTTTAACAGCATGTCTATTACTATCCTCTGTCTACGTTTTAAATGTATTTTTGTCAAATGTCACATCCCGTGCTGTCATTTGTCTGTCACACTAGTGCTAAATGTCATTTTTCTTTTGTTTACTTCAAAAAATTAATACAATCGTAGTTTTTCTTTTATTTTAAAGTTAATTAATTATGAACAGGCATCTGTTTACATTATTCTGTATTATTGTTTCTGTTAGATCTAATACAAATGGAGAGTTTTGTAGCAAAGATGAAAAATTGTGCTCTGAAGACCACAACAAATACAGCAAAGGTTTTATTAACAAACTTTTTGACTTTCAATATTAGTCGAAAAACTGTAGTCTATCGGCCCGAAAACGCATTATTGTTGTTAGGATAAGACTTATCAATTTCATTCTAATTTCCCATAAACAACCAATTTTCTTATATGATTTGTCTTAACAGTAAATTGATGGGTTACTTATAATATCATTGGGTTACTCTAAGAAATTGCTCCTACCCGTCCCTAACTATGCACGACCGTCCCCTAGCTATATTACGTGTTGAATAATATTCTATATTTAACTTTCAGAAGCTAATGATAGATCCATAAAAATCAAAGAAAAAATCAACTTCGCTGTTGACCAACATGTTCCTTGTAAGAGTGAAAATTGTAGCTGTCATGCATCAGTGATTGACCGAGACTTGGCGCCATTCAAAAATGGTATTACCAAGGAACTATTTGACAGGGCTCGAGTAAAAGCAACCAAGTATCAGGTAATTTAGAACATTAAATACCAACCGAAAAACTTTTTTTTAAGAAATAATAATTGCTTAAAATTACTTGTTATGTTCCAGATAATTGATGGCAAATTGTACAGGGAGAATGAATGCCACTTTCCAGCAAGGTGTGCAGGAGTAGAACACTATCTGACTTCTCTAGCAGCAAAAATGCCAGATTTAGAATTAGCACTGAATACTAGAGATTGGCCCCAAATCAACCAAGCATGGAGCCATCCTAAAGCACCAGTATTTTCTTTCAGTAAGGTCCTGAGATTATGATTTATTATTAAACAAAGCTTTCCAACAATTCTGTCATGTTGACTAAGACTGGAAGCTATTCACAAACTATTTAGTGTGCCTAGAAGAAAAAAAACAATGGAATAAACATATTCCAGAAATAATGTTTTGTGACATTAGTTGCTTAGTAATTAAATGGAACTCCTTCAGCTACATATTACAGGCTCATAAATTCTATTTCAGACTAAAGATTATTATGACATAATGTATCCTGCCTGGAGTTTCTGGGAAGGCGGTCCAGCGATATCCTTGTACCCCACTGGCATAGGCAGGTGGGACAAACACAGAATCTCAATATCAGGGTCTGCTGACAAGTTAGTAACTAGTTGATGAAGGTTTTAAACAGTAATGAGAATACACTTCACTGGTTATAAATAATTTTCTATCTCTAATATTTCAGATGGCCTTGGGAAAAGAAAGAAAACAAAGGATTTTTTAGAGGATCCAGAACAAGTGAAGAAAGAGATGCTCTTATACTCCTTTCTAGATCTGACCCTGACCTTGTTGATGCTCAGTACACTAAAAATCAAGCTTGGAAGTCTGATATGGTAAATAATGTGTGCAACTCCTTTTGGTAGGCCATCGACTAGACTAGTCAGATAGGAAACGCCGACCACATCTAGTTTTAAAATATGATTGACGTGTAAAAGTGTTTGTACAAACCTACTTACAAAAATAAAATCATTTATCATCGCGTATATACAATTTATTTGCGAAAAAAAGATGCTAAGTAAAGTTCACATTAAAGTTTTTATTTTCATTGTAGTAAAAGTTGTAAATTATAAGGATTTGATAAAAAATCATTCTGGAAAAAATTCTGGAGATTCAGATGATGGTGGCCCAGCCAGAAAGAACCACTCACAGTATGTTACTTATAATTTTGTACTTATCCATTGTTTTGAGACACAATTCTATTCTATTTCAGGACACACTTTATGCACCGCCAGCATCAGAAGTACCATTTGAAGAACATTGTAAATACAAATACCTATTCAATTACAGAGGGGTTGCTGCTAGTTTTAGATTCAAGCATTTATTCCTCTGCAAGTCTTTAGTATTTCATGTTGGCGATCAATGGCTCGAATTCTTTTACCCATCACTAAAGCCTTGGGTGCATTATGTACCTATCAGCCCAAAAGCAACGGAAAAGGAGATAAAGGAACTAATTAACTTTTTCAAAGAAAATGATGAGTTGGCTAATGAGATAGCAGATAGAGGCTTCCAACATATTTGGGATCATTTAACTGATAAAGATGTGAAATGTTATTGGCGAAAGCTTCTAAAGAAATACGCAAAGCTAGTGAAATATGATGTGGTGAAAGATGTTGATCTGAAATTAATCTCTTAGTAGGATAAGGCAAAATAAATATACGTAATATTTTCTAATGTGGTTGTTTTAGTTGAATCTTTTGTAGTACAAGATAGTGACCCCGTGGTAGGTAACGGCCGCGGCTTTTAGTCGCGGTTCGCCGTGAGTTTTTTGAACCCAGACAGGCGATTTACTTTGTGTAAACTATTTCATAACCACTGCTCTAAAAATAGTGAAGGAAAACATCGTGAGAAAACTGGCAAGTCATAGAACCAAAAAAAATTAAGTCATGCGACATCTACCAACCGCACTGAGATCGCGTGGTGGACGGCCCACGCCCTCTCACAGAGAGGAGGCCTGTGTCCCAGCAGTGGGAACATTATAGGCTGCTTATGCTTTTGTAGTTATCTATACTAATATTATAAATAGGAAAGATTTTTAATTTTTGTGTGTATGTTTGTAATGAATAAACTCAAAAACTACTGAGCAGATTTAAAAAATTCTTTCACTATTGGAAAGCTACATTCACCCTGAGTGACATAGGCTGTGTGATGAAAAAAAAAATGTGATCCACATTTTCGGCAATAACTGAAGACCCTTGAGAGTGATAAATTCTTACTTTGGGCTATGAGTTTTGACTATTTTTGACTAAATGTACAATCACATTTTGTCACGAAATAAAAAAAGATCACTCAATCCAAATGCACATTATATTTATTGCTAGAAAAGATTAGGGATCCTTACTAAAACTTAACCACCCGTGCGAAGCCGGGACCGGCCGCTAGTATTAGATAAACGACTAGCCTCCGTTTCAAAAAGCCAGCAGCATGTCCTATTATCTGTCTGCACGTTACAGGAACTGGTGGCGCCAAACTCGTAGCCGAATTCTGGGCAGACTGTATTTAGATTGTAATCGACATTATAAGAAGAATTCTAGCAAGACATTTTGCATTGCTAGGAATTAGAATTTAGAAGTCTACCTAGTCGCTACGATTTGTTTCATAACATATTATAATAGCATCACTCATGTATCCCTTGAAGAGATACTGGGAGTCGCGGACTACAGCCCGCAAAATTAAACTCTTGAAAATTAAAATAATTGGATTTATTTATGAAATTCATAGGTACATATTATCATCATTGTAAAAAATCATTTTTGAGCTGTTACATATATATCAATAATTATATCTCTTTAAATCTCAGGCCGTTACAAAAATATGTAAGTATAAACATAATAATAAAATTTAATAATCTACAAAATAATAATATTATATTGGGCTACTAGAAAATAAAGCGATAAAAACATTACCCATACACTGTATCAACTCAATCGGCAGAACAGCGGTTGGACCTAGCCAGTTTTAAAAATGGACTAACACAATTTAAAATTCACTAATTTTAGAAAAGACCACCGCCTCTGACCGCTCCTGTCATTACAACGCAACGCTACCTTCTCGACATGAGTATTTACCTCGATTTCAATTCAATACCCATTCCAAAATATGGCCTTAAATCAGTCTCAATATTAGTCCACACCAAAGTAATCCGTATCCCAAAAAGTTTTTATCGCATTGTGCATTTGTTCCATTTGATTCTACTTCATGTTGATAAAGGCATAACAGTTCTGTTACAATTGTGATGTAGATGTAATATATTCCATCGTGCAATCAGCATAACTATTCACAACCATCTAACAGGCTATCGTATCGATAATGACACATTCTTGGCTCCCATTGCAAACGGCTGTCGTCGCCGCAGACTGACAAAATTTTCGGGTTTTGGACTTGTGAATAGCTATCTATGCTGGTGCACCATAAATGGCATAACATCAGAAAATGCAAAAAATAACTTAACATTTTAACAATCAGTAAACCGTTCATCATTTATGTCTTACCGGTTCTGTAAAACGAGTTCGCAACCAGCACGATATGATAATAACTCTGGAAATAACTAGTTAATCACATTTACAAGCACCATTTAATTAAGTTCAGGCATACCAGCACAATTTAATTCTTTTACACTAAAGTAATACATGGAATAAACTTTTTTTTTTTTACATATTTGTAGATATAAATTAGGAGTCATTCTTAGTTGTGCTAGGTTGGAAACACTTGGACTTATCTGAAAAATAAACCGTTTGATTACTTAAAGATATCTATATAAACCAATTTTATATGTATTGATGTACTTATCTAGTTGCTAGTAGACCAGTACGCGTAGCATGACCCAGAAATCTGTCATTTTGTCTATTCTTCCGTCGACAAAACCCGTTTCTATGGTGGTGATGCGACGCGTGCAGTAGTAAAAGGCAATGTAAAAAAAACAAAGTCTTTTACCACTAAGGGCTGATTTTTCCAACGCCAGATCTTTTATTCGAAAAATAATTTTGAAATTTTGACAGTTATTTCATACAAAAACTGTCAAACGTCAATTTTATTCCTAGAATAAAAGTTATGTGGCGATGGAAAAATCAGCCCTAAGTCAAGTGTTCTAAATTCAAGTTTATTTAGAAGATAATTTACGCTCAAGTTGATCAGCGATAGCCAGGAGAAAGTCTTCGGTATGTAAGTACATGCCCTCTTTGGTGTCCTTCAGTCCGTGGATGCAGATTACCAAGTCCTTAGTCATTTTTCCGCCGTCAATGGTCTCGACACACGCCTGCAAAAGTAATTAAATATTTTTAGAATATTGTTAATTCCATCTACATATTTTATTCCTTCTTATTTCTGCCAACGAGAGCATTTACACCGAAGAGAGGAAAATGGACAGTGCCTGCACCCTAATTGCGTATCACAGTATTAATTTCAACCTGAAACATTTAGAAGGATATTGCTAATCCATTGCTTCATATGTTTGAAAAATGTGTCTGCTCAACAACGTTAACAACGCAATGACTGTCGTTGATCTGGCAAAATGAAACCCATGACAACTGATAGTGTCTTACGCATTTACCCCGCTGGCTCTGTATTGAGATTACTATGCGGCGCCCGCCGCGTGAGGTCTCTAATACAGGAGACCGTTTTATATTTATATTTTAATTTGAGTATGACGACCCTATATCCATCGAGAATTTCAAAGATCCATCAAGAAGGGCCATGTACCATAGACACAGCAGGTATATAATATTTCTCACAAATATTGTAAAATTAATTTTCTTTTTTAACTTTGCTTTGATTTTTGGAAAATTGACAATAGTCCAAAAATTATAAGCCGAAAATCCAAATGTACGATTCTGTGATATCTTCGTAGGTATCAATTTCATAGTCCTATAACATCACCAGAACCACATAATATGTAGTTCAGTAACTAGCTGCTGACGTCTAAGTTCAGTGAAATTAAACTAGCTACTAGTAATACAGTGCAAGAGATCCAATGCTGGTTACAGAATATATCAAGGAGTATTGAGTTTTTTATAAAATAAAACCGCAGGTGTCGTTCGCAAGTCAGTGTCAACGACCCTGTTTTAAACAAGATCTTCTTGTTTCGCCACTTTTATGGGCGCGACTGGACAAGTCGCATTTAATAGGATACTCGGGTTTTTGGAAACTAATTCAACGTTCGATATTAGCAAAACACATAATATCTGTTTTCAAATATCAATCAACAATTTCATACAATTAATTTTGCTCTGACTACAGTTACGTTTGCCTTCAGTTACTAAATATCTACGTTAAAAAATATAAGTACACACTACATTTTCCACAAGTAATCTGTGGAAAATGTAGTGTGTACTTATATTTGGGAGTTTTATTTTTAATATACTACTGTTTGTTCTCCTTTACCAATAAAATAAAACTGCCACCTTATCTAAATGCATATTGTGATCGTATAAATAAGTTCATTTATCATGTGCAAATTGCAAATGTGTGATAAACAGAATGGGGGGGACGTGGAGTTGATTTGTTTACTGCATTCTTGCTGATAAGGACGGGTTTTTTTTTGGTTCTTAGATAGATAGTCTGATAAAAAAATATTATCTTCGAAAGTATGTAAGTTTTCCTTGTGTCAATATTTGCAGATAACAACAAACACACATCTATACTTATAATAAATCTGTAGAAGTGAAAATTCTGTACATTGAAAATATCCAAAAAATAAATGGCAAGGGGTGTTACTTGACCGACACCGAACCCAAAAATGTGATTAAAAAAATTTTTGTCTGTCTGTCTGTTTGTTCAGGCATCACGCAAAAACTACCGGTTCAATTACGATGAAACTTGGTATAATTATTCTTTAATATCCTGGGCACCACACTGGGTACTTTTTATCCCGGAAAAGTATATACAATAAAAAACAAACTTAATTTTGCGGTTCGATCCCTATACCCGATTACCACTGTCTGTACTGTACCAACCGCAAATACTAAGTTTGTCGTAGGTTGGGTCACCCGCAGTGGAGTTCATTTTTATTCCTTTTAGTTTTTATAGTTATTTAGGTTTATTTTTATATGAGTCGTAGGTATAGATTTTAATTTTAAAGTATAGGTAGTATATTTGATAGTGTACGTAGTGACCGTAGGTAATTTTATAATACTGTTAGGTAGGTTTAGTCATTCGTATAGATATTAGTTTTTAGGGATTTTGCTTATTTATTGAGTTTAGATTAGTTATCATCAGAAATAGGTTTATTTAGGTAGGTAGGTATTTAATTTTCTGTTATTGAGTTTTTTTTTTTAATTAGTTAGGTACTTAGGTAAAGATATCATATAGGTACCCTCTTAATCACCACTAATGAGACACAATTGGTTTTCTATTGTAATTAGCCACAAAGGGCCCGCGACATAGATGGCATTCTGGGGAAGCACATACATTTTATCCTGTTAGCACGTTCCCGTGGGTAAATTTCCGACATCCACGCGGGCGAAGCCGCGGGCAGAAGCTAGTTTATAATATTATTATGTTCATGGTCAAATATAATTACATAAAAAGACGTGACAAATATATTTAATGTTTTCCTTAACTTCCTACGACACCAGTTTGATCCCTGAGTACATCCACGTCCACAAATTACATAATATTTAGTTAGAACTTATGACTTGCTACTGTGTATGTTGATATCTAGGAATGTAGTCTTACAAAAAACGGCCAAGTGCGGGTGCATAATTGCACATGCACACTCTAACTTAGCTCTACCCACAGAATCGGACTAACCCATAGTTTCCGAAATAGATTTTATTTTAGTTTTTTTGTTTAAAATTTTTCTTTCATTCCATTTTTTAAATGCCTGCAGTTTTTTTGACAGTCTATCACAAAGAGCTAACACTTATACAAAGCCTAATGATACAGATTACTAAAAAGATAACTTACATCTTCAAGCGCGAGTGCGAACCGCCCAAGATCGGGCGTGTCATCCAGCTTGGCGCGGTGCAGCAGACCCCTGGTCCACGCGTAGATGGAGGCCACGGGGTTGGTCGAGGTCGGCTTGCCTTGTTGGTGCATGCGGTAGTGACGTGTCACCGTGCCGTGGGCCGCCTCGGACTCCACCGTGCGCCCGTCGGGGCACATGAGCACCGACGTCATCATGCCCAGGGAGCCGTAACCCTGGATAGAATAATGTTACTTGTCATCTTAGGTAATTGACGAATATTTGTGGTCGAATTCAATGGACTGTAGTGAAACCCTAAAATAGCAAGCTCTCCATACATACCTACGTATTATACAGGATAATTCATCACACATTGCCCTACTTTTTCTCTCATACGAGAAATGTATGTATGTCTGGTCTTAAAAATAGACTGTTCAGCTTGTTTGTTCACGGGTGTAGTTAGTTATAAATTACCAACATCAGCTAGTTCGTATAATGTAAAGCACGTAAACTGTTTCAAAAGTTCTCGTTGGCAACCCATAATAATATTGATCACATAATAGTCCGAAAACTTGTTATAAGTATTTACCATACAAGACGGATATCGGTCTAAGTATAGCCTCGACATCGACAGTGCGAATGAACTTATCCGGTAGAATTACCCCTCTTCGGGTATTATCGCTTATCGCCCTTTCTGGCAAAGCCGATAATTGAATCTAGTTTGTATACGTGCTCGAAAGCATGGCAAATATACAGTCAAGTCAAAAATATCAGGCCGGACAGACTATACAAAATGATCTGAATTAACAAAATTAAAGTTATGGCACAGGGCATCTGGCAAGGCGCAGTGATGACGTGGCGTCCAAGGACTGGAAAACGCAGCGTCCATCGCCGGCGGCGAGATGGACAGACGACATTATTACCATCGCGGGCAGAACCTGGATGAGGCTGGCACAGGAGCGTGGGGATTGGCACGAGAAAGGAGAGGCCTATGCTCAGCAGTGGGTTGAGACGGGCTATTGATGATGATGATGATGAAGAAAATTAAAGTACCTAACTTTCAGCCCAATGGTAAAACGGATTTTTCAGAATCGATAACCTCCTTCTACTTGAAGTCTTTAAAAATAAACTTTATCTCAATTGGATGATCCAATTGACATCTACCAACCCGCACTGGGCCCGCGTAATGGACCACGCGGGCCCAGCGCGGGTTGGTAGATATATGTCACTTGTCTTCGAATTTTTGGTTCTAGGACATGCCGGTTTCCTCACGATGTTTTCCATCACCGTCTTGCGAGCAGTGGTGATGAAATAATTTGTAAAGCGCCTGCCTGGGTTCGAACCTACGACCTACAACTTCTAACTCGCGGCCGCCGTTACCACTGGGCCACTACTGCTCGCTGGTAATACTGATGCATACGAGTATTTTAGAACTACCAAATAAATCCTCACGTCGAAATTAAAATACTACATTACGATACGTGTGACTTAAGTCCATTATTGCATACTATTTTATAGCACGTGTGACCCAAACCCGCACTTAGGTCATTCTTTTATGCGCAAAAATGGACTAGGTAATTAAGTCACAGAAAAGCGTGACTTAAGTGCGGGTATAAGTCACACAATGCTATATTATTATTTTTTTTACATTGCCTCATACTAGGAATTACTCCTGTATTGTGGGTGCGTTTACAAACAGCCAGACCCGGAACAACTACCTGTAGGCAATACAAATATTTGTTCCGTGCGGGAATCGAACCCGCGACACGCAGCGCAGCAGTCGATCGCTCAGCCACTGCGCCAACCGTGTCGTCAAATGTATGTATTTCTTTAAAAAAAAAAAACTTAATAGTAGTGATGGGCCGACTATAGAGTTTAGACAATCATTGACTAGCTATACTGACTTGGATTTATTTGGTTGGATTTTTGTATGCAGACTGGGAACGTCATAAGATATACGAAGTTTAATTTACTGTCTTAATGTCGTCTCCACCTGGTACCTATATTGAGTTTCTTCTTCCACCTACTTGCCTAGTGGTGTTATCTTGGGTTTGTTAGCATACAATCTCTTTTGGCCAAAGGCCTACGTTCTTTTGTCCCTAAAGTTCTAGAATACAAAAGGCTAAATTGACTACAAACCTGAGCGACTACATCAGATTGCACATCTCCGTCGTAGTTCTTGCAGGCCCACACGAACCCACCCGAGCCCTTGATCGCCTGCGCCACCATATCGTCGATCAACCGGTGCTCATACCATATCTTCGCGTCTTCGAACTGCTTCTTGTAATCACTAGTTAACAATGATAAAAGACTTATTGCACCAGATTCATCAAGCATAGATTAAATCTCTGATTTGATTACATAGTCCCAAGCGGTTTTTAATCTCCAAATCAGTGGCCAAATATTACGTAACTAATGTGCATTGGAGCAATTACGATAATGGTTATATTCCAATTGATGATAATTTCTACCAAACGCAGCGGGGTATATTCAGATTGACGATAATTTCTACCAAACGCAGCGGCATTTTTATATTGGCACCATAATGATTAGACGCCATTAATTATCGGCAGCCGTCATTCGCTTTAGAGCTGATTTTTCAATCATCTGATAACTTTATTCGAGGAATAATTTTGACAGTTATTTCATACAAAACTTGTCAAACGTCAATTTTATTCCTCGAATAAAATTTATGTGGCGATGGAAAAATCAGCCCTTAGTGTTAGATACAAGTGAAGCTAATATAAGCGTGTTAAAAAGCCGCAGCGATTGGTAAAAATTATCATCAAACCGAATATACCTATTATCATAATTGCCCCAATAAACTAAAATAATTTTTTATACCTCTGATAAACTTCTTCGAAAATGTCCTTGAAGCGGCCGTCGTACTTCTTGAGAATAGTATTCTTAGTAGACAAATACAGAGGCCATTTCTTCTGCAACGCCACCTGATCAAACACAATACACATTTATGACTTACTTACTGATGCATAACGAGTGCAAATAATAATGTATGGACTACAGTCTAAACAAGTTTGTGTTCGATATATGTTAAGATTCATTGAAGCAAGGTCGCGGTGACCCAACAATTAAACTGTCCGATAGTTTGCTCCTACTGCGTCGCATTGATATTTTATTTTTCTCGATTTATTCTTAGTTGAATAAACAAGATGTAAAACAAAACGAATGAATAACCTTTCAATAATGTAAACTATTTTTAACTTGATAAAGCATGCTTTAGATCCGGGTTAATGGGTTCAAATGAATCTTATCTACATCTCTAACCAGAGACAATGCGTATATTTTCAAACCTGGAAACTAGAATGAGCGAAGGCCTGGATGGACTCGTCAGTGTTGTACATTGCCATGGCAACACCCGGTCCCTTGAAGTCAAAAAGCTTTCGCCTATCGACTGTTCCATCTTCTGCAGTGTAGACCAACTCCACCTGATAAATAAAACATGTATTAGGCGCGTCAAAAATGTTAAGAGTACTTCGTAAAGAAGGGAAACTTCCGCTCCAAAAACGTTCAACATTGCACTTTTTACTGGAGAGCTTCAGGGCGTTTACCACGCTCATGTTTCGTTTCTTAACAAAGGGCTTTGAACGTCTGTGGCATACCTACCTGATCGCCATTTAGATTTTTTCCTATATAAAAATAAGGATGTCACGTGATCAATTTTGAACATCAATATCTCGGAAACGTGATGCTTTACGGAGTTTGCAACTATCGTTTTATACATATAGGTTTCATGCGTTGTTTTTGAGAAAAAAATCAAAATGGCGGATAGGTAGGTATGCAAGGCTCCATATCAAAAACTTCAGTCCCCTTTATTTATCAACTCAATAATCTTAATTCTATAAATCAATAGCAAAATGCTTCTTTTTACCGTTCCAGGTTTCGGTATGACTAAATCCTGTGCCTTGTACTGGTCGCCGTGAGCGTGACGGCCAATGACCATGGCCTTAGTCCAGCCTGGCACCACTCTTGGGATGCTCTTGCAAAGGATAGGCTCACGGAACACGGTACCGCCCAGAATGTTACGAATCGTCCCATTCGGACTAAGCCACATCTTTTTTAACTTGAACTCTAAAATATAAACAAAAAAGCTTACACTTAAAATACTCACATTAAGATTCAGTGTGTATGTATTCTACATGCTAATTCAATATTCAATTACAGTTTCCTATTATGTAAACAATTCACATACACTAAAAAGGAGTTTAATATCTACGGGTTACTGACACTAATCTAGCAGGAGTATGTACGAGGGTGACACTGAAAGTTCTTAGAAGATCAAAAACTGAACAAACTAGTGTTAGCAGCATGGGCTCGTCCGAGCAGGCAGCCTCGTGACGTCACTCAAAACTGCCCGCGGTGTGCGCCCGCGCACAGGCAGTCGACCCCCCTTCTCTATGAGTGACGAACGTATTCCATGTGTTTTGATGGGTAGAACATACCTCTAATTATAGTGTCCATTTCCATATAAAGATTTTTATTCCTAACACTAGCAAGTTATTAGTTTTATTATATCTTTTCAAAATAGTGTCCATTTACATCAATACATCGCTGCATCCGATGGAACCACTGAGAAAAGCACTTTACCCATTCGTCCTTCGTCTGTCGTCGGGGCTATAGGGCGGGTGACCCAGTAATTCCACGTCTGACGTCGCCAATTAGTCGATTGTTTGCTTGGCGGTGTGCGACGAGGCGTTGTCGTGGTGAAGGAGGATTCTACTGTACTGCGAGGTCGTTTCTCCCGAACTTTTTCCAAGACAAGTGGCAAACAATTGTTAGTGTACCACTCTGCAGTAACTGTTTTTCGATCCTCTAAAACAATTGTTGCGTAATGACCTGTCCTTCCGAAGAACGAGGCCTCCATCTTTTTCCCCACGCTTCGACCTCTCTTCACTTTAGTTGGCAACTCCTCGGAAGGAAACACCCAGACAGCAGACTGTCTCTTAGTTTCAGGATCATAACAATAAATCGAAAGTATGTCGAACACAGCATTTGAGTCACCTCCGTTAAATCTTTGAACCTTTTCACGACACCAATCAACACGACGGAGCTTTTGGGCCTCTAGTCAAATTATGAGGTATCCACCGGGCACAAAGCTTCCTGACCGCTAAATGTTCATGGAGGAGTTTGTGCACTTGACTCATACCGATGCCTAAGCTTGTCCGAAGCTGCTGATAAGTCACTCTTTTGTCAGTCTCTATCATACGCTGCACAACACTGATGTTACCTTCAGTCCCTCACGCAGATCATCGGTGAGATTAGTGCGACCAAGTTTAAACTCATTAAACCAGTTGTAAACAGTGGCACGAGATGGGGCTTCATCGTGAAAGGCCAATCGAAGTCTATCATAACTTTCTTGTTGACTTAAATGACATGGAAAGTCATAAAAAATCATTGTACGAAAATTTTCTCGCGTTAAATTCATGCTGACGTGACGCAGACCATTTTCAATTTGCCACCAAATCGTAAAAAAATGACAAAATAATGTATAAAATACATACACAATAATATTGGCAGAGTTCCATTTTAAAAATTTGAACTTATTTTTTTTATTATATCGTTCACCAGTTCTAAAAACTTTCAGTGTCGCCCTCGTATTAAGCTAAAATGAAATTAAAAATGCACTCCTCAAGTACCTATGTCATGTCGATAAAAATATATAACTTACCAGAAGAAATAAGAAATATAAATAAATCCAATATTTTTATTAATAAATTAATATTGTTTTTATTAAACATAGGCTATTATAGTATAAACGAATACTTAAATGAAAGACTATAATTGCAATAAATACATTCTTAAATAATTATATAAATGTGTATATTTATCAAGAAGATTATATAATTAAACATAACATGACTTCTAAATACACAATAAGTAAATTATAAAATGTTACCTACTGAATCTCTAATAGTGATACCTACACGTAAAACTGATCTCATTTATTTATAATCTTAATTATGATCTCCTATTAAATAAGTGTTTGCGTTACTATACAACGTGTCCCAGAAATCAACGTCAAGTCGAAAACGGGCAATAGGCCAAGTCGTAACGTTATTAGAAAAATATAAAAAAAAATCTTGGTCATGTACTTTTCAAATTTTATGGATTCAAAAATAATCTCAAAAAGTGACACCCTGTGATGATCTTTCAAGTCCTATGACTACAAATATTTACTTTTCGTCAGTTTTTTTTTCTGTGACGTAACCATGAATAACCCTTCTGTAAATTACAGTTAAAAGTTAAACCATTACTACCTCAATCGTGAATACCCCGATAGGTGGATAGGGTGGGGTGGTACAATTTCGTGGCCGGCCCGTTCACCCGATTTAAACCCCATAGATTTCTTTTACTGGGGTACGATAAAGGATAACTATCGTGTAAGTGGCATACCATTTTGGAATCCAGACTAAACGCGTCATCTTTTAAAGTTACTTGCCAAAATAGTGTAGTACATTTTTTTTTACACTACACGCGGTTAAAGTTGGGTGATGTAATAATTTTGAATTAAATGTTGGGCAAAAATCTAACATTTTATTTAAAACTGAGGTAGTTATGTTTTAACTTTTAACTGTAATTTACAGAAGGGTTATTCATGGTTACGTCACAGAAAAAAAACTCACGAAAAGTTAATATTTGTAGTCACAGGACTTGAAAGATCATCACAGGGTGTCACTTTTTGAGATTTATTTTTGAATCCATAAAATTTGAAAAGTACATGACCAAGATTTTTTAAAATATTTTTCTAATAACTGTCACGACTTGGCCTATTGCCCGTTTTCGGCTTGACGTTGATTCCTGGGACACGTTGTATATATATATATTATATTACCTAAGTAAATATATCTAAATGTAAAAATAGTAATTTAAGAAAATAGCTATCTACTTACCCTTATAATAGATTTATTTATGTTATTATTATTAACTTTTTTATGTGAGCGTAATTTTTTAGTTTTCATGTAGAATTTTATTTTGATTTTTGTTTCTACGATTTTAATTTTTAATAAATAAATATGTATAACTATATTTTTACTGTGCCCTGACAGGGTCTACAACCGCTCTTAGCTATAAGCATTATGTGAACATCTTTATACCTTGTGGAATGCAAATAAACGAATATTATGAATATAAAATATCTATCTTTGTGTTTCCTATGTTTCGCTGACATGATAATACTGCATACGGGACTCGAACCTTCGACCCCACAGCCAGAGAGAGAAGTTTAAAGACTAGGTACACGAGCCATTACAATGTAACACAAAATGTGATAAGTGAAGATAGCATTGAGATTATTAGGCATAATCATTTGTTTACCTATAACATTTTATGTGATTTTTTTAGGACTAACGCTTGTCACGTACAGTCTTATCGCAATTTGTGTGATAGCTTTAAAATAATACCTGACCCGTAATTATAAATAGACTGTAAAGTTAGTCAGTACCTACAGTGGTCTCCAAAAGTTAGTTTACATATTACCACTTCAGCTGTGAGTGTTAGCCGCATTACAATTTTAAAATTCTAGTTCTAAATGTTTGAACTGTATACTATAACTTTTTTATTGACTAATTCATCTACATAAAAAATAATTAGGTCATGCCCTAGGAATACCTGATTTTTTTAAATCTTAATTTGGCATCACAGCTGAAGTGGAAAAATGACAATTAACTTTTGGAGGGCACTGTATATAAAGTTATTACAACTTAAGCCTATGCTGTAGGGTAAAGGCTTTTCTTCCCAGTGTACAGCGATTCCATCCCGCAATCCTGCTAGAGTTATTCTACTAGGTACTATTATAAATGCGGTTTGTCAGGATGGATGGATGTATGGGTGTTAGTTCCTCTGTCATGCAATAACTACTCAACGCATTTTGATGAAACTTCACAGTAATATATGTAGCTTATAACATAAGAATAAACCATAAGCTATCATGTATATTCCGTGGAATGAATTCCGCTCTCCACTTGAACGAGCCGCTGGCAAAAGGCAGTTGTAGAATAAAAACTTAAATACATGCAAGAGGTATACCTTCAACTCTCTGTTCATCAGGAGTAATGGTGGCGCATTTGATTCCAACATTGTGCTTGAGGATGGCAAGAGCTGCGTCAATAGTGACCTGGTCGTCAGTGGCGTCGCGGTGAGGCAGACCCAGGTCGTAGTACAAGCAATCCAACTGTTGAATTATTCGATGTTAATCTCATATTTTTTTCTTAGTCTCATGCTTGAATGAATGGGGTGTATAGCCTCCATGAGAGCCGATATCTAAATGTATGACGATGGACAGTCAGCCCTACTACCACCATTATGAACGGCTTAGGGGTGCTACACACATGTAAGGGTATGATTCGGCAGAGGCGGGGGGCAGCGAAATACAGGGTGGCAGGGACATCGACGCGCAACCTGTTACCATGGATTCAGTACATGATACTGAACCCCAATGCGTTGAAACTTGTGTCCTAATGTAATGTAATCAAATGGGAATCCTCTTCAGGATCAACTATTAGACCTGCATAGATCAGATCTGAGCATCTGCTATGCACAATGAAGGGCATCATTACCGTGAGTTATACATTCTCATCCATCAAAGCAATTATTGACATTCATTTACAATATACACATTACATTATTATCTAAAAAACTAACATAAATTAGCTAAACTAACAAAATTTTATACACCCAAGAGATAAAGCTGTTTGTGATAATGATAACAGTACAAGACTATGTGTTACAAAATAATGATAACTGGAGTAGTACATGGTATCATTGGCACAATAGCACTGTGATAAGAATAGTTAGCAGTAAATGTTCTAATGTAAAGTCCGCCTCACAAGAGAAGTCCCGCTGCAATAAGGGGAACTAATCTAACTTATAGATGAATATCTATAACAAAAAATCATTTTGAAACTGCTGCACCGATTTTCACAGGCAGATAGCTGATGTTATAAGGAATAACTTGCTAGCTTTTTAACTAGGCTTTGTAATCTTTCAATTATTTAGAAAAATAATTAGTAAAGAGACACATTATTGTTTTCCGACATCACGCGAACGAAGTCGCGGGCACAGCTAGTTAATAATATATAGCTACCAACATTCCCTTAACAACCCTCTTACCTCAGACACCTGTCCATGTATAAGATTGTGCATTTTACTAACCAGAACCTAAATATTATGCTGTTTAGATAAATAAATAAAATTGAACTAAAAAGTGAACAATAATTTAAACCTGATAAGAAAAATACCATTATATAGGTACCTACTAAATAAAAGCGTGTTACATTGTGATGGAACATTTAGCATAATTATTACACTGTAGCGGTATCTACAACGCCACACGCGAACAACGCGTCATACTGACGTCACGCCAATCCTGCATCTCGCAAGCAGAGTTTACTGTGCAATCTATATGTAGGTCTGTCTCTCGTTAACATCAGGCATAGTTTAATTACTGTGGGCGTACTATGGGTAGTGTTGGTTATAGCGCAATAGTAAAACGGTTTGCAGTTCAAATCAGATTACAATTCACGAACAAGTCAGTAGTCACACTAGCGAATCACACACTTAATCCACAACTCAACGACACGGATACGCAAAACAGTTTCTAAGCACATGTTGCTCGTACGATGTCCAATGTTTCGATGATCCCGAGAGCTCTGCTCACACCGTTCTCGTAGCTGTTGCTCTCGTCCCCCCACGAACTCAGCCTAGACTCTGTCTAGCGCCACGAGATGGCGCTAGCGTTCCGAATAGTCAAACGAATGACTCTGACATCTTTAGATATAAAATTCAAAGTCCTGACTGACTGACTGATATATCAATGCACAGTCTAAACCGCTGGTCCTAGAGACATGACATTTGGAGGGTGTGTTCTTAGTGAAGAGTAGGTATCCACTAAGAAAGGGTTTTTCGAAATTCCACCCCTAAAAGGGTGAAGTGGGGGGATTTTGTTTGTATGGAAAATCTTATTCCTTGAGTTAATAAACTTGGCACCAATACTAATCTAAGTAAATAATGAAGTTTGCCATTTTATGTTTTTCTAAAGTACCCCCTAAAAGAGGATTGGGGGTTTCAAAGTTTGTATGGAAGTATTTTAGCGCGCGGTCCGATTATCTCTAAACTCACTATTTATACCTACGATCGAAAGTAAAGAATAATAATGATGTACTTATTAGGGTTTTTCGAAAATTACCCCTGACGGGCTGAAAAGGGGTAGTCAATTTTACAGGGGAGGATTTTACTGCTTGGCTTGATTAACTCGAAAATTAGTATAAATAATCTTTGAGTCAAGTTATGAATAGCATCCCAAACGATTTTTTTAAATTCCACCCCTGTGGGGGTGAAAAGCGGGGATACAGTTTATATGAAAAATCTTCTTCATTAGGTTAATAAACTTGAAACTTTTCAAGAATACTCGCCTAAGTTAGTAAAAAAGTTTATTGTTATAAGTTTTTCAAAACTACCCCTCAAAGGGGGATATAGGGGTGTTGAAGTTTGTGTGGAAGAATTTGAATGCGCGGTCCGATTAACTCGAAACTCAGTGTTTATACTTAAGACCAAAAACAAAGAATAACATGTATCAGGGTTTTTCGAAAATCTACCCCTAACGGGTTGAAAAGGGATAGTCCATTTTACAGGGGAGGATTTTACTGCTTGGCTTGATTAACTCGAAAATTAGTATAAAAATAATCTTTGAGTCAAGTAATGAATACATCCCAAATTATTTTTTTAAACTCCACCCCTGTGGCCTGTGGGGATGAAAGGCGGGTATACAGTTTATATGAAAAATCTTATTCATTTAGTTAATAAACTTGAAACTTGGCAATAATACTCGCCTAAGGGCGAATTCCACCAAGCTTTTATACCTAGAATAAGTCTTATACTGAAAATAAATTTAAAATTTTTGAGTTTTTTCGTACTTACTAGAACTGTCAGACGTCTATTTTATTCCATGGTTAAAAGATATCTGACTTTGGTGAAATAAAGTAAATTTAAGGTAAATTTGATGAAATAAAGTATATTATTATAAGTTTTTTAAAACTATCCCTCAAAGGGGGATATAGGGGTGTTGAAGTTTGTGTGGAAGTAATTGAATGCGCGGTCCAATTAACTCGAAACTCAGTATTAATACTTTTGACAGAAAATAATCTATACTTATAATAAATCTGTAGAAGTGAAAATTCTGTACATGGAAAATATCAAAAAAATAAATGGCAGGGGGTGTTACTAGACCAAAAATGTGATTAATAAAAATTTTGTCTGTCTGTCTGTCTGTTTGTTCAGGCATCACGCAAAAACTACCGGTTCGATTACGATGAAACTTGGTATAATTATTCTTTAATATCCTGGGCACCACACTGGGTACTTTTTATCCCGGAAAAGTATACACAATAAAAAACAAACTTAATTTTGCGGTTCGATCCCTAGACCCATTACTGTGTCAACCGCAAATAATAAGTTTGTCGTAGGTTACGTCACCAGCAGTATTATCTGTGCGACCTTCCTTAGCCCCACAAATCAAAATTTTAGACAAAAGTTCACTACACCTCCTAGGTTCCCCAATTTTAGAAGATAGTTTTTCACCTTTCATCGATGAAAAAATCAAAAATTTCAACGACA
This sequence comes from Apamea sordens, assembly GCA_945859715.1. Taxonomy (NCBI): domain Eukaryota; kingdom Metazoa; phylum Arthropoda; class Insecta; order Lepidoptera; family Noctuidae; genus Apamea; species Apamea sordens. The sequence continues at coordinate 12,832,621 of OX243987.1, forward strand.
TTTCGGTCAGACTCTCCAAAATTAATTTACATTCGGCATTCACCCTAATTAGATACTGTTGTTTTGGTCCAAATTTTATATATTGTCTACGTTCTTCCCCTTTATGGAAGCAACCACATCTGTTGGACAAAATTGACCACATTATCCGCAGCACATTAACAACCATTTTAAATGTGGCCTTGGACGACCGAGCGTGGCTTCAAGCCACACTACCCATCCGTTTTGGTGGCCTCGGCGTCCGCAAAATTACCAGTATTAGCTTACCGGCGTTCCTGTCCTCTGTCCACAGCACCGAAAAGTTGACCGGGAAAATTTTAGCCCCCTGCCTGGTTGACTCTGAAGTGCCTTGCTTGACCGACGCGGTGAACGCCTGGAAAGCGGCTTGCCCGGATACAGATCGGCCCGTAAACCCATCTTCCCAGAGACAGTGGGATGAGCCGCTCTGCAGGTTGGTACGGAATAAACTTATCAATACGTCCACCAATACTGCTGAGCGTGCCCGCCTGCTGGCTGTGGGTGAGTGGGAGTCGGGGCTGTGGCTTCAAGCACTCCCTTCACCCAACATAGGCACTATGCTGGGTGACACCACCTTCCGGCTCGCTACCTGTCTGCGTTTGGGTGCTCCTTGTGGGGCTCCGCATCGCTGTCAGTGCGGTGAAGCTGTCGACTGCCTCGGACACCATGGCCTATCCTGCAGTAGGAGCGCAGGTCGGATAGCACGGCACGCCAGCATTAATGACATCATCCGTCGTGCTCTTGTCACCGCCGGGGTGCCAGCTGTTTTAGAACCCAACGGCCTGGCACGCGACGATGGAAAGAGACCAGATGGAATGACCATAATGCCCTGGAAGTTAGGCAGACCTTTGGTGTGGGATGCAACATGTGTCGACACCCTTGCGCCATCCCATCTTCCTAGCACGGTGGGCTGTGCTGGAGCGGCTGCTGCTGGTGCAGAAAACCTCAAACGGCGAAAATATTCCAGCCTGATTGGGAGTTATATCTGCGAGCCGTTTGGGGTTGAAACACTAGGGCCATGGGGTCCGAGTGCCCACTTGGTTTATCGAGATATCGCCAAGCGCTTAGTCGACTCTTCACGTGACCAGAGGGCTGGCCTGTTTCTTGGCCAAAGAATTAGCATCGCCATACAACGTGGCAATGCCGCCAGCCTTTTGGGCAATTTTTTGATGCCCTATGATTCTTTTGCTTGTTTTTTTTTTTCTCATGTACATATGTATTATTATTTTAATAAATAGTTAATCTGTTATATTTTAAAGTATAGGTAGTATATTTGATAGTGTACGTAGTGAGTGACCGTAGGTTATTTTATAATACTGTTAGGTAGGATTAGTCATTCGTATAGATATTAGTTTTTAGGGATTTTGCTTATTTATTGAGTTTAGATTAGTTATCATCAGAAATAGGTTTATTTAGGTAGGTTATTTTTTTTAATTAGGTAGGTACTTAGGTAAAGATATCATAAATATTTACTCTCTTAATCACCACTAATGAGACACAATTGGTTTTCTATTGTAATTAGCCACAAAGGGCCCGCGAGATAGATGGCATCCTGAGGAAGCACATACATTTTATCCTGTTAGCACGTTCCCGTGGGATAATTTCCGACATCCACGCGGGCGAAGCCGCGGGCAGAAGCTAGTTAATAATAAGTACGTAAAGTTGTCAAAAATTTACCCCTGACGGGACAAAAAGGGGTAATTCGACTTTTAAGGGGAGGTTTTCAACTTGAAACTGTATGTTACATTTTCACACCTAAACCACTGAACTTCTGATTTGGCAAAGAGAAAGATGGCATCCCGGGGAAGGACATACTTTTTATCCTGGTAGCATGTTCCCGTGGGATAATTTGCGACATCCACGCGGGCGAAGCCGCGGGCAGAAGCTAGTAGTATTCATAAAATAATTGAAAATAGTATAAAGAAGTTGCTGAAGTGCGATGTGCTGAAGTGTCTACAAAAACGCCACTATGACAGTCCGACTCCAGGATCAGACATCGAAACCTATCCTTCTGCAGCGAGGTGTGAGACAGGGACACGTTATCTCTCCGAAACTGTTCACCGCTGCACTAGAGGATGTCTTCAAGGACCTGGATTGGAAAGGGGCTGGCATTAACATCAATGGCGAGTACATAACTCACCTTCGGTTTGCCGACGATATCGTAGTCATGGCTGAGACTATGGAGGACCTCAGTACAATGCTCGATGACCTCAGTAGAGCCTCCGAAAGAGTGGGTCTTTAAATGAACATGGACAAAATGAAGATCATGTCAAATGAAACACTGTAACACCCACTGTCATGCATGAAGATCGGAGACGATACACTCGAAGTCGTGGACGAGTATGTTTACCTAGGACAAACTGTCCAGTTGGGTAGGTCCACCTTCGAGAAAGAAGTCAATCATCGAATGCGACTCTCCTGGGCAGCGTACGCAATATCTTCTCGTCCCACATACCGCAATGCCTCAAGACGAAAGTCTTTGATCATTGCGTGTTGCCAGTGAAACGACTTATGGCAATGACACGTGGTCGCTCACAATGGGCCTTATTAGAAGGCGTAAAGTCATAGACATAGCCCGAAGAATTGCCAAACTTAAGCGAGCAATGTGCCCTGCCCACTGTGGCAGGGCACATTGCTCGCAGAACAGATGGCCGATGGGGCCGAAAGGTTCTGGAGTGGTTACCGCGTACCGGAAGACGTAGCCGAAGGCCGCAGGAACCTGTTGGATGCAAGAAGCACAGAACCGGTCGAAGTGGAGGAGCTTGGGGGAGGCCTATGTCCAGCAATGGACGACTTTCGTCTGAAATGATGATGATGAGTATAAAAAAAATGTTTGACATTGTTTTATTTAAGGGCCTTACTCTCGTTTAGTACCGTAATACGGTCACTTTATGAAGAATATTTCTCATTAACGGCTTGACTAAAAGATCTGTAAAAAATATATGTTTGCTATAGATTCATGAACAACATTTCTGTAGAAGGATTTTTTCGTATGGCTAATACTTTTGCCTTAAAAAAATATTTACCAACACGCTATTTTTTTCTGATATTCGATATTACTTCTAAACGGCTTTGATGTTTGGAAATATTTTTACACTGAAAAATCGATGGTTAGAGGTACTACAGATTTGTCTTAGCTTATGTAAATCAATTAACATTTGCAAAGGAAATGTCCCCACTTTGAGATCGAGCTTCAGAGGGGCTCTGCGCGGGCGCGGGCGGCAGTCGTGCGTTAGCATTGAGACGGGGTGGCTGTGTCGCTCGCTGCTACGCTCCGGCTATCGACCGACTATGCGCGTCTGTCTGTGTTAGTGCAAATATTTACGAACGAATTGTATCAGTGTGCGTTTATTGACTAGCTCGCTGCAGATGGCCCATTGCTATTGTGCGTGTGGACGCTTACGAATACTTACGATAGTAATACAAGTAGTCTCTACTAATATTAAAATGAGAAAAGATTGGATTTGATCAAAATAAAAGTCCAAGATGGCGGCTGCGAAAATTTTCAAGTTTTTCATCATGGGTGTCGTATTCATATTTTTCGAGGGTGACAAAACCGATAGTGAGGTCAAAATAAAAATCCAAAATGGCGGCTGCAAAAATTTTCAAATATTTCATCATGGGTGTCGTTTTCATACTTTTCGAGGGTGATAAAGCCGATAGTGAGGTCAAAATAAAAATCCAATATGGCGGCTGCAAAAAATTTCAAATATTTCATCATGGGTATCGTTTTCATACTTTTCGAGGGTGATAAAGCCGATAGTGAGGTCAAAATAAAAATCCAAAATGGCGGCTGCAAAAATTTTCAAATATTTCATCATGGGTGTCGTTTTCATGCTTTTCGGGGGTGATAAAGCCGCTAGTGAGGTCAAAATAAAAATCTAAAATGGCGGCTGCAAAAATTTTCAAATATTTCATCATGGGTGTCGTTTTCATACTTTTCGAGGGTGATAAAGCCGATAGTGAGGTCAAAATAAAAATCCAAAATGGCGGCTGCAAAAATTTTCAAATATTTCATCATGGGTGTCGTTTTCATGCTTTTCGGGGGTGATAAAGCCGCTAGTGAGGTCAAAATAAAAATCCAAAATGGCGGCTGCAAAAATTTTCAAATTTTTCATCATCGGTGTCGTTTTCGTGGTTTTTGAGGCTGCTGAAGCCAATAGTGAGGTCAAAATGAAAATCCAAAATGACGGTTGCGAAAATTTTCAGAATTTTCGTCATGGGTGTCGTTTTCATACTTTTCGAGGGTGATCAAGCCGATAGTGAGGTCAAAATAAAAATCGAAAATGGTGGTTGCGAAAATTTTCAAATTTTTCATCATGGGTGTCGTTTTCATGCTTTTCGGGGTTGATAAAGCCGATAGTGAGGTCAAAATAAAAATCCAAAATGGCGGCTGCAAAAATTTTCAAATATTTCATCATGGGTGTTGTTTTCCCACTTTTCGAGGGTGATAAAGCCGATAATGAGGTCAAAATAAAAATCCAAAATGGCGGCTACAAAAATTTTCAAATATTTCATCATGGGTGTCATTTTCATAGTTTTCGAGGGTACTACAGCCGATAGTGAGCTCACAATGTAAATCCAAGATGGCGGCTACAAAAAATTGTTTTTTTTTTTAAATCATACATAAGGAACTTCGAATAACCTAAGTTATTCCGATCAAACTAAAATTTACTAATTATTACTTGATTTTAGGTACACGATACTTATTTGACAATAATATAGTGTGATGAGTTGCCAAATAAACAATGTTATTTATCACGAGACCGCATGAGTGAGTGAGTGACAGATAGATTGCAAAAACAATATCCTATACTGTTAAGACAAAAGAATACTGTATCATTGTGTATTAAAATTCAATTGATTTAATACAGATAACTTATTATTGAAAGATTATCTATTTATCCAGTTCTTTATTTAGATATTTAAGAAGGAAAATTAGTTTTATATGTAACCAACACCTCAAATTGATGACTGAATAATTAGTTACAACTAAAACTAAATTTTTGAAGCCGCCATTTTGGATTTTTATTTTGACCTCACTATTGGCTTTATCACTCTGGAAAACCACGAAAACGACACTTATGAAGCAAAATTCCAAATTTATTGCAGCCGCCATTTTGGATTTTCATTTTGACCTCACTATTGGCTCCAGCACCCTCGAAAACCACGAAAACGACACCCATGACGAATATTTTGAAAAGTTTTGCAGCCGCCATCTTAGATTTTCATTTTGACCTCACTATTGGCTTCAGCAGCTTCGAAAACCACGAAAATGACACCCATGACGAAAATTTTGAAAATTTTCGCACCCGCCATCTTAGATTTTCATTTTGACCTCACTATTGGCTTCAGCAGCTTCGAAAACCACGAAAATGACACCCATGACGAAAATTTTGAAAATTTTCGCACCCGCCATCTTAGATTTTCATTTTGACCTCACTATTGGCTTCAGCAGCCTCAAAAGCCATGAAAACGACACCCATGATGAAAAATTTGAAAATTTTTGCAGTCGCCATTTTAGATTTTCATTTTGACCTCACTATTGGCTCCAGCACCCTCGAAAACCACGAAAACGACACCCATGACGAATATTTTGAAAAGTTTTGCAGCCGCCATCTTGGATTTTCATTTTGACTTTATAATCGGCTCCAGCACCCTCGAAAACCACGAAAACGACACCCATGACGAATATTTTGAAAAGTTTTGCAGCCGCCATTCTGGATTTTCATTTTGACTTTATAATCGGCTCCAGCACCCTCGAAAACCACGAAAATGACACCCATGACGAAAAATTTTGAAAATTTTCGCACCCGCCATCTTAGATTTTCATTTTGACCTCACTATTGGCTTCAGCAGCCTCGAAAACCACGAAAATGACACCCATGACGAAAAATTTGAAAATTTTTGCAGCCGCCATTTTGGATTTTCATTTTGTCCTCACTATTGGCTCCAGCACCCTCGAAAACCACGAAAACGACACCCATGACGAATATTTTGAAAATTTTCGCATCCGCCATCTTAGATTGTCATTTTGACCTCACTATTGGCTTCAGCAGCCTCGAAAACCACGAAAATGACACCCATGACGAAAATTTTGAAAATTTTCGCACCCGCCATCTTAGATTTTCATTTTGACCTCACTATTGGCTTCAGCAGTCTCAAAAACCATGAAAACGACACCCATGATGAAAAATTTGAAAATTTTTGCAGTCGCCATTTTAGATTTTCATTTTGACCTCACTATTGGCTCCAGCACCCTCGAAAACCACGAAAACGACACCCATGACGAATATTTTGAAAAGTTTTGCAGCCGCCATCTTGGATTTTCATTTTGACTTCATAATCGGCTCCAGCACCCTCGAAAACCACGAAAATGACACCCATGACGAAAATTTGGAAAAGTTTTGTAGCCGCCATCCTGGATTTTCATTTTGACTTTGTAATCGGCTCCAGCACCCTCGAAAACCACGAAAATGACACCCATGACGAAAATTTTGAAAATTTTCGCACCCGCCATCTTAGATTTTCATTTTGACCTCACTATTGGCTTCAGCAGCCTCGAAAACCACGAAAATGACACCCATGACGAAAATTTGGAAAAGTTTTGTAGCCGCCATCTTGGATTTTCATTTTGACTTCATAATCGGCTCCAGCACCCTCGAAAACCATGAAAACGACACCCATGATGAAAAATTTGAAAATTTTTGCAGTCGCCATTTTAGATTTTCATTTTGACCTCACTATTGGCTCCAGCACCCTCGAAAACCACGAAAACGACACCCATGACGAATATTTTGAAAAGTTTTGCAGCCGCCATCTTGGATTTTCATTTTGACTTCATAATCGGCTCCAGCACCCTCGAAAACCACGAAAATGACACCCATGACGAAAATTTTGAAAATTTTCGCACCCGCCATCTTAGATTTTCATTTTGACCTCACTATTAGCTTCAGCAGCCTCGAAAACCACGAAAATGACACCCATGACGAAAATTTGGAAAAGTTTTGTAGCCGCCATCCTGGATTTTCATTTTGACTTCATAATCGGCTCCAGCACCCTCGAAAACCACGAAAATGACACCCATGACGAAAATTTTGAAAATTTTCGCACCCGCCATCTTAGATTTTCATTTTGACCTCACTATTGGCTCCAGCACCCTCGAAAACCACGAAAATGACACCCATGACGAGGTTTATCTACTAAACGGCCGTAGGTAATTATTTCAAGGTCACTGCCGAAACTATAACATCGTTCGATTGGCTACGGAACCCTAAAATGCTATTTAGGTACAGTGCTAGTTAGGTAGGTTTATTACTGATTTATAATAATTCAAATTGGTGAAACAGGATCACATTTTTTATAAAATCTCATTTTTATGTATTTAATAAATCCTCCTACCTACAGTATGCAAATAAAATGTTATTCGATTCCTAAGAAAATACTCGAAATAATTTTTAAAGTTTTACCCCCGCAGGAACTAAGTTCTGATTTTAAATAAAATCGAAATTTCTAAATGAAAAATGCTTAAAATATACGTAACATACGTATCAATCTATACAAAATATATCAGACTTGCATCCGCAATTCCCTTCTGGAATCGTAGGCAAAAATAGCGACCTGCGGGCGGCATGTCTGTGCCTCTGCATACTCTTTGATCGTCGTTTTAGTTCAGCGCGCCACCGCGCGCGTTTTACGTTTTCGGGAGTAGAGCGTTTAGCTCCGCCCACATGCGCAAGGTCAGCGAGCCCTATATACACCTTAACCGAATAAAAATATTGTGTATTTTTTGCGAGAATTAGTAACCTTGCGCAAGACATGGTATGCATAAAACATAGAATACAAATATCTAAGCGGAAAATCGAACTTAACGTTTTTTTTTTCAAATATTAAAGTCACACTTACAGAATTATAGTCATGGCAAAAAAGTTTATAATACTTACTAAATAAGTCCACGTACATACTTAGATGATATATTTACATTTATTTCGAACTTATGTAGCTGCTTACAATTATGATGGTTCTACCGCTTTGGTGTCATAGTACCAAATGCTTAGGATGATGTTCCAAATGGATTAAAAACATCCTTTTCCGTTGGTCGGCACTTTCGATTTTGGGCCCAACTTTGTTTGAATCCTGAATGATCTCCTTTAACTTGCAAGCTTTGATTACAGACAAACATCGGGACAGGTGAATGAAACTAAATAAAAGCTTTAAAAAAAAACAAAAATTTATGATTCCATCGCATGTCTGCGGCGCCATGTCTGCGACTTGCAAGACTTCTTTCGTGAGACGAACTTTATGATATTCTATAGATAGCAGTACCTTTACAAAGATTAACAAGAAAAGAGGATTTACATTGTAGCTACACAATCTAAATAAAATAACCAGCCAGCTTTAGGACACAGAGCATCTTCAGGATCTGTTACAGACTCATCTATTTTAATATAATAAAGATGAAGAGTTTGTTTGTTTGCTTGAACGCGCTATTAATCTCTGATACTACCGCTTGGATTCTTGCATTTGATAGCCCAATTCTTGAGGAAGTTTATAAGCTATTTAACATCACGCTACGACCCTTAGGAGCCGAGCAAAAAGAAAAAAGGCCGGGAAAGTTAAGTGAAAACGTAGTCATAGCGCGGGCGGGTGATGCGATGTGACGGGGTGGGTCGGGGGAACAAGAAAGGGCTTTGAAGGTCTGTGATCTACCTGCCCGTTCGAAAAAAAAACAACTAAATTTGACGACACGCTTGGCGCAGTGGCTGAGCGATCGACTGCTGCGCTGCGTGTTGCGGGTTGATTCCCGCACGGAACAAATATATGTATTGCCTACAGGTAGTTGTTCCGGGTCTGGCTGTTTGTGTATGTGATACAGGAGTATTCCAAGTGTGGGGCAACGTTTTTAAAAAAAAAAAAAAAATGGCGTACAGGTCTGTATGCCAGGCTTCAAATAAAAATAATCCCCTTTCACGCGGACGAAGTCGCGGGCAGAAGCTGGTTTCTAATACACAAAAACCATATATTAAGCAAAATTAAATTCCAATGAGATGGAGTGAAGCATGTTAGTTATTTATCTTTTTGTCGCTTTCACGGCTGATTTTTCTATCGACAGATAATTTTTATTCGTGGAATAAAATTGATGTCTGACAGTTTTTGTATGGAAAAACTGTCAAAAATTCAAAATATTCCTCCGATAACATTATCTGGCGTTGGAAAAATCAGCCCTTAAATTATAGTATTTTTATCTCACGAAGCGACGCGCTTTACTTGTGGTTACCAAGTCTACAAACACGCTGTAAATGCGTGTGTAAGCGCAGGAACCCTCGGTACTGCTACTGTTTGTGTTACGTGCTGACCCAACTCATCTTCACGCATAGTCACACACATTCACAGCGTGTTTGTACACTTGGTTACCGCATGCAAAGCACACGTCGCTTCGGAGATAAAAATACTGCACCTATATAAAGATAACTTTCTTAGAGATATACTTACAAGTGTACCACTTTGGGGTCGTCATTAATCGCGTGATGCTTTTTATTAACTTTTTATCCCCCCCCTCCCCCCCCCCCCGCTGGTGATACGTGGTATAGACTAACCCCCTACCCAAAATAACGTCTATTTTTTTGGTACAAACCAATCTCAATGGGATGCGGTTGGTAGATGTCACATCTTCGAATTGTTGGTTCTAGGTCATGCCAGTTTAGACAGTTTTTCTTCACCGTTTTGAGAGCAGTGCTGATTAAATAATTTACACAAAGTAATACTTGAGTTCGAACCTACGACCTACAACACGAAAGTAGCGATCGTTACCACTGAGCCACCACTATTGTTCTTTTTAAATTACCTTTTATAGAGACACTTTTCTTAAACATATTTACATCAATTATTGTTTCTTGTATATATTTATATCTGACTTACCTTAACATAAGGGAATATGAGCTTCTCTTTAATCATGGACCAAATGATGCGGGTCATCTCGTCACCATCCATTTCAACGACAGGGTTCTTAGCCACAACTCGCTTGGCCGTTGCATCTAAAAGAACAAGGACTTTATGATGGAATATCTTTATATTTAATTATATAAAAGCTTTAAAATAATAATGAAAGTTATAAATCTAGACCAATATTATAAGAGAAAAGATTAGATTTTTTGTATGTATGTTTTTTTGTTACGCTTTTACACTTAAAATGGCTGAACGGATTTGGATGAAATTTGGCACATTGGTGGACCATGACCTTGATTAGGACATAGGAAACTTTTTGTTTCGATATTTCAAGGGGATCGAGACATAATACATACAGGTGAAACCCTGGGGCCCAGCTATATTTAAATAAACCTACACAGAATTAAACTTCCATTCGGTATTTTGTTACTAGTTAATTAATATAATCAGATCATTGTTTCAGTGCATTAATGTTCAACAATTTATTCAAGAACAAGCAAAATGAAATACTTAAGGGAAATAAATATATCCAGAAACTAGAATACCAAACAGCGATTTGTGTAAATACAGAGTGGCAGGGACGTAAACGCACAATCTATTACCATGGATTCAGAAATGATTCGGATACCCCCTGAGTTGACCTTTTTAGTTGGGTTTTTTTTTAAATACAGCTGTTCTGCGTAGGTAGGCAGATATTATTTTAATAACCCACGAAAAACGTATACGCTAGGGAGTCTAAAATCATGTGCTGAATTCTTGGTTACAGTTTGTGCATCGGACATTGATGCACAAACTGTAACCACCTGCTTCCCTGTATACGTTGAACGTGTTTATTGTGATCTAAACATAAAATTCACAAGAACACAGTTGCTAGGTAAGTGCTAAATTATAGTGATTGTCGCTAATTAACTAGACACAGGGAGTAACTAATACATTCCCACTTGAGTTATTAGCAAGCAGATCGGAGCATGTACTCATCAACGAACAAATAAACATTAATTTAGACAGTTCCAAAACTAAATTCTTCGACCTGTATGTTGCATGAGCAAAGTCTCAGTTCATTATTATCAATTGACTGCAATTAAATAAGCGGCACAATATAATTATATCTACTGTATCGAACGCCTAGAGAATTTCATTTTAATAAATAAGTTTCATTCATTTACAGTAAAATAAATACCACAGTTACCTAACCAAAAAACTAGTCGTGAATCAAACCACTACTTACAATTTCTTGACCGAACGGCCCTAAGTTCTGTTACATATTTCAATAACTTTCTGCTGTTACCGGCCATTTTTACAAATTATATACGTGGCGCTATTGCTTCAGTAATTTATCACAAAACCAAACGAATTCACACAATCAAACGGTAGTATCTGTCAGCTCAGCTATATAGTGCCAATATGAGTCGAGTCGACTGACCGTGCGTGTGTATGAATAAAATGACAAGGCAGAAGAAAGCACAAAATGCACACATGCACAAACAGCCAGTGTTGACACTAGTGATGAGATAGTATTTTATTAATCGATCGATATCGATATTTTAATTTTCGTATTGAGTGGTTTTGTACTAGAAAATTACACATTACCACTCAATGGGGAAGGCAATTTGTCAAAATGGCGCTGTCGTAGCTGGTTCCAAAATCAAGCTAATAGTTCCTCATTGCTCGAAAATTGGAGTCTACCATTTTCTGAAAGACCTTATGCTTAGAAGATTAAAGCTATTCGCAGAGAAATATTTTAATTAAACGGAATTGGAGGTTATGTTAGAAACATTTTGGAAAAATTGATTACGAGGAAATAAATAATATTTAAAGTTATTCATTGTATTATATTCTAAAAGATTATTTTCATGTCGAATAAATATTTATTTAAAATACTGATATTACCAAAAATAACGAAGTATGTAGTGGAATAAATCCAAACTCATGAATGAACACGAAATGGAATGAAATGTCAAATTTATTGGTAGGCCGTAGGGACCTAGCTATGGATTCGCCATCTACAATTAGTTTTGAACGACCTTCCCCATTGAAATTTATGTCTAGTGATCATCTCTGACCTTTAGATTTTTACTTGCGGTTAGTAATATTCAGAAGGACAGATATGATAATATTACTAAAAGACATAGAAATAAACTAATATTTCACGGTTTTAAGTCTTTCGCTTAGAAGCCTATCTCGTGAAAACGGCTGAATGGAATTAAATGTCTGGACATCATTATAGCGACGATGTATGGTAAGGCTTTATGACATGCATGGTAACGGTTTTCATAGAACGACACGTTACTAAACCAAACATTAAATAAATATTTTTTATTTTATATCGATTCTTTCACTGTTGTTTACTTCACTAGACAAATTTTAAGACACCACTCAGTGTTGTAACTTAAATTTTTCCACTATTTTAGGAGAATTAGCTAATTAAAATAAAAAGAAAGCACTCTCCATTTGCTTACGTTCATGATGTGCATCATGAAGACGAGATGAGTGAGATGACCAACTAATAACAGTCCATTACTTCCAAACTCTATCATCCAGTGAGATGGGCGTTATATGCGGCCTGTTCGTTTACAGTTTACACAGACCGGCTGCACTTAAACTTCTCCCCTTGCAATTGGCATGCTAATCACTTGAGAATGACTTAGAACTGACCAAAATATACAGGCTGTCCGTTTTACATTTATTCAATATGTATAGAAAATTCACTCGAAATTTTAAAACACAAAGTAATAGTAGAAATGGAATTAATTTACAAGCAACCCTGGAAACGTCAAATGCGCGTCGGACGGATTTGCAGTGTTGTTGCACACACAGTCACACAGCACACACACTATTATATTCGCTTCGATTCGTCCGTGCCGTGCGTCCGTCTGTCCTCGCTGATTGCTTGTTGCACGGCCCGCCGGTACCAAATTGTGGTTATTCTCGTTATTGAATCGTTAGTAAATTGCAAATGCCAACTTTATCGCAGTACCGGGCACGCCGGGCCGCTGGTGTTGTGTCTGGGCATTGAACAAATACCAAGCGAAATAGAGAATAATAATTTTGGTGCCCCCATTTCAATTTGCGCCCGTGGTGGTTTTGGTTCGTCCGTCTAAATATATTTACTAGTAACTTGCATAGCGTCTTCAACCACGAAAAGCTTAATTTCACTCCTAACAATTTTTCAACGAAGTTTGTAAAGAATTGCCGAGCGAGGTCTACGGACTACGCTACGGCCACAAGTTTGGAAGCCGGCTTGGACGCAGGTAATTGCATGCAGTTTATCTAAGCTCTATCTAAAATACATTTTTTTTTTTTTGTATAAATGCGTCGTGGTTTTTCATTCTTAATTTTAAAACGTATCTACAAGCGAACAGAAAATAAAAATACTTATTTGGTTCCAGTAATTAGCCTGCTATTTATAGCTGTTAAGAACTTGATATGTAGTTAGTGGTTTAGAATATGTGTGACCTACATTATTATCTGCATAATAAAATTGCAAAATTTTAAGCACTGATCAAATGAATTGGCATAATCCAACCTGATAACAAGCTTTTAATATGTAGTATGTATAAACCTATACTAAGTTATCACATACACGCGCGTTTCTTTATACTACACCCCTTATCTCTCATTTCAAATTAACATAAAAAGCATTGTTTCAAAACTATGAGCAATTGTTTCAAAGCATTGTAATTATTTTTGTTATGGCAATATGTCTGGTTAATTTATAGTCAAAACAAGTTAATTAATTCTTAATATTCTTAGCAAAAATAAAACATCCATTGCTTCATAAAAATTAGTTAAAAATTTAATTGTTTGTATTCATATTTTCAAAATCAGACTTGTAAAGTTGAAAAAAAAATTAAACATGATATTTAAAATGTTTATGTTTTGTATAATGATCATAAAAAATACTATTCACAGAAAACTTTTTTTAATATAAGCATTATTGTTTAAGGGATCAAACAATAACAACTCAAGCTATAACTCTGTCACATCTCCTTATGTAAAAATACCACTGGCTTATAATAAGTACAGTATGTAGATTTTTTAGTCATCATACATACACCTCAAAGCATCAAAAAACATTTAAATCTATCACACTCAAGTGTTGACTATCTTGGATGTCAGTAGCTATAAGCAACTTTAACAAAGAAATACAACCAGTATTTATTACAAATATCATAAAACAAACCTAACCAGCATTGAACAATATTAAGTTTACACAAGATATTTACAAAGCCTACAGATTAGAGTGCTTGCCAGACAACACAAGTCATAATATTCTATTAGTATTCCAGTAGCTCAATAAAATTAAATAGAAGATTGATCATATAAACTAATATAAAAGATAGGTCTTAGTCCTATAATTAAATTCATAAAAAGCAAAACAAAATAAAACACTTCTAATCTCCCAAGAAAAATTTGCAAAGGCATTTGACCATGTTGATCACTTAGGTTTGCCATCCCTACCATTGAAGTTATTATTATCTGATCATTCCATGCATATAATGACAATACAATACCCAAGCATTTCTCACTGAAAGGCCTAATTAAACAAATAGTTATTTAAAAAAAAAAAATTACAACCAAACTGGTGTGCCACAGGCATGTATTCTAGGTCTTGTGTTTTTTAAATATAATTTGTTCAACACATCAATTTGACATTAACACAATATTAACATTATTAACCTACCATATTAATCTTCATTTCATATTTACTTGTGGACTTGTTACAGTAATTAGCCAATATGAGTGGGTCAACAAGGTTACTGAACATCCGCAAGCCTCTGCAACGATCATTGCAGTTCCGGCTATCAAGTTCTTCTGCCTCAGCACCCCCAACTCCAGGGGTACCATACACTAAACTTAGCATTGGTATACCCAAAGAGATTTGGGATAATGAAAGAAGGTATTTGATACAAATCTTAATAAAACAGTATCATCATAATAGCCACTTTGTAAATTTTATGATCAAACTATTGATGATTGGTGTATTTTCAGAGTTGCTGTAGTACCAGCAGTAGTTAGCAAATTAGTAAAGAAGGGCTTTAGTGTCAATATTGAAGATAATGCTGGGGCTTTAGCAAATTTTCCAAATAAGACTTATGAAGAGGCAGGTGCTAAAGTTACCAGCTTAAAGGAGACATTCCAATCTGGTAATTCATTGATAATTGAACCCTAAATTTACTCTGATATT
Organism: Apamea sordens; assembly: GCA_945859715.1. Classification (NCBI taxonomy): domain Eukaryota; kingdom Metazoa; phylum Arthropoda; class Insecta; order Lepidoptera; family Noctuidae; genus Apamea; species Apamea sordens. Next base: position 12,847,769 of record OX243987.1, read on the forward strand.
TTAAACAATTTGTGTTCTAATGTATTTGTGCATTTCAGATATAATTTTAAAAGTCCGTCCACTAGTAGATAATGAAGTACCAAATGTCAGAGCAGAAGGGACTCTCATATCATTTTTGTATCCTGCCCAAAATCAGGAACTAATAAAGAAGCTTTCGGCTAAAAGTGTGAATGCATTTGGTAAGATGCTCAAGAATATGTATTATTTATTTTTATTTGTGATTTTGGCACTTGGTTTGCTTCATTGTTTTTATTTTTTGTAGCAATGGACTGCGTTCCCCGTATTAGTCGCGCCCAAGCGTTTGATGCGCTCAGCTCTATGGCGAACGTGGCTGGATACCGGGCTGTGATCGAGGCGGCGGCTCATTTCCCACGTTTCTTCTCTGGTGAGACTTAAGTATTATTTTGAAGACTATGTTCGTCGACCGTATCTTTGACATGAGAAACGTATTATTAACATGAAATAGGAATGGTCTTTATAGATGTCATTCTCTATGAAACTAATAAACAGACACGGTCTCTTTTTTTGGCTTTTATGTTTCAGAGGGGCAATTCTCGTAATTTTAAGTACCTACGGTAAGGTATTTTTGACAGATTGAGACAGATCCGACTGTGAAAGTCGGATCTGTCTCAATCTGTCAAAAATACCTTTAAAATAAAGTTTTTGACATTGATTGTCGTTAAGATTAAATTTCGACTACATTTTGAACGTTTTTAATTACGGGAATTGGTCTGCCAATAATTAAAGAAAGGTCATATTTATACGGCTTCGCCCAAAATTCTTGATGAATGATGAAGCCGAAACCCCTGAAGTGCGAGTGTTATTAAGGAGAACTCTCATCATTAAATAATATAAGTCAAATCACATGTTTATTCAGAAAGATATTTCTATCTTTCTGAATACACTTTTTAGAAATCAGGTACCTATCGTTATAATGGAAATGATACCTGAAGGACAATTCTCGTAATTAAAAACGTTCAAAATCTAGTCGCTGTCTCATCTCGGCGACAAACAAATGTCAAAAACTTGTCAAAATTTAAGGAAATTAGAAGTATTTTTGACAGATTGAACTGAGATCAGACTGAACGTTCTTAAGGGGCCATCCATAAATTACGTCACACGAATTTCATGATTTTTTGACCCCCCCCCCACGTCCTTGTCACAGCTGGTCACATTTGTGAGACTCCCCCTCCCTAGAGTGACGTCACATATTTTGAATTTTTTAAAATGAATTTAGCATTAAATCAAACATTTCAAGAAATTAACAAAACAAAAAACGATTAATTAAAGATCGATTATATTAATTAAAGATACAAAACTTAATCATCTTGAGTCCATGGACTTTCAACCCACTCCTTTAAATTATTTATAACTGGCATAGCAGCCACTTCGTTCTCGTTTGGGTTGTTAATGTCAGGAACATTCGTTGTGTCAACATATTTTTCATCCAACCATACAGCATAATCGTCATCATCCAAACAAAGATTTCTCTGGCACGTCTAGCAGCAATTATTTGAAGACGAATCTTCCCGATGGGCAAAACTTCTTGTTGACTCTTATGTGATTGCTTGTGTTGATTAGTGGCCTTCTATGATGCAAAATATAGACCATAGATGCCACATGATCGCTTAAACAAGTATGCCTCGACACTGGGGCAACAGCTATCATACGGAACTAACGGAACTTGCTTCAAATGTGATGACGCTCGGAGATCCAAAGCTAGCTGAAGTAACAGTGGACCGAATTTACCTTCGGAGTCATCTTTTTCTATGGTTACATACCGTGCTAAAAGGCGCTTAGGTGGTCGGCGCGTAACACTAGTAGAGCGAGTGGCCGACAAAACAATTTGAATCTTATGTTTATACAGATAGAGTTGCAAGTGTTTTTGAGTTTTTCGTTAATAGTTCATGTTTTAACACTTAGATTATACTTAATAGATTTTGAAATGTGACGTCATGAAATTTAGGACCCCTCCCACCCCCTTGTCACACAATGTCACACTTCGTCGACCCCCTCCTTCCCCCTTAACGAGTGACGTAATTTATGGATGGCCCCTAAAATTACGAGAATTGCCCCTCTGATTCTGATTCTATTCTATCATTTCAGTGTATGATGTATGCACCTATGTATATCGCATCACGATAATGCTTGCTGCATATCTAGTTTAGGTTTATATCCGTGTTATCCGATAGTCCGAACAGAAGTGATGTAGGTAATTCTTTAAACAAAAACAAAGCACATGTTTATAATACCGATGTGGGAATGATAACCGAAATAAAATATTTAAACTCAATTAAATTACATTTACATTACGTTAGCTCGCTATCTTCTACCATCCTTCAGCTTCGTTCTCTATCTCCCTTCTCTTTCATATATGACACATGACACACGACACACTCTCTCACGCTTAGCTGCGTTCATAAATATTGATGAATTCAGGATTACATCCTAAACTGATGTTGGATTGTTAGAACAGCAATGTCAATATGAGGTGGTGTCCAGGTCAGATGACGGCAGCAGGACGGGTGCCACCATGCCGGGTGCTGGTAATCGGTGGAGGAGTAGCGGGGCTGGCGGCAGCCGCGCAGGCGCGCTGCATGGGTGCCGCCGTGCGCGCCTTCGACACGCGCCCCGCTGTGCGCGAGCAGGTTGAGAGTTTGGGCGCGCAATTCATCACCATGGACATGAAGGTTAGAGCGACCACCCATACTTATGACTGGATTACACCGCGTCTCATTCGGCCTTATTATAAAACAAGATTTATCTTAGATACTCACTCTAAAACATAGTGCCATTTTTTAATTTTGAACTTTATTTCTACAGTGTTAAACTTCTAAATACAAAATTTGATTTTAAACCGGAGTCTGAGTTGTCAATTTTGTATTAAGAAATTCGAAATACAACGGTTCGAAATACAAAAATTGACTGGAAAGTTTTAATCTTCTACCAAAGTTACAACTCGTTTTGTAATGAGACGGATTGTCTTCTATTTAGTATAAGCAAACAATAAATTGTACAGTAAAATTATGGTTTTGATAAGGTAACATTTGGTGTCTTGTGTTACACACCGTACACAAACAATGACACGGTACGTGCCCTCAGTGTCTCTATTAAATCATGTTACAAATTAATGGTCCCAATGACTCTGCGTCACTTTCTTATCCACTGTAAATTCCTTAAGTGCTGCAGTTAGTTACCAAACTGCCGATATAAAGAAACTTGTCGTTTGTACTACCAATAAACTATTATCGCTCTTACCGTTGCGCTAACCGATTGGAAAGGGAGATGTAATTATCTTGACCGCAATTATTATATGCAGTCATAACACCTGAACAAACTTAATATCCTCATTGAATTATGTATGAATCATACTACTCTCTTTTCGTTTATTAGTGACTGTATTGCGTACAATGAGATCTTGTGGCGTGACCTGTATATGCACATGAGATGGATACATCGTATACTTATGTTACATTGTGCTAGTATGTAGTCAATAACTGTGCGGTCAAAGAGTGCGTATCACGTTTCTCATAATGACCACCGGCTTGCTGTACGCGAATATCACGTGTATTGTGTTATCAGGGTACCTACTTGTGCTTATGAAACTATTTGTTTACAGAGGTGGGTGCACCCTAATCCTAGTGGTTGGGGTGCAGCGTCCACCCTGCTCTTGGCTGCTGCCAATGGTAATTTCCAGATCAAATGACTCGTAGTTCTAGACACGTACGCACGTAATATTTATTCACTTTATTTGTTAAGTTTGTTTTGTTCCGCTAAATCTTATGTAATGCAACATTGAATGTACCAATCCTTGAGTAGTTGTTGTTATCTCTACATGATTTGCTACTTTAATTTTGTTGTTTTTTATTTTCTTTAATTAACTATAAGGTATGCTCATTGTGGTAATTGAATGTTTGCGCTACATACTCTTATTTTAATGATGTGCTATAGTGACACGAACTCTATATCTAACATAGTTTTTTAAGAAAATATCGAACTTAACATTTCATTTCAAAAGAGTGTGTATAATGATTTATTTACTCACACTAGCGTCACTCCCCCATATCGACCGGTTTAAGGACTTTAATAAACATGTTTGCAAGTTGATAACCTTGAAAACATTTCATTTTGGTTTATTTCCGAAAGATGATATAAAACATTCTCGCAATACAACCACAAATTACGGACGATTTGACGTGGTATAAACATTCTCTGACTGATAAAATTAAGTAGACAACGATAAAAGTTCATACAGTTTGTTGTTTAATTAATGATCTTTTACAATATTTTACATAATGCAAATTAAAATACGACGATATAGATTTGTACTCTCGAAACAAGGTCGTCAAATAACACCAAAGAGTTTCGCACTTTAGCAAACATTTATTCAAATTACAGATACTCCACAGACATTTGTTTTTCGGAAGTTGAATGACCGCTTTAATTTGTGTTTATTTGCGTCGTTTAGGAGGAAGGCGCGGGATCAGGCGGATATGCGAAGGAGATGAGCCAAGAGTTCCTTGATGCTGAGAGGGCACTCCTCGGGAAAGAGGCCAGGACCTCTGACGTAGTTATCAGTACTGCACTCATTCCTGGAAAACCGGCGCCGGTTTTGATTCTAGAGGTAAGTTTCAAATCAATCTACTATCTAGGTAATGTAGTTCAGATCCGTAGACGTACGAAAGTTTTTGATTTCGGATAACAAGTTATGGAACTCAAATGGAGTTGGGCAAGGCGCAATGACCAGTGGCGTCGACTGGAAGACGAAGCGTTGGTCGTCCGGCGGCGAGATGGACAGGCGACATTATTATTATCCTGGGTAGAACATGCATGAGGCTGGCACAGGAGCGTGGGGATTGGCACGAGAAAGGAGAGGCCTATGCTCAGCAGTGGGTGAAGTCGTTCATCATTGGTAGTTCAGTTACGTATAATATCTATCGCTTTATTAGACATGCCAAACGCTCGAACACATAAAAGCTAAAAATCACCTATTCTGGAAACAATGAACTTATTATCATAAGTTTACATTAATTTTAACAATGTTGTTTTAAATAGTCGATAACAACATCATAGATTGACAATTAGTTTTACGCACTGCTAAACATTATGCAAAACATGAACATCTATACTAATAATAAAGCTGAAGAGTTTTCTGAAACTACCATTCAGATTTGAAAAATTCCTTTTGCATTTGTTGGTAATTTTTTTGAAAAAGGCTATAATTATGTTATTTAAAATCACGCTAGGACCCTTAGGAGCCGAGCGTAAAAGAAAAAAAGCCAGAATGAACGCTAAGCGAAAACGCAATTAAACATACATTAAATTAAGTAATTATGCGGGCGATGCGATGCGACGGGGTGGGTCGGGGACACAAGAAATTTCACGCGGTTGAAGTCGCGGGCAGAAACTAGTGCTGTATAGTTGACAATATGTTCGCATGTACGGTATATATCCAATTGTGCGTCACGGCGTATGATAATAATATGACAATAACACCGATATGTTTGACCTCTTACTTTGGTGTAAAGAACCCATTTTATATGTATGAAAAATTACTTAACAGATATTATGGTCACGATTCATCTTGTTTATTACACGTGTTATCACTGTCGTGTCTACACAAATATGGGGCAGTAATGTAATATTGATATGAAGTATGAACGCGGTAATGGGTAAATATTATGGAATTGATTACTCAAGTCAAGGTCTACTCTACTTTCACTATGCATTCAAAACTCATAGTCATTCTCCTGCTCTTATCTCAATTTATTTGGGGTCGGCGCAACATCATAAGGTCAATTTCATCTCGGCAACATTCCATGTCAAAAGCTTGTGAAATTAAATGTATTTTTGACAGATTGAGACTAGGATCAGACTGTGAACGTTCTTAAAGTTACGAGAATTTCCCCTCTGTTTTCTCCCATACTTCTACACTCGAAACTATAGCTCCGAATAGTGACAATACCGAGCGTTAATATTTTTTTGCACAAAATAAATATAGCATATTGTGTTAGGATACTGAGTCCTCGTCCCAATTTGTGAGTGTACAAACAAAAAACGCATCGTGATATCTTATTGATGGCTATAGATGTGCGAATTATGATTATTTGGGCAATCGGCGAGCTTTCTTAAAGAAACAACTTTTCAAATGATAAAAATATAATAACTTTTAGTACATGTTGTCGAATGAACAGAGTAGGAGAGTCTGCTTAAAAACTAACTTACATGCTACGCGGCCGGAGCGACACGCCTACGTACCCGCACACACTTACACATATGCACTACCGACACACACTATAACACCCCCCGCACTAGTTCGAAGACCTTTCTTCTCCCAAGAAAAAGGGCTGAGTGCGGCTTCCGTCTGTTGCTGGGACTACCGACGTTTCCTGGTTCCTCTTATGTATTTTTATTACATATAGTATTCCAGCAACCAATCCAATAATACATAGTACCGTATATATAGGTACAGTCCAATAGTGATAACTTTTATCTTGCAGGGCATCAAGGTTTAGAATATTCTCCTTTTCAATTAAATTCTGTAATTTATTGATTTGTTCCAGTGGGATATTTTCCAATAACAACGGCTTATCCTTATTTTCAATATTGATTTTAAATACCGGAAATGACAAAAGCTTTATAGGTGTACCTTTTAACAGATTTTTATAATTCTTTATGTGGTTTAACTTTGTAGAGACAGTGCATCCCTCAGGCACCTCAAATAAGTAGGTGCCGAGTAAAGATTGGTACTCTTCCCGATCGCACCTATACTCGATCCTTGTTTCTTTCAGGAATGATAGAATATAATGGAAATCATCCAGCTTTTGAATTATTTCTGTTCCGGCTTTAAATTGTACCAAGTTGCAGCTGCTGTCTATTTCTTGTTTTAATATCAGTTGGTAAATGCAATCGTTTGTCTTCGAAGCGGCTATAAGGTCGACTTCTGGGCAATAATATATTTCCTGGAACCTTTTACATTCTCCATCCATATAGTGATAATTATTACTATTCATTGCCAGATAAGGTTTAGGTGGAATTAATATTGTATTGTTAAATGTTGGAGTAGAAAATAAATGATAATAAGTGAAAGTATCTAAATGCATAATAGGGAACTTCAGAACAAATACAATTACATTATCTACATAGTAGGAACCACACTCAATAATATCATAATAGTCTCTTATCTCAGTGTTCTCATGTACAAGCAACTCAGAAGGTTCATATTGGTTTCTTAGAATATTATACATGAAGTTAATATTTTGTGAACTGATTACACTGTGATGGGTTACTGATAATTTGGAAAAACTCAAAGCATTTTCTAGTGATGTAATACAATTCAAAATTTTTTGTAAATTGATTTTTAACAAATTAAACAAACTGTTAATTTTAATAAAATCACTTAACCTAAAATTAGTCATATTAACATTAGACATGATCTCATTTAGTTTAATATGTATTTTGAACTCATTTGATACAATAGTAGACAAGGTCATATTGAAAGTCTGCAAAATTTGTTTGTTCAATGTAATGCCAGCATTATATTTATCTTTCAAACTATTCTGATTATTTTGCAAAATGTTTATGGCTTTACTATAAAATAATGCGTCTTCGTGATCGAGATTACCGGTGATACTTTTTATGATGGAACCCAAACCATTGATAAGCCCACGTTTATTTCTCGGGTGTTTATACATAGTGTTGAACTTATCATAAATTGTTTCTAACATGCTACTAAGGATCTGATTAATAACTAATGAAGTATCGCTAAAATAATTTGGATCGGCTGACTTTATGTATTCTACATAAGTATCTAAATAGCCTTCTATATTACTAATACTATCTCTAATCCTATCTAACTCGTAATAATGTATGAACGCATGTTCAGTTTTAATAAACTTAGCACTACCTAACTTAAAGGGGAGTATCCCAGGATTGTCCACTAATTTCGTAGTCACGATTTGTTCAGCCCGGATTAATATCGGAATCCTGCAACAAGACATTTTGATATCTCAGAGGTTTCTTCACAATACGTTTGTGGTGGACAATGTTCTTATCGTCTATGACCTTTAAACCTAAATTTTTCTTAACTCTACGACCTAAGTAACGAGGTTTTGTCTTATGCCTAACGGCTAGCGGGTTTTTTATATATAACGCTTTTCCTTCTTCGTAAGGAATGGGTTCTTCCCGGTCTTTATTAGCATTCTGTATAGTTTTAGTCCGGTTACAGAGTAATTTTTTGTTTATTTCACTGTATAATTGTTTGGTAATTTCCCTGTGCCTAACTACATAGTTTTGAAGGTAAGTAGCTTCTATATTTATATCAAATGGATCACGATTATTTGAATGTCCATTAATGACATCGATGGGTTTTTGTTTAATTACTGAGTGAATACTATTATTATATCCTATAACAGCATATAGCAATAGCTGGTTAGTGGATAAGGTTGATTGAGTAACAGATAACACACGGATGTGTTCTAATATGGTAGAATGGAATCTTTCAATAGCTCCATTTGACTGAGGATTATTTACACTGATAAAATGTAATTTAATTTTATGTAGGCTTGCAAACTCTTGTACGGGTAAATTTTTAAATTCGGTTCCTTGATCTGCGGTAATGCTAATTGGTACTCCGTGGTGTGAAATAAAAATAGATAATGCATTTATCACATTTATTCCTGTTACTGACTCTAGAGGATATGCTTGAGCATATTTAGAAAATACATCGATAATTGTTAAGAATTTTTGTCGATTTACTGTAAGAGTATCAATGTGCAATACCTCAAAAGGTTTTTCAGGTATAGGAACTATCTGAAAGTTTTGTTTATTTGGATTTCTCTCGTATTTACAAGTTTGACAAATGTTACAATTATTTACGAATTCTGTGACTTGATTTCTTATTTTAGGCCAATAATACTGTAATTTAATTCTTTGTTCAACTTCTTGAATCCCACGGTGATTACTTTTACCTTCGTGGTAGTTCTTAATTATTAAGTATTGTTTGTCTGGACAGGTTACATCTTCGGTTTTAGACTTACAAAAAACAATTTATAAGCGGAATTTTGAAATACCCTTTGCAGTGTACTTGTAATCAACGGAATAAACTTAACATCTGACAGATATATACCATATTTAATATTTGGTTTTAGGTGTTCTTTGAATAAAGTAACAATATTTTTTTCTAAATCATTTTCATTTATTTGCGCTAATATTCTTTTTTTTTCGGGAAAAATATTAACGGTTTTAGTATTTGTGGGCGAATGATGTACGAAATCTAAAAATAGCTGATTATCAAAGGTGTTTACATTTTTATCAGAAATAGGGATTTCTAAGACAGGGTTTTCTAGTTCAGTATGAATGGTGTTATGGTCATTGATTTGAGTGTTAGGTGCCTTTTTTGAATGATTCATAAACATTGATAACGGTAAGTCATCTTCATCACTGTAAGACGTAGATTCAGTTTCATTATTATGTATTTCAACTCTAGATAGAGCGTCGGCATTTGTATTACTTTTTCCTTTTTGATATATGATGTTATATTCAAATTCCTCTAAGCGTAATCTCCACCTCGTTAAACGACTATTGGGTTCTTTTATATTCATCAAGTACTGTAGAGGTTTGTGATCCGTGATAATATGAAATTTCCTTCCGTATAAATACGGTCGGAAATATTTGGTGGCCCATACAATAGCCAGCAGCTCTTTTTCTATGGTGCTGTATTTTGCTTCGGTATCGTTTAGAGTCCGCGATGCATACGCAATCGGCCTATCGGCTCCTATAGGCCCTTGTGATAATATAGCACCTAGGGCAACATTTGAGGCGTCTGTACGCAAATTAAAATCTTTTTCAAAGTTAGGATATTGAAGAATAGGATCGTTAATAAGTAAATTTTGACAATGTTTAAAACAATTAACGTATTCAGGGGTAAGTTGAATTTTAGCTCCTTTTTTTAAACAAGATGTTAGTGGTTTAACAAGATGGGCAAAATTCGGTATGAACTTTCGATAATAACCAACTAAACCAAGGAAGGACTTAATTTCTTTGGTAGTTTGTGGTATAGGGAATTGTTGTATGATTTTAATTTTATTTGGATCTGGTTTTACGCCGTCGGCTGTTACAATATGACCTAGGAAAGGAGTTTCCTTTTTCAAAAATTCAGTTTTGTCAAGCTGTATTTTAAAATTAGATTCTCTAAGACGTTGGAAAACGGCTTCTAAATTAAGGATATGTTCTTGTAATGATGAACTGTATACTATTATGTCATCCATATAAACTGTCACATTTTTGAGCCCACGCAAAACATTATCCATGACCCGTTGAAAAGTCGATGGAGCGTTTTTTAAGCCAAAAGGCATGCGTAAAAATTCGTAATGACCACGATAACCGTCATCAATACTAAAAGCGGTTTTTGGGATATCCTTGGGATGTAATTCGATCTGATGAAAGCCTGATTTTAGATCTAAAACAGTGAAATACTGACTTTTACCTAGTTTATCTAAAATATCACTGATATTTGGAATTGGATACCTATCACTCACAGTTTTCTCGTTAAGTTTTCTAAAATCAATCACCAAACGCCATTTTGTTTTGCCAGAGGCGTCTTGTTTTTTCGGTACAATCCAAATAGGTGAAGACCAAGGGCTATTTGAAGGTCTTATAATTTTTTGACGTAACATTTCACTTATTTGTTTTTCTACTTCTTGTTTGTGAACATGAGGATACCTGTAGGATCGTGTAAAAATAGGACTGTCATCTTTAGTATTTATCTGATGTTTAATCTGGTTAGTGAAGGTTAAATGACTATTTTCGGTGTAAAATATGTCGTTGTAACTGCGGCATAGTTTTAGTAAATTAAACTTTTCTTCCAAATTTAAATGACCAGTACGAACCAAAGACTCAATGTCTTGTTCACTTTCATTTATCGATTCAAAATTAAATATGTCAAAATTACTGTGAATTGTCTGCGCCTTAAGTGGCGAAACTAAGCTTACGATGATATCATTCTTAGTAGGATTCACTATCTCAAGGTATGCGTAACCAGACACCGACTGTGTTATCGTCGCGGGAATATAACAATTGTTTATATAAGTCTCGGGTATGAATATATGTGTCAGTCCAAGCGAAAAGGGTCCAGTGCGCGGCATTTAGTTTCCGAGATATAAGAGGTTTTGTAAAGTTGGGTATAAAAATTGCATTTCGCGATTTTAATTGGTTATAAATAAATGCTCAATTATCTACAATTTCATATAGTAAATGACTATATACGATGTTTCTAAGTACCAGAAACTTTATGAAAAAAGTTTACTAAAAAGGTACCAGTGGGTGGCATGTCGATATTCTGGGAATAAAATACGTTTCAATACCCCGTACTGATCACTTCTAATAATTTAATTATATTTTAAGATTAAAATGTTTTTTTTTAGATTAAAATTAAAAAGAAAAAAGTTCGTTTTGTACGTAATTCCTGAACCCTGTGCTACTGGGAAAGGAGCTAATGTAATAATTTCAATGCTACATCATTTTTTCGAAAATTTTGGTATAGGCGAAAAAGATGTTGTTTGTCATGCAGATAATTGTGCTGGACAAAATAAAAATAACTATGTCATGCAATATGCAACATGGCGAGTTTTAACAGGCAGACACCGAAGTTTCCGTATATCTTTCCTTCCCGTGGGTCATACGAAGTTTGCACCCGACATGTATTTCGGTCTATTCAAAAAAAGTTTTAGAAAATGGGAATGCAATAACTTAAAGGATATTCTTGCAGCTGCTGTTCAAGCTTGTCCGAAAACAAAATCTATAGTAGCTGTTCTAACTGGTGATGAGAAAGGAGAAACTTTTGTGAAAACTTACGACTGGGCCAATTTTTTTCAACCTGATTGTGTAACTATTAACCAACTTCTGCATTTTAGTCATTTTGAAACAAATGAAGATAATAGAGGGCACATGTTATGTTACAAAAAATATACTGACAGTCAACCAACTGTATCAAAGGTTTTGAACCCGAATAAAGTATACGGTTTTCCTTTAGAAAAATCCCCTGCAGGCATGACGTACGAAAGAAAATCGTATCTTTATAATAAGATTCGTGAATTTGTACGTGAAGAATCTAAAGACATTTTATGCCCGAAACCCATTCCAAATGTTGATGTTGACCACAACTCTGTCCCAACAACATCTGTCGAGTACTCTTTTCAGAAACCATCAATTGAAAAGAGTATTCGACAAAAACCAACATGTTCGTACTGCAAACAGGTTGGTCATAGGAATCAGGTGCGAGGAGGAATTTATTTTTGTCCAAAACGTAAGTTGGAGTCCCAAATAGAATAAGTTTTATTTTTATGTTTGTATTGGCTTTTTTCAAATATTATTGCAACAGAATAATGATTATTTTAGCCACTGGTACCTTTTATGACATTACATAAAAGGTACCAGTGGCTAAAATAATCATTATTCTGTTGCAGTAATGTTTGAAAAAAGCCTGTCTTGTTATTTTGTTAGTTCCTAAATAGAGTAAGAATACTTAATTTTAGTTTTTTATTGTTAATTACTATCGCAATAACTAACTTTTTATTAAATATCGGCAAGTGGACCTTTTTTACTAGACTGTGTATCCTTCTTTTATTTTGATAATAATTGTTTTAGTTTTGATGTCAAAAGTATAATTATAAGTTGATTCTATGGAAAACATATCAATCTACAATAATGAATAAAAATCTACGTAACAAGCAAGTAAAAGTGTGTTTTTTTTTCACTCAAACTTTCAAAATGCTTTTTCTCAAATCAAGCTTTTTCAGAATTTCAACTTCAAATGTCTGATAAAAAAAAACGTGTGCTACTTTTTGATTATTTTTTCAATCCATACTATCAATTGACTATTCTAGATACCGAATCCAGTCTTAACTCAATACCCCACTACTGGACCCTTTATGCCTGGACTGACACATATCATCACGCTGAATATTAACGGGTACCTTTACACATTTTGTCGAGTTTGACCTAACTAAAGCTTCAAAAAGATTATTAATTCCGGAATTCAGAACTTTAATAGGTATTTCCGCGTTCGGCGTAATTAACTTTTTATTATGGAGGTCAACGTTAGCTTTCAATTTTTCCAGCATTCTATAGCCAATTAAACCATCGAATACATTATGAAATTTATAGATATAAAACTTTGAGGGGCATTTTTCATTGAATTCTTGAAAGGTTGGTATTTCTATGGAGTAGTTATTGTCAGTGGTACAATTTAAGTTTGTTACAGAAAATGGTTCATAATTCATGGGTGTATTTTGAAAATGTTGTTCAATTACTTCCGGAGACAAAAAGGACTGATTGGCACCAGTATCGATTAATAACTTAAGGGGTGGCTCATTAATTTCGATAAAAGGCAACTGTCTTTTAGTATGAATATTTATTTCCGTTAAGTTTCGGGGTTGGCACTCGAACCCTGGTGAAAATTTGGATCATTCTGTGTAGGCCAATATTGTGTATTGTCATATTCGAGTTCATTATTTTCATTAATAATCTCATTGGAATAACTTGCATATGGAGCATCCTTATCAATACAAGGTACGTCGCCACTGAGCTCGGCGTGGGAGTTGTTTGGGTTAGTCTCGAGCATGTGCAGTTCTTCGAACTGATTGCACATTGCTGCCTCGGGATAATGTGTACTATGATAATTGGGCACTGATGGTCTTAATGGAATATTTGCGGAATTATAGGATATTCCACTCATGGGCACAGGTTTAGATTGGATATTATTCGGTTTATTGTTAGTATTAAAGTTATTTGGGTTTTGCTGCAACGCTCGGTTTGGGTTCTGTGGTCTATTCCAGGAATTATTGTTAGAGTTTGGCACATTAAAATAAGGTTTCGGTGCGACAAAATTATTATTATTATTCCTGTTAAAATAAGGTGTAAACGGCTTGAAAGGTTGCGAGTTATTGAACTTGAAATTTTGATGAGTTTGTAAGGGTTTATTTAAATTTGGAAAAGGCAAATTTCTAGAATTATTATTGTTATTCTGGAAAGGCTTGTTGTTATTAACCATTGAAGAATTGTTACTTTTCTGAACATACCTAATATTTTCTTCTTCTTTAATATAATTAAGAGCTGTGGGCAAATCTACAGGGCGCATGGCTCTTATAGTTGTGCCAAAAGGTTCTTTTAGCCCTGCTAGAAAAGTTTTCAGGGTTTGAGCTTGGAAAAAGCTCCTTTTGCAATCCTTTACAGCCTCAACTGTTTCGTGAAGGTTTACGTAATTAATAATAGTATTTAAAATGTTCATGCAGCGGTTGTAATATTCTTGAGCGGATTCGTTTTCCTGCTTCATATTAACTAAGTCTCGGTTCAGCGAATTTTCATCCCTTTGGTCCCCAAAATTTTTTAGCAATACGGTTTTGATATGTTCCCATGATGAAACACCATTAATATTAACTATTTCCTCGGCTTTGCCTTCCAATTTGTTTAAAATATTGTGTAAAATAATGGAATTGTTAAAGCAATCTGTAGTAGTTCTGTCATAAAACTGTGTTAATATAGTTTCGGATGTTTGTATAAATCTGTGTAATTGGTTCGGGTTCCCATCATATTTAGGGATAATCATTAAAGCGGTTTTAATAGAAGATAACTTTTGCGAATCCATTTTGCAAAATATATTATTCGCCTTGCGATATTTTATAGACAACGACAACACACACAAATACACAGTATAACAACAAAATTCAATCAAAATTAACAATTCATTGAGATCTCTCCTTTTCAATACACAACAAAAATTATTAAGTACTTTTTCTGAAGTTCTCCAAAAAATATAATAATATATTAAATCCACCAACAATCAAAAGAATCTGGACTTACGATGTGATGAAGGCCCAGGTCCACAACTTCATGATTGAAGCCACTTCCGTTCTTCTCGCCGAAAACCACAGTAGGAACACGGTTTCAAATGTTAAGAAAAGTCTTTGTTTTTGATTTTTAAAAAACGCGGTTTTTCTTCAACTTTATCCGTTGCGACTGCGCCAATTATGATTATTTGGGCAATCGGCGAGCTTTCTTAAAGAAACAACTTTTCAAATGATAAAAATATAATAACTTTTAGTACATGTTGTCGAATGAACAGAGTAGGAGAGTCTGCTTAAAAACTAACTTACATGCTACGCGGCCGGAGCGACACGCCTACGTACCCGCACACACTTACACATATGCACTACCGACACACACTATAACATGCGATAAATATAAAAATAAACTGATCGAGCTAGATAAAATTTGACTGTCAGTTGATCGCGATATTGACTTGATTAAATAGACAGGGACTGAAGGTATGCCTTAGCATAAGCATAATCAACCTATATGTTCGCACTGCTGGGACACAGACCAAGCTATGCCTTAGCCAGGGCCGTCTTTCACCTATTAAAGGCCCTGGGCACATTAGGAAAATGGGGCCCCTTTGACCATGATAAAGCACTATTTTGTTAGAATAGACAAAGAACGTAGATATGCAAAGTTTTAGCTTTATTTTTATTTCTTTACTAGCTTCTGCCCGCGGCTTCGCCCGCGTGGATGTCGGAAATTATCCCACGGGAACGTGCTAACAGGATAAAAAGTATGTGCTTCCCCAGGATGCCATCTATCTCTATGCCAAATCAGGAGTTCAGTGGTTTAGGCGTGAAAATGTAACACACAGTTTCAAGTAAATATTTCAAACATTCAAAATAATTTACTAATAATTCTTTAAAACAGTTAAATTTAAAGGAATATAATTATATTATATAGGTGCAATTTTTATATATTGAAATTTATTAAACATGCTGCATTCGGTAAGCTTGATTTTCAGGCAAGAGTAGAGTAGTTATCGGTTATCCTTTGGTAATGGAGTAGGGACTAGGGGGCCCCAATCCATCGCGGGGCCCTGGGCACGTGTCCAATGTGTCCAGTGGGAAAGAGGGGCCTGGCCTTAGCAACTTATTACTACCAATTAGCAAACAATCCATAATGTGTGTTATCATCATCTTCCTAGCCTTTTCCCAACATGTTGGGAAAACATGTAATCGGCTTCCAGTCCAACCAGATGCAGCCGTATTTTACATGGAGCGACTGCCTATCGGACCTCCAAAACCCAATTACTGGGTAACACGATACCCCTTAGTAAGACTGGTTGTCAGAATTCGGGCTTCTGACTGCCCGTAACGACTATCAAAGATCTACGAATGACAAACGGCTTAGGGTGGTTTCCGAAGCACGGAGGGATCTCGGTATGTAATGGATGGTTACCTATCCACGGCCGACCTCGGCAAGTGTTGCTTAACTTTGAAGATTGATCTGTGCGGCTGTTATTACTTTGCCACGAGCCCCTCATAATAATGCGTATTTATGTGAAGTATTTTCTTTTACTTAGGATGCTGTCCGTGACATGGAACCTGGGAGCGTCATAGTAGATTTAGCAGCGGAGATGGGAGGCAACGTACAGACGACAAAGAAAGGCGAGATCACAAAGGTGCACGGAGTGACGCACATCGGTCTGACTGACATGCCCAGTCGGATGCCCGCGCACGCGTCTACGTTATACGCTAACAATATCTCAGGGTTCCTCTTCAGCTTAGGTAATAATAATAAAATAATAAAAAAAAAACAATCTTTATTTCCAGTTTAACAATTTACATTACCACTTGATTTATCATACCATTTATAGTAAGGTAAGTCATGTTTCTACCGATTAGATAAAATGTGTTTATATTAATTTTCCTTGAAGTTTCGGAGCTAGAAAAATATTTATTAAATGTCGTAAATCGACTTGATTTGTTTAGACAGGAGAGAATTTTGAATCTTTTTGATTAAAAACAGTTTTCAGACCATTTATTTATAAATATATCCTACCTCATAGGTACAAACGATCATTTCAACATCAACTTGGAAGATGAAGTCACCCGCGGAGCTATAGTTCTGAAGGCTGGAGAGCTTCTCTGGCCGGCCCCGCCCCCTCCAAGTATGGCAACCGTGCAGGCAGCTGCTGCACCTACTGCAGTCGCTAAACCAGAACCACCCAATCCATTCAACGAAACTTTGAAGGACGCTTTCCTATATTCAACAGGTAGGTAGTGACATAAACAAATGAAATACTGACGTGATGGAATTTTCAGTAATTTCGAATTTCAAGTAATAAACAAATGATAATGATTACATTTGGAAGAGTTTGCTCTTTAGATTCGAACTCATTAAAATTTTTCTTGTTCTAGGAATGGCCAGTTTGATTGGTCTGGGAATGGCGGCACCTAATCCTGCTTTTACCACTATGACGACCACACTAGCGCTATCAGGTAAAAATAATTATAGTCCTCCATACAGAATTTCGTCCATGGCAGCCAATCTCAGCCAAGACTACTATCTACGCGGGAGATATTATAATTATAGTGCACAAGTGTGTAAGACACAGGTGGCCTCTCTTCCCTCGCTCTCATAGGTCGACTTTCGAAGAGAGATCAGGCGCAGCACCAACGGCGCCACGTGCGCACCGTGGCACGGGGGTATCACACCGCCAACTTCCAAACTCCGGGCTTTTGTTGAGAATAAGGCTACGCACAAACGAGCCACCGGCCACAGCCACCGATAGCCCAGCGACAAGCAGCTCACATGCTTTTTCATACTTTTTGTATTGATTCAACGCACACGTGTGGCCGGTGGCGGCCACCCGCTACAGCAGTACTCAACACCGCAGCAAGAGGCGACGGCCACTGGTGGTTGTGGCCGGTGGCTCGTGTGCGCTTACCCCAACACTGCCCGACCTGGGAATAGAACACAGGACCTCACGCACAGTAGTCGCGCTTGTGACCACAAGACCAACGGGGCAATTAAATATAATATAGATATATATCGTTACGTTTCCTTAAAATAGAGTTCTGAATGATTTTAGAGCCTTTTAGGGATCTCCATATGTAGCCAGTCCTAACATATTGAAGGTTGGTATGCTCGTCGTTCGAACTGTGTAGTCAATCGCCTTAAACATATTCCTAAAATATATTTATAGCTCGCCCCAGTCTAGCTGCAAGGCTAAAGGCATTTTCTCGTACAGATAAGGAACGCACTTCACCTCGATGTCGATTTTAGGTCATTATCGGTTTTATTACAAAACAAAACAAGATTTTTGATTAAAATAACATTTTTCTTTAGACCCAGGTTTCATGATTATAATATTTATTTATTAAGATAGCTTTTGGTCTACATAGTGCGTAGTGCTTAAAAACTCCACAGCCATGGAGACATTTTTTAATTTCGATCTTTATTCTGACAGTTTTATAGTTCTCAATACAAAAAAAAAATCTAAAGAAAAAAAAATATCTTAAAATATTACTCGAGAGCGAGATTGCATTCCCTACACTCCACGATGTTTTACTCGATGGTTTCCTTCTTCCATCCTCCTTCCTCTCTTCCTCTCTATCTGGTGTAAACTGTAAATATAAGTTAGTTATTAATCTATATCTATACTTATAATAAATCTGTAGAAGTGAAAATTCTGTACATTGAAAATATCAAAAAAATAAATGGCAGGGGGTGTTACTAGACCGACACCGAACCCAAAAATGTGATTAAAAAAATGTTTGTCTGTCTGTCTGTTTGTTTAGGCATCACGCAAAAACTACCGGTTCGATTACGATGAAACTTGGTATAATTATTCTTTAATATCCTGGGCACCACACTGGGTACTTTTTATCCCGGAAAAGTATATACAATAAAAAACAAACTTAATTTTGCGGTTCGATCCCTAGACCCATTACTGTACCAACCGCAAATAATAAGTTTGTCGTAGGTTACGTCACCCGCAGTGGAGTTTATTTATATTCCTTTTAGTTTTTAGAGTTATTTAGGTTTATTTTCATATAAGTCGTAGGTATAGATTTTAATTTTAAAGTATAGGTAGTATCAGCGACCATATAACCCGGTCGCTGGGTAGTATATTTGATAGTGTACGTAGTGACCGTAGGTTATTTTATAATACTGTTAGGTAGGATTAGTCATTCGTATAGATATTAGTTTTTAGGGATTTTGCTTATTTATTGAGTTTAGATTATTATCATCAGAAATAGGTTTATTTAGGTAGTTTTATTTAATTTTCTGTTATTGAGTTTTTTTTTTAATTAGGTAGGTACCTACTTAGGTATAGATATCATATAGGTACCCTCATAATCACCACTAATGAGACACAATTGGTTTTCTATTGTTATTAGCCACAAAGGGCCCGCGAGATAGATGGCATTCTGGGGAAGCACATACATTTTATCCTGTTAGCACGTTCCCATGGGATAATTTCCGACATCCACGCGGGCAGAAGCTAGTAAATGAATAAACTTCTTTCCCCAGTACTAAAAATCTTTCTTTAACTTGTTTAGGAGTGGTAGGCTACCACACAGTATGGGGCGTGGTGCCCGCGTTACACTCCCCGCTCATGTCCGTCACTAATGCCGTGTCGGGCATCACAGCCGTCGGCGGTCTGCTTCTCATGGGCGGCGGGTACCTGCCCGAGACACCAGTACAGGTAATAACACTGATCGGTAAGCCTGTTGTGTAGCTAACATACACACATTTTTAAATAATGGTACACTCATTTAGTAAAACGACGATTATGACGTTTTATTTTTATTGCTGTAATTTCATATAATAATTTAATAAAACATAACAACCAGAGATCTTTGACTACTATAGAAAAAATCCAGAACACCTCGTCTATGTGATTTGTACTATAAAGAACACCCACGTTTATGTAGGTATGCTGGTATGCAGTGAGTGAGCTTTAATTTCCTATTCTAAATGTGCACAACATCGTGAAGAAACACAATGACCATACAAACTAACTCCATTATCTCCTGACAGTGGCTGGCCAGTACAGCGGCGCTCATATCATTCGTCAACGTGTTCGGCGGCTTCCTCGTCACGCAGCGCATGTTGGACATGTTCAAAAGGTACACAAAACAATACACGATCACTTTCAATAATTATCATTATAGCGTGAAATTTGAACAAAAACGGAAGTACGCAAGTAATTTTATGCAAACAACATATCATCACGCTCGTATTCTCCGAAGGAGTAGGCAGAGGTTTTGCCAGTTATGTCCCATGTGTGGCATCACCTATGTTTTAAAGGACGGCCCGATTTGAGCGAACGTAGCATATTCTTTAGTCATGTGAGGTGTGTACCTCGGCGCCATGTGCAGGGGGCCTATTCTCGAGGTTCATTAATCGATACTTCGGAATGAATACAACTTCTGATTAATTAACTTTTTCGGACGGGCAATAACACTTCGGGAGTAGGTAAGGACAGGAGTCAAATCGTGTTGTCATTCATTCTTATTTTGACTTCACCCAGGCGCGGTCGCAGCCCACGATTTGTGGGGGGGGGGGGGGGCACGGGCCACCATGTAGTAAGGCAAGTAAATCATACAGACTCGACAGTTTGAATGATTGTTGGAGTCACGACCCCCACGACATCCCGTCCTTGGACCGCGCCTGACCTCACCTCATCTACGTGATATGGAGTAGGAAACTCCCGTAACATCGACCGGAGCTATGGATTTCGTGCTAAAAGAGTACACCCCCGAGCGCGGAGCCATATTAGAAACGCTGTCACTCGGTTCCGTCACGAACCTATTCCGACGGCAAATGCTCGCGCAAAGTAATTTAGATTTGAATTGCGTTTTTTGTCGTAACTTGCCTAATTTCACAATTTACTTCATCACTAGTTCTTGTTTCAATCATTCATCAGTAATTGATATGTAACTGTTTCTATTATAGGCCTACGGATCCGCCAGAATATGGGTATCTGTACGCTATTCCAGCGGCAGCCCTCTTTGGCGGCTACATTACTGCAGCTATGCAGGTACTTAAAAAGCACCATACGATTATGAGCACTATAATAAGTAATAGTTGGACCTAATATAATTTGGCAGATCACCATTGTTTGTGTATGAGTTCTGTCCTTTAGCGTATTCTAAAAGAATCATTCTTAATGGTCACTAAAATCGGGCGTACTAATTAATGTTCCTATTGTCAGAGGTAAAAATAAACACGGATATCTTTTCTATAGGGTTACCCTGAAGTCCACCAGGTGGCGTACCTCGCATCGTCATTATGCTGCGTGGGGGCCCTTGCCGGTCTTAGCTCGCAATCCACCGCTCGCAAAGGAAATTACCTTGGAATGGTAAGAAATCTTCATAAACATTCTACATTAATAAAAGTTATGGAACTAAATGTTTCTCCTGCAACCGATGATTAGAAAAGGCATACATAACATTGCTATTGACAGTGTCCGCAGCTACAGACTCGACCCAAGACCCGCTCATTGTAATCTTGATGACTTTAGTCTTAATCTATTGATCATTGTAAAGGCATTGAGACATTATAGAACGCACCGACTAAATTTCTGCATCATTTAAACAACAATTTAACTTTAAACGCTAGTTACGTATTCTAATTTTCATTTAAACGTTATTTTATTAAGTTTTTGTCAAAGATGCAGCAATTTTGTCTAGTTCAGCTATGTTACCGTGGCATTCGTTTTGAAGTCTGAACTAACGCTCTTACTACTAAGCACATAATTCTATTAAACGAGGCAACTTGGGTTCAGCTCGGCACTCTAATACTTTGATGACACTTTAGTAATATGAGGTTGCATAACACCCCATTACTTATGTAACAGTTTTTAATGGCATATATTTAGCTATGTGATCATTTGTCCTTTAGATTGGTGTATCGGGAGGCATCGCCGCAACTTTAGGAATTCTCACCCCAAGCCATCCAGTGTTGGCTCAAATGTTGGCAGTCGCTGGTGTTGGCGGTCTTATTGGTAGTACTATTGCCAAGAAAATTGAAATCACCGACTTACCTCAACTTGTGGCTGGTTTCCACAGGTAACGTAGATTACATTGTATAAATGTACAGTACTCTGTCGTAAATATGGCACATCTAGTATTAGAAAAAGTGGTCGCCTTTTTCTATAGCTCGAAATGTCAATTAACGGCCGGGTACGGTATATGAAGTTGTGATTCTTAAGAAAAGATTTCCATGATAATGATGTCTTCTTCCCTTTTCAGTCTTGTAGGCATGGCAGCAGTATTGACATGTCTGGCCACATACATGCATGACTTTCCCGCAATGGCGATGGACCCCACAGCAGCGACTCTGAAGACATCTCTCTTCCTCGGCACGTACATCGGTGGCATCACATTCACGTGAGTACTTCATTCGCCATCATCACCATTCCACTAACCTTATCCTAATTACAATTTAGCGCAGACAAAGCTGATAATGCTGTTTAACATTGATAAATCGATAATGAACTCAATGATAATTAAAATAGTGTTCAAAATAGCGAGATGATTCCCTGTAGCGTGTGTTCTAGCATCCTCTAGCATATATTCACTTAAATCTTGAAGGCAAAAAACATGCTCCAGCATTTTCCAGCTCGCAGTATATCTTCTTCCATACTTCTATATCAGTAGTCACGTGAGAATTTTCATATGTGAATAGAAATTATCATGCAATCACGTAATACTGCATTTAGTAGATAAGCACGCCCTAAATTGTATTTATTTATCAAAAGTAATCATAATTAATTGTTTTTCGAAATAATTGAAGATCATAATTTCTATTTGGGCGTTGTGTATTGGTGCTGTCGCATATGAGACACAAAAAGATACTCAATATTTTACAAGCGCTTCGCCCGGCGCAAAAACATTGACAACTGAATAAACAAATGCACTGCGTGGAAGTAGTTCATAATGAACTGTGTTAACTTACAGACATTCAATGTCTTCCTAATGTTATGCCAAAGGCGGATTGACCAAAAGCATACAGTACCCCTCTTGCCTGAAATCGCTAACTCATTTTGAGCCAGCGTGGTGGTCAATGCTCGTGGCTTCTGTTTAAACATGTAAAAAAAATGTGTTTTGGGATAACTTAATCAACATAATTTTTCCAAATGCATGTTCAGTTTGCATTACAACTTCAAACATTTTGAAACATTTCAACTTTTGAAATATATTTTTTTCATGGTAATAGTTATTTTACTTAATTTACACCAACATAAAGTTGTTTTAGAAATAACATCAATTGAAAACAAGGATTTTAAAGGGGAATACACATATTTATTACAGCGGCTCACTAGTAGCGTACGGCAAGCTGCAAGGCTCTCTATCCTCCGCTCCGCTAATGCTGCCGGGCCGCCACGCCATCAACGCAGGCCTCCTGGCCGGCTCGCTGGGCTGCGGCGGCGCCCTGCTCGCCTTCCCCGACCTGCCCGGCCTGCCGCTCCTGTCGGCGGCCGCCGTGCTCAGTGGCATACAGGGACTCACTCTTACTGCTGCCATTGGAGGTAGGTTAACCTTCTCTCGTAGATGGTATGATGATGGTATATGGTAGTCATTACTGGTATAGTGCTACAAGGATCTTTTGGCCCTGGATTAACTTCGACAGGAAGGCGCTGATATATGTTTAGCAACAGCGCTTCCCTGTCGGATATGAGTTTTATAGCGAAAGTTGCGTGTCGACCTTGTATAGCTGTGTATCTTTCAACTATTCTTGAAAGTTATTGTACCTAAGCAAATACAGGTCATATTTTGATCTTCCAAATGTACCATTTTTAGGTGCCGATATGCCAGTAGTGATCACGGTACTGAACAGTTACTCCGGATGGGCTTTGTGCGCTGAAGGGTTCATGTTGAACAACTCTCTGATGACCATCGTTGGCGCCCTCATCGGCAGCTCTGGTGCTATCCTCTCATACATTATGTGCAAGGTGAGTTGATTGTCTAATGGTCGACCAGCTTTGGGTTACAGAATAGTTGCATTGCGCTATATGTATAGCATAAGTTGACTATTTCGAGACTGCGCAGATGTGGCGGTTCACTCACGTCTCAAGTAGCACGTAACTTTTATGGCGTACAGTTCGCCGAACTCATGACACAGTAACGTTGCAAGAGCAACCACAGTTGCGTCCAACAAACGGGTTATAATTGCCGCGGGTGTTTAATGACGTATGTTGTGCCTGAATCCATCCTAGAAAACACTACAACACTGCATTCGCATTAAACGTCTCTGAAAATTTAGACAAGCTCTGAGTAAATTCGTTCATTGAGTTTCAAAATGTGATTTTGATCCACTTGTTTATTTTCAGGCCATGAACAGGTCCCTACCTAATGTGATTTTGGGAGGATACGGTGTTACCAGCAGTGGGTCAGCCCGTCCCGCCGGCGCGACCCACACTGAACTCAACGTTGACTCAGTCGCCGAGCTCATTCACCGCGCAACTAACATTATCATTACACCTGGTAAGAATGGAGGCAAATTTACATGATTTGTAATATATGCCCAATGCCCATATTGGACATTCCGTCGCATGATACAGAGTGATGTAGAAATACGATCAGTTTGGCAGTAGAGACGTTTTTAGCGAAGCGGTTTACATGTGTACGCACTCTATTTGTGAACTACTCTGTGGCAGGACCTATATTATGTTTCGTCTATTTTGCAGGATACGGCCTCTGCGTAGCCAAAGCGCAATACCCTATTGCGGAGCTGGTAGATGTTCTCAAAGGAGTTGGAAAGAAAGTGCGCTTCGCCATTCACCCAGTAGCAGGTATAATTGATCATCCTTATCTGTACTGTATGTCATTAAGGCCTGATTTTTCCATTGCCAGATATCTTTTATTCGAGGAATGAAATTGACGGTTGATAGTTTTTGTATGAAATAACTGTCAAAATTTCGAAATTGTTCCTCAAATAAAGTTATCTGGCGATGGAAAAATCAACCCTAAGAGTCATATTAGGACATGACAGTAACTTGTGGATCGTTAATAGGTCGTATGCCGGGACAGTTGAACGTGCTGCTCGCTGAGGCCGGCGTGCCCTATGATGATGTGTTCGAAATGGAAGAAATCAACGATGAATTCGATGACACTGATCTCGTATTAGTTATTGGTAAGTCTTTGCGAAAATATGCGTCTTATGCTTCGTGTACAACATATGACAAGTATAGTTGCTAACATTAATTTGTTTGTGTAGGTGCTAACGACACAGTGAACAGTGCAGCTGAAACCGATCCCCAGTCACCCATCGCAGGCATGCCTGTACTTAAAGTTTGGAAGGCGGATCAGGTAAATTAATCATATTTTAAGGTTGCTGCTGTCGACTTTTGGTTGACCTTCCCTCCTATGTCTACCATTAGCATCATATCATTGTTGAACATTTGCAATTTCAGGTGGTTGTAATGAAGCGATCGATGGGTGTAGGCTACGCCGCTGTAGACAACCCTGTCTTCTATAACAACAACACAGCTATGTTACTCGGAGACGCCAAGAAGACTTGCGATGCGCTGCTCGACCGCATCAAACATCTCACCGCTTAAGTAAGATAGTACTTAATTTAACCCAAATAGTATTTACACCCCTGCTATTTGCGTTTATTTTAGGAAAAAAGAAAGTAGTTATAATAATATGGTCTTCCATGATTATTTTTTAGTTCAATCAGATTTTATTTAGCTGACTGCCAGTCTTATTTTACAAGACCTGTGGTATATATTTTTCTTTTTAACGTGAATCTAAACCACGAAATAGTCAGCAAATGGATTGCTTATACACGCATTGCCGAATCCAATTGCATTTACCGAGCGTGTAAGGCGACTGCATCACTGCTATATTTTAAGTAAGGCGATTGCGTAACTGCTATTGTTGCGTAACTGCTGTTTCTAAGAAGTTATACAAGGCACATTAGCACTCCATTTGCTCACTATTTCTAGATCTATTTCTAGATAGAGAGGTATTTAGGAGATTCATATTTCATCATCCATTATTTTGTAGTGGATCATCACAAGCAAATCACAAGATGTACTGTAAACTCGTGTAGGCTTTCGAAATAGAGCTTTGCAGCTGCGTTCTTTCAAATTATGGATGCTCTAAGATAGCCCGGGAAATTCTTATCTTACGTGCGCCGTATGGTAAACTAAATCATCAAACATTTTTCTGTATGTTATATTTCATAGGAAATATGGCTATTACAAGGAGACATGGAATTTCCGAACTGCAATGTACAAAAAAACTTAAGAATTTTTGCGGGCTACCTTGACTATTATGGAAGCATGTCTTTGTGTTAAAATATGCAATTATTTTCTGTGCTCATTATTTAAGACTGTCAAATATATCGCCATTTTAATTTTTCGTAACAGGAAAATGTTGTTACCTTTTTCAATAAGGACTACAATGGTTCGTAATATTAAGTTTAGAATTTACGTCTTTCATGCATTTTTCACCACTGCTCTTAAAACAGTGAAGGAAAACACCGTGAAGGAACCGACATGTCCTAGAACCAAAAAATTCGAAGACATGTGACATCCAGCAACTCGCACTGGGCCCGCGTGGTGGATTATGGCCCACTCCCTCTAACAGAGAGGAGACCTGTGACCCAGCAGTGGGAACAATAGGCTGATTATGCATGCATTTTTTAAATTGTTTATCTAAATTGCGTCTTTCGTTATCTTAAAAAGTGTCTAAACTCACCCATGTGTTCTTCGCAATTGAGTGTCATAACGTTTTATTTACTGCTTTTTGGGACTGAATAGTAATTATGATAACACGGCACGCGGGGACGCTGTCGCCAAAATATTATATAAATGACGCGTGTCGTAATATAAAAAAACAAATCGACGGCCAACTCCGTTTTATGTAATTTTACAGGAAGGCAAAAAAACTCAATAAAAAAAAAGTACGGTATCGATATTCCAAAATTCTATTTGGTGCTTTTTTATTTTGCTTACGGAATTAACTAAAATTTATGAAAAAATATATTGATTAGATTACATACTTAAATAATGGTTTTTTAGAGTTGGCCTATTTTAAAATTAAAAAAAATATGGGAGTTGTCCACTTTTCTGTGAATCCTGAATTTAGATAAATGTATTAGGGCATTATGAGAAAATAAAACTATATTTTTGTTTTATTACTTAATAAGTCTTTATTCATGTAGAATTTTATCGTAGAAGTCCCTGTAGTCCACCGGTATGGTAGATTTTAATTCCTGGAGATCTTTAAACTTGCGGTTTTTTATTTTAAGCGGATTTTCATGAAGATTCGGTAAGCTTTCAATCGCCGTGGGTGCGACATTTCTATCGCATCGTTGTGGTATTAACTGCCACTCATCTTTAAATCTAAGCTTAAAGTATGTTCTCATTTTTATATTGCAGCGCACGAATGTCTGTGACCTGAACAAAAATAATAATTATATACAGTCAAATGTGGTTTTTACACTTTATCATACTGAAACCTGAAGAAAAGACTAATAAAATTGAAGAAAATAATAAGACCAAACATACATAAATAAAATCAAAGATACCTTTGCGTCTCCCGTCGCTTTTCCTGGTCTTATAGATTTATAAAATTGAAGACTTCCAAAGGATTTTAAAAAATCGTGCGTTAAGTAAGAGATACGTTGTAGGGCTTAGAATGAATGCGTGCTCCAAGACAAACTCCTACATATTCAGCTGGTACATGAATAACTTAATTTTTCAGCTTCCTCTCTATGGTGGCATGCATGGAGTCAGCCACCATCTGGGTATGGCCAACTTCCAAATACTTTTGCTCAATTATAATATTGTTCTTCGTTGCCACATTGAGTAACGCATTTGCCAATACCTCGTTTCTATTTTGTGCTGTATATCCATCGCTGTATAATACAATTTTAATATCCTGTTCTCGTTCTCTGTGATTGTTCGGCAGAAGTTTGTCAGTAATAAACTTGACTATTGTAGTTGCATAGATGTCAGACGATAGCCCACCTTCAGTCTCGTTCCATAGATAGCAAAATCCATCTTTGTTTCTTAAATTAAATAAACAGAAATTGTGTGTGCATAGCTTGGTTTTATAGTACTGAGATGAAACATTAGATTTAGGTGCTAGTAACACAGCTTGTGTGTCTATCGTAAATACGAGCTCTTCCGACTTTTTATCGTTTTCTTTTTCGATTCGGGCTTCATTTTTGCTTTCTATGTGCTCCTTATGTTCTGTATCAACTATATTTCCGAGTTTATGGGATAGGCATTTTTCGCACTCATCTTTTTTCGGCTTAAACAGTGATATATTTTCAATTTCTAAAGTGTTGCTGAATTTTGCTATTGACAGAGGTTTATTATTCCGCGAAAAACACCAGTCTTTTTCGTAGAATTTATACAGGGCTCTTTTTGATGTCCATTCTGGTAACAAGTAAAGCTTCGATGTAGTTTTGCGGCAATAGTGGGATTCCATTTTTGGTATATTATTCAAAAACTCTTTTAGTGATTCTACCTCTGCTTAATGGGGATTTACTCTGGCAGATATATTTTGGTTTTCATTGTGAGACGTATTTTCTTTACCTTTTTTCTAGTTCCAGATTGTTATTTTAGTGACACACAAAGTGTTTTGAAACATCGTTTTGCAGACTCTCACACGACGTTCGTCATTCAAATGCAAGTTATAAAAAATTGAACTTTTTCTTTTTGTAATAGATGGGTCTTTTCTATCTCTTGGCCGTTTTGTAGGCATCTCTTGTACAAGACTATTCACGAAAACCTTCTTTTTTCCCCAAGTCGTCCCCTAAAACTTTTCAAATATTTCTCTTCTATCATCTTCTGTAATTTCATAACATTTTAAAAGAGTTTTAACATTTGCATCGAGGTTTAAGCACTCGTTCCTTCTTTTGCGTTTTTTCCCATTTCCCGTCAACTTTTTTACGCCCAGTATACTGCCTCCCTTTTGCCCGATTAGGCTTGTTTTTGTATTCATTCCATGTTGCTTTGTTAACCTGACACCTTTTTCTTCTCTTAACTCCCCTTGGTTCTTCTACACTGTTAGAATCCGAGTGCTCAGAATAGGGTACAAGCTGTTTATTATTGTAGTCACTATCATCGCTTATATAGTTGTCAATCAAAGTAGCATTGCTATCATGACGTGGTGTAGCCTGTGAAGTTGTAGCTGATCTGGATGATTCCATGCATTCCTCAGTAATCGATGATAACGAGCCGGGGTACAGAAACGAATCATCGGCTATTGGTTCCATTTCCGTTATCACGTCTGTAAGAGCATCAGATGTTAACGGCTTATCA
The DNA here is from genome assembly GCA_945859715.1 of Apamea sordens. Lineage (NCBI taxonomy): Eukaryota > Metazoa > Arthropoda > Insecta > Lepidoptera > Noctuidae > Apamea > Apamea sordens. The sequence goes on from OX243987.1 coordinate 12,876,885, forward strand.
GTTAGTGGCTGAATGTCCGTCATCACTTTTATAATAGCATCAGATGTTGCCGCACCATCAGGTAGTGGGTCAATTTACATAATTACTTCTGAAACCGCAACAGATATTGACGAATTAGCAGCCAGTATAACAGGCATATTTTCAATTGATTTCTTTGTGAAAAATATTAAGTCATTTTGATGGCTTCGGTTGCAAGCAGCAATAATTTTTGTTCGCCCTCGACATTTTCTTTGTCTATAAGTAATAATAATCCCATTAAAGACCAGTACCAACATTTTTAACAATAATTTACTTAAAAAAAAACAGAGCTGATAACTCCCAAATAAAGAATAAATTGTCACAATGAAAAATGGCCAACTCCATCATATCATCGTACTTTTGCTGGTTATGGGACTACGCACACTTATTCAGCTCTATTCAGTTTATGCCCATAGAAAACAACGATTTTGTATGGAGAAGCGTACGCATCCGTTCAGCTTTCCGCGTCTATTCAGGTTTCGCAACAAACAAGTATAAAATGAGGACAAATGTGTTATTATCATGCGAGTGCTATAGATAGAGTTCAGCGCTGTTCTGCCGCGTTCTGCGCTGTTCCGCCGCATTCGAACGCGGTGGAACAGCGCTGTACAAGCAGGGTTCTCGACTCCTTATCGACAAGTTGCGACCTGCATAGATTTGATTTATTATTACGTAATCATTATGCACGCAAGGATTGAGAGAGTTTGGACGTCGGACTTTAAAAGTAAAGTAATTATAATTATTTTATTTTTACGAAATGAAATGATTGACGAAGAGAAAGTTATATTGCTAGTGCAAAAATATTCTTGCTTGTACGATATTAGTTCGTCGCATTATAGCGATCAACAGAAAAAAGGTTATGCTTGGGAAGAGAGAAGCGTTTCAGCGGAGATAACACGCTATGTCGGCTTTTCTCATTCTTACGACGCTGTACGTGACTGATAGAAGCAGAACTGTATAAGTGTGACCAAAATCGTTCAGCGAATGGAGCTGAATAAGTGTGAGTAGTCCCTATATCATGGTATTTAATTTGAGTATTCACAACAATTTTACATTATTTAAATAAAGCCACTTACCACCAATTCCATGTATTGTTTTCAAATTAAATTATCTATTATTTAAGCACATTTACAAAATAAAAAACTTAGGCCTCGACGACACTTCTTTTTTGCACGGCGTCCAGTACAAAATGGCGGCTGTTGCCGGAGTTAGCCGCGTCTTGCTATGTCAGTGTTGGGAGTTGCCCGATTTACGTGCACGCGATTTTCTCGGTAATTTAAAGCTAGTTGTTGTTTAATTTTGCATACAGTAGGTGACAACTCCGTGTATTTGATGACATAAAAATGATCTTTGGTCTAAAGTGGAGTTAACCAATTTGCAGGTTAAGCCATCGAAATGTGCCTTTAATTTTCTACAATTTAAGTATCTCTTATCAGCTAGTCTATAAGCTATTATTGAAATTATTAAATAAGGTTTTAATTGAATTTTTAAAACACTATGCATTTGAAATTTATATACATGTAAATATAGTTCATATTTCAATTTTACTATGTTAAAACATTTGAGATTTTTATATACCTCTGTATTTTGTTTATTTGTCTTGTAACTTCATTTGTGGATGTGAGATTATCCCAAATAACAGAGGGGCAATTCTTGTGATTTTAAAACGTTCACAGTCTGATCTCAGTCTCACTCTGTCAAAAAATCCTTTAATTTCCCTACATATTTCACAAGAAATTGACATTGATTGTCGCTGAGATGAGATTGCGACTAGATTTTGAACGTTTTTAATTACGGGAATTGGCCATCAGGACTATTACATGTTATAGTGCCTGTACCTCCTTTAACATTCCACCATTATGTAGACAACATTTAGGTGGACAATAATTATTATGGAGGTCGATACGTCTTATAATAGTTTAAATAATCATTATTGTAGATACTGTTTTATATCTAAGACGACAACGGTATTTTTATCTCACGAAGCTACGCGCACTTTACTTGTGGTAACCAAGTGTAGAAACACGCATTAAATGTGTGCGTGATGACGAGTAGCGTCAGCACAATAACACTCGCACACACATACTTCCGACTTCGACCTTGTATCGGAAGGCACACAGAGCTCCTGCTGCGCTTACAAGTATAGCGCGCGTCGCTTTATGAGATAAAAATACAGTACAAGATGACTACATAATACGAGGATGTTGGTTGTAATTTTATGTCTTTGTATGACAGCCCTATTTTAATGTTAAATGAAAAATATCATTCCAACAACATTTTATCCTATATTGTATGTTATTTCATATTTAAGTACTTAGTTGATGACGCTAGAACATTGAGTGTAAGCTCCATTTTTATCAAAAACTTTTTAACAAAAAAATTAAACCGCCGAAAAAACTGAAAAGCAAAAAATAATAAAACTTTTTTATTTAACCTTAATAACTAAGTTCTTAAACTAATGTAAGTATACCTAAGTAATTTTGAGTCGGCGCCAAAAAATCAATAAACAAAGATCACTAAATTACCTTAAATTTAAACGGCGCCGACTCAAAATTATTTAGGTACATTAGTATAAGAACTTAGTTATTAAGGTTAAATAAAAAAGGTTTATTATTTTTTGCTTTTCAGTTTTTTCGGCGGTTTAATTTTTTTTGTTAAAAAGTTTTTAGTTTATAATTTTTTGTGGCTATAATCTACTAATTCTTTGCCAAAGGGCAGGCATATGTGGCACTGAGTAGAGTTATAATACACAACTCAGCATTCAAATCTGTAAGTGAACAATAAATCACCCCTATTTTCCCACCCTTAGGGTTGGATTTTTTTTTCCAAATTTATATGGGACCAACTTTGGGGTATACCCTTTCCAATAAAAAAGAATTATCAATATCGGACTACTCTGTAAAAAGTTATGCGTGGTCATACATAATGTATACATATATATACGCGTCCACTTGAGAACCTCCTCCGTTTTTTTTCGTCGGTTAAAAATTATTGTGTCAGTTTTATGAAATGAGTCAGTTTGTTCTTTTAATACCCATGGAATGTTTTTATACGTATGCATATTATATTGTATCTTTGAAAATAAAGCATGACTTAATGAAATCGATTTAGATACTTATTTATTTTTTGTCTTACATAGGTACTCCTCTTATTGTTGCTCGTTATGTTTCATGATCTTCCGGCCCGAAATCGAAGTCTTTGATTGCGTTATGATATTGGCAGCTAATATCTGTAAGCTGATATTTCAAGTTATTCATTTTATGTAGAAATTCCATGTTTTTCTCGTTATAACTTACTCCTGTAAAAGATGTTATTTCGAGTTTATCGATCGCAATTAACACTTCTAGGCGTAACTTGTCGCAGATGTCTTGATAGCTCGTGAACTCGGGGATATATCCATTTGATTTTAAACGTTCTTCAGCTTTTAAACTCAAAAATAACTCGTCCAACTGATGAATGAACCCTTGAAAAGTGTTCAGCAATCTTTTGTGCAAGTTGAATTTCTTGTTCTCGGCAGTTTTATTAACACAATTGGCAGATTTACGTCGTAAATTTGTACTGTTGGAACTAAAACACAACTTCGCACTTCCTAATATCGAAGATCTAGACCTAGATCTAGATTTAAAAGATACTCCATTTTTCGGGCCAGGCATCTTTAATACAGAATGATGCTTATTTTTTTAAACTCAGTTATTTTTGTTAAAATCGATAAGAATTTATTGAACAGATTTGATTTAGAAAAAATACACCACACGTTTTAGAAATAAACCAAAAATTACATCCTGCACTTCAAAAAAGCACAGATTAGGAATGTAATGTCTGTAGAAAAGGTATACTGTAAAGAGATAGGTACTTTAAGACTTCAAAATAAATATGCAGCCTGCAGGCCTATATGGTAGTCCCGACCCCAGAGGTTTTTTCCGATGAAAATGTTTCTGATAGGAACAGGGTGTGAAATACCGGTATTTTTGTGAACTAGCACCATTGGTACTGGTACGAGAGTAGTATCTGTACTATTGGTACCGCATACCGGTACCAGAAGTAGTAACTGTACTACTAGTGTTTCTAATCAGTATCGGTGCTGTACCGGTACCAAACAAATATTTACGTAAGTTAGAGTGAGAAAACAGATATAGTAAGTAAAAAGGATAGTTGATAGGCATACAAACGTAGACAGATAGTTACTCTGTCTACGCATACAAATAACTTGCAAGGTTGCCAACCGTACGGGGTTTCTCGTACAAATATGAGATTTGTGGTACGCGCGTGGTACCTGAGGTTGGTACCGGTACTTGTTAGCTGGAGTACTGGTGCCTGTCTGGAACCGATACCCAGGGCCAAATGGCAGGTCCGGTACATAACCTGCACTTTTGGTACCGGTTCCAAGCCCTGGATAAGTGCTCTACCAGCCCTTGCCCGCAGGGCTCCTATCTGAAACTTTTTCGTCACGCGCACACCTACTTAGCTATTAAGTTTTCGTGCTGAATATGCTTGCTGAAAACCCCTCTGGGCTCCCCTACCATGTCCATTAGTGATACACTCAAATCCACTGCATGGCCAAGACCTCAATCTGATGCTATCTCATGTGTAACGAATGACGGGATCACCCTTAATCTAAGCCCTAAAGACAAGGCAGGCCGTCATGCCGTTTGACGACAAGAATAAAGCACATAGATACATGATACATTTGTTGATGGTGTTGTAATACGATTGCAGTGGTGGCCCTGTGGTAACAGCCCTGACTTACGAGTTCTAGGTCAGTCCAAACCCAGGCGCGTTACTTTGAGCCATTTATTTCATCACCACTGCTCTCAAAACGGTGAAGGAAACATTTTGGGGAAACCGGCATGTCATAAAAAATTTCTCAGACATGTGACATCTACCAACCAGCATTGGACCCGCGTGGTGGATACAGTTAGTGGGCAGAGGAGAGGCCTGTGTCCCAGCAATGGGAATATTATAGGCTGATTATACTTATGTTGTTCGATTGTAAGCCAGTACTTAATAATTCCATGCTAGGGATCAACAATTTTTTTTTGTTTGGTAACCCTGACTCGTGCGGTGTCAAACTCAATTTGACAGTAACTGACTGTAACTGTCATTGCCAAGTCGGCACGGCATTTCGTCGCGAGATCGACTTTGATTTTAAAATCATCAAAAAGTCGCGGTGCGGACGGAAGCGAAGCATACGTACTTCTTGTAACATTTTCCCATAACCACATGAAATCAAAAATGAAATGAATTAAATGAAAGACAACGAACTGCATTCGCATTTAGATACCAAATAAATCATACACTTATCATTGCGGAGTACAATGCGCTAGTCTCGCCAGGAAATTTGCATTCGGTAATCGGTTTATTTTGTATTGTGTTTAGTTTATATTCGTTTTTCAACCACTGCACTCCAGTTTTCAGCATGGTACGTCTTTAAGCTATTTTTTTTTTTCTTTATTTTTTAGTTATAAAAGCTTGTACATGTTTCGAGTCTATAAATAAATATGACTTGTTATCGTAAGTATGCTTTTTTCCGAAATTGTTTTTTTGCATTTTTATGGATTTTTTTTTTATCAAATTTTTTTTTACAACTTATTTTAGTACCTAGTAAATAGATTTAAAATTCCTTATTTCTTGAGCTTGGTTCTCCTGGAACCTGTTCATTTTATCCCAGCCTTACCCAGTTCCTGTGCCAAGTCCAATAAAATTATGATGGCTCTATATTCAAATTTTATCTTAAAGAAAGCTTTTTTAACTTAAACATTATGTTATTAGGCAAGTGATGAGAAGAAAATGGTGTCTGCAAGTAAAACTGCCCTTCCCCCAAGCAGTGATGAAACTGGCAATGTGCTGTCTATGATATACAGATTCTTTAAGAAGGTATGTAATAAGTTTTTAAATAATTCAAATGGCTATTCATTATATGTTATTTTAGGACAGATGGCATCATCAGCACATTCATATTAGAATAAATGCATTGGCTGTTTAACCACATTGTTCAAACAAAATAGGATGTCTTTTTATGAGTCAGTGTGACCTTGAAGTGCTCTCCATTGAATCATCAGCCGGCCATTCAACCTTCAATATTGTTAGTTCCTGTTGTTTACTTTATTATGTGGAATTTTTTAGTAAGTTATAAAGTGAACCCTTTGGCCTGTGCAAAGTATGCATCACAGTCTTAAACAAAAATGAATTATGCAGCAGATTCATGTGACAAAATCATTGTTCGAATAACAATCTCCTTGGTTCATAAAGAAACATAAATAAACTGTCCAGTATAACAGTTCTCATGACTTACAAAACTGACATGTTCTTAATTCTAAGCCAAACAAACAATAGAAAAGTGTAGAGTATGAGGTAAGCGTTGCTTATCAGTAGGTAATTGGTAACACACCTCACATCCTTAGTAAATGAGAACAAACACACACATTTGTATAATTTCTACATAACATGCTCGGCAGTACAGAGTGATGTCATGCTTTGTAATTATTTCCCAGAGGGCAGGAAATGTTGGTTAACAATTTACAGAATGAGGAAGAATGGTATCTAAATATGTAGATAATAGCAAAATATACCATTTTAATGATAAACTCCAACAGCAAAATTATTTTTTCCTTTAATATTTAATTATTTTTCAAATACATCCTATATTGTTAGAAGAGTACATTGTTTGCAAATAAATACAATAGTATAATATAATCTTATCTTAAATTATGGGCATTGCACATTGTAATGTCCATTCTATTTCATGATAATAATTTGAGATACCTTAACAACCTCATTAAAATAAATGCTAAATAAACTCCTCTGTTACTATTGCCACTTATTTTTAAAAGCATAACATAATCCAAAAATCTGTCATTGGACTAGCATATTTACTGATAAGCAACAATAACCAATAAGTAATAACAATATTGCACAATTTAAATAATCTTATCACACAGTTGTACTTGACTATGTAATAATATTTTTATTATCAAGATAACATTACGGTTGTTTAAAACACACCCTATAATGGGCCTACCAATAAAAACAGGCAAATAAAAAAAAAAAGACTGTTCTATTATAGGTTTATGAATATGTTCCATGCTTCATCAACCATTGCTGCAGGTGTCGGTGGTCGGTGCGGTGTACCTGGTAGGGTACATGCAATGGAGCGTGGCGTGGCTGATCGGACCCGTTATTCTGTCGGTACTGCGCGACCAATGGCGTAAGGAGAACGAGTACCGACGCAACTTGGCCAAGGCCGCGGCCACTTCATCCGAGAAAGATGTTATTTTGGCTAGGCTCGACGACTTGCCGGCGTGGGTAAGATATATGGACATGACCTCTACACCTGTTATTGTATTAATATCATAACGATTTACCTACCCTTTTAATTTTCTTTTTCTCGCGTGTCAGCTCGAACTAATGTATAAGAACATAATTCGTGCCTCAATATTAGCCACTTGGCAAGGTGGCATCCAGGTTGGGCCTGGCAACATTCAAGTATCTCCACTTGAGGAGGCTATATTCTTGCACCCATTAGATATTATTAAACCAAAATTTATCAAAGGCGTATCTGTACTTTGGATCTTATCTAAAAATAAATTAACTAGCGGCGGTTAGTACTGCATACTATTTTACATTTTCTTAATCCATTAGTGCCTATTTCCTGCTGCGTCACCCGCGGGAAGTGATGGAATAATGGATTTGCATGCAGCTCAAATAGCTTTTTCATGCAAAATACCTCTCAGACATTATTTATATCATACTTGCTGCAGTATTTTTTTGAATCCATATTGATTACGAACTTACTGAACCGCAAAATTTGAAACTAGAAAAAAGAAAATGAGATTTTCCACAACAAGATAACCATTCCTGCTGATCTGTATAGTCATTTCTAAAAATAACGAAACACGAAACATTAATTGACGTGATACTTAAGACTGATCGACCCAGAAAAAATCCAACTGAATTGTACAGACGCCAGCACATCAAGCTAAGTACTACAATCTGTCAAATTTAACTTTATCTCTAAAGCTTTAAGGTTCAAGGTTGATTGGGAAAGTTTGACAGTTTCGGGTAGGTTGACCTTGGCGTCTGTACCTAACAAATTTTCGTCCAAAGCGGCGGTTCAGCAATTGTATCATTCCATTTCAACGTGAATATTCTGTACCTACACATGCCTCGTCTTACCTAATAGGTCAATGACATCATTCGCATCGATCGAATGACGTCAACACTTTTTCTATAAAAGTAAAACAATTTCGTTTTTGTGTATTGAAAACTATAGCTTATTGAAATTACTAAGAAGCAATATTATTTAAACATTATAGTAAAGTTGATTAATTTTATGAGCGCACGTCAACTATTGCATTTTAAACCTTATGTCAATTACATGATCAACATGACGCGCGCTCGTGATTTGCAACGCCATGTATATTCATCACGATATTGTAAACTCCTAATTTTAAATCTTAGCTGAAAGAAAACTGACAGTTGACAAACATTTCCAGGTATTCTTCCCAGACGTTGAGCGCGCAGAATGGCTGAATAGGGTATGTAATGTATAGCAATTTAGCAAATTGCTTAGCTACCTCCTACACCGAGTTAATACTCGCACATCTACTATAATAATATCTAGTTCCCTTCCCACGTGATTTTGAAGTGTTCGCAGCGCGCCTATTGATTTTACTGGGAACACATTAATTATGTGGTTGATTTCCAGTATTTTCTAGACTAACTGGTCTGTTCAATCGATTTGGAAATGAGATGTAAATGTATAAACTCACTTCTTGAATACCTTATTGACAAAAATGAGTTGTAAGTTAATAGCGATCATTAATTTCATATTAGACATTTTTTGGTCCAGTTGTCTAAAATAAACACATGCACGAACACATTCGTTCCAAAATACTGGCTCGTTGGTCTAATGGTCGTAAGTGTACTGCAGGGTCTGCAGGCTGAGCGTAGGGTCCTGGGCCCGGGGTCAAATCAAGTGGTATTGAGTTTTGCTATTAGGAACTTTTTAATAGTAACCCAAATCTGGCTTTGTGCCAGAGGTAATTGGTTCGTTCGCCCCCTATAACATGGATCGTATAATGCCTTCCTTTTCGGGGAATGCAGACCTAATTTGATGTTATGATCGCAGATTCTTCTCCAAGTGTGGCCCAATGTGAACTACTTCGCCCGCAATATTCTCAAGGAGTCCATTGAGCCAGCAGTAGCAGAGAGCTTGGCTAACTACAAACTTTCCGGCTTCAAGTTCGAACGCATGCTTCTTGGCACTATTGTAAGTATCGTTAGTTACTTTCGATTGATTCAGTTACTATCGCATGTCCAAATGCTGTTAGCATACCTTATCTGTTGTTATAATCAATTCTTGAAGCATTAATCCAATAGAAAATAAACGTTCTAGCAACTGCAAATAATCAAGAATTTTACGATAACATTTTCAAAGTAAAACCACTAGAGAATTTATCTAGTTAGTAGTTATCATTCAATTTTAACTCATGATCCTTTAAAAAGGTCACAGTTACTTAATCTCAACCCATTCATCTCACATGGAAGTGTAATAAGAGTTGGAGGTAGATTATAAATGTACGTATGAAAGAAGGTTGTCATAACTTTTAATGCTATTTGCTTCCACGGTGTCAGAGACGTCATCGGTGCTATTAAAGTTTTATTGTGGCTGTAATGACGGTGTTAATCCTTGCAGGCGCCGCGGGTTGGCGGTGTGAAAGTTTACGACAAGAACCTATCTAGGGATGAAATCATCATGGATGTCGACTTGTTGTAAGTTACTCTATGAAACAAGAAATTACGACTGCTAGATTATATGGCTAGAATGTGGGTGACTACTGTGATGAGGAATTCAGGACTAATAGAGAAGTATGTACAAAGAGGACATGCTGCGCCGACCTCAAATTAAACGAAATAAAGGCAAGAGAATGATGATGAAACGATAACGATTCAGAATAAATTAGTCATTCATTTACTTAAGATTTTCAGTAGGTACCTAAATTTAAGTTGATTAAGAGCTCGACTGGTCCTCATATGCATCAAGATACAAACCAATCCTCATACAAACATTTGTATTCGTCATCGTAATTTACAATTATGACGGAACGTTACTACCTGCTAGTACGGTTTTAAACATGATTAAATTGATTTCAGCTATGCTGGTGACTGTGATATCTCCTTCATTCTGCAACGCATCCGTGGTGGCATTAAAGATCTTCAGGTAACAGTTAAACCAGTAGAGCACTAAGATAAAGTCCAAGAAATCTAAGATGATATTCCTAATGTCACGTTATTGTTATAGATCCACGGTATGGTTCGTATCGTGATGAAGCCCCTGATCACCAAGATGCCTTTAGTGGGAGGACTTCAGATATTCTTCCTGAACAATCCGTCTATTGACTTTAACTTAGTCGGCGTCGCTGATGTTCTAGATATGCCTGGATTCAGGTAACATCTACTTTAAGATAGTTGAATTTCCTATTTGAAAAAATAAGGAATGCCATTTTGATAAATAACTGTCATTCCAGTGATATTCTTCGTCGCTGTATCATTGAGCAAGTGGCGAAATTGATGGTGCTTCCGAATAAGTTGCATATTAAACTGAGCGACGAAATACCCACTGTTGATTTGAGAATGCCTGATCCTGAGGTAAGTACACCCTTTGTGTGACCAAATTCTCCAGTATTGCCAAATCCTAGTCTGATGATTTTTTGGATTTATGACAGTATTGACAGTAGAATCATGTTTTCAGGGTGTGCTTCGTATCCATCTCGTTCAAGCTCAGAATCTCATGAAGAAAGATGTATCAATGATTGGTGAGAAAAATTTAAATAACTACAGAACTAAATTAACAGAACAATCAAACTGATTCTCCTCATAACTCTTTGCACAATATCTAATAGTAATTACATTGATGTCCAGGTAAGGGTAAGTCAGATCCGTACGCGATAATAACGGTTGGCGCGCAGCAATGGAAGACGAAACACATCGACAATAACGTCAACCCCCGCTGGGACTACTGGTGCGAGGTAAGCAGACCACCCAACCATCGTTATCTTATCGTATTAGTTCTACCATTTTATGCACATGGGATATTTTAATACTTTTATAAAGTAGTGGTTATATTTAGATTTTTAACAGATTACAATAGTTCGCTTAGCGAGCACATAATTATTTTTCTTAATGTTGGTATATAACATTTAAGATGTGCTTGCTTATTTTTAATTAATCTGGCTTTTAGATATATTTGGTAAGTGAAGTAATGGCGCCGATTCTCTTGTTCAAAAACTAAACTAAATTTAAGAGTGCATCTTTTCCTTTCTATTTCATTAAGAAAAGGACAGAAGATAAATATTAGTTTAGTCTTGTCAAATTAGTCAGCGCCTGACGTAAATTGACGTATGTTTAGTAACCATATTTATGTTTTTAATCACGACTAAACTGTCTATGGGATATCTTAATTTGACAGGACTAGAGTAATATTCATCTTCTGTTCTTTTCTTAATGAAATAGAAAGAAAAAGATGCACTGAACGTAAATTTAGTTTAGTTTGTCAATAAGGGTATCGGCGCCAATGTCTTGGCTCATTTCTTCTACGCAATGCGATGAGCATCACAAATCTTCACGGATCACGTGCATTTTATATTGTGATCTGAATTTCTCTTCACGACGAGAATTGCAAGTTATACGCTGTCTGGCGTAATGAAGTAGCAACATAATATGGAAATACATAATAAAAAACGGATCTTCAATTTTGAGAGCAACTGAATTCTCTAATACATAAAGGGGAAGTTCTTTATTGATTTTCGTTTCACTCGAAGCGTTACAATTTATTTCCTTTTGAGGAGGTAATAAAGTTTTATAACTGTAACGTTTTATTCAAATGTGCAATAGAGGTTTACTGATAATATTTTGCTATTTCAATTTCTAAATCATCATCTGAATGAGCATGACCGATGAAGTATTTTTATTTAATTTTATATTGAAGTGGCTTGTCCACTTGGATCAAAAATAGCACTAGATAAAAGATTATATTATTAGATAATATATTATAAACCGTAACTTTCAAACATAAAGTTTATTATCGTTTGCAATATACACATTTACTTATTTCATTGAAAAGTACCTAAACGTATTTAAAAAAAAAAGAACAAAATTATTTATTGAAAAATAAAACTTAATTTCTAAGCAATCGAAAAAACTATGTTGCAAAATAATACCACAACATTATTTTGTGGTCTTATTTTTCCGGCCGTTTTTGATACGTTTACCAGAAATCTAGTAATACTGTTGATCCAAGCTTGTCCATACAAGTTTTGAATTTTTGTTTTTTTTTTTTTAAATTCAATATTAAGTTCAAAAAAACAGTAAGCATTCAGTCACAGAATGAACATCTAAATAAAAAAATAAAAGGATTTGGTTAAACTTCCTAACGATTGAGTCAAATAGTAATAGTTCATATAATTTATTTTTATTTAATTATTTGCATGGAAAAATTTTAACTTGGGTTCTTTTGGTTCTTAAAGACCAACGATTTTCATTCAAAAGTGATAGATTTGTTCTAAGAAATCTATCTAGGAATGCGAAAAGCGATATTTAAGTTCTTCCAAATTATTCTACAATAACAAGGTTTTATAATATTGGCTTAATATAAATTAACCATGTAAAATACGCTTATAACTAAGTGTATAATAAAGCGGGCATAACCCGCACGCAGTAAATGGTCGTGAAATGTTTCCAAGTAAGTAGTTATGAACAAGATTTTGTTTTCCTCACTTATGTTTGCGTCGGACTATGCGCGTGTGGCATACAGGCGCGTATAATGCAATCTCTGGGCCAAGCATTGGAAATAGAAGTGTTGGACAAGGACGATGGAAACAATGACGACAAGCTGGGAAAGTAAGTACGTGCACGCGGTGACGGGGAGGACCGGGGGGAGGGGGGCAGGGCGCAAGGAACCGGGTATACGCTACGCTGATGGTTGCACTCGCTTCACGCATTGTAACTGTCCCGATAAGCTTCTAAACATCGGCCAACGCGACGCTTGTCTGATAGTTTACAGTGGCATACATGCCATGTGGTTCTACGTACCACTGTCAACTTGATGACGTACTGCATAGCAAGCAGTCGTCGAGTGGTGTCGTCTCAAAGCAGCGTAAGCCTTGTATTAGCAAGTCATGTGACCCTGAGTCCTTGTGCTCTTTGGAATGAGACCCTCGATTAAAAGTAATGAGAGATCTAGACAAAGTTCAAATATCGTTAGATTCATGTTGATTTATTTTTTTATGTAAATAACGTATTTAGTATTCCTTGTAAACAGTACTGTTCCAGATCCTCCCATTACAAATGACCTAATCTAGCTGCATGTGTAGTCTATAGTGCATTTAGAACTTAGTATTTAGAAGGTGATGGTGAGTTTCCTAGATATGTCTTGTATTCATGATTATACTATACTCTTTTCTTCCAAATTTTCTGATATGCAGGCATGAGGTCGGTGGAATGTTTGACGTAGCGACCTCGTTACTGTTGTTGACATAAATCGATATAATATGTACTTGCCAGATGGTCAGGGGTATAGGAAATCGGGTCATAAATGATATCAAAATTGATTCCTAAAGATGAAAGACATGTGTTTAGGCAACGTTTGGCATAAAACTAATATGTAGATATCTTGTGATTTTGTCCCAAGGCGATAATAAGCTCAAGGACGAGTCAAGTGCTGCAGTTGGAGCTCTGGGACTGGGACCCTGGAATGGGCATTCAGAACGATGATTATCTTGGCAGGTCCGTCTAGCCGCTACTCGTGCATTGACACATTAGCGACATTTCATTGCCGTGTTTTTTTTATTTGTTTTTATAATCTTGATTCTTATTATCACCGTTGCGTTGCCTAGCTCAACTTTTATTTACCAGTCATGTACCCATGCCGGTGATGCTAAGATTCATCTTGGTTTTAACTGTTTTGACTACTATGGTGTTCTATTTTATATAGAGTTTTTGTGTGTGAGATTTATTTTGCCTTAATAGGAATACCGATCAGATACATGGGGACATACAATATGATATTTAATCGAAGTGGCAAGTTGACTAGTGTTAACCGTTCATAATATTTACTTACATTACAAATTATGAAAATACACATAAAATTAATTTACAATAACATTACCACCTGCGCTTATTTTGACATAATTTAACATGTATCTATACACCCCGAAACCTATTAATTTATTCAGCAAAAATGTACAGAAACATGAAACTAATTTCTAATCTCCCCAAGATAGCTTAATATGTATGTATTTGTATATAACATGGTGGGTTGTAACAGTCAGTACTCCGCACCAGCGCGACGATATTGGTCATCAAGCTTTTCGACTGGGACCGCACAGGACGAGACGAAAAACTGGGCAGGTCGGTCGCCGCCACAACACAGAACAAGTGTATCTGACAATGTACATAATTCTCACAGTGAACTAACATACTTGCCACTGAAAGCGACCACGGACCATACCGTTACGCACACGAGACTGAACTAAACGCCATTACCCGATCGCGCTGTAACACCACATAACGCACTCATTAAACACTTACCTATCTACACATTTGCACAACGCTGCGTCTGTTTATTGGGTCATACTAACACATTATGATAGATTTTAACACTCACTTTGTAGAATTATTGCGTTTCAAATGGGAGGAATCATTCATTGCTATAAAACATTTTATGTAGCTATAATTTTAACGCTACACAATCATACAGTAACGTTGAAATGTAACACGAGCGTAGTTTTATTATTCCTTGAAGCTTTTCTTAATCCAAGGACTAATCCAAACTGTTTGTGCCCAATCCGTTCCTTTCTGTATTCCAATACTTACACAGAGTACTGCTTATGATCACTAATTGATGTGTTATGCACTGATTTTTTTATCTATTTCTACTTTAAAACGGTGTATTCCCGATTTTATTTTCTTATCCCAAAGGCTTCACCAATGGCAACAATTTTGTTGTTTTTTTTTATCTGGTGGGAATGCACCTTCAAAATTTAACTTTCTTAGGGCCGGTTTTTCCATCGCCAGATAACTTTATCGGAGGTATAATTTTGAAGTTTTGACAGTTCTTCCATACAAAAACTGAAAAACGTCAAATTTATTCCACGAATAAAAATTATCAGTCGATTCAGAAATCGGCGCTTAAATGTTTACTGTTTCGTGCTAACTTTGTTCTGATAAAGTCTTTACAGTACCTTGGTGGGACAAGGGCTTACATTTACTTATAATTTCAGGTGTTCGCTCGATATCTCACAAGTTGTACGCTTCGGTCGTTTAGATACGGTAAGCAATTCTCATATAATTCACTCTTCAGTTTATACAGTGTGTGCGAAGTATAAAAAAAAATAATGATAAAAACTTTATTGCTAAAAAGATTACAGAGATTTTACATTGGCCTGTATCTTGGGCAGCAACAACGATAAGAGAAACAATATTAACGGCATTCAATTTTTTTAGTGGCTAACTCTCCAGGAAGCTAAACATGGGAAAGTTGAGTTGCGTCTTTCATGGCACCGACTGTCTTCTGATGTGTCGGAGCTTAGTCGTGTAAGTATAATTCTGGCACCGAACAATTTGTAGCCAAAGTTTTAGTTAGTCTTTCTCTTTATTTTATTCATCTTTATTTCAGGCTCTGACGGAAACCCTGCTCATTAAGTCCGGAGACCTCAGCTCTGCTGTTTTATCGGTTTACATCGACTCGTGCAAGAAGTTGCCAGTAAGTTTAATGTTGCTTAATATTATCCAAATATTTGTGGATCTTCTATATCCACATGTACATACATAATATAAAACAAAGTCGCTTTTCGTGTCTATCTGTGTTACCGCTTAGATCTTAATCTTAGATGTTGATGCGGTTTTACCGTCATTTAGAACATTTATTCCGGAAGATTTATGTTTATATATTTAACTTGAATATAACACAAATTTCTCGATTTTTGATATTCATTGCACCCGTGCGAAGCATGAGTAATTTATAAACCAAAGTTAAGAATTACTATAAATGTTATAAATTTCACCAGAACGCGCGCACACAGTCACGCCCCGACCCCTACCTGACGGTGACGTTGGGCAAGAAGACGGAGAACAGTGCCGTACAGATGAGGACTGACGACCCAGTCTACGAGATCGGGTATTCCTTCTTGGTGCAGAACCCCGAGTGTGATAACTTGGAGATTAAGGTAAGAAGGAAAATTAACTTGAGTCTGCTCCTAAGCTATCCTAATCTTATGGACCATTCTATTATAGAACTGATGAGTATTGATGGACATTAAGGGTATGCACGAAGAGGACACGGTGGAGCATACGGTGAAGGTCTGCCCCGCTTGGGCAGAGCACCGCCGTGTCCTCGTAGAGGCGTTCGGCAGCGGCGGCGACCTCTCGCGTCCGGCCCTGGTTCAAGCCATGGTCCGGGGCGAGAGGGAGTGGGAGGCAGTCACCTCCTTCTGCGAAGCAGTCATGCTAGCGAAGGAGGTGGCGGGGTGGACGAGGGAATGGACCTCACGCCTCAGCCGCCGCGGGAGACGCTCCGGGAGTCAGGAGCCGCGTGACGACTCCCGGCCACCGTAGGCGCGGGCCTGCGGGCGGAGAGTAATGGGTAACTCACCGTCCGATCAGGACCAGGCCCGTGCCGGACGGCGCGTATGTGTTCCACGCGTGCCTCAAAGAGACGTCAGCAAAGTGACGGGGCCCGAAAGGGCCGAAGCCTGCCAGGGTAGCGGGATCGTCCGAAAGGGTTACCGTTCCCCTGGAACATAAAGGGCTAAAGAACGAACACGGGTGGGTTTTAGTCAGTAAGAGTCTGACACTCCCTTCCGCTCCACCCAGAGCGGGAGGGGTCATTTGATGATTTCCCACCCTGAAAAAAAAAAAAAAAGGTATGCACGAAATATAATCGTTGCGGAGAATAATCGCCAATCTGTGAACAATACTAATATACTAGAGACCACGCACTGCGGTAAATAATCGCTTGAAAAATTATATTAACTTCCGCGATTTTATTTCGCATGAACATGCGAAAACGAAAACTTTGTTTGAAAGAGGTTTCATTCTCGAGTAACTCCAATTCACTTCGGTGGGCGGTGGTGTAAGAATGCTTTCACACATAGCGATTTAACATTTATTCATACACTCTACACTCGTTACCATGTTAGCGCCAGCCTAAATGTCTGGAAAGATTCCTGTCCTAATCCTTTTAATATCTTCATTTTAGGTCCTGGATTCTAAAACGGGAGGCCAGCTCGGCCAGCTGACGTATGGAATCTCGAATCTGTTGAAACAGAAGGACCTCAGCCTGCTAACTCAGCCGCTTACGCTGCAGCGGTCCGGCCCAGAGTCGAAGATCATCTTGTCTTTACAACTGAAGGTTAGTATGTTATATTTTCTAGGACAACTTTTAACCTCTCTAAATATTCTAGGACGATTATGATCTGATAGTCTAACAAACTGCCACAAGGATCAATCAGGAGCCTATTAGTTAAACCGATAGGCCAAACGGCTAGCGGTTAAGTAAAACAGCGGATCCGACAATCCATCTGACATCTAAAGCAGCTTCCAAGTTCACCTGGCGAATCCACAGAAACATAACAATTTCTTCTTCCCCATAGATTTTAAAGGAGGCGATTAAGGAAGAGGACTTTGAGGAGGAGCCAGCAGCCCCGCCGCCCAAGGAGCCCTCGCCCCCCGTCACCCCGGCGGCGCCTCCCTCCCCTCCCATCTCCGTTGATGATATCGATTCACACGAACCTGTTCCGCCCCTAACTGATCCAGGTGATTCATTGAACTATGTAATTTAATTATGTTCTCAATCTTCTTATCTTACATTATTTTCGTGATTTTTGCAAAATGTGTTTTTGATCAATTTTTAGGGTTCCGTAGCCAAATGGCAACGGAACCCTTATGGATTCGTCATGTCTGTCTGTCTGTCTGTCCGTCCGTATGTCACAGCCGCTTTTTTCCGAAACTATAAGAGCTATACTGTTGAAACTTGGTAAGTAGATGTATTCTGTGAACCGCATTAAGATTTTCACACAAAAATAGAAAAAAAACAATAAATTTTAGGGGTCCCCATACTTAGAACTGAAACTCAAAATTTTTTTTTTCATCAAACCCATACGTGTGGGGTATCTATGGATAGGTCTTCAAAAATGATATTGAGGTTTCTAATATCATTTTTTTCTAAACTGAATAGTTTGCGCGAGAGACACTTCCAAAGTGGTAAAATGTGTGTCCCCCCCCCTGTAACTTCTAAAATAAGAGAATGATAAAACTAAAAAAAATATATGATGTACATTATCATATAAACTTCCACCGAAAATTGGTTTGAACGAGATCTAGTGAGTAGTTATTTTTTAATACGTCATAAATCGTAACGTAACGGAACCCTTCATGGGCGAGTCCGACTCGCACTTGGCCGGTTTTTTAGTTTATCGAATGATATAATATCATCGCTAATGGTCAAATAATTAACTATTAGTTAAAAAAAAAAAAACCATTAGTGGCCATTAGATAAACTAATAATTGGTTGAGTTTAACTACGCATCATAAAACCCGGCCCTTAGTAACGACAAATCTTGCCTTGAACTGAGAAAAAAATGATGAAGCATTTTTTTTATTGCTTATGTTGTGTTCCGCTGCTCGGTGAAGGCCTCCCCTTTTCCTTCCAAACCGGGAGATTTAGAAGGAAAAGGAGGAAGCCTTTGCTTTGTTGCCGAATGTGAAGTTATATTTGTTACGCACAAGCCCCCTGTTTTGTGCGATCTCTGGCCATGTTGGCCCTGACTACTACTGCAAACTTTATCAGATCGTCACGTTCGCCGCGGTCTACCTATCATATTATAACCTATAATTGCCATTTATTACAGTCACTGTGCTGCCTGAACCTGTGCTGATGAATATCGAGGATGCTCTCCTTGATGCTGGTTCACAGAAGTCGGTGCCTTTAGAACATATTGAAAAGGAAGTCGGTAAGTACTCTCATTTCTTTCTGCAAAGAAAACTCCTTCCGAATGAAAATAATCTAAAAGCAAATTATTATCTCTTTCGTATTTCTTTGCAACATGGTCCTCAACCTCAGTAATTACTAATTGATTTTCCCAGCATTATTTGTTATATTGGGTCTTGGGTAGCCCATGTCCTATATCTGCGTTTGCGAGTTTTAAATCCACTTAAGAATGATTTCTTTTTAAAGACACGCCTCAAGAATATACGCCGCCAACTGGTCGTGATTCACCCAAACTAGTACATAGGATCTCCTCGTTGACCACGTAAGTGTTAAATAATTTCTTAGTTAAAGACGTTAACATTTTGGGTAAAAGACTTTTCCTTTACCCATTCAAAATACACGTATGGTCGATTAGGCTTAACAATTTGAATAAAAATTTTTTTTTGTTTTGTTTGTAAAAATACAAAAATGTCTTTTTATGCAGATCTGCCGGTGAAGCTGGACTCGGACGTATTCTACTGTCACTTCGCTACAGTATGCAGAACCAAACTCTATTCGTTGTTGTTCACAAAATCATGTAAGTCACTTGAGTACAGTCTTTACTATAAGTATGTATATACTTGGCTTTATTCAAAAGCGATTTACTCCTTTATTTTTTAATGAAATTGTACGAGTATGTTGCTACGAACATAGTATTCTCGAACTCATAGGTTTTTGCAATGTGTCGTATTTCATAGTTGTTTTCGTTATTTCACGCAAAAATCGCATATTTATAATATTAATTACTAAGAGTCAATTAAATTATCTTTTGATTATCACAGGCACATACCATTGAAAGACCCGGCCAACGTACCTGATCCATATGTGAAATTATATTTGCTGCCTGGTCGCGCCAAAGATTCCAAACGTAAAACTGTGGTAAGTGCTTTAAAATACCTTTTTTAAAGGCTCTCTTTTTGAGCTAGCGCTTAATACTTTACATACTACACCTTCTTCAGCCTGACCTGGAAATCTACACCCTTTTTTTTTTGGGTGGTATATCATCAAATGACGTCTTCCGCTCTGGGTGGAGCGGGAGGGCGTGTCAGACTTTTACTGACTAAAACCCACCTGTGTTCCTTCAGTTGCCTGTGCCAGGGGCCACGGTATTTCTTTCGAACAACCCGCGGCACTGGCAGGCATCGGCCCTAGCGGACCCCGTCAGTTCGTGCTGACTTCTCTTTGAGGCGCGCCGTCGACCCGGGCCTGGTCCTTACTGCCCATTGCTCGTCGCCCGCAAGCCCGCGCCTACGGTGGCCGGGAGTTGGCTGTTAGGTAGGGCATCTCCTGCGGCGATTAGGGGTGTGAGGGTGCAGAGATTGCCTCTCCCTCACGCGCTCCGCCTCCTCCTTTTTGAGCATTACTGCTTCGCAGAAGGAGGTGACGACTTCCCATGCACTCTCGCTCCGTACCATGGCCTGGACCTAGGCCGGATGCGAGAGATCGCCGCTACGAAGACGCGGCGAAGCACCGGCCAAGCCGGGCAGACCTCCACCGTATGCTCCACCGTGTGTGCACACAGTGGTGACCTGGCGTTTCCTCCCGCCTTATCCTGAACAGGAACCTCCCGAAACAACCGTGTCCGGTGAGGGCCTGCGTCAGGCGGAAGGTGAAGGCGCCGTGGCGCCTCTCCAGCCACTCCTCAAAGAGGGGACTTATCGCCGCAATTGTGGCGTGCCCAGCACTGAGTTGCGAAAATCGCACTCTCCATGTCGCCATGAGATCCCGCCGGAGCTCTGTCCGCTGTACCGTGATTTCTCGCGGCAGCGGAGTTACGCCCCGGCGTTTTGCCTCCTCTCGCCACTCCCATATGTGGGCGAGGACTTTGGCCTCCAGATCCTATGGCGGCAATCCGGCAAGGAGGCTCGCCGCCTCAGCGGAGACCGTGCGATATCATCGAATTAGCCGGACGCCATGACCCTTTGGGACGCGTTCAACCGGCGGGCTGGTCGCCGCCTCAGGGAACGCGCCCACACCGGTGCCCCGTAAAGGGCCATAGACCGCACGACCTCCGCATAGAGGAAATCTACACCCTAAGAACGCAATCCGTTGATTCCGCCGAAGTTACGGGCGCTTGTTACGCCCTGTCACCTACGGCCTTAAGACTGGTTTGGGGTCCGAACTAAGAATGAATGACGTCACAATTTGACAGAACTTGTCCTTTTGTTTTTGTCTGTCCGAAAAAGTGAATTATTCGGGAGGACGGTTCACTCCGAAGTTGAGCAGCTTTAGAACGGGCCCGTATCTACGTTGGCGAATTCCCTGAGAGTAGACCCCCTGGTCTCATGTTACCTGGGATCCGCGCAATGTGATTTTCTCTTCCATTTCGATCATTGAGAAATTATATTTATTTCTGTAAATTGGTCCAATAAACACTTTTACACGTCAAAACTAAATTATTTTTAAACTAGTTCTAGTTCGGTGTTTCCTATGCGAACTCTGAGAAGATAGAATTGAAATAACTCACAAGATCATAGTCTCCATAATCTTGGTCAGGCAGGGCATAGAGGACCATGCAAAATAGTGTCCGAGCCTTTGAGTCCATTGATCGTAAATCAGGATTAAGTTTACCGGTAATTTTGCTTCACAGGTAGTAAAGGACAGTTGCATGCCGGAATACGACGAGCAGTTCGAGTGGGTGATCCCGTTAGCTGAGCTGCACTCCAGACAGGTGGAGGTCACTGTGGCTACGCACAAGGGCTTCTTGGGCGGCAGCCCGGTTGTTGGACAGGTAATGTACTTTACTGAAGAAGAAGCAGCAGCAAATTGTCTTGGCATGTCTTTTTCCATTCATTTTCTCAATGTTTCAACCACTGTTAAGTGACTATGAAATGGAAGTTTTCGGGCGCGACCGCGCGTCCCCCGCCCTTCACGCGTCCCTCTCTCATCTTGAGTTTTTGGAATTCACACTGTATGACTCTTATCATAACATACATATTCTTAATTATCAAAAACTTCGCGCACGCTCAGCGCTCGCCGCGATCTTGAAGTGCCCACGCCGCCTTTTAAATTCAATTCAGGTCGAACGCTATTAGCACGTTATGAAATTCATGTCAAATGAACGTATCCTTATTATCAAGATCCTTGAATAAACATGCTAGATAGTAAACGTTTATATTTTCTCATTGCAGGTGGTAGTTCATCTCAACCAATACGACTTCCGCGAAGCAAAGACCATGTGGTTTGACCTTCTGCCGGAGACATCGCCGAGAGATTAGACAGAACATAGTCATAATATGTTCCAACATGAAAGTACTTATGAATCTTATTATGTTTTGCGAATTGCAAGCGCCATAATTGCTGATGATAATGATCTGATTGCTAAATGTTCAAAGTTACGCAGTCGCGTGTTATATTTACAGAAATGTTGTGCGACCGCCTTTTGGTATTTATTTCCATATAATATTATACAAAACGTCGTTGAATTCGTAATAAATCTATGTATTTTTACACTTGTTTATATTGTTATAAATGCTTTCAGTGTTTATGAATATTTTACTAAATAATGAATATTTTTAACATTGCTTATGAGTTTGTAAGTGTTGTAGCACTAAGTCAAGGTTATTTATTAAGTTTCGCTTTGTATTAAGTTTATGATTATGTATTTAAACGGAGCATTTAAACAAAGCATTTAAACGGAGCATATTCTATGATGTGTGAAATATTGAAGCAGTTCATGTTTTTCTTACTTTTATATTGCATTTACGTGTATTTTATGTGAAATAAATATTTAAAAACAATAGTTATATTCTTTTAACTGTTCTCGTAACTATATAACTGTTTGCATTCTCTATGTGAAGATATCAAGAGACGAACTGTATTAAAAACCTTGTATTGAAGCTTGAAGCTAACTCAAAAACTACTTGGGCAAAGGTAACAAAATTGATATGGGACAAGTCTTCTACCCAATGAAATGAAAGAATCACGTAAGTTGAAACTTGAGGCCTACTCTCCAAGTCCGTCAACTAAGATACGGTGACTTCCGACAGTCGTTCGAAACTTCGTAGTTAACCATACATTCGATTAATTAACTTTTTTGGACGGGCAAAGAGACATCGGGAGAGGGGACAGCTGTCAATATTCGTGGTGTCATTCATTCTTAGGTCGGGCCCTAAACTAATTTTATGTCCGTAGGTGATACGGGGTAGGACGTATCTTCGGATTTTGTGCTTAGAGAGTACGTAGACCTCCAGTAATCAGAAAAATGCGCGTACATACATGGTAAAGAATAAAAATTACACGTTAAATGTTAAACCTCCACTTGTTTAAATCTATCTATATAAATAAAAATGGATCTTCGAAATGTAAATACGCCCATAACTTTCGAACGACTGCACCAAATTGGATAATTCTTTTTTTTGTGTTCATTATTGTCAGGACAAGGTTTGTAGGTATACATAATTGGAATCGGTAGGTGGCGCTGCCTTTTCGGGTGGGATGACGTCTGCAGTACGCTTGTGAAATATGAAATTGTTAGAGGTTTTCCGATTAAATCCATCTTTTTTTATATTCTTTAATTGTTTTTATTGTTCACTTTTTTATACCTAACAGTATTTTTGAAGCCATTGCTTGAGTTATTTGCGAAAAACTGCATGTTCATTGTTTAATAATAATCGTCATCATCTGCCTAGCCTTTTCCCAACTATGTTGGGGTCGACTTCCAGTCTAACCGGATGCAGCTGAATAGGTACTAGTATTTTACATGGAGCGACTGCCTATCTGACCTTCACACACAACCCGTTAGGTTACTGGGCAATACGAATGTATAATGTACTCTGTGCAATACGATACCCCTTGGTAAGACTGGTTGTCACACTTTCGGGGTTCTGACTGCGCGTAATGACTGTCAAAGATCCAGGTATGCAAAGATGGTCACCCGTGCAGGGACCGACCTTTAATTCCGATCCAGCCTGTCCCTTGCTGCCCGCTCCCAGCGACGCCCTGAGTCGAGGTCCATATCCCAAAGGGGGTGCCCTTAGCATGTAGGTAGTCTAGTTTTGTATGCCCTGGCTGGGGGAATTAATTTATTAAGGTAACCACAGGCAAGTCCGTTAAGCAGACAACAACTTCCTACGTTGAACTGCGAATGCCAATCCAAAAAAAAGCGGCCAAGTGCGAGTCCGACTCGCCCATGAAGGGTTCCGTTAAGTTAATTGAATTAAAGCTACCTAAATTGCGGTTTAAGATTTATGATGTAAAAAAAACTACTTACTAGATCTCGTTCAAAACAATTTTCGGTGGGAGTTTACATGGTAATGTACATCATTTTTGTTTTTTGTTTTATCATTCTCTTATTTTAGAAGTTACAGGGGGGGGGGGGGGGCACACATTTTACCACTATGGAAGTATCTCTCGCGCAAACTGCTTATTTTAGTAAAAAATGATATTAGAAACCTCAATATCATTTTTGAAGACCTATCCATAGATACCCCACAAGTATGGGTTTGATGAAAAAAAAAAATTTGAGGTTCAGTTTTAAGTATGGGGAACCCCCAAAATTTATTGTTTTTTTTTTTTCTATTTTTGTGTGAAAATCTTAATGCGGTTCACAGAACACATCTACTTACCAAGTTTCAACAGTAGGTATAGTTCTTATAGTTTCGGAAAAAAGTGGCTGTGACATACGGACGAACAGACAGACAGGCGAATCCATAAGGGTTCCGTTTTTTGCCATTTGGCTATGGAACCCTAAAAAAAACCTGGGCAACCGCGGCAAGCGTAGCTTAATTGACTGTTATAACTATGAACCTGTGGCTAAGTAATAACTTAAGTAACCTAAGCAATAGCTTACAAGGATATTTTATATTTTAAGATTATGCTATTATCTAGTGGACATTCACGTCCTGTGTGAATAGTCGGTTTTAATTCAAACTGATCAGTTTGAAAAGCGTCCTGGATAATCATGTCAAATTATTTTATTATCACGGATAGTGTTGACAATACAGTCACGACACAAATGACGTATAAAAATTTACTGGCGGTCAGAAGTTGTGCGCTCAATGCATTTTCAGCGCCACGAATCTAAGCAATACTGCAGTACCTATTCTATCTGTGGTCAAAAGGCGATCTTAGAAGGATTTATTTAGTCGGTTCAGTTCAAACTGATCAGATCAGATTGAACGCCTGTATCCCCGAAGGGTTAGGAAGAGATGTACCTATAGTACACCCTCATGGCCAGTTATGTAATAGGGGAAGAACTTTCTGAATAACCACGTTAAGTTGAATGCCAATTATGCCTGAAACTTATGCCCGTTTTCACTAACACTAGGTAACACCTAAATTAATGGTTAAATAAGCTCTCGCTCGCTGTAAGTTTTTCAATTTTATTTAGGTGTCGCCTAGAGTTTGTGAAAACGGACATTAGTAATAGTAGTGTAAGAGTGCTCTGCATAAGCCGACCTCTCTTCCACTCTTCTTCTTTGTAAGAGGGGTCAGGTAATGCAGAACACGTCTTGACTGTACGCTGTTGTATTATATTATCTGTGGTAATATGTACCTATCTATCTATGATACGTTACCAATGCACTAGCGATACTCCACAGAACACATAGGTATACTCCTAACGGAGGATACTACGCAGCGCACGATAAAAATAAGCAGACGCGGTTAAACGCACAATAATACAAGTATGATCCGAATTTCGAACCGTCGCCGCATCGCCAATTTCTTTGACCTAGTTCGTAGGTTTGCTGAGTGAAATGCTGAAATCCCCGTTCAGATTTAGCGTAACCTGTTGATCACTTTGTTGGCGAGTTTTACACGTGGGGAGTTGGGGAAAGCTTAGCAAACTATGTTATATGTTATATTAGACAAAGGGTTTGGATGAAAAATATTTAATACATTAATTCACA
Organism: Apamea sordens; assembly: GCA_945859715.1. Classification (NCBI taxonomy): domain Eukaryota; kingdom Metazoa; phylum Arthropoda; class Insecta; order Lepidoptera; family Noctuidae; genus Apamea; species Apamea sordens. The sequence goes on from OX243987.1 coordinate 12,902,778, forward strand.
CTCAGATGTAATTGAATGCAGTCACTAGTAAATACAATTTCACAGTCTTACTCGAAGTTCTGAGCCTTATGGTAAAGCACATGGTGTTCACTTCACATAAATATTAGATCTAATCAGCGTTCCATAGGAGCAGGTGTAATTTTTTGCGCAATTATCTTTCCATAACCACCTCGACCCCCATCATAGTCAGTTCTGTATTCGTCTCGAACCTGTGAAATAATTATAATTTCGTGAAATACTCAAAATCTATGGTATGACATAGACATAACATGTGCAGCTTATTTTTTCACATTGTATCAGTACTGGACTACACCAGCATATTCAGCATCTCTTACTTTTATGTCCAATGGAGCTTTAGAGAACTACATTCATACCCTATGGCAGGTAATGCTAATAATTTTTGCTTATAGGTATGTGCTTTGTCCTATTTAGTATTTTTTAACCAACTTCAAAAAAAGGAGGAGGTTCTCAATTTGGAAGTTTTTTTTTATGCATAACTCAGTCATAATTTTGATGGATTTGCAAAATAATTTATTTGTTGGAAAGAGGTTTATTCTGATATTGTCATTTCAATTTCGTATAGAACTGATGATGAGTTTCGGAGACAGACAATGGAACTCTTCAATAAATGCCAGCAAATTAACCTCAATTGCTGCTATCGCTTATGTATGCATTGTTTACGCAATCACACAGCATAACATGACGCCTGTACCCCCTAGATGGGTATGCAGATGTGTTCAGTACATCACCCACCACCCTCATTTTTGTCAAAGTTCTTATTAGGGTACCTCTAATTTGCGTGGGGGTAGATACAACTAAAAAGATAAAAATAAAACCCTTTTTACAAAAACAAAAAACAACCGAGGTCCAAAAAAAGCACTACAAACTGGAAAATAACTTTAATTTTGGAAGTCGTGTCAAAAAATGAAAATGCGGAACCAACAACACCAACTTCCGAAATTTAATTTATTTTTCACTTTGCAGTGCTTTTTTTGGAAGTCTGTTGTTTATTTTATTTTTTGTAAAAAAGTTTTTTTTTTCATCTAATAATAGACCAAAATGCTAAGGCACCCCTCAAAAGATTAAGGTCCTTGGAGAAAATATATACTATTCATTAGTAAAGATACTGTACCTGTCCACCAGTTTTGCCTCTTCCATACTGTCTCCCTTCAATAAATCCAGCATCCCAATCACATCGGATAATTCGGTCATCGAGTCTTGTACCATTTATATATCTAAAACATTTAAATTGCTACACTTAATAACAATAACATCTAAGTAACTCCTAGAACTCTTAGAATTAATGGAATAAACACATTCAGCGGTCCAATACTGCCAAAAGCAAGACTATTGTAAACAAATGAGATTTATCTAGGACAAAAATCTTGAATCATAAAATGTGGTGACTATGGTTCTATTTCATGTGAGTAGCGAGGCCCTACACAAGTCATTCAGTTAAAAATTACACCAAGAAGTAATATTTTAATTCAATTAACTGTAAAAGATTTCACAATGGTTAAAATTTTACTAACCTCATACAGTTTTCAGAATCTTCTCTTGTGTAATATTCAACAAAGCAAAACCCACACGGAGTCTTTTTATACTTATCTAAACCCATTATAACTCTTCTAATATCACCGCATCGTGAAAATAGTTCATATATTTGTTCTTCTGTTGTATAGAATGACAGGTTTCCAATATACAGTGTTGATGACGCTTTCAATAACTTTTCTTGCTCATTGCGGGAACCCTGAAGAAATATCACTATCATATTAAAACAAACGTTAAGAATGAACAATATAACTGAAATAATAGCAAGAGCTACTTAATTTATAGAAAATAAAGCAACCTACCTTGAAATGTTGATCACGATAGGAACTTATTTCGATTGATGAATTCATAGCGTCGGAACTACTTCTCATACCAATATAACCGCGGCTTATATAGTCATCAAGTAAGCAAAACTATTTCGTGGGTGATTATAATAAGATTTTAGTTTTTCCAACTCAACAACAACGTTTCACTTCACTTGACATCAAATGAAATGACAAATTGACAAGTTGAAAAGAGTTGCCATATTATTCTCATAATCATAAAGTAAGCGTTGTAATGCCAGCTCCACACGCTTGCCAAACCTTGACAAACAAAACAAATTCAAATGTGCCAGGCAGGGCTAAGAGGAGTTCGTTTGGCTTGCCTTGGGGTGAGTTGATGAGCTTGCAAGCACTTGCTGTTGATGTAATATAATAATATACCGATTCAATAGAGTGTCGGTTAATCGGTTTTTGTATTCACATCAAAGGAAGCTTGCGGAAAGCCTTCTAAAAATTGCATACGTATGTATGTACCTCATAAAATATTGTCTGCGGGTTAGCTATTAGATACTAATTAAATCATATTTTATTTATCGCATGATCTCTTCACAATTTCCGTTTAGCCGAAGTTTTGCCAAGTCAGGTTCTAATACGGAGTCAAGTCGACATAACTTTTTATTTTTAACGCCTTTTTTGTTTAACACGCTTTTATAATTTAGCTTTGCTTGTATTGTAACTAACTAACAATGTGACAAAATCTTGGAAGTCAATTTTAACCTACTTCTAATTATTGTTGTATCGAAATAAAAATTCAAATTCAAATTCAAATTCATTTATTGTTTGCTACAGGTGAAAAAGCAGTTCTTACCATGATAATACAACGATCGCTGTAACATACCCATAGGGTGTACAATATCTAGCAGTCATTTAAAATTCATTTTATCATTATTTATGTCAAAATACATTATTATCAATTAATATTACTCAATAACTAATTAATACTATCACTCATGTCAATATACATTAATTTTATCATTCATTTAAATATATATTATCATTAAATATAAATGTAAAAATACACATAAACCAACTTTAATTTAATATTCACATACTTTATATCAATGTTTTTATGTTGACATCTTTATCATCTAAGAAGTCATTGATCGAGTAGTATGCTTTACTTATTAAAAATTCTTTGAGTTTAGCTTTAAAAATATTCAGTTCTTCAATGCTTTTTATACTATTTGGTAGTCTGTTATAAATTTTTATCCCTATCCCAAATATACTCTTTTTAAATTTAACTGTCCTACATTTAATAACATTCAATTCATTTTTATGTCGCGTACTTCTTAATGTTTTATAATTGCCAATATCGCGTTTTATCATCACCGCAGCCTCATAAATATATATTGACGGAAGAGTTAAGATTCTCAAACTAGAAAACACATCACACACGTCTCAGTTTGTTTAAGTCCACATATACTTCTAATACATTTTTTTTGCGCTTTAAACGCAGATTCCCTGTTGGGAGAATTACCCCAAAAAAGGACACCATATTTGAGCACAGAACCCACGTATGCATGGTAGGCGCTTAGTAATGCACTTTCGTGTACAACCTTTCGTAGCATATAAAGTGCATAAGAGGACTGATGCAATTTTTTGCAGACATCATCGACTTGCATTTTCCAGTTCAGCCCAGAGTCAATGTGAATGCCTAGAAATTTTGTGTTGTTAACTTCTTTCAATGTTTCGTTTTTATAGTTAATGTGAATTTTTGTTGTTTTTGAGTTTTTGTTATAGAAAGTCATGTAGCTTGTCTTTTCTATATTTATTTTTAGTTTGTTTACATTCAGCCAGTTTATTATATCTTTAAGTGATTTGTTAATATTTGTTTCATGGTCATCTTGTTGGCCTTTAGTAAAAATAGCTGTGCTATCATCTGCGAACAGTATTAGTTCCTGTTTTATGGATTTGGGTAAATCGTTTACGTAAATTATGAACAAAAGTGGTCCCAATATACTTCCCTGGGGCACTCCATGTTGAACAATTCTGGAATTCGACTTATATGTTTGTTCATAATTTGTGCCATTTGTTATTCTAGTTATTTGCGTTACTTGTAATCTGTTTGCTAAATATGATTTTAAAAGATTTAATGCAACTCCTCTTACCCCATATTTTTCTAATTTATTAAGAAGTATTTGATGGTCCACATAATCAAATGCCCTTGTCAAGTCCATGTAGATCGCAGTTACTTGTTGTTTTTTATCAAGTCCTGTCATTACTTGTTTTAAAAATTTAAAGAGAGCGGTACTTGTAGACCTACCTTTTCGAAACCCGAATTGCTCATTTGCAAATATGTTATTATTTTCAAAGTAATTGTACAAGTTATTATAGATAACCTTTTCAAAAATTTTTGCAATAACTGGTATTAATGCAATTGGCCTATAAAACTTCAACTCTTTTCTGTCTTCTTTTTTGAATACGGGAGTTACGAGTGTTAATTTTAATTTTGAGGGAAACACCCCATGCTCAAGGGACAGGTTTATTATGTGGCTGAGCACTGGAGCAACGAGATGCGATATTTTTTTAATTATTTTTACGTTTATGTCATCGTAACCTGTACTATTCGTATTTTTAAGCATTATAATAATTTTTTCAACCTCTTGTGGATTAGTTGGGTTCATGAAAATAGAATTAGGATTATTATATGTCACTATTTTAAGAGCTGTACCATTGTCATTGGGTTTTGGGTTTATATCGTCAATAAAGTAGTTGTTAAATGCTTGAGCTATATCTGTCGGTTTGGTTATTAATTTGTCTTTAACTTTTATTTGGTTTATTTCTTCTTTAGGTGTTACTGTCTTGCTATTATTTATAATTTTCCATATCGCTTTACTTTTGTTATTAGCCGAATTAATATAATAGTTGTTTTGAGATTTTTGAGTCATTTTAATAATAGTTCTTAATCTTGCCGCGTATTCTTTAAAGTTTAACTTGTCTTTTGTATTTGATGACAGTCGATACTTCCAAAGTAAATGACGTTTCCTTTTAGAGCATAACCTTATTCCTTTACTCAGCCATTTAGGTCTTTTAGCAACTGTTATTCTAATTCGTATTATAGGAAAACATAAATCATAAAATAATTTGAATAGCTCATAAAAACTATTGTACGATATTTCAGGATCATTATTTGAAAAACATTCCATAAAACTAAGGCTTTTAATGCAACTTATAAATTTAGAAATATTATCCTCACAGTAATCTCGTTTAGATTTAAACCAGTGTGTTATGGTGTAGCTTTTCTTCACAGGGCATGTCAGCAATTGTGCTGTATGATCAGAAAGCGAAAGTTCCAAAACTGTAGATTTTGCTCCTCTAATATTATGAGCTATATTATCAATGCATGTCATGCTACTTAACCTGGTCGGTTGACTTATAGTTAAATTCAGGTTATAACTGGCTAACAAATGTTCAAACTGTTGAGATACTTTGTTGCTTTTTACCCTGTTAATGTTGTAGTCGCCACATATTATAATTTTTTTGCTTGTGAAACTTATTTTGCTCAACAATTCCTCTAGTCTCGCAAAAAATAACTCGATTTGGTCATGTCTACTTTTAGGTGGTCGATAGACGCACAATATAATAATTTTATGATTAATTAGTTCAATGCCACTACACTCGAATATGTTACTAATACTCAGGGTTTTGGCCTCTTTTATTATTTTAAATTTATGGCAAGATTTAACCAATATGCATGATCCACCATTTCTATTCTTCCGTGTAAAATTATCCCCCATTATATAATCAGACAGTTTAAATAGTTTCGTGTCATCAACGGTCATGTTATGTTCCGTAATGCATAGAATATCAACCGGATTATTATTACTGTCATCTCCCAAAGAATGTAAATGTACCGTTAACTCATCTAGCTTAGTTATTAAACCATTAATATTTTGGTGCAGAATTTTAATATGTTTATAGGCGAAAAAAATTATCAGTGGTAGGGGAATTTTCATTTCCTTTGTAGGTAAACTCTGTCTGGGTATATTTGTCAACAAAGGTAGTAGTAGTGTTGGCAATAATAAAGTTTTCGTTGACGTACTGGTTATATTTATGTTTGTATACCGCACTCAAGATTTCCCTCAATATTAACCGAGATGCATGTAATGCTAAAAAGCGATATTTTGGCACATTTGTTGCGTAATTCATGTCCACGTAATTCGAATGACTGAAGTGAGAACAGATAAATTTAATCTTATAATTTAGTTTTCTTTCATTTAAATTATTATTGTATAATACTTCAGAGACCATGACATTTGTATTTCTGGAATTATTCAAAAAGTTACTGAGGCACCGTTGTATTTCTTCCGGGTTTTTATCATTTACGCCTCCCAAAACTATTACAAAGTCGTTTTTATTAAGTAAACTTATTTCTGGTTTTTCTGTACTTAGAACTTCCTGTAGCGTAGCTCCCGACTTCCAGAAGCAACTAACTAAAAAGTCATTCCCGATTAAGTTTTGTAAAATTCTCTGAATGAAGCGTCCCTGCTGATCAGCAATTATGATTACTTTCTTCTTTTTAACTTGTAGACTTCCCCCATTGTTAGACAGTTTTGTAACATTAATCTGTTGTTTGGGTTTAGTCTGGGTGTCAATATTGTATGAGGTGTTGTTCCGTCCATTTTCAGGGATTTGTTTTCCTTCTGATATGATTCCCGGTTTTATTACGCCTGTCTGTTGTGAAGTTTCTGTCAATTGGTTTTCCTGGGTGACGTCATGGTGAGAAGGCAAGTCAATTACAGTGTTTAGTGTCTGGTCCAACACTGGCCTTTGTTCGCTTTGAGTCAATTTTGGTGGTATTGCCATGTTGTTGTCGTAAAGTTGGTCATCTTCTCTATTTTGTGTAGAGGTGATTAATTGCCTATTCTTTGTCACAGGCGTTGGTTTGCTATTCCGATTTACTATACGTTTGCGTCCTGAGCGCGGAGTCAAATTCCTTATGTCAGTAACATTTATATCCTTGTATGCATTTATAATTTTAATATATTTTTGTATATCCGTTTTTAGTCGCAAATTTTCTGAATTTAAATTTTCTATCTCCTGATGAGCACTTAGTAAATCATTGGACAACTGTTTGTTTGTTTCCTGAAGTTCTATAACTGTTTGGCTGGTATTTAGTGACGTATTAGGTAGACTCATCATTGTTGTCTCAAACAGAGCAGAACTATCTGCAGTCATATCGCCTAATGAGCTCGTTCTGAATAGTTTACGGCTGCGGTAGGTTATGTTTTCATCCATATTATTCTCCAAAAGAAAACTATTTTCTACCATTTACTAATATATTTTTTTTAGTATGGTAACACCAAACAACACTTTGCCCTCTGGCGACTAGTAGCGGTAGTATTTAGTTCGTCTACTCACCACTTGGGGACGTATTGGCGGTAGTAGTCATACAATATTTCGAGTCCAAAGTTCAATATTTGAAATCTATTGCAAAAACGGTAATCTAGTTTTTGGTATTTTAGATAAATCACTAAGAAGGTTGTTAGACTGCACTAAAAGTAGTTATTTATTCATAATGTTTTGAGATAAGATGTTATTTGGCATTTACGTACACAGAATTATTGTATAAACACCACTTTGCACTGGAATGTTATTGTTTTTCTTAAGTTGCTGTATATGCTTTCGCACTTGTCGTAACTTGACACCAATAATGTCACTTGTTAAACTTAGTCCTTACACTCTATCTAACCACTTTTAACACTATTTTGACAACAACTAATATTATTTCGGAATTAAAATTACGCGGCTCATGTAAACAGGCACACGGTGTTGCCAGTTGTAAAAAATTGTATGTATTTGTCGTTCGGAAGACAAATTTATAATTTGGTATCTTGGAGCTGATCTGATGATAGAGTCAGAAGGTGGATAGTAGAACTCTTCAGGGGCTACTAGTAAACCCTTCTAGTTTGGGCTCATATGGTTTGATTTGACGAGTCCAATATATTGCACTCTTGGTGTCGAGTGTCTGATGGTGGAGCCAGAAGGTGGATAGTGGGACTCTTTAGAGGCTACTTTTAAACCCCTCCCGTCTTATTCCAAAACACGATCTAAATTTAGTACTGGGATTGTTACTAGGTTTAAACCATGACTAAATAAAACGTTATTACAAAATGAAGTTTATCACTAGTTCTTGAACTAACTAAGGTACTAAAGTTAGTCCGCCGAGACCCCTAGTTTAACCATGGATTTGACATCGGTACTAAATTATTTGAGGTTAGCATTGATTATTATTGTGTCTTTTTATTTACAAATCGTCAAAAATGGATATTGTTATAATTGATTTGATGGATTTGGTTATGCTGGAGACGTCTCGGCGACCTTACAGATGTCGTCATCATGTAAATCCTTTTAAATTGAGTGACGAAGATTTTAAATATAAGTATAGGTTCACAAAACGTTTTCGGGAAAAAATTGTGGATGTTTTACGTGAAGATTTACTCCACGACCCTCGAGGATGCCCATTGAATCCTGAAGTGCAAGTGGTTTACGCATAGGACACACGCGCACCCGCGTAACAACGAAATACCGCTGTCGGGATTATTATATTATTTTGTAACATTATTGTATTAAATAAACCAGTTCCTTATTGATAATACAGTCCACTTATTCCGCAAGGATCCAAACCCAACACTTACACAACTGGGCTCGCCATGAAGTAAGTACCCTTGGTCAATGCTAACATTAAGTACATTAAATAAAATCCAAATAATATCCCAATATTATTGTTTTATTTGTCATATTAAAATAACAGAGTACGAGTCTAAAGATCTAATATGCGGTCACTTTTCAGGCGGTTTGTGATGCTGGCCTGAAAATCATGGACATTGTTACCAGATGACGTGGACCATGACTCCAGAATATTCCGAGGATGTAGATTGAAACAGAGGTTTGAGGCTGGCGCTTTATCTGGAATATTATTCGGTGGCTGTGGCTATCACTGCACTCCATATTTATTTACACCATTGCGTAACCCCCCAACACCACAAGAAGAGAGGTATAACAGCAGCCATATATACCCGGAAGACGATGGAGAGGTGTTTTAGTTTAATGAAGCAACCAACGGTTTCGTTGCCTATTACGAGGCATATATCGGACACATCCACTCACGAACAAACCATAACGAATAAAAATAAGAATTGTATTATTTGTTTCTTCAAAAGATAAACATTCGCTTCAAATGACGCGGGCTGTCGCCGAATGTAATTCGCTCCATTTCACGCTAGAGGTGTTAAAAATATAACAACTTGATTATGATCAGCGCGCCAAAAGTACAAGTTGTTCTTGTTCATTATATTGTAATCCAAACAAAGAACCATTTATGACATATTTTTGTACTGATAAATAATTATTAAATCATTTCAAGTGTTATTATAATATCACTATTTAGAGAAACAGAATGTTGCTTCAAATGAAGCCTGTACGAACGAATGAAAGAATGCCATTTTTATTTCTTATCTGTGGATATTATTTGAACCATGGACTTTCTTTGGTACTAACAGATCCTCAGATAGTCTTCGTTTTGTAATCGGGACACATTTTGATCCTGGTACTAATCTTAATACCGTCACAATCCTAGACTTTTTAGTCTTGGTTTAAACCAGTACTTAAGCAATTTTTTGTAATAAGACCGCTCGAGTTTGCTAGTAGCCCCTAATCGTCATAACTTCCTAGATCCAAAATATAAAAATATGTACTTACTTAGTTTATAAAAAACTAAAAAACACGCTTTTATCATTAACTAAAAATGATAAAATAATTAAATTTAATTCTAATAAATAATTTAAGTCAATTTAATTATTTTATAATATTTAGTGCGTGTAATAAGCCTGTTTTTTAGTTAATTTTAAATTACAATGTTTTTTACTAGTCAACCAACCCAATACCAACGTAACAGAAAAAAAGGTTGGCAATAGTAAAAGTAAACAAAAGAAGTACAATAAAATTATAAAAATAACATCTGCTGGCTGGTTTATAATTCCCGCTTTTCTTTTGGTGCGTTTTAAGACTAATATTTGAAAATAAAATTACCTACACACAAAATTGTCTTAGTGTCTTACCGAGTTACTAGTTAGGTACCATTTGTTTTGGTTATTTTTTCGTCACTAACGAATTTGCTAAAATAGTCCCAATGGCTACCATCGGGGAATTTGAAACTTTAGACGAAGAGGTTAGAGAACTAATTCAAAATTATAAAAATAAAAGAGCTACCGCGTACGAACCCTGTACACTTAAAAACATCAAGGAGTGCCTAATTGGTCTCAGTGAAGTAAGTTTATCTTTAATTTTAGTGTTGTTGGTATGTTCTAGTTTAAAAATTAAATAAAAACCTCCAATTTTTAGGAATTCGGTCTACTCAACATCAGCTATGTTTTTAATCCACATTTAGACGTGACCGATAATACTTTACACTCGGAAGCCCTGGTGAATCTTATTAACTCAGTGTGGTCATTGTTACATACTTATAAAAATGTATCACAAAAAGTTGAAAGTCTTGAGGAACAGAATCATATACTGGATCACAATAATAAACAACTCAATGTACGTATAAAAAATATTTATTTAGCTGTATAATTTTTTTTAGTCCCAAGATTTTTTTTTACCAAAGTACTCTCATTTTTCTTTCTTACATTACTCGCAGGGTTTAGTAGGCAGGTTGAAGGAAAAGATAAATTTGGAGAAGAATGAGACAAAAGCTTGTGTTGCTTCAGCGCAGAGGATCTCAGATCATTCTGAGGACATGTTACACAAAATGACTGATACACGTGCAAAGCTATTGCAAGTTACCAAACAAAAAGAAGGTAATGAAAGAAAACTTCAAAATGAAATAACAAGACTTAAGCTGCAAAATGAAAAACTAACTGATAGGCTGAGGAATAAAGGTAAATCTGAAGGCTTTGTGGGAAGAAACTATGATTGCATCTGATTTTCTTTTTTGTACAACATATTCAACATTCACTTCACACTATTTTTTTTTCCAGACTTACATACACATCCTTCCAGTGCAGCCCACGCCGCATGCAAAAGTTTGAAATCAGAACATGAAGATAACAACAAACATCTGAAAAGAATTATAAGCAAATTGGAGAACAATAACCAAATGTTATTAAAAGAAGTTCTCAAACTGAAAGAAGAACTTATTTTTAGAGGAATGGATCAGTTTTCTTTAGATAGTGGAAAGAATTAATCTTTTCAGATAACTTGATTTTTAGGGTCCCTTACGCAAAGGGTAGAAACGGGACCCTATTACTAAGACTGCACTGTCTGTCTGTCACCACGCTGTATCTAGTGAACCGTGATAGCTAGATAGTTAAAACTTTCACACATGATGTATTTCTGTTGCCGCTATAACAACAAATACTAAAAACAGAATAAAATAAATATATAGGCTCAGAATGTTGCGCCAACAAATATTTAAGTGGGGCTCCCATACAACAAACGTGATTTTTTGCCATTTTATGCTCAATATAAATAACGGCAACAGGTAGACACTTGAAATATTCACAGAATAATAATTTAGTTGTATGCTTTAAAAATAAATAATTAAAATAAAATAAATATTCAAGGGAGGTTTCCATACAACACACGTGATTTTTATAGATAATGGCACGGAACCCTTCGTGCGCGAGTCCGACTCGCACATAGCTGGTTTTTTAATCTAAGTTACCTGCATGAGCTGTGACTAAACATTTTAATAATGTTAATTACCTAACTGACTGAATAGTATTATTAAGTATTATATTGCAATGATCAGTATTATAGTACTTAACTAATGTTGATAATTATGTACAAACTAATCTAGTATTAATGACACGTTATTCTTGTTATTGTTGGGGGCTTAGCCCTTAGTTATTCATCAAGTGTTGCTAATTTTATAATTGATCTAAGCTTAGAAGTTCAAAAATAAATAAATTGATTAATAGCTATATTTTTATTTTGTAAGGTTAGCAATGTTGCTTGGAAAAAATAAATGGCGTCGCATGATTGGGAAAGCCGACTTCGTGTAACGGGAAAAGGCGAAGCCAAAGAAGATCAGGAATTGCATGAAAAAATGGACTATCGCCCTATACAATATCTACTGACTATTTTCTGTTGTACAGTTACGAGCAAAAGTATGTATACACTCGGCTTTATTCAAAAGCGATTTACTCCTTTATTTTTAAATGAAATTTTATGTTGTTACGAACATAGTATTTTCGAACCCATAGGTTTATGTAATGTGTCGTATTTCAACAAAAATCGAAAAGAAAAGCGAAAAAATCGCAATTGAAAGTTGCCAAGTGTTGACATATTGGTGTTCGTGACTGTACGGACGTGCTGGCGTCCGTACAGTCACGAACACCAATATGTCAACCTACCCGAAACTGTCAGATTTTCCCAATCAACATTGAACCTAATATACTTTAACAATAAAGTCGAAAATCTATTAAAGAAATCTGACAGATTGTAGTAGCTTGATGTGCTGGCGTCTGTACATAGCAACAGAAAATAGTCAGATAAGAAAAAGCTTGATGTACACTAGCAGAGCTCATCAATTATGGCCATTCCTGAGACCCAAAACCAAAGCCCTCTAACAAGCTGCCAATCCAACTCTTCCAAAACCTATTATTAAGCAGTTTTAGTGCAAGACCGACATCAGCAAACATCACCAGTAATACTGGCAGGAATAAAGTACCTACTAGACAATTAAATTTAGCTAGTTTTGAGTATGACGACCTCAGTTTCGTAGCTACGAATCGTTGAAAATCAGACAGCTAGCTACAAGATAGTCGCTAATTAGTGAAAAAACGGGCATTAGCAAAGACAGTTAGTCCATGATAGTGATACCAGTAGGTAGCTCTTTAAATCAAAACTAACTGATAAAGGCCTTACCTTGTGAAAATTTTGTGAGCATAAAGCTAGCGGTAATTGCACCTAAACAATGCCAAAACGGGTTGCCCCAAGGTAGCGTCCTAGGTGCCATGTTATTTAACATCTCAATTCTATACCATTAATCAACGTAAAACGGTAAGATTCCGTCCTAAAACTTCGTAAATGCAGAAGAGAGTTATGAGAACTAAGCGAAATGTTAATACCGCCGTTAATAATGTCTGAAACCATTACGACTTGTCGCACTAAACTCACTTGAAAGTGCCTATGATGCCCTTCGGAAGGTCCATGATGCAAGTTCAGTCGAAAACCAAACAACATTCCGACAAAAGAAATCGTCCGTATGATACCAGAAAATGCTTAGCCAAGTTGAAGAGCCGAAAACTATTGTTGAGACCTAAGAAACTTAACCTCTCGGTCTCGGCACTCAAAGAGATTACTTTCCTGTGCTAAGAGCCACGAAAAAAATCCGCCTTACTACGTTGAACTAGCTTACAGAGCAACGATTTAGAAACCTTTGAAACGTATTTGGAGACAGTTGTACCCCAAGGTGAATACTCCAAGAAGAAACACTGGCCATGGCTTCATTCTGCAGACGATGCCTCACTTCATGTCCTCACTGTAAACCATCAATAACAGCTGCTCTTTTAAATACTTCTGCGACGTAGGTAACTGACAATGCTGTTGATTTGGTCAAGTTCAACATATAATATTTTAATTTTCATCGACACGAAGAAGAACAGTGGATTTGTTGTTATATTTCAAATTGAAAATAATCAACTTGCGTCCTCTTATGGTGACTGACGCCAAATGATGCCAATAATAAACATTCTGAGCTGCGTGACGTTAACTCATTTACGGCGGGGTTTGTTCGTAATACGTTCATAGAATTAATTAAACAGTTTTGTCCGGGCTTTTGCAAGACTAACGCGCGGCGGTAACGAGCGAGACGATAACATTAGTCCGCGACACTCGCGTCCAGTCGGGCACTCGCTGCGCGCAGAACTGATTCACACTTCGTTCTGAATACTGAACATTCTACATTCGACCGCGAAAGTGTGCGCGCGCGCGTCTTGTTTCAACTGCAATCATTTCGTTATCATTAGTATTTCTATAAGATTGATAAGATCATTACATCACTGAATGATAAGATTCAAGGACCAAGTTACGGGCGAACAGTACAGCGCGACTGCTGTGTGCATTACAGCTGTAGTAATAAAATTAAGTGTAAAACAATAGACTTGACGGTCGGTTAGTGTGAATATTGTGTTAGACTCTGTCGGATGTCGCGGCACGTACCATGGGGACGAGTAAAAGGCTGAAGATAACAGTGGTTGGCGATGGTATGGTAGGCAAGACCTGCTTACTCTACGTGTTCACGAAGAATGAATTCCCAGAAGAATACGTACCTACAGTGTAAGTCTCAACTTAATTTTACTCTTAATAGGTTCCGGTAACGTTTGGAATGGCAGGTGCGGCGTCCGCCAGGTCAATAGGACGATTGCGACGCGAGTCCAAGCCTCTGAATTAGCGATTCGGTGGCACTGTAATATCGTTATCATAAAACATCTATATAATTACAGAGATGCGGAGTTGTCATACTAAACAGAATCCTTAATTCTTCATTTAAAATGGCCTGATGTCGATTATTTAGAATTTTCCTTCTATTGTATTCATAACTATACAGCATTACACATCCTTAGTACTTTACAGTACATAACTGACTCATAATGGAAGTTATTATTAATTTCAAAACAAATTAGGGTGAAATTTAATTAACTGAGTAGGTACCTAGGCAGATTATTTGATATGAGAATAAAGATAGCATAGGACAATTAAATACTAGAAGCTATACAGAGCCTTGAACTATCAACTTCAAGAAACGCCATAAACAATTGCGTATAAAACTAGTATTAAAAGCAGGAAATCGATTTGCCTTACGTCATTCAAATTTGTACAATACCGTAGAATTTAACGTGATGACTAATGATGCGTTGTAAGGTTCTAAAAAAGATATAAATAAATATCATTTGAGTATAGCGACCGATTTGACTGATGATAAGCTACATAAAGTACCTAAATGATTCATTAACCGGCTATAGGTATACAATTCACCTTGTTTAAAATTTATTTCACGGTGCGCTCCATAACTATCTTCTGTCGGACCTCACAAACCCATCGGAAAACTGACATGTTTCATATTGTTTGAAGACTCCTTGGTTACGTCCTCCATCCATAGCAGAGCCTAACAACGGGGCGCCACAATTTTGGGGCTCATGTTGATAAGCAACAACAAATTAATTTCTAATTTATGGCCCAGGAGTTATCTCTCCAACATTAATCCTAACTGATGTCACTAATTGGTGTTCATTGATATTGGTCTAAACAGCAACTGTTTGAGTGTACATTTATCAAAAACTATAAAAATAAAATAGTCTAAAATTATCGCAAGGCGCTTTGAATGTTAATTTCGCCAGCAGTATTCGCTACCAGTGGGCTGATATTATTGAACAGGTACCTACTTAGCATTGCGAGCTGCACTATTTATAAAGTCAAATACGTCGCAGCATTGTTGTATTGTATCTACACGTCGTCGCTTCCTCTTTATGAAACTGGACGCACGCCTACTGCAACTTTGATTTCCTTGCGATCCATCTCTTCACTAAATGACTCAGTTTCAAGTACTTTATATCTACTTGAACAGATAGTAGGTACCTTACAGTGATAGAGATGATTATCTTTTCCGTTCTATATTATAAGGAATTGAGTAGCTTAATCAGCTTATAATGTTCCCACTGTTGGGATACAGGCCTCCTCACTTTGAGAGGGAGTGAGCGGTAACCTACCACGCGGGCCCAGTGCGGGCTTGGAATTTTTGGTTCTAAGACATGCCGATTTCCTTACGATGTTTCCTTCACCGTTACGAGAGCAGAGTGATGAAATTATTTACTCAATAGTAAAACACCTACCTGGGTTCGAACCCACGACCTCTCGTAAGTCGGGACCGTAACCTCGGTGCCATCTGCTCTCTGCAATGCATTTGAGTAAAACGACAACAACCCAATACCCAAGGATTGACTCTAGATGACCACATTCATAAATGAAGATAAATCCAGATAATAAGTACCTACCTATATATCGATGAACCCCTACTACCAAAGCCAGTAAAAAACCAGCAGGGTTACGACAAAATAGTTTATCAATGTACCTACAGGCCCGAGCATGAATACCGTACACCTACGCAAAATGTAAAAGCGGTTTTCTCGTGAAATAAAAACTGCAGCTTAGAGAAAAGACCTACGAAAACGAAACGACGATGGGTTTACGAAAATACCATGTTCGTAAACCCATAAAAGTTCTATCAATAATGTAGCAGAAAATCGCTTTTGAATCTTGCGTAGGTAATAAGTGTCGTAAGTGTAACTGTAAGCTATTTATGTTCGTGATTGTACTACGTAACTTGAGTTATTGCAGCACTTGAATAGTAGTGGTAAACATGTTAGGTACAAGTCCTCCTTATATAGTTGAAAGAAAATTTTAAATCCTGACATGGCTAACTTGGAAAAGCCCATTAATACGTAAGTGCATGTAGCGCGTTATAGGGTCAAGGATAAAAACAAATAATATCCATTTATGGGGTGTTTAGAGGAAAAAAATCAGCCTTAGCGACCGATTTATGCTTTAATACCTAAGCAGTTGTATTTTGATAGATAGGTACCCTTCGCTAGGATCAGGAAAACGAGACTATAGGCATCAACAGTTATACCAGATGTAGCACATCAAATCCCCATAATCACTGGGGCGACTCATATCTCAGTAAATAACCGACTCGTACCTAAGTAATAACCTACCTACCATACGATCCACAAACATAACCTAACGTTAACTCATAACTGTGTGATTCCTGGGTTAAACCGAAATAGGCTCAAAGCGACATCAGTGTAACTCTAGGTAATGTCAAGTGAATAACCGCGAAAACAATGCGGCGACAACGTAGGTTTAGTTACATTGACACGACCTACATAGGCAGTCCGTAGGAAGTAGTCTGTACAGCACTCCCAGGAGATTCAACCTAATTACTAGGTTGTTTGAGGTATCGCAAACGCCCAAGCATTTCCAGATTGAGGATCGTCTGTGGAAATTTCCGCAGTTTAACGTAGATATACCTAAGTCAAACCATCATCTACCTAGCTTTTTCCCAACTTTGCTGGGTCGGCTTCCAATTTAACCGGATTCCATGAATACCAGTACCTATTTTACAAGGAGCGACTGCCTATCTGATCTCCACAACCCAGTCACTGGGTAATACCATACCCCTTGGACTGGCTGTCACTTTCGGGCTTCTGACTACCCATAACGACTGTCAGAGATCCACGAACCTACCAGATAGCCACTAATTCGTGGAACGTTCCAAACCTTTCCGTTCGTTACCAATCTCCACTTTTTGAATGGTCGATCCCACAAAGTAAACTATGGTCCATAGCATAGGGCACAAACCCTACCCATTTCAAAATGTTCTTTCCCGTCGAAAATTTTAAGCAAAATGTTCCATTTACAACAATAACCTGGCTTTAAAGAATACTTTATGCTTCCGCAGGTTCGACAACTATGTCGGTCACATCACGGTGGACGGTGAGGAGGTGGAGATGGCGCTGTGGGACACCGCCGGCCAGGAGGACTACGAGCGATTAAGGCCATTATCCTATACACATGTAAGTTTTCCGCCATCCTTTACATCTACACCACAAACAAGCATTATTAACCGATACGCTGCATTGAGCAGTGGGGAAGGATCTCTAGTTATATATTAAATGATTTTTCGGAAAACATAAATTGACGCTAGTATGATAAGTACACAACACCTAGTAACGCTACAGTAACACAACTAGCACAAGGGCATGTGTACTAGACTGAATCGCTATGTCTGACTTAAACACAATCACACATAAGAACCCTTTCTACACATCCTGTTGATGAATTTAGACCTCTCTATGGTGGGTCAGTGATACCAATGTCGGTCTGACTGACGTATCGAGTCCACATTTAGACTTTTAAATAATTCAAACAGTATTGTTGTTAACATGCTAAAATAAATAATTCAAATGTTATTGTTCTGTTACAGACAAACTGCTTCCTAGTGTGCTATTCGGTGGCCACTCGTTCGTCATTCGAAAACGTGATCCACAAATGGTATCCAGAGCTAAAGCACTTCAATGAAAAAGTACCTATTGTATTAGTTGGTGAGTTCAGAATATTATTTATTTGGAGGTGCATGGTTGCATTGCTGATGGAAGAATTATTATTGTTAGTTCCAAAATAAGGAAAAAAAAACACATTTTCGTTGGTCACATTAGTAAATTATTCCTAAATCGTCATAATAATCGCGCGATTCTTACCTAATTAATAGTTTTGAGTTCGATTTGAAAGTCCTTTCCAAGTGAAGCATCCGGTGTAAAATGGGCCAGGCCGTAATATTTTTTATAATATTTGTTAATTATGTGCACAGCCATTTGTGGCTATTAGCTAAATGAGTGTTAATAAGGAAGAACTTAATTACTGCTTTAGATACATTGTTAAATTTGCACTTAGCAGGCTTTGCTTATTCACCCTGGCTAACTAAGTAATTAAGGTTTAATGATCAGAATTTTATGGGTGATAAAACCAATTTACTGACTCATGTATTGATTTCGTTCAAAATACACAGAACTCCAAATGAGATGCCTAATGCGAAAATGTGCAGAGCGATGCCTGACGAGGTCATAAATGGCGTAGACCTGTTTTTTTTTACTCAAATAAAATAAACATTCGAGACGCATTCTTGACATAGCTATGTAACCATATTGTAAATATACGAGCAGAGGAGACATGCCCACATAATAATATTATGTACACAAGCACGCGATAAAGGACGCTAGGAATGTCTGAATTAAAAAATGGAATGTATAATATGTATCACAAAACATATTATTTCAATATGGTAATTATATCTGTTTCAGCTACCAAAACAGACCTGCGAGCATCCGGCACCGCAGTCATCACGACACAGGAAGGAAAGAAATTAAAAAAGAAAATTCGGTGAGTTTATGCTTCCAACAATAATATCTACTTCACTATCAATTCAAATTACAGAGAAAGATACTATTGAAACTGAATATTTTTTTAAACAACACAAAAGTGAAAACTGACAAGGGTTATCGTGCGCGAGCGCCGGCAGCTGCGCTATCGCCTCTTATCATCCGCTGATAATGCCACGAGTATTGTGATAGGAACAACAGGAACAATTTGTTAAATAAATCGGGCGATTTAACTACCACACAGTTAGTTAAAAGTGTCGTTCAATGTTTGCACACTAAATGACGTCCAAGACGTTATCATCCGCAGTATAATAATTGTCAAAAAGATTAAATAGCTATCAAGGTTACAAAAAACATACATAAAATTCAATGATTACATTATATTGACACGTCGTTTTTATGACACCTAATTATTGAGTTTCTATGTATGCCGCTTATCACTCTGAGTGGCATTATAGATAAAGAACCACTACTTGTACAGATGAGTGACGGTGCGCCTGCACTTGTTTCAGAGCGGTTCAGCTGGTGGAGTGCTCTGCGCTGGAGCGAGTCAACATGACCGAGGTGTTCGAGGAGGCCGTGCGCGCTGCGCTGCGCAAGTCGCCCGTGCACAAGCGCACCTGCCAGTACCTCTGACGAGCCTCATTCTCCAAATATTTTCTCAATATGACCCGCGGATTAACAACCAGCCATAACAAATTGCTCACAATGCAAACATACGCTGTTTAGTTTCGTCAAGAGTATCCATCGCGTCAACTGTTAGTAGTTACAGATTGAGCACGTTGCATTTTACTTAAGTATAAACTAGAGCTGCACAAATGATTGCCTTAGAACACTTTACTGAACTTACAATGAGTATTATTTGAAAACTTAGAAGATTTGCAAAAGACCAACTATGAGATAGATTAGTTAATACATTGAGATTTTAGTTAGGTTACCGTTGAATTACGTGCTATTTATGATGCTTTTGTACAAATATTATATTATATAACTTTATTTTGATGTTAAGTTAAATATGAGAGATGTATATTTGATTATAAAATGTAAATATAAACTTAGATTAATATACTTTACGAAATGAAAAGGGCCAAATTCTTTGAAACCAATCAAAAACGTAATTTATCTCCTACTATTAGTGCGTCATTAGTTGGGCTGAGGAGGCTCAGTATACCTCTTTGCAAGCTATCGATTTATATAATAGAAGAATAGCTGTTCACACTGCCCCACGGTAAACCGGTTATACGTTTACCTTGATCTTAGCTAGCGTAGTAACTTACGGCAGAAGCGTTCACGCACTTACGTAATATATTTTCACTATATCATGCAAATAAGTAATAGAGTCCTTTACGATGACGCCGATAGAAGTGCAGTCATCCAGTCTTCAGTTGACAAACAGTACGTTAGTCATCGGGTGGCTAACAAGGATTTTCCGAAACGCAAATAGGATGACGTCAGTAATGCACCATACGTGTATAAAATGTATTATATTTTACGTTAAATTGACTGAATCAGTATTTTTGTAGCACAGGAAACTAATGCGAACATCATTATTGTTGACACAATATTGTAACATGTATCATAGATTGTAATATATATTTAACAGGAAAATGCAAGGAAACATGTATTTACATTAAAGAACGTGTAAAACGTTAATCTTATAACAACTTATTGTAATTCTTATCGTTATGTGGTTTCTAGAGTTTAGTATTACTTAATCTAACACCGAGCAGCGAGCGGACCAAAAATGATGATAATTTACAACTGTTAATGTTTACCAAAAAGTCTTGATTTCTAAGTAAATATATAATATAAAAATTATTTTATTTGGTTTTATTTTCCTCTTTTCTAGACCATACAATTATTTGGAAAAACAAAATATAACCTAAAGCAAAAACATAACTCAGTTAACCTTAAATCATTCACCACACCAACAGTTGTCATTCAAAAGAAAATTGAAATAAACTGAAGCAAAATAAAAGAAAATCATTATAGTTAAAAATGTATAATGTGGCATTAATGGCACATACTGGCTTAAAGAGAGCGTTAGTTTTACAACATTATAAACATGCCTCATCTGTGAGGAAATTACATACTGCAGCAGATTCAATAGGCGACAAATTATGGGCAATATAACGACGGTGACTGGCAACATCGCTTTGTAAGTGGCATAAAAACTTAATGACGTCACTCTATATTTTGATTGGTCTTTTGAAGCAAATAAATTGTTTCATTCCACGCCCTTTTCCGTCACTATCCAATATCGTTTTAGTAATCATAATTCTTTTAAATTTCTACCAAAAATTTGCCAAATGTATCGCCTAGTAGACCAAGCGCCTTGAGATTCTTCTGCAAAGTTAACATCATCTTCATCATACAATTTGCATTGAAGTACCCACTCATTATCAATGGAACTCTAAAATAACAATAGGAGATTACTTTTGGTTTGGAAGTACGAGGGTGCTACCTAATATTACTGGTCCTTATTCACTATGACAAAATGCTAGTCGCAGTCTAAATACAGTCTTGCTTGTAGCCAATTGCGCTTAAATACTTTAAATAATCCGAATTTCATACATTATTGTCAACCTCGACTCTTAATTAGTGGTTTAGAATTTAGCGAATATCATGTTCTATAGTAGATAAATCAATTATTATTATTAAAAATAAACATGGTCGGTGAACTGAAAAAGAAAACAAAGGTAAACCGCTTTTTGGGTAAAGCTCACAGTATAATGAACTATGCTGGCAATACCACCATGAAATAAAAAGAATATAATTGTAAAGAGTTCGTATTACTTGCAAAGTGTCATAGAGAATAAGTGCCCTGGACTATCATTGCGTCCATACGCACACGAGGCACGGCGAGCAGAACGCGGCAGGCGCGATACACTCTGATGTAACCACTTGTCATTTCTTCTTCGTACGGTCTATTAGTTTGCTCTGTAATAAATTAAATACGCTGTAATCATTATTTCATGCCACTTTGCACTTAATTGCTCTTGTAAATCTTTTGTTTAAATATCTATAGTCCGGTGTGAGGAGTCCATATTCATCAAAAGAAGGTGTAGCATCAATCATGTTACAGCTAACCGATACTGATATCAACATTTCTGATGAATGAAATATGCAACTGCTGACCAAAACTGAATTTGGTTTTTTATCTATCTAATCATATTGATAACATGGTATATATCGCTTGGCAACTTTACCGCATCACGTCCGGTTTTACCTGAACGATGTAATCGTGTAGTACTGAATCACATCCGGTAGCAAATAGTTTTTTTAGGGTGATGTGTGTAAAATAAAAATTACATGCCTATTTACATTGAAAAAACTTGAGAGGTGTCAAGGGACACCCGGATGGAACGAAGTATAACTGGCTTGCTTTATATAAGAGAGAGAGAGAGAAACACGCGCACGCCGCACGGCTTACAACTATAGCAAAAAGTGTCGTTCCAACTTTAGGTCTTAATTTTTTCCGTCTAGCCCCCTTTCGCAACGCGCGATAAGGAACTTCGTTCCAATAATTTAAATCTATGTAATAATTTCCAGTATAATATTTTTTTAGGAAAAGGGTGCGCGTTTTTGGGACTGTCATTTTGTAACTTTTGACGTCCAAAAGGTGCTAAATATGCGCGTAGCAATTGCACTTTTCTATGAAACAACAGTTTTTTTTTTACCGACAAAACAATCCTACGCTATGGGGTGTAGAAACATGTGCTGAATTCATGGTTATAGTTTGCGTCTGTCGGCTGGTGTCCATAATTCGACGTTCAAGCACGTATTTCTTGTACGGAAGGTGCTAATTTGCTTGATGAATTTTGAATTATAACGTGTATTTATCAATTGACACTCAACATAAGTTCTATAGTTACCTTAGCTAAATTGAGTCCGATCTCGCTGAGTCGCTTGTGCTGGTAAGTTAGCGGCTCATGCAGCTTGGCGTCACCGCGCTTGTAGAAGTCGCTGTAGTCGAGTCGGAAGGCAAGTGTTTGAAGAGACACCTCCGCGTGGAGGGCTAGCTTCAGTATTAATGTGGTCACGTGACCCCTGTGACAAACATGCTATATGTAATATAGGCAAGAAAAAAAGAGAAATGGGGGTTAGAATTCAGAACCTTAGGAGCTCACGGCAGCTGTATATGAACGAACGGCATTGTCTTATACGCGGGTCTGTAATACATCCAATTTTTATATTTTAGAAGAACATTGGCAATAAAAAAAGGTTTTTCATCAACATTCGTCTATAAACCTTTATAGCTCCATAGTAATCTGAATCTCGTTTGTGTAATGAAGTGATTCTTGAATGATAGTAATGGCCATTATAGTAGCTTAATGACATACTTACAGGTGCAATTTGCTTTGTTTTCTTCGCAAACCGAGTAATTACAAAAGTATAAATAATGATTAGTATAATAATCCATTGTTACAGTTTTATACAAATCTAACCTAATGGCACGTAAAGTCATGCCTGATGACCTCATATCCTATAGTATTCAGCTACATATGACACTAGCTTCTGCCCGCATGCAATTTGTTAAGCCTATGACACTCGGCGATACTGTAGCTTCCCATAAATGAAAAAAAAACCGAATCGGATCAGTAGTTACGAAGATTAGCCCCTACATACTAACTCACAAATTTTACCTCTTTATAATATTAGTATAGATAATGTTATTTTTCTATAGTCTTAGAGCTGATTTTTCAATCATCTGATAACTTTATTCGGAGAATAATTTTGAAATTTTGACAGTTATGTCATACAAAAACTGTGAAACGTCAATATTATATTATTCCTCGAATAAAAGTTATCTGGCGATGGAACAATCAGCCCTTAATCAAAAAGCCCGAGTTTACTATGCCTATAATAGTATAGAAAGACATTTTTAAGTAACATTTAACCAATACCGTTACCATGTAAAACTTTGGGTTAAAGTTCCAGATCGTGCGTAACTAATAATACGAGTAACTCAAGCATAACGAACCTCGTTTGTCGTTCTTTTGTCGTGAAGTGCAATATTGTAAGTACCTGTACGTGCGAGCCCAAACGTTAAGGTCGGCCCTTCGACTGGCTAGGAACTGATGGAAAATCTTTCGCTTCTCTTTGTCCAGAGCTTCGTCAGCCGCCGTGAAAGCGTATTCGCCTGTAGAAAAGAATTAAAAGAAACTAATAACCTTATAGTATTGTGCGAAAGGGCCAAAATATGGCGCGTAAAAAGGAGTTTCATAGCATACACAATCAGCAGCTATTGTTTTATTAAAAATAACTCACAAGTCGGTTGTATCCGCCTTGTATAACCTGGATCGGATTTATTTAGTATGAAGAACGAGAAACGATAGTAAAGTTCACTCATCCGCCTTAAAAAAGGGAGGATCCTCCGACCAGACGGGTTTTGCGTCTGGTGGGTTACTGCATGATGACGGGACGTTGCATATATGCTAGTTGCGCGGTAAACTCCAGTGCCGCGATGCAAGACTTTGCGTAACGATAGTTTGATGTGGCGATGTAGATGCCGCCACACATACATACAGATTGTTCGCGTATGCATTGAACGTGAGAAATGAGTAAGTCAGTGAAAACTTCTAACTGAAAGTACCCTCATAATCAACCCAATAAAAAAGTAATTCAAAAGTAATGTAAGCTTAGTGGTTTGATTAACGGATAGTACAGAAGGTAGTAATCTACTGGAAAATAAATAAGCTATCTTCGCATCATCTTTGTACTTTTCTTTTTTTTTCTATTCTTGTCTGTTTATATGCGTGTACATAAATCTATACAAATAAATAAAATTGAAGTGTCTGTTTGTAATGTCGTAATGTCAAAATAACAGCTTTTTACTACAAAAATTGTTTTTATTTTTTATCTGTCTGTTTGTTCTGATTTTGATGAAATTTGGTATGGGGATACTTTAAAGTTAAACCCTCGGGAAGGACAGACTTTTTATCGACATACCAACGCGGGCGGAACCTAGTTGTTGAATAAATTAACAAGTATTCGTTTTCTTACCGCGTGCGAGTCTCTCTGCCTTCGCCTGCTCTATTCTGTCCCGCCGCTCGAGTTCCGCATTGATACCGGCGTGTAGCGTCGACTCGAAGCTGCGCAGTGCCAACGTCTCGTTCAACACGTTGCCCAAGTAGGATTGTAACTCCTACGAAGAAGACAACGTTAAGGAGTTCTGAATGATATTTACGGTCGTATATTACACAATTGAAGATTAAAGATTTTTATATGGAGCCTGGCATACCTACTGTCGCGCCATAATGCAAACGGAAAATATCATAGGACAAAACCCCGTAAGCGTTACGTTTCCGAAATATTAACGTTCAAAATTGATCACGTGTTTTCTGTTTTCATTGATGACAGCTATGGATTTATATAGGTATCATGCGTGGCCGCCATTTTGAAAAAACAAAACAAAATGGCGGACAGGTAGGTATGTCACGGATCTTCAAAGCCATTTTAAGATTGCAAGAATATCTGAAGCAACATTTTGATATGATCATCGGTCATAAAATGATATAAATAACAGTTAGTAACATGGTAAACAACAGGAAAACTGCCGTTTGGTCAGTGACACAGTTCCCGAACCAAACGTAGTTCTGTAAATTATAACAATAGGAAGTTAGAACTATATTAAACCGCAAATTACCCAATCCGAATTAACGTCAGCCACATTTTCCTCGTGACATAATGTGAAAATAGTAGGACATGGCGTACCTGCGTGTTGTCATGTATTATCACAGAGCACAGAATAGCCGGCAACGTCTAAAGTCGGTACTGCCGTCTCTAGGAAATGTCAGATAGAACGCCAACCTCATCTAGCTTATTTATTTTTTGTAATATGTAGTGTAAAAGTGATTCTGATATCCTATTTACAGAATTAATTATTTCATTTCATTTCTAGACGCTGCCTGAATTTTATTAATACCTACTGCGGAATGAATCGCTTAAGCAGCATGAACCATTTCATTCCGCGGTTCCATTTTACGTCGTGCAATCGAATTTTAGATCAATCAACGAAAATAAAATAAAAAAAATAAAAATAAATATCCCTGGACATTTCACACAGCGCCATCTAGTCCCAAGCTAAGCAACCTAATGCTTGTGTTATGGTAACAAGATGGCTGATAAACTACTTATATACATTTTTTTTTTTTGTAAATACATACATATTATAGATAGAAAAACACCCAGACTCGGAACAAATACATGTAGGTCATACAAATATTTGTTCCGTGCGGGAATCGAACCCGCGACACGCAGCGCAGCAGTCAATCGCTTAACCACTGCGCCAACCGTGCAAATGACAGTTAATTATGGTGATACGAGGGCGACACTGAAAGTTTTTAGAACTGGCCACTTGTAAACGATATAATAAAAAAATAAGTTCAAATTTTGAAAATAGAACTCTTTGCCAATATTATTGTGTATGTAATTTATTCATTTGTCATTTGTTTACGATTTGGCGGCAAATTTTCGTACAATGATTTTTTATGACTTTCGATGTCATTTAAGTCAATAAGAAAGTTATGATAGACTTCGATACTTCGGCCTTTCACGATGAAGCCCGATCTCGTGCCACTGTTTACAACTGGTTTAATGAGTTTAAACGTGGTCGCACTAATCTCACTGATGATCTGCGTGTGGGACGGCCTTCTACGGCGACGAATGAAGATAACATCAGTGTTGTGCGGCGTATGATAGAGACTGACAAAAGAGTGACTTATCAGCAGATTCGGACAAGCTTAGGTATCGGTATGAGTCAAGTGCACAAAATCCTCCATGAATATTTAGCGGTCAGGAAACTTTGTACCCGGTGGATACCCCTCATAATTTGACAGAGGCCCAAAAGCTCCGTCGTGTTGATTGGTGTCGTGAAATGGTTCCAAGATTGACTAACGGAGGTGACTCAAATGATGTGTTCGACATACTTACGGGTGACGAAAGCTGGATTTATTGTTATGATCCTGAAACTAAGAGACAGTCTGCTGTCTGGGTGTTTCCTTCCGACGAGTTGCCAACTAAAGTAAAGAGAGGTCGAAGCGTGGGAAAAAAGATGGTGGCCTCGTTCTTCGGAAGGACAGGTCATTACGCAATAATTGTTTTAGAGGATCGAAAAACAGTTACTGCAGAGTGCTACACTAACAATTGTTTGCCACTTGTCTTGGAAAAAGTTCGGGAGAAACGACCTCGCAGTAGGATCCTCTGTCACCACGACAACGCCTCGTCGCACACCGCCAAACAAACAATCGACTACTTGGCGACGTCAGACGTGGAATTACTTATTTCCGAAAATAAAAGAAAAACTTCGAAGAAAACGTTTTATGGACGAGGAAGCAGTCGAAGAGACAAGTGGGCAAAGTGCTTTTCTCAGTGGTTCCATCGGATGCAGCGATGTATTGATGTAAATGGACACAATTTTGAAAAGATATAATAAAACTAATAACTTGCTAGTTTCTTCAGTTTTTGATTTTCTAAGACAGTGTCACCCTCGTGTGTACCGGACATGCGAGAAACTTTAACACTTGTCGTTCTACACGTTCTTCCCCAATTTTCTAATTCATCATACGCGAAGGAGATTCGTGTATGCAAACTTATAAAAAGAAAATATTTCACTCTCGTTAACTCTGACTGCTGGATCTAATAAGTGTGTTCTTGTCTTATTATTATTCAGAGCCTTGTATTGCTATAGTCTACGCCGGGACCCACCTGCGTGGTGTGATGTATCATGGCGTGTATGGAGTGCCTGTCCAGCGCGCGGTGGTGCAGCCGCAGCAGCGTGTCGAGGTCGGCGCGCTCGGCCGCCGCGCCCAGCAGCGCGCGCCACGCCGGCTATAGGTACTCTACGCCAGCGACCCACCTGCGTGGTGTGATGTATCATGGCGTGTATGGAGTGCCTGTCCAGCGCGCGGTGGTGCAGCCGCAGCAGCGTGTCGAGGTCGGCGCGCTCGGCCGCCGCGCCCAGCAGCGCGCGCCACGCCGGCTATAGGTACTCTACGCCAGCGACCCACCTGCGTGGTGTGATGTATCATGGCGTGTATGGAGTGCCTGTCCAGCGCGCGGTGGTGCAGCCGCAGCAGCGTGTCGAGGTCGGCGCGCTCGGCCGCCGCGCCCAGCAGCGCGCGCCACGCCGGCTATAGGTACTCTACGCCAGCGACCCACCTGCGTGGTGTGATGTATCATGGCGTGTATGGAGTGCCTGTCCAGCGCGCGGTGGTGCAGCCGCAGCAGCGTGTCGAGGTCGGCGCGCTCGGCCGCCGCGCCCAGCAGCGCGCGCCACGCCGGCTATAGGTACTCTACGCCAGCGACCCACCTGCGTGGTGTGATGTATCATGGCGTGTATGGAGTGCCTGTCCAGCGCGCGGTGGTGCAGCCGCAGCAGCGTGTCGAGGTCGGCGCGCTCGGCCGCCGCGCCCAGCAGCGCGCGCCACGCCGGCTATAGGTACTCTACGCCAGCGACCCACCTGCGTGGTGTGATGTATCATGGCGTGTATGGAGTGCCTGTCCAGCGCGCGGTGGTGCAGCCGCAGCAGCGTGTCGAGGTCGGCGCGCTCGGCCGCCGCGCCCAGCAGCGCGCGCCACGCCGGCTATAGGTACTCTACGCCAGCGACCCACCTGCGTGGTGTGATGTATCATGGCGTGTATGGAGTGCCTGTCCAGCGCGCGGTGGTGCAGCCGCAGCAGCGTGTCGAGGTCGGCGCGCTCGGCCGCCGCGCCCAGCAGCGCGCGCCACGCCGGCTATAGGTACTCTACGCCAGCGACCCACCTGCGTGGTGTGATGTATCATGGCGTGTATGGAGTGCCTGTCCAGCGCGCGGTGGTGCAGCCGCAGCAGCGTGTCGAGGTCGGCGCGCTCGGCCGCCGCGCCCAGCAGCGCGCGCCACGCCGGCTATAGGTACTCTACGCCAGCGACCCACCTGCGTGGTGTGATGTATCATGGCGTGTATGGAGTGCCTGTCCAGCGCGCGGTGGTGCAGCCGCAGCAGCGTGTCGAGGTCGGCGCGCTCGGCCGCCGCGCCCAGCAGCGCGCGCCACGCCGGCTATAGGTACTCTACGCCAGCGACCCACCTGCGTGGTGTGATGTATCATGGCGTGTATGGAGTGCCTGTCCAGCGCGCGGTGGTGCAGCCGCAGCAGCGTGTCGAGGTCGGCGCGCTCGGCCGCCGCGCCCAGCAGCGCGCGCCACGCCGGCTATAGGTACTCTACGCCAGCGACCCACCTGCGTGGTGTGATGTATCATGGCGTGTATGGAGTGCCTGTCCAGCGCGCGGTGGTGCAGCCGCAGCAGCGTGTCGAGGTCGGCGCGCTCGGCCGCCGCGCCCAGCAGCGCGCGCCACGCCGGCTATAGGTACTCTACGCCAGCGACCCACCTGCGTGGTGTGATGTATCATGGCGTGTATGGAGTGCCTGTCCAGCGCGCGGTGGTGCAGCCGCAGCAGCGTGTCGAGGTCGGCGCGCTCGGCCGCCGCGCACAGCAGCGCGCGCCACGCCGGCTATAGGTACTCTACGCCAGCGACCCACCTGCGTGGTGTGATGTATCATGGCGTGTATGGAGTGCCTGTCCAGCGCGCGGTGGTGCAGCCGCAGCAGCGTGTCGAGGTCGGCGCGCTCGGCCGCCGCGCCCAGCAGCGCGCGCCACGCCGGCTATAGGTACTCTACGCCAGCGACCCACCTGCGTGGTGTGATGTATCATGGCGTGTATGGAGTGCCTGTCCAGCGCGCGGTGGTGCAGCCGCAGCAGCGTGTCGAGGTCGGCGCGCTCGGCCGCCGCGCCCAGCAGCGCGCGCCACGCCGGCTATAGGTACTCTACGCCAGCGACCCACCTGCGTGGTGTGATGTATCATGGCGTGTATGGAGTGCCTGTCCAGCGCGCGGTGGTGCAGCCGCAGCAGCGTGTCGAGGTCGGCGCGCTCGGCCGCCGCGCACAGCAGCGCGCGCCACGCCGGCTATAGGTACTCTACGCCAGCGACCCACCTGCGTGGTGTGATGTATCATGGCGTGTATGGAGTGCCTGTCCAGCGCGCGGTGGTGCAGCCGCAGCAGCGTGTCGAGGTCGGCGCGCTCGGCCGCCGCGCCCAGCAGCGCGCGCCACGCCGGCTATAGGTACTCTACGCCAGCGACCCACCTGCGTGGTGTGATGTATCATGGCGTGTATGGAGTGCCTGTCCAGCGCGCGGTGGTGCAGCCGCAGCAGCGTGTCGAGGTCGGCGCGCTCGGCCGCCGCGCCCAGCAGCGCGCGCCACGCCGGCTATAGGTACTCTACGCCAGCGACCCACCTGCGTGGTGTGATGTATCATGGCGTGTATGGAGTGCCTGTCCAGCGCGCGGTGGTGCAGCCGCAGCAGCGTGTCGAGGTCGGCGCGCTCGGCCGCCGCGCCCAGCAGCGCGCGCCACGCCGGCTATAGGTACTCTACGCCAGCGACCCACCTGCGTGGTGTGATGTATCATGGCGTGTATGGAGTGCCTGTCCAGCGCGCGGTGGTGCAGCCGCAGCAGCGTGTCGAGGTCGGCGCGCTCGGCCGCCGCGCCCAGCAGCGCGCGCCACGCCGGCTATAGGTACTCTACGCCAGCGACCCACCTGCGTGGTGTGATGTATCATGGCGTGTATGGAGTGCCTGTCCAGCGCGCGGTGGTGCAGCCGCAGCAGCGTGTCGAGGTCGGCGCGCTCGGCCGCCGCGCCCAGCAGCGCGCGCCACGCCGGCTATAGGTACTCTACGCCAGCGACCCACCTGCGTGGTGTGATGTATCATGGCGTGTATGGAGTGCCTGTCCAGCGCGCGGTGGTGCAGCCGCAGCAGCGTGTCGAGGTCGGCGCGCTCGGCCGCCGCGCCCAGCAGCGCGCGCCACGCCGGCTATAGGTACTCTACGCCAGCGACCCACCTGCGTGGTGTGATGTATCATGGCGTGTATGGAGTGCCTGTCCAGCGCGCGGTGGTGCAGCCGCAGCAGCGTGTCGAGGTCGGCGCGCTCGGCCGCCGCGCCCAGCAGCGCGCGCCACGCCGGCTATAGGTACTCTACGCCAGCGACCCACCTGCGTGGTGTGATGTATCATGGCGTGTATGGAGTGCCTGTCCAGCGCGCGGTGGTGCAGCCGCAGCAGCGTGTCGAGGTCGGCGCGCTCGGCCGCCGCGCCCAGCAGCGCGCGCCACGCCGGCTATAGGTACTCTACGCCAGCGACCCACCTGCGTGGTGTGATGTATCATGGCGTGTATGGAGTGCCTGTCCAGCGCGCGGTGGTGCAGCCGCAGCAGCGTGTCGAGGTCGGCGCGCTCGGCCGCCGCGCCCAGCAGCGCGCGCCACGCCGGCTATAGGTACTCTACGCCAGCGACCCACCTGCGTGGTGTGATGTATCATGGCGTGTATGGAGTGCCTGTCCAGCGCGCGGTGGTGCAGCCGCAGCAGCGTGTCGAGGTCGGCGCGCTCGGCCGCCGCGCCCAGCAGCGCGCGCCACGCCGGCTATAGGTACTCTACGCCAGCGACCCACCTGCGTGGTGTGATGTATCATGGCGTGTATGGAGTGCCTGTCCAGCGCGCGGTGGTGCAGCCGCAGCAGCGTGTCGAGGTCGGCGCGCTCGGCCGCCGCGCCCAGCAGCGCGCGCCACGCCGGCTCCGCGCCCACTCCACCGGCCTCTTGTAACGCGCCCATGAGACGGAGAGCTTCCAGTCGGAGGCAAGATACCCGACGCATCAGGCTCCACACCTCTGTATAAAAGATACCATTCATTAATTTAAGAAAAAAATATATATATGTCGTGGATAGATGGCACCACAGTACGGTGAACAGCGCCATCTAACAATTTGATGGGTAAACGAGTAATCATGTGATCGGAAACGCAAGCGAGCCTTACCGCTTGGACACGATCGTCGGTGGAGGGGATGCAGCGAGGACTGGTGGAGAGACCGAGTGTGGCGACAGTCTACAGAGGACAGTCGAGCTCGGACAGTCTTGGCAAACGCTCAGTACCGTACGCACGTGTTTCCGACGCAAGTGTGCGTTTCGGTTGATAATCGCTAGTTTATTAAAGTTACTTTAAATTCAAATTATCTTTTCGTTCGAGTACCCGCTACAGTGCCCACACATACGTAAACTATGTCGGATCGTGAAGAAGACCCGATGTTTCGCATCTCGGCCACCCAGTGATGCGACATATACAAAAAGAGGTATAGACATACAAATAATACTTCGATTAGAAAAGAAACTAGGCGTACCATCGGTATAAGCCGCGCAGATAGAGAATAGATCTGAAAATGGCGTCCGCTCGCATGCGTTCTTGCTCACTCTCTATCGCTGTCTATACTCACACAGTGAAGTACGCACTACAAAAAAATAGTCAGTCTAGATTCGCTTTTCACGCTATTTGACGCACTCCGAGTTATCGTTAAATTCGTTTCGTTATTTTGTTGTTTTCGTTGATATTCATTGTTGTTTTTGTTGAGTTTGATTGTTATTTGTTTGCGTTACGTTTGATTGTTATTTATTTTCGTTAAGTTTTTGTTATGAAGGTTGACATTTTGTGATTGATTGAACAATGGCTATATTTTTATAATATTATAATATTTTTTGACATTATTTCTACTATTATTAATTAATAATATTAAAAAAGAATAATTTATAACAAAAAAAGTAAATAAAAAAAATAAAAATCGATGTTTGAGAACTTGTTTTGCCAACCGTACCATAGGTACCCGCCGCCATTTTCAGATCTATTCTCTATCTATTCTCGCGGCTTATACCATACGTCCTGAAACAAGCCGCCAATATTGCAATTTTAAAGCGGAAGTTTTACTTCTATGGAAAGTATTACATATTTCTTTTTTCGAATTATCTAAAAAGTATCTTTTTCAAACATATATAAAGAAACATTACATGCAGAAGTATGTGCTCATATTAAATTCATGCCTAAAGACAGACTAGTAAAAAAATCTACCTATGCGACAGCCAGCGTGATTTACAAACAGGCTCTCCGATACCCACGATCCTCCAGTGGGGGAAAATTGTATCGAATTACTATTGCATTTCTTTTTTAAAAGTTATTATGCTCAACATCTCATCACCTGGCATATACTTGAGCCTTTTCTGCAGGATGGCATGTTCGCGCCACGCGTCGTGCAATCCGTACTCGATGCGTTTGACGCGCCACAGTTGCGTGAACAGCGCTCGGTAGCGCGCGGCACAGGTGGCCGGGAACAGTGTGCCTAAAGGTCCGTCTACGCGGTACTGAAGTGCGAACACGTCCCAGCCGCAGTCGTCGCGACCATCACCTGGTGATAGGATATATCAATAAAACAAAAGCGCCACCTCAGAAAACTTCTAGATATACGGCCAGTCTATCCATCATAAAAAAGAAAGTTGCGAGTCTCTTTTCCAAGACTCAAATCTTTCTTCCTAAGACCGTTTTTCTGTAGCTACAAAGGTATATACACAAGATGAGACGGGGCAGTCAGGGTACCTCCCTTACTGCCCCGTCTCATCTTGTGTATTAAACACTAGAGAGAATGATCTGGGATGTGTCCAAATTATCAATGTTCAAGTGCCAAAGGGGGATAGTGCTCTACCTCCTGGATAGCGACGATTTTTTCTCCCACTGAAACAATGATAACTAACATATGGCCGATGTTCCAGAAACCTTCCTTAATAAATTGTCATACGATTATATGTTGAATGCACTTACAGTTAGGGTACAGATTGACGTGCAGCCGTGCCAGCACGTGCTGCGGCTCGAACTGCGCGTTGGTGGCGCGCACGGCTGCCTCCAGCGTGCACGTGAGGTTGTGCACGTATAGTGACGACGCCGGCTTGTTGAGCTCGTCCCTAAGCGTGCAAACGTAGAGGTATAATAACGCGGTCACATAAGAATAGAGTGCCAATTATGAATATACTAGAACCATTTATTATAAGATGCATAATTCTGAAATGTTCATAATTTCTATTTTAGTTTTAGTATGCTCCGTTATTTGTTGGTTATTGCATTCCACGATTAATTAAAATAATAAGGCACAGTTAGGCGGGGCGGGCCGCATCGCAATATGCATTACAAAAATCCGCCTACCATCACTTTCATGCATTGTGTACTTGTAGTTGTGAATCATTGTTTACTACAGGCACCTGCACAGGTTTATTTCATTTTTTCATGTGATGCACTGCAGGTCGGCTGTAACATGCGCTAGATTTTGAGGTAACACTCAAATGAGTAGGCTAGTAATAAATGCGTCTATTTGTTGGCGGTACGTGGAGTGCTACACATACTGCAGTAATGTCATGAGGTGGTGCACGAAGTCGCCCTGCGCGAGCAGCAGGTAGCGGCGGTGCGCGGCCAGGTGGTCCAGCAGGTGGTGGTGCGTGGTGAGCGCGGCCAGCAGGCGCGCCGACGCGGCCGCGTGTGCGCCCGCCACGCCCTCACGCAGCCCTGCTGCTTCCCACCACGCACATCCTTCTGTCATGCGCTCTCCACCTAAGTATTTACGTAATTGTTACATTATATAAATTTAAAAAAAAAGTCGCTTTGCGTTTGTGACCGCGCTGTTCTTAAAAGTAGTTCTGTAAAAGTAAATTAAAGTAAAAAAAAAGGACAAAATCGTTTAACCCAACATTAAAATTACAATAAGGGTATATAGTATTTGTATATGTATTTGTTCCGAGTCTGGGTGTTTTTCTATCTATAATATGTATGTATTTACAAAAAAAAAATGTATATAAGTAGTTTATCAGCCATCTTGTTACCATAACACAAGCATTAGGTTGCTTAGCTTGGGACTAGATGGCGCTGTGTGAAATGTCCAGGGATATTATTATTATCTCCTTTATTTCAATGTAATCATATAAATTATATTTTTAAATATTAGAATATAAAAAGTATAAAAACATTTAAAAATATAAAAAATAGTAGCCCACCGGTATCGGGAACAGGGTCCAAGCCACCGGTGGTCAGGGCTCCAGAGAGAGGAACCTCCTGACAAGGCGAGCCGTGTCCAGAAGTACCGTTTTCTGAATCAAGCCCTTGATCCAGCTGCCCAACGAGAGCCTCTTCAGGTATTGGTCGAGGCTCTTGGCTATTAAGCCATTGGCTGTCACGACTATCGGCACAATGATGGCACGTGAGTCCACATCCCACATGTCGACAACCTCGCGAGCCAAGTCAAGATACTTGATTTGTTTATCTTTCTCGGCTTTCACGAGGTTCTCATCATGCGGGACGGTTATGTCAACAATCATTGCGCGTCGCTCTGATCGATCCACCACCACTATATCAGGCTTATTGGCAACAATAGTCCTGTCAGTGATGATGGATCGATCCCAGTACAATGTGATATTACCATTTTCGAGAACTGGGTCGGGCACATACCTGTAGTACGGCACCTCCGATTGCACAAGGTTGTATTTCAGAGCAAGTTGCTGATGGATTATCCTAGCTACAAGGTTGTGTCTATGCAAGTACTCGCCGTTAGCTAGACGAGAACACCCGGAGATAATATGCCTGATTGATTCTCCCGGCCGGTGGCATGCCCGACAGATGTCCACCGTGCCGTCTTTCACAATAAATCTCCGGTAATTGTTCGTCATCATAACTTCGTCCATAATTGCACAGACAAAACCTTCGGTTTCTCCAAAGAGATCACCGAAACGCAGCCAGGCTACGGACGCTGGTAGATCTACATCGGGCCCATGTAGGGCCCGGTAAAAGCGTCCGTGAAGCTCCTTACTCTGCCATACTTCCATGCGATCATTGGTGTCAAGCACTACTGGCTTGCGCCAGTTCTCTTTAGCCAAGGAGAGCGGGGTGAGGCCCTTGTCCACCGCGACTACATCTCGATGCATCCCCACGTCGGTCTCTAAGAAATATTCCCTGAGACTGCATATCTCGCGATTGTGGAGGGTCTTAGCGTTTAAAAAGCCTCGACCTCCACACTTTCGCGGGATATACAGCCTCATTACCGATGACCGTGGGTGATGCATTCGATTTGCAGTTAGCAGCGTACGGACCCACCTATCCAGGGCGTCAAGTTCCCCCCCCAGTGGGTTCCCGCATTGTCGAGGCGGGGGGGCTCAGTAGCCGTGGCTGCGCGAGCCACGGTGAAGCTAAGAGGGACCCAGGCGGGGGCCGCTCGTCCGGGCTGTGCGGTTTAGCCCGGAACGTAGCGGCCCACGGGTAGGTTGCGGTGCCGCTTGCGCGACATCGTGACCTACCTGAGGCGGGCCGCGATGTCCCCCGTGAGGGAGACATTGCGGCTGAGGACAGAGGCCGCGGCGGGAGGGGCTCTCCCTTCCTTCCGCGGCCTTTACGGGGCCGCCACCGTTAGATGGCGGACGCGGCGGGGCCGCAGGGGAAGAGGAGTGTTCGGTGTTTCGTTGCCGCTCTCCCTATCCTCTGCGGCCGTAGCTCCCCCAACGCGGGGGGCTTGCGGGGCCTGCCTTTTAGGCGGGCGTGGAGGCCAGCAGGCAACGGGTGCGGGGGCTCCGTTGCCTGTTTTGCACAGGCCTCCACCTTGAGGGACGGGAATGGCCAGGTGTTCCCGGCCATTCCCGTAGCCCCCCAACCTGGGGGGCATGCGGGGCCCGCCATACCACCTTGGCGGGCGTGCGCCGGGAGGGCCGTGGAAGTATTGAATTCCCATAGCCCTCCCATTACGGCGTTTGTAGGAACACCGCTGAGTTTTAGTGGGTATACTGTCCTTCCGACAGGGAGTCCCACATACCCCGTCTCGGTCCCCCGCGGGACGGGGATGCATAAAGCATTTCTCAGCGACAAAAAAAAAAAAAAAAAAAAAAAAAGGGCGTCAAGTTCGGTCTGAGTCCATTTGAGTATGCCGAAAGAGTACATCAAAACCGACATGACCCAACCGTTGAAGGCGCGCACCTTGTTTCCGCCTAATAAAAGACTATTGAATACTTTTTTCAGGCGGCCATAGAAGCGCTCTTTCAACGATTGCTTCATGTCAGTAACATTGATGCCCAACGCTTCCGACATACCCAAATACTTATAGGTTTCGGATGCGGAGAGGGCTCTAAGATTTGTGGAATCCGGGAGTTGTGTTCCCACGGATTCCACGATCTCCCCTCGCTTTACATGCATGACCGCACATTTGTCCACACCAAATTCCATTCTGATGGCGCTACTGAAAGTTTCAGTGATATTCAGTAGCTCCATCAGTTGCAAATTGTTGGGGGCAAAGAGTTTTAGGTCATCCATGTAGAGGAGGTGAGATATAACCTGACCACCTCTCCTCAGCCGATAGCCTAGACTTGAATCTTCCAACAGCGTGCTTAGAGGATTCAAGGCTAAGCAGAACCAAAGCGGACTCAAACTGTCGCCCTGGAATATGCCTCGCTCGATCCTTATCGACTCGCTATTCCTCTGGATATTTCGACATCCTGGATAGCGAAGGACCGTCCTCCATTGCCCCATACACGTCATCAGGAAGGTGCGCAGAGTTGTATCTACTTTATATAAGTCCAGCACCCTCATGAGCCATGTATGTGGCACGGAGTCATAAGCCTTCTTATAATCTATCCAACATGTCGACAGATCCTTTCGGGAACGACGAACCTGTTGGCTAATGGCCATATCAATGAGAAGTAGCTCCTTAGTACCGCGGGACCCATTCTTACATCCATTTTGAGAGACAGACATGACGGAGTTAGTGTCTATATGTTTATTAATTTTAGCTCTCAAAATGGATGTAAGAACTTTATAGACCGTCGGTAAACAAGTGATCGGTCTGTAATTTTTGGGATCCGCGGTACTACCTGATTTATGGAGCAGGTGGGTTATTCCTGTCGTTAGGAACTGGGGCAGCGACCCTGACTCTAAGGCTGACTGGAACTGGGATGCCAAGGGGGCGTGCGATCTTTGGAACCACTTTATCCAAAAGTTGTGCAGCCCGTCCCGCCCTGGAGATTTCCAGTTAGGCATCGGACGGACTGCACGAGCAATATCTTGGGGGCTGATGATAAGTGGCCCCATTTCTGGTATTAGTTCGCACGCTCGCTCGATCTTCCCAGTCCAATCACCTTCGATGTGATTGACAGGCACTGACCAGATGTTTTGCCAGAACGAACACATGGCGTCATCATCTGGTAGGTGCGTGTCAGTTACACCTTGATCCAGTCGCTCCCAATCCCTGTAAACCCACCTTTCATCGCTCTGGAATGTGCGATTCTGAGTGTACCGCTCCACTCTCCGCCTGTACCGACGAATACGGTTTGCCCATGCACAGATCTTCTGCTTCAGGAAGTCGATACGCTCTGTGACGCGGGACAAATAATCTCGAGAACTAATATCAGTCCCCTAGAATGCCCGCCTCACAAAGCGCATCACTCTAGGGCGAGTATTGCCCTCCCTGAAGCAGATTAGCTTGCCGATGAGTGCTCTAGTCTCCCCGATACGACGCTCAATCCTGCACTGCCAAGCTGGTACAGCTGGTTTTGGTCGTGTGGCTCTGTTACTGTCCGGTAATTTGACATGAGCTACACGACATGCTGCAACAGCCGCACAGTACAAGATTGAATGGGTATCGGTGAGGTCTTTGCTGTCGTTAAAGTAATTTGCCAGCTGCGAGTCTAGAGCACACACCAGCGCCTTGTTTTTCTTGTGCATGGGCAAACGAGGTAAACGTGGTCTGAGTCCAGGCGGAATAGATCGGTACTCACGGAAAGCATCCTCCAAAGCGCTCCTCAATCTTACATTGCACTGGGAGCTCACGGATATAGCCTCATCATCATCCTCTTCATCAACGCGGTTGGGTCGCGATGGAGAACTGGGTAAATTTTGCAGTTGCACCGCGACCAATGACGAAGCAGGCGTAACGTGGCTATTCCGTGATTCGAGGCGTAGTCGATCAAGTACAACGTCATCCAGCATATGGTTACGCTGGATGACCCGCACCTGATCCGACAGTCGTTGCGCCGACACGTTGACAGCTGGTTCAAGCACCTGAAACAGAGAGAGCATCCGACCACGGTACGCAGTCAAGTTACTTCCCCCCTCTGTAGCCCCAAAGTATCCGCGCATGACATTTTCATTGACAGTTTGTGTCCATCTCATGCGCTGCATTATTATTATTATAGTTTTGGTCCCAAACTAGGCACAGCCTTGAGTCTGTATCTGGGCACCATTTAATAACCACTTCGCAACAGATACGGTGTTGGCCATCAATTAGAGAATTTATTCCATTTTATTTGTATAATACATTAATACTAAACTTGCATATAATAATGAAATTTCGCTAGTGTCCTAGATAAACAACGTTTTATGAGAATAAGCTTTGACGAGCGCACAGAGCGGACGTGTTACTGTTTATTTTAATAGATTCAAAAAAAGGTCTTTAGCCAATTACGAACCTCACGGCAACTAATTACAACAACTTTTTGCAAAATCGAGCGCGAGTGACTTACACCGTAACTGTTTTTGAGTTTCGAGTAAAGAACGCGGCATCGACGCGGTAACCGCTCTTCACCCCCTTGAGTGACAAGGACGGAATATCTACTGCTGTATGTCCGCACCGTACGCACCTGACGGCGGCGCACACGCAACTCCCACGTGAGTAATTTCGTACATAGATCTACAATGAGCACACCACGCTCACCGCCTGGAGGTGGCATGTGTGCGGGACGTAGCGGATCTTATCCGAATTTGTCTGAGTCACATAAAGATACTCCACCACAGATTACTCTTCGTAATAAACGAAAATTACCCGACGATGATGAAGCGACCAAGTCTGATATTGCTGAAATAAAAAAGCAGATGGCTGAAATGCTGGAATTGCTAAAATCCTCCAAAAATGAACAAACTGAAAGTATAAATAAGCTCTCTGTAAATGTTGCTGCGATAAAAGCCGAGGTCGGTAGTATTAACAGTACTATACAAAATATTGTCTTGGAAAATAAAAAATTAAAAGACCAACTCTCGAAATTATCTATTGCTGCCGAAAATACAGAAAAGAAAGTGGAAGATCTCGAAGCCGATGTCAATAACTTGAAAAATATGCCACCTTCATCTTCTATCCAAACAACAACCACACATGATGAAATCTTCACCGAAATCGAAGAACGAAACTTCCGAGCCAAAAATATTATAGTTGTTGGAATCCCTGAATCCCAGAATGATACTGCAACCAGTCGGCAAGATTACGATAAGGCAGAAATACTGCGAATAACTGGGCTAGTACATAATGGCTGCGCTCAACCCACCGGAATATTTCGTCTTGGAAAATATAAGTCAGAGAAAACTCGTGCAATAAAAGTATGTTTCGCGTCTGAAGACACAGCAAAAAATATACTACGTAAGAGGAATAAGATTGACAAGGAACACATCAAAATATTTTCGGATCAAACCCCATATCAGCGGAAATACTTTCAAAATTTAAAAGAAGAGCTTCAGCAACGCACCTTAAATGGAGAAAGTGGTCTTAATATCAAGTATATAAAGGGCATACCCAAAATAGTCACATCTAAGGAAACGCAAGAAACAGCAACAAAGGAAACTCCAAAAAACTAACGCCATCCAAAGAGAAAATAACATACCAAATAACCAACAATTACTCAGATGTTATTTTTACAAAAAAATCTCTGAAATGTTTTTATGCCAACGTTCGCAGTGTTGTCAAACCTGGAAAATTCGATGAGCTTAGATGTATTATCGCTTCCCTACAAGTAACTATACATATTATTATACTTTCGGAAACTTGGATTAAGAGTGAAGATGAGGCAAAAATGATCCAGATACCCTCCTATACCCATTACTATAACTATAGACAAAATAAAAGGGGAGGCGGGGTATCAATATTTGTGCACAACAATCTCAAACATCACCTTGTTGAAGAACAATGCGTGGATGATACTCATTATCTCTGGGTATACGTGAAAAAATTTTCGGTAAATATCGGTGCTATCTATAAGCCCAATAAAATGAATATGGACAACTTTCTCGAGACATATTCACAACAATTACACAAATTGAAACGAACAATAGTCTTTGGCGATTACAACCTAGACTTACTCGATCCGGACTTAGCAACACGCAAGTATAAGAACACTTTAAAAGAGAATAACTACAAAATCCTGAACAAAATAAGTCCAAAACACTGTACCCGCGAAACAACCACAACCAAGACATTGTTAGACCATGTTTCTTGTAACCTAAGCGAAAATAATTTTCATCTTGTCACTATGGAATCTCCAATGTCTGACCACAAACAATTACTTTTAGAGATAAAGCAATACCAACCACCACCTATCATAAAACAGAAATACAACGCTGTCGATTTCAATAAACTTTATCGATGCCTGACTGAATATCCTAAAAATCATGAAGACGTAGAGTATGGTAAATTGGCAGGCAAATTACAATCCTGTTTAAATAAGTGCAGAATCACAAAATTTAAACTTCTGAATCCTCCGCGGCAAGACTGGATTAAAAAAAAGCTATTAGAAGAGATAAATAACAAGAACATACTATGGCAAAAATATAAAACAAATGCTACGGATCCGGAATTAAAAGCAGAGTATGAACATATAAAAGCCAAAGTGTCACACAGCATAAGAAAAGCGAAAAGTGATTACTACCTAAAGAGGTTTGAAGAAAATTCAAGTAAACCACGAAAAATGTGGCGACTTATAAACGATTTGTCCAAAAACAAACTCCATGACAGAACTGGACCGGACAAACTTGAAACAGCAGCTGGTACTATTACGGACCAAAAAGAAATATGTGAAAGTTTTAACTCATACTTTTCGACTATTGGCTCAACCCTAGCAAATATGATTTCTGAAAAATCAAAAGTATGTCAAATTTTAGAAGAGTGTAGACTAACTGATAAAACAGAATTGCATTCTCTGGAACCAGCAACTACGAAGGAAGTGATTACCATAATTAAAAATTTGGACTGCAATACTGCATCTGGCATTGATGGTATTAGTACAAAATCAATTAAATGCGTACAAGACATTATTGCCACGGAACTAACAGTCTGCATAAATTATCATATGGCACGAGGTACTTTTCCCAACGAGTTAAAAGTTGCAAAAGTTGTACCAATCCATAAATCCGGAAGTAAATTTGACCCGTGCAATTACCGCCCTATATCAGTTCTCCCGGTGATTTCTAAGGTTTTTGAGAAGACTCTTTATAACCGATTAGACTCATTCCTTAATTCAAAAGGTTTCTTTTACCGTAAACAGTATGGATTTAGACCTCAATCAAATACTCTCGCTGCTACAATTGACCTTGTAACCAAAATGAAAAATAAAATTGATCAAAAACAAGTAGCCTTAGGTATATTTATTGATCTTAAAAAAGCCTTTGACACCATCAGTCATGACAAATTATTACAAAAACTGGAACTCACCGGTGTTACAGGCAAAGCACTTGAAATTTTTAAATCATATATGGAAAACCGTAGACAAATAGTAAAAATAGGTAAATATGAAAGCAATCCCTGTGTCCTGAATTTTGGCGTCCCCCAGGGATCAATATTGGGCCCCCTCATGTTCCTTATTTATATTAACAGTATCAGTGAATTGGGTCTCAAAGGAGACATCTCCCTTTATGCAGACGACACAAGTCTCTTTTACTTTGGACACTCAGTCGAAGCTATAATAGCCGACGCTCAAAATGATCTTAATCTGTTGAATGAGTGGTTTCAGTCAAATCTCTTAACTATTAATATTACAAAAACAAATTATGTAATGTTTGCAGCAAAAAATAAAAAAATAAATGATAATTTTGA
The DNA here is from genome assembly GCA_945859715.1 of Apamea sordens. NCBI lineage: Eukaryota > Metazoa > Arthropoda > Insecta > Lepidoptera > Noctuidae > Apamea > Apamea sordens. The sequence continues at coordinate 12,945,319 of OX243987.1, forward strand.
ACTTAAAATAGACGGCCAACTACTTGAACGAAAACCAAAAGAAAAATATCTCGGACTTATCTTAGATAGTAACCTAACCTGGAAACCACACCTAGAAAAAATTAAACTTAAACTAAGTCCACTCACAGGGGCACTACGCAATATAACAAACTGTCTCCCTCGAAAAGTGCGATATCTTATCTATAATTCTTTGGTTAAGCCTCATATCGACTACCTCATTGAAATCTGGGGTACTGCAGCGAAGACTAATATAGATCCAATTCAACGAGTTCATAATAGATTAATTAAAATTTTATTTAACTATAAATTTCTGACACCAACTGAAAAGATATACGAGGAAACAAAAATAATGAATATAAAACAAACGTACATATACTACACATGTATCCTAATACGTAAAATATTAAATAAGGAAATCCATTCCAATATAAGATTTGTAACAAAACAGCAAACACGAAAGATTAACTTAAGACGTGCTAGTTACTTAGTGACCCGCCCTCCTAGAACTAACTATGGAAGAAGAAATTTGGAGTTTGAGGGTGTTACTATTTATAATAAATTACCATCAGTAATAAAAGAAGAACAAAGTTATGCGCGGTTCAAAAAGCTACTAAAGACTCACACAATTAATACATACAAATAAGTGAAGAAAAATTGATGTTATACATATAAATATATTACATAAATAAAATCGCACACTAAACAAATCGCAAATTAAACACTTTATATAGATTAGCGATATACCTCTAAATTAAAAAAATGCATTGGCACACAATTAATACATACAAATAAGTGAAGAAAAAAAAAAAAAAAAAAAAAAAAAAAAAATCTGATGTTATATAAATATATTATATAAATAAAATTACACACATTATATACATTAGCCTCCTAAATAAATAAAATTACACACATTATATACTTATACCTCTAAATTAAAAAAAAAAAAAAAAAAAAATACATTAGTAATTACTTAAATTAACAAATAAAATTCAGAAATATATAAATAGCCTTATAATAACAATAAAATAGCCTTATAATAACAAACTTGTTAATGACAGACTATGCCATCAATGCCACATCTAGTAAAAATCAAATTTATACATCCATGTTGCGCTTGGTTAACTTACGATCCAGTCTATGTTATCTGTTTACCCTCATTTTTATTTTTTATTTTACTTTTTTTGATATTTGTACGTAACATCTGTGCGCTCTAATTATTAATCTTAGTTTTAGATATTGTTTCTCAGTAAGTGAATTATGTATGCAATTCTTATGAGAAATAAAGTTGTTCTTAAACCTAAAACAACGTTTTATGAAGGAACCTAGAAAATGAGGTTATTATAATCACGCCTCTTCCGGAGCGATAAGATAACCATACCCAAACAAACGGATTAAAAATGGTCCAGAATCGAACTAACTTAATTTCAGAACTCATCATCTATCTAGCCTTTTCCCAACTCTGTTGGGGTCGGCTTCCAGTTTAAGCGTATGCAGCTGAATACCAGTATTTTATATGGACCGACTGCCTATCTGACCTCCTAATACGATACCCCTTGGTAAGACTGGTTGATGATAGACTTTCGGGCTTCTGACTACCCGTGACGACTGTCAAAGATCCACGAATCACAGCCGGGAATTAATGTACGTAAACGGGCTTAATGTGCTTTTCGAGGCTCGGAGGGTCTCGGTATGTAAAAATAGTCACCCATACACAGACCAACCGGGGTAGGCGTAGCTTAACCTGATCGATCGACCTGTGCGGCTGTTATGATTTAGCCACGGGCCCCTCCTAAACTTCAGAACTAATAGGGAAAATTGTTTGTAAGAGTAATAATATCCCTGGACATAATAGCTAGGCAGCAGTCAGCAGAGTTAATCTCTGGAATTTCTGATCTGATTACAAAAAATATTTCACTGATAGAAAGCTTCACAATTGCCGAGTGCCATAGGGTGTGTTTCATCCACGCGGACGAAGTCGCGGTCAGAAGATAGTATCACGTTTAGTAGATTGCATTTAGCTACACTATTTTTACACGTACAGTATGAGTAAGATCGATGGAGTGCGTCATTTTGATGCATATAAATAACTAGCTTTTGCCCGCGACTTCGTTCGCGTGGAATAGTGACTTCACCAATAGATGACACCGACTCTTGACCAATAGATGGCGCTGTATGTCCGGAATAAATTTTATTTTTTATTTTATTTTTTAATTTTTTGTAATAAAAACTATCCTATGTCCATTCTCAAGTTCCAAACTATGTCTGTACCAAATTTCACACAAATCGGTTCAGTAGTTTAGGCGTGAAGCAAAGACAGACAGACAGACAGACAGAGTTACTTTCGCATTTATAATATTAGTTTGGACTAGCTGCACCCCGCGGCTTCTCCCGTATAAGTCTCGATCCCATCGGAATATCAGGATAAAAAGTATCCCATGTCCTTATCCAGATCATGGTGTACCTATGTGCCAAATTTCATCCAAATACGTTCAGCCGTTTTAGCATGAAAGCGTAACAAACAAACATGCAAAAAAGCAAATCTTTTCTCTTCATAATATTCATTTAGTAGAAAGAAAATACATTTATTTCCAGTTAATGTGACGCATAAGGAAGAAAATTTCAAGTACAAAAACACAATAAGAACAAGCTGGGGGAAAAATGCGTCACATCCACCACATAAATAACGCATATCAATACCACGATGATCGCATTCACTAGCCTGGAACCATAATAGCCTGACTCAACTCTATTTTGTTTTGTTGTTACTATTTTCCTTTCATAATTATACTACTTTTTTTTATCGTGGAGAAATGCTCATGCATTCTGCACTGCCACGGGGAGATAGTGCAGTTATGTGGGACTCTAATCCACTAAAATTCCACGGTGTCCTCCTTTGCGCTTACGGCGGGAACACGGGCACGTGTAGCACTCATCCGTGAACCCGCCGCGGCTGTCTGTTACCGGACCCTCCTCTGGGGAGTACTCCCCGTCACCGGCGCATTAGAACACATAGCACGCCGTGACCACCCCAGGGACCAAACCAGCACATGGGCGCCAGACGACCCCGTCTTTGGGCACCCTTGGTCCCCCTGCGATGGGTCAGGTCATTGGCCCCGCCGCCTGACAATTTTCGGCCACAGAGGATAGGGAGAGCGGCCAACGTCATGCTAAAACTACTATGCTACTGTACTGTCGCTCCATGTAAAATACTGGTATTCAGCTGCATCCGGTTAGGTTGGAAGCCGACCCAAACGTAGTTGGGAAAAGGCTCGGCAGATGATGATGAATTATGCTACTGTTGACTAATGGTTTTCCATACTCAGTTGCCACCACCACTATCCAGCCAGCTGGATTGCAATAGTCGAATATGTTGGATTGGGACTCGATATTTTATACGTCAAAATCGTGCCGACATGCACAGTAACGAGCACTAATATTTCAACACTTGAGAATTTGAGAAAAAATTAAATACGACACATTGCATAAACTTATGGGTTCGAGAATACTATGTTCATATCGAAATAAATTATCATTAAATAATAAAGGAGTAAATCGCTTTTGAATAAAGCCAAGTGTATACATACTTATACTCATGACTGTACAATGAGCCACAAAAAGTTCTATACATAGACAAGAATTCATTTAATTCGAAATTGTTGGAGACAATTTCTTCTTTGTTCCATAATATTGTATCAATGTGACTAACATATTGTAACATAAATAAAATTACACATTGATACTTAATTGTAGCTACACATATAAACTACTTATATTATGGAACACAAATTGTATACAGTCAAAATTATTTCATGTCTATTTATACATCTTTTTGGGGCTGACTGTACTAGTGATGGGTGGTGCCTAAAATTGATTTACATCATCTCAAAGACCTCATTTTACATATTACTTAAATCTTGACCAAAATTCCAAATGAAACCTTACTTCGCGTATTGAACATACATAATTATGTGTAAACCAAACACGTGTAGGGTAGGGCGGGCGTTTTGGGGGACTGTCTTATGTAATTTTGACGTTCAAAAAGTGCTGATTCTCAGCCTCATCATAATCAGCTTATATTCTCAGCCTAGTTTGACTAAATGACATTTGATTTTGATACAACTAACCTGTATGAGGTTTGAGCAGCGCCTGGAGATGCTGCGCATGGTCGCTAGGACCCGCGGGCTCGTCCTGGCACGCCTCCCGCATGAACACCACACTCTTGCCTGTTGCAAGGATCTGAGCCGCCTGCTCGCGAGACATGAAGGACGGCACCATCCATTCCCTAATATCATCAAGAGTTATACTTTGTAGTACAGTCACGAGCATAAATACAACACTTAGCCCAGGTTCGCAATGGCGTATTTTTAACGCGGCGATTTTTTTTCGCGCACTGGATTTTCAACTCTCGGCTTAGCGACGAGAGTTGAAAATCCAGCAGTGTGTTTTTCTGACGCTCTCGGATGCGTTCTGCTCGATTCTTAATTCTCGTCTCAATACCGAGAGTTGAAAATTCAGTGCGCGACAAAAATACGCCCGTACGCACCTGGGCTTACACGAGATTCAAAAGCAATTTTCTCCTAGTGATATAAATATAATGGTGTAACTTAAATAGTATTATCGAAATTAAAAATTATTATGAAGTAGGTATGTTCTGTAAGTGGCGATCGTTATTTCACGAGTAAATCACTTTTGAACGTTGCGTAGGTGTAGGGTATTTATGCTCGTGACTGTGCAATAAAGCCTGTGCGGTTGCTAAAAGGGTGATAAAGGGTACGTTGTCGTAGGTGATTATCTATCCCCTACGACCGCTATTATCCGATACGCTATTAGATAATCGGCTATGCTTTCATAATATCAAAATATTTTGTTTCACATAAACCTACATGGGCACTTAGAATTGGCAACTAGGCTAGGTGCACGGTTCCAATTGGTTGTTTCCTATGGGGAAAGTACCCGTGGAGTATCTTGCCGGCTCGCAAAAAACTCCATGAGTACTCTTTTTAAAAATTTATTTATTTAATTGGCTTTAACAGTGTTTTTAAATTACAGTGTCAATACGTATGGGTATGGACCTTTGTCGCGCTATGAAGCAGAAGGCAAAACTAACTAACTAGCCTGTACTGTCCCACTGCAAAGGCTAAGGCCTCGCTTTCCCTTCTCTAAAGGACTGGCCGGCACTAGCAAAAGACAGAAGAATTGTGTGGAAAAGTAGCAAAAGTTACTCAAAATTCAATTAATAGAGCACAGTAAATAATCGTCCACTAAATACCTGACTCTGTACTTGTCATGCCACATTCTATCGATGGGCACTCCACTTCTGCTCTCAATAAAGAACTCGTTGTATCGATCGTCAATTTCCCCTGCAAACAAAAGATGGCTATTACTATCTTGTCTCATTCCGTTGAATTCTAATTGATAGGCTCCATTTTTGATTTGGCATAACATACAAGTCATGGTCGGCTCCTATATTTGAATTAAGAATTCGAGATAATTTTAAAGTTATGGAACAACAAACTGAAAGAAATACTTAACAAAGTTCAAATTCCATTGCAACCAAAAACTTATTAGGACTATTTTTTTTTTACAAATGGTCACTCAAAAATCAACTTAGAATACATTTCACTAAAGTAGATAACTGGTTAAGATGCGATGGAATGTAAATTATCTGCTCTTAAAGCTATATGTTATAGAATCCTATGTGATCAACTCACCGTGTATGAGCCAGCGAGTGAGCATCAGTAGCAGAGGGTACGTGAGCGCGGTGAGCAGTCGACGCGCCAACATCGCGACACGCTCGTCTCCGTGTCGGACAAACCTGTGCACGCATGACGCGAGCTCGCCACCTGCACGACAAGATATGAAAAGACTATATAAAATAAACATCGATACAAGCTGATTATGCCCGCATTTAAGCCCGATTTACACGCTGCGATTTATTTGCCTGTGGCATACCATACGAAACCGAAAACATCGTGAGAAAACTGGTATGTCCTAGCCGCACTGGGCCGGCGGTGGATTACGGCCCTCTCATCTGATTACTCTTACACCACAAGTTGAAGAAACAATCAAAGTTGAATCGTCTCAGCAGTGCTTTAGACAATACAGGTCATTTGTAGTTTCAATTTTATTGTTTGCCACAGGCAAGATGGGGCTTAATTCTTAAATTACAAGGGTACCTTTCTTATGGTGAGCAGCATGTGCGATATTGGCGAGCCATGTGAGTCGATGCAACGGCTCCTGTGCCCACACGCACACTCTACGTAAGGTGCCGCCACCACCGTCGCCTTCACAAGCCTAGTAACATGCACATTATATTATTTCTTAACATTTTACAACTATTAACACAAAGTTAAATAATATAATTGAGAGAAATTAATCATAATTTTTATGTTAAACATACCTGTGACTGTAGTAGAGCCACGCTGCGATAATATTCGGTAAGTTCATCTCTGATTGATGCCACAAGTCCTTCTCCCATTAGGCCTGAAGAAAATAAACAAAGGTAAGATTCTATAAAATTATAAACTAGCACTCTCATCTTGCTATGATAAGCAGGAAGAGCAGTCTGAAGGTGAAACCACATGACATCAACAGTTCATATTTGATAAATACCTTTCCAATACCTTACAAAATTGAGCAAGACGACCAGATTGGTTTCATCGCTAGACCATCAACTATTGTTTGAGGCGATCAATGTCGACTGATAGGCGTTCAACCGTAGTCTAGTAGCACTTGTTTGGAGTATATAACCAAGACTTACCCTGCGGCATGAGTCCAGAAGCCGGGTCGATAAATTCCTTGAGACGGTCGTGCAAGAAGCCAAGATGTGCGATGCGCGCGTGCAACGCTTGCTGCGGGCGCGGCACGATGCTAGATACGCGTGACCGCACGCCCGTCGCAGCGAGCACTGCATCACGCACGCACGTGCGCTCGTTCCCTCTATCTGAGATATTTTGCATACTGATTTGTATAACATAACATGTAAAATGTAGGTATACTGTAGGTACACCTCTGCCTCTGCTAACCTAACCCGTCGGGGATTATAGGCGTGACGTTAAGTGTTATTTACATGTTTTGTATACTTTGGCTTATGTAGTTGGGATAAATTTAACTGTTTTGCTCAAAATATTTTCACCTCATCGTGCTAGCCTTTTCCCAAATATGTTGGGGTTGGCTTCCAGTCTAACCGGATGCCGCTCTGACTGCTATGAATACCAGTATTTTACATAGAGCGGGAGGGGGCTGCCTAACGATTGTTTCACCTATAGATAGATTTATAGTATGGTTGATGTCATGTTTTGCATTATCTGTATGCAAAAGGTTCTGTTGTGCCTTGCGAAAATCTATATATATAAAATTCAAAGTCCTGACTGACTGACTGACTGATAGATCAACGCACAGCCTAAACCGCTGGTCCTAGAGACATGAAATTTGGAGGGTGTGTTCTTCGTAAAGAGTAGGCATCCACTAAGAAAGGATTTTTCGAAATTCCACCCCTAAGAGGGTGAAAAGGGGGGAATTCGTTTGTATGAAAAATCTTATATCATGAGTTAATAAACTTGAAACTTGGCACGAATACTTATCTAAATAAATTATGAAGATTGTCATTTTTTTTTCTTCTAAACTACCCCCTAAGAAGGGATTGGGGGGTTTCAAAGTTTGTATGGAAGAATTTTAGCGCGCACTCCGATTTACTCGAAACTCAGTATTTATACCTAATATTGAAAGTAAAGAATAATGTGTATCAGGGTTTTTTGAAAATCTACCCCTGACGGGCTGAAATGGGGTAAAAAATTTTCAGGGGAGGATTTTACAGCATGGCTTGATTAACTCGAAAATTAGTATAAATAATCTTTCAGTCAAGTTATGATTACATCTCAAACGATTTTTTTTTAATTCCACCCCTGTGGGGGTGAAAAGCGGGGATACAGTTTATATGAAAAATCTTCTTCATTAGGTTAATAAACTTGAAACTTTTCAAGAATACTCGCCTAAATAAGTAATAAAGTTTATCATTACAAGTTTTTCCAAACTACCCCTTAAAGGGGGATATAGGGGTGTTGAAGTTTATGTGGAATAATTTAAATGTGCGATCCGATTAACTCGAAACTCAGTGTTTATACTTAAGACCAAAAATAAAGAGTAACATGTATCAGGGTTTTTCGAAAATCTACCCCTACCTGGTTGAAAAGGGGTAATTAATTTTACAAGGGAGGATTATAATGCGTGGCTTGATTAACTCGAAAATTGGTATAAATAATCTTTGAATCAAGTTATGAATAATTCCAAATGACTTTTCGAAATTCCACCCCTGTGGGGGTGAAAAGCGGGGATACAGCTTATATGCAAAATCTTATTCATTTAGTTAATAAACTTGAAACTTGGCACGAATACTTATCTAAATAAATTATGAAGATTGTCAGTTTTTTTTTTCTTCTAAACTACCCCCTAATAAGGGATTGGGGGGTTTCAAAGTTTGTATGGAAGAATTTTAGTGCGCAGTCCGATTTACTCGAAACTCAGTATTTATACCTAATATTGAAAGTAAAGAATAATGTGTATCAGGGTTTTTTGAAAATCTACTCCTGACGGGCTGAAATGGGGTAGTAAATTTTTCAGGGGAGGATTTTACTGCGTGGCTTGATTAACTCGAAAATTGGTATAAATAATCTTTGAATCCAGTTTTTACGATTTTTCAAAATTCCACTCCTGTGGGGATGAAAAGCGGGGGATACAGTTTATATGACAAATATTATTCATTTAGTTAATAAACTTGAAACTTGTCAAGAATACTTGCCTAAAGTAAGTAATAAAGTTTATCATTATAAGTTTTTCAAAACTACCCCTCAAAGGGGGATATAGGGGTGTTAAGTTTGTTTGGAAGAAATTGAATGCGCGGTCCGAGTAACTCGAAACTCTATTGATACTTTTGACAGAAAATAATTAATAATAAGTATGTAAAGTTGTCGAAAATTTACCACTGGCGGGACAAAAAGGGGTAATTCAGTTTTTAAGAGCAGGATTTGAACTTGAAACTGTATGTTACATTTTCACGCCTAAACCACTGAGCTTCTGATTTGGCATAGAGATAGATGGCATCCTGGGGAAGCACATACATTTTATCCTGTTAGCACGTTCCCGTGGGATAATTTCCGACATCCACGCGGGCGAAGCCGCGGGCAGAAGCTAGTGGTTAATACAGGAGAGCTTCTACACTGTTTAAAGATTTTTTGAATAAAAGCACATGCCGATTTGGTGTCCACTAAGATACTGGTATACCATATTTCAGACAAATAAATGATTTATTATTATTATTAATATATCAACTGTGGACTTTGGTGTAAATGTACTTGTAAAGATTTATTGAATAACTGTTATAAGGCTATTCTAAAATTTAGTAAGAAAAGGGAGAATTGGTTTATTGTGTTGTTTCACTTGAAGTCTATTTTTACAGTAAGTAATAAAAACATTGATCCTTTACCGGGGGTTTGTAATGCTACAGCCATGCTGCTGTTGTTAGATGGCAGGCTCTGATTGGAGCCCTGATGTTTAGCCGCATGGCTGCCCCAGCTCGCAGAGCCAACAGTGCTCTTACTTGTGCTTGAACCAGGGCCGCATATACCTGTGGCTGACTTCTGAAATGACAAATATAATATAATAATAATAATATACCTGGACAATTAACACAGCGCCATCTAGTCCCAAGCTAAGCAACCTAATGCTTGTGTTATGGTAACAAGGTGGCTGATAAACTACTTATATACATTTTTTTTTGTAAATACATACATAGTATAGATAGAAAAACACCCAGACTCGGAACAAATACATGTAGGTCATACAAATATTTGTTCCGTGCGGGAATCGAACCCGCGACACGCAGCGCAGCAGTCAATCGCTTAACCACTGCGCCAACCGTGCCGTCAAAAATATTAAATAATAAATATTATACATCATTTTAGTTTGTAAAAGGAAATCCAGTCCAACAAATTATTCAAATATTAGTGTGATTCATTTAATTTTTAGTTTTATTTGGAAAAGGATTGTATTAAATTGTACTTATTTCCAGCTACAGCCAGAGTAGTGACAAACAGTTTTGGATTCAAAACAATAATTATTTATTAGCACAATACAGTTTGATTGAATAGCAATCCAAATTAAATTAATACAAGATAATAATAATCATTTTGTGTAAGGCAACAAAAAATCGCATCTTAAAAAAAAGACCAAGTTTATTTAATTGCTCACAGTAGTAGCAAGTTGCGGTATTGGGAACAGTTGCTGAGTAGATTCCGATTGCTTCGGTGCGTCGGAGAGGGCCAGCAGTAGAGACAGGACTGATACACGCTGCTTCAAAATAAACTGCAACAAAAATCCATTCAAATGTAACATCACTTTAATGGCTGAACACTTTCAAACATATTATATTATGCATGTTTTCTTGTACATTTTGCATATAATTTTATTTTAAAAACAAGTTTACATTATTTCTTTTTATTATTTTTATAGTGTCTGCTTGTAATGTCAAAATAACAGCTTCTGACTAAATGGATATTAAATTTAAATCTAGTATACATACTTGGAATGGGAGTAAAAATTTATAGCAAACTACCAAACTGTATTAAAAGTATTTCAGCCACCAATATATTTAAGCTAAAGCGCAAGGAATTCTTGATAGGTAAAGCGTACTACACAATAAATGATTTTTTAACCGACTTCTAAAATAGGAGGAGGTTCTCATGTGTGGGTGAGGTGTGTTTGTATTTTTTTTATTTTTTTATATTTGTTCGCGCATACCTTCGCCGCTTGCCAACCGATTTGAAAAATTATTTTTTTGTTGGAAAGGGTATACTTCCCAAATGGTCCCATAGAAATTTCGACAAGATCTGATGATGAGTTTCGGAGACAGACCACGGAACTCTTCAATAAATGCCAGCATATCAACGGCTATTGCTGCTATCGCTTATGTATGTATTGTTTAAGCAATCACACAACATAACGTCACGCCTGTACTCTCTAAAGGGGTATGCAGTTGTGTTCAGTATACCACGGTACACCCTCATTTCTGTCAAAGTTGTTATTGGGGTACCTAAGTATATTTTACGAATTTGTGTGGGGTAGGTACAACTAAAAAGTGAAAATTAAAAACTTTTTTGAAAAAAAAAACAAGTTTTCCAAAAACGACACAACAAAGTGAAAAATAACTTTAATTTCGGAAGTCAAACAACGAAAATGCGAACTCAACGACACCAACTTCTGGAATTAAAGTTATTTTTCACTTTGTAGTGTCGTTTTTGGAAGTCAGTTGTTTTTTTTTCAAAAAAGTTTTTTAATGACAAATACATGGGTTAATGTATTGTGTTCAATTGATAATGTATGACTATTGCATGTATGAGTTTTTATTTTAATGTATAATTTGAGAAATGTATAAATATTTTTAATGTATAATTTGACTAAAGCATATTAATGTTTATAATATTTTTAAGGTATAATTTGACTAAAGCATATTAATGTTTATAATATTTTTAAGGTATCATTTGATTAATGCAAAGAGTGACTAGACCAACTGTAAGAAATTAAGAATGCTTATAATAATAATAACATAATAAAATATTGTACACCATATAGGTATGTTACAGTGCTACTATTATAATAACTATGAGATCTTTTTCTACATGTAACAAACAATAAACGTATTTGAATTTGATATTATAAAGAGTAACTGAGGCTATTGTTATTTTAGAAAGAGTTTAATAAAGAAGCACATTATTGTTAGGCATAGGCACAGTTAGTATTTTAATATTTAATAATATATAATTTGTCCTTACTTACAGCACTTTTAAGTTTTGAATAATATTCATTGAATTTGTCTGAGTCTCTGACACTGGTAAGTCTTGCTTGGATCTTCTGGCACAGCAGTCTCTCATCCTGAACAGTGCGACTTTTGTCTCCAGTGGAAGATAAATATGACACAGCCAGCTCATATGCTCCATCTATACAATCAAGTAATCATGCACAACTTATTTCTGATTAACAACTTTCTAATACAGACTGATTTACATGGTGCAATGTAATTGAAAGTTAAATGCTTTATGAAAAGTTGCAATTGATTGAATTGATCATTCAATTTTATTGGATGAAACAGGCAAGAATCTTGCAATGTGTAAATGAGGCTTAACCATCTAACATTTAAGAATGCCCGAAGGGGGTCACGGAAGTGAATAAAAATAATTCAGAATACTTTCCTTTTTGTTTGCAAGGTATCAAAGTTCTAAAGTAATCATGTAAGTTATACATGAAAAAAAAAATCTAAAAATACTCTCAAAACATTAAAATTATACACAAATTGTTGCTAAATCGTATCTTTTATGACATTCGCATGGAAAAATGTATCAAAAACAATACGTTGTAGTTTGAAAATAGAATTTACCTGGATCTAGTGACAATCCTGAACACAATTTTTGAAGTAGTCCAGAGAGATTATTTGAAGACAAGTCCATTTTAATTCAATATTTTTTCATCTACGTAAGAAGACGATGATTTTTATTCTAAATAGTTACGGTTTGCAGTAATAAAATACTACGAGCATCACAATGTTTACAAAGCAATTTTCATAATATTAAAAACCTGTAAGTTTTGAGGTTGAGATTTCTTGCGAATTCTCTAGCAGTGGATCTGATAATTTAAATTATCCAAATTGGTCCTTGATAAAAACGATATTTATGGATCAAGAACAGGAAAAATTTACTAATTCGTATGAACTAGGTAATTAATTAAAACGATCAAATCAAACGAGAATTGAGTTTGTCAATTCGGTTTGACTGACAGATTGTTTTAATGTTACCATTTTAGGATTCATTTAAACCCATTGAGATAGGAAAAAACATGGAGATGCCGCGTTATTCTATACATACATTTGCTTATACAAATATGAGTGAAATATGATTCAGAATTTGAAATATCGTTATGTCTCATTCTTTCTAGTGAGATAATCTCATTTGATAAAAGAGACAACTATATTTTAAGTTGTTGCTAATTATGGCAACATTTTGTCTTGACGTAGTGACAGTTGTAGGTAAGTGCCGTAGCAGCCATCTTGAGTGACGAGTTTCGTGGTAGTTTTGCTGTCAAATGGCTGTTTGTTTTTTGTATTATTGAGATTTGCGAGAAAATTACGAGGATTTTACCTTTTAAAACTGCATGTAAATGTTGGAAAACAGAAGTTCAACATGCCTGTGTGTTGTATTGTGAAGTGTGGTGCAAGAAAGAATGAAAATCAACCTCAATTGTAGTTGCACAGGTTAGTAGCCGGTTTTCATGCATTAATACATACAATAATACACAATCGATGATACAATTGTAACGCGATCATGAATTTATGGCTAAAGTATTGATATTTGGGTTAATTTCCATATAACAGGCCTTTTTATTATATTTGTTAATTCATTCGTTTGTTTACAAACAGATGTCATAATGGAATAGTGTTGTACCGTTGCCGACTTACCGTAATAGTTTCCGAAACTAGTTCCTCCGCTGAAACGATATCTGTATATTCTGCGATGTTAACATAAATAATCTTGCGTCTTATTCGGTCCGAGTGACCTAGCTAGGTCCGGCCTGTGGTTCACACTTCACAGCACCAAAATCCATCGTGATCCAAACGTGATAACTAGTAAAACTCGTATATAGTATCGTTACTCGTTATAGTAACAACGAGATAACAGTTGTTCCTTGATTGACACAACCCTAGCAATGGCAGCCATTTTATGCGACAATATGAGTTGTAGGTATGCACCCTTTTTTTGTAGGTATTTCCAGTCCATACTTTTCTATGTCAATGTTTAAACCATTGAGATAGGAAAAACATGGAGATGCCGCATTATTCTATACATACATTTACTTATACAAATATGAGTGAAATATGATTCAGAATTTGAAATATCGTTATGTCTCATTCTTTCTAGTGAGATAATCTTATTTGATAAAAGAGACAACTATATTTTAAGTTGTTGCTAATTATGGTAACATTTTGTCTTGACGTAGTGACAGCTGTAGGTAAGTGCCGTAGCATCCCATCACCATCTTATGCGACGAGTTTCGTGGTAGTTTAGCTGTCAAATGGTTGTTTGTTTTTTGTATTATTGAGATTTGCGAGAAAATTAAGAGGATTTTACCTTTTAAAACTGCATGTAAATGTTGGAAAACAGAAGTTCAACATGCCTGTGTGTTGTATTGTGAAGTTTGGTGCAAGAAAGAATGAAAATCAACCTCAATTGTCTTTGCACAGGTTAATAGCCGGTTTTCATGCAATAATACATACAATAATACACAATCGATGATACAATTGTAACGCGATCATGAATTTATGGCTAAAGTATTGATGTGTGGGTTAATTTCCATATAACAGGCCTTTTTATTATATTTGTTAATTCATTCGTTTGTTTACAAACAGATGTCATAATGGAATAGTGTTGTACCTAACGTTGCCGACTTACCGTAATAGTTTCCGAAACTAGTTCCTCCGCTGAAACGATAAGTATCCGTATATTCTGCGATGTTAACATAAATAATCTTGCGTCTTATGGTCCGAGTGACCTAGCTAGGTCCGGCCTGTGGTTCACACTTCACAGCACCAAAATCCATCGTGATCCAAACGTGATAACTAATAAAACTCGTATGTAGTATCGTTACTCGTTATAGTAACAACGAGATAACAGTTATTCCTTGATTGACACAACCCTAGCAATGGCAGCCATTTTATGAGACAAGATGAGTTGTAGGTATGCACCCTTTTTTTGTAGGTATTTCCAGTCCATACTTTTCTATGTCAATGATTTTAACCATTGTGCACAGATAACTATTTACTGGGTGTGAAACTCGCAAAAAAAGAAAAAGTTCCTTAATCCGTCAGTCACCCTGTCACTGACGGATTAAGGGACGGCAGGCACTCCTGCCGTCCCTTAATCCGTCAGTGTCAGCGAGCTCGAAATCCACTGATTTCAAGATCGCTTTAGCCGCTCTCTTATTCCTAAAATTTGGGGGGCTAGTCCGCCACTGTACCCTGTACAATACGAGGTCAGCTAAAACTGGAAATGTTTAGCTTGATGTATAGCCGTGTATACATATTTGGACTTACAATAAGCGACATGTAACGCTATTTCGATACCTGTCCCTTATTGCAAGTCTTTGTATAACATTTTCCAGTGTGATATAAGGCAATCTGTAGTACTATTTTGCGGCCACACACATGCTATATTTTTTTCTTTATTCGCAATAAGCGCACTTCTAATAACCGTAATTTTCTCTTTTGAACTTATTGCTGGTATACTATGAATCCCCACTACTATTATAACAAGAGGTTGCCTTACCTGGTCGGCGCGCGTGGGTTGCAGGAGCACTACTAGGAGGAGGTACTAGGTCTGCCGTCCCACCCTGTATGATTATGGTAATTTACTTCTCGACAGCTAGCAGCTTTGGACTCAGTGGTGAGGCGTACGAAGAGGATAATTGGTGATCCAGATTTGGTTAAGACCAATCTACAAAGCCTGGAGTACAGGCGTAAGGTAGCCAGCCTTTCGGTATTCTACAGGATGCATTCTGGAGAGTGTGCGCGGGAATTACATGACTTAATTCCGCCATCACCGTTGTAACATCGGACAATCCGTCGTACGGCGAGTGTCCACCCTTACGTCGTTGACACCACCGCGATCCGGACGAAGCGTTTTGCCTCGTCGTTTATACCGCGTACATCGAAAGACTGGAATAATTATCTGCAGCGTTCTTCCCGTCCGATTATAATTTAAGTGTTTTCAAGGCAAGAGTGAATAGGCTCATAATTAGTGCGCTTTACAATTTAGTTGTACTCTATGGCGCTTTACCATCAACGATTGCATCACTGCTTTCCATCAGGCGGGATGATCGCAGTCAAGCACTAGTTAATATCATTAAAAAAAAAAGAAGGTTGTACTATATAGTACTTACTAATTCCATGCTTCTCGATTTAAGTGGATTGACGGTATATATATTCTGTGATTGACATTGCATGCATTGACACTTGACAGATCTTAGTGCGGTTTTCTATTTCTCATTTCTCGTGTTTTCTTCAAAAAATATTTGAAATCGCAATTATTTGAAATCGTCGAGGTTATGAACACAATAAACAACAACAACACAATTAACTATGAATCCCAAAAGCCCCGAGGCGCGTAATCGTGATGAAAAGCCATTTGAGGGAATGGTAATTACAAGTGCAGAAACTTTAGATAAGTTGGAAGGCCGTAGTGCATGTTCCTTATGCGGCAAATCACGAATGTATTTCTGCTACACATGCTACGTTCCAGTATCCCACATAGAAGGGAAAATTCCAGTTTGTAGGGTAAGACAACACTACAGCTAATCATTGAGTTTTCATTACGACGATAGTTGTTTTTGTACATTTTACACAACTAGTTCGATAGCAGATGCTAATAAAAAATAAATAGACACAATTGTAACTGTTTTACTATTAAGCATAATGCAGCTAAAAGACAAATTGTGTAACATGGTTTAATAAATATATTCAAATTTTATTTTTCCAGCTTCCTGTTAAAGTGGATATTATCAAGCATCGCCGAGAAATTGATGGCAAAAGCACATCAGCACATGCAGCTGTTTTAGCACCAGATGATGTAAACATTTATACATATCCAAATGTACCTGAATATGCTCTGGATGGCAGGACTGTTTTATTGTTTCCGGGGGCAGAAGCTAGAACTGTTAGAGAATTATACACTGGCAAAGGAGATGCTCCAAGCTATTCCGATCTCTTATTAGCAGAACTACCTTCAGGGTACAATGTGGGCACATTAATGACAAAAGTATTAAATCATAATGCATCCGATGAAATTCATCATGTCCATGAACTCCCAATAGATAGAGTAGTACTTATAGACAGCACATGGAATCAGAGCAGAGGTATTTATGCTGATGAAAGACTTCAAAAGATACCTACAATAGTGCTACAGCAAAGAGCTTCACAATTTTGGCGTCATCAACGCGGAAGCCCCAGATGGTATCTTTCAACAATAGAAGCTTTGCATCAGCTTCTACTGGAACTACATACTTGTGCATGGGGGAGGAGTGAACAATATGAGTCATTCCTAACAGTCCACTGTCCAGTGCACAAAACAGATGAAAACCATCCCCAATGTCAACCATATACAGGACAATATGATAACTTACTATATTTTTTCAAGTTTATGTATGAAAAATTACATACACTTTATAAGCATGATAATTTATTAGCATATAAGCGTCCAATGTCATATTAAGTTTTATTAGGTACGGTCTAAGCTCAGTAGGATAATTCAAGTTTTTGTAAGTGGAAGAATGAAAGAAGTAACAATTAATTAACAAATAACTTGAATGCTTCCTGTTTTCTCAAGGATATTAATGTCAGTAACAAAATATAGAAATACAATGTACTTTCACTATTTATACTCTTTTATTTCTTATAAAAAATATCCCTATTATTAAACAAGTAACAAAAGTTAAGTCATTGATATACTATAATGCAAAATCTGCAGACTATAACAATATCTTGAATTTACACACATTTCACGTCAAATATTTATTGATTTATAAAAATGTATAATAATTTTGTGGCTATGTTAATTACTACATCCCCACTACAAACACAGATATCTTACATGCAGCGGGTGGTAACGTATAGATAGTTCATAAGTACTGTATTATAATCTTACAGTATAAAGCTTTACAATGGCAATGTTGACCAATCATTAAGTATGCTTTTTCAAATATTATAAATTTCATTTGTATTATTGGAAATGCTAAGATTTATGAATAATATTCATCTACAGTTATTGCCGTAAATTCAAAACTGGAGACAGCTACATTTAAATACATATTCAGGTCATTATAACCTTTTATGAAAGTTCGAAATCATCTTCTGATTTTTTTATGATTAAACACACATACAGTGTTTCTGACAGCCTGTTGTTATAGTTTACGTAAGTCTAAAACAAAAACACTACCGTCACTAGCGCTGGCGCCGACCTTCGTGCCTCGTGAATTCCAGCACACTTCGAAAATACCTCCTGTGCCCTTGTATGAGTGAACAAGGCTTCCTGTTTGTGTTGACCAGATGTGCACACACTTGTCAAATGAACCACTAGCAAGGAACTTGCCATCAGGAGAAAATGCCACACTATACACTGGTTCAGTGTGTTTTGTGAGAGTGTGTATACAGACCCCTCTCTCTACATCCCACAGGCGGACAGTGCTATCAAAAGAAGCACTGGCTAAGATTAGATTCATATTGGGATTCTGTGTTCCAGGTCCTGTAGGGGACCACTTGATAGTGTATATTTCTTTTGAATGTGCTTGTAAGTCATGAACACACGTGTCCTGCTTCATGGACCAGATCTTCAATGTCATGTCATCTGAACACGATGCTAGCAATTGTCCTTGAGGATCCCATTTTATGGCATTAACTTCATTCTGAAATCATAACATTTAAAATATGAAATTTTACAACATATTGTTAAAGAATATACTGTTAAAAATGCTCTATGTAACAGCTCTACTTACAGTGTGTCCTTGGAAGCTTTTGATTGGTTTATCAGCATTAAGTTTGCAGACATGAATACACTGATCAGTGGAGCAAGAGGCAAACGAGGTGTTGGTTTGCCAGTCAACATCCAGGGCTGGTGCCAAGTGGAAGGAGAATTGCTGTGTGCATTGTCCTGTTGAGGCATCCCATATTATTGTAGTCTTGTCAACCTGCAAATTATCAGCTGGTTAAACACACATTTCCAGAATGCTTGTTGCCTTGATCTTGATGGTATCTTTTTTGGCATCCTAATATTGAATTGTTCTTTACACTTACTCCAGCACTCAAAATATAATTTCCTCTTTTGTTCCATTTCAGAGCAAATATAGGCCCTTTGTGTTGGCCAAGTGTTGATGCCAGTGTTCCATCTGTCGTCCAAATACGGGCATAACCATCATATGAACCAGTTGCTAATAGATTACCATCACACTGCAAAGAGAAATGTTAATACTTTAATAGTTTCTGCAGCACTGTTGGTATGTATGTGAACATACTCAACAAGTTCAAGATCATAACTGTAATATTATGTAATTCAAAGATTTAGCAGGAGATCAGAGGGGCAATTCTGGTAAATTCAAGAACGTTCACAGTCTATTATCAGTCTCAATCTGTCAAAAATACGTCAAATTTCCCTACATTTTGTTGATTTTTTGACATTTGTTTGTTGCCGAGATGAGACTGTGGCTAGATTTAAATTACGAGAATTGGCCTGCTGGCTAAAACCAGGATAAAAAAAACTTGATCACTTACATTCCAGTCTAAAGATGTGACATCTTTGTTGCTAGGTACTTCAGCCCCACCCTTTTGGATGCAGTGTCGTAATACTAACTGATTGGGAGTTGTTGCTGGATTGTCTGACATGTCCCATATTCTGAAATGAAGAGAAATAATAAAGGATGACATATACAGCATGATTTGCAGTTGGGTTTCAAACTTGGCAGAACCAATTCCTTTAACCTCAAAGACTTACTGAAATATAATAGTGTAAAAAAGTCAATAATTACTTTATTCACATACCTTGCAGTACTGTCTCCTGATCCACTAGCCAACAGGTCTGTGCTGGGGTTCCAAGCACAGATGAACACTTCAGATTCATGTCCTCTAAGCACTGTGGCTTTGCTGGCTGGGATTTCTATGGACTGATCCATGTCCATTGCCTCTGGAGCACTGGGAGTTGCTGCTCCTCCCGGTGCTGCTGCTGCCGCACTGCATGTTGTGCCCTGAATAACAATTTATTTATTTATTTTGTTAGGGAAAACAAACAATTGTACATTTTATATTACATCTAAGATTAGGTTACTACATTGGAAGTGGGTAAATGTACAATCCACAATGACAACAATAAAAATGTATAATCTCTTGAAATAAATTATATCTTTGTATCTACAAAAGCTGTGTGCCAGCTTAGTATCCTGCTGTGGAACTCATCCTATGGATGGCCATAGCTTTATGAGGCCTTTGGCAAGTAGTGGGATGATGCGGGCTGTCCCTAACCAGTAAATAACAAATGAGTTTTCTATAATGTATAACGATGATGATGATGAATACTCACATCAACACCATTCTGCTCCCCTCCAGACCCAGGTTCAGCTTTAATTGCTTGTTTTTGAGCATTGTGTGCATTTTGCCTGGCAGCTACAATGTCTGGTGTGACTGCATCAATTAAACTTAAACTTTCTGTAAGGCGTGTTTCAGTACCTGCAAGAAAATTGTATTGTAATGATTGCTCCTGGACAAGATTCAATTAAATGGCTGCTGGGAAATAAGAACAAAAGCTATAAATAAATTAAGAAAGTGAATATGGGGAAAACCGTAAATTAATGACTCAGCATCACTAAACTGTATTATGTAAACTGTATTGCTTACTGTAAAATTAAATACAACATACCATCTTCTCCTATGGTGATTTCTGCTTCTGTGTACTGTAATCCTTTTTGCAATATGTTCAGTAATGCTGCTGGTGGTACTAGGGCTCCATTGATGTTACTCTGAGATATATGCGACTCAATACCAAACGTGTAAGCAGAATGGTGAAACCCTGAAAGTTTATATTTATACTGTAACTTTACTTTGCAAAATAGTTTAGAAATGCCATTGTTTTCCAATTTTTCCCAAAGTATTACTGATACTGACAAAATGGCCAATGTAAACTACCTAGAATGCCTGACAACATTTACTTCTTCTAATGGTATTATTATAGAAGTGTGTGCAATCTACGAATGGATAATAAATAGGCAGGTAGATTAAGAAAACAGTAAAAGAAGAAAAACTAAACATGTCGTATAGAGATCGAGTTAGCGTCTGAGAGTTCATTGAACTATACCTGATTCTTGTAAATATCGATACACAAGGAAATTGACTTCATCACTGGAAAAACTCATTTTGTATTAAATACTAATACATTCATAGAAAGAATAATAATATATGAGCAATTTTAGTTAGAAACTCAGCAAAAACATCTAACCCCCTATATTTACTTCGCACCGATCATCGATTGTAAATTTTTGTAATATTCTATAAATCTATGGTTGTCATGTCATGGCCGATAGTCGAATGCACAGAACATAAATATACCCTAGAGGTCGAATGACATTTTCATCCTTTCAATACGTGTATTATCTATTAGGTCACGGATCATCATTATTTACGCGCGAAGCTGCAGTTTTTTAAAACTATGACTCTATTGATGATTGTGCAGTGTAGTAATTGCAGTTGGCGTGCATGCAGCTTATTTACACCAGAGAGAGGTGGATCAACACTGTTACTAACATCGACATGACCCATAACAGTAAAAAGGCATTGAGTACTTTAAGGAAACTGACCAGCGAGTCCCCTCACGCAAACCCGCCACGCCAAGTCACTGCTAACCAGATAGCCCACCAACTGCTTGTTAACAGTAAACCAATACGCCATTCGAGTAAACTCCCTAAGCCACAAAAACCCGATGGCGCTTGCGACGATATTAGCAAAGCGTTCAACCTTTCTGATATCGCCGCGGCGATTAGGGGTCTTAAGTGTGGTAAAGCCTCTGGAGTGGAAGACATCTCAGTTGAGCAAATCAAACAGCTTGGCCCTTGCTGTGTCGTGGTTGCTGCAACTATACAACAACTGTCTGGAATCGGCTTCAATACCCCGTCTCTGGAGAAAATCAAAGGTAGGCATTTCCGAAGCCAGGTAAAGCAATGGACGATCCAAAAAACTTTCGTCCAATATTTGTGCTCTGCCATACATACAAACTGTTTGAGAGACTGCTGCTGAACCGAATAACGAGTGTTATTGACCCGAAATTAATCCCGGAGCAAGCTGGTTTCAGACCCATCAAGTCTTGCTGCAACCAGACACTCAAACTTGTTCAACATTGAGGATGGTTTCGAGACAAGAATGGTCACAGGCGCTGCAACTTCAAACGGTTGCTGTGGGAGGTGGAGACACTGATCAGCGACCAGAACTTTGTCCGAATACTCCGGGAACTACTCCACATTCGTCGGTTTCAGGTATGTACACACTCTCTCGGAAAGAAGTCGTTGGAGAGCGCAGAAAAACGGCCTGCCTCAAGGTAGTGTCCTGGCTCCGCTACTTTTTAATGTTACCCCAACGACCAACCGTCCAGCCCAAATACGAACCACTCCTTCTATGCAGATGACCTTGCCCTCACGTCCCAAGCCACCACCTTTGAGGAGGTTGAGGCCCATCTGTCAGACGATCTTGGTGACTTAGCCGCATATTGCTTTTCTAACTTATTCAAGCCCAATCCGAGCAAAACCCAGTCTTGCACATTTCATCTCTGCAATAGAGAAGCGGGTCGCAAGCTTAACATCGTTTGGGAAGGGGTGTCCATCGAGCACAGCAACTCCCCTAAATATCTTGGTGTTACCCTGGACAGGTCTTTAACATTCGGCAAAAACTTCAAGAATATCAAGCAGAAATAAATAATATTAATATTTTAACTGTAAAAACCTTTACTATTGCATATATTGGCCAAATGTGTGTTCTTACGTTTTTTGCAATTTGCTAGTCAGTACTAAGTTGTAGGTTGATTAAAATATGATTCGCGGCCGTAACAAATATGTATCTAAAGAATTATAATCATTAGAATCAGTAATACAACTCGTTTAGTTATTATAATCCTAAAATGTCAAGATTTCATGAAATAGTCATTCAGTAGGATTACTTGATCTTAGAGAGTTGTGTTGATGACTTTAATGATTGACATGGACTGCAGTTTTGATGAATGTACTGCAAAAAAATGGACATTACAGTCTGAGTTTGATGGCGGACGCGGTGGGGCCGCAGGGGAAGAGGAGTGTCGGTGTGACGTTGCCGCTCTCCCTATCCTCTGCGGCCGTAGCCCCCCCAGCGCGGGGGGCATGCGGGGCCTGCCTATTAGGCAGGCGTGGAAGCCAGCAGGCAACGGGTGCGGGGGCACCGTTGCCTGTATTGTACAGGCCTCCACCAGTGCGGGACGGGAATGGCCAGGTGTTCCCGGCCATTCCTGTAGCCCCCCGTAACCTGGGTGGCATGCGGGGCCCGCCATACCATCTAGGCGGGCATGCGCCGGGAGGGCTGTGGAAGTAAAGGCTATGCCGGTTTCCCATGGCCCTCCCATCACGGCGATGTGGGAACACCGCTGAGGTTTAGTGGGTATACTGTCGTTCCGACAGGGAGTCCCACATACCCCGTCTCGTCCCCCGCGAGACGGGGATGCATAAAGCATTTCTCAGCGACCAAAAAAAAAAGGATTATTAATTTGCCAAACCAAATAAGTAAAAGGGTGCGGTACTTTTATGTTCCATATTACCACCTACAAAAATGACCAAAAATTTCAAGTTAGTTCTGAGTCTGTCCGCCAGAGTTTTCGAAACGAATCACAGTGTGCAGTCAATAAAAATCTAAATAAAAAGAAGGCTGTATCATAGTACCTTTGCCTACCAAAATTCATAGGAACTGAAACAAATAAAAACTATTTTCGTTCTTACTTACCTTACGTCAAAAAAAGTGTTAGTGAATTAAATTCGGTGGTTTATTTCAAGATTTTTACAGTAAATTGAGTATAGGGTAAACGTAAAGGTAAAACATTTATGTATTTGTTATTTTCCTTTGTATATTTAGACTCTCAGTAGCAACAAATTTATATTTTTTGCTTTGTCTTGTTTGGGATAATGACGCCATTTTGTCGCGCCGGCTGATCTTATGAATTATTATTTTGTAGATCTTCTTCTGTGGGTAGGGCAAGTGTTGTAATTATTTATTATTAGAATACTTCTTTGGAGTCAGATTTATATTTAGTAGTCTTCATTAAAAGGATTAGAATTACATAAGCTTCAAAACTTGAAAACGAAAATTGATTGATTTAAGAATCGCACCAATAGTGCGATAAAATGTGACTTTTCTTCGTATTTTATTTTGGACTAAACTTTCAGTGTTTATTCTTATACGATCTGTATCAGCATAAAACGTATAATGTCCTTGTCATGCGTCGTAAATCAAAAGTTTACTAAGATAAGTGTGGGTTTATGTGACTCAAATTCGTTTTGTGGTAGATTATAATTAGATGTACTGATCATCCAATATATTTCGCTTTTTCTGGATTCACGTCTTGTGAATCCTATCCCTGTCACACCTTTTTCAAGAAATATGCTTTAAAACCAACAATGTACACCAATTTCTCACTATCACCTCTTAAATTATTTTTTTTTGTTATATTTCCATAATGTTTGCTTGTTAATAAAAAGAAAAATACATAATTATGGATTAAATATATCTTTCAAACTTAACAAATAATGGAATTGTAAAATTGAATTGGCTTTCATTCTTATTTCCAGGGGGTGCAATGATTAATCATATGTTGAAATAATGACTATATCAATGAAAGAACAAGATCTAATGCCAGGGGAGGTAAGAATATTATTTTTCTAATTGCATTATGTTAGTTAGTAAAACTAGACTTTCCAATGTGGGATTTTATATGTAAAGTAAAACTTCCTTGTTGCTAATGTATAACGGTTTTGATAAATTTTAAGGATACTAGGAAAATAACATCAAACATTTTGTAAAATTAGGCATCTATTTATTGATTTTGAACATGAAAATATTTTATCTGTAAGCATTTTTTCTCTTAGTTTTTAGTATTTAGGAATTAGAACCTATCATCCTTTCTGATTTTATATTCTATAGGATGAGGGATTCAACTGCATTTTTCACATTTGATGGGGTTGGGGCAATACTTGTTCTGTACATCTTTGTTACTTATAAAATGGCCATGTTATCAGAGTAGGGGCTCATTCATTCAACACCAAATATCTTTTATCCATGAAATAAATTGACATATGACCATTTGTGTATGGAAAAACTGATAATTATGAATTGGAAAAAGATATCTGGTGTTGGAAAAATCACCCTAAGAAATGTAATATTTGACTAGATGGCATTCCCCGAGGCCAAGTTAAAGGCACTGGAAGAGAAGATTTCACATCCCCGCTGGGTTGTGCCCGTGTTGCCTGAACAGGAGCTGGAGGCACTGCTGGTAGCTGCCACTGAGTTGGCAGCTAAAGGTATGTGACATTTAATTCAATTAAGGGCTGATTTTTCAATCATCTGAAAACTTTATTCGAGGTATAATTTTGAAATTTTGACAGTTATTTTATACAAAAACTGTCAAATGTAAATTTTATTCCTCTAATCAAAGTTATCTAGCGATGGAAAAACAGCCCTAAGTCTTAATTGGTGAATAGAATCATGAAAATGTTTTTGTGTGTGGATATGATGATAGGCATTAAGACTGTGTAACATTGATTCATATTTTGTTGTAAGACCCAACTAAAATTTAGGGGATTTCCCAGAGGTTGTTGGTGAAAAATTTAGTCTTTGTGTAACATTATTTTGTAAATCAATACAATTTTGGAACCATTAAGTGAAGCAAGTAGGTATCAAATGTAGGAAGAGTTAGGCTTACTCATACATTCTATGGACTTTAGTCAACTACTTATTTTGTCTTAGAGGGATTCCTACAAGATTGTTACAAAAGATTAGCTTGGGCACTTTATTTCTGGGGAATCCCCACAAGTTAAGAGTGTTGAATGTTTATAAGTTTTTACATGTGTAGTAATTTTAACTGTTACCTGAATGTCATATTTCCAATCTTCTTATCTGTTATTGTCTACATTATCTCGCTTATCATGTATTCACATTTTGTTTTTATATCAATGCTTAAACAGCTGTTAGTTTGTTGACAAGTCTTTGTTTACCACAGGCGAAGATGCGACCCACCCAGCATGTCAGAGATTCTATAATGATGCCCTCACAGTGTCCTTTACAAAGATACTAACGGATGATGCAGTCTCATCTTGGAAAAACAACATACAACAATGTGTCCGTTCAAACTGCGAGAAGCTTGTCAAACTTTGTGCAATGAAACTAGACGATCCAAGATTTCTGCATTTATTATCTATGACATTCAATCCAAATAACAAGTAAGAGATTATTTCATAATCATTGCATGCATTTAATAATGACTAGTTCAATATTAATGAGCTGTATGCATTATCTTCAATTTTATCTGGAATAATTTTATTTACACTTGAGGACATAATTTCTTACTACATAATAATCTAATTAGTAAACAATTGTTGTGCAATTATAGTTCATGGACATTTTGGTATTAACTGCCTATTTATGAATTTAATAAACATCAGGTTCTACATAGATTGTTGATGTTTACAGATTCCACACTTTCAATGCATCTAGAACTTGTGAAGGCCTATCAATCACACCTCCTGGACAGGGAACTACCCAGGAGGCTGAAGTGTTCGCAAAGTCACAGGATCACCGCACGCCGAGAGGATGGCTGGTCCATCTTGTCAATGTGTATGTATTTTATGACTTGAACTGTTTCCACTTGAAATATTAATTTAATTTTGTGCACCATGTTCAAGCTTATGTTAATTGGATTGAGTGTATTTATGTTCTTTCTTTTTGACCAGATTTGGGCAAGCAGGTGGTTTTGTGAAAATCCGAGAGAGGTTCGAAACAATTATGGGGTTTCAAAAGGCAGAGCTGACTACATCTATCACTTCAGAAGAGAAAGTTTCCACAGAAATAATCGAAAAAGAAAATGAAGAAACCAAATGTGATAAAGTGGAAAGCACAGAAGTAGTACCAGTTATTGCTGACAGTGGAGAAGTATGTATAAGTTTTAACACCAATAAACATTTAAATTTTAACATTTATGAACCTTACTTCTATATTATCGTTTTAGTTTTCGATACCGGCACGTAGCGAGCAGCCATCTTCGTTAGAACAGTCCACGAGCGGAGAAACTCGTGTCGCGACCGTGTGGCAGCTGCTGCGACCTCTAGGACTCTGCCACGACCTCCTCACATCACACACTGTTACCACATACCTATTACCTGTACTTGTAAGTATGCTTTAATAATTTGAGCTTAACTACAATATGTCGATCTCTATGCAGTTTGCGAAAGTTTATGCAATATTTTTCTGCTTCAGCACAAAAAGAAATTGACAAAATCAGGAGTGGAATAAATGATTAACTTGGTAGAAGTTGTAAAATAAGTAGAGATTTACGCTGTAATTGGCTAAAGACAACACTTTAGAACCTATTTCGTGTTTAAAAACATTGTTATTGGCGAGTTTGCCCTATATGTTTTTTGGGTGCTTTTGTATCGTCCGCTTTAGCACTGCACCGGAAGAGCTGGATGTCATGGGGAGAGGCCTTTGCCCAGCACTGGGATGATGGAGCCTAACAGTAACAGTATACATATATCGATTTGTTCCCAGGAATGTATTCCTACACTACTTGAAAGTTTAACCGACGATGAACTGAAGAGGGAGGCACGCGGTAGTGAAAATAAGACTGACACTGTTTCTTGTTTAATTCGCGCGTGTAAATACGTCTCGGTGAAAACGCCCCAGCATCACAGTTTACTCAAATGTAAGTGCAACTCAAGTAATATTTATAATGCTGATATACTTATAATTTATATATGTTGTTTCCGTATATTCTTCACGCTTAGTAGGGTCAAGACTGCCTGGATGCAGTTTTCTCTAGTTTCCTACTCAAAAGTCAAATTGCAACTGTCATACGCAGTCTTCAGTTACTGCAGCAAGTGTAATAGATCTAAACATTGGCAGTTGTGTTGTAGTCAGGGTGCAGTCAGTCTGACATCTTAAGCTCTGATGAAGAATCCTCAAGAGGAAGAGAAAGTAAGCCAAGAAGGAACGTGATGTGAAATACAGCATTTAATCGAATGTTCTCAAGTCTACCAAGAAAGCCAGAGAGTAGTGTTATGACAATTGTAATGTTTACTCGGAAATTCTTCACGTCGTGCTACACTGCCGGGCATCACGAGGCCGAGGGTCGGTAGCATACCCTGTAGCTGCTAAGGGGCGTAGTCTTTATACCTCCCCTGCGCCGCTACATTGTACGCTACCGAGCCCTATATGACAACAAAGAAGAGCATGCAGTACTCGAAGAAAAAGATTTAGTAGTATTAGTCAAGCCAGAATTCGGAACGGAAGATAATGCGCCGTCGAGTTGACAATACGGTCAAGATGGCTTAACGTGTCCAAAAGCCTGTCTGGATTGAAACGAAAATATTCATTTTCTGCTATACATGTTATCCTTTCCTCTATGAAATCTGTGTTTAAAATTTTACAACATTGGACAATCTAAGTCAAGCAAACAAAATTTTCTTTCAGCTCTTGAAATGTTTCGGTTAAAAATGATTTTGCGATTACTACAAATGTCTTCGTTCAATGGAAAGATGTCGGCTCTGAACGAAATCAATCAACTCATCAGTACATTTTCCCAGCAACCGAAACCAGAGTGGCTTACACCTGCAGTTATTACTGTAAGATATTTTTTATAACTTTTTTGTTACACACACATAAGGAGGTGATCAGTCGCGTATTTACATTGTTTTTTTTTTTTTCGCGTTGATACATATTTTTTTTGCCTTTCACACTTTTGAAATCTTCATTGATCAACTAACTTCAGGGGTGATGTTAAACTGTACAATTTGGTTCTAGACTTGGATCCGTGAAAACAAAGTAGTGGACATAGTTTTACGAGACTCTCTTCACCAGCCCCAGTATGTAGACAGACTAGAGAAAATGCTTAGGTTTATGATAAAAGAGAACTCATTGACTCGAGATGATTTGGACGCCATATGGAAGGCTCAGCACGGCAAACATGAGGCGATTGTGAAGAACTTACATGACTTATTGGCCAAGCTGGCTTGGGACTTCACTCCTGATCAGCTTGACCACTTATTTGACTGTTTTAAGGTAAGTTTTACTTTCAAAGTTAAAAAAAAAGATTGTATGTAATGATGAGGTAATAACACAACTATTTATACAAGGTATTTATTTGGGACAAACAAACAGTAACACATTATATCTGCGCAAATAATATAAAGAAAGATATTATACATATAAATGTGAAACTCACACCGTTATCCACAGCATATACAATTCATATAACTTTACTAATGAACAATCTATGCGAGTAAGACTAGACTGTTCAAATAACTATACATCGGAATCCTTAAGTTTCTTTAACAAAGCAGAACGAAATCTATTTGCTGACACTGAGAATAAATCTAATTCTGTACAAAAATCATTATAGTTTTTGCACAAGCGACGTAGAGGCGCCCGCAGACCAGTATTGGTGCGGCAGTGGGATACAGCAAAAAGAGGACGTGCACGCACCTCTCTTCTAATAACAGTTCTTGGGACACAGTAGCATATTTTATTAGTAATCTCAGAGCAGTTATACCTGTTATAGCATACGTCGAAAAGAAACATAATTTCTAGATATAAACGTCTAGACTTCATGCTCGTTAGATTGTATTTATTAAGTAGATTTTTATAGGTTGGGAAATTGTGGGAGCACCTATAGTACATCGATCTGAGGAATTTGCGCTGCACTTTTTCTAGCATCTCAACATATTTATTATAAAAAGGGTTCCACACTACCACTGCATATTCGAGTTGAAATCTAACGAGTTGAGAGATGAGAATAAGTGCTTGCGTGTATAAATTCAGTAGCTGATCTCATAACGAACCCGTACATACGATAAGCCTTTTTGGTGATGTTATCAATATGTTGATCAAGGTGAAATTTGTTATTTAGCAGTACCCCTAGGTCTCGCACGGATGGAGCTTTCAATAGAGTAACATTGTTTAGATTATAATTATGATTTAAAACGTTTTTATTTTTTGTAACTCTTGTGTATTTTGTAGGCGAGTTGGGCCACATCCAGCAAAAAACAAAGTGATAAACTACTAGAGGTAATAAGAAGACTTGCGGAAGATGACAAAGATGGTGTAATGGCAAACAAGGTAGTGTATTTGGATATAAGGGTCTCTTTTTCAATAATCTTTTCAAGACAAGTCTAAAAATAGTTGGACTTTCCTGCAGGTATTAGTGCTTTTTTGGAATTTGGCACACTCAGACGAAGTTTGTACGGAGATAATGGACGTGGCGTTAGCTAACCTTATTAAAATACTGGACTATAGTTGTAGTCAAGACCGTGACGCTCAGAAGACTCTTTGGTTAGACAAGTAAGTAGTTTTTGGTCTCCCAATATTACATTGTATAATAACCATATCATTGCCAAAGTCATCATGAAAAGTTGCGAGATATAATCAAGGAGGCTCATATTTGACATTTCTGAAAGGCAATAAATCACTAATTTACCAGGAATTATCTAAGAAGGAGCTTATACCCGGACTTATGTAAGAAGGAGCATATTATATATAGTAACTTCACTCTCTCTCCAGGTGTGTAGAAGAACTGAAAACCAATGAAAAATGGGTGTTGCCAGCCTTAAAAATGATGCGTGAGATATGTTGCCTATACGAGGCGGGTGGCGGCACAGGGCTGCGGCCTCATGTGACAAGACAGGAACTTATCGACCGCCTGCAGACGCAGCACTCACTTGTGATACTCGTTACTGACTCACTCACACACTATATGGAAGCTGTGCGGGCTAAACTTACGGGTAAGTGATGTTTTTCTTCTATCTCAATCAGTGTGACCAAAAAATACTAAATATTTTGTACAAGCTTTCTAGTGGATATGACCACGATAAGACAGTTTATTGATTGATAAACGTGTTTGCGATTCATAGAACAACAAAGATTATTGAAAACATTTTATGAAACCAATGTTATCTTTTACAGAAGAGGGGGAAATAGATTGGGACAACTGGCAACCAGACGGCAGGTACCCACATGCAGCTCAAGTTCATGAAAGACTCAGTTTTTTGAGATTCCTGTTGAAAGATGGGCAACTATGGCTGTGCGCAGAACAAGTGAGGGGGCTACTTACCTTTATATAAAAGTTAAATTTATTATTCGTTGTGTAATCCCTGCTCTTATTTTCTAGGCAAAACAGATATGGGTATGTTTGGCTGAGAAGCCGGCACACCTCGGCGACCGCGAAGCGTGTTTCCGATGGTTCAGCAAACTAATGGGGGAGGAACCTGATTTAGATCCTAACATTAACCTACATTTTTTTCGACGGAACATTATGACGTTATCACCAAATTTACTAACCCACGCTGGTATCAAGTGTTTTGAAAGGTAAGATTTGATCTAAAAGAATTCTAAAAACTACATAGCATTAGAAGATCCCATAACAATATTTTTAATTTTTACAGGTTTTTTAAAGCAGTAAACTCCAAAGAAGGCAAACTGAAAGTAAAGAGACGAAGTTTTTTACTTAACGATGCAGATCTCATAGGATTAGATTATTTATGGAGGGTAAGTGCAAACAACAGCTTAACTTTTTGAAAAAAAAAGTTTTAAAACTGAATGTATTGTTACTAAACAAAATTAAAGGTTAAACAAACTTACCTAAGTGGAGTTTGGCCATAAAAATATGAGTTGCTGCATCCGAAGAGATTTACATAATTCACCAGGTAAATTTTTTGAACATAAGATTATTTAGGCATAACCAAATCAGTTGGAAGTGTTAGAAGAAAAAGAAATCCTTAATAATTATATTATGATACGCTTTCCGAATGCCCAGCCTACAGCTTTCTATTTGCAACAATAGAAGCACCACGGCCAACTGCTCAAGTAGCGCTATTTGTCACAGCAATTTGAATAAACAGAACAATGAGATAGTTCTTCTCTGCCAGGAACTGAAAAAAAAAACAAATACTTATATTAGAGAGCCGGGATATCAACAAACTGTTACGAGCTTCGGGTTCGTGACAATAAAAACTGCCGATAAATCCATCGCAGAACTAAGTCTGATTGGTCGCGGCTGGTCCCGGCCTTATATAGTGCTGCAGATAGTTCCAGAACCTTCTATTGTAGAAACATCTAGAATGTTCGAGTACATACCGGCCCCGACTGACCAGAGGGGGCAATTCTCGTAATTTTAAGAACGTTCACAGTCTGATCTCAGTCTCAATCTGTCAAAAATGCGTCTAATTTCCCTACATTTTGACAAGTTTTTGACATTTGTTTGTCGCCGAGATGAGACTGCGACTAGATTTTGAACGTTTTAAATTACGGAAATTGGCCTTCTTATGTCGATAGTTCTAGTAAGTTCCAGTATCGAAATCTCTACTCGGTAATAGATGGCGCTAGTGACTATTAGTTCTGCTACTCGAAACTAGATGGCGCTAGTGGTAACTAATGTCACCATGTATCGTATCAGGCATTAATTATGGCGCTCAACAAAACCATCTCGTTGATATCCCGGCTTTCTCAAAATGAATTTTATGTAGTTATGCTTTTTAAGCAACGAATCTTGACAGGTTACCGTTTATGATATTGCATGTTTAAAATATATCACCGTGTGGTTGAGGTGGCTTAAATGATTGATAAATGATAAATGATTTTATTTTTGTAAGTAGGTTTGTACAAACACTTTTACACGTCAATCATATTTTAAACTAGATGAGGTCGGCGTTTCCTATCTGACTAGTCTGAGAAGAAAGGCCGAAACAAACTCAGACGTCACAGTCTCTTTTAAAGTCCAGACATAATCTTGGTCAGATCATATGAAGACCATGTAGGTCGATGTCTGAGATGGTCTTTTGAGGAAAGAACCACACAGATTGAGAGGACCTGTCCAGTCAGTGCACGCATTTGTCAGAAATCGTGCAGCTCAACTCAAAACTTAAGGAGCTCAACGATCCGACGAACAATACCAAAGAAAGGACATTTGGGTAGGCCACATTAATTACTCAAACTGCCAGACCATGACAAAAACTAAGAGAACAGAGAGAAGAATAATATAAATACAATGACCCACATAGTCTTCACATTCACAATAATTAAAATAATATAATACTTTACTAAGTAAGCAAATGTCATAGTATATATAAAATTCATTAATGTCAGTGTATATAAAAAAAAAAACAACAACAAAACAGAAAAACAAAATAAAAACATTCAATATGTAAAAAATAAAAAAAATTGGAAGCAGCTTAATCCCAAGCCTTTTTGTCCTCGATATAATCCTTAACGGTATAAAAGGCTTTCTGGCACAACTTACGTTTAATAAATGATTTGAATTTATTAAGGCTTAGATCTTGAACTGGGCTTGGAACTTTATTATAAAAGCGTATACATTGGCATCTGAACGAGCCACCTATTTTCTTGAGCCTTGTTGTAGGTACAACAAATTTGTGTTTGTTCCTAGTATTTATATCATGGATATCACTGTATTTTTTAAACAATTTTATATTTTTATGGGCATATAAAAGATTTTCATAAATATATTGAGAAGGCACAGTCATAACATTAATCTCTTTAAATTTGTCTCTGAGCGAATGTCTCGGACTCAGTTTATAAATTGAACGAACAGCTCGCTTCTGCAAAACAAAGATAGTCTGAATATCAGCGGCATTTCCCCACAATAGAATACCGTATGACATTACACTATGAAAATAGCTAAAGTACACTAAACGGGCTGTCTCTATATCAGTTAAATTACGAATTTTTCTAACAGCGTATGCTGCGGAACTTAGCTTTTTTGACAATTTATCTATATGTGGACCCCACTGAAGCTTAGCATCCAAAGTTATGCCCAAGAATACTGTGCTGTCTTCAGGATTCAATTCTTCGCCCTTTATCAACACATTAGTTTTCACCTGCCTAACGTGAGGTAGCGTAAACTTAATGCATTTAGTTTTTTTCTCATTTAAAAGTAAATTATTAACATTGAACCAGTGGACTACTTTAGAGATAGCGCTATTTACATCGTCAGTAACCTGCTGCTGACGTTTAAGTTTAAACAAAAGTGAAGTGTCATCTGCAAACAACACTATATCATGATTATCCTTTATGAGGTACGGCAAGTCATTTATATAAATAAGAAACAAGAAAGGACCAAGAATTGAGCCCTGTGGGACTCCCATTGTTACTATGGATCCGGGAGATCTTTTTCCATTAACGTCAACGCTCTGAATCCTCTTACTCAAGTATGAGGTAAGAAGATCCAGAGCAGTGTTCCCGATTCCGTAGTGGCGGAGTTTCCTGATTAAAGTTTCGTGAAGAACGCAATCGAATGCCTTGGACAAATCACAAAAGATGCCCAAGGCATCGCATTTGTCTTCCCATGCATTATAAATATGTCCTATAAGTTCAACACCGGCATCAGTAGTTGAACGACCCCTTGTAAAACCGAACTGTTTGCTATGTAATAGTTTGTGTTTATTAAAAAATCTTTGCATTTGATCTAAAATTAATTTCTCAAAAATTTTACTAAATTTTGTTTGTTGTGCTTTGTGTTTGTTGTTCTTTGTGCATTGTGCTTTTTATTTAAAAAAATCAAGAGTTGAAAAATCTGTACGATTTATGCCTTAATTATATAACTTAGTAATGACATGTGACTCCGGCTATACGAAAACCGAAAAAATCGTTATCCATGTCTTGTTTTTAAATACCTTTTTAGTTGGCGTATTTGTCGTAGTTGTGTTTGAGTTTTTAACTTTTTTAAATTACGAATGTCTAAAAAATGTGTTTGATGGCTAATACATTTAGGAGTGTACATTTACTACATGGTGAATTATGTAGATAGTGACCAAGTGTAATGTATCCTTGTTCCCTAGGAAATAAGTCTCAAAACTGTATCCATTATGCTACAACTTACTAACTTTGTAGGTGATAACAGAGTGTGACGACGATATCTCTGCGCGCGGTATAGAGTTGCTGCGCGAGGTGTGCACGTGCGTGGGCCCGCAGCTTTCGGCCGCGCACCACCACGAGGCCTTCCTCACGCAGTGTTGCGCGCGCACGCAGCGCATGCAGAAGGAAATGGAGGCGCACGAAGGTACAGTAAACAAAAGACTGCCGTCATTAAGGAACGCTGACGTACTGTAGATTTGGAAATTTTTTGTTACATTACATTTGTCAGGCTCACGTAACACAGACTGAAGAGACTGTCTAACCCGAAACGATCGTTTTCAGATTCGTCAGAGGGTTGTACCAGAATGTGTAGAGTGATTCGTGCCATACAAGAATATATTAATGAATGTGATAGAAGATTTTCCATGGAGCGGCAGATCTTGCCTATCTACAGGTCGGGTCGGGGGAGGCAGTGTACGATTATAGTCAGATTTAATTTCCAAACTGGCCAAAGACAAGTTGATGATATCGAACTGTTTTCGCACTCCAATGAGACGCTGCACTCGTTGCGTGCGACGATTCAAAGAAGGTTGGTACTCTATGATATCGATTTAAAAGTAATGTTTTTTTTTTATATAGGGTTAGTTAATAATGCCTGTTTATTTACTTTTAGGCTGAAGAGTGCTTCAGAAAATAATATAAAGTTAGAGCTATATGTAAATAAGTTGGAGCTGTATGTTAATGGGGAACTATTAGATTCTAGTCACGATAGAAAAATTCTGTCGCAAATACCGCTTCGTGACAAAACCGTGATTGTTGCTAAGGTAAACTTTTCTTGTCCATCAATTCTTACTTGGTATTAAAAGACTTTTTTTAACTAAAGATATTTTCTTAGGTTTATGATGGGCAGGTATGTGGTAGTGGCGGCTGTGGTTCGTCGAACGAGTCGAGTAGTGACTCTAGTACTTCTTCACCTCCGCTGTCGCCGACACCGGAGCATGCGTTACCTGGCGTTGTAAGTACACTAACAAATTAATTGGAGCCTTAACATTGCGATACAAATCATCCAGCGGTAGAAATAAGATCTAATTTCGCGCGGCCAAATTTCGAGTAAATCTTAAAATCCGCAATCGGTCTCTTGGTTTTGCTTTGTTTCTTAAAGAATAAATGTTAGTGAACATTTTTATAAGAGACAATTTATTACTTCGATCAATAATAGTACTAGATTCCCGATAAGCGCTTCAAAAACGGCCCGAAATATAAGACCACAAATACTTTTGTGGTCTTATTTCAAATTAGCATGGTCCAATCATAGCCAACATTAAGACGTCAAAATGCCGCTGTGCGCGTTAAAAAACTGTATAAATAACTACCGTGGCCACCAAGGTTTTGGAAGGAATATCTTTTTTTCGGTAAGTTTATATCATTAAGAGTTTTTCATAAAATAAAAACAGAATGAAACAGTAAATATAATACAATTAGCTAATATTATAATTGTTTGGCCACAACGCACCAACTATTGTACCAAATATTGACTGTTCTTGAACGGGGAATGCATGGAGTAGTGTTGTTATTTTATAATGTTATTTTTGTTTGTAGATTTTCTAGTGACCCATTTCGTTGTGCAGAATGGGTATCTATTGTCGCGAATGAAAGAGGAGAAGAAATATACAACCCTTATAAAAAATCGAGATTATATTAAACTAATTATAGAAAAATTCTTTGATACAAGATTACATTATATTTGTAAAAAAGAAATTGCTCAAATCAAAATGACTTCTAAAAGACCGCTTTATAACAAGCTGAATCTGTTTAAAGGTAATTTAACATACCTACATTACTATTTTAAATTAATACTTGTGTATAAAGAATACGCCGAAAACACGTTTCTTGAATCCCTTATTTTTTTTTTTTACTTTTTTATTTTTTTATTACCTATTTGTTGTAATAGCGGCAATGTAAAATAGTATCTACTACTTTTCGGCTGTATGGACGTATGGTGGCAAATACTTTCGACCGATGTAAAACGAACCTAAAAAAATATGTTCTGCAACTCTACGTCTTTCAATACATACTGTGTTCTGAGCATTGAATTGTAATTCCAAGAATTACGTCTAGTTAAACAATAGAATAAGCACGAAATTGTAAACAAAATGTTTTTAACCTTATTACTTGGACTTTAAGTTTCATTTTAGAATAAATTACCGAAAATTTGAAAATAGAATGTCTTTTTATTTTCAAGCGACATTTATATATATTTTGCAATGGTAATTAAACTTTATGTTTAAGCATTAAGGTTTATAATAAACTGAAGTTGTTAATATTATTAAACTTTTTTCTAAGAAATGTAGATGTTTACGTGTGTGCAAACGTGGCCACTTGAGCAAGTGATTTTTGTTCCTGATCCTTAATCTAGTACTATTATTGATCGAAGATTTATCAGCTACTAACCATTAGTGTAGACGACTCATCCTTTTGAGTGATCAGAATGAACTCTTTGTTACAATGTAATCTTTCTTTTCCCAGCTTTTTGCACAAGGCTCATGGTATTTGCCGTTTATTTTGAATTTGGAACACATTGGAATTACTAAAGGGCATGGACCGCTCACCGAAGCGGCGCATTTGCTCTCTCAGATCTGTCCTGCGCACAAGCAAACGGTAAGTTTTACGTAAAATGATTATAATCGTTGCAAATCTCGAGCTCATGTCATTGACATAGGGCTTAAATAGCAATGTTCGACGTGTGCTCGTGAAATGCAACTATTGTTTTATTGTAGAACTAAGTTATGTTTTTGTTGTTATAGGTGGAAAAATTGACAGAAGCGTTGCTATGCAGAGAAGATACAAAATTAAGGGACATGCTCTATGGTCCGACACCGCCCACAGTAGCTTATAATGTAGAAGTAAGTACTCTACGAATAATAAAATTGTAGAGTAAGCACGCTAAACACTATATACGTTAGACTGGGGACTCTCGATTCGATACATATCTCAAAATCTGTCGAATCGAGAAAGACCGAGTGTTATGTTGCAATTTGAATCGCCAATGATTTAAAATATGTCGAAGCTATCGGAAGATTCATGAAACTAATACATTTATTTATGCTTAGGTGTTATACAGCATGGCGATGCCATCGTCAGACACGCGACTGGAACGCTGTCGCAGCTTTCAGATAGCTTGCGTCAAGAAAGCTCCGCTCTTAGTGCAGTGTCTGTCTGATAATGACTTTTTACAAGGTGCTGCACCGCATACACGGAGGTACGTTATTTAACCATAGGTTAAGATGCTTTCATTTACACACATAACATCACGCCTGTTCTCCCAGAAGGGTAAGGCAGAGACGTGCCTATAGTGCACACACATTTCACCAGTTATGTTCAAGTCCCATGTAACAGGGGGCGAGCCTATTGCCATCAACCGGGGACCGGTTATCTAATCAGGCACTTTAATTTTTTTCTTAAGATGTTTCAGCAGCTGATTTTTGTATGTCTCTAAACCTACAAGGAATAGCGAATAATATTGTGTTTTGTTTCAGGGTTGGTTATTTAGCTCTAGTCAGGTTGGCCAAACTGGCATTGTACACGCTTGGCCACCTCTTTGAAATCCTAGCTCCTGATGGGGCCGACACAAGTCTTGACAAAGAATTCAGGTTAGTTTAGTTATTAAATTAATCAGTTCCACGGAAACGCAAATAAATGGAGTGATAATGCGTGCCATCGTGTTTTTTTTTTAATCAATATGCATTAAGCTGTTTTATCTATTACTTTTCGGAAATTGAGCGACAACTGCAGATTGCCCAATGACTAAGTTTTCTCTTATTACTCCATTTCCTGACTACTCCATGATTATAATAAAGTGTCGTTCTGTGTAAGACCTTCCTGTTTTAACTGTGCTGTTGTTGTTAGTAGAAGGGATGTGACGATATTGCGCGAAGCACTGCAGACGGTGCCAAATCACAGCTGTGAATTGATGGTGAAAGCTATTTCTGAGAAGTTGGCTAATGCGTTGGGGGAACAGGTAATTATTATTGCTTACAAAAGTATTTCTTATGTTTCACTCTAAATAAGTCAAGCAAAACGCCCCGTTTTCGATTATACAGGGTTATTTTTCAAAGACCAGCCAAATTTAAGGATGTGGTACAGACCATCAAACTGAACAACTTTCTCCGTGGGACCAACATCGTACGCGAGTAAAAATTCAGCCGTCCCATACATTTAGGTCGAGTAGGTATTGAAGTTTTCTATGGGACAGTTGATAAAATTTTCGCGATTACGCTATTTGTCCCATGGAGAAAGTTGTTCAGTTTGATGGTCTGTACCACATCCTTAAATTTGGCTGGTCTTTGAAAAATAACCCTGTATAAATAAAAATCAACAAAAAGAGATGTTGTATATTTTCAAATGTGTGTTTGCAAACCAGGTGGTAATCAGCGGAGAGGATAGTGACTCGGTATCGACGTTAGTTTGGTGGCGCGTCCCTACAGCAGCCACGGTGCGTGCTCTGTACAGCCTTGCTTACTCCGTGGCACAACCATCTGAGCTCAGCGGTATTGTGCACCCTGATGATGTTACACGTAAGTTGAACTGTTATTTGATGTCATAGACTCTATAGTTATATCTCAACAACGCTGTTTTAGCGGTATATGCAACATTCAATTCTAAAGAATTTCCTAGGAAAATATTTTTTTTAAATAGATTAATTGTAATTTAAACCTTAGGGATTATTTGTGCTAGAACGTGCCATGTACAGTCATGAGCACCAATATGTCAACACTTGGCAACTTTCAATTGCGATTTTTTCGTGAAATAACGAATGCAACGTTGAAATACGACACATTACATAAACCTATGGGTTCGAAAATGCTATGTTCGTAACAACACAAAAATTCATCCAAAAATAAAGGAGTAAATCGCTTTTGAATAAAGCCGAGTGTATACATACTTTTGCTCGTGACTGTACGAGTTGCTGAAGATCTAAAACTTCACGAACATTTTATATTAGCAGTTCATGCTACAACGCGCCTGCACCTAAATCATCCCTTACGTGTAATGCAATGTAAATAAAAGTAAAATAATGCGCGCTGGTGACATTATATAGAATTTCTTTTTTGTTTAGCTATCTTGCTGTCATAATACCATTTTTGTAGTTGTTCGAGAATGTATGGAGGTGGTTACGATCTGCATGGCGTTAAGCGGTGGTCACCTGGAGAACAACTTACTTAACGAGACCTGGTGGCAGGACACCGCACTGTTTCTCATGATCGACTGCCCGAACCCTCAGGTTAGTTCCAACGCGAGAACACATAAAAATAAGGGTTCCCAAACTATACTAAAATTCAGTAAACTACTTTTTTTATTTGTATTAAAATGTATTCGGGTTTTGCATTGCTAAAAGCCTAAAATACATGTCTGTTGTTTCAAGATTTATTCATAAACTTTTAATAAGGTATGGGCAAGCGTTTGACCACTTTTTCATCTAAATCATAGAAGAAAAATAATACTTTGTAAATCTATTTATCTGGGCGTATCAGACACCCAACGCAATTTGAACGCCTTCTTTTAACACGAAGCGTCTAACTAAAGTTGAGGCGCAGTAGCGCCGAGGCGTCTTCCAGTGTCTGTAATAACAGCTGTATGTTGCAGGTGCGCGTATCGTGCGCAGAGCAGTTACTGGCCATGTGCGCGTGGGGCGGCGGGGGGGGCGCGCGCGCCGCGCTCAGCGCGCTGGGCGGGGCCGCGCCGCGCGCGCTCACGGCCACGCGCCTCACGAGGTATGCGAGGCACGCGCAGCAGTTCCTGCAGCTGCTGTGTCGACTAGTCGCGCTCGCTGGACCTACGTCACGTACGCTCGATGATCTCGCTCTCGAGGTAAAGTTACTTTCAATTTTTCTTTATTCTCTCTACACAACACATACATTTAAGATGATGCAAATATAAACTCATTGAAGTTTTATCGTGCACCATAATCGTCGTCTACATAATTAAGAGAAAAACAACTTTAGTACAGGCAAGCCTCGTCTTCATATTAAACAAAACAGCAAATACTGCGTAAAATTTATGCATAAAACAGCAACACAAGATCATGTTACTGCAACACATTGGTTAGCAGTACACCAGCGGTTTTGACATCAGGATGGCGAGTGTACCTAATTTTTTAAATATCATTGTACGGGTGTAGATACACAGATTTTCAAGAGAGGTACGTAAAGGTACAGAGAAGGTACCAAATAACTGCAATAAATTTAGGCAGATCTGAAAAGTACACCCGCAGTTCTGAGGTACATTTGTTTTCCATGAATACAGGGTGAATTCCATGAATACAGTATGTTAAATTACCACAAAAAAAATCGTTTGCTCTTCAAATCCCTATACGACTAATTTCATTGTTTAGGTGACATGGCTACGCGCAGTGCGCGCTAACCCTCTGTTGCTCGACGACACATTGCTGGAGGGGCACCTCAACCTCACTAAAGAGCTGTTTGCGCATGTGCCGGCGCAAGTGAAATACCAGTACGGCGCGCATCCCGACCACAAGGACGCGGGACTTATCAAGGTAAATAGTTTTTTTGTAAATTCGACTGCCATTCCGTCTAATTTTGTGTTATGGCGTCATGCTTGTTCCTCTTTGTTTTTTTTTTATATTTTTTATTTATAAGTTTTCAGATTTCTTTTCAAAATAAAAAGTGCTTGATTTAATATTACGCGCTGTTGGGCAAAAAAAGACAGCTTTGTTCCTTCAAATATTTGATCTCTATGAGATTGGCCACGTGGCTCTCAAATTGCTTGAGACCGCGACCGATAGCGATGCTATCATCATAGGAAGATGATCATCTCGTCCAGCCAGCATCGTGCGACCTCACTGCATTTTACTTTTTGGAATGAAGTTCTTTTGCGACTTTTTATTAAATGTCATAGAAAGAGAGAGAGAGAGATAGTTTTCAAGGGGTTGCTGAAGCCGATATACAGTATGTAACAAAAACCCTGCTGTCCCTTGTAGGAGCGTATATATATACCTATAGGCTTACCATTAATGAAGTTATAATTAAAAAAAAAACAAGTGGAGGCCGAACATTGTCCATAATCACATAGTTTGAAATTCGATAGACAGGTTGGCGCCAAAAACGCAAAGCATGGCGCCTGCGCCGCCGCCGCGTTTGATGACACGTGGTGCACCCTTTGTACGACCGCCACTAGTCGATTGGAGAATCGGCTAGTGGCGGTCGTACAAAGGGCCCTCACTGCCCCTCACTCGCCTGCGCAACTTACTTCCGGACGGATGTATCGTTGAACTCCGTTGACAACATTAGAAAAAAAAAGGAAACAAATTATTGTGATTTTGTGAGTGAATTCTGTGTGTGCATTTTCTTCAAAATGTCTTATTCAAATGAGGAATATTTTAATATGTTGATGTGCCTCGGGAGATGCGACTGCAATGCTGTATCAAGAACGTTTCGCAACTCCAAGGAACATAACATTGCCGTCGACGATGGCTCTCCAACGTCTCCACATACGAACGTTCAACACCGGGTCTGTGCATGGTCGAGACCAACATCGTATTTACGCAGGAAGACCGAGGGCGAGGACTCGAGACTATGGCATTAAGGAAGAAATCGTCGAGATGTTTGAAAAAGACCCTACGGAAGTACGCGTTCTGTGGGTAAATAAATTCGTTTTTAAAGTGTTAGCAAAGTGTATTGTAATTATCAATCGTGCAAACTTGATAAGCCAACTTTTAGAAAAAGTCAAAATAACGTTCCCAAAGTGTTATCAGTTAAAACAACTGAGTGATGTGAACGTCACGTAACGAGTTCATGACCTTAGTACAGTATGGTAGTGTACGGCGCGGCGGGCGGTGACAAAAAAGCAAGTTGCCACCTATTTCTCTTTGCAGAGGTGAGCAATCAGTGTTACTTTTCAAATATTTATTTTGCATTTTTTTTTCTTGAATATTTTTTTAATTGACTTACGTATTTACCATCGGATATCGATTCTGAAAACGTCCCTACTTGGAACAACAGGGTTTTTGTTATATACTGTACTGTGAGGTCAAAATCATAGGTATCGTTTTCATGGTTTTCGAAAGTGCTGTAGCCGATAGGCGGTCAAAATAAAAATCCAAGTTGGCGGCTGCAAATTTTTTTAAAAATTTGTCGGCCTAACACTTTTTTGTATATTTGTTATCCGTGGTGTAATTGCAACAGGAAGTGACGAGCGAGTTCCTGTGGCCGTACTCGTGGGCGTGGTGCAGCATGTCGGCGGCGCGCGCGGCGGGCGAGCAGGGCGCGCCGCGCGAGCCGGCCGCGCCGCTGTGCCGCACGCCCGGCGCCGCCGCCGCCGCCGCCGACCTGCTGCTGGCGCTGGTGCACGGCTGCGTGCCCAACATGGCCGCGCTCGCCAACCTGCTCGAGACCATGTTCTACAGCGGTGAGTGCAACACTCCATTCGTCTAGCTCTAGCTAGAGGTATAGGCTCGCCCCCTTTTACATAGAACTTAAACACAACTGACGAAATGTGGGTGCACATACTAAAGTACACCTCTGCCTAACCCTACGAGACCGAGAGATTACAGACGTCATGATTATTAGCTGTCATAATTATTATCTTGTTCAAGAGCTGTAAGTCTGAAACAAGTGTCGGGGGCATAGCCGGAACTTAATAAAATGAACAATTTTATAGGGATAAATGCATCAATTTGTAATCAGCAAAAAGTGTCAACTTTACCGCAGTTTTTTTAAACCTGATTACGGAAAAGTAAGGATAATGAGTTAAACAGGGCTTAGACAACAGGTTCCATCAAAAAAATTTACAGATTGCTGTCAATCTGTTAAAAAAATTACATCTTTCACATTAAACTTGCTTTAAGCTAAGTTGAGAAAACAAACTGCTCACCAGACAGAACAATGCCGCTGGCCGACTGGGAGTACATCCCGTGCGTGGGCCCGCGGCCGCCCGCCGGCCTGGTGGGGCTGAAGAACGCCGGCGCCACGTGCTACATGAACTCCGTGCTGCAGCAGCTGTACTGCGTGCGCGCCGTGCGGGACGCGTTGCTCACAGTTCAAGGTAACAACTTCAGCTAATTATCTCACATTTGAATAGTGCCTTCACACAGTGTATGTCTAGCGTAGACATTGACGTCGCTGCGCTAGCGTCTCGTAGT
This sequence comes from Apamea sordens, assembly GCA_945859715.1. Lineage (NCBI taxonomy): Eukaryota > Metazoa > Arthropoda > Insecta > Lepidoptera > Noctuidae > Apamea > Apamea sordens. Next base: position 12,989,190 of record OX243987.1, read on the forward strand.
CCTTTCGTAGTTATTTAACTCTGACAGAAGCTACCCAATTGCAACCTTATAATGAGAATAAAATCAGTGATTTTGACAGAATTGTCAAAGGCAGCAACCCTAATGCAACGACAATAAAGATCACTGTCATTTTGCCAGTGAATCAGCGTTAAAATAACTGTGACCGCGATTGTATCGAAAATACTAACTACTATGTCGTGGTGCTAACATCGCGTTCGCGCAGCGTATCCGCTCTGTATACTTTCAACTCCTACGCTGGGTCAACGCCGCGTAGCGAAGTAAGCGAAGGTCTGTTTGAGCCAGTAGGTTTGGAAATAATGAAATACTCTTTTGCAGGTGCGGCTACAGATCCTAATGAAGATTTTTCTGGAGAAAACCATCATCCTGGTATTGTGGAGAATAATATTGAGGTATGTGTTCCAAACAATATGTATAGATTTTTTTCTTGTTACCATGTTATTTACAATATTTATCTTCTTTAATTTTCTTGTTTCAGAGTAACACAGACTACAATATAACAATTCTAAAACAAGTACAAGCAATATTTGCTCATCTACATTATAGTAAGCTACAATACTACATCCCAAGAGGACTGTGGGCGCATTTTAAGTAAGAGTCACGATAAATTGTACTTAATACTAAACTCTATTCCTTAGTCAGTAGAGTTTTTAATAACTTTGTCATTTCTAGGCTTCAAGGCGAACCCGTGAACCTGCGTGAACAGCAAGACGCAGTGGAGTTTTTTATGTCGCTGGTCGAATCACTAGACGAAGCCTTGAAATCGTTGGGGCAGGAGCAACTAATGGCAAAAACTATGGGAGGAACATATTCCGATCAGAAAATTTGTAAGGGCTGCCCACACAGGTAAATTTAGCTACCAGAGTAAAAAAATAGAGTAAAGTAAAGAAGTTGTTGGTTTTCATGGTTGACAATTTTTTCAGATATTGTAAGGAGGAACCATTCAGTGTAGTGTCATTGGACATCAGGAACATGTCTCGTTTGCAAGAATCATTAGAAGCTTATGTTCGAGGGGAGTTGCTAGAGGGTGCAGATGCCTATCACTGTGATAAGTGCAATAAAAAGGTATGTGTTACTTCCAATTATCTTTGTGACTTAATAAAATCCATTTTTGGTATTAGTTAGTTATGGGTGACACCACAAAATGTATTTACATGCTTCTTCCGAAATCAGCAATTAAAGGAAATTACTTAACCTGTGGCGGCATCTACATCGCCGCAGGCGAATTACGTATCATACTGACGTCACGCAAAATCCTGCATCGCGCAAGCAGAGTTTAACGCGCAACTAGCATATACATTTACAATGTCCCGACATCAATCGTCGGGCAGTTTCCCACCACACAACACCCGTCTGAGCGGAGTAGTAGAGTAGCCTCCCTTTTCTATGGAGGATGAGAGAACTTAACACCCTGCACCTCATACCTCTATGAACCCTTAACTTTGTCATTACGTTCGCCTGTTAAAAAACATTGAAAACAAACTATGTGATAGAATATTTTATTTCCTTTTACAGGTGGTGACAGTGAAACGTTTATGTCTAAACAAACTACCTCCAGTGTTAGTTATACAGTTAAAGCGATTCGAATATGACTTCGAGAAAGTGTGTGCAATAAAATTCAATGACTATTTCGAATTCCCGCGGGAGTTGGACGTGGAACCTTACACAGGTAGGAGATGAGACGATTTCACTATGGTCTATCTAGGCTTCACAAACTCTTTTTTAAAATAGTTGTAGAAGAGTTTGAGGCCTATATCTGTATTGCCTTAATTAACCTCTTAAACCTTTTGTATGTCTGCTGCCCTATTAAGGCATTAAACACGCATTTTTAGCAATTTATTAGTGTAATGCCGTTCAAAAGGCCCCATTGATCTGTTCGATTTCTGCATAGTTTGTTGTTCAACATTGCACTTTATGCACCCTGAAAATAAAGTTTATTATCACAAGCAATTATTCTGCATACTGATTGAATGTACCAACTTCAGCTTGGGGCCTGGCCCGGGCCGAGGGTGACTCGTCACTGTGGGAGGGTGGCGAGGAGAAGGCACAAGAGACGCACTATCAGCTCAGTGGCATCGTCGTTCACTCCGGACAGGCCTCCGGGGGACACTACTACTCATATGTGCTACTTAGGTAGGTACTAATACTTTCCCGTCGTTAATTATAAGGTAAGTACGGTGAAGTCTTTTATAATATTATCTTCGTCACTTTTCAAATTCTTTCCTTTATAAAAATCAAAAGTCATTTATTCAAATTAGGTTTGAATCAGCACTTTTTGAACGTTAAAATTATAAAAGACAGTCCCCCAAAACACCCGCCCTTCACCACTTCCTAGTGCTTTTGCTGGGAAGAAGACGTAAGTTTAGAGTCAGGACACATAATACTTTTTGAAGTTACGGCGCTGAACCAATTTTGCATAGAAAACCATATTTTTATGACTTGATAACAAAGTTCAAAATAGCATACACCTTTGACCAATGTCGAGTTGACATAAAGCTAAAACGGTTTTAATGGCCTAGCCATTTTATGAAATATTATCTTAATTAAAATTTTATTTATTTGTTAGAGTCTGTCAGTGTCACATTTTTAATTCCGTCTGACATGTTTAGATGTACAAGGACCTTTTGGCGCGAGGCCGCCATCTTGTTTTATCAATACATATAATTTTTTTAAATCACAAATGTTTACCAACAGCACCCCCCATGTCTACGTCATTCGTGCGCCAAAATATCCTTTTACTGCCTTTCACAGTTATTTTACGGATTTTACCTATGATTTTGCATTACTGTCCAAATCACAGTGTTCTTTATTCTCATTCCAGTAAGGTTGCTGTTGGGTTACTGCCACTGACAAGTCTGTCAAAATAGTTGTGATCTTTATTCTCGTTATAGTAAGGTTGCTGTTAGATTGCTGCTGTCAGAGGTAAAATAACTGTGAACGGACTATAGTACTCTAAAGAAGATGGTTAAATGTCATTCTGCGGTATTGACATTGCGACGCAATATTTAATACTGAGTCGGTAAAACAGATTCTATCGTGCAGACAAAAATAGCCCTTAAGGTGACGAACGTACGGTGATGTTAAAATAGTATATAGCCTTCCTCAAGAATTGGGCTAAATAATTTAAAAAGTTTTTTTTTATCCGACTTAGTTCCAGAGATTAGCGTGTTCAAACGAACAAAACTTTTCAGCTTTATTATTAGTATAGATAATAATTATTCTTTATCGTTATATCTTTTGATAATCCTACGGAATAGCGACGGCCTTGAAGATTGATTCAACACCTTTCAGGGACAACGGCAGTGAGACAGGGCGGTGGGTCAAGTTAGACGACGGCGACGTATCAGAGTGCGGCATGCACGACGACGAGGAGATGAAGGCGCAGTGCTTTGGTGGAGAATACATGGGCGAGGTCAGTCCAGAGTAAACTAAGAAAAATTTAATTTACTACACGCGCAGGCATTTTCCCTCTTGTTCATAAAATGTATACTCAAAAATAATAATGGTTAAGTTTTTGCAATTTGGTTACCGAACCCTTAAAAATGTGTTACTCTTTAAGTAGTTAACAAATGAAGTGCTCGTTCGATTTGGGCTCAAAATGCAGACGTGCCAGTGACAATGATCACCGACGCTTTGTATTACGTTACTTCAGTTTTTGAATTATGGTATTTGTATAGATATTGACAGGGCTAATCGACAATGCACTCTTATCACTCCATTGTTAACTACTCTGTATGGATAATTTACATCTTGTAGGATTCGCTAACTTCTGTATAATTGAACTAACTAACAATGTTTATGAGCAAGTGGTTACATCACCTGCACCCCAATGGCGTAACACACTTTCTTTCACAATCCGAAGGATTTTTAAAGACATTCGTAACCCATTGCTTCATTTGTTTAAAAAATTCGTCTGCTCGACAACGTAAATAATGCAATTCGACAATGAATTGCATTGTCAAAATGAAGACACAAATGTGTTATGCAATTACCCCTCTGTTATGCTTATCACATGGTGACTTTAACCATGTTGCAGGTGTTCGATCCGATGGTAAAGAGGGTATCATACAAACGGCAGAAGAGGTGGTGGAATGCCTACATGCTGTTCTATACAAGGAAGGACACAATAGAAACGCAATCAGCTCTAGAAGTATCTATGAAAAATTTGACTATGAAGTAAGTTTCATTTTGTATTTCAAGCCAGTGTCATGTCTCCCTTGTGGCCGTATCAAAAGACCAAAAAGTTCTTATGCGAACTGTATTTTGTTTTTCTAGAGAAAATATTATACCTCGACCGATTTGGCTGTCAGTGCGCCGCAGTAACATTGCATTTTCTCACAATCAAGACCAATTCAGTCTTGAGCATTTCAATTTTATGAAGAAACTTTGTTGTATGAGATTGCAAATGTTACCAGGATCACAAAGCGCCGTCTGGGTATGTTTAACACGAACAATAATGGCATTTTATTAGCTATTCATGTTATTTTCGGTTTTTGATACATGTTTTGTCACACAGGGGCCCGAGCACGAAGAAATGTCAATGTTAGCGGTACAACTAGCAACGAAATTCTTGTTCCAAGTAGGATTCCGTACAAAGAAGACACTGCGCGGCCCCGCAGCGGACTGGCATGACATTCTGTGTCAACACTTACGATGCTCACAAGTAGTTAGAGCGTGGTTCGCGACTGATCTGTTCAAACATCCGCACAGGTACTTTATTAGTGGAAATATAATGTTTTTGCAATTTAAACCTTATGCCAATGACATAAAAGTAACTTGACACGCTCTTGTGAATTGCGACTCACTACATTTTTTAATATATGAATATAATAAATAATGATGCTTTTCTTTTCAGACTGTGTGACTACTTGTTATCGAGTCCAACGGCTGAAGTGAGAATAGTATTTATGAAAATCATCGTCTTCTTAGCTCATTTCTCAGTCCAAGATCCACCAGGTATTCTATTACTTTCATACTCTTACTTTAAACTTGCAAACATTAATTGTTGAACTTGCAATACAAAAAGCTTCTATCGATTTTTTCGGACACCCCAACTTTAAACCTCGCAAAAAATCCTTGCCTTTTTTGACATGATTGTTAAAGTAATATTGTAAGTTACAGTAAGCAGCAAATTGTGTGTTAAAGAAATATTTAAATTCACAAAATTTAATTAATTAGGTTTCATTTAATCTGCATGAATTAAAAATCATTTTCATGTTCAAATATTAGAGGTTTATTTCATTCAACTGGATTTAAAAGGATATTTAACTTGTCACAGTAAGCAACGGTTTCGGGTCATGGTGCACACGCGAGGAGGCGGTGTCCCTCTCAGACCAGCTACTATGCAGTGCACGCGCACTTGCCGTGCCGCCGCACACCGATGCGCACACGCACCGACACTTGCCACTACTGTTCAACCTATTCCATACATACGCCACCCTCGGACTTAGTGAGAAACATCAGCTGCTGAGGGTAAGTAGTAATCATAGAATAGAATACTCTTTATTATGTACACCATATATTTTACAAGCTCACCTCACCTAAATAAATAAATGTAGAAATTCTACATAGGGTGACACGATGAACACACAACTTATTGCTAAAAGTGATCTTTTAAAGACAACCAAATCACCAAAACAACACAAAGTTGTCCAAAACAAACATTTTAGATCTGTGCGACGAAACTTGGGAATTTTAAAATTCATGAATATGATTGCTTTATTGAACAGCTCTGTTTCACAAACCTTTTGGTGATATTATTCCCGCTATCTGGCACAGTACTAGAGAAAATAAATGTTGATGATATAATAAAGTGACATAATTTAATGTGCCAAAAATACGAATAAAATCATAATGTTATTTTGTTTAATAATGCTATTTTGTTTCAGCTAAAACTACTCGATATCGTCTTATCCGTTTGCATGGATGAATCAAATACGTCAATGGGAAAATACCAGTATCCCGAGTCGGCCAAAGTTCATCAGGTAAGGTCAACTTAGAAACAGATGAAAAACATGCGTTTTTAAACGCATGCGCATGCGTTTGCGTTTTATTTGAATCTGTACGACTGAACGTTACAAATACCAATCGCAACACGTGTCTACTACTATAATCTTATTACTCGATTTCAGTCGCGTCCATTATCGTAGGTGCACCAAAAACCCCTTTGATTCTGCAGACTTGCAACACCGATCTTTTCGATCCGTTTTAAGGCGAAAGCGCCAGATTAGCTCGCGATATGCAAATTTTCTAAAAGATTTTTGCAATTTGCAGGTCAGTGTCATGTTGTGTGTTGATCAAAATATGATTGGCCACCGTGTTAACTATGTATTTATAGAATTATAATCATTACAACTCTCTTAAGTTAGAATTTTCCTCAAATGACATCATTTAAAGAAATCATAATTTCATGAATTTAGAGAGTTAGATTGATGATTTTGCGGGTTACCTGAGGACATCCCCCTAAGTCTCTATATGATCTTGCAGGTGGTATGTGCGCTGGCCCGGTGTTGCGACGTGAGCATGCGCTGCCAGTCCGCCAACGCGGCCGAGGGCGCGTCGCCGCTGCCCAACCCTTACGCAGAACAGCACACGCACGCCGCGCGACCGCTGCTGTCGCCTGCCGCCGCTGATGTACTGTACAATAGGACTGGGTAAGTCTTATACATTGTTTCTGTAAAAATCTCACCAAGACAACAGTAACTTAGGTGAAGCGAAGAAGGAAAATACAGGATTTGGTGCTGTCCAAGCATGTTAGGCGGTGTTGGATTGCCCATTGGATACAGACCGATGCTAGATTTAAAACGTTACAATTACTTTTCCGAATCGTTTGTACCCCATACATATCACATCTTACAATATCGGATGTCTTCCAGAAGTTACATGAAGAAGCTAACAGAAGAGTGCTGCGGCTGCGAGGAAGGCATCAGACTGCTCCAGTTCATGTGCTGGGAGCACGCGGGCTGGTCGCGCATCGCGCTGGCCGAGCTACTGTGGCAGATGGCGTACGCTTACTGCCACGAACTGCGCCGGCATTCTGATGCTCTCACCGCGTTGCTGCTCATGGAGGATAGCTGGCAGCAGCATAGGATACATAATGTTATTAAGGTAAAGTGTTCACTTGCACCTCTGACGAAGAATGCCAGTGGCATTCTTTAATGCCACATTCAACGCCGCCACCTACGGGGCTCAAACAATGTAAAAGCTCAAAAGCGCTGCTTTTCTTATCGATGGTATTTTACCATCGATGAGAAAGGAATTCTAATTGCCAAAAAATTGCGCGCAATTGCAATTGTCAAAATAAACTAGGTGCATTACTAGACCAGCACATATTATATATATGCTTTTGTTTCGTGTTAAACCTTATGTATATATAATAGGGGTTAAAGTATGAAATTGTCGTTTTATTGTAATAGGTACTTTGAATTGACAAAGAACCTTCATGGTTTGAGATTTTTGAGTGAAACTTTTTTCACATGGTACCTATGACTTCTTTTAAAAAATGTGGAACATTCGATTATCGACTTTCAGTTGTTTTTTTTTTATTCAGCTTGCACAAGAAATCTTTAAAATGGATTCGTACTTTAACATAATATAGTTTGCTGCTAACAAGGACACTTAATCTTTAATTAAAAAAAAAAACAGTTAACACATTACAGTCTTTTCTGGCAACAAGCTATATTATTTCAACGTTAAAATTCATTTTAAAGTTTCGTCCCGATTCACCCCGTTTTACTGTACTTCGAAAATTCGAGTTATTTTTTAAAAGAGTCGACGCGGACCTAACACGGTAGAAACAGCTCGCAATATCAATGCTGCGTTTGGAGAGGGGACTGCTAATGAACGCACCGTGCGATTTTGGTTTAAACGCTTTCGTGATGGAAACTTTAATTTGAAGAACGAACCACGTGGAAGACCGCCCACACAGGTGAATAACAATGAATCGACAGAGATGGTGGAAGCCGATCCGAGCCAAACTACCCAGGAATTAGCGGCATGGTTTAACGTTACCTTACCAACAATATTAACTCATTTGCGTCAAATCAATAAAATAAAAAAATATGAGAAATGGGTGCCTCATGATTTAACTAATCTGCAGAAAGAAACGCGTGTTGAAACTTGTGTTGCCTAGTTGAATCGATACAGAAATGAAGGAATATTGGATCGAATTGTGACATGTGATGAAAAGTGGATTCTTTACGATAACCATAAGCGAAAAATGCAATGGCTGACCAAGCAAAGCTTACCAATAAAAAGGTAATGGTAACTGTTTGGTGGTCTCAGCATGGTGTTATTCACTGTAGCTTTGTCCGATCTGGTCAAACAATAACGGCAGATGTCTACTGTGCCGAACTCCGAACAATGATAGCAAAACTAGCAGTGAAACAGCCCCGAGTCCCCGACTCATGAATCAATCTTCACCATTATTGCTCCATGATAACGCGAGACCTCATACAGGACGAGAACCCGTTTTAACTCTACACGAACTGCAATTAGAAACCATTCGTCACCCGCCATATTCGTCAGACCTTGCTCCAACGGACTACCATTTTTTTTCGTGATTTGGACAATTTTCTACGTGATAAAAAGTTAGTCGAATCTAGATCACAAGAGTTCTATCGCAAAGGCATGAATGACCTTCCTATTAGATGGCAGCAATGTATAGATAATAATGGTAATTATTTTGATTAAATAAATATGTTAAATTTAAAAAAATACGAATTACAATTTTTCAGTACAAATCGGCAATTTCATACTTTAACCCCTAATATAAATGTATGTAGTTTTAACCTTATTTATGTGCATTCTGCAGCATGAGAAATTTGTGCCCATAAGAGGCTGACAGTTCAAAGTGATTTAGTTTTATCGGTGAAGAAGTGCGCATAATTATAATAGGTTAGGGAAAAAGTTTCTTCGCATTTTTTAAGAAAATTCAAAACATTTTTTAGTATAGTTTATTTACATTTAACTAAAGTATGTAGGTACCATTTTGTTCGATAACTTTTTGCCATCTTGTAGTTAGGGACATGATCCCATTGCTATAGAAATTTTGGGACTTCTGATCAAAATACCGCGACAAGTGGTTTTGGCAGTCCTCTCGTGATGTTAACCTGACACTGCCTAAGGACTTCTGAAGAGACCGAAACAGGTGGAAATCTGAAGCTGCAAGGTCAGGACTATACGGCGGATGCATTAACACCTCCCAGCCAAACTCTCTTAATTTTTGCGTAGTGGCTAAAGATGTGTGAGGTCTAGCGTTATCATGATGAAAAACCACACCCCTTCTGTTGATTAATTCCGGCCGCTTTCTCTCAACTTCTTGCTTTAATCTCATCAGTTGTTCGCAGTAGAGTTCAGAATCGATGGTCCTGCCTGGTGGTAACAGCTCATAATGAATAATGCCCTTCTAATCCCACCACACACACAGCATCACCTTGTTGCGAGTTAACCCGGGTTTCGCCACAGTCTGTGAAGCCTGACCGGCCTTTGACCACGACCTTTTTCGCACGTTCTTGTCGTACGTGATCCACTTTTCATCACCAGTTGTCAGCTTCTTCAAAAATGGTTCGGTTTCATTACGTCGTAATAAAGAATCACAAATGAGTACACGGTTCATTAGGTTTCTTTCAGTGAGCTCGTGAGGTACCCAAATATCGAGCTTTTAAGTGTATCCAGTTTCTTTCAAATGCGCCAAAACTGTTTTGTGGTCAATTCCCAGTTCTTCAGCTACGTCGTAACTACTGCTATCTTGCTCCACTTTTTCAAAAATTGCATCCATTTTATCCGTAATAGGGCGACCAGAGCGACGTGCATCTTTGACATCGAAATTTCCGGATTGAAAACGCTTAAACCAAATTTGTGCTACTCTCACAGACACTGCATTAGGTCCATAAACATCGCAAAGTTTTTTCGCGGCTTGCGTTGCATTTTTACCTTTTTTGTAGTAAAATTTTAAAATGTATCGAATTTCTTCATTCAGATTCACTCATCTTGACAGTACGAAAAACCAATGAAAATCATACATTTTCCTAATTTGAATTTGGAATTATGTTCTTTAAAATTTAAACTTTCAATGATACAAAAACCAGCCAGATACAAATAGTATAGCCAAAGAGATTTTATTACAAGTTCATACATACTATAATGCGAAAAGACTTTTTCCCCAACCATTAATGTATACAAAATTACAAACACATAACATTGTAAAACAGTTTAAAAGAGTAACTACGGAGTTTCTTGCCCATTTTTCTCTATAAGAAACAATTTTTTGGAGATTCAAAAGTGCCTCTTATTGGCCTACTTGAAATAAATTATTTGTTTTTGACTTTGGAGTCGTAATGAACGTAATGTTGTCCTTAGGGCGTGTCAGACGAGCGGCCAGGGCTCCTGGAGACGGCCGCGCGTGCGCGCGGACACTACCAGAAGCGTGCGTACGCGTGCGTCAAGCTGCTGGTGGGCGTCATGTGCCGCGCGCCCGCCGCCGTGCGCGCCGTGCACGCGCACCCCGACGCGCGCCGGCGCTGGCGCCAGCTGCTGGCGTGGCTGCAGGACGAGCTCGACCGCGTAACTACTGCTTTATACTCACACTTACCTATACTCATAGCTCTTTATAGTCTGTTCCAAAAGTATCTTATGTAAGTATAAACAATCCCTATTCAAATTAAATTCTTACGCAATCACTCACTAAAGGGAATTGGTAACACATTAATCTGTATTTACAAAATTTCAACTTTATCTCACCACTTTTTCCGTTTGTTTACAGTTTCATCAGATACTTTTGGGACAGACTATATATATATACAAAGGAATCAACATCAAATAAAATCAAAATCAACTTAACATCAGATCACGTAACTTCACGCCTGTATTCCCGAAATGGTTGACAGAGGTGTATATGTATTGTATAGTACCCACATTTCTCCATGTTTAAGTCTAATGTATCCTTTAACCGGGCACAAATCCAGCGCGTGACCACAAGTCAACGTGGCTTGCTTTCACATTTTTGATAACGACATTATTTGTAACATGAATGATGTGGAGTTGACTAGCGGGAATGCTTTCAGAAGTATGGTCCCGGCGGTTACGGTTCGTACGGCACGTGGTCCCCGCCCGGCACCTCCAACGAGACCTCTAGTGGATACTTCCTTGAGCGCAGCAACTCGGCGAGGAAAACACTCGAAAAGTAAGTCTTCTTTCTCATTGTGATGTTTATAATTGTCGAAATGGATGATAGCTAATAATATACCTACGGTGGATATCTTACGAAAAATACGTTAAGCCATTGTTCCAAAAGTTGTCAGGTATTACATGACATGAATGTAAACTTACTCTTAATCTTGAATTTCTCTCGTAGGGCGTACCAACTTTGTCCTGAAGAAGAAGACGAAGAAGAAGAAGAGGGTCGGGAGGGCGCCGAGGGCTCCGGCTCGGGCGACGCGGCCGACGACAGCGCCGACGAGGACGAGCCGCCCGACGACGAGCCGCCCGCGCGCCGCCTGGCGCTGGCGCCGCACGCCCCCGCGCCCCCCGCCGTGCTGGCGCCGCACGCCGCCGCGCCCCCCGCCGCGCTGGCGCCGCCCGCGCCGCCCGCGCCCGAGCCGGCCGCGGCACCGGCCCGCGACCCTCTCCCGCCGCTGTGAACGCGTCTCTAGTCCCCGCCCCGCGATTACTTATTTATGTAACTTACATGTTCCGCTTTAAAAGTACCATAGTATTTATTATTCGCCGTTAGGATTCGTCGTAGTGCTCTCTCGGCGGTCGAATTTATCGGTCGTTTCGCTTCGTGCCGAAGTTCGCGGACCGCGCTCGCCCGGTCCGAGGCGAGCGTCTCGTTTGAGTGCGTCGTCTATAACCGAACGGACGGTCACTTCCCGAGTCAGTTTGGATAGTAGTTTGGTCCCCAAATATTTTATCTTTTTAAGTTCACCAACACGACGAGAAGCAATCTCCTCTAGACGTAGTTTGTTTATCTGTGCAAAAATATCTGTAAATGAGTTGTGAAGTCGCAACATGTTCTTTACACTGCGAGACCGACTTTGTAAACTAATCTATATGAAATGAACAATATTTGAAGTAATGCTTTTATTAAAATAGTTCATCTGATGCATTTTAAAATAGTGATAGATAGCAATTTTTTACGTTTTAATCCAGAGAAGTTGACATGAATTAGGAGAAATCGTTCACAGTACATAATTTAAAGCGTCGTGTAACAAATGTAAAGCTAGGTGCTATCTATTAGAGTCATGTGGTTGATTTTGATTGTGCTCGCTTGCTTATTAATTTGTTTTGTGCGAACTTGTTAGCTTTTGACGTTCAACATTGTAATAATTTTAAATAAGAGTGCAGTAATATCTAATTGACAATTTACAATAGTTGCTGCATTTATAAGTTAAATTTTATATAATTATAAAATTGTTGTCAAGTTATAAAACATTGCCGTAAATAATTTTTTAGTGGTATAGTGACACATTTGAATGACATGTATTGATTAATTAGGAAAGGAACACGGATTTTATGAACCACAGCAGTATAACGTAATGTCAGCTGATTCTACATGTATAATGAAATCTATATGAAATTGAAATGTACGTTTTGATCACGTGATCCTCAGCGTTTATTTTGCAATCATAAAAAAGATGCGTGTGGATATGTTTCGTGTCTGATATTTCCAGTTGATAAATGAGAAATAAAACGAATATGACATTTTAGTAAATTAAAAAAATGTAATCTGTTTCCCGGTCAATTAAACTAAATTACTAAACCACATCTCATATTATGATCGAACCTGGTGGATATTTGGCAAGGCTCAAATGACTTATAAAACAAACAATTCGTAAAGAAATCAATATTTAGGGACCGAGTTAATCTCGCAAAGTACTCCACTTATAAATGTTGTTGTGACGTATTCAACAGTCATTTTATATAAGGTAAGACTGTAGCAGAGCTTTCAAAAATGAGTCATGTTTTAAAAATGGTTTACACAATGTTTATGAGTGAAGTAAAATTAATTGTACATAGTAAAACAATACAAATTATCGAGGCCAGAGAACACATATTGGCCTAACTCTGACTATGTAAACAATGTTTAATATTTCAGTTTTTTATTTGCTAGATGTATTATTATAATAAAATAAACTTAGTTTTAATTCAGTGGAAAGTGTAGATATAGGTATTAACGACTAGTCTAACAGGAAAATGTTGCCACTATGTCAATGTTCTGCTTTGTAATATAATGTTATTTATTTTTATATTTCACGACGGTTGTATAATATTTTCCTTTTTTTCTAGTGGTAAAATTGTTGTAACATCCAGGCTATCAGGCGACGCAGCCGCTCGACCGCACGTAGCGCGCGCGCTCGCATGCTCGCGTGCACGCACGTCACGGTCGTAAGCCCCTTTCATAGTCACTTGTAGCCATTAACGTTTGCACTTCGCATTCTAGTATTTTACAAATATAAAACCACCGTGATATTCTGTGAGTATTTATTTTTTCATAATTTACTTTTAACATTAATGATTCTTCAAATTTTGGTCGCATAGACCATGTGCCTTATTTTAATTTTATTTGCTCAATGCTTGCACCTGATAGTCTGTATATTGATCTATTAACAAGTTTTAATTTAAAAGACTGTTATGTCATTCATTTTGCATGTAAACATATATCAATAAATAATTAAATAACAAAGTATTTAAACAATGTGATAAAAATAGAATTTAAATTTTATTGCTTATTAAAACAACAAGCATTGTTTATATGCTAAAGTGAATGATGTCAAGTCGTGATTTTATTTTGGCTTTAAAATTTTAAAAGTCGCTTCAGTTTTTATAAGTAAAACAAACACCCAAATCACAAGTTGTAATGATTAATATAGTACAGAATAGCATTGTGAATAATTAGAAACCTGGTCGATAAAACGCTGATTGTTGTTAATGTTATTACCAAAGATGGAGTTATAGATAGAGGGGAATATGGTGGCCCTTTTCTTAATAGCTTAATAATTGAAATATTTTGTATCTTTTATAAAATGCAAAGTTAACGATATTATGTTGAAACAAGATAAAAATGTGATTGATCTTAGATAGGTGAACCGCTATGATTCGTGTTTAGAAACAAATGAATCTATATACTGGTAACTATTCACATGTGTAGCAGATGAATGATTCTCGGAGCGAGTTTCGAAATCTTGTAAATATCATCAACCGGCGATAAGTCAAACTCAACATGTACTTCATTCTATTTTATATTCACGAATTTCGTAAATAGATCTTAAAAATAAATAGCAGTGGGTTCCCAAACAAATAAGATATAAAAAAAGAAATGCAATTTTTTTTAATATTGAAAATTTTGTAATGTAGCATATTTATAAACTTGACTTAATACATACCAATTAATTTGGCAGATATAATTATATGTTGGATTTATTCACTGTAATTCAACGCATGCAGTTTTCACAATAGTGTAAAATGTGTATTGATAGAATTATTGTAAGATCAGTTGAGTTTTGTATAACATTTCTATGGCAAATATAACGAAATGGCATTTGAAGATTATACAAGAATGCTAAAAAAAGCATTCATACAGATATTATACTATTCAAATCAAGAAATAAATTCATAAAATCTTTTTTGGAGTTTTTTTTTCATCCAAGATAACATAAACAAACAGACTACCTCACTCACACAGTCACACACACCCACACAAACACCAACAGACCAAGACATAACAACTAACATTTCAATTTACTTACAATCAGCAAATAATGTTGTCAGTAGCCGCAAACTTATATATTTTCAACGCTATTATATCTCGTGAGTTCGGTATAGGACGATAGGTAAACAAGAAACAAATGAACGTGATGGACAAGAATATCACTTGCTGTGATGCTCCGCTGGTGCAGTGACCGAGGCTATGCTGGAGGCGAAGCGAATATGAGCTGCAGTCGGTCCGCCCTGCCCGAGCGATATCTTTAGCTCTCGCCTAATACATTTGTGGCAACCAATATTTAAATATTATTGAATGACATAAGGATAAATACCTCATAATTCTTGAGATAAGATACTCGAAATGTAGGGAGCACAAAGTCTTCCCATGTAAAAAGCCACGATCAGGTCAACTGACGACTTATAATGACCTGTGCCCTTACACAATACATAAATAGATAAGATGTATGGCGTGTTATCATTTGCACGCATTTGTCAGCAAGTAACTCACAGAGTTTCATCATAAATAGCAAATTACTTCATAAAAATAATGGAGAAATATATAAGTGTAAAGGATATAGAGGACGCTGCTTTATCGATATTGCCGAAACAAGCTCGAGACTATTACAAAAGTGGCGCAACAGATGAACAAACTTTAGCTGAGAATAAACTAGCTTTCCAAAGGTATGTTATAGCAGCTATATACATGTAATTTATTTATTGTATGGAGTGTGGACACATGATTGTTTTTAAAAATCGGGGTCAATAAAGAGAGGAAGCGTCATCAGCGCAAAAGAAAATTCTTAATTTACATTTTACTCGAATAAGCGGTAAAGCTTTTTTCTCGCAGGTTACGGATTCGTCCAAAGTGCCTAATAGGAGTAAGTCGATGTGATCTTCGTACAAAAGTATTGGGCCATGAAGTTTCTCTTCCCGTGGGTATATCACCGACTGCTATGCAACGGATGGCACACCCTGAAGGCGAATTAGCGAATGCGAGAGGTACCACACCACATCTAATTTCTGACATCACAATATAAATAAATTGTTTTGTAATAATTTCGTATTGTTGCGATTTAGCTGCCCAAGCGGAAAAGATAATTTTTACACTCAGTACTATAGCCACAAGCTCTATAGAAGAAGTTGCAGAAGCTGCACCGGATGCTATAAAATGGTTCCAGCTGTACATTTATAATGACAGGTATATATTTTTCCTATCACAAGTACCACAAAATGAGAACCTAGTAATGTGGGCAAAATTATACTATTTATAATGTTTAATTTTCAGGGAAGTGACCAAAAATCTAGTTCTCAGAGCTGAGAAGGCAGGTTTTAAAGCAATAGCACTCACTGTCGATACTCCACTGTTCGGAATAAGACGCGCAGACGTGCGAAATAATTTTACTCTGCCGCCACATTTGAGGTAATCAAGACACAATCTTGCACATACAAAAGAATGCAGACTTGTTCAATTTATTTTTATGATTCTATTTTTTAGTAATTAATACCATTTGTTCTTAACTTTCTTATAGTCTGGCAAACTTTGAAGGCGTCCTATCTACTAAGATTCGCAATACAGAAGGTGGTAGCGGTTTGAATAAGTACGTCGAGAACTTATTCGATAAATCTTTGACATGGGACGAAGTGAAGTGGCTGAAAAGGTACTTACCTAATAATTATAAGAGTTCAATACTGCAAACATTGAATGACATTTTCAATAGTCTACTATTCATTCTGAAATCTGTTTAAACCATAGTGTTTATTTTCATTAAAATGGAAATAACATCAATTGGAAACAAGGATTTGAATACCTATTTATAACGTAACTTTTAATATACTTACTGAAAAGATTTATAATTTGTTTTCTTTTGATAGCATTACAACACTGCCTATTATAGCAAAAGGCATTCTGCGCGGAGATGATGCACTGAAAGCAGTGCAAGCTGGTTGTTCAGGAATATTAGTATCAAACCATGGAGCGAGGCAATTGGATGGCGTTCCTTCAACGGTAACTATAATTATACCTACATCAATGGCGATACTGCAATTCTTGACTTTAAAAGTACCATAGTTCTTATGTATTTTGTTGAATACTTCAGATTGAAGTGTTACCAGAAATCATAGAAGCTGTAAGAAACTATAATATCGAGGTATATTTGGATGGTGGTGTGTCAACGGGAACTGATGTATACAAAGCCTTAGCACTCGGGGCAAAAATGGTAAGTCCTCTTATTCTTCTTCTGCGTACCTATCTACTTACTATCCATAAAATAGATCAGTTATTCAATATTTATCCTGTCTGTGATAATAAATAATTGTGGAATGTTTGTGTACACAGGTCTTCGTTGGTCGTCCTGCGCTGTGGGGTTTAACCATTGGAGGGCAAGCTGGTGTCCAAAGAATGATCAATATTTTCCGAACTGAGCTGGAATACACCTTCCAAATAGCAGGTATACATTTATCTGTATATGTTCTCTAAGCCATTTAAAGTTATCACACACAAGGTTTCATTCATTTTGATTAATTTTATCTTATTGTGAATAGAATTGGATGAAACTAAGGAATGTTTGTCATTTTACCATGATTAAAATTTGTCCATTTTGTTCACCCAGGGACTCCAACTATTGCTGATATCACAAGAGATATGGTTCGCCATGAATCAACCTACAGTAAATTATAAGATGAGCGAGACCGCGTAATTACATAAGTTTATCATGTAATTATGTTATGTTATTTATTTATGATAATACAAAGTGACTATGAATAATTATATTGTTTTTGTTGTGTCGAGACAATAGTTGTTTAGATGATCAGTAACTTTATGGTAGGTACTCTTTTGAGATGGAGCAAAGATGTGCGTTTCCAAATAAAGTAACTAAATGAAACGAAATATTATCAGCTTATTTTATAATTAATTTTCGGTACAAATTGTAGAGAACCGCAGGCGTCATGTAATTTTCTTTTGGCCACATCGTTTGAGATATTTTCTGAAAGAATAATACCAACAAAATTAAATTACATACAACTGAAAAATTTCACAATAATTTTTAATATCGTTTAGCATTCGAAAAGATTTTTAATTAGTGGAAGGCCGTAGTATAACTGTCAAATATGGTAATTCAATTACCTTAAAATTACATCCATACAAGTTAATTCCTAGTTTAAGTTTTCTAATAGTCTGCTTCAAGTTATCATCGCTGACCAACTTCCGTTTAAGCGCAATGGTGTTATTGCAGGTGTTACAAGAGTTGCTCATCTCCATACTAAAGTCTTCAACATTTGCCTTTGGCTTCAAGTCCTCTAGACCTCCACCAGACTTATTATTGCAATCATTTTTTGACGCAGCATCTCTTCTTCGCATGTAATTGGTGAAACTATAGCTACAGGACAGAGAGTCTCGGTTTGGGGTCGCATTCAAACTATCATTATCATTTTCTGTTTCATGCACATCACTCTTAGGTCTAAAAATATTTTTCACAGTTTTCACAAGAGTAGTGCACGATGTGTTGATCGCGTCAAAGAATCGCCCACTAAATGACTTGTGTTTGATTTCTTTATCGATTTTGCTTCGCTCAAAATGTTTGGCAATCTTCTTTTTCTTTAATTGACGCTTGATCTTATGCTTTCTTACAGACTTGTGAATAGATCTGGCTGTGTAATTATTCGTACGCTGGTTTTCGTACCTAGAGTATTCATATAAGTCATCTCTCTTTGGGGTAGATGCAAATTGTGGATTGAAATCAATCGTGCCTAGTGTATTCAACCGACTTTCGTCTATTTGCATAAGAGATTCATAAACAGTATTCTTTCGTAGTCTACTTTCATTAGTCTGAATTGTTCTTTGAAAACTTTTGGGTAATTTATCAGCTGTGACGAAGTTCTTTGCAACTTGTTTTCTATTAGAATTTTGCTTTCGTAAAAAGGAAAAGGATAGTTCATTTGTTTTATTAGATTGTGCACTATCATTTTGAATAACAGTTCGTTTATCAATTCTTGCATTGAACTTATTAGGATCTTGAGGAGACATACAGAAATTATTTCTTTGTGGAACATCATGGACTTTAGAGTCGTAATTAACAATATTTCTTTCGCTTCGGTTCGTCATAATATCGGGTGGAAAGAAAGATTTCAAATTATTGAACTCTTTCTGTGCGCCACACAGTAGTATTTCCTTCATGACATTCTGGAAAAACTTGGTGGTATCTGCACTGCGTTCTTTCTGGCGGTTTTGATCAGCAGGGTGCAATTTAGCTAGAAAAGATTCACTCAGTTTATTATTTTCTTTTCCTACTTCATCTACCTTTGGTTCTTCATATGGTGCTAGAATCAAAAGTTGCAAGTTTATTTATCATAGTAAGTCTTGCATATTTTTTTTGCAAAAATGAATGATTTTTACCTTCAACTTTCGATGTATGATATAAGACTATGGTAGCCCATTGACCCAACTGTTAAAGGAATTAAATTATTTTAATATAATGCAAGAAAAATTACTGAAATCAAACAAGACGATGATTAAACTAAAGAATGAACACCAGTGACAATAATACCTGTGACTGTGGTCCATACATCTGCAAAAAGTCTCGTAACTGTTGACAAATGCCTGTCTCGGCGATAAGTGCCACTGCTTCGGTGGAACTCTGCACTATTGTGACAAGTAGCTGCATGCAGATGTCGTGTTGCAGGAATTCCCTGCGAGTTAAATAGAGCATATCTGTACGGTAGGTCTATCACTATAATCTATCGAAGGTGAAGGAGGCGAGGCCACCATTGTTGATAGTTTTCTTGAACTAAACTCTTTTGGATCATGGCGATTAGTTTGACTAACACCATTTTAAATGATCTGTCAATAAACAAAGACAAGTGTATGCACATAATCTGACCTTTGAAAGAGCGATATTCCGTTACATTCCACAAACAGGGTAATGTTGCGGTTGTGGTGCTGTAGCAAGCTCTGCAGAACCAGCAGCACCTCAATGTTCCTCTGACTGCATCTCTGAATGGACTGCAAAAAATATTACTAGGTAAGTATCATAGTCTGCTTGGCCGAAGTTGGCCCTAGGATTCAACCAAAAGAGAGAAAAATACGAACGAATTTAACTGCTAAAGGGCAAGAGGCAGAATATCTCTTAGCGAAAAATTGTTCGGGTTTGACCTAGACCTAGGTGTTTGTGTCAAGCAGTTGAATGGCGGTAACCTAGTCAATAATTTATGAATGAGACAGAGTATAACTTACCATTGGAACAAGGTGTGTACAGTAGCTTTGATTAGCGTCAACACCGCGGCACGATTCAGCGAGGCATCGGCAAAGTGCACGCCACGCGTCCTGATGCTGGAAATATTGAGTAATATTTATAACACAATAGAAGTTTATGTATTATAGTAAAACATATGATAATACCATCATTTGCCAAAAGGCTATTAACTACTGGGGCTTCGCCTAGAAATATAAATCTATGCCTAGGCCTCCCCAAGAATGGCCCCAACATTCGGCCCTGCAGTGCTCGCATCCAGCGGCTATCACCACCTGAAAACTCTTCGGCGGCCCCATATTAGATTTGAGGTTTGCTACTGCAAAAAATAATAAGTCAACTTATTAATGAATTACCATCATGCAGGTGGTAAAAAGATCACACATGGTAGCCAAACAACCGCTACTTCTGATCATATTTCTTGCATACGCGACTAGGCTGTTTTTCCTATGACTGTGTTCGTCATCGACGTACAAAAGGGCCGAGAGAAAATTAAACGCAACTGTAGTTTTTCTTGGAGGACAATTCGCTAAGATTTTAGATATTTTGTCGTATAAGGGGTTGTATGTAACGATTGCTTCGATATTATCATCCTGCAAAAAAATAGATCTTTTCAGAAAATTATTCTACACTGTTATAAATAAATGTTACAAAATTGTTTAAATTACATTTAACATTATATAGGCAGATAAGACTGAGAATAATTTAACTTGCACATCGACGTCTGTACTACTATTTAATATTTCCAGTAATCCTGGCAAATTGAACGCTTTTCCATTTTTCATTGATGACACCACATCCTGTAATTTAAATGCAGTTTGTTTAAAGGTTCATGTTCTCCTAAAAGCAGTGGTACCTACAGGTAAAATGCTCTTCTCAGTCGATACTCGTTAGACATTTTTACCAAAGTAGCGCACTATACGTTAGCAGCAGTAGAGGGAACGACCATGGATTCACCTTTAATATTGCGTACTGGTTACTCTTTTTACTGTCCATTGTTCTATACAATCAACGGTTTAAAACCGTTACCATTTAATTATTTTTTTGCCAAAATATTCACGTCACCACATTTCAAAAAGCTAACTTTTACCGCCATTTGTATTTTTTTATAGTTGCAAAAAAATTGCTGCAGCGGATCATAGGCTTTTAAGACATTGTAAAATATGCGTTTAGTCGATTTTCCATTGGTTGAAAGTAACATAAATTATCGCGTTTTAGGTATTCTATTGCACCATTTCTTACGCACGCACTAATTATCAACCTAGTCTTTTGCCAAAGGTCAACTTCTAGTCTAACAGGATGCTGCTGAATACCAGTTTTTTACATGGGGCAACTGCCTGTCAGATCTACATTACCCAGTTACTGGGTAACACGATCGGCTTCGGCTCAAAGCTTTATATGCCAGCCAGGCCAACGGCTAATCGTGGTTTTTGATCCAAGCGAAGGTTCTCGGTATGAAATGTATGGTCCAGACCTTTGATCGATCTACCCGTGTGGCTTTTACATAGCCACGAGCCCCTTTTTACACACAACACTACCTAGCCGCACACCTGCTACGTCTTATTAATCTGTGCCGGCCGACGCATGCGTCAAATTGTCAAATGTGTCAGTGTGTGTCTGTTAAGTGTCAATGTTTTGGAGTGACACTGATAACTGATAAGTTGGTCGGTAGATTGTCGATGGTGGCGTCGTGGCGCGAAATTTAATTTCTCTGTGCAAATAAATTAACTTTTTGTGCTATAATATAACTTATGTTGGTCTGCGTGATTGTGATTGTGATAATGTGATTGACGATTACAAGAAAATATAACTTTTGCTGAAAAAGGAAAGGAAAAACAAAATATTTGTGTTTACATCCAAAGTGCTATTTATAGTGACAACTACTGAGTGACGTTTACGATTTATCATAGACATTGTTGCGGACGATTAGTTAAAAACATTTTCTAATAATATTTCCCGACATCCAATATGGATACCAAAAAAGCCCCTGACCCTCCTGATCCATTTGATTACACTCCGGTGTTAACTGTTACTCTTCCCGACGATAATGTAATTACCATGGACTCTGAATCTGCAAACAGAAAAAGAGCCGCTGCTTCCCCCCCGGCTGTTTTAATCAACCCTCCTAAGCTAGCTAAAAACATTACTGGAAGACAGATATATACGATTAGAGATTACCCCCCGTTTATCGTTCACGCATCCTTAAAAGATGGTCAGACCCCAGGTACTGTTCTGCACCCTGTCAAATTTGGTATGTTCTTGACTCAAAATAACTTCAGCAACATTCTCCTAGGCAGTGTCAAACGCTTAGGAAGAAACAGGGTTTCAGTCGAATTCAAATCTCACCAGGATGCTAACAGTTTTTTAATCAGTCCAATTTTGGCTAAAAATAATTTTGTTGCCTCAATCCCCCAATTTAATATCACCCGTTTAGGTCTTGTCAGAGACGTTCCCATTGAATGGACTGAGGAAGAAGTAATAGAGAACATCAAGGTTCCCACTGGATGCGGCCCTGTTATTAAGGCTAGGAGAATGAACCGTAAGGTGACTTCTCTGGGTGTTACCGAATGGAAACCCACTCAAACGGTTGTTCTAACCTTTGACGGCCAAATTTTACCCCAGCGTGTTTTTTGTTTTTACTCTGCCCTTTTAGTCGAGAGATACATGTACCCAACTATCCAATGTTTTAATTGTTGTCGTTTCGGTCACACGCGTACAGTATGCCGCTCTAAACCCCGCTGCTTTAAATGTGGTCAAGACCACCCAGGTGATGGATGCCAAGTTCCCATTGATTGTGCCCTTTGTATATCTTGTTCTGGCAATCATTATGCTAATGACAAGGCTTGCCCTGAGCTTGGTCGGCAGAAGGGCATTAAAGCTCTTATGGCCGAGAAATCTGTCTCTTATGCGGAAGCAAGTCAGGTTTTCCCTTCTGTTTCAAGATCATATGCTGAAGTGTCTAGAGAATCCCAGAAATCTAAACCAATACCTAGCTCTCCCCAACATCCCAGTCCCGCTCCCCAAACAAAATCATACCGTAAAACGGTCTTTTTAAACCCCAAATCTCATGCCCCTCTTTCACCTAGCTATGACAAGCAGTCTCATCAAGCCCTTACCCAAGATTACATCTTTTCTCCTTCCCAAAATGGTTGTGCTTTCCCCAGGGAAGGTACAAGCAACCCTGAAAGTATCCTTAATACTATAGTTAATATGCTAATAACAGTATTAGCTAACCCTGCACAATCTTTACCTGACCACGTTGCCTACAAACTGTCATCAATTGTCAAGTATATTACCAATGTTCCATCCCCTGACATTCCTTCAATGGAACGTGAGAAGTATTAATCCCAGGAAATCTGACCTACTCTTTATCATTAATAAATTCAAACCATCGATCTGTAGCTTCGCTGAGACATGGCTTCGTTCTGATAGTAATTTCAGGATTCCATGTTTCAGTGGTGTTCGACATGACAGACCGGATGGATATGGAGGATGTGCTTTGTTCATTAATAATAAAGTAACATTCTCCCCAATTCCTCTACCCTTTGTTGGTGACAACATCAATGTTGTTGCTGTTAAGGCTGAGGATATAAATATCTTTAGTTTTTATATTGCTCACCCACAAACTGAAGACCTCATTACAATTAAAAGTTTATTGAGTAGTGTACAAGGTCCACTACTTGTTATGGGCGATTTTAATGGTCATCATTATAGATGGGGATCAGAAACCTGCGACAACTATGGTATAGGCTTACTGGATATACTAGATGAACTTAACCTATGTGTGATCAATGATGGCAGTCCTACACGTAGATCTACACCAGGACAGAATAACAGCTGTGTTGATTTGACATTCTGCTCATCTAATATAGCCAGCCTTTTCAATTGGAGTCGCTTGAATATGACTTATGGGAGTGATCACTATCCCATCATGGTTGAAATCCCTTCCAAGACTTTCCCTGACAAAATTTCCCCTCCTTTGTTAAAATACCAGCTGAACTCAGTAGATTGGGACCTCTACTCAACAATTTTAGACTTACGTGTCTCTTCTCTTCCATCCATTAATACTGAGACTGCGCAAGAATGTTTTTCATCATTCTCACACACAATATCCTCTACAGCAGATGATTGCTTCCCTCCTAAAAAGCCGCCAACGGGCAAAATTCCATCCCCACCATGGTGGGATAGAGACTGCTCCGCTGTGATCAGGGCCAGGAATGAGGCCGAAATGAAATTCAACTCCGACATTAATCTGGAAAACATCATTGCTTTTCAACATATCTTGGCTAAGTCCAAGAAATTACTCAAAAATAAGAAGAGAGAAGGTTGGCGGAAGTATTGTAGCTCGCTGAATCCTTCCACTCCAGCGTCGGCTGTGTGGCGTAAATTGAAATCTTACAGAAATAGTTTGAAGCCCCCCTCCGGGAGCACACTGTCTGCGGAACTGGGTAAGCAGTTTTTATCTAAGCTCGCACCAGTTTATGTTCCTGATATGGAAGAATGTGTCGCTTCGAACTCACAGCTGATCTCAGATGATCCTCTAGATGGGCCATTTACTCTTGGTGAACTTAAGTCGGTCCTCACCCATGTAAAGGATTCTGCTCCTGGAGTAGATGGATTCCCTTACTCATTCATTACTAAAGCTGGTGATAAGACCCATCAATATTATCTGGACTTAGTCAATTATTGTTATACTTCCGGTTATATTCCTCCTGATTGGAAGGTTCAAGTCGTAATTCCCATATTAAAATCTGGTAAAGATCCTAACGATCATTGTTCTTACAGACCAATTGCTCTATCGTCCATTCTTATTAAACTTTTAGAACATTTAATTAAAAACCGCCTTGAGTGGTTTGTAGAAAACAGGAAACTGCTCCCAACGACTCAATTCGGCTTTAGGAAAGGTCTGGGTACAGCTGATAGTGTGGGTACCCTCACATCAGACATCCGACTGGCCCTTAGTAAGAATGAGTCTGTGGTAGCAGTTTTCTTAGACATTTCAGCTGCCTATGATTCTGTTCTCCTACCAGTCCTCAGGCAGAAAATGCAAGAGCTGAGAATCGCGGCTAGGATTCGTCGAATCGTTTGCAGTATTTTTTCAGATCGTAGTGTTCAACTCAGGATTCCCGGGGAAAGCTCTGAACGGAGATCGGTTTGGAGAGGCCTACCTCAGGGATCCGTACTTAGTCCCCTTTTATATAATATTTATACCTCTGATCTTCCGTCTTGCCTAAATTTTAACTGTAAAGTACTTCAATATGCTGACGATATTGCATTATTGGTCTGTGGCAGTTCCATCGAAGACGCCGCTCTCTCCATTAATATCTCTTTGTCCTCGTTAAACCAATGGCTCTTAGGTCACGGGTTATCTTTAAGTGCTCCAAAGAGTACCGCACTTGTTTTTACTCGTAAACGCCTAATACCCCAGGTTAACATTAATATTGATGGTCAAGCTATCCCAATTGAGGAGAAAGCCAGGTTTCTGGGGGTTACTCTGGATTACAAATTGTCGGGAGTGGACCACATTAATAATACAATAAAAAAATGTGAGCGCTCGGTTTCGGTCCTCAAGGCTTTGGCAGGTGTCTGGTGGGGAGCTCACCCATACACTCTAAAGCTAGTCTACAATGCGCTGGTCAGAAGCGTGTTGGATTATTGCAGCTACCTGATCGAGCCATGCAACAAAGAAGCTTTGCGCAGATTAGATTCTGTCCAGTCCAAATGTCTCAGGAGCGTAATTGGTGCCATGAAATCCTCTCCTATAAATGCTCTCCAGGTTGAATGTGCTGAACCTCCTCTTAATCTTCGACGACAATACTTAGCAGATCGTTTCTTATCAAAAGTGTTCTCCCTTTCGTCCCATCCTTTACTCCCCATTTTAGAACAAATCTATCTCTCTCTTAACACGTCTTCCTACTGGAATAATAAATCTATGCCATTGATGAATAGGTACAGAGAGCTTAAACACCTCTCTTCACCTGTTTTTCAATACCCCTCTCTTCCCGTCTTTTCTTCCGCATATGAGGTGGTCCATTTGAAGCCAAAGGTCGTTTTGGGACTTGGTATCTCCAAAAATTCCCAGGACGCAAAAGGTGATTTTGAGCGGGCCATTAAGAGATACTGGAACGGTTGGAATTTTTTTTATACGGACGCATCCAAATTATCATCAACAGGATTTACAGGTGTCTCAACATATTTCCAGAACTCTAAAATTGCCCTTTTATTCCAATGTCCACCAGAAGCCTCAGTATTTACAGGGGAATGTATTGGTATTCTAGAGGCCGTCAATTTCATTCTAGCCCACAATATCAAAAATTCGGTAATTTTTTCCGATTCTCGTAGTAGCATTCAAGCCTTAGGTCAATGTCAACTAAAATCCAAAATTCACAGTCAAATCATTTTTGACATACTTAATTTACTATACACATGCTCGAATAACGGTTTAAACATTGAGATAGCTTGGGTTCCCAGTCACTCGGGTATAGGTGGCAACGAGTGCGCTGACTCACTGGCTAAATTTGCTTCATCTAACCCGGTGGATCGGAAGCACTACACGGTACAAAGTTACGACTTACGATCTGACACTAAACACAAACTTTACAACTCGTGGTCAGAAGCTTGGCAGGTAAATTCGAAACTTAAGGGGGCGTATTACGCCAGTATTCAACCTGACATCCAGCGGAAACCTTGGTTTTTTAAATGTCCAAATTTATCCAGAAAATCTGTTGCTACCCTGTGTAGACTGAGACTTGGTCACTGTTCCTGTCCAGTATTTTTAAATAAGATCCGTGTTCGTGACAATTCCTTGTGCGAATGCGGTCTTGATGATGGTTCTCTCGACCATGTCTTTTTCTCTTGTCCTTTAAACTCCCAATCCTTTGACTTGTATCATGAGCTTTCCAAAATTAAAATTCCTCTTCCTACTAACGTCCATTCCCTCTTGGCTAACTTTTCTCCTAAAATTATAAAAATGTTATCATTCTTTTTAAATTTAAACGAAATCAAATTGTAACATAATAATTAAAACTACATAAATACCACGGAGTGCAAAGTTCGACGGCTGCGGTAAACCCT
Organism: Apamea sordens; assembly: GCA_945859715.1. Taxonomy (NCBI): domain Eukaryota; kingdom Metazoa; phylum Arthropoda; class Insecta; order Lepidoptera; family Noctuidae; genus Apamea; species Apamea sordens. Next base: position 13,016,231 of record OX243987.1, read on the forward strand.
GCTGCGTTGCCGTCACCACATGACACTGGCAGAATAGTCGAAACGGCTCAGTTGCCAAAGAAGAAAGAAAAAAAAAAAGTGTCAATGTCAAATCATATCTAAGTTTCTAACCAATTTCTGTCGGAGTGTTTATTGGTTTACTGTTTTATTTTGTGAAAGAAAGCTGAGGATTAGAAAATAGTAAATATCTTAAGAAATAAATAGACACATACGTGTGTGAGTATGGACGTTGGAGAACTGCTTTCATTTAAGGTAAATAATAGTTAGCCCACAAAAACTTTGAGAGTAAAACAACAAAATTTGTTTCGCTCGTTTTACTATAAAAAGAAAACCGAACGTAATCTATACAAAATTATCTGAAGCATTACCTTTATTTAATGCTTATTGATACCAAACAGCCCACACCAACGCCCAAGAGACCGAATGAAGATGACAGTGGGGACTCTGACGAAGATGGCGCGAAGGCTTCAAAAATGCGGCGAATGGCGAGGTCCAAAGCCGATCATCGTATGTTACTGCCGTTGAGTACAACCCTACCAAAGGAACCCATCATCACAGACAAGGAAAGAGAAGATATTCTGCGATTTGTTGAGACTGAAGCAACTGAGGTAAGTCATCTTGATCTTGCTGAACTTGTTCACAATATCTCTGCTTTAAGCACGATAACAACTAAAACGTTGCTAGTTCATTCTTAATCGTTTGAATCTAGAGGTTTGATTATTGTTTTTGAAATAACAATCTTAGGTTTTATAACTTTTTAGGGAGACATTCTTGATGAAACTGCAGTTAAGAAATTAGTATTGAATTTCGAGAAGAAAACTCTGAGGAACAGGGAGATGAGAATTAAGTTTCCAGATCAACCAGAGAAGTTTATGGACAGTGAAATAGATTTACATGAAGCACTACAGGTATGGTATAATTATCTTAGTAGGCTCTTCTAGTATAACCTTTACTTCAAGCTTCACTTTGAAAGTATAATCCCATCACACAAAGATTGATAGTTTGGATTTATTGTTACACATGCAAACATCGCTTTAGTGTACTTTAGCAAAGGAGCCAATGGGAATGCAATCAGCAAAAGATAACTAATAGTACTAACATACAGATGATGCACTCCTGTGATCTTGAAGAAAGCGGCTTTTACAATAGCCTACAAAATCACTTCACCGCCAACGCGCAAGCTAGATTGCACAATCCCCGTGCTTGAAAGTTGTTATTTCTTTGTGTCCTTTCTCGTCCGCAACATACTTATGCCGCTTGACTGAGTACTAGGGCTGTCCAGAAAGAAAAATAAAATACAGTACATACCTTTTTATACTACCTACCCAACAAATATACTAAGATCAAAATAAATTTAAATAGGTACTTTCCTAGCTGATAAATATGTATATTATCAAAGCTAAACCTGAGAAGTAAGCTAAGTGAGTACCTAACTATACTATAATAATAATACGTAACTAATTACGTATTCTAACTACGTAAATAAATACAGGTTACATAAATAAGAATAACAATTTATTAATGTAAACATTTGGTAGGTAGGTACCTACCTAATTTCTAATTAGTTAGGTACATGTAGACATGTATTTCTTTACATTTCGATGTCCTTTGGAATTGAGAAAAATGTGAAGTTCGGATCCTTGTTATTATTTAAGCAGCTGTATATGATGCAATAAGCTTTTGCCTTCATTTTATCCTAAGAGACGAATGGAAGGCGCGGATACAGCGGTTTTGGTCAAACTATAGTATCGAACTAACGTTCGACCAGTTGCGCGGCTGCCCCACTGAATTGACCCGGCAAGTCGAGCCCGCCGCGTACTTGTAGCTTCATACCTAAAATGCCATCCGTTGGTTATTTGGACACCTAAAGGACAAGTCAATTGCTAAGGATTTTTTTTTACATTTTTTTTCAGGAGCTGAGTGCAGTAGCAACAGTGCCAGACCAGTACCCCTTGCTGGTAGACTTGAAGTGTATAAACTCACTGTTGGAGTTGTTGTCACATGATAACACAGATATATCTACCAAAGTTGTGCATCTGCTGCAGGTTGGTCTACTTTCTTTGGTATCTGTTAACAGTTATATTGACATTAAAGTTCACACTATCAAAAGACTCATTTGCTTTGATCTAGTCTCATGATAATTTAAAAAATACTTGTGTTATCAATTTATCATGCATGTTCTATAAAACTCCCATGTCTGACATACAAGGTGGCAAGGACATCAACGTGCAACGTGTTACCATGGATTCAGCATATGATTCTCGACATAGATTAAGAAATCTGAGCTAGGGGCATAGATTCAAAAAAATATAATTATCAAAAATAATATTTGCTGTTTCATAAGTTTTAACTGCGTAGGTATTGCATTGCATTGATCAGATAGAGAGTGAATCATGTGCTGAATTCATGGTTACAGTTTGCGCATCAATGTCCCTGTCACCCTGTATATGGCTAATGGATCAATATTTTGTAGGAATTGACAGATGTGGATATACTCCATGAGAGTGAGGAGGGTGCCGATGAGCTGATCAATGCTCTGGCAGAAGCAGAAGCACCAGCCTTGTTGTTGCACAACCTTGCGCGCCTTGATGAAACAGTGCCTGATGAGAGAGACGCTGTACATGATACTCTAGGTAATGCTATGATGATCAACTAAAGCAATCCATGATAACAGCTTGTGCACTTGTGCATCTTTGTATGTGACCAAGAACAACCTGCGGGGTAGTTGCGTAACACACTAACAGTAGCAATGGCTTTAATTTTGAGAGTTGAACAACATTCATTGCCTTATTCACGTTGTTGAGCAGACGAACTTTTCGAACATATGAAGCATAGCATAGGATTAGCAATATCTTTCAAAATGATTCAGATTATGATTGAAATTGTGTTACGCAATTAGGGTGCTGCTATCTTGGTTTCACTTTTTATCCTACTGTATATCATGTTTTATGCTCTAACATATTTCTTGTTTTAAAAAAAAAATATTTTATTTAACAGGTATTATAGAAAACCTAACTGAATTTAGAATTGAATTGAGTTCAGAAGTCGCTAAACAGGGTTTCATGCAATGGATACTCAAAAGACTGAAGGTATGCATCATTCTGGTAAACCTAACTTAATCTAGCTCTTAATGCATTTTGCATAAATATTTCTGTTTATGTTTCCAGTTAAAAGTGCCTTTTGATGGTAACAAGTTATATGCCACAGAAATTTTATCAATTCTGCTGCAAAATACTCCAGATAACAGAAAGTTGTTGGGAGAACTTGACGGCATTGATGTTTTACTGCAACAGTTGGCGGTAGGTGTCCAAATATTATTTGTAGCAGGGAAAAAATTATATCGCTTTTCGATTCGATTGCATTGCCTTCAACACGAAAGTACAATAGCCGGCAAACTTCTTAAACAAAAATCATTGACCGATTGTGCAGGTCCCGCACCTGCACAATCGGTAATCTCTGTCTTGTATGGATAAGCGCCCTCGCTCCATACTTTCCTCAAATGAAACCGTGTTATAGTTTTTCGCGCATGCTCAAGTTGTTTGCCGGCTGTCGTAACTACGGACGATGTTTGCCGGCTGTCGTAACTACGGACGATGTTTGCACGGCAACGTGAGATTATGCCCTAATACAAAACAAAAGATGGATAGTTTCTTAAACCATTTGTAAAAAACATAATATTCTTTGAGATATAACGTATATGTATTTCTGCACAGTTCTACAAACGTAATGATCCAGCCGGTGCAGAGGAACAAGAGGCTATGGAGAATATGTTCGACTCGTTATGTTGCGCGCTCATGGAGCCGTCCAATCGCGACCGCTTCCTGCGCGGGGAGGGGTTGCAGCTCATGAATCTTATGCTCAGGTATAGTATTTACTAGCGACCCACACCCACCCCTGTTTCGCACGCACGACTTGGCGAAACATCGAGGTTACTTAATTATATTTCAGTTTAATATTAATGTATTAAAAACATAACCCTTCAAGAATAAATTCTCTAAATGATGGTGAAAACCTCGCAAAAATCCGTTGTGTAGTTAGGAAGAACAACACGGTCGCACAGTTAGACGCGAAAAGCGAATTTGATTTATAATATGTGTTTATGAGTTTCTCCTATTGATCTCCTTACTCTCAGCTCCTCGAGTTATACCTGTCAATTGCGAATCCAACTTTCGAAAACTACTGCTGACACGCCATGACAAACATTGGACGCCAACAATATCTACGTCTGACGCTTTGTACGAAAATTTGATTCCTTGCCGTAGGGTAGGGAATCAAATTTTCGTACACCGCAGCTAGAATGAAAGTGTACTTCATAAAAACTTTTCTTTCAGGGAAAAGAAAATGTCTCGGAATGGATCACTAAAAGTGCTGGACCATGCACTCGCAGGCCCCGAAGGTCGCGACAACTGCAATAAGTTTGTAGACATTTTAGGACTGCGCACTGTCTTCCCGCTGTTCATGAAAACACCTAAACGGAAGAGAATATTAACAGTCGATCAACATGAAGGTTCGTAACTTATAATTTAATAATCAATCATCAATTATCTCTGAAATAATTTAAAAAATCGAATTAATATATTTGTTGTCGAAATGTTAATTTAACCTTTATGTGCACGACATAAAGCACATTTTAGAAGGCGAAATTCACATAATTATATCTATACTTACTTCTTTTTCGGCTTATTATAATTTGAGGCCAACACTTATATTCGCTTTTTTTTAGAACATGTTGTTTCCATAATTGCATCAATGTTGCGCAATTGCCAAGGCAGCCAAAGACAACGGTTACTAGCGAAGTTCACTGAAAATGACCTTGAAAAGGTGGACAGGCTTCTAGAGTTGCATTTCAAGTATATGGACAAAGTGGATCGCACCGAAAAAGAAATGGAGGTAATTACATGAAGCGTTTTCCTACACCAACCGACCATTAAATAGTTATATCACTTGTATCATATCAAATGGGATCAGCAGCCCGACAACACCCAACCCTATGTAGGTTTTGGTAGCCTGTATGCCTAAGTTCCAAACAGGTCATGGAGACAAAGGCTGAGAGGACCCATGAGATCATATTAATGAAAAAGAAGTAGTAGCAATATACACCCCCTCAAGGCTCCTACACACAGTGCCGGCGGCAGGGCCGCCGGCCAAGCCGCCGTGCACCCGGCGGCATTCAAAGCCGCCATCTTTGCCACACAAAGGAGCCGCCGGCATGGCCGCCGGGGTGTGACGGCGGGTTACGCGGCTTGCCGACGTCAGTTCGTTCCTGGTGCGTTCTATGTGACTGTCACAACCGGAATGATGCTTGGCGGCTTTGCGCGGCTTGTGCCGGCGGCTTGTATTGCCGGCGGCATAGCCGCTCGTCATAAACCCGGCGGCATTGCCGCCGGCACTGTGTGTAGTAGTAGCCTTTAAAGTTGTATAATGAAACATTTTACGTATTTGTTCACAGCAAGAAGGAGATGAGTTAGATGATGATGCACAGTATCTAAGAAGGTTATCTGGTGGACTCTTCACATTACAACTCATTGATAGGATTATTTTGGAGGTAAACTTTATTTATTTGTTTCTTTTTTTCTTTCAAACAAGTTTTTTTTGGACTTGCTTACCATTTTTGTTGTTATAGGTTTGTACTGCGGGCTCGTCATCAGTAAAGCAGCGTGTACAACGTGTGCTCTCTCTACGCGGAGGATCGCTGAAGATTATTCGACACGTAATGAGAGGTGAGTTGCGTATTTCACTTTTCAAGTTCAATTCGAGACACTGGTTGCGTGAAATCACTACGCTTTTGTAACACGGTTCATAACTTCATATCGTTTTTATTCACGCAAACTAAGCTTTAATTGACGCAAACGCGACTAACCTTGTTTTGTTTTTACAAAACAGTTAATGGTTGGTCTACAACCTTTATATTGTTGGATTTATATTGCATATAGTTAAAAAACATTGATCTTAGTCCTCGTCCATCCTAATCCAACTGTTATCGTTTATAGTTAGGCACTTGTATCTTCATTGGTGACAGTCGTTTTGATCGTCGTTCAACGTGTAATTCTATGGTCGATATCTAATACGGTTCTTCATTGTTACAGAGTATGCGGGTAACCTCGGCGACGCCGGCAGCGAGGAGTGGCGTCAACAGGAGCAACAACATATACTGCAACTTGTAGATAAATTCTAAATATTATACTGTCTTCTACTACTATACTTGTTTATTTTATTGTTACAATACACATAGTCAAAGTTGTTTATTTTCATGGGTACTAAGCATATAGCCATACAAAAAAATGAATGTTGTGACGGCTCCCACACTGAAGTGCCTCAAGAATCGACTGGACAGATTAAATGTCTTCAAATCATTTGATATACACCCACCCACGCTTCAGCTAATTAGCTGCTAGTATGCCTAAACAAATAATATGCACTTGGATGCCCAGAATTACCGAACGCGGCACAGAACAAGGTGGCCGGATGCCTGCCTCCGATATGTCCGGATGGATCGGTGGTTAGCCGGAACTTTGCATGTTGAGCCGGTACGTGAACCGGAACTTCGGATTCAGTGGCGTAGCTTATTCTAATGGGGCCCTGTATCAAATTTTTTGGGGGCCCTTTTTACCCAACTGTGAAGTTACAGGGGGTATTGTTTTTACAAAATAAAGAATACAGCATACTGACTTGGAAGGTGAGGGGCTCGTGGCTAAGTAATAACAGCCGCAGGAATCGATTGAAGGTTAAGCTACGGTTGCCGCGGTAGGTCCGTGGATGGGTGACCATCTTTACATACCGAGACCCCTCCGTGCCTCGGAAAGCACGTTAAGCCGTTAGTCCCGGCTGTCACTCGTGGATCTTTGACAGTTACGGGTCGTCAGAAGCCCGAAAGTCTGACACCCGGTATTACCCAGGGACATCGTATTACCCAGTAACTGGGTTGTGGCAGTCAGATAGCCAGTCGCTCCGGAGGCAAAATACTGGCATTCAGCTGCATCCGGTTAGATTGGAAGCCGAGACCCAATAACACTGCCCGACCCGGGAATCGAACCTAAGACCTCATGCTCAGCAGTAGCGCTTGCGACTACTAGACTAATGAGGCAGACACAGTCTTCATCCATACTTCTCTATTAGTCGTCATCTCGATACTCACCCCCTTTCAAAAACATATTTTTGAACCAATTTATACAAATAAATATCATTTATCAACGAGAATTTTAGGTTCTGGATATTACTTTAAAAATGTTTGCTTATACACGTCACGCCCCAGAGCTACACGTCGGGGGCCCCGTATCGTTGATACGGCTGATACAGCGGTAGCTACGCCCCCCTGTTCGGACTCCAATATGGGGTCTAATTACATATAATTATAGTGAATGTTCTATGCTATGCATGCTGTGATATGCTCTTTATATCTAGTTTCACCTCACTATAGAAAAATTAAGTGTGACCTACAGGAAAATAATTCCTGTTCGTTACACTGGTGTGACAATCTGGGTCCTGTTTAATAAACGCGATAAATAGGCCCCTTGTGTGACTACGAGTCGGAACCCCATTTAACACACTTAACTGAGAATAACTACATTGTAGTTAGGGAAATACTTTGAACTGCTTATTATGCCAATTTTACTTGCATGACAAGAGGTCATGCAAGCTAGAACAACAATTGTAATTAATGATTAAATAAAAATACAGGTAACAATCGAATAATTTTATTGTATGCATATTTAATTAAAAATTATAGTAATTATAAAACTCACTAACAGTGACCAATAAAAATAACCAACTTCATCAAAATAATTCTGCATCCAAATAGAATGCACAACTTCTCTTTTTCAAATTAAGATAATGCTTAATTTAGAAAAATTAACATTTAACTAAACTATATTTTGTGCTAACATAAGATATTTGCTTTCATAAATTTGTAATTTGCTTAAGCCCCGGTTCAATAAGGAACTCTTTAAATTAAAACTAAGTGACCATTACACCAACAAAATCATTACAGGTAAGTGTTAGAATTTGACGATCTATTGTATAGTTGTTGTCCACAACATTCTAATGATTCACGTCTCTATTATGGTGGGTACACATATGTGAGACGTATAACAACTGGGCAAATTTGTTTTAACGTGTTACATTTCATGTGTGTCGGTAAAGTGCCACGAATTTTGCTTGAAACTATGCAACATGGATTTGGTCTTCAAATGCTACACTAGTCCAAAAAAACGCATACTGTAGGTAAATGCTACAATACAATGTAATATTTCATAGTAATAATACCTATTAAACTTTACATTTTATATCCCACTATTTTACTAGCTTTTCATTTTATGAAAACAACTATCTAAAAATAATATCATTATAGTTTATTATTAACTGATTTTAAATATTAATTTCTGTCAAAACTGAAACTTTTTGGGTTGGATCTCACCATGGCGTCCGGCTCTAACGCAACTCCGAGCGCTTCAAGGTGCGCTCGACGCATGCGTCGCGCAAACGCTCTACTGACTTGCGTTGACTCACGCCTCTAACACAACTATGGGGTCGTGCGTTTGCGAACCTTTACGACACTTTATATAAAGCAATAAAATTTTAATGCAGTACCGAGCTGATCAAGTCTTATCAATAGGATATCTCTATATCATAAAGTTTCAGTTTTGCCCGAGACCTGAATTTCATCTGATAATATTTCCAGTTGAAAGATTTTTTAACAGGTCCAGTGTCTGTTCCTATCACATAATTTGTCGAAAAGTTATAAGTTATGCTGTCGGTACATAAAATTGTGAACATCTTTATCACCCTCTCCAAAATGTCCTACTTTACACTTCACCATTCACAACCATTCTATATTCTTTTCATTGTACATATTTACATGTTGCGTGAGTTCATCGTCTATTTAACATACATGACAATTTGTTACACAATGCCCTGGAAATGTTTTAACTAATACTGCTTTAAATGCCAACTGGCGCAAAAAAAAATATGTGCACCATAGTGTGTCTAAAAATAACTAAATAACAGCATGAAAAATAAGAAACCTTTGCGAAACATAAATAAATATAATGTAATAAAACTTGCAGAATTTTTATAAAATAAAAGTAACAAATTCCTCGTTTCCTGTAAATGAATAAACCTTGACCTTTAACTAGAACATAGATAAGTGCAGTAGTTGCTCTAAGTAACCTGATATTTTATATAACCATTAATTTGTTACATCTACATCATACTACATGCAACCTATGTGCAAGTGGAACTCATTAAACAGAATATTGAAAGTATTACAAACTATAGTTCGTTTTTTAATCCCAGAGACTAATCTGTCAGGTGTAATGTCAACTTTTTAGACTAAAAAAAACGCAAACACAAAAGACATAAATGTCAGATTAATCTCTGGGATTAAAAAACGAACTATAAACATTAGAAATAAAAACTGTGGGTTTATCTTCTTTGTGTCACACTGACTCACGATTTTACTCACTAGGAAATTTATTCCGACTTGAATTACAAAAAGGTTTCACTTTGCAGTTGTCTAGAGCCATAAATGTTATAAAATGCGAGATTTTTTGTTAAATCTAAGGTAAGGTCACATTGGGGTCTCTATTCTATATAACTCGTGTGTAATATTAAATGTATTTAAGATAATTATCACTTCTAATTCGAATAAATCTCGTCACAAGATAAAAGTTGCAATCTAGTCACTGGGCGAGCAGTGACGGGAAGCTGCGACGCCGACGCCACAAAAACACTGGGGAATGTTAAAATAAATACGAATTCGATTTCACTTGTATCCTGTGCCGAACATTAGGTTAATATTATAGTAACAGACTAAAGTAGCGATGCCGTCCTGTATACATCTCGTCAGAGTAAACTAAGTAAGGCAACTCTAATTACGAATAACAACAACGACAACTATGTCCTAAACTAGACGCGTGAGCCCGAACTACGGAACAGAAAAACACAATAAATCTTTCACCATCTTGTTAAATGTTTCAGACAGACGTTAATGTTTACATTTTCAATTCGAAGTTTGAGTTCTTCCTGTCTATGGTCACGTTTATTTCGTCTTTAGTTTTTCCTGTTCTGCACTCCGAATAGATTTTTGTTACGGCATAGAATGTTGCAAATTATTAACAACTATATTGGAATTGTTAAATGGGGCAGAGAGTTTAAATGGCGCCTAGTAAATAGGTACACAGATGTCGTTGTATAACAAGTAGTTAGAAGTGCTTCGCACAGAAGGCACGGTGCCGGCTCGGCCGCGGTTAGGGACACTCCTTGCTCATCATCTTGCTGAACGCCTTCGGAATGTCTTCGTTGGTCTTCGACACGGTGCTACTGCCCAAGAGTGTGGGCGCAGGGAACGTACCCATTTGTATGCTGTGAGCAGTCTTTAGGAGGTCGTAGTTGATCTTTTCGGTGACCACAGAATCTTTCCTGGAAGGTAGAAAAATATCTTCAGAAACATAGGTTGTCATCTTAGTTTATAGTTAATTGTATAGTTTAATAGCCCCCCCCCCCCCCCCCTGCTTTTTCTGACTTGACAAAACATCGAGTTTTTTTATGTTTTAGATTCCTAATGTATTTACATATAAACCTTTTTTTTTTTGGGTGGGAAATCATCAAATGACCTCTCCCGCTCTGGGCTGAGCGGAAGGGCGTGTCAGACTTTTACTGACTAAAACCCACCCGTGGTTCCTTCAGTTGCCTGTGCCAGGGGCCACGGTATCACTTTCGAACAACCCGCAGCCCCGGCGGCATCGGCCCTAGCGGACCCCGTCAGTTCGTGCTGCGGCGCGCGTGGAACACAACGCGCCGTCGACCCGGGCCTGGTCCTTACCGGGCGGCGAGCTGCCCATTGCTCGCCGCCCGCAAGCCCGCGCCTACGGTGGCCGGGAGTCGGCTGTTGAATCCCATCCAGGGCGTCTCCTGCGGCGGCTAGGGGCGTGAGGGCGTAGAGATTGCCTCTCCCTCACACACTCCGCCTCCACCTTTGCGAGCATTACTGCTTCGCAGAAGGAGGTAACGGCCTCCCATTCACTCTCGCTCCTTACCATGGCCTGGACCAGGGCCGGACGCGAGAGATCGCCGCCACCGATCGCCGCCACGAGGACACGGCGGTGCCCCGAACAAGTTTCGTAAAATTATCTGACGGAGGGTGTTTGTTGCTCTTTGTGATCTTTAACAGTCGTTGTGGTGTAGTCAGAAGCCCGAAAATCTGACAACCAGTCTTACCAAGGGGTATCGTGTTTCCCAGTAATTGGGTTGTGGAGGTCTGATAGGCAGTCGCTCCACGTAAAATACTGGTATTCAGCTGCATCCGGTTAGACTGGAAACAGACCCTAGAATAGTTAGAAGGCTAGGCAGATGATGGTTGGTACGAGTTGGTCAGTAAGATGTACTCACATGTACTGCGGGTGCGAGGTGACGAAGTTTCTCATCCACGTGGCCATGGTGGAGATCTCGCCGGAGGAGCGGCGCGCGATGAGCTTGAGGTACTGCTGCACGGAGCAGTGCGTGTCCGCGTCCACGTCCATGCCGGAGAGGTACGACTCGATCAGGGGGATCAGGCCCGGGAACACGCCGTCCTGTTGGAATTAAATTATTTATCTTTGTAAGATAAACAGCTTATAAATGTGAAGTAAAGTAAAAAAAAAGTAATCTTTTTTAGGATGATACGAGAAAAATAACACAGTCATCACTTTTATTCATATTTTTTTAATGTGTCGTACAGATGTGAATATTTTAGCACCTACTAAGCGTTGCCTATTTTTTATTGCACTCAGAATGCTGAGAAATCAATTTCACTGAAAAGCACCTTCTAAGGAGTTTGTATATACAGGGTGTTATTGACAGCCCTCCGCAAACTGATAGGGTGGCTTCAGTACATCATATTATGATGACCGGTACATGTAATTCTTTCAGGAACATTAAGGGAATCTAAAAAACCAGATTTGTTTTATTACCTCACACGCAACGTATCGTTACCGTGGCAAAACGCACGTAGCGGACGGCAGCGCAGCGAGCTTGAGCGAGGCTGTTTTCAGCTGTTTTATTTACATAAATGGAGTGTTGCATACAGAGAACGTAATTTTACATAGAAATAAAGGAATATCAGCAGAAAAAACGGCATAATTTTTTTTTTCCTGAGAAAATTTCCAGTGGGATATGATTCAGAATAAGGAGCTGAATCAATCCTGTGTTTTTGTGGAGGGCTGTCAATAACACCCTGTATAGAAAAAGCACATAAGACAAGATTAGCTAAATATCCATCTGAGTGTGTATAGAGAGATAAGTATGGTCTTTTTTGCCCGTAATTAATCACAACTCATCACTCAACATAATGACGGAACACCTATAAGGAAAAGATTAACAATCCGGATCGATTGTTTTATTCAAGTCAAGTACGTAAATCAGGTTAAATTAGATCATCGTATTATTTTTATCACATGTCCTGTTATTACTAATTGAACTTGGACGATAAAGCACCTATGTGAAGTGTGGAGATGGCGTTTAATTACAGAACAAGTATGTTTTGTCGCTGCCATTGAACGCGTTATCTTCACGTAGATTGTAAGGGAATATAATCATGAACATATTCATTGCAGCTTATGCAAGTGTCATGATGAAACTATTGCACCGGACGACGTCATTACGTCGGCGCCGGCTGTCGCTAAAAACCAGCGTTGGGGCTCTGTCTTGCATAGGGTCGCAGCATAATGCTGAGCGATAGCCGTTTTGCGTGGATGTGACGCATATCAACCATTACTTATTGTTTTTTTCTTTATTTTGTTTTTATGTTCTTTTTTGCGTCATGTTTACCGCAAATAAACGTATTTTCTTTCTTTCTTTCTATTGTCATGGGTAGCATAACAGCCTATAATGTTCCTACTGCTGGGACACAAGCCTCCTGTCAGGGAGAAGGTCCGTAATCTACCATGTGGGCCCCGTGTGGGTTGGTAGATGTAGCATGTCGTCGAATTTTTGGTTCTATGACATGCCCGTTAACGTTGGGAAGATTAACAGCAGGGATTTGAAGTTTTGATCACTGTACTATGGGATCATAATGGGTTTATTTTTGCAGGTGTCACGTTAAAAACCCAGAACAAAAAATTATATTTATCTTCCTCAAACGTAAATCATTCATCCTTTCATCATCATCAATCAGCCACACTGTCCTTTCCTTCCTTGATGAATACTCAAAATTATCCTTAAAAAAAACCCGTGGCATCACACGTTTTACATACACACACATGTTCTTATGTACTCACTCCATGGTCAGTCGTTCCCAAAGAGCGTTACAACTTGCAATTCTGATCCTGTATATTTCTTGATAGTTGAATACATACGCTGCACGACCGGCGAGACTTAATTAAAAGTCCTAGACCATTTTTATAACGGCATGAGTATAATCAATGACAATATAATTCAATTTGATATGAGAAATCATTATCCACCTTTTTACCCAAAAACAAGTTACAGATAAACTAGAAAAGTTATGCGCTTCGGTAATCTTCGTGTTCCCGAATAAGTACGAATGTCGCGCCACAGAGTAACTCCCTACAGCAGAGGCAAAGCATCTTAGTTTTGCACAGTCGCGCTTTGTCACGCGTTTGTATGAAGTTATGTCTCTACCGGGTTACCTATTCCGGTCGCAGATCGTAATTTATCACTAAATAATTACGCAGAGTTGGTGATCTATAATTTTATAATCATGGTAATACAACTTCCTACAATCATGGACAACTCTATATTAGATCTCATTATCGGGCATTCGTATTTCCGAAGATAGACGATGATCCGCGTAGCGCGAACGAAGCGAGGTAACAACGACTGAAAAAATATATTGGGTATTGTATATATGCTCTTACCTTTCCATTAACTATTTCGTCGATAGTCATCTCAGTATACAGTTCGGCGGGGTCGCACGTCTGCTTCGCGAGGTCGGTGGGAGCGCCCACGTCGCGACGCCACCAGAACTTCTCGCTGAGGCAAGCGTTCCGCCTTTGTGCACGCTGCATGTTCTCATCCACCTGGTAATAAAAATAAATGCAAACTGAACAAGGATTTATTTTTGATGAGAACTAGATCTTTCTCATCAAAAATAAATCCTTGTTCAGTTTGTCTAAAACCTCTGCATTGTGACTTTTTTAAATATAAGTATATGAACTCTTTCTTTACGTTAACTATAATTCGTAAAGGACTCTTCCGTGTCAAGTAGTCATACTTCTACGGAACATAACAGTAATCGGGAAATCATTAGTATGACTACTTTTGACGACTTTGACTTTGAACGGACGAGGTAAACCATATAACAAGTATGGGGACGCTATCAATAAAACCACAAAGTTTATTTCACCACTACCACAAGGTTTCCGGTTTGTAAGGCGTATGTATGACGCAATCATTGTTATTTACATTTTTACTAATACACATTTATGTTTTTACCCGAGACTGCGTGGAAGTCGGAAAATAGTAAAAAAAACAAATACCCGCATGTATGTGAAATAATAATGTTGAATTGAGTGGATTACGATATAGCTACACATTAGATTACCAGCACCCGAATTGTGTAAAACACTATCAATTTCAATCTAAACCATTTTGAAGGAAATTGCTAATACATTGCTGCATATGTTAGAAAAATGTGTCTGTTCAACAACGTAAATAATGCAATGCATGCTGTTGAACTGTCAAAATTAAACCCATTGCTACTGATAGTGTGTTACGCACTTACCCCGCAGAATTGACAAAATAAACTATTAGATTATTTTGTCAATTGAGAATTCAATCACCCCTTGCAACCCCTTTTTTTTCAGATGTTATAAGCGTTTAGATGGCCGTAATGGCGTTAATGCTGGAAGCTCAGCCGCGAGAGAGGGCTCCGAGTGTTTGTCTTCAATCTTGAATGAAAAGCGATCAATCGGCGGCAAGATTACCTTATTAGATTAAGAGACTTAGCGCCATCTACAAGAAATTAATTAGTCAGTTTTCAAGTAAAACATAAACTTACCTTGCTAATAGGCATGACGAAGTTAAGTCGGTAGGACAGTATGACCCTGGTGAGCAGCACGACGAAGCAGACGTACGCGGCGTTCTCGAAGTCAGTGAGTTGCGCCTCGCACGGACGGAACTCGACGCGCCAGCCGATCGGGGAGTTCGGCGGCGGCGGCTTGAAGCGCATCGTCTGCCAGTTCGTTGATTGGATGTTCTATACAAAAAGTATGGGGATACGTTTAGAAATTTAATATTAAAAAAATCGCGTCGAAGCCCAAAACGATGCAGCTGGGAGAACGAATGTAATTTTTTTTATTAATTCCCCTCCTATTAACGTGTTACCGCATGATGAATGAATTTCTAAACCTCTTGACTTTCCGGATTTTCCGGGTATAAATTTTGACCGAAAATACTGTCCCACAATAACAGAAGACACAAGTATACAGACAAGGGAGAGGGAGGCCTTTGCCCAGCGGTTGGGCGGTACAGGCTAAAGGAGAAATTGAGACGAGGCGGTAAGGGTGTTAGACCACCGTTACATGTCACGTCTGTCTTTTAAGGACATAATATAGTGTTTGTCTGTGTTTTTTGTTATTGTTGATAGATCGCTGTTAGCGATAAGCTCGCCCATTGTGTCACCCTTTGTAAAATTTCTACATTTATATCTGTAATTTTTATGGTGTAGGTACATAATAAAGAGTATTCTATTTTTAGCGTTAAAAAACCAGGCCGTTATACGTTACGTTACGTTTATATCTACAGTACATAATAACAGCCCACTTACTTCAAAATGATCAGTATCATTATTGTCGTCCTGGTGAACCTTCTCCGAGAACAGCGACACGGTGTCCCTAATGAAGAGGTGCGCGACGTGCAGCGCGAGCGGGTGGTCGATGCCGCCCTCGCGCAGACGCCGGTACAGCGCCTTGTCGTGCACTATGTTGATGTCGTTGTACCTGGCACGCGATACTATGTTACTAACAGTACCCTACTGTATCGAAAATTCCACCCATTGTAACACAGTCGCCATCTCAACGGGCGAGAGAATCGCGGAGATAGATCGCCGTGCCGTCGTGTAATTGTATCTTTCTTATGGTGTACAATTAAATATTATCTTATCTGTCAAGTTATTTTTTTTTTTAGTTACCTATTGCTTATTTCAGCTTATCTTTTGCTAATGATTTCGTGTCTCATATACGTCTGTTGACGGCGCCACGTCATCTTATCTTACGCCTCAAACCCAAAGCAGATACTTTTATAATTAAAGATTCCTAATCGGTTTTTCCCGCGGGGTGCGGCGTAAATTATGTTTAACTATAAATAATTATTGTATATTTGAAGAAACAGTAATGATAACTGATAACATTCGTGGCTAATTGACCTATAGCTTCGTAATACTTTCTAATTACTCCTTTAATCATCTTTCCCCAAGATATTGGCAATAAAAAGATTACATTTCACTTTTTATCTGTTTTAAAACAGTGAATTGATTATTTCACTCAGCGGAGTTAATTAAAAGAAACGGATTATATCCGGCTTACTTAACTGTCCATTACCTATATCGCTGTGGAGATAACATGACTTTCGAGTTAATTATAAAAGTTTCCTTTGTTTAAGTATGTGGACAAGCCAAAGACAAATTTAATGATCGCAGATTTCAATTTCTACATTTAGCTAGAAACGTAGTACATTTATATTTATTTTAATACCCGTGATTATTATCATTTAACAGTAAGGGCGGCCGTACACGGACTGCTCGAGCAGTTAACGGCTGAGCGACGTACACGGACCGCTCGAGCGGTCGGCGTCGACTGCTCGAGCGGTCGGTTGTTGACTGCTCGAGCTGTCGCTACCAACCGCTCGAGCAGTTGATTTTCTACCGCAGTCGAGTCATGGATTCTGACGAGGAAGCACTGCTTTTGCTGCTTCTGCTCAAGCGGAGACGACGGCGGCGACGTCAAAAGAGATTTGGGTTCATCCAATTTTGGAATTAAGAGAACAACATGGACAATTCCATGGAACTTAGAAGTGATGAAGAAAAATTTTTCAACTGTTTTAGGATGTCAATATCTTCGTTTGATGAATTGAATAATATATATATAGAAGTAAAATTAAACGTGAAGACACAATTATTATTGACTGCTCTAGCGCAGTCAACGGCTCGAGCAGTCGGTGTATGCCGCGCGACCGCTCGCGAGCGGTCGACGGCACGATGGAATTTCGTCATGCAGTTGACGGCTTGAAGCGGTCGCGACTGCTCGAGCAGTCGTATGTACGGCAGCGAATGAATGACTATAGTTCACCGCGCGGTCACGGCTTCAAGCAGTCGGTCTCAACTGCTTGAAGCAGTCCGTGTACGGCCGCCCTAACAGCAGTTTTTCTTGGTAAGTGTATTTATACACTAGTGTTTAGTGTATTTATAGTGTTTTTTTTTTTTACGACGTAGTAATAAATTAATATTAATTATACCCACTGAGCGTAAGTTATTAAATCTCCTATCTCTAAGGTCGTCACACACTTGAAATGTGCTGCAACAACTAGTAGGTATGATATCTCAAAATAACAATATATTATATATAAACCATATATGAGCAGTACAGTCGCAGCCAAAATAATAATATGTTCGTCACCTTAAGGGCTATTTTTGCCTGCTCATTGTACGATCTGACGAATCTGCTTTACCAACTCAGCATTATAATATTGCATCGTTATGTCAATACCGCAGAATGGCATTCAACCATCGTCTTTACAAGTCAGACCGAATTTTAAAATTGTAAACTACTTATTTTGATCTTTGTATTTAAGTGATTAAATATAGTTTTCTATGCAATAGTCTGCTCAGTGCCGTCTTTAGCTTGAAAAGAAGTAATTTGAAAAATTACTAAGACACGGGTGGCAGGAACATCAACGCACAACCTGTTGTACATGATTTTGAAACCCACGTCGATATTTTTCGCCGGTTATTAAATAAAAAATCAGTTGTTTCCTACAAAAGTGCAATACCTACCTAGGCGGTCAAAATGTATGTCCGACGTGAAATTTCAACGCCGAGGTGGGTTCAGAATCATGTACTGAATTGATGATATCAGATTGCCCCACGATGTCCCTGCCACCCTATATAAAATACTTGATTGTACTCACTTTTCATTTTCCGGCGACAGATATGAGGAAATGGAATCGTAACGAGACTTGTTGATACGGAACTTGTTGTTCTTGAGTGGTTCGAGGCCGCGTTCCTCGCGCGTTCGGCAGTCCACGGAGCCGGCGATCACGTTCCAGCGACAGTCCACGTCAGTCAGGAAGCCGCGGAAGATGGGTGAAGCCGCTGATAGAGCCAGCTATAAAAAACAAACACTTGAAAATAAATAACGATAAACTCAGGAGTGATGTAGTTGTAGATGCCTTTACAGGGTATTAGCCGGAGAAGGCAACACACAAGGAATAATGGAAAGCTATTTGGGGGACATCTTTATCCCGCAGTGGGATAAAGGTCTCCCCCAAATACATACATAAACACACGCCTTCTTCCTATGGGGGTAGGCAGAAACTACAGAACGCCACCTGCTACGATCCTATCCTAACATAATACTTTTGCATAGTTTACGTTCTGGTGTGACTATGAACGATAGGCTGAGGAATGATGTGATAAGGCAACGGTGCGGTTTAAAAGAAAACGTGAGTCATGTGGACAGACTAAAAGTTGTAGCAAAGCGATGTAGCACGTATAGGCCGCGTGGATCAAAAGTTTCAACTTTCAGGCATTATAAAAATACTATCGACATGTCCATAAGGACGAATGAAAGGCGACTAACAAAAGGTACAAGGCAGATGTGAGTGGAAACGCCGCCACGCCCTAGGAGGATATATAGTGACCTTTTTGGTGACATTCTTGGGACAATACAGGTTGAATAATAAAAAAAAAACGATAAAGTTAACAAGAACCAATTAATTCAATGACTTGATGCAATATTTCGTACAAATTAATATTTTGGTTTGTTACAATTATCATGTGATGTCTAAAAGAACATAAAATACAGATCTTATAGGTATTCCTATGAACGTTAAATTGTTGCTTGTTATCTGCAAATTGTTACTTAATACATAATTAGAGTAATTAATGTATGACCGTTGTAATCGATCTCAATGGTGACCTCTTTATTGAGGGGTCCAGCAGGGTAATTGCTGTGTGTTACGCAATTAGGGTGCAGTTCGTACGTCATACCCATGAAATTTATTATTTTTATGGTATATAGATACTCCATGACCTAGCAGTCAAGCAGACAAGGTCGCTTGCAAAAAACTTTTTTTAAATTTTGTATGATTTTCGAGTAGGTAATTGATTTTTGCTAATGAAATGTGTCGAATGTCGAATATTTAAAATTGTTTTTCTATAGGTATTCTGTTTCAAATAGATAATAAGAAAATTCAGATGTGCAATTTTTTCCCTAAACGCCAGTTAAACTGAAGGTTATAGATTAAACATTAATTTAAATCTATAGTTTTATGATTGTCGTGTAACTGATTTTCGCTCATGAATTGCGTACAATATTTAAAATTGTTTTTCAAAGGTATTCTGTTTTAAATAGTTAATACAAAAACACCCGGAGGATGGGTACATATTACTATATTTTTTCCCTAACGACGCTTAATCTGAAGGTTAACGCATTAAATATAATTAAGGTAAAATTTTATCATTTAATTAAGTGTTTGTTTGACTGTTAAGTGTACAAACTTCTAGGTAAGTACCTAAAGTCTTGGGGCCAAGAAATCTTTAGATAACTTTTATATAAATCAAATTCGCTTTTCGTGACTGTCTATGTGACCGCGTTGTTCTTCTAAACTACCTACGCAACGAATTGCGATGCGGTTTTCATCATCATTTAGATTTTTTTTTAAATCCGGAAGGTTTACGTGTACCTATCTTCTTTGTCGTATCGATGATTCCATTTGTTTCTTTTAAATAAGCTTCGAACAGAATTCAACCACTTCGACAGCGTGGCAATGTGTATAATACATTAATATTAAACTTACATAAATAATAACAAAAAATTCATTGCCTACATTTTTTCTTGTGTGATGCGGTTTTTACCATCATTTAGATAATTTATCCCAGAAGGTTTATGATTCCATTTGTTACTTTTAAATAAACTTCAATCAAAATTCGGCCACTTCGACAGCGTGGTAATGTGTATTATTATTAAAATTACATAAATAATAACGAAAAATTCATTATTGAATATTTTCGGTTACATTTTTTTTTATTTGGTTAATATCCTGCTAAGCAAATACAAATATATAAAAATTAAAAGACTGTCTGTAATATCAAAATAGCAGCTTTTTACTAAATGCGTATGAAAGCATGTAGCTATTTATAAAAAAAATAAACATTTTTTTAAATTTTTTCTCCGAAACGGCTGAACCGAGTAGAAGCTCGTTAAGAATAAAAGACAACAAACCATTATAGGACACAGTGGTGCAAGCTGGTCGTATAGTGTGCGCGCTTCCGTAATGCAGCAAGCTTGGAAGGTGAGCTGCAGACAACAGCAGCCCATGCCGAAACCCATCGCATCCATATACACGCAGTCAGGCTTGGCCACGCCCGGCTCCAGCAGATAAGAGTTATCCACCGGAATCTTCGTATTCACATCTTTGAACACTAGGGAAAAAATACGAAATATCAAGAATACAAATGTGCTAGGAAAAAACACGAAAATGTTTAGAATACATTTGCATATGGGTAAAAACGTTAGGCAGGTAAACTGTACAAGGAAATGTGTGTAAGCGCATAATATTATGAATACTTATAATGGTACATTCAATAATCAAACAGTCATTATTATATGAATAAACTGCAATTCAATACACCTTCAATATACCGTAGCATGATTGTTATATTCACGTAACAGTCATATAGTATGCGTAATCATGTACAAGGAAGTATGTAATAAATCTTCTATATAAATAAAATTGAAATCAGTTTGTAATATAACACCCTTTACTATTTAGGAAAAGGTTGTTATTATTTAGTAAAAGGCTGTTATTATGGCATACGAAAGTATATACGGTAGTTATAACTAAAAATATATATTTTTAAATGTTGTCTTTCTGTCTGTTTGTTAATCTCCGAAACGGTTGGATCGATTTTGACGGAACTTTCACTGGCAGATATCTGAGGGGCAATTCTCATAATTTTAAGAATGTTCACAGTCTGATCTCAGTCTCAATCTGTCAAAAATACCTCTACTTTCCATACATTTTGACAAATTTTTGACATTTGTTTGTCGCCGTGATGCGACTAGATTTTGAACGTTTTAAATTAATTAAAAATTTTTTTAGTTTTAAAAAATTAATAGAGAATTCGCCTTCTGCTGTTATAAGGAGTAACTTCCTGTGGGTTATTTTCTGACATCCCCGCGGGCGAAACCCTGGGCAGAAGCTAGTTAATAATACGTAAATTATCACGATGATTTTAGTAGAATTTCTTCTCACCTGGCAAGTTAATGGCAACTTTTTCTCCACGTCTGTGTCGGATGTTAGAGGTCAACGTTTTGAAGCGAGGGTGTCCAGGGAAGATGCCCTCGTCCGGAAAGAACAATGACTTCGAAACGCCATCGCGTGGATTCGGAGGGAACGGTGGACTTGTGAAATTTGGACAACCTAATCTGTAAGCAAATGTTAGATTACATCATAATCTGTCTTTAAATATACGAAACTGAATAAGGAATTCAATCGGCGAAGAAGTATTTTACATAATTGATGACTCCAGTTTCTTTTAACCCTGTTGCCAAATTCGTGATCTGATCATCTGAGTTTGTGATTTATCCTTAGTGTTACGTCCATAGATGTTCGACTTTATCCCTAAATTATTAAGGTTCAAGGTTGATTGGGATATTTTGACAGTTTCGGGTAGCTTGACCTGCTGGCGTCTGTACCTACATCATATATTTTTTTAGTTTTATCATTCTCTTATTTTAGAAGTTACGGGGGGGGGGGGGGGGGAGGACGGTCACATTTTACCACTTTGGAAGTGTCTCTCGCGCAAACTATTCAGTTTAGAAAAAAATGATATTAAAACCTCAATATCATTTTTGAAGACGTTTTCATAGATATTCCACACACATGGGTTTGATGAAAAAAAAAAAATGTTGAGTTTTAGTTCTAAAGTATGGGGTGGGGAACCTCCAACAATTTTTTTTTTCTATTTTTGTGTGAAAATCTTAATGCGGTTCACAGAATACATCTACTTACCAAGTTTCAACAGTTGTATAGTTCTTATAGTTTCGGAAAAATAGTGGCTGTGACATACGGACGGACAGACAGACAGACATGACGAATCCATAAGGGTTCCGTTTTTTGTCATTTGGCTACGGAACCCTAAAAAACAAGCTAAGGTATTGGATAAGAGAGACTTGAGATATTAACTGAGATACTCGAAAACATGAAAGTAAAAAGGTACGATAGAAGACGTTTTGCGCTGACCCTTAAAAATGGGCATAGGCGCCATCTCTACGAGCAAGAGAATCGCAGCGATAGTCTCACCGTGCCATCAAATTCAATAGAAACTATGAATCAATCTCTACACGGCGATATCATCACGCATGGCACCGCATGACTACCGTCGCGATTTTCTCACCCGTGGATATGGTGCCTAAGCCTAGGTTCGCACGTTTTTTCGCAAACTGGATTTTCAACGCACCGTTTGGCCCCGAGAGTTGAAAACCCAATAGTGTGTTTTTGACGCGCTGGGATGCGCTCTGTTGGATTCTCAATGCTCGGCTTAACATCGAGAGTCAAAACTCCAGTGCGCGTTTAAATTCCACCGCGATATACGTCCGTGCGAACGTGGGCTAATAGAGGGCTAATGATGATGAACTTAATCACACAACCCATTTTAATAAAGTAACTTACTTTACCTTGGAAAGTTCGTTATGCTCATAATAACTTCTCCGGGGGGTAGTAAATGTGAAACTTCGGCTCTGCGGTACTGCATGTTCGCTTCTACGATATTGAAATGTGCTAGAAGCCCTCCGTAGGGCCGGCCAGGGGTGCCTTCGACCATGTATGATCCATATTCAGGACGCCACAGGGACTTCGCATCTAAAACAAAATTAATAATTATATTGTTTATCACTATCACTGACATCGGTGGAAGAAAACAGGAAATTACTTAAATTGACTTGTAAAAAATGTCTAAAATCGCTAATCCACCTTGAGCAAGCGTAGTGATTAATACTCATGCCTTCTCTGTTTGAGAAGAGGCCTTTGCCCTGCAGTGGGAAGGCAACAGGCTGGTATTACTTTTATGTCCTTTATACTTTTGAAAATCGATGGCCAGTGAAGGTATTAGTATAGCCTTGCTTTACACAGAACGCTAAACTGAGCGTCTCGACATTGGTTGTATACTTTCCGCTCTATTTGGCATACTTCACTATCTGTGTTATGTTTAACATCTGTTGTCTTAGATTTTAATTTGATGGCAATGGTTTGATGATAAGGATTGTGCAAATAATCATTATTATATTCTATGACTATGAGACATTTCAATAGGCAAAAACTATACACTTTGGAATTGCTATACATTAAATATTTTAGTGTAATTATGGATGTTGTTTGCATGCTAACTAATTGAAAGGTGTTTTAAGTTGAAAATGAATAATGGCCTAGTTGTTTAAAAAAATATGCATAGTTGCAAGTGGCCTTGACTTATGCAATGCATAATAAATTATGTAGATAGCCTACTGCATAATGTAACCCACGTCCATAAGACTCATTGTTTACTATGTTATATTATGATAAACATGTTATAGTAGTTTACTTGACTGGACTTTTTTACTAACTGTTTATACTAACATGAGTGGGGGACATGGAAAAACTTTTTCCAAATGGTCCATGTTTTGTGGTAGCCTGTGGTAGGTACCTATCTGTGGTAGGTATACCTATCTGTGCTAAGCTATACTTCCATAGTAAAACGCTCATCAACGGGGTTGGTGACTTAAGCATAAGCATTTTTAGCCCATCATTAGACACAGGCCTACTCTCGGTAAGAGGGAGTGAGCCGTAATCCAGTAGTGTCAAAATATCAATGCGAAAAAAGATTTAGCTTGCTCATCATTGAAATGATATCCTACTACCCATTTACGGCACCCCAAGAGGAGTCAAGGAGTAGCTCAGTATTAGATCGATATCGGATGGAGACGGCACGTCTACTGGTAACTAGGCGCTGAATAGATAGAAATACAGATATCTAGATTCTGCGTAAAACAATCAAAATCAAGACAGTCACAATGATGTTGACGAATTGTAAATAAGCAGTACACGGTTTATGAAACACGCAACGCGACACTTCCGTCCTACGAATCTAAACTAATATTTGAATTTTTGTATGTTTGTTTGTTACCTACGCTTTTACGCTAAAACGGCTGAACGATTTTGGATAAAATTCACCACATGGGTAGAGTATGACCTAGAGAAGGACATAGGCTGATTTTCATCCTGAAGCGCAGACGAAGTCGCAGGCAACAGCTAGTTATACACTAAGCACCCAACGGTGTAATCAGCCATTATTTGTTTGAACAACATTTATAAGGTAAATAAAAACATTTTTGCCAAAAAAATCAACCGACTTCCAAAAACGACACTACAAAGTGAAAAATAACTTTAATTTCGGAAGTCGGTGTCCCTGGGTTCGCATTTTCGTTGTTTGCCACCGACTTCCGAAATTAAAGTTATTTTTCACTTTTTAGTGTCGTTTTTGGAAGTCTGTTGATTTTTTTTGCAAAAAAGTTTTTATTTTTCACTTTTAAGTTGTAATTTTTACCAGCAATTTTGGTTTAAAAACCAAACTACTGAAGCGTTTTTGATGAAATTTCTATGGGACCATTTGGGAAGTATACCCTTTCCATAAAAAAAATCAAATCGGTTGGCAAGCGACGGAGTTATGCGCGAACAAACATAAAAAAAAACTACAAACATCCGAATTGAGAACCTCCTCCTTTTTTAGAAGTCGGTTAAAAAACCGGCCAAGTGCGAGTCGGACTCGCGCACGAAGGGTTCCGTACCATTATCTATAAAAATCACGTCTATTGTATGGGAGCCCCCCTTAAATATTTTATTTTAATTTTATTATTATTATTAAAGTAAAAATACAACAGAGTATTTTGTGAATATTTCAAGTGCCTACCTGTTGCCATTATTGAAATCGAGCAAAAAAGGGCAAAAAAATCGCATTTGTTGTATATACCCTTAAATATTTATTTTATTTTGTTTTTAGTATTTGTTGTTATAACGGCAACAGAAATACATAATTTGTGAAAATTTCAACTGTCTAACTGTCGCGGTTCTTGAGATACAGCCTGATGACAGACAGACGGGCGGACAGACAGCGAAGTCTTAGTAATAAGGTCCCGTTTTTACCCTTTGGGTACGGAACCCTAACTAGCGTTCCCCCAACACACTCGATCACATCGCATCGTCTGCTCGCGCTATTACTTCTTTTCGCTTAGCGTTCTTTTTGGCTTTGTTCTTTTTGCTTGGCTCCTTAAGGTCCTAACGTGATGTTAAATAGCTTTCCTGAAAAATTGTGCTAACAAATGCTAAAAAGATTTTTTCAAATCCGACCTGTATTTCCGGAGATTAGTGCGTTCAAACAAACAAGCAAACAAGAAACCAAACAAACTCTTCAGCTTTATTATATAGTATATAGATAAATAGATATTATAGAAGATAGATGTTCATTGTATCATCTTTTTAATGCACATAATATTTTCCGAAGTTATGGCTTCTTCACACAAAGGTCCTCATTGACAAAATTCTAACGTCAACTGATGTGATAATTAATTAGTTATTTAATAAATAATTAGTTATTTTATTAAGTAGCTAAGTAACTATGAATGAGCTGGTCATGTGGTTAATGAAAGTCATTGTTAAGGATGTATCTAAAACATTACATAAATTCCATGTAATGGTATCTTTTCCTTCCTCAAGCGAGAAACTTACCTATAGTTTTACTTTTATTAAGTAGTTTCGCATAGTATTAGGAAAATAATGTTTTTGACCTATTTTTCAGCACACATTTTCAAACACAATGCCAAGTAATGATATTGGAAAGCATAGTGAATCATGTAGGCAAACAAGTTGTAGCGTAGCGAAGCACGTATAGTCCGCGTGGATCAAAAGTTTCAATTTTCAGACATTATAAAAATACTATTGACATGTACTCGACGAATGAAAGGCGACTAACAAAAGGTATTTACAAGGAAGATGTGAGTGGAGACGCTGGGAGAGGGGCGGACATATTGGTGATGTCCTTTAAGAAAGGTCAGGTGCGTAGTACACGCAACAGGCGTGATGTATGACTGTATGAACGTAGGTAAACAAGGCAAAAGGATTATGGCAGGATCGTATCAGGTGGCGTTCTGTAGTTTCTGCCTACCCCCATGGGAAGAAGGCGTGTGTTTATGTATGTATGTTATGTATGTACTTACATAATAATATGAAAATTATACTGAAGTATATACATTTCACATAGGGATGAAGTAGCCACTCTGTAAGTAACGCAATCAATTAAGCACGTTACTTATGAAATGATCTAGGTAATTAACCATAACTGATAAGTACAGGGTTTATAATAGTAACGAAGTATTTTAGATATACGTTTGAGTGTCTTGCTTTGTTGACAACAACACTACAGAATGTAGATATTAAAATCTAAATAGGCATTGTTTTTATTGCCATAATGCTATTATATATGCTAATTTAGGAGCTGTTATCTTTAATTATGTAACGATTAACTCCAGTTTTCCGTAGTAAAAATATTAGATAGTCAGCGAAATGATACTGGAGCGGATTGCCCAGCGTAGTGCCTAGGGTGCCAGGTGCCAATGACGTACTTTTAAATATCTCCATTCAAAGAGGCTATTTTTATGGCACAGTGCACCCCAATGACTATAAAACGATGTCGATGGCAGAAGATGAGGACCGAGCGCGAAGTCTAGTGACTAAAGTATTAACTACCCTTCTACGCTGGATGGAAGGAAAAGCGGTTAGCTCAGACTACACTCAAGTCTTATCTAACAGCACTCCGACAGAAGGCGGCATTCGAAAGACGTATAGTACACGCAAGAAACTACGCGAAAAGTAGACAGTTTGTCATTAATGTATATGCCTTCTATCTACTTATATTTCGGAGAAAGACGCGCTAATGATCAGGTATATTAGCAATAGGTAGGTATATACAAGCGAGTACACATGTGTTAACTGTTGCTGCATTGATCGTACAAAATATTGATTGTCCCTGTCACATTTCATGACGTCATTTACTATACTTAATTACATTTTGCTGTGTCATCGTAACTAACATGGACGACATGCGGCATGACAAGATAAAAATAGTTTTTTTTAAATAATATCTGATATTTTCATTGAGTAATAATACGAGTATGTAGTGCAACTAATGAGTCTTCACTTTTTTGTGGATTTTGACTTGATGACTTTTTCATGCTGAGCGTTTATCCTAAGCTCATTTCGCATGAATTCGTATTGTCATGCCTTGTGAAGGCCGCTTGAATCCGCTGGATGAGGGAAGCACAGAACCGGTCGAATTGGCGGTGCTTGGGGGAGGTCTATGTCCAACAGTGGACGTCTTTCAGCTGAAATGATGATCATGATGATGATACTGTCATGCAGATCTTAAGACTTTTGGTTTGAGGTCATAATTACGTCCACCTTTATGACAAGTTATGTGTAAGCTAAAGAACCAAAGCAAAGGGACGGCACTCAGTAAGTGCCGCGCTTCGCCCTTATTCGGGTTTTAAGAGTCGTCGGTTTTTTAACGGCATATAATATTGATGTCTTGTTTTCTGCTGTGTCACCGTTACCCATTAACACAGACGGTATGACCTAGTGATAACTAAATAAATTAAAAGATTTGATTAGTAATAATTTATCTGATATTGTCATAATTATGATAAAAATATATGCTCATCAAGGAGCAGTTATCACTTATATGCAGCTTATAATGTTCCCACTGCTGAGACTCAGGCCTCCTCTCTGTGAGAGGGAGTGGGCTGTAATCCACCACGCAGGCCCAGTGCGGGTTATTGGATGTCACATGTTTTCGAATTTTTGGTTCTAGGACATAGATTTCCTCATGATGTTCTCGTTCACCGTTTTGAGAGCAGTGATGATGAAATTAAATACACAAAGGAAAGTGGTTGCCTGTGTTCGAACTCACTCACTCCCGATACCACTGGGCCACCACTGCTTTAACTTTTATGCTAGATCTAAATCCAGCAACGGAAAAATATGGGCACGAGTCTTGCGGTTGCCGCGACCTAGTCTCCTCTATCCGTGAAGGATTTTGGGCGGCATTATTATTTTTTTTTTAATTCTTAATAACACGAAATGTTTCGCTACTATCGTTATCGTCTTTTCTTGGGGCATTATCGAGAGGGGTTCACTCATTGATAAGTACATATGTATGTCGCTTGCTAAGATTCGAGCCTTATAGCAAAACGAGGTTTCGCCCTCGAACATCATCACGGGCACGTACTACCGGAACAAAAAATATCCTACGTCCTAGTCCGTTGCGTGTGCCGAATTTATGTAAATACGCGCGAGAAAAAAAAAAGGATGTTTCTTAGGGTTCAAACGGGACCCTATTACTAAGATTTCGCTGTTTGTCCGTCCGTATTTCGCGGTTTCGCGGTTCTTGAGATACAGCCTGGTGACAGACACCAGGCTGTATCTCAAGAACCGCGATAGCTAGACAGTTGAAATTTTAACAAATTATGTATTTCTGTTGCCGCTATAACAACAAATACTAAAAACAAAATAAAATAAATATTTAAGGGGGGCTCACATACAACACGCGATTTTTTTGCCCTTTTTTGCTCCATATCAATAATGGCAACAGGTAGGCACTTGAAATATTCACAAAATACTCAGTTGTATTTTTACATAAATAATAAAATAAAAATAAAATAAATATTTAAGGGGGGCTCCTATACAACAGACGTGATTTTTATAGATAACTAGCTTGTGCCCGCGACTTCGTCCGCGTAAAGCAACTTTCCGTAAGAACCTTTTACAAAGTATTAGAAAACTTAAAAAAAAATGGCGCTGTCAAGTTATGGCGTGACCAAGGGAAATAGGGATTCATTTTTATATATATAATGTACGGAACCCTTCGAGCGCAAGTCCGACTCGCACTTGGCCGGTTTTTTTAATATTGTCTGTCTGATATACTGAACGAATAAGCCTGGTAGGTAGCAAAAAATAAATAAGCGATGTATAAGTTCAATAATGTTTAGCCATTAGTGGCACAATATATTAACTGTCTGTCATGATCTTGAGTCCAAGGCCATAACAAGTAGTTTTTGCTAGGTCATTGTAACTGGGTAATTACTTAACTAACTCTGAAGGCATGACTTGAAAAGTTTAGTTTATTTATTATTTATCATCATATTCAAACAGAGTTTTTTTCTATAGTATGAGTCATAAGTATGTAATGCTGTAGCGTGAACTAAATTTTGTTTACTGTGTTGTTTTTAAGTATTGGTTTCTTTCTGATGAAAGAAACCGCGCGAAATAAACGAATTGGCGTGATTAGCTAAGGAATTGACGTGGTTTCGTTTAACTGGTGGGGTGAGAATTAACATTTATGTGGATCCATTTACGAAATAATAAAGATTTTATATTTAGTACAACAATATTTTTTTTGTTGGTTCTAGTGTTTTGTTTGTGTTATATATTGAATTATAATTATAATTGTGTTTTTAAAGTAATATTTAATAAATAAATATTGTACAAAATGAATAATAGCTTAATAAACATGATCAATATAAATAAACCCATAAAATTATTTTTATGATGTATTTTTTATTGTAGAGATTGGACATGAATAAAAAAAATATGCATCAATGCACCTATACTGCTGCTTTTTTCTTTGATTATAATAAACAATAAATATTGTTTTATGGACAAAGTAATACTTACTTTGAGGATCTTTTAATTCTGTCTCTTGCAGTTTGGGCAGCAGGTCATCAGCTATAAGGCTCACTGTGGCTCGCTGCTTCTCATCATCAAACTTTACTATTATGTACTCCACCTAAAAGAGTTTACATTCATTACTATTTTAAATTAATAATTTGAAAAAATATTTAAAATGTGTAACTGATATGTAATACAATGAATAAAGACATATTATCAAATTAGATGGGGTAGTTTAAAAGGGCTACATTTTGCTAGTTTGGTTATATATAAGTCCCAAGTAATAGGCAGCCTATTTCTATTAATTGGGCACAAATCCAGGCTCTGGGCTGCTACTAAGAATTTCTTGGTGGATTGTACTCAGGAATACACTGCTAATGAAAATATGAAGTATATTTTCATTAGCAGCGTATTCCTGAGTAACTTACTACTAGTACTACTAGTAGAGTACTAACCTAACATAATCTTACAACATAATTTTCAGTATTATGAAATATAAAGTTATATAATTTATTTTTATACAAATAGTAAATTATGAGTACTTCTAGAACATGCTTAGTATTTGCAAAACCAGGTTGCTATTTATTGTGCAGTTTTTTTTTTCTTCTTTCCAATAATAAATAAGTGTTGTTTTAATTATCATGCAGTAAAAACAGCCTTATTTTGTTTAAAATTGAAGTGAAATTAATATTATAAACTTTATTTCCTTCTTCAACATAATTTACTAATAATACTTTGATAACTCAAAGTAGTGCCAAGACTGTCTTGTTTATAAATATTTAAGTAAATATTGTTGGATCTACCCATTATGTTATGATTCACACATGGTTAATTATACAAAAATGATTTCGGAGGCATCCATTTGTTTAAAAGGAAAGGATCAATACTGAATGTAAACAAACCTCATCTCCCCATTTGAGCACATCTCCTGTGCGCTCCTGCAGCTTGCAGTACAGGTTGATGAACTGCTCGATGCCGTGCTGACGGACATGCTCCGCCAAAGCCTTCGTCTCATCCCAAGACAGGGGACTGCCTTCACTTAACAAACCCATCCTAGCTACTTGAACGAAACGAAAGTTTACACGTGATCTGCACGAGATCCCAGCAAAATAAGTACGATAAAAAAACGCGCTCCCTTTTATGATACTGTTCATGTAATGCTAATCGGTTAGGAACATTAAATATCACCAGTTTTTGTAAAAATGCTACGTAAAATTTTGTTTTACGACATTGGATATAAAAAGTACACCACAGAAAAACTTGTAATCACGCCGAAATAGTTCGAGGAACTTTTGATTCTCTCTAACAAATTGAATACGAAAGAAAACAACACACAATTTAACAATTCACTTTTTAAAAGTATCTTGGTCCTGAGACCGAAAAACGACCGATTACTTTATTTGTTCTTAATAAATAAAGACAAAACTAGACAGAAATTAATTTATATCAGCGCACAAGACAAGGCTGTTCTGTAATCACTAATAATTCACCAATTTTTTTTATCAATGGAACATCTATTGAAAGTCCAGTACATCATGAAAGGCGGCGAAATAGGTAACTAAACTGAAATATACTGAATTTGACATAATTTTGACATTATCCTAAGCCAGCAGCGCCGCCATGAACTACCAAGATAACCTGGGAAAAGATTGTCATCTGTCAAACAGCCAACATAACGTTCCATTCCAGAAAAAGGCTCATCTAGGATTAAAAAACTATGCTACTTTTACCAACGTTTCATTTGTCATATGAAATACGTATGGTAAAATTGTATAAAATAAACTATAGAATCAAGGCGTTTATAATTGCAGAGACAATTGATTTTGGTTTTTAGGAGCTGAAAACAATAAACTCAAAACGGAACGTTTTGATTCCACTTTCATTCAATGATCAATCATTCTGACCACAGGAGATGAAAAATCGAGGGGCTCGTGGCTAAGTTATAACCTTCCGTATTATTATATTACTCTTTGGTTATAACAGAATGGTAAGTAACCAGTAAGAGTAACTGGGTTGTGGAGGTCAGATAGGCAGTCGCTCCATGTAAAATACTGGTATTCAGCTGCATCCGGTTATCCTGGAAGCCGACCCCAACATAGTTGGGAAAAGGCTAGGCAGATGATGGTATAACAGAATGACCAAGAATTTTGTTAATTTGTTAACAGAAAATGCGGTTAAAAACTCTTTCAAACGTATTATAAAAATGCGGTTAAAAACTCTTTCAAACGTATTATAGGCAGATTTTTGCACCTTCTTTAAAATACCACTATTCGAGCATGCCAGAAGTCAAAATGAATTGAATATCGATATTCTTGATTCTTTACTAAGCTGGCTGGCTGCAGCTCTAGATCCATAAAATCATAAAATCATTCATTCATTCGCTTTTTTGAATTCACTCATTCATTCTTGCTTGTGTTCATTCTATATGTTCTGTGTTCTACGGTGACAGTAAGAATGAAAAGTGTCGCGTTTATATTTCAGTGTTTTTTGCTTGTAAAATAAAATTATTTACAATTAGCACTTGAAAAAATGCGTGTTCGTTCATTATCAGCATAAAAATCATAGACTATCATATGTAGATTAGATTATTCCAGTAATCAACAACCAGCACCATGGTGCCTGTGGCAATAGAAGGATGCACCCAAGGTGCTGAAGGTGGAGGAGCCCGGGGTGGCTCCATATCTCTGGCATTGCTTATAGATTTTATCGTACAGAGGACTTACGATGAACTCACGGTATTGGCTGAGCTGTAAGTACATTTTAAAATAGTCAACATAATCTTATACACAAAATGAAATCTCTGAACATGGTTATTAATGACGCTGCTTGATTACAGGTTACCCCGTAAAACGGATATGGAGCGCAAAATTGAGATATACAAGTTCAGTGCTCGAACACGGCAGTTGTTTGTACGCTTGCTGGCCCTAGTGAAGTGGGCAAGCAGTGCCACCAAAGTGGACCGCTCTGCGCATATTATGGCATTTCTCGATAAGCAAGCTTTGCTGTTTGTTGAGACTGCAGATGTTTTAGCCAGAGTTGCCCGGGAGACACTTGTACATGCAAGGTTTGTGATTTTGGTGCTATGGACTGCCTATATGAAAATTTGATAATAAATCAAATTCCTGATGTAACATATTCAATGGTTATTGTTATGTAGGACAACCAATAATACTAGCTAAAATGAGATTTGTAAGCTATTGTACTGACAGAGATGTGATCAGGGCTTCAGGATCAGCAATCTAAATTTAACGCTAGTGTTTCCAACATGTGTGGATATGCTCTATCTCTAAATACACTAAGGTTTGCTGTTAGAGAACCCAATTCTGGGTTGAGCTTGCCATTGTACATAAGCTGTCTATATACTGTTATAAGATTGTTTTTGAAATTCATGTGAAAAATAAAGAATTAGAATGAAAAAAACAAAAACTTTAAATAATACTTTGATTTCTCTTTTTTTTTACCTTTTTTTTTGAGAAAAAGAAGAACAGAAAATATTTTGCAACACTGTAAATTCACAGAGAACACTGTAAATCTACAACAGTACAATTTTCAAGTCTTTCAAAAATCATTCTTCTCCTTCTGGGATATAATTGATAAGAAACTTTTTCATTGTTATTTTTAAACACAGGTTACCAACTTTCCACATGGCTGCGGCAGTGGAAGTATTGACACTGGGCACATACAGCAGATTGCCTGCAGTTATCAGGGAACGGCTGGTCCCCCCTCCGTCACTAACGGCTGGTGAGCGACGCACTACATTGCGTACTCTTGCCCATGTTGTACGTCAACGTCTTACCACTGCGTCCTTGCCCAGTGATATTAGGAATTTGAAGGTACGTTTGTAGTCCAAATTTCAGCAAAGATCTATGAATGAAAAAGTTCATTTTTTTTTCGACTATAACTAACTACCCTATATTGTTCCAGTGCAGGGCAAAGGCCTCCCTCTCCCTTTTCTTCACAATTCAATCTTTTGAGAAGACATAATTTTGTGGAAAAAGGAGAGGCCTATTGTCTCAATACAGGCTAGTTCGTTATAATAATATGGTGCAATATTAAGTTGGATGACTAATTTGTATATTATTTTTGTCATCAAATCAAGGTGGAAAATAAGCAGAAATGATAAGATTTATGAGTAATTCCGTTTGTAGGTGGAGAATGGTCGTGCTACATTTACCGTAGGCCAGGAGTTCAGTGTTTCTCTCACTGTCATGGGGGATGCGCCCAACTTGCCATGGCGTTTGTTGGATATTGCTATATTGATACAGGACAGTGAAACTGGAGGTTAGTCATCACGACCTTACTTATAAGGACACAAAATTTAAGCACACAACAATGAACATATTTGAGTTGTTTATTAATTTGTCTTATTGTCACACTACAATTACTTACGATTTTCAAAGAATGTGAGAAGGAAATTTCTTTATAATAACTACCTACTGTGTAGTCACCAATTATTATTATTTATTGAACACCAAATAATTAATTTAAAAAAAGTATAAATCCTAATTGAGGATATTTATTTTAGAGGGCAAGCCCCTAGTCCACAGTTCGCAACTGGCATGGCTGCGCGGCCTGGCGCAGGCGCGCTTGGCTGCGGCCGGTCTGAGCGGTGCATTGACTGCGCTGCGCTACTTCTGTCGCGCGCTCTCGCTTGAATTGTTGTACACGCAGACGTTGAGGCTCTGTCGCGACCGCCTGTCGAAGCATCTGCAAGTAGATAGGTACACGCCCGGACAGAAGCTACAGGTTTCGTATTGGAGGTAAGCTGCTATTTTAGGCTGAAGGCAGCCTAATAAAAGAAGTAAATAAGTATTCTCTAGTTAAGTAAATCAGCGTCTTTGGTTATGCATTTTCGTTTCTTGCCACCAACTTCCGAAATTAAACTAATTTTTCACTTTGTAGTGTTTTTTGGAGGCCAGGTTTTGTAGTTTGGAGGGCGTTTAAGTTCCGTTTTTGCCGCATATTTTGACACTCGCAAGGGAATCAAAATCTATAGGGTACTTCCTGTTGACCTAGAATCATGAAATTTGCCAAGAAGCTATGTCATGTAGTACAAGTAAGGGAAAAAATGCGAAAACCATATATTTGTAGTTACATACCAACGAATTTGTACGGAACTCTTGGTTCGCGAGTCCGACTCGCACTTGACCGGTTTTTGTAAATAGGTTGACTTGTTTTACAGATCATTGACATAATTATAACGTGTCTAATTATTAGGGAGCTAGGCTGCGAACTGGGGTACCGCCTCATCATCGGCGCGGAGGACACTCAGCTGTGCGTGTGGCACGTGCCGGCGCTGGCGGGCGGCGAGCGCGTGGCCAGCGCGCTGACGCCGCACGCGCCGTCCATGGAGCGCCTGCTGGCGCACACCGTGCACGTGCGCTCGCGACAGAGGCTCAACGACCTCAAAGTGCTGCTCAATGACATGGGGGTAAGTAACTAACAAACTAATTATTGGTGAAGGCGAAACATCGTGAGGAAACCTGGGGGCCTACTCCGAAGTGCAAAGTGTGAATGTTCGGATCGGACCGACACATGGCCGAACCGAATATTATTGAAAAATGCGAAAAAAGTTCGGATCGGCTCAGTTGGGTCGGAACCATAGTCAATATTCGAAAGAGTGTAGGATCGGAACCGACCGAACCAAATAGTAACTTCGTGGCAGGAAACGGCCGAACATTCGGCCGATACTACCCCCTGGACTATAGTTAATATAAGTCTGAAATCGCCAACCGGTACTGAGCAAGCGTGGTGATCAATGTTCGTGCCTTCTCTGAGAAGAGGCCTTTTCCCTACCAGTGGGACGAAAATAGGCTGCTATTATTATAAGTAAAATAAGTGTAATGACAAGAGGAGTCTGCGTATTACTGGTCAGTTTCCGTCTGTCGTCAGTTTATTTAATTCGCCAGTTTCGTTGATTAGTCAGTGTCACTGATTCATCAGTTTTACCGATTAGACAGTTGCTTTAACTCGACAGTTTCCAGTATTTGCCAGTTTTGTCGTCGACGATACACACACCGATCATACATTATGTAGTGGCTAAAGAAAAGCAGATCTGCTATATTGTAAACGGACTCTTCCATGCATGTCTCTACTCTTTACCACACGAAGCAGTATTCTGACCAAGATTATGTCTGGACTTTAAAAGAGACTGTGACCTCTGAGTTTGTTTCGGCCTTTCTTCTCAGACTATTCAGATAGGAACGCCGACCTCATCTAGTTTTAAAATATGATTGACGTGTAAAAGTGTTTGTACAGACGCCAGCACATCAAGCTACTACAATCTGTCAAATTTCTTTAATAGATTTTCAACTTTATCGTTAAAGCATTAAGGTTTCAAGTTGATTGGGAAAATTTGACAGTTTCGGGTAGCTTGACCGGCTGGCGTCTGTACAAACCTACTTACAAAATAAAATAATTTATTCCTGTGAAACTTCCTTATCGTAATGTAATATTGAACATCCTGTGTACCAGAGGGGTAATTCTCGTAATTTTAAGAACGTTCACAGTCTGATCTCAGTCTCAATCTGTCAAAAATACCTCTAATTTCCCTACATTTTGACATTTGTTTGTCGCTGAGATGAGATTGCGACTAGATTTTGAACGTTTTAAATTACGAGAATAGGCCTTCTGGTGTGTGTTTCTGGCAAATAAATTACTTTTGATTTTTATCAAACAGAATACCAATAAATGATATGCCTTTGGTCGTCAGGTGGAATGTAGCGTCAGCGGGTGGCCTTGCGTACTAGCATGCTCGGTAGTATCACCATGTTTGCGGGCTGAACAACTCCTAGTATGCGTGGGAGCGCACGGCGGGCGTCTGCGAGCTCGTGTGCCCGCCTACCCCGGCACGCCACGTATGCCTGAACTTGCTAATGCTCTCGGCGCTACCAACATCACGCTTATCAAGACGCTGCTAACACAACTCAGGTGAGATTTGCTACCTGCAAAAACATTTCGACAGTTTTTCTTTCCTTCTTGTTATTTTCGCACTTGGAAAACGTTTAAGCTACCGTCTCCTAGAAAAGCGATGGCTATCACATGCGTCCGTAAAAACAGACCATTTTTTGACACCTGAATGTTTTTGACACTGAATAACAGATTTTTGCTCTTCTAGGAAACCGTAGCTTTATTGAAAGCTTATTTAATTTTATGTCAATTGTTTTGATTGGCTGGCTTATGGCAATAAATGAGTTTTGTTAAATGTACATACAGACGCCAGCACATTAAGCTACCCGAAACTGTAAATTTTTTCCAGTCAACTTTGAACCTTATCCTTTAGCGATAAAGTTGAAAATCTAATAAAGAAAGACCAGATTGTAGTAGCTTGATGTGCTGACATCTTTACAACAAAGCATATTCTATCAATTGGTCAGAATCTTATGTTGGAATAATTTTGATATGCGACTTCGAAGGACCATTTATTACGGAGAATATAACTTAGCGGGATTGTAATTTATACGGGGGTGAGTTAATGACGCGACGCAGTTTTTGCTAACAATAGGATCTGTTGACCAGGGTAGGAAAATGTATTGTAGGACTGATGAAACACGTTGACACAAGGACTGCCTGAGAAGAAGGTAGCACGCGTTCGCTGACTGTTCTTCTGGATTCACGTTGGTGCACTTTCAGTAGATATTTGTATGTAACACGCGTATGTATATTAGCGGCCTTTATTATTTTGCGTCGCGGCGCGATATTTAAGCGGATTTGTAGTTTTATAGCGGAGCGGAGCGGTTACAACAAGAAGTGGAACACAATAATATATTAGCGGTTTGCGGAGCGGTTTGTGGTATAGTTGCAACAGGAGAACTAACTATAACAATATGGCGGCGTTCCTCCCGAAATCACAGCGCCGTGCAGTGATTGGCGCTGTACACTTCATACCTCTCTGTTGCATGGAAAGATAGGAGGGATGGAAATATAGTTAGCTCAAAAACTGCGGTCAAATAGGAATTCTGCATTAAAAAAAGTGAGATGCGTTCGGAAATATGATAATTAATCTATATTACGAAAACTTGCGCGAGCATCAATCTATCAATGTTAAAGCTAATCTGAAACAGGCGGAAAAATATGGGAATTGTTCTGGCTTCTAAAAATTCGCAGTTTTTATGTGTATTAAAATATTATAATAAAAAGGCAGAAAAACTTCATGCAACTTATAACATTTTCCGTAGGTTCTGGCTTGTAGCTCGTCGTTGTGAGAAGACGCTACAGCACCTCCCGGCGAGCGTGTGCGAACACCTCCCGTTCCTGCACGGCCCCGACCATCCACTCACCAAACTGTCGCCCGACAGACTCTACGTCACGCTGCATAGACATATGGATCATATACTTGTAAGCTACACAAATATTGTTTAGTCTGATAACTAATTTGTTTGAACTATCTATTCTGCTGATCCTCTTTGAAGTGAATAATTAAAAAAAAATATGTTTCAAAGTCAAATCATTTATTTGAATTAGGCACATCAAAGGCACTTTTGAACTTCAAAATGAACAAGAAAATATGTAGAAATGGATCTTGTTGTCCATTCCGTTTTATATACAAATCTTTTCTCACGACATAACCTCCATTTTACCGCATCACATACCGACAAATAAATTAGTAGAAGTTATAGGGGTTTTTTTTTTTAATCAAGTCGAAACTCGTTTGTAAAATCTTTAGTATATTTAAAATGTATATATATTAGAAATAAATTAGTATTCGTATATTACAAAATTCTTATCCGGTACAGATAGTGGAGATGAAAGAAGTGGCTGCGGGCAGTACAGCGACGACTAGCAACAGTTCCAACAGCGGCAGCGCTTGCTCCGTAGCGCTGTCCTTCCACCTCGCCGGTGCGAAGCGCTGCACGCCCGAGGAGTGCGAGGATGAGGTACGCATACAAAAATGCACCTTAAACTCAGAAGTACAAAGTTGTACGAACATTCACACATACATAAAATTATATTTTGGTCGTATTCGGATATTCTTAAGCCCCTCACGCAATTTCTTTTGAACTTTATAATATAACGCTGTGTATACGGTTTATAATTCAATGGCATAAAATTATTTTAAAGATTTTATATGCAATTTGAGAAGATCAATTGAATGTACTTACTACAGTTTAATTTGTAATTTGAATGCTATAGGGCTCCGCCAGCAGTTCGTCAACGCCTGCATCTGCACCACGCGCCTACTTAAAACTGACCTCTTTGGTGGAGTTAGACACTTTCACCCTCACACATGGACCCTTCACACCACTTGATACACCTGGTAAGAATATATTAATATGCATAACGGAATACCTTAGTTGGAAACGGTATCGAAACGACATTTTGGTGTTTAATTTTTTCGCTTCCAAATCGGTTCGATTTCGATATAAAATCAGCAGCTAATATGTATTTGGAAGTAGATAAATGGCTATTACGACAGCTTTATGATATGAACGAGTACTACTGTTTTAAAAACCCTTAGGCCGTTTGTCCATCGCGCAGTTGACGGTGGCGGGTAGCCAAACGGTGACGAGTGTTATAGTCAAATATACATTTGCATTCGTAGTCTATTAAATGTACCCAAATTCTAATTGCATGTTTATATTCGCAAGATTTCTCTGTGTAAGTAATGACCACAATATAAAAATGATGCATTATGTAGGTATGCAGCCGGGTAAGCGGAAGTTATCAGCAGCATCACAGCGCGCGGTGCGCGTTCGTCAGCCTGCGTACTTCATACCGGAACTGGCGCATGTAGTGGCTGCCGCAGACGAACGTGTGCCTTTCGTAAACCTAGCACAAGAGGTAAGAATTATCATACAAATTCTTGTGCAAAAAACGGTTTCTTATCCCTATACTAGCTCCTGTCTTCGACTTCGTCCGCGTGAAATTTCGGCCCCTGACGCACCGCGTCGCATCCCATCGCCCGCCTATATCATCTACTATTTTTCTTTTAGCTCGGCTCCTAAGGGTGATGTTAATTAGCCTATACCTTCCTCAAGAATTAGGCCATCAAAGGCAAGAATTTTTTTTCAATTTTTATTCAAATCTGACTGGTAATTCTAGATATTAGCGCGTTGAAACAAACAAACTCTTCAGCTTTATTATTAGTATAGTATATATTTTTTGTATCGATAAGCAATAAAAGTGTGCTCAGGGGAAAAAATTGGCAGGGCACGCCACGATAGCGGCGGTAAGACCCCTCTTTGAGGAGTGGCTAGGGAGACGTCACGGCGTTCTCACCTACCGCCTGACGCAGGTCCTCTCCGGACACGGATGTTTCAGGAGGTTCCTGCACATCATCAGGCGGGAGGAGACGCACGGGTGTCACTACTGTCAGGATCGCCCAGAGGACACGGTGGAGCATACGGTGGAGGTCTGCCCTGCTTGGGCAGAGCACCGCCGTATCCTCGTAGAGGCGATCGGCAGCGGCGGCGACCTCTCGCGTCCGGCCCTAGTTCAAGCCATGGTCCGGGGCGAGAGGGAGTGGGAGGCAGTCACCTCCTTCTGCGAAGCAGTCATGCTAGCGAAGGAGGTGGCGGGGTGGGCGAGGGAACGCACCTCACGCCTCAGCCGCCGCGGGAGACGCTCCGGGCGTCGGGAGCCGCGTGACGACTCGCGGCCACCGTAGGCGCGGGCCTGCGGGCGGAGAGTAATGGGTAACTCTCCGTCCGATCAGGACTAGGCCCGTGCCGGACGGCGTGTACGTGTTCCACGCGCGCCTCAAAGAGATGTCAGCATAAGCGACGGGGCCCGATAGGGCCGAAGCCTGCCAGGGTAGCGGGAACTTCCGAAAGGGTTACCGCTGCCCTGGAACATAAAGGGCTAAGGAAGGAACACGGGTGGGTTTTAGTCAGTAAGAGTCTGACACTCCCTTCTGCTCCACCCAGAGCGGGAGGAGTCATTTGATGATTTCCCATCCTGAAAAAAAAAAGGGGAAAAAATTCAATAATACATCCATTTATTATATTTTTTGACGTGAAAAGTGTTTTTTTTTTAACCAATTTACAGGATTAAAAAGCAATTTTTATTTGCTTTATAAACTTTTTGGCAGTTTTGTTGGGTAAACGCTTGTGCATCGGATATGTCGTCTTTTTTTTTATTGACAATGGGCTCACTCTTGACCTCAATCCAGCCCAGAGGCAGGGATGAGATCTACGGTGGAACGAGCTTGCCCAGAAGAAGCCTATTCACTCTCGCCTTGAAGAGATTCGGGTTGTATGAACTCGGGAATGCAGACGCAGGCAGACGATTCCACTCCTTAGCTGTGCGCATCAGAAAAGATGACGAGAAGCGCTTAGTGCGTATATATGGTATATTAACCAAATAGGGGTGGCATCCCGCAGTGCGATGACTCTCGATGGTAGAAAGGTGAAGGCGGGATGAGCTCATGTAGCTCTTGAGCACACTCCCCGAAGTACTGTCGACTGAGAATATTTTGATTTTGCTAGTCGGTTGGGAATCGGATCGTTCCAGAATCGTGCAAAGTGGATGGCGTTATGCAATACATGATACTATCAATGAATATGTAAATTAAATGTGAAATACATACATGTTTTATAAAATAATTACTTATGATGCAACTCCGAAGTTGTTAAATTAAAACCCTTTTCCTCTCTCCTACTTTGCTGTGCCCGCCAGCGGCCACAACGATCATGTCTTTGTAAACCTAAGATAACATTAGGGAATGCAATACATATAATTATTAAAGTATATTTTGTCACACAACGGAAAAATTGTATGCACTCGTTATGTCCAGTTGGCAAGTCGTGGCGTGACGCACGGCGGCGTGCAGCCCGAGTGGAGCGGCTCGGCGCTGGGCATGCGCGTGGTGGCCCTGCCGCGCCCCGACGCCGCGTGCGCACGCGCCGCCGCCGCGCTGCGCGAGCGACTACTCGCCGCTACTATACGCCTCACTAACAAGAACCAATCCAGAGTGTGGACTGCCGAGATTGTGTTCCATGGATCTCCTGTACGCACGCCTAATCCTCGGGAACAGGGTAAGCTTTCTTCTCATGTATCGGGGCTAACTGTTTGAGAATATCTCATACCGACTTACAAAATTGCTAAACAAGGAAAGAAAGGGAAATAAAACGTATTTATTTGGACTTGTACGTTAAGATAACGCAAACTAAATCGAAAAATAACACACCATAGAAAAATATAAACAGTATTTATAATAACATTCAGTCCTGTACGAGACCAGAAGGTATTCTGATGGGGCCCACTGTGCTACCACAGGAAAATAAATAAAATAGTTATATGTAAAATTCTAAGTATTATTAAGTTTCATATTGTATTCCGCGTGTAATTAAAGTTAAAAAAAACTACAAATGAATTATCGTTAGTCGAATGGCAGTTTAATCTTTGAATGGTTTTTGAATACATACATATATAAAATCACGCCTTATTCCCATGAGGGTAAGCAGAAAATGCTACGATCGTTACATACTCCTTTTGCCTCGTTTACGTTCATACATGTGGTCATACACGCACGCCGGTTGCGAGTACTATGCACCTGACCTTTTTGAATATATTGATATAGTGATGAATATAATGATAATATATTTCTGACAGTGTTAATTGTAGGGTCTATCTGTTTCCAACAGGTGAGCGTCGCTGCGTGTACTTACAATACGACTTGGGAACAGACGCAGGTCGTACAGCTGACGCGTTCCTTGCCGACTGGGCCGCTATCGTACACCTACACACTTTGTTACACGACTTCATGCTCAGACCAGCACAAGGTGCGTATTTGAACTACCTTTTTTTTTTTTTGTTTTCGGGGGGAAACCTTCGAAAGGCACCCGACCTCCGGGGAGAGGGGATTTGAACTACCTACAAACGGGGTGAATAGGGATGCAGGTGTGAATCGGGACGAAACTTTAAAATGGATTTTTATGTTGAAATAATAGAGTTTGTTGGCAACAAGGGCACATAATCGTTAATTATAATACCGTAAACATGCGTTCGTGTATCCCGTAGAGAAGTTGAAATACCGTCAAACGGGGTGAATAGCCGTTTGACAGTATTTCAACTTCTCTAGCAGGCATGTGTGCCATTGCCATTTACTATGGGCTACCTACTACCTGCTATTTATGTGCCTGTGCCCTTTTATCCAAAACTGTTTAACTGTTTTGGCTTCAAGCAAGAAACGTGAAACAAATAATAAAAAAAATTTGCAACTGCAGGGGCAGTTGCACTGATGACTCACTATTTTCTTAACGCGAACGGACTATAAGTAGGGCCGGGCCTCGGGAGTTCTTATAATGGGGACGCGTTGCAAACAATAGCAAAAGCCTCACGAGGCCGGGCTTTGAGGACGCGCTTTTATATTACATATTTTTATACAGAACGCGAAACTCTCTGGTCCGGTGTGTGCATACGATCATACACGTACCGCTCGCTGGTAGTCGGGTTCGGCACGGCCCAGCGCGCCACGGCCGTGCTGCAGTGGAACGCCACCACTCAGAGATACACGGTCGCCACGCCCGCGCACCAACCCGCTGCCAACGCGCATCATCTGCTGCATCACCATTTAGACCATTATATTAACAGGTAAGGAAACAAACTTTTGTGACTTCAATGAAGTCGTGCTCATTGGTCAGATTTCATCTCGTTAAGCCATGGTGGTTATTTGACTGTTGTCGACATGTCCAGCATATTGTCAAATCAAAATGCATTTTTTTTTAATGTTATTATTGATATTGACTAAACTAAATTTAGTTAATTAAGTTAGTTAGTGAGTTAGTTTTTTGTTAATTTAGTTTAGTTTGTGAATAAGGGAATCAGCGCCATTATTTCTAAATCTGTCTCATTTCATCACAGTCACAAAGATCTGATGTCGTTCGGCGTGGTCCTACGCGAGACGTACG
The DNA here is from genome assembly GCA_945859715.1 of Apamea sordens. Classification (NCBI taxonomy): domain Eukaryota; kingdom Metazoa; phylum Arthropoda; class Insecta; order Lepidoptera; family Noctuidae; genus Apamea; species Apamea sordens. Next base: position 13,060,045 of record OX243987.1, read on the forward strand.
GCCCGTTGCTAGCGCTGTCGCGGCTGCCGACGTTGCCACAACTGGGGCTGCATCACGTTCGCACGCTCATGCCCACGCCCACATTCACGCTGCTGGCGCACTCCTGGAGAAAGGTCAGTCACTTTTGACATTGACAGCGCCTTTATGTCGTAGGCGTCGTAGCAGCGGCGGCGGTTCAAGTGTTGCCAATGAATGGATGACCTTATACGTTCGTTAGAGTAGGCAGTATTGTTTAATGCAGGATTTCACCATCTAAGTGTGTTTTTATCATCTGTACTTCTGATTCCTAAAAACACTGTCTTAAAAAAAGACAACCTCATTAAATCTTTGATTTATTCTATTAAATTCTATATTAAATATTGTTTTTCTCGTCTCAGATCCGCATAGTATACGCGGGCGCGTACTCTCTGGAAGTGGGCATCCGCGGCGGCGGCGTCATCACGATACGCGACGGATCCTATTCTAAGTTCGAGCGCAACACTGTCGTCGACGAGTTCGCTCCTGCACTCGGATTGAAGGTAAACACTTTAAAGTTCATATTAGAGACATAGAATTACTAGGTATCCATCTGCTCGCTAATTAGAAAATAAATGCTTGAAAATAATCGCGTGTGACCTTCGATTAAGAATGATCGTCCAAAGAATCCCTCCTGATCAGAAGGTCTAAGTAGCAAAATGTCCAACAGCGCGAAACATCTAATGAGCAGTAAGTCTAAAGGGCCATTTAGATGGAGAGAGTTTCTCGAACGTTTCTTGGCGAGAAATCGTACGCTACTATCGCAAGCAATAATCGCCATAAGATTATCGTGTCACAATGTTCACATACAGGCAAGAACTAAATTCTCGCCTACGATTATGTCATACGAGATTCGCAAGTAATTTATCGCTAGGCGATAAATTACTGCGACTGTTTACACATCGAAGTATATAGTAAGAAGATTTTTGCTTACGAGTTCTCGACTTGTCTATACACGATCTCGTACGACATTTTATCAAGTTCATACGAGTATCGTACAAATCGGTTTGAACCGTTTTTGAGTGCGAGATTTGCCATTCGAGTTCAGTGATTACTACAGTATGGTTCTCAAAATGGCACAAAAATCATTTAAATTTGGTACTGCAGATAATGTTAAGTTAACATAGGTATTCATTTTGAATGTCTCTTCATCTTCCAATTCTAATTCAAGACACTAAGCACTTTCAATCTTGGCGAGTTGAGCAATGAATCCTTATTCTTGATCGAAGCGTTTGACAAATCACGGTATGGGACAATAGTGGGCTGTATTACAAGACGATTTGTATGATAACATTGAATGTCAGTTTGCTAAATGCAGTCCGTCTGTATGACTCCGATCGTCGATGATAATTTTATGAACTGATTCCCAGGCGTTCCTATCGCGCTACGTTGAAGACAATATGAGCGCAAGACTGCTAGCTGAAGATGACAACCCGCCCTCACCCATGTCGCCAATGCCGCCAGGTAAGAAACATAACACCCAAAGACACGGTCCAAAAAAAAAAGAGAATTATCTACAAAGGAACGTAACAATCTAGTTTAAAAACTATTACAACTTATTACCATTTATAATATTATTCTTTCGAGCAATAGTGTCCTACTAACGCTATTTTGTGTCGTGTAACGTCATCTTTCTACTTGTCCAACAGGTGGGCTTCGCTTCCCAGCGCCATTAACTCCGCCACAGCCGCACACACCGCACTCTGCGCCCGTCACACCGCACCCGGCGTCGCCGGCGCAGCATCAGGTGCGTTAGAGCCAAACCACACGGGCGGCGCGGCTGCGGCGCGGCGCCTGAGCGGGCGCCGCTGCGGTTTTCTACATACAAAAATGCATTGTAGCCACATGGCGCCGTGCGGTGTGCTCCGGCGCCGCGCCGCGCGCGCATCGGAATCGAGACGAGGCGGGGAGGGGTGTAAGCAGAGCGGAGCCGGAGCGGCGCCGCTCGCAGTTGTTGCGTAGCGATGGGCAACCCCTCATTTTGCCGCCGCTGCGGCGCCGCCGCGGCTCCGTAGAACGTTGCGACGCCGCTCTGCCCGTGTGGTCGCCAGCGCGGCGAAATGGCTTGCTGTGCGGCGCCGCACCGCCCGTGTGGTTTGGCTCTTACTCTATTCGAACAGGAATTAGAATTTATTTTATTGATTTAACAAGACGTGGTTCTGATTTTCCAATAAAGTAAAAGTCAAATAATTTATTTCAAATAGGCCAATAAATGGCACTTTGAAACGTCAACGTTATTAAATATAAAGAAATATAATAGAATTTATTCTAGTCGCCCCTTCCAAAAGAAAGTTCGTATGGAGAAGAATGGGCAAGAAACGGTTTTTTTATTTTACCTTTCTGACCTTTTCTCAAAGTAGGTCGCAGCAACTAAGCTTTGACTCCCCGACCAAATGGGTTAGCATAGGTTGGACCGATGACCTACCGCTATATCCAAGTTGGTCGCAGTCAATTGAACCTCTAATAGAAATGATTTGAGGTTCGATTGAATACATGCCATAAAGTATGGGTATCTCGTTAGATGGGAGGCGGTTCGTTCAACCTGACGTCCCCGCCGGGCGGCGCGGGCGGCGGCGCGGGCGGCGTGTCGGCGTCGCCCGCGTCGCCCATGGCGCCGTCCCCGCACGCCGCGCCCGCCGCCTCCCCGCACCCGCCGCCCACGTCGCCCTTCACCGCGTGGCCCGCCTCGCCCTCGCTGCCGCGGCCCTCGCCCGGACACCACCCGTCGCCGAGGCACCATATTGATCACAAAGGTGAGTTGTTCATTATACACTGACCAGACCTACAGGGTATATGTCCGGTAATGTTTCCCTGATGCTTCCACATACATTCCGACAAACAGACAAAAATTCTAAAAACTATATTTTTAGCATTAGAATCGTTCTCAAACCTCGTAGCAATCGTTATTTTTTTCAAAAGTATTCAATGTACAGTTTTGACTTCGTTTCTCGTTTCGTGCGTCTCAAGGTTGCACCAAATTGGAATCTAGCTCAGCATGTGTCAGCCTTGTCAGGCAAACATACCCTGCAGTGACATATGGACGTCGAGCTGACGCTGTCTGATACGCGAATTATCCATGAACACAACGTAACATATCGCTCACAGGTCCTCAAGCCAGCTCCAGCAGTAACCGCGCGGCGTCGTCGAGCGGTGGGCGCGGCTGGGCGGGCGCGACGGCCACGCCGCTGGCCGTGTGCAAGCTGGAGACGCTGTGCACGCCCAGCGAGCCGCCGCCCGGCGCGCCGCCCGGGCCCACGCTGGCGCCCGTGCAGAGGTTCCTAGCGTGCGTCTACATGAAGCGCACGCTGCAGCGGTTTGTGCAGCAGGAGGAATTTGTGAGTTCAACTTTTGTATTTCTTGTTTACAGGATTCTCACGCTGATGGCAATGCATCTTTTAAGCAGAGTTTTATTTTTAATTGATTATAGTTTAGTTGAATATCAGTTTATATTTACTTGTTATTTAGCCCTTCGTATCGAACGTGGATACACGAGAGACACAATGGCTTTTTAATAGTTTCTATAATTACGGCATTCAACCGGTTAATAATCACCATTCTTAACGATAATGTCGCATTTCCGACCCCCAATATACCTAGGTCATCGTTCAATCTGCGTTTTATATTTATTCCGGAAGATTTATGTATAATCAAAGCAAAATCTTTAATGTTAAACTTACATTATAATAAAGCGCGAGTTTTATCAAGGCGTAAAAACCGTGTAAGGAGGAGCGGGTTTCTAGCAGTTATATATTTTGCCCCATTATATTTTTACTATTTCATTACCCAGTGTGATTGTATCTCCGTACAGTTGACGCTGGTATCGGTGGAGGCGACGAGCCTGACGTTCCGGTGTGAGAGCGCGGGGCTGGCCGGGCGTGTGGCGCTGCACCCGCAGCACATGCAGTCGCTGCACCTGCAGCTCACGCCGCTACCCGAGCACAACAAGGAGGCCTGGTCTGCTGATGACCTGCAGGTAATGTGTCCATACGTACGGCACGCTAGGAAAATTTATGAAAAGGAGCTGGTGCCGAGTTGCTGACGTGGTACTGAGTGGAGCAGTAGCCAATCAATTTTAGTGGCTATTTACATGGTGCTGTCCTGTACGGTTTTTTACGGTAAAAAGTCTACATGCCAACATCCAACTGTTCATAAGATTAAAAATAAATGCAGTATACATCTTAAAATTATACAGCAAAATATCTTACTGATCGAGAACGCGGCTTTAGAACGAAACGGCAGCGGTGGTTAGGTTGACGCATCTCACATTAATTTCATGTCGTCTTTTGTAACTGAATTCGACGTTGTTTTGTAATTTATATTATGGTACTCTACACACGTACAGCGCACAATAGCGCAGTTGCTCCATAAACAAGTAAAAAAACGGACCATGTGCGTGTGTGCGTGCGGAACACGCACAATGAAGGGTTCCTTAGTTGGAATGAATTAAAAATGATGACCGGATATAGTATGACACGGCTCGAGCTCCCCGCAGGTGATGGAGAAGTTCTTCGAGCAGCGCGTGTGCGTGGCGCCGTTCCGCGCGGGCGCGCTGCAGGGCTGGGCGCGCACGTGGGGCGCGCCGGGCGCGGCGCTGGGCTCGCTGGTGGCGCTCATGCGCGCCGAGCTGGCGCCGCACGCGCCGGCGCTGTGGGCGCTGCACTGGGCGCTGCGCATCCCGCCCGCCGCGCCGCCCATCGTGCCGGCCGGCCAGCCCGCCGTGCTGCTGGCCAAGCACAAGATACTCTTCTTTGTGAGTGCCCGCGATTGAGCGTTTCTTTATTTTAAATAGAACGGCTGAATCCGATTACACTATTTAAACACATAATTATGAACGATACAAATAAAAAAAGAGTACTTAATATAATGACAGAAAAGAAAGATAAAAAACTAAATTTTCCGCGACATTGATACATACTTAAAGATACACTTGATACACTTGCGCAGTACTTCTGACCATCCCACCCTAAGTTCTCGTGCCATCACGATAGCTGATATCGTACACATAGATCCAGGTAAAGGCTCTATGCCTTTGCACGGCCAATGTGCTCAAACTTTCACTACGCAAAATACAACTTCATATAAAACCAAACGATCACACAAAATCCGTCTAATTTGTCTAAAAATCTATGTACAAATCAAAAACAATACGTGCACTTGTCGTTCAATGTGGAGTGGAACTTTGAAAATTATGTATTGTGTGTTTAGATCTGCCTGACCCGCGGTGACACACAGCTGGTGCTGCCGCTCGTATACGACATGCAGCTGAACGTGACGCAACTGGCCGACAAACAGAACGCGCAGCCGCACCTCATCGCCGTCAGCTTGCATCTCAAACGGTACCACACTTCTTAAGTTACAAGCTGATTTGTATCTGGCTACTTTAACTTAATTTACCGAAAAAATAACTTTTTTTTTTTTTTGTTAATTTAAACGTTGCCCCACACTAGGAATTACTCCTGTATCGTGGGTGGGTTTACAAACATTTAAACTCACATACACAAACAGCCAGCTTATTTATCAGACTTCCCGTGTGCGTTATCAACCATTTTTCAAGTTCTCTTTTTACACCATTATCAATTAATATTGCGAAGCTCCGGACACACATACCATTTCCCTGATTTGAAGTGTACCCTTTTGAATTGTACTTTTATTTTATCCCCTACAAGTGCGCTCCCTATAGAATATGTGTGTACGCAGGTTCAACGAGTTCAACCAGTCGCACTCGGAGTGCACGCTGTGGCCGGCCGTGCGCGACCTGCTGACGAACTTCACGCTCCCGCAGGAGGCGCCGCAGCCGGCCGCGCCGCCGCCGCCCTAGCACCACGCGTACGACGCCATATAACGTCTACCACACCGGACTGACGCCAAGTATAGTGCCACTGACTTATGGGACAAACTCATGTTGTGAAGTGCTCGAAGCAAATTAGGCGGCGTCAAGTTTGTGTGTGTGTGTGTTCTGTGGCCCTTATGCCTGGGCGAAAATAACGCATAGGGCGTTTTTTCGCTCAAAAACTGTTATTTGAACTTTAACAAACGTCAATTTTTTTCTTTCGTATGTATATAAAAATGTGTTGTTTTACTGCTCGATGCAGTCTTTGAAGCGCAAAGCGAAAACCACTTTAACAAATATCAACTTTACCCTTGTGTAAATAAAGTTCTTTTTGTTTTGCTAATCGACGCTAGTATTTGAAGCTCAGAGCGAAAAACTTGAGCGTTCGTTTCGTGACCCGCTGGTTAGGGTACCATTCGATACCGCAGCGTCATTGCGAAATACTTTGTTATATGGTTGCTCTTTCGGCTCCAAAAGTACGTGCTGCGCAACAGTTTATTATTAGTTGCTGCACAGTACCGAATGGTACCTTTAGTGGCGCTTGCAGTATGCGACGTGTTATTGCAACGCTGCATTGCACTCTGGAAGCGCCGATGTCGAGAATACACGAGCCTTATTGTAATACTTATGTTTGTACAAAGTGTTTAGTTGTAAGCATTACCGCTGCTCATTGTTATAGATAATGCAATCCATGAGCGCGCGTCATGTGACTCTTATGTCAATGTATTAAGGTATAAATTGGTATTATTTACGCGCGTTTGTGAAATGCACAACGCTAGCGGGAATTTACTATCGCTGATTTAAAATAAGTTCTTATTCAATCAGTGATGGTAGGATATCATGAATTAGAGAATAAGACTTTAAGAAGATTAAACTTTTATAAGAACTTATTATGTAAACTATTATTTAATAAACGGATAATCTTAGTTTTGGTTGTTGTTAATTTATAGTTAACCCCGTGTGTCTTCTCTCTCTCTTCCTGTGAATTCCACTTGTAGTGATCACACCTCGGCTGTCTGTTGAATAGACTTTAATTTTCTAATCAATAAGTACTTAATAAAAAGGTAAGGATGCAATCCTTACCTTTTTACGCTTTTTTTTTCTGATGTCATCTGACACAATGTATATTGACATTTTCACTCCAAATTTTTAACATAAGAAATTATAGTTTGGTTAAGATTTTATATTTAAAGTCTTTAGACTTTCAAATTGATAGTAATAATGGCGGTGCAAGGCAGGCGACAATCAATGGAAACAATTCTTACATATAACAATGCAGATATAGTATGGGCTTTCAGTAATTCGAGGTCTTCCCCAACTTGTGGTTTTGTATTTAACGCGAAAACATAATTGATTAGGTATTGCTAAAACTTCCTCGTGGAAGGAATGGTTTAATCCAGCGATTTGTCTCTGGTCTAATCTTAAAGACCAGGACCTAATCCGCACGCTAATTGCGACACACTATCTGAATCATTTTGAAGGATATTGCTAATTCATTGCTTCGTATGTTCGAAAAGTGTGTCTGCTCAACAACGTAAATAACGCAATTAATGTTGTTAAACTATCAAAATGAAAGCCATTGCTATTGGTAGTGTTACGCAATTAGGTACCGCCGTTTAGAGTAACTTGAAACTTGCAATAAATGGGTAACCTTAAAAACATTCAGTTCAAGAAACATATTCAAATTAAATCTTTGCTACAATTAACATAGATGTGTTCTGGGTAAGTTTAGGAGGATCAGTGGTCGGTGGTATGGTCCACGACACACATAACGGACATGGAAGACGCGGCGGCCCGCAGTACGCGCATGCGCACGCGTGGCCGTCGCCGGCTGCGCATCGGCTCGCTCGCTCTCAGCTCGCTCATGACCATGCACTGCCGACTACCAGCAGCAGCACTTACAGGCGGACTCTGTAAGTTATTCTTATGCGTACGGTCACAGCTCACATTCTTTTGCAGTCACCAGCGGTTCGTTTAGCTCGACTTAAAAGTTTTTATCGGGGGTCTCTTTCAGCAGCCGGAACATACCTATGTACATTTTTGTTACTTTATTATGGTCATACTGCAATCATGGAACTTGCAACATAGATTAATAATATAATGAAGGCAACAGCGCAGCAATGTCGGGAGATGGTCGGGAGCTTAATTGAAAATAAAAACATTTGAACTAAATTCCTCAAGTAAAGTTCAAGTTTGTACCAAAGTGAGTCTCGTGTTGTTAAAAATTGTACTGTTATGAAATTTTATTTCAGTTTTTTTTATGGTGTTCCTGATTGGCGCTGTGGCAGCTCTTGCAAACCCAGTGCGACATTTTGAAGTGTACCTTGGACAATGGAGCATCAGCGGCCCTGGTCGTGCTTTCCGAATTATTCCGATACTAGACGGTAAAGTAAGATAAATACCTACTTAGTCACTAAAATTACGATTATAGGAAAGTTTTCTCATGGTATGTGTTGGTCTAATTATATTAAATCGAACGTACTTTTAACACTCAAAGTACTTATATAATATTTAAAACACAGGATAAGGGGGCACAAACAGGTAAATATAAAAACAACGAAAACTTTTATGAGTGGGCCGCGAGCGTGGTGTATGGCCTCGCGATCCTTCGTCCACTGTCGGTTAGCGCTGGCGCTGGGGCGTGGGCGGAGGGGTATGCTCCCCGTGGCCACGCCTATGGGCACGTTCGCACACATTATTTTAAGGCCGCGTTGGACAATTAAGAACTATGGTATCTACCTATAATTAATCTTTTGCGTTATCTATACAGGTATTGGTATATCAATGTGTATTCATGCAATAGTGCGCACCATCACTTGCTGTACCTCGGCCGCCATTGCTGCGTCGTATGTGATCGATTCTGTGGCTGATGCCCAGCTACCTTTCACGTACTGTCGGTAAGCTACTCTACTTTCCATAATAACTTAAAGCTGTATATTTGCTATGCTTGCGAACCCAACCACCATCTCTTCTGGCTAATACCTATTAATTTCGCGGATGATGGACTAACCTAACGTCTTCATCATCTAGTTGAGGAGGCTGTTACAGTATTGCTGGTCGCTAAGCTTTATTTACTTATTTAAATGCGGACCATTTTTAAGAGAAAAAATGTAATTAAATTTCATTTCATTTTAGGGATTTTGATTTAAAAACATATACTCCGGAGAAGGTGTCTATTTCAAGTTTACAACACGGCGTAAGTGTTTAAAAAACAAATCTAAAGAATACTATAAACATATAGCTTGTTTTACAAATGGCTTTTATTTAGGTATAAAGATTTGTTTATATTTTTATTTTTTACTTATTATTTTTTTATTTTAGTAGGTATAGTCTGTTTTCATTGTACATATGTAGGTATAATGGCGTGGCTAGCTGGCAAACAATTTACTATAATGTTCTGTGTCTCGTAATACTTTGCAACCTACTCTATTGATTAAAATCAAGTTTTTCTAATTGAACAGTCAGCTATGCTGCTGGGGAGTTTTTGCGCCACTTCCTCCCAGCGAAAGTACTAGGTAGTAGTAAAGGGCGGGCTTTTTTTGGGCTTCTCAAAAAGTGCCAATTTTGCGCCTGGACGAAACTTCGAGCATTACATGACGGAATGTAACGCGAATTCTGCGTCAGGACGAGAGACTACGAGAGTACGAGCATTACATCAATTACATGTAACGCTCGCGCTGATACATCGGCTGGTTTAGCCGGGTCCAGACGGGTGTAAGTGTAATGTAATCCACCGTGTAATGTAACACGAATTCTACGTGTGGACAGCACTACGAGCATTACATGTAACGCTCGCGCCGGCGCTCGGGCTGATCCATCGGCTGTCGGTTTTTTGCGCAACACATAGGCACTCGCAGTGCTCGTTTGGAGTGGAAACAGCTATTTAAATAGATTCGCGTACACAATTCGCTTTGAGTCCGTGTGCCGTCCACACTGTTGACGCTAAATTACACGTAATCGTACATTACACGTTACACCCGTCTGGACCCGGCTTAGCGCGAACAGGCTCTCGCTGTCGCTGTCGAACACATACAGGATCGCGTTGAGACGTTATGTATGTCGTCCACACTATTCGCATTACATTACACGATAAGTATACAAATATTACATTACACGCTAATTAGATTATTACGAGAGCTAGACGCTATTAGAATTAGATCTTTAATACTTATAAATAAAAATAAAATAATTTTTGTTTTAATTGTAGGAGTTATATGAGCTGAGCCACCCAAAACTCCCCAATCAGTAGAACTATCGTTCGTAACTATCGTATCGAACTTGTTTTTCTTATCGATACCTACCCAAATACTTAGATTTATTAAGTACATCAATGTTTGTTTTGAAGAACGAAACGGATAAACCGGAAATACGACTTTGTTTTATATTAGGTATTCATGTAGAGAGAAGAGAGAACGGGTTTTGAGGCCGTCTGTATACATACCTATACAGGGTGGCAGGGACATCGACGCACAACCTATTACCATGGATTCAGTACATGATCTAGAATCATGTCACCCCCTAGCATAGATCAAAATGTATGGCGGAGCAATTTTTTTTTTTTGTGTCCCTCGAACATTTTCTACGCTAGGGCACAGAACAACTACAATGCAAAGGGGTCTAGAATCATTCAATTCATGGTTTCAGTTTGCACGTCGATATCCCTGCCACTTGCCACCCTATATGACACGAAGAAAAAGAGTTCTCCCTTGACATGCTTTTTTTAACTTGGAGCATGAATAGGTACAGCCGGTCGATTCTGTAAAAATCTCAAAACTCAAGTGAAGTGAGCTTGATGTGAGTTGTCAGTAGTGTCAATCCCTAGCATTATTTGGAATGACAGCTCACTCCACGCTCACTTCACCAAAGTTTTCACGGTGAGATGGCTACAGAATCGCACTGCTGGGCATGCGCCATTGCGTCGAAATGAACCACTAACTTATGTAAATAAAATTATCTTTGTTCGATAATTGATATAATTATGTTCTAGTTGAGATCCACAATACGAAAAAATACTACTGAGCATGAAAGAGTCATCGTCGGGTTGAGCTTCACAAATAAAGCATGGAGGAACGCGTCATATACCAGGTACCTACTTAAATGTGACTTCAAGGCATTAAATCTTCGCAGACATCTCACCTCATCAAAATCACCAGCGTTTAAAAAAAAAACGATGTTATTGTTGCCCCTACCTAGTTTGAAAAATAATAATGTTGCAAAATAAACATTCATACACTTTATTGTGTTCATTTAATGTTCAGTTCTAGTCTTCTTATTGCAGACGTATATACAAGTTTCCTTCTAAAGTTAAAGTATGCAAGGAAAAATATGCTGGAACATATCCTCCTATGTACACCACTCCTGCATATAACTATTTCTAGTAAGTTCTAATATTTTAAAATAAGTAATTTTAAAACCTTGCCCAGAAAGGGCGAATTCGTTGCGAATCGTTTCGCGCGAATTCATACGCGCATTGGCGAGTTACTGGTCACCAAAACTGTCCACAACCTTCGCGCGACTTTAAATTAAGCGCGTAAATCGCATGCACTTCGCCAAACTCTCGACTCGCACATGATACGCGCGTGTTGCGCGCGAGTCGAAATACAAGCACGGTATTATAACATTAACGTGACTAAAGAAGTAAAGACCACAGAACATTTATATACCTTATAGCTAGACTCCTTGTTGCGTCCAGTTTACTTTATATAATATATTAGTCTATGCAGTTTACGCGCAAACTTCAGAGCACAGACTACAATATACTTCAGAGCGAGTGCACGTATCAAGGGAAATGAAGTAGCAAAATTCGTCTCCAAATACTCGCACGTTGGTACGCTCCCTGGGCGCAACGTGCGCGCGAGTTATTCGCGGCGAATTCGCCCAGTCTGGAGACTGGGCGAATAAGACAAGGTTTAAAAGGCATTTTTATCCGAGACAATGGCGAAGTCGGAAACTGTGTGTGTATTTATGTGCTAGCGTTACTCGTCTTCACGCACAGCGTGTTTGTACACTTGGTTACCACAAGTAAAGCGCGCGTCGCTTCGTGAGTTAAAAATACTATAATTAATCTATTTTAATTCAATATTATTCATCGTTTGTTGTACCTTCCTAGTACTCGTGGTATAATTTGTACTTTATTGTCACGGTCTTGTCTTTTGCAGCGTGGAAGTGGTTAAGTTCCGCAACTTGGAGATGACTCATTTTAATATACCACTTGGGGCAACCATCATTGTTGTTTGGCTTGTCTTATGGAGTTTCATGATTATAGAAAAACTGACATATGGTAGAGTAGGTATTCATTTCAGTTCACGACCGTAGCAAGAAGCCCTAAATGCTTTATGGGCTGATTTTTCAATCGACAGATATTTTTTATTCGTGGAATAAAATTGACGTGACTGTTTTTGTATGGAAGAACTGTCAAAAATTCAAAATTACTGCTCCGATAAAATTATCTGGCGTTGGGAAAATCAGCCCTTAAATTTTCAATCGCCAGTTAACTTTCATCCAACGAATAAGTTTGTCATTTTGACAGTTTATGTATGGACAATCTGTCAAAACATCACATTTATTATTCAGGTAAAAGTTATCTGTGATGATTGAAATGATTTAAAAATCGGCCCTAATTTACATTATTTATTTTGTGTTTATTGTGAACAGCACCATCTCGCCTAGCAGCCTTTCTGTGTGACATGATAATATTGTTATATCTTTTAGATTGTTTACAACAACATTAAGCCGTGGCTTATAGTGGTACCTTGGATATGGTCTATAATGCTAGTCGTTCAATGTGCTTCCAACCTGACCTTGGCTCAAACTTTACGTAAAGTCTTCAAGCTCGGTAATAGTAAGGAAACGGTAGCGGTATGTATGGTTATACATAAGTAGTCTGATTTGATCATTATGAACATGTAATTGCATTTTTTATCGTTATCCTTATCACAAACGCCCTAAATGTTTGATTGTTAATTATAGGCTTTGGCAGATGCCTTTGAAATATCCCTATATATTCATTCTCTCAGTGTTGGAACTGAGCTGATACATGGCAAAGCATTACATAGATATGGTATGTACAAATACAATATAGGTATCATATTAAACTATTAATTATAGGTTCTTATTTTCATAAATACTGCGATACACCGTTTGTTCTCTGCCACCGTCAACGGGACGTCAACGAGAAATCAGATTATTCGAACCGAACGTGACGCCCCTGTGACGGCGCTCGCGCTCGTTTGTCCAGTCCGCGACCGAACGTGGCGGTTCCGTATGTTATGATGAGAGATGGGATTCTACCCGGTAAATTCAAATTAGGGTAACCGGGTATTTACCCGGTTACCCTAATTTGAATTTACTATAAAAATAAATACCCATCATCTGGGAATTTTCCCAGATGATGGGTATTTATTTTTATAAGAACGAAGTTATTGTAATAACTTTTTACATACTCAATGCATGCTACGTTATGCATGCTGTGCTTACGCTATGCATGCTACGTTATGCATGCTGTGCTTACGCTATGCATGCAAATTTTATGATTCTGTGCGTTGTCTGTCAGTGAATTTAAGACTTTTATTAAGTAAATTATAACTTACACAATCGAGCACCCTTCAGCCACTGTATCGACCAAAGCTGATTTTTTTCTTCAATTTTTCGACTGTCAATAAAGCTGAAACTTAAAAAGAACAGCACCCTATAGTTGCGTAACACACTATCAATTTCATTCTGAATCATTTTGAAGGATATTGCTTATCCATTGCTTCATATGTTCAAAAAATGTGTCTGCTCAGCAACGTAAATAACGCAATGAATGTTGTTGAACTGTCAAAATGAAACTCATTGCTACCTACTGATAGTGTGTTACGCAATTAGAATTATTACGTAATTAGATTACGAAGTAATTATTGTTACGTAACTATGGCACCTTTTGAACAATAAAGAGCTTTGGTTTTGCCTGCTTTTAGAACCTTTAATTTTGAAAAATAAGTAAAATTTTATTGTATTTGTAGCGTCTGGTCACATAGACCCCAACCTAAATAGTGAGAACGTGTGGCACTCTGGGATAGTGCTGATGTTGGCAGGGCTGCACACAGCCGGCGCTGCCATGTGCGCGCTTGTCGACTACAAGCACTTCAACCCAAAAGTTGAACATGATGAAATGAAGGAGAGTATGTCATCAAGAATATTATCATCATGACAAACCGTGTGCCCGATACGATTTCCCATCGGCAGAGATGTTACCTTTCTTCTCCTATTTAACACCTTTAGGGGATGAATTTTTAGAAATCCTTTCTTAATGCGCTGTGTCTAGACCAAGAGACCCAGTGGTTCAGGCTGTGCGTTGTCTGTCAGTTAAGGGGGAAGCGCCAAGGTAGCCCGTAGACACTATGTTCATATAAATGACATATATGTATATTAGAGGGTTGTATTGATGATTATAATTCCGTAAATATATATACCTACTTACCTACCTACTTGTTATGCTCGTGAATCATATTTTCTTTAACATACAACCTGTCACTGACCTGCAATTGCAAAAAAACGCGTAGGAAAATTTGAATTTCGCGGATTTTAGCTAAGTACCTATAGTAGTATCACCGGCACACTAGACAGTACCTACTAATAATATTCGTGGAGCTGAAAGTGCGTTGCGCGCAGAACCGCCTTCAAAGCCGTCAGTTTCTTTACATCAATGTGTCGTACTGCGAGTTAACGGTAACAAGTTTAGTTTCTATGGAGATTGTTGACAATACCGCCTCTAGCAGCGGCTGCTGAGACATCCTCCGTGCTCTGTGATATCTACACATTAGGGGCTGATTTTTCCATCGCCAGATAACTTTATCGGAGGAATAATTTTGAATTTTTGACAGTTCTTCCATACAAAAGCTATCGGTATCGGAATAAGATTATCGGTCGATTGAAAAATCAGCCCTTAGAGCATTTAGGGCTAGCTGAGACTTTTCATTGAGGGCTGATTTTTCCATCACCAGATAACTAAGTATTCTTCAAGGAATAAAATTGACGTTTGACAGATTTTGTATGCAATAACTGTCAAATTTTCAAAAAATTTCAATCAGATTGAAAAATCAGCCCTTTATCAATAAAATCACTTTGTACAGGTATATTATGGATAATGCCAATGTACTCAAAATGTACATCGATGGGCAACTATTCCCATCTTGTGTGAGTTTTTTTTTTGTTAATTAATTAATTTATAAGAAATTAAATAATAAATTACTTAAACTATTTCTAAAAACAGAGCAACTAACAGTGCCTTGCACCTGTCAGTTGCTGTGTTCTTAGAAATAGGATCTATAATTTATTACTTTTATACTTATATTGATTTCGACATAATAACTAGGTACCTACCTACTTATATTTGTCATACTTTTCTGCTAACGAATCTACTACCTCTATAAACGATGAAAGCGGTCTTTCAGCGATACCTACCCTTGATGTTTTTAACAACATTCCAAGATCAGTCTAATAATCGGTCGATGAATGTGTGTTATTATGTTAACGCTCAAAGTATACCAAGCCACTACAGTGAGCTGTACGATGTGTTTAGTAACAGCAATGTTTAAATTAGTATATTAGTAGGTATGTAGAAATTAGGCTCAAACCTCATCTCTTGTCCACCACTTACTCTCATAATAGTTTCGTTCTTATACGGAATAGGTAATCGGATTGGTAAAGGGTGGTGTGGCCATATACCTACATTCGCCTTGACTTTCCAAAAAATACTTCCTACACTTCACACTATTCTGCTTCTGCAGAGTTTATTGTCCTTGAAGTCTGTATCTAAGGAGCCAAAACAATTATTGGTGTTGTCTACTGTCTTCCCGCTGTTGATTATTTCATTGAATTTGAATCAGTAGGTACTTGAATCTTTGGGTTTGGAGTATGTACATCATATCATCATGGATGATTTCAACACAACTCTCCTCGATCCCGTGAGCTCCTCGTGGAAGGTACAACCTTGCCACCAGTTCTCTTCAATGGTAGGTAGGAACAATCGTCCATTTAGTACTGATGTGAAGGACTATATTGATACTGAACTGAAGTTGAGTGCGTACTCAAGTCACTATATAGGATCAGCCAGAAGGTTACTGGAACGGTGCGGGCTCTGCACCGACCGAAAATTTATTACCAATGAGTACGAAGACAATGCCTGTTCAGCCCGTATTTGACCCTATCATCGATTATGCTGGTAAGTACCTACTACCTTAATGCAGATCTCCTCGACAAACTTGGCCATCTTCAGAATTACTGCGTTCGATTCGTTTTTAATCTGCGTAAGTATGACCATATCTCTACGGATCAGCCGCTTCTAAAATGCTTGCGCATATGCCAGCGCAGACAGTAAAGGGCGTTGACCACCTTGTTTTCATTTGTCACTCTCCCAGATCCGCTAGTTTTCTAGCCGCTTTCAGTACCTACATTACCTAATGCCAACCACAATAAAAATCTTCGTTTATCAAATAATCGCCTTCATCAATGTCCCATGCACTCACCGCACAGACTATATTCACTCTTCCTTCTTCGTTCAGTCTATCTCTCTGTAGAATGCGCTCGCCCTGGAAATCAAATCAAAAATAAAAGTTCACGAGCATATTCGTAAGAAGCTGGCAGTATCATCACAACGTTAGGTATAATGTTTTCCTATTGTTTGTTTGTCTTAGTATATTCGTGTATTTATGAATATACTAGCTGACCCGGCAAACGGTGTTTTGCCATATAAGCGTGGTGTCCTACCCCCTACCCTACTCCTACCCTTCTCCTACCTACTCCTACCCTACTTCTACCCACTCCTAACCTACTCCTACACTATTCAAAACCCTTAATTTAATACGTCGTACTTCAATTCGAGTGGACCCGAGTCTACCGTACCGAAGGGACGATCATCAAATGTTTGACAGGAAAGTAGGTAGAGCAGTAGTAGGGTATATGGGAAAATGAAATTGTTGTTTTTATTATCTTCCTCGCAATTTTTCCATATTTTCTCACCGTTTAAACCTTGCCTGGATACGACAAACATTTCAAAACCAAAATCAGCTAAATCGGCCCAGCCGTTCTCGAGTTTTAGCGAGAAAAACGAACAGCAATTGATTTTTATATATATAGATAGATATATATTTGTGCTAATACTTAATAATATAAATTTTTCATAATTGCACCTATCACATCACCCAAAGGTTTACTAGTAGACAATGCTATGGCATTAAGTTCTCTTTACATTCTCTTTACATACATTTCTGTACTTGAATTATTAAATAAATAAATAAAACTTAATAAGTACTTACTTATATTCAGTATATATACTTACTTATACACCTGCCGGTGCCGATTTTTACAGATTACATCTGTAAAAATCTCACCGTGAAAATGTAGGTGAACCGTGAAGTGAACTGTCATCCTACCTGACGCGCGGTGATCTAGGGATTGACTTTTCATTCACTTCAGTTACCTATGTTTTCACGGTGAGATTTTTACAGAATAGCACTACTGAACCTTGATTGTTGTGATTGTACCTATTTAATAACTTTTAATTAATTCTAGGTCGACTCTAATATTTGGTGGCTTGATGTTTTCTTACTTGGTCGTGGCGTTTTTGTTGTTGAAAACAGTACTGCATACAATATTCGAATACAGAGTAAAACTTGTGTAAGTAGATAAATGTTATCTTTACTTTGTAACGTAAGTAGTTAACGTTGAGGTTTTATAACGTAACTAGCTGACCCGACAGACATTGTCATGTCCAAACAATAATACATACAAAAATCCCATAGATTATGGACGTTAATTTTTTCCCGGATTTGAACATTTTCCAGGAAACTTTTATTAGGTACGAACATTTTAAAACGGAAAATAGGCAAATTAGTCCAGCCGTTCTCAAGTGATGCGCTTACCAACGATCAGCATTTCATTTTTATTTATATAGATACCTATACAGAATGGCAGGGACATCGTCGCGTAAACTGTAACCATGATTCTGAATTCACGTAATTCTAGAACCCCAGCGTAATTTTTTTTTTTAATAACTGACTAGAAATTTAAATCCCTCGGGGATAAGTACAGATAATTCAGATCAGAATCATGTACTGAATCCATGGTTGGCACAGGTTGTACGATCTCCTTGCCACCCTGCGAGACTTCCGCGTGTTAAAAGTTTGGCTAGCAAGTCGTGGTACAAGGAAATGGCGGCAATTTTAAAACATCTTCAGCTGGCAACATGAAAAAAAAAACGATTTCATTCTTTTGCAATTTTTACACGCTTTCATTAGCTTCACTTGTCACTAACAATGTAATGTATGTAAACTTTGGCGTGCAACGCGTCCGCGTGTCTAGATTCTCTAAGGCAAGTAGCCGGCCCTGATCTCTTAGTAAAGACACAGTAAGCTGTAGATAGGTATTGTGTATGTTTTGTAATATCGCTTGTCTTAAGATAAAAGAGTAGGTTTATCGTCGTGTCGGTGAAACATTCTGTAGTTGGAAATGCCTGTCGTCGAAAGTGACGTAGATGAAAGGTTCTGTCGGCGAAATGTCCGTAGGTGAGACTCTGCTGGGGAAACGGACATAAATGAATCATCCTGTCAACGAACAGTCCTAAGGCGAATCGGTCTTAGGAATCAATTTCAATCTTTGATAACTCCTATTTATTTTTTCAGATTTAGGGAACAATTCGTCGTTGCTGTTCTGATTGTATGCTGCATGGGACTAAGTTTGTTATATGCAACGAATGTATGTATTCTTCTTATAATTAGGTGAACCAGCACGTACTACGGAAAAATAAAACGTATTTTTTAATGCACAGGGCGGCATAGCATTGCTGGAGAGTGTTGATGCGATAATGACAGGCGTTGGGATGTCGTTTGTGGTGCTAATGGAGCTGATCTGTCTCTTGTACGTATACCGCAGTCGTGACTTCCAGTCTGACATGCATGTGGCCACAGAAGACAACACGTGCGCTTCGCGAATAGGGATACAATGGCAAATTATTCCATTTCTTACACTGGTATGCATGTTTAGACTAAGGAAAGTTTAGTTGTTTTGTGTATCAATTTTAGAAAATTTATGAATCTACTTTTTAGTATAGGTAATTGGAGTGTAAGGAATTAGTACGTTACGATACGTGTGACTTAAGTAGTCCATTATTTCACGGCTGCTAAATGCGCACTTAAGTCACGCTTTTCTGTGTACAAATGGTTACTTAAGTCACAGATAAACGTGACTTAAGTGCGGGTTTAGGCCACAGTGCTGTGAAATTATTTAAAAAAAAAAACTTATTTTCAGACCGCTCTTGGTATGAAATTATCAGTGCTACCTGATGCCGAGATGGGTCAATCGTATATGGCTATTGGCGCAGTACCGTTAGCAGTATTAGGTTTAGCTTTGCCACTGCGCGCGATTCATAATGCCTACAAGTTCATGAAACACAAGGTACCAGCCACCTGACTACACGTGTATCTACAACTGCTGAATCGAAATAAATGTTATTTATAAAATAAATTGTTATTACTTATTTGTTATTAAGCATTAAAAGAAACAAAAAACACAAGTGATTGAAAATAAATGTTTATTTTATCAATCATTTAAAATATTTATAAATATTGTTCTTTTGTACAATGTAGCAACATGTGTACACATGATTGATGATAGTAGCCTAAGTGAGACTCTCATAAAACTTACAGACGCGAATTAATATATTTAAAAAGATACATTCGAGGGCACCTAGTTTACATAAGCTGCTCATGTTCCGTACACTATTTACACAACACCTATCTACCCAGCCTGAACGATTCAAAGGTTTGAGTAATTCATTGTCCATTAGCAAATAATAATGCAAACATTAAGAAAACTTTGAATCTGCATCAGATTGATATCATGGGTATTCTACTATGATCTAGTGTATGCTATGATCTATTTCACAATATATTTAAAATATCACATATGTACAAATTATTTTCAAAACTAAATCTCAATAATATCAGCAATGTTTCAGATGAATAAATTCGTAAGTTAGCTAAACTTAGGCCATCGTTTGCATCGCATTTAATTAATATTTATGGCTATATTTTATATTCACAGTACCTATACCTACTAAAATCACTAATCAACAAATCAATAGGTATTAATTGTGCATAGAATCGACAAGGTCTCTCTGCAATGGTAATCAAACAAACGAATGGTGCAAAGAATTACATATTATACAACTATTGGAATAACCTAATGGAACTAAGGAACTGAGACAATGACAATCGGCGCTTACGGAGCTAGCGTGGTTAGTATTGATTTGTTGATGTGACGCATTTTTAGCAAGTTGGCTAAGCCACAAATAGGCCAAAGTTTATTACGAGGATAGTTAGATTTAGTTATAAGTTCATAAAACTACAAGATTCATTAAAGTAGTGGAGTTTCACTGGTAGCTGCTGAGTACTCGGTTCGATATGCGTATTCACAATCAAATCTTGTATAATTATGAATTTATACATTTTAATGACAACATCTAAGCACACTTTGATTAACGATCGACACTCTTTGATCTCAATAGGCCGTCTGTCGACTGCAACTTATTAATACTTTCGAATAATTTACTAAACTTGCACAATCAATTCCATTTAAACCCGGTCACGGTTCAATTCGAAGGCACTCCTAACACCACGTCTGTGAGCGGGCCTTGCCCGCCCGCTTCATAACAGAATAAATTACAATAAAATTGCTAGAGATCGTCTAATCTAAAACTGAAGGCACCTCCAATGTGTTTCCGCTCACATACAGAGTAGGTGTATAGATGCAAGCCACACAAATTGGTCTTCGTCATTGGTCGTTCAGTCACCGTCCTTATACGAAATTCTACATAGAACGTATCTGTTCGCTAACTAGTACATAAATGACGTGAACGCACGACAGAGCGGATGTTTCGTTCCACACAAAGCGCGTGCTCCCCAACATACAATGGGACTGATCGTACGATCAGTTATCCTCTCAGTACGCGGGCAAGTCAAAATTCACAGTAAAATCGCCGCACGCAAGAGTAGCAATAAGTATTTCCTTTTAATTTTATTGAAATAATCGGGATTAGTGGGATGGCGTTCAGTTTTAGCTCATATCTACGGACGATTTTTATTTGCGCACTGGATTTTCAACGCTCTGCTTGGCGCCGAGAGTTGAAAATCCAACAATGTGTTTTTTTGACGCGCGGAGATGTACTCTGTTGGATTCTCAACGCTCGGATCAACACGGAGAGTTAGCTGCGCTTAGATTAGACGATCTTTACGTCCCTGGGAGAGGTCGTGCTCGGCGCGGCCCGGCGCGGTCAGGCGCGGCGCGCGCTGCGTCAGAAGCGGCGCAGCGCGGCGGGCTGCGCCTTGCGCGTGGGCTGCACCGACAGCGGCGCCACCAGCACGTCGCAGCCGCCCGACGCGCCGCCGCCGCTCGTGCCCATCTCCTGCCAGAACACACGTAACTGGTGAAGTATTACGACTTAACTGAAGGCCAATACCCCATAATATAAACGTTCAGAATCTAGTCGAAATCTCATCTTAACGACAAACGACGATAAATAATTGCTAAATATGTAGGAAAATTTATGTATATCAGAACGTTCGGCCAGTCGAGATAGGGAGCTGACTGCTACTCCAGTTTTTAGTGACGATTTTGTGACGCATAAAGATGCCAGCCATAGAATTTGTGACAGAACAGTTCGAAAGTTAGAAATGATAAATGATTTTATTTTGTAAGTAGGTTTGTACAAACACTTTTACACGTCAATCATATTTTAAAACTAGATGAGGTCGGCGTTTCCTATCTGACTAGTCTGAGAAGAAAGGCCGAAACAAACTCAGACGTCACAGTCTCTTTTAAAGTCCAGACATAATCTTGGTCAGATCATGAAGCATTTATTTATGACCGAACGACCTGATATCAGAACGTTCGGCCAACCTGAATCTCCATAACTGAGGACCTTAGAGAAACTGTTACTGAATAAAGATTTAGTGACGATTTGGTGACAAACAACCAATGCTTTACTTTTACTCGTAATGCCACCGGTTAAAAGTAAAATGAATTTTGGTTCCTGGAACATCAGGACGTTCGGCCAACCTAATCTCTATAACTGAGGACCTGAGAGAAACCGTTAATTAATAAAGATTTAGTGACGAGACTGAAACGATTTTTTATGGCTTTACTTTTTTTTGTGACGGCCCCATAATATAATAAAATGAAAATTTAACATATAACCTCAAAACATTGGGAATATCGATTCCTGCACAAGGAAGAAGCCCAGAGAAACCGTTAATCAATAAAGATTTAGTGACGATGCTGAAACGAACTTTTATGGCTTTATTTTTTTTTATGACGGCCCCTATAAATATTAAATTGAATATTTAACATATAACCTCAAAACATTGGGAATATCGATTCCTGTACAAGGAAGAAGCCCAGAGAAACTGTTAATCAATAAAGATTTAGTGACGAGGCTGAAACGAACTTTTATTGTTTTATTTTTTTTTTTGTGACGGCCCCTTTAATTAGTAAATTGAATATTTAACATATAACCTCAAAACATTGGGATTAACGATTCCTTCACAACGAAGAAGAAGACTCGTAAAACCCCTGATGTGTTATAGGTTTTCAGTGCAATGGTGTCAGTATTTTTGTTGATTCAAGATTAATCTATAAAAATGCACTATGGCGGATGGCGGCTAAAATAGGGTGACCATGTATTCCAATGAAACAAGTATTTATTGAGTAAGTACCTATTTATCTACTGAATGTAGACTGACTGTCAGGTGCAGAGATCCTTTGGTACTATACCTAATACAACCAGACAGGACTATCGAAAATGGGTACCTAGCTTAAGTTCTGGCTGACCTTACCGGAAAGATAGCCGTGATGTTGTCGACTAGTATTTTTAAGAGTTCATTTAGTGTAGTTATTGTATAATCTTAGTGTGATTTATCTATAGTACTGTTATTTAATTGTAAAATGTGCAATCTAGTTTATCAAACTAATAATAATATGTCGGGCCACCACCGAAAGAAATCCGATTTGACAAGTTTCAAGTCAATCACCTAGCAATAAACACAAGAAGCTGTCAAATCGATCTATCTTCTCTCGTGGTGAACAGTAATTCTAAAAAGTACAAATTATTTAACTACCTACCGCTTTTTTTGGATGATTGATTACAAACAAAGCATTTTTTAATTTGTGTACCTATTTATTTAAGTATTCTTGTACTTTGTCAAATTTCCCAATCTCCAATGTTAGTCACCTTTCCACTTTCGTTTGCTTTTAGCCAAAATAGACTCGACTAATATAACAAAAACTTCTCAAGTGGACACTGGTATGCAGGCATCAGCTCAACGTTGCTTGTACTTATATAATTTAATATTACGACGTGTTTTGCTTCATTGTTTAGGTAATTAAGTACTCGATAAATACTTGTTTCGTTGGAATACATGGTCACCCTATTTCAGTCGCCATCCACCATAGTGCATTTTTATAGATTAATTTTGAATTAACCAAAATACTGACACCACTGCACTGAAAACCTATAACACATCAGGGGTTTTACGAGTCTTCTAGGCTTCTTCGTTGTGAAGGAATCGATAATCCCAATGTTTTGAGGTTATATGTTAAATATTCAATTTACTATTTAAAGGGGGCGTCACAAAAAAAATAAAACAATAAAAGTTCGTTTCAGCCTCGTCACTAAATCTTTATTGATTAACGGTTTCTCTGGGCTTCTTCCTTGTGCCGGAATCGATAATCCCAATGTTTTGAGGTTATATGTTAAATTTTCATTTTATTATATTATGGGGCCGTCACAAAAAAAAGTAAAGCCATAAAAAATCGTTTCAGTCTCGTCACTAAATCTTTATTAATTAACGGTTTCTCTCAGGTCCTCAGTTATAGAGATTAGGTTGGCCGAACGTCCTGATGTTCCAGGAACCAAAATTCATTTTACTTTTAACCGGTGGCATTACGAGTAAAAGTAAAGCATTGGTTGTTTGTCACCAAATCGTCACTAAATCTTTATTCAGTAACAGTTTCTCTAAGGTCCTCAGTTATGGAGATTCAGGTTGGCCGAACGTTCTGATATCAGGTCGTTCGGCCATAAATAAATGCTTCTAACTTTCGAACTGTTCTGTCACAAATTCTATGGCTGGCATCTTTATGCGTCACAAAATCGTCACTAAAAACTGGAGTAGCAGTCAGCTCCCTATCTCGACTGGCCGAACGTTCTGATATACATGAAAATTTGAGGTATTTTTGACAAATTGAGACTGCGATTGGAATGTGAACATTTTTTTTAAATACGGGACTTGCACCTCTATTGTATTTCTATGTCAATTAAGGCAACATCTACTTCGAGCTCTACTCAGTGGTAGCTTCTAATTCAACAGTGCTCCATGGACAAAAACCTTTGCGCTACGGAAGTTGCTATTGATATTTGTCTATGGCGCCTTACCGATGTCTTTATAAGTAATAACTAGCTTTTACCCGTGGCTTCGCTCTCTTGGTCTATCCCACAGGAACCATGCATTTACTCTAAATAAAAAGCCTATGTCACAGTCCAGCCCACAAACTGTATGAAAACAATTACGTCGATCCACTGCTCCGTTGCTGCGTGAAAGGATAAACAATCAAATCAACAAACATATATCCGCATTCATGGAATATGTAAAAGATGATATGGCTAGAGGGGGGAGGGGGGGAGGACTACGACTAATAGAGAAGTGTGGAAGAAAAAGATATGTTATGTTGCGCCGAGCACAAATTATGTAGTTGGGATAAGGGCAAGAGAACGATAACGATTAGTAGAAAGTAGGATGTCGAATACTTACGTTGATGTTATTGCAGCTGGCGAGCCTCATCTGCGCGAGCTGCGAGGCGGGCGTGAGGTTGGAGGTGGAGCCGAACGGCGAGATCATCGACGACATCGCGCGCTTCAGCTTCGACGGCGTTTTGTTAAACGAAAACGCACGACCCACCTGCATAGCATATATTACGATTATTGTATGAACTTGTAAGTGCCACCACACAAACTGATATATGTATCTACCTATTTCTATTTCGACCCAAATTAAAAAAAAAAACTTTATATTATAAACCAGACATGCTAAAAACTACGTTCAACTAACTTCAAAGTCAGTAGTCGGAATCTTAATTGATATTTTTAAATAATCCAAGAGAAAATTTTGACTTAAAAAATCATAAACAGTATTAATATAATTAAAAAAAAAATGTTATTACAAGACAAAACCATGCCCGTAAAAAAGAACAACATATTTTTAGCAGCATTAGAGAGAAATGAATATGTATGTATGGATGACATGTTACAACACCACTGGTATGGCACGCTCACGAGACAGTTAATCACGAAGGATTTGAAGCTAAGCATTATCTAAGACATTCACTCCTTCGACCCTCGCTCTCTCCGGGAAGAAATTGAGGTGTTTACTAAGCAAGAGATATATTTGCAGGAAAAATTACAATACAATTGATTAAGTAAGCTTTGTTGACAATACAATGTCGCTGAAATAAGCAACTCTCGAATGTTTACTGTGCGCACACACTGATTCCTGTGCTTTAGCTTGTAGAACCGACACCTACTTACGCGACATCTTGCTTCCCTGTCTCAACACAAGAATACCGTTCCAAGCTAATTATATCACGTTATCACTTAAGCGGTGTCCCTCTACGTATTATATTTATTAATATATAGCTTCTGCCCGCGGCTTCGCCCGCGTGGATGTCGGAAATTTACCCACGGGAACGTGCTAACAGGATAAAATGTATGTGCTTCCCCAGAATGCCATCTATGTCGCGGGCCCTTTGTGGCTAATTACAATAGAAAACCAATTGTGTCTCATCAGTGGTGATTAAGAGGGTACCTATATGATATCTTTACCTAAGTACCTAACTAATTAAAAAAAAAACTCAATAACAGAAAATTAAATACCTACCTACCTAAATAAACCTATTTCTGATGATAACTAATCTAAACTCAATAAATAAGCAAAATCCCTAAAAACTAATATCTATACGAATGACTAAACCTACCTAACAGTATTATAAAATAACCTACGGTCACTACGTACACTATCAAATATACTATAATATAATATAATAATATAATAAATTTATTTATTTCCAAAAGGTTACAGACTTAATTTAAAAGGTTATCAAAAAGGTATTATTTATTACATCTAGTGGTAGGAGGTAAGTACAAAACAAGTGGACTAATTTGCAGAAATCCGTATACAATAAATTGGTGAGCCCTGCCTCTCAAACTAGGGTTACCTGTATCTTGAGAGACAGTGTTCTGCAATGGGTTGAGTACAATAAGATTTATACAATTTGTGGGTTGTGTCGATCTACCAAGTGAATAGAAACTACCAACTTTATAATTAGAGGAAAAATAAAACTAAAATAAATAAAAAAAGACAATGAGAACAATTCAAGGAAGGCATGGGTGGGAGTGTGTGTGTGGGCCTGTGTGTGTTGTGTGTGTGATGTGTGTGTGTGTGGGTGTCTGTGTTTGTGATGATGTGTTAGAGGAAGTTGTGGATATTGTCAGGGGGTTGCTTGAGAGTGTACAACTGAAATATTACTATTAGGCGATGTATGTAAGTAGTGATTCTGTTTGTGAGTAATCCTGTTCCAATAGCCATTCTGTCACCTTAGACTTTAATTCATATTTATTTAGGTCAAGTATGCTAAGTGCTTTGTGAGTTTTTTTGTAAATGTGTGTAGATAATGTGTAATATTGGTGTCTGGCAAAAGTGGTTTTGTGCCGAGTGCCTGGAGGAATGTTGGTTCGTTTTTTAGGATTAGATGGGGGAACGCTAGCGTGTCTTCTAAGTACAGATTGTAGCACAAAGAGCTGACGGACCGTAAGTACCTTGCAATCCGCGTATAGTTGCTTTGTAGGATATCGATATGGTTTTCGTAACATAACTTTCAGTATAGCTCTCTGTGCTCTTTCCACTCTGATTAGGCTAGTTTTAGTTGCACCACCCCACACGGTAATGCAATATCCAATAACGGATTGACAGAGTGCATGGAAGACCATTTTAAGGGTATCTGGGTTTGCCGACTCTCTAAGAGACTTAAAGGTATGTATCAATCTCATAGTTCTATAAGTGAGGGCATTAAGATGTTTATCCCATCGTAATCCCGCGTCTATTTGTATGCCGAGATATTTTATATCCTCAGTTCTTGTGAGTACTGGGCAAAGACACGAAGATGACAGCTGTGAGCAAGTGTGTGCCTTTATCGAGAAAGTGTGATCTGGTGCTGTGTTAGGCCGAATAGAGAAAGGAATGTAGGATGTTTTGTTAAAGTTGAGGGTGAGCAGATTTGAGTTTAGCCATTTTATTACTTTGCTTAAGGCTGATTCTGCGGTACTTTTAACACTATCCCACGTTGGTCCGTATGCTACAATCACGGTGTCATCAGCATAAGCAAAGATCTTGGTATTAGGGAAGGTCATTCTACAAAGATCATTTACATAGATTTGGAATAAAATGGGGCCTAGAATGCTTCCCTGAGGTACTCCGTAAGACACTAATTCCTCATCACTAAGAACGTTATCAATTTTAACAGTTTGTTTACGGTTACTGAGATAGTCCTTAAAGATTTGAAGACCGATACCTCTTATACCAAGTCGTTCCAATTTGGCAATAAGTTTGGGGACAGAAACTGTGTCAAAAGCCTTAGAAAGGTCTAGGAATATACCTAGAGATTTGGTTTTATTGTCTAGATTCTCAGCAACCATCTGCGTCAGATCAAGTACCGCATCTTCAGTCGAAACTCCAGAACGAAAACCATACTGATTATCAGCTATGATGCGGTACCTATCCAGGAATTTCTTGAGACGGCTGCTGAGAATTCTTTCAAGGACCTTAGAGAGTGTAGATAAAACCGAGATGGGTCTGTAGTTGTTGACACAGCTTCTGTTCCCCCCCTTGTAGATTGGATATACTGTTGCTCTTTTAAGAGCGTCCGGAAATACACCTTTCTGTAGACAACTATTGAAAATATGCGTTAGTGGCTTTGTCAGAGTATGGAGGCATGTTTTTAGTAATATGGGGGATATACCATCCCAACCTATTGCACAGTCATTGCGTAGTTGAAGAATAAGAGATTCCACCTCTGAAACATCTACATCCAGTAGCACAAAGGAGTTTGCTGGAGAAGAAGGGTTGATGTCCATGGTATTTGGAATTTGACATGACACCGAATGATATCGGGATAGGATGTTATCCGCCAGGTTTTTTCCAACATTACAAAAAAATTTGCAGACTTCATTTATGGAAGATTTAGGACTATCCCGTATTTTCAGGAGTTCTACTGGGATTGTTTTTGTTGTTGTTGTGTTAGTTATTTTTTTTATTGTTTTCCAAAGAGCTTTAGGGTTATTCTTTGCTGTCTCAAGTTGACTCTTTTCATAGGCAATTTTTAATTTACGAAGTAGAGAATTACAAAAATTTCGATAGCGGGTATAGGTGATTTTGATTATAAGATTGTCAGGGTCTTTTTTGGATTTTACGTGCAATTTGTCTCGATTTCGGATACACTTCAATAGGCCAGGAGTTATCCAGGGCTTGATATTTCTTTTGCTTCTAGGAATTATAGTTTGGTGAGTATTTTTAATAACTACAGATGTTAACATGGTTAAAAGATTGTTCATAGATATATTTGGGTTATCAATTTTGTATATAGGTGTGAAGTCCAGGCTTTGTACTTCTAACCTAACTGCATCGTAATCCACCGAGTTAGCGATGTGGGATGTGCTGCGTTTGGGATTAGTGTTGGCGATAGAGAGTAGTAGAGGTTTGTGGTCGGTTATATGTGAGAACTAATGTGGTGATAGGTAGGTTAGTTTTTATGAAGGCGTGATCAAGACAATTTTCAAGGCGAGTGGGAAATAGGTGGGTTGGTAGGAGCCCGTGTGATGTGTTGAGAATGAGATATTCGAGGCTCCGGTCATTTCGACTAGTCTGTTTGATGTCGATATTTAAGTCGCCTATTAGGGCAATATTCTGCCATGTAGAGAATTTAATGTAGACATTGTTGAGACTTTCGAGAAATTTGTCAAAACTTTCGCGAGAGTTGTATGAGGGTGAGCGATAAACTACTACTACGGCAATTTTTTTATTGTCTATTTGACAGACGAGACAGTTTCCACACATAAATTCTGGTTCCCACACAGAGATTTGCAGACAATGTTTTGCATAGATAACGATACCATCGTTCTGGTTAGAGTTTACTTCTGTAAAGTGGGATTGGAAACCCTGGAGTATGGGTAGGTTACTAACCTTACTAAGCCAGCATTCAGTAAGGATTATGACGTCAAAGTAAAGTTTTGTTAAGTGTATTAGTACCTGTAGTTGTTCGAAATTTTTGTTTACACTTCGTATGTTCAAATGTAAAATTTTTATGTTGCTATCGGAATTGTTTACGAACTTCAGACAGTCCTCGGGACTACAAGTGAAACAGTTGCCAACATTTAGCGAGTCCAGTTCACTGTTTATATTGTTTATTATAGCCATTAGAAATTAACAGAAATGACAAATTGTGATATGATTTTGTGAAACTTTTAAAGTAATCATTTTCATTCGCCCTTCGTATGCAGTTGAAGTGAGTTGGAACGGAATATTGCAAGTTTAGGTGTGAGAATGGGTGTTTTTGTGGGAATTGTGTCATAGGTTTAGTGTGTGGTGTGATTAGGGATTCGTGTTTTGTAGCGTATTTATAGGGTGTGTAAGGTGTTTGTTGTTGGGATTTTTTACAGATAGTGGTAATTAAACTTAATATAAAAAGTACATTTGCATAGGGTAGAAATAGTCACATATTTAGATTTTCAAGGTCGTGAAGACATTTTTGTGAAAGAATTAAGACTTGCTTTTCGCCCTCTTTCTTGCGTAGGAAGATATTGCCATTAGAGATCCAGCAGTACTTAAAGACTTTTTCTTTAGCAAATTCACGAGCTTGGTAAAATAGTTTTTTTGTAGTAGCAGGCAATTGCTCGTCAATATAGACCGGTTGAGGTTTACCCGGTAAACCGATGAGGATGGTGTTTACTTTGTCTGCCTTTCCTTTCTCCTTATTATAAGCCCGTACAGCCGATATGAGTGCCTGTTTGGTCTGGACTGTTGAAAATTCAGCAATAATCGGTCGAGGGGTAGACGAATTGGCAGCCTTTCCTGGTAGCCGGTAGACATCGCGTATGCATGATTCCTGGACAGGGACTCCAACAACATCGCAGATCTTAGATACTGTTTTTATCAGGCTGGTGCTGGTTTCTGATGGCTCCTGAGGAATATTTCGTATTTCAACACCCGACGAACGTGACTTGAACTGTAGGTCAAGTATCTTTTTTTCTAGGTTTGCAATATATTGCTTTTGCTGATGACGTTCTTTCCTTAAATCTTCAACCTCGTTTTTCAGGTCCTCAAACTGCTTGTTCATAAAAGACATCGATTCGACTATCTTGTCATTTGTCTTGCGAATTTCAGCATTGGACGCCTGTATTTGGGAGTTTTGGGACTTAATTTCCCCTATATCGGACAGTAATTTGTTCATGAGGGCAGTCTGTTCCACTAAGGTCTTTGAAACGCAGGGCCCTTGATCGTACTTCCCTGAATCTAGTGAGCATAAGCCATCTTCACCTTGCGGTGAGTCATCCGGACGAAAACGTTTGTGCCTGTTGGTGTTTACGAAGTCGCTCATCTGTACTGCCGAGTTGATATTAGGTTCCGACTGCGTCTGAGTCTGACTTAGAATAGTTGTTTGGTTTTTAGACGTATTGGGCGGAGTGCGTTGTACGCCTGCCATATTTAGAGGTGGAAATATTAGACACTAGGTGTACTTATCTGGTCTGGAAGAGCGTTGTTCAAAGGTAAACAACTCGATATCGCTTCTATCAGTTGTTACGCAAGCGTAGCCGATGCAGTATTCGTAGAATCGTAGGCGATCCCCAGGCTCGTAGCACTCGTAGCACTTGTAGTCGTCGTAGGGCGGTGACGGACCCAGCGCGCGTAGTCGATCGCTATTTGGACGTCCGCTGCTACTTGCACGATGGCGCGATGGCTAAGGAGCTAGCGAAACGCGTCACTGGTACGACTCGCCGCGCCGCCGGTTCGAATCCAGCGAATCCCAGTCAATTTTGAGAAACAACGCTCACAAAATTGATTTCGTCTCTTTCAAGGACCGCCCAGTGGGAGTCGTCAACACGTAAGACCACTTAATGAGTGACAAGGAATTGGATATAGCTAATTGCAACCAATCAGAGAATTTAGAATAAGAAATCACTTTGGCTGATCGACACACGTCCACACCGTACAGCGTCTGCCGGCAACGATCTACTATACTACCTATACTTTAAAATTAAAATCTATACCTACGACTTATATTTATAAAAATAAACCTAAATAACTCTAAAAACTAAAAGGAATAAAAATGAACTCCACTGCGGGTGACCCAACCTACGACAAACTTAGTATTTGCGGTTGGTACAGTACAGACAGTGGTAATCGGGTATAGGGATCGAACCGCAAAATTAAGTTTGTTTTTTATTGTATATACTTTTCCGGGATAAAAAGTACCCAGTGTGGTGCCCAGGATATTAAAGAATAATTATACCAAGTTTCATCGTAATCGAACCGGTAGTTTTTGCGTGATGCCTGAACAAACAGACAGACAGACAGACAGACAAAAATTTTTTTAATCACATTTTTGGGTTCAGTGTCGGTCAAGTAACACCCCCTGCCATTTATTTTTTGGATATTTTCAATGTACAGAATTTTCACTTCTACAGATTTATTATAAGTATAGATGAATAATGTTCCTTAACCCAACATGAGCACTGAATAATGAGAATGTTAATGCTTATGATATGTTCAAATAGAAGTGTATAGGGGCGGAAGTGCTTGGCACTATCAATTTAAGCGACCGCTGTTATTATTGCGATTGTTCCATACAATTTTCATCGCGTTATACGGACCGCTTAAAAAGAAGCAGATGACCAGATAAATAGGTCCATCAAATCGGCAAAAGTCCAACACACATCTAAATGGACAGAGAAATGCAGACGTCACGCAAATGTTAAGGTAACATACACAGGAAGCAGTGTGCGGATGAACGTATTAGTTGGGGACGGAGCGAGAGGAGTGTGGCAGAGCCGCGTCAGACCTGTGCGAGTAAGTGAGCGCGCAATACCCATGTGTCTAGCAGGCCGGAGCCCGGCTCGGGCCGCAGCAGCCCCGTCAGCCCCGCCAGCGCCTCCAGCTACAACACAACCACGCTCTACTACTGCGCTCAACTGCCCTTAAACTACACCTGCCCTTAACTATACACTACGAGTAAGCCCAGGTACGCACAGCCGAGGGATTTTCAATGCACTGCTTAGCGCCGAGAGTTGAAGATCCAACGGTGTTTTTTGACGCATTGCAATGCACTCTGTTGGATTCTCAATGCTCTGCTCAACATCGAGAGTTGAAAATCCAGTGCGTCATAAAATATCGCCCGTGGGTACAAAGGCTTACTGTACCGCTATGTGCTACACTACCACATCGGACACCACACGTTGCTGGTTGTCGATAGTAGCGACCACAGAGTAACAAACAATGACTCCATTGTGCCCCCTCACAAACAACTTAAAAGCATGAACGTTGGCTGGGACATAATCTGCATCATGGTGGACCATTTGTAACAAAATCAACACAATCTTTCGAATAACAAATTTTCAATAACCACCCTCGCACATGACTGTGGCGAGCCTGCAGGTTCGTAGGACAAATATGCGCATACTCCGTGGTCGCAACCCTCTTTCCTCTTTTTCGTATCGACGGTACAACATATTTACAAATTACCTGCAGCATGTGGAATTGTGGATTAATATAATAAAACTCCCAAGTAAGATATCCAATTTAGAAATTCGGCGAGTAGATGAATGTATGACTATTGTTATAACACGTGGACATAATCGAATGCAAAACGACTGCAGACTACAATATCATGCCTTAGTTACATAGAAATGCTTGTGACGAAATCCTTGAGCTATGTCGCATTCTGACATTTTGTAGAACTTACCAATTTAACAGTTATGTGCTTGTTATTTCTATGTCCAAGCTAAGCTAATCTGTATCATCTAATTCATGCTTTATTCATGTACACATATTTTAAAAAAGATTTCGAGAGCCAAGAGGTTAACAATCCCATTTGTTTTGGGTTGGTGTATTGTTAGCCTAGCTGGGCTCTCATTAAGATATCATTCAATTTAAAATTAAAGTTATGTTTTATGATGAATACATTGAAAAGCTTCATACCTTGATTCTGGTGCGCGCTGCGAATTTGGACACTTTAGATAGTGTGCTGAGCGCGAGTTCGCTCGTGTCGATGTCGAGCTGGTGCGACTCTAGACACGCCAGAAATTTATCCTGCAAACAATTTTTCAATTTCAATTTTGTATTCAGAACCGTGCCTGTAAACGGAGCTATCATATTTCCTATAAAATTGAAAATAACATAAGCATAAAAAAAACTAAAAAGAATACTTACAGCATCAGCTTTGCAGACGGTGTTGGCCATTTGTCTGCAAAGTTGTCGAAGAAAGTGTGACTTGTCTACGGTTTCGTCGGTAATCATGAACGAGAAGAGTTTCTCTTTGAGCTCCTGATTATTACGGCACATCAGCGCGAATACGTTGTGACAGTCTGTGAACAAATACACACTTTTGTAACAAAGGAAAAGAAATATTATTAGAACCTATTTTCAATTATTTCTCGATGTCGTGGCCCAGCCTTAGTTTCAGCAGTGTTGTGACGTCAGATACTAGTACCGGGTAAAGTATCGTAGCTCAAATTATGCTGTTTACATACACAAGAGCACAATAATTAACTGTCGGCTGCGATGATTTGCAGTGCTACTTGATTAGTTATTTTCCCTCATTATGGCCCAGCTGATGACCAATGGCAGTTGCCAAAAAATCTCAACAATCTTGTCAAATCAATGACTCTAAAAACCAGTCAAGTGCGTGTCGGGCCACGCGCAGTGTAGGGTTCCATAGTATTTATAACAGCCAAGTGCGGGTCGTATTCGCTGACTGATAGTTTCGTACCATGCTCTTGACTTCCTATACACATCCTCACCTGATCCGACAATTTTGCACGGAAAGGTTTTTTTTTGTGATTTGGATAAGACTAGAAAATTTTCGAGTCTAATACAATTGGTCGACTATTACTCGTAAACTTGTAAGTAAAGCCCACTTAAGTGTGATAGTTTTCCTTTAAACTTCGTTATATGTTGGTATAGAGGGGGGGGACGGGGGGGACACTTGACTCTAACGAAAATTGTTACTTTAAAGCTTGATAAGTCACGAACGGTTTACTTAATCAAATATTTTTGAAAGACCTATCCAACGATATCCCACACTATGGGAAGGACGAAAAAAAAAATGATCATCCCCACTTTAGATGTAGAGGGGGTACCCTAAATAATTGTTTTTTTCAAAATTTTATTTTACCACTTTTTTAGCGTCAATAACCTGTGTACTCATGCCAAATTACAACTTTCTAGTACCAATAGTTTTTGAGCTAAACCGCGGACAGACAGACAGACGACATGGCGAAACTATAAGGGTTCCTTGTTGACTACGGAACCCTAAGGATTGAAGGAGGATACTTTTTATCCCATTATTCCAACGAGATCGAGACTTACGCGAGTGAAACAGCGGGGCGCAGATACTATCAAATAAAAATGTTACCTTCAGCTTCCCTAATATCCACGACGCGTTTGACCGTGCTGAGTGGCATCAGCGATATATGCCTGTAGGGTTTGCTGGAGCCTATCCGCATCGTGCCGGTGCCGTTCGTTGGGCTTTTACTGTTAAAAGCCTGAAACAAAAAACAACACATTATTAATCATCACTTCCAACTAACATTTTATAAATCCCTTTCCATGAAGCGTGACCTTTCGTTATTACGCGCTAATATCACACATTCATCTGCCTAACCTTTTCCCAATTATGTTGGGGTCGGCTTTCGTCTAACCGGATACAGCTGAATATCAGTATTTTACATGAAGCGACTGCCTATCAGACCTCCACATCCCAGTTACTGGGTGATACGATACCCTTGGTAAAAATAATAATATTATAAAATATTAATAAAAAATATAATAAAATGGAAATAAATATGGGCTTCTGACGACCCGTAACGACTGTCAAAGATCCACGAATGACAGCCGGGACCAACGGCTTAACGTGCTTTCCGAGGAACGGAGGGGTATTGGTATGTAGAGATGGTCACCCATCCACGGACCAACCGCGGCAAGCGTAGCTTAACCTGATCGATGTCAACATACTCACCTTGGATCTTTTCTGATTACGCGCTAATATCACACATTTCCAGAAAGTAATGAAGTTTTTCAAGTCAACATACTCACTTTGGATCTTTTCTTGCAGACCTCCATGGTATCGGTGAAAAGGAACAGCACGAGATGGTCTCCCCGACCTGAGAGCTCCTTGGAAAGCTCCACCACTTCGCAGCGAGACACGAACGACCGGTGAGAAGACACTAGGTGGGCCTGCGTACGACAGATCATGCATTAGATACTACATCGTTGTTTCGAGGTATTCAATTATATGAAAAAAACGCATGGGGTAGGGGGACAGGAACGAAGTTCAAAATAAAAATATTTAAATTTTCACATTTTTCGTCACGTGTTAAACATTTTCGCAATTTTCATTTTGACCTGTCGGCTTCAGTACCCTCAAAAACCATGTAAACTATCTCTCTCTAATAGGTATAATAATAATATGTGACGAATTCTACCAGTTTACTCTTCGATCAATAATAGTACTAGATTAAGGATCAGGAACAAAAATAAGTCGCTCAAGTGGCCACGTTTGCACACACGTAAACATCTACATTTCTTAGAAAAAAGTTTAATAATATTAACAACTTCAGTTTATTATAAACCTTAATGCTTAAACATAAAGTTTAATTACCATTGCAAAATATATTAAAAAAATGTCGCTTGAAAATAAAACGTCATCAGTACAAAAATATTTATTCTAAAATGAAACTTAAAATCTAAGTAATAAGGTTAAAAACATTTTCTTTACAATTTCGTGCCTATTCTATTGTGGAACTAAATATAGTTCTTGGTATTACATTTCAATGTTCGGAACACAGTAAGTATTGAAAGACGTAGAGTTGCATAATATTTTTTTTAGGTTCGTTTTTAATGTGTCAAAAATATTTGCCACCATACAGCCGATTCAAAAAAGTAGTAGATACTATTTTATATTGACGCTATTACAACAAATAGGTAATAAAAAATAAAATAAAGTAAAAAATAAATAAAGGGATTCAAGAAACGTGTTTTCGGCGTATTCTTTATACACGAGTATTTAAAATAGTAATGTAGGTATGTTTAACTACCTTTAAACCGATTCAGCTTGTTATAAAGCTGTCTTTTCGATTTCATTTTTATTTCGATTTCATTTTTATTTGAGCGGTTTCGTTTTTACATAATGTAATCTTACATCAATGAATTTTTCTATAATTAGTTTAATATGTTCTCGATTTTTTATAAGGGTTGTATATTTCTTCTCCTATTTCTTTCGAGAAAATAGATACCCATTCTGCACAGCGAAATGGGTCACTAGGAAATCAACAAACAAAAATAACATTATAAAATAACAACACTACTCCATGCATTCCCTGTTCAAGAACAGTCGATGTTTGATACAATAGTTGGTGCATTGTAGCAAACATTGGCCAAACAATCATAATATTAGCTAATTGAATTATATTTACTATTTAATTATGTTTTTATTTTATGAAAAACACTTGATGATTAAACTTACCGAAAAAAAGATATTCCTTCCAAAACGTTGGTGTTACGGTGGTTATTTACACAGTTTTTGAACGCGCACAGCGGCATTTTGATGTCTTAATGTTGGCTATGATTGGACCATACTAATTTGAAATAGGACCACAAAAGTATTCGTGGTCTTATTTTTCGGGCCGTTTTTGAAGCGCTTATCGGGAATCTAGTAAAATTATTGATCGAAGAGTTTACTCCTTTTCTTTTACCCCGGGGCGGAAAATCCTCATGGATATGCCTGCGGTGTGGGGACGCCGGACGTGCCCGGGTCGCTGGGGGGGCGACCCGGGCTGGCATGTGGGGGGGCTGGAAGAGGGCGTTGTCCGCCCAGGCCTGCTGCAGGCCGGGTAAGTGATCGAGATCTCTTTCTTTGCCCTGCCATTCTCATATGTCGCGGGTTCGATTCCCGCACGGAACAAATATTTGTATGACCTACATGTATTTGTTCCGAGTCTGGGTGTTTTTCTATCTATAATATGTATGTATTTACAAAAAAAAAATGTATATAAGTAGTTTATCAGCCATCTTGTTACCATAACACAAGCATTAGGTTGCTTAGCTTGGGACTAGATGGCGCTGTGTGAAATGTCCAGGGATATTATATTATATATTTATTATTATGTATAGATAGATAAACTTACAAAGAGATAAAAAACCGGCCAAGTGCGAGTCGGACTCGCCCATGAAGGGTTCCGTTACGTTACGATTTATGACGTATTAAAAAAAAACTACTCACTAGATCTCGTTCAAACCAATTTTCGGTGGAAGTTTATATGGTAATGTACATCATATTTTTTTTAGTTTTATCATTCTCTTATTTTAGAAGTTACAGGTGGGGGGACACACATTTTACCACTTTGGAAGTGTCTCTCGCGCAAACTATTCAGTTTAGAAAAAAATGATATTAGAAACCTCAATATCATTGTTGAAGACCTATCCATAGATACCCCACACGTATGGGTTTGATGAAAAAAAAAATTTTGAGTTTCAGTTCTAAGTATGGGGACCCCCAAAATTTATTGTTTTTTTTCTATTTTTGTGTGAAAATCTTAATGCGGTTCACAGAATACATCTACTTACCAAGTTTCAACAGTATAGCTCTTATAGTTTCGGAAAAAAGCGGCTGTGACATACGGACGGACAGACAGACACAGACAGACAGACAGACAGACATGACGAATCCATAAGGGTTCCGTTGCCATTTGGCTACGGAACCCTAAAAATGAAAGAGCTACACGCCTTATAAGTTTTTGTCTTTGTCGTATAGAACTTAACAGTCGCGGATGTTAAAAGTAACAACACCACACACATTGACAGCACCTTTATTTCGTAGCTATAAGGGCGATTTTCAAATGCGTTAGGTAAACCAGTTAAATAACCACTCATCATAGCCATTCAAAACGCTTCTTTAATTTTCTATTCATACCGGGCACTGATCAATGTCGTTGTAGATGTCGAACATCTGCAGCTGCCCCTCCGTCTTGCGCTTGTCCTCGTTGATGTGCGACATGACCTCGCGCAGACCCGCTAGCGCTTGCACTAAAGCGCCGTGGTCCGGGTTGTTTTTGTGCGTGTGTTTTAATATGTCTGTAACAAAGGTCATTTTACTTTAACTTGGTAAGTGTAGCATAAGAAATATTAGTTGATTGTTGCATTAGCCTGGTTGTAAGACAGAAAATACGTTTATTTGCGGCAAACATGACGTAATTGTAATTGTTGCATTTCGTGAGCGAGCGAACAGTGCAAATAAAACCTTATATCAATGTCATAAGTCACATGGCAAAAACTCTTAATTTACACTAAACTATGCTTGAGTTTGGTTCAAGTCAATAATAAGACAACAGATGCAGACACATCATTTACATGCTTTTGAGATGAATAGAAAATTGTAACAGTATTATATGTAAAAATAAATGAGTAAAACTTACCGTCGAGTAATAAACTTATACTAGGTAACCGCTGCACTGGTCTTATTAGTAGCTCCTGTAAACTTTGTCTGCCACACTCTGGTTTGGTTTGACAGATTTTCAGGAATGCATGAAATCTGGAACAAATATAATGTTTTTCTTCTTTAGAGAAATGGTTGTAAATCAGGAATTATTGGGCGTATTTTTGTCGTCAAGTGATAATGCTGCGGTCTTGATCTGTTTTTTCGAAACGTCAAACTCGTTTGTTATATTAGGAATAGGTCTTCACAGCAATGTGACTTTCATCTGTTGTTACCAGCAGTCTGACTCTTGAGATTGGTCTGTTGTTTTGTTAGTTTAGTCTGTATTAGATGGGCTATGCATTCGTAGAGGAGTCGGAGATTTCAGTATTTCAACTAGCGGGCGCAGTATTTTTTTTTATTTGTGTTACACTAAACTTCAAGTTTAACTTAATCAGAATGGCTGGATCGATTTGACAAATTTTTGTTTTAAAATGTTCGTAATAGTCCGAATCAGGTTTTTACGTAAAGAAAACTTTGAGAAGTTGCCAGGGAAATCTGAAAATCCGGGAAAACTGAACACACTGACAGTTTTTATATTAATTTTGTATGAATTATCGAAATTTGGAGAAGACAACGTCTGTCAGGCAAGCTAGTAAATAATAAATACTTTCTACGCACTACTGGCTCAATGAATTTACTCAATGATTGTGACTAACCTTGGGTTCTCACGGTCGCACTGTTGCAGCATCTCCTTGGTATTTGTCAGACAAGCTAGTAAATAATAAATACTTTCTACGCACTACTGGCTCAATGAATTTACTCAATGATTGTAACTAACCTTGGGTTCTCACGGTCGCACTGTTGCAGCATCTCCTTGGTATTTTCGAAGAAGTTGACGAAGGGTGGGTATGCCTTCACCATGTCGGGCGTATAGCGCAGCACCAGCCGACCGATGCTCGTCTCCTCGCTCCAGTGTGCTTGAGCGTAACGCAGCTCTTCTAACATTCGCCTGAGAATTGTTCCGCTCATTAGAAAGCGACGCGCATGGTTATTACAACTTGACAAAACGCCCGAGAATTCTTTATGATAATAATTATGTAAGTTTAATATT
This sequence comes from Apamea sordens, assembly GCA_945859715.1. NCBI lineage: Eukaryota > Metazoa > Arthropoda > Insecta > Lepidoptera > Noctuidae > Apamea > Apamea sordens. The sequence continues at coordinate 13,099,827 of OX243987.1, forward strand.
AATGTATTAGACATGTCGCAGATGGATTGTAGAATCCGCTGTTTTACAAAACCGCTCTAGTTGTTTTACAAAACAGCTCCATTCTGTAAAACAACTGAACAACGTTCAGCTGGATTGTCATTGCGCTACGTTTTACAAAACTGTTACCGAAGTTTAGACGTAATGCAGAATGGCTTATCTGCAGTCACAATGAACGTCTTTCATAAAACTCTTATAACTATATTGCCCCACTACCGGGCAAAGGTCTCCCTCATATTTTTACACTTTTCTTTGTTCTGTGCCTTCTCCGTCCAGTCAGTTAGGAACGAGAGTGTAGTATTTTATTAAAAGCTTTTATGAGCGCTTTTCGTAATATATAGTCATAAAATCAACTTACTGGTGTAATTCATAAATAGGCGGTAAATTTCCAAATATAATTTTGAGTTCAGTATTATTGAGCAATGCTTGATTCTTGCCATTACTATTGTCATCCTCAGCCATTTCCTCCAACGGTTGTTTGAACATCTGAAACAGGGTAGATCAAACTGTTATCAATCCAGTCCCTATTATGAAATCTAGATATAGATAGAATACTCTTTAATAGATGCATCATAAAAATTACATTAGCTAGCGAAACTCCGCAGACGTGATGGGTATCGATATCTAAACACGACCCATCACTTCTATGAAGGTTACACACAAAAAAAAATAAAGCTGATATTTTAAGTGACACCCACAGCAACAAATTTTAGGGTTATCAACCTCTATCGGCGGTTGATGACCCTAAAAACCCTTTTTTTGTTTTATCATGTGTAGCTACATCGATACCTACGTCTGCGGAGTTTCGCTAGCTAATTTAATTTGGCACTGTATAAATGTGGAAATTTTGCATAGGGTGACACAGGGTCTTATGGAAAAATCTTACTAATTTCTTGTTTTGAAGGTATTTTGCCTTACCGTAACTATCGTGTGTAATATCCCAACATAATTAGACTCTGTTTGTAGAAGCTCCATAAACACTTGTTGCCTTGGCGACAGCAGCTTCCGGACAACCGTATCGGGAACCTCAGACTCTATGAACACAAAAACGACGACGGTTAGAGTGGACAGACAAGGTAATAATAACATAATATTGTCGCTACGAGTCAACAAATATAGTTAGTGGTAATAAAAGAACAAATATATGGATTCAACATCTGCAATGCATAGTGCATGTCGTCGCAAGACTCGTCATTCTGTATCAAACGCCCACGTCACTTACGTCGGCGATCCAGCAATGACAGACATTTCTTCTCAACCTCAATATTATTCCAATAAATTTGTTTCCAGGGGCAGCAATTTTTTTTTAAATAAGGCGTTATCTTTATTTTCAGTCAACTTTGAACATGAGCTAGCCTAGCGTAGCATGAACTTTCAATAGAATACGAGGTCAGCTTATACTGGTTTTGTTACCACTTACGAGCGGTCTACTGTACAACATTTATAGGCCGACCGCTTAACTGAAACGTTGGTAGCTGTCTGAAACCTGAGGTAGCTGTAAGGTGCGGGAGGGGTGATAGTTTTCACAAGTTGACGAATCACTGAGCTCTCGCATCACGTCACCACAGCCCTTTCGCACCGCACTGCTACCGCAGGCAACGTCTCAGTTACGCGGTTGGTTCGATTAGTTCACTTCATTTGTTCACCACTAAAAAAAATCTTAAAAATCGGAATACTCGATTCAAAGTTATACATAAAAAAATACTCTTCGACTTGAAAACCTCGTCCTCTTTTTTGTCGGTTAAAAAAGAAGGCTCAACTCACCCTCAAGCAGCTGCTTGCCGTCGGGCGAGGGCGTGCAGTCCAGCAGGTTGCCGGACAGGCTCAGCAGCACGGCGTCGCCCACGGACGAGCGACGCTTGTGCAGCGCAGAGTCGCCGCCGCGCAGCTTGCGCTTGCGCAGGCGCTGCAGGTGCGACGCCGGCGTGCCCGCGTCGCCGCCCGGCGCCACGGCCGCGGCCTCGTCCGCCGCCGCCGCGCAGCCCGCGCCCGCTCCGCCCACGGAAGACCGCCGTGACACCTCATCTAGATACTGCCATATAAAATTTAATATAATTCGCAACGTATTTAAGAGGCGGACCATTGCTATTAAAATGTTCAATTAATATAAAAAAAAAAAAAATGAAAATACAGGTACAATTACCAAAACTATTTCGCTCATAGAGAACAACACTGTTCCTCCGTGACAAAGAATAATTTTGTGCATGGAGATTCTCACAGGAATCGTGTTCCTGTGAGAATCTCCATGTAAGTGAAACAACCAAGTAAGCGGTGAAATTGAAGGCATTATTGATTTTAATGTACATATCCAGATATTGCTACTTACGTCTTTGAACAGGTAATCTCGCTCGTCCTGCGCTTCCTCGTTTTGTACGGAGGCCCAGAACCACTCGGCTTTTACGACGTGCACCCGCGTCGAGCAATCCGGCGCTACTACCGTATTGTGCTCGTCGACGACCTGCATACACACAGCTGCACATTAGGAATCATAAACAGAAGACTAGACGTTCTCATCCTTCACCATTACCCACTAGACCCGTCGAACGGGATTCCTACGCAAATATCGTGAGGCGTACTCATGTGCACGCCCCTTTAAGCGTCTAAAGTTTTCAAGGTGCAAGATATATTTTATATGACATGCATACCAGCGAGGACCGCTTCGAAGCCGAGGGTGGCCTCTCCACGGATACGACACAGACCACGACCGCTGATGTTCGATGGCATGACAAGCTACTATATTTTTAGTAGTATTGAATAAAATAGTGTTAGTACCGGCAGCGATATTCCATGGCATTGCGAAATGGTGTGGGCGTCGCGGATGGGGGGCGTCGAGGCGGGCAGCGGCTGGTCGCGGGCGGGGCGGGGCGCGGGGGGAGGGGCGGCGCGGGGGGGCGGGCCGGCCGCGCGCAGCTCGGCGGCGCCGCAGATCGAATGGCGGTGAGTACGGAGCCACACGCTTTGAGGCGTTTTAAATACGGTGGAGTCATCGAGTTCGTCTACATCGCCGTGTCGATCTCTGACCGGGGTGGCTAGGTCGGTGCTGTCCACGGTATCTACTTGAACTGGTGAAATATCTAAATTCATTCCATCGAATAACCTGTTCGGTGTCGAAATGTTTTTGAGATCTGGGGGTAGGTGACATGCGTCCACTTCTACTGTATTACGTTCGGCGCGCTTTTCATACTTCTTTTTCCTTTCACTCCTGAACGAAGCTGTGAACGATTTAACACTCCGTCGTAACTTTGAGGCTGATTTGACGGTTTTGGAACTCCTAATTGAAGCAAATGAAATATCGAAGAATCCCGACTGCTTACTTGTGTTCATGGAGCATATAGATGCGTTATCATCTTCTTTAATAGGCGAAGATGTGGAAGCTACAAACTCCCCGGCCGGGTCGGTCGGCTTCACGCTCTCTGGACTCACTGGCTCTACTACAATTTCTCCAGTTGTTTTAGAAACGGAGTCTTTTTTCGTCCTTTTGAAAATAGTGGGTCTGTTTTTAAACTTGAACGAGTCTTTTATTTTGAGCCTTTTAATAGACTTCCAGTTGCTCTCTTCACATTTATCAGGGGATAAATTAGCGTCAACTGTGCTAACTTGGAAATTAGAATCTGTGGAGTTACGACTCCTTTTTTTGCCTGAGGAGATTGTGGTTGTTGACTGTTGCAAATCCTTGCCGCCAGTTGAACTGGCCAACAAAAATACTGGTTCATCTTTAGAGTCGAGGTCACACAAGCTTTTCGTTAGAGACGAGTGCAAGGATCCCGCTTCAGTGAGACAATCGACTAAGTTAAATACGTTCATGGACTTATTTCTAAAAACTTCTCTCTTGTCTTTAGAGTTAATTCTATCAGCTCCGTTGACCAGCTGTGATATGTTTTTGTTATTCTCTTTATCACAAATATTGTATTTGCGCAATTCCACACGTTCAACATGCGGAGGACTTTTGGTGTTATCATAATTGAAACACAAATCATCAGTGAATGATTTCCCTACAAAACTAATACTGCAGTTATCTGTTTGATCTTTGCTAACAGCTTTGGCTTGCTTTTCTCTAATACTGTTTCTGGCGCAGTGCACGCGCTGCTCGCGCTCGTCGTGCGACGCGTCGCTACTGTCGCTACGCTTGCCGGGGCTGGCGCGCCGGCCCGACAGCCGCGCCGACAGGCGGCGGTACAGGGAGCTCTTGGGAGTGGACTGGGAGCGATTGGGAGTGGCGCGGGATGGTTTCGCTGAGTTAGGTGTACTCGGATGGGGTGATAGGATAAGCGAACGACCGAAAGTCTCCCCATTGGCCATTACCTGAAACATGTGTGAAACACACCACGCAATGATGTAATGAAGCCATTCCAATACAAACATGCACGACGATAATAATATATTATTATCGTGATAGAGGTAGTTAAACACAGAAAGCGACTGCCTAGCGAAGATTTGATTATATTCTTGTACAGTTTTAGTTTACAAAACAAGTGTTCTTGATCATAATTGAGATGTATAAAGAAAGATGTTTGAAAAAGTGATTTATGAAAGTGATCCGTACGTGAAGTTACATCTACAACATAAAGGTGTTTTAGAAGTCTATGTGTAGTGCATTAAAGTGGATAGTATGAAAGCAAGTCGACACTTTACACAACAAATGAAACGAATGTTAACACTAAAAGTATGTAGGTGGGATTATATGGATGTCGTGTAATATACACACAAGCTGAATGAGGTATGTGCGCAATTATTGTACAACAGCGAATGTGAGTGAACAAACAATACTATGAAACTCGTGATAACATCAAAATGTTAATAAAATAATGAAAAGGAAACAATGGGTCGACTTTGCGTCGTGCGGCGTGGGAAGTGGAAGTGGTCCAAATGTCGGGCTATCCCGAGAGGCGGAAGACCAAATCGGGATAAAGGAGAAACAAAAAAAAATCAAAGGAAACGCGCAAGAGTTTCTAATATTGAAATATCGAATATAATAGTGTGCATATAAAAAACGCAACGCAAGTGACTTTGAGTCCGCTCTCATCTAGTCGTTGTTTGTACTGATAAATTGTTAATCAAACACCTGCTGGCATTGAAGGCATTGCTAATAAATACGCAGTAATCGGAAGAAATTAAGAGGTGTAAAAATGTGTCATAATAACTGAAGTGTGCTACTAGCTAATTTATATTGTCTACAATGTATCTAACTAAGAGTGATATGTGTACCCAAGTATATCTACGTGCATGCTGATTTCATAATGCTAAAATTAGTTACTAATATAGTGTAATGTAGCATGAAGTATATAAATAAACAGGTATGCATGTTATGCAGAGGTAAACGTTCTGTGGGACATCTAGTGCCATTTGGGAGGTTCTAAAATGATCATTACATTGTTAACAAACTGAGTGCATTACTCAGATTCTTGGCAAACTGTAGGTTAACAAACACTAGGAGGGTTTTTGCTGAAGTAAATTGTGATATGATTAACCTTGAAGGAAGGGCTACTGCATTGTTAAAGGTGCGACCGCACCGCAGCTTCAAATTGTTTGTAAACTTTTTGCTTTCCTCGTAGGGGGACAATAGAATCTAGTGTAAGCTAAAGAGTGCTATCAGTTTTATAATGTTTATAAAGATTTATCAGCTGCAATGCGCACACCATTAAGTAAATCCCGAATGTGATTATGGCGGGATTATTGAGTGTGTGTGTAGTATAGAAGGTATGCAGTACTCACAACGTGCGTGCAGTCGGGGTCATCGAGCTGGCAGGTGCCGCCCCCATTGCTGGCCAGCACCTCGCCCATGTGCAGGGTCTCATCCTCAGGGAAACCCACGAAACACACGCGAGCGCCCGCGAACACTTTCAGTTTGTGTTCTTTCTGTAATTATGACATAATGCATAGATCATAAGAAGCAAGAAAATAAGGATGTAAATAATAAATATAGGGCAGTATAAGGACAACTGCGCCACGATGATGATAAATTAAACATACGGATTCCAGCTTTTTATGTTTATAACTAGCTTTTGCCCGCGGCTTCGCTCGCGTTAAGTATTATTATTAAATTAGGTATATTTTTGCGGCTTTACTTTTGTTTAGCGTGTGTAGTTTAGTTTCATACAAACTTTCATCCCCCATTTTATCCCCTTGGGGGTAGAATTTATCAAAATCCTTTCTTAGGGGATGCCTACGTCATAGTAGCTATATGCATGCTCTCAGCCCGATGGGTTTAAAATTGACAAAGTTTCATACAAACTTTCATCCCCTATTTTATCCCCTTGGGGGTAGAATTTATCAAAATCCTTTCTTAGCGGATGCCTACGTCATAACATCTACCTGCATGCCAAATTTCAGCGCGATCCCTCCAGTGGTTTGGGCTGTGCGTTGATAGATCACTATAATAATACAGTTTTCAATCCTACATCACAATCAAAATTGAATTTGGAATAAATTATGATCATGATGTCCTTCAAAAAAGGTTAGGTGCGTAGTACTCGCAACCGGCGTGGCGCGCGTGTATGGCTTAATATATGAAAACACGTTCATGACAGCTTTTGCTTCATCCACATGAAGCAAAAGGAGTATGTAAGAATCGTATCAGGTGGAGTTTGTTTCCATGGGAAAAAGGTGTGTTTATTTATGTATATTTGTAGGTACTTACAATGACGTCATCATCGGTAGCTAGGCAGGCGGGGTCGTCGCGGCGCTCCCAGCAGGCGTCGACCCAGGACCGCGCGAGCACGGGCAGGCCGAACCCTGACGCGTAACGATATTTATCGCCCGTCGCCGCCGCAGCGATCAGGTGCGTCACTTTACTCGACATGTCCTTGCGGATCGACCCGCCCATGTAGTGGATCAGGGTTATCAGGTACGTCTGCCGAATAATACAGCTATTGTACATGGAACTCATTCATATTTGACCTACACGCATTTCATCATCGTGCTGTTATCGGGTGAAAACAAAATATTATCAACTTGTGTATCTTAAAAATTATGACCCTAAATACAAAGCTGTAACTGTACTCATGCAAATGACGTAAAATTAAAGAATGACGTAAAAAACCAGATTTGCTGAAGTTGAATTTGACATGTTGATCGATATCGTCATCCGACAAGAAGTGCTCAATTTTTTCCAAGATATGGGCTGGTTACGCAAGCGTCGATTCATGGAAAGTGTCTGGTTGTAGTTATCAAACTTATTATTTAACGAACGTTAACGAATATTTTAATCACAGGTGAGTGGTGACTGTTGACAGAAAGTCGACTCAATTCATCAACTATCACAAAAAATATTAAGTACTTACAAGTTCATCCTTTTTCCGGAATCCTGAGAAACAAATGACGGCGCCGCGCATCGCCAGCGAGTAGAGGGGACGCGCGGTCGCCGGCGGCGGCTCATCGCGCTCCGACAACTGTAGGACTGCTGTTGGACCCAGCACCCTGCAATAAACAAACAACAATCATTAATTACAGGTCTCAGGTGGAAAATGCAGCAATTGGGAGTCACTTATTTCAGTGACTCCCAATTGCTGCATTTTCCACCTGAGCCACGAGTCGTGATCTCGTGTAAAAAAGTGTATCATCATCGTCACGAATCTCTTTGCTTGACTGGCCCATCAAGTTCTGCAGTCCTCATCTGGGGACTGAATAATGCTTGAAACTAGCGAATTTGGCGACCATCTTATATCTATGGTGGCGACACATAAATGCGCGTTTATGCCATTTGGTGGACTGCGAGTATGCGCGCTGTATTTTCTTTGTTTCTGTGAATCTATAGTACGTTTTTGTGATCATCCCACGAGAAATACGAATGCTCCTATGTACTCGTATGTGGCGATAAAATATACTAAGTATCTGTTTTACTGTTTGTTTGATTCAAAAGTGCCTGTAAAATGGTTCAATTGAATTAAATGCTTTGGGTTAAGGTAGAGTTTGAGTTTTCTGATTTGGCAAACAAACCGAGAACAATTTTAAATGATTTCATGTTTCCTAATCACTTTTGGAGTGAAACACCCCTCGGTGATTCCGCGCTTCCTGTTTCAGAACTTCCTGTGGTTTTTTGTGATATAGGTACTTACGAGTATTAACAGGAAACCAGTCAACATCGTGCTGATGGACATCTCATTCAAAAACATAATAAAAGCGAACTCGGTGAAATATTTAAAGTTGCCCTAGATCTATCAAAGTTAATAAAACAATTAATGATTGACTAAATAATAACAATGAGTATGACATTTAGTATAATTGAATTAATTACGAAAGTCGTCGACAAGCTGTAATGAAATCAAACAGAATCTGTTCATGAGTAGTCGCCAGTGCCAATACAAACAGTCACTATATTGACGCAACTGACAGTCAACATGTTCAATAAATCATTTATACATACTAGCTCTGCCACTATAAATATGAACATACTTGTATCAATATCAATGTTATATAAAGATATAAAAGAAAATGATTGCCATATGCATTATTTCATGGAGAAAAATTCTATTGGTCGTAAAACTCTTATTTACTGCTACGTTTGTACTCATGTGTTTTATGTATTTATTTTTGTGGTTGGTTTCCAGGTCAAGCCGACATTATACTACGCTTTTATTTTATGTTGACTAGAAATATCATTAAATGCCTCAAAATTACAAAAATATGTAAATAGCGGAATATGCATTAGCATAAAATTCCGGTTATTTTTTTATGAATGAAGACCAGACTCATAAGCATAAGCAGTCTACCTTTAAAGTAAAATGCTCAACAGAAAACCTAGTCTCGAGCATGTGCTGCATAAAAGATAGACTATCAACATGTTATTAGTTTAATTTAATGCATATCAATTATAGTTCGCCGGTCAAACTGATAGTAGCACATTGATACAGTTAGCAATTTGCTTACATCCGACTAATTAGTTTACTTATCTGTAAGTGCGAAAGCATCATCGATTCAAGTCACGGCGGACCTTCCCTTTTATGTTAGTTCGTAGTTCAAAACTTGGACAACAGATACAACGTTCGTCCCCTTTTATAATTAAACCTAGCGGTGCATGTCCGGTGTTACCTCGCACTGAATTTTAATGATTTTCGATTAAATTTTACGACCACTTATGCATTATTGGCTAACTGATTAACACTGTTTCATATTTACTTAGGTCATTTAATTTGGAGCAGAAGAGTGACTGAAGGTACTGTTCTTTAAAAAAGGTGACAAAACCGTACAGTTTTGTGAATTGAGTACTAAAAGAACTTCACGAGTTCAAGCCAGAACAGCTTTCAGTATCACAGATTGAAGATTAATAGGTGGGTTGGCAGCAACAACAACAACAACCTGAATTATTGATGACCATTGAGTTGTTGTTGAGGTTAAGTGGAGACCGCGAATGGGTACATACTGTTCCAGCAAAGTGTACAGAAGGCCGTGAAATACCCTAAGAAAATCTTTCGAAAAAGCTACGCCTCCATCGAAATATTGTCAAACCTGTAAGCTCTGCAATAATGTTACACTGAGTGGCGATAAAGCCAATAGTATAAAAACAGAAACACTTATATCGATCGTACCGATTCAAGAGAAGACCAGCCCCATCCATCTGCGTCGAGGGGCAAGAGAGGGTGAATCTTAAAACAGTTTTTCAATTCACCTAAAAGTTTAAGAAAAAAAAAAAAAAAAATTATAAAAAGATTTAAGCGATAAGACCGCCCATTGTGTCACCCTATGTAAAATCTCTACATTTATATTTGTAACTCATATGGTGTACATACCTAATAAAGAGTATTCTATTCTATTGAATGAGTAATGTTTGGATTTGGACTGGACGGGCCACGAACGTGACCGGCTAGTATTTCTCAATTCTTGTTTTGTTGATACCATCCCAATAATGCAGAGCTGTTGGAAGCTTTGAATGAAATGCAGCGTCTTAGCGGATCCGCCTCGGCAAGAATTTGGACAGGACTTAGGTCAAGTTAAATGCACTATCGTCTGAACGCTTCTTAATCAACAGGTTGGTAATTAATGTTACGCAGGATTGTCAACTTAGAGCAAATCATGAGGTGAGTTGGAACTTCCAACTCACCCACATACATGATTTGCTCTCTCCAACTTGGAAACATTTGAAATGCTTCCAACAAATGCTGCATTCGGTGGAACTAAGTCGCCTAGAATCCTCGCCACCTATGCCTATGTTGCGCAATATTCGAGAACTACGTATTCGTCTAGTCCAGCACCAGTTGTGGCATCCGATGCCGAGATGTACAGCACTAACAGTCAGGTATTTTACATATTCAAAAAATCATTTAACGAGTTATCTAGTAAACTATAATCGAGGTTTTTTGTTTTTTCAAGAATATGTCATCATCTCTGCCATACCGACTTGCGGTCTCCACGTAATCTCAACAACTCAATGGTCATCAATCCTTCGGCTTGCTGTTGTTGTTGCTGCCAACCCACTGCCACTAGAGATTGCTAACAAACATAGCCTGTATCGTTAACCGTAGCCTAAATTTTAGGTACTATTTAACTTCAAAAGTTAAAAACACGGACCTACATTTTAAATATTTTCTTTCAGTTATGAAATAACCTTGTGTTTCAGTCTATTGTATCGATTTAATGTTATGCACTACTGAGACATAGCACATGTTACGGCGAACCGCTTGATCAGCATAACAACCGTTAGCTAATAGTAATATACTAGCATAGCGTACAAAGCATAGCATATTCAGCCTATAATGTTGCCACTGCTGGGACACCACAGGCCTCCTCTCTGCGAGAGGGAGTGGGCTCTAATCTGCGCTCTAATCTGGATCTACCAATCCGCGCTGCCCCAGTGCGGATTGGTAGATTTCACATGTCTTCGAATTGAGAGCCGCTGCAGTGATAATTAAATAAATTACACCAAGTAAAGTGCCTGTTTGGGTTCGATCCCTCGACCTACAACTCCTAAGCCGGGTTCGTTACCCCAGGGTTACCATCGCTGGCATACATAGGTACACATTAGTCTTTTATAAACATCTTTGTAAATGCAAGTAGGTACAGAAATCTTTTTCACTCCCGCTCACAGAGAGGAGGCCTGTGTCCCAGCAGTGGGAACATTAACGGCTGATAATGCTATGCTTATGCTACAGAAATCATTTGCCATTTGATTTTAACTACCAGCATCATAAAATAGGCTCATGAGCAGTTCATCGGATTCGCAATTTGCCTGGTTCTCGATTTACCAGATTCTGAATTGACCTGCCGGTCAATTCTGTAACCATCTCTCACCGTGAAACCTTAGGTGAAGTGAGCGTGGAGTGAGCTGTCATTTCAACGAATGCTAAGGATTGACACTATTGCCAGCTCACTCTAAGCTCACTTCACCTAACTTTTCACGGTGAGATTTTTACAGAATCGATCGGCTGATTCTTAACATACTGGATTCTCTACTCACCAGGGCCCGTATTCCCGTAATTTAGAACGTTCAAAATCTAGTCGCTGTCTCATCTCAGCGACAAACAAATGTCAAAAACTTTTCAAAATGTAGGGAAATTTGACGTAGTTTTTGACAGATTGAGACTGAGATTAGACTGTGAACGTTCTTAAAATTACGAGAATTACCCCTCAGATTCTCAATTCACCAAATGTTGTACAGTTAGGTAACAAATTGTTTATTCATACTATATTAAATTTAAAATTTAAAAAAAAATACAGTTATCTCAAAGTTTTAAGTTTTCACTTCTGTCGACAGTCCCCATGACTGTCTATTTCTTTTTAATATTTTGACCATTAATCATTGTGCATGTTCATCAAAATCTTTATAAAACCAGTGTCAGACAGCATCTGTCTGGCATGAATGCTGGAATGAACCTTTTTGGCGCAGCCGTGAGGTACGTATTGTGTACGTAACGTATTTTTATTTTGTGTTTCACGAACTGTGTCCAAATAAACATTATTCATTCTATCTTTCTTTTAAAATAGAAGTACCTACCTACTTTTGACAACACGGTTAGCGCAGTGGCTGAGCGATCGGACTGCTGCGCTGCGTGTCGCGGGTTCGATTCCCGCACAGATCAAATATTTGTAAGTCCCAAATGTATTTGTTCTGAGTCTGGGTGTTTTTCTATCTATAATATATATGTATTTACAAAAAAAAATGTATTTAAGTAGTTTATCAGCCATCTTGTTACCATAACACAAGCATTAGGTTGCTTAGCTTGGGACTAGATGGCGCTGTGTGAAATGTCCAGGGATATTATTATTACTTACTAATTATTTTTCATTGAATAATTTTATTGATAGAAAACATAGATTTGGGTTACATTTTAGAATTTCATTTTTCATTGTACTTTTGAAGAATTCAGAATATGGTATGTTGAGAGTCTGGTGATTTGAGATTCCGGTAAGTAGAGAAACAGGTTAATTGATAATCTGGTGAATTGAGAATTTGGTAAACTGCTCATGAGCCATAAAATATGGATAAGGTACATAAATAATTATTAATTCTATTCTGAGTTTAATCAGGACCACCAAGTTAAAACAACCATGGCATCAAAGTAAGCATATTGGCATTAAAGTTGTCTTTTTGATATCTTTAGCTACAAGACAAACATTTTCTTCCTCAGACATTGCTCATAAAACCCGACAATGTCCTTGTGTTTTTCTATCTATAATATATATGTATTTACAAAAAAAAATGTATTTAAGTAGTTTATCAGCCATCTTGTTACCATAACACAAGCATTAGGTTGCTTAGCTTGGGACTAGATGGCGCTGTGTGAAATGTCCAGGGATATTATTATTACTTACTAATTATTTTTCATTGAATAATTTTATTGATAGAAAACATAGATTTGGGTTACATTTTAGAATTTCATTTTTCATTGTACTTTTGAAGAATTCAGAATATGGTATGTTGAGAGTCTGGTGATTTGAGATTCCGGTAAGTAGAGAAACAGGTTAATTGATAATCTGGTGAATTGAGAATTTGGTAAACTGCTCATGAGCCATAAAATATGGATAAGGTACATAAATAATTATTAATTCTATTCTGAGTTTAATCAGGACCACCAAGTTAAAACAACCATGGCATCAAAGTAAGCATATTGGCATTAAAGTTGTCTTTTTGATATCTTTAGCTACAAGACAAACATTTTCTTCCTCAGACATTGCTCATAAAACCCGACAATGTCCTTCTACAAGTCCATCATATATCACAACATTAATCGCGATAAATATTTTGTTTGAACGTTCTGCGTCTGTTAGTCACATGGATTAATTATAGAATTCGTTTTATTCAGATGTATGTCATTGTAGAAAAAAATATTAATAGGGCAAGGAGTTTATCCGCGAAGATGTGAATTAAAATTGTTGTTGGATGTGGTGGGCGTCGGGTGTGACGCGCGCTCTCTGAAAGAAAAGTGCGTTCTGACGACGAGAGGCAGCCGCTGCTGGGACTGTGTGGGCCTGACGTCACAGGATGCCGCATACACCGCTACTATATCTGCGTGGCGCTATAGAAATAGTTGATGAGTTACATTCGAATTCCACGAATTTGTAAACAATAATTGCGATTCAATTAAATATCAAAAATTCAGGATATTTTTGGACAGAAAATTACTCATACACTAAAACGATTCAGCGAAAACTTAAAATAGTAAATTATAGTGACGGTTGTGAAATAAAAGCCATTGGAATGAGTTGGCTCTTAGCTCTCTCCGATTCATTCAAGCCACCGTGTGTAACGTTTGGAAAGAATGCAGCTACACCTGCCTGTGCCACCCTCGTGTCAATTCATGATTATCGGGGGGAGCGTAATGTGGTAATTCGGTTTTCAGAAATGTATGGCTGAGCCGGGTGCTCAGTCAATACAACTTTAATGAGCACATAATTTTGACATATGTATTGCAAATGTTTCATAGTGTTGATGTTATGCTCTTCACCACAGATAAGGAAGGAAAAGTGGGAGATAACCAGGGATTTAAGTATCAATGTTACATTTAGATTTTATTTTAGGGTTTTAAATAGGGATAATGCAGATAATATCCATAGTTTGTTTATTTTTCATAGTGGAAAATCGGCTGAACAGACGAAAACACCAAAAAACATTATCCTGCTATCTACAATATACATCATCACATCAGATATATTCATTTTATCAATATTTATGTTATTGCTCTTTTAGACATAGGCATAGGTAGATTTTTTTTCTAAATGTAGGTTTCCAGTTAGGAGTAAATTAATAGTGTAAGCTGCATTAAAACGATAATATAGAACTAGAACACACTCAGCTCAAATAAACTCTTACACATCGCAATTGGGCTGAATATTATCCATAAGTTTTGATTCAGCGCGGGCGACGAGATGCGGAGCATCCTCCTCCTCGGGTGTAGGAGGTAGCCGCGTGGGCCCCATCACTATCACACACTCGGTAATCAGGCACTAGTCCGACGTGCTCTCGACACTATCGCTTCGCTCTGGACCCACTCACTAGCACTCTTTATCATCGTCATGGAGCCAGCCTCATTCACTTTTAACAGAAAACTTAGCATACAAGTTCTCGTTTTGATTTCGCGTATTCGTTGACTATTAATTCGTGCTAATTCGAGAAAAGAAACAGTTTAATAGTTTATCGCGGCAACCGCGAAAACAAAGGCACAAGCGGCGTGCGCGTTATCCGCTTCACGTTAGATTGAAAAACAGTCGAGAGGAATGTGAGGCCGAAAATAGCAAGGAGCGTCGCGCGGCCACAAGGGCGACCCTCGCGCTACGCCGAGCGTCGTCACCGCGCGCCGGAGCGTGCGCGCCCGCGCACTCTACACGCACCTTTATTTACATCCATCCTTCTATGAAACAGTCACCTAACATACGACCGCTTTACGAGTGGAAGGTCCCGCGTGTATAAACAACCCCGACTTTGTGTGCTGGGTGGAGTTATGTGTTAAGCGTACCTATTTAATTATACGCAAGACAAGAGTTTATGAGACTAAAGAGAAACCGTTCGTTTCTGAGAAATCTCAGCTTATTTTTATTCTATTCGTGTTATGATTATTCCGTTAAGAATAATTCTACAAGATTTCTCAATTTAGGTAAGTACTATCTTCCGGAAAACTCGATGCTCTCTGGCGAATATCTATATCTGGTGAATATCTATATACTGGATTGGAAACGTAAAATTTTTTCTTCATAACTTCCATTTCAGCCATCGACACGCTAAGAAGATAAATCAGCAAAATACATATTAGAAGCTTAATCAGAGTTAAATGTTAGCAGCGCTTGTATGCGCTCAGCCAGGGCAGGGAGGTTCGAAACAATAAACAATTAATTCTCATCAGAATCGCCTAAACAGTAACGTGGCAGCTGTAGCACTTCAAAAGGAATGCATTTCATCCACATTCAGCTTAAGGAATGGTGTAGGAATTACAGGAATAGCATTATTAATATCCCACTATCCTAACAGCGGCGTCGATACAGCGCCGCGCAGTGCTGATGCTGTACACAGTTCAGCTGAATGTAACCACGGCTGTATTTAATGAACACAAGTGAACATATTGAATGATAAGGGGCAGCCAAATTGCCACTCATAAATCAAACTCGAGACAGTTCATAGTTTCGATTCAAACAAAATACAGCTTGAAGGAAACTAGGGTTGTTGAACTGACAATAGTAAATACGTTCAGGAATCTAGTGCACGTAAAAATTATACGCAGTACTGTATAATTCGCAAAAATCAAGTATACGTACATATCAATGATTCATGATCAGACGACTGAGGTATACTATAATTATGTAGGCGATGTGGTGGCGTGGTTGTTTACAGTGCTCGTAAATCAGCAAAAAGCCAAGCATCACCCACAGCACTCCGCAGCCCCGGCTACGCGACTGTGGGGTTTCATCACACGCATGCTCATTGTGCATTATTGGTCATACTCATACCAAATACACGATAACACACTGAGTCATGTTCAGAGAAAGTAAAAAATAAAACTGCCATAATGTTTTTATTCTTTCTTAAGAAAGTCTATAGAGTTCTACGAGGAGTTTGGTGTTGTTAATCATTATTTTATGACGATGAGCATCTCTGGTTGTTTGTCACTAAATAACAAGGTGCTACGACGACATCGGTATTTTGTACGATTTGTATAAAAATTGAGCATTTCAATAAGAAAATGTTATGTCGCCTCTTTTTACAATCGTGATTGTATTACGATAATTCATTAAAGTTGAAAACTAACTATAAAGGAAATTACTGCCGAGTTTCAATCAGTTGTACCCATACTTTTTACGAATTCGGTAACTGTAATATCTTAGTACGTATTTAAAAAAAGCGAGGTTTATCATCACGTTCATCTCAATGAGCACTATTTTAGACTGACTGAACGTCACAAGAGACGTATCCACGGTTGCGTTTACACGTACAAAAGCGTAGGTGAGTGGAAGACAAAAAGACGGTAATGTAAACGCGGAACAAAGCATTCGTCGCGCTTATTAGTAGTCTGGTCCAGCAATCGACCGTACGCGTTGCCAAAATAAATGTCAATAACGAATTGTTCACGTTAACTCTACGTTTCGAACATTTACCTAATTTCATGGGATGCCATGCCATGGGATGACATTCTACGTATTTTTCTAATTACATGAACATCGTATCGGCAAATCCATATTATGCGTGGTGTCAATTGCTTCTTCTGTCTGGTGGTCAATTTGTTTCATGTTAAGTTTACTTTCACTTTAGGAAATTTCAACTACGAGTTCCTAGCAAACGTTTAATAGCTGCATGTTTTCTTATCAGAGCTGCAATAAAATTGCAATAACCACTGACCTGTATTTCGCTCTATGTGCAGTGTCAAACAGATCGCCGTCGAATGGTGAGGTGATGACGTAGGAGGGCGGGGCGGGGGGCTGCTGAGACGGCGGCAGAGCTTCTGGGCTTGGAGCGACCGCCACCGTGCCCAGCCGCTCGCAAGCCGCGCGCACCCTCTCACACTCCAAACACGTCTCATTCACGTACACTATTGGAGTCGACGAGCCTGCTAAATGATCACAATGTTAAAGGAAGTTGTTAATTTGTCTAAAAGTAAAATTGTTTTAGTAACTATTGGAAGTAGGTCGATATCATTTTATTTTAAACGACGATAACAGGTAAAATCTATTGGAAATTAATGCCAACCCTAGCCCGTTGCGGCTATAATTATCGGCTCCTTCATAATAGGAAAGCCAGCATCAAAAATAGCCATCTAAGATTTGAATTGTTGCAGGATTCTGTCCTAGTACCTAGTATATTACGTCGTAATCGAACAAAATTACGAAATTTTGCAGATTGTTTTGCTTTAGTTGGATTAAACCCTCGACCAATAAAATTGCTATGATGATATATGTGCGTACATTTTCCGATTTAAAATAGTACAGACTGGGGCTCAGACAGATTACGACTAAACTAGAATATTTATTGCATTCCATAGTGTAAATGTTTCAATACATGATATATACATGGCAGGCTTAGAAACTACAAGATCATTATGAACCGTTTGTACTGATCGACGTCTGATAGTTCATATTTTGTAGAGTGTAGTGTAGAGTACAAACGCCCATTTATTTGAAAAACATCCTAGATCTCGGTGCAACCTCACAAGAACAGTGGTTGGATATGCTTTGCGACTACGAACATGTTTCGGGCTCTGCAATTTTAACTACTCCTGGTAGTTTGAAAAGATGGGTAACGCGTGCGATGTTAGTTTAAGCACTCGCTGTACCATCAACTCATAAGGCAATGTCAAAGTCTTCGCCAAAGGCATGGGGGTGTCCGCAGGAAGATTGGGTGTAGGGTTCCACAGGGTTTGGTATTTCGCCCTAGCTTGCGGAACGTTACAATGTTGACTCCTCAAATATATCCTTACAGACAAGCTAAGCAAGCATCAACTTGCTAAGCTAGCCAGGGGATGCGATCAAAGGCGCACGTACAACGTCGTGATCAGTGTCTCCCTGGTCTACTATCACCCTGTAAAAGATTGGTGGTGTCTACTATCGCAAAAACCAATCGTTATGTAGTAGTGTAGTGACCGCAACGTTTATCGCAGCAAGAGTAGCTGTGGGGTTCCATAGGGTTTGATCTTTGGTCCTCTCTTATTCATCCTTGATGCGTATGCGTTTCGTAAGTGGTATCACGCTTTCATACCTCAAATGATGTCCCCTTATGCTTAGCTGGGGGCTCTAGGGTGTACTGGATCTGCCAATAGCCCTTGACAAAACCGAGGCACTATGGTTTCACAATCTGCGACGAGTACCGTCTATATCTTAGATATATTATATGTGACGGTTTCGTAAGATCGTATTTTTCGTAATAGTCATACTCGTAAATATTTTCAAGTATATTGATAAATTAACACGATGAGTTATACTACAATCTTTAAACCTTATATTTGAACATTGTATTGTGAATCTTATGACTTTACATAACTTTAGCATAGCAAATCTTATTGGTTATCGATATTTCATAAAAGAGTTAAGTCGCAGATTGTATTAGGATTATCGCTTTCGACAACTGGTAGCAAAATTAAAAAGAAACTTCCAATACGCCGTAGGTAAATAGATAAAATAGTCAGCAAGTTTTGATACCTACTCATAATAAAAGCATATATCTAATCAAAAGTTCTGTTTTCTTTAGAAAGTTATTAAGTTCCGGGAATTACGTGCAATGTTTTATAATTTTAACCAAGGTTTTTATCGCAATTTGCAAGTGAATAAATAACATTTTTGTTTAACGTGTTGAGATCCATCCTAAAGAAGAGCCGTTAATATTATCCGCGTAAGGATGTCGTGAGGCATGAGCACGATTTATCTGATTACGACTAATCCCCCCTTGAAAAGAAACAGATGCTGACAACCAGCGCTTCCTTTGATCCTTCAAGAATTCGCAGCAGAGGTATGCCGATCGAGTTCCAACTCTTGTAAACATCGGTCATCGGCACACATTATTGTTATTTCGGTCACCATTTAACGCTTTAATGTCAAGTGAATTATGGCCTTTCTCTATAATAAATCATCTACGCTAGTTATTTAAGCATGTAGACAGTAGCTGACGTGATTGAAGAGGTGTGATAAGCAGTTAACATTACGAATAGTCCACTTGTGTAGGTAGAGATACTAAGAATATTACGAAGCACGGAAAGATTACTAATGATGTCCTTACTAAAAAAGGAATACGCCCTCGATTGATAATTTGATTAGTGGGTGAACATATGAACAAAATAACGAGAAATGTGACCTTTAGGGACACTTTTCTAACGTTAATGGTTCAGGGTCGCTGAGTCACGCTTGCGACACAGGGGGGAACACCCGGCACTCTTGGCATGCAACACCACGCAAACGCAAAATGCTATTGCCCGTACCTCATACATTGGGTAGGACGAACACTGTAGTATCCAATCATACAAAACAACACACTCAAGATGAGTGCGTTAGCAGAGATAGTCGTATCAAAAAGGTGATAATAGATTCTATAAATGAATAAGCACTCATAAATACTCTTCGTATCACTTCTTTAGAAGAAATTCTATGATTGTTTATTCAGTAAAACATGCACAAAATTACGCATTGGGTATTCTGCATAAAATTAACGTAAAAACGGTGCATGAAAGATACCGTACAAACGGCGATGATTACAGTCTTACTGCATTATAATGTAAGCAAAAACATGAGAAAAAAATTGCAAATGTTTAATAGATTCTTCAGTGATTAATTTTTAAAAAACTTTCTCAATAGGCTAGACAGTTTAACAAGCGTTGATATTACGGTCTTATAACAATAACTTATAATCTTGAAAGAAATGATTTCAGGAGTAGTTAAGTGAAGGGATTGACTAAGTTTGCGATTAATATGAGTGTTGGTGGAATTACACAATGATCATGGGACATTGTTGAGAACACGCCATGCTACAAACGCATTCGCACTCACATCCTCCACCGAGGTATGACCGTAGTTGTTCTACCAACGCTAGCATAGTTGGCGTGCGTGCCGCAAACCACGCTTTACGCCATCTGCAAAAGCAGTGCTCTTCAACAATCTTGGGCGTAAAAGGGCAGTGACTGTTGGATACAGAAATTCTACACAAAATGAAAACCAAAGCTATGATAATAACACAGAAGCTCAAATATGAACAATCATCACCGTTTTCTTACTCTGAAGAATATTATAGGAACTAATTTCGAGATTATATGATACTACATAATTAAATTCAATGAATGCAAACATAACTGAACAAGCTATAGTATTATTACTAAGGTGAGCAGTAGATTAAACAACATTGTTAGTTTTTTCAATGTTATTGACTTTAGCTTTGACATTCAAGGTGGTTAAAGACAATCTCCAAATCTTAAAGGACATTTATCACAAAATAATATTAAGAAACCCTAACTAATTTTGTGTTTTTGTTTATGTCTGAGGAGTAAAACCATAATATGGCTTGGATATATACAAAATTGGATCAGATTATGAAGAATTCTGTTGTTGATAATGTTCATTGTTGATGATTCAGAGCTAGATTTCTATTGACAAAAAACAAGAAATTTCATATTTAGACCTATTTATTATACCTATGGGTATCTTATAGTGTAGATATGGTGCGAAAGAACTGAAGATACTAAAAGGATAGGGTCAATTTTATGTTTGCAAGTGATGATAAAATCTACTAGGGTGTTGTACTTGGATAATGTTTATGTCATGTATGCAATACCTAAACTAAATGCCAACTAGGTATTTTATTGCAGTTAAAAAGTCATCAGTCAATCTCTAGATATCTATTTATCACATTAATATTATGTGAGGTTGTTAATGTTATCGCAACACAGAGGGGTCAAGACTTATAGTTTCATTACTTTTGTAAACTACTTGTTTGTCTATACTAATATTATAAAGAAGTAAAATTTGTAAGTTTGTATGCAGATTTCAAAAATTCTTGACTTCTCAGATAGAGAAGATGAGGTGTTATATCTTAGGATAGCTCATGATAAATGATTAGGGTGGATCTTCCAGTATATTTACAAATCAGACTCATCTAGTGTACTTTCCTTATTCTAAATTACGCCAAATGTTTGAAAATGTTAATTATTGGTCATTTGTTATGTTATTATACAGATAATTATGTTATTTCCTATTCCATAATTTATTATCATTTACATCATATTGTGGGGCAGGGTTTATAATATTACCTTCTAGCTATGACCATGAATTTGCTCATGTTACTGTGTATTCTATTGGGAATGTGACATCATAGTATATTCAATATATCCTCTACAACATTGGTTAATTTTGTTAATTTAAACTAAAACTTGTTGGTAAATCTTTCGTTTAAGTAGAGTGATCGAGTGAGTGAGTGAACTCATGATCACTCCTGGGTAAGAAAATCTTAATCCCAGACCTCATAAAAATTACTTTTTTTTTTCAAAAATATTAAACTTTTTGTGCAAACAGGAATTATATTCTGATGATATATTTTGTTTTGACTTACTTTATTATATGTGTAGATTAAATTATAGCAAACAGGGATATATTTTGGTTTTACCAAAATATATCCCTGTTTGCTATAATTTAATCTGCAATGACTTTCCGTAAAGTACATATCATTAAATTAATTTATGAAGAGGATGGCATTGAAGAGACATTTGAAAAGCAATTAAATTTGGGTATTGCATTGCTGTCAAGGATCTTTGTTACAGTTGAAGCCTGATTATTTACAGTATTTTGAGAAAAAGTATTATTTTATAATGAAATATTCATGGACTGTTTTGATGAATTTAATAAAAAGTACTAAATTATATTTTACAGTACTTATCAAGAGTCTTGGCACAGACAAAAAAAAAATTGCTATTTGCTGAATTAATTTTACATCAAACAGTTAATAAATCATGAAAAGCATTATCTGTTTAATATAAACAGATAATGCTTTACAATGTTTGCTCTACAGCAGTCACTTTACTATAACTATAGTGGCTGCTGAATAACATAGTAGACTTGCATGAATAGCTTAAGGTGGATGCTCCAAGGTGGTAAGATGCATGCGAAATTCAAATTTTCTTACATTTTTTGCAATTTGCTGGTCAGTACTAAGTTGTACGCTGATTAAAATATGATTCGCGGCCGTAACAAATTTGTATTTACAGAATTATAATCATTAGAATCAGTAATACAATTTGTTAAGTTAGTATAATCCTAGAATGTCAAGATTTCATGAAATAGTAATTCAATAGGATTACCTGAGGGGCAATTCTCGTAATTTTAAGACCGTTCACAGTCTGATCTCAGTCTCAATCTGTCAAAAAATACTTCTAATTTCCCTACATTTTGACAAGTTTTTGACATTTGTTTGTCGCTGAGATGAGACTGCGACTAGATTTTGAACGTTTTAAATTACGAGAATTGGCCTTCTGATCTAAGAGAGTTGTGTTGATGACTTTAATGATTATAATTCTGTAAATACATATTTGTTACGACCAACATACAACTTAGTACTGACCAGCAAATTGCAAAAAAAATAAGAAAATTTGAATTTCGCGTACTACCTTGGAGCATCCAACTTAACAGTGAATGGATAATGAGTTATGAGTGTTATGACCAACAGAATCTAGCAGGACTGGATCACTATAAAACATGAGAGACTTTAATTTTTACCGAATATTCAAATAATTGTCATTCTACAATCAAAATACATTACTGAAATAATTGATGATTACTAGATGTTCCAGCTTCTTAATTAATTAGAAGGGGAAAATAATATCAACATTCTTGTTGTTCTAGTAGAAATTAATAGGATACGCATGATACTAGACTTTTTCTAACTAAATTAACAAGATTTATGTACAATTATCGAGTAACGAAGAATAACAACAATTTTTTATCTGACTACAATAAAACTGTCAGCTCCTGCTGCACCTTTAAGTAAAAGAAACGTCTTGAAACGTTTGTTTTTTTATGTTGTAGTCCTCAATTACGTTTAAACAATAGATTATTGCAATAATTTACATTTTTTTTTAAAGATTTGGATATTGTTTACCAATAAATTTATTTTCGAAACAAGCACTTAGCTTGTAAACCACTGTGAGTAACTTTAACACAGAAGTTTTACGAGAAGATATATACATTGCAATATTTACCATCATCATTTTCTTGAATTTTGTCAGTTGTAGCGGTGTTTCCTGTTTGTGTCATGCCCTTAGACAATTCGTCCATCTTGCCGTACACTGGTTCGTTACATCAATCATTAAAATCACAACACAAATTACAATAAACTAAAGGGACACATATTGTACTATAACTCACTACGTAAAAAACTCAGTCTTTTTTGAAAATAATTAGTTTTATCCATTTCAAACACATTTCTTAAACTCAGTTGCAATATCTACGAACCAAATTGAAGTCCGTCAGACAAACCATAAACAAGACAGATGTAAAAAAGCTTGCAAGCACCCTGATGATGAATTTGGTTTATGGCACGTTGTCTGTCATGGAATTAGTAGGTACTATACCTATGATCTGCAGTTGTATTTAAACTTTTTACGACGACTTCGACTAAATAATTAGTAATTTACTTATATTTTACATGTACATTCGCACGTTTTTTTTTAAATGACCTTTTCATATGGCTCTAAAATATGTTTTCATATAAAGCTATCCTTCTATTTTCGAAATTATGCTTGGTGAATTTCTGTTGGCAGTTGGCACAAAAATAGGAACGGAACGGGTGGCTATGAGAGGGGGTAACGTCATTTATGTATTTAGCTTCTAACAATATTTTTGATATCTAATCTGTGATTCAATTTAAGTCTTTGTCGCAAGAATAGATAGTTTTGATAAGATAATTAATGTTATAATTGTATTTGCATAATGATAAAACAAAACAATGGCCTGAGACTGTAGCAAATGTGAATCTTAGATTGTTGTTTTTTACGTGACGTTGGTTTATTTTCTGGTAGCAGTTACAGAATGGATCATTTTGGCCTCTCACACATTTTGCTCGAGCCAGATAAATATAATCCAGATACTTTGGACTTGCTAGTCGACGAAGAAGCAAGAGAGTATTGGCTTAATACTTGTGAAAAACTGTCTGAAAAATATGTAAATTTTGCTCTTTTGAATAATGAAGACCCTACAGTAGAAATACGCGCACTTAAATTTAAAACTTGTTACGTAGAAGCACTGAAAGAAATCCGAATTAATCCTGTGTAAGTATTACAATTATATTCAAATCGGTTTCATGTTGAGGTAATCATTAAAATGATTATATTTCATCTAATCAAATTGTCTGCTTCTGTTGTTCCTTATTTCTGTGTATAATTGTTTTAAAATTATTTTATCTAAAGTAAGATTAATGGTTAAGCTACCTACTACTATGCTATCTACTACTTAAAATCTTTTTATTGGTCATCAAAATAAGTACAACACTATTATTAAATGCTAATTATAACTTTTTAATTTTAGTGCTCATGGGCAGTTGACCATACGATTACTCCTTGACATCAACGAAACATGCCTTCGTTCCCAGGGTTTCTTTGATTTATGGAAACAACAGAAGAAATTTGAAAATGAAGGAGCGTTGTCAACATTGGGTTCACGGTTGGCAGAGATTGATGCACTGCCAGATGAACGACAGAGGTGGATAGAACTAAGCAGAGGAGTATTAGCTGGTAACTCCATAAAATATTTACAAAAACAGAATATACCAATACTGTACAACAAATAAGTCCATATAGACTACATAATTTATGATTGCACTAGCTGTGCCCCGCGGTTTCACCCGCGTAAGTTTCGATCCCGTGGGTATATTGGGATAAAAAGTATCCTATATGTTAATCCTCGTTATAAACCATCTGTGTGCCAAACTTCATCCAATTCTGTTCAGTAGTTTTTGCTTGAAAGAGTAACAAACAAACATCCATACAAACTTTCACATTTATAATATTATTATAGGAAGTAGGATGTCAATATTTTGTTTAACCATGAGGTTGCCCTAATGTGGTATGGTAAGTAGAGTTACAGCTAGTGCCAAAGCACTACCCAATGCAACTTTTGGCATGTTACTATACTAGTCATTACAATAAATAGCTATATACTATAGGGTATAGTATGTAGTGTACTAGTTGCCAGCCAAATATTTATGAACCTACATCTTTTGTAATAATAGATAAACTTGAATACTTACAAAATACTGAGTAATTATAATATGAATAGCTGACAAGGGCTGGCATCTTAATTAATTCATTAAGTTGATTTTTAGGCAACATGTTTGATTGGGGCGCCCAGGCAGTAACCAGTATTCTAGAATGTGGACTCTATGAAGCACTAGAAAAAATTCAGAAGAGGCCATGGCTATATGATGGCTTAGATAAATGGCTTGATAAACTGGAGGTGAGAGACCTGAGTACTGATTATAATTTTGTTTGAAGCATGTGATAATAAAAGAAAGCATAACATTGTTTAAAAAATGTACCTCATTGTTCCAGAAAACTGTTCACCATTGTGCTGCCGTGTTTGTTGACAATAGTGGAGTTGATATAGTTCTTGGTATTTTGCCATTTGTGAGAGCATTATTACTGAGAGGCACTGGAGTCATATTATGTGCCAATGAATGGCCAGCACTTAACGATGTTACCAATGTTGAATTAGAAGAGATTTTACAGGGAGCTTCCCAAATTTGTCCTGTTATTTCAGCAGCCCTCTCCACTGGAGATTTAATAGTAAGATCAAGTGGACAAAGAGGCCCATGTTTGGACCTTAGGACAATTAGTGTAGGTAAGTTGCTGAAATTGAGAACCATTGCGGTAATTAAAAGAACATTGATAACATAATATTATTTGCAGGATTATGCACTGAAATGAAGACTCGCGGAGTGGACTTGATCATATTAGAAGGAATGGGCAGAGCCCTACATACAAACTTAAATGCTCGTCTTGCTGTGGATTCATTGAAAATAGCTGTTGTCAAGAATGCATGGTTAGCACAGAGACTTGGTGGGCCACTTTTTTCTGTCATTTTTATTTATGAAGAAAAACAGACCAAAAAATAAAAGATCAATAAGTCAAGTTTATGAGAAATACCTGATTATGTGACTGTCCCCAGTATTCATTTAGGATTTGTAAGCCATTGATCTTTTGACACCATTTCTATGTAGTAATATCTCTGTAATTGTGCATTCATATTTTAGAATGCCCAGTCTTCTTTTGTTGATGTTCTTATAGTGATTTTCGGAATATATTGAGTGTTATCCTGAATAAGGACTTTTATTTTCTTAATAATATGTGTAACACTCGAAAGACCAGTAACATGCAATTTTATATTTTCAAGTACTTACATACCTGGGAGTAAAGACATTCCAAACCAAAAAATGTGAACTTGTATCGTTTATTCAAATAAAAAATGACCCAGTTCATACATCTATACACTAAAAGGAAGGGTCATGTAACTTTTCAACAATTCATTAAAAGTAGATGAATGCAAGAAAAGTTATCAATATCATGTGAGAATTCACTGTACAAGTTACAGAATCGTACAACATATCATATAAAAAAAGTGTTACCTAAACGCTAAGAAATAATAATCTTTGATGAACTATAACTCTTCCACCTTTACTACGATGACATGCCCCTTAAAATGAACAATTCAGTGATTCAATTTCATAACGTCAACAATACAAGGGTAGGACTTCATCTTACATTTTAATGATGCTGTTCCTGATGTTGCTTAGGATCTATTCAGCCAAGCAATAACTTTGAACAACAAGTAGGCTATGCCAAAAGCATACGCAATCTTTTCTTTCTGCTGTCGCTGCAGTTGGTCGGCCTCTATTGACATTACACGACGATTCAATTTGACAATCTGACGCCGCAGGTGTACCAACTCTTCAGAAGTAGACAGACCTTCACCACTTCCCATAGGTGGGGTTGGGTCTCTGAAAAAAATTAGGTTTCATTGATGTGGATTATTCTCATTGTAAATGGTTAAATGATAATGATAAATGATTTTATTTTTGTAAGTAGGTTTGTACAAACACTTTTACACGTCAATCATATTTTAAACTAGATGAGGTCGGCGTTTCCTATCTGACTAGTCTTTTTTTTTGGTTGTAGTGGCATTAATGGCCTCTTACCACTGGTCAGCAAAGGTTCCGCAAAAGCAAAGGCAAGCAAAGGTTCGAGGCACTGCTTCCTTTGGCTGCTGGATCAGTGGAAAAACGCCAAACAACACTGGGTCTACCCTGATCCGTGCAAAAATTAAGTCTAACTCCTTATAATTTTGCATAGCACATTCTTACTTTTTTCATAAGTTGCAGTTGACTTATTAGGTGTTTGGATAAAAACTAATTGTATAATAGTTTTTCGCAGTGCAGGGAAGGCCCAAGGATAGAATAGATGAAGATATTGTTTGCGTGGTAGAAGAGTAAAGGTTGTAGCAAGAAACCAAACTTGAATTGAATAACAATAACAATGTTTTCATACCTCAATACCAAACGTGATTCAGTCATAGTAGATTCATTGAAGTTATCAGGACGGGGTGTGGTTGAGCGAGCACCATCTCCTTGAGAACGATAATTTCTTGAATTCTTCGGGGGAGAGTTGTTTGGCATTCTTTGTGGAAAATCATCAGCAGATGGGAAGTAGTGCTGATCAAGTGTGATCACACGAGGAGGTGTGCTGACCCGAATCATCCCAGGATCTGTTGGCAGCACTGCATTGTCCAGCTGGATTTCGCGAGGTGTTGCTTTTGTACCTAAAATAGTTTAATTTAAGCATAAACTACAGGCACACTGTTGAACCATGAAGGTTTTAATGTAATGTTCTAGAAGTATCTAATCATCTTATGTTGTTGTTGCCTAGCTACGGTTGTGTTAAGTCATCTTATATCTACCAGTCATCTTATAACTACTTTTATTAAAACCACTGTGTTACAATGATACAATTGTTTCATTGAAAGCAAGCTCAGCCAACAGGTTATGGGCCCAGACGTGATCTGGTGTAATATCTGAGCAAAATAAAAGGAGTATCTCAGTTTCGAATATGGAACAAGCTGTTGCAAAAAGTGTTGAGAGATTGGCAGGCCAAGCCAATTATGGTACGTGGGCTTTTGCCATGGAAATGTTCCTGATCGACCTTGATCTATGGGAGTGTGTGAATGATGATTTTGTGGCAGACTCTGCGGAGGCTAAAAGAAAGGATGCCAAAGCACGGAGTAAGATCTGCCTCATGTGCAAGGAAAATATTTATCCTATGATCATGCATCTCAAGACAGCTAGGGATACTTGGCAAGCGTTGCAAAAATCATATGCTGACGGCGGGTTACTGCGACGGCTGTATCTGTTGCGGAAATTATTCAACGCCAAATTGACAATGTTTTCGTCAATGGAGGAATATCTCAATGACATCCTGTCAACCAACCAGTCATTACTTAGCATAAAGGCAGGTCTGGATGATGAATTTCTTGGGATCATTATGTTGGCCGGTTTAACTGATGCATACAATCCTCTGGTGATGACATTGGAGCATTCAAGCATGAAGATTACAACAGAGTGTGTGCAGGCAGCGTTGCTCAAAGAAAGCTTGAGGAAAAGCAGCTCAATGAACACGGTAGTAGATGACACGGCAACGGCACTGATGTCAAACTCCAAAAAGGGAGTTATATGCCATTTGTGTAAGAAGAAAGGGCATTATAAATGGCAGTGTCAACGTCGTAAATCAGGAAACAAGTCTGAAGACAACAAAGGCAGTAAAGAGACCTCGGGTCTAATGGCCGCTCTATCTATGACGGTTGGTGAGGGCCATTGGGTCGTAGATTCCGGAGCTACATCACACATGACGTCTGACGTGCATATTCTAGAAGATAGACAGTCCACTTTTTGTAAGCTAGTGACGACCGCGAATAATACTAAAATTGTATCTAGTGAACAAGGGGATGTGTATGTCATGGGGCGCTCTGTGAGGTTCGAAGATGTACTTATGCTTCCAGGTTTGACGACAAACTTGCTGTCGGTTAGCAAAATGTGTGCTAAGGGTTGCACTGTTGTTTTTGATGAGACTTGTTGTAAGGTTTACCAAAAGGATTACAAGGTAAAAGTAATCGGAAAGCCAGTATTGACAGCACCACTGAAACAAGGGTTATATGTTTTAGGTAAAGAAGCAGCAATGGTTCTGACGTGTCCTCCAGAAGAATCTTCTCGTGCTAGTTTTGACTTGTGGCACAGAAGACTAGGTCACCTGAGTGGAGCTCTGATGGTGAAGTTAAAAAGTTTGGCAGATGGGCTGACTTTTAAAGAGGTGAGCACGGAACCTTGTGAAGGTTGCTGTAAAGGGAAGGAGTGCGTCAAAATGTTTCCAAAAGGTAAAAGTAAGAGAGCAAAAGACTTTCTTGAACTCGTGCATTCGGATTTAGCTGGCCCTATGGAAGTAGAGTCCTGGGGAGGTAACAGGTACTACCTGATTTTTGTGGATGACTTCAGCCGAAAAACATTTGGCTATTTGTTGAAATCCAAGACCGAAGTTTTCGCTAAATTCATGGAATTCAAGGCACTAGTTGAAAATCAGACGGGAAAGAAAATAAAGAAATTTCGTAGCGATAATGGCACAGAATTTACCAATACAGTATTTCAGAGTTTCCTGAAGAAACAGGGGATCCAACACCAGAGATCAGTACCTTACACTCCTCAACAGAATGGAGTGGCGGAAAGAACAATCCGCACAATAACTGAGAAGGCTAGATGTATGGTGCATGAGGCTGGTTTGGACAAGAGATTCTGGGGCGAAGCTGTTGGTTGTGCCGTGTACCTGAAGAACCGATCTCCAACAATGGCCCTTAAGGATAAAGTTCCAGAGGAGGTTTTTACAGGAGAGAGAGTCGATCTATCGAATCTGAAAATATTCGGATGTAGAGCTCAGGTTCTGGTAAAGGATCATAGTCGCAAGAAGTTTGATCCTAAAACGATTCAAATGATAATGACTGGGTATTCGACCAATTCGAAGGCGTACCGATTTATAAATTTGAAGGATGATCCAACGAGGATTGTCATCGCTCGAGATGCTACTTTTATGGAAAATGTTCCCATGGTTTTTAAAGAAAAACAAGAAGCTGCTGTTCCTGTTTCTAATAAAGATGCTGTGGTCATAGATTTACAGTATGACATTCCAGGAGTTAGTTGTTCCACTACTCAACCAGAGGTGCCAAGTATTGCTGGTCCTGTTGCAGTGGGGGTTCCGGTGGCTAGTTCGAATGAAGAAGAATCTGGAAGTGCATCTAGTACAGCGAGGGCTAGTTCACTGACGAGATCGGATTCTGGAGAAAATTTTTATGACTCTATTGACGTTGAGAATTTGCCAAGTTCAGATTCTGTCGACTTAGAGCGTCCTGTGGCAGAAGACTTGCAAAGTTCGAGACGGTACCCTGCTCGAAATAGGGTTCCGAAGCGGGAAAAAGACATGGTGTATAATTTCCATGTGTCAGAGGGTCCTGATCCTATTTCTGTTAAGGATGCTATGGAACGTTCTGACAAGAAGTTTTGGTTGGAAGCGATGAAGGACGAGTTCAATTCCTTGAAGGTGAATAAAACCTGGGAATTAGTTGATCGACCGTTAGACGCTAATGTTATTAAAACAAAATGGGTCTTCAAGTTAAAGATTGGAGCGGATGGCAGCACCCATCGCCATAAGGCCAGGCTGGTTGCTAAGGGTTATTCGCAAAAACCTGGTGAAGACTATTTTGAAACATATGCACCGGTAGTCAAAATGTCGTCGATTCGTCTTCTACTAGCACTGGCAGTTGAGAAGAACCTGAGCGTTCATCATGTTGACGTTACCACCGCTTTTCTAAATGGAGATCTGCGTGAAGAAATTTATATGGAACAACCGCAATCTTTTGTTCAAGAGGGGAGTGAAGGCAAGGTTTGCAAATTAAAGAAAGCCCTATATGGCTTGAAACAAGCTGCCAGGTGCTGGAATCAAAAAATTCATGACCATATTATGATAAAGATGGGTTTTTCTAGGTCCAAATATGACCAGTGTGTTTACACAAAAATTCACAATGAAATTTTCACTGTAATAGCTCTGTACGTGGATGATTTTTATATATTTACAAATAGAGCTGTAGAAGCCAGGATGGTGAAACTTCAGATTGCCAGATCCTTCAAAATAAAGGATTTGGGTGAGGCAAGAGAATGTCTTGGAGTCCGGATTGAGCGGAAGAGTGCTAGTGAAATCCACTTATCTCAAAAGAATTACATTTCAAAAATCTTAGAGAAATATGGAATGTCGGACTGCAAACAAGTTAGTACGCCAGTTGAAGTGAACCTTCGCCTGAAATCTGGTGAAAAGAACGATAATACTCGATATCAGGAAATTATCGGTTCACTAATATACCTGGCATGTTGTACAAGACCTGATATATCGTATGCAGTTACGATGCTGAGTCAATTTAATAACTGCAACGATTCTACTCACATGGCGGCACTGAAACGTGTGCTTAGGTATTTAAAGGGGACAGCGGATCTATCGCTCTGTTACAAAAAATGTAATAAGCCTTTAGTTGCCTATGCAGATGCAGATTGGGGAAATGGGCCTGATGGGAAATCTTTCTCTGGTTATTCCCTTATTTTCGGTGGTGCTGCGGTGTCTTGGCAGTCCTCGAAACAGCGTTGTGTTTCGTTAAGTACTGCTGAAGCTGAGTACATCGCAATCTGTGAGGCCGCTAAGGAAGTGATATCAGTTAACGGATTATATTCTGAACTGACTGGCTATAACACTACTGTTACTATTTTTAGTGATAGCCAAAGTGCCAGTAAGCTAGTTTATTCTCCTGCTATTGGAAAACGTTCCAAACATATAAATATAAGATATGATTTCATTAGAGACCTAGCAGAGCAAAGGGTTATTTGTGTTGAATATTGTGAGACTACCCTTATGCCTGCTGATATGATGACTAAGGGAGTTGGTAAGCAGAAACATGTGTTCTGCACACAACATAGTGGATTAAGTGGGGGTGTTGAACCATGAAGGTTTTAATGTAATGTTCTAGAAGTATCTAATCATCTTATGTTGTTGTTGCCTAGCTACGGTTGTGTTAAGTCATCTTATATCTACCAGTCATCTTATAACTACTTTTATTAAAACCACTGTGTTACAATGATACAATTGTTTCATTGAAAGCAAGCTCAGCCAACACACACAAACTAAAATCTAACCATTTTTTAAATAAAAAATGTGTTAGTGCCTAAAAGTGTAAGAGGATGTTTCCTGACATTTGTTGCTTATAGGGCAGGCATACACAATTCAACAGTCAACTTCAGATTAGACCGGTCATACACGAGTTTTGTAAAAGTCTTGTAAGTAATTTGTAGAGAAGATGAACCTTTTATCGTAAAAACAAGTCAATGGTCATCATGAATCAAAATATTGGAACAAGACGTCAAATTGACCTAATTTATATACAAGGCTAGACTAATAATTAGCCACAACAATGACAATATGTTTAAGAATAAGAATAAGAAATTTTATTTGCGCAAACATGTGTACACATACAAAATTAAAATAATAGATGCATGCAAGGTCGTCGTTGCATTTATGAAAATACAATTTTCAAGCAAACTACAATTATACTATATGTATAGTATACTATATATATATATATTATACTATATACCTACTATTATAGGTACATATTAAATAAAAAGTATTTTTTCAATACAATTGAAAAATGATGATTAGAGAAAGTGATCATTGTATAATTTCAATGTTAGTTTTGGATAAGATAATCTATAATCTATCATGTTAGGAGGTATTAACTTTATCAGTGTTTTCTGTTACAATATTCATAGGCACCTGTACTAGAATAAAGAGATGAAATTAAGCCTTATTGTAAAGTTTTGAGTACAAAATATATAAACTAATATTATAAAGAGAAAAGATTTGATTTTTTGTTTGTTGTTTGTTATGCATTCACGCTAAAACAGGTGAACAGATTTGCATGAAACTTAGCACATGGGTAGTCCCTGAACTGGATTAGAAGGATAGGATACTTATTATCCTGATATTCCCTCGGGATCGTGACTTATGTGCGTGAAACTGCAGAGTGCAACTAGACTGCTAGTTATTTTATTAAATCCCTTTATTACAAAAGTACCCTACCCTACAATAGCAATAAATCGAAAAATATTTCACCTACCATGTAATCTTTTCATAACCATACAGTTGACTGGCAGAGAGTGCCTTATGTGCTTATGGCATAAAGTTAAATGATATAAAGTGCCCTTACCAACATGTTGATCTTGCCCCATCACAAGTATTCTCTCAGGTACTTTCATGTCAAACTTTTCATTAGCATAGTCCCAGCCAGAGAGCACTCCATTGGGAGCACTGTCTTCATCCACTATGTCACCAGTAGCCTGGAAATAATAAGGTCATCACATGGTAAATACTTCTAGTCTCATAATTTACGGGGCTTTCCTCTTATTTAGACATCTAATTAGCAGAGTTTATTTCAGCTATCAAAGATATACTTACCTTGCCATTCTTTATTTTCTATCGTTTTCTATTTATCATTAGATATAAATAGAAAACAATATAAAAATAAAGAACTGCATATTGTTTTCCATTTATATCTAATGCTTAGCATATTTTACCATGTCATAGGTATATATATATATATAATATGTTAGGGTCATTTACCAGAATTAGACATTGGTAGATTCATTTTTAGAAAGGCTTAATTTATTTCATTACCTTGATCCTTTGCGGAACAGTCATGTGGTGGCTGATGAGCCGCGAATAGGCTTCGTCCGATGTGTACTGCATTGTGGCGGTATAAGCCTAATAGGGAAAACAATACACGTAGATAAATAGGTACGACGAAGCGTTTCATAAACTTGATCAGAACTAGACCATAGCTTGAACTGTACACCAAAATCCATGAACCAACAGAACCCACTCAAAGGGGCAAAAATGATCTATTCGCTAACAAAAACAATTATTACATTTTAATGCAAGTGCAATAAACTTTTTATCAGTAAGATTCATAGTAACGCAATCGCATAAATTTTTACCGAATTGTAAGTGAAATCTGATGCATGTTTTGGATAGCAAAATACAGAGATATAATGGTAACTGTACAGCTGACATACTTACTGTTTTTTATTTTATTTCCAACAGTTTATTCCATCTGGGTACCGTATGTAAAGAAAGAAAATATTAAGACAATCGAAATTTATTACAATAGTCGATTTGACAACTTTGACATAAGCTAAGCAGACCACAGATGACAGAGAATTTTATGATTAGGTATAGATCACTGACCTATATTTAAACGTAAGTATAATAGAGGTCAGTGGTATAGACACAAAATACTCTGTGACTCCTACTAGCCTACTTCTCATGACTGCATGGAGTCTGCCGCTGAGCGAGCGCAGGCGCATTCCCCTGCGGGTTATGCTCGCACAGCGGAATTGAGGAATGCAATTTCGAATCAACATTGGAAACTCGCTTGCTTGTGCCTTGATCACACATAAGTACAACATGGAGTGCTCTTGGCCGAGTGCTCGACTGAGTAAAAGAACGAGACAGTCACTCGGACTCTGCACCCTAGTTGCGTAACACACTTTGCATCACAATCTGATTCATGTTGATGGATATTGCTAATCCATTTCTTCATATTTTCGAAAAAATTGTCTCCCTAATAACGTAAATAAAGCAATGAATGTTGTTGAACTGTCAAAATGAAATGCATTACCACTGTTAGTGTGTTACGCGATTACCACGCTGTTCTGAGACCGGGTGCCTATCCCCACGCTTCCTCACACTGACTCGTTTGCCCACTCGGCAGGTATTCCCTTGACCACACGTACCGATACTAGGCGGACTAAGCCAAGAGAGTTGGGTCGACGAGTAGATGTTTACACGTATTTTTTAACTTGGCACCGAGTCAGTCAGCCAGTTCAGTTTCGACGCTGCAGACTAGCGAGACAATGGATCGCCAAAAGATAACTTAAAATTGTACGAAAATGCTCATTCCGCTGCTCATAGCACACGAATTAACGATAATGTTGCAGGAAAAGGAAAATTATATTTGGAAGAAACCATGGATTTTGAGGATACCTGATTTTCCTGAGAATGGATGTACAACATTTCAACACATTGCAGAGAGTGGCGTAACAATAGGGTGGCAGGAGTGGCAAAATGCCACGGGCCTCTAGCCGGAGGGGGCCCCCGGCCCGAGAGGGCCATGATCACAGGAGGATCCTAACATTCCTACCTAAGTATAGAAATGCAATTTTATTTCGACCACTAGAACAAAGAAGCAGTCAGGTATTACATTTTGTAGGGGAAATTACGAAATCTACGCGGACGAACTCGCGAGCGAAGTGCCAGTAAAAAAAAAATATAACGTAGGTTGAGCTTCTTTACATTGAGGGAGGGCCCTACCAATCCCATGAATTTGCCAAGAGTCCCAAAGGGTATAGTTACGCCACTGGCAGAGTGGCTACGCATCGAGTAATTGATCCATGAATATCTGTCGTCAAGATGACGGCAAATATATGTCATCATTTTTGGAAGACATATACTAGGGTATTAGTGTTCTGTGACATATACAAATGGCAGCACAAATATGTGACATCGAACGAACACCAAAACTATATCTGACGAGACATGCGACAATGGGATAGGACGCTGCATCGGCTTTAAAAGATTTTTACCTCTTAGAGTGTAATAATATTGGACAATTCCTGCTTAATAAATTTCTGCGTGCTCAGTTAAATTCAAAGAATGTGAAACCTCGTTAGAATAAACAATATCTGGGGGCTTACCACCAGCTCTTATAGTTGGGCAGAAGTTGAACGGCACTACTTTTTTATTCTAAGACTAAGAACAAAAAAGCAGTGCAGTTCCACTGCTAACAGAATCTAAAGTGTATGACAAACCCGCGGTCAATCGAAGCCCTAAAAGAAAATATTCAAAGAGAAATGGCTAACATCACAGAACTGACTTGCTGTGTAGTCATCGATAGTTTTAGACGTCGCTTACAGGAGTGCCGTGGGCGTGATCGCAACTTCGCAACGGATTACATTTGGATGATTTTATTTAAAAAAAATACTTCCCTTTTTTAAAAAAATTAATGCGAAGATAATTCTATTGTTATTATTATTATATATATTGTTTTTATTTATTAATTATTTAGATGTCTAAGGACATAGGGGCTATCCTGTATAACATCCCACTCCAAGCATAAATATCTGACAACAAGTACAAATGTCAATAATTCGTTGAAATGTTAGGCTAAGCACGCACTTCGAATTTTAATCGTTGTGGAATAGAATCGCCAATCTGTGAATAATACCAATATTCTAGTCCGCGCACTGCGTCAAAAAAAACGCTTGAGAATTCGCTTGAAAAATTATTTGCGATTGCGATTTTCTTACGCATGAACATGCGATTCAGGTTTGGAATAATATTTTGGGGCAATTGCAGCGAAAGGGAAAGCATTTTTAAATGTCAAAAGCGTTGTCTTAGAGCCATGTTTGGTCTCAAAGTTACGGATAGTTGTGTCCCTGTCTTTAAAACAAATAAATTGTTAACGTTTCCATGTCTGTATATTTTAGAATTAGCTATATTTGTCAAAACCAATAAACATTTATTTCCATCTTTAAATAACGTCAGGAAAAGAAATAACATTATGAGATCCCAGTATAAAAGTCTATTGTGACAGGTGCATATAATACAGCACTGTTAAAAAAGGGTGTGATTTGTATGGCACCCACTATTTATAATAAAATACCCCATAGTATAAGAGAACAACCGTTACATAAATTTAAAAAGTACCTTACAAAATTACTTGTAGATAAATGTTATTATTCATTAACCGATTTTATAGCAGATAAATTACCTACTTAATTGAATTTATTCTCAATTTATTAAATATAATATAATTGTGACATTCTTTTTCTTTTTTTTTTATATAATTGTGACATTGAGATTGCTCTAAATTTAATAATATGTAATAATAAGTGTATGTAATTGTGGAATTGTGTATGAAATAATCGTGTGTATAATAATAATTGTAATAATATTTTAAATTTATAATTAATGTATTTTGACATTTTAACTTAGATTTCTTAAATTAATTTTGCATACCGTTTAGGCGGTGAGACATGTCTGTAGCACTTTGAAACACTATGACCATCTTTGTATTTTATACCATGTTTCTGGCAAATAAATATTCTTATTCTTATTCTTATTCAAAAAAATCGCGTCGCAGCTTGCGCGCTTATGCACAACCTCATTTTTTTTTTGATAGTGGAATAATTAATACTTTATGAAAATATGAAAAATAACGTAATTTGTTTATAGCTCACAAACGCTGCAAGCTACGGCCGCTCTCCAATTGTCAAGCTCTTTAGGCAAGCATTCATATAACGAAATTACACAGAAAATCTAACTTATCCGAGTCCGGATGCTCCAACTTTTGAGGTCACGCGTGCATTCTCTCAGTAAAATTTATTTACATTTTAATTTTTTTTACAAGTTTTTGACACTGTGATAGATAGAATGCATTGATTGACAAGTATCATAAACGTCAATGCTGCGTAATCTGCGTATTAATATAATATAATAATATAATATAATTCATTTATTCATCAAGTAACAAGGACTCATTAATACACAGAAATTAAAATATTAAAATTAAAACATAGCACAAATCTTACACTAGAACACACTGAATACATTATACATTACCTACATTACACACAAAACACAAAAACAATAACCACACAACATTTTCACACTGACAGCCGACGACTGTATTTCGCATGAATGTTTCTTCTTTCATAATTTGATATTT
This sequence comes from Apamea sordens, assembly GCA_945859715.1. Taxonomy (NCBI): domain Eukaryota; kingdom Metazoa; phylum Arthropoda; class Insecta; order Lepidoptera; family Noctuidae; genus Apamea; species Apamea sordens. The sequence goes on from OX243987.1 coordinate 13,137,636, forward strand.
TGTGATCATGGATTGAACATGCCGCATTGATCGTGTAATGTCCTCCATATGTTAATTTTATCCAAATCGTTTTCGTAAGAACTAATTTACACATTGGCTATTGGTTATTTTATAAAATGACAGTGCGTTAGCCAATTGTAGAGGACCAGAATGTGATAAAATATTTTTTGTGGGTATTACTATCAAACTGTCAACTAAAAATATTTTAATTATCTGTGAAACACCGTGTCCAGCTGTCATTGGTGAATTGGTGGTTGTGTTGTCTCGCTGGTCTCGCTATGACGAGTTTCAATATCCGAAATCTATGAAGTTTTCGTGTTAATTCTCTAATTTAACTTGAAAAGTATGACCACATGTAAAGTGTTGTGTAAATGTGGCAATTGTAGATAACTTAATTAAGAATTCTTCAATTAGTTGTATAAGCCAGAACCTGACCACGATGAGAGCCACCGGCTTTAGAATTTCCTTAGTTATTTTGGCTTACGTCTTAGTTCATTTAGTTTCTAGTGATGATACTGCGAAACCTTATGAAAAAAAGTTGAAATCTGTAACATCGTTTGTAAGCGCAAAATGGGAAGCTACTCCAATAGTGTTAGAACTCGCCGAATATCTTGCAGGCGAAAGTACCGATTTATTCTGGTCCTTCTTTGATGGTATAAATTCATTGAAATCTAGTCTTGACACTCTGGGTAAGTTATTATTCAATAGCATAAATATTTTATAAATTAAACATGTGTTCATTTGAAGTTAAGATTAGAGTGGTTGCCTTTGGTTTTTTTTGTTGACTCTGAAATGGGCCTGACGTGATAATTTAACGCAATGTTCTATCTCAAAGTAACAGTATGTAAAGCTGAAGTCATAAAAAGTGATATACAATACTGAGTTTCTGTCTTATTTGTCATATATAGTAATTGGTTATACAGTTTCCTTCAGAGCAGCATTTCATTGTTTTTCTGTATACCCTTAGGAGTACCGACTGACCATACTATTAGGGTTTTCCATACGGAAGACAAAGATTTTTTATTTTTGGTTTTCTCGAGTTGTTTTCTGTGTAACCAATAGTAGAAAAACTATATCCCTGGCTTTACTTTCTTCTTTATGGAAAATAAATTCGCCTTTCTTAACATGTTTGCAAGACTGATCTTTTGAAAACTGCTTGTGGTGTACATTAATTGTTTGTCTTTAAAAAAACTGTCTTTTTAAAAATATACATAGTATAAAACAATTTAAGTTAGTTATTAATCTATAAATAGTATAAGACAAAATGGCTTTTCATTTCATTCTGTATACCCCTAAGTTCTTCTAAACTACATAATGGATTTTGATGCGGTTTTTAGCCAGAAAACATGCAATAAATTCTTAAATAAAGGTTAAAAACTGCATCAAAATCCATTGTGCAGTTTAGAAGAACAAAGGGGTATGTGCATAGTACATTCATATTTATAGTTAAGTTATATTTAAATTACTTATTAGTTAATAAGCCAGATTATTATATGAGTAAATTTTCATCAATTGTCATACTTTATTCACATTACAAAATCAAAATCAAAAGTTATTTATTCAAATTAGGCTGAGAATCAGCACTTTTCGAACGTCAAAATTACAAAAGACAGTCCCCCAAAAACGCCCGCCCTTCACCACTTCCTAGTGCTATCGCTGGGAAGAAGAAGTAGCGCAACAAACTTCCCAGCAGCACAGCTGTCTGTTCAGTTAGAATATAGTTGCATGTATACAATACTAGGAACATATGTTCAGTAATTAACATTACAAGAAACTTAAATTTTTTGCCATAAAATATGTCAGCTACCCATGCCAATATACCAACAAATATAATAAAAACTATACATACTCAAGCTGAAAAATAATTAATTAAAATGGAAATAAAAACTTACTACCTAAATAAAAGCCTCCAGGCATAAAGGGTGTGACAGCTTACATATTTATGCATAGGTGTACACACGGCTACACGTCAAGCTATACAAAACCAGTTTGTCTTGGCCTCACTTTGTATAGAAAAAAAGAATAACAGATATTTATATTATAGCACAGAAATCTTGAACATTGTTGCATTAGTAACTGGAGATTTAATAACTTTTTCAATATTTTTATAACTGTTGAAATCCAAAGTATTAACTTCACACTGAAGACCATTCATAATTTCATTTTATATTGCAAAACCTTTGCTTACCATTTTTTTAAATGTTTTAGTCAATAATTATTTTGTCTTTTTTGACAGCACATTTTTTGTTCCGTCTGATCATCAGTTTGTAATAATAACATAACAAATACTTTTCAGAGACTGACAAACAAGTTTATGATGCATGCATCGGTGTTGCCAGTACACTGCTGGCACCAGCACAGCTGCGAATGGCCAAACTTGCTCTCTCAATGCATCTCACGTCTCCTACAGTTCGCATGTTTGATCAGATTGCAACACAAAGTGGGGCTAAAGAAGTCACATGCGACACATTTGTGTCAATAGCTTCAAGGAAAATATGTGATAATGATGCTTTAAGAGATATTCTTAAATCTTATAATCAATATGATGTGGCAAGTATTGTTTTCTATTCAAATCCTATTACTTATTTTCTTCCAAAATAATATTTTTTGGTTTCTCTTAATCTCATTACCATTAGGCTGTTTGTCCACCGCCACGTCAACGACCACGGCGCCGAAGTAGCGATATATATTTACTATGGCCGCCTGTCCACCGCACGTCCGCGTCTGTCAGCGATATGTCACGTTTATTTCGAATAACCTCGTTTCTTGTTGACGTCCTTTTGTCGGTGGCGGTGGACAAACGCTGTAACTCTGTAAGTGTAGTACAGACTTACAGCGTTTGTTAACCAAATATACATAAAGTAAAAAATGTGGCAGCAGGTGGTTGAGTTTCAATTACCTGAATGATAGAAATCAGCCTTGAAATCTCGACTGTAATTAGTAATGTTACTGGAAATAATTGTACTGTTTGTTGATGGAATTAAACAGACACGAATTTGTTTAAAAAAGGTTCCATAGTAACACATAATAATCCCATACACATTGAATATAATGTACATTAAATGTACTTATATAATTAGGTCATGGTAGCGATGCCTTATAAAGCATGCAATTGTCTACTTAGATAGCATCAACTTACTAAAAACCTTATTACACTACGTAATATTCAGGGACCCCTAGATTGGGATGGTGTAATAAGAGAAAGGATGGAAGGGTTCCTATTAAAAAAACACATCACCTAAATCCGATATTTAGGTGATGCGTTTTTTTAATAGGGACCCTAAATATTGTATAGTGTAATATGGGTTTGAGTTTGATAAACCTGCTGTTATAAGATTAAGAAACTATTATACCCAAAGCCACTGGGTTCGCAACAACCTGACTTGCATAAATTCACAATTACATTAATTATTCAATTAATAGTTTTATTTTATTTATTTTTATTGTCTTTGGGTGGCTTACAGCTATCAAATACAGAAGTAGTAGTGAGGTAATTGACGACAAGCTATCTATTACTCTTTATCACAATTATTACAATCTGAGACTGTTGCAGTGTTAAAACATGAGTTTGCGTCGAATTCGACGATGCACTTTGGCTTGCACATCATGTCCTTTTCTGTTTGCTACATGACTTGATAAATATCTTATCAAAATATATTTATTTGTCTCTTAGGAGGAGCATAAGCAGGAAACATATCTGTTAGACCACTCTTATCCAAGCAGTGACAATAAGAGCCTTACTGCTATTTTATATGGAGAGCTTGGATCGAAAGATTTCACCGCAAAACACAAGATATTGACTGCATATGCAGATAGTGGTGCCATTAATTATGTTGTAAGATGGAATGTTAAGGTAAGTTTAACTCTAAACAAATACTTTAAATACTCAGTGATCTAGCTAGGAGAGCAGCGATTCACCCAACTTTTGGTTGCCTACACCTACACCATGTAATTAATAATGCATACCTTGTAAGGTTTTGTAGTATTACAAAACGTTTATGTAAAGTAAAGTAAATAAATTATATTATACTTAATACTTTAAATTTTGAATTTGTATTGTGGCGTCATCAACAAATCCACATGCAAACTACGTATCAACAACCTGACGTCATGCAAGGCGCTAAGTTTCAAGTTCATAAACACAAGGAATACAAGTTTTCATAAAAAAAACTCCCCCTTTTCACCCATTTTACCACAGAACGATGGTGATAGTTTTCAAATTCATTTATTTATTGTTTGTCACAGGTAAATAAACAGATCTTTAGCATATAATATTACTAATCTTCGTACTTAATCTGATATAAAGCCTCCTAAAGACGCTCCGGAACTGGGTACATTTTGAACCGTCTCCTTTCGACACATTCATTCAATGAACATCCAAGACATGAATTATTTTCACTATACATTTTATTGTTCTTGCAGCCAAGAGGCAAGCCCAAGTTACGCCTATCAGGCTATGGAGTAGAATTACAACTGAAGAGTACAGAGTACAAGAGTCAGGATGACTCAACACCAAAGGAATCAGAAGACGGAGACTCAAGTGCTCCACCCTCCGAGGAAGAAGACGAGAATGACCCTCAGAACCAAATTGATGGATTCAATTTTGGAAGGCTCAAGTAAGGGTCAAATACTTGTTTTAACTTTTGAGCTTGAAATGCTCCTGCATAGTAGTTTAGAGTAGTTTACATACTGGCATTCATTCATGTAGGTTGCATACCATTATGGAAGTTACTAGATAGGACATACGAGTCGATGTTTTCCTGCCACCAAAACAAAATAACTCTTAGGGCTAGCGTAGATTAGGGCAGGCCGCACCGCAACGCATTGGCATTGGCCCGACCGCGACGCAACGCCTAATGTGTAATTTTGCAATGCGATACGCTGGGGCCCGCCGCGGCTGTAATCTGCGTGTACCTTTATGCTCAACTCTATAATATGACTTCATCTTCGCAGGAATTTGTTCCCTGGCCTCCGAACACCGCTGGAACGGTTCCGCCGTCACTTGTCGGAATCAAACGAAGAGCTGGAACCTTTGAAAGTATGGCAGATGCAGGCGTTAAGTATGCAAGCCGCGGTGGCTGTCGTGGATGCTAATGATGCGGGAGGCGACGAGTCGCTCAAAGTGCTCACGTCTATCGCTCAGAATTTCCCTATGCAGGTAAATGGCTATTTAAAATTAAGTGTAGTTTAAAAAAATTAAAAAGCATGCTTATCCAATCTATTAGACTCCTCAAAACAAATCATATGAGCCCAAACTCGAGGGGTTTACTAGTAGCCACTGAGGAGTTCCAAGAATGAAACACAGGATTACCTAGTTCAGACACGTAAGTCTAAGGAATATAATTTACATTTAAGCAAAACTGTACTAATTTTCATGCCATATAATTTTTTGAATAAATATATTATATTACTATCAACCTCCGGGCTCCATCATCAGACCAGCTCCAAGATACCAAATTATAGTTTTGTCATCCGAATTACATATACATACAAAGTTTCATTTCGATACGACAATTACAAGTGGGTTAAAATTGACTTTTATGATTTTATTCCATTGTTTGTTGGTTACAAGTGAAGCTCATAAAAGCGTGTTAAAAACATACTTGTTGAAGGGTAGATTGTTCAAGTTAACTTACTTGTTCACTTATGACTAAAATAATGATAAAACAAAGACGGAAGATAGGTAACATCAATTTCTTCGAGACGCGAGACGGAACACAGGATCATTTTGGTAATTTGTTTTAGACTAAATCACTTGTCCACGTGAATGTCCCTCGTACTTTCCGCGAAGAGGTGTTGTACAATCAAGACCTGTGGGCGTCGTCGCTAGGGCTTCGCCCTGCGGAACCTCTGCTGCTCGTGTCAGGGGCGCAGTATGATGCCGAAGAAGTCGATGTAATGGCCCTGTTGGTCGCGTTGAAGGAAGATATTGGACCTATGAATACTTTACATGCACTTGGTAAGTTTATTGCGTGATTTCATAAGGTTTATTGAGTCTACTACTTGAGTTGAAATGGGTAATATTTTTATTCAGTGGCGAATGAGACGAATAGTGGTCACGTTTATATTTTTTTATACAGCTTCTTTATGACAGATATTTCGAGTTGGACTACAATACGATCGAGTCGAATTTGATTCGGATAAGTGTCAATTGTACAGTAATTCGACTTTATTCAGGACTCGTTCCAATACGGCTATTGGAAGGAGTCCTGAATTAAGTCGAAACAAGCAGACATAACGCAGAAATAGATAAAATGATGCCAAGCAAGCTTGGTTCTCATGATTGATTATATCTGACGCATGTAAACTCTTCTTAGCGCGCGCGACATGTGCGTACATCGAAAGCGCGCGTAATTTTTTTAGTCATGGGAACCAGCCTATCTGCGTCAGTCACTATTATGGCCCTATTTTGTTTGGAACACATTCTTCATTCCTACCGCTACCGTACCTAAAAAGTTCGCTGTATTGCCAATTACATAATCAACATGTTGTCCTTTACAGGCCTATCCAAAAAGCTGATCAACAAGCTAATGGCCCTGGAGGTGGGCGAGGCCTACACATGGGAGGAGTATGGCCTGGACATCCGCGATTCTTCTATCACCTGGCTCAACGACTTGGAGTCGGACGAACGGTACCGACGCTGGCCCTCGTCGTTTATGGAACTACTGAGACCTACGTACCCGGGCATGCTGAGGAACTTGAGGAGAAATATTTACAATTACGTAAGTTGTATAGAGTAAAAGCGTCAATTGTTTTTGAAGTAAAGTCATCTAGTACGTAAGTAGTAACACTGGAATTACTAGGGCTACGACATAGAGACGCACCACCCTCTTATTTATAGACGTTTCACTTTGCTTATAGTTAAGTGACGTTTAATCGTCAAAAATGTATGGTTAAACAGACGCTAATCATTATTTAACTTTAAGCAACGTTTATCAATAAACGTATACCTATATTAAGTCAAACTGTATTACTATTTACGTGCGCTTTACTGCATTATTTACAGATAGGTTGCTTCATCAGCTGGTCAGAATTACCATCCCTTATATAGCGATATCGCTGTCACGCTCAGTAGCGATAGTGGTCTCAAGTGACTAGCCAGAAGGCGGACCAACATCGCTACCGAGCGCGATATTGCTTATATCTAAATAGGTAAAGGCCTAAAAACTGTCACATAGTCCCATTTGTTCATAAACATTGTTTAAAGTTAAATAGTGATTAGCGACTTTTTAACCATACATTTTTTGACGTTTAAACGTCAATTAACTTTAAGCAATGTCTATGAACACCATTATGTTATAACTTCTGATAATTATTTAATTAATAACTGATTTGTGGACTAGAGCAGCAGTCGGGGTAATCTGCTAGATCCCAAAACGTTTTTTTAACACCACTTGCGTTTTACTTTTACAACAGATAATCGTGGTAGACCCAACATCACCCGCATCTGGGCCCCCACTAAAGCTGGGTGAGACGTTACTGAAGCACGCCACACCGGTGCGAGTAGGTCTTGTGTTAGCGCCCAGCACTGACAACCCGGTGCTTGAAGCCGCCGTCCGCTCCGCCTTCAACTACGTCGCGCAGGAGAAGAACTCGAACAAGGAAGCTTATTATTTCCTTACACAGGTTTGTTGAAATTGTGTACTTTGTTAAATCATCATCATCATCATTGCCCAGCTTTTTTCTCAACTATGTTGGGGTCGGCTTCCAGTGTTTGGATGCGGCCGGGTATAACGATACGCCAGTACTCTGTTAAACAATGACGTTAAAAATAAATACTCATTTTTTGCTCTTCTTTTCCAAAATATAAAATCGTATTGGTTAGTAATTACAAACATAAGTTAAGCACTAGTGTTAGTACATTCATAATAATTGTTACTTTCAAAGGTCTTAAAACTATGTTAGCATTACACTACACTACAGACTGAGGTTAACAAAACAATGAGATCCAGTTGCAAGTATAAGGCATTATTTTTTAAAAATAAAAACAGCTTTGCCTACACAGGTGGACCCATTATCTACACTAATAACCACTACACTTATTGCAATAGATGTCATTTAACTCTCAACATCCCTTTTATAAGCTCTACATAGCATTTAGCATATTTCATGCATCGCTTTCCCGAACACTCTCTAATGTGCACTTTTATAATGTCTTACGTGACGATATTATTGTGGACGTCCACGTTTATAAAATGTATGGAAATACGTGCACGTTATCGTGAGCGGAAATTTAAAATCGCCTTCATATGTTTCCATACATTTTATTTGCCTGTGTTATTGTGATGCCGTGACGTAGACCACGCCCACCATACTATCGTCACGTTAGATATTATAAAAGCATAAATTCGACTTAAAAAAATGAGGACATTATTTAACTATGATTCGAAGACATGTGACATCTACCAACCCGCACTAGGGCCGTTTGGTAGATTACAGCCCACTCCCTCTCGAAGAGTGGAAGTCTGTGTCCCAGCAGTGGGAACATTATAGGCTGATAATGTTTATGCCGCACTATGATATAAGCCGTGATACATTTTTGTGACGTCTATCGCACGTTGGATTTTTTGTTTGTTAGTCAACACAAATCACAATATGTAACAAGGGCGTATATAATTAAAATTGATTCATGTGTTCCGATCGAGCTGATGATATTCTTCTTTTCAGTTATTGCATCCGCCTCAAGATGAGAACCTATCAATAGAATATGTGAAGAAACAGCTCACCAAGTACACTAATTTCAATACCAATATTGATGACATACTCTCTGAAGACTCGGAGTACAACTTTGGAAGACAACTGGCTGATGAGTTTGTATCGAAAATCGGTACCAACAAGTACCCTCAGGTATGAAGTTAGAATAATTTGCGACTTTTAAATGTTGAAACAGACTTGTCCTAGAACCAAAAATTCGAAGACACAATATGACATCTACCAGCCCGCACTGGGACCGCGCGGTAGATTACAGCCCACGGCTGACGTATATATAAATGCTGAAAAAAAAGAAATTTTCACAACTAGAATTTTGGCCAATAAAGGAAGGACTTTTTTCCCCTTTATCTTCTTGGATCAAGATGAACAAGTCCCAATTTCTGATATCAATATTTTCGTATCAAATATATTTTTAAACTTCAAAGAAGTCCAAGACTTAACACGAAACCCTTCTAGGTCTTAATAAACGGCGTACCATTAGTGGAAGAAGGTCACTCCCCTGTGACGTCATCAGTAGAGCTGCTAGAGGAGGCGCTAGTGACGGCGCTGTCACGTCACACGGCACGTCTGCAGCGCGCCGTCTTCCGCGGAGAACTGTCTGACTCTGATGACGCGTTAGACTACCTCATGAAGCAGCCGCATATTATGCCCAGGTAAGTTACCCAGAACAACAAAGAGACAACAACAAAGAGCACAATAAAGAGTTTTCTATTCTAGAGCTGCTTGAAAGCAGTTGGGACAGAGCTGATATAACAACAATTTCAAACGTACGCAAAGGAGCTAAAGTTCAGTTTTAACTGTCGTAAACTTTGTTCAACAAAGTTTTTTCAATAATCGAACGTACACTGACCGAACCGTAACTATATTTTGTTATACCAATTTCAACCCTATGCAAAGTTCTTAAAATTCACTTTCAAGTGTTGTCAACTTTATCATTCTGAAAGTCTCCACTGAGCCTTTATAATGGTTTCGTTCTAGATCCTTTTATTTATGTGTATGCAGCTATAAGGAATACTCGTCACGAACGAAGAACCCTCAGTACACGGTGTATAAGTCTCTTGTAGAGAGCATCGCGAGTAAATTCTGGAGGTATCTGGTGTAAAACCAATAATGTTCTGTTCATGAACTTAATGTAGCAAAGACATTACTTTCTATACCGCTAGATTGTAAATACTTCACAAATATGTAAATACACAAGCGCGGCGCGGCGCGCGGCGCGGCGCGGCGCTGTATACATAAGCTGTTGGTTAACCTATAATAAATAAATAAATAAATAGTTTGTATACCAATTGAAATAAGGTGGATTTCTGGTCACAAATTGTATACTTTGACTACCTTTAAAAAAGAACTTATTAATTCATTTTTCTTTTCTTAAAAAAATACAAACAAAACAATTATCAGATAGGTTTACAGGCTACTTCAGGCTAGTATGTATACGAAATTAAACCAAATTATTAATGGAACGAAGTTCCTTAACGCGGCTAGCGGTAGGAGTTGATTGGTAGAAATCTTCACGTAAGGAAAAAGCGTTATGCCTCTCCATGCGACTTTCTCTCTCTCTCTCTCTATGTGTCGCCTTCTAGTATATACGAGAGCGTGTGTGCGTCCGAGTATCGCGTAAGGAACTTCGTTCCTGACGGGGGTCCCCCGACCGCACACGTATTTTTATGTTTGCACAGTTAGATTTCCGAATTCCGATCCATTTTTTGCAAAACTTCTCTTCTACATATTTTGGTTTGCTCGAAACCAGCTAACACACTGCACAAGTTCCTTCCTTACAAGGCTGCATTTATCTCTTAAATACAATTTTTAAAATTTTATTCTACAGGTTGAACCGTCGTATTTTGGCATCGGATCCATCACAGTACCTGGACTTGTCAGGAGTTGCATCGTCCAACGACTTATTCGCCGAAGATAAAATACATAAACTTATGCATTTGACAGGTAAAGTAACGAAAACGTTAATCGTCCGGCGTCGTCCGGGTGAATTTCATGTCTCTATCTCCAATAAATTAATGGCGCAAAATAATTAAAAGTTAATAATAATGCGTGATTAAGAACTTAATTGCTGTTAATATATATATATATATATATACATACTCACACCGTGTTCTTCACGTTATCCATAAACTTTGGCCGGCTTTTCCGGTGGATTTTCCAAGAAATTTTCTTTCGTACAGACCTTGTCCTGACAATGAACACACCAAGAAAAAAACTGCCAAATCGGTCGAGCCCTTCTCAAGTGATGAGCTTTCATACATGCGGCGATTGATTTGTATTGATGATTTTGAACCCTCCTGTGTTGAAATTTATCGTGGGCTATTTAAAAAAAAATGCTCTTCCATACATTTTGACCGCGTAGGTATTGCACTTTTCTATGAAACATTAATTAATAGCAGACGAAAAATTTCAACGCTACCTGCGTTGAAATTTTTCGTCAGAATCATGCACTGAATCTATGGTATCAGGTTGCGCGTCGATTTCCCTGCCACCCTATATAGCTTAATTGTACATGGAGTTACCATATTGACTAGAATATTTTCCTTAGGACGGGACGCGCTAGCAACTGCTCTACCGCTTCTCAAATACTTCACAAAGTCTGGAAAAGTGGATAAGTTCTCACAAACTATATGGGTAGCTGGCGATCTTAACAACAAGGAGTCCAGGGAGTTACTGAAGAATGCTTTAACGTTTATGGTAAATATACTAGTTATTTGTAATGGTTTCGGAATACCAGATTTTTCCTGACGTCTTTCGGCTGAAATGATGATGATAAAAAATAAACACTTATCCCAAACAATCAAAAAGCAATAAAAACTCCTTTCCATTCCCAATAGAAAGATTCCCGCGGGGTTCGTGTGGCGTTCATTCCTAATGTGGACGGTTCATCCAATAAGGACCAGTCGCTGAATAAAGTAGCGTTGGCTGCGTTGACCACGCTGGAGCCAGCGGAGGCCACTGTGTACATGTCACGACTGCTGGAAGATGAGGGCTGCCACGAGACACAGACCTGTGATATCTTGGTGAGTATATTCTTTTCCATCAACTAGTAGGCCCAAAAATCTGAAAACTACATTTTCGGGATCCTCTCGAAAACAGCTTGAGTTGATCTCTATTTGCTGATTCTCAGCTGAATTTATACCCTTTTATCCATAACCGCTTCACCGCGCTACGGTCGTTGCTTAAAGTTAAGCAGTTGAATGTTTAACCATACGTTTTTGACGTTTAAACGTCACTTAACTTTAAACCATCGTTTATAAATAAACCCCAACATAGTACTTTCTTAATATTAGTTTTTGCTATAATACTACGCTATAATAATAATAATTATTCCATTTTAATATTTTTTGTCTCCTATTTGGTACTATCAGTTTTATTATAGCCTTACTATTTTATTTAGCTCGATATCGCATCATTGGTTGCCAGTTACTGTAAGTTCTAGTTATTGATACTCCTTGATTTATGAATGATACGGTTGTGTGAATGTCTAATAGAGGCTATGGAATAGATAAATAAGCTTAGTATTTGGTCGCAAGCTTGCCGCGTTGTCGAAAACAAAGGAAGAACACAAGTATCGTGCGCCCTTACAAGGCGTTTAAGACTAGCGATCCGCCCCTGCTTCGCACGGTTTTTATGACTTGAAAACATTGAAATTTCTTTATTATAAGTACGTTAGTTTAATGTCACTTATAACTTCTCTAAATGATCAAGAAATCCGCACCGAAATCCGATGCGTAGTTTAGAAGAACAACGCGGTCATGCAGATAGACATGAAAAGCGACTTTAATTTATAATACATAATATGTATAGAAGTAGTGAGCGAACCTTCACTTTATCTACAACATAGACATGACATGAGAAAGAAGAGCGTGGGTTATATGGTGGGTCCATATAACCCACGCTCTTCTTTCTCATGTCTATCAAAGGACTCGATAATAACTGTTAGTATTTAGTTTCCTAAGTTTTACTTACACTTGCACTTTTTGTTACTTATGCACTTGTCAGTTAGATCATAGATGCACCAACACAGACTAAAAACATTGAGGATGAATAGGATTCTCTTAGAATGGAATTCGAGTAAAATCTCATTTATTATATCGATTCGCAGCACAAAACCTGTCTAGTATTATGGGGACAAACGGTATTGATGTATAAGTTTAAGGATATTTTTTTATAATTTTAAAAGTTTTATAACAAACTAGGCCGGTTCCCTGATGTGGTTTAAATTACAAAGAGAACTTTTGAATATCACTATTTGTTATTTCGTACGGAAACTTTTGATATACAGGAAACGATGATCTTGAATTTTCTTTAAATCAATTATTTTCTGCTCATAATCCACAATATTTTATAGAATAAATAACTCTATCCAAACAGCCCGAGATAGTCCCCGCTCTAAACAAATACGAGTGGGTACTGAAAGCGTCTCGCGTACTATGCGCGCGCAGTCTGAAGCTGCGGGCGGGTGCGCGCGCATTGATTTACAACGCACGTGTCATTGGGCCGCTGCACCAACACGAGCGGTTCACGCTTGAGGACTTCACGCTGCTTGAAAGGTACTTTTAATATATTTTCTTTCCACCCTCAAACAATGCACCTGCCATGATATATCTCCACCATCCTTGTTTGATTCGTATAGAATGCCTAAGGCATTAAGTTCGCCTTTGTACAGTCAGCCCCAAAAAGCCTATTGCCTCATAACTTTGTATCCAAAACATAGTATTATATTTATTTTACCAAAACAATTTTAGAGTTTTGTCCCAAACATATAAACATCTCATCATCTTTTTGGGGCTGATTGTACCTAAAGTTGTGCGCAAAGTTAAATAAATAAATTGTTATGTCTATATAAATAAAAATGAATCCCCATTTCCCTTGGTCACGTCATAACTTGAGATCGACTTTACCGATTTCATCCATCTTTTTGTTTTAAGTTTTCTAATACTTTGTAGAAGGTTCTTACCGAAAAAAAAAATTAAGAAAGTTGTTTCATGCGGAGAAAGTCGGGGGCAAAAGCTAGTTATTTGTAGTTTTTAATACAAGATAAAGTATTATTGCTAAAAAGAATCATCATTGCAGCCGAAAGACGTCCACTACTGGACATAGGCCTTCCCTAAAACAATACACAAATGTAATCGTTCCGGAATAAATGACTATTGACTTTCATAAAACAATATCATTGTTTTTTTAGATATAGTAACATAATGTACGCCGACAAACTATCAGAAACGTTGGATACTAAGAAGAAATCAAGAGACCCGGAGAGCATCATTTTTGAAGACGATGACGAAGGTAAGAAAACATTATACCTCTTAACAGTATTATTTTTATCTCACGAAGCAACTCACGCTTTACTTGTGGTTACCAAGTGTACAAACACTGAATTTGTGTGTAAGTGCAGGATGTCACGGTACCGTCCGAGACAATGGCAAAGTCGGAAGTGTGTGTTCGTGTTTGTGTGTGTGTCTTATATGCTGGCGCTACTTCGCGTACACATTCACAGCGCGCGTCGCTTCGTACTATTATTGATCGAAGTTCTGGAGATAAAAATACTATACTATTACTTAACCTGTGCAAATAAAGTTTGTAGAGTCGTCTGAATTTGTTTGGTAGACCGGTCTGTTCCAAAAGTAAAAGTATCTGATGAAGTGTAAACAAAGCCTGTTCGTGTTAAATTGTTATGAATGGCTTACATTTTCGAGCTCTCTTCGCTCACTCTTGTAAACATCAATTGTCAAAAGAAAAACCTTTAAGGAGATGTAAAATAGCTATTTTCCTAAAAAAAAAATCGAATTAGTCCGTCAGTTAGATTATCAAAAAATATTGAACCCGTATTTTTTCTTTTGTCAATTATATAAAAAATGATGAAGATATCGCCCGTTAAAGTTCCGCGTGACGTCACTTACTTGCGACACTTTTGCAAGCACGTGACGTCACGACCAAATTTTGACGCGCTTTATCTTTGTATTTTTTTGTTTGATTGACAAAAGAAAAAATACGTATCCATTATTTTTCGAAATTACCAAGATAAAGTGCGTCAAAATTTGTGTCGTGACGTCACGTGCTTGCAAAACTGTCGCAAGCACCTGACGTCACGACCAAATTTTGACGCGCTTTATCTTTGTAATTTTTTGTTTGATTGACAAAAGAAAAAATACGTGTCCATTATTTTTCGATAATCTAACTGACGGACTAAATATAATAATTATTTTTTTACCCAGGCAACTACCCTATTAGATTTTAGTGTTTAAGTATTCCAATAATCAAATCAATGCACTCAATTTGTAAGTGGCACAAAAAATTGGTATCCACAGGTACTATCGCCAAAACCTAGATCTGACCATTTTAAAAACAAAATCCCGTGCACATGATGACCACAGCTGCGTCCGTAAATAAAGCTAAAGAGGATCCTTTTTAGATCGACTAATAGTCTTTACGGTGGGCAGATATAGATTTTGGCGATAGTACGTTTATCGATGCATTTGTTTACGTTTTCATCAGATACTTTTAGAACAGTCTATAGTGAGTTAGCAAGCATCCATAACACACAATGAATAACCTAAAATAAATAAAATTAATTATTTTTCGGTCTTAGCATAGTATTCACCACTGATATTTATTCTAGATCTCGACACTAAGGAGTTAAACTCAGAAGATCGTCTGAAGGTGGTATCAGTGGTAGCAGCGCGCAGCCCGCGCGTGCGCACTACACTACCGGCTGGTCTAAGGACTGAACATTCGCTCGTTGATCTGCCTCCATTACGGGAAGATGAGGCTGCTGTTGAGGTAAGAAAAGCTGCTGTTTATTTGCCATTTTTGCATTGTTGTTTTACTGACAAATACATTGCTCTCGGAGGCTCGAATTCGCGAGCGTGCACATGACCCGGCTTTTTGCTTTTATACATATTTTATAAAATTGCCAATCTATTATCCGTAATGTATGAACATGTGCTATGTACCATTTTTCTGGCCAATAAATTACTTAGAGGTCGAAATACAATACAAAGTTTCGCGCTGTCTCGCCCGGTAACTCCTCAGTTTAAGGCATTTGAAACCTGTAAAGCGGCATTAACTTTCTTCATAATACATTGCCGTTGGAAACGCCAGCTATAAAGGTAAAGTAATATTAACTAAACAATTTGCAACCACAGATAGTAGCAGTACTAGACCCGGCATCGACTGCAGCTCAACGCTTAGCACCCTTGCTTCTCGTCCTGCGACGCGTCGTCAACTGTCGCATCAAGTTGTTCGTCAACCCGCAAGACAAGAACTCTGATATGCCGCTTAAAAGGTAATCTACTATTTTTACAGTATTTTTATCTCATGATGCGACGCGCGCTTTACCTTTGTTAACCAAGTGTACAAACAGTCTGTGAATGTGTCCGTGAAGAAGAGTAGCGTCAGCACATAACACACACACTTCGCCTTTGTCTCGGACGGTACCGAGAGCTCTTGCGGTTACGCACACACAGCACGTACACTTGGAAACCACAAGCAAACCGTCGCTTCTTAAGATAAAATTAAAAAGCTTAAAAAAAAAACTTTATTTTCACTCGTATGTACCTATATATTCATCTTTCAGAAACGCTTTTTTTCTTTTTAAATATTTCCAATATTTTGGTACATTATTTATCTGAATTAACAACATAATTAAATATTCCGTACATACCCACCAGTTTCTACCGCTACGTGCTAGAACCAGAGCTACAGTTCACGTCATCAGGCGCTTTAACCGGTGGCGCCCTCGCGCGGTTCGTGCGCTTACCTCACGCGCCTCTCCTATCTATGGAACTGCGCACGCCGCCCAACTGGCTTGTCGAGTGCGTCAAGTCGGTGTACGACCTCGACAACATACGACTGGCTGATGTGGATACGTTAGTGCACAGGTAAGGATTGTTAACATTTAAGGCTTATTTATATTTGACGGCACGGTTGGCGCAGTGGTTAAGCGATTGACTGCTGCGCTGCGTGTCGCGGGTTCGATTCCCGCACGGAACAAATATTTGTATGACCTACATGTATTTGCTCCGAGTCTGGGTGTTTTTCTATCTATAGTGTGTATGTATTTACAAAAAAAAAAATGTATTTAAGTAGTTTATCAGCCATCTTGTTACCATAACACAAGCATTAGGTTGCTTAGCTTGGGACTAGATGGCGCTGTGTGAAATGTCCAGGGATATTATTATTATTATATTGGCCACCAAAGTCATGTTATTACTAGAGTCACTACGCTGGAAAAGCAAGTTTTCACTATAGCACTAATTCACGGTTTAAAAAGGTGGGTTTTCATGGAAATTGACGCCACCAGTTGGCGCCACTTTGACAAGAGGTATTCCATTCCGACAATGAATATAAAATAATGATGACGTTCATCATTCGTTTCATTGATCCGCACCCTAATTGCGTAACACACGATTAATCGGAATCTGAATCATTTTGAAGCAAATTGCTTCATAAGTTCGAAAAATGTGTCTGCTCAACACGTAAATAACGCAATGAATGTTGTTGAACTGTCAAAATGAAACCGATTCTGATTCATCGTGTGTTACGCAATTAGGGTGCTGTTCATCAATCAGTCGACACGATTAAGGCCCCTCGTCCACGGCGACTTTTTGTAGCGATGCTGTTGCGCGTTTCGTAAACGCGCGACAGCATCGCTACTAACGCGCATTAGTCGCATTTGCAACGCGCTACAGCAGCGCGACTGTATCGATGCGAACGCGTGACAGCATAAATATTGAAGTTACAGTAGAAATTGAACTTTATGTGAAGGTTTTAAAGCTATTTATCTGATATCACATGAATTGGAAACTGAATTGTGAACACAGTTTACATTATGTAGATACTAGCGTGATGTTTTATGTAATATATAAGAGATATAATACTCCTTATTATATTTTACCGATATACATGTAAAAAAAATATCTTATCGCTTGTTTATTTCTTCAACAGCGAGTTCGAGTTAGAATACCTTCTCCTAGAAGGCCACGCGTGGGACACAACCCTAGGCACGCCTCCTCGCGGTCTGCAACTAGTACTGGGCACTCGCGACAACCCTGAACGCATGGACACCATCGTGATGGCCAACCTGGGATACTTCCAGCTGAAGGCCACTCCTGGCGCCTGGTTACTGAGGCTAAGACCTGGACGATCTGATGATATCTATGAGATTGTTGGGTGAGTTAGAACTTTCTGTTTTATTTATATTCCTGTTTGTCTAATGACTAAAATAAAGATACATTTTATGTTAATATAGGTATTGAAATAGAAAAACTTTTGTTGTTTTCCGCGTGGATCATATTATGACGATTAGACTTATGTATTAACCAACATTTTAACTACGGTTTGCAAAAAACCGGCCAAGTGCGAGTCGGACTCGCGCACGAAGGGTTCCGTACCATTATCTATAAAAATCAATCATGAGTTGATTGAATGAAAGGTAAATTGCGGTTTACGATTTATGACGTATTAAAAAAAACTACTTACTAGATCTCGTTCAAACCAATTTTCAGTAGAAGTTTACATGGTAATGTACATCATATATCTTATTATTTATAACAAGGACCCTCTATATAAATTTTCAGACCTCTAGCATCAAAATTTGCGGAAGTCTCATACAAACTTTCACCCCCTAGTTTAAGGGGTTGGGGGGGTAAAAGGTTCAAATTTTAAGATTTTTTTGTTGTTTGTGCACTATTACTAGCTTACATACCAAATTTCAGCTTTCTAGGACTTCAGGAAGAACCTTAAGAATATGGATGATCATCAGTGAGTCAGTGAATCAGTGACGAAATCGGGGTATTTTAGATATCAATAAAATCTAAAGTATAAGAGCTATGCAATTGAAACTTTATAGGTTTAATAAGTCAACCACTGACATCATATCCCGAAAATTTTGTTTATCTGGTATAATACAAACCCAAGTTAAGAAGGTTCAAAAATACGACGAAGTGCTTCGAAAAAAGGTAGGTAGTGCCCTTGCGCTTCGCTTGGCTCGTCTTGGTGGGGCACTCCCGTGCCCCCAGATATCATTTTTGAAGAGCTATCCATAGATACCCCACACGTATGGGTTTGACGAAAAATTTTTTTTGAGTGTCAGTTCTTAGTATGGGGAACCCCGGAAATTTATTGTTTTTTTTCTATTTATGTGTGAAAATCTTAATGCGGTTCACAGAATACATTACTTACAAAGTTTCAACAGTATAGCTCTTATAGTTTCGGAAAAAGTGGCTGTGACATACGGACGGACAGACAGACATGAGGAATCCATAAGGGTCCCTTTTTTGCCATTTGGCTACGGAACTCTAGAAAAAACAATTTGTCTCTTTTTGTTCAAATTTATTTTATCTGTCAACAATCTATGCCTAATCGATTACCAATGCCAATATCTTCTTCCACACAGCCACGAGAACACCGATACCCCAGCGGACAGCAAAGACATTCAAGTGCTGATGAGTTCGTTCCGAAGCCACGTGATCAAGCTGCGCGTCAGCAAGAAACCCGACAAGCAACACCTTGACTTACTCGTCGAGAATGACGACAAGAACTCCGGCGGGATTTGGAACTCTATTGCTAGGTATATACGGTTTAAAATATAAAGCATGCCTATGCATAGCTGTAATTGATAAAGTGATTCGAAGGTAAGCTTTGGATATGAGAACCGACTAAATGAGTTTGATCTAGGCCATCTGGATTGTCCATAGCGCGTTTGAAAAAAATATCACCTAAACAAAATCGAAAAGGTGCTATACCTACATGAAATATACCACTATCTCTTTTTCTCAACTTAGTAATTATGACGATAATACTCCATATTACGTAGGGCCGTATTATGAAGTTTTCACGTCGTAACTCCGTAACACATGCAATACAGCATGCAAGGTTCTTGGGTACATCGCAAGCTGCGAAACATGCATGCATGGAATAGCCGTCTTATGGTGGGCACAGATATGTTAACGTGGTGGACGTTTGTGTGGCAAACAAATTAATGTAATGTTTTTTGTTTCCTAATGTTAATTACTGTGCATACTGTTGTATAGAATCGTTCTTCTAATTGAAAAAAAACAGCTGTGCTGCTGGGGAGTATGTCGCGCCAATTCTTCCCAGCTGCTGTGTGTGCTGGATTGTCTTAAGTAATTTTGGCCTTCAAAAAGTGCTGATTCTCAGCGTAGTTTGAATAAATGACATTTGATTTACTATAAAATGTATTGTACAGACGCCAGCAGGTCAAGCTACCCAAAACTGTCAAATTTTCCCAATCAACCTTGAACCTTAATGTTTCATCGATAAAGTTGAAAATCTATTAAAGAAATTTGAAAGATTGTAGTAGCTTGATGTGCTGGTGTCTGTATGTTGAAACGATCATGCCGTCCAAATATGAGCAATTCAATATGAAATGTAAAGCATGTTAAAACATATTCGCCTTGTTGTTGTGTTACATTTCATGTTGCATTGCATATATTTCATTTCAACGTTTTTCGTGTTACGTTTCACATGCATGTACCCACCATTATACAACTGCAGCCTTTTTCAATAATACAATTAATTTAATTGTTTCCCTTGCCTTCTTACAAAGTCAACAAATGAAACGCATTCTCAGCTCGTTCGGCGGCGGTGAGGAGTCGGAGTCACAAGAAGAGACCATCAACGTGTTCTCAGTGGCGTCGGGGCATCTGTACGAGCGGTTCCTACGTATCATGATGTTGTCCGTGCTCAAGAATACCAAGTCGCCCGTCAAGTTCTGGTTTTTGAAGAATTATTTGAGTCCTTCGCTCAAGGTAAGATATATCATTAAACAAAACAGACAAATCGATTTCCAAATGCAGCACATCTATCGTTACAATTTGACTTTGACAGCGGCTTCATTTAGTCGCAGTAAAGGCGGTTTCCGCAGTTGAAGAATTACCACAAAAAAGTTTTTTTTAATCTGACTGGTAGCTCCAGAGATTAGCGCGTTCGAACAAAGCCTTCAGCTTTATTATTAGTATACAAGATGAAATTGAAAACTTGCGACAAATCGAGGGAGGTGTAGTAACTGTTCATCATCATCATTATTTCAGCCGAAAGACGTCCACTGCTGGACATAAGCCTCCCCAAGCACCTCCACTTCGACCGGTTCTGTGCTTCACGCATCCAACGGTAACTGCAGTACAAGCAGTAACTGTTACCTAATCCTTTATTGTCATATCCCAAATCTAAATTCTGGAAAAAAATCGTGTAATTATCGTCTTAGATAATGCAAACTAAGTTATTGCTTTCAAATAGACACAAATTATCCTCGTTCCAGTAAAAAAAGTTATTTATCAAAATTATCAAAACAAATAAGAAAATACAAATATCAATTTTAACGCGCACCTGATAAGCAATCCATTCATCACAGAGTTCACAACACGAAGCAGCACCCTAATTGCGTAACACACGATCAATCGGAATCTGAATCATTTTGAAGCAAATTGCTAATCCATTGCTTCATAAGTTCGAAAAATTTGCCTGCTCAACACGAAAATAACGCAATGAATGTTGTTGAACTGTCAAAATGAAACCGATTCCGATTGATCGTGTGTTACGCAATTAGGGTGCAGATTGGTAACGCGTTGAACTAGTGGTATGTACTTACCTAATTTAGACCCTTCATACGATAAAAAGTACGCGCCAAGACGTGCATCCCTTTCCTTACTGATATGCTCTAAATTTACTTTATAACACGTTGAATTAGATATTATAATTTGTCGCACCTATTCAATTTGATTCTGTAGATAATTTGCTTGTCACTATTAGATATTAACAATGAGTTTTATTTATAAAAAAAATAATGTTTAAATCTCAGCGAGAGACAGAAACGCGATCCAAAGAAAACTTAAAATATTTTTTGTTCCCCCGTTTGACAATGTTTAATTCCCTCTAGGACATCCTACCATACA
This sequence comes from Apamea sordens, assembly GCA_945859715.1. Taxonomy (NCBI): domain Eukaryota; kingdom Metazoa; phylum Arthropoda; class Insecta; order Lepidoptera; family Noctuidae; genus Apamea; species Apamea sordens. The sequence continues at coordinate 13,159,268 of OX243987.1, forward strand.
TGGCTCAAGAGTACGGGTTCCAGTACGAATTAGTTCAGTACCAGTGGCCGCGCTGGTTGCAGCGACAGCGCGATAGACAGCGCACCATTTGGGGCTACAAGATTCTGTTCCTTGACGTCCTGTTCCCGCTGCACGTCAAGAAGATTATCTTCGTGGATGCTGACCAGGTAATATTGCCAGAAGCAGTTAGTTCAGTATCAGTAACCCTGGTGGGAAACAATCCGGTCCTACTGGACTTCGTTTACTCTTTCCACCATGCTTTGCTATGATTTTGCATACCAAGTTTCTGACCGAATGAGCAGTGAATTTTCATGCTCTGATTACCACTGATTTTTATAAGGCGTAAGCTCTTATACAATTGGCCATGTCGCCTGCATAGTTTCACTCTGAGTTTGACTTAAGCATCAACATTGTATGGCACAGATTGTTCGCGCGGACCTGAAAGAGCTGGTTGAATTGGACTTGGGCGGTGCGCCATACGGATACACGCCATTCTGTGACAGCCGACGAGAGATGGAAGGATTCAGGTAAGACTATATTCTGTATAATCAGCCTAAAACTGTTCACTGCTGCTCATAGGCTTTTCATAGCATGCCACTGATATCGAGCTTAAGTTAACTTTTGAAGGTATATTTTGTGGCTACCCCCACTAAATTTAATATACTGTACCCGCAATGACTTAACTCTTCCGACATCATCTCGCCTCCGTTTCCTCATTTCCTGCTGTTATTCACAAGTTCCATCATTAGTGTTTCTGTTATTTAGTCTTGAAACATACTACATTATTTATTGCGGAGACAACATGTTATTAATGCACCAGGTTCTGGAAGCAAGGCTACTGGCGCAACCACCTGCAGGGCCGCAGCTACCACATCAGTGCGCTGTACGTTGTGGATCTGAAGAGGTTCCGCCGCATCGCCGCCGGGGACCGTCTGCGAGGGCAGTACCAGGCGCTCAGTCAGGATCCGAACAGCTTGTCTAACTTAGGTAAGGTTTAATAGTTTACAGAATTACCCTTCAGTTTTGGTACTCATTAAGATGTAAGCACCAGCTAGAACTGTGTCCCGGTTTTGAAGGATAGCAGTAGAGTTAAAAGGATGACGTCACTTTTCAAAAGTTCGAAGAAATCTCGACTTCAGATGTAAAAACTTTTTTGCAAAAAAAAACAACCGACTTCCAAAAAAGACACTACCAACTGAAAAATATCTTTAATTTCGGAAATCGGTGTCGTTGGGTTCGCATTTTCGTTTTTTGTCTAAATTGAAGTTAATTTTCACTTTGTAGTGTCTTTTTTGGAAGACGGTTGTTTTTTTTTTTTTTGCAAACAAGTTTTTATTTTTCACTTTTAAGTTGCAACTTTTACCAGTAATTTTGGTTTAAAAACCAAACTGCTGAACCGTTTTTGATGAAATTTCTATGGGACCAGTTTGAAAGTATATCCTTACAAATAAAAAAATAATTTTGCAAATCGGCTTTGAAATAACGGAGTTCTGAGGTAACAAACTTAAAAAAAGGAGCCTCGGCAAAGTTATATACCTATACAGTAAATAGTTGGTGCATAGCCTATGAAGTGCTTATGGACCATAGAGCAATTTTTTCCATTGTCCTTTAACTGTATACCTAACCGTGTATCAGCTGTTATTCAATCTCAATGTTTTGTTACAGATCAAGATTTGCCGAACAATATGATTCATCAAGTAGCCATTAAGTCTTTGCCTCAAGAATGGTTGTGGTGCGAGACGTGGTGCGACAATGACTCCAAGACTTACGCCAAGACTATCGATTTGGTAAGTCACTGTCACATGAAGTAGATATTCTAATTTACTTACAATATATTTATTTTCAGCTATTGTTGTCCCACTATAAGACCTTCCCTTACTGGGATATAATCAACTAAAATAATCTGAAACAGCATACAGGTAGCATAGGCGGATAAAGGCTCAATAAAAGCGATTAAAGGATAGCGTTAAATAAATGCAACGTTAGTCACGACCACTAATCAAAGACATACCGTCCGTGGCGGTTGATCGCCACGCCTTTCCTCATATATTCTCTCTCTGTTTTTATGAACCGCTGTCTTTCTCTCCCTCTCTATGTTTCTCTCCTTCTCTATCTTTCTCTCCCACTCTAGGAGTAGGAAAGGGTAATGGGTAATTATTAATGTTTCTTTTATTTCCAGTGCAATAACCCGCAAACGAAAGAAGCGAAGTTATCAGCCGCTATGCGTATCGTACCGGAGTGGAGCGAGTACGACGACGAGATAAAGGGACTGCAGGCGCGCGTGCGACGCGGGCTGTACCAAGCCGCTGATCATGAACAGGTGAGGCATTAGTGAACTGAATGTAGTACCCTACTGCTGGAAGTTATGTATATATGCTTGAATCGAGGGAAGTTGTGTTTTCCGAGTGGATTGATAGTTTATCGATACTGTAGTGCTCTCGAGAGCTTGTTACAATATCGATAGGAAGATCGAGTAATGAAAGGCTGTACTATCGATAAATACTATCTACTATCAATAATATTGCCTTTATCATACTTATATTGCGCTATCAGTAGTCTTGGTCTAATATATAGATGGGGACTATCGATACTTTGACCGATTCACGAGGTGTTTCACATCACTTAAGTGTAGTTTGCCAGACTTAACCTAACTTACCTGGACACACACTAAAACCTTTACTGTAATACTCAAACAAAATGTTCACCGTTCTGTGGTTCGCTCAGGCGGTCTTGAGCATGTCAACAAAAACAGTATAAGTTCATCATAGTCGCTAGTTGGAGCAATGACCAGATCGCCATGAAGTGTGGACATATCAGTAACATTATAAAAAAAATTGCAGGAGATCGAGAGTACTGATCATCAAGAAACTCCAGCTGAAAGTCCATCAAGTAAGTCTCAACATTAATTATTTTATTATACGACACTAGCAGCGCCCCGTGGTTTCACCCGTATAAGTGTAGATCCCGTGGAAATATCGGGATAAAAATAATCCATGTGTTGTTCTAATGTATAAGATATATTACTGTAATGATTCATTCATTTAAAATCCGTTCAATAGTTTTTGCGTGAAAGAGTAACACACATCCATACATCTATCCATGATATCCATCCTAACAAACTTTCGCGTTTATAATATAAGTAGGATTATCATTGATTAACGCAATATTCTTGATATTTAAAATATGTATATTAATCGATGTAAATCTCTTGTTTCAGAACACGACGAGCATTCTGAGTTATGATGAACTAAAGTGTTGATATTATTAGTTTATTCCAATTTTGTTGAATGCCGAGTTCGAGTGAATGTGTAAGAAGGTAAATGCTCACTGTTTATGTTCAATTCAGCGTTTTACGTAGCTGAACTATTCAATTATTACATGTATTCTACAATAAGTATATATATTTTCACACATTAATAATAATTACAAGCTTTTGAGCGAAACATTTGGCGGTAATTTATATGAAAACTTTATTTGAATACAAAATTGTTACGTATTTTCTTACCAAATTATTTTATAAAACGCCACTAAATTACGTCTTCAAATATCTTGTCTACCTACTTTAATTTGCGATGCCATGTTGCGATATCTATCGTTCTGTCAAGCGTTTAAAATGATAATAATTCTACATTTCACACAAATAGTATCTACTTGACTTCTGTACGTTGTTATTTTGTAGTTATCTGTCACGTCTACCACTAACATAAGTGATTTACCACCATTTATATCAAATAAGTAAAAATGATGTGATTTATTAGTTCATAAGTGATGGGCTTTTCTGTTGAACTGAAATCCTATGTTAGCGAGAGTTTATTTTTATATTATTCCCAGTATCAAATTCCAAAATTCTGTATAGTTATAGTGATTAAAACTACCGTGTTTATGTATAAGGTTAATTAATGAAGCAGCCTCGAGATCTCACAAGTTAGTGAATTGAAAATTACATTATACAGTGAACGTATTTAGGTTGGTTGTCGTAGATAACATATTCCTTAAATTTTGTCTTTTGTATTGCTCAGTATATTTCATTGGTAATTCATTGCTAAAATACAATAGTATTGTAAATAAACTTACGTCACATTTATATTGACTTTCATTACCTATCATGTTTTTTTCCTGCCTTATTTTCAAGCAAAACCAATATATATGTCGGAGATGGTCTCGTTAGCATCAGGCATATTTTAATTACTGTGGGCGTACTATGGGTAGTGTTGGTTAGAGCACAATAGAGAAATGGTTTGCATTTCAAATCAGATTATAATTTACGAACAAGTTAGTCACACTAGCGAATCACGCACTGTAGGTACATAATATACAACTCAACGATACGGAACACGATAGTTTCTAAGCACATGTTGTTCGTACGATGTCCAATGTTTCGATTCTCTTGAGAGCTCTGCTCACACGGCTTTTGTAGCTGTTGCTCTCGTCCCACCACGAACTTAGGCTAGACTCTGTCTAGCGCCACGAGGCTAACGTTCCGAATAGTCAAACGAATGACTCCGACATATACGAATATTTTGTATGCTTCTCAAATAAGAATTAAAACTTCTTTGCGCAAACTTAAACTTTCAGCGTTGCTGCTGTGGGCAGTAGGTTGCATTTAATATTTTAAAAATAATTCTAAAATTCGCGGCGCGTTTATGTGTGCGTTCATCTTTACCTTTCTTTTGGCATAACATAATAAGCCAATAACGTTTCACTACTGGAACACAGGCTTCCTCTCTTTTTAGAGGGAGTGGGCCGTAATACGCCACGCGCGCCGATTGCGGGTTGCTTTGCGCATAGCGTACAGCTGTAAAGGCTAAAGCAGATTAGGGCGGGCTGCACCGCAACGCATTACAAGTACGTTTTCTATGAACCAACGCACACTAAGGCAGGCCGCATCGCACATAACTCATGATAATAACATAGGTTATCTAGCGCAGAGGACCTGAAGGCCAATTCCTGTGATTAAAGACGTTCAAAATCTAGTCGCATTCTCATCTCAGCAACAATCGACTCTCAAAAACTTGTCTTGTGAAATTCATTTTACCAATTAGTGAGGAACTAACCCAAGCAAGGTTGGGGCATACAGAATCCTGGAGGCAGGGAATAGCTTTTGCTACCTAAGCAAGTGGCGGTCAAAATGGCCGAGTATTCTTAGAAAATTAGAGTGTTGTTCTATGATTTTAGTGAAGTGAAAATGTATGTAGAGTATGAAAATGCGTTGCGCTGCGACCCGTTGCGGTTGTAATGTGCTCTTGGTTTATCAGCTATACTTAGCTCTGTCCTCGTCGGTATTCTAAGGCGAAATCAAGGACATTTCTTATTATTTCATGATATATTGTATACAAAAGCTGTTGATGTACCCTTATAAATAAATAAAAAAATTATTAATTCTTTCATGCTCATTCGTGTCTCAATTAGTTAAATTAATAAAAGTAAAACAAATTATTCTTCTAAGTACGACTTTTATTTACAAGAATTCTTAACATCACTATGTAATCATTTGACATGAAACGACTAAAGATAGTACAACTAAAACTACGTATTATTAAAATTACTTTGACAGAGAAAAAGTACCTAAATCTACCAGTTTATTATGAGTTCAATAAATACTTAATATGTACAACAATGTAAGTAGTGACACTAGGAACAAAAATATTATACAGTTATTTTCCTGTATTGTAATGCCGTAAGATCTGCAATGATTTTCGTATTACTTCAATGACACGCACCTACATAAAGAGTAGTTTGCATGAGCCCTAAAATGGAAAATATCAATAATACTGTTAAAGCTGAATATACAGCGTACAGGCTACATTAAACATTTTAATTCACTTTATTGTCGAAATACTAGAAAATACACGCTAAGTTACGTTATACATACTAGAATCATAATTTTCGATATGTCACAAAATAACAGACAGTCTTAAATAAACAGGGTGAAAATTTATGTTCTAAGTACTGTAGGATAATCTATATCTATACTTATAATAAATCTGTAGAAGTGAAAATTCTGTACATTGAAAATATCCAAAAAATAAATGGCAGGGGGTGTTACCTGACCCACACCGAACCCAAAAATGTGATTAAAAATTTTTTTGTCTGTCTGTCTGTCTGTCTGTCTGTCTGTCTGTTTGTTCAGGCATCACGCAAAAACTACCGGTTCGATTACGATGAAACTTGGTATAATTATTCTTTAATATCCTGGGCACCACACTGGGTACTTTTTATCCCGGAAAAGTATATACAATAAAAAACAAACTTAATTTTGCGGTTCGATCCCTATACCCGATTACCACTGTCTGTACTGTACCAACCGCAAATACTAAGTTTGTCGTAGGTTGGGTCACCCGCAGTGGAGTTCATTTTTATTCCTTTTAGTTTTTAGAGTTATTTAGGTTTATTTTTATATAAGTCGTAGGTATAGATTTTAATTTTAAAGTATAGGTAGTATATTTGATAGTGTACGTAGTGACCGTAGGTTATTTTATAATACTGTTAGGTAGGTTTAGTCATTCGTGTAGATATTAGTTTTTAGGGATTTTGCTTATTTATTGAGTTTAGATTAGTTATCATCAGAAATAGGTTTATTTAGGTAGGTAGGTATTAAATTTTCTGTTTTTGAGTTTTTTTTTTTAAATTAGTTAGGTACCTACTTAGGTAAAGATATCATATAGGTACCCTCTTAATCACCACTAATGAGACACAATTGGTTTTCTATTGTAATTAGCCACAAAGGGCTCGCGACATAGACGGCATTCTGGGGAAGCACATACATTTTATCCTGTTAGCACGTTCCCGTGGGTAAATTTCCGACATCCACGCGGGCGAAGCCGCGGGCAGAAGCTAGTCCTGATAATATAATGCTACTGTTTTAACGTTACTTTCTACTTGATTTCTACTTCTATACAATATTTTTTAACGCAATGGCATTACATATGGCAGCTCCACTATTCTTTCCGTTATTTGCCTCTCGCTTGCACACATACTTGGCACGTGAGAAGCAAATAGCATAACCGCCAAATCTAATCCCTTTGTGGAGAGACGGATAGGGAGTACTAAACACAAGTAACTTACGAAGGTATAATGACTAGTCAAATTGTATTCTTAATCAATCTTTGGTTAAAAAGGGAAAATATTTGTTCTGTTTTAAATTATATACCTAGCTATGGGTAAAATCTTCGAAAATGCAACAAATTAGAAGAAAATCCAATGGACACAATTCCATTTTATCTGTGTTTACTGGAAAAACGAAACTAAGACTTGCATTTATTTAATATAGGCCAAGGATTCGCTAACCAAGTACAAGTAAGTATTGATGTTTATAACTTGAAATCTTGATTAAATTTTTTTTACCGAAAATACTTCTATTTATAGAGAGGGCAGAGGGAATTCAAGTTGGAATATCTTATATCCTAGCTGAGAAGAGCATCACGTCAGCAAAATTTTGATTTCTTATGCATATGTAAATTCAGGACAATCATTGTTCTTCGGAGTGGTTTTATAGCTGCAGCAGGTTGAAATTGCATACATTGGGTGCTGACTTTTTGCTTAAAAATAAAGTACATAGGCGGTGTCATTGCCATAGGCTATTTTATTTCTGCCAGCAGACTTTCGGGGGATACAGAGACAAAACAGTAGGTTCATGTTGGTGTTGAATGTGTAATTAACACTGTTCAGCTAAGATAAAGATCAAGGTTCAGTTGCAGTAGTGTTCCTCGGTGGTAAGTCGGCACAGCTGGCAGTCGACGCGGCAGCACCAGTGGTAGCGGCAGTGGCATCGCTCGAGCCGGCTGGAGCGCACGCCGCGTCGCCCGCGACCGCAGCACAGCCGACCGCAACCGCCTGATGCACTGCCTAGGGTAGCGTTACATTTTCTGAAAAGAAAAAAGTACATCTATGGTAAGTATATCAAACTCAGTCTTATGGAGAGCCAGAAGCCTTTAGTGTGGAGCGGGTGACATATTATGAAGTGCTAAAGTCATCAGGTCAGGTTCCGTTGAGTAAAAGGCTATATCTAACGTATAAGTATAGAAGCACTAGTTCTGCCATTGATAGTTTAGTTTTTTGGAAAGTTAGAACTGAACCTAAATGAAAATTTGGATGTGGCTGACGTAGTTTAGTGAGTTAGGTAAGAACATCTTAACATGGCTTGGATGCGTTAGAAAAGGCAGCTAAAAGCTCGTACCTGCCGTGAGTTCCAAGCGATCCCGCAGCTGGATCAGGCTCACAATAGTCCGGACTAGGCGTGACGTATCTCAGCCGAGGCCGTGCGCGCCGCGCGTGTCGTGCGTGCGGGCGCAGCGGGCCGGCGCGCGCAGCCTCGCCCGCCAGCGCCGCCGCCACGCGCGCCAGCGGCGGGAGTGAGCGCCAGCACGTGCGCACTGAGCACGAGCCCGACACGCCGTGACACGTGCACTTCGTGCGCATGCCTGATGACACTGCCTGGACAAGAATCATTCATGTAAGTGATTTAAAAAAGTGTCCATGGAGTGTCTTGCCCGTTCTTCTGCATACGAATCTTTTACGCTTTGAAATGGGCAATTGCTTCATCTTTCTGACTGACCGACTCTTTGATAATTCAAAAGTGCCCGTAAATAAATGCTTTGAGTTTGAGTCATATAGTCAGCATTTCACATCAGTAATGTGACATCAGTTTTACTTCTCTGGAATTTCCAATACATAAACACCAGCCACTATACTGAGTGTGGATGTGAGAAGATCCTGAAAACTCGGCTGTAGGTAGTTTAGGGTTTACAGTCAAGTCTTGTTTCAGGGAAAATATATTGAGGTCATCATAATTTTCTCAAGAATCGGGCTAAGAAGACGCAGATCTTTACGTAATTATTGCGTAGTTTATGTTTGTCTGGCGCTGCCGCGCTGGTAACCCGGTATTGAAAAAGTTCATCGTTATTAAAGGTCTCTGCACACAGCGGGCGGGGCGTAGCGCGACGGCTACCGTCCCGTCGAGCGGGGCGGCTCTGTGTGGCGTCGTCCGTACTATCTAGTACATTACAACTGCTCAGCGTCGCGTCGCCGCGCCGTCCCGTCCCGCCCCGCCCGCTGTGTGCATAGACCTTTACCTTTCGTCCAAATCGTCCGTTCATCAGGTTAGCGGACGCAATGAGCTCTCGTAGTCGTTCGAGTCGAGTTCGCAAGTCCACTTGAGGGTCGAACCTCGGGTCGTCAGCCGCCATCCGGTATTCAATGTTGCGGTATCTTGAGCCTCTATCTTCATATTCGTACCTGGTCAAAAGAGAATTGAAGTTTTATTGTATAGCTTAGTACGACTTTATGCATCAAGTGTGATCAAAGGTCGGATGAAGTCTAATTAAATTGCGTTTTGCTGGAAAATAGCCCAGTGACACCCTAAGGTGAATGCGTTTCATACACCTCTGCCTTAATTCTTCGGTTTGTTGAGCATCGTGCAAAAACGCTTTCATATACGCTAACCTCGGTCTAGATCTGAACCTTTTCCGTGTTGGTCTTCCCCGTCGCGGTGAGCGCGGCAGACGCTTCCGTCCGCGACGTCCCTTCTTCCTCGTCTTCGGGGCCACGCTAGTGTTAGCTGGCGCCGGCTGGTCATCCACCAATATGACTATGGGTGGCATCGTTGTTGGCTCCATGGTCGTTGTAGTAGTAGGTAGCTCTGTGGTTGTCGTCTCCATTTCTAGGATATTTTCCACCTTTCCTTCTCGGACGTCTATTTCATGCGCATCCAGAAACTGCTTCGCGAACCTGAAATACAGGATTTTGATTTTTATAAGGCTACCACAGATATGTGTAAATACCTAACTGAAGACTAAATTAAAATTATTTTGTCATATTTTAGTAATCCTGGAATCTCTAGCATTACAACTAGTAACAAATTACAGGATATTCATACCTTTCCGCCCACTGAAAGTTGTCACCACATCCACCCCACTTGAACCTTGCATGTGGTTCCGCAGGCGTGATCTGCGCTTGCCGCGGCGGCCGAGGGGGCGCGCGGGGCGGAGCGGCGCACGAGCAGGCTGGTAGCGATCCTGCCGCGCATGCGCGAGCCACCGACCACGTCAGCGCAGCCGCAGACATCGCGTACACGTATGCTTGCTCACGAGTGCCTGAGGACATCGGAAACTTGAATTTGGAACTGGAAGTAGGTACAGGTCAGTTTTTTTGTGGTAACTAGCAATATAGTTACAAATAAACTGGTACTCCTGTTAACCATTCTAGCTAAGCTAAATGATTGTCCTAGAGTGATGCAAAACGTCAAAAGTGCAATAAATGGGTGTCGACCAACTCACGACTTCCTGCTCGCTGGTTGCTCGGTAATAATTGTTGTAGATTGTTGCGACATTGCTTATTGAATTACAATGCTGCTTAAAGGCATCTCCCAGCAAAATACGCGTATTGACGTGGAGTTGCGTACATCAGCCCGTATTACCTAAAGGCATCTCCCAACGTGATTTTTGTGGTGTCAAACTATTGCAAGGGCAGAATGGCGACCATACACCAAAGATTGATCTCTGACACCGGTGAGCTCTGTGACGGCTGTCTTTCATCAGCTTACATTGTTATTGAACTACTTACTTACCACCCGTTGCTTACCGCCTATAATTATGTCAACAAATCTAAATGCCAGTGAGTTCACCATTGGTTTATTTATGGAAAGGGCATCCTCAGAAACGCGTTGTGGTTGCAAATACAGTTACTGTTGAACATACCTGCTAAGTACCCTTATCCCTGTTGGGTTACAATATATCATTTACAGCTTTTTCAACAAATATTCTCTTTTGTTAATTAATCCCCGTTTTCACTAACAGCCCGTTTGTAACAAAATAGTAAAATAATGCTAGTGATACTCTACAGGTGTTTAAATTAACATATTTATATTATCGACCTGCTGTCGAACCCTTTCAACGAAGTAACAAGTCTTCAGTAAACCCGCGTTTGTATTTTGGCACCGGCGCGCCGCCGCCAGCCGTCCAGAAACTTTCGGACGAGCAGTCGACACTTCGCAACATATCTTATAGTACTCTTTGCTTCGCGACGCGTCCAAAGTAAATCTTTTACAACTTTTCTCCAGTCGATTTTATTACTTACCGGTCTCGTGTAGGTAGTAGGTAGTCCGATTTAAGATCTGACGATTACTAGAAGTCGAGTATTAATTAATCAAATAATTTGTGCAATAAAAACTGAAAAAATATCAAACGGAGAGTCAGCGCTTACCGACGTTCTGACTATCGTATCAACTTCGATCAAATATTGTTCGAGGCGTATCAATATCACAGATTGACTCAGCTGGATTCGGTTAGACTGAAAGCCGACTTCAACATGGTCAGGAAATGGCTACGCAGATTATGATGATGATCATAGATTCAAATCGAACAGCGTGAATTTCAGATAACGAAAAACTGCATTGTCGTGGCCCAAGTTGCATAGACAACTGGGTAAAAATAACCTCTACTAAGTTGTGTCAAGCTAAATTAACCCGACCGATACACTCACTACCTACTTTAATCTCGAACCCTTATACAAGTCTTGTACCGATAGGCGCTTTCCATCAAGAGAATCGTTTTTAATTACAAACGATATCAGCGCGATAAAGCCCGCACGTCCTTAGCTGAGTCAAACAATGGCATCTGACGGGCTTATCACACAGCACATCGGCAGCGCAGACCGCGCGTGAGTGCACAGCTCACGGTTATCGCTGAATGACGTCCCTCCCCCTCCCACTGCTACCCTCACTCGCCACCCCGCGCGCCCTGCACGCTTGATTCATGCGTGTAATTAAATCTTTTGTCCGTCTCGCTGTACCTCGACCCTAAACCCTCACCGCTGATCACATTGTAAGACGAGCTTTCGATCGTCTTTCTAATTTAACAGACTAAAGATAACTTTCGTGGTTTTCAGAAGAAAAGCTTTATCTCGTCAATAAGGATTCGCGAGATTGATTTATATCCTTAACTTTGTACGCTTTCCCGATGAACATGCCCTCGAGCGCTTAAATATATTTTTTAATTTGAGAAGTTCTAAATCCTCAGTAGTGGCAGTTTGCATATATAAAGTTTGATGAAGTACTAACAATGTAATATAATACTTCGAAGCTGAAACTGGGAAAACCAATTAGGTATTGATAATTTCCATGTAATTAAGTTATTTATTTTATTTGATTTTGCCTCACAAAGAAATACATACAGACAGATGATACGATAATATCGATCTCATGATTCTATTAAAAACAATATGTCGATCTGATGATGATCAAGAACTTCAAGGCTCAAATCTCCTTTAGGCGTGTCGACATCAACTTATCCGAAACAAAATTAACAGTCTGTAAGTACCAATGGTTTATGAAACCTTCGAAGTTATCGAGATGTAGATTTTGTCGTCATAACTTTATGCCTTAGCGAGCTGCAATTCAGGACGATAAAATCGCCCGAGTTGAGGCTTTATTGGCGTGTTCCGCCTTAGATGGCATTGATAATATATCGTTTTGTTAGGGTATGCGAATGCACCAGAATTTCAAGTAGATAGATTTATTTAATGGTAACCGTAAGCTTTTCTACAAAACCGGTGACAACAGGAAACTTTTAGTTTAGTCTACAGAGTGGCAGGGACATCGACGCACAAATTGTAACTGACGAAAAATTTCTACGCTAGGAGGTCTAGAATCATGTGCTGAATTCATGGCTACAGTTTGCGCGTCGATGTCCTTCTTTAGATCTTTAATCTCTCATCTTCAGTCCCCCCCATTTACTTAGTTGAGGATTTGTAGAACTGCCCACAATATAACTAGACATGTAGATATACCTCGGCGTGTTTTTGGGACAACGCATTGAATTCAAAACGCGACTTCGCGATGTCGCGGACGATCCTGCGTATGTACCGATATATTTTTCGCATGTAAAGGAAAACGTCACGGAAACCAGCTCATAACAAACTCAAATATTTGCGATGCCGTGACACCGGCGATAGGCACTAGCTGTCTCGTCGAGCATGGATGACGAATGACGTGGTTACAACCATTGCCAAGAGCTTCAACCGTGATTTTCATTTGTTAAGTAAACATTTCTGTTTACCTGTAGCAGTATAGCTCTCTGAAAGTGGACCTTTACTTTGACTTGTAATTTAACTTTCCGTTGTTTCTGATCCGGAATATGACTACGCTTTGCCAATTCAGTGAGATAAAGATGGGAAAAATTAAACAGTAATTATTCATGCTCCTTAGAATCTTTTACGAAGTGACCTTATGCAAAATTAGACGGACATCTATCTAAGTAGACATCTCGGCTCCTAATGAAAACTTTTTCTTTGTTCATTGCCACTGCGACCGCAGACTTTATTCGCTTCGTAAAACTTTTAATTAAAATGTATCAAGCCGGGAGCACTCCGAAGATTCCTTACGGTTTTGTTTGTAGCCGACAACGTTCCGTGTCAATTAATTTCCTAAAGTGGGCAGACGGACGCCGAAATGGTGACCAAAAACAATGCTCCGTATTTCGCAGTAGTCGACCGTCGGCATCCGGCCCGCACTCGCTGCCAACTACACAATGTCGCCGACCATGCTAAAACTAGAAAAACTTCCCCATTGTTTGTCTTCTTTTCTATTCCTAACTTTTAGATAGTTGTTTTTTTAACGTCTCTCTTGGAACACTCGACTGTAGAGAGCGACGCAAAAAGAGATTGGATAGCGTTAACATCAACGGAAAAGCTTGTTCCTCTGCGAACTTTTCATAAAAGTTCGGCGACGAATTGCCTGACCGAAATACCTATATATGCCTATGCGTTTATCTCTTTTTCATTTATTAGATCAATATTTACCTACTTACTGTGCAGTCGTGTCACGCTATGAGAGCCAACGTGTTGTACGTTCAACGAGTTTCGTGCTGGCATAGAGTTATAAAGACATCGCGTGACGTCTTCTGTTATTTAATAAGGTTCCTGCGCGGGCCGTACGATCGGCATCGGAACGATTGCTCTTTACTGTCTACTCGCTCAGCTCTATTAGGGGGTAATTAACAATAGAGCATTCAAATTAAATTGAAACAATGGTGTAATCTGAAAATTAATTACCCGAAAAGTGATAAATATGTTCATGTGTCACGTAAATAAAAAGAATGGTCGGAGCGGAACGGTACCCGCGCACCGTTTCTGAAAGAAAGGGCGCTGTCGTCACGCCGGCCGCGCTCGCACAATACATCCACGGTGATTTAAAAGACTCGACAAACTTGTCTCCCTTATCTTACATTAGTGATGGAAGTTGCAGCTTTTTTCTAATAAGTACTGAAATGGGTTTTCCCAAGGCGTGGAAACAAAGAGCACTGAAAATGTAGGTACCGACCGACACTGTAAATCGCGATTCCATAGTAAGTATCAGTGGTGGTGCCAAACTGCTGAGCTCGTAGAAGTTCCTAGTGTAAATTAAAAATACATAGGTAAAAGGTACGCACCCGTGAGCAGGTCAGGGGTGAATCTGGGTGCAAGTTCAATGGAGGAGCAGTTCCAGCGCTCGCCGTGATGCGCGGCCAGGCAGGCGGCGCGGGCCAGGCGCGCGGCGCCCGCCACGTGCGGCATGGCGGAGGGCTGGCGGCGGCACGCGCGCGCCTGCCCGCCCCACAGCCAGCCCGCGCGCCGCGCCTCCAAGCATTCGCTCTCCGTCCAGTTGCCTTCACTCTCATGCAACGCTCTGTATCAAAATAATGTTATCGTAACGGGTGTTCTTTATTGCAATTAATTACATTCTTTAAAAAAATATAGAGCGAGGCAACCCTTTTAATTAAAGCATTGATTTATTCGATAAATAAAACATCCCAATTACTCATTTAAACTGTTTATTTGGAAAACATTTTTTCATTACCTTTCATGACCTAATTAAATTATCGATGGCAGTGAGTGGTACGTATAAGTATTGGTGCATTTTTAACACTATTTAGTTAGTTTCTTTTCGTGTTCTAAATTGTAAGAGGATGATGATCCGTCACCACGCCTCACTGATTCGGGTCTTTGACCACGTTGAAACGCCTCACACATCTCATACAAATAATTTGGTAGAAAATCGGAACCTTCGCCCTCTCTACGCCGTAGCACATGGTACGCTTCGCGTAGCGTTGGTTTTGGTGCAAGACGTAACTCTAGCTCCACGGCAGTAGGGAAATGAGCTGCGAGGGAATAAACTATTTCCAGATCCGATGGCGGTGGCGTTAAATGGCGATAGTTCGATACTTTGTGCAAAAAATATTCTGACATGCTGACTCTCGGGTTTCTGTCATCGTATTTTCCTAGTTTCATGTCGTATAATACTGCCTTTTGTCTGCCAGGGCCCCAGAATTCTTGTTCGAAAGCCATGTAGAATGATTCTACATCTTTGAACTCACTCCTGAAGCAGCGGGCCCACATGAGCGGTACTCCTTCTAAACATGATATTATGAATGGTAGCTGTTTCTCCTCTGCCATTTTTAATTCGGATATGTAATACTGAATACTTTCTAAGAAATCCATCGGGTGAGTGTCTCCAACGTCGTCAAAATGTGGTCTCTTATTAATGGACGCAATAATCCAATCGCTGAGATTTTCCGATGATAAATGTATGCTCGTTTTATGTCTATTCTGTCTGTCATCGTCGAGTTCAACAATTTTCGGCCTATCGTCCTGTCGTGGCGCGGACGATTTATCGAACACATTTTCAGCTTTCCCCAAATTAGGGAGTGACATGTGACTGCGTAGTCTAGACGAAGGCATAGGCAGGCTCTGGTAAACATCTTCTTGGCTGGAAAAACGAACGCCGAAGCCCAATGTTGTGGGTTTGTGGATGGAGCTGCTGTACATAGAACTACTATACATAATGTCATCTTTCTTCGGAAGTTCTTCTGTTTTCTTTTCTTTTGCAACAGAGGAAGATATCTTGTCAACCATCTCCGATAGGTTTGTTACTGAAGATTTAATTTGACGTAAATCAACGAACAAACTCATTGTTAGTTCTTAAATTTTTAGCTTGCTAAATTCATTTTCAGGTAGGTATAGAAAAGTGACTTCATGGGCTGAAACAAAAAAAACAGGTGTTATGATCTGTATCAGACAAAAAAACTAATGAAAAAGTGTGCATGTAATATACTCAAACGTGGCATTTCAGTCAAATATACTCAAACTAATGTAAAAATAAAACTATTATACTCACTGGCTTTGTGTAATTCTACAGAACAATAATGATTATGCACAAATAACGATGTCAGTCACATTTCACCGTTCATTAATGGATTTTTAACTCTATTTGATATTTTGATTGATGATTCTTTTACACGGACGGAACGATGGTAGAAGTGTGTCCAACATGGGCTATTGTGTACAGACAGCGTAAGAGTTAACCATGTGAAACGTTGCTGTAATGCTCGTGAGTGGTCCACAATGGAGGGCGATTCGTCACTGTTTGTGCACCATTGCGCCGGCTAATTCAACACGTTATGTGCAGGCAGGGCAGCCTAGGGGCACCACCTACATAGATCTACGTCAACATTTAAAAGGTGCAAACAACCTGCTTCAGGGTAACAAACTTATAAAAGGTTCGTTCACTCCAAGTCGCGTCTAACAAAATAACTCCTTTTTTTAACAAAAGCCTACATTTATTTTACGATAATTAATGTGCTTGTTTATAACGTGCATAATTTATTAACCAATAGTGAAACATGTTTGCCTTTCAGCGGTGCGCTGGGCGGAAAAGCGTGCGTAGCAAAGTTCGTAGCAGAAGGAGCTTACGTGCGACGGCGGCGGGCGGGCAGTCCGTACTACCCGACTACCGCTGACTACCGAGGGATGCGACAGGCGTACTTGCCGCTTTTTATATACAGCTTACGATACAATAACTGGGTTATCGTAGACGGTATATTAAATTTCATTGACGTTTCGTCGTGCCTGCCAAGGACACGCGTTGCCGATGGTACCGTTTCCAATATTAGGGGAACATGCTTTGTTCAAATATCTAGGTTGAGTTTGTACCATAGTTGTGAAAGTAACTGAATTTGTTACGCTCGTAAAGTCAGCGGCATTATTCGTACATACCTAAAACTTTCATTTTATTATTACCTTGATTAGCATTCAATGCTAATCAAGGTAATAATAAAATGAAAGTTTTGTTCATTAGGGTGTACTTTGTGAAAAACGACTTCATCGATATGGACAAGTAGGTAACTTTTTCAAAAATATAAAAACAAAATTGAATGCAACGTAATAGCGTATGTGACGACTGTTGGACGTAATAGGGTTGGGGACCGAGGTAATTATGGCTTCAAAGGTAAGGTTTGCCGTAAGTTATTACGAAGTATACTGCAAGTTCATTATTGATGCATTAGTTCCGCGACCGGCCGCCGCTCGGTTGCGCATATCTTTGCGACCGAGCGAACAATAAACAACCGGCCGTCCTTCCTTCCATCCTTTTTAGCTTAACACTGGCCTTACTCGTACGTCGGTGGTGATAAGTATGGAGAATGTGTCTTTTGTTTTACACTATGTGAAACTTTTCACATTTTCGTATCCTTTTTTTTTCAAGAAAATCTTTTGGCTATTAGATTTGCCTATTCTGAAACAATGTTACATTAGCGAGTAACTACCTACCAAAACTAGTTCTGCTTTTATTATGAAGATCTTGGGTAGGTACTTCACGATCCTCCTGCTCTTATGCCAATTTATTTGAGGTCAGTGCATCAACATGTCTTCTTCCATACCTACTCTATCAGCCATCATCTCTGTTTTTCCCTTTCTTTCTATCCATATCACACAAACCATTAATCGTGTCCTTAGTCTTCAGGGACTTCCCCTACTCCTATTGCCTATGAAATTAGGAACCCAATGAACTTGTAGTTAATTGCACAGAAAAACTTAATATTTATTCAACATAAAACATCAAAAAACAAAACTATATATAACAAGATTCCAAATTCATAAGCAAAAACGAAAACTTTGCAACGACCGCGAAAAGATCTTGTGTAACTCAAGAATGTTCCTACTGAGTTTCATGAGGTTCTTTTTCGTTCAACTATGATTTATGTGAAACGTTGGCACATTTATGAGCTTTCTTTTTGGCGAAATAAATTGTCATCATGAGAATTAAACATATGGATAGTTAGCTATTTATTATTTCTGAATGATTTTAGGCTCTCTTTACATTGCTTCAATGCAATTCCCTATGCGATGATTTGTGAATCTCATATCTTTTTCAAAATATGTCTTCATAATTAAAAGCCATTTACGTAACTGAACGCGGTTTTTCTAAAGACAACAACAGAGATCACTCAATGTGAAAATATTCATGTCGTGAAAAAATTACACGATGTAACTTACAACGGTATTAACTAAAAAGTTGTTAAAGAAGGCCGTTTAATATTTGCTTTGTATCCCTTGGAAAGCCGATATCCGTGTAATGTTGTGGGGGACAGTGCACGCGACGTTACCACTCACGGCAGCTATCATGACGAGCGGCGGGGCACGTCACTCGCCCCGCATGCAACTAACAGTAATAGCTACCAGCCTGCAAACTTAGAAACAGCTACGCAGCACGCATCCGCAGAATAGCGCAACACCAATTGACTCCGGACTTCGAGTCACGGTGCTACGAGCCCAAGCTTCCGTAATCCTACTATTATGGTTAATTCATGTGGAATGTAATTGTCCCGTTGTTGGACTCCGGCCGGGAACATTATCGCATTCGTCACGCCGCGCACGTGTACGTTTGATCTAATAAAATAATTCCTGTATCAAATTTTACGCGCCTATCTCGATTTGGTAGACAAAGAACCGTGCAGAGGGGCACAGGGGTTTCGCTTTGTCATAACTGGTCGTCGGCACAAAAGACCACCCAGCATTTTTCGGGTAGATCTCTTTGTGTTGTGCATGTAGATAAAATAGGCCGTCAAGTTACAATGTAATTTTTCCAATACCGAAAAGGGTCACATGTCCACGCAATAACAGGACTATAGTGTGTTATTAAAAATGGCTAATGTTACAATGAGCATGTCTTTGAATTAAATAAAAGGGTAGATAAACCGTACATGTATCTGCATACAACGTTTTCTAATTTCCTGCTACGTATTTTGAGATTTGTTTTCTCTAGGCCCAAACTTTAAAAGACACTTATTATTGTACAATTTCTAGATACCAACATTTTACACACCCTTCTAAGCCCTCGTTATAGTAAACTCGAAAAAAAAAACGGTACCCAAGCCCAAACAAACAACGCCAATTCATTTAATGAAACATAAAAACACCATTGAATTTTTGCACAGTTTGCGCAGTCTGGTACTTTTAAATTTGTTAAAAAAAAAACATTTTAAAACATCGTCTAAAACCCGCGATGAAGCAAAAAACCCGTTTGGGGCGCAATACAGCTGACGCGGCTGCAACGGCGCGTCGCTGATTCCGCTTTAATGATGATTAAATGCTGTATGATTGTCGTGGCGTGTGTAGCCGCCCCTGCGGCCACCGGGCCTGCATCATAGCGCAAGGGAAGTTTGAAGGAAACTTTAACCGTATCGAACTTCTAAATGCGAATTTTACTAGCGCTAAGTACATAATAATTGCAGGAATAACGAAAAGCTCATAAAAAGCATTGTAGTAGCCACATACTTCGAAATATACCTAATACCTACATAATATTTTGAATAAACATGCCAGCAGTTTACATTATTACTAAGCTCATTTATGATCCAATCATTCTGTACATGGTTACTGTAGATTCCATTTATTCCTCGGTTCCCCTTACGAACTTTAAATGACATTTGCTACGGCAATACACGCAAGAAATTGTGGAATTGTCAAATCATTTCCAAGCCCACATCCACTACGGAAACCTACACGAGTCAGCAGTTCATTCAATCAACAATTACCTACATAGGTAATGTTAGCGAAAGATCACAATTTGTTATTATCACTTACAAGGGCTGGCTTGCCTCCCAGTCTCTGTTAACTGCTTCGCTCCATTACACACGGGACAATGATACCCTAATTATGAACCATTTGACACACGCACTCACATAGAAAGTGCCTAATAACTATCCACAATCAAGATGTACAATTTCCATTTGATGAATGTGCGCATATAAATTAAAATTTGCAAAATTTATATTCATATGAAATTCGCGTTCGAGAATAGTAATAGCACATTAATATGAGGGATATCACGAACGTTATAAAATGGATACTGTGCGGGAATATCAGTGTAATTATGTATGTAGTATTCAACGAGTTTATATGCCAAGCACGTGTCAGAGAAAGCCATTAGATTTAAATGTAGGTAAGTGGCCATCAAAAGGAAGCCGGAATAATTGAAACAAATGCAGGGATTACTCAACAAATTGTTCAATACAAGGGCTATTTATCTAAGTCACCGAGCTGAAACGAACAATTGTTGTTTTATTGGTATGACATTGTGGTGCACTTACAAAAATAATGCAACGAATATGACGTAATCTTGTCCAATACTGCAAAAACTTTTAATTATTTTTAGAAAGCAAGGGGATAAGGGATACAATTGTAACCGTTTAAACTCTTGACTAAGCAATGGATATGTTACAAAAAGAAACAAAAATGCAAACCTTAGTTATTTTTAAATGGTGTTGGAATAAATAATTATACTCCTATGACATAATAGATTAACTATTCAACTTGATTGATAACAAAAGGGTTGTTGAGTGACATGGCTTGTTAAAATTTCCCAAATGTTTTCTTATTTTAATGACTTCATAATAATATATCTCGGAAAAGAGATATAAATTAAGGGTTGTGCCTCAACTGCCGCTTAATAGCCAAACATGTGATATTTTGAGACGTGTTTCGACACTCATTCAGAATGCTGCAGCTGCGTTATTTTAGATGTTAACACGAGGATGTGGTTGTGTGGAAGTAAAAAACTAAAAAACATCAGTCAATAAATCTTGTCGACTAATCCTGCAAGAGAAATGAAGCAGATTATAACAAGTGTTTTTTGCAAGTTGTGAGAGGGAATGGAGTGCCGAGACGTGCCTTATCTTTATAGAGAAAAAGCTTGTGGCACGCTGGACAAAACGACATATTAAAATGTGATAGCCCCGTACTTATGTGAGTTTTCAACAGAATTATTTTGTTGCCAGATTGTTTTATTTTTCAGTTTTGTTTATGCGCTGGCACTGTAACTTTAATGTGCTGAGAACGTTTGGTTTTTATTGCACATGTTACACTGTACACACCTACAAGTGTAGGTACCTAGGTATCTAAATAAGCATGTAGGTAAATATATGTTTTTTTTTTTTAATTTTTAATAATTAAGTAAACACGCTTTGCATAAGAGTTCTTTGATTACAGGCAGCACGTGGCTACTGCGACAAGTAAATGCGGATTTTCGCCTAGAGTGAGCTTTGGTCGGCGGGCGCGTTGGGCGGGCGGAGCGCACCGCGCGGGAAGTACGCGCGTGAGTCAACGCCAGCCAGACAGCGTGCCGCCCCCTCCCCCTTCACCCTGCTGCCGGCCACCTTGCTCAGCTATGAGCGCTAATTACTGGAATTGCCACCTCTTACCTACGACTGACTTACATTTTCTTTGTCGTTGCTTGTTTCTTTTGTTGTAATTGGTAAGCTGTGTGAAGTTTTTCGTTTTTTATACCTACATATAATTGTGACAGACAGGTCAACATTTTCTTTCATCTTTTCGTCAACAAATCTTTGAGGTGCGCAGTTAAACTTCTCAGATATAACAAGATTATGTAAGAAATAAAAAAAGTACTAGGTACCAATAATGTCAACCGAATTCAGAGTCAGCTTAATCCTACGTTGAAAATATTATACCGTATCGGATACAATTGATTAATGAAGCATACATCAAAAAGGTTGCCGTCGATACGGCCGAACAAGAAATGTGTGACAAAAATAAAAGGCGAACAAATACGGCGGTGAGGATGTCGGTAATTTATGAATTTGTCAGGACAAACTGAACATCGTCGTCGGTGTAAATAAAGAGCACCGCGGCGTGGATAAATTTGTGTCAGATCAAATGAATCGTGCACACAACGATTTGTTGCACTTATTGCCTTGTTGCCCGCTTCACCCTCGAACGACCAACAAAAACAATCCTTCGAGATGTTGAAGAATTAAGTCGTTTGTTCTCCGCTAAGATAAATTGGAGAGCTTCCATGTACCACTCAATAGTACAGATGAATAAAATCTATTTCTAAACGATCAAAGTCTGCGCGCCCTCCGGTGTCTGAAGTTGTGTTTACTTAATAATATGTACCTACCTACTCGTTAATATTATGAAGCAACATTATTGCTACAGTATAAGCACTAGCTAATTTTGTAGTGCTACCCATTCACGTACAAGTTGTGAACTCCAGTAGCGGCACAAAGTTGGCCCCTGCGAAGCCCTTCACATTTTGGCCGGTACTGTTTAAGTAAGTACCTACCTACAGTGTACAAACTTCGTGCTCCCAGCCTTTGTAGGCTTTCGAGGAAGTTAACAGATTTGGTTTGATGAAGTAGGTACCCATCTAAGTTGGTTTAAAATATTTAATATTATCAAGTCCGTCTTAAAAGTAAAACATCTGTGGTAAAACCCACAGAAACGTTCTATCTTCAAAATTTCAATTTAATCAGTAAGCTTTACTTCGATCAATTAGATAAGTTGTTAGAAATGTCACAGATTTATTGCCTTTCAATCAAGGTAGTAGTCGAAGACATAAATATTTCTTTTATGTGGAAAATAAAATTGGTAGGAACGTGTGTCCAGCACAGTGCAATAAAATAAATCTTGTACTAAGTGGTTCATATTTTACCTTCGTCCGCACTCGGCAGGCATACGTCGGCCACCTACGTACGTTATGCTGAAGGGGGAATTCAATAAAAATCACAATCGTAAAAACTAAGACGGCAGCCATATAAAAATACCTAAGAAAGCATTAAGAGCCGTCCCCTAATAATAGGTCCCGCCAGATGCACGGGACGGCCGCCTGGAAAAGTCACAGTGGGAACTCGAGCGAAGGAAATTATTTTTTTCGGTCTGCCACACACGGCCCTTGCTAACTCAGCGAAAACTGAAACCGCTCCTCTCACCGGAATCACTTACACGAGGACATTTTACTGTAAAACTTTGGATATGAAAGTAATGTGTAATATAAAAGTATATTACGTGAACGTGGAAATGTCCCCGGAAATATTCAATATTGCTTCGTGACTTCGAATGAACAAATTAGGAGAGGTCTTTTGCTGGGCTTGCGGATTCCCAAATGACCACCACTTTACTACTTATAATATCATTGTATGTAGGTATGTATGTTTACATGATCTGGATATGAGTCTTTTTATAATAAGGTGTTTGGATTGCTATCGAACCTATGTTTTCTGAAAACAAAATTATCGGTTCTGGTAGCTTTAAGAAAGGATTCTACTTACTGGTCCACCTCAATGATTCATGCCAACCATCCTAGTCTTAGTCTTACTAAGTACTTTTGTTTATTTATAAATGAACTTGCTAACCCTAGAAGACAGTGGTAAGCTACTTGTAAATAGTGTTTCAAAATAAATAAGAAATCTAACAAACGAGTAATTAATAGCAAGAAGATCTATACTTATAATAAATCTGTAGAAGTGAAAATTCTGTACATTGAAAATATCAAAAAAATAATTTACAGGGGATGTTACTAGACCGACACCGAACCCAAAAATGTGATTAAAAAAATTTTTGTCTGTCTGTCTGTCTGTCTGTCTGTTTGTTCAGGCATCACGCAAAAACTACCAGTTCGATTACGATGAAACTTGGTATAATTATTCTTTAATATCCTGGGCACCACACTGGGTACTTTTTATCTCGGAAAAGTATATACAATAAAAAACAAACTTAATTTTGCGGTTCGATCCCTATACCCGATTACCACTGTCTGTACTGTACCAACCGCAAATACTAAGTTTGTCGTAGGTTGGGTCACCCGCAGTGGAGTTCATTTTTATTCCTTTTAGTTTTTAGAGTTATATAGGTTTATTTTTATATGAGTCGTAGGTATAGATTTTAATTTTAAAGTATAGGTAGTATATTTGATAGTGTACGTAGTGACCGTAGGTTATTTTATAATACTGTTAGGTAGGATTAGTCATTCGTATAGATATTAGTTTTTAGGGATTTTGCTTATTTATTGAGTTTAGATTAGTTATCATCAGAAATAGGTTTATTTAGGTAGGTACTTAGGTAAAGATATCATATAGGTACCCTCTTAATCACCACTAATGAGACACAATTGGTTTTCTACTGTAATTAGCCACAAAGGGCCCGCGAGATAGATGGCATTCTGGGGAAGCACATACATTTTATCCTGTTAGCACGTTCCCGTGGGATAATTTCCGACATCCACGCGGGCGAAGCCGCGGGCAGAAGCTAGTATATATTATATTAGCACTCATAAGCTTTTGCAAAGTTAATTATTATTTAAAGACTCCTGCGTTCTTTAAGACTAGAGCAGCCAAAGCAGTTATTTACAACCTCAAATTTTCTGCATAATAATAATGAATGAAGCAGTTTTTATATGTATAGCACATTGGGATCAGAACTAGTCCCTGTGGTACTCCATAGTGGTAAAAGTTTTACCATTTGGAATAGAGCTAACTTTGCCTACGTCTTCACTGCTTATGAGGTTATATTTTATTCAAATAGATCCGGCTATGCCTATCTATATCCAACTTGACAATTTAGCAAAGCAAAGGGGAACGAAACTGTTTCATATGGCTTAGAAAAGTCGAATATGTAACAACGCAGAAGCGCTTTAGTTTAAAGTGGCCATGCAAAAATATTTTTAAACATAATTAATTTGTACAAACAACAAATTAATTACTCCATACAAAACATTATTTACATCGTACAACTAATTTTATAAACTAATAACAATTATAGCGATCACATTTTCGGTGTAAGATAACCTTATTACGAGCCAAAACATTAAAGTATGTACCTACCTAAATTAATTAAATTAATCTTCATTTCATACGTATCAAGTTTTACGAGGCGCCAGAGGACATTAACTTAGCAATTAACATAAAAACGAGCAACCGTAATATTGAAATAATTAGGTACTTAGAGCTTTGCCGAAAATCGTGTTCGTAGCAAAGCTCACATTTCCCGGGATATTACCGGGTGTAATCTCGGGGGCGAATAATTGCGGGTTGCAACTGAACAACGGTGCTCATTAGTGCAATGTTCAATTAGGGAGCGTCGATGGACGGGGAGCCGACCCGTTACAACCGCTTTAAATCCTGTGGATGTTTCAAATGGCACAATAACAATGTTATTTCATACCGTTTTGTGCTGTTGTGATGGCTGTATTGATTAATTCGCTTTAAGCATTCGTTAATTATGTGGATCTCGTAATGGTTTGGCCTTTGTTGCTTGGGTCACGTAAATAATGATGTTAATCTGTATTGCCTTTTATATTTGTACGTTAATCCGTTACAATAAGTTTTAATCTGCGGCGCTTACCTCGTTTTTTAGTGTGTATCGAAACATTAATTAATAAGTTCATTAAAATTACTGGCATATTAACTCCAAATATTTATACGTGGTAATTAATAATAAAGTACGTTTTTGTTTGCTCGAATTCGACCGTAATCGCTTTTGTTTACCGACACCTGCCTACAGAGGCTTTTGCTTCTGTTAAGCACACTTATGCGGCCACTAGGTACTCACTGTTTTATATGTATGTTACATACATATAAAACAGTGCGTACATACAGTAGTAGTAGGAGTAACGTACGGACGCCAGCAGGTCAACCTACCCGAAACTGTCAGATTTTCCCAATCAACCTTGAACCTAACTCTTTAGCAATAAAGTCGAAAATCTATTAAAGAAATCTGACAGATTGTAGTAGCTTGATGTGCTGGCGTCTGTACATACAGTATATAAAAAAAAAAGTTGTTTATTGATACCAGAAAAAACATACACAATATTATTAATTTCTAAATAAAAGGTACCTACATTAATACTGGTTCCCAAACTAAGCTGTCGCTTGTATTTTGGGACTTAGCGTTCAGCCGTGGATAATGGTACAATTTGGTGTCTATAGGTACATTTTTATGAATGTGAATATGAATATATGTATATTTTTTTTAAATTTAATTTATATAAATATTTATTTCAAAGTGTTAAAGTAAGGTGAAGAGGTGAGTGTGTGTGTGTATGCGTGTGAGTGTATAGGGGTGTGTGTGTGAGTGTGTGTGGTTGACAGATATCATAGATTACACAGTAAACTTTAGTAATTCTTCCATCTTTTGATAGTCCATTTTGAGTAGCCAATCAGTAACTATGTCTTTTACTTTGCGTTTGTTTAGTCCTACAATTATTAGTTCCTTATTAATGTAGTCGTACAGTTTGCAGCTAAGACTGTTGAATTGTCCTCTGGCAAAAGTTGTCCTTGTAGGGGAACGAACGCATGCCTTCATTCTTCTACGGGCATTAGGGGCAGTAGGTGGAACTATTCGATGTCTTCTTAAAGTGGATTTTAGCACATAGAGCTGCCTGACAGTCAGGACTTTGCATTCTGAGTAGAGTGTTGCAGTGGGGTACCTGTATGGTTTTTTATTCATTACTTTTAGAACAGCTCTTTGCGCCCTCTCCAACCTGAGAAGGAACGTTTTACCTGCCCCGCCCCATACAGGGATGCAGTATTGGATAACAGACTGACACAGACCCAAGTAGACTAGTCTTAGCTTATCTGGAGGAGAAGAGTCCCTGAGTAATTTAAAAATATGTATGAGCCTTCTCACTCTTGACGTTACTGTTTCTATGTGTTTTTCCCATCTCAGTCTGCTATCCAAATACACACCCAGGTATTTTGCACTGTCAACACGGGTAAGTTTTGGGCACGTGCAACTTTTACCGAGAGATGAGCAGACATGGGCTTTAATAGTGAAGTCTTGTGGAGGAGAGGTGTTTTTCCTGATGGAGAAGGTCACATAATGGGTTTTTTTGACGTTAAGGGTTAAGTCGCGTTGGCGTGGGCGTTAAGTTGTCTGAGAGCCAATGCATGATTTTAGCTACAGAGTGTTCAGCGGACTCCTTGACCGCGGACCAATTTGGTCCCCATACAAAGACAGCGGTGTCATTAGCGTAAGTAAAGATTTTAGTATTAGGGAGAGAGATTTGGCAGAGATTATTAATATATAGCTGTAAAAGCGTGGGACCGAGTACGCTTCCTTGCGGAACTCCGTAGGTGACTGTGTTCTCATCACTGAGGTAATCATTTATCTTGACCCGCTGTTTCCTATTTGTTAGGTAGTCTACAAAAATGTCGTGGATGGTACCTCTTATACCGAGCCTCTCCAACTTAGCCAGAAGAATCGGGACAGAGACTGTGTCAAATGCTTTGGAAAGATCTAGAAATACACACATACATTTATTCTTAATATCCAAGTTTTTGACTATAGCACTTGTTAAGTCAGTTACAGCATCTTCGGTGCTATAACCCGAGCGAAATCCATACTAATTTGAGGCTATAATTTTAAACTTGTCCAGATACTTCTTTAGAGCTCGATTTAGTATTCTTTCTAAGATCTTAGAGATTGCAGTCAAAATTGAAATGGGGCGGTAGTTGTTGAGACAGTTGTCGCCACCCTTGTGGATTGGGTGGATTATGGCTTTTTTAAAAACATCGGGGAAAACACCGGTGTTGATGGCAAGATTACATATATGAGTGATTGTCAAAACGCTCCGACTTTCCCTCACAACTGTGGATGAAATGCCATCCCAGCCTGTAGCACACTCAGGTCGTAATTCCATTATACTAGACTCTATTTCTGACTCCGTTACCTCCAGAATAGCGAGCGAGTTCGGTTGGTGTTCAATGTTGTTGGTCGCGGCTGAGCCAGACATAGAGGTTGAAGAGAGGATTTTGGTAGCCAGATCTTTTCCTATGCTTGTTAAAAAGTTGCAGACTTGATTGGCAGACTTTATAGGGTCATCTGTAATTTTTAAGAGTTCTGTTGGACTAATGTTATATTTTTGTGTATGCGAGATGTTTTTTATTGCCTTCCAGTATGTAGGTATGTTTGAACATAGGTACCTAGTGGGTATATAGCGATTGAAGCTATGGAACTCTTAGAAATGTGATCAACATTGGTCATTGCCGATTTGCTCCAATAACGCACTGGGAGGACCGCAGCTAACGAGTATAAATTTCGATTCTTTATCCAGAGACAAACAAATCAGAGTCCTTAAGCTAATTTAATTTTTGGATTATCAAAAAATCATGATATGTGCTGTTATTGACGAAATGAAACCTACCCAGTAGTAAGCATATACAACTATAATATATTATACCTATAAGGTAATTTCCTAAACTTACTTTACTAATGTAACTGCATTTTTATTGACAAAAATTTACCGTTGCCTAAAATGTCGATCTGTTAACTACATAGCCGTTTTCTTTTTCAGCACCGAACAAAAGGAAAATACAAATAGGCATCTTACAATAATCTGCGCCAAACGCGGCACAATTCTTTAAATCAGCTGTGTTCCTCACAGTATGCCCGGTGGCAAGAGATACTTCCTTCATCCTCCTACCACATCCATCACCGAGTGAGCATCTTACCGAAAGTTATAACCTCCCCTCTAGTTCACTTAGAAATCACTCTAACGACTCCTAGTCCAAGTGTGAAGATGCAATACTATTCTGATAAGGACTATGTCGACAAGTCGGCTAATAGGTGCAATTGTGGCGGTGAACACTCTTCAAAGCATTTATTTCAAACTAGCTTCTGCCCGCGGCTTCGCCCGCGTGGATGTCGGAAATTATCCCACGGGAACGTGCTAACAGGATAAAATGTATGTGCTTCCCCAGGATGCCATCTATCTCTATGCCGAATCAGAAGTTCAGTGGTTTAGGCGTGAAAATGTAACATACAGTTTCAAGTGCAAATCCTCCCCTTAAAAACTGAATTACCCTTTTGTCCCGTCAGTGGTAAATTTTCGACAACTTTACATACTTATTATTAACTAGCTTCTGCCCGCGACTTCGTACGCGGATCCAGTCCCTTTCTCGTTCCGATAGGAATTTCGGCAAGAGTTTGAACTGTGCGTTACTTAATCGAAATCCTTCATCGGTTTTGTTTGGTATACCTTAGATTGAGTGTTGTAGACAATAGGTAGGTTATAACTTCATTAAAATAAAAAGGTAGAATTATTTTCATTCCGAAATTATGAAGCGAAATTAATATCAATTAGTTAACATAACTATTCTAAAAAAAATCTTTATAAACTATATTGTTGGTTTTTCCGTCGGGTGCCAGAATATAAAACCCGGAAGGCTAACCCTTGAGAAAGCAACATAAAGTTGGCCATGAGAAAAACAGCCGGTTCTCAAATCAACACCAGCAGCTTTCAGTGTCTGTCTTCAATCGCGAGACAATGCATGACGATCACGATCAGCCGTAAGTCGCGCATCACGTTCTTCACTGGTTTCTAGAGACCTATAAGTGGATGTGCGGATACGCTGGGAACTCAAGCATGATTCGCTTTCCGTGAATGTTTCCGACTCGCGAGACAATGCATGACGATAACGATCAGCCGTAAGTCGCGCATCACGTTCTTCACTGGTCTCCAGAGATCTAAAAGTCAACGTGCGAATGCGCTGAGAACTCAAGCGTGATGCTTTTTCTGTGAACGTTTCTGATTCGAGAGACAATGCATGGCGATCACAATCAGCGGCCAGTCGCACTTCACGTTCATCACTGATCTCTAACGACCTAGAAGTCGACGTGAGAATACGCTGAGAACTCAAGCGTGATTCTCTTTCCGTTAACGTTTCCGACTCGCGAGACAATGCATGACGATCACGATCAGCGATCAGTCGCGCATCACGATCCTCACTGGTCTCTAGAGACCTAGATGTAGATGCGTAAATACGCTGAGAACGCAGGCGTGATTCTCTTTGTGTGAAAGTGTCAGAAACGCGAGACGATGCATGACGCTCACGATCAGCGCTAAGTCGTGCTTCACGATCCGAAGAAGTTTCCGCTGGGCGAGATACAGCCTGATGTTGTCGAACAGCATCAAGTCTTGCCTGGCGTTCTTCATTTGATTCTTGGGATCTAATGATCTTTAATTTTCGAACATTGCGAAAGATTTGACCTCTTTCGTGGCATGGTTATGGTTATTAATGTACTTTAATAACTTTGCAATTAAGATCTAAGTGACTGCTCCCCTGCATTACCGGGTAGGCTACCGTGTCACGAAGATAAATGGAAAAGGAAATTAAACACTCAAATAACATAAGCCCGAAGGCATATCTATTATATTATGATTTAGCCAGTGAAGCCGAGTTTTCAATGAATTTACCATCGTCATCGAAAAGAAGGCCCAAACTGTTACCGCCTTCACTGCGTGGAGGTACTCCTAGCTTATGTTAATATATTAGTATAAACTGATTTCCACATCAAATGTTCCTGATCCTTGATTTTTATTATCTCGGCGGAAAATACTCATCAGACCAAACAAATTTTGTTAAAATGTCATGTCTGTATATGCCATATTTTAGCTGTGCTCTCCGAGTTCCACATCAGATGTTTCAATCTTCGAATTTTATTCTCCCAGCAGAAAATATTCATCAGACTAAACAACTTTTGCAAAGATGTCATTCCTATATATGTTATGGTTTAGCTGTGCTCTTAGAGTTCCACATCAGGTGTTCCGATCTTCGAGTTTTATTCTCGCAGTAGAAAATACTCATCAGACTGAATAACTTTTGCTAAGATGTCAAATCTATATATATTATAGTTTAGCTGTGCTCTAAGAGTTCCACATCAGGTGTTCCGGATCTTCAATTTTATTCTCTAAACAGAAAATGCTCATCAGACACAACATTTTTTTCTAAGGCGCCATTTATGTAACTCTTATAGTTTAGCTGGTCTGTTGCGGTTCTGCATCAGGTGTTCCAGTTTCCAAAATCAATTATAGTCTATATGTTGCCCAGGCTTAATAGCTAGTTAACAAAAAAAGTTTCATTCAAATCCGTCCAGTAGTTTCGGAGATTAGCGTGTACAAACAGACAAACAGACAAACAGATAAACAGACAAACAGACAGACTTTTTTTTTTAGATTCGTGTTCTATTACTGTTTCTTAAACCCCCTCAATTTTTCTTTTTTAAATATATTCAATGTACAGACACAACTTTTTTACATTC
This sequence comes from Apamea sordens, assembly GCA_945859715.1. NCBI lineage: Eukaryota > Metazoa > Arthropoda > Insecta > Lepidoptera > Noctuidae > Apamea > Apamea sordens. Next base: position 13,190,411 of record OX243987.1, read on the forward strand.
TTATTATAAGTATAGATATAGATAGCTGTGCATTGCGGGTGACGTAACCTACGACAAACTTATTATTTGCGGTTGGAACAGTAATCGGGTCTAGGGATCGAACCGCAAAATTAAGTTTGTTTTTTATTGTATATACTTTTCCGGCATAAAAAGTACCCAGTATGGTGCCCAGGATATTAAAGAATAATTATAAGTATATATAGATAAACTAATTAGTTAGACACTTTTGAATTGCCAAAGGGTCGGTCTGTCGGTCAGTTAAAAAAGATGAAGCTAGTTGCCCATTCCAAAGCGTAGTAGGTTCCTATGGAGAAGAGCGGGCAAGAAACTCCACAGACACTCTTTTAAATAAAAAATTGGTAACATAATTCATGTTGAAATTATACAGAAAAAAAAAACAATAATTAAAATACCGTGGCAGCTTAAATATGACCAGTCCCAACTGACGGCGCAACCTAAACGATATCTGCGCTGCCAGTGACAACGCGGTAGAAGTGGAAAAGTTTTGGTCCGATACAAAATAATAATATCGACACGAAGAAAAAACAATTAACTAATGAAGCAAAAGGGCTGCTATTGCAGGTCTGCTAGAAAAACTAGAAAACAAGTATGTTACAGAAATCGTACACGAGTCTGGGAACATGTGGGATGTCGACTCGGAAACCATGGTGGTGACAGTTCTTTGGTCAGGGTGGTCAGGACTCTTGCTCTGACTACCTGAAAGGCTCTCATTAGGTTGGATGAAGAGAACGCGGTACCTACTCTTGACCACTGAAATATTGTTCGTGTTCATGACGGTACAAAGGAGGAAGCGCCGATCGCGAACGAATAAGACCGCTGCGGCAAAGCTCCTATGGAGCCCGAAGTTAACTTTCATGCCGCAAAACCGAACACACCGGTGTATATCTCCTGCCTGCACTATACCACTAAGGCGGAGGATATCATGGAGTTCGTGCGCCAGAAGACTCGAGTAACTGCACCCTCGGCGTGCCCATACACACCGAGGGTGCAGTTACTAGAATCGCAACGCAATGTCAACTTCACTTCAACTCAAAGGCACTTCGTAGTGCGAGTACCGAATTGTTATCTACTCTTCGTCATGAAAGAAGACTTTCGGCCGCGGAACGGGATGTTCCGTCACTTCTGCGGACACGTACCACAGGATAGGATAAGGACAAGCTAGTGCAAAGTGAAGTGCTATTAACATAGTTTTGTTTTATAGTTTACTAGACTCTGCCCGCGACTTCGTCCGCGTAAAATTTCTTGTTCCTCTGAACCACCCCGTCGCATCGCATCACCTGCCCGCGCTATCACTTCGCTTAGCGTTCTTTTTGACCGGCTCCTCAGGGACGTAGAGTGATGTTAAAGCCAGCCTTCCTCAAGAATTGGGCTATCAAATGCAAAAAAGATTTTTCAAATCCGACCGGTAGTTCTAGAGATTAGCGCGCTTAAACAAACTCTTCAGCTTTTTTATTAGTAAAGATATAAATATACGAGTATATTAGTTTGTAAGTCTATGGGCCATTGCAGCCTGAAATAAATGTTTTATTATTAATTAAGTAGGTTTCACTTTCACTATCCTTAGATCGGGCTCCGCCGGAATCTCGTTTTTTCCCGGTGGGCCATATTTTACGCATGTCCTTTACGGCAAGCGAGTTTACGACTGTTAGAAAAAAGCACTTTGCTACTTAGATAGATCTCAATGTCAGTTTAAAAACAAATAGGTACATTAATTAGCGCTACTGCAGACAGCAAAGGAAACGCGGACAATAAGTGACTCGATCATTATTATTTGTGAAGGGTCTCGAAGTATTAGTACCTAATATGTACTTAACTGAAAATAATCAAGTACCTACTTGCCAACATCGTTAAGTTCTTGTTTTTAGGGAAAGATTCCATTAGAAATTAATGTGTCGTTATTCTTTCTAGAGCCACCTTTACCTTTTCACCGAGTATCGAATTTTATAACTCATCTCAACAACTTATATTAACTTTAGTAATGACAGCCGTTAAATAAATTCATGTAAACGCGAAACGCATAGTGAATAATTTAGGCGAAAAATAATATATTTCATAAGTTTTATCTTGTTTAGCCCGAAAAGTTATCAAATACGCGATAAAATAAACAAAAATGTAAAACCAAACAATACTTACAGCCATCGTATCGCCTTCGTCGACTTCGGAAAAAACACAAACAACAAAATGAACGCAATAAAAGAACGCATCACAAAATAATATCGATCACTGCATTACATGAACATGTCAGTATCTCTTTATAATTTAAAAAAAGTAATAAAAGTGCGCGAAATATTTTGGCGGGAAAACGTCGTGTGTCACGGTGCCCGAAAGGCAGCGAGTGCGGGATGAGTGCTCTCTAGCTGCGACTGCGACAGAATGCACGACTGCGACCACCTCTACCACTCTCGGCCAGTGGTCAGGCAGACAAAACGCGCCGCCGCCGCAACTAGCAAGAATCGCCAAAGATTAAACTGCTAGTCCCAGATGAGGCATTTGTTATAGTAGAGTTTATTAAAATTCGGCTAGGATTATGCTCTTAGAATCATGCCCAAAGACAAAATAGTAAGCAAGAAAATCTTTAATTTCTCCTGTAAAGTTTGCATTTTGCACTTTCATACTTTTATTATGGGTCAAATTGGGTATCTACTCACCTTGTGGGTTATAACGGGCACATATTCGTCTTTTTGTTAGCGACCTCTATCTTTAGTCATTTGAATAAATCTAAGCTATAGTAGATTTAACGGTTTATTTCCATTTCTAAAGCCTGCCCTTCAGAAACCTATATGAACGCTCGCGCTCGTGACTGCACACACCGAAGCATTCTATTGAGTCTATTTCGCCCTTGAATCATCCTCATAACTCACATATTCAGTACTCTATGAGAGCCGGTTCTCATAGGCACAAATATGCGACCGGTTCACATTCCCCTGACAGTGGCGCGCGGCGAATCGGGCGGGCGGGCGAACACGCGCTCCCCACGCAAGCGGTACAACCCACTTATCAATTCAGTCGAGTGGGCATTCATTCATTGTGAAGCATTGTGCCTATTATGCGCGGATTCGGTGCTTATTTACCCGTTCACATGCCATTATAGTAGTCGTCACAGCAACTATCTCTTGAAGCCCTTATATTTCTTTTTATTAAATACCTAACTGTCTTCTGCTTGGAAGGACTAGCTTCGCTTACGTTTCTGGCTTTAGCGATGAATGAAACCCTAATAAAACATACCTCTTGGTACATAAAACAGAATGTTCAAGCGAGATTCCCATGTAATTCCGTCTCGTGATTTCGGGAAATCCCATATTTTACATAAAGCTAAACAAGCTAAAACCAACTTGGTAAAGAAAGAATTTTAAATAAAAGAGACTCACTTATACTTTTAAAATATTTTCTCAAGATTTAGCTGATGAAACTTGGTTAACATTATCAAAGTTTTATCTCCAGGTGAATAAAGGATTTCTGGCCTGAAGAAGACGAAATAAACATACGTGACTAGGTATACCTCAAGGATCAATCCTGTGTCCCGTGTCACACTATAATTACCAAACCAAAAAAAAAAAAAATGTCAATGCAGTCGGGGGACCATTATGTGGAACACTTTTTAATCTAAGAGGTCCCCCGACTGCATTCTGGACCTCTTAGATTAAAAAGTGTTCCACAGAATGGTCCCCCGACTGCATTGACAATTTTATTTATCTTTTTAGTCAGGGAATACAACTTGTTTTTTACGTTTTAGTTCGTTTTTTGGCAGGGCAGTCGTTTTTTTTTTTATCTTAGTGACAAGCATATTCATGCTAGGTGGCTATAATTTAAGCACTAAAGGTGGTTTAGTCTCACGGCGAGGCGAGGCGTAGGTAGGATGGACGAAGACAAGGACGGGTCCCGTTGTCGTCTTTTCGGTTTTTTTTCTCCTTCTAGGTTCATTTTTTTCCCCACTAATTTGCAATAAATGGTGTTGCGTTAGGTAATCTTAACCAATATGTTTGCTTTTGTTTTTTTTTTTTTACTAGCCTAGTTACTCGTGTGACAGTGTGATAATGAAAGAATTCTAAAACTCAATCATCTACGAAACCATTCACTTATTTATACATCCTCAGTCTTACTAAAGTCTTATTAAATCGTTTGCCACACCACAGCCAAAGATGAAATGTATGGTTTGCACGTATACCGTACTTAAGTAAAACTGGTACCCATAAAGTATATATATGTGGAATGTGCTCATCAAGGCCTTCAATTTGATACCCATATTGTAATAACTGAAAAAAAAAACACTTTTCAAAATGGAGCCATACTGCCGCGAAATTGATTTTTTTTTTTCAAAAAAATATGTAGCCAGTGTCACTCGGGATGATGTAAGGATTCTAACGATACCCCATACATCCAAATCTGTTCAGACATTTAAAAGTTATGGTGGAATAAAGAAACTCACATACATACAAACATACATCAACCCTGAATACATTACACTCCTTTTTGAGCAGTCGTGTAAAACACCTGAATATATCCTAAAACATACTGATAAGAGTTTGACCGGTATTTTTCATATACATTCCAAGTCAGGTTTAAAAGTAGCAACGGGGGAAAGAGAGTTATGTTTTACCTTGAGTGAAAAAATGTTGCAAGTATAGATACATTATGTGTTTTTGTCTATGGTAGGCTAGAAAGCATGCAGGCCTTCTTTTTACCCTACATAATTTTTAATGTTTCCATTAGAACAGAACTCTACTATATGGGAATTAACTCTAAATCAATTGAAAGTACTCTTACTTTTAATTCATATCATATATTTTGTATCAGCTATTTTTACATACATAGAATAAAAATTGAAATAATATACAAAAATTATGATACATTGGGCACCCAAAATAAGTCAGGTATATGCACTAAAGTAAATAACATCAATTGACAATCCATATTATGTTATTGTAATTGTAAATATACCATTTACTCCTAAAACTATTTAACCAAAGTATTCATAGTAAGGCTACGACGTACGAATTAAATTCAAATTCAAAAATGTCACCAAATATAATTACAAACTTAATCACTTGGGGACCAAACTTGTGGACTTAGAGGTATTAAACACGCACATTAATATTAAATATAAGTTCATACGGAAAGTGTTTCTGTCAAGTAATGATTTTACAATTCATCAAAGCCTAGCTACTGAAACAGAAAAAAGTTCATCTTACTTCTAAATCCATTTAGTCCCCATTCTGATATTGTCACGGAAACTGTTTGCAAAACATAGTTCACTGATTTTTCTTGCCAGCGTATTGCTTGATGATGGCCACGCTGTAGGTGCGCGGGAGTGTGGGTCAGGCGAGATGGGACAGGTCGTCCAGCTCCGGCGGAGGGGGAGCCGCGCCAGCTCGCGCGAACACGGGCTTCGCCACCACCGACACAGGAGCCTACGTGTAAGAACACACAGTCAGACATATACTAACAAATTGTGTAAATTATAAACATCTAAGCAGTTTTATAGTGTCTTCTAAGTTTACTAGTGTTTTTTTTTTCTGGTACTCTTTTTAATGAAACTTTAGGACATTACAGAAATATGGCTTTATGTAAAACAGTTGTGGTGGTGCTCATTTTAATGTCAGCCAGTTAATTTACAAAGACGACACAACATTAAAGTAATCATCTGTCTGCATTATAACCAGTGATAGGAATAGGTAGTGCCTATTTGCCTAAACTTCGAAGAACAGAGACAAGAAATGGAGACTTCCTTAGGACTAAATTTTTTCCGGGACATCTGTCCCCAAATTCGGGACAACACTTTTAAATACATTAAAAAAATATGTTATTTGGAATAAGTAATTCGTCTATATTTACCTAAAATTTGCGATTAGACATAACATAATAAATAACATTCACAGTCGTTACAACCATAAAATTTTCTGAAATTTTTTTTTGAAGATCATTTTGTACATGACTTGTTGATCTTAATGAATACTATGAATCACAATGTTTGTATAAGGACTTTTAAAAATTTAGTCCTAAGGAAGTCTCCGTTTCTTGTCTCTGTTCTTCGAAGTTTAGGCAAATAGGCACTACCTATTCCTATCACTGATTATAACATACGACAGTGGCGCCATTAGTTCCACAGTTGTCAACTCTCAACACTTTATTTTCAGGTATTTTAAAAAGTCCGAGATGCTTCATTATCAAGTCACAAAATAAACTCCCAAATAAAGAATATTTAATGTAATTGAGTATTCTACTTTCGGGATTGTGGCTGCAAGTTTTATGTGTTGGAATTCACTTTATTATGTATAGTGATTCTAATACAACTACTGTTGTTGTTGATGTCTATAAAAAAACATGGCAGCATTTTTTAATTGTTATAGGCCACATTTCTATGTAAGCAATCAATTTATATTGTAATTAATTATATTTATAATCAATTTATACGCAGCTGATCTTAAGCTTTAGCACCAACAACAACGTTAGCCGTAACATAAACACAGCGTGTTTTGCATGCCCCTAAAGGGGGACACGTTCTGTCTATTCTTCATACAAATGAATATTCCGCAAAATAATCTCAAATTTACACTTGATCGAAATTTTATTCTTTTATTGTTGTGTAAGCAAAACCGAATCCATTAAATTAAATTTTGACAATAGTTCATTCTATTATGTCAAAATCGGAAAGAAAAAAATGAATTGTTTGTTTTTACTGTAATAATAAAATGCTGCAAAAAGTGCTTCTGCGGCAATTTATTATTTCAATTTTGATTGATTGACTGTCTAAAATTTGTGAAATATTATTTTGTATGAAGCAAAGAATCGCGTCACCCAAAAGTATCGTAATTACAAACTTTACCAGATGTCTCCACGACTAGGATGTTGATGGCAAAAAAAAAAGAAAACAAAATTTTGTTAGCACTAAAGGTCAACAAAAATATATTTCAGGGATATCTGTTTTCACTTGGTCACAACTCTGTAATATATTTTTGTTATTTTACAGTTACACTCAAGGTTGTATAAAGACATCGTATCGTCCTCAAATTCTGTCACTCTAAATTCATCCGTAGCAAAATGAGAGATGAGATATTATAACGATTTAACAGGTATAGGTCACTTTCAATATATCAGGAGAAGCACCAGGACGATTGCATAACCCTGCACAACAGCGGAACATAGCGGTACAGTGCCAAGAAACTAGATTTCAGCTTTAAAAAAAAAAAAAATACGGATACCTAAATATAGCTACGGTTGAGTACGTAATTTTTACTACGTAATAAATGAAACATATTAAAGGTGTGTGCTTAAATGTTTGGCCACTGTACAGACTTATGGCTTCTAACTTGCTTGTAATTTTGTCGTGTGGCAAGTAAATTAGTTCCCAAATGTGTGATAACAACTAATAATCTACAAAAAAAAACTGCTAACACTCTTATAGCTTAAAGATTTAAGCATCAGGATAAGACAAAATTCAAGAAGATTTTTTATTAATCCGGACACAATGATGGTCTGAAACCGCCATAGCGCAGTGACGTCCTTTAAAAGTGCTTATTCTACAGTAGGCCAATATAACATATTAACTTTTTGTCATTCATACGCTAAGATACAACACAATATCAGGTAGGTATCTTTATCACAAAATAGACGCCACTTGACGAAATACAAACATAAAGGGAAATTTTATTTTAAGGGAGCAAAGTAGTGTTTAGGCGGCAACAGCCGATCTATTCTGTAAAAATCTCACCGTAAAAACTAAGGTGAACTAAACATGAAGCGAGCTGTCAATAGAGGCAATCCCTGGCATCAGGTGAAATGACAGCTCACTTCACCTAAGTTTTCACTGTGAGATTTTTAAGAATAGACCGGCTGCCGGACAACAGATCAGGATAGCGCTAGAATAAAATGTGTACCGACCTGGCTGACGTGTGCGGCTGTGAGGCCTACGCTGGACACGGGCGAGGCAGAGGCCCCGGTTGGCGGCGCGAGGTGGTGCTGAGGTTGCACGCCAACCACCACGACCTTCTGCGGGGGCGCCGCGCCGCCCGCCGGCCCGCTCGTCACCACCACCGACTACGCAGACACATGCATCTACGTCACTACTCCCACACAACGCTACGCTACCACAGTACCACCTACCCTACCTACTGTCAAATACAGGGTGTAAAAAGAACCACGAAGCCGGATACCACGCATAAAGTATGGTCAAACACATTCCTTTCCCACATAGTGGGCGCATGTCACATTTTCGAACTATCATTGACATTCAAAACTTAACAAAAACTTAACCGAAGAATCACTTCCAAAATATAGTTTACCTCAACCAAGATGCGTACAGTACCTTTAAAGATACTATTTGAATATCTATAAGTATCTTTTTTGACATTCAATTCAATTAACATCGGTGGACAATAATATTATATAATATATATTTTTTTAAATTCTTTTTCTAATATGTAATAGCTATAGTTACTTCTGACATTTTATTGGAATTGGTGTATTTTTGACTTATTTAAATTATTTAATCTTAATTACTATGTGATTGTTATTGTATGCCTAAAGCGGCGGGACATAGCTGATCCTATTTTAACATATTAAGACCATTGGATGTATTGTTAACCTACCTATGATCCACAATAAAGAATATGAATATAAATTTTGGCATTGCGTAGTACGAAAAAATAATGTCTCATGCACGATGCAAGTGAAAGTTAAGAAAAAGGTGCACAGCTTTTTCATTCCTTGGCGGTAAATCTAACAAGTTACTTTATGCGAAAATATTTAATGGGAAACCACTTTAATTATTTTAAGGAATCAAAACAGCGGACAATGTAACCCACGAAAAGACTTTTGCTTGCTACGCGTGTGTAGAACGGGATGTGGGAGTTATCAAAGTTACGTTAGAAAAATTTTATGCAAAAAAAAGTCGGACATTGATCTCCAAAATTTTCATAAACAAATTAGTTCTCAGGTAGGGCCCAGTGCGTGTGCGGTCGGGGGAACCCCGTCAGGAACGAAGTTCCTTACGTAATACTCGCAAGCACACACACTCGTTTATAATAGAAAGAGATGGAGAGAGTGTGAATTTAATACGCGTTTTTAATACAGAGCCAATTAGTATAAATTTTAAAAGCTCTCATAAAGTTGTCGCCATCTTGGATTTTCGTTTTGCCCTCGCTATTAGCTTGAGCATCCTCAAAAACCATGAGAACTGTCTCTCTCTCAGAGAGAGAACGTCGCATGGAGCGGCCATAACCCTTTTTTGTTACGTGACATTTTCTACAAGTTTACTCCTAGTGTAAGCCACGATAAAGAACTTCGTTCCAAATATCATAATGACGGTAAGATTCGGGTTTCTCGGTTTCGTCAGGGGTCTTTTTACATCCGATATATCACTACGCTCTACTTTCGTCTTAGCGCTTACACTGACCTATGTTACTAGAATCACGTTGTTACTGAGCTCGGCCTTCATCAAAATCACGAGTGCGCGTCATGTAGCTTTTATGACACAGACGTAAGGTTTAACTTGCAATGACGCGCGCTCGTGAAATACAACAACTATACCAACACACTTTACTAATTATACTCGTACAATCTTAGCGCCTACACTACTCGCATGTTTACGCACGTTTGAAACATGTTTTAGTCTGATTTTGAGTCTTCGGACATCATACTAGTGAGACAAAAATTTGAGGAGTAGTCGATCGACTCGAAAGAAAGAATTAAATTTACATGTGTCCATTAATAACACATTAGAAATAGGTGTAATATATGAATAAATAATAAGTGATAAGTACCTTTTTATAATTATATTTAATGTTTTTGTATTTACGGTTTCACACTCATATCAGATTCATTCTGGTTTCAGAACGCATGTTTGCTGTCAGGACGCCGCCATATTGGCCATAACGATAACAAATGGCAATAATTGAAAAACTTTAATTTGTTTGTACACAAAGGTTATTCTCAAATTCACAGATTAATGTTTTTCGTAAATTCAGGGTATTTTTCCCCGTTTTTTGATATATTGTACAAGTGCTAGCCAAAAATGAAACATCTCCTTTCATCTAATTCCGTTCAGCCGTTTTTACGCCAATCCGGAATCCAAACGGACAAAAAAATAACTATATTTTCGGCATCAGACTCGTTCCCACACCTCGTAGCAGTTACTTTTTTTTTTCAAAAACATTCAATGAACAGTTTTGACTTCGCCACTATTTTATTATAATATGTATAGTCATAGATACCGTAAAGCGCCTTTCAGATACAAACGTATAAGTAATTAACCTTATTCGTGCTAAGACGTGACATTTCAAACATGCAATTTCATCCATGCAAACATACGCAAAGGCCGCACTCTTCACAAAGTCACAAACATACAACTGAACTACCTAATATATAACTGTATATACATGTATATGATATGATAGTATGTGATTCATATTGTACCTGAACGTTTTGGCTTCGGACGATGGTCGGCTGCGAGCTGTGGACGACTATGTGGCCGGGGCCGCTGGCCGGTAGCGTCTGATTAGTGGTAACAAGTATTATTTATGGTGGAACTACAGTTATACCGGGTGAATTTTTAAGGTTTCAAAGGACATAACTGGAGCTGTTAGAAATAGAGAGAAGTGTCCCAAAAAGTCATGAAATTACGTACTTTAAAACTAAAAGCACTTTTTGAAGCCCTGTCTAGAACTGGACACTTTTGCAAAAAAAAAAAAATAGCAGCCTGTATTATTCCACTGAACGATAGTGTACTGATGATCTGACAAATCTTGCAAATTAATGTTATTTGGTAATATAATAGCTTCGGGAAGCATACATCTAATCTCATCAACTGTGTTGCAGTAGGGCGCCGAATTTGTACTCATACGTCCCTCCAGAATGTTTATCCATATCTCCATTATTTCTACTTCCAATATGTCCTTTTTACGAACACTTGATCGTATACCTAAGATTAATAACATTTGACAACACGGTTAGCGCAGTGGCTGAGCGATCGGACTGCTGCGCTGCGTGTCGCGGGTTCGATTCCCGCACAGAACAAATATTTGTAAGTCCTACATGTATTTGTTCTGAGTCTGGGTGTTTTTCTATCTATAATATATATGTATTTACAAAAAAAAATGTATATAAGTAGTTTATCAGCCATCTTGTTACCATAACACAAGCATTAGGTTGCTTAGCTTGAGACTAGATGGCGCTGTGTGAAATGTCCAGGGATATTATTATTATTATAATAAATCGATGACTGTAATACTTACAGTAACCTGCGGTGGTTTCTGCTGCGACACTATGACGAACTTCTGCGGCGGCGGCGTGGAGGGCGCAGGCGACTGCGGCGCAGGAGATGCGCTGATCATCACGTTACGAGTCGCCATTGTTTCTGCCAAATGAGGATAGAGTTGCAATTACATGTATATGAAAGATGGACAAAGGAAATCAAAAAGTGGGTACCTAAAGATGCAAAAAGAAAACCAGGAAGGCCGCCGAAGCGCTGGGAAGGTATATTTAAGGAAAGATGTGGACTAGACTGGAAGAGACAAGCCAGAGATATGTGATATATAAAAATGGAAAAAAAGAAAGAAATTTCTGTGCCAGGCTTCTACTCTGTTCACCTTTTGTACCATTTTTTTTGTCCAGAAGGTAAAAAAAGGTTAGCCGGTATGTAAGCTCAATATTGATGTATTGTACACATGATTTGATATGTTAATTGCTTTGTATAATGGACAAACCTACTAATAAAAATAACCTACCTGTTTATAATTTGTACGCCGTTAAAGCAAAACATGACTGTGCTATAATTTTATGTAACATCTTGCATGCTATGTGTGTGTATACTTATGTTTTGAACAAATAAATGATCTATCTATCTATGAACCTTCCGGAATAAATTCTCTAACGATGTTGAAAACCGCATCAAAATCCGTTGCGTAGTTTAAATGAACAACGCGGTCACAGACATACACGAAAAGCGACTTTAAGGCCGGGACTCCACCGAGGCGGAGATGTGTGCGGTATGCTGTGTGCTGTGCGAGAAGAGATGTTTTTCAGCTCGGGGGACTCCACCAAAGCGGAGATGTGTGCGATGTGCTGTGTGCTGTGCGAGAAGAGATGTTTTTTAGCTCGGGTGCGAGGCGTTGAGTGCTCAGTAGTACGTACGCGTCGTCCGCGCACAGCTCACATCTCCGCTTCCATCACGTCATACAAATATTACACATCTCCGCACAGCGATCTCCACTGAAGCTGAGCGAAGAGGAGATGTGTCAATAACACAATTCTATTGGTTGTTTAAAAAACATCTCCTCTCCGCTCGTCTCGTCTCCGCTTTGGTGGAGTCCCGGCCTAAGGCCGGGAATCCACCAAAGCGGAGATATGTGCGGTGTGCTGTGTGCTGTGCGAGAAGAGATGTTTTTCAGCTCGGGTGCGAGGCGTTGAGTGCTCAGTACATAGTGTACATACGCGTCGTAAGCGCACAGTTCAAATCTCCGCTTTCATCGCGCCATACAAATATTACACATCTCCGCACAGCGATCTCCACTGAAGCTGAGCGGAGAGGAGATGTGTCAATAACACAATTCTATTGGTTGTTTAAAAAACATCTCCTCTCCGCTCGTCTCGTCTCCGCTTTGGTGGAGTCCCGGCCTAATTTTTAATATTATACATATTAAAAATTAAGGCCTTTTACAGTTTTTTTTTTTCTAAATTATTTTTCTGCTGTATTTTGTATCGAAGTTGAAAAAACTGGTCCACCCACGTGCATGGAGACCATATAATGATGTTGGTGATATTATTCATGTTCAAAATCATGAGTTGTTTCTTTTAAAACATGTAATTATTCGGAAAACTTGTTGCGAATTTATTTTAGTGATTCTCCATTAATATTTTAATTATTTAAAAAAAACCGTTCCAGACACATGCAAAACTAAAAACTTGACTTGTCAAATCAAATAACAAATAATTTTGCTTAAATTATTTTCCCCTTTTCCACAATAAGTGAACAAAAATGACCAATATCAGTCGATGTTGTGCACGGCCCTTACCAATCGGAGGTTTAATTATAAAATCGCTCTCTTTTGAAAGGAGTAGTGGATTGAACCATAAATGAAATACCTATTTATTATTTTTTCGCGTAGCGTTAAAACCAATTGCGCAATTTGCACAGACATAACGTACTCTGTATAAACTTAGAAATACATAATCTTAGATAATTTACATGTACTGCCACGTAATCAACTATCTACTTCAACATTATGTATTCTAAGTTCATATTTGATTAGCCTGTAGCGGTATATCTACAACGCCACATGCGAACAACGCGTCATACTGACGTCACGCAAATCCTGCATCTCGCAAGCAGAGTTTACCGCGCAGTTAGCATAGATACAATTTTCCAACATCAATCGTTGGGCAATTGCCCGCCAGACACAACACCCGTCTGGTCGGAGGATCCTCCCTTTTCTATGGAGGTTGAGTGAACTGTTCCTCATGCCTCCAAAAGCCGTTTGTAATAAAAAGGTCCTAAATAAATTACCGTTGCAATGGAATTTGAAATTGTCTTGGATAACATAGAGTTTGTGTTCCCAAAACCTGCTGATTATCTGAAATTCTAAATTGAAATACTCACCAACTGTCTTGACGGCGTGCGAGAGGTGCGAGGTGTGCGCGTGGTGTGAGGGCGAGGGCGCGGCGGGCACGAGCGGCGGCGTGCACGTGACCACGGCCACCGCGCCGCCGCCGCCGCCGCCCGCCGGCGACGCGCGCACCTTGCTCACCGCCTGCTGCAGGCTGGGGCCCAGGTAGCCGTAGTCACGCCTGCAGAATACGTCGTATTATACCGGGTCGATTGAGACGGGACAGTAAGTGCTAATGTAATTGCAGAGACAAGTCGACGGTAGCCGTTTTCACTCGTCGCCAGCTGCAGTCGACAACGTGCAGCTCATGTATTTCAGCACCGTGCTCAAATACACGAGCTGCAATTGTCTCAGCCGTTAGCGCGTGCCGCTCGTGTGATAAAGTCTCGAAAATATTTCATAAAGTTATAAATGTTTGAGACATTTCGATCTACATTCACAAGCAAAAGAAACTGGGCAATTTTAACAAAAACTTTTTTTATGCCAATCGATCCAGTTTGAAGGATCAAAAAACTTTATCATGCCAACTGAGGATTGGGAACTAGAAAAGTTATAATTGTAGACGTAACCTCATTACTTGTCCATTCCTTGAGTATACACACAATAGCTACAAATATACTAACTTGTACTCATCGGCAAGATCGGGCGGCTGTCGCAGTTGTCGCACGACGGGTGCTAATACTTTAAGTAACTGGTGCTTGAGGTTACTAGCCGCCAGTCGGTCAGCGCCGCCCAGACCACTGAGCGCGCCTTCCACTCGCTCACCCAGCCATCGCACGCGCGGCAAGATGAATACCTAGACGTGGAATAACGCTTTACTATTGGCGTGTGCTAGCTGACATATGACAAATATGCATATCAATAAGGTATATAAACTCAAACTCAAATCATTTATTTCAATTAAACCATTTACAGGCACTTTTGAATTGTCAAAATTAAATAGTCGGTCAGTTAGTCAGAAAGTTGAAGCTAGTTGCCCATATATAGATAGGTAAAGCATAGAATCAAGTTCTTGTAACTTAACAGACAGACGTGGAATGTGGTTAACGCTTTACTATTGGCGTGTGCTAGCTGACATATGAAAAATATGCATATCTATAAGGTATATAGATAGGTAAAGCATAGAATCAAGTTCTTGTAACTTAACAGACAGCTATGCTGCTTGGGCGTTTGTTGCGTCAGTTTTTCTTCCCAGCTAAAGCACTTGCAAATGGTGAATGACGACTGTCTTATGTAATTTTCAGCCTAATTTGAATAAATAACTTTGGTTTTTTTTTACTATCATATTAAGATGTCAACGCAAATAAAGCATAATATTCAATATCCTTGTTTCTAATTGATGTTATTTCCACGTAAATAAATATCAACTTTATAATTGTTTTAATAAAGTTGATTTCAGAATGAATGGGTATAAAAGTTATTTTTCCAAAGACACAATATGTATTTGTTTACATGTTTGGTAAGTAAATTGCGAACGCAGCATATGTATAGTTAAGGCCCAGAACTTGATACTGTAAATGCACAAGTTCTCTGCTTATACTCCCCTGGTATACATTTTAAGTGATTTTATTATGAAATGTGTACTAACCTTGACAACTTCAGGACCCAATTCTGCCAAGCCTTGAACTGCGCCATATAGAGAAGCCAGTGGCGTTTTCTCTGATTCTTTCATAGTTGTGAGCATGGATGGCCCAACGCCAGTCTCATTGTTAGTCTGTGACGGACATTGCAGGGCTCTGGCGAATAACCTACGGATAATTAAACGCGTTTGGGTAAAATTATTGGGTAATTTTTGCCTATATTTTCTCATTGGCAGTTTGGATGGACTTTGCAATGGGGATCCACTGTCGGCCCAGGGACATCAAGAATTTCCAATGAACCCTTTCCTAGTTCCTTTAGATAAGAGCTACCAATAACGGTCAAAATATATGGAACAACTGTTTTTTATTTTTAATCAACAACGAGAAATCAACACAGCGGGGTTCAGTATCATGTACTGAATCCATGGTAACTGGTTGCGCGTCGATGTCCCTGCCACCCTGTATATTTTATTTTATTTAGTTGTTTTATAATAAAACTGGTGTTTCAGTCAGTCTCAATCAGGATGTATTAATCTTCATCTTACCTAGTGACTCTCGTCTGTAAGTTATTGGTAGAGGTGTTAAACGTCTTGCAGATCTGTGCCATGAGCCGGGCGGCGAAGTCGCGCAGTGCCCAGTGGTTGTCCATCTCTGGACGGAGGCACAGCTGTCGCGACACGATGCATGTCGACACGGACGGTATCAGCTCGTGTAACTGCACAAATTATTGTCAAAAGAGCAGGATAAAGGGCCAATACCATGATTAGATTTACAGTTTACAGTAAACAGGTTTTCCAGGTTTTTCAGTTTTACAGTTTTTGTCAATGCTATAGTTATAGACGATATTACTTAATCCTTGATCGTAATAAATAAAAAAAACAAATCTATGGGACATTTAAGAAGTAACTATCGGTTCGGATTTGCATTTTGCCGTTGCTCTATCCCTTTCTGTGATCCAGAAATACAACATCCTACATTAGAGCAAATGAGAAAGATGCCATTCGATTGCCCATGATTTTCTGCATCGGCGGGACGAGTTTCGTGGCCGCATATGTCTGACCGAATCGTAATACGGAAAATACATATAATGATGTATAGAGGAATGATACTTACATATTTCTCTAGATACAGTGACTGGTTGTCAAGCAAAGCTTTGACCATTCGCATGAGATAAATGAGCAGCGCAAGATTGTTCTGCACTACATTAACTTTGACGCCTTCTGATATAAATGTGCACATTCTTGGCAACATCTCATGTAGACCTGGATCGCAGGCCAGCGACTGTAGTGCTTCCTGTAAGAAAATATAGAATACAAATTTATGTTATATATTCGATAAGTTCTGTTTTTGCGTCAATCCCGAATTTTATTCTTCCAGTTTTGAAAATAAAAACATTCCTAAGATAACATAGAAAAAAACGTGTGCGGTCGGCGGACCTCCGTCAGGAACGAAGTTCCTTACGCGATACTCGCACGCACAAAGAGACAGAGAGTGAGAGAAGGTCGTTTGGAGCTAACGCTTTTTCCTTACGTGATTTCTATCAGTCAACTCCTGCCGCAAACCGCGTTAAGGAACTTCGTTCCAAAAAAAACACGAAATTCGTATGTCAACCAACATGATCTCAAAGGGTTGTTTTATACATAGGACCAGAACCTGCTAAAATCTAAAACATCACTTAGAGAGAAACATGAACAAATCATGCGTACCGCACGGCGTCCTTCGTCGCTGCCTACACAAGCCTCAGTGATCTCCTTGTAGTACAACTGTTGTTCCACACTCAGCTCGTGGGTGGCCAGCTGCTTCACATGGACAGACTCTGACGCCTTCAGGCGGGCTGCTTTACCACACATAGGTTTACCTGAAATAATACACATTTTAATTATTAGAAGGGTTCCATACGTGATTGATTTATTCAATGGGCGATCACACATATATTAGCATAGAATGTGTATGTTTTACTATTCAAACAAGACTATAGAAAAATTGATTTTAAACAATATCAACATGCACTGTCCAGCCTAAAACTTCATATAGGTAATAGGTACAGCGGGCTGGTATCCGCAACTTCACGACAATGCGCGTATTTTGCGTACGTAACCTTCATGTAACAAGTAAAGATAGACAAAGATGGATCATGCTTATCAAAAAACTGACTATTTACCAAGAGTTACTTTTGCCTTTAAGGCATCTAAGCTTAGAAACATTCCAGTAATAGAATTCAGAAACAATCATACTAGGTTAATCCTTAATAGACAAAAAATTAATAACAAAAACATATACAGCAATGGCCATAACAGTCAACATAAACAACTTTCAAGTTCACAGCGAATAATAACATGCTTTAGAAATAATTGTTAACCTAAAATTAAAATAAGTAAAAAATTATTTATTTTCATCGTAAGTTTAATTTCCAGCGGGCACAAAAGTTACAAGAAACTAAAGTGTCTAAATGTTTGTTCGATTTGGTGTGACCATTGCCAATTCAGTCAATTAATGAGCATTTCCACTGGCTGAGGTGAGCAGAGAGAAGAGTTTTATTACTGAAACCGATTGAACTAGCTGCTAAAAGTAACCCACTGCTTAGAAAAAACAGTTTTGGCAATGACCATAGTATGTAATCCTCAAATCTGAACTTCAGGCAGTTATTACACTACACCGGAAACCTCTCTGGTGTGCAGTGCTGCGGTTATTAACTCTCAACTGTAACTGACTGCATGGAGATGCAGATAGCAGAGTGAGTGATTTTCTGCCTGTGATTTTTGTATACAATCAATATTCTTTTTTATTTAGATTCTTTTTTTTTATATAATTTAGTTTCTTATTTTCTATTTAGTTTACTTTGTGATCTTCCTGTATGAGTCGCAATAAAAACTTTTTCTTTATTTATTCTACAGTCAAAGTTAAAAACCGCAGCACCCCACACCGGATTGGTGTTCAGTAAAATGTGAAAATCGTCGCATCATCGACTAGCGTATACCTAAGTCTAATCTTTTTGAGTCATTACATTAAGTTTGAGTCTCTGCACATGCCATCCAGTGATCATGCGCTAGTTAACAAAAACTTACATTATTTGTATGCATCATGTATAGACATGTGAAATAGAGTTCAAAATGTCAAAATACATTATATGCTGTAATTCAATGGGCATTAGAAAAATGCTTTATAACAATAATAAAAAAAAAATGTAGCTGAATACCTGCAGCATCTTTATTAGTAGGTTTGCTCAATTTACTGATAGGATCAACTGATTCCGATTTTTGTGCTTCCTTAGATAGCGGTGGAGGGTTTTCTGGCACAGTAGGCTGAACACCGTCTACACTCAACCAATGTGCACGAACAGACACATCAAGAGGGATCTTCGGTGGAGGAGCCGAAAGAATGTCTGACAGATCTACTTCTTTCTCTTCTACAAAGTGCAGTTCTCGACCTCCACCCGATGCAAATCTAAATGGTAATGAATCCGGTTGAATGAATCCATATTGACACTGGAAAAAAACATGCAAAATGACTTATTTCTATTTAAATGCATTGTGGTGGCATTTTATATCAAGACAGCAGTCTAATACAAAAAGTAGGAAGGGCAAACTTATAAAGTGTTAAAAGAAAATTAAATCAACAATGAGATTGCATGACAGGTGTTTCCTAATTTTCAATTACAGACAGTACAGTAATGTTTTTGTATAATGGTCTTATTGTCTCATGTATTCTAAGATAAAGGAAGATATGATATTATGTGTGTGACCTGATAAGAACATACCTCAATATTCTTGATCTTCAGAGCATTATCTATATCAGATAGAGACAATTTTTGTCTCTTGGAATGATGCATGAACTTCATACTATCCTGTACTATAACTTTCAATCGGAAAGTGACGTCGTCTGCCAGTTCTTTAGCAGCATCATCTCCCAAACTCGCTATTCCTATACTTTCTGCGATGGTTTTCATAGAGTCCACTGACACGGAAGATCCGTATGCAAACTCTGAATCACCCATCTTGAAGTTTTGTAAAGTAATACTGCACACTGAATGACAATAAACTGCTAGTTTTGCTGCTAGTTAGCAGAGAATACATGAAGAGTAATCCATTCGAAAAATACAAAACATCCTATCAGTGTCTGGCCGATGTCCTTTTAAATACACAACTTACAAATATACAACTTTATTACGTCACAAAATCCAGACACACGACGTTTAAATTTTAGGAATACAATAGAAAATAGAAATTACGAACACAGTAAACACAACACATGTATACAGCGCAGCACAGTTGTGAGTAATAGTGTTCTGTGGTTGTGAGTGTGAGTTCAGTTGATCTTGATCACAGAGTCACAGACATAAAATAACACGAAAAAAAAACTCAATTAGATTAGAGGTGAGGTGAGTAAGTAGGTTGAGTAAAAATAACCGTAAATGTCAGACTCATACTCAATGATTTTATAGACTGCATTTTTACCACAGAAATATACAGGGTGACAGGGAAACTCGACGTGTTCCTTCCAGGGCGTGATAGTGTGACCCATTTGCAACAATTAAGCACCCCATAAAGCCTAGGCGAAAATTCATGGAATCCGAGAAAAACCGATTTTAATGTTTTTTTGGAAATTTTCCTAAATTCGTCACTAAATATCGCTTATCTCTAAATTCTATGATTGAGTGGCTTTCATAGCTATTCCATTGGCTACGTAATACTTTAACACACCTATTGATGTTACCTAATTTTCTAAAATATCAAACAGTTAAAAGTTATCTCAAAATTTTACTAAAACAAAAAGCGTACAAATTACGGGGAAGACATCTTCATTTAATCAGCTATGCAATGAGGTACTAAAGTTTCATAAATGTTTAAAGGTGCCGATGAAACAGTCGATAATATTGGCAAAGGTCGAATTTGCAAATTGTTGAAATATTTTAAAATGATGTGATAATCGAATTAATTAACTGGTTTATGTTATCCCTTTTCCTCCTCACCACCCAGCAATGATTTCTACGTCATGAAGCTAGATCGTCGCAACAACCAGGTTGCAAGCTGAGACGCCACTTTCGATTGGTTAGTATGTGTCCGTTTCAATGGCGCGGCCACGACGTTTTTTTTAAAAAAAAACCATGCCAATATTTTGTAACAATTTGTAAAAGTTGATTCCCAAAACCATAAATTTGTCAAAGCTATGGTTAAAAAGTTATAAGGGTTTGAACGTGGCCGCGCCATTGAAACGCGGCGAACCGCGCGGCCACGGAGATCTTTAAAACTAAGCATTGCAGAGACCTGAAATTTAGGTAAATAACAGATTGAATTTGTAAAAATATAGGAAAAATTCCTGGGTTTATATTTTAGGAGCTGCAAGACTTAAAACCTCATGGCCGCGCCATCGAAACGGTGTGAAACACGTTATGGCCGATATCTCGCTGAAAAAGCATCGCAGACGTCTGAAGTTTTTTGTAAAACCCAGATTTGAATTTGTCAAAACTAGTAAAAATACAACAAAAAATCCTAGGTTTATATTTCAGGAGCTATGAGACTAAAACCCCATGGCCGCGCCATTGAAACGGTGAAAAATACGTTATCACCGATATCTCGCTGAAAAAGCATCGCAGAGGTCTGAAGTTTTTTGTAAAACCTAGATTTAAATTTGTCAAAATAGGTAAAAATGCACAAAAAAATCCTAGGTTTACATTTCAGGAGCTGTGGTACGGTATCGCGTAGAAATAAGTCGTGATTCTCTTTCGATGAAAGTAAGTGATAGCGAGATCTTTTTTTTTGTAAATAACACCTATGAATATGTAGAATTACCGACAGTAGGGATTATTTTTTTTATCATAATAATATAATTTTTAGTGCGTCTTGAATATTTCAATAAGGTAACCATGGCTTATCTTTTACAGAAAACTTTGCACGTATTATCCAAACTAATATTATAAATGCGAAAGTAACTCTGTCTGTCTGTCTGTCTGTCTGTCTGTCTTTGCTTCACGCCTAAACTACTGAACCGATTTGTGTGAAATTTGGTACAGACATAGTTTGGAACTTGAGAATGGACATAGGATAGTTTTTATTACAAAAAATAAAATAAAAAATAAAATTTATTCCGGACATACAGCGCCATCTATTGGTCAAGAGTCGGTGTCATCTATTGGTGAAGTCACTATTCCACGCGAACGAAGTCGCGGGCAAAAGCTAGTATTAGAATAACTCAAGGATTCTAAATTAAATGAAAATCCTTACTAAATATATATATAATATTATAAAAGCGAAAGTAAGTTTATTTGTTACTATTTCACGCCTAAACCACTGAACCGATCATCCTGAAACTTTGCATATACATTTTCAGGTGTACGGAGACGGGCATAGGGTACCTTTTATCCCAAAAAAAGTAGTTTCCGAAAAAAACAATCAAAACGTGGTTTTTTATCGTAGATGGCGCCACATGTCTTAAGAATATTTTCTTCCAAATTTATTGTCAAATTCTCAATTAACGCGAGCGAAGCCGTGGAAAAAATCTATTGAAACGATAAGATACATAACTATGTTTATTTCTTTAAAAATAATAAACCTTTTTTATTTAACCTTAATAACTAAGTTACATTAGTTTAAGAATTTGGTTATTAAGGTTAAATAAAAAAGGATTATTATTTTTTGCTTTTCAGTTTTTTCGACGGTTTAATTTTTTTGTTAAAAAGTTTTTATTTTATAATTTTTTGTGGCTATAATCTAGGTACTAATTGTTTGCCAAAGGGCAGGCATATGTGGCACTGAGTAGAGTAATAATACACATCTCAGCATGCAAATCTGTGTGAACAATAAATCACCCCTATTTTCCCACCCTTAGGGTTGGAATTTCTTTTCCAAATTTATATGGGACCAACTTTGGGGTATAATACCCTTTCCAATAAAAGAAGAATGATCAAAATCGGACTACTCTATAAAAAGTTATGTGTGGTCGTATATAAAAAAAATAAAAATATACGCGTCGACTTAAGAACCTCCATTTTTGTTCGTCGGTTAAAAATAGGTGGAAAGTGTTCTGTAAACAATAAGCCATGGTCACCCTATCGACATATTCAAGACGTATTGATGATTCCGTACACAGCTCCTGAAATGTAAACCTAGGATTTTTTGTTGTATTTTTACTAGTTTTGACAAATTCAAATCTAGGTTTTACAAAAAACTTCAGACCTCTGCGATGCTTTTTCAGCGAGATATCGGTGATAACATATTTTACACCGTTTCAATGGCGCGGCCATGGGGTTTTAGTCTCACAGCTCCTGAAATATAAACCTAGGATTTTTTGTTGTATTTTTACCAGTTTTGACAAATTCAAATCTAGGTTTTACAAAAAACTTCAGACGTCTGCGATGCTTTTTCAGCGAGATATCGGCCATAATGTTTTTCACACCGTTTCGATGGCGCGGCCATGAGGTTTAAGTCTTGCAGCTCCTAAAATATAAACCCAGGAATTTTTCCTATATTTTTACAAATTTTTTACAAATTCAATCTGTTATTTACCTAAATTTCAGGTCTCTGCAATTCTTAGTTTTAAAGATCTCCGTGGCCGCGCGGTTCGCCGCGTTTCAATGGCGCGGCCACGTTCAAACCCTTATAACTTTTTAACCATAGCTTTGACAAATTTATGGTTTTGGGAATCACCTTTTACAAATTGTTACAAAATATTGGCATGGTTTTTTTTAAAAAAAAAACGTCGTGGCCGCGCCATTGAAACGGACACGTTAGTATTACTCGTAGTCGATGAGCTAATCACTGATCACTTGTCGCTTGGTTCGCTTGTAATTAAGCTGCTGTGCACGTACAAACACTTAATGCGATAGATTAACTTAATTGATTGGTTTGGACCATTACTTTGTAAAAAGTTGTCTTAGGCATAAAGTTGGCAGCAGCGAACTCTTTACTCCTACTAATAACAACAATCATCAATCTGTCGTCAAAGATTAAGGCAGTGCTTTTTCTTGATCTTTCTCTAAACGACCAAATATGTCTACCACATTGCAGGTTAATGACATGATAAATAAAAGATTATTTGTCTAAAAAACCGAAGTATGTTTAAAATTTAAGAGTTTATACGTGCGCAGTAATTTAAAAATCAGGGTAATAATACGCGAACTTAGCGACAAGTGATCGGTGATTAGCTCATCGACTGCGAGTAATACTTA
Source organism: Apamea sordens (assembly GCA_945859715.1). NCBI lineage: Eukaryota > Metazoa > Arthropoda > Insecta > Lepidoptera > Noctuidae > Apamea > Apamea sordens. The sequence goes on from OX243987.1 coordinate 13,213,774, forward strand.
CCACTTGAAAGTGGCGTCTCAGCTTGCCACCTGGTTGCGACGATCTAGCTTCATGACGTAGAAATAATTGCTGGGTTGTGAGGAGGAAAAGGGATAACATAAACCAGTTAATTAATTCGAATAATTCACATCATCTATATCTATACTTATAATAAATCTGTAGAAGTGAAAATTCTGTACATTGAAAATATCAAAAAAATAATTTACAGGGGGTGTTACTAGACCAGGGGGGAGACACTACGTACATTTTGACAGCTAAGTAAAGAAAGAGTCGCCATCTAGAAGTTGGCCCCAGTACTATTTACTGTCTACCGGGTACGTTAAATTATCAACAGATGGCGCTATATGATGATCAAAAAATTTTATTTGAAATAAAATTATTAATGTAATATTAATTGGAGATAAGTTTGAGAAAAATATTAAAATCTTCTTACAAATTGAAATAGACACATAAATGAAATACAATTTGATAAAGCACAAATATCAACTTTATCTAAAAAGACCTAGTGCCAGATTCTACTTAGGATGTATAAAGTGACAGTTCTTGAACTGAAAATAAACAAATACAATATGGCGGTTTGTTGCATTGATGCATTCTGCGTATGCGCATTTTGTAATTCCCGATCCGTATTGTCGTATTGTTCTTTATTTTCTTTCTACCTTTTACTATCTACATTCCATTGGGACTATTTTGTTTCGTCCTATTTCTGTAGCATGTTCTACTAGAACATGTTACAGAGATAAGACGAAATTAACGTTCTATAGACATCAAACATGCATATAAATATCTATGTGTGTGTGTGTGTGGGTACGTGATTAGTTCGGGGCCAATTTACAGATGGCGTATTGTCAAATAGGTTTGCAATTTTATCACGTAAGAGGGCTCTCTTTTCCCTCTATATTACTTTACTCTTTGTACTAGACCGACACCGAACCCAAAAATGTGATTAAAAAAATTTTTGTCTGTCTGTCTGTCTGTCGGTCTGTCTGTCTGTCTGTCTGTCTGTCTGTCTGTTTGTTCAGGCATCACGCAAAAACTACCGGTTCGATTACGATGAAACTTGGTATAATTATTCTTTAATATCCTGGGCACCACACTGGGTACTTTTTATCCCGGAAAAGTATATACAATAACTTAATTTTGCGGTTCGATCCCTATACCCGATTACCACTGTCTGTACTGTACCAACCGCAAATACTAAGTTTGTCGTAGGTTGGGTCACCCGCAGTGGAGTTCATTTTTATTCCTTTTAGTTTTTAGAGTTATTTAGGTTTATTTTTATATGAGTCGTAGGTATAGATTTTAATTTTAAAGTATAGGTAGTATATTTGATAGTGTACGTAGTGACCGTAGGTTATTTTATAATACTGTTAGGTAGGATTAGTCATTCGTATAGATATTAGTTTTTAGGGATTTTGCTTATTTATTGAGTTTAGATTAGTTATCATCAGAAATAGGTTTATTTAGGTAGGTATTTAATTTTCTGTTATTGAGTTTTTTTTTTTAATTAGGTAGGTACTTAGGTAAAGATATCATATAGGTACCCTCTTAATCACCACTAATGAGACACAATTGGTTTTCTACTGTAATTAGCCACAAAGGGCCCGCGAGATAGATGGCATTCTGGGGAAGCACATACATTTTATCCTGTTAGCACGTTCCCGTGGGATAATTTCCGACATCCACGCGGGCGAAGCCGCGGGCAGAAGCTAGTTTTAAAATATTTCAACAATTTGCAAATTCGACCTTTGCCAACATTATCGACTGTTTCATCGGCAACTTTAAACATTTATGAAACTTTAGTACCTCATTGCATAGCTGATTAAATGAAGATGTCTTCCCCGTAATTTGTACACTTATTGTTTTAGTAATATTTTGAGATAACTGGTGTCAAAGTACGTGTACGTAGATGATTTTTGAAAATAGTTAATAAACTTCTTACTTTAACTTTTAACTGTTTGATATTTTAGAATATTTGGTAACATAAATAGGTGTGTCAAAGTATTACGTAGCCAATGGAATAGCTATGAAAGCCACTCAATTAGAGAATTTAGAGATAAGCGATATTTTGTGACGAATTCTGGAAAATTTTCAAAAAGACATGAAAATCGGTTTTTCTCGGACTCCATGAATTTTCGCCGAGGCTTTATGGGGTGCTTAATTGTTGCAAATGGGTCACACTATCACGCCCTGGAAGGAACACGTCGAGTTTCCCTGTCACCCTGTATATATATTATAGATAAATTCATTGAATACCAATGATATTCTAGTAAACAGATATGTTATACACTTACAAAACAACAGAAAAATGTGTTCCGCGCCGAGAGGCAACACACATACACACTTTTCATTCATTTTACATTTCACTACAAGTAAAAAGGATAGAAAAAGGATAGCTCGATAAAAACCAATAAGAAAAAAAGTGACAGCTAGATGTTGTCAATTGCGCGTGAATGTAAACAAACATTATTCGGGCCACCAATCACAGCACGTTGGCATCATAGACTAACAAATTAACTAGGCAGAAAGTACAACCCGCGTGTACAGAATTTGCAGTCGGGATTTGTGCCTATGCAACGAATAAACACTATTAAAAGGTAGGTAGGTGAAAAATAAAACACGTTTTAAGAAGAAAGAAATATATATATTGTAAAAATAATCATACACCTTCGAAAAGATTTAATTTATTTGTTTTCTGTCTCTTAGAGAGCATTTTTATTTCGTGAGCGGAATGGAGGCGAACTGTTGTATACTTATCAATTATAGTTTTTTTGTTTAATTTATAATTAAATATATCAAACAAAATTATAAAGAAAAGTTATTAAAAGGGAAACTAGAACTCTGCTGTAAAGATGACTTTACTGCCTAATATTCACATCTGTACTTTTATTCTATGTCCGGAGTGCACGCATCCTTGTCGTTCTTACGACAAAAAATGTATTTTCCATCTCTTTCTTTTTTCTAACCTCCAAATATCAGAATATTAGGAAAATAATTGAAATATATTAATAAATCGAAGTATATTGTGTACTTCTGTGTGGTATGAGATCCCTTGTGTTTTATTAACTTTGGTAACATAATTGGTACACTTTTTATATAGGTACACAAGATGGCATTTTGGATGATAATTACGTAGTAGCGCGCACCGTCTATCTCGTAGACGTGCGCGACACAGACTAAAGGCAATACGTCCCAATTAGGACGTTTTCTAGTCTTCACGATTTGCGCGCACATAACATATCTGTTTACTAGAATATCATTGTTGAATACGGAAACCATCGTTGTTCGTGGTCCGTGGCCGGTTTATTGGCGTCATGTGAAACAAAAGAGTGAACAGTAAACGGAAAAATTAATTGTAAGTAATCGAATCGGGGTTGTGTAATTTAGACATTAACAATAATATTAATTAATTAATTTATAATATCACCGGCCGTAGCAGTTGCGTCGAGCTCGAGCGACGAATATTTTTCCCCGCCGACGTCGCCAACACCTGTACGTCGGCAGGGGAGAGGCCGGCCACCGAGGAGTTTGGGACTTAAGGGCCACCCGGCCCCGAGCCGGGTCCCCGCTGCCGGTGGTTGTGTGCAGCGCATGAGATGGACTCAGTCTATGAACGAGAACGTCATGCGCGCATATTACAGGTCTACAGAGGGGGGAACTAACCTCACTGCATACCGTGATAGGATGCTGTCTCTGTTCCAGGAACTGGAACCAACCGTCAACGTCTCGGCCCAACGACTGTCGGATCAGGTGCGGGTCATCCAACGTAATCACAGATTGGACGATATGGCACTTGATAGGCTGCGCTCAGAGGTACTGAGCAACCAAATCGTCTCGTCTCTGACACAAACCGCGGCACAAGCGTCAACTACTGATGCCATCCCGCCGCGGTCCAATCATGTTGAAGAAGAAGATGATAGGGTTGACACAGTAAGTAGCCAGTGCAACGTCCGACTGAGGAGCGCACTGGAGTTGAATGTGTGTGTGTTGTTGTGTGTTGAAAATTAACACACACATTGACAGTAACTCGATTATGTCTGCCTCTCAAAATGGATGTAGGAAAGGGTCCCGCCCGCGGTACTAAGGAGCTACTCCTCATAGACATGGCCATTAGCCAACAGGTTCGCCGATCCCGTAAGGATATGTCGACATGTTGGATAGATTATAAGAAGGCCTACGACTCTGTGCCACATACATGGCTCATGAGGGTGCTGGAGTTGTACAAGATAGACGCAACTCTACGCACTTTCCTTGAGTCGTGTATGGGGCAATGGAAGACGGTCCTTCGCTATCCAGGGTGTCGACAGATCCAGGGGAATGATGAGCCTGTATGGATTAAGCGGGGAATATTTCAGGGCGACAGTTTGAGCCCTCTTTGGTTCTGCTTAGCCCTGAATCCTCTAAGCACATTGCTGGAGGATTCAGGTTTAGGCTACCGGTTGAAGAGAGGTGGTCAGGTCATATCTCACCTCCTCTACATGGATGATTTGAAACTCTTTGCCCCCAACAAATTGCATCTGATGGAGCTACTGAAGGTAACTGAAACTTACAGTAGGGGCAGGGCCATCAGGATGGAATTTGGTTTGGACAAATGTGCAGTCATGCATGTAAAGGGGGGGAAGATTATGGAATCAGAGGGAATTCCACTTTCAGATTCCATACACCTTAGGTCCCTCTCCTCATCCGAAAGCTATAAGTATTTGGGTATGTCGGAAGCGTTAGGCATCAACGATGCTGACATGAAGCAATCCTTGAAGGAGCGCTTCTTTTGTCGCCTGAAGAAGGTATTAATTAGTCTTCTTTCGGGAGGTAATAAGGTGCGCGCCTTCAATGGTTGGGTCATGCCGGTTTTGATGTACTCTTTCGGCATACTCAAATGGACTCAGACTGAACTCGACGCCCTGGATAGATGGGTCCGTACACTACTGACCGCAAACCGGATGCATCACCCTCGATCATCGGTGATGAGACTGTATATCCCACGGAAGTGTGGGGGGTCGAGGCTTTTTAAATGCGAAGACCCTCCACAACCGCGAGGTGTGCAGTCTCAGGGAATATTTTTTAAAAGCCGAAGTGGGTATGCACCGTGATGTGGTCGCAGTGGACAAGGGGCTCACTCCGCTCTCCATGGCAAAAGAGAACTGGCGCAAACCTGTAGTACTGACTACCGATGACCGCAAGAAGATATGGCAAAGCAAGGAGCTTCACGGACGCTTCTATCGGGCTCTTCACGAGCCCGGTGTAGATTTCTTAGCGTCCGTATCCTGGCTGCGGTTTAGTGACCTCTTCGGGGAAACTGAAGGTTTTGTCTGTGCAATTATGGACGAAGTTATCTTGACGAATAAGTACCGGAGACATATTATGAAGGACGGGACGGTTGACGTGTGTCGGGCATGCCACCGTCCGGGTGAGTCCATCAGACATATTATCTCTGGTTGTTCTCGTCTGGCTAACAGCGAGTACTTGCACAGGCATAACCAAGTAGCCAGGATTATTCACCAGCAACTTGCTTTGAAATATAAACTTGTCGACTCTGAGGTACCATATTACTTACAAGTATGTGCCCGACCCAGTTCTCGAAAATGACCATGTCACGTTGTACTGGGATCGGTCTATCATCACTGACAGGACTGTTGTCGCCAACAAACCTGATATAGTGGTGAAAGATCGATTAGTGCGCCGCGCAATGATTGTCGATGTTACCATTCCACATGACGGGAACCTCGTGAAAGCTGAGAAAGATTAACAAATCAAATATCTTGACTTAGCACACGAGGTTGTTGACATGTGGAATGTGAGCACGACTGTCATAGTGCCGATTGTCGTATCGGCCAATGGCCTGATGGCCGAAAGCCTCGATCAACATCTTTCGAGGCTCTTGTTAGGCGGTTGGATCAAGGGCCTGATTCAGAAGGCAGTACTCCTCGATACGGCTCGCATTGTGAGGAGGTTTCTGTCTCTGGAGCCCTAACCACCGGTAGCTTGGACCCTGCTCCCGACACCGGTGGATTACTATTTTTTTTATATTTTTAAATGTTTTATGGGGATAATGACGATAGGATGTAGATCAGTCCCCATGTAGTAATAATACACTCCGTTAGAATACTGCACAGTTTATAATTCAGAGGTACAGGTTGTTGGTAATTAGTCACAGGTACACAATTCACAGTAGACATCCATAGGTAACATTAGTACGGTAAAATAGCAGAGCTCATCAACAGTAAACATTCTCTCAGTCTCTCTACGAGCATGGCGGTCAGTGTTGCCATCTCGAGACGGTGCGTTCGGAAATCGAACGCCGCCACACCACCCCCCTAGGGAGTGGGAAAGATCATAGATCGAAAGGTTTTGCGAAGCGAACACTTCTACCTGAACGAGTAGTATAAGGTAAGGTACGTTGAGTATAGTGTGTTGTATCTTCTGTTTGAGGTTTGTGAGTGCTTAAATGAGGTGTGTCAGAGGATGTTTGGCTGTTGCGACTAGGAGGAATGGGTGTGTCAGCTGTGCGAGTAAGAGTCTGTGTGGGAGTGAAAGGTTGCGCAAGAGTATCCACGTATGCAGGTTTAACGCGGTCTACACTCACGACTACTTCTTTGTTCCCGACTATGATGGTCATTGTCTTTTCAGAACGACTCACGACAGGATGAGGGCCAGAATAAGGTGGTTGCAATGGTGGTTTCACGTGATCGTATCGTAAGAACACATGTGTAGCCGTGGCAAGGTCTTTGAAAAGAAAAACGTTCTTCTGGTCATGTCGTGATGCGGGAACAGGTCTCAACTCGGACATGGTTCTCCTAAGTTGCGTGACAAAATCAGCTGGATTAGCAGTAGGTTGAGCTGGCTGAAGAACAACCATCTCACAAGGTAGGTGTAGTGGTTCTCCGTAAACTAGTTCGGCTACCGAGGTACCGAGATCGTCCTTCAGCGCGGCTCGCATGCCGAGTAAGACGATGGGCAAGGCTTTGATCCATGATTCGTCACGACACATTAACGAAGCCTTTAATTGGCGGTGGAGTCTTTCGACCATTCCGTTAGCACAAGGGTGGTAACTGGTAGTGCGTACCTTCTGAGTGCCTAGTTGTGCCATAAGTCGATGGAATAGGTCGGACTCAAACTGCCTTCCCTGGTCAGTCGTGACGCGGGACGGTACTCCAAATCTCGAAATCCAACCGGAAAGCAGCGTGTCGGCAGTTTCCTCGGCAGTAATGGTTCGCATGGGCCATGCTTCAGGCCAGCGTGAAAATCGGTTTACTGCCGTCAAAAGATAGCGATAGCCTTCGCAGACGGGCAAGGGACCCACGATATCGATATGGATGTGCCTAAAGCGGCCAGATGGCGACGCAAAAGTACCAAGGGGTGAAACTGTATGCCTCGTGACTTTATTTCGTTGGCAAGAAAGACACGTTTTAGTCCATTCGCGGATGTCTTTTCGGATGGAAGGCCACACGAATCTGTTAACCATTAGGTTGGAAGTTGCGCGAATGCCGGGATGACTCAAACTATGCAGTTTCTCAAAGTACTTTCGTCGGAAAGGGACGGTGAGAAACGGACGCGGCTTACCGGTGGACGTGTCACAGATTATAGTGACGTCCGTGCCAGGTAAGGTGACTTTTTCAAGTTTTAAAGAAGTGTCAGCGTCCCGTAAGAGACTCTGAAGTTCCTTATCGTCTCCTTGCGATTCAGCCAATGCTGAGAAGTCGTTCTCTAGAGAAACTGCCTCAATCCTCGACATCGTATCGGCTACAACGTTGTCTACACCTTTGATGTAGACGACGTCGGTCGTGTATTGCGAAATGAAAGAGAGTTGATTCAGCTGTACAGGGGGCAACTTTTCCCGGCGCTGGGAAAAAGCGTGTAACAGAGGCTTGTGGTCTGTAAATATTGTACAGTGTTGGGCTTCCAGAATGTGTCGGAAATGTTGTACAGCCTCATATACAGCCAAGAGTTCTCTATAATAGGCCGGCCAGGAGGATTGGCGAGGATTCAGTTTCTTGCTGAAGAATGCAAGGGGTTGCCATTCAGTACCTGTACGTTGCTGCAAACAAGCGCCGACGTGCGTACCAGAAGCGTCCGTAAAGAGACCCAATTGAGCATTGAAAAGCGGATGTGCCAAAAGAGTCGCCTGTGTAAGGCTTTCCTTGCAGGCATGAAAGGCACTCTCAAGCTCTGGAGTCCAAGGTACTGGCTTTGCACCCTTGAGTTTGGAATCGGCCAAGATATTTACCAACGGCGCCTGCATCAGAGCCGCGCGTGGCAAGAAACGCCTGTAGTAGTTTATCATACCCAGGAACCTACGGAGGCCCTGAACAGTTTTAGGCAGGGGAAATTCCTGCAGAGCAGCAATTCTCTCTGCTGGCGGACCTATGCCTTCCCTGGATACACGATACCCCAGAAAGATAACCTCTTTAGCTCCCAAGACGCATTTTGCTGGATTCACGACAACGCCGTAGTCAGCCAGTTTTTGAAAAAGAAGGCGCAAATGATGTGCATGTTCTTCTTTGCTGTGGGAGAAAATGAGGATATCGTCTAGATAAGGAAAACAGAAGTCGAAATCCCTTAAAAGTTCGTCCATGAATCTCTGGAACGTTTGTCCCGCATTGCGCAATCCGAAAGTCATAAACGGAAATTCGTATAAGCCGAAAGGCGTTATGATCGCGGTCTCTCTACGAGCATGGCGGTCAGTGTTGCCATCTCGAGACGGTGCGTTCGGAAATCGAACGCCGCCACAGTTTCTTTTTTATACTAATATTTAAAAATGTATTAAAATAAGAAATATAAATAAATAAAGGACATAATAATAATAATACCCCTGGACATTTCACACAGCGCCATCTAGTCCCAAGCTAAGCAACCTAATGCTTGTGTTATGGTAACAAGATGGCTGATAAACTACTTATATACATACAATGATAATGATACAATTACTAAACAAAATATTATTTTATCGCATTGCGGCTGTGTGTGGACAGGGCACAACTAGAAACAGACGTTTTTTTTAAAAAAAGTGATGGCGCTGTCAATGTAGCCAACACCACGTAAAAAGGAATCATTCTTGCCAGTATTTCATTTCCCAAAAGAATAGGATATCGGGAAATCTGACATTTTGTTATTAAAGTCGAAATAATAATAATAATTAGCTAGCTAGCTTTTGCCCGCGACTTCGTTCGAGTGAAGAACTTTCTTAATTTTTTTTTACGTAAGAACCTTCTACAACGTATTAGACAACTTTAAAAAAAAGATGGATGAAATCGGTAAAGTCGGTCTCAAGTTATGACGTGACCAATGGAATTATGGATTCATTTTTATAATGGATTAGCGGTTTCAGCCATTTGTGTGATAACTAACATGTAATCTTTACTAATATGATTGTGTTAATAAGCAGACACGTTATTTTTTCGTAGCCTGATAATTAATTATTTCTTTCAGCCCGAGGCTACTTTGTTCGCGCCCAGCCGTTGACGAGTTTTAGCGACTCAAACGAACAGCAATTGATTTTTATATATATAGATAGATTTATATATATAGATAGATAAACTACAAAATATTTCGGTTATTCATTTAGGGGAACTATTTTGTTTTTTTTTTTTTTTATTAATTTTGGGGAAATCATATTTGCTACTGTTAACCCTAGAACTTTAAAATGACGAACACCGAATGCCGCACCATTTGCCCCACGCGATTTTTTCTTGTGTAAGGTGATTCGAGGTCTAAAAGACTATTATTTTGGTGAATAATTCGTGAAAATGTATAGGAATAAAAAAGACGTTGATAAACACGTGGAGAATTTGCTAAGTAAATTGTCTGCGAAAGAGGTAAGTAAAACAAGACCCTGACCACAATTCCAAGGATTAATATTTGAGCGGCATAGTTTGTAACATAATTGTATTATTTGCAGTTTAAATCGCGAGCTTATTCTGTAGCTCGACTATATTTCGAAGTGGGGGATTATTCGAATTGCCAGAAATATGTCGAGCAATACCTCACGCAAAAAGACAACAACGCTGCGGCGTACAAACTGCTTGGACAAGCTTTGCAGAAACTGGGGCTAAAAGAAAAAGCTCTTGAACAATACAAATCATCTTTAGACATCGACCCGGCACAAACTAGTACTATTTTGGACAGTAAGTATACTTAATATTGTTGATTTTGTATTTGCATGACATTTCACATTTTAAGTATTTGGTTATATCTGGTTATCAAGATTGACTAGCAATAGTTGAGTTTGATTCTGAAATAGCCTGCATTGGTGTGGATTTTACATTATTCATTTATACTAAAACACTACTTTTTAAGATGCATTTTTATTGACATTGAAAGAAATTGATTAGTTAGCATAAAAAATAACTGCTGATTCAAATTTGCCTTTTATTATAAGTGTTTCTTTTAGTTTATTTTGGCTTTATTTTCTATATGAAAGTCAATTTGTGTAGATTTGTATAGACAAATCTACACACATTGACAGATTACAACCTATATTGTAAGCATGAAGATACTTTTGCAGAAAATTAAAAAGCCTGTAATCATGTTATGGTATGGAGTTTGAAACATCCACCATTCCAGCCTACCCCCACTAAAGTTAAAAGGGACCATCATTGCCTATCTTACCTCAAAATTATTTTACTACATTTTTACAAACACTTTTTAGTAGATATTGGTGTCTTTTGTATTAAACTGTAGTTAATTTACACCATCTCATGACGTGTTTTATTATTATTTCATTAATTGAACACACCTCTTATGATCATATTTCTTTTCTACTTCAGTTTGTGAACTTCTTGCTGATGATGAGGTCATCATTGAACCAGGCCGCGCAAAATACTGGTGTGAAAAAGCAGAAGCCACATTCCCTAGACACCCAGTTACATTTAGACTACGGGAGAGACTAATAGCTGTATCCAATCCTGACCCTGAAGCACTTGTACATTTATTACGTTCTGAATTGGCAATAAGACCAAAGGATGCGGTACTTCATGCTCGCCTGTTGAAACACTACCTTAACATCAACCAAGTCAAAGAAGCTTTTGAACATGCATGTCATGTGGAGTTTGGAGGCAAAGCATTCATTAACAACTATGGTTGGTATGAAATCCTCAATGATCTTCTAAAGCATAACTCGCATAACACCAGCGATTGGCTTTATCATTTACTTCTCCTTACCGTCAAGGAGCGTATTTGTTTGTTGAGTTTAACTGAAACACCAAGTGGTTCATCCAAAAGTTTAATTGAGTCCAATGAACTTCTTCATGCTTATGATCAAGCTATTGAGACTATTGCCAAGGTGGGAGCTTCTCCTGGCTTCGGAGAGTTCCACAGTGCACTATTACAACATCATAGAGGACAAGTTGCTTTTCATGCTGCAACATTTTTACTGAAAAAGGCTAAGAAAGACCAAATGAGCTGGCGTGATGCTACTAAGCTTGCTGCACCATTGATGTTAGTTGCTTGGCAAACAGTTCCCTTAGATTCAAAAGTGAATTGGCTGAGACATGCTCCTGAAAAGCAATCAATTGCTGTAAATCGTTGGTACTCAGAAGGAACATACAGATGCTCTCAGGCTGGCCATTACTTACTTTCAAATATTCAAGAGAAAAACCAGTCATTCTTAGATCAGGTTTCCCAATGTTATTCTGGTACTCATTGGAGAGACAAATTATATAAAAAGATATTTTCCAGTAAAGGTCATTTGGATAAAATTAAATCATCTTATTTTGCATCAAATGCATTTACTGCTCCGGTTCTGAGACTTCCAAGAAAGGTAGAAGTTGAATCTTACGATGGGGATGCTCAAAGGGAATATGGTAGTTCCCTCCACCACTTTGTTTGGACTCTGCTAAATTACAAAAATTATGCATATTTCAATTGTACACTTTTTGATATGCTGACATATAATGCAACAACCTGCGGACCTGAAACATTGAATAGGTCAGATATTCATGCATTTCTTTACTGTGCCACTCTGACAGCCAATCAACAAATATCTAAGAAAGACACTTATGTGACCAATGATAAGCCACCTACACTTCCAGCCAACATTAGTGACCTGCAGTGTTCTCTAACCCAGATGAAATGGTGGGACTGTGCTTGCAAATTCAGCCAAAATGAACTAGGTACTGAATTGACAGACATACGCGCCACATTGAGTCGCGGCATTGAAGTGGTGCGATGCGTAGACAATCACGGTCTTGACCCAGAACTTCTCTGCACTCTTGGACGCATATTCAGTGAAAGAGCTAAGATGTCAACAAATGTAGATGAAAAAGCTCAACTGGAAATAAGGGCTGGTTTGTATTACTCTTCAGCTGTACCATTACTAGAAAAATTGAGAAGCAAAATTGTAGTTAAATTCCTTGACAAAAGAATGTTTGATTACACACATAAAGACCTTGGCACAAAAGAACTCAATGCATTACTCGAAGAATGCAAGTTATATGTAGCAGTCAATCATTTCAGTGAGGGTGAATATGATAAAGTAATTGAAATTCTTTCCAATTTAAAATCACCACAAGCATTATACCACCTTAGCAAAACTTATAAAAAAATTGCTTCAGAACAAAATAATTTGTCCAGAGATCCTGAAACAAGATCAAAATATGCAGCATTGTTGTCTAAAGCTAAAATGTTTGCATACAAAGCTTTAGATAGACTCAGGGATAGTGAATCAAACAAAAACCATCCTTTATACTCTGAAACTCAAGAACTAATTGAGGATATAGAAACCCATATGAATAAAATAGATTCAGATTTTTCCGTCTTTACGAATGACGGCGACGGCAGATACTCATCAGATGAAAATGTGTCAGGAGAAAGTGAGCTGCCAAACAGGGGAAACTCTCACATGTTCCGTAATATAAGTTCTACACCAAAAGCTGCCCACAATGTCAATGCTACAAACTATCGAACTGCTATGGACTCCCAAATACTTGAAAACTCGAGGGTTGACCAACAATTTTTGGGAAGAATAGAAAATGAAATTAAAAATTTACAGAAAAGGGATACTACTATTGGTGACTTTATGGAACAAACAAGAAATTGGTTTGATGAAAATCGTAAATTGGGTAATCAGATAATAAGCACCATTCAATCCAATATGCAAAATACTACAGATCAATTTAAATTGCTGAAAATATCAGTAGATCAAGTTAAAGACCAAATAGACGAATGTAGAAATGAATGTAAAGATGTCAGTGAATTGAAAAAACAAGTAGCAGAGCTCAAAAAAGAAGTGGGCAAGTTGAAAAAAGCTTCTTCTGAACAGACCATAGATGACAGTGACTTATATAACTTGGATGAAGAATACAGAACAAATGACAGTACATCATCATTTGCAGCCCAGTTACCATTCGCGCCATCGCAAGTGATTCCTTCCTTTAATCAACGAATTGTACCCCCATTCCCTGTACCTCCTAACCCATATCAGCTCTATAATCAAAGCTTATACAACCTCTACAACCAGTATTCTCAATTTGCTCAGCCCACCTCAGTACCAGCGACGCAGCCAATGTTTGATCCAACAAGAACTCAAGTAAATTATCCTGGTGTTTATCCAACACCAGATCAGATGTATTTGGATGTAGCTCATCTGGTCCCCCCTAATTTGCCAAGTGCCCCTACGGTGCCGACAGTGCCGGTCGCGCCTACGTTATCTTCTGTACCAACCATGCCAGGTGTGTCGTCTGTAGCTTTGCCACCACCAGTTACGTCGGTTACCATGTCTAAAACAACTTCTTCTACGGAATCCAAAGATACTGCCAGATCTTTGCCCGTAAATGTAGTAATAACATCTTCAGATCCTTTGCCTACATGTACTACAACTCCAGCACCAATCTTAAGTGTGACAATTCCACCTAAACATATTAAAGGCACTCCACATAACTATCAAATCCAACTGCCTTCTACAACTGACACTAAAGCAATGTCACCTCCAGTCTTTGTGTTCCCAACTCAAAATAAGACTGTAACTACAAATCCTGTGACTAATTGGAATCAATCTTCTGTGTTCAAAACAACACCTGTATGTTCAACATCTACTTTTAGTTCTTTACTTAATCCCACATTAACTGCACCTAAAATTGGCGGTGATACATTTGATACTTCAAGGTCTGTTGTTGATGGACCTTTATTTGGTGGTTATTCTCCTAACACCAGTCTCAATAAATCTAGGACTTTATCAGACAGAAGTAATACATCTGTGGAAAATTATGATCCATGTCCAGATTTTAAGCCAATCATACCCCTGCCTGCTGAAGTGAAAGTAACTACGGGCGAAGAAGATGAATATGTGATATTTAACGCTAGAGCGAAACTGTTCCGCTTTGTCGAAAAGCAATGGAAAGAAAGAGGTCTTGGTGAAATGAAGTTACTGAAACACAAGATCACAGGAAAAGTTCGAGTTCTTATGAGACGAGAGCAAGTACATAAGATTTGCGCTAATCATATCATTACCGCGGAAATGGAAATAAAACAAATGATGAATGAAACTAAAGCCTACTTTTGGGTTGCAAATGATTTCGCGGATGAGACTGTGGTCTTAGAAAAGTTTTGTATCCGTTTTAAAACGGCTGATATAGCTCTAGATTTCTATTTTTCCTTTGAAAAAGCGAGACAGGAATCGATGTTGAATAAAACGTTAGGTCCAGTTGCACCTAAGGCTGAAGATCCAAAAGTAGCAGCTCCTAAAATAATTTCCAGCCAGCTGACTACACCTAATAACGCCCAGTCGACACCAGCAAAGGCTGTGGTTGGTGGATTTACATTTAGCAGCACACCAACATTCAAATCTGTGTCTGATGATGTGAAGCCTGACACTAACTCGCAAGAAGTTGCTCCTAGTAAGGCTAATGTATTTAGTGGATTATCGTTTAAAACTTCCACGAGTTCTCCATTCACTAGTTTGTTTGGTAACGCTCCTTCCGCCGAAACAAACAGCTCTAATAACACCACACAAGCTTCGGTATCCACTAAATTAAATACTTCGGACCTCGTAGAAGAATATGAACCAAATGTTGACTTCAAGCCTGTAGTGCCCTTGCCTGCTTTAGTTGATCAGAAGACAGGCGAAGAAGATGAAACTATACTGTTTGAACATCGCGCTAAACTTTTAAGATTTGACGCAGCTGCCAAAGAATGGAAAGAACGCGGCCTTGGTAACATTAAATTACTTGTTCATAAAGATAACATTCAAAAAGTAAGATTGCTAATGCGGCGTGAACAAATTATGAAGGTGTGTTGTAACCATGCAGTTACTAATGAAATGGTGTTCCAAAAAATGCCGAATGTTGATAAAGCTGTAACTTGGTGTGCTAAAGATTTTTCGGAAGGTGAATTGGTAGCCGAGACTTTCTGTTTACGATTTAAAACTATTCAATTGTGTGATGAATTTATTGAAGCTGTCAAAACTGTACAATCTAAAATAAAAGACGAATCAAAGGCTGCAAAGGAAGAAAAGAATGCTGCGAAACAAAACAATCAAACTGGATTTGGAGAATTGTTTAAACCTAAAGCAGGATCATGGCACTGTGATGCATGTTATACAAATAATTTGGAAAGTTTTGCTAAGTGCGCGTGTTGTGAAACACCCAAACCGAACAGCTCCACCACTAGCTCCGCGCCTACTGTCACCAACACAAGTACTGAGAAGAAACCTGTAGCTACTGTAGGCTGGGGAGACAAATTTAAACCCAAGCCAGGTAGTTGGGAATGCAAAGATTGCTTTGTTCGAAACGAAGGTACTCTAGAAAATTGCGGTGCTTGTAACAGTCCCAAAGACCCAACGAAAGCTAAGACAAGTATTAAACTTACTTCTGATAATGCACCTAAATTTAATTTTGGCATACCTCCTAAAACTACAAGTAATGAAGAAAAGCCCGCTTCGACATTCCCTGTTACGACTCAGGGGCAGGCAGTTGGTACTGGGGCAGACTTATTTAAATCCAGTGCACCAACTTCGGATGTCAATAATAAAACATCTATTTTTGGCACTGGCTCACTTGGACCACAATTCCGTTTTGGTATTCCACCAGCAGCAAATGACCAGAAACCTAATGCCGGGCCCACTTCTATTTTTGATGGCACTGGTGCACACAAATTTAGTTTTGGTGTACCATCAAATAACCTTGAAACAACAACAAGCCCTATAGCGTTTGGGAACCAGAAACCTCCGGCTAATAATATTGTGTTTGATACACCAAAGACTACCACTGAAGGTCAGGCTGTTGACTTTAGCTTGGAAAAGAATGAAGAACTAAATACTCCTGTGAAACCAGCACTACTTCCCACACCACAGACGGACAGTTCTTCTAATCTATCCTTTGGGTTCAAAGAGAGTGGCACATTTGATTTTGTATTTAAACCTAAAACACCAAGCAAGGGTAAAAGCCCTGCGAAGTCACCACATAGCCAAGGAGACGGTGATGAAAGTGATGGCAATGAGTATGCTGCAGAAGATGAATGCTACCATCCCTTCACTCCTGTGATCCCCCTGCCTGATAAGGTAACATTTATTTTTTACTGTCTTGATTTTTCATTCTTTTTAAATTGTGTTAGGTCAGTTGGGGCATGTCTTTCAATGAGTCCATAAATCATTGTTATCTTGACCATGAGGCAGTGTATGAATTTTAATTTTACTGTTATTTTTTAGGTTGAAGTCGTAACTGGCGAAGAAAATGAAACTGAACTTTATGGCCAACTTGCAAAATTATACAGATTCTCATCTGGTGAATGGAAAGAACGCGGGAAAGGCATAGTCAAAATACTGAAACACAAGGATACTGGGAAATTGAGGTAACCTTTAGGCCATATTTTTGGTATTTATAGTAATAACCATTACTTAACTAGTTTTCTTTAGTTTCTTTTACAATCAATGTTTTATTTTACAGGGCGGTTATGCGAAGGGAACAGGTCCTTAAAATATGTTTGAATTATGCTTTGACTCCTGAAATAATTTACAATGTAAAAGATGAAAAGTCTTGGCAATTTATTGTCAATGACTTTAGTGAAGGTGAACTAAACTTGGAACATTTCTGCCTACGTTTCAAAAGTAAAGAGATTGCTTTAGAATTTAAAGAAGCAATAGATAATGCGATACAAGGAAAACCAGTCAGTAAGAAAGAAGTGATTAATAAGAACGAAAAAGACGAAAGTGATGACGTTGTGTTTGTAAGTGAAATACAAGCTACGACAGAAGAAAAACAAAAAGCCAAAGAGCTCATGCTGCCTGAAAACTTCTTTACTTATAAAAATAAGGAACCGTGCCAAGGATGCCGTGGTTGCCACGACAGCGAGGACTCTAGTACATGTGGAACTGATTCACAAGCTTCATCAGTAGCAAATGACACAAATGTAACATTAACTACTGAATCAAACCTTACCAATGCAGACCAAAAGCCTATCACAGTAGCAGCAACTTTAAAAGCATCATTGGCTAATGCTAGCACACCTGTGAAAACAACAACAACACCTCTTTTCCTAAGTCCTTCGAATTCAATATATGGCACTCCATCTAATTTTGAAAAAACTGTAGATACATCTATATTTCGCACTCCACTGGGGTCACTTGCGTCCAATGCAAAAACACCGACATCGTCATCTTCCCAAAGCAGTTTTGGTAGTAATACAACCAACAAGGAAAATACTTTCATTCAGAAACCTATATTCTCAGGATTTGGAGAACAGACCATGTTATTTGGAACTCCACAAAATAAAGCTGCTTCCATATTTGGCAGTGGTGATTTTCAAGGAGCATCGGGCGTTAAGAATTCTCTACTAGTCCCACCAAAGCTGACCAACACTAATACTTCGAATGAGAATCAACTCCAGGCTAATTCAAACTTCGGAACAGCACCCCCAAAATTCGTTTTTAGTACTACAAAACAGACACCACCGACAACGAATAGTACTACCGACAAGGGAATGTCTTTTAATACATCTGTATTAGAATTTTCGGCTGCTAATACGAAGACAGACAGTCAAAATAGTGGTGTAAAATCTATATTTGGAGATGATAATAAATCCGAAAACTTATTTACTAGTGTCAATCAAGGAAGTATTTTCGGACCCGGTGCCTTAGCGAACAGTCAAGCCGAAATTGGTACTGGCATCTTTGGGTCTGCTGGCATGTCAGCGTTTGGATCCCTTTCATCTCAAAATTCGCTATTTGGAGATGGGAAATCATTATTTGGAACCCCAAACCATGCTCCTGCATCGAGTAAAGCTGCAAATACAGAACAGCAAAAAGAAGAACCAGTTTCGTTAAATGCTGGTGGTGACCACAAACCTAAAGAAATTGTTGCTGAGCAACAGCCTGAGAAGGAAGAAGCACCATTCAGTTTTGACAGTAGTCTGACATTTGCTGCTTTGTCATCTGGCACTGCGCCTACCTTCGGTGTTAAAGCTGTCCAAAGTAAGTTAACATTATTTTACTGCATTTTCATAGATATTATAAATATTATATTACACCCTGTCTTGTAGAATAGCTGTTTTATATCAAGCCTATGATTCAAGTTTGTTAAAGACTAGAACTTCGTTATTACAACCCTTGCCGACACAACTATCGGCACCATTACAGCTGAGCTGGCTGCTTTGCATGTTATTTTTTTTTAATATTTTTTTTTTTCTAGAACAACCAGATTTTAAATGGGAGGGAGCGGGGCAACAACTATTTGTTGCGAAACCTGGAAATCATTCTGGAGACAAGATACAGAATGAGAGCGGTGACGGCGAGGCCGCTGGCACAGGCGCCGATGAGGAGTACGACCCACATTACGAGCCCATTGTACCACTACCCGACAAGATTGTGGTCACCACAGGAGAGGAGGATGAGGTAACTATCACTATCATAAACTACCATTCATGCAATCAACGACTGTGTCATCATATTCTCACATTTACTTTACTTTTTATATATATTCTATCAAATAATATACATCAGTATTATCTATACTAATAATAATATTATTGTTAAAATAGTCGCGACACAATTGAGTAAATGCAATATTATAAATTGTCCGTTATTTTAAGGAAAAAATATATGGCGAGCGATGCAAATTGTACCGTTACGACGAGAAGACCCGGGAGTGGAAAGAACGAGGTGTCGGTGAAATGAAAGTGTTGTACTACCCGGAGAGGAAGACTTACAGGCTACTACTGCGTCGTGAACAGGTACGTACTTCCACAGCATCTAGCAGCTAGCTTATATTGTAATCGCTGGTTTCTAAAAGCCTGTTCGATATAATTCTGTTGGCAAATTTTATGTCTAGTCATTTGAATGTCTGTTGTTATTTCCACCAACCAATCATATCAGCTAAGTAAAATTTGACATCAGTATTAGGACTGAACTAAGCCTATCCCCTCAGAATCTTACATTGCGCACGCGCTCGACAACAGAACAGCAGACAGCAACAGAAAGGGATCGAGTTACGGAAAAATGCGGAACTGAGCTGGAGTCTTGATTCTTTTAAAAATCGAAAGCTAACGTCCAAATTAACGTGTCGGATATCCTACCTAAAATATCTGTCTGGAAAAACAGGACTATGATATAATTTAATGTAATATCTAGCACACCACGCGTGTCTCATATTCTGGACAATTAAATCTTATCATACCTTTATCTTCAGGTACACAAAGCGGTGCTCAACATGCTGCTGTACATGGACCTACAACTACTACCAATGAAGAACTCTGACCGCGCGTGGACGTGGGCAGGACGCAACTTTGCGGAGAACTCCGCCGGTGAGCAGGAGACTCTAGCGGTCAGATTCAAGAACGCGGACCAGGCAACTGTGTTCCATGATAAGATTGTTGAATGTGTTAGGGTAAGGATTTTTATTATTTATATGCGCTAACTATTTTTAAGTAGTATCAAAGTCAGTGATCTGGGCCCGTATTCCCGTAATTTAAAACGTTCAAAATCTAGTCGCAGTCTCATCTCAGCGACAAACAAACGTCAAAAACTTGTCAAAATGTAGGGAAATTAGAAGTATTTTTTGATAGATTGAGACTGAGATCAGACTGTGAACGTTCTTAAAATTACGAGAATTGCCCCTCTTATAACTGACTAACTGTGACTGAATACGAGACCTCTATCTCTGCAGTAGTGAATCTGATGTGTACACACGGCTACACATCAAGCTATGCAAAACCAGTATTGACTGACCATTCATTGTGAGAAAATATCATACAAAGTGAGGCCAAGACAAACTGGTTTTGTATAGCTTGACGTGTAGCCGTGTGTACGAGAGAGTTTCCTCATACTGCTTTTCGGTTGTGCCGCATATAAGTTGGGAGCGAGCAAGATGCTGCTCCTAACGTGCGTCAAATTTAGAGCGGACATGGATTTTTCTGAGAAAAATAATATAAGTACCGTATTACAAATATACATATAACATAAATTAATTTAACTCCATTTCAACAGAAATTACAAGCATCTGCTGCCCAAGCCGTAAGAGAAGAGAAAGCAGCAGAACCCTCCTTCGGAAACACCGTGGTGTCAAAGTTGAGGTTACCAAAACACTTGCAAGAGAGTGCGCGCGCAGACAACGCGATGACCGCAGAAGTGTTCCAAAGAACGTCGGTGATCGCGTCGGGACAGGAAGCGGCCGGAAACACGGGCGATGACACAGGCTCGTCGGTCAACGAAGTGTTCAAACAAGTACACTTCCAGGAGTCCGAGGAAGACCACGAGGATGAAGAGGAGGATTACGATTATGATAGTTATTATAATGAGGTTAGTATTGCTTCTAAATGGTTAAATATCTGATTCATCATAAAACTCTGAATTAATCACAGTACGCGGCTATAAGTATGGCATATCGTGTTATAAATTCATAAACAAAAGGATCTGTAGAGCGCCTTCTCTGTTACTCATACGTGTGTGGCAGTCTCTTTCTAAAATTCACTGCAATGCAGTCATCCCATTCTTCTAAGACACTTTTACTCGTCAATTTTTTGGTCAAAATTTCAAAACTAGATGGCGCCGGCCTTTCCTAGCTGGCTGATCCCTGTAAAGAAATATCGAAACAAACTCGGAGCTCATGGTATCGTAAAGTCTAAACATTATTTTATTAGGATTTTATGTTAGTCTAACAACGAATGGCCATGTCTAGAAGTTTATTACACCAAGAAATAAGATCATACTAAATTGTTATAAAATTTAGGATGAAGAAGAATCAGCAGCATACTACACGTGCGACGGCGAGGCGATAGTGCGCCAGGGCAACAACGAGACCACCTGTTCAAACGCACACATACAAGTTCTGTTCGACCAGGAGATCTACTCGCCCAAGATACTCGTCACAGATGCCAGCACTGGAGAAATACTTGCAGATATGCTCATATACACTGATACTGAATTTCAGGTAAGGCTCTATTAGATTTTTTTTAATTTTACTTCAGTTGTAGTGACCTCATTCAATGGCTCTCGAGTCAATATATTGTAGTTGACATGAAGTTACAATACAACTTAGGAGAGCTCTTCATGCGCTCGCCAAATTTCTACTTTTCGTTCATTGTTTGCAAAAAGTTTGTTACAGTTGAAAGAAAGGTGAAATTGCGATATGTTAGGATGGAATTTAACAGTAATAACAGTATTATTATTTAAAGGTTATACATGATATTCGACCCCCGTAACTCTTCCTAGTTGCACTACTATAGTTTTCTAGGTACAATAATGAAAAGGGGTAAATGAACTAGTTCCCTTAGGAAACATTACTGGTCATCAATACCAGTAGTGTGTCGACTCGTGGAATACATTATCTTTAATCTATACTTATAATAAATCTGTAGAAGTGAAAATTCTGTACATTGAAAATATCAAAAAAATAAATGGCAGGGGGTGTTACTAGACCGACACCGAACCCAAAAATGCGATTTAAAAATTTTTTGTCTGTCTGTCTGTCTGTTTGTTCAGGCATCACGCAAAAACTACCGGTTCGATTACGATGAGACTTGGTATAATTATTCTTTAATATCCTGGGCACCACACTGGGTACTTTTTATCCCGGAAAAGTATATACAATAAAAAACAAACTTAATTTTGCGGTTCGATCCCTAGACCTGATTACTGTACAGCCGCAAATAATAAGTTTGTCGTAGGTTACGTAGGGTGCCGCAGTATTATCTGTGCGACGTTTTTATTCCTTTTAGTCAATGATATTCTAGTAAACAGATATGTTATACACTTACAAAACAACAGAAAAAAGTGTTCCGCGCCGAGAGGCAGCACACATACACACTTTTCATTCATTTTACATTTCACTACAAGTAAAAAGGATAGAAAAAGGATAGCTCGATAAAACCAATAAGAAAAAAAGTGACAGCTAGATGTTGTCAATTGCGCGTGAATGTAAACAAACATTATTCGGGCCACCAATCACCGCACGTTGGCATCATAGACTAACAAATTAACTACGCAGAAAGTACAAACCGCGTGTACAGAATTTGCAGTCGGGATTTGTGCCTATGCAACGAATAAACACTATTAAAAGGTAGGTAGGTGAAAAATAAAACACTTTTTAAGAAGAACGAAATTATATATATTTAAAAAAAAATCATACACCTTCGAAAAGATTTAATTTATTTCTTTTCTGTCTCTTAGAGAGCTTTTTATTTCGTGAGGGGAATGGAGGCGAAGTGTTGTATACTTATCAATTATAGTTTTTTTGTTTAATTTATAATTTAAATATATCAAACAAAATTATAAAGAAAAGTTATTAAAAGGGAAACTAGAACTCTGCTGTAAAGATGACTTTACTGCCTAATATTCGCATCTGTACTTTTATTCTATGTCCGGAGTGCACGCATCCTTGTCGTTCTTACGACAAAAAATGTATTTTCCATCTCTTTCTTTTTTCTAACCTCCAAATATCAGAATATTAGGAAAATAATTGAAATATATTAATAAATCGAAGTATATTGTGTACTTCTGTGTGGTATGAGATCCCTTGTGTTTTATTAACTTTGGTAACATAATTGGTACACTTTTTATATACACAAGATGGCATTTTGGATGATAATTACGTAGTAGCGCGCACCGTCTATCTCGTAGACGTGCGTGACACAGACTAAAGGCAATACGTCCCAATTAGGACGTTTTCTAGTCTTCACGATTTGCGCGCTCATAACATATCTGTTTACTAAAATATCATTGCTTTTAGTTTTTAAAGTTATTTAGGTTTAATTTTATAAGACGTAGGTATAGATTTTAATTTTAAAGTATAGGTAGTGTATTTTATAGTGTACGTAGTGACCGTAGGTTATTTTATAATTCTGTTAGGTAGGATTAGTCATTCGTATAGATATTAGTTTTTAGGGATTTTGCTTATTTATTGAGTTTAGATTAGTTATCATCAGAAATAGGTTTATTTAGGTAGGTAGGTATTATATTTTCTGTTATTGAGTTTTTTTTTTAATTATGTAGGTACTTAGGTAAAGATATCATATAGGTACCCTCTTAATCACCACTAATGAGACACAATTGGTTTTCTATTGTAATTAGCCACAAAGGGCCCGCGAGATAGATGGCATTCTGGGGAAGCACATACATTTTATCCTGTTAGCACGTTCCCGTGGGTAAATTTCCGACATCCACGCGGGCGAAGCCGCGGGCAGAAGCTAGTGCATCATAATTTTCTGTCCGCATTAACCTGCGTCCTATCCGAAAGCTAATGTCACGCAATTACGCTTTTAGCTGAATAATGATGTACATACGCGAACTGATTTATCCTGCAACTATTTAATATTCATATAAATGAGCGCGACAATTGCGCTTTCGTATTCGCTTTCGGTTTGGACACGGCCTTACGGACATATATGTAAACATTATCACACTCCAGTTTTAATGCTTTTCAACCGTAATAGAAACCAGTGACTAGAAATTAACGTTTGTATCAGATGAGCGGCGACTCGTGCATATGGTCGGGCACAGACTACACCAGCAACGACCCCGTGGACAAGACCGTCACCGTCAACTTCTACGACAGCGAGACCGCCATGCAGTTCTATGACAGTTGTGAGGTAAGAATTTACTTTTATACCTATGAATACGTCTTTTCGATTTTTATAATCTTGATATGTTTTTAAACTTTCATGGCCACTGCTATTTTCCTATATTTCGTTACATTCCGTTTTATATGCTTATCATAGTTTTAAAACGTCGGTGATCATATGCTATAGTTGTTGTAATATCGTCTTCAGGCTGCTACACACTATGCCGGCGGCACGGCCGCCGGGTGTGCCACTGACCAAGCGGGCGGGTATTAACAGGCCGCCGGCACATTATGCAGAAGCCACGGAGCATCATTTATATTTATTGGTCGATACGTAACACGGTATGTGTTGTTTCAGACGAGTAAAGCCGCCACGTACGCGTCCACAGATCCAGAGTCGTAGGAATATTTTATTCAAACGCCTAAATAAGTATTTTAGCTTCAACTGTAGATTAAACTCCGTATTTGGTTTAGTTAGTAAGTGTGTAGACCGGTTTTTACGTTATCTTTATTATGAAGTTATAAAGTCTAGGCGACTATAAATTGACCCTTTTTGTTTGTTGAGAGTCCAATTTTGTTACCTGTTTTTTTTATTATTGCTATTTAGATCTCATGAAACCTAAAAGCGTTTTTATCATTTTGTTATCATAGGAACGATCATTCAGTGAAAACAATTATGACATTACCAATATTATCAATAGCTGAAATAAAGAACGGTACTATATCTAGAAGTGCTGGCTCGTATAGAACTTTTGGCACACCCAAATAATACAAATCTCTTGAATTACATAGTGCAGTGCATGCATAGGTTCATGAAATATTCTGACTTAAGCCAACTGAGTTATATAAATAAGTGCTTGTTAAATAATTTAATGCTACATTTTGAAAATTATGAAAGTGTGTTTATGTAATATAGCTACAACAAAAAGAGATCTAACCAACACTTGTTGACATTTTATTTGTAAATGATCACTTTGTTTGACGGCGTATATTTATTATGTAATGATATTGATGCAAATGTTCCTAATTGGTTAGGTCTTTTTTGACGTCAGTATGGAGCTACGACTGATTACGACTGGTTGTTTAAATGAATATTATCACTCGTAGCTTCATGTTTGTTAACAGGGCATACTTGATTCATGTAGTTCTCACATCGTATAATATTATAATTTATTCGAAAATTATGAACAATGTGTAACCTACTTTTTGTAAAATAAATAAATTTAAAGTGAACCAGCCATTGTGAAGATATTATATATGTTTGTGGATTTCTTGAATTAAGATTATTGATTTTTAAATATACTTAGTTTTTTAAATGAGCAAAGGATTATTTTGCTGTGGTAATTTTGTTATTTAAACTTAATGATACTTAATAGAAAGTTATGGATACCTTTGAAAGGGTAATAATTATTTCCTTTTCTCATTTAAACTGTGATCTTATTATTAAACTTATTATCTGATGAATCGAAGTGTAATAAATGAAAAGTGATCTAAAATTCAAGTCTTTCTTTTTATAAACCTACAGCAGACGATGTTCAACTATTGAACACTTTTAAGAATCACGGAAACTCAATGCCATTCCTAATGTGTAGTTTGTTAGATTTTTATATCTCCACCAATTTTTTTAAACAACCTTTTTCACTTACAAAGAGAAACTTCACCGACTCATTTCTATTTTTTATTCTTAAAAATGGCATCATTCTATCATCATCAGTCATCAATTGACAAGTTTTAACAATGACACAGAACCAAAGAGATTTATGATTGTCAAGATAATTTAATGTCTTTGCACAGAACAATGATTTCTGATTGTTTGATTCGAAAGTTTACTTGATTTACTCGAAGACAAAATAACATGAAGAATAATAAATGGTACAAATACGTCATACTGCACAACATGGTCAATAAGCAGATCTTCAAACTGAATCACAGTTTCTGTCCTCAGGATAGGACTACTTTACTTCATAATTTTAAGGCAATTGAACACATCGACAGCATTGGATGCAACTGAGGAGAATTTGCATGCGAGGTCTAAAGAGAGTCCGCTTGTGGAAGTAAGGGCTGTATTCATCAATTGTGAAACTGTAAGTGCTTGTTACAGTAATAATTAGTACCAAGAAAAGGTAGTGAATGATAGCGTGACGGTTGACAAGGGAGAATGGAAGAAGAAAACATGTTGCGCCGACCCCAAGTAACAGGGACAGGAAGATGATAAGTTACTACCAGTGCGCTCAAATGGATGTCTACTTATAATGTTTTAGTAAACTGTTTCAGAAAGGAAGCGCGCAGGAAGAAAGCGTTGTGCCTGACAGTGACTTGATACGGTTCGAACGAGAGGAACTGTTCAAGCACAGTGAACTGCGTGACTGCAACAAAAAACTAGCTGTGACTGTGAAAATAGCCTGCGAGCCTGACGTGAGTAGTTCCTCGGCTCAGCCGTAAATTACAATGATTAATAAAGGATCGCCAAAATAGTTATTTTGGAGCAATAATACCATATTATATAATGTACAGGG
The DNA here is from genome assembly GCA_945859715.1 of Apamea sordens. Classification (NCBI taxonomy): domain Eukaryota; kingdom Metazoa; phylum Arthropoda; class Insecta; order Lepidoptera; family Noctuidae; genus Apamea; species Apamea sordens. The sequence goes on from OX243987.1 coordinate 13,240,269, forward strand.
TGGCAGGGACGTCGTCGTCGCGCAAACTGTAACCATGAATTCAGCACATGATTCTAGACTCTCTAGCGTAGAAACTTTTCGTCGGCTATCAAACAATAATTGTCTGTTTCATAGAAAAGTTCAATACCTACGGGGCCACGGATTTTTTTTTTGGCGAAAAACTTCATCGCAGTTTCTTCAGAATCATGTACTGCGTCGATGTCCCTGCTACTATGTATAGTATTATTAACTTGAATCAACATGTACGACATACCGGATGCTCATGTGATAGAGATTGGATTTAACAGACTTGGCGTCATAATCATCAATGACAGCAGTGGTCCACCCACAGCTAAGTATAGGCCTCATTGCGCGCTGCATGCTTTCATGATCTGTACGAATCTCATTTAGATCTTATTGTAAATTCTTTACTACCTAAGTAATTCTTATGATTCCGGCTGTGGACTAGAAAATGAGTGACTGACGCTCCTAATGAATCTATGAATTCTTAAGTAGGTACACTACTACGCTACTACTACTTAAGAATACAGGCTACGCGGGTAGGCTTACTTAAGAATTCATACGTAGGTACGTAAAGAAAATGTTCTTTACGTACCATTTTTTCCGAAAATTCCTGATCAGTCACACCTTGTCGTCCACAGTGTTGACGAACTGAACTTTTTTCCCGATCGTCAACAGTGTGGACGACAAGGTGTGACTAATAGGGAATATTCGATTTTTTCATACAAAGGTAAGTAGGTACTTATAATATGGATATTCTTCGTTCATGTAATAATGTGCATCATATATTCATTGCTGACATTGACTAATAATAAGCATGTCGTCTTCAACAGAGTTCAGGTGACGAATACCTACCCATAGAGCACGTATTTGAGGGCCCGGAGAAGAAGCGTGTGCGTCTGCTCGACCCGTACATACTGCGTCTGCGCAGAGAAGCACCACTCCAGGCTTACAAGCTTCGCAGAGTTGATGTATGGGACTTTCAACTTATTAGTTACTATGGCCCGCTAGCACCACCAGTCTATACTAATAATAAAGCTGAAGAGTTTGCTTGATTAAACGCCCTAATCTCTGGAATTGCCAGCAGTAGGATTTGAAAATTATTTACACAAATTAAAGCGCCTGCCTGCGTTCGAACCCACGACCTACAACTCGGTAAGTCGGGGCCGTTAACCCTGGGCCACCGCGGCTCCACCCTGTATTACCTACTGTTTACATGGGCTTGACTGCGGACACCAACGTCGTAATATCCTGATGAAGCTGCAGGCTGATTGCTCTAACGTCTGCTAGTCTTCTATGTCGCTTGTAATCGCGTTGTAGGTATAGTAGTTTTTGCAATATCGGCCATTGGCCTTTCCTAAATATCTCTCTGTAGGAACCCAAACACCTAGACATTGATCGGTATGTCGTGGGTTCGAACTCAGGCAATCGCTATACTTCGTGTAGGTAAATCATTTCATCACCACTGCACTCAAAACGGTGAAGGAAAACATCGTAAGGAAACCGGCATGTCCTAAAACTAAAAATTCGAAGACATGTGATATCTACTAATCCGCTCTGGGACTGCGTGGTAGATTACAGCCCACTCTGTCGAAGAGAGGAGGCTTGTGTCCCAACAGTGGGAATATTATAGGCTGATTATACTTATACTAAACAGCTTCGTAATTCCAGACTATAAGTGGTATATTGGTAGACACAACAGCTTATTCCATCGGTAACGAACCAAAAGTGAGTATATACCAACTTTATTAATATTAAATTATATGTAAGTACCTAGTATGACAGCAGACTTGAATTACACATTAAGTATAAAATTCTCTTGGAAATTCTATAGTCTTATTTATTAATTAAATACTTTAAGCGTATTGGGCGGCACATAGAACGCTTGAAGGCTTGGACCCCTGCGAGTGAGGTATATCTTGTACAAACTAACCCAATGACTCCACAAGCGGTATATCCACTCCAACTTGCTACACCATCCATTATAAAAGCTGCTTCTCATCCTTCCAGACGTTACGGTAAGTTTGAATGAACTATTATCTATTCTATATCTATACTTATAATAAATCTGTAGAAGTGAAAATTCTGTACATTGAAAATATCAAAAAAATAATTTACAGGGGGTGTTACTAGACCGACACCGAACCCAAAAATGTGATTAAAAAAATTTTTGTCTGTCGGTCTGTCTGTCTGTCTGTCTGTCTGTTTGTTCAGGCATCACGCAAAAACTACCGGTTCGATTACGATGAAACTTGGTATAATTATTCTTTAATATCCTGGGCACCACACTGGGTACCTACTTTTTATCCCGGAAAAGTATATACAATAAAAAACAAACTTAATTTTGCGGTTCGATCCCTATACCCGATTACCACTGTCTGTACTGTACCAACCGCAAATACTAAGTTTGTCGTAGGTTGGGTCACCCGCAGTGGAGTTCATTTTTATTCCTTTTAGTTTTTAGAGTTATTTAGGTTTATTTTTATATGAGTCGTAGGTATAGATTTTAATTTTAAAGTATAGGTAGTATATTTGATAGTGTACGTAGTGACCGTAGGTTATTTTATAATACTGTTAGGTAGGATTAGTCATTCGTATAGATATTAGTTTTTAGGAATTTTGCTTATTTATTGAGTTTAGATTAGTTATCATCAGAAATAGGTTTATTTAGGTACCTAGGTATTTAATTTTCTGTTACTGAGTTTTTTTTTTAATTAGGTAGGTACTTAGGTAAAGATATCATATAGGTACCCTCTTAATCACCACTAATGAGACACAATTGGTTTTCTACTGTAATTAGCCACAAATTGCCCGCGAGATAGATGGCATTCTGGGGAAGCACATACATTTTATCCTGTTAGCACGTTCCCGTGGGATAATTTCCGACATCCACGCGGGCGAAGCCGCGGGCAGAAGCTAGTACTTATAATAAATCTGTAGAAGTGAAAATTCTGTACATTGAAAATATCAAAAAAATAAATGGCAGGGGGTGTTACTAGACCGACACAGAACCCAAAAACGTGATTAAAAAAATTTTTGTCTGTCTGTCTGTTTGTTCAGGCATCACGCAAAAACTACCGGTTCAATTACGATGAAACTTGGTATAATTATTCTTTAATATCCTGGGCACCACACTGGGTACTTTTTATCCCGGAAACGTATATACAATAAAAAACAAACTTAATTTTGCGGTTCGATCCCTAGATCCGATTACTGTACCAACCGCAAATAATAAGTTTGTCGTAGGTTAAGTCACGCGCAATGGAGTTCATTTTTATTTCTTTTAGTTTTTAGAATTATTTAGGTTTATTTTTATATAAGTCGTAGGTATAGATTTTAATTTTAAAAAAACCGGCCAAGTGCGAGTCGGACTCGCCCATGAAGGGTTCCGTTACGTTACGATTTATGACGTATTAAAAAAAAACTACTCACTAGATCTCGATCAAACCAATTTTCGGTGGAAGTTTATATGGTAATGTACATCATATATTTTTTTTAGTTTTATCATTCTCTTATTTTAGAAGTTACAGGGGGGGGGACACACATTTTACCACTTTGGAAGTGTCTCTCGCGCAAACTATTCAGTTTAGAAAAAAATGATATTAGAAACCTCAATATCATTTTTGAAGACCTATCCATAGATACCCCACATGTATGGGTTTGATGAAAAAAAAAATTTGAGTTTCAGTTCTAAGTATGGGGACCCCCAAAATTTATTGTTTTTTTTCTATTTTTGTGTGAAAATCTTAATGCGGTTCACAGAATACATCTACTTACCAAGTTTCAACAGTATAGCTCTTATAGTTTCGGAAAAAAGCGGCTGTGACATACGGACGGACAGACAGACAGACAGACATGACGAATCCATAAGGGTTCCGTTGCCATTTGGCTACGGAACCCTAAAAACACTAATGAGACACAATTGGTTTTCTATTGTAATTAGCCACAAAGGGCCCGCGAGATAGATGGCATTCTGGGGAAGCACATACATTTTATCCTGTTAGCACGTTCCCGTGGGATAACTTCCGACATCCACGCGGGCGAAGCCGCGGGCAGAAGCTAGTCATTAAATATAAACAGTGAAATAATATTATGAGTAAGTATATTTAACATATAAACAGACAAAATAATTTAATTCAGGGCCCATTTCACACTTTAAGCCGAGTTTGGCTTATCCATTCTTAACTCACTCGTCACTCATCACTTTCTTTACTCATTTCTATATTTGATACCTCCTCTTCACAGGGCACGCTTCATGTCTAGGTGTTTTCAAAATATTCTGCCTTGATTTTATTTTCAATGACAAAATGATTTCCGTACTCTTCAGGTGGTGCATTTTGCGCTTGAGATTGAGACGACAAGCTCTCTTCCGCATCAATAATAACTGCAAATATTTTTTTCTTCACTTGTGTTTGCATCCATTGTGGCATATCTCTGGTGCTTTTTAAAATGCAGTTGAAGAAAGATTCGAGTGCATCCACCTCTTTTTCATGACGTGGTATAGTAGCTGTGTCGTCGGCGTGCTCGACGTAGCGTCGTTTATGCGGTGGAACATCAGATTTTGCAGACTCAATAGCATTTGTCGTAGAAACATCATGTTCGGAGTTCTTTGAACGAATAACCACTGGCGGATCCATTTCTATATTTTCTGTTATGCGATATTTCATATGTGGTTCCAGAAATTGCATAGCTTTTGCGTACTTCCAAGTTGTGACTTGAGCTGGTAACAACTTGTTCTGTCCTAACTTGGCTCTCTTTAAAGCTTCTCGATGATTGTCGCGAAGTTTCCTCCACTCAGTTCGTGCTACTTTGACTGAAACGTAAAAACATGATCCATTAAAAGGTACTCAAATACAAACGACGTTTGAATATGTTACTGGAACTGTCTGCAGCATACATAAGTCGGTGGTCCAAAGGGATAAGGGATAAGGGATTTGGAGGGGTTTTTTTTGGGAAAGGACTGGCTAATTATTACGTGTTTGAAACAATTTATTGAAGAGTAGAGAATACCTTAAAGACAACCATTAGTACAATATTTGAAATAATCCCTACGATGTAAGTACAATCATCATCATCATATTTTATAGCAGTCCACTGCTGGACATGCCTTTCCTATTGCACGCCGTTCAACTCAAACAATAATCAATATTCGAAAATGTTCATTGATTTATGTCGCGGACCTTACTTAAAAACAAAACTGGCGGTTGTACAGACGCCAGCACATCAAGGTATTACAATCTGTCAAATTTCTTTAGTAGATTTTCAACTTTTTCACTAAGTTAAGGTTCAAGATTGATTGGGAAAATTTGACAGTTTCGAGTAGCTTGACCCGCTGGCGTCTGTACATACATAGACCTCTACCTTCCTCTTTGGGTATGTACACACGGCTACACATCAAGCTATGCTAAACCAGTATTGGCTGACCGTTCATTGTGAGAAAATATCATACAAAGTGAGGCCAAGACAAACTGGTGTAGCCGTGTGTACAGTCGTATAATGTTATCAGGGGCGTAACTACCGCTGTATCAGCCGTATCGACGATACGGGGCCCCTGAGCTACGGGGGCCCACGACGCGACGTGTTTAAGCCAAAATTTTTAAAATGATATACTTATTAAAAAATAATTTAAAAATATTTAAATTAAAACCTGAAATCCTTATTTATTTATTTAAATATCTATGTACAAACATATATAAACGGAGAAGAAGAAAATAACAGAAAAATAAAGGTGAATTTTCCCACTGTTGGGACACAGGCCTCTCTGTGAGGGGAGTGAGCCGTAATCAACACATTTTTTATTCTAGGACATGTCGGTTTCCTCACGATGATTTCCTTGACCGTTTTGAGAACAGTGCTGCAGTGGCGATAAAACTATTTAACCAAAATCAAAGTCAACTGCCTACCTGGGTTCGAACCCACGACCAACAACTATGTAGTAAGTCGCGGCCATTCGACTGGGCCACTACTGCTCTCTTCACCACTAAAGTCGTGTAAAAAGGGCCGCCAAAAAAAATTGATACAGGGCCCCTTTAGGATGAGCTACGCCACTGAATGTTATGTTTATGAGTGAGCTCTTAATCTCTCAAGGAAGAACGCACGAAATTAAAACGCACAGAAATGACGTCTTTATCTTTTTCTTCTGCTAAATAGATCGATAGGTAGATAATAACATCAGAAAAAGACTAACAAAAAAAAACATTTAATATTTCCATGAATTTCTTTCTGCCTTTTCACCATATGATCTCAATTATATTATAATGAGATATATTTCAATATATCTCGTTTGCTAAGCGGTTATGTTATCATTTGGCTAAGAAGGTGCAAAGTCTTAATAAGTCGGCCGGCCGCCATACAGAAACGGGTTTTTGTCCGGTATCGCATAACTCGTCTTCAACGCACTCGATCTACGTGATAGGCATGTCGGTAGCGTAGCGATATACGAAAAATATACACTTGCATTAATTTATAAACACAGACAGGTACGTACTATTTGGTATAGAACTGTCGTCAACTTCCTTGATGACACTCTGCCAGGCTTGACCTCTCGCATGCACTTCGGGATAGTCAGGATGCTGTGGGTTCCACAGACAGGGGTGTGCTCGTACTGTTTCTATAAACTTCTCCATTATTTTTATTCGCCTAGAGTCGTATCACTGTATAATACGGAATTACGGAGCGCTGCAGGGCGAGCGACGACGTGCCTGCGTGCGGACTGACTCTGCATGTCGTGCCGAGCCCTCCCTTTACAATCAAACCGGTTTTTGTGTTGAACGCCGGCCAACAGTATTTTAAAACCAGTTAGAACGCTTTCACACCGACGTTACATTACCAGCCCAGCTTTACCTACCATCTGTTTGTACCTGTTTCATTATGTAGGTACACAAATCTCATTCAAAGTAACCAAGGACACAGCCATTCATTTGAGCACAAAGAAAATCCGTTTAACGTGTATAAAAGTAATAGAGTCCTGTACTCTATTACTTTTATCCTGCGTCCTCTTAGTGTTAATATTCATAATCCATACCCATTTTATGAATTCGAAAGTAATTCAACTGTTGTCAATGTTTGTTACCTTTTCACGTCTAAAGCATTGAACGGATTTCAATAAAATTTGGCAAGGAGGTAGATGGCATCCTGGGGAAGGACATAGGCTACTTTTTGACCTGGTAGTACGTTCCCGTGGGATAATTTCCGATTTACGCGTGGGCCACTGGAGAATCCTGAGGTGCTAGGAAACCAGCAGGTCGGTACGGCAGCGGACGGAGTAGGCCCTTCTTATGTACACTGACGGATAAGTTATAAGTTCACAGAAAAAAAAACAGTTTCTGGTTTCCGATCAATGACTTGGTACCTTCTAGCAGTTCTAGGGCTCAATAGCACAAAACTTTACAAGTCTACTTAACGAAACCGAGAGTCACTTGTACTCGCCGTCATTGTAGGTAATATTTTTTTGTACTGGACCATATCGGGAACCTTCTGGTAACGGAGATAGGTATTGAAAGTCAAAAAAAGAAAACAAGTTTTTAATGTTATTACACAATTTTAAATATCCCTACAATCCCTGTACCGTTGTATGTACACATAAGCACAATGTTTTGCGTGCGTTACATTGCGCACTATGGCACTACCGCAAATATCAGATTTTCACACCAAAAATAAAAGTCGTTTCCCATTAATTATTTTTGTGCACCGTTACTTACATAGTTTGATGTACAGAATGCGTATTTGGCGGCTATTTGATGTGAATTTTTACACCCTGTATCCTGGAGTTACAATATTGTAGACTTGTCACAGCAGTTAACATATTTGTAAGGTTTTTCCGTTACCAACTCTAAGCCACACAGGCTTAGAGTTTTGTGGTACACGCACATATAAGATTTATTTACAAACTAGCTTCTGCCCGCGGCTTCGCCCGCGTGGATGTCGGAAATTTACCCACGGAAACTTGCTAACAGGACAAAATGTATGTGCTTCCCCAGAATGCCATCTACCACGCGGGCCCTTTGTGGCTAATTACAATAGAAAACCAATTGTGTCTCATTAGTGGTGATTAAGGTACCTATATGATATCTTTACCTAAGTACCTACCTAATTTAAATAAAATAAACTCAATTAACAAAATTAAATACCTACCTACCTAAATAAACTTATTTCTGATGATAACTAATCTAAACTCAATAAATAAGCAAAATCCCTAAAAACTAATATCTATACGAATGACTAATCCTACCTAACAGTATTATAAAATAACCTACGGTCACTACGTAAGTACACTATCAAATATACTACCTATACTTTAAAATTTAAATCTATACCTACGACTTATATAAAAATAAACCTAAATAACTCTAAAAACTAAAAGGAATAAAAATGAACTCCACTGCGGGTGACCCAACCTACGACAAACTTATTATTTGCGGTTGGTACAGTAATCGGGTCTAGGGATCGAACCGCAAAATTAAGTTTGTTTTTTATTGTATATACTTTTTCGGGATAAAAAGTACCCAGGATATTAAAGAATAATTATACTAAATATATTAAAGAATAGTTTCATCGTAATCGAACCGGTAGTTTTTGCGTGATGCCTGAACAAACAGACAGACAGACAGACAACATTTTTTTTAATCACATTTTTGGGTTCGGTGTCGGTATAATAACACCCTCTGCCATTTATTTTTTTGATATTTTCAATGTACAGAATTTTCACTTCCACAGATTTATTATAAGTATAGATTTATAAATTGTAATTGTTTAGTTATATGGTATAGGGCCCTGGATTACGTAACCTACGTCCTAACGCGCACTAACGAATGAACGTTATTTCAGACAGGTACCGAATCTGCCTACTTAGGCATAGGTATATGCCTAAGTAGGCAGATATACCCAATTCGGTACCCGTCTCAATTATTAATATATATAGGTACCTAACTAATAATTTAAAATAATTATGAAACAATATCATAATAATATAAAAATAAAACGAGCCCTTCTTCTAGTTGAAAACGTTATGTGTACTAACTCAACATTAAGTAAACGCAAAAAGCGCAGTGAACATAACATTGTAGTCGAAGAAGCCGCCGATGACGGCAAGCAATGGGAGTCCAAAGAACAGTACTACCGAATATCTGAACCAGTCAAAAAATCTGGTATGAATCCTGATATTTTGGACGAAACAGAGATGAGTGTTAATAGCCATCATACTCATCATAAAGCAGCGATCGTTAATCATAAAAAAGAAAGTATGGAATTGTCTGATACTAAACCACTGACTGATGAAATAACTAAGGCCGATGAAAGAAGTCGTTTGTCGTTAAAAAAACCTCGTCATTTTATAATTTCTCATTCCAAAGAAAAAGAGTCTAGAGCAGGAAGAAAAAAGAATACGGATAAAAATAAAACGAACTCTTCTTCTTTGAAAACGAAAGAACATAAAAGTCATAGCTCTGCGAATAATAAGCGTTTAGATAAAAAGGATAACAATGATGACAACGATGTGAATTATGACGATGATGATAGTGGTGATAGTGAAGATAATAGCGACTTTCAAGGATCGACAGAAAAAACAGAAAACGCTGAAGACGTAGAATCGCCCGAGAAAGATTTTGCCGTTTATGAAATTGGTGCTCCAGAGTTGTGGTACACTATCCACGTCCAATTGTTTGAAAAATTAAGCACCCCTGATGGGAAAACAGTATGGAATGATCTAACTAAAGGTGAGCCAGCCAGGTAGGTACTTGTTTCTTGAAAACTAACTTCAAATTTCATTTAGCAGTTCAGGACATTTTTTGTAACAAACTCCCGGATACCTGAATCGAGCCACTCTGCATATAAACCTATCTTTATAAAAATGGTAGTACTTACATAGAAACAAAAAAAATAAATTAAAAAAAAAACGAGGTTTTAAGCCAGCTAGTTCCAAATTTCAAATCGGAATGCTCAAAAAAAGCAGTTTAATTGCAATAAGTCGTCTTTTCGTGTTTCTCAGGGGTAAAATTAGCGTGGAATGTTTGAAGAAAACAATGGTTTACTTATCCGCTCATTTAGTAACTTGTGTTACCTCCAAGAGCAAAGATAATAAAATAAAATTTACAACGACTGTCATGCGGTTCGTCATGGAATTAATGAATGCCACTACACTATGATGTGGTATGGAATGTTCCATGCTTTCAAGTTGACAGTTTTCAGTTCTTGCAAAGTTTCTGGACCTGGTTGGTTAGTAAGAACGCCACTTCACCTCATCCCAAAAATTTGTGCAGTGACCGCCCTTGCATTATCTTATCACGCATACAATGAAATCCTAGTCCACTAACTGAGCATATGGCATCACATGAACCTCTAGCCATTGATGAATGTATTGGTTTTGGTTGCTATTTAGCGGCGGCAACCATATGGGCCCGTCACAACCTTAAGGCCAGTTTTTCCTTCGGTTGATATTCCGCTCCAGACTGTCCATGACCCACCGCCATAGCCCATAACTCTCCTCTGCAATGCAAAATTGCTGAAAACGTTCTCAGTCTTTGGTAGACTTTCCTGCGTCCATCATTGCCTTACAGCCGTTTCATCCGTAAAAAGAACCTGGCTCCATTGATGTTGAGTCCAATTTAAATGATCGCGTGCAAACGGTAGGCACGCCATTCTGTGTGATTTAATCAAAGCCTGTTGCTTCTTTAAAAGCGACCAAATTCCGATTTTATTTTCTTTTCCAATTCGTGAATAATTTGGAACTATACATAAATGTATAATATGTAGATACCGAAACTATGACAGTCAGCTTCAAAACTCCATAAAAACTTTTTGTCTGACTTAACATTATTTTAATGTATGCACGGTGGCTCGATCTAGGAGTCCGGGATCGTACTCCTAAAGTAACTGTTAATGAAGCACTGCTTACAGCAACATTAACATTCCAGTGTAAGTTCAAAGGAACCCGAATGGACGGGCCAGGACATGAACGTTCGATATCGTCCCGCTGAGTGGATTCCCAGAGCCGAGTTTTCCTTACCTACGAGTAGCCTGTGCCTTCTGGCGCCAATACGTGATGCGGACAGCTCTAGTTACACCGAGAACAACACAAACTTTAGCGGTAAGGCGAAAGAAAGACATGAGTGAAACTCACTATGAATCCTAATCCTAACTAATATTAAAAATGCGAAGGTGAGTTTGTTTGTTACGCTCTCGCGCTAAACCGGCTGAACGGATTTGAATGTAATTTAGCACATGGGTAGACCTTGACCTGGGTAAGGACATATGATGAGGGATATTATTATTTTATCCCGGTACTACGTTTCCGTAGGATAATTTCCGCTAGCACGCGAGCGAAGCCACGGGCCAAAGCTAGTAGGTACATAAAGGTCAGCTGGTAAGTACGTGTATGGGTAGGCAAACAAAGATATGTTTACTCATCGCAATGTCATGGCATATTGAATCTAACTGAACAGTTACTACCTAGGTAAGGTAAATGGTAATGATGTGGTTAAAATATGTGGTGAATCAGGAGAACCCGTTTTCTAGCCTTTATTTTTCAGAAAATCCAATCCGTTTCCTGGGTCATCCTCGGTTCTGAAAGCTAAAATCTTTTTCAAGGCTCGGCGACAGCCAAAACTTATGATAATATCCAATGCAATATTGAATTGTTAAAAGGTATTTCTGAAGATGCAGGCTACCTCATTCTTCCTGAAGAGGATGTGATGGGGGTGAAATATGAAGAGGGAATCATAAACAAACGGAACGATAATAATACTGACTCTGAATTTAGTCCAAAGTCTGAAGAACGTAATGAGCAGGTACATATACCCATTTATTCATCAACGTTAGGCAACGTACTAATATGTAGAGATTAGCGACTGTTTAACCCAATGACTAAAGAATAAGAAGTGTAGTCATTGGTTTAACTATACATTTTTGACGTTTAAAACATACAGACATATAACTTTAAACATCGATTATAAATAAACCCAGAATGTAATGTTTCTATAGGGTACACTACATAAATACGAAAAACTTTATTCCGTCACGAGTTAACGCATCGTAACACGCGTTTACGCTGAGCATGCAGCCACTGTCAGCATGCGTCGTATTGCAACTATGCATTTACTGGAAATTCAATAGAATTATTTTTCTTTGCATTATATTCAGTCTTGCATCAGCCATCAGCTTGATATCCTGTATTTTTATAATTAAATTAATATTGTAATAAATAAATATTTTTTTAACTAAAATCCCGACCGCCGAAACATAACTGGCGCAGTCGGTAGGATCGCGACGTTCTAAGATCGAATCAAACTCTTCATCTTAAGAGCGACGGTTCTCAAATCGTTCTTTCGCGATCTACAAAGAACCTATCGCGCGGTCGGTCACCTCTACGGTCATCGGGATACATCTCCGGAGAATTGGAGGAAGCTGCGCTGGCCGAGACTCGACTCGACAGGAGATGCAGTGGCTGCTCTGGTAAGTGCTCTTAATTACCAAGTGTCCTTGCTCGATTTCCTGCCTTATTTTAATTTGTGTATTTTATGTTAATCTATGTGTGTCTGTCTATAAGCTAAAATCGCAGTAGGCAACCGCAAAATTATAATAAGTAGCGTTAAGTATCCCACGAGTAAATTCCAAGTGTTTAATTTGACACCTCTATTGTTTTACGTCAAGCGCCACTAGACAGGCAAGCTACAGAAAAACAATGTCGCTCAGGGATTACGATGCTAACTATAGACCGTACAAACTAATTGCAGATTTAATGCCAAGATATGATGGCAATCCTAAATTACTCAATTATTATATCAGGGAAGTAGAAAACTTATTACAGTTAACTTCTGAAGCAGATCGCTCGCACCCAGCATTCATCTGCTTAATTAAAAGTAGGCTCAGTGGTCCAGCCATAGACGCAATAGCGTACGAAGGCCACTTAGACTCATGGTCATTAATTAAGAACGCGTTAACTAGGCGCCTTGGCGAACCACGAAACGAAATACAAGTAATGCAGGAGCTAACGCGAGTGCGTAAGTCTAAGGCAGAAGACGCCGAAAGCTTCGGCAAACGCCTCCGTGAGCTGTTGGATACTCTGTATTCTGTAGGGGAGCATGGTAATAAATCATATTACGAAAAGATGGTTATTGAACAGTATATAAACCAGTTAGATTTCCACGTCTCGTTGGGCGTTCGAATCGCTAAACCAGACACCTTCGAAGCAGCCATCATAGCGGCTAGACAAGAAGAAGCTAGGCTTTCATATAATAGAACTAATTATAATAATAATCCTTCAACGTCACAAGCAAAGCCAAAGGAGTTATCTAAACAACCAGGTAATAATAACCCCATCCGTAATACAGTAAACCCATTTGCACCAGGCTTTATTATCCCCTCGCAAAACTTTGTACCTCAACAAAATAATATGACCCCCGAACAGCGTCAACAATGGATACAGTCCGTATTGCCCTGGAAGTCCAGACCAGCATCAGGTAACTCTAGACCAAATAGTTCAAATAACTTTAGAAATCAACCTAACATTCCAAAACCAGCGGTTCCCACACCAGTATCATCGGACGTCACAATGCGTACGGCAGGTAAGCCAGAAAAACCACAGTTTGCTCAGCAGTTGTTCTACATTCCGATTCAGATGGCCACTCAAGATCAACCAGGACCCAGCGACATGGGGCTCTTTAACGATGTCACAGACGGTAACGGCATATCGGTCGAGCCGAATGCAACCATGGACGAACAAGAGGTAGGTGGTGACCAGGATTTTACCTTGGACACCAATCGAGACAGCCAGACCTAGTTTCAATAAATTTCCAAACTAAGAAATATTTACCGTACATAATACTACCAGAGTTCGACGGTAAATTTCTATTAGATACAGGAGCCAGTCATTCAACTATAGCAACTGACGTAGTTGCAGGCACTATATTTGAGTACTGCGTAGAAACAGAACCTTTTCAAATTAATACGGCACATAGTTCATCAGTTCACGACAAGGTAGTTTACCTTCCCTTGCCTCCCGCATTTAATAGCGACATAACACATAAGTTCCTAATATTCGACTTCGACCCTAAATATAAAGGTCTTATCGGAATTGACCTTCTGCAAAAACTAAAGAGTACCATTGATTTAAATAATAATGTTTTACGTACATCTACAGCGGAAATACCAATACACTTCAGTTCTCCACCTCAAAAAATAAGTATCGAACCCAGATGCGAAAAGATAGTCAAAGTAAAAACAAATTACTTAGATGGACAATACCTTCACGACGATTTAATCTGGTCAGATGGTTTAATGTCCCCAGCAGCTATAGTTAACGTTACAAACGGTTCTTTTAAAACATCAGTAATTAATCATAACGATCAAAAGAAGTGTATCCCGTTTAACCCCTCAATTGAATTAGAGAAATTATCCAAGGTCAACACAAATGATAATCATGATATTAATACAATACAGGTTCAAACTAACATTGACAAAATATTAAATGAAAATCTTCAGAAAATCCGTACAGATCATATGAACGAAGAAGAAAGGCGCGAAATAACCCGGTTATGTTATCAGTATAGGGACTTGTTCTATGCAGAGGATATACCACTCACTTTCACACACGCTGTTAAACACGAGCTCAGATTAAGCGATAATACACCAGTTTTCGTACGTAGCTACAGACAAGCTCCTCAACAACGCGAAGAAATTCGTAAACAAGTAGATAAGCTCCTTCAGCAGGGTATCGTGCGAGAGAGCATATCTCCTTGGTCATGTCCCGTGCATATCGTACCCAAAAAGCCCGATTCCTCAGGCAACGTCAAATGGAGACTTGTAATTGATTACAGACGACTCAACGATCGTATCATTGAAGATAAATACCCCTTACCAAACATACACGACATACTAGATAGATTAGGACGAGCGCAATACTTCACAACCTTAGACCTTGCTAGCGGCTATCACCAAGTAGAAATGCACCCTAATGATATTGAAAAAACCGCATTTACCACTGAACGAGGACATTATGAGTTCCTTAGAATGCCCTTCGGTCTTAAAAATGCACCAAGTACGTTTCAAAGACTAATGGATCATATATTAAGAGGCATAGATAATGTTTACACCTATCTAGATGACGTAATAATAATATCGACGTCATTGCAGCAACACCTAGAAAAATTAAAGCAAATATTCGATCGATTCAAAACACATAACCTAAAGATCCAGTTAGACAAATCACAGTTTCTACAAAAACAGGTTAACTTCTTAGGACACGAACTAACAGATGAAGGTTTAAAACCAAACAAAGACAAGATAAAAGCCGTACTCAACTTCCCCCTACCTAAGTCTCAGAAGGAAATAAAAGCCTTCCTAGGTTTAGTCGGATATTATAGAAAATTCATAAAAGATTTCGCCAGACTTACGAAACCGATGACCCTTTGCCTTAAGAAAAATAGTAGAGTCATACACTCCCCGGATTTCTTAGAAGCTTTCAATAAATGCAAACAAATTCTAACTAACGCCCCAATACTACAATACCCGAATTTTGATGAGCCCTTCATCCTCACCACCGACGCCTCAGATGTAGCACTAGGTGCGGTATTATCCCAAGGGATAGTAGGATCGGACAAACCTGTAGCATTTGCATCCCGAACGCTATCAGATACTGAATCTCGTTACTCCACAATAGAAAAGGAGCTACTCGCCATAGTATGGGCAATAAAATACTTCAGACCCTATCTTTATGGCAGAAGGTTTATCATCTACACAGACCATAGGCCTCTCACCTGGCTAATGTCATTAAAAGATCCTAATTCTAAATTAACCAGATGGCGCTTAAAACTCTCAGAATACGACTATAAGGTTGTATACAAGAAGGGTCGTCAAAATACTAACGCAGACGCGCTATCACGTGTTAAAATTTTCCATGGTAATGTCGACTCTCTAGCTGTTAACTTAGATGATAACGAAGACGATGAGATAATTAATAGAATATTCGAAAATGCACGTAGGGAAGCAGAAAATCAAATAGACACAGTAGCACCCAATGAAAATATACAATCACAAAACCCAAGCATTCCCGAATCTCACATAGGTACAGATAGTATGAGTATAGTGTCAGCTGAATCTGAATTAGTGTCCACGAGACATACACAGCCTGACAATGAAGCTAGAGGCATACCCATCATTTCAGACGCTATTGATAGGCAGTTGAAACAGTTCCACGTTAGGTCAACGCCTGGATCTACGTATAGAGTAGATAACAGATCCACTAACTCAAAAGTGGTTATAAAAGATGTCTTTATCCCAATAAACAATACAGAGCCCGAGATAATTAGATTCCTTAAAGAACACACCATCGCTGACCGTGTATTCCATTGTTTTTTTTACAATGAAGAATTATACCATGCCTTTTCTAGAGTCTACACAACAATATTTAATGACAGAGGCCCTAAGCTACTTAAATGTACAACACGCGTAACTCTAGTAGAAAACAAACCTGAACAACAAGAGTTGATTAAGAAATATCATGAAGGTAAAACTGTTCACCGTGGTATTCAGGAGACGTACAAGCAGTTGCACAGAAATTATCATTGGCCAAATATGCTCCTTACCATTCAAAGCTTCGTGAATCAATGCGATACTTGTTTAAAATCTAAATACGAACGCAACCCTCTTAAACCACCTTTAGCTATAACCGATACACCTCGCAAACCGATGGAACACATATTCATGGACCTTTATTCAACTGGAGGCGGAACGTTCCTTACAGTTATTGATAACTTCTCTAAATACGCCCAGGCAGTCCAACTAACAGCATGTAGCAGTGTACATATAGCTGAAGCATTACTAAACGTTTTCTCAGTGTTAGGCTTACCGAATAAAATAACCACCGATTCAGATACTAAATTCGACAACGATGTTATTAAGGAAATATGCGCACTACATAATATCCACATACATTTTACAACGCCGTATAACCCTAATTCTAACTCCCCTATCGAACGTTTGCACTCTACCCTAGCTGAAATGATTAGGATACAAAGAATGACCAACAAAGATGACCCTATACACCTAATCATGAAGTACTCTATTATAGCATACAATAACGCTATCCATTCGGCAACGAATTATACACCTCATGAGTTACTATTCGGACACACAGCATCCAGAAACCCATTGGAGTTATATTACCCAAAAGAATTTTACCAGGACTATGTTATTAAGCATCGTGCCAATGCAGAGGCAGTTCAAGAGTGCATCGCTGCACACTTGTCCAAAAACAAGGAGCAGGTGATTGCTAAACGTAACCAAGAAGCAGAAGAAATGAAATTCAAGGTAGGTGAAACTGTCTATAAACAGGTAGCGAAGTCAGCACGCAGTGACAAAACGAAGCCAGTCTTTAAAGGACCATACAAAATAATACACCTTCACCCAAATAACGTGGCCGAAATAATAGGTAACCATCCAAATTCTAAGTCCATTAGGGTTCACTTCAAGCTACTACGGAGGCCTCATCTTGTTGCAGGACTTTCATCGCAGGGGCCGTCGTGCTCAACGCAACAGCAACCGTAACCATTACCCATGTAGATAATGACAATGGGATCCTCCTTCTAAAACAAGGTCAAGTCCTTAAACAAGACAACTACTTTAGCCTTGCTTGCGTTTACAACATTACCAATCTGCACTTTACATCAACCCAATTGATGGCCCTATATGCAAGCACGAAAAACGCTGAGAATACAGCATCTGGAGAGTTACATAAAACGTATAGGAATCAAATAGAATATAGCCTTAGTACTATAAGTAAGAAGATTATGTTTTTAAAGCCGCAAATTAGAAAGCGACGCGGTCTTATAGATGGATTAGGTACTGTCGTTAAGTCTATCACAGGAAACCTTGACCATGAAGATGCAGTTAAATTCGAAGAAGAAATCTTAAACATTAAAAACAGAGTTAAAATCGTTCAGGATTCACAAAGGAAATCCTTAGTATTAGCACATAATACAATAGATGAGTTCAGTAAACAGTTAACTAAATTAAACAATAATCAGAGACATTTGGCTAGTTTATTACAAAATATTACTAATAATTCCAACGACTTATCTAACCATTTACATTTCTTAGATATTTACATACAGATAGATTTTAGTTTACAGATAATTTTAGATAGGTTAATGCTATTAGAAGATGCCATGACTTTTGCTCAGATGGGCACCATGCATCCTAGTATTATAAGCCCTCTGAATCTAATAGAAGAGCTAAGAAACTTAGAAAATATGTTTATGTTTAAACCAGTAGCTAGTATTAGTATTAGTAACATATACAGGATAGAGAAGTCAATTAAAGTTAAAGCTTACAGCACAGAACACTCGGTTAATTTTATCCTTGAAATCCCCTCAATTACCCCAAAAACATTTGACCTTATCCACCTTTATTCAATCCCGAATAAAAATAACCTTACTATCATTCCCAAATCCAAATACCTAGCACTTGGTAACGATGAGTACGCTTACCTGGAAGAAGACTGTCAGCCACTGACCGACAACACCCAGCTCTGCAAGCTCCTCGACACCAGAAGAATTGAAGATACAGATGACTGCATACTATCACTCATTCAGCATCGTCCAGCTAATTGCACTCACGCTAAGATGAACTTAAGAAGAGGGAAAGTTCAGAAGATCGGAGACAACAACTGGCTACTAGTCGTCAGAGAAGACGAAGTCACCAAAACACAATGCAACACCAAGACAGACTACAAGAAGCTATCTGGAATTCATCTCGTTACACTAACAGAAGATTGCCAGATGAACATCATGAACAAGACACTGCGATCTCACACTGACACGGTCATCGTCAACGAAGTCATACCGTTACCTGAGCAGTATCAAGTCTCAGAACAATCAATAAAATACGAACTCCAATTAGAAGACATCTCACTAGACAGCATCCATGAACTGATCAATAAGGCAGGCGATATATCCGTACCAGAAGAAGATAATTGGCACATCATAGCAGCCACACCTAGCTGGAACACAATCATCCTATATATCCTACTGGTTGCTGCAGCATCCTGGAAGCTGTATCAATGGAAAACAAAGAACATCCCGGAGGACACCAAGGGCAGCGCGGACGCCGCCAGAAGCAAGAGTTGCTTCTATCTTATGGAGGGAGGAGTTAACGCATCGTAACACGCGTTTACGCTGAGCATGCAGCCACTGTCAGCATGCGTCGTATTGCAACTATGCATTTACTGGAAATTCAATAGAATTATTTTTCTTTGCATTATATTCAGTCTTGCATCAGCCATCAGCTTGATATCCTGTATTTTTATAATTAAATTAATATTGTAATAAATAAATATTTTTTTAACTAAAATCCCGACCGCCGAAACATAACTCACGTCAGTCACAAATACGAATTTCAAAATACCGATTTTCATAATTCCGAAAGGTTCAAAATTCCGAATATAACAACTCCGACTTATCATTACTCCTATTTTTATAATTCCTAAATTTCAATATTCCTTTCGTTTATAATTACTGTTCTCAAAATACCGAGTTTCAATAAATCGAATAACAAAAAGTCCGACATAATGATAATTCGAAACATCAAAAATACGAATTCCGATTATTAAAATACCGATTAATATAATTCCGAAATAAAAACGCCTTGTAAAACTGAAGTGAAGTGATTCATCAGTAATACAGGGGATTTGCAGCATGCAAGCAAGCATGCACCGTGCAAGCAAGCATGCAGCATGCAAGCAGGCATGCAACATGCACCATGCAAGCAAGCATGCAACATGCAAGCAGGCATGCAGCATGCAAGCAGGCATACAGCATGCAAGCAGGCATACAGCATGCAAGCAAGCATGCAAGCAGGCATACAGCGTGCAAGCAAGCATGCAAGCAGGCATACAGCATGCAAGCAAGCAGACATGCAATATGCAGCAGGATTGTTTCTGTCACGGCTCCGGCGCTGTGGGGTTTGGGCGGCCCCACGCGAGCTTATCGTCGCAGATGGTTTTAACGCTCACCACCGCAACTTGGCCTCAGCCGCGGCGGCGGGCCTTCAAACCACCTGCTCCTCAGCTCGCGGGCCGCCCCACCCCTCCGCGCCTACGCGGGCTTAAATTACCACTCTAGGGTAGGGCAGACAACACTGCGTGAAGTCGGTTTTGCAGCGATTCGTTTCTTTTGTTTTGTTGACTTTTTATGACAGTATTTTAATTTAATATTGAAAATGCTACCAAGTAACAGGCTATATATTTGTAACCAAATAATATTCCGTAAAATTTTGTTTCAGTGTGGTGAAAATTATGGCAAATAAATCATTTGGCTAATGAATAAAATTCAAAAGATGCTTCAGCCAATAGCAAAATGTTATTTTGTAAATCGGCGAAATATAGTTCGGTAAAATAATACCTATGACACATCTAAAAAAACAAAACACATCACACACACAAAAAAACAACACCACAAAATAACACACACACATACACAAAAAAAAACACATCACATTTAAAAATATGTGTTAAATAATGCATATAGCAAAAAAGACGTCGGTCAATAATTTTCGATAAAATAAAATTCGAACAAATAAAATTGGGAAAAGTGATTCAGAATCCTAATTTTAGTAGTTTATTCGAAGTATTGAAAATCGGACTGTCGTGTTTCGGACCGAGAACCCATCGAGCATTTGATTCTTCGAACGTATGAAAATCAGAACATCGGAATTCGGAATAAAATATTTCGGAGTATTTGGGTGTTCCCATTTCAAAACCTCCGCTTTGGCAGTTCATTAACAGCTTCTTGTTCAAATGGTTTTTCGGTAAAATTTTGCAGGGACGTCGTAGAGTGGTTGTCCGTACTTCAAGAGCTCTACTGAGCGGGACTGAGAACAAAGTTAATATTGCCTGCAAAGGTGCCGATAAATATCTAACACTGCCACATCGACAACCGCACCACGCACAGATTGATTTAGAAGTCCGAGCCGATGAGAACGAGCTCGTTCGTGTTGGGTATATCAGCATACAATTACTTACAACTCATTTGTCATCTTTTATACTAATAATAAAGCTGAAGAGTTTGTTTATTTAAATGCGCTATTCTCTAGAACGACCAAGATTCGGATTGACGACACGGTTGGCGCAGTGGCTAAGCGATCGACTGCTGCGCTGCGTGTCGTGGGTTCGACTCCCGCACTGAACAAATATTTGTATTGCCTACAGTTAATTGTTCCGGATCTGGCTGTTTGTGTATGTGAGTGTAAATGTTTGTAAACGCACCCACGATACCAGAGTAATTCCTAGTGTGGGGCAACGTTTTTTTTTTTTTTTGAAAAAACAGATTTGAAAAAATATTTTTGCATTTGATAGCCCAATTCTTGCGACCCTTAGGAGAGAAAAAAGAAAAAAAAAATAAAAAGAACGCTAAGCAAAAACGAATGTAACAGCGCGGGTGAACGATGCGATGCGGCGGGGTGGGTCGGAGGAACAAGAAATTTCACGCGGACGAAGTCGCGGGTAGAAGCTAGTAAAAGGATAAGTTGATAATTTGACGGGTCGTTTTTATATTTGTCCATCTATTCGTAGCGCATCTGGACGAATCGCGATCGCTGTAGCAGACAGCACGCGCAGAACGCGCACCATTTTAACGCTACAGGTCGGAAATACGGGATTAGCTGCTGCACGATTCAGGTTCTTAAAATATAATTATTTTTATGTTTAATTATAAAAAGCCCGGATCTCGGTAGAAATCCGAATTCTGCACATGTACACGTAGCGACGACGCATTCAAAGAGGCTTAGCTTGGGAAGTACCTAAAGCTGATCAATTTTATTCGTAAAACCTTCATCCATCTGCCTAGCCTTTTCCCAACTACATTTTTTTTGGGGTCGGCTTCTAGCCTAACCGAATGCAGCTGAATATCAGCATTTTAATTGGAGCGATTGCCTATCTGACCTCTACAACCTAGTAACTGGGTAACACGATAGCCCTTTGCAAGACTGGTTGTCAGACTTTTGGGCTTCTGACTACCCGTAACGTCTGTCCAAAGACCTGCGAATGACAGCCGGGACTAACGGCCTCACGTGATTTCCGATGCACGGAGAGATCTCAATAATTATGTACCTAATGGATGGAGATCTACGAATAAGCCGCGACATGGATAGCTTAACCTTCGATGGACAGGTGCGGCTGTTATCATTTAGCTATGAGCCCCGAATAGCTAGCTCAGTAGATAAGATACATAGACATTAAATGAATACTTATTTTTAATCAATTTAATTGTTCATAGAGTCAAGGCGCGGGACTGCGGGCCAGCTTTGTCTGAAGTGGTGAACGAAAGGTACAAACGCTTGACGATGGCCGGGCCTGTGCTGATCCCGCCGCGGCACATAAGGTCCCTTCGGATAGAACTGCCAATCGAGATTCCGGTTGATGTCGCTCGTTGTTCCGGTATTATACGACTTTATTTTACTAAGGGCTGATTTTACCAAAGTCTTAGTATCTTTTAACCTTGGAATAAAATTGACGTCTGTCAGATCTTGTATGGAAAAACTGACAAAAAAATCAAAATTTATTCTCAGGATAGGACTTATTCTAGGTATAAAAGTTTGGTGAAATTTGCCCTAAGTAGCTAGTATGAATCATCATCTGACAAGCCTTTTCCCTGCTACGTTGGGGTCGGCTTCCAGTCTAACTGGATGCAGCTGAATGCCAGTATTTTACATATGGCGACTGTCTATTTGAACTTCACAACCCAGCTGGGGTGAGTAACACGATACCCAACACTGTAACAGATTTTCCTTTTGTTTGATCTGATAATTAAAAAGTAAAAGATTTTTATTTGGAACAACTACAAATTGATACATATAATTACAATTTACAATAGAAATGATGACAGCTAAAACATTTTATAACTATGTCGCAGCTATCAGCATGTCTAAACTTAAGAAACACATTGTTCCAGACTTGATCAATTTTGTGAGTTCGAGTGGAATTGTACCCATTTCAAGTACCTACAATTACACTTTACACCCAAACCCACAAATATTTTCTTGCACCAGTCATCAAAATGATCTAATTTGTCTCTTTTGCGAGCTACTGGCTATTGCCTACTCCATATAACGTCATGTTTCTGAAGTAACCCTTAGTTGTGTCGCAGTGGCGTTGGTGAATGATGATGAGAAGTCGATAGCAGTTAGAGAAGTGACTATAAAGAAAGGAGACCGTTGCTATTGTGTCTGGCACTGTGACTGTGTTTGTCTGTGTAAGTTTACTTCGCTCCCTACTAACCGACCGAACAACCCTACTTTGCTTAGGTATACACGAGTGGCCGTGTTCACACGAAACATCGCTTGTTCCGGATAAAATTTGCATTAGAGTCCCAAGAGCGCAGTGCGGTTTAAGTAGTGGTCTGGTCACGTCATATAACCTGCTTCGCGCAAGCATCTGCACAACATTCCGACATAAACAGTTTGGGCCCGGGCTCCGACGAGACGAGTGTTGGCCCACCAGAAGACACAACACCCGCCTGGTTGGACGATCCTTCCTTTTCAATGGCGGATGAGGAAATTGTCACATGGACTTCATAACCCTATAACGTTATGTTGATATTAATTTATTTGCTAGTGAAAACCGCGCTGCACTTCGCCAGGCCTGCACCGGCTCTTCGTTTGTAATGGTTGTAGTCTTCACATCAACCGAATGCGTTTGGATTGGATTGCATGTGGCTGGCGGAAGTAGCTTTAGCAGTGTATTTTTAAACCGAAAGGCTTATTTAAAATCAAGTTAAGGAACAGAATCTGAAGTCCAACTACTGAAATACAGCGCAGCGTTACAAAACTTTTTCTCAACTTACCGACTCTAACCTCTAACCCAGATGGCAATCAAGTAAGTCAGTCGAAAGCCAGCACTGTGTACACTAGGTATCTCTTCGGTTATAGCTGACGATCCCCGGCTGCTGTGCCGCGAGATGGCGGTGACCCGCCAGTCTGCCGCAGGGCTCTCGAACCGCGACCGCACGCGCCACGCTCGCTCCGCTTGCTACAAAGATGTCGTCTACCTCAATCTATGCATCATTATGACAGGCGTTATTTTCGCGCTGTTGGTTCTCGGTTAGCACGATTTAAAATTATCTACATTTTCCTACCTACATTGGCGAAACCAGCTTTTGGCCTCAGTGGGGGAGGGATAAGAATTTCCTCACCATGGTTCGTCGGTACATAATTACGTAATACATCAGCTAAATGAAGAAGGAAGTCCAGCTCTGGGAGGGAGCAGCAATTCGGTGCGCCTTCCTACAAGTTCCTACTTGTATTGACGATTTTATTGTAATTTATGCATTCATAGTAGGTACTTCTAGCTATTGTGTGTGCCTAAATATTGATTTTTGTCTAGGTTGCCTAAAGGCGATTGTGGGGCAACTATGGTTTTTTGTTGGCACCTGGGGCTTAGATCATTTGGTTCAGGTACCCCGAAAAATGGACCATTACTTCGAGAAGAATCTCAAGGATCGTCAGATTGAGTATGACTGCGATGGCTGGGCTATCCACCCGGACACCAGGGAGAGGACCGTTCGTATGTACAGCAGGTAATATTTATGGGCATGTGTCACCTGTAAATAATACGCTTGAATCTGGTGGAACCTCATAGCAAAATTTACACAACCTTTGTGAATTGGCCCATACTTACTAAACATAGTTAAGTCCAAAACTACTTTACTAATTAAGACATTGAAAGGCAAAACCACAAAAAGTACCCATTTAAACGTTGACAATCACATCCTTATCTGGCAGACATTTTGCAGTAAATCAGTCCTACAGTAATTTTCCTTACTTTAATTTTCAGACCCATGGAATTCGTCCTCAATGTAATATTCTTTGTGAGCGTCCCTTGCTTGATGGTATATGATGTGGGAAAGCTGTTGATTTCACGTTTTCGAAAATCGAAAACGGATGCTGACTGTAACCCGGTGTCTACCAAGAACAACACTAAGAAGTGTTTTAGCTCACAGGACATGCAGGTACAAAGTGTTTGACTTGTACTTTTTCTTCCTTGTAAACAGTAAGGAATTGCACTTGTAAGTACTTAAGCGTTGTATCTCTGTCTGCTTTTGTGTAAAATTCGTTTTGTCTATTGTTATTGTAGATTCTCCTCTCTCCCTCTTGTTGTGGCTCTTCCACTTCCACACTTTTTGAGCAATAGTAAAGTGCAATTCCTGACTGTTTGTAGGCGACGGCGATGCGGTGGCGACGGCGCCACGGGGGGCTCCGTAAGTGGATGACACCTCAGGCACAGAAACTCTCCAAAGAGCTTTGGAACAAGGGCCTATTGCCGGCAACCCAATGCGAATTTGTGAGATCTGATTTTATGATATGCATGTAAATATGGGATAGGTATAATATAGAATTGTCTAATTTAAAATAGCGCGCCCCCTACACTGCATTGTCAAATTCAAATGCAATTAGAATTCGTAGTGAGTTTTGGTTATCTACTCAGTTACTGTCGCCGACACTCCTGTCTCTCCTGTCAGGCAGTTGAGGCAGTGACTGAATAACCGATGACAGTGACGAATTAGAATTTCACAGACAGGTCCAGCAATTATATTTGCTCAATAAGTCGATGAACTTTACGTGGGTATACCTAGGTATAATTAAAAAACCGGCCAAGTGCGAGTCAGGCCACGCATAGAATAGGGTTCCGTAGTCACCCATAATGGCACGTGGATTTAGAAGGCGGGGTTGGTATTTATTTCTATGAATAAATTAATATAATAAACGGTTTAACCATTATTGTCCGTAACGTTTAAAAACGGGCCCAAATTGGGCTTTGGTAACTGAAGGAGACTTTATAAAAACCGACTTTACAAGGGAAGTTACAAAAAATATTATCTATTAAAGGTACCACCGCGTGTAGAGGCAAGTGGTTGTAAAAAAGATTGATAGCCAGCATCACGTATCAGTTTGTATATTATGTACTGCAGTATTGTCGATACGGAGATAGTCTTCGTTAAAATCTCCAAATATTACTATAACATTCCTTTCTTCGAACATTCGATTCTCCAGCAATATCACTATAACATTGTGGATTAAAATATTTAATATTAGATTTGGCACATACGCCAAAACCAGGGTTGGAAGAGGACTGATTATGGCCATTTGTTCTGGTTATTTCTTTAAAATTGGACATTTCGAACGAATTTTGAACGCAACTCCAAGTTTCTACTGCAAGGTAAATATTGTTAAGTGCCATTATGGGTGACTACGGACTACGTGGCCTGACACGCACTAGGCCAGTTTTTTTTATTTATCCTCTTTATAGGATTCAAATTTAAATAAAAACGTGTCCAATAGATAATTGTTATGATTTTATTTTTAACTAGCTTCTGTCCGCGGCTTCGCCCGCGTGGATGTCGGAAATTATCCCACGGGAACGTGCTAACAGGATAAAATGTATGTGCTTCCCCAGAATGCCATCTATCTCGCGGGCCCTTTGTGGATAATTACAATAGAAAACCAATTGTGTCTCATTAGTGGTGATTAAGAGGCTACCTATATGATATCTTTACCTAAGTACCTACCTACCTAATTAAAAAAAAACTCAATTACAGAAAATTAAATACCCACCCACCTAAATAAACCTATTTCTGATGATAACTAATCTAAACTCAATAAATAAGCAAAATCCCTAAACACTAATATCTATACGAATGACTAATCCTACCTAACAGTATTATATATATAATAAAATAACCTAGCTACGGTCACTACGTACACTATCAAATATACTACCTATACTTTAAAATTAAAATCTATACCTACGACTTATAAAAATAAACATAAATAACTCTAAAATCCACTGAGGGTGACGTAACCTACGACAAACTTATTATTTGCGGTTGGCACAGTAATCGGGTCTAGGGATCGAACCGCAAAATTAAGTTTGTTTTTTATTGTATATACTTTTCCGGGATAAAAAGTACCCAGTGTGGTGCCCAGGATATTAAAGAATAATTATACCAAGTTTCATCGTAATCGGACCGGTAGTTTTTGCGTGATGCCTGAACAAACAGACAGACAGACAAAAATTTTTTTAATCACGTTTTTGGGTTCGGTGTCGGTCTAGTAACACCCCATTTATTTTTTTGATATTTTCAATGTACAGAATTTTCACTTCTACAGATTTATTATAAGTAATAGAAGATATTTTACATGTTTACTTATTATTGGAACGAAGTTTTGGAACGAAGTTCCTTATCGCGCGTTGTGAAAGGGGGCTAGACGGAAAAAATTCTTACGAAAAGTTGTCACAACACTTTTTGCTATAGTAAGCTATTGTAAGCTGTGCGGCGTCGCATGTTTCTCTGTCTGTCTGTGAACTTCGTTCCATCCGGGTGTCCCTTGACACCTCTCAAGTTTTTCGTTATTTTTGTACGAAGTTTTCCAAGTAAGCACATTTTACAAGTTAGACCTCTTTATCTCCTGAACTAACAAAGTTATCTAAGCCGTTATAGTTTTTCTTCAAAGTTCATCACATGGACTTTGAAGAAAAGTAGTATAATGAATTTTTTCAGATTTTTCGAGCCAGCCGTTAAGCTTTTAGAGGGGGGACGCCCAATTTTACCAAAAAAATGCGCTTTACAGTTGAATATCTCGCAAACGGATACCTAAACCAAAAAATCGTTTTAGCAACTTCTCAATGTTTTTAAAAGACCTATCTAATGATACCCCAATATATGTGGCAGACGCGAGAAAAAAAAATCATTCCCACTTTACGTGTATTGGAGGTACCTACTTCCCCAAAAAAATATATTTTTCGTGATTTATTTTAGTACTTTGTCGACGTGGTAAATACACATATCCATGCAAAATTTCACTTCTTCGTCTTCTTCTTCTTTCTAGCACTAACCGTTTGGAAAGTAAGCCGAGCACGGACGGACATGACAAAACTATAAGGGTTCCTTGTTGACTACGAAATCCTAAAAAGGCCGAAAAAAGTCCTGACCAAAAAGCCAAATATTAAGTCGGGACAAATCTAGACGGTTGGTAGTTAAATTCAGCTGAGCAGTGCATTGCAATTTACTTGCATCGTCATCGTCAGGCGATGCATCCAACGCCACTAAGGTCGTCAACCAGAATTTTCCAGCTTTTTGGCCGTAGGTATACGGAGTTTTTGAAAAATAATGCACAAAAATTTTAGATGATCAGACATTTTGTTTTTTTTTAATAGGTACCGTCTTTTTTGAGTGTATTTGACTATTCAAAGAAAATGTTGACAATAGACGCGACCTTGCGCGATTTTACGCGATGTATCACCCAGCTGGGTAGGACGAAGGGGACAACACCACTGGCGGCGCCGCACCGCCGACGCCGCCGCGTCGTCGCCGTCGTCGCGTCGCGATGACCGAAACTCCGAAAGTTCACAATTCATAAAAGGTTGACAACCACCGTAGGCATTGTGGAATATCTACTTGACCCTTACAGTTCCTAGGTAGCTACGTAGAAACCGTAACGAGCACACCAAAAATACATCAGTAGCTAGGTATTTGTTTGTGTAATTATTTGATGAAGCTTTTGATAACAGATGCGGCCACTTCTTCGTGAGGTTCGGAAGCCCGAGCCTCAGCCTGACCCGGTCGACCCCGATGCTCACGACTCGTGCCCAGACTCGGAGCAAGACGACACTGAATACGTCATCACTCAGATGCAGAAGAGTCGAGAATCGCTCTCGGTAAGATTCTTTCACCAATGTAAAATTCCTAATTCTAAATATTTAATTTCTCATAAACTTACCTACATGGGCACTTAGGAAATGTCAGAAGCTAGATGCATGGTTTCCATTGGTCGTTTCCTAAGGAGAAGAGCCGACGAGAAATGCCTGAATGCGTCTGAGCATAGCAATCGTTCGAATTTGTCAACACAAAACATTTTGGCAGACGCTCCGCAACTTTTTGACATTGATAAAAATTTTAGAAAATTACAAAGTTGTGAAAAATATCAGATCCGTCCTATAATGCTATAAACAGCTAACGGGTGAATCGAAGAGGAAAACATTCTGCAAAATGGTAAGTAACATAAGACAAGGGAAGGCAGGATAGAACCTTCGTCGTCGTGACCATATATTCACTTGGCGTGTTTTAACAAAATAGCCAGCGCAAATACCCTATTCCTTAATCTATATGATCCAAAATGCTAACTAGGTACTTTTGCAGATTTTGAAGCAAAAGTTGAAGCCCTGACGGTTATGAAAATGTTCACAACAAAGCTGATACCACGAAGTCCCTACATGAATATTATACTAGCACTATAATATTGATTTATATTAATATATTTTACTCAAAACGTATTTACTTGAAAAGTCTTTTCTACTATTAGGTAGTTGTAAGTATTTCGTAGCCTAAAGCAATTTTAACGATACCTACTGAATATTTTTTTATTTGAATAAAATAATACTATATTTCCGAGTTTTATTTGCTCATAATTCGTACCTAGTCAAAGCAAAAAGAAATGTAAAACCTCATTTTTACCCGACTGCGCGACAGCAAAGGCAGGATTATGTTTTTCACTCACAAAATTCCTCGAAGACGAAGATACATTATCGGAAAACCAAATTTGCTTAAACCATGTGGGGTATCCAAATAAAGGGTTTTGAGGCGTAAATAGGTGCCCCAATTCGAAAAACCCCTTAGTCCAACTTAGGCATTTTTATACTGACAACACCAGCAGACAGAGCCATTGACATAGGAGCTAGGTAACCAACAGACCAGTGTCAAGTGTCAACGATTTTATAATTATGAAATCCCTAAGTAGTTTTCGAAAATTAAAATAAACTTATGGTATTTTCAGTTCATAATATCATTAAGTACAGACGCCAGCACATCAAGCTACTACAATCTGTCAATTTCTTTAATAGATTTTCAACTTTATCGCTGAGGCATGAAGGTGTACAAGGTTGATTGGGAAATTTTGACAGTTTCGGGTAGTTTGACCTGCTGCCGTCTGTACATAAAAATTCTTAAATCCTTCCATTTGTGCTTAAAAAACTACTTTTCATACCACTTGCTCAAAAAAGTGACATTCTATGCCACAAAAAGCCATTGACATCTCATTAATCTGTTAAAAACAGGGAAAGAAAATTGTACTGAATTTCATTCATCCTCTAGGGGGAGAATGTGATTTAAATTTTGAATACTTACCGAAATTTATACTGAACTACATCAGTGTTTACACCATTGAGTTTGTATATAAAGCATTATACATCTTTTTGAAAAAGGAATACGCATTTATTATGCTGTTATGATCTATATCTATACTTATAATAAATCTGTAGAAGTGAAAATTCTGTACATTGAAAATATCAAAAAAATAAATAGCAGGCGGTGTTACTAGACCGACACCGAACCCAAAAATGTGATTAAGAAAATTTTTGTCTGTCTGTTTGTTCAGGCATCACGCAAAAACTACCGGTTCGATTACGATGAAACTTGGTATAATTATTCTTTAATATCCTGGGCACCACACTGGATACTTTTTATGCCAGAAAAGTATCTTCTAAATATATAAAACTCAAAGGTGACTGACTGACTGACTGACATAGTGATCTATCAACGCACAGCCCAAACCACTGGAGGGATCGGGCTGAAATTTTGCATGCAGGTAGATGTTATGACGTAGGCATCCGCTAAGAAAGGATTTTGATAAATTCTACCCCCAAGGGGATAAAATAGGGGATGAAAGTTTGTATGAAAAATCTTATTCCTTGAGTTAATAAACTTGAAACTGAGCACGAATACTTATTTAAATAAATATTATGAAGATTGTCAGTTTTTTTCTTCTAAACTACCCCCTAATAAGGGATTGGGGGGTTTCAAAGTTTGTATGGAAGAATTTTAGCGCGCAGTCCGGTTGACTCGAAACTCAGTATTTATACCTAATATTGAAAGTAAAGAATAATGAGTATCAGGGTTTTTTGAAAATCTACCCCTGACGGGCTGAAATGGGGTAGTCAATTTCTCAGGGGAGGATTTTACTGCATAAATCTTATTCATTTAGTTAATAAACTTGAAATTTGCCTAAGTAAGTAATAAAGTTTATCATTATAAGTTTTTCAAAGCTACCCATCAAAGGGGTGTTAAGTTTATGTCGAAGAAATTGAATGCGCGGTCTGAGTAACTTGAAACTCAGTATTGATACTTTTGACAGAAAATAATTAATAATAAATATGTAAAGTTGTCGAAAATTTACCACTGACGGGACAAAAACGGGTAATTCGGTTTTTAAGGGGAGGATTTGAACTTGAAACTGTATGTTACATTTTCACGCCTAAACCACTGAACTTCTGATTTGGCATAGATAGATGGCATCCTAGGGAAGCACATACTTTCTATCCTGTTAGCACGTTCCCGTGGGATAATTTCCGACATCCACGCGGGCGAAGCCGCGGGCAGAAGCTAGTTATTAAATAAAATTACGAAAACCGACGAGGCCGTATGAGCTTGTTGCCTTTGCTTTTCCGACAGAAAAATATTAGTCTAGGAATTTGCCGCGTTTTTGTTTTCTTCAAATACATAAACGTTAGGTTTATTTTTTCGCAAATGGTACGAAAAGTAGAATATTTTCCTCGGTAATAAAGCTGTCTTAGTCTTGGGTGAACTTAAATCCCTCGCTACACTCGCGATTTAAAACGTCACCCGCGACAGAAGACACTGCTTTATCCCCTTGGTTAATAATCTACTATTAAGTATTTTGAACTGCTTCATTTTACAGATAGGTTGTAACCAGTGGGTAGTATCTTATTTTCTTTGATTTCGTGAAAAAGCTTGTATGGTTACCCTCTTTATATTATATATATTAAAGTTATCAAAAAATAACTACTATAACACAACTTCAGCAGTGCGATTCTGTAACTTTTCACGGTGGGCGTGAAAAGTTAGATGAAGTGAGCTGTCATTCCAACCAATACTAGGGATTGACACTATTGACAGCTCAGTCCAAAGACTACAATCATCAGTCTAAGCTAACTAACATTAGCTAACTTTTCACGGTTTGATGGTTACAGAATCGATCGCCAGGTATGCTATCGGAAAGTGACGTGATAATTAATTAACTAAGTAATTAATTGATTAAGTAATGATTGTTATAATAACGTGATTAAAAGAAGAAGCTAAACTAAAAGATATTAAAAAATAATTGCATAAGATTAAGTTATGCAATACCTATATACCTGAACACGAAAGACAGATCTATGAAAATGTGATTGTAGAACAGGACGAATTGATGAGGATGAGGAATATTCCAATGATGACAGAGAATGATATAATTTTATTATTGATTAAGAAGTCAAATTTGATTTTTATTGATCTCAATTAAACAGAAGAAGAAAATATTAAGTATACCACTTTAGTACCATTTTAGTTTTATAAAATACCTACCTAAATCCTTAAAAAAAACGAATTTATGATAAGTCCAAAACTTATTTTTTCCATTTCCAATTAGGTTTCTAAAATCCGTTTGGAACGTCATCCTAAGCATATTCATATTTACTTGCATTCCATAATGTTGTAGAGGTGTTACAATCTTACAATGGCTTAAAGCTAAGGTACAGACGCCAGCACATCAAGCTACTACAATCTGTCAAATTTCTTTAATAGATTTTCAACTTTATCGCTGAAATATTAAGGTTCAAGGTTGATTGGAAAATTTTGACAGTTTCGGGTAGCTTGACCTGCTGGCGTCCGTACAAATTATAGACCCTGTCTGTAGGGCACAGCAAAAAGTATAAAATTAATTATTAAAATAAAATAAATTTAGGACACACACAAATTAAGAATAAGCAATCTTTAAAATATGTTACTAACATTCAATTTTTGTAGGTAAATATAACATTTTATTTTGTTGAGATCAGTCTGATAAAGTTGGTATGTACAGACGCCAGCACGTCAAGCTATAGATAGTGCAATCCACGAAGACGCGCCCCATTACTCCTCCTTTTTTTTTTTTTCTCGCTCAGAAATGCTTTATGCACCCCCCCACTCTCGCGGGGGACGAGACGGGGTATGTGGGACTCCCTGTCAGAACTTCGGAAGGACAGTATACCCACTAAAACTCAGCGATGTTCCTGCAATCGCCGTAATGGGAGGGCTATGGGAAATCGGCCCAGCCTTTACTTCCGCGCCCTCCCGGCGCACGCCCGCCAAGATGGTATGGCGGGCCCCGCATGCCCCCCAGGTTAGGGGGCTACGGAAATGGCCGGGAACACCTGGCCATTCCCGTCCCACAAGGTGGAGGCCTGTGCAAAACAGGCAACGGTGCCCCCGCATCCGTTGCCTGCTGGCCTCCACGCCCGCCTTACACACTGCAACTGCTGCACCGTTGTCGCTAATAGTTGCGATGTGGTTAGTGGTTACGTTGTAGCTAGTGTTTGCAGACAAATTGACTCCACCGGGTCTGTCACTTCCGAGACGTGTGATCGGGACCTAAAAAACGTTTGCGGTCGGGGGCCCTCATCAGGATCGAAGTTCCTTATGCGATTCTCGCACGCATGCGCAAAATCGTATATAATAGAAAGAGACAAAGACAGAAAAAGTCGCATGGAGGGGGTATAAAGCTTTTCCTTACGTGACGTTTTCTACAACTCAACTCATACCGCAAGCCACGTTATTGTATGTACACAGACGCCAGCAGGTCAAGCTACCCGAAAGTGTCAAATTTTTCCAATCAAACTTGAACCTTAAAGGTTCAGAAATAAAGTTGAAAATCTATTAAAGAAATTTGACAGATTGTAGTAGCTTGATGTGCTGGCGTCTGTACTTCGTTAGTAACTGACTACAGACTGCCACCAACTGTATCATGCCGCGTCCCATTAGAAAGCGATTGCGCGAATACGCGATCGTCGCGTTCATAATTATGTCACTTTTTGTTCAGCGAACCGGAACGCGTGGTCGCATAGACAGAATGCGCATACCGGTTTGCCGGTGATCTTGTTCTGAATTTTTTAGTTGCCCCGACTGCAACTAAAAAGTTAGAATTTTTTATTATTAGTTTTTGGTCAAATGTAAAAATGTCATTGTCAAAAATGACTTCAACATAAGAAATGTCAAAGTCAAATAGCAGCTGAGCGCATCATAGACTATACATATACACTTATAAACGGAGAGATCGTGTGGCATCGATTTCGTTCCGTATTGCGGCGCTATCTATCTTATCATTACATTATTATTATTATTAGAAAGCCATATCTTCCAGTTACGCAACGTATTAGGTTATGTAAGTAATGCGTTTATTACTGAGGCCGATAGTTATAGCTAGGAAGGCGCTGCTGGCGAACAGGAGCGTCGGCGTGCAGTTGAAGCATCCATTCACAACAGGTACGACGCTCGTAGCGCGCGTGTGTATACTAGTGATATATAAATACGGAAGGACCTCGTTCACGGTCTATTTTGGAAACGTGCCAGTTAGATACGAATAGTTAATACATACAAACTTGATTCGTGTTTTTAGCGTTAGTGTGGCGAGCTATGGAGGATAAAGAGAGTTTGAAGAAGAGATTGACGCAGCTGCAGTATCATGTTACTCAAGAAGCTGGAACCGAAAGACCGTATACAGGTTGGACTATCAGTAGACATTTATTTCAATTATTTCCCTTAGCAGAAACCTTCATATTTGAAGTGTTTACATACAAATAGCAGAACCTTGTTCATAAATATTCAATTGCGTATGGTACATCTCATTTATTTATTTCAAGTTTCAATTTTAGTTTTGAAGGCCTTACAATAGTATTTCTTTGATTTTTCAGGATGTTACAACAAATTCTATGAGGAAGGAATGTATTGTTGTGTAGTCTGTAGACAAGATCTATTTACCTCTAAGACAAAATATGACTCAGGATGTGGTTGGCCTGCATTCAATGATGTTATCGCCAAAGAAAAAGTTACCTTGCACAAGGACACTAGCGCAGGTATGTGACAACATGCAACTCATGTCTAGTCAGTGTAAATATGTGACTAAAAGCATGGCAAATAATGGTTTTAAGTTACATTCTAGCTGATTTAGCTAAATTGTTTGTCTTGAATATAAAATCATTTAAAAATGGATAGAAAATATAAGTGATTTATGTAGGACTACTAATTACTACACTTATAATAAGTCAAATACAAAAATCACTTTAATTTTTGTCCATGCTTGTATAACCTTAGCATTCATTGAAATGAACAATATGGAGCCAATTTTCAATGCCATTCGGTAGCACACAGAGCACTCAACATAAAAGACTGGCAACAATAGTGTTTCCAAAGCAGGCCTCCAATCAAGGCTGCTGTCTAATTCCTTCCTCTGTTGATATCCTTCTGTCTAATTTTAGAAGTAAATGACAGATTAAGTAAAATATCTTTTATTATCTAAATAAAACTATCAATGCTGAAATAATAACAAAAATGTTAGAACTTTTTTAATGTTTAAATAATATAATTTTAATATTTGTTGCACATTGACTACCAAAGTCATAACTACACTGTCATCTATTAATAGAATTGGACTAACCCATTTCCATGACAAATCATAGCTTTTGCAGCAATATCACAGGTGTAATTTATGTATTTATTCTTATTTTGGGGTAATACAAAATATAAGATAATAAAATAAATGTTTTAAAGTTTTTAAAATCTAGTTACTTCTACTTTTCTAAATGTCAAATAGAGGATTAATGTATCTAAAGTAGTAAATAATTCAACAAATATGCTCATAAAGTTTACCAGTTTTTGCGCAGTCATTCAAACTTTGTACTTAATCAAATTACAAGTCATTGTCAATATATGTCTTTTTAAATCCTTATCAAATACCTGATAACTAATTACACATAGAATGTCATCACATGATATGCCGCAGACTACATTGTGAGATTGTGACATCTACCCTACTGCTATCAAGTTACCTTGAGCAACATACTTGTATAGACATAAAATGCTACTTCCATATCTTGATACATTGCCTTATACGCACTTTGTGTTGTGATCATGACCACGGCCTTCAACTTGAACAATTACATTATGTTTATCACATTACAATAGTTTATAATGTTTCACACAAAATAAAAAGCAAGCAGACTAGTTTTTATTGGTCCTCTTTTTATAATTCTATTGCTTGGAAAGGTAAAAAATCGGTTGGTTAAAAAACGATTTCATTATGAGTCAGCCAATTAGGTAGCAAATAGACGCTATGATTACGTGAGAAGCACATTAAATATATTTATTCTATTAGCCGAAACTCGCCTGCTAAATTTTTTATCTGTATCAGCCAACAAAAGGCAGGCAAAGTCCTGTTATTACTAACTTGTTGATTTAAATAATAATTAGTGTCTTTAAATGAATAATATAATCGTAAGTGTACAGCTAATAATATAGGTACACTTACTGTTCTATCTAGAATTGCGTGTAGCTGTGTCAGAAAGTACGTAGTTATGATGCCCAAGTGTTAAACATAGACGACACGTATTTTCATCTATTATTATTAGTATTACTACATATCAAAATATGTATAATTATTATTAGATGGCGAAAGTTTGATCATAATAAAAGCAAACAAGTAGGCCAACTCAAGCCCCGAGCGAGCGATAATAGCCTAAACTCGTAGGGCTGTCACTTATACTTTATTCAATCGTCAAAAATGCATAGTCAATCTCTATACAAAACAATGTTCCCCTGTAGGGTAAGCATCAGGGACCTATAATACAAAGTTTTTTTTAATTATTTTTTCTACACGGCTACACATCAAGCTATGCAAAACCAGTATTAGCTGACCGTTCATTGTGAGAAAATATCATACAAAGTGAGGCCAAGACAAGACGTTTTGTATAGCTTGACGTGTAGCCATGTGTAGTAAGTACATAGACCAGAAGCCGACTACATTTTTTTTATTGCCTACGTCATGTTATCTGTTTAGTTATTTGAAAATATTTGAAAAATTACGATCGAAATATGACTAATAAAAACGTGGTTTTACTGAATCGTGTATTTATTCAAATAAAATGAAATGATTATGAAGTCTTTGTAGTTAAAGGAGGTAGGTAGGTACACGTACAAATTATTTATTACGAGCAGCAGGGCAGCGGCGAAGCGTGCGCGGGCGCGGGCGACATTACCGGCGTCACAGCCACGAGTCCACGACTGGCAGCCCTGGCGACTGGGACCTTTAGCAGCGATAAATTTTGTCAGTGTGTGCGTGCGACGACGCATACGTACGAGCGCGCTCACATACAAACCGTGCGCGGTGCGAATGTATGAAGATGTCGTACTTGTTTGCTTTTACTATGGTTTGATATCCTGATAATTCCTGTTATGAAAACTGCTCTCTTTAAAACAATAGTGCTTGTAAAGCATTGATATTTTATGTTTCGAATACCGTATAAATGTTATCATAATTTGAAACGACTATTTTACTAAACAAGTACCTATCTAAACCTGAGAGGTCGACTCGAATCGCTTTCAGGGTTAAGCAGGCGTTTAACAGACTTGACAACCATCAGAATTATTTACGTCGTACCGAGTAGTTGAAGTTAACAATCAGCTTAACAAGTGGCGTGGCCGTTTCCAAGGCATTCGTGCACGTTACTCCAGTAGTCCCGTTTCAACGATACGGGATTCCCCATGACGCTTTCACTAACTATTAGGAGCTATGTTGGCTCTCACTACAGTGAAACCGTAACGGACCATGTCTTATTAGGTACCTATTGTATTTGTATCCTAATTGTCAGAAATAGGTAAAACACCGCATCCAGTTTAATTCTATACAATTAGGATACCATTTCAAACTATTATTTTAGTTGTAAGTCGCATGCGAATAGATTAACATACATAACAGCAAGTGCTTTGGTTTTTACTGTTTGAAAAGCATGAATTACAAATTAATGTTTTATTTAAAAGTTGTACATTTGTGTTTGACGTACCTACTTGAATTTTATTAGACATGCCCAATAAAATCTAACACAAACTAAAAATAACTTAAATATCTTATTTGCATTTATCTACTTGATATTTTAGAGAATAAAATAGACAGTAATACGTATGCAGAGTGTAAATATTATATAATTAAGTATTTTATTTATGCCCGCCATAAAACCTGGTGATGGGAAAATGGATTCTGGTGCTAATACATTTTTATCTTTTTTCTGTCTTCCCTGTATCCTTGACCATCCTCCGACACAATCCTGACTCCACAACAAACGTAAGTCGGCCCTGATTGGTAATCACTGGTTAACTACAATTTGATGCTTCGTCTATCTACGTTTAACAATTTGGAAATGCACTGTGTGTCAAATCGTTGCTCACCACACAAATTCGCCTCACTCGCAAATAATATCGCAATGTATTCATGCTGTTTTACATAATTTTAATCTCGTTCACCGCTCTGGTTGGGCGATCACAAACAATACACAAATGATCACACAATTCAATTTGGATGCGACCGTAACATTGGGTTACTGCATCATTCACTACATACCTAACTGTTACACGCCTTTTTGTGACGTCACCTTAACCGTTCTGGAATGCGCATGATAAATAATATGCATTTGTCCACGCAACCTGAACTGCCCCGTCTTGTCCCGTCCCGCCTGTGCTCCTCCTGGATGGCTGCCGACCGGACTGCGCCGCGCCCGCTGACGACGCGCGCCTCCGACACATCCTCACGACACGAACTCTGTGAACCTCATACTCGGATATTCATGTCATTCATTGTTCAATGTGAAAAATGTACATAAATGGCTTTTTGGTGAATGGACCTGGTGTGTGAAATAAAGTTGGAGCAAATATATTACTGGTTTTAACACGGCCAGGTTTGGTGCGAACTGAGGTGCGATGCTCCAATTGCTCCGCTCACCTGGGACACGTGTTCGATGACGGGCCCACGCCCACACGAAAACGTTTTTGCATTAATTCTGCCTCCTTGGACTTCATACCTGCTGAAGAGAGGAAAGACTAACGTGTCACCATGTGAATAGTCATAACTAATAAACATTTGCCTTGTTTGTAGTTGGAAGTAAGAAAATGCTTTGATCAAATAATTCGGCAGAATTGCATACTCCAATATCAGTTTGATATTAAAATATTTAATTTGCTTCTACCAGATTTCGAATATTTGATTGTAAAATAGAATCTGAAGATTGTATTTTTGTAAGAAGTGCCACTAGAGAAACCCTGTGACTAACCATTTGTCACAGACGGTTTGTCTTTTATTTTTGTAAAGTCGTATCTACCAGATTGTACTTTGTATATCGCAACGGGCAGCTATATAGCTAAGAACTCTGTAATAATTTAGTTACCATATCAAGTCATTGTTATTATTTTTATTTTACGTCCACACCATCAAGAAATCTCCTACGAACGGACAAATCCTATTATGAGTTACAAAGTATCTAATATTAGGACGGCGACGGCCTAGTGTAGTTAAAATGATAAAGTGGTTTGGGAGATTATTTTTGGTGAGGACCTTGATTTGTTATTAATTTATTCTCTACCATTAAACATAGGGGTACTTTTGAACTCGAGTACAAAACTTTGTTCATAGTAGCTGCTGATTATTTATTAGTCACGTAGGTATTATTATTAAATATTACAGTCAATATATTTTGTAACTCTCAAACTTGCTTTTTATTATACCTAACATGGAATCAAGGACGACAACGCCCTTCCCACTGTTTCAGTAATCAACCTTACTAACGGTAGGACCCTTATTTAGCAATAATTGCATTAACCTCCGTGTCGCAAGTGGCCAATAAAACGATTAAGTAATCATGGTGAGTCTTTTATTATAGTATGGTAGTAGGTAATTTATATGCACAAGTTGCTCATACATGGCACTGGTGTTTTACAACTGTCAAAAAACATGAAAAATGTTGTAACCACATTAAATGTCTTGTTCAGTTACCTATTACAATAATTAATACATTTTCAACTTATACTACGTACATAATTACAGTTACTTTCTCAACATAACATTCTATGCATACTCAAATTCATCTTCATGATCACATTATGTAGTTAATACACTTCTTACAATATTTTAGTAATATAGATACTGAATAACTTTGTTCAAGCTCTCTTGAAGTTTTGGCTACAATTTTTACATTTCTACATTATTGCACAATTTGGTATGGGTTGGTGCAGCTGGTACTGAATTACTGATTGTTGGGAACTTTTTCAAACATGATCGCTTTGCAACACTAATCACGAATGAAACATGTAGTTTTAGGCCGTATTTTAGTGATTGATAAACTTATCATACGAATTTGAATACTATCTACAACATTTAACGAGTCTATTGTGCGAATTACTTATAACTGCGTTATAATGGTCAGTGGACGACATAGTTTTACCCTTTGAAATTAAAACAACTAAAATGTATTAAAAATATTCTTTTACAATCATTAAAATTACCGAACGATCAACTTACTCGACGATAAACCCGAGTTTTATTATCAAATAATAATTTAAAACGTATTATCTATACAGAAAGTAAATAAATACCAATAGACTCTTTGACATTGTTTAATCAGGATACTCCATAAACTGATAAATGCTCCAGTAATTGTGTAAAATATATAAAAATAATATTAGTCTGAAATGAAAGCAAGTCATACATATTGCACCAACCTGGACTGCACAGATTCTACATAGCGTAAATTGGTCACGTTCATATTGTCAATGAGTAGTTCTACTCGTCTCTAACTTGCGTCTGTACAATTTACATGAGGCTTGCTTGTGCCGCAGCCTCGTCACGTCACATATGCGCATCATACACGTCTCCATACACTCACGCTACTCTCACACACTTAAAATAGTGAATACATATCAAAATAAAACAAAATTTAACAGCGTCTGTCGGCACAACCTAAACAGTAAAAGCAGAGATATCTTGCAAGTCTTACAAATAAATTTAAATAAAATACTTCAATGATTTAATACAAATAAATGGATCCTATATTTCCTACTATTGTCGTTACAATAATACGTAATGACGTAACTCTATCGATAAATGAAATATCTAAGTCTACTATTTATTAAAATCTATTGTTTTGCACACATATAATTATTTATTCCTTGCTCTGTAAATACTTACTGTTTGTGCCATAAAGGAGACGATTACCGATATATTTTCTCTTTCTCTTTGCTAATATCAATCAGCTGAATAGACTTTATAAACTTAATACTATGTAAATGCTTCACCTCATGACTAACAATAAAATGCTCTTCAAAATGACAATGTAAAATAATGATTACGTCACGCGTCAAATGTCTAATGAGAATATTTTTGGCGTATTTCTTTAACAGTATACCAAGTAAAATAATCAATTTAGAAGAATATCGAATTAACTGCATTGCCAATAATAATAATATTATAATCTCAAAAACGTAAATTAGAAGCCATAAGCGATTTTAAATAAATTAACAATTATCATACATGAAACTATCACTAACTAGTAACTATCGAAAGCAAATAAGCAGCAGAAGCCA
This sequence comes from Apamea sordens, assembly GCA_945859715.1. Taxonomy (NCBI): domain Eukaryota; kingdom Metazoa; phylum Arthropoda; class Insecta; order Lepidoptera; family Noctuidae; genus Apamea; species Apamea sordens. The sequence goes on from OX243987.1 coordinate 13,281,740, forward strand.
TGTCTCGTTAGATTTAGTATGTGATACAAATTATACGAACCGCACTGAGCTGAAGATCGAACGCTTAGTATGTACCAATCAATGCTCCAACAAACATTAAAATTATAAAAATATTTCGAAATAGGAATACACATAAAACAGAATGAAATGAAAGTTCCATTCAGTCGTCACCAGTCACTCTGCGCGGACGTCGCCGGCGAGCCGCCGCGCGCCGCCGCCGCGTGCTCCGCTCTGTATTGAAGTGTTTCCGACTACTGCCTCAACCACTATCATCACAGTGAACAAGCTGAACCGATACTAACGTAACGCCTCTACTGTACTCTACTATTTATACTTTACAAGGTCGCCTAAACATCTGCCAGTCTTCGTTTGCAGCTATAATATTTCGTATTATTTCAAAATTCGTATCTAAACTTCTAATATCTATCTACACTATCCGATCTTACCGTACAACAGTCAAAAGAAACACGTCAATAAGAGATCACCTCGCTAAACGAACAATTAATATCGCTACTACACAACACTACGATGATTTATAGTTAGTGGACTGCACTTTATTATCGATCTCTTTCTTGTAAAAATATTACCTCTATTATATTCAACGGGCAGCAGTTTTACATTTAAAATAGGTATTGCTCTAATAAGGTTTTCGTCACAGACGGCCACTCGGTTCACACTCGAGCGGGTCCGTGCGTGTAGTCCACAGAGGCACTGAGGGCGCTAGTGTGTCGCGGGCGCGGGGGGCGGCGCCGCCGGCCTGCGCTAATGTCCCTTGGCCGCCTCCTTCGCCGCCATGATCAGCGGCGTCAGCGACGCCAGCGGCCGCGCCATTTTTAGGAAGGGGTGCTGGAACAACACACGTTCAAGTTAATATTCATGTTCTAAATACTAATTAGAATTAGGAAGTTCGGTGATCACAGCTGCTGCAACCATTGGTTACCATTGCAGTTGCCAACCTGATAATTAAATTATCCGTAGGAATAAATGCTGGTAATTAAATTATCCCTAGAACATACCTCATTGCCTCATAGCTTCCATTTGTAAAAAAAAATGTTTAAACCAATACTAGAGAAGAAAAAAATACCATACCTTTAGTAAGTCGAGTGCGGTGGCGCGCCTCTCGACGTCCACTTCGAGGCACTGGTCGAGGAAGTCTTGGAACACTGTGCTGAGCTTCTCTTTGTCCTTGATGTCCGGCTTGCCGTTCGTCGCTATTAGGTACAGCGCGCGCAACGGGTTCTCGTTCAAGTACGGTGGCTCACCCTCTATCATTTCGATCGCCATTATACCCAATGACCATACGTCCACCTGTGATTTGGTTTATTTGTTATAGATAATCTCTAATAATACTGATTTAAAAATACATACAAGCAAAAATGCTACTCTATAAACCATTTGTGCTGTTTTCCGTCACACACGCGGATGAAGTCGAGGGTAAAAACTAGTCCTCTAACTTTATGTGTTAATGAAATAGTATACTATAAAGTGGTGACAAAGTGTAAATGGCTTGAGATGCTAATAAAGACATAAATTATTACAAATTAATACTTCTATAATGACACGTAATCACTGCAAAACATCCATATACACTTTTATTTCCCTGGGCTTATCTCACTCTCACCGAATCTTTACTCAGGGCTGAATCAAACCTATCCAGGTTTGGTTCTGCCCTAAGTAAAGATTAATTATATTCATTGTAAAATAATACATGTTCAGTAATGCACTAACCTTAGGCCCATACTGCTTCCGCGTGACGACCTCTGGCGCCATCCAATAAGGCGTGCCCACCATCGTCGTCCGTTTGTTTTGTTCAGGGGATATTTGAGCGCAGAAACCGAAGTCAGCTGTAACATTAATATTGTTGGTTATTTATTTTGATATCACAGGAGATCAAGACTGCCTTGTTGGTGTTGGTCGCAAGGACGAATGTTGAGCTCACGGGCTCGATGTCTAGTTTGGGCAAGCGATTTCCTGTTTCATTATTCCATCAGGAATTTCTAAGTAGCAGCCCGGAGTCTGCCTTATGGCAATAGGCTCGTGCATATATAAGACAAAGACATAACTGGCGTAATATGAGAGTACTAAACATATACACAAGCCTCGGCGAATACAGGCGTAACTCTATGTTATAGATTAGGTTCCATAAAGCTTAAAATCTAACAAAAAAAACTTGAGAGGTGTCAAGGGACACCCGGATGGAACGAAGTATAACTGGCCTGCTTTCTATAAGAGAGAGAGAGACATACAGAGAAACATGCACGGCTTACAACTATAGCAAAAAGTGTCGTTCCAACTTTTGGTCTTAATTTTTTCCGTCTAGCCCCCTTTCGCAACGCGCGATAAGGAACTTCGTTCCGCTGACGCAGATTTAAGCAGGTCGCACCACATTTCGTTTTTTTTTTACGAAAGTGATGTCATAGGTACTATCGTCAAAATCTATATCTGACTACCGTAACCTGGACTATTCCTGCTTGCAGCGCATATTATTAGTCGACCTAAAAAGGATCCTCTTTTGTTTTACTGACGGTTTTCAAAATGGTCAGAAGGCCAATTCTCGTAATTTAAAACGTTCAAAATCTAGTCGCAGTCTCATCTCAGCGACAAACAAATGTCAAAAACTTGTCAAAATGTAGGGAAATTTGAGGTTTTTTTGACAGATTGAGACTGAGATCAGACTGTGAACGTTTTTAAAATTACGAGAATTGCCCCTCAGATATAAAGTCCGGCGTTTCAAAATTCGCCAAAGATGTAAACAACAATGGCCGCTCGAAATTGTTTATGATTTAGTGATGTGGTGGTATGAATTTTGAGTTTTGGTGCTATCGATGTTACGATTTTTTTTAGTAGTGTTTCATCCTAATTTTTTATATTTTTTATCTTCAAGTTATGTTTGATTTGATTTGAAAATCGTGAAAACGAACAAGATATTAATACAATTATATTTTGCACTGGTTGCAAAACGCGTAGTTACAAACTGTAATCGAAATAAATTGATGAATATTACATCAGATGTCAAACATACCGTCCTGCACAATATATTGCCGGTTATTCGTCATAGCTTCGTCCCTATGAACATAAGTATAACGATACACTAGAAGTCTAGTTAGCTCGGGCGTTTTAAGATCGCTTGAAGTGGCTATGATTGAGTTTCAATTCCCAGAAACAGTTTTTCCACATTCGAACCCGAAAGGCGACATTGAGCAATACGTTCGTTCGAATCCACGGCAAGCCGTGCTCTTTTTTTAAAGTATTCGTTTTAAGTCATAACAAATTAAATGTTATAGCAGTATAATATTTTAAAACTTGAAGAATCCCTATATTACCAATAGACCTACGACGTTATTTAATGAGGAGAAAAGACCGCATCTTTATTAAAAATCTTTATTGAAAATCTTAAATCTTACCCGAAAAACACGATTATTGTCAGTATAACCAATAGAAATACATTAAATTATGTTTTTTTTTCAATAAAGGAGTATAAATACTCCTTGTACAAATAGTCGATATGTTTTATGTCATTTACTAGCATTTCAATGACAAGTTAAATTTATACGGGACAAAAAAGGACGTCAGCCGTATGACGTTTGTAAAAATTCAAAATCCGTCCCAGTTTTCGCTTTATCTTCTATACTTATAATAAATCTGTAGAAGTGAAAATTCTGTACATTGAAATTATCAAAAAAATAAATGGCAGGGGGTGTTACTAAACCGACACCGAAACCAAAAATGTGATTAAAAAAAATTTTGTCTGTCGGTCTGTCTGTCTGTCTGTTTGTTCAGGCATCACACAAAAACTACCGGTTCGATTACGTTGAAACTTGGTATAATTATTCTTTAATATCCTGGGCACCACACTGGGTACTTTTTATCCCGGAAAAGTATATACAATAAAAAACAAACTTAATTTTGCGGTTCGATCCCTAGACCCGATTACTGTACCAACCGCAAATAATAAGTTTGTCGTAGGTTACGTCACAATATCTTAGCCGTGTGCAGTGTCCCTAAGTTATGCTCTAAATGTAGTGCTGTAGGTTGAATTTGGCTTGCACCGTTCGCAGCACACGCGTGGCGCGCGGCCGCGCGCGCATTACGTCAGTAGGTACTTATCCTTATCTATGGCATTACATTTTTTGAACTTTGATTTGAACGGACGTGTCGAGTGGCGAGCGTTCGTTCTTATTCTTATTTTAACTGCTACTTGCAATTCTAAACCGTGATTTTCAGTGCGACCTTTTTATTCCTTTTAGTTTTTAGAGTTATTTAGGTTTATTTTTATAAGTCGTAGGTAGTATATTTGATGGTGTACGTAGTGACCGTAGGTTATTTTATAATACTGTTAGGTAGGATTAGTCATTCGTATAGATATTAGTTTTTAGGGATTTTGCTTATTTATTGAGTTTAGATTAGTTATCATCAGAAATAGGTTTATTTAGGTAGGTAGGTAGGTATTTTATTTTCTGTTATTGAGTTTTTTTTTTAAATTAAGTAGGTACTTAGGTAAAGATATCACATAGGTACCCTCTTAATCACCACTAATGAGACACAATTGGTTTTCTATTGTAATTAGCCACAAAGGGCCGGCGAGATAGATGGCATCCTCGGGAAGCACATACATTTTATCCTGATAGCACGTTCCCGTGGGATAATTTCCGACATCCACGCGGGCGAAGCCGCGGGCAGAAGCTAGTTGATAAATATAATAGTATATTTAAAAGTTTAGAAACACTCACAGGGTGTAAAAGTGAGTGTGATAATACGTGTACCCTATTAAGTGAGTATTTAATCAGTGAGGCGTAGATATCGCGTTCAATTCCCAGGCAAGTTCAATGTTATTGCCTTTGGCGAAATGCCACCACTTCCAGTATAGGTATTACTTTATTCAACTTAATCTGTGGTCTATATTAAGGTCCAGAATGATCGTATAATACTCACATTAGGGCACACGCTAGCGCTAGTAAGTTAAAAGAGTCGCTGTTATCAAAATCGATATGGAGGACTATATGATACTCACTCAGTTTCACTTGTCCATCTAACCCAAGCAGTATGTTATCTGACTTGATATCTCTATGTATGACGTGGTTGGTGTGCAGGAAGTGCAACGCTTGCAGCACCTCGCGGCATACAGCGGCGATCTGACCCTCGTCCATACACGTCTCAGTCACCACGTCCGTTAGAGAACCACCAGCTAAGTATTCCATTACCACCCATAATTCCTAGAAATGTGAAATGGAAAATGTTAATAAAAAAAAGAGTGTCATTGTCAATCATTAATTTCCCAAAACAACCTTTTAAAGGAGGTGGAGCGGGCCTGAATATTGTAGGGTAAAAAATACGAAATCCACACGAACGAAGTGCTAGTCTACTTATAAATCTTGAATTCATTCGGACAGACAACGCACAGCATGAAATATTGCACTGTTCAGATTGATTAAGATTTTTTGAAAATGAACCCCTTATAGGGGTTAGTCAGAAAGTTTGTATGGAAGTTCTTCATTTTTGGAGTTAGGAACGTAGGAGTTAGTTACTGAGACCTCAGTCTATTTATCAGTAAAAGTTATTTGTATCATCACCGAAAGTTTTCTATCCTCAAAAACTCAGTTCCAAAATCTGCTGATAAGTTGCCGATGGCGAATCGGGCACATGGCTTCTATCCAAATAAAGCCAAATTATTATTTTATTGGTGAGATGTCGTGATGCGTTACTGCGTCATTCTGATGGCTATCAAATTAATACATTAGCCGTTCTCACAATTATCGTGTTCTGTGACGTCAACGTCTCGTTATGTGTTAGATTTCACGCGTCACAATCATTATAATTATCTGACGTCAAAACCATATGTCAAAGTGCATTGTAGTCGTGAGTTAGTGACTACAGTAATGATATTCGACCGGTTAGGGTCCGTTCACACAGACCGGCTCGGAGAGGAGAGCAGATTCTTATCACGTTGAAAACAGAGTTTTTAGTATTTGTAGTAAGGTTTATTTTTGCATGTGCACTGCTTTTGTCATTAAGAATGCTTGAACGCGCTTGGTGTGAAATAATAAGAGGAGCTGACCGGCTCCGATCGCGTACTTTTTCTCGTTCGCGCAGCCGTTCGGCTCCGATTGCATGCTCTTTCTCGCTCGAGCAGCCGATCGGCTCCGATTGCGTGCTCTTTCTCGCTCGCGCAGCTGATCGGCTCCGATTGCGTGCTCTTTCTCGCTCGCGCAGCCAATCGGCTCCGATTGTGTGCGCGCCGCCCCACGCCGACCGCCATTTTGATAGCACAAATTTAAAACGGAACAGTTGTGTGCACTTGTACGAAAACATGACTGATGAAAAATTAATAATACTCGTGTCAAAATATGAGTATCCACTATACAATAGTGTATCCACCCGGATCCGAGCGAATCCGACCGGCTGCGAGTGCATCCGACCGGCTCCGAGCGTATCCGACCGGCTGCGAGTGTATCCGACCGGCTGCGAGCGCATCCGACCGGCTCCGAGCGCATCCGCTTTCAGCCGGTCTATGTGAAATAGTTGGCGGCTCCGCTCCGACCAACTCCAAGCGTATACGATCCGGTCTGTGTGAAAAGAAAAATGCGCGCCGATGCTCTCCGAGCCGGTCTGTGTGAACGGACCCTTAGACTACCGTGATGAACACCACTCCAAATTATTCTTTACGACGCGACGGTTGTGACGGCACTTGCTATATGGCCCTAGGTCGCCTGGTAAGTTCTTGGACCCACGGGCCATTTTTCATCGCGCACTGGTTTTTTGAGCCCTGGGTTTAGTCATGTTGCCTGTGTACTGATCAGAGGGGCAATTCTCGTAATTTTAAGAATGTTGACAGTCAGATTTTTTCAGTGTTGAATATTAATATGATTTAATTTCCCTACATTTTTAACCAGTTTTTGACATTTGTTTGTCGCCGAGACTGCGACTAAATTTTGAACGTTCGAATTGGTTTTCAGGTCAGATCTACTTTGGACCACAAACAACATGACACGAAAAGAAATAAAGCAATAATCCTTGTCATACTTACTTCATTAACTAGATAACTGTCAAGATAATTCACTACATTGTTATGTTTGTTCTCCCGCATGACGAGGATCTCATTGATGATCAGCTCCTTCTTCGGCTGCTGACTAAGGTTCATTTGTTTGATCGCTACCTCCATACCCGTCGACGTTTCTATCGCCGTATACACTGTACCTGACGCACTGGAAAGGCAGTTTAAAATAAATTATAATTTATATCCAAGTCGTAGAAGTATATATTTCAAAAGCATGTTTGTGATCTTTTAAGCAGTCTTGCAAGGACTATAGGTTATAAATTTGTGAATGTATAGAATTTACTCAGTTGACTCTCTTTTTAACCGACTTCAAAAAAAGGAATAGGTAGGTTATGTATTTAGGGGATTTTTTAAAACTTGTACCTACCCCTGGCCAATTTTTTCCATTTTGGTGTATTTTCTATTGGGGTCACCAACACTAACAATAGTTCTTAATTTCTCTAATATTTCTTCATCAGTCATTTTCTTTTTCCTTTGTTGCTGGGCCGTTGCTCTTCTGAAAATGGAAGATTTTTCATTCAAGTGAAGTTTTTTTTGTAAATTCGAGGATAGTTTCCCGAATAGCTTGTGCCGAAACAAGGAAACAAGTAAGTATATGTACTTCCTTCTTTCCTTCCTTCTAACTGGTAAATTCCATACCCGGTGTCGGTATTGGTCTGCGCCCCGTTAGGCGGCGGCGGCGCATGAGGGGCGTGCGGCGCGTGCGGCGGCGGCGTGTGCGGCGGCGCGCCGGCCGGGTTCTTGTTGCGGTCCAGTACCGCGCCAGATCCCACCTCCGCTCGACTGCAGATCTGTTGCAACAAAAGTGTTTTAATATGTATAGCTTTACAGATCTTCTAAACTTGGACTTTTTATCGTATTCAGTAACTTGACAATTGAAGAGATAAGTCTTTGACAAAAAAAGGTAGTGTGGTGAAAAAAAGTAAGAGTAAAATTGATGAATGAACCTTACAATGGTCCTCAATTATTATATTTATAGTTTTAATTGGATTGCATAACCTACAGTTTAAACCACATTATATTTGTTTATAATGAGTAATGACCTATTTCAAGTCTTGAAAAGTCAATGAACTGTAAATAATTTTACTAACAACTCGACTAATAACTCTTTTCTTTTTTTATTTTATTAATATTACTGTTGACAATGTACAGTCACCAAAGGAGATAAGTAACCAGGGTCGTCGGATATAATTGAAGTGTATAACATAGGACATATGAATATACTGAAGTAAAATACTATAGGAAGAAAACGATCACAATCCTAAATATTAAAAAAAATAGACACATTAGTCAGCATAGACCACAGTAGCATCAAAACCAATTCGATAACAACTGAAACAAGACTGTTTTCACATACGGCTGTAATTGGTATAGCGAATTCAACATAATCCAGTATCTATTTATCTACTCGGTACTGGTCGGTCACTTACCGAATGCGTGGTGAGAGCAGGATGCGGTACATGCGGGGGAGACGCGGGCGCGGGGGCAGGCCGCGGGGGCGGTACCTCTTCCTCCTCGATCGGTTTTGTGTACTGGAATCGCACTTACACTTGAATAAATTGCTAATTGAAACGTATTGTAATAAAAACTCGATCGGAAGAGCCGATCCCGCGTCACACGCTACATACGGCACTAGTCCCTAATTAGGTATAATTATTTGATGTACCTGTATTGTTTACCACAAACATCCATCAAAAAAAAAAAAACCGTATCTGGTACTATTTTTTTCAGTAGAGGTATAAAATAGCAAAATTCAGGTACTATCATCGTGAAATTTCTAGGGCCATCAGTGGCGTGTGACGCCCGATCACGACGAGAATCAAAAGATTCGAGTACGCGATGGATGCGCTCACAAGTGATACTTACGATACTCTTGGTGCGGTCGGGTCGAGAGGGAGGTGGCGGTGGAGGCTCGGGGTGTTCCGTGTCCGTTGGGGTTGAAGACGACGGACTGCTGGAGGAAACTCGGGACACTGACGATCCTGTAGACAAAATTATCGTAAGAAACTGGGGCTGAGATGATATACATACCTTCATGTAAAAAAGGCTAAACAATATAGTGTTCGAAATGTGTATAAAACAAAAGTTAAACCTGTTTTTATTCGAGATAGTATCATATTTCATTTTGTTTTGAAAATGGAGGTAATTTGGTTGACAACATGTACCTGAGTGTGTAGTATGCATTTGCGCAGACGTCATATATTTGGAAGGCGGAGGCTGCGTGGCGGACGCGTCGTACCACTTTAGCACGTCTAGCACCGCCTGAGGGTTGTTCTTCTGCTCTTGCTTGCTGATGTTCGCGGCCATGAGCAGCCGCGCCCACGCCTCCGGCATGCCCTTAGAACAACCACCATAACGTCAATACTGGGCATAGTAAAGTTAAAACAAACATGCAGAGCTCAATCAAAACTTCTATGGTTTGTAGCCATTTATAAAGCGTAAGTGCGCTTGTACACAGAGCTAGTTTGAATCTCGATTCTTGTGTAGTTTCTACTCATTCCATTGGCCCCACCAATCGGCATTGAGTGAACATGTAAAACTACTCTGTGATTTGACATAAATGCTCTTGCCCGTACAAGCACAATAAAATGTACACATTTGTTGAACTGTAAATTGTAGTAAGAATATAGAACAAGTTTTATTTGAAGTAATAGATAAGTCATGCAAAATGCTTGTCTCAATACTCTTAAATGTGATATAATAATAGATCCACTACTGCCTGCAATATTAAATTATCAAGTAAATAGGTAAGTTTTTATGTACACAACATAAATGACTAAAGTTTATTGTTAATAGCTAGGAATAATGAATGGTCTCCAAGCAATTTATCAGTGAAATATTCTACACTAAACAAATTACTTTTACGTAACATAATATGTACCTACATAATTATACTGTCATAATATTTATTCTATGGAAGAATGAGACTAAAGCAGGAACTAGAGAAGATGAATGTTATTAGTATTACATCCTAGAACTACATGTATTATACAGAGAGTAAACTTTGCATGCTACACATAGATTTTGCATTTAACACAAAAATAGAGTAAACATGAAAACTAAAAACAAATAAATAAATAAAATAAGGAGTGGGTGAAAAAAATATTAATAAAAGAAGTACATTATCACATTATGTATCTGAACTGGGTATAATGTGACAATGTACTAAACATATAATAATATAAGCTATTACTTACTGTCATAGGCAGCTTGAAACAAAAGCGGTAATACATGGAACTCAATTACATGATATCATTACTTGTTCCTCATGGACTGTTTCAGTTTTAAATACATTTTTATTACAAACAGACAGCTAGGTCACCATCACAGTTTTAAACAAAGATGGTCTATAAACATTCCAAGGTGTTAACCCATAAGTCATTAATTCTAAATAGGTACATTCTCTATGATAAACATGCTTGCATTATACTTTTTAACTAATTATCAATTGAATATTTTACTATCAGGAAGTTAGTTTTAATTAATTACAATAATCATTAGTTTTAAATGCAGCTAACATTATTTTTATAAGAAGGAGTTTGATCTCAAGTTACAATGCTCCAAGTTTGCTACAAATTACTTATTAACAACTAAGAATAATTAAAATGAAATGTCAAATAAAAATACTTGTTAAATGCCACTTTTATAAGAAAGCAAAGCATCAAAGCTGTGAGGCATTGTGTTTAGGCAGGAAGCTCACTCTTTTTTATTTAAAGGGGAAGCCGGCTGGGTAGCCCGCAAAATTAAAATTTTATTAAGTTTCTTGCAATTTGCAGGTCACTGTCAAGTTGTATGTTGAACAAAATATGATTTTCAACCTATAATGTGATCAGTACCTATGTATTTACAGAATTATAATCATTACTATATACCCTCTAAGTTCATATAATTATATTTAACAACTATTTAATGACATATCAATCAATAGGGTTATATGAACTTAGAAGGTTGTATTGATGATTATAATTCTGTAAATACATACTTTTTACAATCACAAATCATATTTTGTTCAACATACAACCTGACACTGACCTGCAAATTGCGAAAAACAAGAAAATTCGAATTAAGCAAGCTACTCTGGCGCTTCCCCCTTAAGGTAATAATTATAACATGGGGTGGATTAATCATTATTTGTTTTCAAAAGGGGCTTCAGTACATGTTGAGATTTAGTGAAAAACAAAAGAATTTGACAGTCACAATGTTGCATTGAAGGTGCATTAGTGCAGTCTGGTGTAATCATTATCAATAACCTTTTTTTTTGTTGTATGGGTTTGTATGAAAATCTTTATGATTTATGCATTCTCATTTCAAATTGTAATAAGATACTCATAGTACCAAAACTACAGGACTGTAATTAACAAAGAATTTTAGAATGTGGGGGTATAGGTACACTGATGTGTCATGGGTTTTCCCCGGAGACCCAATTTGGATGGAAGTAATTTTTTTCATGGTGACTATTATCAAAACGAACTATAAAGATAAATACTTTAATATTACTTACAGTAAACTCTCCTGTGACTGCATCAAAACCCACGTGAACCGTATGTTCAAAATTAGTTGGGTAGCTAATGTTAGGTTTGTTGTCATTGTGTGCAGTACTTTTAGAGCCTTTGATTTTAGCTTTCAGTGTTTTCTTCTTCCTATCACCAGCATCATCAGGTTCTGAAACAATCAACAACAATAACTAAAGAACCATGGTAAATGTATAAATTTTTAAATCATGTAATAAATGTTTGGAGTAGTGAATAGATCAGTACAAGCCAGTGAACCACTAGGTCAGTCCTTAAAGCCACTGTGATCCTAATCGTTGTTAATTCATCTTTTGGTCTGTCTATTGTTTACAAACTCATTAACACAATTATTTGGTGGATACAATACATATTTAAATTACACATGAATTAACTGGATAGCTGCCAAGATTCATTACCTTTTGGAAGAGGCCTCATGTCCACTGAGGCTACAGAGTCGCCACGGTCCGTGGCGCGGTTGCTAGTGAGCCGGACCGGCGGCGCAGGTGGTTTATCCTCGTCACTCGACATTTTCTCTTCTTTTGCCCGTTCTACATGCGTAAAAAAAAAGATTCGACTAATACAACAAGAACCTAACAAGACGCTGTTATGTACGTTCATACAAAAGGTATCAACAGTAAAGAATATTTCAATAAACGTAACAATATCCTACGATCGTACATCGTATCAAGAATGTATCATCAAAGTATCACGCTACACTTTACATCCAAAGCGTATATTTTCATTATGATTTATGGAAGGGACACAACAAGCGGGACTTTTGACAAGACTTGACATTGTGATAAAATAAAAGTAAAGTAAGCCACAATATTACTCATGGACGCGCCCCGCAAAGGTTTGCGAATGCGACAAAAAGATATTGCTTGAATAGCAAACACACATTTTTCGCTTACCTGGAAAATTAATTATAAGGGTCGATGAAATAATAGTATACGAGCTTTTATCACATTTCAGTTAATCACAACACTTAAAAACACATATTTTCTACAAAACTTATTAATTTAATCATTCACACACACGAAACGATAGCAGTGATGACTAGAGCCGCCATTACACTACAAATTAGAGGAGCACTACATAATGTAATTTTATGACATTAGCGACACAATCGACTAACCAAAAAGATATACGGCCAAGCATTACTGGGCCAAATAAATTACTGAAGTGTAATATCAGGCAAACGGTCTAAGAGTGCAAACTATAATGCAATCACGAAACTTATCACGTTACCATGGCATATAACGATTTCCTCTCTGCAATGGCGGTCATTACTTAGTGGTTCATGCTTTCACTTTAAAAGGCCATGTCCATGGCATTGATCATAATTATTTATTTATCTCTACATCTATGGAGATGTTATTGTTGAGTTTCTCGCCGTTGACGATACTTCAAATCCAAAGTTGTTGTAGGTTGTAAATGATTAACACCAACCCATTACTATCTCTAAATGTTTATTTGTAATAGAGGTTCTAAGTTATGTTTAGTTATCTGAGCCGCACTTATTTATTATTGACACCTTACCGCGTGACGGAGGTGTAGTTATGACTAATTAAAATGATTGAGTTCAATATGCAGAATGTATTTTGCTATATGAGCATTATTGGCTCGTACAGGTATTATTTATAACCCAGTTATCGATACAAACATGCTGCATATCAGTGAATTCCTTTTAATGTAAAAAATAATGCGCTCTAGATAACATCCCCTAAAATGGGGGATGGGAGTTACAAGGCGACAAAGATTGTAGTAAGAAAAATCTAAATACGTAAACCGATCAAGTTGAAACATGGCACGAATACTAACTTATGGAATGACTAATGGTTGTCTTTTCAAAACTATAACTCCAAGAGGAAAAAATGAAATTGAAATTGGGATTGAATTTGTCTGAATAATTCATTACAGCATGCTTCGCAACGATTAATAAGTTTTTGATAATGGAGGCATTGGTTTAGAAGAAGAACAATCTTAAATGAAGAAAGGTGTCTGAGGTGAGAAGGTCCTGAGATTACCCAGCTCTCTTAGATAGGACATGTTAATCTAGAAACGATTAGGTTAGAAGAATTCTAATTTCATTCACAATCTGTTAAAAAAACAAATTTATCTAGAGTCTAGATCAGAAAGTGTATTCTCGTTAATTAAAACGTTCAAAATCTAGTCGCAGTCTCATTTTCTATTTTTTCTATCTCGGCGACAAACAAATGTCTAAAACTTGTCAAAATGTAGGGAAATTAGAGATATTTTTGAAAGATTGGGACAGGGACTGAGATCAGACTGTGAATGTTCTTAAAATTACGGGAATTGCCCCACAGGTCTTGACATTATTTGTCGCGATGAGATAGGAACTTGAACATCGTTTATAAACCGAATGTCTAAGGTCCCCCTTAGATACACTTATCAGGGTTATCATATGTTCGATTGGTTAACCGTTTTATTTAGTCGATTCAAATAATTGCTACTCTAAAAGTTTCGTTTTTGGCAGTGACGTATGACATTCACATGACAATCGTGATGACATTGACAATTCACTTATCATACGTGCTTGTTGGAGTGGATTGTGATTGTAAAGTGACTGAATTTATTAGTAAAAAATACAGCAAGCCATATTATTTTCTTGAATGTACCAGTGCTATACTATGCAGCCCTTCGTTTTCATTAAAAAAATGAGATACAACTTCTAACCATTCCGCCATGGATAATCCAGAGTCATCGGTTTGTTAACAATCATAGAATAATTAGTATAACTATAACATCGTACACGTAAACTCGTGTTTCAAGTACAATACTACATTCCGGATTTCATGCAGCAGTGCCTGGAATTGTTTTCCTGCTATAAACAATTTTGTATACACACAAGTTCCTTTACTGCTTACGTATACGATGACAACATCCTGTCCTTGACTAATAAACATTTTTTTTTCCAACGAGTATGTACACTTGTGATATTTCTTTCATTTTTAACTGGGTCTGATATAAACTTATTAAACTATTTACATCTACTTAAATAAAGTCACAGTGTAACAACCAAATATTCAAACTAATATTCATGCCCTTGTGACATGTGGTCGAGTTGTTAAAGTTTATTTACTTTTGTAGCCTCAAGACAGTGGTCTTAAAAAGACCCCATTTGATGATTTGGGCAGGGATGAACTAATAAACAAGTGCAAAGGCTTACTGGTGATAGCTCAAAAAGCTAAAGTAGCCAAATCAGGTATTTATATTATTCTAATTTGAAAAAGAAAGTAAGACAGTACACAAATCATGTAATAAATATATATATTATTATATATATTATCATGTATCATAAAGTGATTTTTTGCTCCATTGCTGTAATTGCCGTATGGCGTTCCAGTGTGAGGATAAATAAATAAATAAATAATAAATAAATAATAATAATTACCTATACATCATAAATTAAATACCTAAATTTTTTACAGAGTTGCAAACTGAACTTGAAAAATGTGTCAAAGAAAAAAACACAAGTACAGAGAACTTAAAAACTCTGCAAGAACTTGTTGATTCATTGACTGAACAAAAACTCAACTTCATAACTGAAGTGGATTCCGCTCAAAGTAAGATAAAGGCACTTAATACTAAGTGCATTAACTATGAGGAAAACATTAATACTTACAAATCTGATTTGATTATCAAAGATAACAAAATGGCAGATATAAATCAGAAGTTATCTGATCTTGATAGTGAAGTAACTTCACTTAGAAGACAAAACAATCGCCTGTTAGAAGAAAATGAGCAGTTGTTGAGTCAACTCACTGAGTTTGAAGCTAGTGCAGCCGAGTTTAATAATATTGGAATGCAACAGAGAGAACAACTTAAAAAGTTAGAAGAAAGTGTCAATACAGGTATTACTTTTTAATATTTATTTTTCTGCATATTAAATGAAAGTAATATATCCACCTGATTTCACAAAATAAGACTGAGCTGTATTTATTTAAGTTGTATTTAAAACCTTTGTTTTCAGAAGACCATTATAAAAAACAAATTGAAGAATTAAAGACCCAAATTCAACAGTTAGAAAGCAAAGTTCCAAGCAATGTAGACTATGAAACTAAATTTAAAGAAGTAAATGAATTGTATGAGTCTGAAAAAGCTAAAAAAGAAAAAGCCAATGTGAAATTGAGAAGCTACAAAGACAAAATTTTGAAGTGTGCTGCTTGCATAACTCAGTTGAAGAATTCTAGATTTATTCTAGCCAAAACAGTCAAAGAATATTCAGAAAATATTCCTAAATGGCAAAATGATATAATCAAGGCATCAAAAGTTCTTGATAATCAAATAAATGAACTAAACAGTGAGAACCTGAGATTGAAAGCAAAACTCTCAGAATTAGAAAAACAACTTAATGAAGTAACACTGTCTAAAATGGATAATAGTGTCACTGATTCTCAATTAACTGTCTTAAATGAAGAGAACTTGATGTTAAAAGACCAAGTGGCTAATTTCGAACAACAACTACGAAACAGTGCAAATGAAAATATCAAACTTATTGCTGAGTTGGATGAAAAGAGACACCAACTAGACAAAAATAAATTAATAAAAGAAAACCTAAATGATGTTACTCATCAATTCAATGAACTTGAGAAATCCATGCAAACTTTGAAAGAAGAAAATAAAAATTTAATTGACAGACTGCATAATCAAACACAAAATAATGATGAGCTTGATAAGTTAAATTTGCAAGTTAGAGCTTTAGAGAGTGAGAAATCAATTTTAGTCAAAGAAAAACTAAATGCAAGAGATAATGTTGTTGAGATTGAGAGTCAGAATAAGGTTTTATCAGACAAACTATCTAAAACAAAAACAGAATTACAATCTTTAAAATATCAATTGGATTTGCTAACACAAGAAAAATCTGCATTTGAGATCAATTTCAAAGCAGAAAAAGAGAGCGAGATTAATATATTGAAGTGTAATCTGATGGCTCAGCAGGAACAGTTCAACTTGCTGAAGAAAGAGCATGAAGGACTACAAGATTTGAATGGGCTATTGAAAGAGGAAGTGGAGACACTAAAACTTTCGCTGGAGCAGCCAAAAGACGATAATTTATCCGACTTGAATGTGTCCTTACAAACTGACATTGTGAAATTAGAGACCAAGCTGGCTGCATATAAACAGGAAAATGCCTCACTTTTGTCAGAAATAAAAGATGCACGAAACAAATCTAAGGAATTCGATAGCCTCGTTACTGAATATGAAGATGCTAAATCCAAATTGGGGAGCTATAAGTCAGAAAATACAGAATTGTTGAATGAAATGAAAGAAATCAATCAAGTATTAAAGGAGCGTGGTGAGGCCATATCTAAACTGCAGAAGGCTGTTTCTGAAATGGAGAAGCTGGTAGAGACTTTGGAGAAGGATAGAGAAAATATGAACCAAGAGAAAGCAGAACTACTCAAAAAGAATGAAGGTCTAGAAAGTGATTTGAAGAATGCTGAGCAGAAGACTAACGAGAAGACTGAAACTGCCAATCAATTGAATGTTGACATGGATAATGCCATGAAGAACTTGTCACAAAAAGATGAGGTTATAACCGCATTGAAAGAAGAAATTGAAAAGCTTAAACAACAACAAATTACTTCAGGTAATTACTCTTACAATTGCTTACCTAGAAAAACAAGTAAATGCCATAAAAGATTCACTAACAAAATCAGCACTTCTTCTTTCATAACTAAAAAGTTTTTAAGCTTTATTTCTATTACAGCAGAATTACCAAATGAAGACATGTCCACATCTACCATATCAAAAGCTGAAGAACATTCTCGAATGAAAGACCTAGATGAAACGTTTGAGGAAAAGTATGAGACAGACACCTATTTTCAATGTTTGAGTTTAGCCTGTATTTTGTAACTCTTAATAATCATTCGTTTTTACAGATACACAAAGTTGAGGATATTTGCACTAAAGCTGAAGAAGAAATTAAATGAGACCGTAACTCAGATGCAACAAACAGAGAAAGATAAAGCTAAGCTTGAGAAGTTGCTGAGTGAGAGCAAATCTAGTAATACAGATGAAGTTGATAGCGCTAAAACAGAAATTACAGTCGTAAATCTGACTGAAAATAATGAACTTGAAGAGAAAGTGAAAACATTAACTGTTGCTCTTGAAGCTACGAAAAATGTTACAACTGAACTAGACAAGTTGAAAGGTAATGGTGTTAATTTTATTATTTCTGATTTAAAACATGTACAAGTAAACATAAATCCCTAAACTTACAAACTTTATTATTTTAATAATTCAGCGGAATTTGCTTTGAAAACACAACAGTTAGCAACTGAAATGGAAGCTCATAAAGTAACAAAAGACAATCTGGAGAAAGCACGACGCGACGTCAAGAAGAAAAACGTATTGAGTCTTGAAATGGAGGACTATGAAAGGTCCATGAAAGAACTTTCCACGAAGATGGAGGAAAGTAAGAAGAAAATGATGCAGGCAAGTTTAACAGTTTAGGTATCGAAAGATACTTTATTTTGGGCCATAAAAATAAATAACCAGGACCTTATACTAACTATTTTGTAATTATATACAGATGGAATCAACAATAGACACACAAGAAGGAACAATCACAGCAATGAGGACACAAATAAAACTGCTGGAGGAACAAATAAAAACTGAGGAGAGACAAAACAGGCTGGTCAAGGAAGAGCTACAGCACGCCATCGAAGACGGGAAAGAAAAGGACAACCTGATACAAATGAAGAACACTATTGTATCCCAACTAGAACATGACCTGGAAGATGAAAAGAGAAAAAACGAGGAGTCAGACCTAGAAATGACGTCACTGCTAACTGACAAAGAAAAGATTATAATGGCACTAGGCGAAGACAAGGCTGAGCTCAACAATAAAGTTAAGAAACTAGAGTTCAAGTGCTCGGAACTGAACGAAAAATTGAGAATTACTAACATAGAATTGGCGGATTTGAAAACTGAGTATACTAGTTACAAGGTGCGTTTTCTATTACCATTAACATCATCGTAATCAAACAGTTAAAGACCGACTTCATTATTTTGCTGATTTCCGTACCGGGTAAAAAATAAATAAAAAGATACCTACTCGATTTGTTTTTAGGTGCGAGCTCAAGCCGTTTTACGTCAAAACCAAACTGTGGACCATAGTCAAGAAGAGCAACTGAAAGAGGAAGCTGCGGCTCTCAGAGCACAGATTGAATTATTAACAGCGAAACTAGCAACAGCACAGTATGTACATTCATATTATTTATTTAATAAATTGAAAAGAAACTAGCCAATTGTGTGTGTTGTAGAGGTACACCTCTGTGTAACCCTTCGGCTTCATCCGGTTAGACTGGAAGCCGACCCCAACATAGTTTGGAAAAGGCTAGGCAGATGCAGATGATGTGGTAGTTCATATACCCAAAATCTTAAATATTATACAATTAGTAAAAATAAATAAAAATAATAGAGCATTCTAATTGGAGTATTTAGGAAACATTGTTACTTTATCAAGTTTTGTTTATCAATGTAGTACAGGCGGAAGTAATACCGATTAAATTGTATATATGTAAACCTGTCTACTGCCTACCTACTTTTGCAAATTGACCAAAAACAGCTTTGCCCTAAATAGGCAAAGCTGTTTTTGGTCAATTTGCAAAAGTAATTCTGTTCTCATAGGAACGAAATCGCCCGTTTTCTATCCATATGTATGCCGAAGTTATAGGGACAGGTTTTGTCATTTGAACAATTTCAAATCATATATCTATAAGTACAAAGTCTGATCAAAAACAAAATCCTTTTTATTTTATTTACCGTTTATTTGTTGGTGGATTCATAAAACTCATAAGGATTCGTTTTGTTTGTAATAAATACAGAAATTTAAATATTTGATTCTATGAATCCTGCCGCCAACAAAGATCGTAAAAATATTATTGGCAGAACAGAAAAGAACACGTGTTTCACTTGTTTTATTAGTTGTTTTGATACAATTTGTATAGCTTACTCCTTTATGTTGTCCTTCAATAGGTGCGCTATTCGCATCTATGGCTATTATATCAATGACTTACAACATACATAAGTATTTGTGTTCTTTGCTTGTTTACTGTATGCTTATTGAAAGACAAATTTCCGAGGGACTGCATGTTATAACAATTCAATAATATGATACCATCACCGTAGAATCAGTAGACGAACGTTCTTATGCTTAACATACGAACAGACAGCCTTGACTTCCGTGTACAAGGTTAAAATAAAATTCTGGCGAAACTTCACAGACTTGGCTTGGTCATTAGACCTACAGTAGTTCTGCTATCACCGTGACAATTAACTAATCAGAAAATGAAGATAAAATCCGATGCAAAAATCTTCGTTTCTACAGTTCATTTCCATCCTATGCAAGACTAAAATGTTTATGTTAGTGTCTAAACTGACGGACTGTATTTGAACTGCTCACCACGCCAACTGCATCAGTTGTGCAGTTGTAACCCGTCTGTTAAGACCCTTGGTTAATAAGCACTTCTACATAACACAACGTCACGCCTGTTTTCCACGAAGGATTAGGCAGAGGCGTACCTAGACACCTTTTTTTTGTGTGGAAAATCTTCAAATAACGTCTCCCGCTCTGGGCGGAGCGGGACGGCATGTCAGACTTTTACTGACTAAAACCCACCCGTGTTCCTTCAGTTGCCTGTGCCAGGGGCTACGGTAACTCTTTCGAACACCCCGCGACCCTGGCAAGGTGTACAGACGCCAGCACATCAAGCTACTACAATCTGTCAAATTTCTTTAATAGATTTTCAACTTTATCGTTAAAGCATTAAGGTTCAAGGTTGATTGGGAAAATTTGACAGTTTCGGGTAGCTTGACCTGCTGGCGTCTGTACCTAGAGTCCTAGATACCTCACACCCAGATTTTGCGAGTCATGTTTTAAATCTCATTTAATAGGGGGCGAACCCATTACCTATCAACCGGGCACAAATTCAGACAGACTCCAAGCTCTACTGAGAAATTCCTGATGGAATTGAACCCAGGAACGCAAGTTAAGAAGTAGCGCTTGGGACCACTAGACCGTACTGACCGTAGCCAAATTAATTGTATATAGCCGTAATACAAAATGGTTTCTCTATTGACCTTTGAGAATAAGTTGTATAAGTTACAGGCTTACATATAGCATAAATACTTTTAGGGAGCAGATTGCAGAAAGAACAGTGGAAGCAGAGAGCATTCGAAGGCGTATGACGGAGGCCACGAGTGAGGCTGCCCGGGCGCAACAGAGAACTACTCGCCTGCATGCAGACCTCACCCGACTGTCTCAGCAGATTGAATCGGAGAGGACACAGAATAAGTTGCAGGTGAGGTAGCACGTATGAAGGCCGCTCGACGACGTGTCCATGAATTAACCTTTCGAAAATCTATCAATTAAAAAAAAAAAAAAAACAATTTTACGGGTGTGTAAATAAAGTTCATTACAGAATAACTATTACTAAGGCATTGAAAATTAGTTAATAGAGACTAATGCCAAATTCCAAGATCACAAAAATTTGGAATTAAAGCTTGAACACGGTTTGTTTTAATCTTTGCGTTTCTTTTCTCACTTCCACGAAATTGTATGCCTTTATCACCTTTACAAATTTAGTATTTTTTCCCGTAGATAATTTAACATTTTCATGTAAAAGTATCAAAAACTTTGTATCTTTGTTAATTTTCTTAAATATTTAAAGTAATAAATCGCTTTCCAATTTTACAGGTCTCAACTTTAACACAATGTTACAAAACTCAAATAAGTGAAATGGAGGCAAAGCTTCAGAAGGAGACGGAAGTATTGAAGAAGCAGCTGGCCGCCGCTCAAGAGATGAGGAAGTCTGGCAACGTCGCAGTTTCCTCACTGGATGACGCTAACCGAAACCAGTACATGTTGCCAGTTATACCGAAAGATGAAAACAGTGATGGCGAGATGGATATCAACGTTTCTATGATTCCGAGGGAGGAGGGAGAGGTAAAACATTACAAACATTATTTCTGTTTTCATCTGGTAAATTCATTTACTGAATTAACATTTGGCTATTGCCTGCAACCTTCGATCAATAATAGCACTAGATTATTAAGGATCAGGAACAAAAATCAGTCGCTCAAGTGGCCACGTTTGCACACACGTAAACATCTACATTTCTTAGAAAAAAGTTTAATCATATTAACAACTTCAGTTTATTATAAACCTTAATGCTTAAACATAAAGTTTAATTACCATTGCAAAAATGTTTAAAATGTCGCTTGAAAATAAAATCATTCTATTTTTAAATTTTCAGTCATTTATTCTAAAATGAAACTTAAAGTCTAAGTAATAAGGCTAAAAACAAACTAATTTGAAATAAGACCACAAAAGTATTTGTGGTCTTATTTTTCGGGCCGTTTTTGAAGCGCTTATCGGGAATCTAGTACTATTATTGATCGAAGCCTGCAACGGTAGCAAGTACTTGTTAAAAAATGGACCTTATAATGTTACTCGCAAGGTTGCTAATGTATAAGCAGCGTTTTCTGTGGATCTATCTGGGTATAATTATGCTGCTAGACTTTTCATGGACTAATGTTGTATGACGTCACGAATACGATGCGACACGATGACGTAACGATCAGACCTAGAAATGTCTCTAAACTATACCTGATAAAAGAAACTTAAATCGTATTTGCATGTTACGTACGTTATCGGTACGTAAAACGTACGGTACGCAAGTACGTTATCTAAACATGCGCCGACGTAATAAAATGTAGGTACGTAAAATGGTTGAATAATTATTGTGTTGTATGGTCGTGTATAATGGATGTAATGAAATACTGTGACGAATCTTGACGTTTAATACAGTTGTTATTTTTATGGTACGGAGTGTTTGTCGTGTGTTTAAATATGACGTCATGCGTCCATCGGTAAGCTTCCGGAGTACATAAGTATCAAATCTTCTTCACACTACTCATTCGCATTTCGCTTTATCAAATAATCGAAATATTCTAGAACAAAAAACTCGAAGAAATACACTGCTACAAGGAACTTGAACTTGACTTTGGACGTTGACAGGGGGGCGCCGCCCCCGTTGGTAATCTTTTGTGCAATTGTTTTATGAAATATATTGAAAAACAAGATGGCGATGTTAGTTCCGATTTTAGCCACGTACCAAAAGAACCTTAGCGCTATTTTATTTTAATTAATTATTATCAAAAGTCATTTATTTAAATTAGGTTGAGAATCAGCACTTTTTGAACGTCAAAGTTACATAAGACAGTTTCCCAAAACGGCCGGCCTTCACCACTTCCTAGTGCATTAGCTGATTGTCTGCGACATTCACCGACCCAGACAGGGCCCGCTTGGTGTTTTACGTCCCACTTCCTCTCGCAGACATGACCCCTGAGTCGCATCAGTAGGAAAGACAAACGGCATTATTACCATCAAATAACGCTTACTAAATCTGTGTTCTAGGGATCTGAATCTGCTCCGTCACCGCCCCCTTCGAAGCAGTTCCTCGCGGGCGGCGGTAGCGGCCGGTCGCCTGTACCGTTGGAGCGACTGCTGGAAGAAGGAGTGCCGGATGACGAGGCCATGGACACGTCCTCGTTCGCGCTCACGCCCGACCAGGAGATCGCCGAACTTAAGCGGAGGCTTCAAGCTCAGCAACAGAGGTAATTGATGATAAATTATACATATATATATTTACTAGCTTTTGCCCGCGACTTCGTTCGCGTGGAATAGTGACTTCACCAATAGATGACACCGACTCTTGACCAATAGATGGCGCTGTATGTCCGGAATAAATTTTATTTTTTATTTATTTTTTTATTTTTTGTAATAAAAACTATCCTATGTCCATTCTCAAGTTCCAAACTATGTCTGTACCAAATTTCACACAAATCGGTTCAGTAGTTTAGGCGTGAAGCAAAGACAGACAGACAGACAGAGTTACTTTCGCATTTATAATATTAGTTTGGATTTACGTAAATTGGTCCAAAAAGATGTTTTTAGGGTTCCATACCTCAAAAGGAAAAACGGAACCCTTATAAGATCACTTTGTTGTCCATCTCCTAGAATCATGAAATTTTTCAAGAAGCAATGTCATGTAGCACAAGTAAAAGAAAATATCCGAAAACCGTAAACATTAAAAAAAAATCCCGTGATAAACTATTTACATACCTACAAATTTGTACGGAGCCCTCGGTGCGCGAGTCCGACTCCCACTTGACCGGGTTTTTTTTAAATAAACGGTAGTATTATAAAAAAAAACCACTATGTACCAATTACCTATGTTTGCAAAGAAATAATGGAATTAATTTTATATTTACTGAACTTTAAAATGTTCTGTGTTATAGGGTGAAACACGTTACGGTGCTGCTGGCAGAATCAGAGCGCGAGTGCGCGCGCATGGCCCAGCTGAGTGAACTGTTGAAGGCTGAACTAAGGCGAGTCCGAGGAGCCACGCAGAACGCGCACAACACAGAGTACATGAAGAACGTCACGCTTAAGGTAAACATGGTGAAAGGAAAAGATAGAAAGGGAGGAGGGTAGAGCAGCAACAAACATCTTTTGTCGTTCCTCGAGGTGTAGTCGAGGGAAGGATTCTGGTTGGCCCATGTCTCGCAAGCATGGATGCTGAGTAAGCAGTGTGTGGATTTTTGAGATGTAGCTATGGGAAAACCGTGTTTACATTTACAGATTAAAAAAAAATAACAGCTAGAAAATGGTAAAGGACATTGCCCTGCGCCCATACATTATTCGCCCTGGAACCAATAGCATCGGAAAATTATGTGTTGTACTGTCGATCATTAGTAAACTCCTATAAGATCTTATTTGTATAGCGGAGTAGCTGCAGAATAGATATTGTTGCACGCCACAATTAATGCCTGGTACATGGTGACATTAGTTACCACTAGTGCCTTCTAGTATCGAGTAGCAGAACTAATTTACCACTAGCGCCATCTAGTATCGAGGAGCAGAACTAATAGATCCTTCGATGCTAGAACTATCGACATCTGGTCAGTCGGGGCCGGTATGTACTGGAACCTTCTAGATGTTTCTACAATAGAAGGTTCTGGAATTATCTGCAGCAGCAGCACTATATAAGGCCGGTATTAGCCACGACCAGTCAATAGACCGGTTAAGTAGTCACGACCTCTCAAGGTCAACTACGAGATGACATTAAAAAAAAAAAAACGACCAGTCAGAGTTCGATCAGCGATACATGCGAATACATCGAAAGCGATCTCCAAGTGCGACTTAAGAGCAATTGTATTTTATAATTAGTGTTTGAGTTGTTATTAGTGTTGTTTAATTAAAGTGTTATTTTTGGTAATTTATATCGGCAGTTTTTATTGTCACAGAACCCGAAGCTCGTAACAAAATATTTCGAAAAAAGTATCAGATTTTGAGGTTATAATCGTACCCTAACAACGAATATTAGGTATAGTTTTGAATAGCTCCGAGTGATTTTTAAGAAACAATAACATAATACATTTAGCTATTTTTTGTACCTACCTAGATAATAGGAATCTATGCAGTTTTTTGCTAAAGTCTAAGTGTATGTAATTGCAACGTTTAAATGCATAGAATCTGACAACAACTGACAACCGCCATTTAGTCACGTCAAAAATAGGGGTGGCAAACTTGATACGATTTATCGATATTTCCTAAGATTTACTATGGCCATATGTTACAAATTGAATTACATCAACTTTTGTCATACGATAATATTAATACCATTACGAAGAAGACAATGTCCTACTTATAATTACACTCTTCTACATATACTTGTAATAATATTAATACATAAAAACATCTGTATCTAGTCTGCAATATTGTTTTTTTGAAGAAAATATTTATAACTTATTCAGTAACGATAAGTATTTTTTACCCGACTGCGGCGAAGCCCAAAAGGAGGGTTATTTAAATAAACCACACACTTTTCTAAACAATCATTAGAAAACCCTGAACAATGATCATGATGACATACATATGTAGGTTTTGTTCAATTCAGCATTATTCCAACTACCTATTTAAAATCGAGTATGACCTCATTCATACCTATACTTAGTAGGTTTTTTAAATTATACTTTTAGGGAATAATAATATACGGAATATGAATAGGGAATAATAATATACGGAATACGGATATATGATTGAATTGTTTTATTGATATATTCGAAATATATTCAAAATGTGATTCACAATATTCGATCGATCGATTGCAATCGATTGGGCATCCCTAATATTTTTCGATACGACATGACGTTTGGCGAAGATGGCGGCGATTAATGTTATTAGTCGCGTAAAATACTTTAAAATGTTCATTTTGACATGCAGCTCGTCCGTGTTACAAAAGTATTTGCAACTAATATAATAAAATAGACAATTAATTATCGTGTATGTCTGATATTTCTTGTGCACAGGGCGATTCCGAACAATGTCCTTTCCCAAATTTTTTTCCAATCGTTTCTCTTTCAGGGGTCAAAAATCTCTATCGGACCAACTGAAATTTGAGTACCTACTAGAAAAGTCTGAAAATTCAAAAAAATTTTCATAAGTAGGAAATGAGAGTTATACTTACTTACCTTAGACCGGCCGCTAGATTTATGATTTGGGTAGGGGGGCGTGGGATAATCGACGCAGTTAGTGTAGTTACTCAAAATATCAGTTTAAAAAAGTTTCGATATTGATACCCATCACGTATGTAGTTTCACTATACGGTCCCGGAGTCGATTCTCAACTCAGTCTCGATTTGCGCCCGCGGTTAATGGCAATAGACTCTCCTCGAAATGTGGGTGTTCTATACACCTTTGCCAATCCCTTCGGTGCATATAGACTTAATGTTATCTTAGTGTGCATACTCTCGACGCGACACGTTGTGTACATGTCGCTACCGTAGACTCTGAAGGGTTCTTTTGGCCACAATGAAAAAGGTGCTTCATTTGTAGATAAAAATAAAAATGTTACTTCTAGTTCCTAACACTGCCGCCCGGTGACGAGCGCAGCCGGCTGGTGCCAGTGCTGCAGAAGATACTCACACTCACACACGAAGAGACACAGAAAATTAACGCAGTCGCCAGGGGTAAGGCCAATATTATCAATATTTCTAGAAAACGAGACCTCAAGGCTACCAATGCCCAATACATGATCAGCTCTACCTCATATCCTACTGTTCTGACCAAAATCCGTAACGTGAAGGCCAGGACGATAACTATATGATGTGCCAGATAAATTAACCATAACTTATCAGTAAGGGATCGTCCATTTATCATTTCGTGGGGCAGAGAAAGTCACGAAATATCACGTGTATTGGTTTTTAATTGAACGTGCGATTTTTAAACTGAAAATAATATTATTTTTATGCCAGTCAGAACAAACGGTCACCCAGTTTTTATCACAGTTTCTATCATGTGATTAATAGACGACCCCTAAGTGATAAAATAAAGCATAAGGTTTTTTTTCCCAATTATAAAAACGAACTTAAAAATCACCACGAAGTTTTTCAAACTTCTTAGGGAGACTAAGTTTGTTAAAAAAAAAAGCGGCCAAGTGCGAGTCGGACTCGCCCATGAAGGGTTCCGTTTGTAATTAAGTTTACATGGTAATGTACATCAATATTTTTTTTAGTTTTATGATTCTCTTATTTTAGAAGTTACAGGACGGGACACACATTTTACCACTTTGTGTGTCTCGCGCAAACTATTCAGTTTAGAAAAAAATGATATTAGAAACCTCAATATCATTTTTGAAGACCTATCCATTGAGTTTCAGTTCTAAGTATGGGGAACCCCCAAAATTTATTGTTTTTTTTTCTATTTTTGTGTGAAAATCTTAATGCGGTTCACAGAATACATCTACTTACCAAGTTTCTACAGTATAGTTCTTATAGTTTCGGAAAAAAGTGGCTGTGACATACGGACGGACAGACAGACAGACAGACATGACGAATCCATAAGGGTTCCGTGCCATTTGGCTACGGAACCCTAAAAAGGTTTGCAGTCTTTTACGTAAGTTTAGTTTTATGATTCTTCCGAACCGAAATCTGACGGACGACTGTATTCGGAACAGAATGTGACATTACCCTGTTATGTGTTACAGGTTGGGATCCAAACCCCAGCAAAGGATGGGGCAGCTACCTGCCCTGGCCAGGAGGAAAATAAACATATAAATACTGAGAGTAAAAATGCGATAACCGTAATGTAAGCAATAGTAAAATGTAAACTATCTGTGATTCCACTATTGACGGATGCCTTTTCAATGATTTCAGAACTTTTATTGCATTTTAGGCTATATTTTTAAAACAGTTTTTGTTCGTACATTTTTAATGATTATTTTTTACAATTATTTATTTTTGAATTTTAATTAAGTAGCCATGAGTAATTACTAATTAGGTTAGACAGAGAGAAAAAATAGAGGAGATTATTAAATGCATACTATTGTTAATATTATAATACTAGCCGAGGAGGGGAACTATCTGCTGCTGCGACATGCTGTGTTTCATATTTCATTATCATGTTATGAATTAAAGTAAAACTCGCACTAGCTGTCACAGACGTGTCACATTTTTTACTAGTATTGGTGTTTTGTAAGGCAAAATTCGAAAAAATTAGTAGAGTTTGTAATTATTTCCGTTTCATCTTTCACGTATTTTATTTGACGTAAATAACAACGCCACCTTCTAAAATAATGTTCAAGAAAGTACAATAAATGATGACACTGGTAATAATTGTTAATTAAATATTATGTGCTAATTTTACGAAATTTATTGCACACAGAACAAACAATTTTTAAACTATACGTTGCTTGTTTTGAAATAAATCTCTCATTGAAAGCGTAAATAATTAGTTTGAATTGTAATTACAGAACATTATCTACTTAATTTATAATAATGACTACATTCCGTAATAATTTAATGAACTCTACGTAAACTCGTCTAGAAATGAGAACGAATTTCCAATCTTTGTCTGTAAAAAAATATCCGGTCTGTTTCTATTATTATACCTTTATATACTTATGGGTAATTTAGTGTAAATCAGGAGTTTGTATTTTACGATTTAATTAATGATTATTTATACACAGAATACAATATTTACATTCACGATTTCAATATTTTAAACTTTATAATTTAAATAAGTATTTTCGAATTTAATTATAAGAACTGTTTGAAAGGTATGTTTAAACAATTAAATATATTATAAAATGATTTATTCTGTTTTATTATCCACAATTTTTTTAATTTAAATGTTTCACGACAAATGCGACGCCGGTAGCTACTAGAATACAAAAAAAATACATACTTAAATCTCTTTGATTGGGATATAATAAAATGATCCCTTTGTTGTCAGTCAAACCAGATCATTAGTAATTATCTAGAATGATAGAACTTTTTAGAGCTGACACTATATTTTATTTTATTTATAGTTAATTAAAACGGTACAACACCAATTACATTAATTAACATAGAGGACAATAGTTAAGTTGACAATAATATAACGTAAAACTAACATGGAACAGTAGACTCCCTTGCATACATTCTCTCACAGAACACCAGACATATACGCATAATTTGAATCCATTCATCCGCAAACACATCACATTCAGGGTTGGCAGCCAGAAGGGCATTCAGCACCTTTAGAGTACGACAGATTGGGGATTCAGCTCTGGCTACAGTTTTCGCTGGGAGTTGCGCAAACAGATTGTGCCGGCGGCTCTGACGGTGTCCGATGTATTTGTCGGGCACAAATAGTCGGCAGAAAAGACCATGGAGCTCTGGACAGTCGATACGTCCCCGTAAGATCTTACAGGCTACAGTAAGTTGATCAAGGCAATATTAATTAGGTTTCTATAAACTTCTCGACAAGCGTAGTGTGGGACGCCCCCCAACTAGATGGACGGACGATCTTAAGAAGGTTGCTGGGACGGACTGGATGCGGAAGGCAGAGGATAGGGTGTTGTGGCGCAGCCTGGGAGAGACCTATGTCCAGCAGTGGACTGCGATAGGCTGAGTTGATTGATATAAACTTCTAGACAATTCAGTGTTGGTCTCAAAGTGAAAATTGTTTATTTATGACTACTTTCAACCTCTGAAAGATTATCAAATGTTTGAAAGCAAGCCAGAATTTACCCTTTTGTAGAATTTCATCAGAGGTATTTCAATATTCTAAAGATATTTTTTTATGTTCCGTGGGTACTCAAAAGATGCCTGCGGGAACGGGATATTTGAGGTTTAAGCCTATGGGGTTACGCTGTGTATCTATCACAGGGCGGTGCCTAAATACCTTAGATAAAATACCTAGCGGTAATCGGAGACTCAAACACAAAGCATTTCGTATCGTTATGTAACTTCAAGAAACTTATTGGTAATATCCAGGGTCTCCCTTGTTTCATCGAAAGAAATTGACAAATTATCACTTCCCAAAAAAAAATCCGCATCATTTCATTTGCCAAATTATTAAAATATATTCACAAATAATCGTAACGCAAACCTAATGTTTGGCAAGTCAACCTTTAAACAATGACTTGTTTACCAACTCTTACCAATTTTTATGTAGTCAAATATTTCAGTTGGACTCATTTTACGCAAAATAAAATTTGCCAAATATTTAGTATCGTCAGTTATCAAAGTACCATTTCTATTCAGTAACTAGTTCAGTCTCGGGTAGCCTGTTTTTTTCTATATCATCTAGTCGTTTCTGGCACTCGCCGGCCGCTGCCGCGGCACCGCTCACTTCGCTCGCTCAGCTCGTGCGTCACAGTTTTAACCTTTTTTTTTTTTTTTTTTGTCGCTGAGAAATGCTTTATGCATCCCCGTTTCGCGGGGGACCGAGACGGGGTATGTGGGACTCCCTGTCGGAAGGACAGTATACCCACTAAAACTCAGCGGTGTTCCTGCAAACGCCGTAATGGGAGGGCTATGGGAATTCAATACTTCCACGGCCCTCCCGGCGTACGCCCGCCAAGATGGTATGGCGGGCCCCGCATGCCCCCCAGGTTGGGGGGCTACGGGAATGGCCGGGAACACCTGGCCATTCCCGTCCCACAAGGTGGAGGCCTGTGCAAAACAGGCAACGGAGCCCCCGCACCCGTTGCCTGCTGGCCTCCACGCCCGCCTAAAAGGCGGGCCCCGCAAGCCCCCCGCGTTGGGGGAGCTACGGCCGCAGAGGATAGGGAGAGCGGCAACGAAACACCGAACACTCCTCTTCCCCTGCGGCCCCGCCGCGTCCGCCATCTAACGGTGGCGGCCCCGTCAAGGCCGCGGAAGGAGGGAGAACCCCTCCCGCCGCGGCCTCTGTCCTCAGCCGCAATGTCTCCCTCACGGGGGACATCGCGGCCCGCCTCAGGTAGGTCGCGATGTTGTGGCACCGCAACCTACCCGTGGGCCGCTACGTCGGGCTAAACCGCACAGCCCGGACGAGCGGCCCCCCGCTTGGGTCCCTCTTAGCTTCACCGTGGCCCGCCTAGCCACGGCTACTGAGCCCCCCCGCCTCGACAATGCGGGAACCCACTGGGGGGGGTCACAGTTTTAACCTGACCTAACCATTTTTTTTTTAATTAACCTCGTCTATCTAGTTTGGTTCTAGATAGCCTGCTAACAATAATCTCTTTTTTTCCTTATTTGTATTAAATACTAGCTTCTGCCCGCGGCTTCGCCCGCGTGGATGTCGGAAGTTATCCCACGGGAACGTGCTAACAGGATAAAATGTATGTGCTTCCCCAGAATGCCATCTATCTCGCGGGCCCTTTGTGGCTAATTACAGTAGAAAACCAATTGTGAAAATTAAGAGGGTACCTAATATGATATCTTTACCTAAGTACCTACCTAATTAAAAAAAAAAACTCAATAACAGAAAATTAAATACCTACCTAAATAAACCTATTTCTGGTGATAACTAATCTAAACTCAATAAATAAGCAAAATCCCTAAAAACTAATATCTATACGAATGACTAATCCTACCTAACAGTATTATAAAATAACCTACGGTCACTACGTACACTATCAAATATACTACCTATACTTTAAAATTAAAATCTATACCTACGACTCATATAAAAATAAACCTAAATAACTCTAAAAACTAAAAGGAATAAAAATGAACTCCACTGCGGGTGACCCAACCTACGACAAACTTAGTATTTGCGGTTGGTACAGTACAGACAGTGGTAATCGGGTATAGGGATCGAACCGCAAAATTAAGTTTGTTTCTTATTGTATATACTTTTCCGGGATAAAAAGTACCCAGTGTGGTGCCCAGGATATTAAAGAATAATTATACCAAGTTTCATCGTAATCGAACCGGTAGTTTTTGCGTGATGCCTGAA
Source organism: Apamea sordens (assembly GCA_945859715.1). Lineage (NCBI taxonomy): Eukaryota > Metazoa > Arthropoda > Insecta > Lepidoptera > Noctuidae > Apamea > Apamea sordens. The sequence goes on from OX243987.1 coordinate 13,313,609, forward strand.
CAAACAGACAGACAGACAGACAGACAGACAGACCGACAGACAGACAGACAGACAAAAATTTTTTTAATCACATTTTTGGGTTCGGTGTCGGTCTAGTAACACCCCCTGTAAATAATTTTTTTGATATTTTCAATGTACAGAATTTTCACTTCTACAGATTTATTATAAGTATAGAAGATATGATTATATGAAAATAAAATTGCGTATTGTAATTATTTCCCAAAAAATCTTATTTTTGCCTTTATATTTTTTGCCATAACCAATAATAATAAATAATAATAATATCCCTGGACATTTCACACAGCGCCATCTAGTCCCAAGCTAAGCAACCTAATGCTTGTGTTATGGTAACAAGATGGCTGATAAACTACTTATATACATTTTTTTTTTTTTTGTAAATATATACATATTCTAGTAAATATCATTGATATCATTGGCCATAACAAATCATTTGACCAAACGTTTAAAAGATTGTTTGCTGTAATAAATCATTTGACTAAAGATCAAATGCCTAAATGTCTGCCAAGTAAAAATTTAAGCAAATGAAAATGTGCGTATAAAATTATTTCAAACATTGCATTGGTATAAAAAAGGTTGCTAAAATTTGTTTGGGTAGTGAAATTTTGGCAAAACCATTTCGGCAAAGGATCCCTAATTTCTAACATGTTGAAATCAACATGTTGCATCTCAAATGGAAGATGAACATTGTCCATAACCTTCTTAATTTAATATTTTCGCCTTGGTACTTATTTCATTATAAAATGTTACGATAAACGTAACTATTATTTAGTAGAATAGGAAGGTAGGTATAGGAACAAAAAAGGATTGATTCAACAGTGAAATACTATAGTCAAAAACGCTATTTAATTATTTAAAAAGGTTCAATACGAGCGAAGATAGATGCTTGGCTCGAAGAAAGCACGAAGAAAAAGAAAGTTCTGCGCTTCCGGTTTTTCCGACGGATTTTGAAAAACTCATTAGCTAACGGGTGAATATCGCATCAGTTTAAATATCCCAATAATTGTAAGCTGAATTAAGATAACATAATCCATTACAAAAATTATATTTCGCGCAACTAAAGTTAATAGGTACGGTTTTGGTTTTATTGATTGCATTTCCCGGGCGAATTGTCTACGGCGCATGCTCGAAAATTGCTCGGAAAATTCGTGACTGCGGCTGCAAAGGTGAGCTTTTCTTGTGTTTTATTGTAAAATATATACAATTTCAGTTATTTTATGGCGTTTTTGTGATTCTGTTACAATGTTTACAACCAAAATCTAAAACATAGTGATTTTCCTGAAAATATTTTTCGACTTCACCTGGACACAGGTATTCTGCCGGTATAAGATTTTAAAATTACGCAATTATTATGTTATTGTAATAGAAATCTTTCAGTGAACAACATTATAATAACAAAATATATGTTCTGGCTTTTAATAATCATGTTCCTAAGCGTTTGTAATGTTTTGCGACGAATTTACCAACTCTTGTACTTAATAGGTAGCAACTTTAGACTTTATTTCTCAGAGTTAGAAGGTTTTCTTTAATGTTTTATTTCAGAAAGTTTTTTGTTTCAATATTTCCTTTCTCATTTGTGCATGAAGTGAAAAATATGATTTTTCCAATTTCAAAGTTATGTCATGATAATGTCACAGTGATTAATTTTCTAAAAAAATACCGGGCTCATGGCGATTGGTCGTAATTTATCTGATGCAGACAAATATGCTCAAGATGGACGCATTGCGAAGCCCATGTGCGTCGCCGGTACACATGCATGCTACGTAGTGCGACATGCGATTATTCTAATTTTGAATCATACTGTTGCAATACATCTGCTTTAGTACTTGTATAGATCACGCTTACTAAAATTAGATTGAATGCACTCTCTCCTTGTGATAGATAATAAATATACCGTCACTGCGTTGAAATCTTTGTGTAATTTCTGTCAAGTCACCGGTACCTATACATCCTATTAGATAAAGTTGGTGGTCTAAGTACTACCGTGGATAGAACCTATATTTTGACACTAGGTACCTACAAGAACACACCCACATAGCGATGCAGCCAGCATTCACCTAAATGAACCCTAAACGCTCTAACATCAATAACATCGTACCTAGAATACCTACCTACAACTTTGAAAGGTCGAAGATGGAAAATTCACGTGATATAGCTCATTTTCTTGGCCGAAATGTTTTGATTTTGAATTGATTATGGAGTGAATTTTCGTTTTATACTTGGCTGGCGAGAAGTACAATTACTTTGTGTGGGTACCTAGGTTTAGTCTATATTTGACAGAACAGCTCTGCTGTATCGATGTCCCGGATGTCCTATGCGCACGCTCGGAGGAGAGACACCCTCGGGAATGTTGCGATGCGACTAATTCAATCGCGCACTCATTGTTAGTGCGCTTTAAGTGCAGCTACAAAGTAGTAGCTGGTGTAGGTACCTGCTTGATAAAGAAATGAAAATTACGTACAGTGAGTTACTGCCATACGTAACTAGAAATTCCGTGTTAAAATCAGCAGCCGTTTATGAAAGGTTTTGCAGTAAAAGATTATATGAAATGCTAATGATGCATCATAAAACAATCGCAACTACCTGCAAGGCGACAGTTAGTTAATTGTATTTCGGGATAAATAGATTAAACCTAACTTTGTTTAATTAGGGTCGTTGTAGGTATAAATAAATGTAAACATTTCTAAATGTTTTAGGTAAGGGTAGACCTTCAGTAGTGTTAGATACCTAATGCGTAAAAAGGTTCTTCCTTGACCTTTACAAAATTGGTTGTATAGATACAAAGAATGAATTAAGTGAATCTATTGTCGTCTGCTGATCCGTGAAAGCTTAAGGAAGTGGTAATTCAACAGTTTCAAGTATGAAATGGGATTTCTCAATGTTATTCAGAACTATCGATCATGTCTTAAGATAAACATGAATATTACCTACCAGTTTCGAAAGAGGTTCTGTAGTGACTTTCAGATTAGACGAAATCTTCTGCTTTCCTAAACTAGGTACTCTACAGAATGCATAGTCTTTTTATGACAGTTCATCTTATGTTGTCCAGGTTACAAGTTGATTCTCTAACGTTTCGCCTAACACCACAAGGATGGGTAAGGAGAAGACTCATATTAACATCGTGGTTATCGGCCACGTAGACTCGGGCAAGTCTACCACTACTGGCCATCTTATCTACAAATGCGGCGGCATCGACAAGAGGACTATCGAGAAGTTCGAAAAGGAGGCCCAGGAAATGGGCAAGGGTTCCTTCAAGTATGCTTGGGTACGTATTTATTTTGCCGAATTCTTATAGGCGTTTCTTTCGTTTTACAGGGATTTATTGCGCATCTAACCTTGTGTCATATACCTTTTTAGTTTTTTTTTTAAATTGGATTATTTATTCCTCTTCAAGGGTCTGCTAAGGCTGGTAAAATTAGAAGATGTTTTTGTGTGGTGTTATTATGGTTTTTATTCAAAATTCTATATCTACACATTACAGGATTTTTTTTAAACAGATGTTTCAGGGGAAAAGTGAAAATTATGTGAAAAGTTTTTAACGTTATAAATTAACAATAAGAAGTCCTACTTAGCTTTTGTTTTCAATCACAGCGATACAGGCCGTGTTGTTGTAAACAAATATTGGAGACTGCTGCTTTAAGTACCGCATTTCCCGCTTTTGATGACGGAAAGAGCTGTAAATACGGGTATAAGTTGTATTATTTGTGATTCATAGGTGTTGGACAAGTTAAAAGCAGAGCGTGAGCGCGGTATCACAATCGACATCGCGCTGTGGAAGTTCGAGACGGGCAAGTATTACGTGACCATCATCGACGCGCCCGGACACAGGGACTTCATCAAGAACATGATCACGGGTACCTCCCAGGTAGGCAGGTTATTGTGTTCACATATTTTTTCTTTCTAATTCCTGGACTGCTGTTGACATTGGATCCTACAACGCATCGGTCTGTCTTGGACAGCATTATCTACAATAACATTTCATGTTGATGATTTTGGACTGATCACCCGTCATAATAAAATTATGATAGAACGCACTAGGGAGTGCTTCCGAGCGTCATTAAAATTTCAAATTTTCAGACATTCAAATTTTCAGTCGGCGTCTGGGATCCGGATTGCCAGTAATTATCTACGCCAATAATCTTCATCATCATAGTAATTCAAACGAAAGGTGTCCACTACCTACTGAACATGGGCTATATTATTTCCAATAGTGGGCAACTTTCGGTTTAATGAAAAACTTCTCCCATCCAGCGACTTCCCGCGACCTTCACCAGTCCAACTGTTGACTGATGTTTCAATCATGCTGATAATATTGTCTATCAGGCTGACTGCGCGGTGTTAATCGTGGCTGCGGGCACGGGTGAGTTTGAGGCGGGCATCAGCAAGAACGGACAAACGCGCGAGCACGCCCTGCTCGCTTTCACCCTGGGCGTCAAGCAACTGATCGTCGGCGTCAACAAGATGGATTCCACTGAGCCTCCGTACCACGAGGCACGTTACGAGGAGATTAAGAAGGAGGTGTCTTCCTATATCAAGAAGATTGGTAAGTTTAGCTTTGATCAGAAAGCCAATTCTCGTAATTAAAAACTTCAATCTCATCTCAGCAACAATCAGTCAGTGTTAAAAATGTAGGGAAATTAGAGATATTTTTGACAGATTGAGACTGAGATCAGACTGTGAACGTTCTTAAAATTACGAAAATTGCCCCTCTGATCACAAGCAACGCGGGATATTAGATTGTTCTCTAGTTTTCATTACTGACTGCGTTAGACGACTAAAATCTCTTTCTGAAAGCAGTAATTTCCGGTACTTGCCCGTGGTCCCCGTTCCCCTTGGGGTACCACGAGCAAATATTTTTGCCCGTGGAACCCCCAAGCGGGACAAAGGGGTACCATGGGCAAATTATTTGGCACGTGGTACCCCCGCTAATCGCCAAATAAATAAAATGCAAATAATGTACAATCTCTTTAAAAAGTTTGAAAAGGAAGTTTTTTTTATCATAGGTCATAGTGACGGATGACCTATGATAAAAAAAACTTCCTTTTCAAACTTTTTCTAAATTCTTCCAGCGTCTACTTATGATATTTTTAATGTCAAATTGAAATGTTTGGGATGGGGTATCACGGGAAATAAAAATATATTTAATAAGAAGATTGTTATTCAGGGGGTTCCACAGATAAAAATATTTGTTTGTGGTACCCCAAGGGAAACTAGACTGGGGACCACGGGCAAGTACCGGTAATTTCATTGATAATTTTGTCTTTCATATCGCAAATCCGATATGAAAAGGAATGGCTTTTCAATTGAAGCAGAGCTGTAATCAATAAATTCTAAGTAAAAGTCGGGTATCTAAACACTACGTCCAAAAAAAACTGGTCGTAAATTTTTCGAGGTCACAGTTATAGTAAGTTAACAATTACTAAATATTAAAAAATAACTTTTTTTGAACAAAAGCTCCAATATAAATGGGTATTCTTACTTCGATCTTACATAGTAAAAACGCAAGGTGACATTGAGGTCGATTACTTACATAATCTCGATGCGGCAGGGTACAACCCCGCCACGGTGGCGTTCGTGCCCATCTCGGGTTGGCACGGGGACAACATGCTGGAGCCCTCCGACAAAATGCCCTGGTTCAAGGGCTGGACCATCGACCGCAAGGAGGGCAAGGTCGAAGGCAAATGCCTTATTGAGGTACGCATTACAAACAGTAGTAGTAAGTGTAGTATAACGGGCTTTGCAACTCCCACGTCCAACGCGTACAAGCCCGTTATACTATAGATACTAATATTACCAGTAGTAACTATTGTATTGATCTTAGGGCGGAAATAGTATTTATTTATTTATATATACTTTATTGTACACCACAACACTACAAAATATACAATAGGCGGCCTTATCGCATTACTGCGATCTCTTCTAGGCAACCTTAGAATGGACAGTGATTTTCCTGGACATAAAATGGGACTGTCGTTGGTGCAAATAATTATTATGTAGGTATACAATACACTAAAATAGATACACAGATATACATATACATATCCAAAATTAGTAGGTATGACACAGAATCATGTAAAAAAACATTTGGAATCCAGTGAAGTATGTGGTCGCAATCGTGTGTATAACTCCAGCCCCAGCAGTCTCGACATTCATAGCGATCGCTTTACGACCGAATTCGGTCGCAAAGTCCCGAATTGACTGGTGAAATGGAGTGACAGGACTTTGCGACCGAATTCGGTCGTAAAGCGATCGCTATGAATGTCGAGATTGCTGTGGCTGCTTGCTCTTATGTGATAGAATAATTCTATCTATGCCAATATTTAAAGCATAATAGCTGCAATCAAAGTTCCCAGTCTTAATTTAGCTGCCACAAAAACTTCGTTAATATGAGTCGTTTAGTGTGTGTTAGCTGGAGTGACGTTACCCCAGCTTCCTCATTCAATACAGAAAAACTAGTGAGGTTAGGGTTTTGGACTATAGTCAGAAAAATAAGGCATCATAGCTGCAGAAGGAAGGAAAAAACTGAACGATAATACTTAAAAAGTGTTGAAACTACGATCAAAAACGTGTGTGTAAGCTGGAGTGACGTCACCCCAGCTGCTCATTCATATCTTCTAAACGAAAAAAGATATGATTATGTATTATAGCTTAAAAAATAAGGTACCAACGCCGCTCCTTACCTTCCCCGAAGCAATAATTTGATGTTTTTGGCGCGAAAACTGTTTTTGTTTATTCCGTGGAAACTACAAGGCCTAGAGATTTGAAAATTTTGCTGCCTGTGGCAGCTATTATGCCTAAATTTTTGAGCTATAATACAAAATCATATCTTCTTTCGTTCGGAAGATATGACATGAGAAGCTGGGGTGCCGTCATCGTCACTTCAGCTTACACATACTTATACAGGGTTATTTGTAAAACACCAGCAACCTCTTAAGAGGTCATTGTACTCATTATTATGAACAACTAAAAAAATTAAAAATTTTGCTGCCGACGATGGCAGCTATTACGCCTTATTTTTTAAGCTATAATACATAATTATATCTTCTTTCGTTTGGAAGATATGAATGAGCAGCTGGGGTGTCGTCACTCCAGCTTACACACACGTTTTTGATCGTAGTTTCAACACTTTTTAAGTATTATCGTTCAGTTTTTTCCTTCCTTGTGCAGCTATTATACCTTATTTTTCTGACTATAGTCCAAAACCCTAACCTCACTGGTTTGTCTGTATTGAATGAGGAAGCTGGGGTGACGTCACTCCAGCTAACACACACTAAACTACTCATATTAACGAAGTTTTTGTGGCAGCTAAATTAAGACTGGGAACTTTGATTGCAGCTATTATGCTTTAAATATTGGCAAAGGTAGAATTATTCTATCACATATGAGGAAGCTGGACTTATACACAAGTCGCAATCTGCTTTGGCTTGAGGTTTTTGACAATTTCTTTTTGGCTGCAAATCAAGCATATAAGTCGCCTAGAAACGAATGGCGGTACCTAATATATTATGGGTGGAGGTGAATCCTTATGCTTAAATCCTTTTACGCATCTTTTCACCTCATTTTGTCAACACCATTGTTTACGCCATTGACACTGAGTAACACTAGTCAAAAATAAACTTTGACCTAATCAGAGGCAGCGATGCGCAGATTTTCGAATGGTTACTTTCATCTCGTTCCTTTCGATTAAGTCCTTAACCTTTTGGTCTAGTCTTTACGATCGCGAAGCCTGTTTGAAAGGGCAGATGAGCTGAAGCAACATCACGATTATTATCGGAAATATTTAGGAAAAAAACATGCTGCATGACATTCTTACAATCCTCGATCAATAGTCCTTGTGCAGACCTACCTTTCAAATAATTATTTCCTACTAGAAGAAAAGGAAACTAATTTAAAGTCATGATCGCTTCCTCATTTCTATTATATCAACTCGCAACACATAACTTCATATCTGCCGAAAACGTGAGCGAGGTCGAAAGAAAAGTTCTAGGGGTTTCGTTGCATCAGAACTTAGTCCTCTCACTGCCAACTATCAGTAGCATAATGCTCTGGAACCAACTTCCATGTTGGGTGTATTATTATTATTATTTTGGTTTTTAAATTTAATTTTCTTAGGTTATTATTACCTGGTATTTTCAGAATCTCACGGGTGTGAACCAAGGTGAGATTCTAGTTATTATTTTGAGAAGGTAAATTGCTCTGTACTGCAGTGAAATTATTATCCAAGTCTATTTGTAAAAAAAATCCTTTATTATTATTCTATTGTATAAATATGTGTTGAAACAGGCTCTGGACGCGATCCAACCCCCGTCTCGGCCCACGGAGAAGCCGCTGCGCTTGCCTCTGCAGGACGTGTATAAGATAGGAGGCATAGGCACTGTGCCTGTGGGACGAGTTGAGACCGGCATCCTCAAACCTGGTAAGAAATTCTTCACGTTTATAGTGTCAGCAGAATTTCCAATGCCCGACAATTCTATCTTTCGCATGTCCAAAATGAAAGGTTCTGGGATGCTTGCATGTAAGGGATACTTTTGATCTTTTATCATAACATCACGCTTGTATTTCCCAAAGGGTTAGGCAGAAATGTGGTACATATTGCACACCTATGTACATTTTGCCAGTTAGGTTTAAGTTCTATAGGGAGGTTTCCTAATGTTTGTAAAATATTGGACAGTTTCTGAAAATGTTGATGAGAAAGGAGTGTGTGGGTTTCCCCCTTACATTGGATAGCTGAAATTCTGATTCTGACAGCAAAATAAGGTTTGAAACGTGTGCTGTGCTGCGCCATTGAAATAAGAAGCACATTATTAAATGATGATGATAATTTGTGAAGGTATGGTTGTGGTGTTCGCGCCGGCCGCCATCACCACTGAGGTGAAGTCTGTGGAGATGCACCACGAGGCCCTGCAGGAGGCCATGCCCGGAGACAACGTTGGATTCAATGTTAAGGTACGAATCACAGAGCAGGGTAGATATTGAGAGTAGGTTATGGATTTCATGGCATTTTACCGATCAGTGATCCATTGCGTTTCAAGTAGTTTTTCTGGAGATTGCAGTGTTGGTATGTACATTGTCACAAATTATAAACCAAATACATAATTATTAAAATATAAAAGGGTGGGCTGGGCGTAATTGTTGATACTGTAAGCGCTGCTGGCGCGAAAAATTATGTACCACATACTTTTTCCAGATTTCATAAGAAACGTATTGTCCCAATTAAATAGAAAAGAGAAAATGACATTGATAGGTATTTATCGGTGTTGTTTGCAGAACGTGTCCGTTAAGGAACTGCGTCGTGGCTACGTGGCCGGCGACTCCAAGAACGCCCCGCCTAAAGGTGCAGCCGACTTCACAGCCCAGGTATTGCGGCGCTCTTTTATTAGTCCTGTTTTTTTCGTAACGTCATCTTCGACCTTTAGCATCATGGATCATCTCTTCGGGTGACTTGAAAATTGGATAGGTAAGTACGTAACTAAATCTATTTCCCAATGCTTATTTGTCATATCATCGATTTGCGTAGTCAAAATAATCAAAACGTGGAATTCCAGCGAAATACTACGTTCGATCTTCCCTCGGGCCGTATTTGAAAATCGGCCTCGAGAAACTTGTAATGAAGTTGAATGTCCTTAGGCAGACAATGGAAACTACTGAAATAATTTCATGTGTTCTTTAATAAATTAATTCTGTCTACATGATATTGTTATAGCTCACGCCAGCTCACGCACGTTGTACTTATTACAACAAGTTAGAAATTGCCTAAAATGCCGACACATTCTGCAATGTTGCGAAAACTAACACCAGTTAGGTGTACTTATTGGTAAATGTAATCATTAGTAAGTAGTTGTAATATTATCGTGTCCCATAATTTCCTGCCGCCTATAAGTTTTGTAATGAATGTTATCGGCTGACCTTGTGCCTACTAACACATAGGTCCCTGTTATGACTATTGCATGTCTACACAATGCTGCGAAATTAGCCACTGGCTATTGTAGAACACTGAATTGTTTGTTGAGCATTATTAACGGTAGGAAATTGAGTTTATTTATAACAAATATAGACTATGAGCTCATGACGAAATAACTCCTGCAAATGATCGACTTGGGGTTCCTACAACGGCCAGTGGCCGCGTGTGACCACGGCCACGGCGGAGTAGCCGTGGTCACATATGACCATAGGCGGTTCATTTTGTACGTCGATTCATACCGCGGCAGCCCTCCTTTTTCAAGACACTTATTCATAAAGTAACAGAGACTCCCCCAGATTTCTTACAACTATATTAATTAACCTCGAGAAGTCTCTTGGATTTCTCTGAACGCCGGAAGTCAGATAGAATTTACCTACACACTTCACGTAAAAAAAGTAATAGCTGGTCCAGCGAGATTCGAACTTGACATTGACACAGCTCGGACTTCCCTAAGCAAAAAATAAACAACGCAGTTCCAAGACAGGAAAATATTTTTTTAGTAGGTAAGCGTAGACGATTGCCTACATTATCCAAGTCAATATCTACTCGACATAACTGACTCTTATGTAAAACATTCCAATGGCACATGCTTATAAGTAATGCTAACGCTAGGTACCATCTCCGCAGAACAATGTAATATTAGGGAAAAAAATCTAAAATACTTTATCCGGCCTGGGAACCGCAAGAGCCAAGACCTCATGCTCAACGCTTGCGAACACTACACCAACGGGGACATGTACTTTCTTAAAAATATTCTTCGGCACCCATGGTGCATAATCACCCTATAATGTTCCCACTGCTGGGACACAGGCCTCCTCTCGGTGAGGGAGTGGGCCGTAACCCACCACGCGAGCCCAGTGCGGGTCGGTGGTTGTCACATGTCTTTGAATTTTTGGTTCTAGGACATGCCGGTTTCCTCACGACGTTTTCCTTCACCGTTTTGAGAGCAGTGGTGATCCTGATCAGGAACTTTACTTTGTGTAAAAACAATTTACACAAAGTAAAGTTCCTGTCAGGGTTCGAACCTAGGACCTACAACTCGTAAGTCGCGGTCGTCACCACTGGGCCATGACTGCTCCATGGCATCCATGGTGACACCCACCAATATCTTGTGCTGCGACGCGCCTGCCTAGTCCACCGATTCCTTTCGATTCATAGGTTATTCGGTCCGCAGGTGATCGTGCTCAACCACCCGGGACAGATCAGCAACGGCTACACGCCCGTGCTGGACTGCCACACCGCGCACATCGCCTGCAAGTTTGCCGAGATCAAGGAGAAGTGCGACCGCCGTACTGGTGCGTATAAAACACACTACTGAAAGTCTGGTGATCTGCTGATCTATTCTGCTAGAAATCGCCATGATGAGGAGTGAATCGCCATTGAGTTTGTGGTGAGCTGTCAAAGTAGCATCAGGTGCACAGAGTATAGTAAAAAAGGGTGGAAAACTGCCCTTAACGAAGCGTCACCGAAGCAGGTGGAATGACAACTCACTTCATCCAAGTTTTCACGGTGAGGTTTTTACACAATAGACCAGCTGGGCTCATGGCGTTCTTGCCATGTTTAAGTATGTTGTTATTTTCTGTGCCCTTTTGCATAACGCCTCTTTGATCGTTGTAAAAATGACGTGTTCCATTATCTTCGTCATGACATTATACATAGTATTGGATGTCTCTAATCCACACTAAGATTTTCTCTTCGACCTTCCATTCTGTAAACATTTCTGAAGATACTTAGCGAAGCGTTCTAGTATTAGCTAAGCGATGGGGACCATAGAAGTTAAGGAAACTTATTTTTTGGTTTCACGGTTAATCGAAGGTCATCACCAAGAAGTAGTATTATGTGTCTAATGATCTATCTGATACAAATAATAAACAAAATGTATAAATCTCCAAAATTGGTACAGGCAAGACAACGGAAGTGGATCCGAAGTCGATAAAGTCTGGCGACGCGGCCATCGTGAACCTGGTGCCGACCAAGGCTCTGTGCGTGGAGTCGTTCCAAGAGTTCCCGCCGCTCGGACGTTTCGCTGTGCGTGACATGCGCCAGACCGTCGCCGTAGGCGTCATCAAGGTATTATCATTATCATCCACAACCCGACTTCACCCACTTCTGGGCACATGCCTCTCTTTTCTTGTGCCAACCCCCACGCTCCTGTGCCAGCCACATCCAGGTTTTGCCAGCGATTGAAACATCAAGGCATACCAACTCACTAAACCACATCTTCCCCAAAAGACGTCTGGTTGTCAACTATGAGGCAGACCCAGAGTCAGTGGCGCTGCTGATGGTATCACTTATTTAATCTTGGATTTCCCATTATCTGCCTCTTATCAGAGCTCCGTCAATAAACAGCAGATCGTACGAAAAGCTCACACAGAACCAAATCCAGTTGGGCCGCTCAAAAAGACACCCAACACATGCTGCTTATACAGCTGCACGGCATGAGTCTTGTTTTGTTTGGTGCTGAGCGGTCTCTGCCTTCAGATCTTTAGTTCAGTAATATGTTTTGTTTCAGAGCGTAAACTTCAAGGAAGTCACAACGGGCAAAATTACTAAGGCTGCCGAGAAGGCCCAGAAGAAAAAATAACTATGGGGCATCCTAAACAATGTAGTGCAACCGACGAGCATCGTGCGCGTGACGTCAGCGCCGCGGCGCGGTGCCCGCGGCCGCTACTCGTCGAGTCCTAGCCGCGTACCTAGCCCCCTAGTGTCTCCCCGCAATCGGAGCTTCTTCACTGGTGACATCACGCTCGCCCTCTACGTATGCATTTATCATAGCACGATATTCTTAAAGTTAGTTCGTTTTAGTTACGCTTACGTGTTAAGTTTATATCTTTGTGATTATTTTAGTCGTAAGTTACTCGCCAAGTTTGAGTTTCCGTATCTGAAAGCTCGTTACGTTTTATTTTTCCATCGCAAGGAGTTTAGGAGGAAAAGCAATGGAGTGGTCGTTGAATTTTTAAACCATTTCCGTGCACAGAACACACTGACTGCTTTGTGCGTGTCAACTGACTAATCCTGGTACTCTCGTCGATTTGTACTTGTTGATCATTTTATGTTATTTTTATTTATTAAGTAATACTTAACATTAATTCTGTCCATTTTTCAATAATATTTTTTAAATTGGCTTTTAAAAATACACATTTTCATATTAACTATTCTGGTTTATTGATGAATAAAATTCATTGTATCTCTATTTTTATTATGCCTAGACACGTAGGTGTAAGTATTATCGTATCTACTTGTTTCACATATTATGGTCGGAAGATTATTGTAAAGTTAACATCAGCGTAGTTTTTGAGGGAATTTGATTGTAAATCATTCCTCTGTAGTTAGCAGTATGACTAAAGCGTTATAAACGTAATGATAGAAATTTTTGAAAACTTTGTAAGGCGTAGGTAACGAATTTTGGTTCCTAGTATTTAAATAAAAATGAATTAATTTGTACTTCTGTGTGAGGGTTTAAATATTCAATATTAATCAACCATTAATACTGTTTCCATAATCTTACTGTTTAGATATTCTTATGTACGGAAAACAAACACGAGACTCATTTTAAGCTAAATGTAACTTTGTAATTTTTTCAATAATTTTGTAAAGACCTTGATCCTGATAAAACCAATAAAGAAGCTACTGGTATAGAAATAGTTTTATTTTGCACCGTGTGCCTACACCCAGCGGCCCCAAGCCATTAAGGCCAGCGCACATCGACGGACGGACAGCACGGGTAGTTCTAGGCGTCGCTGATCGTGTACCTTTTGATAGCTCTTGTCGCAGCGACAAACGAGTGCTCTCCGGTGGTGTGCACAGTCTGCGATCAACTATTAAGCCCGTTGTACACGGCACGGTTTCTTTATACGGTTCGGTATTAGTGTTCTGTGGTTCGGCGCGCTAGCCACACCGCAGAATACTTTGTACGTTGTACAATCCGTGATTTGCACAACGTACAAAATGTACGTTGTTGTTGTTGTAGTTATAGTTAGGTTATACGGCCACGGCACCGTACCGTAGAGCCGCCGTGTCTGTTAACAAACGTCCATAGTGATCTATACAACACAGAACCGTGCCTACACACGGCGAATAGACCGTAGTACCTACCCATTTTATGGCAAAAATAACGTGTGTGGCTTACACGGGACTTACAATCTTTCGGACGTTTCTTTAGTGAGAAAATGGTTGAAGTAAGACAGGTGCCTTAGTTCTAGATTTGTTTCATCGGTAGGTACTCACCTGAAATTTTATTTGTTCCGCGGTATTTCTTGCAATAGGTAATAGATTTATAACTTTATGTATATGACCAAAAATATACTTAACTTCGATCTCGAGCTATTTTTGAAGATTCAATCTCGTTCGAGATCGCGACCAATAGGCAGGTACGGTCTCGTCGTCGATATCTCGAACGAGCTTTCGAAACCGAGCGCGAGTGACTAGGTTTAATTTTATAAGTCGTAGGTATAGATTTTAATTTTAAAGTCATCATCTGCCTAGCCTTTTCCCAACTATGTTGGGGTCGGCTTCCAGTCTAACCAGATGCAGCTGAATACCAGTATTTAATTGTAATAATTTTAAAGTATAGGTAGTATATTTGATAGTGTACGTAGTGACCGTAGGGTAATTTATAATACTTACTGTTAGGATTAGTCATTCGTATAGATATTAGTTTTTAAGGATTTTGCTTATTTATGGAGTTTAGATTAGTTATCATCAGAAATAGGTTTATTTAGGTAGGTAGGTATTTAATTTTCTGTTATTGAGTTTTTTTTTAAATTAGGTAGGTACCTACATACTTAGGTAAAGATATCATATAGGTACCCTCTTAATCACCACTAATGAGACATAATGGTTTATAATTAGCCAGAAAGGGCCCGCGAGATAGATGGAATTCTGGGGAAGCACATATTATATATTTTATCCTGTTAGCACGTTCCCGTGGGATATTTTCCGACATCCACGCGGGCGAAGCCGCGGGCAGAAGCTAGTTTACAAATAATATGCTACGTTTACCCTAAGTAAGGTGTAGCTTACATTTTTTAATTTCATTTTTTTAAATTAGGTAAGTTAAAGATTTTTTTATTATGAATACGCATGATTTCCAATAATAGGCAAAAAAAGGAAAATATCGATCTCGAATACCAACCATCCACCGGCAATCTCCAGTATAGATCGGGGGTCGTGTACTCGTGTCTATCTGTACTCGAGATTCCATTCCTTAGCCTCACCCGCATGCGTGAGTGATAAGCACAGGGGGCCTACTTCGAAGTGCAAAGTGCGAATGTTCGGATCGGACCGACACATGAACCGAATTTTATTGAAAAACGCGAAAAAGTTCAGATCGGCTCAGTTGGGTCGGGACCATAGTCAATATTCGAAAGAGTGTAGGAGTGTAGGATCGGAACCGACCGAACCAAAGAGTAACTTCGTAGCAGGAAACGGCCGAACATTCGGCCGATACTACTTCGGAGTAGACCCCCAGACTTGTGTAATGCACCCGCAAGCTCCCCGCGTCCCGCATGCGTGTGGCAATCGTGATAGGAAAAGTTTGTAAGTAAGAAACAATAGGACGCTATCGGCGCGCTTACAGGGTAGACCCACACACGGACGCGAATCCGCATGATAGGGAAAAGGTCCGTATGGGTAAGTACTCCCAGAGCAGCACTGGGCCCACCGATATGACAGCGATCAACCGTGCCGCATGGCTATACGTGTCCTACAAGCTATATACAGTCTACCCACAGGGTCTGCTGTATGCCTGCGCTAGTAGACCGTGCGTGAGCTTGTATTGGAGTAGATTGCAGTTTTTTATCTAAGTAGGCGACCGACACAAAATCGGTAAAAAATAGCAAAGCAAACTGAAACTTTTCCGGCACACGGTACAGATGGAGTACAATAATACGACAGAATTTCTGGCATATCCTGTGCATACCGGACCGGACAGATAAATAGGTTGACATCTCCGTCTATGGCCTACATAAGAAAACTGGGCGGTAATTTAACTTAACGGGACAGTTTGTATAAAAATACAATCAGCGCGCGGGACGCGCTTCCGCGCGCAGTTTGTTTGCAATGGCTGCCCCGCGCTAGATGACGGAGCGCGATGCCCTTTACAACAATGCATATGCTACGCATACGGTGGAGAATACCAAAATTAAATAACGCTTACGCATGGAATTAATAAGTACTATACAATACAAACGCTTAAGTGAACGTTATTTTAATTTAAGAGTAAGCTCTTAGACCATTTTATTTTTTAAACACTAAAATTCAGTAAGTTAAATAATTTTCAACTGTATCCATTGGAGTGGAAGTTCGTAGAAGTATGAAATCGAGCAGCCGAAGCCGCTGCAAAGTGCTAGTTACACAATTAGTTTAGTATATTAAAAACTATTATTCTATTTTTCTGTTCTTTATCTAAAAGCGATGCCGTTGCCATAACTCATCGTCTATCCTAAAATGCTAATACTCAAAAAAAGTTGTCTACAGATTTGACAGTGACAGTGACAATTATTGACAACGTACTTATCTGACATTGACAGTGATTTAATATTTAGAGACGGCTGATTTGACAGTTCTTGTTATCAAGTTTCTGTGAGGTAGATGAGTTTTCGCCGCTTATATTTACTTACGATACCAGTGAGTTGTTGATAACGAAACACGATGACGTGTGCTTTGCCGTAAGTGAAAGTAACTTATTAGTGGTAGGAGCAATACGCGTAGGCCTTCAATATCTGTTGTGTGTTGTAGCAACTGCAGTCTGCCGCGAGTCGTGGTTTTGTACGCTTGGATCCATTAAATCGTTCTGCTTCGTTTACGATGTGTGGAATTTTTGCATATATTAATCACCTAACGCCTAAAACTCGGCGAGAAATATTGGAATTGTTAGTTACTGGACTAAAACGCTTGGAATACCGTGGCTATGACTCGGCAGGCGTTGCTGTCGACGCCGCTGATCAGAAAGACATAGCTGTTGTAAAACAACGCGGCAAAGTAGCCGCTCTCGAGGAACTGCTTCAGGAGAGCAGTGCTAAACTGTCAGTGGAAGATAGTGTGGACTCACACTGCGGCATCGCTCACACGAGATGGGCCACCCACGGAGAGCCCAGCGCTGTTAACTCTCATCCGCAGCGATCTGGCGAGGACAACGCCTTCGTTGTCATCCACAATGGAATCATTACCAACTACAAAGAAGTTAAAACTTTCCTTGAAAACAAAGGCTACATCTTTGAATCCCAAACTGACACAGAAGCAATTGCCAAGCTGATTCACCATTTATACAACCAGCACAAGGACTTCAGCTTCCAAGAGCTAGCAGAGCAGGTAATTCAGCAGTTAGAAGGAGCTTTCGCATTGTGCTTCAAGTCCCGTTATTTCCCAAATGAGTGTGTGGCAACCCGCCGTGGTAGCCCACTGCTTGTGGGTATCAAGACACGTCGCCGTCTCTCCAGTGATCATGTACCCATTATGTACACCAATAACAAAGCCACCCGTGGTGTTGTGCCGTCTGTCCCGCGAGTGAACAGCCATGCTCACTTCCAGCCTGAAGAAGAAAGGGAAGTTGAATATTTCTTTGCCTCTGATGCTTCTGCAGTCATTGAACATACCAACAGAGTGCTTTACTTTGAAGATGATGATGTTGCTCATATCAAAGATGGTGTCCTCAGCATTCACCGTCTCTCTGGCAGCAGCACTGACCCTCACCAGAGAGAAATTTTCACTCTGAAACTGGAACTGCAACAAATCATGAAAGGCAATTATGACTACTTCATGCAAAAGGAAATTTTTGAACAGCCAGAGTCCATTGTAAACACAATGAGGGGCCGTCTTAACTTTGCTGACAGCACTGTTACTTTAGGAGGCATTAAAGATTATATCCCGGAGATCAAACGATGCAGAAGGTTGATGTTAATAGGCTGTGGTACCAGCTACCACAGCGCTGTAGCTACTCGTCAGCTTCTAGAAGAGCTAACGGAGCTGCCAGTCATGGTGGAGCTGGCTTCTGATTTCCTGGACAGGAACACACCTGTGTTCCGTGATGATGTGTGCTTCTTCATCTCGCAGTCTGGAGAAACTGCAGACACCCTAATGGCACTCCGCTACTGCAAACGCCACGGCGCTCTGATCGTCGGTATCACCAACACAGTGGGCAGTTCCATCTGTCGCGAGTCTCACTGCGGCGTGCACATCAACGCTGGCCCTGAAATCGGTGTGGCATCAACAAAAGCCTACACTTCGCAGTTTGTGTCGTTAGTGATGTTTGCTCTCGTTATCAGCGAGGATCGTATTTCTCTACAAAAAAGGCGCGCTGATATAATTGAAGGACTTCATGAGTTGGACACCAAGATCCGTCAAGTACTAGCTCTTGACAATGAAGTAAAAACTTTAGCTGAAGACCTGTTCCGTCAACGATCTCTACTTATCATGGGCCGCGGATACAACTTTGCCACTTGCCTTGAAGGCGCCTTGAAAGTAAAAGAATTGACGTACATGCACAGCGAGGGCATTATGGCCGGTGAACTGAAGCACGGCCCGCTGGCGTTGATCGACGACTCGATGCCGGTTGTGATGATCGTAATGCGCGACCCCGTTTACAATAAATGCATGAATGCACTACAGCAAGTTACTGCCCGTCAAGGTCGCCCCATCCTCATTTGTGAGGAAGGTGACAAAGAAACAATGGCGTTTGCGTCGCGATGCCTTCAAATACCTAAAACTGTGGACTGTCTCCAGGGAGTCCTCACAGTTATCCCCATGCAGCTACTTGCGTACCACATCGCCGTTTTGCGCGAATGCAACGTCGACTGCCCACGCAATCTCGCTAAATCGGTTACCGTCGAGTAGGTAACTTCATAATTGTAAGTCTTCGCACAGCTATAGTTGATAGCACTGTAACGTTAAGTCATCGATAATTAACTAATGTTAATTATTGACAGAAAAAAGATATTGTTATTCAGTAATGGACCAAAAAGTTATGGATTATTGTTGTGAAATTAATTCGACAATACCTACTTTGGTTATGCTGTAAGCGGTTTGAATAATACGCCTGATATACTCATATTATGTACTATAAAACTACCGCTGCCAATATTCGGGAAATACTTTTGTACACGTGTGTGAACATTTGATATCCTTTGTTTCCTGTTAATTTCCATACATTCCGAAACTTTTTCTATTTTATAACTTCCATTGACATTCCATTACTTTGTCAATAGGTAAATGTTTTGGGTCTAGCATATTAATAGCTTTTATGACTTTACAAGACTTGAGTTGTCGTATCAAGGCCATACCTCTCGCTTGCATACCAGCACTGTCAGACAGGCAATAATTAAGTTGAACTCACCCAATTTTTTTTTTATTTTTTAATATTACAGTCTTGTCAGTCTGTGCAAAGAGGACTCCCCAATGGCATCACTTGTCTGCTGACTTGTGCTTACTGTCACGTTGATTATGATTTTATTTGGCAGTTAATGTAATTAAATTACTTAAAGATAATTCATCATCCTTCTGTAATATAATTTAGGAGTAATATTATCGAAGCTTTTATATTTTGTGTTATTTTTGCAATCGGCATGCTAAGAAGAAGATTGTCACTGCTTGTTCATTTTAAAACCGAATTCAAAAAAGGCAGGAGGTTATGCATGGAACGAGTTTTTTGTTATTTAGGTACATACTTAATATATCCATTCATAAAAATGTAATCTTGGTGACGAGCTGCAGATACAATATGTTCTATCTAATAAGCGAAACGAAGAATTATATTGATACCTATCACAGATGTGCAATTTATCGTTAGCTTTGCAAATATAGGTAGGTACTTGATGCAAATACTAATGTGGATCTAATTTTGTAACGAAGTCCCGATAAAATTTCTGTATTGGAATAATGTGCTACGATAAAGTGTTTGTTATCTTTACTCACTTAAATCAACAAAATTTATTTTTCATGTTCTAACATTTATTTTTACAGATGTTATGATTTGATAAGTGTTTTAATTATCAACATCAGATTGTCGAAAGTCTAAATGTTATATTGCGATCAGATTGTTATTACTTATTCTTTATTAAATTTTATAATATATATTTTTTTAATGTAGAGGTATTCAACCTACGCCCTGCTGGGTTTTGTGTTATGGCCGCAAGATTTTTCTATGTAAGCACATACGAATATGATTCGTCTAACAAGCCTGCACACACTCATATACAGGGTGGAAAGTTGAAACGAGCCCTGGAGGAATTTACCTTAAATATGGATGCTGCCTATTTTTACACAAACATTTGATTTTTTCTAAAAAAAAGACTAAGTACTAAAGTACTTATAGGAAAAATAAAAGTATAAATAACTTACAAAGAGTAAAAATTGAAAGCGTCAATATTTAAGGCTCTTTTCCGGGATAAAGGGTTGATTATCGTCATAAAAATGCATCACATTCGATTGAGATTCTTAGTATGTACTTATAATATGTAGAATTTGTATATACATAATTAGAGTTGATATGTCTTAGATGTAAAATATGCTATACCTACATAATAATTACATTAAATTTGATGTAGGTATAACATGAATCTATCTGATTAGAATAGTATGTAAATCATTTTAAAGTATCAAATTATGTTTTCTAAGCCTTTGATTCGACGATGGCAGATAATAATATTTTTTTTGTATAATACAGCTGAAAATTCATTCTTTAAATACCTACCTACTAATAATTGGATTTAACTGTGTATAAGTTTGTCATTTTAAATCTGGTTATCGATAAGGTTTGAAAACAAGGAAATGTGAGATAAGTGCTCACTTAATGAATTTGATAACACACAATTACTCAAATTAACTTTCCATCGTCATAAATATTCCCCGAAGTACATACCTTGGTACCTAAGTAGTTGGAAATGTGAAATAATATGTCTAATCTTTACACAAGATATTTTTCTCCTATTGTAAAATATATTATTTTTATTGGTTCATAACATAAAATACTATACTTATTTAATTTAATGATTACTCGGAATGTAGGTAGGTACTAAAGTGCTCTCATTATAAAACAAATCTAACTAATACGAAACTGAGTAAAAATTGTAAATATCGTTCATTAATTTACTGTTGTTTATTTTTATATTCTAAATTAATCGCTAGTCAAAATCTTTAGCTTAGATATTTTTGATATTAAATATCTGATTAAAAAAAAAACTTGTATGTTTATTTATTTACCAAGTCTTCATAAAATACATCTCATTAGAGTAAGTAATATTTTATTTCATCTATTTTTTATGAATCTTAAATACGGAATTGGACATGTCAACACTGTAACACAGTGTTGACTATCCCTGAGTATTTCTCCCAGCACAGTAGTACCTACTTCCATTTTAATACTATACAAATACTGTACTCACAACAGGATAATTTGGTCCTTAAAGTGATTAGGCACTATATCTTAATCCAAATTCAAGATCAGTGTTCGATTCGAATTGAAAATAATACCTTTTCTAAATATTCGGACCGACAGAAGTCGGATCTAATGAGCAGCCCTTCAGACGAATCGTATCTACTACGGCTACTTTGGACCGATATTTATTGGATTCGGATCGGATGCAATGCGCAAACGCTTCGTAAATTTTACAATTTGACATCGCTAATACTTATCTGAAATGCAGCTGTTCAGAGCATGAACACGTTATAGTTTTATTTATTTTCCGTATAACGTCATCTATGAAATTAAAATAAATATTTATAATTAATTTGTTTCTTATTCCATCAAATCTATGAGATAGATTTAATTACCCCTTTCCCTATCTCGTGCTATGACACAATGATATTTAACTGTTGTGTCTGCTTCAGGAACATAACATATTTGATGTCCAGTAGGTTAGATTAGACCAATTCATTGCAGTTGACGTCGATCGTCACGTTCTACACTTACGTCTGGCGTGAACAGTGACGCTTGTTCTGATACCGCATATAATTATGCTGCATATGAGCTGAATGGCATGGCAATAGCAACGGTATTATTATATACTTCATGAAAAACGATTGTTATTCGTATTATTGATGGCGATGTAACATCATAGGTCCCTACCGGAAAACAAGGCGTTTCCTAAACTGATAATATAATTTGTAGCCATTGATATATTATTTTACATCAACGGTGTCCTATACGGTCGTATTTATTTAATTTTCTGTCATTTAGTTTAACAAAAGTGCAATGTAACGAGTTAACGATACGTAACACTAATAAAAATATCCAAGTACCTGTTTTAACAGTTCAGTAGGTAAAATAAATAGGGAGTTCATAGAAAAAACACCTAACTTAATTAGGTAAGTAGGTATTTTATTTTATACCTACCTATTTTTACATTCCTTACCAAATGACTGGATATCAGTTCACTTGGTGAACTAACTTAACATCACGCTTGTATACCCCGAAGGGTTAAGCAGAGGTGCTCCTATAGTACACACGGCTACACGTCAAGCTATACAAAACCAGTTTGTCTTGGCCTCACTTTGTATGATATTTTCTCACAATGAACGGTCAGCCAATACTGGTTTTGCATAGCTTGATGTGTAGCCGTGTGTACACCCACATTTCGCTAGTTCTGTTTGTCCCATATAATAGGGGATGAGTCTATAGCACAGAACACAATCCAGACTCCGGGCTACCACTGACAAATTCTAGATGGTAAAACACTGCCCGACTCGGGAATCGAATCCAGGACCTCATGCAGTAGCGTTAAAACTAGAACTGTACCTTAATAATAAATTACAACATACATGTCTAGCCACTTACTACCTACTTAAGCGTAGTGTAATAAAAATAAGAATATCGAATACCTACTACCTTAAAATTACATTCTCTTGGTCACCGGATTTGACCTTCAGACTGGTAAACTTGCTAGAGCAACTAAAATCTAAATCAATTTGAATATTTTACACAAGTATGTAGATGTTCTACTAACGAATAATAAAGTCGTATCTTAGACAAAAATAAAAATACCCGTCTTGAATACCTACCTACTTCGAGATGGTTCCATGCTTGGACATCTATTCATTTCGGAGATAGTGTGATTGATACATTTCGCAAACTCAGTTACAAAACCGCTTGGTCCAAATGGTTTGGCTAGATAACAAAAAGTTATACTCAAAAACAATCTCACCCAGCTTAACGTAAGTTCTATTTACCTTGGTCGTTTTTCAATGGTGGTTAGGTTACTCCACATCATGAGCAGACACAGGCCCATGAGATCAATATCTATCTATTATATATACCTATCTAGTAAGTAGGCCAGAAGGTGAATAGCATTTCTTAGAATGAAGAAAAATGGGTATAACATGTTGAAAATCATCATCATTTGTCTAGTCTTTTCCCAAGCATGTCAAGGTCGGTTTCCATTTTAACCGGATGCAGCTAATACTAGTAATTAACAAAAAGCGACTGCCTATCTGATAATCTGACCTTCACAACCCAGTTACTGAGTAATACGATACCCCTTGGTGAGACTGGTTCTCGAATTTTCGGACTTCTGACTACCCGTAACGACTGTCAAAGATCTACAAATGGCAGCCGGGCCATGTTGATAATATCTATATCTATACTTATAATAAGAATGTAAAAAAGTTGTGTCTGTACATTGAATATATTTAAAAAAGAATGATTGAGGGGGGTTAAGAAACAGTAACAGAACACGAATCTAATAAAAAAAGTCTGTCTGTTTGTCTGTTTATCTGTTTGTCTGTTTATCTGTTTGTCTGTTTGTACACGCTAATCTCCGGAACTACTGGACGGATTTGAATGAAACTTTTTTTATTAACTAGCTACTAAACCTGGGCAACATATAGGCTATAATTGATTTTGGAAACTGGAATACCTGATGCAGAACCGCAACAGACCAGCTAAACTATAAAAGTTACATAAATGGTGCCTTAGAAAAAAATGTTGTGTCTGATGAGCATTTTCTGCTGAGAGAATAAAATTGAAGATCCGGAACACCTGATGTGGAACTCTTAGAGCACAGCTAAACTATAATATATATAGGTTTGACATCTTAGCAAAAGTTATTCAGTCTGATGAGCATTTTCTGCTGCGAGAATAAAACTCGAAGATCGGAACATCTGATGTGGAACTCTAAGAGCACAGCTAAACCATAACATATATAGGAATGACATCTTTGCAAAAGTTGTTCAGTCTGATGAGTATTTTCTGCTGGGAGAATAAAATTCGAAGATTGAAACATCTGATGTGGAACTCGGAGAGCACAGCTAAACTATGGCATAAGCAGACATGACATTTTAACAAAATTTGTTTGGTCTGAATTAAATTAACATAAGCTGGGAGTACCTCCACGTGGTGAAGGCAGTAATAGTTAGGGACTTCTTTTCGATGACGATGGTAAGTCATTGAAAACTTGGCTTCACTGGCTAAATCTCCCATTTATATATATATAATAGATATGCCTTCGGGCTTATGTTATTTGAGTGTTTAATTTCCTTTTCCATTTATCTTCGAGACACGGTCTACCCGGTAACGCAGGGGAGCAGTCACTTAGATCTTAATTGCAAAGTTATTAAAGTACATTAATAACCATAACCATGCTACGAAAGAGGTCAAATCTTTCGCAATGTTTGAAAGGAGCTAAAAGATTGAAGATCATTAGATCCCAAGAATCGAATGAAGAACGCCAGACAAGACAGATGCTGTTCGACAACATCAGGCTGTTTCTCGCCCCGCGGAAACTTCTTCGGATCGTGAAGCACGACTTAGCGCTGATCGTGAGCGTCATGCATCGTCTCGCGTTTCTGACACTTACACACAAAGAGGATCACGCCTGCGTTCTCAGCGTACTTACGCATCTACATCTAGGTCTCTAGAGACCAGTGAGGATCGTGATGCGCGACTGACCGCTGATCGTGATCGTCATGCATTGTCTCACGAGTCGGAAACGTTAACGGAAAGAGAATCACGCTTGAGTCCTCAGCGTATTCTCACGTCGACTTCTAGGTCTTTAGAGACCAGTGACGAACGTGAAGTGCGACTGGCCGCTGATCGTGATCGCCATGCATTGTCTCTCGAATCAGAAACGTTCACAGAAACAGCATCACGCTTGAGTTCTCAGCGCATTCGCACGTTGACTTTTAGATCTCTGGACACCAGTGAAAAACGTGATGCGCGGTTTACGGCTGATCGTGATCGTCATGCATTGTCTCGCGAGTCGGAAACATTCACGGAAAGCGAATCACGCTTGAGTTCCCAGCGTATCCGCACATCCACTTATGGGTATCTAGAAACCAGTGAAGAAGGTGATGCGCTGCTTACGGCTGATCGTGATCGTCATGCATTGTCTCGCGAGTCGGAAACATTCACGGAAAGCGAATCACGCTTGAGTTCCTAAGCGTATCCGCACATCCACTTATAGGTATCTAGAAACCAGTGAAGAAGGTGATGCGCTACTTACGGCTGATCGTGATCGTCAGGCGTTGTCTCGCGAGTGAAGACAGACACTGAAAGTTGCTGGTGTTGATTTGAGAACCGGTTGTTTTTCTCATGGCCAACTTTATGTTGCTTTCTCAAGGGTTAGCAACGCTTCCGGGCTTTATATTCTGGCACCCGACGGAAAAACCAATTAAGTATATAGTTTATAAAGATTTTTTTTAGAATAGTAATGTTAACTAATTGATATTAATTTCGTTTCATAATTTCGGAATGAAAATAACTAACTTCTACCTTTTTATTTTAATGGAGTTATAACCTACCCAGTCTACAACACTTAATCTAAGTTATACCAAACTTAATCGAAATCCTTCATCGGTTTTGACTGATTTATTGGCTGACATACCAACGCACAGTTCAAACACTTGCCGAAATTCCTATCGGAACGAGAAAGGGACTGGATCCGCGTACGAAGTCGCGGGCAGAAGCTAGTGACATAATAAATTCGTGTTCTACCGGATGATGATGTTGTGTCGTAACTCTCACTCGAGATCGAGACGGCTGCCGGTTCTATTAGGTAAAACACCTAATAGAACCGGCAGCCGTCTCGATCTTCGATTGTGTTTTGTAGACGTAGTGAAACAAAGCAACGATATTCGCACGGCACGATTCCTCAGAAGCGCTCAATAGACTTATGTTGTGTGTGACACGCTGTTCATACATTGTAGGTAATTGGTTTATTAACTATAGGTAGTATAATAATTTATATAGGTAAGTAAAGCCCTCCAGATCGATTTCAGCCATGACGACCAATCTCAGCGTAGAGCAGCCATCGGCACGGGAGATATTATAGTGCGCAGACACAGGTGCACTCTCTCTTCCCTCGCTCTTATTGTCTGATAGGACGGCAATCCGACGCGACCGGAGAGAGATCAGGCGCAGGACCAATCCGAGGCACGGGGGTATCACACCGCAACTTCCAAACTCCGGGCTGTTACTGAGAAATTCTCAATGGAAAAACCCAGTAACACTTTGCCCGACCCGGGAATCGAACCCAGGGTCAAGTAATTACTTACCTACTTAGTTACCTATCGAGATAGTAAATTCTGTACATATAAGTAACTATACTATGTAGGTAGCTACCAATCTCCACGAAATCTTCAATCCCCCACACAACGAGGAAAGAATTATGCTAGGTCGCAGGGCTTAGGCTAATCCATGTACTTAAGCAAGATGAAGTTTTGTTTTTATGACAGTCTTATAGGTGTCCGAATGATTCTCATACTGCCGATCGGCTCAGCACAGCATAGCCAGGGCGACTTTTCTTTCAACATCTCTATTAGGCGTCAGATCATCTCAGAATAGACTTCCTTCCTTCTTAACCATAACATCCTTCGCGCTACCCATCCATCTTTTCCTTGGTCGGCCTCGTTTATAGCCATCAGATCCACATGTTCCATCACGAGAGCAGTGCTTGAGAAAGAAAATTGTGTGTAACTCTGGTAGATATTGAATTAACTTCAATGCAATGATCATTTATTCTTCATCTGTAGATTACATTATAATAGCTGCCCTCATGCATGAATTATCAACTTTTCTCGAGGGGTTAGGCATACAGACCACCTAGGTAGGTACCTAACTACAGAACGCCACGTGAAACGATAGTTGAAAGTCCTAATTTAGTTCATAATTCTTTATTGCATTCCATAATGTTGGTAAAACCGTTGCAGGTAGACATAAAATTAATGAAACAGCAATTTGGACAATTTAAGTTCTGTGCATCATTTTCTTTCTATTTCATCAAGAAAAGAACAGAAGATAAAATATTAGTTTAGTCCTGTCAAATTAAGATACTCCATACAGATTAGACGTGATTAAAAACATGGCTAATAGAAATACGTCAATTTACGTCAGGCGCTGACTAGTTTGACACGACTAAACTAATATTTATCTTCTATCCTTTTCTAAATTAAATAGAAAGAAAAGGATGCATTGAACTTAAATTTAGTTTAGTTTGTGAACAAGGGAATCGGCGCCACTGTCGGGCTTTGCCCTGGTTCTATAAAATTAAGTCTTTAGAAAAGAAAACTTAGCTAATGGAGGTTTTATTACCAATTTACCAGTTGATTAGACCTTTACGGCTTATAGGTAGCATTCTTTGTTCGGTACTTACAATAAGTAATTGTTTATATTATGTTACTAATGATACATCAAGATACATATTTATTCAGCTGTTACCTACGCTATAGAGATGGATACGTTTACTTATTTGTTTCAATTGAAAAATTACACTAACGAGTATGTCTGTGTTGTTTCAGCATGCTTGCTGTATTTCATGACAATGCGGTGCCTACGTTAGTTGATAAATTTTAGCTTACTGCCCTATGTTACTGGCTTTCGCTAACCAGAACATACGTAAGCCTTTCTATGCATACCTACGGTATTCTCAAAGAGGTGCGCTTTTTTAATTTTGCCAGTTGCCGCCCCGTAAAATTCACAAAAATTTCACGCGGGTAGTTAGATGCTAATGTCAGATCCCTAAAGGTGTGCAGGAACTTTCAGTAGATCTAAGTATAAAAATATCTAAATACAGGGTGACGAATCGATGTGTAACCTGCTACCCACCATGGACTAGATGGCGCTGTGTGAAATGTCCAGGGATATTTATTTATTTATTTATGGATTAGGTCTATACATGATTCTGAACCTGCGTTAAAATTTTTCGTCGGTAGGTAATCATGTGGTGAATTAATGGTTTCAGTTGGCGCGTCGATGACACATGATGCCTGTATTCTCCGAAGTGGTAGGTGGAAGTGTAGATGTATTATAGGTAGCAAGCATATTTCGGTCCCCTCATTGCGCCATTTATATTCAACTATATGACCGAACTATTGACATAATCCGGAATTCCGGACACAATTCTACGTAGTTAGCAATATCTTCTCATAGCGATAAGGTTGGTTTGTAAACCTATTGTTCATCAACAGCTATTCCACAGTCCGGTTATCCGGTATGATGAGTCGGCGCATTTCTGGTAGGTAAATCCCCAGTGCGTTTAATAAATCAAGATTATAAAACTTATCTAGCACCTAAGATATTACTTCGATAATTTCTGAAGATCAAAGCTGTTCCTCGTACTAGCGCCAATCTGGAAGTCATCGTCATTGTTATGATACTTACGATTTATATATTCATTTGATAAGATATCTACTAGGTTATTATATTTAAGGTAAGACAGGAAAGAAATTAACTAATCGTAACACGTATCTCCGGAAGTTGCATATCTAGAGTAAGACAGAATTACTGGTTATTTCGTAGGTAATTAGTTAAGTAGGTACTTACCTAATTTGAAGGGCAGAACAATTATACATTATGGGACTTTGGACTGAAACTATATGTTTAATTAGATGACAAATTAAAAACCCGTGCTACATTCTTTTAAGCTCCGGTCTTTTACAGAAGCACACCCACACACAAGCAGAGAACTGGGTGTCCTCGTCACCGGGCTGCAGGCAGTCCAAGGAAGCCATGCCATCATTAGATGGCAAGCTAACCAAAAGATTACTTCGCCTGGACAGGAAAGGCCTGCGCCTGATGACGGGGACCATCACGGGACACTGCTCCCTAAACAAACACTTCCACACGATAGGCATAACGGACAGCTCCCTGTGCAGGGCTTGCATGGAGGCTGATGAGACCGTCGCGCATAATGTGCTCTTTGAGTGCACAGGCGTCACCCAGATTAGGTCGGAAACCCTCGGGACACCCAGATCTTACACAGATGTTCTCTACAGACCAGCGGGTCTATTCCGAAGTAGTATCGGCCGAATGTTCGGCCGTTTCCTGCTACGAAGTTACTATTTGGTTCGGTCGGTTCCGATCCTACACTCCTACACTCTTTCGAATATTGACTATGGTCCCGACCCAACTGAGCCGATTGGAAGTTTTTTCGCATTTTTCAATAATATTCGGTTCGGTCATGTGTCGGTCCGATCCGAACATTCGCACTTTGCACTTCGGAGTAGGCCCCCAGGAAGGAGACTTAATAAGCTTCTGGAGGGAGGTGGGCTGGTTGGAATAACCACCGGCGACCGCCATGGCCCACGCACAATGATCCACCTGAAGGACTAAGTGCGGAAACCAAACCCGTAACATAGAACATACAAGCTCCGGTCTTAATATTTAGTTAAAAACAATTGGGAATTTCAATTAGTTGCGTTGACTTTGCGTGTGTGAGAGAAAAGCGCGGGCGGCGAGCGTGAGACGGGGCGCGCGCGCCGCTGCTGTTGTTGCGCAGACGTCGTCACCAACCACCTCTCTCTGTTTCACAACACGACCCACTTGTCAGCCAGGCCGCCACACATAGCTGCACCCCCGCCACCGACACCTAACACACGCCAGACAAGCGCATACCAGTCGAACACATTGAAACTTTGGCATTGAGCAACGCTTACAACGATTCTTCAATATGATAGACGCCGTCCTTGCGACATAATGACTTTCAAAATTAATACCAACTATGTATTACAAAATAATATCATTGAATATTTAGGTCTGCTAAAGCACTTGAACTGTTTCTACTGCGGTACGACGACCGCATGTGGTAGGTTGATCGTACGAATGTGAAGGCGGTTGAGTTCTTGGCATTCTGCTAATCAACAAGTTTTCATTGGACTTATGTTTCCAAGTTGGTAGAAATCGTCCAGGATTCGTTTCGAGAGTCATAATTGTTCTAGTCGACCTACAGGCTACAGGCGACAAACTTCCTCAAACAGCAGGACTCATCATAAAACCTAAATCACTCTAGATAAACACACAAAAGAACGCTATCCTGAGTAGGTAAACCCGGATCAAAATGAAGAAGAATGCCTCTGTCGTCCCGATGGTTTTCTTACTTTTCTTTTAACAACATAGCTGACCCGGCAAACGTTGTTTTGCCATATAAATTATTTCTAGCTATTGCCCAGCGCTATTTCGTTCGCGTGGTGTCCTACCCCCTACTCCTACCCAACTCCTACCCTACTTCTACCCTAGTCCTACCCTACTCCTACCCTACTCCTACCCTACTCCTATCCTACTCCTACCCTACTCCTACCCTACTCCTACCCTACTCCTCCCTACTCCTACCCTACTCCTAACCTACTCCTACACTACTCCTACCGTACTCCCTTAAGTTAATAATAAAAAAAAAAGTATCCTGTCCGTCTTGTTTTTTTTTTCTTTTTTTTTTGTTTCTCCAATTTTCAGCCAAATCGGTTCAGCCGTTCTTGAGTTATAAATAGTGTAACTATTATAACACGACTTTCTTTTATATGTATATCTGGGAATCAAAGTACCAGGCTAACATAAATGAGCAAGATAATACTCACTGTGCGATTATAAAATATAATTGGTTTAGAAAAATACAAATAAATAAAAAGTATCCTATGTCCTTCTCCTGGTTCTAAGCTACATACCCACCAATTTTCAGCCAAATCGGTTCAGCCGTTCTTGAGTTATTTATAACGCAAAAAAAAAAACATATATATAAAAGAAAGATAGATATCATTCCTACCAGAAGGACATAAATATATCCATTAAATGACTTAGGGGCATGGGCGTAGCTAGTTCAGTGCCCACTAGAATCTTCTTTGCCCACCCTAGAAAAATCGACAGTATTGAAGAGTTACTAACTGCTTAACCGCTTCTCCTTCTAGGATCACTTCGTTGTCCGTCAGTCTTTCTGTCAGTCAAGACAACACCCCTTTTCTCAAGAACGCGTGGAGGTATAAAGTTGAAATTAATATCAAATACGTAAGGAATTCTAAAACACCATGTTTATGGTGAGATTATTTATTACTGGGCGTCATATTTAAAACATCTCATTAAATGACTGGTTACTTCAGCTGGAAGATTACCCCATCTGGCTGCATAAGTAGCTTGCACCATTTGTGAGTAACAAATAGGCAAGTAGGTATATGGTAAACAGAAGCACTGTACTATGGACTTGGATAATAAGATAAAGATTGATTTACAAGTCAGGGTTCTCTTAAGAGATTTCCAAAAATGATACGTAGGAGTTCTGAGAATAATAAGAAAATAATATTTACCGTTTCATAAATAGCAATATCGCAGAAAATATCTTTCGATAAAAGGTGGTATTTTCCTTTTGAAACGGATAGTCGCCTTAGATAACACGCTTCTTCTTACAGTTAACACTAGAGGATAACGTGTAGCATAAATAGCTGCAGGCACACATTACATACAATGGTTTCGTGGTAATTATATAATTTAGTAAACATTGGGTCAAGCGCACGGCGACGGCGGCGCTTGCTGGCTGCTGATGGGAAGGCCAGGATTGCGCGGGCGCTGCCCCGGTCACACGCGGTCACTGGCCCACACATTCGTACATTTGCACCTCACTCACAGGTACTTCTCGTTAGGTTTTTGAGGGGCCTGCCCAGGCTGGCCTTCTTTTTGGTTTTATTTTCCTGCAGTCTGCAAGAAAACACTATCTAAAAATAATCTATAGAGATTTATCTACTTGTCGGGTTGTTTTATTGATAGCATTTCGGGCAGCTACAATATCGTATGTACAAAACTGTTTATAATAAAGGATCCATGATTAGATGTAAGATACGATAATTGATTAGGTTCTCAGAAAACCTTCCCATTTATTTGTATAATACGCGTATTGGTTTATACTTACTTATGTGTAAAATTCAGTTGATTGCGTTTTTAAACAGGCATCCGCATAGGTACTTAGCAGATACGTATCTAATAGGCTATTTTCCTAAAAAATTCTAATTAGTCCGCCAGTTAATTGAACCCGTATTTTTTCTTTTGTCAATTATATAAAAAATGATGATGATATCGCCCGATAAAGTTCCGCGTAGCGTCACTCGCTTGCGACACTTTTGCAAGCAAGTGACGTCACGACCCAAACTCCCAAATTTTGACGCACTTTATCTTTGTCATTTTTTGTTTGATTGACAAAAGAAAAAATACGTGTCAATTATTTTTCGATAATCTACTGACGGACTAAATATAATAATTATTTTTTTACCCAGGCAACTACCCTATTGGAAAAAGTGAAAGTCGGTACTTAAATAGGTACCTAATCAAAAATGTAGTACCTATCTATCCAATACCTTACAAAACAGCCGCATTCCAGACGATCGCTTCTTAATAGCACACCCGATATCATGAAAGTTAAAATTGTGCACTTAGTTTAAGGTAATAATGATAATATAATGATGTCAAATTAAAGACCTAACCTGACCGCTGAATCTCATTTGCGCGTACCCTGTGCAAGCTGGTGGGATTGCAACACCCACTCAAATGTTAAATTGCGCATTCCTTGCGTCAGAGCGATAGGTTCGACTCGAAGGTGTTTTGTTTTCGTTCTCGATGCGTTTACATAGTTTGTTTGTTGTTGCTGCATGCATTGAGCTAGCCTACAACAATACATTCTCTATGGTGCGCTGAATTGTTTTCACATGAGTACCTACTAGGTACACTACTTTGTGACGTGCATGTCTCTAATCTACAAGGGTACTTAATGTATGTACTTATTTGCAAAATTATAATGTGAAGTACATAATTAGCCAGTTTTTTTAAATACCAACCTACCTATGTATTATACTCAAATTAGACAGGCTACAGTTTTGTAATATTGACCGTATAGTGGCGCTAATTGCCTGCGGGATTGCAAAACCATGGCAAATCTGTAGTGTATCAATCTTCTTCTATATATTTAAAATTCAAAGTCCTGACTGACTGACTGACTGATTGACTGACTGACTGATAGATCAACGCACAGCCTAAACCGCTGGTCCTAGAGACATGAAATTTGGAGGGTGTGTTCTTCGTGAAGAGTAGGCATCCCACTAAGAAAGGATTTTTTGAAATTCCACCCCTAAGAGGGTGAAAAGGGGGGAATTCGTTTGTATGAAAAACCTTATTCCTTGAGTTAATAAACTTGAAACTTGGCACGAATACTTATCTAAATAAATTATGAAGATTGACTTTTTTTTTTCTTCTAAACACCCCCTAATAAGGGATTGGGGGTTTTCAAAGTTTGTATGGAAGAATTTTAGCGCGCAGTCCGATTTACTCGAAACTCAGTATTTATACCTAATATTGAAAGTAAAGAATAATGTGTGTATCAGGGTTTTTTGAAAATCTACCCCTGACGGGTTGAAATGGGGTAGTCAATTTTTCAGGGGAGGATTTTACTGCATGGCTTGATTAACTCGAAAAATAGTATAAATAATCTTTGAGTCAAGTTATGAATACATCCCAAACGATTTTTTTTAAATTCCCCCCTTGTGGGGGTGAAAAGCGGGGATACAGTTTATATGAAAAATCTTCTTCATTAGGTTAATAAACTTGAAACTTTTCAAGAATACTCGCCTAAGTGAGTAATAAATTTTATCCTTATAAGTTTTTCAAAACTACCCCTCAATGGGGGATATAAGGGTGTTGAAGTTTGCGTGGAATAATTTGAATGCGCGGTCCGATTAACTCGAAACTCAGTGTTTATACTTAAGACCAAAAATAAAGAGTAACATGTATCAGGGTTTTTCGAAAATCTACTCCTTAACGGGTTGAAAGGGGTAGTTAATTTTACAAGGGAGGATTATAATGCGTGGCTTGATTAATTCGAAAATTGGTATAAATAATCTTGGAATCAAGTTATGAATAATCCCAAACGATTATTCAAAATTCCACCCCTGTGGGGGTGAAAAACGGGGGATACAGTTTATATGAAAAATCTTATTCATTTAATTAATAAACTTGAAACTTGGTAAGAATACTTGCCTATTGCCTAAGTAAGTAATAAAGTTTATCATTATAAGTTTTTCAAAACTACCCCTCAAAGGGGGATATAGGGGTGTTGAAGTTTGTGTGGAATAATTTGAATGCGCGGTCCGATTAACTCGAAACTCAGTGTTTATACTTAAGATCAAAAATAAAGAGTAACATGTATCAGGGTTTTTCGAAAATCTACCCCTAACGGGTTGAAAAGGGGTAGTTAATTTTACAAGGGAGGATTATAATGCGTGGCTTGATTAATTCGAAAATTGGTATAAATAATCTTTGAATCAAGTTATGAATAATCCCAAACGATTTTTCAAAATTCCACCCCTGTGGGGGTGAAAAGCGTGGGATACAGTTTATATGAAAAATCTTATTCATTTAGTTAATAAACTTGAAATTTGCCCAAGTAAGTAATAAAAAGTTTATCAGTATAAGTTTTTCATAACTACCCCTCAAAGGGGGATATAGGGGTGTTAAGTTTGTGTGGAAGAAATTGAATGCGCGGTCCGAGTAACTCAAAACTCAGTATTGATACTTTTGACAGAAAATAATTAATAATAAGTAGGTATGTAAAGTTGTCGAAAATTTACCACTGACGGGACAAAAGGGGGTTTAATAGAAGAGCTTGACAAATGGAGCTCGACTCCAAGCGACATCTTGATTGTAGGAAACCATAGAAGAAATACGTAGGAAACGGAAAATGCGAACTTAAATAAACTCGCAAAAATTACACGCACGTATACTAAAAACAATGTTCACGACTGCGCCTGCAAATCGATCAATGAATCTGTGCCTAATTGATAAACAAGTGAGCAGCTGTGTTGAAAGCTATGAAACAGGAAAATATAGAAAACCATAATGCCATGTAGTTTCCACTCTAATCAAATTTATTTTCCATGATGTGCAGTCTACCTGTGATAACTTTTTATCTGCAAAAACATTGCTGTCAACAACAAGATAAGAAACTAAAATCTGACCTGTGTCTGCAATTCTAAAATCAGGTTTTGTTTTATTTTTATTCTTTGTTTAGCCTTTAGAACATCGTCACCATAAAAGGACCGGCTTATAAAGTTAAGGCTAACAAGATACATGACTAACTAGGAAATAAAATCCATCACTAATCATAATTAATCATATCAGCTCTGCTGCATATTACTTTTTTAGAAAGCATATGGATAATTAAACTGACGTCAGGTTAACTGATTATGCGTCAGATTGAATATAAGCCATTAAGGTAGGTAACACCCATTAATTACTTATAATAAAAAAGATCACGATCCCCCTTCGCATCTGGCTTCCTGTAAGAATATTTTGTATTTGCCTTAATCGCAGTCTCATTTTGAAGCGGTTCAAAAATCTCTAATGTACGAGTGTTTTGTGAAAAAAAAAGCAATGCAGCCGTGGTGTCAGTGGCCCCAAGCCGACCGCAGTAGCGGCGAAATTCCACGCTCCATCTGACGCACACCGCATAGTAAGCAGTTGGATGTGACCTCGAAAAGGATTCTATCGCCCAGTTCCGATAACATCTAGAGGTGCCATAATTTCACAATTGTGAAAACTTTGATTTACTTATGTAGACCGTACCAAACTCTTGCACCTAACGACTATTTTTGAAGTTCGTTAGATAGACTGCAGGAACTCTCAAGATAGAACGGTTGTCTAGCAATAGCACTATAAAAATCACTAAGTAATTCAAAAATTGGTCGATATGGACCGTAGAAGAATACATTTCTATGATATTGACAGCTCAGCACCTCGAGTTTTAGTAGTTAATATACTGCGATTACTACCATGGATTAACTCACAGACATTACAAGTGTAGCGGAAGGTAGGTATTGGTTCTATTCCAAACGAATGAAATAAGTAAGGTAAGAACAGTTTACATTCTAACATTAAAAAAGACATGATCATAAAGTGTAAGACTGATCTTACTGGCTGCAGGACGCAATTTTCTGACAGCTGTGGTGTGGCCAATAAAACCGGACTGAAGTTGAGTGGGCGTGGGCAGCTCAGTCAAATTTTATTCCTGTCTGAGTACGTAGACCTTCTTCTTATATCTATGACGTAGATACTGAAGCTTGTGAAGTGGACACGAAATATCATGAAACCGCATTTAAGCTAAAGTAAGTTCTACCTAATCAACATCGAGACTACCAAAAGAAAGGGAAAACTAAAGCAAGGACTGATTGCCACTGTCAAGGTAACGCATTCGGAAGTACTTGTAGAGGCTGTTGACAATAGCTAAGTATAGGAAGATATTGATTTCTTTAAAATAATTATTCATGCATTATCAATAAGGGAATGCTGTTCTCGCGTTCGCCTTGGACAGGCTTCCTGCAGATCGGTGCGCCTTGCGCTACGCCCGCAGTGAAGGGGCTTGCAACTCTTTGTTCCTAACTAACAGAGAAACGTTGCGAAACTGGTCTTTGACCTTTTATTTATTATGGCATGTTTATTTTAAGAGTAGGTAAGTAAGGGGTTGTGGATTGTGGAATATTGTTTCGTAATCTTTTTAGGGTTCCGTAGTCAACAAGGAACCCTTATAGTTTCACCATGTCGTCTGTCTGTCTGTCCGCGGTTTAGCTCAAAAACTATTGGTACTAGAAAGTTGTAATTTGGCATGAGTATACACGTTAATGACGTGTATACTCATGCCAAAGTGGGGATGATCATTTTTTTTTTCGTCCTTCCCATGGTGTGGGATATCGTTGGATAGGTCTTTCAAAAATATTAGGGGTTTGGGAAGACCGTTTTTTGAGTGTCCCTCCCCCCTCTACCAGGTAAACGGTTGTAATTAGAAATTCAAATGTCACGGCAGTAGTACCTATAACGAAGTTTAAAGGAAAACTATCACACTTAAGTGGGCTTTACAAGTTTACGAGTAATAGTCGACCAATTGTATTAGACTCGAAAATTTCGAACAACTCCATAGAAATGTCGATAGATGGCGCTAAGCGTCAGTTGTATCGCGCTATTGTTTCATTCCTAAATAAGTTTTATAAAAAAAAAAAAAAACAGTTGCTACACCGGCTATGACATGTCCTATCCAAATCTCAAAAAAAGAAAAAAACTTTCCGTGCAAAATATTGTCGGATCAGGTGAGAATTGTATAGGAAGTCAAATTAGGTAGGTAGTCATTTTTGGCTTTTAGTTAGAGCATGGTACGAAACTATCAGTCAGCGAATATGACCCGCACTTGGCTGTTATAAAAACTACGGAACCCTACACTGCGCGTGGCCCGACACGCACTTGACCGGTTTTTTTCTATGTTCATTTTGGCACAGCACAAAGAAAGTTGGGAGAATATGTGGGACAATATTGGTAAACAAGGAAAAAAAAACTGCTGTCCTGCCGCTCTGTCTATTAAGAATAGAATGATTAGATATGTTAGTGCATTATGTAGACACAATTAATTAAAGAGAGTAAGAATGTAAGGGTAAGTAAGGTACAAGATACGTAAGCGTAGGCATTGTAAATTTAGTTTCATATGTTAGTAACTTAGTACCTAATAGATACAGGTGAGGTACACGTGTGCATGTGCCATCTTTACCTACCCTCCAAAAACCATTCCCGAAGTCACTTCTGCACCCTAATTGCGTAACAAACTTTCAATCACACTTTGAATAATTTTGAAGGATAGCGATATCCTTCAAAATCCATTGTCTCATAAGTATGTTCCAAAAATTTTTCTGCTCAGCAATGTAAATATCGCAATGAATGTTGTTGATCTGTCAAAATGAAAGCCATTGCTACATTTGCGCAATTTTTTTTTTTTTTTTTTTGTGTGTTACGCAATTACCCCGCTGGTCTGTGCTTCTGGCTAGCTAGACGACTTGTAGACGCAGATTAGCAAGTACTAGGTAAGGCAAGGACTAGGACTAGGTAGGTAATTTTCAGAAATTTCAGACGACATTTTTGTAGCTAATGAAATATTAAATCCATTTGTTACAACAAAGCGGCCAACGATTAGCTACTTAATCAATAATTACGTAAAATTAAGTAAGTTACCTACTTGTGTGTGGTAAATTTGAGTTGTTTGATGACCCAACCCAACCGGTTTCGGTGTTGTCGAGGAGATCGAAAGTTTATTCCATGACATTTTGGAATCAAGCGGATTTGTAGTCTTTACGGAAATTATAAAATGGCAATGATAATATTGTGGATCCTTAATTATTTCACTCAATGTCAGGTGAACGTAAGCATTTTTGCAGACTCATTAAGTTGGTACCTACATAACATTACTCTATTCTCCTAAGGGCTGGGCAGACGTGTATCTACGTATACAGGGTTACAGGTTAAGTCGACCTAGATCCTTTAAAAGGTTTTAGTTTTCATCATTCCTAGCTGATTTGTCTATGAAACGAGCCACCCCAAACCTAACCCATATTGAGATATATTGGATTTTGATTAAGGTGAGTGGGGGTAAGTCGGAATGGATTTTTGATGAGATAAACAGTGTTGATTTGAAACTGTTGTGAAACACAGGGATTTAAGTCAAATGCATAAAATGATGTTTTGGGTAAAAAAGTATAGTCAACTTGTTTCTATAATGTTGACAGCAATCTTTTTGAAACCATATTTTATGAAAAAAACGTTAGTAAAATTGGTCTTAAGAAAAAAAATATGTAGGGGAAAGATGAAACGCTGAAGGGGTAAGATTGATATAGTGACTAAAATCGTATTCATGGTCATTAAGCTTGTGTGGTGATCAATAAACCTTCTGTTTCAATAACCTAAATAATTTGAAAATCAGTTACATTCAAAAATCGCATTCTAAATGCAAGAAAAAATAATTTATCAAATAAAATATATCGATCTTACCCCGTTGAAACGGCTGGCAGTCAGGGGTTCTCAACATGTTATGGATATTAAAAGAATTAAATAATCATGCTCATGCATGACTGTCAAGTCTAACTCGGGTCGATAAACAAAACACACGTTTTCATTTAGTACCACGTAGCGTACATTATAATTATTTTTATAAAATAAACCACGACAGCAGAATACAATTAAACATTATTAAAAATATTATTTCAAAGGAGGTAATACCTAAACATCACAGTTAAATAAAATCAGTCGGTTATAAGTACTACTTTTAAAACTAAAAATAACCTTTTATAAATTTTGGCTCTATCAGATAATTCTTTATTCTCCACTCTCTGTATTGCAATCGCTAAGTCCTCAGGAGTATAACAAGTTGCCCGTAACGATTTCCTTATATAGTTACGAGGCATGTTGATCCTAAAACAAAAATAAAAAGTTATCTATATTATTATACCTACAAGTTGAAATTGCATATTTATTGTTCCATACCGTGGATGATTTACAGATCGCAAATAAAGGTCTCTTTGATATTTATGTATAAAAAACAGAAATATGAAAGAAGCACACCTACCTAAGTACAGATACATTAACACAGTAATCAGCATAACATGCCTGTATTCCCCGGAGGGTAAGGCAGAGGTGTATCTTCTTATCGTGTTGATCAATGGCATTATATTTTTTCTAGACACTGGTCTATAAATAATTCTTCTGATTTGTGAGGCAAAGTACTGACTTCACCACACAAACCAGAGGTGCGCTAATATTTAGCCTTCCCACCACCGTGTATTTCAGATTGAGAGCCCCTGACCTTTTGTAGGAGTTTCGTAAACGGGGTAAGATGGAAAGTTTTATATTATCATCTTACCCCGTTAAATTTTGCAGAAGAAAGTTTGAAAGGCACCATAAATCTGAAAATACGTGAAATATACTAATCACCACATTATAGAGCATATTACATTTCAAATCTAATTACGAATATCAAAACAAAATGTTTGTTACTTACCTGTGTAATAACAAACATGATGATACAGCGAGCGGGGTAAGATTGAAAAACTCAATTTTACGCGGGAAATGTAATGTACGGAAAAATGTCAAATAACACACGAGCACCCTCACTTAGCGACTGACGCAAACTGCGGGGCGGAGCAGGACAAAATGGTGTCCACAACGATATTGCCAGCAGTAAAAGAATTCCCTGGTATTCGGCGTTATTATATATTTTTTATCTTTCCCCGTTTTTTATCTTACTCCCAGTCACCTTACCTACCTAATTAAAAAAAAAACTCAATAACAGAAAATAAAATACCTACCTACCTAAATAAACATATTTCTGATGATAACTAATCTAAACTCAATAAATAAGCAAAATCCCTAAAAACTAATATCTATACGAATGACTAATCTAAACCAGTATTATAAAATAACCTACGGTCACTACGTACACCTACGACTTATATAAAAATAAACCTAAATAACTCTAAAAACTAAACGGAATAAAAATAAACTCCACTGCGGGTGAACTAACCTACGACAAACTTGCCTACGAAGTAACCTACGACAAAAATGCATGTTATGCTGATTACTGTGTTAATGTATCTGTACTTAGCTAGGCTTCTTTCATATTTCTGTTTTTTATACATAAATATCAAAGAGACCTTGATTTGCGATTTGTAAATCATCCACGGTATGGAACACTAAATATGCAATTTCAACTTGTATAATAATATAGATAACTTTTTATTTTTGTTTTAGGATCAACATGCCTCGTAACTATATAAGGAAATCGTTACGGGCAACTTGTTATACTCCTGAGGACTTAGCGATTGCAATACAGAGAGTGGAGAGTAAAGAATTATCTGATAGAGCCAAAATTTATAAGAGGTTATTTTTAGTTTTAAAAGTAGTACTTATAACCCGACTGATTTTATTTAACTGTGATGTTTAGGTATTACCTCCTTTGAAATAATATTTTTAATAATGTTTAATTGTATCCTGCTGTCGTGGTTTATTTTATAAAAATAATTATAATGTACGCTACGTGGTACTAAATGAAAACGTGTGTTTTGTTTATCGACCCGAGTTAGACTTGACAGTCATGCATGAGCATGATTATTTAATTCTTTTAATATCCATAACATGTTGAGAACCCCTGACTGCCAGCCGTTTCAACGGGGTAAGATCGATATATTTTATTTGATAAATTATTTTTTCTTGCATTTAGAATGCGATTTTTGAATGTAACTGATTTTCAAATTATTTAGGTTATTGAAACAGAAGGTTTATTGATCACCACACAAGCATAATGACCATGAATACGATTTTAGTCACTATATCAATCTTACCCCTTCAGCGTTTCATCTTTCCCCTACATATTTTTTTTCTTAAGGGCCTTACTCTCGTTTAGTACCGTAATACGGTCACTTTATGAAGAATATTTCTCATTAACGGCTTGATTAAAAGATCTGTAAAAAATATATGTTTGCTATAGATTCATGAACAACATTTCTGTAGAAGGATTTTTTCGTATGGCTAATACTTTTGCCTTAAAAAAATATTTACCAACACGCTATTTTTTTCTGAAATTCGATATTACTTCTAAACGGCTTTGATGTTTGGAAATATTTTTACACTGAAAAATCGATGGTTAGAGGTACTACAGATTTGTCTTAGCTTATGTAAATCAATTAACATTTGCAAAGGAAATGTCCCCACTTTGAGATCGAGCTTCAGAGGGGCTCTGCGCGGGCGCGGGCGGCAGTCGTGCGTTAGCATTGAGACGGGATGGCTGTGTCGCTCGCTGCTACGCTCCGGCTATCGACCGACTATGCGCGTCTGTCTGTGTTAGTGCAAATATTTACGAACGAATTGTATCAGTGTGCGTTTATTGACTAGCTCGCTGCAGATGGCCCATTTCTATTGTGCGCGTGGACGCTTACGAATACTTACGATAGTAAAATACAAGTAGTCATATATAAACTAATATTAAAATGAGAAAAGATGGATTTGATCAAAATAAAAGTCCAAGATGGCGGCTGCGAAAATTTTCAAGTTTTTCATCATGGGTGTCGTTTTCATATATTTCGAGGGTGACAAAACCGATAGTGAGGTCAAAATAAAAATCCAAAATGGCGGCTGCAAAAATTTACAAATATTTCATCATGGGTGTCGTTTTCATGCTTTTCGGGGGTGATAAAGCCGCTAGTGAGGTCAAAATAAAAATCCAAAATGGCGGCTGCGAAAATTTTCAAATTTTTCATCATGGGTGTCGTTTTTATGCTTTTCGGGGGTGATAAAGCCGCTAGTGAGGTCAAAATAAAAATCCAAAATGGCGGCTGCAAAAATTTTCAAATATTTCATCATGGGTATCGTTTTCATACTTTTCGAGGGTGATAAAGCCGATA
This sequence comes from Apamea sordens, assembly GCA_945859715.1. Lineage (NCBI taxonomy): Eukaryota > Metazoa > Arthropoda > Insecta > Lepidoptera > Noctuidae > Apamea > Apamea sordens. Next base: position 13,356,021 of record OX243987.1, read on the forward strand.
GTGAGGTCAAAATAAAAATCCAAAATGGCGGCTGCAAAAATTTTCAAATATTTCATCATGGGTGTCGTTTTCATGCTTTTCGGGGGTGATAAAGCCGCTAGTGAGGTCAAAATAAAAATCTAAAATGGCGGCTGCGAAAATTTTCAAATATTTCATCATGGGTGTCGTTTTCATGCTTTTCGGGGGTGATAAAGCCGCTAGTGAGGTCAAAATAAAATTCCAAAATGACGGTTGCGAAAATTTTCAAATTTTTCATCATGGGTGTCGTTTTCATGGTTTTTGAGGCTGCTGAAGCCAATAGTGAGGTCAAAATGAAAATCTAAGATGGCAGGTGCGAAAATTTTCAGAATTTTCGTCATGGGTGTCGTTTTTATGCTTTTCGGGGGTGTTAAAGCCGCCAGTGAGGTCAAAATAAAAATCCAAAATGACGGTTGCAAAAATTTTCAAATTTTTCATCATGGGTGTCGTTTTCATGGTTTTTGAGGCTGCTGAAGCCAATAGTGAGGTCAAAATGAAAATCTAAGATGGCGGGTGCGAAAATTTTCAGAATTTTCGTCATGGGTGTCGTTTTCATACTTTTCGAGGGTGATCAAGCCGATTGTGAGGTCAAAATAAAAATCCAAAACGGCGGCTGCGAAAATTTTCAAACTTTTCGTCAGTGATGTCGTTTTCATGCTTTTCGGGGGTGATAAAGCCGATAGTGAGGTCAAAATAAAAATCGAAAATGGTGGTTGCGAAAATTTTAAAATTTTTCATCATGGGTGTCGTTTTCATGCTTTTCGGGGTTGATAAAGCCGATAGTGAGGTCAAAATAAAAATTCAAAATGGCGGCTGCAAAAAATTTCAAATATTTCATCATGGGTGTCGTTTTCCCACTTTTCGAGGGCGATAAAGCCGATAATGAGGTCAAAATAAAAATCCAAAATGGCGGCTACAACAATTTTCAGATATTTCATCATGGGTGTCATTTTCATAGTTTTCGAGGGTACTACAGCCGATAGTGAGCTCACAATGTAAATCCAAGATGGCGGCTACAAAAAATTGTTTTTTTTTTTAATCATACATAAGGAACTTCGAATAACCTAAGTTATTCCGATCAAACTAAAATTTACTAATTATTACTTGATTTTAGGTACACGATACTTATTTGACAATAATATACTTAGTGTGATGAGTTGCCAAATAAACAATGTTATTTATCACGAGACCGCATGAGTGAGTGAGTGAGTTAAAGAAAGAAAGAAAGAAAGAAAAAAGTTTATTTGGACACAGTTCGTGAAACACAAAATACAAAAAAATAAAATAAAATAATGTTTCAGACAACAATAGTGTGTGTGTGTGTGTGTGTGTAGTTAGTGACAGATAGATTGCAAAAACAATATCCTATACGGTTAAGACACAAGAAATGCGTTTCCGTGAATACTGTATCATTGTGTATTAAAATTCAATTGATTTAATACAGATAACTTATTAGAAATAAATATTATATGAGATTATTCAGATTTTTTACCAAAATTTAAAAATATATGCTTTGATTCTTGGAAAGAATATTTTAATAAACGGTCATTAGAAAAGGGTTTATGGTATAAAACCATACAGTATGAACCTCTTCGCGTGCCCTGGTTCATGAATAGTGAAGTTAGTAGAAAACTGATTGTTACTGCTCTTAGACTCAGATCTGGACACATTCCATGCAAAAAATTTGCCTTCTTGATGAAGAAAATCGATTCACCTAATTGTGAGGAATGTGGAGTAGTCGAGGACCTACAACATTTATTGATGGAATGTGTCCAATATGAGTCCAGCAGAAATAATTTAGTAAGGTCCCTGAATTTGAACAGAACTGATGTAGGCATGTTCCATACAATTCTATCCCAACCAAATGGCGACGATGCGAAGGGTGTGTTCAAATTCATGGCTCACGTCTTGTGAAAGTACATTTGTTTAGGATACGATGGGGCTGACATACGCTATGCGTAAAAGCCCCTATAAATAAATAAAGAAAAAAAAAAAAAAGATAACATTATTGAAAGATTATCTATTTATCCAGTTCTTTATTTAGATATTTAAGAAGGAAAATTAGTTTTATATGTAACCAACACCTCAAATGATGACTGAATAATTAGTTACAACTAAAACTAGATTTTTGAAGCCGCCATTTTGGATTTTTATTTTGACCTCACTATTGGCTTTATCACTCTGGAAAACCACGAAAACGACACTTATGAAGCAAAATTCCAAATTTATTGCAGCCGCCATTTTGGATTTTCATTTTGACCTCACTATTAGCTTCAGCAAACTCAAAAACCACACCCATGATGAAAAATTTGAAAATTTTTGCAGTCGCCATTTTGGATTTTCATTTTGACCACACTATTGGCTCCAGCACCCTCGAAAACCACGAAAACGACACCCATGACGAATATTTTGAAAAGTTTTGCTGCCGCCATCCTGGATTTTTATTTTGACTTTATAATCGGCTCCAGCACCCTCGAAAACCACGAAAATGACACCCGTGACGAAAATTTTGAAAATTTTCGCACCCGCCATCTTAGATTTTCATTTTGACCTCACTATTGGCTTCAGCAGCCTCGAAAACCACGAAAATGACACCCATGACGAATATTTTGAAAAGTTTTGCTGCCGCCATCCTGGATTTTTATTTTGACTTTATAATCGGCTCCAGCACCCTCGAAAACCACGAAAATGACACCCGTGACGAAAATTTTGAAAATTTTCGCACCCGCCATCTTAGATTTTCATTTTGACCTCACTATTGGCTTCAGCAGCCTCGAAAACCACGAAAATGACACCCATGACGAAAATTTTGAAAATTTTCGCACCCGCCATCTTAGATTTTCATTTTGACCTCACTATTGGCTTCAGCAGCCTCAAAAACCATGAAAACGACACCCATGATGAAAAATTTGAAAATTTTTGCAGCCGCTATTTTAGATTTTCATTTTGACCTCACTATTGGCTCCAGCACCCTCGAAAACCATGAAAACGACACCCATGATGAAAAATTTGAAAATTTTTGCAGCCGCCATTTTAGATTTTCATTTTGACCTCACTATTGGCTCCAGCACCCTCGAAAACCACGAAAACGACACCCATGACGAATATTTTGAAAAGTTTTGCAGCCGCCATCTTGGATTTTCATTTTGACTTTATAATCGGCTCCAGCACCCTCGAAAACCACGAAAACGACACCCATGACGAATATTTTGAAAAGTTTTGCAGCCGCCATCTTGGATTTTCATTTGGACTTTATAATCGGCTCCAGCACCCTCGAAAACCACGAAAATGACACCGATGACGAAAATTTTGAAAATTTTCGCACCTGCCATCTTAGATTTTCATTTTGACCTCACTATTGGCTTCAGCAGCCTCGAAAACCACGAAAATGACACCCATGACGAAAATTTTGAAAAGTTTTGTAGCCGCCATCCTGGATTTTCATTTTGACTTTATAATCGGCTCCAGCACCCTCGAAAACCACGAAAATGACACCCATGACGAGGTTTATCTACTAAACGGCCGTAGGTAATTATTTCAAGGTCACTGCCGAAACTATAACATCGTTCGATTGGCTACGGAACCCTAAAATGCTATTTAGGTACAGTGCTAGTTAGGTAGGTTTATTACTGATTTATAATAATTCAAATTGGTGAAACAGGATCACATTTTTTATAAAATCTCATTTTTATGTACTTATTAAATCCTCCTACCTACAGTATGCAAATAAAATGTTATTCGATTCCTAAGAAAAGTTTTACCCCCGCAGGAACTAAGTTCTGATTTTAAATAAAATCGAAATTTCTAAATGAAAAATGCTTAAAATATACGTAACATACGTATCCCTCCCTTCGTTCCCTCCCCCATCGTTCCCTTCTGGAATCGTTGGCAAAAATAGCGACCTGCGGGCGGCATGTCTGTGCCTCTGCATACTCTTTGATCGTCGTTTTAGTTCAGCGCGCCACCGCGCGCGTTTTACGTTTTCGGGAGTAGAGCGTTTAGCTCCGCCCACATGCACAAGGTCAGCGAGCCCTATATACACCTTAAGACAAATTTTACTAACGTTTTTTTCATAAAATATGGTTTCAAAAAGATTGCTGTCAATATTATAGAAACAAGTTAACTATACTTTTTTACCCAAAACATCATTTTATGCATTTGACTTAAATCCCTGTGTTTCACAACAGTTTCAAATCAACACTGTTTATCTCATCAAAAATCCATTCCGACTTACCCCCACTCACTTTACTTAGGTAAAGATATCATATAGGTACCTACCCTCTTAATCACCACTAATGAGACACAATTGGTTTTCTATTGTAATTAGCCACAAAGGGCCCGCGAGATAGATGGAATTCTGGGGAAGCACATACATTTTATCCTGTTAGCACGTTCCCGTGGGTAAATTTTCGACATCCATGCGGGCGAAGCCGCGGGCAGAAGCTAGTGTAGGAACAAGTTAAACCGTGTTTGATTTTAATACGTACAGGACGTATAAAATTGTTAAGTACGAGGACAGACGAGTGAAACAACTGCTTGCTAGTAACGCACAACGTTTATTGCATACGTCTATCGGTGCGTAGGCACACGCACACATACTCAACATTCCTCCCCTTAGCTTAGGAATACAATCCAAAACTACTAAGCTTCACAAATGTGTTACTTATAGCTAACTTACTTTCTAATAGAACACTTTGTAGTTGACTTTAGGCCGCTTGCGTTTAGACCGTGGTGTTGCCACAGGCTCACTTGCCTGCTGTTGCGGTGGCGCTTCTTCAGAATGTCCAGTGCTAGGAGAGCCGGCTAAAGCCTCCTGGTACTCATCCTCCCCCCCAGAATTGGCTGGTGTTGTAGGCTGTGAAACAACAACTGGGTACCCGGGGGGTGTACCTGGGTGTGTGTCTGCTCTTGCCTGGTCGGAACTATCTGCAGTCATTGATGTATCTTTACTTCCGTCACCAGTGCCCGATGGCGACATCTGTTCAGAAATCTGCGTCTCTGTCGTTGGGCCACCACTTTAGCTCCCGAACCAGTTGCAGCCTCTGGATGCGCTGGCGGCGCCGCATCCGTCGCCCGCGCAATCTTGAACAGCTGATCGTGCGGCGCGGCCTGCCCCCCGGTGGCCGCTGCCGCACGTGCACTGCGCGTGTTCTCCACCAACTCCATCGCCTTTGCTAATGTCAGGCCTGCGAGATCTTTCGAGAAAAGCTTCTCTCTGTCAGCTCCCGGCAACATTCCCATGACAAATTTATCCCGAAGCGCTTCTTCTACGTTAGAGAAACCGCAGTGCGCCGTCAGACCTCGTAACCTCGCGGCCCATTGTGCATACGTCTCCCCCTCTTGTTGCGTAGCCGCGTAAAACCTGTACCGTTCGCCGAACCCACAACGCTTCGGAGTGAAATGCTCGTCCAGAAGCTTAAGTACGTCGTCATACGGCACGTCCTGCAGCTGCTTTGGCAACGCGAGATCCGTTGCCAACTTGTGTGTGCCAACGCGAGTGCGCTCAGCAAGATAGCTCGTCTCTTTGTTCCTGTAGGGTCGCTCGTCCCGGTGATGTCGTTAGCCACATACCATTGTTTAATGCGGCACTTGTAGGTCTCCCAAGATTGTACATTGTGATCAAATACTGATAAAAGACCAAAAACCGTACCGGACATTTCACTTTTTCTTTTCGTGGGTACTCGTCGCCAATGTTAAGTACGAGGACAGACGAGTGAAACAACTGCTTGCTAGTAACGCACTAACGTTTATTGCATACGTCTATCGGTGCGTAGGCACACGCACACATACTCAACAAAAATCAAACACGATTTAACTTGTTAAGTTGGATAATATTATAGTACTTAGAGAGCTTCACTTGACACCTCCACGCGTTCCTGAGAAAAAGGGTCTTGACAGACGTACAGACAGACAACGAAGTGATCCTATAAAGGTTCCGTTTTTGGTACGGAGTACGGAACCCTAAAAATGAAATAGATACAAAATACATGCAGAGGAAGTTACGGGCAACAGCTAGTATTTCATATATAGGACTTGAGATATGATCCTGATACTTATAATGATAGTGTAGTATATGCCTTATTAAATCATAATGTGAACTTAACCCTATCCTTGATAGATCCTTTCATATGTAGCTTATAAGTTGCTAACGGCTTAATAAGGCACTGTGTAATGCCATACTTAAGTAGGAATGTTTACAATCACGTCAATCTATTCTATGTAGGTTCATAATATAGAAGTTTATTTTAGACTAGCTTCTGCCCGCGGCTTCGCCCGCGTGGATGTCGGAAATTATCCCACGGGAACGTGCTAACAGGATAAAAAGTATGTGCTCAAACTCAAACTCAAATCATTTAATTCAACTAAACCAATTACAGGTACTTTTGAATTGGCAAAGGGTCGGTCAGTCAGAAAGATGAAGCTAGTTGCAGTAGATGAAGCTTCCCCAGGATGCCATCTATATCTATGCCAAATCAGACGTTCAGTGGTTTAGGCGTGAAAATGTAACATACAGTTTCAAGTTACCGTTTTTGTCCCGTCAGTGGTAAATTTTCGACAACTTTACATATTTATTATTAATTATTTTCTGTCAAAAGTATCAATACTGAGTTTCGAGTTACTCAGACCGCGCATTCAATTTCTTCGACATAAACTTAACACCCCTATTAGGGAATGCAAACCGGTTTCACCGAAAACCCGGTTTTTCGGAATATTTGAAATTATTAAAAAAACCGGTTTATTTTTCACGTTTTCGGTTTTTCGAGTTTTTTTATTATTTTCAAATCGCAACACCCAACACCACGTGTCAGTCAAAACTATGAATTTGGTGTCAGCCATTTTGTTTTAAACGTTGCCAGCGGTTGCTAGTTAGTGTTTATTATTAGTCAGTGTTTATTTTATTCAACCAAGATTAATTTTTAATACTTCAGTATTAAATACCTCTTCATGATTGGTAGTAATTTTTTTTCTCTCTCATCTCTTAAATAAATTGCAAACTATAGTTTTGTATAATCAAGAATCATTTTTTTAAATTTTGTAAATATGTAAAACCATGGATTCGTTTTTATGATATTTTGATGTTGACTTGAAAGAGCATGGCAGTTGAGAATATGTCTTGCTCACTTAAATGTCTCACTGGTGGTGGCGCGTGTGTTGGATCATTCGGTTCCCTACGAAATGGTTGAGCTGGGTGGTGCTGATCCACGCGTCATGTTCGTGAACGGGCGCCATCGGTTAAGACTGGTCATCTCTTAACTGCCAGGGCTTATTTTTAATTTTATATTTTAAATTGCTTTCTTTTTTACATTGTGCTCACATATAGAAGCAATAAGAATAATGTACCTACCCAGGATTTTGTAAAAATATCTTGATTTAAAAGTGTCCGTGGAGTTTCTTGCCCGTTCTTCTCCATAGAGATCTACGCTTTGGAATGGGCAACTAGCTTCAACTTTCTGACTAACTGACCGACTATTTAATTTTGACAATTCAAAAGTGCCTGTAAATGGTTTAATTGAAATAAATTATTTGAGTTTGAGCTAGTGAAAAGATTCAAAATTCAAAATTCTTTTGTGGAAAAAGACGTGTTATTTATTGCGTCAAATATAGAAATTGAAAAAATGGTGTTATGTGAAATGGCATTACACGAGAATGGCGGTGGACGCGGCAATTTTTTAACAAAGGCATACAAAACCCTCGTCACTATGAAGCCAACAAGCGTCGAATCAGAACGAGCATTTTCGACGGCTGGTTATTTCTGCAGCAAAATACGGTCTCGTCTTAACGATTCAACTCTAGATGCTTTGCTTTTCTTAAGATCTCAGTTTCTTGCCAAAAACGATTAAGTTGATTGTTTATACAGAATATCACAGATGAACAGATTATCTCTTGATGACTTTTTAGATTTTTATTTTTAAAATGATTATTTGTAGTGATTAATTAGAACTAAGTAGTAAACTGATTGCAATTATTATTGATCTCTTTAAAAGACTTATTTCTACGTTATACTATGTGTTAATTAAAGGTTTCGTCGGACGCTATTGAGACTGTTATTATGGTTTCATTTTAAAAGTTAAAGTTTATGGTTAAAGAATTTATAATATGTTGGTTTTGTATTTTGTAATAGTTTCTATTCATGCGTGATAGTTAGAATGACTTAATTATGTTTCGTTGATCTTTTTAATACTGTTGATTAATATTGTACCTACTAGGGTGAAGCACAAAAAGCAAATAAACTTTTTACTTAAACAAATTTCTGCATTTTCATTGAAATTTTGAATACTTTATTTATTTTTAATAGATACGTTTCTATTTAATTATTGAAAATATGCAAGATGTAGGCGGCCTGAATTTCACAAGTAGTTTAAAAAAACTTAGACAAAGAAAAATAACCGGGTTCACCGAAAACCGGTTTTTTTTTTATACGAAACCCGAAAAAAAAACCGGCTTTTCATTTTGGCCGGTTTTGCATTCCCTAACCCCTATATCCCCCTTTGAGGGGTAGCTTTGAGAAACTTATAATGATAAACTTTATTACTTACTCCTAGATTAAATATTAAGAGGGTACCTATATGATATCCTTACCTAAGTACCTACCTAATAAAAAAAAAAACTCAATAACAGAAAATAAAATACCTACCTACCTAAATAAACCTATTTCTGATGATAACTAAACTCAATAAATAAGCAAAATCCATAATAACTAATATCTATACGAATGACTAATCCTACCTAACAGTATTATAAAATAACCTACGGTCACTACGTACACTATCAAATATACTACCTATACTTTAAAATTAAAATCTAAACCTACGACTTATAAAAATAAACCTAAATAACTCTAAAAACTAAAAGGAATAAAAAGGTCGCACTGAAAAGCACGGTTTAGAATTGCAAGTAGCAGTTAAAATAAGAACGGACGCTCGCCACTCGACACGTCCGTTCAAATCAAAGTTCAAAAAATGTCCTTATATACGGTAGTGATCCGTGGCAGCCGCGCGCCACGCGTGTGCTGCGAACGGTGCAAGCCAAATTCAACCTTCAGCACTACATTTAGAGCATAACCTTAGTGAACTCCACTGCGGGTGACGTAACCTACGACAAACTTATTATTTGCGGTTGGCGCAGTAATCGGGTCTAGGGATCGAACCGCAAAATTAAGTTTGTTTTTTATTGTATATACTTTTCCGGGATAAAAAGTACCCAGTGTGGTGCCCAGGATAATAATGAATAATTATACCAAGTTTCATCGTAATCGAACCGGTAGTTTTTGCGTGATGCCTGAACAAACAGACAGACAGACAGACCAAAAATTTTTTAATCACATTTTTGGGTTCGGTGTCGGTCTAGTAACACCGGGGTGCCATTTATTTTTTTGATATTTTCAATGTACAGAATTTTCACTTCTACAGATTTATTATAAGTATATATAGATAGATAGTGTATGATGACATTGATGACCTACGATTTAGAAATACTTTCCTAGGCAGATATTGAACACGGATATAGGTAACGTACCAAATCAAATAATATAGGAATTCAACATTTAAATTTAGCAAATGTAAAAGTCAAGATTCAAGGTGAACAGGTAGTGATTGGACCATTCCAGTTGACTCTACGGCTTTATCGCCATTTTATGTATATATTTAGATTGAATAGTGGACACTACCTGCTGTGTGATTATGTAAAATTTGACATATTATATCAATAACAAGTCTTAGAAAAAAGTCATAGTTCAAGACCAAAAAACTATAAAACTTGCATTATTTTCATACCGTTGTGTACCGGTTGTCTTTTTTTTTATAAGGGAAATTAAAATTTCAATCTGTATCAGACCTCATCATTTTCATTCTCCTGCCCTTGTCCCAATTTATTTGTGGTCGGCGCAACATGTCTTTTTCTTCCATACTCCTCTATTAGCAGCCATCTCGACAGTCACCCCCTTTCTATAACCATCGTCATTCACACAGTCCATCCATTGTTTCTTTGGTCTTCCCCTACTCTTATAGCCATCGACATTCTTACTCAAAACTTTCCTCACGACGTTTTCCACATTCCTCCGTAACACATGCCCATACCATGACAAACGGTTTCCACACCACTTTTCATTTACCGGTGCCACTTTCAGACTTCCTCATAAACAGGGTTATTTTTCAAAGACCAGCCAAAGTTAAGGATGTGGTACAGACCATCAAACTGAACAACTTTTGTCCATGGGACAAATAGCGTAATCGCAATAATTTTATTAACCTTTAACTACCGACCTATACGTCTCACAGACGTAATAACTTTTAACTTTGAAATATTTCTAAAATCACGCCACCTTCGGCGTCGCCCTTCCCGCTACCTTCCTCCCTCCGCGTCGCAAGCCATCAGTCGACGCTGCGCCTGCGGCGAGTGCACATGTCTCCGTATTGAAGCGATCGACGTCTCACAGACGTAAGTACGGTGTTTATGTACTAAATTTCGTACGTCTCTTGGTCGTCACCTCGGTATTCATGTGTGGTAGCTTATAGTGTCTGATTGACGTCACATCGGCTTTAAAATTATACTTTTAATTGCAGAATGCCTAAAAGGAGAAACATCACGTCTATTGAGCGGAAAAACCTGCAAATGATGACGGTTCAGTTCCCGAGAATCCTCCGAAACTGCGAAAACAGAATAGGCGTTTAGAAGATAAAGAGATATGTGAAAATCTCATAAACGAGAGTAACGACAACTGTTAGTAGTGATTTTGAGGACGATGTAGGCGATCCTGATTTTATTTTAGAGAGCGATCACAACACAGAATCCGTGCAATCCGTTGAGGATGATGTTGAGGTCGCGTATCCCCATGTTGAAGAATTTTACCACGGAGAAATCAACCATAATCACGACAATGAAGAACAAGAAAGAGAAGTACGAGATCATTTAAGCCAGCACCCTAATTGCGTAACACACAATCAATCGGAATCGGTTTCATTTTGACAGTTCAACAACATTCATTTCGTTATTTACGTGTTAAGCAGACAAATTTTTCGAACCTATGAAGGAATGGATTAGCAATTTGCTTCAAAATTATTCAGATTACGATTGATTGTGTGTTACGCAATTAGGGTGCTGGACATTACAGAACAGATCATAGAAGAGACAATGGTCAGAGAGGAACAGCATGGCGCAGCAGAGACTAGAATTGAAGAGATTGGAGAGGAGCAGTACAGCGAAGTAGAGACGCGAAATGACCAAATATTCGAGGGCTGTCATTATTTTTATTTTTTAACTAAGAAGTAAGATTTATGTTTTATTTTGATAATAATTTATATAAAATAACATATTTTAAGTTCATTTGTTGTTAATTACTTAATTTTAGAGAAAAACGAGACTGAAGTAAGTCCTTAAAATTTAGTGCCAAATAATTGTGATCTCTCGAATAAATGTTGATTTTACCTGAAAAATAGCGTGTATTTTTTTTAAATTCTGTAGTTTGTTACCTCAAACACCAATCTTTTTAATGTAAGTATACAATAGAAAAATTTAGCATGCAAATACACATTTTATTTCAGTATTTAAAGTTTGACGTCTCTCAGTCGTCACGTCGGCGTTAGTGCTACGTTTAGACCAGGGGGCCTACTCCGAAGTGCAAAGTGCGAATGTTCGGATCGGACCGACACATGGCCGAACCGAATATTATTGAAAAATGCGAAAAAAGTTCGGATAGGCTCAGTTGGGTCGGGACCATAGTCAACATTCGAAACAGTGTAGGAGTGTAGGATCGGAACCGACCGAACCAAATAGTAACTTCGTAGCAGGAAACGGCCGAACATTCGGCCAATACTACTTCAGAGTAGACCCCCAGGTCGGCAGCTAAAGGTTAACTGTCCCATAGAAAACTTCAATACCTACTCGACCTAAATGTATGGGATGGCTGAATTTTTCTCTGGCTCTGACGACCGACAAATGGTGGGATATCCATTTAATTCCGCGCGGTGGCGGGTAAACCACTAGTAACAAAAGCATTCCCAAGGAGGTTTGTTGTCAGGCTGGCGGCCGACTGTAAACTTTGCCAAAACCTATACCAACATGATTAGAAAAGATATGATGCGCGATAGGGCTAAGGCGTACCCCACAGGCGACGCGCAGGGGCAGCACCCGGCTTCTGTGGGAAATGGACAAGGATTGTTGCACCAGAACGGGCGGGTGCGACGTTAGACGCAAGCTCGGAGTGTGAGAGAAGTTAAATTGAGGTGTGCGAGCTGGAATGTAGTTGTAGATACTATGACTGGAAGAGGAAGGGAACTAGCAGATGTTTTAAAAAACCGGCCAAGTGCGAGTCGGACTCGCCCATGAAGGGTTCCGTTACGTTACGATTTATGACGTATTAAAAAAAAACTACTCACTAGATCTCGTTCAAACCAATTTTCGGTGGAAGTTTATATGGTAATGTACATCATATATTTTTTTTAGTTTTATCATTCTCTTATTTTAGAAGTTACAGGGGGGGGGGGACACACATTTTACCACTTTGGAAGTGTCTCTCGCGCAAACTATTCAGTTTAGAAAAAAATGATATTAGAAACCTCAATATCATTTTTGAAGACCTATCCATAGATACCCCACACGTATGGGTATAATGAAAAAAAAAATTTTGAGTTTCAGTTCTAAGTATGGGGACCCCCAAAATTTATTGTTTTTTTTTCTATTTTTGTGTGAAAATCTTAATGCGGTTCACAGAATACATCTACTTACCAAGTTTCAACAGTATACCTCTTATAGTTTCGGAAAAAAGCGGCTGTGACATACGGACGGACAGACAGACAGACAGACAGACAGACAGACCGACAGACAGACAGACAGACATGACGAATCCATAAGGGTTCCGTTGCCATTTGGCTACGGAACCCTAAAAAGGCGACGACTGAACATTGCGTGTCTCCAAGAGACGAAGTGGAAGGGTGCGAAGGCTAGAGAGAAGAATATAAGTTTTATTACTGTGGAAGCGATGGCAAGCGGAATGGTGTAGGTATAGTTTTGGATAATCAGTTGAAAGAATGTGTAGTGGATGTTATAAGAGTGAGTGATAGAGTAATAGCTGCTAAAGTGATTGTGGAGAGTTTGGTGGTTAATATAGTTAGTGTGTATGCACCTCAGTCAGGGTGTACAAGATTGTACAGGGATTGTGTAAAAGGGAAGTTCTGGAGGGATTTCGATTGTGTGATGATGGATGTGCAAGATAGTGAAGAAGTGTATGGGGGGGGGGGGGGTAATTTTAACGGGCATGTAGGAAAGGATGGGTACCTATGAGAGAGCGCACGGCGGTTGGGTATGGAGACCGTAACACTGATGGCGAGGCACTGCTGCAAGCTGCCTCGGCCTTCGACATGGCAATAACAAATACGTGGTTTGAAAAACGAAATGAGCATCTAATAACTAAGGAACTATAGGAACAAGGAACGGCCCCCACCCAAAACTACATGGCATATGATAGAAAAAGACGAATGTGCCAGTATGAGTATGTTTAAGGTGGATGCTCCAAGGTAGCCCGCCAAATTCAAATTTTCTTACGTTTTTTTGCAATTTGTTGGTCAGTACTAAGTTGTACTTTGATTAAAATATGATTCGCGGCCGTAACAAATATGTATTTACAGAATTATAATCATTAGAAAAAAAAAAACGCTGAAAATGCTTTTTCTTTCTATTATCCAGAACTATACCTACACCATTTCGATTGCCATCGCTTCCACAGTAATAAAACTTATATTCTTCTCTCTAGCCTTCGCACCCTTCCACTTCGTCTCTTGGAGAAACTCAATGTTCAGTCGTCGCCTTTTTAAAACATCTGCTAGTTCCCTTCCTCTTCCAGTCATAGTACCTACAACTACATTCCAGCTCGCACACCTCAATTTAACTTCTCTCACACTCCGAGCTTGCGTCTAACGTCGCACCCGCCCGTTCTGGTGCAACAATCCTTGTCCATTTCCCACAGAAGCCGGGTGCTGCCCCTGCGCGTCGCCTGTGGGGTACGCCTTAGCCCTATCGCGCATCATATCTTTTCTAGTCATGTTGGTGTAGGTTTTGGCAAAGTTTACAGTCGGCCGCCAGCCTGACACCAAACCTCCTTGGGGATGCTTTTGTAAGTGGTTAACCGCCACCACGCGGAATTAAATGGATATCCCACCATTTGTCGGTCGTCAGAGCCTCATTAGTCGTTGGTTAGCAGCAGAGTGCACCGCGTGCAGGTGAGGTTGACTTTGGGGAGTCTGGTTGTTGTGCGCTCCCCCTTACACCCCTGCGCTCCCCCTTACAACTACACCCAATCTGGACCACACCTAATAAGCCGAATACTAGTGATGTGTTGTTAATAGATATCCTGGGCATTTACTTACCTACCTACTTCAAAATATTTTTAACGAAAAGAAAGAAAAAAGGTTCTTTCTATCTTTTCCAAAAGATCGAATTTAACATATTCATCTCAAAACGAAAAAAAAAAATCTTAAACGAAGTCTAAAACCATAGCAACCCCTGCTACGTTTGAGAAAAACACTACAGTACATACATATATTATAACAGACCCTCCCCCTGCCCCTAGTGCTTTGCACTGCGCATACATTTTACTTTATTCAATGGCACTGCGCTTATTTGTTCTAGCATACTTTCATATGACGCGGTTTATCAGTCTATAATTATTAAAGTTGTCAAAAAATTAAAGGCCCGTTTTCACATCGACAGTTCTAGTAGTTAATAAAGACAAAATCCCCAAAACACGTAAGTATTCGTTTGTATGAAACTGACAGGTGTGTCAAGAACGCATTTTCAATGTACAGACGCCAGCACATCAAGCTACTACAATCTGTCAGATTTCCTTAATAGATTTTCGACTTTATTGCTAAAGCATTAGGTTCAAGGTTGATTGGGAAAATCTGACAGTTTCGGGTAGGTTGACCTGCTGGCGTCTGTACATATTAATAAATCTTTTACTACCATCACCTTAGAGTAACTTTTCTTTGTCTAAGACCATCATAGGTCCTTCCACATCGTAATGGTTCATAACTACCGCGTTTGTATTCGTCACCAGCCAAGTGGCTAAATCCTTCAACTATTTTAATTATTGCAACAGCGACATCTGTGATTCAAATCCGAATACTATTCCTAAAAGGGCTAATAGTTAAATCATCATAAAATACACGCACGAAACAAAACCGACGCGACGACGCGCGACGACAGCTCTAGTGTAGTGTTTCCACAATGAGGGGAAATTCCCCTTTTAAGGGGTAATCATGGTCCAGAGGGCAAGAAAAAGGGAAAATACTATAAAAGGGGAAATTGTAGGAAATCATATATTAAACCTCGCCTGAAATCTTCACTAGATATCAAGACGTAGGCTTGTGGTCTATCTGCTACGTGATTGGTGAATTTTGACATATCTGACAATGTGATGTCGAGAAAAACCACGCCTCCGTATTGCCATCTAGCGGATTTGAGGGAAAAAAGTCCTGAGAAGGGGAAATCGGAATTGAGGAGGCATGGGGAAAGGAAATCATTATAGTGGAAACACTGTAGTGGTCTTTGGTTTTGTTTTTTTTTTCACTGTCAATTCTACTATTGTCTGCTGTCTTTCTTTGTAGTTGGCTATTTTCCGTCGTCATTACAAATAATTGATTGAATATTGTGAAATAATTCTTCAGGTCATAAATCAACCATGTCCAAGGGTGGTAATTATAATGGTGACTTATTCGAATATATAAAAGTGAGTGAAGATGAAGATGACTCTAATGCAGTCGAAATTCCGTGTGAATTAGATGGTACGCTGTTGCTAACAACCCTCGTGGCCCAATTTCCCGGAGCTTGTGGACTAAAATACCGGCACCCGGACAGCAAGTCAATGCGAGGTATTCGCCTAAGCGATGGCAAATTGCATCCACCGAGTGAAGTAGGATGGGGTAAACCCCTTTATATTTGTGTGTTTCCAAAAGAGAACAAACGTAAGATGGAAGATGTCTCTCCTGAAAATTCGGCCGCTAAAACCAAACGCTTAGAGAAGAAACTGACATGCTCAGATTTAATTTGTCTAGGGTTGCCCTGGAAGTCGACCGAAGAGTCCATAAAGCAGTACTTTGAACAGTTTGGCGAAGTTGTAATGGTACAGTTAAAACGAGACAAGAATGGATCATTCAAAGGTTTTGGTTTTATTCGTTTTGCTACTTATGCATCTCAGATGAGAGCTTTGGCTCAAAGACACAACATTGATGGGCGCTGGGTAGATGTTCGTATTCCTAATTCAAAGGAAGGTGTGGTTCCTCAGATGCCCTGCAAAGTATTTGTTGGAAGGTGCACTGAAGATATGACTGCTGATGATCTTCGTGAATATTTCTCTAAGTTTGGAGAAGTAACTGATGTTTTTGTTCCTCGTCCATTTAGGGCATTTGGATTTGTTACTTTCTTAGACCCAGAAGTGGCACAAAGTCTTTGTGGAGAAGATCATGTCATCAAAGGAGCATCTGTTTCAGTATCAAGTGCTGCACCAAAAATTAAAACCAAGTCTCAAAACTGGAAAGATGATTCTTATGGGCCAAATAATTGGGAGGGCAACCGCTCTGGTGGACCATCTGGAGGGTCAAGTAACAATGGAGGAAATAGCAACATTGATTCTCTCAATATGCAAAACTTAGGAATCAATCCCAATGGAGGACCACCTGCCAACTTCAACCTGCCTATAAGTCTAGTGGCAGCAGCACTCAATCAAGCAGGTTGGGGTGGATTTTTAGGAGGACCTGGTAATTCTGGCCCAAATAATTGGCAGGGTGGCCCACCCCAGGGAGGTAACTCTGGCAAAAACTGGAATGGCAACCAAAACTGGGGTCAAAATGGCCCGCCGCAATCATGGAATCAAGGTGGTGGCAATCAAGGTTGGAATGGTAGTGGCAAAGGTGGCAATGGAAGTGGTAACTGGAATCAAGGAAGTTGGCCCAATGGCCAGGGCAACTGGAATGGTAACAGCAGTGGTGGTTCCAGTTCTGGGTCTGGTTCTGGTGGGTGGAATAACAACAAGCCCCAGACATGAGGTGAGCACTACGGCATATGCTTGTATCAGAGATGTCTGTATGGTAACATTAGTTTAAATCCTAGTCTCTAAGTAAATTTATATTTCTATGTAAAGATGTGTAACTGAAGTAAAACTTTGATGTGATAGGATCATCACAGGATGCTTTATGGATGCATTAAGATCCAGATGACGATGTATTAGTTGTAAGGTGACATAGAGTATTGCGTGTAATAATGTGATGTGTGAGATGAGGACTTTTGTTCAATAAAGGTGTATGTCATAATGAGATGGATGTTTAATTTCGATAAGTCTAGGTGGGGCGGGCTTACATTGTCGTGAAACCTAGATATAATTATGTAAAATAAAATGACTGAAAGCAAATTTTTAAAAATTATCTGAATTGGGTGCGAGTGAACATCTGACTGCATGAGTCCTATTAAATAATAAGGTAGAAATGTTTAGGATGCTTAGTTGTCATTAGGTGTGCACAACTGTGTGTGTATCTTGCGTGATGTGTCTGCTGCTTTCAAACACCTTGGAATGAAGTGAACTGGTTCTACATCCTGTGGAGCTGCGGTAAGTGGAGGGTGTGCAATCAATGGTATGGTCTGATGTTCATTATGTATGACATATGTATTTGTTCTTTCTGTGCAGTAGCTATGGATAAATGGCTTATCAAGAGTGCTAATTACCAGTGTGAGTTTGACTGATAAGTCTGTGGTAACTATTATTTTATTTTTTAATGAAAAGGTGGATTTGTGAAATAATTGGTTTGTACTTTTCTTTCATCCAATGCAATGTGAATAAGTAATTATGTTGTTGTTTATTACAGGTATTAAACAATTTTAGGTTTGGAAGATACCTAGGCAAAGAAACTTTCTTGTGTTGGCTACATAATACTAAATAAACTTAATAAGTTTGTTCTTCTGTAATGAGAAGGTATGTATGAAACCATGAAGTTAATTGAAGAAGTACCTATATTCTGTAATAAACAAAGTACTGCAACAACTCTCACAAGTTGATACAAACTATGCCTAAACAATAGTTAAACGTAAAAGTTACCAGGGGAGGAGAGAGGAGAATCGAGTATTGATGCCTGCTATGATAATATCGTAGAGGCTACGCATGTCGCATTTTAGGGCTGAAACTGCGTTAAGCGGACGCCCGCGCGGTTCCATACAAATGTGCTCCGTCGCGGCGACCCGCATGGTCGTCCGTCGCGGGAAGGTGAGACCCGCGTCCGGGCAACGGAGCCCGCCTTCGTTCGACGGAATCCATCGCGGGGGCATGCGCGCGTCCTTAATAATAATATTAATAACCCGCCGTACTTCCACGTTGAGGTCGTGGTGGGGCTTGCGTGCTCCGAACTCTAGGCCTGTGTCGGGGGAGTTTACTTTGCCGGAACAGGTATAGGGTGAGGAGGAGCCAGACCAAGAGAGATACAGAAACCCGCAGGGCAGCATGTGGCGAGCTGTTGGGCAGTAGCGACCCCACGGACCTTATCTCCCGGGAGAAGTCTTGTTCCTCACCTCTGGCTTGCCTTTATTGGCCGGCTTGAGTGGAGATTCGCAAGAGTAAACGTGCTCGGAGGAAGGAAGTATTCGAGTAAGATGGGAGCTGGTAGGGATTTTGACCGTACTTCCGGGATACGAGATACTGTCCTGATAGCCGTGGTGGAATACCTCTCCACCTCACCTCCTCAGGACATATTGCCCCCTTGTCGCTACGACACTATGTGCTAGCGAACGTTTTCGGGGTCCCATTATTGAGTGTGCAAGTCACCCCCTACCATTTTATCTGTGTAATAAATCATTGGTCAGGCAGGGGCTACCGACTTTCCATAGTCCTCATTAACAAGTTCACTTTAGCCACCCAAACCTATAATAATCCAATATCTTTGTTTCCATGTCCTGCAACAGTACTACACCAACCGAGGGTTGTCCTTGGCTGCACTTGCATAGTGCGAACAGGGATAATCGTCGGTTGGTGCCTCATTTCTTTAAAAAGTCTAACGGGCCTCTACGAGTTCGCTTCGGCTCCTCGTACGCTTTCCAAAGATCCGGGAAATATCAAAAGAAAAAATATTAATAAATCCCGGATGAAATCCCCATCGTGAAATCCACGGAGCCAACCCGCGTGTCCACGCGCGTGGACACGCGACGTGTGCCCGTCGCGGGCGCCCGCTTAACGCAGTTTCAGGCCTTAGGCGCGAACTTCGTCAACGTTCAATCACAATTGCATAGGCCATTCTCCTAGATTCGTATAGTACAGTTAAGGCATTCGATAAAGTAGATCACTTTCTGAACTGTTACTGTTGTTTTGCACTGTTGGAGTTTAAATCCTACTTCACTCTCGCTCCCTAACATGGCGTGGACCAGGGCCGGACGCGGCGCGGGCTGGTCGCCGCCTCAACGCGGGCTGGTCGCCGCCTCAACGCGCATACACCGGTGCCCCGTAAAGGACCATGGCCCGCACGACCCCCGCGTGGAGCCTCTGGCAGGAGGCGTTTGGACCCCCTAGATTAGGCAGGAGCCGCTTCAAGGCAGCCCCGGTCCGCTCCAGTCTGAGAGCCAAAATCGTCGGCAAAGCTCCACAAAGTTCCACCGGCTGTTGAGAACCTTTATTCGCATAATATTATATTCTCAAAATATTAGATTCGCTAAATATTATATTCTCAAAATAGCCGAAGTACAATCAAGCACTCAAAACAAATAAAGCCAAGAGTTTGTTTTGCCTTTTTTTATGTGGGTTCCGTACCCAAAGGGTAAAAACGGAACTCTATTACTAAGAATCCACTGTCCGTCTATCTGTCTGTCACCAGGCTGAATCTCATGAACCGTGATAGCTAGACAGTTGAAATTTTCACAGATGTATTAATTTTGCCGTTATAACAACAAATAAAATAAATATTTAAGTATTTCCCATGCAACAAACGTGAGATTTTTTTGCTCGATATTAACCTTTCAGACCTGTCTCGAATCTTTCTAACAAAGAAAACATAAATCTATTTTTTTTTAATTGGAGTCATTTTTTGAGGGACCCACTCCCTCGCAAGTTGACACGGACCCATGGCATTCTCTTTTATTAAAATTGAAACTATATCGTGTCCTTTAGGTTAAACGTTTTTTGACAGCTGTCTTAGAACGAACTATTCCAGATTACGTAACGGTTAATTTTAAAATTCGTAATAAAATAAATATATCTGCCTTATTTTATTGAATTGTCTTATCTATGACTTCTTACAGACATTGTAATACCGTACGTGTATCAATCAATGTATTGTGTGTATCTGCAATCACTAGTTCCATCTGTCAAAAAACGGTTTACTTAATGGACAATAATTTTAAGAGATTACAGTGACAGACCATGGCGCCGATTCCCTTGTTCACCAACTAAATTAAATTTAAGTTCAGTGCATCTTTTTCATTCTATTTCATTAAGAAAAGGACAGAGTATAAAATATTAGTTAAGTCCTGTCAAATTAGTCCGCCCCTGACGTAAATTGACGTATTTTTAGTAGACATGTTTTTAATCACGTCTAACTTGCCTATGGAGTATAATATCATAATTTGACAGGACTAAACTAATATTTATCTTCTGTCCTTTTCATAATGAAATAGAAAGAAAAAGATGCACTGAACTTAAATTTAGTTTGTGAACAAGGGAATCGGCGCCAATCTCAAATAAAAACTTACACCTTGCAATAATTAGGTACTCATAGCAAAGAGATTTTATTTATGTCTTTACTCATAGCCGAGTCATGTTATGTTGACCGGATATTTTTATCGAACGGATCACAAAAAGTTCATCTATCTATATCTATACTTATAATAAATCTGTAGAAGTGAAAATTCTGTACATTGAAAATATCCAAAAAATAAATGGCAGGGGGTGTTACTAGACCGACACCGAACCCAAAAATGTGATTAAAAAATTTTTTGTCTGTCTGTCTGTCTGTCGGTCTGTCTGTCTGTCTGTCTGTTTGTTCAGGCATCACGCAAAAACTACCGGTTCGATTACGATGAAACTTGGTATAATTATTCTTTAATATCCTGGGCACCACACTGGGTACTTTTTATCCCGGAAAAGTATATACAATAAAAAACAAACTTAATTTTGCGGTTCGATCCCTATACCCGATTACCACTGTCTGTACTGTACCAATCGCAAATACTAAGTTTGTCGTAGGTTGGGTCACCCGCAGTGGAGTTCATTTTTATTCCTTTTAGTTTTTAGAGTTATTTAGGTTTATTTTTATATAAGTCGTAGGTATAGATTTTAATTTTAAAGTATAGGTAGTATATTTGATAGTGTACGTAGTGACCGTAGGTTATTTTATAATACTGTTAGGTAGGTTTAGTCATTCGTATAGATATTAGTTTTTAGGGATTTTGCTTATTTATTGAGTTTAGATTAGTTATCATCAGAAATAGGTTTATTTAGGTAGGTAGGTATTTAATTTTCTGTTATTGAGTTTTTTTTTAATTAGTTAGGTACTTAGGTAAAGATATCATATAGGTACCCTCTTAATCACCACTAATGAGACACAATTGGTTTTCTATTGTAATTAGCCACAAAGGGCCCGCGACATAGATGGCATTCTGGGGAAGCACATACATTTTATCCTGTTAGCACGTTCCCGTGGGTAAATTTCCGACATCCACGCGGGCGAAGCCGCGGGCAGAAGCTAGTTATAAATAAAATGCACTTCTCGAGTTAAATGTACAATTTCGGTTATTATGAGAATATAATATTTAGCGAATCTAATATTTTGAGAATCTAATATTAAGCGAATAAAGGGTTGAGAACTAGCCTAGATTTCACCCCACGCTTAGTATCATCACATTTTGGAGGGCTCCATACTAAGCATTGGGCCGGCAACTGGCATTCAATTGCTCTATATACTCCCAGACAGACTCATAGTTCACGCAAAAGAAGCCACAAAAGGAAACGTATTGACCTCAAAATCATTTTAAGAAAATAATAGAACTCGTGCTTAAAATAAAACGCTGTTGGATTTCTTTCAACAAAATTAAGCGCGCTTTTTTTTGGCCTTTCATTTAGGTGTAGCTAAGTTTTAGTACAAACGGGCATTAGTTACCCATCTTAAAAGTTTTAATTTTTTTTTTTTTTTTTCAACAGGAGAATTCTGCGAGTTTCTGAAAGCAAAGAAGATGAATAAAATCTGATGTATATCGTAGATGATTCTATGATAAAATATATCGCTGAAGATAATCAAAGTTAATACATACCCTAAAATCATGAGTTTCATGGCGGAAAGAGAATGATTGACCAAAAGTCGTCCAACGATAAATTAAAAAATCAGGACACAACAGGAACGGTTTTTGAGGACAATACAAACAAGCCGCGTGTTGGTATCGCATAATCTCGTCGCCATGTTTTATTTATCGCTATTATTGACATTCAAGTCACATTGAAAAAAAATCCAATCCAATATGAATTTACTTTTATAATACCCCTTCATAATAGTTTTAAATCACGAAAGGCATTGTAAGATAGCGAAAAATCCCTCACGAGATGACTACCGTACCTACAAGCTTGAAAATAAACCCTCTAGGCCCTCTGTTATCGATGTGTACTTAACTAGTTACCTACTTAAACAGATAAGAGAGATATTAAATCTGTAAAAGATATATACCTAACCAATAAAATGAAGTTACTCTAAAAGCAAACTTTTTTTATTATATCATTACCATCCCCTACATAGTATGTAGTGTATTATTGATCATTAATATATGCTTGTTGGAAACACCACGCAAATGATAGTGATAATTTGGAATGCGCCTAGATAGCACTTCAATTACTACTACATAAAACTGGATTCGTTGATTCACCGGCCCACGCAGATCTGGCGAAACGCGAGGCCCACGCAGATCTGGCGAAGAGCGAGGCCCACGCAGACCTAGCGAAGCACGAGGCCCACGCAGACCTGGCGAAGCGCGAGGCCTACGCACACCTGGCGAAGCGCGCTCGCGCTCGGGCTAGTAACAACTTTATTTCCACTACAGCAAGGTCGATATTTGTTAGATTATGGTACGGATAGAATTGCCCGGCAATGGGACAGGTGCAGGTAGTGTCCGACCGAAACACCATTTTTCAGCCGAAAGGGAAACGTTTTTAGTAGATTTGTTACAAATAATTTTATTAAGGACTGATTATCAATTTTCTTGTATCCAAAGAAAAAAAGTACGGACGCCAGCAGGTCAACCTACCCGAAACTGTCAGATTTTCCCAATCAACATTGAACCTAATGCTGTAGCAATACAGTCGAAAATCTATTAAAGAAATCTGACAGATTGTAGTAGCTTGATGTGCTGGCGTCTGTAAGATTTTGTGTGAAAAAACTGAAAATGATGATTGAAAATTGAGCCCTAAATTAAATAAGGGTCTTAACAGTATGCTAGTATACTGGTATTCAGCTGCATCCGGTTAGACTGGAAGTAAGCCGACACCAACATAGTTGGGGAAAAAGGCTAGGCAGATGATAAACAGACATGCTACTGTTAGCTTTTACGATTAGCGTTTTAGTAATTTTTCAGATACTCGATTCAACTCTTTACACCACATAATTTTAGCATAGCAATCAGCTTAGTTAGAAAACTCAATTTTTAAACCGTCAACAAGTCTACGCTGTGTCTGTGTTAGTCGTTCGTATTTTATCAAATCCGACAGCTCACGAACGCCATAAGCTAGTCGCTCACTGTCATAATTATGTAGATTGCAAAAAAAAAAAACGTAAGGAAATATTAATTTCGCCTGTTGCACTAGATTATTGCGTTTGTAATTTATTATAAAAGGACGCGCGTCAGACGCGTTTAGGTACTAAATCCAGAAACAAGGCTATCTACCATCATCGTTTCAGTGTGTGAGAGAGAAAAGATAATGTTAGACAGGTAAATAGCGCTATCCCTTTTTGTAATAGTATTGTCACTTCATAGTATGACCCCAGGAGCTGTTCTATGAATTGGACTTACTAACCACTAACTAGTTAATACTGTCTCAATAGCTTTTCGAAGATACCTGGGCCCGTATTCCCGTAATTTAAAACGTTCAAAATCTAGTCGCAGTCTCATCGCAGCGACAAACAAATTTCAAAAACTTGTCAAAATGTAGGGAAATTAGACGTATTTTTGACAGATTGAGATTGAGATCAGACTGTGAACGTTCTTAAAATTACGAGAATTACCCCGCCTGAACTCAGTCATGCCATCCATAACAGTGGGTTTCTTTAGATTAAATTTTATTATACATATATTTTTTAAATTAAAAATCTTGTCAAGATGTAAAGTTAATAGATTTCTTAAAATTCAGTTTATTGTGCATTATCAAATTATGAAAACTAACATAAGCACCATGTAACATACATTACATTTTCTGGCACATTCAAGTACTTACTAATACTATAGGTATTATTTGATTACAGTATCGAATATTATTATTATTATATTGGGTATTTTATCCAATTATTCGTGAGAATAAAGTATTCAGCTTTTAATTCCTTGATTCAAGTTTCATAAAAGGCGAGGCGATTATTATGTCCGCTTATTTAGTGTAAAGAAATGTTATAATAGTGATGAACATTTATAAATAAATCGACAATTTACTTTCCATAGTATATTGTTTGCAAAGTGTGGAAGCTTTTTATTACGATAATTGGATTCAAGAGCACCACATTATAAATACGTACACCTATACATTTAAAACTTAAAATTCTTACATCACAAGTTAATCACAAGTCATGAGATCCATGGCTAGTCGTTTACGAACGAACCATGAGGATTATATCAAATATGACACCTACGCAATGTTTCCAATGGACTGTAGTCTGTAGTACTTAGTAGATGCTGTATCTACATACCATTTTCTTGATTTCTCTCGCTCTAACCGACTATCTGACTTTATCAAAGTTTATAACAGTACCAAATAGCTATTGAAAAAAAACTTTTTCTTTCATATTGATGCTGCAGCACAAAATTAATAAGGTACACTTTATTATACAAAAGAATTTTATATTTTAAAGCGTATTTCTTACAAAAAATACATGTTTTACAGTCATTTGAACAGAACACTTACAATGCGAGTTTGACTCGGACTCGACCCGTTTTATGGACCATTATAAGATTAAAACAAAGCTTACAAATGTCTTCACCATTTATCAATAGTTGCCAAGCGATAATGGACCTACTTGCTTTACAAATAGCCAAACAGCCGGTTGTCGACGGATACAAATTACATATTATTTCGAATTTGAGAGCAAAGCTTAGATTAATACTTCAAAATTCAGCTAACATTTCGGGATCAAGTGAACGTTTACATTTCGTATCTTGTAGGTGTTAGGATACGGTTCACACTTACGAATGCGCTCGTTTCAATAATCGTGGGGTAACTGACGACTATACCACGAACGCACCAGCTCAAGACTCAGTTAAACAAGGACCAGAGGGGCAATTCTCATAATTTTAAGAACATTCAGTCTGATCTCAGTCTCAATCAGTCAAAAATACCTCTAATTTCCCTACATTTTGACAAGTTTTTGACATTTGTTTGTCGCTGGGATGAGACTGCGACTAGATTTTGAACGTTTTAAATTACGAGAATTGGCCTGCTGGTGCTGAGCTACATGTCGCGACTTTTTTTTACGACTATAAAGGCTCCTACACACAGTGCACCCGGCGGCATTCAAAGCCGCCGGCATGGCCGGCGGGTTACGCGGCTTGCCGGCGTCAGTTCGTTCCTGGCATTCGAGCCAACCGGAATGATGCTTGGCGGATTTGCACGGCTTGTGCCGGCGCGGCTTGTAGTGCCGGCGGCATAAACCCGGCGGCATTGCCGCCGGCACTGTGTGTAGTAGCCTTTAAGGACACAATACGTGTGCGCAGTTTTACATGTTCACACTTGTCCAGTTTCGCGATTATCATACTGCACCGCGCTCCGTCGCGTACACAGAACATATATACCCTAACCGGGTCGCATAGCGCGTGGCGGCCATAGCAAACAATCCGCGCGCGGGGGCGGGTCCCGCGCACATATTGTGTTTTCGATAAAAGCTGATTCTGAGCGCGGTGCAGTGTGATAATCGCCATAGAGTACAACATAATTATTTATACGTATCTCGATTAACATCATTATCTACACGAAGTACGTAAAAAATAATAGTATCACTTTTAATGAGACATTTATGACCTTCACTAGTTTTCTATTGGCTCCCTCTTTCTTTAGAATGAGTGTAACATGTATTTAATCGATTGCTTAGATTTTTTCGATACATTAAATTTCAATATTGCGTTTTTATTACTTATTTTGTTATAAATACAAGATATATTTTTACAATATTAATTGGAGATTAGACATTTTGACATGCTGTAATAATATAGGTAGTTTAACGTGGGACAACTAAATACGTTTCATGGCTGTTTTTTTTTAATCATCTGTCTATTGTATTCACGAATGTTAAATTTTTGACTTGGTAAAAAAGACAAACGTCAATTTTTTCCTTAGATTAAATATAACGTAATATGGTCATATCAGTATTAATGCCACATTTAACTAACTGGAACTAACTTTTTAACTCTGCCTAAAAATGTAGGCTCGTCAGTATTTTACGCCAGCTCCATTGAACATATCTAGCGCCGGACACAGTCGAAGTCAAGGACAACAAATGGCTCCTGCAAAAAAATATTTGGCAAATGTGCCTTCCAACAAAATGCTCTTAATATAGTACGTTATTTGTCGCTCTTCGCTGGATATTTTTTAACTGAGCTGAAGAGAATTGATCTATTAAGGCGCTTGACTGTCTACCATCAGCATTCTGCATGGGGAATTGTAATGTAGTATTACATTAATGAAATTAATACAATATCAATAACACTACAGCTAGTGAGTTCAACATAAATGTCTAATCTCTGCATCAAATACCAATTCTAAATTTTGATATCAAGTTCTACTAGTAAGTAAGTGATTCATTGAGTGCTATATTGAAATCATATTTTGTTTGTTTTTAATACAATTACAATATTAGTAGGTAGATCTATCTACTTAAAAAATTACATACAATTTACTTACATTATAAAATAATCGGTGAGAAATACAAGCTGCGAAGTTTCGAACAGTTTGGATAAAATAACGCATAAGTAACGAAAAAGCTTGAAGGTAAATTTCATAAGGTAAATGTTGGGTATATGCTACAACTTTGTTTTCCTCAAAATTTACGCCTCATTTCTCCAGTATCTTAAAAAATTCAATTGACTATGTAATATTTGAATCTGAGAGATTAATTATCTTCTAATAATAATCTTATGATAAAAGCTAATCAATCCTCCAGACATCTGGCGAGAATCAAAATAACAAACAATTAACAACCACAGAAATTTTCTAAACTACAAATGCTTTCATAAGACTACAGTTACTTTAGACCTTTAGTTTCTTGGCGGGCCTGAGAGCATAGTTAAGAGTCACTTGTCGCTTGATGGTTGCCCTTCGGGGATTTCTACGTCCGTTCCACTCCGCTTCCATCTTTCGAGCCAATTCAAAATCGTTCTTTTCCTGTTCAATCAACTTTTCAATTCTTAGCTGCTCTTGCAGTATTTTCTTAACATCACAATTCTTTAATGGACTAGACAAATTTTTTACAGCTAAATTGACCTTATTGTTATTTATTGTTTCTGAAACTAATGGTGGACTGCTTAATTCCTTTTTGGTACTTGACTTTTTGGAATCACTCCGTAAATATGGCTTTCTCTCGGATGACACTTTCCTCTGTTTAATTTTGCCCTTTTTCGGTGTTGTTTCATTATCATCTTTAGAAATACTTCCCATGGATCTTGTGCGTCTAAGATTTGTTTCATGATTTAATTTAGTAATACCATCAATATGTATAGTTTGTTTATTTCTATTGGCATTTCTCTTGTTTGGTGGAGGTGCAACACAAGGGCTAGTAGACGCAGTTTTCTTTACTTTCGACCTGCTTCTTTCACATTTCCCAGGGGTTTCCTGTAATAATGGGAAATATGTATAGTTAAATATAATTCTAACTTCTAATATAATACAATAAGTAAGCAAGCTGACGGGAAGCAAGTCTTACCTTTTTAACTTGAAGTATATTTAGTGCAATAACAAAGGCAGATGGTAAGTTTTTAGCTAAGGACAGGTTCCGGAGGCGACAGAGTCCCTCTAAATACTGCGTACGGGTTGGCGTTGGCTCATCACGGGTTGACGCTGCATCCTTGTCAGCACGAACCCCTGGAACGCGGAGCGGAAGAGTCTTGCCTGTACTGAAACTGAAAAATATCAACAGATTTAGGTTTTTTCTGAACCTTGAACTAGAAAAAGAGCTTAAAAACCATTTGCTGGAATACTGGTATATGATAATGCCCTAATAAGGTCATGAATCCACCACTGTTTATTAATTAACCATTACCACTCATTATTTTAATTCCTGCTACATTTCAAATTGCTAGTACATAAATATTACTCAATTTATAAAGTTCTGACTTAGCCAAGTTTTCATATACAAAACTACCCATGGAATGTATACCTTGTTGGAGTAGTTGACTCAATAGGTTTAAAGTAACACAACTCCTGTCGCATGGAGTCAACACTGCCAGTCTCAATGTTTCTATTTTCAGCTAAGTTGATTTTGTGTTGGAGTATTCCTGTGTATGGCAGTGGCAATGAGACAAGCAGGGAAGGAACGGAGCTTTTTACTTTGACCTTATCTTCTGAAGTACCTACTTCTTTTTCATCGGGAACGTCTTTCTGTAAAAGTTTCGTAAATTAAATTAGAACAACTATCAATCAAGGTATTACGGATTGGTGTCCGCAACTCCACGTCGAAGCGCATAGTTTCAGTATGGTAAAGCCACAATCAAAGAACAAAAAAAAAATCTGTCGATGTCAAGCTAGATTATTTTGTACAATGTTACTGAACAAAATCTATACTAATATTATAAAGAGGTATTTGTTTGTTCGTTTGTATGTATGTAGGGAGTAATCTCTGGAAGGTAGTTCCAAGGTAGTTGGATTTGAATAATTATTTTTGCATTTGATAGCCCAATTCATGAGGTTATAGGCTATATAACATCACGCTGCGACCAATAGGAGCGGAGCATCAATGGAAAATGTTGCAAAAACGAGAAAAATGATTCCTTTTGAGAGCTTCCGTTGCGTGCGCTGCGTAAACGGTTTAAGTTACGCAGAAGTTATGCATGATGGAATTGTTCCTCTTTAAAAGTTATAAAAAAAGTCCGCGACAACATATTATGTCTATCTTTTAAGATTGACTCACTATACATTTTTTTATGGTAATCAAATTTGTTAGAAATTAATGCATTATTTGCGAAGGTGTTTTATCAACATGATATCCTTATCCAAATAAATACTTCATTCATCACAAGTATTTAACTGTGAACAAAATTGCCCTTGACATCACTTGATTTCAATCAAAATCTTAGGAGATAATATCATAATTTTAAAATAACTCCGCAACAAAATAGGTATGATAATGTTCGGGTCGGTTCAACATCACGCTAGGTCAAAATGAATACAGTCAGTCAAGAGAACTAAGCGAAAACGAAGTGATAGTGCGGGCGAGCGATGCGATGCGACGCGGTGGGGCGGGGGAACAAGTATTTCACGCGGACTAAGTCGCGGGCAGAAGCTTGAGTTGTTTGATAAAATTGAAATCTGATTATAATAATAACACCTGACACATGAAGGAATCAATCAATCTAGACAGCCTACAACCACAAGACCAATTTAAAATTGTTTAAAGTATAATAAACAATCTGGTTATATAACAAAAACTCACCTTTTCTTTAACACTTTCCCCATTTTCTTTATTCCACAAACCAGCAGGACCCAGTTTGTTTTTTTTATCTATAAAGCTTTTCATTAATTTTCCATAACTTGGCACCATTTCTGGAGAGGTTCCATTCATGGGCCTGACTGTTGGAGCTTTAGGTGTTGCCCCATCAGTGCTTGTAATATCAGTAGTTTCATTATTTAATTGTGGACAACTGCAAGAAGATAGTGCTGCTGGTTAAGATCCAGTTTACACCAACATGTAGAGTAAATCTATACTTATAATAAATCTGTAGAAGTGAAAATTCTGTACATTGAAAATATCAAAAAAATAAATGGCAGGGGGTGTTACTAGACCGACACCGAACCCAAAAATGTGATTAAAAAATATTTTGTCTGTCTGTCTGTTTGTTCAGGCATCACGCAAAAACTACCGGTTCGATTACGATGAAACTTGGTATAATTATTCTTTAATATCCTGGGCACCACACTGGGTATTTTTTATCCCGGAAAAGTATATACAATAAAAAACAAACTTAATTTTGCGGTTCGATCCCTAGACCCATTACTGTGTCAACCGCAAATAATAAGTTTGTCGTAGGTTACGTCACCCGCAGTGGAGTTCATTTTTATTCCTTTTAGTTTTTAGAGTTATTTAGGTTTATTTTCATATACTTATAAGTCGTAGGTATAGATTTTAATTTTGAAGTATAGGTAGCATATTTGATAGTGTACGTAGTGACCGTAGGTTATTTTATAATACTGTTAGGTAGGATTAGCCATTCGTATAGATATTAGTTTTTAGGGATTTTGCTTATTTATTGAGTTTAGATTAGTTATCATCAGAAATAGGTTTATTTAGGTAGGTATTTAATTTTCTGTTATTGAGTTTTTTTTTAAATTAGGTAGGTACTTAGGTAAAGATATCATATAGGTACCCTCTTAATCACCACTAATGAGACACAATTGGTTTTCTACTGTAATTAGCCACAAAGGGCCCGCGAGATAGATGGCATTCTGGGGAAGCACATACATTTTATCCTGTTAGCACGTTCCCGTGGGATAATTTCCGACATCCACGCGGGCGAAGCCGCGGGCAGAAGCTATGTTGAAATAAATGCTTTGACTTTGAGATGTATCAAATGAACAATAGCTTTGCATTATTTTTTAGATATCTCTGCTTAGCTTCAACACAGTGTAACAACCCATTCATTTTTACCGAGATATCACTTATATCTTCAGTATGATGGTAACAGACCCTAATGATTGTCATTTGGCAAATGAAGAAGGTAAATTTTTGAATTCTCTGAATATGTGCCAAAAACTATCATAAATTGCATAGTTTAACCTTCCATAATAGCATGTATTCGACTTCCAACTATTCTTTGGGTTTGGGTGCCAAAAACATTGTTTGGAAAGGTACATAATCCAAACAATCAACATATGAGCTCAACTGTCACTGATAAGACACAATTACCTTTTCTATTGTTACCGAACTTAATAAGCTTGCCTAATAGACAAGGGGATATGGTTGTTGGTATTCTCATACCTTCTCAGCTACAAGGAAACACTACATGATTTCCAACAAAGACGAACACACGTAACACACACGGAACACGTAACTGAATACAGTTAATGAAACCTGGTCAACAAGTCTTTAGGCTACTAAGCACTACTAATTTACTAGTACAGATAGAATGTTCTACAATAGCTGACCAATGTAGATTTTTGTGGTTCAGACACACTCATTATAATATAGAATTAGTTAACACATTATCACAGACTCGTTTGAAAAATTGGGTAATATTGAGAGAAGCAAGAAGTAAC
Organism: Apamea sordens; assembly: GCA_945859715.1. Classification (NCBI taxonomy): domain Eukaryota; kingdom Metazoa; phylum Arthropoda; class Insecta; order Lepidoptera; family Noctuidae; genus Apamea; species Apamea sordens. Next base: position 13,387,702 of record OX243987.1, read on the forward strand.
TAACATTATATTAACTAACAAAATAACACATGGACATACAAAATAATGGCATAGGCTAAAGATTAGGGTTTGAAAATGTCACTTACTCATTAGTGGTGGGAACTTGTAACTTTGACAAATAATTATCAATTTTTGTAGCTTTAAGTCTAGGTTTAGCAGCTGGTGCTTTAACATTGAGTTTCTTAGGAGTGTTAGGTGGTACATCTTTAACATGATCTTGCTGCATTTGTTGTGCTAGAATTTCATCTTGTTTTAAGTTATCTAAATACTTCTTGTGCGCTTCTTCTTCTTCACATTGAATTTTCCTAAAACAAACATTTACTCATTCAAAGTTGTCTATGTTAGAGAGGGGAATTTTTGTTAGGAACCATTGGCACTTAAAGTAATAACAAATATAAACATTACTTACTTGATTAATAACTCAGTCTCCTGTATGTGCTTTTGCTCTAATCTTACTCTCTCAGCTCTTAAGCGCCTCAGTTCAGCCTCATATTCTGATCTAATTTCCCCAGGCTCACTTAGCCGTAGTAAAGGTGCCTCTGAAAATTTTTAAAGGTTTTGTGAGGAAAAATACAGGTTTAATAGTCACAGATGAGGGTGAGCAATTTCATCAGGAAGGTAAGAAAGGGATTATGTTGACATTGGATTCTAAGGATGAATGCAAATTGTAGACCTTATTAGGGTACTAATAACACTCTTTACAAAATCTAAAGAAAAGGCTGAGCAGAAGATTGTCTAATAATCATACAGATGTACTTATAAAAAAAAAATACAGTTGGTTGGAATTTACCAAAAACATATTTTACTTTACCAACAATAAACAAATATTGATTATTAGAGTTCTTTTCTCTATTAGATCAGGTGTTTACCTTCTGGTAAATGGATGTCGTCTCCTCTAGTTTTAATTTCAATTTCTTGTGGAAATTTCGATTGAATAAAATTCCAAAGTTCAAGATTCACCAAATTCTTTTGTTTTGTTGCTGTTCTTAGCCAGGATCCAATTCGCAATCGACACAGAGGACAACACAAAGCATTATTTTCTATGCTGCCATTAAAACAGCGTTGACAGAAATCATGAAAACACGGCAAGGTAACGGGTTCTATTAAAATAGATTGACAAATTGAACAAAATACGTCCTTTAATTCTAATTTTTCTAATTTTAATAACTTATTTTCAATTTTAGACAGCCGCTTCTTTGACTTGGCCGCCATTTTTCATTATTGTTTTTTTTTTCAATTTTTTTCTTTGAGTTGGTGTTACGTTCTTCAATATACATATTTTTAGCATTACTCCCCATTAAGGGTGACCTCCCACGATCAATCAATCTGGGGTTTAGTTCACCTTGTCTTACCAATCGGTCCCACCAGAGGGACAAAGTAGACGTCCACTGTGTTACACTAGTTAATTTCAGTGGGGAAAATTACACGCCTATACTCTGAGTTTACTTTTCCCACTAGGGCAGGCACTTTTGAATTTAATTATATGCTATAGAGCTTCGATCAATAATAGTACTAGATTACCGATAAGCGCTTCAAAAACGGCCCGAAAAATAAGACCACAAATACTTTTGTGGTCTTATTTCAAATTAGTATGTTTTTAACCTTATTACTTAGACTTTAAGTTTCATTTTAGAATAAATGACTGAAAATTAAAAAATAGAATGATTTTATTTTCAAGCGACATTTTAAATATATTTTGCAATAGTAATTAAATTTTATATTTAAGCACTAAGGTTTATAATAAACCGAAGTTGTTAATATTATTATAATTTTTTTTTTCCTGAGAAATGTAGATGTTTACGTATGTGCAAACGGGGCCACTTGAGCGACTGATTTTTGTTCCTGATCCTTAATCTAGTACTGTTATTGATCGAAGCTATAGAGAAAACAAAAATGTGTAGCATTAAAAATAATCAAATAGAAACTATTCGTCCAAGATTAGTATGGCTCTGAGGGGCAATTCTCTTAATTTTAAGAACGTTCACAGTCTGATCTCAGTCTCAATCTGGCCAAAATACCTCTAATTTCCCTACATTTTGACAAGTTTTTGACATTTGTTTATCGCCGAGATGAGACTGCGACTAGATTTTGAACGTTTTAAATTACGAGAATTGGCCTTCTGGCCTTGTTGTCTTATCCTGCTTCAGAGCCTTCTCCGATCTCTATGAGAGTGACATTCAACATGTTTTGTCAATGTTCATTTTAAGACCCCTTTCTCGGGGCTGGCTGGATCGCTCCAACGCGAATGTATTCGTACATCTGTGGTCCGAGCGGGTGGGCAGGTATCGGATAGCCTAAATCCCGCTGCAGGACCATCTGTCAACGGTCGATCCCGTACCCGGAGCATCTCGAAAGAGATCCCGGACAAGAGAAGTTCCCGAAGTCCAAATCTTAGGCGTAGGATAACTTTTCCTATGTTCTAACTAATCACTTCACATCCCGTCGATCCCAAATCCCAGACTTAGGGTGACCCAAAGAACCCGTATCCTTCTACCAAATGCTTTCCCGCCTATCCCTATATCCCGTCAGTCACAGGAGAAGGTAAGCTCGATTCTAAAAACACTCACCCCACAACCATGCCGCAAAAAGTAATAGTACATACTATCTACATACTATCAGCTCCCTACGTAATCTTGGCAAATAACTGCACTTTGGTGCCGCGCTGACTCAGCGCCGATAACCTAGGCTGCAACTTAAATACCGAAATACCCCAACACGGCTCCGACCAACGCGGGGGAGAGACGAGTGACGTCTGCTGGAAAAGCGCCGAAAAATCATGACCTGGGTGATGAAATTAGGTGACTGAAAGCGCAATAGCCGCGAAAGCACTAAGCATTGCGAAGCGCGATCGGTTGCCGAAGAGGTAGTACGCGATCAGCCACAAGTATGCGAAGAGACATCCTAGCCCAAAAAGCGGCCGGACGAGGAACCACGCGGGCAGGAGCAAGTACGCGAAGGGGTAACCCAGCATGAAAAGCCTCCGCACATGACAAAATCTGCCGGGGCTACCAGTCGACCCCAAAACTCCGACAGAACCCACGGCCGGGACGCCAGACGTGTGAGGGTCCCCTCAGGGGAAGTAAAGAACCTATGCGCGGGCCACGAAGGACATTCTTGCGCGGCTGGCCGTAATAATCTGCTTCCCTCAATCCCTTCCTTATAGAGACCTGACTAAGGAAGAGGCCGAATACATAAAGACGGGCCTAGAAACCCTACTGATAGACATAGACTCGATGACACCACTCCCTGCCTTTCACGTGTAGTGGAAGGGACCGCGCAGATGTGGTGTGAGAACGACAGTGCCCTGACCTGGCTGACCCAGAACGTACCCAAAATAAGACTCCCAGATACTGACCTCACACTAACGGTACTGAGTAAATCAGACGGGCCTGACCTGTGTCCGAGCGTCGTTTTTCGGCCTTCGTCGGCAACGTAGCCCTGTTCCAAAATATTCTGATTCGTCAGAATACTTGGTACAACATTGCCAGGTAGTCACTGTACAGGGCAAGTATCGTCGGACAACTACGGGTCTTGTTTCACATTGGGTGTGCCACCGGAGTAAGCTGAAAAGGTCTTGGCCCGGGAGCGACGGATAACTTAACTACTCGGGTCGATATACGTACGCTTCTGGCCCATGACTCAACCCTCTGACACCAAGACCGAAAGCACGGACACGAAGACACAACCGACACCGACACAGACGAATGACACGGATATTGCCCAACTCGAGGAGGTCAATGAACGAGCCTTCTTCCTCAGACCATAGAATGATTCGCTTCACACTAACTACCAACACTAGGAAACCCGTACCGAGGCAAAACCCGCGGCGCACCAATATGCCCGGGTATAAACGCCTTCTAGCCTCCCTACTAGAACAAGGCCAAGGCAACGTATCTTAGTAACCCTAAGAGACCCCGCAGATCTGGAATACACCATGATAAAACTATAGAATACCTAACCGAAGTATACCATGCTTGCAGCAAACTAAAAGCCTGCCCGCAAGGGGGCGGCCCCTCGCCGCTTCTATGGAACCTGGTTGTCGACAGCCTCATAAAAACGCCCAATGCTTGGATTGCCATCTCGCACCTCGTCGTAAAAAATTAAGACCAAAAGTTGGAACGACACTTTTTGCTATAGTTGTAAGCCGTGCGGCGGGCGTGCGCATGTTTCTCTGTCTGTCTCTCTCTCTTTTTTTTTTTGAACTTCGTTCCATCCGGGTGTCCCTTGACACCTCTCAAGTTATTGGAACGAAGTTCCTTATCGCGCGTTGCGAAAGGAGGCTAGACGGAAAAAATTAAGACCAAAAGTTGGAACGATACTTTTTACGTACTGAGGTCCACCATATTCTCAGCCATGACTACTTTATCGTCGGCAAACCGAAGGTGGGTGATTGTATTCACCATTGATGTTATTGCCTAACCTATCCGCGTGTGGGGACGCGGCTTTATGCTAGCTACACACGCCGCGCCGCGACTTTAGATACCGATGACTCTCTGGCAATTTCCAAAAATATAAATAAAATCTCACGTCCACACATAGATTTTGACATCGCTAGCGACAAATCGGCTGTCAAAATCTGTGTGTCGCGACTAAAGTCGCTACATATACATGTAGCGACTTTAGTCGCGACACACATCATCATCTGCCTAGCCTTTTCCCAACTATGTTGGGGTTGGCTTCCAGTCTAACCGGCTGCAGCTGAATACCAGTATTTTTCATGGAGCGACTGCCTATCTGACCTCCACAACCCAGTCCAAGTCGCTTCTTGTATAACTAAAATAAATTAGATTAGCGGCGATTGGCAGCAAATAAAATTGTTTCGTGTGTATGTACCTAGCATTAGTTTTTTTACTAAAAAGCTACGATCATAGAATAATGTTGGAGAGTTTTGAAAGAACTTCATTATTTACTAAATTAATTTTTAGTACATACAAAAACATCTAAATTACTAAAATACCTGTAAAACTGATAAAGATTTTTGGCTTCCAGAAAATAGTTGATTATGTCAGGGGTACCAACATTCTGGGCGGAGAAGCCATGTTGATATTTTCTTTCTTTTTTCGTCATGTACCGACTCACATGTATTTGAGAACGAGAAACGAACACGAAAGAAACCACGAAAAATATGGTGGTTGGAAGAGGATTTTAGATGGTGTTCTTTTGTTCTTGCAGTATTGTGGTGGATTTTTAACAAATGTTTAAGTGTGTTCTTTGAAATCTTTGCTAAAACACAGGCTAAGACCTTGGAAAATGTCTTCAATGCATTTTGTGGTTCATCCTTTGCCTGGCACAGAGGATCAATTGATAGACAGGTAAACATATTTTATCGTTTTACTTGACTCCATTTCGTTCATGTTGTGAAATCCGACATTCCATGATCATACAACTTTATTGAGTCACATAATGATGATATAGCATCAAGGGCCACGTTTCCCGTATCATTTTACGTTCATGGGAGAATTTCCATTGCATGACATTTCTTTGTAGAACTTAGTTAGGGCTTCTTGCAATCCATACAGTATAATGTTCTTTTGGATCCATCGTTTGGATCGGATGGCGTAATCTTGTTTGGTTAAAAACGACGATGCTATATTTGCAAACCTGCTTTTCGCATTGACAACATACTGGAGTTGATAATTCTCGAACTGTGACATAATTGTTCAATACCTATTCCATATTTGTATGAGAGCATAATTAGCATTCATTAATAATTAGGAGCAGCAGATTCTAAAAATACAAATTGCAGGTGAAATTATTAGCTTTTGCAAAGTATGTAAAGTAGGTATGAAAAAAACTGATTAGATTTAGGTAACAACACCCAATTTACTGTTTTGTATAGGGAACTCTTATGAGGTTATTTACTTTTAGCAATAATGGTATATATGCAAACCAGGTAGGTATATATTTTTCAAACTATTTATCATTAGTAGGATTCTTTTAGGACCAATAAGATAATATCTTCTCCATAGGTACCTACTACACTTTGAAATGGGCAACTAGCTTCATCTTTTTGACTGACCGACCCTTGACAATTCAAAAGTGCCTGTAATTTGTTTAGTTGAAATGAGTTTGAATAGAAAAATAGTGGACATGCTTACATCTAAGTTAGGCTATGTACCAATTCAATATGATTTTACAGTTGCTAATTATTAAAAAAAAATCAAACTGTATATAATAAACTACACAACTCTTTCTTTATATTTTTTCTAGTTTTATGTTCACTGAAACTTTGGGAATGCGTAATTATTCTTTATTAGGGCTAAAGATGCAAAAAATAATGATCTTACAAAGGCAAGGTCTTAATAGGCTAGTTGACCAGTTTTGAGAAAACAAAATAAATCTTATGGAACATTACATTCCTTGTGATTTATTTTAATGAATATTATAGAAGAAATTTTTAATTTTTTTAATGCACTCTCTTGTGTCTATTGGTAATGCAAAAAAACTTGATGCATAAAGTTTGTTTCAATTTACAATTTGAAACGGTCAATTACAGGAATTGATGTGTTGTGTTCTCATTCACATTTAATGTCACGTTTGAACGTGCCACATGTGACATCCACCAACCTGCACAGGGGCCGCATGGTAGATTACAGCACACTGCCTCTCGAAGAGAGGAGGCCTGTGTCCCAGCAGTGGGAACATTATAGGCTGACCAATGGCTTTATTTTACACAATTATTTTTCAAAAATATGAATGAATTTAAAATCTTATTTTTCTTACTGTCAACTAGACTATTGTGTGTGTAGAATTGTGAATGCACATCCACATTATTTCTGCGTGTATAAAGGATGCTCTGCCAATACTTAGTGCTCCCCTGTTCTTGCGCACATTGAAAAAACAAAATGTATCAAAAAACACACAATATTAAAATTGTTAAGATGCAGTATAAATATTGTAGTACAGTATAAATTAGAATTAATATAGGTATAACAAAGTATGATACCTGTACTAGGAGAAACCAGTATCACAGGCGGCATGAGTTCTTAGAATTACTATAATATTATTAGATAAAACATCTATACTTAAAACTACAACAATTCTATACTTAAAACTAAAATCATTCCTAAGATAAAAGATAGATAAAACAATCCAGGAAATTTAGGTATACCTCATTCACATAGCTGCAAATTGCATCATATTGTTAAGTTTCCTGGTATTTTTTTTTTGTTATCTTTTAAGTTGCAAGAATGTATCTGTGTGTGTTTTTAGGAATGCTTAGTACAGGTGTTTCATCTCATGAAACATCTGTACTAAGAAGAGAGATTGGATGTGTATCAGAAACACAATAACTAGAACCTGCCTAGTTATTGTGTTTCTGATACACATCCAATCAGTTTTAATGTGCACAAGCACAGGGGAGTACTTAGTATTGGCAGAGTACCCTTTATACACACAGAAATAATGTGCAGCCGCATATTGTATGAATGGAAACCATCAGTTACTAAAGCTAACTTGTGCAGAATAGTTTTAATATCAAAGTACAGCAGAACAAAAAAATAAAGAGAAAAACTTTTGTATAATTTTAAAGAAAAATTAGATTAGTGGCAGTATATTAATAAAAAAAAATTGAGCCTACACTGTACTGTTCAAACTCATCCCGTACTAAACAGACAACTACACTACATTTATCATCTGTCCATGCAATTACAACAATATCAACCCCATTGCATATGGAGATCCTTTGTAAGATGGATACAGTGTGTAAACAGAAGAGACAGGTTGAAAACCTGTTACTGGATTGTACCTGTTGGGTTGCTGATATCAGTACTTTTTCATTCAGTCATTTAATTGCATTTTGAGTGAAAGCTTCAGCAAGATGCAGGATCTTATTGCATAATGTTTATGGAGCTTTAAGTTGTTTCTTAATTGTGTACTATATATATTTTCTTTTATTTTAAAAACAAATAAATTTATTTTGGTATTGGAGCAATAACTTGAAAATTATTGTTCAAATAAAAAAAAAAAAACAAAGTTTTGATAGTCAAAAAGTATTATTTTCACTGAAAGATTAAAGAAGAACATATAGCCATTGCTTATCAATACTATACAAAACAAGTAACTCTCTACATAATTATGAGGCATGATATGAAGAGAGTTATTGTTATGCTAGGATCTAATAAAACGAACGAAAAAACTATTGTTTGTGTTAATTTACAACATGGACTTTTAAGTAATCTTGTTGACTTAAAACAAACTGAAATCAATTTGTCATTGTTTTAGGTTAAAGGAAGTAGCTGACCGTTGGAATAGATATGGGACGGGTGCCGGTTCTTCGGCACTCAGCTCCCTGCGAGGCGTGCGAGCAGTGGCCGCCGGCCCCGCTCATATTGCTTGTCTTCTCGAAGATGGCACTATCTGCCGTGCCGCCTTCTCCATCATTCCCGATAGATTGGACTTGAGCAAAACTGACGCTAGTAAGAATGGGGGCAATGGCGGAGGGGGAAGCGGTGGTGGTGGGACGAGCGGGGGCAAGCAAGGTGGCAGTGGCGGGGGCTGCGGCTCGCGTCAGCAGCCGCGTACTAGGGCCCGGATTATGAGGAACTCGATTCGTGCTACACCTAGCTCACAAGGTATATTATTTGATGCACTTTCTCATATTTTGTTAGTTTCTCTATTATGAGCCTTAGTTGATTGATTCCGACATGGCCTAGTTTATAATAATCAATGGTATACAAATGGACAAAGGAGGAAAGAGATAACGGTGTTATAGTTGTTTTACTGCTTAAGGGCTCAATCCATTTGATTTGTACAGGATCAACAAGCCGTGCGACTGGTGTTATTATCGGAGCCTCTGGTTCAGGGCGAGTAGTATCAGTTCCAGCGCCTTTTGTGCCGGAAGATCTGGTCACACAGGCTCAAGTGGTCCTGCAGGGAAAGAGCAGGAGTCTCATTATTAGAGAGTTACAGGTAAGACTTGGCAACTTCATGATTCAAGGTGGTGGTCTACATAAGAAGCAATATTTACAAGCAATTATACTAAAACTTTATGAATTGATTAATTAATATTAAGGCAGTACAACAATTTAATAACGGCGTTCGAATATGTGTTTTTGTTTGTGAACTGATGTAGCGAACAAACTTGGACGTGAATTTGGCGGTGAACAACCTGCTGTCGCGCGACGATGAGGAGGGAGAGGAGCCGGAAGGCGGCGAGGGCGGCGACGGCTACGTGCCCGAGGACCTCATCTCGCTTCTGGACGGCGGCTTCCACGCCGCGCAGCAGGACCACTCCGTCATCATCGACGCAGACACCATGTTTTCTGAGGACATCTTCGGGTACGCGGCTATCAGAAGGTATACCTGTCAAGCTATGCTCCTCTGCCTCTACACACTCCTGCCTGTAGTAAATATAGTCCTCGACCCAATCTCTGGCACGCTGTCAAGCTTACGCAGTTTCCGTTTATGTTGTGATTGGGTGTTTATTTAATGTTAGTTCTGTACATAGACCACATACTCTAGAACAGTGCATGTTATTGTTTGGTCCCTGCACTGATCACGTTCCCGAATGTATTATGTACTGTATGTGTCTGTGTACAGTGTAGTAGTAGTGGTAGGATCACAGATATAAAGAAAGGTGGCCAGTTTAATGTGAGTTTGTGAAATTGTACAGACACTAAGTGTGTTAACGATCAAGCAAAACTTTGAGACTGAACAAAACGAACAAGGGACTTCGACGTCAGTCTTTGAGTGCGGGAGCAAACCTCTTTCTTTATGTCTGTGGATATTTTTCGTCAAGGCGGTATTAAAATATTGTGTTGTGATAGTCGCAGTGGGGGTGGCGGCGGCAGTAGCGGTGGGCGCGGCGGCGCCAGTCGGGAGAGCAGCAGCTCGACACAGGAGCGCCCGTCTGAGTTCAGTCGGTGGCGCGAGCGTCAGTACTTCGGGCCACGCAGGTGGCTCGAGTCTGCGCTGCGCGATACTTCTTGGGACAAGGACGGAGGTAACAACGATGGAGGTAAATATTCAATGGTCTTTTTATTATTTTTGGTGTAAAGTATTCTAGTCTAGAAATTCCTAATTTTAATGATGACTTAAATTATTCCTACCATCCACAGTGACCATGATTGGTAAGCAGCTGAAGATTAGTGATTATGCATGTTATGTATTTAAAGTTTGTTCCCATAAATGTGTTGGTTCTGAACGTTATTGCGAGAAACAAACTTTTGAAAAAATATTTAAATGACCCATAAGTTTTACGAATCTTCCAATATTGTCTTTACAATATTTTTCATCCCCAACATTTTTTAATATGATTTAGCTGAGAGCAAGAAAAAGGATTCTTCGATTGCGGCGTCACCACTCTGGGTGTCTGAAGAGTTGGAGTATTGGGACAGTAACATTCGCTTCACCCATATCGCAGCCACCTACAGTGAGCTTATCGCGATCTCCACTCAAGGCCAGCTGCACCAGTGGCGCTGGGCAGATGCACATCCTTATCAGCGCAATGACGTAAGTGCTAAGTGCCAAAATAAGTCTTGGCGTATCTTTTTTGTCAAATCACCTTGTCTACCCCCGTTAAAATAATATAATTCATGAGATTATGCTTTCGCAATTCTGACAAATCGACTTTTAGATAATGCTCGGCTAAATAGAGAGGTTCTGCCATTAATACAGCTCCTTGGGAATGCAATCTCGATGGCTATGAAAAATGGTTCTAGATCTCGCGAAGCTTTTTCGAGATTTAATCGCGTGGCATGACAATCTCCTTGCAATCTCATTCCAGATTTCGACCGTATTGATCAAGAATTTACTGTGTGTGTGATGCATGTGTGCTGATATGGGTTGTAATTAGTAATGAATACTCATTACTTAAAGATTTTTTGTTTCTGAATTCAATGAAGTTGTTTTATTTACAAAATATAACACCAATACTATAAGTAGGCGTAGTTTTCATTAGTTTCAAACATTTTTATTAAAAAAAAAAACAGTAATTAACGCATTATTTTAAAATGTTAGCGAAATTTCGATCTCTAAAAACTCGATTTCACCAGTTTGCCTGGCGAGATCTCAAATGGCCAATATCGACCCCAAACTTAGCACGCGGGATCTTGAGTTTTCAATTTCGACTTGAATTTGCATTTTCTACTCAATACCTGTGTGGATAATCTCTATCTAAAGTTGATAATGTCATATTAACGCCTGGGCATAGAGAAATCCTGTTTTAATAGGAATTTTACTTACATTATTCTATACAAATGTTACCAATAGGCGTCCGGATCGGTGAGCGCATACCACCCGCGCTCCACCTGGCTGGGTATGACTCCCGGCGAGCGAGTCATAAACATCAGCGCCGCCGGCATACGCATATCGGTGCTCACTGATACTGGCAGGATTGCTACCTTCCTCGATGAATCTATTGGTAAGCTGTTTATCTATACATATTATAAATGAAAGTCGTTTCTAGGGTTCCGTAGCCAAATGGCAAAAAACGGAACCCTTATGGATTCGTCATGTCTGTCTATCTGTCCGTCCGTATGTCACAGCCACTTTTTTCCGAAACTATAAGAATTATACTGTTGAAACTTGGTAAGTAGATGTATTCAGTGAACCGCATTAAGATTTCACACAAAAATGGAAAAAAAGCAATAAATTTTGGGGGTTTCCCATACTTAGAACTGAAACTCGAAATTTTTTTTCTTCGAACCCATACTTGTGAGCTTTCTATCATTTTTTTCTAAACTGAATAGTTTGCGCGAGAGACACTTCCAAAGAGGTAAAATGTCCTCCCCCCCCCTGTAACTTCTAAAATAAGAGTATGATAAAACTAAAAAACATGTAATGTACATTACCATGTAAACTTCCACCGAAAATAACGAGATCTAGTAAGTAGTTTTTTTTTAATACGTCATAAATCATAAACCGCAATTTGCCTTTCATTCAATCAACTCAAATATAAAAATAAACCGTAAATTTTTAGTTACATTCCTACAAATTTGTACGGAACCCTCGGAGCGCGAGTCCGAGTCGCACTTGACCGGTTTTTTGTTTCTGGCTGTGTGACCGTGTTGTTCTACGCAACGGTTTTAGATACGGTTTTCAACATCATCAAGAAAATTTATTCCTAAAGGTTTGTGTATATTAAGAGCCTGTACAACGGTCCACTAGCGCCACTCCTTTAAAAAAATATTATCTCGTGACTGAGAAGGAATTATGAAAATCTGCTCAATCAGCGACCTCGGTAAGTGTGTCTAGAATTTTCTAATACCTTTTATTAAGTTTCATATTGAGACACGAAGCAACTAAATACGACATATAGGAATGTGGCCGCTTTTCTTTAGATCGAATTTTGTTGCTTCATGTCTCAATATGAAATTTTATAAAAGGTATTAGAAAATTCTAGACACATTTACCGAGGTCGCTGATTGAACAGATTTTCATAATTCCTTCTCAGTCACGAGATAATATTTTTTTAAAGGAGTGGCGCTAGTGGACCTGTGTGCACCCTCTTAAGAAACTATGTATGTATAATAAAGGAAACTTGATGTTTTGTCAAGTCGTAAAAACCGTGTGAAGCAGTGGCGGGTTGATTGTTATTAGGTTAAAATTACCTTAAGTAAATATTATGTTCTTTGAAAATAGGTTATCTAAAGCAAATCACAATTTCATAATTTTATACTCGAATCTAGCTAGTAACGCAATTTTCAGTACTCCTTCCTACTACAAGATCGCACAGCCGTATGTGTTAACTAGATAATTGTATCATAATGGGAACGTATTTTATCTTTTATGGATGCTCTCAAAATGTCTAGGTTAATGAGGGAATACTATAATATCTGTATAATATTTTTTATTTGTGTGTAGCTCACGCTCCTGGGGCTTCGCGTCTGGAGCATCCTCTGCAGACGTTTGTGGAGTTTGGATCTGACAAGGCAATATCTCTACATGTTTGCTCTCTGTATACGGTCGCGAGATTGGACTGTGGTGCACTTTATTGGTGGTAAGTTCATTCATCATCATATTAAACAGCAGTCCAATGCTAAACTGAGCGATCTCGACCTCTTCCATCCATCCATTACCAGACCGGGCTAGATGGAGCGATGATCTACGTCGATGCTGAATATAAAATAACTAGCTTCTGCCCGCGGCTTCGCTCCTGTGGATGTCGGAAATTATTCCACGATAACATTATTGTTTACTTTCGATCCTAGGTATAAATACTGAATTTCGAGTAAATCGGACGGCGCGCTGAAATTCTTCCATACAAACTTTGAAACCCCCCAATCCCCTTTTAGAGGGTAGTTTAGAAAAACCAAAAAATTAATAAGATTTTTGAAATAAACCTTGTCGTCCCCTTTTACCACGACAGGCTTTGTTTTTAAGTACCGAGTTTCGAGTTAACCCGTCCGAGTGGCTTAAATTTTTTTCTTACCTATTAACTTTTTCACCCCCTAAATCCTCTGTTAGGAGTTTTTTTAATTGCCAAGTATAAAGTTTATTATAAATTAATAAAGTTTATTAACAATTTATATGAAAAAGATTTTTCATATAAATTGTATGCCCGCTTTTCACTCCCACAAGGGTGGAATTTTGAAAAGTCGTTTGGGATGTATTCATAACTTGACTCAAAGATTAGATATACCAATTTTCGAGTTAATCAAGCCACGTATTATAACCCTCTCCTGTAAAACTAACTACCCCATTTCACCCCGTTAGGGGTAGATTTTCGAAAAACCCTGATACATGTTATTCTTTATTTTTGGTCAAAAGTATAAACACTGAGTTTCGAGTTAATCGGACCATGCGTTCAAATTCTTCCACATAAACTTTGAAACCCCCCAATCCCTTGTTAGGGGGTAGTTTAGAAGAAAAAAACAGGCTATCTTCATAATTTATTTAGATATAAGTATTTGTGCCAAGTTTCAAGTTAATAAGATTTTTCATACAAACAAAATCCCCCACTTTACAAACACCCTTTGAGGGGTAGTTTTGAAAAACTTATAATGATAAACTTGGACTGCGCGCTAAAATTCTTCCATACAAACTTTGAAACCCCCCAATACCTGGTTAGGAGGTAGATTAGAAAAAAAAAAACTGGCAATCTTCATAATTTGTTTAGATAAGTATTCGTTTCAAGTTAATAAGAATAAGATTTTTCATACAAACGAAATGCCCCCATTTTACCCTCTTAGGGGTGGAATTTCTAAAAATCCTTTCTTAGTGGATGCCTACTCTTCACGAAGAACACACCCTCCAAATTTAATGTCTCTAGGACCAGCGGTTTAGGCTGTGCGATATCAGTCAGTCAGGACTTTGAATTTTATATATATAAAATACATGTCTGTCTGTTCGGGGAATTACAAGCGTGATTTTATGTTATGTTATTGTCTCAATGCAGGGTAAAGGCCTCTTCTCATACGGAGAAGCCATGGCAGAGAAGGCGTTTTGTCTGATAACCTGGAGAGAATTCGTCGATGCCTTATTATTTATCAAACAAAAATATTTTTTTATTTGAGTCTGTTGATATCATAGAAAGCAATACAATTCTACTCCTGTTTACTAGGGGAGTGCTTCCGTTGGGCCAGCGCGCTCGCCTTTGGGAGAAACACCGCGCTCGCTCCCGCAAACAGCAGCGCGGACACTCGTCCACAGCGCCGCAAGACTTGCAGGCCGGACAGAGCGTTACTATGAAGAACGCGCCTATGTATCAACCTGGCGCCGTCGGTAAGAAAATATTACCTTTTAATTTACAGATTTTGAGAATAATAAATGATATTGGCGACTTGATGGTTGGTTCATTTGTCCGACTTTTTTAACCGACTTCAAAAAAAGGAGGAGGTTCTCAATTCGGTTGTATTTTTTTTTTTTTTATTTTTTTTTTTTTTATTTTTTTTTTTTATGTTTGTTACCTCAGAACTCCGTTGTTTATGGATCGATTTGCAATTTTTTTTTTTAACTTTAAAGGATATGCTTCCAGATTGGTCCCATTTTTTTCAAAATCCAGTTCTGATGATGGGATCCATGAGGAATCGAGGGAACTCCTCAAATATTATAGGCAACTATATAGTAATTTTAATATTTTCATCGAGAAATCAAGCGTTTACAGTCAAAAAGTAACATTTCATGAAGTGGAACTGGTGAAGAAGATCAGATATGGCTAACGGAACTTGTCACTCGCATAGATATCATAATCAAGATAGTTAAGCAACTATGACAATACAAATAAACATACAATCCTGAATAGTTATATTGAAAATGTTATCATTGAACTGATCTGATGATCATGATGGAGCCGGAAGACAGGTACCGGAACTCCGTAATTAATCAACGTATTCTAGCCGTGTTTGGGCTTATTAGAATTGTCATGAAATGCACTTTGGCTATAAGTTACTATCGAACTGATCTGATGATGGAGCTGGAAGGTGGAAGGTTGGCATGAGAACTTCAAAATAAAACAATGTATCCTAGCAGTATTTGGGCTTAGAACTGTCATGAGATGCACTCTGAATACAAGGTGCCATTGAAAATCTAGTTTTGATGTTATCATCAATGTGTCCACAAAACAACTTCTGAAATATTAAAGGCATTTTGGTTACAATGTTTAAAAAAAAATCTCTTCTATTATTTACTAAAATAAAATTGTATTCTTGGTAGTATGCACACGTTTCCCCTCCTCCAGTTGATCTCTTCTTAAGGCCGGCCATTTGATTTTTTTTATTATGCCCATAACTCCATTTACTAGCCCTTCTGAGACTGCTATATTTCGTCTTAACATGACTCTGGATCCGACGCCAATTTTTATTGACGATTGAAAACCACCACAGTTATTGACGTCTGATCTGATGATCATGATGGAGCCGGAAGACAGGTACCGGAACTCCGTAATTAATCAACGTATTCTAGCCGTGTTTGGGCTTATTAGAATTGTCATGAAATGCACTTTGGCTATAAGTTACTATCGAACTGATCTGATGATGGAGCTGGAAGGTGGAAGGTTGGCATGAGAACTTCAAAATAAAACAATGTATCCTAGCAGTATTTGGGCTTAGAACTGTCATGAGATGCACTCTGAATACAAGGTGCCATTGAAAATCTAGTTTTGATGTTATCATCAATGTGTCCACAAAACAACTTCTGAAATATTAAAGGCATTTTGGTTACAATGTTTAAAAAAAAATCTCTTCTATTATTTACTAAAATAAAATTGTATTCTTGGTAGTATGCACACGTTTCCCCTCCTCCAGTTGATCTCTTCTTAAGGCCGGCCATTTGATTTTTTTTATTATGCCCATAACTCCATTTACTAGCCCTTCTGAGACTGCTATATTTCGTCTTAACATGACTCTGGATCCGACGCCAATTTTTATTGACGATTGAAAACCACCACAGTTATTGACGTCTGATCTGATGATCATGATGGAGCCGGAAGACAGGTACCGGAACTCCGTAATTAATCAACGTATTCTAGCCGTGTTTGGGCTTATTAGAATTGTCATGAAATGCACTTTGGCTATAAGTTACTATCGAACTGATCTGATGATGGAGCTGGAAGGTGGAAGGTTGGCATGAGAACTTCAAAATACCTACTTGTATGATATTGGTACTTCTTCAAAATAATATTCTATGTAGAAAAGATATTAACTACGTTGCCATTATATTATAATAAAAAATACACTAAACGGCTAGAAATAAAAAAACTTTTTACAAAAAAAAAAACCGCCTTCAAAAAAAGACAAACAAAAACGTTCCTGCACTAAAAAGTAAAAAATAAAAAATTGAATTCCTGTAAAGAAACTTAATTTAAAGGTAAACTTATTTGACATTAATATTTTGCAAATATTCAAAATTGTTTACTTCTTTTTGGAGTCGGTGCCAGCCAAGGCAAGGAAATACGTATGGGCAACAATACCTCGAAAAACGACCTCTAACATTTACTATAAAACTACCAAGATACCTATTGCATACCTAGAATAATTAAAACACAAATACAGACTAGACTGTACTCTAAAACAAATTGACACAATTTTCACAATAATTTCTTTTAAATAATAATAATTATAAATACGTATAAAAATCCCCTGCCACTTTTTAAGTACTTTGAAATTTTTGAAGCATTATGTTTGTAAGCATCTGTTTTAAAATTTTATAATCGTGAATTGAAAAAATAAATGGCACAGGATACAACTGCTGGCACCGACTCCAAAAAGAAGTAAACAATTTTGAATATTTGCAAAATATTAATGTCAAATAAGTTTACCTTTAAATTAAGTTTCTTTACAGGAATTCAATTTTTTATTTTTTACTTTTTAGTGCAGGAACGTTTTTGTTTGTCTTTTTTTGAAGGCGGTTTTTTTTTTTGTAAAAAGTTTTTTTTCTTCGAAGGTAGTAGTAGGTATTGAGCAATGGTCGCATTGAGCAATATAAATCAATAATTGAAATTGAGAAAAAAACCGTATCAATGTAGCCTTCATATTTTCTAGATTGGTTGTCTGTCTGTAATATTGGTTATTTATCATTGTTAATGTTACCAAACAGGATTCAACATGTCCACGGGAGTGCCAAAAGTGGGGGTTTTGCAGAATGCTGCCTGGAACCTTTCTGACATGTGCCGGTTCAAATTGCTGCCGCCACCGCAACCTGACCGCTCTGTCTCCGATAAAGACAAAAGGGATTTACAGGTAAACTTAATCATTCAGTCTTTTAGAACGTAATTACTTACAACTTGTGAGTAATTATGTAAGTTCTCGACCACACAAACATTTGCATCCTTGTAACCATATAAACTCATTTTTTTTTTACAATTATGGTAGATATTGTTGTATTTCGAAGAGGGGCCGTTCAAGTATTATGTAAGCAGATTTTTTATAAGTAAGCAAAGCTCTTACCCCTCCCTCCCATGCTTGCGTAAACATTGGTGCAATTGATTGATTCATGAGCAGCAGTTATAAATCTAGAAATAAGGAATAGGTTGGGAATAGAGGACTGTAACACACATAATATTCATTTTAAATAAACTTTACTGAAACGGAATTCAACATAGAGCAAGTTACAAATGTTATAATCTTAAGTAATATTACGAACAAAACCAACTTCTTATACATTTTGGTATACATATTAATTCCAATTAACATTCTAAAATAAATAAACTGACGGAAAAAAATTAGACAAGTGAAGAGCGCGCGGTAATTCACCTACTCGGTTCTAAGCGAGTACCTAAACGTATTGTTACGAGCTTCGGGTCCGTGACAATAAAAACTGCCGATATAAATTACCAAAAATTACACTTTAATTAAACAAAACTAAGCAAAGCAAAAACCCCCCCGTCCCCCTATAGTGCTTACGTAATACTTGAACGGTCCCAGAAGACCGACTGTTTTCCGATATATTATTCATAGCACTGTTTTTGTGTAGGGTTCTAAAAAACTTGTCAGCCAAGCACAACTGCTCAAAATGTTTTTCTTTTGTCTCGTCTAGAATCAGTCGCCACTGACGGTGTCGTCTGTGAAGGCTTCGTCATCAAGCGGCAATAGCAAGGACGGCGCTAAAGACAGCAATAAGGACATGGCGGACAGGCTTGATATGCCCCCGCCTCCCAGCCCGGCTTCTTCCACTTGCAGTGACACCAGTACATCACACAGTGAGTTTAATTTTACTTGATTCCTAAAATCATAAACGTATTTAAACGATCATGACTTCTGAGTCAACGTCGAACGTGGGTCATTAGACCGACGTTCGTGGTTATTCAAGTTGTTGTACAATGTTTTCCGCCACTAGAATTAGAAGGCTAAGCTAAAGATAACGTTTTTTCCCAGAACGTGCCAAGCGCGTGACCGTACGCGGTGAGGAAGGATCATCGAACGACGGTTCCAAACGTGATGAGGAAGAATGGCCGCTGAAGGAAGTTGTATTCCTCGAAGACGTAAAGAGCGTGCCATTAGGCAGAGTGCTTAAAGTTGACGGAGCGTACGCCGCCGTACGATTCCCTACCATCGGTAAAGACGGCAAGGAGGTTGTTCCATCGACTCCTGATGATCTGTCGACGCTGCTGCAAGACTGCCGGCTTGTTCGCAAAGATGACTTGGTGGCTGTGAAGTGGGGTGTGGGCGGGGCCGCCGGGCCTCGCGGACCGGATTGCTTGCAACGCTCACCCAGGAAGATTGCGCTGCCGCCTGATGTACAAGTTATTACTATTGCTGTAAGTGTTTAAGGTCGTTATTTTGATCATCAGTATTTAGAAAGTTAAGAAATGTATACAAATATATTATGTAAGTACTAAAACTTTGTCTTACATTCGATGATAGTGTAAAAATCAAAATCATTTTATTAAATTAGGCTGAGAATCGGCCAAAATTATATAGAAAGTCCACCAAAATGCCTGCCTGCACACAACTGTCTGTTAAGTTAGAAGAACTTGATTCTATAATATGTAAGTATGCTAAATAATTAACATTACAAAAAAAATAAACACAAAACATTAATGAAATTATTTGCCATAATTATGTCAGAAAACTATACCCAAGCAGAAATAAAAACGTAAACATAACATAATACCTATTTAATAGCCTCCAGGCATAACTAAAGTCCTTTCCTCCCCCAGGTGGACAGTCGCGGCGTGCACGCAGTGGTGCGCAGACCAGGCGGCGCGCTCGCGTACGCCGTGTACGCAGTGGGTACCACCCGGGCACTCACGGACAGCGCTTTCCCGACAGACAACAGTGCGCTTCTCGGCTATTCCAACGGACAGGCCATACAACTGGCTACGGCTGCTGAGGTTAGTACGATAACTTCGTATTATTCATTAATTAATTTAGCTTTAAAAATTAAATTAAATTCATTTAATTCAGGCAATATTGCAACGGTAACAGAATAGAATAAAATGTCAATTCAATTAAAATAACAAAATTTTAGATACAAATTTAAGGGTCACAGAAATTAAATTAAAATAAGCCAATGTAAGATCTTGTTAACATTAGGGAATGCAATTATAGATAGATATGTATATGAATTTGTTAGTATTTAGTGAGTTTGCAATTTAATGATTATTATTTCCCATTCAGTATTAGGTTAGGTCAAATCTTTTGTAAAGTAATTTCTTTTGTTGAAGTTCCAATCATGTCAGCTGACAGTCTTTTAATTTTTTTTTTACATCTGAACGGAGCAATCCAACAGCAACCTTATTAAAACAAGAATAAAGATAACTTGTAATTTTGACAGTGATATAAAGTCACAGGGAAAATAATCGTGGAACGAAGATTTGACTGTTGTGTTTTATTTGTGTGTGGGTAGTAGTTTGAACAGTATAATGTGTGCGTACAGGGCAGCGAACCGGTAGTGATGATGATGGACGGCAACGGCGCGCTGTACCCGGTGTCGCGCGACTGCGTGGGCATGGTGCGCGAGCCGCCCGCGCTCAACCTGCCGCCCGCGCGCGCGCTCGCCGCGCACGCACTGCCGCTGCACCCGCACGCGGCCGCCGCCGCCGCCGCGCACCCGCACCACACCGCGCTCAAGTCGCAGGTACGATCTCACTCGGGAACACATCACTATGGACAGGGTGTAAAATAACCCATCACAACCGTTACTACCACTACTGCGCATTCTGACAGAGACAGAGAGTATTCTATTCTGTACATCAAACTCGCTTACATCTCACAATGACAAGGAGTACGAGTGACTCTCGTCTTCATTAAGCGTCTTTTTACCCGTTATAATCTCGCCGCTGCGGACGATAGGCTACTGGGCGACAATTAATCGATTGACATTTTTTGTGTGCAGGTTGCGCTCATTATACTAGTGCCGGAGCCTCAGCTCATGATGCCGCGTGTGCTACGCTGCGACCTTGACGGCGTGCGTCAGTTACTACACCAATTCGAATCTGACACCAGCAGTAAGTTCTTTCGCGATCTAATTGTTGAATATAAATTATGCCATGTGGCGTGTACTACATGTTTGTAATAATTATCCACAGAGCAACAGATGTTGTCCATCTTACAAGAGCGATGCGACGGCAACAGGAACATACTACATGTATGCGTACACATGTGTGCGCCAACATCGAACAAGGAACCCGATATCGGTACGTAAAACACTGTACATCATTGTAATAAATAACATAATAGTAATATCCTATATAGCGTAGATGTAATTTTAACTTAACATTATTTACTGATTAGTGGAAAACGCTTCGATGCCCAATTTAGCGGGTGGCACCGGAGGAGGCGGCGCCAGTGCTGAGGAGTCGGTGCCGGCCATCTCGTGGCCGCCAGAGACCTTCGAGGCGTCCGGAGACGAAGACAGCTTGATGGGGCTCACTAACAACGGGTAAGAGCTTCACTCCTTTGACAGGAATTTTACTCTGAAGTAATGCGTTTTCGATGCAGCAGAAAGCACTCGTCACGCAATTACTGTTCGTGAGTGCCGACTTTCTGCTTGTACTGTATAACTGTGTCGTAATATTTTCCTTTATTGTGTTTTCTGTATTTGTTTCTTATCATCATCACCTTATTTCCAAGAGAGTTAGTCAGTTTCTGGTCTAGTAATCCCTCTATTTTTTATTGCCAATTTTAAAAGATTTCAATCTTTTTTGTACCTTTAATTACTAAACACCATGGGTCTCCACTCAATGAAAAATCAATTTGGTGACCTCATAGTGATATAAATTCATGGATTTCCCTGCCTTTTGACGTGAAGCCGTAATTGTTGCATTAATGGGCAGTGATAATCCTGGATTACGTAGCAAAGAGCACTAGACTAGTTCTGAAGAGTGTTGTGATGGACGTGATGATTTGAAACACTTACAGTAAACTGTCTGGCGCTGGTAACAGTGGCGGTGCGGTGAGTGCGGACCCGGCGGAGCGTCGCGGCAACGCGCTGGCCAGCCTGCGCGCGCTCTGCGAGAGCTCCGTGCTGCAGCCCTTCCTCATGCAGCTGCTGACTGCCAAGTAAATTCAAATTCATTTATTTATTGTTTGTCACAGGTAAATAAACAGATCTTACAATAGTACAAATGAATCACTGTAACATACCCATGGGGTGTACAATATTTATATTAATAAGTAGGTATTAGGTATGTCAATGTTATTGGTTATGTTAAAATAAAGAATAATAATAAATTACACTCATAATTGGTTGGTGGTTGTTATCCATTGCATTGGCTGTTTTAGTCAAGTAGTCAAGCCAAGTAAGTCTACCGTCTCTTAAATACATTATGATTTTAATACGAAATTAGTACCCAGAGCGTCAGATCTCGCGGGGACATCAGCCCATAACAAATGTGAGTTCCACTTGCGTGACTTGCGTGCCCCAGAGTAATTCTGACACCCTAATTTGGATTGCTAGCTACATAACTCGACCGAACCTGTGACTGTCTCTCAAGCCTGTTCGACCTTTTAATCTGGACACGACTATCGCATTTAGAAGGCTTTAACAGTAAATATCTTTACCTTTACCAATAAATTCTAAACAACATTCGCTACCACAGGGACGGAATGGGCCAGACACCGCTGATGGCCGCAGTGGCGGAGCGCGCTTACCGAGCGGCGCTAGTGATACTGGACGCCATCCGCGCCTGCCCCGAAGCGGACGAGATACAACGCTCAGCCGCCATCTTCCCACCCAACGCGAGCCCCGACCATTCTCCACTGCTGGTACTCTGCTGCAACGATACCTGCAGCTTCACCTGGACTGGACAGGAGCATATCAATCAGGTTCCTATTCATTATCAATATAGGAAATTATATTACCTATTTATTTATTTGGGAAAATATGCGCAACATTACAGACATAAATTCAAGTTATTGCACAGTTAGAATTTAATAAAAACACATCTTAGACAGCAGAAACACACACATACAGGGAGAATAAGGAATAACAATAAAAAATAATACTAAAAAATAACTAACACAACAAAGCAACAAAAATGTAAAACTTAGAAATAATTAAAAGGAAATATTGATTTAAAGTCCCTGTTTTGTTGATTGATCAGACAAACTATTCAAACATTCTCTCTATCTATCTATTAATTTGCTGGTAATATTATGTTTTGATAATATTATTTGTTTCCAGGATATATTCGAGTGCAAGACATGCGGCCTGACAGGGTCTCTTTGCTGCTGCACAGAATGTGCTAAGGTAATGTTCATAAAAAATCCCTTGCTCACGTAGTTTATGATCGCTTTTTTTCTGAATTACGGTTAATTGGCTAAACCGTCCTCATAACCGTGATGTTCTTCTAATTTGTTTGTTGTATGCAGGTATGCCACAAAGGCCACGACTGCAAGCTAAAGCGCACGTCTCCGACGGCATACTGCGACTGTTGGGAGAAGTGCCGCTGCAAGGCATTGGTGGGCGGAAACTGGACCGCCCGCTGCGATCTGCTGGCTAGACTCGCGCGAGACACTTCACTTGCCACACATTTCAACTCAAGGTATGAAAACATTTATCATATTCATAACAGAATATCAGCAGTGACATTAGTACAATATATAAATATGATTTCTATTGCTAATTTCGTTTGTTATACATGTTCGTCGAAATGTGCGTAATAAGGCAAAGTACTCGAGTTCATGCTGCTAATGCTTTCTTATCGGTTGTGTTTTTGTAGGTATTAAATGGGCACGAATGCGACAACTTTAATCTTTTTCCACTTGTATATTCATATTTTTTAAACTTCATCCTGTAATTTTTGTTTGTTTTCAGGGGTGAATCAATCCTCCTATTCCTAGTCCAAACAGTAGGTCGCCAAGCGGTGGAACAGCGCCAGTTCCGCGCGGGCGGAGGTCGCGGGCGCGGGCCGCGCAAGCAGCCCGGCTCCGACGCCGAGGTGGACGCCCCCGACCATGATCTCGAACCGCCCAAGTTCGCCAGAAGGGCCTTGCTGCATTTATTGGGTGAGTTACGAATATGAATAGATCGTATAGTTGTTGCATTTCGCCGATAACATAAAAGTCGTGTATGAGTGTTAGCCTCCTACTTCTGCGTGTTCTTTCGAAATAAAACAACCAGAATTTTTCTTCCGTCGACAGTTGACATCTCTTTTTTTATTAACAGACTTCTAAAAAAAGGAGGAGGTTCTCAATTCCGATGTTTATATATATTTTTTTATGATTTTCGGGCATAAATCCGTCATATATGTATAGAGGGATTTGCAAAATTCTTTTTTTGTTCGAAAGAGGTTTATTTCGAAATGTCCCATTTAAATTTCGTAAAGATCTGATGATGAGTTTCGGAGACAGACAACTCTTCAATAAATGCCAGCAAATCAACCGCGATTGCTGCTATCGCTTACGTATGCATTGTTTACGCAATCACACAGCATAACATCACGCCTGTACCCTCTAGAGGGGTACGCAGATGTGTTCGGTATACCACGGTACACACTCATTTCTGTCAAAGTTGTTACTGGAGTACCTCTAATCTTGCAAGTATATATGAATTTGTTTGGGGTAGGTAAAACTAAAAGTGAAAAATAAAACTTTTTTACAAAAAAAAAAAAAAACAAGTGCGAATCGGACTCGCCCATGAAGGGTTCCGTTACGTTACGATTTATGACGTACTAGCTTTTGCCCGCGACTTCGTTCGCGTGGAATAGTGACTTCACCAATAGATGACACCGACTCTTGACCAATAGATGGCGCTGTATGTCCGGAATAAATTTTATTTTTTATTTTTTGTAATAAAAACTATCCTATGTCCATTCTCAAGTTCCAAACTATGTCTGTACCAAATTTCACACAAATCGGTTCAGTAGTTTAGGCGTGAAGCAAAGACAGACAGACAGAGTTACTTTCGCATTTATAATATTAGTTTGGATTAAAAAAAAACTACTCACTAGATCTCGTTCAAACCAATTTTCGGTGGAAGTTTATATGGTAATGTACATCATATATTTTTTTTAGTTTTATCATTCTCTTATTTTAGAAGTTACAGGGGGGGGACACACATTTTACCACTTTGGAAGTGTCTCTCGCGCAAACTATTCAGTTTAGAAAAAAATTATATTAGAAACCTCAATATCATTTTTGAAGACCTATCCATAGATACCCCACATGTATGGGTTTGATGAAAAAAAAATTTTGAGTTTCAGTTCTAAGTATGGGGACCCCCAAAATTTATTGTTTTTTTTCTATTTTTGTGTGAAAATCTTAATGCGGTTCACAGAATACATCTACTTACCAAGTTTCAACAGTGACATACGGACGGACAGACAGACAGACATGACGAATCCATAAGGGTTCCGTTGCCATTTGGCTACGGAACCCTAAAAACAACTATATTGAAAAATAACTTTCAATTTCGGAAGTCGGTGTCAAAAAACGAAAATGCAGAATCAACGACACCGACTTTCGAAATTAAAGTTATTTTTCACTTTGTACTGTTTTTTTTGGAAGTCTGTACACCATAAACATCTATACTTATAATAAATCTGTAGAAGTGAGAATTCTGTACATTGAAAATATCAAAAAAATAAATGGCAGGGGGTGTTACTAGACAGGTTTGTTCAGGCATCACGCAAAAACTACCGGTTCGATTACGATGAAACTTGGTATAATTATTCTTTAATATCCTGGGCACCACACTGGGTACTTTTTATGCCGGAAAAGTATATACAATAAAAACAAACTTAATTTTGCGGTTCGCTCCCTAGACCCGATTACTGTTCCAACCGCAAATAATAAGTTTGTCGTAGGTTACGTCACCCGCAATGCACAGCTATTAATAATAAGTATGTAAAGTTGTCGAAAATTTATCACTGACGGGACAAAAAGGGGTAATTCAGTTTTTAAGGGGAGGTTTTGAACTTGAAACTGTATGTTACATTTTCACGCCTAAACCACTGAACTTCTGATTTGGCATAGAGATAGATGGCATCATGGGGAAGCACATACATTTTATCCTGTTAGCACGTTCCCGTGGGATAATTTCCGACATCCACGCGGGCGAAGCCGCGGGCAGAAGCTAGTTTTTAAATAAAAACAGAAAAAGATTGTATGTAATAAAAGAAGAAATAATAGCTCCCCTACAGTCGCATGACGTGTGCTTATGCTTTTGTATTTGAATATTATTATATCTAAATGTCTAATGCTCCGTTAGAATTCATTGACGAGGTAAGTAATAGTTAACCACACGCACGCATTGATTTTAATACTAAGCAAACGTGGTTTTAGGTGATTGGCCGGCTGTTGAAGCAGCCGTGATGTGCGGCGCCAGTGGCACTCCGGGCGAGACCGAGAGTCGGCCCAGCAGCCCGGCGCCTTCGCAATCAGGCACTACTTTGCTGGACAAGTTTACGCATGCGCTTATCGTTAAGTGCACTAATGAGGTTAGTATGAAAGGCAGTTGTGGGCCAGACAAACACCTCTTATAGAGAGTAGAAGGAGGTACAGTACCTGGGCGTAAATAGTTATATTTACGCCCAGGTACTGTACCTCCTACTCTCTAATGCAAATAAATGATTATGATCGAATTTTAGAACAAGTTGGGCTTCCTCTCTGTTCAATGTCAATTGAACAGAGAGGAAGTCCAACTTGTTCTATTTTTCAGTTAGTCACTAGTTCATTAGGTATTGGTATAATGTAGGTCTTAGTTAAAAGAGTAATTCAATTTCCTAGACATAATCAGAAATTTGAAATGAAAAAATGTATTTAATGCTAGAGTAATTATAATTAGGTCCAATGGTATGCTAATTTCTATTGTTTATTATTTTTGTTTTTCGATGGGTCATGTTTACAGCCAGATTATGTAACGTCAGTCGTATTCATGTAGATCCTGTAATACAATACAGCTACTCAATATTAAACATTCTCTTTTGTGATAGATGCTAGACACTCTGCTGCACACATTGATTCGTGAGCAACAAAACGACTCAATCCCGGGACGCGCCGAGCGTGCCCGTGAAGTTGCGCGACGCTTCGTGCGCTCCGTCGCCAGGATATTCGTCATATTCAGCGTTGAGATGGCTCCAGGCGCAGCTAAAAAGAAAGGGTAAGTAATGATCTACTTTAAGTTGCATTTACGAAATGAACCAGTCGACATTCACTGGTTTTCTTTACAACGTCACAGTGTATGGTCCACGAAGCAAATACAAAGAGGAGACGGCCTAAGCAACTGTGCACTGATTCTCACTAGGTCCTGATGTCATCATGTAGGCGTGGCCTTAGTCAGTGGTATTGTTGGCGTTCGTACTGTGCACAACTTTGTAAACGTTCCCATTTTACAGCATTATTCGCGCTAGAGGAAAAAAAAAAAATGAAGTGTTGTGTTTTATCTTGTAAAAATTACTCGGATAGACGTTCTGATTCTATGTATCACATTTCATATGGCATCACATTTCATTTATAAGTAATTTTATGCGTAATTTATTAAAATAGTTCTAGAAAAATCTCTTAGCGTCGGCGTTTCCAAACATAATTCTACCTGACACTAGATGGCGACACTTGGCGTCATGGAAACTAAAAATATTTAGGTACGTAGAGCTCAGAACTAACATATTTTAATAATCTTAATATTGAAGTTTGTTCAACATTCATTCCTAAAGACCCTTTAATGGCCTAAATATTATTTTTGTAGTTTTTATAACATTTTGTAAACAGGCCACCATCTATCGTCAACTATGAACAACAAACATAAACCTAAAAAAACGACTCCCTGGTACGAAAATCATGAGTATAACCCTGTTGCATCCTGCACTTAGTGACCTCTAGTGCGAGATAGTTACGTAACTACAAAGTAAAATCGACAGAACGAGCAAAGTTTTGCTATTGACCGGTAGATCGAAAATAGAAGTGGGCGGGATCTAATACCCCCCCCCCTCACCCCGTAAAGTGTCACGCGTTGTTTCCTAAGGAAATCGAATTAGAGCAACTCTTTGTTTTTACTCCATGGTATGGTCGGCCAAGAAAGTAGTAAATCAGTCTTAACAATATTTCGAGGAGGAGCACAAGATAAAAAGTCCTTATTGTTTCATGTTGTGCACACCTAATGCTTCTTTGGCATCTTTTTTGGCCGAATGTACGTGCTGTGGTCGGTGATATATTAAACAGGATATTGTATATTGCGTTTGTTCACAGACCTCTTTCAATAACATCATCACTGGTCCGTTGTCGTCGCGTGTTCGCGGCTCTCGTCGCCCTTGCCGTAGAAGAACTCGTAGAAGCAGCCGACGCTCTACTGGCCCCAGTTCGACTTGGCGTCGTCCGGCCCACGGCTCCGTTCCCGCTAGCGACCACGTATGTGGACCTCGTGAACGGCAGCGAAGACTTGTTTGGCGTAGAACCTCTTTCTACTGGACATTCAAGACATGCACATGCCCGCAGGTGTGTATTGTATAATCTTAACGTAATATTAGCCATGCTGTAGTCTGCAATCGTAAACTGTTAAACATCCTAATCTAAATCATTAAAAAATACCTCTGATTTCTCAACATTTTTAGGGTTCCGTACCCAAAGGGTAAATACAGGACCCTATTACTAAGACTTCGCTGTCTGTCTGTCTGTCACCAGGCTGTATCTCAAGAACCGCGATAGCTAGACAGTTGAAATTTTCACAAATTATGTATTTCTGTTGCCGCTATAACAACATAAAAACAAAATAAAATAAATATTTAAGGGGGGCTCCCATACAACAGACGTGATCTAGATAATGGTCCGACTCGCACTTGGCCGGTTTATGACATTGATTGTCGCTGAGATGATATTTTTAATTACGGGAATTGGCCTTCAGTCGGCCTATCCAGTAAAAGTCTCACCTTTAAAGCCTTTTTACCTTAGGCGATGTGAGCTGTCATTCCACCTGATGCTGGCAATTTACATTATAGACAGCTCACTTCGCCTAAGTTTTCACGGCGAGATTTTGACAGAATAGATCATCTGATGTGTTACATGTTCGTTGTGGCGCAGAGAGTCGGCCACGGGCGGCGGGCGCGGCGCGGCGGCGGGCGGCACGTCCATGGGCAGCTCCACGCTGGTGCCGGACCGCTCGTCCACGCCGGTCGCCACCGAGTACGCCGACGACGGCGCGGGCGAGGCGCTGGGCAACGACGACGACGCGTCCGAGACCGACGAGCCCGCGCCGCCCGCGCACAGCGCGCAGCCGCAGGACAACCAGCATCATGACGACTCTATGGCCGACAGGTACGCGAGCGTGTTTTGTTTGTTTCTTTTTATTTGTGGTCGGCCTTTCTTGTTCACTTCTTAAGCCGACATCAGACACTTGCATTTTTGATAATTTTTTACTTTTATTCGTAATCTTTCACTCGAAGTGAAAACGAAAGTGGAAAATAATGAATTAATCGAAGTGTTAATCCAACATCGTTGGATCGGTTATCCAACG
This sequence comes from Apamea sordens, assembly GCA_945859715.1. Classification (NCBI taxonomy): domain Eukaryota; kingdom Metazoa; phylum Arthropoda; class Insecta; order Lepidoptera; family Noctuidae; genus Apamea; species Apamea sordens. The sequence continues at coordinate 13,416,970 of OX243987.1, forward strand.
ATGTTGGATTTCGACAATCGTATTTCACTCGCCTAGCGAATGATCGAAACATGACGATTAATACCTTCATCATTTTTAATAGGGGCCAAGAACAGCACGTTGTAGTAGAGAACGGCACAGAGCGTGCCGAGGGCGGCGAGAGTGAGAGCGAACTCGACTTGTTAGCCGAGGTGGAGACGGAAAGCGACTCTGACGATCAGGACAACGCGGAGTCCGCACAGCGAAGCGTACAAACCGGGGCCACGCAGGGCTCTGATGCAGGTAAGAGGGCTATTTAGATTCAGGACTTAGCCAAGAAATAGAAATAATAAGATTTATTTTACCTTTAATAATTTTGTTGTTGCCAATTGCTGCATTGCCAACAATAAAATTGCCGAATTCATCGACCATTTAAATAATCTCACATTGAAACTTTTCAATGTACATCTCTATGTTGCTACCGACCATAAGGTACTATCACATAGTAATGGTCACATCCACCCAACCATAATAGCGAAAGCTTCTTGCTTTGCGCGTATCCTACGTAATAAAAGATCACGTACATCGCAACAGGCATAGCATCGCTACTTCTATATCCAGAGGACGAAAGCGGAGACTCGACGCAGCCCGAAGACGAGGACTCTGAGGCCGGCGAGACGGACGAGCAGGACGGCGAGGCCGAGGTGCCCATGCACGACGGCGAGACGCTGGAGCGCCGCGCCGCGCCGCCCGCGCGCCCCAACCTGGCGCCGCACTCCATGCAGTGGGCTATACGGTAAGTGCTGCTGCTACGTCGCTTCTGTACTTCTGTAAATACAGGATCAGTTTTGAATCCCCATCCAATTTTATAAAATTTTATAGGCATTAAGTATTATTCAAAGACGCTATTTTTGAAAAAGAATAAGTAAAAAAGAAATCCCGGAAGTATTATAACGTGGTTAATAAGTCAAACGTTGAATACTATACTTGCGGCGTATACTATGCTGAATAAGAGAAAGGGGCGACGTGCGGATGCAGCGGGGATGTGTATCCACGGCTGGTGTTCACATAGTTGTTTTTTTAGATATTTAGTACCGAGTGATAAAATACGTATTTTCATTATTTTCACCAAAGTTAATAAAAATCATTATCATTTAAATTTGGATGGTGATTAAAAATTGTCCCTGTATCCTGTGTCCACGCCGTATTTGTTAAGCAGATGCTAGTACGCCTGCATTGCACCAATTATGTTTTATGTCCCATGCAATAGGGGATGAGCCTAACAACATCTACTGGGTTGCCTTTTCCCACTCTTTTGGGTTCAGCATCTAGTCTGCATGCAAGTTAATACCTGTATCAACCTGGTCACTGAGAGACTGGTGGTTATGTGATTGTTAAAGAATAATAGCTAATTTTGACCAGAAAAAAACAGAATGTGTCAAGGTGAGACTATTATCAAAATTATGAATGAAATAATTTCATATAATTTATTTCATTTAAGTACTTATAAATTACATTTTTAAATATTTTTATAAACAAAAAGATAAAAAAAAACTTGAGAGGTGTCAAGGGACACCCGGATGGAACGAAGTATAACTGGCTTGCTTTCTATAAGAGAGAGAGAGACCGACAGAGAAACACGCGCACGCCGCACGGCTTACAAAAGTGTCGTTCCAACTTTTGGTCTTAATTTTTTCCGTCTAGCCCCCTTTCGCAACGCGCGATAAGGAACTTTGTTCCAAAAACATTGACATTATTTTGTAGTGATTAATTATCACTACCTTAAAATAATAACTTTTTTTGCGTAATTACTTTATTATCCGTAGTTTAACCTATTGACTGCCCCAGTCTCATTAATATGACATGTCTAGTGCCCGTACCGCCTCAGTCGTATTTATACAACTGAGAACCTACGGTTGGTTTCATTGCATGACTATTAACATACCTATTTATTTGTTTATTTTTGAGCTGGACGCTGGGGACACGGCTATTGATATAAAAAAAAGCGGTCAAGAGAAATATATTAAATGCGTTACTAAGTTATGTTAATAGGCAAATAAAACTACTTTACGTATCATCAAGTTACGGTTTATAAGATCATTCTAGTCCAAGCATGTTAGGAGATTGGTCATAATTGTTCTTTGCACTATTCAAACCACTTATTTTTGGATGCGAAATGAACCCCCCATTTTTAGAAATCTGCTAAGAAGCTTTATGGTTTTGCATGCGGGATACTTTATAATCTCATTCCAACAGTTGTAGTATCAGTAATAATTATCGGTTTCCTTGAACACTCATACATGAAGCAGGTCCCGCGAGTCCACTCGCGGCGCGGGCGGCGGCGCGGGCGGCGTGCGGCTCACGGGCAGCTCGTCGCTGGTGTTCATCGACCCCGCCTCGCTGCGCCGCTCCGCCGCAGCTGCCGCGGGCGCACATGACCCGCATTCTACGTCTACTACGGCTTCCTGCCTGGCTAGGGCTTTTGGTAAGGAGTTTTTATTGTTATACACAAACAAACCGAAAAAACATTTGCCGATGGATTTTCCCATCGGCAAATGTTGCATACTACTGTTACATACTACCATTCAAACTTTCATATCCTATTTAACCCTTATCTTACCCTGATCAGGGGATGAATTTAAAAAAATCCTTCATTGGCTCACCTTCGTATATTAAAGTTTCTAAACCCAGCGGTTTAGGCTGTGCGTTGTCTGTCAGTAAGTTAAAGAATTAATGAATTTCATTTTTTATTCATTAGAAGAATAATGATGAATATGAGCACTAATGCTTGTAAAAACACGATTCGTGCATATAGGTTACGGAGAGTCAATTATTTCATTGCTGTAGTTCTCATTTTGAAGAACTGTAAAAGTTTTGTAGTGTTATGTTCCCAAGTAGATGTCACTACAACTGCTTCTGATATCCCAAAATTATTAATTATCATATTTAAGTCCTCTTTCCTTGGCATTGTCTTGTGCAAATTTTTTTTATGCTTGACTTACTAAAAGAATATCTGTTTACAGGCATTGTTATCCGCCAAATCGCGGACTTGCTGTGGGAGTATGAGCGTGTAACTCTACCGCTACCCCGCATGGTGCCGCTAGCGTACCGCGAGGCACTGCGCCTGCAGTGCTACCTCGAACGACAACTCAAACCCACCTGGGACTGGCTAGTCACTGTCATGGATGCTACAGAAGCACAACTGAGGTAAAATAACTTGAACATTGCTAAGATACACCTTCGATTTTGAAAATTATACATAATAGGAGATAAACATCGTCAATCAATTCATTTTAAACCGGCTTTAAATAGTAGGAGGCTCTCAATTCGACTCGTATGTGTTTTTCTGTTGTATCGACAAATTTGACCAACCTTTATTCCATTGATTGTCTGTCGCCTAAATGATAATGTTGACAGATGTATTATGCTCGTATACGCCTATATTTTAATATTGTGAACAGATTCGGCGCATCATTGACTTCGAACAATGCGAGCACTTCGACTGGCGACAGCGGACGATCAGCTGCGCCGGCGACTCGACGCACTACATCTCTGACGTCACCAGCTACGCGCATCATAGGCTTCTCTGAAGGACCTAGGGCAAGGGATCGTGAACAAGGTTAGACATGCGTTTATCTTTCTACCGACGTTGATTTTGCGCAGACTTATATATCTTAACAAAGTACAGACAAAATTGCTTCGTATAAGCGAGAACGCAGAGGACCACATTTTCTCGGTGACTGTTTGATTAATGTGGGATATCTTCGCTAAAGTTTTAACTAACTAGTTCTATTCTCACCTAACTTTTTACTGATTACGGTCTGTGATACGGTCGTTTGTGTACCCCCTTACGTTTTTGCAAAGAAACAAAAAGACACAATTCTAATATTGTTATAGGTGTGGAAGCCGGCAGTGCTCGTCGCGAGTTCCTAGCATACTGCCTGTCACTGTTGCGCGCGCACAGCGCTGAGCACGCCGAGCAGCTGCCCGTGCTGGACGTGGCGGCGCTGAAGCACGTGGCCTACGTGCTGGACGCGCTCGTGTACTACATGCGCGCCGCACAGCCGCAGCCGCACCACCACCAACATCTCTGGACACCGGTAGGCATTTACCTCGTCTAGTAGATCAAAATTATTGATTTATAATGTGTTCTATGTCAGATATAAGACAATCATTTTATTATGATCAATGTCATAGGAATGTGTGTGTTTGTTGCTTATGTTTGCAGGTTACACGTCTAATATTCGAGTTTTTTATTAGAATGTAGTGTTATTCTATATTGCTATTGTATACTATTAAATCACATCTTTCATATACCTGTATGCCTGTACAATACATTGATTGCATTCTAAATCGTTTATATGTGATACAGGACGAGAATGAGAACGAAGAAGGCGACGAGGAGATGGTAGTCGGAGGAGGCGCGGCCGCCGAGTCGGACGGCGAGGGCGAGGGCGCGCGCGGGCGGGCGCACGCCTTCTTCCAGCGCTCCGACTCCACGCTGTGCCTCGGCTGCCCGCCGCCCGACCCCTTTAACAGTCAGTACTCTCAAACTTTACTATGTTCATGGAACAAGAAGCAAATTGCCTCCCGACAGGTTTTGTTTTATGGTCACGTATTTAATGTTTTATTCTAATATAGTAGGTGGATTAAGTTTACGTTTGCATATAAAGTTACTTTAGAATTCAATTTGCCGCGAAATATCAATTTTGTAAATGTAATCCAGGGTTCTAGGTCTTTTACAGGGACATGGTCGGTTAGAAACTATTTCTTTTCCAAAGGGTCGAAGTAGGTCTTAACGATTTTGTGCTACTTAATTTTTGTATAAAACAGTGACTATGCAAGACGCACTACCGCTAGCGGATCAGCCACAACTACTTCAACCGAACGCTCGTCGCGAAGAATTGTTCGGAATGCCTCGCCAGCCCGTTACCGTGCCTGCCTCCGGTGACGCACCGCCCGGTGTGAACAACCCGCTAGAAGGTAACATTGCACGTAAATATTCACTTTTTATGTATTTACTAGATTAAGTAAATAGTGCTTTATATAATATTATATAACTAAATTCAAGAACTCGATGGCAAAGTTTTAAATTTGTATTTTTTCTTTGAGAATAAAATTTAAAATTGCCTTGCTTCTACAAAACCCTTTAGAATATCAAGAAAATAATTAAAATTTGCTTCGCAATCAGCAGATCCAATCTTATAAAATCATGAATAGAAAAGCACTTTCGAATTGTCTTTCTTTATCGTGGCAGCGAGTGCATTGTATGTTTTATTCGGCAGTGGTCCCGCGGCGGCTGGGCCTGTCCACGCGCGGCACGGACCGCGGCTGGTCGCCGCCCGCCAGGCCAGCGTCTGCGCCACCTGCGCATACTCACACTATGACTAGAGATGAACCACAGGTATATTATATGTAATCTTTACTATATTGAAATGTCAGAAAGATCTAGTAAAATGTTCTGCTATGTTATTCTATTGTCCCCATCTAGAGAGTTCTCCATACACAATGGGCGCAAAATATTTTTCACATTAATTTACCCAAAACACTGCACTAATTCGATCACTAGTTAAACAATTGTGAGTTTACGGTACCGCAATCAGATTTTATGTAAACTTGTCTCTTTCTAGGATTTATCTTGCGCTAAAGATGTATCTACAAAAATGGACATTGACACAGATGGTGAATACTTATCTGACTCTGATTCTAACGAAGCTCGACAGATACCAAGGAAAAAACATCACAGGTATGTTAATAATCTGAATTTGTACACAAATTTTGACATAGTATATAACAAAGTCGCTTTTCGTGTCTCTGTGTGTGACCGCTATGAACTACACATTAGATTTTGATGTGGTTGTCATTGTTAGATATCTGAGAGAGATATCTATGAGATGCTATATAGCATCTCGATGTTTTGCCATGTCACCACATCAGTAGATTGCATCCGTGTGAAGCATGGGCGGGACGCCAGTTGTATAACAACTCCATGTCTTTAATGTATTTTTTTGTGTTTCAGACATCCACATTCAGTAAATATGTCGGCTGGTAGCAGTTCGATGCACGACTCTATGGCACAGCCGTCTGAGTTCCACACACTAGTTGATACAGCATGCTCTATTATCGATGCGCCTCATCAGCAGAATATCTCCGCGTCGCCGTCACCAGGTACGTTTTGATAGCTTACACTATTATATAATGCATAAAACATTTCGCTTAGCTTTGTAACTGCGTCTCTCCACCAAAGGTAAGACGTGTATAAGTCTTGCTATGTTTTAACACAGTCATCATGTATCCTAATGTTTCAATTTGTTCTAGGACCAAGCGGCTCTAACGCAGTGGTATCGGAAGCCCGCGCCTCATCGTCTCGAAGCCCCGGCAAGACTGTTATTGTACGTGCTGTAAGTCACTCCACTTATTTGGGGGACTTTTTCTTATCAAAATTATACCCTACTCTTCAATTGGACGTAACTTTCTAAAATAATTGAAAATATATCTAAATTTTGAGAACCAAATTACGAAATAATCTGGATCATCATATACTTGTGTACCTTGGATTGTGCATCTGCCGTTCCTAAGGAACCTGATCTATGTAGCTAGACTGCTTGGTAATAATAAGTTAATGTGTCTAAGGTGTCTAGTTGAAGATCATACGTCAATATTATTAACAAATATCTAATATTTCTTTGTAACATCAGGGTGAGCTGTTAAGCGCAGCAGATCCTCTCGAGTCTCAGGAGATTTCGGCGCATGTGACGGTGGAAACCACAGGTTTACCACCTCCACCTCTCTTGCCAACTCTCAACACGCCAGCGCAGCCGTAAGTACTATACACAAGTTGCTAATCTTCATGTTTATAAACTAAAAGATGTCTTATTCTATAATATTTTGGAGGTATGAGGAACACCGCCATTATCTATAAAATTCGCATGAGGCAATCCTCGTTCATCCTTGTTAAAAATACTTAGTTTAGCAGTATATTTTTATTGCCCTTCCATACAGTGCACCCCACATTAGCAGATCTTTAGTGACACACAATTTTTTATTTTCCAGTCGCGCGTGTCCGTCTCTAGGTGCCTCAGTGTCGCACGATCTACTGCTGGGAAGATGGCGCCTGTCTCTAGATCTCTTCGGACGAGTGTTCACGGAGGACGTAGGCTTAGAGCCGGGCTCCGTGGTCGCCGAACTCGGCGGATTCCCTCTCAAAGAGGTCAAGTTCCGCAGGGATATGGAGAAGCTAAGGAATTCACAACAGAGAGATTTGACGTTACATAAGGTGGGTAATTCTCAAATCTTAGGGATATCTAATTTGTTTTCCGTTGCTAGCCAGTGTACTGCTATAAACTGAAGTGTTAATTAATTATTATTAATCGGAAGTGCAATAGTCTGTTAATTAATGAAGTCGGTTAAAAACACACTTAGATGTTTTTAAAAATATTGGTGATAATTTCGTAAATCGTCTAGAAATAAAGCGAGTATTCTCATTCCACAGATGGAACGCGACCGTGCCAAGTTGCTACAGCAGACGTTTGCGGAGTTGAACAGCGCGTTCGCTGGTCAGAACAGGCGCGCGCACAGTGCGCAGCCGCCACTCGCGGTCAACAGAGTCAAGGTGACGTTCCGCGACGAGCCGGGAGAGGGCAGCGGCGTAGCGCGCTCCTTCTACACCAGTGTCGCTGAGGTAAGAAAACCAACAAAACAAATGAATACATGTTTTACGTTCTCATCAACCTTGCATACATTTTGCAAAAGCAGCAACCCAGTTGGATGTCGTCAATCACGAATGTATTAAAATAATTAGAACTTGTTATGCAATACATATCGAGTACGACAGCTACTGTGTAACTAAACACTAAGATAAATAATCGCTTCTATTCCTTCTTGTTTATTAATAACCTACCATTATACCTTACCATACCATAACTAATGAATTCCTTCTGTTAACCTTCCAATATACATAACTTGTAGTTCTTTGTGTGCTCCAAAAACTTACTCAACCAAAACAACGTGTTAGTGTAAGGTGCCGACAACCATTGGCCTGTACACATGTATACAAATTCAAAAATTATTTAGTACGATCTCCATATGTATTGATTTTTAATAAGTGTTAAATTTTGTGTGTAGGCGTTACTAGCAAATGAGAAACTCCCGCCGTTGGAGCCTACAACCGGTAGCGGTACAACGGCGAGCAGTACCAACGGCACATCTGGTTCAGCCAACGCTAACGCTGGCGGAGCGAGCAGTAACAGCGGAGCTCGGTAATTATAATCAATTCTTTAGGTAACGCGACTCTTGGCCTGATTAAAAGAAGCCAGAATCTAAAACAGATGTGTGATAATAGACACAACTCTCATGTTAATAACTATGTATATCTATAAATGGTTAATTGTACCTTAGCTTCAAGCCATTGTAACAACTTAAAAACATTTTGGAACGCAAATAAAGACATGAAAATGAATATAAAAATAACTCTACATAAGCCTTCACGTTTATCTTCTAAGATAATAATATTGTAACGTATTGTTATAGAAGTGGCGCGGGTCGCGCTCGGTCTAAGGACGCGGCGCGCCGCACGCCCGGCCGGCCCGCGCCGCGCCCGCCCGCGTCGCGCGAGCCGCGCCGCGTGCTCAGCGTAGACGCCAGGCCGTACTCGCCACAGGTATGAAGTAACAACGAGAACCAGACAGTATCTGTATTTAGTTTATGTATTGTGTTTCACCTAAACATGGAAACCAGGAAATGTATTATCTTGATCAGTGAATAGTGAATCATGTATGATTTTCCTGCGATTACTGGGCTGATTTACGTGATTGTTTTTTCGTTTTAGTAGAGGAAGTAGTAGTGGTCCCATATAAATTTTATAAACTTTTCTTGGGTACTTTTCGTGGGTTAGCTTTAATAAGTGTGTTAACTTAGTGTATGTCGATGATGTTACAAAACTTCCTGTAAAAAACGAGATTACAAAGCAAAGAAACCAACTTCCGAAATTAAAGTTATCTTTCACATCATACTGTTTTTCATTAAAATCAGCTGTTTTATTTTTGTTTAACCCTGTACAATAGAATTTACCAGTTATCCTGTGAAATAGAAATTACCTAATGTATCCATTTGTGTGTGTGCAGGCTGCTCCCGGGACAGAAGGCGCCGGTTACAGCGGAGACAGGCCCGGCGGACACAATGAACATCTCACGCTCCATCAGGCACAACTGGGCGAACGACTCTATCCGAGGGTAAGGAACTTTTATTAATTTTTAAACATAATGTGGGGGAAGTATATTAACTGATGAGAAAACGAAGTTATCATTAGTTAGTTACTGTGCCCTATAGGATTACCCATCGGCAAAAACCGTAAAAAATCTGCTCACTTTTGGTAAATAAGGAACTCTTGTGCAAAATTTCAAGTTTCTAGACTTTCAGCAGTTTAGGCACCGCGTTTTCTGTCAGTGAAATTTTTAATTTTAAGTAAATACGATATGGAGCTACAGTTATTAAAATAATCTTGTTGTAGGTTCACTCGCTACACCCGACATTCGCGGGCAAGATAACCGGCATGCTGCTGGAATTGACGCCGGCGCAGCTGCTGGTGCTGTTGGCGAGCGAGGACGCGCTGCGGCAGAAAGTGCGCGAGGCCATGGATCTCATAGTCATGCATCCCTCCGAGGCGATACTAGGTACGTGCGTCAAGCTAAAGAGTATTTCCGACAAATGAATCCCACGACCAGCTGAATAACTAAGAATTTTTTGTAGACCTCTACTGGATGTTAACAGATTTCTAGGTTGTGCAAGTGATCTTCTGTCACTGGTCTTACCACCAATACAGTAAATCTACTCTGAAGGACCACACTGTAAGGACGTCAGTGTTCAATTGTTAGGGATTATGTATACATGATTTGGTTTACATTATGCATCAAATAGCCTGGAGTCTGGATTCGTGCAAGGTTGTGTTGGCAATAGGCTCATCCCCTGTTACATGGAACTCATGAAATGTGGGTACATCTCTGCCTTGCGCTTTGTGGAATACAGGCGTGACGTTATGATATGCATCCAATAAATACTTTGTCCACCACAGATTTAGACGTATTCTCTCTGTCGGAGCGCGGCGGCGGCGGCGCGGGCGCGGGCGGCGGCGCGGGCGGCGCGGCGGGCCCGTCGGGCGGCGCGGCGGCCGCGGACGACGCCGCGCCGCTGTTCTACTCGCCCGGCAAGCGCGGGTACTACTCGCCGCGCCAGGGACGCGCCACGCCCGAGCGGATTAACGCCTTTAGAAACGTCGGCAGGTAAGACTACACGAGACAAAATGGCTACTAAAACTATATTACACCACTTAACTACTCGTGCGAATATAATAATGCGTAATTTTGGAATTAGTGTAATCTTGACTAATCTCTTAATGTTTCTTTTATTTCCAGAATAATCGGTTTATGCCTACTGCAGAATGAATTGTGCCCGATGTTCCTAAATAGGCACGTTCTTAAATATATTCTGGGGCGGCCGGTGAGGTTCCACGACCTCGCGTTCTTCGACCCCGTCGTGTACGAGAGTCTTCGGCAACTAGTCGTCGATGCTGAAACTGGAGACTCCCATTCCCTGTTTGCTGCTTTAGATCTCAACTTTAGGTAAGGAGTGCTTTGTTTCATGTAGTCCTTGGCTGAATATTTATCGCAACAGTGAAAACTGGTACATACATAATTATAATAAAACGGATTTTGAACCTTATTTTAATTTCGGCAGTTTGGAAATGTGCGAGGAGGAAGGTGGTGGTTGCGTGGAGCTGGTGCCGGGCGGACGTGACATCGAAGTGACGGCGCTCAACGTGTATGACTACGTGCGCAAGTATGCACAGCATCGGATGCTGCTCTCACAGGAGAAGGCGCTTGAGGTAACAATTTGATGCATTGTTTTATAAGGTTTTTGAGGTTAACACTTTCGCCTGGCCACAGAGTTGTGTTAAGAAGCAGCAGCGCAGCATTTTATACAATAACACGCGTGTGTAGATGCTCACTAGTGTATTATTAGGGGCGACATTACAACCAAATTTTAAATATCCTTCAGGCTATGCGAGTTGGTGTGCTCGACGTGCTGCCCGAATCGGCCCTGGAAGGTTTGACCGCGGAAGACTTGCGGCTGCTACTGAACGGCGTAGGCGACATCAACGTGGCCGCGCTGGTGTCCTACACCAGCTTCAACGACGAGAGCGGAGAGCCCTCTGAACGACTCGCGCGCTTCAAGCGCTGGCTGTGGGCCATCGTCGATAAGATGTCGCATTTGGAACGACAGGACTTGGTAAGTCGAGAAATATTTGTTCAGACTTATGTATCTGTTGCTTTTCTGGACGAGTTCAATATGTAAATAATTGTGTCTAAAGTTTCATCGTTAAATTAACATTAAATATAACATGTATTGTGTGTGCTGCAGGTGTACTTCTGGACCGGATCGCCCGCGCTGCCCGCGTCCGAGGAAGGCTTCCAGCCGATGCCGTCGGTGACGATCCGGCCGGCAGACGACGCGCACCTGCCCACCGCGAACACGTGCATATCGCGCCTGTACATCCCACTCTACTCCTCGCGACACGTGCTCAAGCATAAATTACTGCTTGCCATCAAAACCAAGAACTTCGGTTTCGTGTAGACACTCGCCACTATTTGTTATGTATCCTTAAGTTTAAGCCCAGTCATGTAAGACTGCCGCTATATTCTGTCACTTTGTAAAAGTTTAGAGAAATTACGTGTCTTTATAAAGTACCATCATAGAGCTTACTTTATTTAAAACCATTATCTACTTCTAGTACGGACATACTGGTGTATATTTATTTATTTGACCTCTTTTACTTGAAGAATCTATAACTCTATATGACTGGGTGTATTTGACTGAATAGTAATATTCAATATGCAGTAATTTTTGTTAGAAAAAGGCCCAAGAACGGTCTGCACAAGTACATAGTAATTTTTAAACTTTTAAGCATTAACTGTTATAAAGAACCTATAGAAATCGCAATTCTATATACATACATACCAATATTAGTTGGAAGTTGATTCAAATCAAAGATCAACCATTTTATAATGATTTTCTAAATTATTTTATTTATCTTTTTTCGGGACTTATTTTGATAAAGGCCTAACTTAACATGCATTTGAATGCTCTCCTCATCTACACTATTGATTGTACTTTTATCGCTCGATGGCAAGCAAAGGCAGCGTGAGAAAATATTCAAGAATATTTCAATTGTTTATATAGCTTTGTAAAAATTAAGATAATACAGTATGATGGGTATACTGCTATAATACTTCGGGTAAGCTTGGGAAGAGAGGCGTCGGATCCGAGCAATGGTGGTATTGTGATATCAGAGGAAGTATTTTGCGCCTCAATCTCTAAATTTAAGATTATAATTAGATTTCCTTTGATTAGTTGTATTAATACGGTTCATAATAAACAATCTCAAAACGCTTATATTATTGTTATTATTTCTATGTCCACATAATACGCAAAAAAATAGTTGTAATGTTTGAGTTTTCATCAAAATATCCCGATTAGGGTACTTGTCAAGTAAATCCTTTATAATCCCATTTTTCCATCCACAGCAAAATAGCACTATTAAAATAATAATGATCCAAATGAAATTCCCTTGGTTGTTCATTCACAAATACTGCTATAGATTGAACACACAGTAGCTCCATTATTTACACAACAACTGTCATTACAAGCTTGCAGGATCTTGTAGGCCCTGCGCAGACGACAGACTATCCGGGACGCACTTTTTAGTCTGTGAAAATAGAACCTATGCAATTATATGCAGTAACGCACACGACCTTTTTGAGCGTCGTGTGCGTTACTGCATAGGTTCTATTTTCACAGACTAAAAAGTGCGTCACGGATAGTCTGTCGTTTGCGCAGGGCCTTAACGTCTACATCTAGCTTTTGCAATCGCTTACAAGAATGTATGAATTGGACCCTTGTAGATTCTAGTTTCAGTGGAATCGTTGCCAATTACCTTAGTGGTTGCTCTTAAATGCATTTTAAAAGTACAACTAAGGTGCAGCGCAGACGACAGACTATCCGTGACGCACTTTTTAGTCTGTGAAAATAGAACCTATGCAATTATATGCAGTAACGCACACGACGCGCAAAAAATCCGTGTAATTCGGGCACACCGCACCGCGCCGCGCCGCGCAGCTCGGCACAAAGTGTGTGAAAAAAATTGAACGTTTGCTTCAACGCGCGCTAACGCAAACGGCGCACACTTCTTTAGTCGGCAACTCTTTGGTCGGCAATCTGCATTTGCTGGGGGTGGACGTAACGCACGAGGTCGATGTAACGATGTTAAGGCCCTGCGCAGACGACAGACTATCCGTGACGCACTTTTTAGTCTGTGAAAATAGAACCTATGCAATTATATGCAGTAACGCACACGACGCGCAAAAAGGTCGTGTGCGTTACTGCATATAATTGCATAGGTTCTATTTTCACAGACTAAAAAGTGCGTCACGGATAGTCTGTCGTCTGCGCAGGGCCTTACGGGCGTGGAGTCCTAAAGTAGCAGCAAAATTAAAAAACAAAGCGGACAAGTAAAAATTTATTAAAAATAATCTAACAATATTTACAGTCATAAAATCGTAATTGTACAAAATGAACACACTCGTTTATTCATGTAAGGCGTAAAAAGCCGTGTGATACAGCGATCATTAATGAGCATATTATGATACAATTGAAGAGTTATGATGGGCTGTTGTTTCAGTTAATGTAAAGACATCTAATTATGTTCAATAAAAAACTTAAACTCAATCTGTTTTTCATCTTTTTAAGCCTTACATACATTTTTTAAGCACTTGGGGAACACTTATCTATTTAAATTATTCTAATTTAGAAACCATTCTCAATTCTGCTGATATTTTTCTGTAAACTCCGTAGAGTACAGTGACATGACATACATGTAATAAAGCACTTGTTATGTAGGTGCTAGGGTATGTATTCCAACACATTTCAATAAGAGCTAGAAGCAGGAACCTGACTATAACAGAGTAATTGTTAGTCCATAGTAAGTACGGCAGACTGTGGAAGTACCATGAATAAAACTGATAGTGAAGGCTCCTTGCGCACATTACACCAATGAAGTTTACAATAAACATTGGAAGAATAAACAATTGAGATAAAATATCAAAATTGATATTATAGTGAGGATCTTGTTCCAGTTCAGCAGGTTTCCTAACGGCTTTCTTTCCACCCTTTTGGGAAGACTTCTGCAACATTGTTTCAAATGAATTAATGAAATCCTCCTGATCTTTGGTCAAGTTTTCTGTTTCATCATTCTTTTTGCCTAACTTTTTCTTCACTTCCTTTTTCAATTTACTTTTCCTCTTATTTTCAAAATTTTTAGCATCTATTTGAGGTTGCACCTGCTTCTGGACATACTTTAGACGACAATAACTCTTAAAATATCTGATGCACATTGGAATGAAGACAATCAGCAAGAGGACATGTATTGCTAATAGAGACAAATGAAAACATTTATTTTCAAATACATCTATTTCCAGAAACCTATAGTTTACAGTCCAAGTATGATTGAAAACACGGCCTATGTCAAAACTTCCTTTTAAATAAGCTACTGGACTGCTTAACAAAAATGGTAGACCTAGTACTACTTGAATTATACCACAGATAAACAGTTGTTTTATGGTTTCCTGAAAACCTAAATTAGTCAAATAAAAGAAAAATAAGGCAGGGGCATAGAGTAGTATGTTCATTTTTACAGATACTCCTAAACTGTAGAATATGCTACCGAGGTACCATTTTGATTCCATGAAGAAATTTAAAGCGGCATACAAGAACAGTACAGCAATAGGGTCATTGAATAATCTCAGTACATAGATTGAATGAATTCTATAAGAGGTTAATATAGTTATAACTAGAACATAAGGTGGAACTTTCTTTGTTTTGATGTAAATTCGAAGAACAAGACATAACTGTAGTATATAGATACCAATAAATATGTACTGCGCAAGTTTGATGTTTTCACCCTGGCCTGTAAGGAAATAGAAAAAAGAATATATGTATACGAATCCTGCAGGGTACACGAGGGGTCCGGTGTCTCCGCGGAGCTGGCTGTAATCGAGGGTTCCATTCAGGAATCCTTCACATTCTTGCATGTACGCCTTCCAGTCAATTTCGGTATATGGCACACGTTCCACAACCAGCACGTTAATAATCAGTTCAGCAATGATTAGGAGTAAGGCAGCGAATGGTAATTGAGCAGGGTTTACAACTAACCCCTTCATAAAAGACCACGTAAACATCTTCATAATGTCGTGGTAAAAATCTTGATATTTACTCCTACCGCCCATGATGAAGGCAGGTTCTTCTACCGTACCACTTTTTAGATTAGCATAGATGTCCCGTAGATATAGTAAGAGCTTGATAGTCGCCTGTCTCAGTTTATTATTTCTATTTTAGGATTAGGTCACCGTACCGGTCCCCGGCATAGATTATACCACAGAGCACTTTATGATTATACATTAGAATATGTCCCCGGCGGCAGTAGGAGTAGACCAGTAGACAATCATTCTGCGACAGCTGACGTTGACAAGTATAACAACTGTCAGCGATCACATCATTGAGATAGGAAAAACAATGGATCACATCGACATTCTTGTTTTTTTTCTTCTTTGGCAACTGAGCCGTGTCGACTATTCTGCCAGCGTCATGTGGTGCATATGTGGTGGTGACGGCAACGCAGCAAGGTTCACCGCAGCCGTCGAACTTTGCACTCCGTGGTAGTTATATGTTAGTAGCTAACCAAGAGATTTAAGATAGGTACAATAATTTAATGTCTTTGGTAGCTAACTACAATTTGATTTCATTTAAATTGAAAAAGAAGGATAAAATGGCAAAAGGAACTGTCAAAAACACGGATCTTATTTCAGAATACTGGACTGCAGCAGTGACCAAGTCTCAGTCTACACAAGGTAGCAACAGTTCTTGTGGATAATTTTGGACATTAAAAAGACCAGGGTTTCCGCTGGATGTCAGGTTGAATACTGGCTTAATACGCCCCCTTAAGTTTCGAACTTGCCTGCCATCTTGCTGACCACGAGTTGTACAGTTGGTGATGGTGTCAGTTCGTAAGTTGTAACTTTGTACCCTGTAATGCTTCCGTTCCACCGGGTTAGATGAAGCAAATTTAGCCAGTGAGTCGGCGCACTCGTTGCCACGTATTATAACCGAGTGACTGGGAACCCAAGCTATCTCAATGTTTAAATCGTTGTTCAAGCATGTGAATAGTAAATTAAGAATGTCAAAAATGATTGAACTGTGAATTTTGGATTTTAGTTGACATTGACTTATGGCTTGAATACTCCTGCCAGGGTAGCGGGATTATCCGAAAGGTTTACCGCTGCCCTGGAACATAAAGGGCTAAGGAAGGAACACGGGTGGGTTTTAGTCAGTGAGAGTCTGACACTCCCTCCTGCTCCACCCAGAGCGGGAGGAGTCATTTGATGATTTCCCATCCATCCAAAAAAAAAAGGCTTGAATACTAATACTACGAGAATCGGAAAAAAAATATCGAATTATTTATATTGTGGGTTAGAATGAAATTGACGGCCTCTAGAATACCAATGCATTCCCCTGTAAATACTGAGGCTTCTGGTGGGCATTGGAATAAAAGGGCAATTTTAGAGTTCTGGAAATATGTTGAAACACCTGTACATCCTGTTGACGAAAATTTGGATGCGTCCGTATAAAAAAAATTCCAACGGTTCCAGTAGGAACCATTGGATTTTTTTTCTCTTAATGGCCCGCTCAAAATCACCTTAAGCGTCCTAGGAATTTTTGGAGATACCAAGTCCCAAAACGACCTTTGGCTTCATGGCACCAATTACGCTCCTGAGACATTTGGACTGGACAGAATCTAATCCGTGCAAAACAAGGAAGTTGTTGCATGGCTCGATCAGGTAGCTGAAATAATCCAACACGCTTCTGACCAGCGCATTGTAGGCTAGCTTTAGGGTGTATGGGTGAGCACCCCACCAGACATCTGTTAGAGCCATTGGTTTAATGAGGACAAAGAGATATTAATGGAGAGAGCGGCGTCTTCGATGGAACTGCCACAGACCAATAATGCAATATCGTCAGTACTTTACAGTTAAAATTTAGGCAAAAAGGAAGATCAGAGGTATAAATATTATAGGAGGACTAAGTACGGATCTCTGAGATAGACCTCTCCAAACCGTTCTCGGTTCTGAACGTTCCCCGGGAATCGTGAGTTGAACACTACGATCTGAAAAAATACCTACTGCAAATGATTCGACGAATCCTAGCCGGGATTCTCAGCTTTTGCATTTTATGCCTGAGGACTGGGAGGAGAACAGAATCATAGGCAGCTGAAATGTCTAAGAAAACTGCTAGCACAGACTCATTCCTACTAAGGGCCAGCCGGATATCTGATATGAGGGTACCCACACTATCAGCGGTACCCACACCTTTCCTAAAGCCGAATTGAGTCGTAGGGAGCAGTTTCCTGTTTTCTACAAACCACCCAAGGCGGTTTTTAATTAAATGTTCTAAAAGTTTAATAAGAATGGACGATAGAGCAATTGGTCTGTAAGAACAATGATCGTTAGGATCTTTACTAGGTTTTAATATGGGAATTACGACTTGAACCTTCCAATCAGGAGGAATATAACCGGAAGTAAAACAATAATTGACTAAGTCCAGATGATATTGATGGGTCTTTTCTTTGGGTCTTTAGCTTTAGAAATGAAGGAGTAAGGGAATCCATCCACTCCAGGAGCAGAATCCTTTACATGGGCGAGGACCGACTTAAGTTCACCAAGAGTAAATGGCCCATCTAGAGGATCATCTGAGATCAGCTGTGAGTTCGAAGCGACACATTCTTCCATATCGGGAACATAAACTGTTGCGAGCTTAGATAAAAACTGGCTACCCAGTTCCGCAGACAGTGTGCTCCCGGAGGGGGGCTTCAAACTATTTCTGTAAGATTTCAATTTCCGCCACACAGCCGTCGCTGGAGTGGAAGGATTCAGTGAGCCACAATACTTCCGCCAACCTTCTCTCTTCTTATTTTTGAGTAATTTCTTGGACTTAGCCAAGATATGTTGAAAAGCAATGATGGTTTACAGGTTCATGTCGGAGTTGAATTTCATTTCGGCCTCATTCCTGGCCCTGATCACGGCAGAGCAGTCCCTAACCCACCATGGCGGGGATGGAATTTTGCCCTTTGGCGGTTTTTTATGAGGGAAGCAATTTAAGCAATCATCTGCTGTAGAGGATATTGTGTGTGAGAATGACGTTGAGCAGTCTCAGTATTAATGGATGGAAGAGAAGAGACACGTAAGTCTAAAATTGTTGAGTAGGTAGAGGTCTCAATCTACTGAGTTCAGCTGGTATTTTACCAATGGAGGGGAATTTTTTTCAGGGAAAGTCTTGAAAGGGATTTCAACCATGATGGGATAGTGATCACTCCCATAAGTCATATTCAAGCGACTCCAATTAAAAAGGCTGGCTATATTAGATGAGCAGAATGTCAAATCAACACAGCTGTTATTCTGTCCTGGTGCAGATATACGTGTAAGACTGCCATCATTGATCACACATAGGTTAAGTTCATCTAGTATATCCAGTAAGCCTATACCATAGTTGTCGCAGGATTCTGATCCCCATCTATAATGATGACCATTAAAATAGCCCATAATAAGTAGTGGACCTTGTACACTACTCAGCAAACTTTTAATTGTACTGAGGTCTTCAGTTTGTGGGTGTGCAATATAAAAATATATATTTATATCCTCAGCCTTAACAGCAACAACATTGATGTTATCACCAACAAAGGGTAGAGGAATTGGGGAGAATGGTACTTTATTATTAAAATGAACAAACAAATGTTACAGTATAAAATAAGTCCAAACATGTTTTGCCTAATATTAAAGCATGCAAAATTATAGGAAGTTTTTACATTACAGTTTATGATCGAGAAATTCTTTAACACTATAGAAACTATTTTCATTCAACCAGTTATACAATTTAATTTTTAAAAGTCTATTGTTTAGGTCTTTAAACGTATTTGGTAATTTATTAAATATACGTACACACATAGCTACACAGTTTTTATTATATTTAGCACATCGGGGCATCTCGTCTAGTACAAGCCTGAATTGGTCACGCCGACTACGTGAACATACATCTTCCGCTGTTTTGAACAATTCTCTATGTTTCTGTAAAAACATACATACACATATAGAGAAGGCAATGATAGCAAACCAAGCCTTTTAAATATTGGTTTACACGATTCATCTGATGGAATCCCGCATATGGCTCGTATACATTTCTTTTGTGCGATAAATGCTCTATTAAAATCGGTACCATTTCCCCATTCTATTATTCCATACCGCAACGAGGATTCTACATACCTACGCTCGATATGACATTATAGCTGTTTTTATATTTGTTATCTTTTTAATCTTTCTAAGGGCATAGACAAATTTATTCGCTTTGCTACATACATGCTCAACCTGTGCCTTCCAGTCTAAATGTTCATCTATTACTACACCTAAAAACTTAGTTTTTGTCACCTGGTTAATTTTTGGTATGTCCATCTTAAAATTGAATTTATTATTATAATACTAGCTTCTGCCCGCGGCTTCGCCCGCGTGGATGTCGGAAATTATTTTATTTTTTGTAATAAAAACTATCCTATGTCCATTCTCAAGTTCCAAACTATGTCTGTACCAAATTTCACACAAATCGGTTCAGTAGTTTAGGCGTGAAGCAAAGACAGACAGACAGAGTTACTTTCGCATTTATAATATTAGTTTGGATTTATTAAATTGTATATACACAGATTTGTCAAGATTAATAGATAAATTATTGTTATTTAACCAATTAATTAAGTCAGCAATTGTTTTATTTATATCAATTTCATGGTCAGTAATCGATTTATGTTTCTTGTCAGCAGTTACAATTATAGAAATATCATCAGCGTAAAGAAAGGATTTGTGCTTAGTCACATTAACAATATCATTTATGTAGAGGAGAAATAAGATAGGCCCCAATATGCTACCTTGGGGCACACCGCGTTTTATATATTTATACTCAGAGGTATACAGTAACTTATCACCATTTCCGTCGACTTTGGTGACAGTGACAAATTTTCTCAGTGATATATTTTCTCGTAATCGTCAATCACATTATCACAATCACGCAGACCAACAAAAGTTAAGTTAAAGCACAAAAAGTCCATTTATTTGCAAAGTGAAGTACAGACGCCAGCACATCAAGCTACTACAATCTGTCAAACTTTAATAGATTTTCAACTTTATCGCTGAACCATTAAGGTTCAAGGTTGATTGGGAAAATTTGACAGTTTCGGGTAGCTTGACCTGCTGGCGTCTGTACATTATAATAATAATAATATCCCTGGACATTTCACACAGCGCCATCTAGTCCCAAGCTAAGCAACCTAATGCTTGTGTTATGGTAACAAGATGGTTGATAAACTACTTATATACATTTTTTTTTTTTGTAAATACATACATATTATAGATAGAACATTGACATTCTTGAAGTACGGTAGAGGGATAGTTCAGTGACAATTTGGTTTATATCGCAGTAGCAGCATTGCATAGGCAATGATTGTTGCATGAAAGTCCTATGATGGATCAGAAATGTTTGTCAAATATTTTTACACGTAAGTACCGTAATTAACTTTGAGAAAGTCGCAAGAAGTAATTAAGTAGTGTGTACAACAGATTTTATACACTTACTTTTCGCGATTCAAAGACATACATGTTTGCTAAGTCTTCAAGGCTTTGGACACCGCTTTGCTATCCTCCTAGCCGACTAGCCCAACTCCAACTAGCCCATCCAGTTCATCAGTGGTCTCTCTCAGTCTAAGCGCGCATCACGAAATAATAATCGTTGTGGAAAATAATCGCCAATCTATGAACAATATAATAATAGCTTGAAATATTATATTAGCCTTTGCGATTTTATTTCGCATGAGCATGCTATTAAAAAATCGCATCGCAGTCCGCGCGTAACGATACTGATAGTCTCACAATGATGGTTAAAATAATAGTAGGAAGTATTTGAAACTCAACCGTTCAATGTCCATAGTATCTAACTTCCTATTCAAACCGTTTAGGATTCTCCTTGGCTTACTTTTACCTGCGCACGTTTTGTTCTTGACATAAATCCATTTGTATATAAGTATCTAGTAGGTAGTTAATAGGTATCTACATGAGAACTTGAACTTGAGTACAAATTGGTGTAGGTACCTACGTCAACACTTAACCTTAGGTACATGCAGTAGGTAGTAGGGACAGGCTTATCTTGTAGTCACGACTAGAGCGCCTTGACCGATGATATCTAATATTTGATTCACTGTTTGGATTGTCTAAGTAATTAAGAGGTGTTCTTCATGCAATCCTTTTATTTTATTGCTACGTTATCAACGATACCTTTAAGAGCAAGGCCAGTCATTAGTGAACGAACATCAAAATGTAAGCCACACTATAAATGTTGCGCTTCTTTTGCCGGCCGCATAGTTCTAGAGTATTTTTAGAAGTTTAATAATAATTATGAAGTGCTTAACTACCTTTGTAGTAATATTTGGACTTGCAGTAGGCTTAGGAACAATCGGGGCAGAAGTTCTTCGTAAGTAGTGACAAGTTTTTATCACCGCATACCTACCCAACATGTGTATTGCCCATAATTATTATGTGGGTACTAATAGGTCTAAGAATTACCTATCCCTTAAGGATATGTACTGCGAATGGAGTGCGAATGGGATGTCGCATCTAAAGGTCCTTTGATAATATCTAACATTTGGGTCAGTGGGTCGTCTTAGGGCGGACTTCCGCTATATTTTCATTTTGGTATCCACAAATGCACAGTACGCTTATAAAGCAAAATGGTTGTAATGTGGCGGTTTCATCCCTGGTCTGAGTAATTTTATTGGGTTTTTCTGTGAGAAAATTCTCAGAAATTTGCCAGTTATGGCATAAGTGCTATCTTACTTAGATATGCCATACAATGTTTGAGCTATAATAAACTTTTGTCTACCCGTTTGAATAATAGGTAGGTAATGCGTAATGATAAGACGTAAGAGTTTGTGATTGAGCACGCGTGTGTCTAAACTT
Organism: Apamea sordens; assembly: GCA_945859715.1. Classification (NCBI taxonomy): domain Eukaryota; kingdom Metazoa; phylum Arthropoda; class Insecta; order Lepidoptera; family Noctuidae; genus Apamea; species Apamea sordens. The sequence goes on from OX243987.1 coordinate 13,439,076, forward strand.
ATTATTTTTAATTAACAGCCAAGAACTGTGTCGAGACCCAAATTCTAGACTTATTAACGACATGGCGGAATGGAGATGGTTCTTCAACGCTTCCATCGTTAGAAGCGATATGGATACCATCTGTGGAAGGCCAATATGAAGGCTTTGGCATAAAGTAAGTACCAAACTATTCACATAATATTATCATAACTACTAGATACTTTATGAAATAATATATATTTTTAACTGACTTTAAAAAAAGGGTTAGCTCAGAACTCCGTATCTATAAAAAAAAGTATTTTGTTTGCAAGGGTAGACTTATAGGGTGGTCCCATATTTTGGGCTATTATTTATTTGGATAATTTTCTGTCACTGTTACTTAGCAAGAGAAGGTATACGAATTTGTGTGGGATAGGTAGGTACTACAATTAAAAAGTGAAAATAAAAGATTTAATTAAAAAAAAAAAACGAAAATACAAAACCAAAGACACCTTGTAGTGTTTTATTTGGAACTCATTTGGAAGTCAGTTGTTTTTTTTTATAATAAAGTTTTTTTTTAAAAGCATAGTCATTTTCCTGTATTAATTCAGATGAGAGATCTAAAATGAGTTCCCAAACAGTACGATGACTATAAGATCTGTCGCTGCTGGTAGTCTATGGCCGAGAATGCCCAGTAAGTCTTCAAAAATAGTAAGGCGTGTTGGTACCATTCCATTAAGTATATGAATAAGTATTCTTTGTTTTAGAATTACGTACACGACCGGCGACATGCAAGTGGCTGGTGTAAATAACTTCACAGTTGAAGAGCTGACTGTGTCGGCAAAAGACTTGGAAGGATCAACGACTCTCTACTTCCCACTGTTGACATTAACTGCAAGTAAGTAGAAGTTTCAGTTTGTTATTGTTAGATTTTCGTAACTAAGTATTGTTTTATATATTTGATATTGATCACAAAACCTTGGCCCTCTTGGATAATATAGCCCCGACGACCTCAGAAGTTTATTTATACTTTAAAAAAAGTTTTGTGTCGCTAAAGGTATGTACACACGGCTACACATCAAGCTATGCAAAACCAGTATTAGCTGACCGTTCATTGTGAGAAAATATCATACAAAGTGAGGCCAAGACAAACTGGTTTTGTATAACTTGACGTGTAGCCGTGTGTACCAATATATTTCTACGGTACCAACAGTTACAATTAAAAACACTTAGGCCCGTTACACACGGCACAAACAGGCGTGATGTTATGAAGGGTGCACCAAAAACTCGCCTTGAGTGTTTTTCGACTTAGGTACCTGCTAGGTACTTCTGCCCGACGGGTACCCTGAAGATGTTATTATTGGTTCTACTAAATTCAACTGCTGCAGCTCTAACCGTGATGGTTTATCATGTCATGTTTCAATAAACTCCATTTTTTACAGAGGATTATAATTTAAAGGGACGTGCGTACGTGATGTATTCTCTAAAAGGGTCAGGATTGATGAAGTAAGTAACGTAAAAGTCGTCTTCAGCTAAAACCCACCACAACCGGGGGAACACTCGATCACTAATACCGCACCGGCACTAATAAGCGATCGAGCATTCCCCCGGTGTTACGCCCCTACAAGGATCTTGTGGCGCTCGTATGACGTTGACGGGGTGGCGCTGGTGCTTTGTGCAATTGTTTGTGATAATTATGCACTTACTGAAAAAATCGGCAAAGTGCGTGTCGGACCACCCACAATGAACGGTTCCGTAGTTGGGATGAATTTATCCCAAGAACAAACTTAACTTTGTAGTTGTGTTGTCCTAATCAACCACCAAAAAATGAAAAATGAATGACGAAACGGCGAATGCACGATGATGAATCGATGTTTCATCATCTTAATCATGATTGAATGATGATGATGTTCCGTCCATACATCGATATATCCCGTCACGGTCACGTCAATTCTCCAACTGCATGTAAGTAATAGCAAACAAAAAATTACCTATGTGATAAAACGGTTTTCAAACTTTTTCCTTTACTTGTGCCGTAGGACGTTGCTCCTCGCCAAATTCCATGATTCTAGAATCTAGATCAACGGGAAGTACTCTATAGGTTTTGATTTACTATTTGCAAGTATCAAAATATGTCGCATAATTGACCGTATTTTTTTATTGTGTTGAATTAGAGCTCCAAGGGCCGTAGACCTTCGTATTTGATATTAATTTCAACTTGTTGCACGCGTTCCTGAGTATGAACTTGGTAGACTGTCAGATGGACAACGAAGTGATCCTATAAGTGTTCCTTTTTTTCCTTTTGAGGTACGGACTCATAAAAACAATATGGCGGTGTTAATTCCGATTTTGACTACGCCACAAAACAGTGTTGTAGCGCTATATCTCAGTCCGTGTTTTCAATACATGGACTGAGATATTCAAACATTTATGACGTTTTTAATGTTTCAGAGCTACTTTCCAAAAAGTTAAAGTAGCGGTTGGAACAAAGTTAGTTCCGAATGGCACTGCTATACAAGTTGATGACGTTGACCTGAATTTTAGTGTTGCTAGTATCAAGGTAAGACTTGGGCAGTGGTGCAATGTTGGTGGTCTTCACTCTGGTAAGGGACTCAATACAAATGTAATATTACGTTTCATTCTTTGGACGTGCTTTGGTTCTCTTCAAGGCGGAGACTTTCTTCGACTACTCCGCAGTGGCCGTAAATGCACGCACAGTAATATGCAACACAATTCTTGTTCGGATATTCATAGGAAGTAAAACAAAGCAAAATAAAATCGGTTGCATGTCGTGCGTGCGTTGTGGGCTCGCTCCGGACCTGTCGACGCAGTTTTTACACGCATGAGTTTTGAACACTAGCGAAGTAGGTACCTAAATAATTAGGTATTCAATCAAAACATTTCAAGCTACGGTATTAAACGTCATGCCAACATCAACCAATAGACAATACCAATAAATACTAATGAAACTAAACTGATCGGTACACTTATAATAGTCCAGCACCCTAATTGAGTAACACACTTCTGAATCATTTTGAACGATCAAAAGGGTCAGGGTCATTTTTTAGGGTTCCGTAGCCAAATGGCAACGGAACCCTTATGGATTCGTCATGTCTGTCTGTCTGTCTGTCCGTCCGTATGTCACAGCCGCTTTTTTCCGAAACTATAAGAGCTATACTGTTGAAACTTGGTAAGTAGATGTATTCTGTGAACCGCATTAAGATTTTCACACAAAAATAGAAAAAAAACAATAAATTTTGGGGGTCCCCATACTTAGAACTGAAACTCAAAATTTTTTTTTCATCAAACCCATACATGTGGGGTAATAGATACCCCACAAAACTAAAAAAAATAGAAAAAAAACAATAAATTTTGGGGGTCCCCATTAGGGCATCGGAACCGGTTTTTCCCGGTTCCAAAAGAACCGGGAATTCCCGGTTCTGAGGGTCCCTGAAAGAATCGGTTCTGTAAAACGGAGAACCGGTCGTTTCGGTTCTTTCGGTTCTCTCTTAAAATAAATTTATAAATAATATTATCTCTATAATACTCTTTATGCTAAATATCAAGTTAATAAAATAAAAATAAAATAAAATAAAATAATCTTTACTTCGGATAAGCAGCATCCATATGGGTTAGTAAACAAAAAAAAAAAACTTATACCTATGTTAGTAAACTTATTATCTATTTGGAGACAAGGCTGTTGTTCGAAATACATCTTCGAACAACATCACCTAGCAACGGAGACTCGCACCTCCCCGCTATGGTCTTCAGGATGGAGTTGGAGCCTCCCCGCACTCTGCAGAGCAAAGAGGCAGATTTCTGTCTGACGATGGCGTGGAAGCCATCGACGTGTGCTTGTGCAAACATACCTGATGCACTGCAGAAACGGGGCAGCCCCATCAACATCCTGAACCCGTTATTATATTGGACCCGTAGGGCGCTGATACCCCGCTGAGTATAGTTGGTCCACAGGCTGCACGTGTAAAACACTTGGCAATAATCTTTAAAAAGCGTTATTTTGACTGCCTTGCTACAACGTGCAAACCTACGAGCCAACATGTTACATCGGACTGCCAGCGCCCTACGTTCCCTCTCAATATCTACTTGGTCATCAAGGCCCTCGGTTACATAATGCCCCAAGTACTTGAATTGGTACACTCGCAATATGTCATTCCCATTTAGTTTAATCGGGGGCACATACTCAGGACATTTAGCACCGCCAGCCTTAAAGACCAAGAACTCGCATTTCTTTACAAATTTAATATCCAAACAGAATAAATACTGTTATTTCACTGTTAAATTAATGAATAACGTTATTATTTTTATATTATTGATAAATCTTTAAGAAACTAACGATTTTTTAAAGGGATTTGGCAACATTAAGGTTAATGGTCCAGGATACCCCGCGACATTCAAATTTTTGACATTTGTTTTGCAATTTGCAGCTCAGCCTTGGATAGTATGGTAATAAAAGTTGTATTCGTGGAAATGATATAAATAAATAGGTGTAACAAACTTTACATGATAAAGTTTGTTACACCTATTTATTTATTTCTCTTTTCTCACATTACTTTGTCTTTTGGCATCCAATCTGTTAATTATTGTGAGTTATTTGAGTTATACAACACAAATCAAGGTAGGTAATATTTCAGTTTTGGGCACTTGGTAGAACACGTGGCGCGACTACTTATTGCTTAGTAGGTAACTATAAACTAAATAATCATAAAAAATAACAGCGTTGCTCAGGCGGGACTAAATTACACTGGTGTTAATATTAGGAGTAGTTTTAATATTATGTTCGTGTCGATTTTTGGTTATAAAAGACATGCCAGTTGCCTCACGATGTTTTCACAACTTTTGCATTAGAAGTTCGATTGCAAGCAGCTAGGCCATTTTTGATTTCAGACGCACCTTTCGATTGACTGTATTCCTGAACAAAATACAAAAGAATGGATTTCGAAGAGGTGATTAATAGAAACAAGGCAGGAGACAAGGCCTCTGTTTGGCACTACTTTCTGAGAAACAAAAATAAAAGTAAAGCAAAATGTAAATTATGCCAAAAGATATTAAAATCAGGCGGCGGTAGCACGAGCAGTTTACAAAAACATTTGAAAAACGTACATAAACTCAGTTTAGATCCTTTCCCTTTATTCGGTTTGATAGTAGGAATTCTATATAAAGATGGCATACCTTTTCAACTTGAATTTATGAAAAAACCCGAAGGAACCGAAAAAACCGGGTACTCGGTTCCGGCTTGAGTTTAGAACCGAAAAAACCGGTTCCTAAAATAGGGCCGGTTCTCGATGCCCTAGTCCCCATACTTAGAACTGAAACTCAAATTTTTTTTTTTCATCAAACCTGTACATGTGGGGTATCTATGGATAGGTCTTCAAAAATGATATTGAGGTTTCTAATATCATTTTTTTCTAAACTGAATAGTTTGCGCGAGAGACACTTCCAAATTGGTAAAATGTGTGTCCCCCCCCCCTGTAACTTCTAAAATAAGAGAATGATAAAACTAAAAAAAATATATGATGTACATTACCATATAAACTTCCACCGAAAATTGGTTTGAACGAGATCTAGTGAGTAGTTTTTTTTTAATAGATACGTCATAAATCGTAACGTAACGGAACCCTTCATGGGCGAGTCCGACTCGCACTTGGCCGGTTTTTATTTTTGGAACGAAGTTCCTTATCGCGCGTTGCGAAAGGGAAAAAATGAAGACCAAAAGTTGGAACGACACTTTTTGCTATAGTTGTAAGCCGTGCGGCGTGCGCGTGTTTCTCTGTCTGTCTCTCTCTCTTTCTTTGAACTTCGTTCCATCCGGGTGTCCCTTGACACCTCTCAAGTTTTATTTTAAAAACGTTAAAACTCCTGTATCGTGGGTGCGTTTACAAACATTTAAACTCACATACTTACACAAACAGCCAGACCCGGAACAACTATCTGTAGGCAATACAAATATTTGGTCCATGCGGGAATCGAACCCGCGACACGCAGCGCAGCAGTCGATCGCTCAGCCACTGCGCCAACCGTGACGTCAATATATCTATATCTATACTTATAATAAATCTGTAGAAGTGAAAATTCTGTACATTGAAAATATCAAAAAAATAAATGGCAGGGGGTATAAATGACAGACAGACGAAAAAATTTTTCGTCTGTCTGTCTGTTTGTTCAGGCATCACGCAAAAACTACCGGTTCGATTACGATGAAACTTGGTATAATTATTCTTTAATATCCTGGGCACCACACTGGGTATTTTTTATCCCGGAAAAGTATATACAATAAAAAACAAACTTAATTTTGCGGTTCGATCCCTAGACCCATTACTGTGTCAACCGCAAATAATAAGTTTGTCGTAGGTTACGTCACCCGCAGTGGAGTTCATTTTTATTCCTTTTAGTTTTTAGAGTTATTTAGGTTTATTTTCAAATATAAGTCGTAGGTATAGATTTTAATTTTGAAGTATAGGTAGCATATTTGATAGTGTACGTCTGTACGTAGTGACCGTAGGTTATTTTATAATACTGTTAGGTAGGATTAGTCATTCGTATAGATATTAGTTTTTAGGGATTTTGCTTATTTATTGAGTTTAGATTAGTTATCATCAGAAATAGGTTTATTTAGATAGGTATTTAATTTTCTGTTATTGAGTTTTTTTTTTAATTAGGTAGGTATTTAGGTAAAGATATCATATAGGTACCCTCTTAATCACCACTAATGAGACACAATTGGTTTTCTATTGTTATTAGCTACAAAGGGCCCGCGAGATAGATGGCATTCTGGGGAAGCACATACATTTTATCCTGCTAGCACGTTCCCGTGGGATAATTTCCGACATCCACGCGGGCGAAGCCGCGGGCAGAAGCTAGTTCGAAATATATGTCTGCTCAACGTTACTATCGCAATGAATGTTTTGAACTGTCAACATGAAAGCCATTGCTACTGTTAGTGTGTTACGCAATTACCCCTCTGAATTTCATGGCTCATCGTAATACTAACAGCACAGCACTGCACATCATAACTCTAGGTACCTACTCAGTACTATGATCCCGGAAATAGTGGTTCATTCTGCTTACTGAGAATCATAATACTTATGCACATTTTTTTTTCAGGTTGACTTAGCAGACAGTTCGTGGCCAATCAACAAAGTGTTGAACAGTAGCGCTATGAAGATTGTAGACAACCATCGCAGCGAGTTGGCGACGGCGGCAAAAGACATGCTAAAGCAAGTAATCAATGACTATCTTGGAACGACGACATCCTCGCAGGTGTTGGACATCGTCGGCGAAGATTATTGTACTTCCTCATTACCACTCATCCCTGACTTTTCATAATTAACTAATATGTTATGTTCTTTTTGGTTTGTCACGGAAGAGGCAGATGTTCTTAAGGTTTACTTGCAGTTGAGGTTACAGAGGTAATAAATAAATAATACCTAAAGACAATAAGATTTATTTTTTGTTTTTACAATTTCTTTAATTTAATATTAACATAATACAATATTAATATATTAAAAAAACTCATACTCGATTAGTAATAACTACCTATCAATTCTTTCGGCACCTTGGAATATTTTGACACCTTTGAGATCAGGTAATAATGTGTCGAAAATACGTGTGTGTAATGTATGGAAAGGTGTAATACTACTCCTTCATTGAAAAGGAAGAATCTTCCGATGTTGCCTGGTGTTCCTGTCCGACTGTTCCGATGTTGCAGTGTTACCTGGGGTTCTTCTACCACAGCCCTTTCGACTGTGCAGTCAAGGCTCATAGTCACTTTGATTTTTTTAAATAAATAAAAATGATGGTCGAGGTTCATTATCTGACCAAATAGCCATACCTATGATGATTTGGCCAAGATACATTTACCTAGCTACAGAGTGTATTTATAAATTCAAGTTGTCCTAGAATTTAAAATAGCTTTTCAAATATGGTCTATATAATAAATGATATATATATATATATACATATACTAGCTTCTGCCCGCGGCTTCGCCCGCGTTGATGTCTGAAATTATCCTTTTCACATCGATAGGGCTTGTTTTTTTCCCGGGGGGTCTGTCAGACTCTTACTGACTAAAAACCAATTCGGTGTTCCATCTCTCACCTACGCCGGGGATTACGGGAACGTGCACCTTATGCCGAACCTAACCTAACTTTTTGGAGAATCATGGTTCCCGAAAAAGTATTCTCTGCATGCTAATTTTTGCCATGCCTTTTTTTTCGTGGAGAAATGCTCATGCATTCTGCACTACCACGGGGAGATAGTGCAGTTATGTGGGACTCTAACTCACTAAAACTCCACGGTGTCCTCCTCTGCCGCTTACGGCGGGAACACGGACACGCGTTAGCACTCATCCGTGAACCCGCCGCGGCTGTCCGTCACCGGACCCTCCTCTGGGGAGTACTCCCCATCACCGGCGCACCAGAACACATAGCACGCCGTGACGAATGCGAGAATTGCGATCATTTCTTGTTCATATTGTAACAACCAACCCAAACAAATGTGAGGAGAGGCATAAACAACACAGCCATTAATAAAATGGATTTAATTTGTATATTGATAAGTATTTTTTGTTAGTTATAACCGTATCGATAATTAGGATAATATGACGCCCTAAGATACGGCGAGCGGCGCTGGACCTCCGGCTGAACCTTTGCTGGAGGCACCGGTTTCCTCGATGGTACCAGGAAATGAATGATGGTATCTGCTGGAATCTTCGCAAGCTGTTCGTTGACCAGCCTCACTGCTGCTCTGGAAACAGACTTAACGATGTCGTCCAGAGGTTTGTTCATAAATTCAACCAATGCCATTTTGAAGGCCACTAGTTCTTCAACTAGTTTAAATTCAATCTGAAACATGAACAATTTATAATAGTTTTAAAGAATCATTAAAACATGATCCGACCAAGATTATGTCTGTGTGTGAGTTTGTTTCGGACTTTCTTCTCAGAGTAGTCAGATAAGAAATGCCGACCTCATCTAGTTTTAAAAATATGATTGACGTGTAAAAGTGATTGTATGTACTTACAAACCTACTTACAAAAAATAAAATCATTTATCATTTTATTAATGCTAAAAAAGTAAAAGTCTTAAAGAAAAAAAATATTATATTTGCTAATACATTGCTTCTTAAGTTCGAAAAAATTGTCTGCTCAACGACGTAAATTACGCAATTAGGTAATGTTCTTGAACTGTCAAAATGAAAGAAACTGCTGCTGTTAGTGTGTTATCAATTACCCCGCCGAGCTGCAGTCGATGAAGTAAGAGGAACACTGGACAAGGCAAGGATCCCTAATACTTACTTTTCCACCTGACCCTGCTATATCTAAGCCACGCGGACCAGTATGTAAAAGGACAGTCATAGACTGCAGACAAACTCAAGCAAAATTAAACTTTTCTTTTCAACACTTTGAAGCTAGTGTGTTTTAGATTCTAAGTAAACCATTACCGCTTATAACGGGTGTAAAAAGATACTTAACGAAGCCGAGAGTCACTTGTACTCCCGTGATTATAATTTTTTTTTGTACTGGACCATACTTGGGAACCTTCTGGTTACGGAGATATTGAAGGTCAAAATTACAACTTTTACTGACGTTTTTTTAAGAAAACAAGTTTTTAATGTTATAACACAACTTTAAATACCCTCATCACCCTTCCGTATAATGTTTTACGTGCGTTACATTGCGGACTACCGCTAACAGCAAATTTTCACACCAAACATAATTCCCAGCAATTAATATTTTTGTGCAATGTTACTTAGTTTGATGTACAGAATGCGTAGTTGACGTCGCTACTTATGTGATGTGTCTATTTACACCCTGTATAAAAACTGTAAAAACTATTTACCATAATGTCGCTTAAGTCGATTGTGATATCAGCGTCCGTGATTTGTAACACATTCAGCTGTGAAGGTAACTGCAGCTTTTGGATATCGAGTATTCCTGCAATTTTGACGTCATCTGAAAATGTGCTGTGGGAAAATTTGTCTCGGTAAAATTATTGTAAAAGTTTAAAAGCGAGGAGATATTTGACCAACATCCTAGGTGGTTGGGCCAGAGACAGACGGTCTTGGACACGGCACACATTTTAAGGTAATCTTCATTCTGAGAATCACCACCCAACCTAGTTCTTGCCACCTCGGTGCAGGCAGATTCCTATTTATTTATTGGTAAAGGTCTTGTACTTGTCGAATATGCTTACCTTAGGTTGCTAACAATAGCAAAGTCGGTATCATCTATCATTCCATTCACGAAAACGGTACCTGAAATAATAACACAATATTAGTTAATCTACTACATGAACTAAACGTGGTAGGTAATTGTCACTAACGTTTTTAATTATCCCATTGAAAAAGACCAGCATAGATAGAAAATCTATTTTCTTTCGTTAAAGAACTTTGTTCCAAAAAATACCTAAGCATTGCAAGCATTGTTAAGGTCCATAGCAGACAAGACATTTTTAGCATCGGCGTGCAATAATTTACAGAAGATCTAACAAACAATGACTGACAAAAAGCGATCGCCAAATAGAACGCCGAAAGTCGCCAAAACATGATGCAGATATCATGCCAAATCTCCGATCACCAATATCCGGTCTGCAATGGCCCTATAGTATCAACTTACCCCCGGCAGACAAGAATGGAACGGTGGCGTTAAATTCAACTCTTGAGTTAGTCAGGCGGACTTGCAGATTATCCAAAGTGGCGTGCCGAAAACCCTTCAACACGAAATCGTATAAAGCTAGGATGAATCTGAAATTATTAATCATTCATTACCCAGGCTATTTAGAAAAGGGGGATAAAATATAATGTCAATAACATTTTTTTTTTTGTTGACAACTATCTTTTTTTTATCAAATGACTCCTCCCGCTCTGGGTGGAGCAGAAGGGAGTGTCAGACTTTTACTGACTAAAACCCACCCGTGTTCCTTCCTTAGCCCTTTATGTTCCAGGGCAGCGGTAAACCCTTTCGGATGGTCCCGCTACCCACCACTATCTACTTTTACTAAATTTACTTTAATAAAGTTACTTTTTCTAAGCTAAGAGGAACCTGAAAAGATCGGTCAGTTATTTTGGATTCCAAACTTATGATGAACTTAATAAGGGGTTGTTAGTTAGTAGAAATATCACAGGGCCACAATATAAAGGTGACAGAGCTTTCCTTTGGTACAGATCTTCCTATACATACCTATACATATCAGGTATAAACTATACTTACACGGCATTGAGCTCATGTAGAATGATACTGTTTACACTTTTTTCAATTCTGGTGTCCAACGTTGGCAGTAAGTTTTTAACAAAAGCCTCCGCTGTTTTGGTAGCTTCAACATCTTCCGGTTGCATCGGGGTCTCCTCATGAAGGGGACCATTGGGCTTCTTGTGGATGTGGATGGGGCCAGACTCTTGATGTACAAAACAGTTTAAAATAGATTACACAAAGGTAAGGTTTATTTGATTTAATATTATATTAAATTTATTATTTTATATTTGTTATAATGGGGTGTGGGTTACATGTTTGCTAAATCTTAGTTTAAGTATTTCTTTGTATTTTGTAGCATGTACATAACTGTTTTTTGCCCCTAATAAATAAATAAATAATAATACTCCTCCAGACCGTATTTCGGTCATGGCGGCCAATCTCAATGGAGACAAGCCTTCGCCGCGGGAGATGTTATAGTGCACAAGTGCGTGCGCAGACACAGCACTCTCTATTTCCTCACTCTTGTACAGTCACGAACAAAAGTATGTATACACTCGGCTTTATTCAAAAGCGATTTACTCCTTTATTTTTTAATGAAATTTTATGTTGTTACGGACATAGCATTTTCGAACCCATAAGTTTATGTAATGTGTCGTATTTCAACGTTGCATTCGTTATTTCACAAAAAAAAAAAAAATACAATTGAAAGTTGCCAAGTGTTGACATATTGGTGCTCGTGACTACTACATTACTTTACAGATAGAAAAGGTTTACGTATGAGACATCAAAAAATTTATTCACATGTCAACGGGAAAAGTTCCCAAAAGCTGGCCATTCATTGGCCGAAGAGTAGACCAACCCCCCTGGTCACGTGAAGAGTCGACTAATCGCTGGAGACGTCCCTTAAAAGTAGGCGAGCACTCGGACGACTGGACCCTAAAGCCCTGCCCTAAAGCGTGTTTCATCCCCATACCTTTTAACCTTCCATGGCCAGACGTACAATCCTATGCCAAGACAACCTGTTGGGTTCTAATACAGCTGGTACCTGGGGGTGACAAAATATATAAACAACAAACGTACAGACGATAGCTAGTGCCGGATACACAGCGCAGAACACCAACGTTAGGATGGTCCACATTTCTGCGGTAATAGCTCAATACTGCGTGTCAAATACAGCATTTCCAAATAACGTAGACGACAAAATGATTTAACTTTTATTATTGTTCACATCAGTCACAAGAAATTACTTTTACACTTCAACTTAGCATTACATGTCACGATACCCCCATATCGAATATTCTCTTGTTTTCTATAATCAACACACAATTATTTACGTTGATGGATTGTTGCTCTCGGTTTTTCCAAATAGTTTCCGAGGTGATTTCCCGCTTCTCACTTGTTATGCCACCAATAGAACAGAAAAGTCAATAAAATTGCATTACATTGTAACTTCAGGTCCTGCAAAATAAACCTACTTTCTTATTTTATATTATAGGTATTTTGATTTTAATCGTGAGTGGTTCCTAAAAACCCATTCCCCTGCCTCTAATAGTTTCAGAATTTCCTCGACCTTATCCTACCTGATGTGGAATAATTCCGCTGTAAATCATAAGTAAGGCTATTTATTTTTTTATTTTACCATATAAGTACACACATATATAAGCACACAATGAAAAACAGAACAGAAAAAATAGGTACAGAGGTGACATACCTGCAAGGTGCATCTGAAGGACGGGCGTAGGAAAAACGCTTTCGCAAATAGGATGGTGTTTTAGGATTGTGAAGGAGATTGAATAACAGACACAATATCCGAGAGTTCCTGCGAAGTCGAATCGGGAGCCACTTGAGTATCTTGCGAAAGTTGGAGACATGATCAAACTTTTTAAGGTTAAAAACAAAACGAAAACAGATATTTTGCAAACGCTCAAGTTTATTTAAAAGCTCCTCCGTGGTATCCAAGTAACAGGCATCGGCGTAATCAATAATGGGCTGAATGAGAGTTTGAGCAAGGGCAAGAAGCCCTGGAGACATTTCAAGGAATGGAAAGTATAGTGCACTTTGCGACTGACTTGAGAAACATAAGCAGTCCACGACAGGAGTCCATGGTCACCCCCAGGTTTTTAACCGTTTGTGCGTATTCAATCTGAACTCCATTCAGATAGCTATTAGGCACCTATAAGCAAGTAGAGCTTACAAAAAAAAAACGAGTATGCGAGCTACTTTGATCGCACACGAGCTCGTGGTCGTGATAGTTCTTGTAGCTTCGACAAACGAGTACTCGCTGGCGCTGTGCAACAGTCAGCAATCAACAATTATGTATTGTATATGTTTCACTTTTACTTACACGGGACCAACAATCTTCAAGGTCCTAAATTCGTGATAGCTGGTCGCTTCCTCGGTGGGACAGGGTGCCTTGGGCTAAATAAATTATATACCTCTTTACCCTTGAAATACAACATCATTTAATATCATTTGTCGTATTTCCGCCCAGACCTTCGCCTGCTATCTGGGCCAAATTGTGCCAGACTTGGTTCCGCAGTGCCTAACAAGTAGTTTACTATCTTCTTCGCTGGGATTTTCGCAAGTTCTTGGTTGATTGCTTTGAGTATCATGTTCAGTACATCACTGTCAACAATTAGATCTTCAGTGTTTTTGTAAAACTCATCTAATATTAACTTAACTACGTCAGCATATATCGTGTCCATCTGGAGCTAGAAAAACGGATTTTTTTTAATGCATTTTACTTTCTGGGAACGTTACGACTTTATTGTCATAGACTTACTTGAACATCCTTTAGATCAAAGGTAATATCAGTAGTTTCCAATTGGTATGCATTGCCGGTCTGTAATTGCACAGATTTAGGACCAATCACTGCAGTAACAACTAAGTTTTGCAACGTAGCCCTGTGGGAGGTAAAGAAGTATTAATGTTTCTACCAAAATGACACCATCCCACGAATAGGAAATAACTTACTTTAAGTGACCACTGTCACGGATAGGTAAGTTTTTACCGAAAATGGTATCGAGGTCATAGTCGGCTGAAAGTATGGAAAAATTTATTAGTACCTAGTTCGTAAATATTTGAAGGACGGGATTTCTCGAAACCTAATAATGGAATTTAAGCGTAACTCTGGTGAAATAATGGATTTACCTACTGTGTATGTACACGTACCCCTTTGTGCTTAAAAGGACACATTTACGGAATACAGGCTTGATGTTATATTATGTTAATTGTCATGAACCTTTTAAGTAGCTATGTTTATGGATGTGTGCTTCTTATAATCCGTCCAAAATATGTTGTTGTATATGTCATATGTTATTGAGGTACCTCCTATAACATATTATGACATATATAGTATACCAACACATACACATAGCACCAACTTCAATTAAAAAAAAAATACCTTCTATAGTTATGTTAGGAATGCTGGCGTTAATGTCAATCCTAGTGGGTGCCAGTTGCATGTTGACGATTTGAGAATATAATTCCTTGATTCCAGTTACAATTACATTTTCGAAAGTAAGATTACCCCTGAAAATATCAACATATCATTACTTTTTCAGGTTATTGAAGTAGCAGCCGTAGCAGGCGCCCCATAAGAGACGCCGCTGTCTATGGTCATCAGAGGCATCGCAGATGTGATACCGTCCCAGAGACAAAGCTGTATGTTTCATGTCCCTGGGCGAAAAATTTAATTAACCTTCTAAAAACTAGTTGAATATCTAATGCTATACGCATATTAAAATTAATGAGCCTCTAAAAAGTTTTAGACTTCTAATGGTGCACGCTTTTTTAGCTAAATGTGCCTCTTTTTTAATTTTTGGCCTTTTCTCACAGTTGGTTGCAGTAACTAAGTTAGAGTACACCGGTAAAAGGAGATAGATTATGTTAGAACTGTGACCAACCTCGCGCGAACCGAGTTGGTCGCAGTAACTAAGCTAGGGCATCCCGACCAAACAGGTTAGGTTGGGTTAGTCCATCCAAATTAGTCGCAGTTGCTTGGCTTGTTGAGTGTGTTTATGACACCAAAATAAGAATTATTTGAGGTTCACAAAAAGAGTTTCGTTCGCATTTATTATATTAGAGTTTTCATTGTTATTTTTAGGCCAGCAAAAGAGAATTCATTGAAGTTCAATTAAAAACATTAAGTACACGCACCAGAAAAAGCAATCTCCAGTCTGAAACTTACGTAACAAATTGCAGATACGGTGTACCAACATCATAGGGTCCAAATACCATCCAATTGAACGGGTTCAGTTCAGGCAGAGCTTTGAGAAAGTTCAGGAGAACGGTCGCTTTTAGCGTGGCATGCCTGTCATCCCACCTCACGGGGTGAGCTTCGGGTGGCAGTTTTGTAGTATTCACGTGAATATGGAGAGGGCCGAGGTCTTTATCAACTATAAATTACGAATATAGTATAGAATCCTCTATTACTTACAGTAGAATTATCTATATACAAATACAAAATGAAATACTGTTCGTTAGTAAGCGCATCATTAGTATCCGGCTGGACTTGTTTTAAAATGTTCGTAGTAGTGCGAATCAGGTTATATGAAAAGAAATATTTGAATTGTTGCCAGGAATAACGGAAAATTCGGGAAAATTGATCTATTAGGTCAGCTCGTCAGTAATAAATGTCACATTTTATTGAGAGCAAATATTCTTGTAGTTCCGATATTTTATAGACAAAACTGCGTTTGCAAGGTGGGGTGATATAATACTTGATGTAGGGCATTGCGCGGCAGTTGAAGACGGTGGAAGGCTCCTGAATTGTATGTTAAAGATATTTATGTTTTAGAAATTAAAGTAATTTAATAAATTTTACTTACAATGTTCCTTAGTGCGATTAGTTTCCTTTAATTTAGCTAAAACATCAGCGGTAATTGTATGAACTAAAAACACAGTGTAAAATTTTATAACAATAAGAGTCCGCATGTTGGCCCCAATAGTTCTGAATAACTGCGGAACAAATGCCGTATTTTAAAACATAATAATGTGCATCCATTTGTGAAATTTCGTTTGTTAAAAGAAATTGGTACACTAGGTAGTAAAAATATTGAATTTTGCGTAAAGTACATTGTTACCTACCTCGTACTTTCACGTATTATGAAATCAAGTAAAATTTGCTTTAATTTTCTTATGTAATTTTAAAAGTACCATTGCATCGAAGAGAAGATGATTTTTAAAAAACCGGCCAAGTGCGAGTCGGACTCGCGCACGAAGGGTTCCGTACCATTATCTATAAAAATCACGTCTGTTGTATGGGAGCCCCACTCAAATATTTATTTTATTCTGGTTTTAGTATTTTTTGCTATTGCGGCAACAGAAATACATCATCTGTGAAAATTTCAACTGAATAGCTACCACGGTTCATGAGATACAGCCTGGTGAAAGACAGACGGACAGTGGAGTCTTATGTAATAGGGTCCCGTTTTTATCCTTTGGGTACGGAACCCCAAAAAAAGAGAATCGTCAATAATTTACAAACAGTAGATACTTTTTTCTGCTTACTAGCTGCACCATATTTTTGTACAGACGCCAGTAGGTCAAGCTACCCGTAGCTGTCAAATTTTTCCAATCAACTTTGAACCTTAATACTTTAGCGATAAAGTCGAAAATCTATTAAAGAAATTTGACAGATTGTAGTAGCTTGATGTGCTGGCGTCTATACCTTTCTTTATTTTGTGCCTTTGCTTTCAATATTTTCTAACTTACTTTATACAGGGTGTTATTGACAGCCCTCCGCAAACTGATAGGGTGGCTTCAGTACATCATGAACGGTACATGTAATTCTTTCAGGAACATTAAGGGAATCCAAAAAACCAGATTTGTTTTATTACCTCACACGCAACGTATCGTTAATTCGTTACCGTGGCAAAACGCACGTAGCGGACGGCAGCGCAGCGAGCTTGAGCGAGGCTGTTTTCAGCTGTTTTATTTACATAAATGGAGTGTTGCATACAGAGAACGTAATTTTACATTGAAATAAAGGAATATCAGCAGAAAAAACCGCATAATTTTTTTTTTTTCCTGAGAAAATTTCCAGTGGGATATGATTCAGAACAAGGAGCTGAATCAATCCTGTGTTTTTGTGGAGGGCTGTCAATAACATCCTGTATAATATATGGACATTATTGGACATATTATGTCAACCCAAGCATAAAACAACTCACGATATAATATCTCAAGTTACTACTAAATAATTCAAGGAACTTCATAATTTACTACACTACTACATATTTGCTGTCACCTAACACACTAAACACACATATAACACATACCCATTACACGCACAAACTGTCCAAAATCACACCCAATTAAATGTGTCTGCCAAATGTTGTGCAAATTTATGCAATTCGCACAGCATCATGTCGCCGTGACTAAAACAAGACGAAAGTCAATTCACATGTCTTGCCGAGTCAAATCCACATTGAGGGGTTGCTTTCGAAGTTGTGAACGAGAATTTCTACCGTGAGGAAATTCATCCTGCTCGGTAGACACAACTTTTAGAAAGAAACCGACAGAAGGATCCAATTGGGTTGGGCAGCGTTTGGAAAACTTCGTTAAGTGTACTCGTTTTGGAGGACAGCGTGTGCAGGTGCAGCCTGGGAGAGACCTATGTCCAGCAGTGGACTGCGGTAGTCTGAGTTGATAATGAAGGCTATTTAGATATAGTGGTACCTATTTCTTAATCAGTAAATCCTGTGAGAATGTTATTCATCACCTAATGGTTTATTATAACTACAACCGTGCGACCGATGGGATTTCCCATCGGTAAAATGTCTAATTTCCATATAAACTTTCATCCCCTATAACTATATAACCCTTTTAGAGGATTCATTTTCAAAAGCCCTTCGTTAGCGCTCACTTTCGTTAAATAAAGAACTCTTGAATAAACTTCCATACGGGTTGACCAAGGATATTATTAGGCTGTGCGTTGTCTGTCAGAGAATTTAGGATTTTTATTATATGCACAAGCCTATGTGTGTGGTGCGATCTGCCATCATCGGCTAAAATTACGAACTTTCATTCCCTATTCAACCCTCCCCCTATTTATCCCCTTTAAAGATTGATTCAGGGTCATCAAACTTCTAACTAAAAGCCTGGCAGAACTTGGATGAATATACTGAAAAATTGTGGAGTACCAAATGTAACTTAAAAATCTTCCTATAGAAGTATCCTGAGAGTTTCGATCTGATGGATATACGTATATAGTTCGCTGCTATAGCATTAAACAGACATATTATAATGAATATAATATTGTACGATAAGTTCAGCCATTGACGGACAATATAATTTAGACGGGTTGTTTTCCTAACATCATAACCTTAATAACCTGTAAGTTTGATTTCGTCATTCCCAATATCGATGAACGTGCGCGAAGTGATAAAACGGTAATTTTCAGTATTTCCGTCTGTGGTTACCGCTGGTGGGACTGTTTAATGTTGATCCTGTAGCTCTGGACATTGCTACCCAAGACTGAATATGGTTGATCGATGGTCCATCAGGTAATCGACGAATATCGTTACGATGACTTAATCAAGGACGTGTTTCAGTAAGCAAAAATTCACTTGAAATGTACGCCTCGACGGCAAAAGCGCGGTGCACTCCACACCAACGCACCATGGCTGCTAAAAAATCCGCTGAGCTTACGCTTTCAACGACGCCCCCCACGCCCCTCACACGTGTTGCGTTCAGAAATTAAGTTTATTAAAACTTTGAAATCTGCCACTGGACACCCTGTAAAAGGAACTTTTGTGCATTTCATGATTATGTGCGTTGTCTGTCAGTGAAATAACTACAGTTTTTTTTATTTCACATCAATATAATTTAGTCGAAATGGAAGTACGCACATTTATTAAATATACTTACCATAAGTTTAGGTATTTACCTAAATTGGAATAAGCCTGGATATGTTCCCTTTGGGTAATTACCCGATGCCCATCTCTAGCCGAGCGGCACTGTCTCGCCAGCCCACTCACTCTAATACTTGGTAGGTATGTATTCTTAATTCATTGTGTTCGCTTTGAAGTAGTGTAATCTAGTATACACCTATTCAGTGTAAACTTTTAACTGAATTTTTCAACTAATAGAATTAGCTAGATGTTGAGATAATGTTTTATGTGTACCGAGTATCTAATCTTGTCCGTCTCCTATCTAAACGTAGGCGAGATGGTCTAGTAACGCATAACGAAAGCATGTGTGTCAGTACCTTAAAACAATTGTTGAAAACCCAGGAAAATAAAAACAACACTATTAACAAATTAACTTCATCTACCGTTAAGGTATTTAATGGTTAATATTCGTAGATGATTTATTTACAGCTATAGCCTAGCCTGATAGGGATGGTCTCGCGGACCCTAGTAGATACTGCAGGATTTCTTTGGCGAAGACTAGCGAAAGCTCTTTGTTGATAGCCCGCAGGACAGCTCGCAGTAAGTCATCCACGATGCTGGAGTACTGCTCGGTATTATTCAGGAACTGTACTACAATATCTCTAAAGTCTTCGGCATATTGGTTCATGTCCATCGAGAGCTGTAACATATAAATACATAATTATTATTACATATAAATACATAAAAATTCCCACTGCTGGAAAAAGACCTTCTCTCGGTGAGAGGGAGTGGGCCGTGCTCCACTACGCGGGCCCAGTGCGGGTTGTTGGATGTCACATGTCTTCGAATTTTTGGTCTGGGACATGTCCGTTTCCTCACGATGTTTTCCTGTGGTGATGTCATTGAGGCGCTAAATGATCCTTGTAGCTTGTAAGTATTATGAATATTTACCTGAAGTTCACCCAAGTCTATGTCGATGTCAGCGGTGTCCACCTGGTACACCTGGTCTGCTACTAATACTGCTACCTTGGTACCAATCGCTGCCGAAAGGGCCAGGTTATTGAGCACTGCACTGTGCATAGAGAACAAAATACATTTTACAAACTTGCAGTGTTACACGGAGTTCAAAATAAAAGTCATTTATTCTGAGAATCATCACTTTTCGATCGACAAAATTACAAAAGACAGTCCCCCAAAACGCCCGCCCTAGTGCTTTCGCTGGGAAGAAGAAGTGGCGCAACATTCATACATTTTTTAACCGACTTCTAAAAAAGGAGGAGGTTCTCAATTCGGATGTTTGTATTTTTTTTTTATGTTTGTAATATAACTCCGTCGCTTGCCAACCGATTTGAAAAATTCTTTTTTTGTTGGAAAGGGTACCTATACTTCCTAAATGGTCCCATAGAAATTTCGACAAGATCTGATGATGAGTTTCGGAGACAGACCACGGAACTTTTCAATAAATGCCAGCAAATCAACGGCTATTGCTGCTATCGCGTCAAACAACGAAAATGCGAACCCAACGACACCGACTTCCGAAATTAAAGTTATTTTTCACTTTGTAGTGTCGTTTTTGGAAGTCGGTTGTTTTTATTGACTCAAGTTCTCACCTCAATTGGCCGTTGACGCTCAATGGCTGGTTGGATAACATTGCTTTGAGCTCGAAATTAACTAGAAAAAGCAAATAAATTAATGGTTTTATTACTTTCAATGCCAGTTTTAAAAATTTGGAATAGGGACAGCTGCCAAACTTTATTTTAATCTGCTGAAAGACACTTCAAAAATTACGTAATCAAGAAAATGCCACACTAATTGCCAAACGTCACTTGACAAATCAATATTTTGCTTCGTTCATTAGTATTTTAAGCTTGGGCCCGAAAATATCCAGTTAGACTGGAAGCCGACCCAAACATAGTTGGGAAAAGGCTACGCAGATTGATTGCTAACCGAAAATACACGGTGGCAGGGCGCCGGCGCCGTGCGACTTGTTACCGTGGATTTACCTAGTACATATAATAGCTCTGAATCTCCATACATTTTGAGCGCATCAGCACTTTTCTATGAAACTGCAGATTTTTTTTTCTAGAATCGTGTACTGAATTCATGGATACAGTTTGCGCATCGATGTCCATGCCACCCTGCATTTAAGTATTTTTTTACAATTAAAGTTCGGTAAATAAATACTTACCATCAGCACTAACTTGTGGAATACTGACGTTAAAATCGAGTCTTGAAGGATTCATTCGCAATTCGAGACCAGATAAGGACAGGC
The DNA here is from genome assembly GCA_945859715.1 of Apamea sordens. Taxonomy (NCBI): domain Eukaryota; kingdom Metazoa; phylum Arthropoda; class Insecta; order Lepidoptera; family Noctuidae; genus Apamea; species Apamea sordens. The sequence continues at coordinate 13,460,350 of OX243987.1, forward strand.
TCTTGATTCCCTGTACTAAAACGTTGTTCAAAGTGAGGTCTCCCCTGAAATAAACAAGGACAATAGTCATTTAGGTATAAGAACAAACAAAAAACTCTTTATCCGCTTTGCATAGATTTGAATTTGGCGCAGTCTCACAACCTAGCCTGTTTGTTCAATTATAAATCCCCATTTGTTACAACTGCAACAAATAATGCGCTTACATGGGCAGCTAAAATTGCGCGATTCTTGGCAATTTCTATAAAATAGGGTAGTTGCCTGGAAAAAAAAAATATTATTATATTTAGTCCGTCAGTTAGATTATCGAAAAATAATGGACACGTATTTTTTCTTTTATCAATCAAACAAAAAATTACAAAGAAAGAGCGCGTCAAAATTTGGGAGTAGGTCGTGACGTCACTTGCTTGCAAAAGTGTCGCAAGCAAGTGACGTCACGCGGAACTTTAATGGGCGATATTTTCGTCATTTTTTATATAATTGACAAAAGAAAAAATACAGGTTCAATATTTTTTGATAATCTAACTGACGGACTAATTCGATTTTTTTAGGAAAATAGCCTATTGATACTGCGCAATTTATGTATTTCTTTTGAAGCGCATCTTTATAAGTTTCTTTTTTAAATAATAATATATTCATTCTGGATTTTTAGCGGTTTTTTTTAAAACAGGTTATTTGTGGTCTTGTATATGTGATTACATTAAAATAGACGACTCTAATAACCGGCTTCAACCCTGACCACCGAAGTGAAGTGTCTCGTTTTACACATTTCCTAAATTTTTTGGAAAACGATACAAGCTAGGACAAAATGGTCAAAGACTTAATAATTTATTAATAAATTACCTACACATAAGTCCTTATATTTATTTTGATAGAGTTATAGTTTCCAAGTTAGAAAGAATTTATGCCATTATTCAATACTTACTCGAAGTTGACATCAGGCAGAGTGATATGGTACGGTCCCAGAGAAGGCAATTGAAGTGGGTTAACTTGAGGCACGACTTTTATGAAGCTTATAAAAGCACCAGCTTTGCGAGTGGCGTGCTTGTCATCTGCGGTCAGCGGATAGTACTTCTGTGGTACAATTCCAGTGCCTGTCTCGATGTGCAGAGGGCCGAGGTTTTCATTCCCTTTAAATTAAAAAAAAAAAGCTTTTTAAAATCAAAGTCAATGCGTTTGTTTTAATTAAATCTTTTGCAGGCAACGCGTAAATTCCTTATACTATAAAATCCATGGCCAAATACGAAGCCCAAATCCTGAAATAATTCTGCTCGAAAAAGATTTCAAACCCCGAAAAATATTTAAAACAGCTCGCTACGGCGCTACGAATATCTGCTACAGCTGGCGTAACTGCGCGTAGGCTAGAGCCTACGCGCGGTAATGAAATGGGTTGCTACGACGCGGCGGCGTAGATAGCTGTAGATTACGTTAGTTAGTTTCCTGGATAAAATGAAAAATTACAAAATACTAAAATTACATGCTTATACTATTTTTTCATTTACTTTTTTTCTGTGTCTATAAAAAAAAAGTTAATAAAAAAATAGTATGAGCAAAATATAACGTACGAGCATTCCATTTAGTTAAAACATATTCGCGGATTCGGGTTTCCCACACAAATAATTTATTTGATTCCAATAGTTTACAGCACTTTATGTATTTTGAATAAATTGTTTCATCTTTTCTTTTTCTGAAACCTTAAAATATTGTTGCTTTCCTAATAGCTTCTATGAATAAGTCTGGATCACCTTATTAGTAAAAGCTACGCTTGTCCAAGTCGGTCTGTGAATGGGTGACCATCTATTTCATACTAAGACCCCTTCGTGCCTCGGAAAGCATGTTAAGACGTTGATCAGCTATACGGAATAGTTACTATTTATTGGGGACTGTAACTGGGACTAACTGGGATGTGAAGGTCAGATAATCAGACGATCCATGTAAAATACTGGTATTCAGCTGCATCCGGTTAGAATGGAAACCGACCCCAAATTTGTTAGGCAGACGATGACCTAATTAGTTAGAAATAATGTTACTCACATGCTTGAACTGAGTACACGGCGCAGAATGCTACGATCAGAAGTCCCTTCATGTTTGCCGAGTGCCAATAATTCTAAGCAACTGCGTGACAAAAGAAATAAGACGGATATATATAACAATATATTCAATCATTTCCTTAATTATTTCCTTGTTATCAGCATTCGTCACAAGAAATTGATTTTACGGCGGTAAGGAATTACAAAACATTATTGAACCCTTATCTAATATTTGCTTGTACTCTAGTTATTGGTACAGGGATTATGAAGTAACTTTTTCAAGAAATTATTACTTTGTACGGTGGGTATATTTTTGAAACTGCGAGGTTTTTTTTGGGTGATCCTGGTCTGGAGTCACCTACTCGCAAAGTAAAACAGTTAAACTAAGAAAAACTAAAATAATGATTTAGTCTATGGGCGTCAAAGACATTCACGCTCAAATCAAACACTGTTTTGTTTGGTCAAAAGGATTTCCAAAACAAAATAAAGCAATAATACTATAGCATAGCATATAATATAGCAATACTTAACATTAATTAAAAATAATCACATCTTTTTAGCTTTTAACTTAGAGATCCCATGCCGTCAATCCACCGTTATGGTAAAGAATTGACCGGTCAATCATATTTCAAAGTTTTTATACGTTTGGGTAATCTAACATGTTATAATAAACCGTGAACATACCGTTATGTGTATGTAACTAAAACTAATATATTACATAACTAAAACATAATTCTACGCATGCTTATTTGGATGGAAAATTATTTGAGTTAAGAATTACGAAGATTAACAAGTTAGTGATAGAAAAGTTTAGTTTTTTATTTTATTTTGTACTAGCTTCTGCCCGCGACTTCGTCCGCGTAGATTTCGGATTTGTGACAGGATTGCGTATCTCAAAAGTAAATCAAAATAACCCATAAAGATACAATTTTTTTTTAAAATAAATAATAATAATATCCCTGGACATTTCACACAGCGCCATCTAGTCCCAAGCTAAGCAACCTAATGCTTGTGTTATGGTAACAAGATGGCTGATAATCTACTTATATAATTTTTTTTTTTGTAAATACATACATATTATAGATAGAAAAACACCAAGACTCAGAACAAATACATGTAGGACTTACAAATATTTGTTCTGTGCGGGAATCGAACCCGCAACACGCAGCGCAGCAGTCCGATCGCTCAGCCACTGCGCTAACCATGTTGTCATAGTAAATAGAAGTAAGATGAATTTTTTAAACTTTGCGAAAATTATGAAAACTTTAAAACACTATACAGATCATGGATGTGATGTAAATAGTTATATTATGACTTGATTTTTGATTTTGTAAACTTATTTACCGACAATCGTAATATTTTAATTTCGCCATAACTTCAAAACCAAATGTCCAATTTTAATCATTCAAAGACCAAATATTATATCTACATAAACTGTACTTAGTGATGAAATAATTTATTTTGATAAGGATTAATAGCAGGAGTAAAATAAATGCGTTTAAATGTAGTCCAAATAAAAACAAGATTTTTAAATAAAAAAATGGTTGTTGTGCCTCACTCGACATAGACTTTTTTTTAGATATTTATAAGATCTCCAATTATTTTAAACATTTTATGGTTCTATCTTTTATAGTTTAGGCAGCGTACGCAAAATGAGTAACTTTTCTGGTTGATTTTTTACACCTTGTCTCCGAAAAACCCAAATATCTTACGGAACCCTATTTTTTCCCAAAATAAAATTTAGCCTATGTTACTCGTGGATAATGTAGCTTTCGAATGGTGGAAAGAATTTTTTAAATCGGTCCAGTAGTTTTTGAGCCTATTCATTACAAACAAACAAACAAAGTTTTCCTCTTTATAATATTAGTTTATATAGTATAGTATAGATGAGGTAGTAAAATAGTAACTTTAGCTTCTTCTGCATTATCAATGGGAGTGCAGACAGGATGTGGTCACGACCAATTTACAAAGAACAATAGGCAAATCAGCTAACCTACAGTAACAGTATAATAAATAGTCAACCAAAGTAACTGTTCTCAATAGTCAGTGAATAGAATGCTGAATGCTGCCATGTTAGAAACGAAAAAGAAAAGAAAATTAATGAAAAACGATATTTTGGTTGGTTTGCCTCAAAGACTATTCTTTATGGTTTGCCTACACAAGTGTTTCATTAAAGTTATCTTATTACGTAGAGAATTTTTCTCTATAACATGTATTATGAAGGGTACGGCAGAAGTGTACCACGCACATTTCGCAAGTAATGTCAGTTATAGGACAAGATTACAAAAACTTGATATCTGTGTATGTAGGTTCCTTATTATTTTTTTAATCTTATGGAGTACAAGAAGTTTTCCTGATAAACATATTTTTTCAAAACGGTAGTGTTACGACAACAGCTGTGGTTCTAGTAAGGATAAATATGGTAATGCTATGGCGATTGAATAAACGAAACTAAACAAATCCATATACTTACTGTCCCAATGGTCGTGTCGTAGTTTTCGAATTCGTAAAATGATTAGAGAGAAAAGTATTGTTTAGTATTAGCACTTTGCCCGCAACTTCGTCTGCGCATATATTTCAAACTTTCCCCATCCATGTAAACTTCAAAGCCACGTTCCCTTGAGACTCGGAGACTTGTTTTGTACGTACTTGACTATAAACTATAGATAACGTTTATGTACAGGTAGGGAGAGAAATGTAACGGAGGCCATCTTAATGGAGGCGAGACTTCGAGTCTCCCAGACTACACCAGCCGATCGATTCTGTAAAAATATCATCGTGAAAAGTTAGGTGAAGTGAGCTTAGAGTGAGCTGTCAATATGTCAATCTCTAGCATTAGTTGGAATGACAGCTCACTCCAAGCTCACTTCACCTAAATTTCACGGTGAGATGGTTACAGAATCGCACTGCAGATTGGGACTTCGCTTAGTTAGCGCCGCCGCCGGTTTTCGCCATTAGACTTCCGTTCAACTCCGCAAAAAACTTGCGGAGAAGCATGCGGATTTGGAGGTACGATTTCTTGCCGAAGTTCCTTTATTATCCTCGTACTGTTATTTTACATTTTACATCATTAGGTATTCAAAAAATTGGACGAAATAGATATGGCTGCATATCGTAATAAAACACATTCTTAGTAATAGGCATACGTATAATTATATTTACAACTAAAATTATAACGGTTTAATGACAAGTATGTACTACCTATCTTTTGGCAGGTATAGAATTCGAACAGTTTCTCACGAAAGATATTTTTCGCAAAGAGCTCTTTTGTTTAAATTAGCTTAGATAATTATAAAATAATAAGTATCTATAAGTATCTGTTATTATTTTCACTGCAAATATTATATTGTATACATGAGTCCTCTTTGACTTGCAACGAAACTTGGGCAAGTTATCACTCTCTCAGAGATTTAAAAACACTTAAAAAAGTCTATCGCCACCGATCACGATAAAATGGCCGATCCGTATGATCATTGATTAATTTATTTGTTTTATCTGATTAATAAGTGTCAGACAATAGGTACTCTAAAAAGAAATCGATGGAAACCTTAAAAAGTTCCTTATTGGTCATATCAAGCACTGTTTGGAGAAGGCCATTCAACATGTTGCCATCTGATGCACTGCTACTGCTACTCCTATTAAACAACTGTGTGGCAGGGGGGCTATCTTCATCTTCATAGTCTTCTATTAGTTCCTCGCCCATAACCATATTAGTTAAGTTGAACTGAAACAAAAAATAACCATCAGGAAGCTGCGGTGAGACCTGCTAGGCTAATTTGTAAACCCCAGAACGCCCCAAAGAAGATCCTGAAAGCTCCTTCAAATATGCTTAGGGCGGTTACCATGTGGTTAATTTTATTAGCCTCACCATCTGCCGGAACGGTTTTTTGATTAACTTGAAACAACTACTTTCATTGTACTTATTCTGCCCATCCTTCATTCATTCATTCATTTCAACCGAAAGACGTCCACTGCTGGACATAGGCCTCTCCAAAACATCGCTACTTCGACCGGTTCTGTGCTTCTCGCATCCAGCGGATTCCTGCGGCCTTCTAACGCTGCTACGTCTGTTTGGTCAAATTCTGTTCATCGTATCAACAAAAAACTACCATAGGCATCCCATAAGATCGTCCAGGTATTATTTTAAAATTACTCTACTTTTTCTGATTAATCCATCACAGACAGATCAGCAAGATACCATAGTGTGTGAACCCATCGTTCAATATATTTACCACAACATTCCTTATGTCGACTTTGACTGCTGCACTGTCGATCTGCAAAACTTCGCCTACTGGAGCTTGTGTTTTATAACCGCCTGACACCACCGCGACGCCCACGTCGAACATGTTTGCACTGATAACAGAAAGTTATTTGATAATTATTTGTCAAATTAATGTGTGTGGTGTTGTTTTATGTGGTAATTGACAAAGAGACAGCGCCCCGCTAGCTATCCGCCAAAGGATCACTGACTTTGACATTTATAACATGAGATATTATTACTGTTGCCAGCACCCACGGCTTCAACGGGTATCCTGGCCACCAGCATGCAGTGACCGTGCATACCTGGTCAGCACCCTCGGGCTCATCAGCAACTTTGGCACAGCACACTGCACTTGCAGCAGGTCAACAAGAAGAGCTCTTATACCCTCTCTATGTCGACGCAAGCAGTCAGCTTCCACCGCTGGCGGCAGGCGCTGTACCACATCCGACGCACTGGAGCATAACGCAGCGTCACTGTAGACAGTTCCGACTCACCGTGAACTATGCGGCACCCGGTTCCGACTCACTTGAACCTCAACTGGCTCTGGCAAGCATCGCAAGATACAAGACTCAGCGCATTTCGAACTTCAATCGCCGGAGTTGAGAGATGTAGTGGCATCTACACCGTCACATGCGAACTACGCAACATACTGCCCTCACGCAAAATCCTGCATCGCGCAAGCATAGGTTACTGTGTGACTAGCATGTAATAAAACAACTCGAAATAGATCATCGGGCAGTTACCCACCAGACGCAACACCCGCGTCTATCTGGTTGAGGATCCTTCCTTTTCTATGGAGGTTGAGTGAACTTTATAACCTATTCCTCATAACTCTATATTATCTACATTTATGTATTTCAGTAACGTAGGACCACCTGCAAATGAAGTTCAAACCAATATAATTATGAGTATTAGTAGGTACTAACCTTAGATGACACTTGAACCTAACAGGCATGAAGCTGAGAGTAGCCCTTAGGCTAACATCGCCTTAAAAAAAAAAACAAAAAAAAAATAACTTCGGCTCCTTTGATCATTCGTTTCCTGAAGCGGTTACAACTCGTTATCCCGTCATTATAGTTATATAATTACACACAATAACATGAAAACTAGAAAATAAAAACATTTAAAATATTTCCCATCCCGTTCTGTCTATCTGTGCCTTAGCTCCTCCTCATCTGTAATCTGGGGGCCTACTCCGATGTAGTATCGGCCGAATGTTCGGCCGTTTCCTGCTACGAAGTTACTATTTGGTTCGGTCGGTTCCGATCCTACACTCCTACACTCTTTCGAATATTGACTATGGTTTTTTCGCATTTTTCAATAATATTCGGTTCGGCCATGTGTCGGTCCGTTCCGAAAATTCACACTTTGCACTTCGGAGTAGGCCCCCAGTTCATCTGTCCCCCGTACGAATTTTATTTGAACACACGAAGGCAATTCTATGCAGGGTCAAATTAAATTAGCAAGCGAAACTCCGCAGACTGATGAGTATCGTAATCTTAACACGATACAATTTAAAATTAATAAGATTTCTTGGACTTTTTTGGGGGTCAACGACCGCTGGTATGGTTGTTACTTGAAGTATGAGTTGGGCAAAACTGTTTTCTTTTATTTTATCATGTTTAGATATCGATACTCATCACCACTGTGAAGTTTACACAAAAAAAACAGATATTTTAAGTCATTAACTGATTACATAAACTGCGGTCCACGACGCCACAAAAGAAACATTTAATTAATATCTTTCCGTTTTATCATGTTTATATATCTACACATAACGTCTGCGGAGTTTCGCTAGCTAATTTAGTTTGACCCTGTATATTATATCGGTGACCATCATACATGACGATATTCAGTGAAACACACTTGCATTAGGGAATCTGCTCGGATTTACCTTCAAAATATAACTGAGGTATGGTGATGTTCAAGTCCGAGCGAAGATTAATGAGACGCAACTCGAGACCATGCAGCTCGAACTGCTTCACTCCAGTCAGGACTAAGTTTTCCAGGCAAACTTTACCACTAGAATAAATGATAAGGAAGCATAAATGTTTAGTTTATTATCTTGATTCTATTTTGCTTAGTTTGATCTCACGCTGATAGCAATGTATATTCTTTATAAGTTTTTTATTTTAGTTTTATTGATTTTAGTTTAGTTAAATTTTAGTTTTAGTTTTCCTGACTTACCTTAGCCAGAGGAAAGGAACATCAATGCCAAGCGGTTTAACCGCTGGTATGTTCAGGGGATCGATTTTAGGCACGAGTTGTACAAAGTCGATGACATCTGCGGCTTTGTCACTGGCTTTCTGATCCTGTTCAGACAGGGGGTACTTCAATGGAAGGTTCCCCACCGCGGCCTGGAAGTGGAAGTCGCCGAGGTCTTCATTTACTGTAATTAAGTACACAGTTAGCATTTTGGGGAATTGAGTGGAGGTGAAATTATTATACCTACATACCTACCTATACTCGTACCTAAGGCTGATTTCTCAATCATCTGTTAACTTTATTCGAGGAATAATTTTGAAATTTTGACAGTTATCTCACACAAAAACTATCAAACGACAATTTAATCCTCGAATCACGTTGCGCGTTGCGTTGCGTTATCTGGCAATGGAAAAATCAGTGTTTGTTTATCTTCGTGACAGTAATGCTGTTTTAAATATATTTCTAGAGATACATATTTACGTAGATAATATCAGACTACTGGAGTAGTACCTACTGTTAGTATAGATACAGCGAATCTCCAATCTATGTAGAAGAGTTATACCTAGAGATAGAATGGTGGTAAGTCGGCGAAAATGGCTCGGAAAAAAAAATTCGGAAAAGCATTTTGATTATAAACTTTGAACGAATAGCAAGCGGCAGACAGAAAAATAAGTAAGTAGGTAGTAAACGCTTGACTTGTAATCTGCGCAGGGTTCAATGAAAAACAAGAACAAGTTCAATACCTACGAACATACACAACGGAGGGTTATCAAAGTAATAATGAAAACGTGTAAAGATTTGTGAGATTAAGCATGTAGATTAAAGTTAATTGATTTGATATTTGAACAGACCACACTATTAGCATACCACTGTCTTAATATCGTGTCTATATTATAAACACGCGAAGGAAGCTATTCCTTAAAACAAATAGACGGAAACTTGAGTCAAATCTTCGGGATTTCAGAGCTCACATGAGATACAAGACACAACACGCACGAGGGCGAAAAGAAATGTGTGAAATAGAGAGGGACTGACTATTACCTTTCCACGTTTGTAAAATTAAACAAGCACATTTTTCTTTGATAGATTACGGACCCATCATAGATATAACACTGATTTCAAATACGTATACTCTCATGAGTCTTACTGCATGCAAGGTGTTAAGAAGGTACAGACCCCACATCAACCTACTACAATCTGTCAAATTTCTGTAATAAATTTTCAACTTTATCTCTATAGCATTAAGGTTCAAGGTTGATTGGGAAAATTTGACAGTTTCGGTTAGCTTGATGTGCTGGCGTCTGTACCACCACTCATGACCGAGTTATAAACCGTGGCTAATTCGGTTTGTTGGCGTGGCTACGTGCCATGCAATTATAACCTTACCACATTTATTATGTAAATACTTCATGACTTACTCACTTATATCAAATTGTGCTAGTATTACATTCAATAGGTTGTACAATGTCACTATCAAAAGTACCCGCATATTTACACCAAATCCTTTGTCCGACTGCGTAACAAATACACCAGTTTCAAATATATAACACTGATAATTATCTTCCTAAATAATTCCTGTTGTTGTATTAGGGCTTTATGTGCGTGTGCACATTCGTCACAAAAAATTGATTTTCCACCAGCGCATTGCATTACACGCCAAACAATTTCCACAAGCATTACCTTGTTATTTGAACAAATTCACTGTAAACATTTGACAATATTACACGAGTAGGCAATCATTTTCTTCTAAAATACGCGTACAATCAGGTAATTAGTTAATAGAAAACACTGATGTTAAAGATTGGATTAATTTAATCATAATTTACTTACTTATTACCTCTTATTATATAGTAAGTAGATTTTTATACTATGTCAAGCGCGAGTTAGGTTACGTTGCGTTGTCTCAAGAGTCGGAACGAGTGCTAAAAATTATTTTACAAATTAAAAGGTTAAAAATCTATTGCTTCCCGATATTAACGAGAACAACTGTAACAATGAGGCCTTTAGCGATTTCGACAACAGGTTATAATAATTTTATAGTGTTTGTTTTTCTATCCGTAAAATCAAAATTCACGCAAACAACATTGTTCTAAAAATGCAAAACTTAAAATTTTATGCTATTTGAAAACAAGTAGCGCTGACATAGGTCTTAATTGTGGACGTAATATGTTTGCTTCCATGAACTTATTACATAACCATCATTCATATAAAAAGAACAATAAGATTTTAAAATAAAAGAGAAGAAAAAGTAAGACTGCGCCGCCGCCGGACTACTCTCTCGGACTACTACACACATGCATGCCATGAGCATTGAGTAAGGCATTTGACCTAGTTAATCATGAAAAGCCTCCTACCCAAGATGCCTGATCTCACCTACAAAGATAACTTAATTAAACTACACTGAGTATAGAAGTGACCCGTATTAATAAAAAAGGTTCGTAAACGACCTCTATTTTTAATATTTTTTAACCTAATAGAGCAGCAGGAGTGCCGCAAGGTTGTGTCTTGGACCTCTTCTGATTGTATTGTATTTATAAAAAAGTTAACTGTCGAATGTGACCCACAATTATTGGTGTGTGGTATTCGAGTTATTTGGTAAAAAAAAGGTTTCTTGCATGCAAAAAAGTGCATGGAAAGTAGAGTTCTATCAACCTTTTATTGAAAACTTGTACTGTCTCATCATCGATATTAGGCTAGAAATAATGACATCTTGCTTCGCTAAACGCCGTAATAGGTACAGGTACAATACCTAAGTTTTAAGAATGCATTAAAGTTCCTGAAAACCAAAAACTTTCATACTTCGATTCATGGTAATTCGTCACAGCTTTTCAATAATATTATTGTTTATAGAATAATTATAACAGTTTGCTATTTTCATGAAGTACCTATAACACAATAGTGAAACAGAAAGTATTTTCACCTCAATCTACCTAATTATACCTACCATACGTCATATTATAGCACAGCCGGTCGATTCTGTAAAAGTCTCACCGTGAAAACTCAAGTGAAGTGAGCTTGATGTGAGTTGTCAGTAGTGTCAATCCCTAGCATTATTTGGAATGACAGCTCACTCCACGCTCACTTCACCTAAGTTTTCACGGTGAGATGGTTACAGAATCGCACTGTAGGTATTATACACAAATTATAATCTTTTTAACAAAGAGATAATAGAACAACTGCCAAAGAAATTACAGATTGGTTTCTGAGAATGTTACATTTTTATCTACAAATATAATAAGATTAGTAGCTAATTATGATGGATGAAGATATTTGGAAATATTAAATAGAAGTGCGAATAAGAGAGCGGTCAATTTGCAAAAAGACAACGGTAGTAACTTGGTTTAAAGTCGAATATTAATTCGATTATTAAATTTTAATACTTATAATTAATTTATAATTTTTTTTTTTTTTATTACAGAAAATGAAAGTATTATGTCTTGTGATGTTACTTGTGTGCGCGTTTGCGCAAGGCGCTAATGTGGACTATGAAGACCTTCCCCTAGGTAAGTTTATATACTTATATGTCGCCGCCAACTGGCGTTTTAACTAAACGGCGCCGTTCAACTAGCGGCCTGAATGATAATCAGCCAATGCGTCTAATACAACATTTAATGAACTTGCTGGCTGGTGCTATAATAGGGTGAAAATGAGAGGAAAAAAAATGGAACTAAAATGGGTTATCATTTTTTGGTTAACATGGGTTATCAACTTTTAAATAAACATTAGGGAGGTTATTATGATCAGTTCAATAAAAAGAAGCCAGCCAGTAAAAATGTTGGAATGGGCAGTTAGGTAAATAGTTTGGAATTTTATTGGATAGGTTGGAACTGTGAACAACCACGCGCGAACCGAATTGGTCGCAGTAACTGTGGCAGGCCACCTGGCCCAAATGAGTTAGGTTAGAACTGTGACCAAACGCGCGCGAGCTGAGCGAGCGCAGCATCACAGATTACTAAATAGTTACTACGGCAGCGTGCGGTGCCGCGGCAGCGGCCAGCGAACGCTACTTCCAAGTTAGATTTCTCTCCGACTAATTCCGATTTGTTAACTACCCACACGTAACTGTTCAAGACGACACGGTTGGCGCAGTGGTTAAGCGATTGCCTGCTGCGCTGCGTGTCGCGGATTCGATTCCCGCACGGAACAAATATTTGTATGGCCTATAAGTAGTTGTTCCGGGTCTGGCTGTTTGTGTATGTGAGTTTAAATGTTGGTAAACGCACCCACGATACAGGAGAAATTCCTAGAGTGGGGCAACGTTTTTTAAAAAAAAGTAAGTTACTCCCCGCGTAAGCTATTTGACTGCTAAATATTTATTTACCTACACATTTAAATATTTGTTATGACTCATTTTTATTCATGCATTCATGTTAATAAACATGCATTTTGTAATTTTTATATTTATAAACAACCTGCCACTTTAATACACCAATCAATCAATCGCCAATTTAAATGTCTGTGCTAAGCACGTAGTTAAACGTTTGCGACCCAAGTTATTTGCCTAGCTGTTTGATTGAATGGCTGAATATCATTCAAGCCGTTAGTTGAACGGCGCCGTTTAATTAAAAGGCTAGACAGTTAACTGAAAGGCCAATTAAGCTAGTTGGCAGCGACATATTTACAGGTTTAACAAAAATAATATGAACTTTTAAAAGGCACCATCGTGATTTGGATGGGAATGAGTAGTGACACAAAGCTCTAATAGGCAGAGGGACCTAGAATTGAATTTTGTGGCACTCCCGTGGTTATGAGTCATCCACGATACCCTATGGTGTAAAAATAAGAATGGTGTCTAGCTTTACCATATTAAAAATTCAGCAGTACCTAGTTGTAATTTATTCATTGAAATGAATGAAACACACGAGTTTTAGACATTGCAGAGTAGATCTTCTTAACAAATTTTATAATAATTGTAATTAACTATTGTTTTCTTTTTAGTAGAAGACGCAGAAAATCGTTTAGAAGACCTCCACTTGCTTCTCGATCTTTTATCAGCGGACCATGCTGTAAGTGAAGATGATAAGCTGCTTATATCAGAACTCCAGGCTTTGAGCGCACAGGACCGCAGCTTGGTCGCTGACGCTATCGCAGAGATGATCGAAGGCTTCAGGGATGTCATCATTCATGGAAATGATGACTTACCACCGCTCGACCCTCTAGAAATACCCCTCATCGGACCTTTCGAATACCAAGCTCCTTCGTATGTATTTTTTGTGCTAGATATTCCGAAGTACTCAATATTCTCACATTTAACTACAGTAATTAGAGTATTCTTAAACGATGTATTTGTATTTGCAGTACGACAGCCACAGTATCGATTAACGGTTTTAAGATGGAAGGTCTCCGCTGGTACGTGCTGGACAGCCTCACCTTCAACGCGCTCCGACTGTCTTTCGGAGCCCACATTACTATTCCTTGGATTACAGTTACTGGTAAACTACAAGTATTTATTTGCTAAAAACATATGTAGGTACCTGCACTGAGCCTGCTTTGTGAATTATGGCCCACTCCCTCTCACAGAGATGAGGCCTGTGTCCCACTATACATATGTGTGAACATTATATGCTGATTATGCTATGTTATGTTATGTTATGTAAGTACTAGTCAAGCAGACAACTACCTTTAAATATTTGCAGGTCCTTCACAGAATGTGATCCATATTAATAATAATAAAAGTCGTCGAATACGTCGTTAACTCGTTCCCAATCGTCATTATTATCTACCAATATTCATCTGGCAAATGTAAAAGTAGGTAATTCCTTTAACCGTCCATTTTAACGGCATACAGTGGATAATAAAAATAAACATGTTGTGGCACTATGTGTTGCCTTGCAAGGCATACAAATATTGTTCACCCATTAGGTAATGTGTACAGTAAGGCCTATATAATTATAAAAATACTGCTAGATAACAGTTTTAAATCTAGTATGTAGAATACAAATAGGTTTGATTGATTACCTACATCACAACATAATCTGCGATAATTTGTTCCTAAGTAAAAGTACCTAAAGCTTATTAGCATTATAATCTGCAATAGGGTATTAAAAGATTGAACATGTGATTATAATTTATCAGGTACCTACGACGCCCGCGCAAGACTGGGTTTTCTAACCCACAGAGCTGGTGGTGGATTCAGGTATGTACCTATACCGTATTATTTTCTTGGGTATAAACGAGGACTATCAAACTATCTATATATATATATATATATATATATATATATATATATATATATATATATATATATTTATTAGCCTACACTGTCCCAGTCTTGGGCAAAGGCTTCAATCTATTTTAATTTTACATTATCTTCCAGGATCTTTGCCCACCGCATCGAGGTTGGCATGGATATGAGGATGGGCACCAACATCTTCGGAGGACAGCTGTTTCTTCGTGAACTGAACATCAAAATCGACATCCATGACACACATGTAAGCCAGAATGTTAATTTATCCTTTTTTTTAGTAGCCAAACAAGATAATTGGACTAAATGGGTGAGAATCTATACTAACCTAAAAACTAAACTAAGAAGAGAGCAGTGGCGGCCCAGCGGTGACGGCCCCAATTCTAGTTGCCGGTCGAGTCATCTACCAACCCTTACTGGGCCCGTGAGGTAGATTACAGCCCACTCCCTCTCGAAGAGAGACCCGTGTCCCAGCAGTGGTAACATTATAGGTCGATAATGCTTATGCTACACTAACCACACGCGCCCTTAGCGCATCAGGACCATTTAAATCTCTGTATTTCAGGACTATTGGTTGCTTATGCTTATAAATTTGGCGATTAGTATGATTGATGTTTTTTTTTTTTTCATCTTTATTTATTTGAAAGGGTTTTATCACTTAGTGATAATGTCACCCTCATGATTGATGATAATTTTGTATTTGTTATCCTCTAGATACAATTCCACGGCATGACTGGATCCAGCATTGTCAACGCGTTTATCAACAACTTTGTCCAGAATCTAACACAGGAGTTGATCCAGGCTGAGATGGCAAATGTCAGCCAAATGCTCAGTGAAGAACTCTTCGAAGTCATCAATGACGTCCTTAAGGAATACACCATTAACGACATCTTAGGATTGTAAAGAGAACGACAAACTTGGCACAAGGACGGAATTTCAATACTCAACATTTTATTTTTGATTTTCTTAAATAATTAATAAATAGGTAATGAATTCTTTTACTAAAACTTGTTTTTTATTTTGTACAACTGGAAGTTCCTCTTCGCAAGGCCGTGGTCAACTTGTAAAAGACAGATATCGTAGCATCAACTTCCATGAGGTTTTCAAACAAGAATATGTCCGATTCGCTGAACCTACAGTAGTTGGTACCTATAGCAGTAGGTAACCCAAAATCCTTTCATTTCGGGCACACACACTGTTCGTTATATTAACTAACTCGTGCGGTCGAAGAGTAAAAGTAAGATTACACTATACTAGCTTTTGTCTGCGACTTCGTTCGCGTGAAATTTCGGACCCCGAACCTTCACGTCGCATCCCATCTCGCCCGCACCATTATCTAAGTACCTACAGCTACTTCGTTTTCGCTAAGCATTATTTCTGACTTTATTTTTCTTTTTGCTCGGCTCCTAAGGGTCTTACCGTAGTATTAAAATTAACCTATAACCTTCCTAAAGTATTGGACTATAAAATGCAACAAAGAGTTTTTAAAATTTAAAAAGCTATTTAGTAGGTACCTATACTCCATTTATTATAGCATTAGAAAAAAGAGGCTCGTAGAAGCAGGAATGCAAAACATTTTATTTCAAAGTTATTTATTTATTTATTTGGGACAAACAAACAGTAACACATTAGGTATATCTGCGCAAATAACATAAACAAAGATATTATATAAATGTGAAACTCACACCGTTATCCACAGCATATACAATTCATATAACTTTAATTATGAACAATCTATGCGAGTAAGACTACAAGACTGTTCAAATAACTATACATCGGAATCCTTAAGTTTCTTTAACAAAGCAGAACGAAATCTATTTGCTGACACTGAGAATAAATCTAATTCTGTAGTTTCTGAACAAAAATCATTATAGTTTTTGCACAAGCGACGTAGAGGCGCCCGCAGACCAGCATTGTGTCGCGGGTTCGATTCCCGCACGGAACAAATATTTGTATGACCTACATGTATTTGTTCCGAGTCTGGGTGTTTTTCTATCTATAATATGTATGTATTTACAAAAAAAAAATGTATATAGGAAGTAGTTTATCAGCCATTTTGTTACCATAACACAAGCATTAGGTTGCTTAGCTTGGGACTAGATGGCGCTGTGTGAAATGTCCAAGGGATATTATTATTATATTATTATTATTATTATTGGTGCGGCACTGGGACACAGCAAAAAGAGGACGTGCACGCACCTCTCTTCTAATAACAGTTCTTGGGACACAGTAGCATATTTTGTTAGTAATCTCAGAGCAGTTATACCTGTTATAGCATACGTCGAAAAGAAACATAATTTCTAGATATAAACGTCTAGACTTCAGGCTCATTAGATTGTATTTATTAAGTAAATTTATGTGTTGTGTTGTGTTGTGTTATGATAAAGCATCTGGCGAAATTCAAATTTTCTTGCGTTTTTTGCAATTTGCAGGCCAGTGTAAGGTTGTATCTTAATCAAAATAATATGATGCGCGACAATAAGAAATATGTAGAAAATGATACAATTTTAACCTTAAAAATCATCCATACATCCCATTAAGTTAGAATTGCTCCGGATTCGTCTGATTTCGCAGGGTACTGCAGCGCATCCACCTTAATTATAATTGTATTAACAAATATGGACGTATAATATAAACAAAATAATAATAATATTTTAAAATTATGCTTTATTTATAGTAAGTAACGTCTTCATCACACATTACAAACTTAAAACAAAATGAATGAATGAAACAACCGATTTACAATATTGGTTTAAAAATTAAGATTAGGTAATGGAAATAATAATCTTTTTTTTTTATATTTTATTTTAAATAACATCTTACAACATAGTACCTTGATGACATTTCTTCGTCTTCATCATCTAATTTAGTCACTATCATCTGATGATGAAGATGAAGAAGTTTCCCCAACCAACCATACCAACGTTAGGTAATTTTTAAATTCGGTAGAATTATAGTGAAACGAATAACGTTACAGCCAGGTATTGTTCATACCTGCTTCTCTTAGGTTTTTAGCATTGACACTGTAATTTTAAATTGGAGTTAAATAATATAATTAAATGAAAGCCACATATTTTCATGATAAATAGATAAAATGGTTACAGTAAGTGTGACAGCTGCTGTAAAAATAGATCATAATAAATTCGGCGTCTATCGTAATGTAACAATGTTTATTGTACTTTTGTTACAAAGTGTGCATTAAAAACACATTACCAATCCTTTGCGTCGCGCAGTCGGGTAAAAATACCTAACCTTTTTTAACTTCTTTCTAATGCTATTGTAAATGGAGTTATAGTTCCAGAGATTAGCGCGTTCAAACAAAATAAAAAAACAAACAAACTCGTCAGCTTTATAGTAAAATAATTCATATGCTCATATATTTTGAATGGAACGGCTTTTTTGATGTTATTATCTATTATCTTGAGAACGGATTGACTGATTTCGATTGCGTACTAAGTTCGCTGGGTCAGGTAGTATACCTAGATACCTATATATAGGTAGATATCGGTTACTATGTACCGAACCATACCTAACCTAGTTATCGTCAAAGTTACATACATATCGATCTACATTAATATTGACAATGTGTGGTAGGATTCGAACAAAAGATGCAGCTATCCTAAATAAAAATATTTTCTAAAAAATAATCTTCTCTCTGTTTGCCTTGGAGGTTACAAACCCGACTGCTGAGTGTGAGGTTTTAGGTTCAATCTCTCGATCGATAAAGAAATAGGAGAGAAAAGCTGAAGAACTAAGAGAATAATATTATGGAAGGACCCCTGTACATAGATCAAAAGGTTATTTGTGTATTTGTGCATGAAACCAGTGGCGTAGCCCATCCTAAAGAGGCCCTGTATCAATTTTTTTTTGGGGCCCTTTTTACCCGACTGTAGTGATGAAGAGAGCAGTAGTGGCCTAGTCGAATGGCCGCGACTTCTAATAATTTTATCGCCAATGCAGCACTGTTCTCAAAACGGTCAAGGAAAACATCGTGAGGAAACCGACATGTCCTAGAATAAAAAATGTGTGGTTGAGTACGGCTCACTCCCTCTAACAGAGAGGCCTGGGTCCCAAGTTCCCAACAGTGGGAACATGCACCTTTATTTTTCTGTTATTTTCTTCTTCTCCGTTTATATGTGTTTGTACACACGTTTACATATCAAGCTATGCAAAACCAGTATTAGCTGACCGTTCATTGTGAGAAAATATCACACAAATTGAGGCCAAGACAAACTGGTTTTGTATAGCTTGACGTGTAGCCGTGTGTACATAGAAATTTAAATAAATAAATAAGGATTTCAGGTTTTAATTTAAATATTTTTTTAAATATTATTTTATCAAAATTTTGGCTTAAACACGTCGCGTCGTGGGCCCCGGGCCCCCGTAGCTCAGGGGCCCCGTATCGTCGATAAGGCTGATACAGCGGTAGCTACGCCCCTGCATGAAACTATTATACAAATATAGCTCTCCAAGTATTTGATTTAGATATTGACAATGTGAAATAGCTCAAAAGGTAAGATTACCAACCGCGTAAAAAAAACATTCAGAAATGTCATTGTCTATGACGTAGGTTTGGCGTTTTAGGTTTGTCAAACTTTGACAGACGGTTACAGAATAATATTTATTTAGATTTTTAAAACTTGATTTTCCAATTAATAATGGCAGGTAATTTTTGGCAAAGTTCTCATCACCAACAGTGGATATTAGATAAACAGGATCTTGTAAGAGATCGTCAATATGATTTGGGAATATTGTCTGAGGAAGAGTACCAAAAAATATTCAACTTCTTCGCAAGCATAATTCAGGTTTTAGGAGAACAGCTAAAGCTTCGTCAGCAAGTTATAGCCACAGCTACAGTATACTTCAAGAGGTTTTACGCAAGGAACTCGTTAAAATGTATTGACCCGCTGCTTTTAGCACCCACATGCGTTTTCCTTGCTTCTAAGGTTGAAGAGTTTGGTGTGATCTCCAACTCTCGACTCATAACCACTTGCCAGACTGTGATCAAGAATAAGTTTAGCTATGCGTACGGACAGCAAGAATTTCCGTACAGAACTAACCATATACTTGAGTGTGAGTTCTACTTGTTGGAGAATTTAGATTGCTGTTTGATTGTGTACCAGCCATACAGACCATTACTGTTATTTGTACAAGATATTGGACAGGATGATCAGTTATTAACTTATGCATGGAGGATAGTTAATGATTCCTTGAGAACTGATGTCAGTTTGCTGTACCCTCCATATCAGGTAATCATAACAATTATTTACTAGGGGGTTTATTTATAAACAATGATTAAAGTTGAGTGAGGTCTAAACATCAAAAATGTATGGTAAAACAGTTGCTAATCACTACTCAACTTTAAGCAATGTTTATGATAACCAAAATATGCACATTGACGTGGAGTTGCGGACACCAGCCTGTATTACCTATGAAGGGGTTACTGTAAAATACATTGAAGACATACCTGCAAATACTTTTAGTTTGTCAAGTTTTGACTCAAAGCAATGTTGGTTGTATTTCAGATAGCAATAGCTGCTCTTCACATAGCGTGTGTGATGCTTGGGAAGGAAAGCCACAAACCTTGGTTTGCAGAACTCAATGTTGACATGGACAAGGTGAGGAAATAAGTAACTAAATATCTACCACATTTTATTAAACACACAAGGCACATTTTATTATTAAGGGCAAGCTGTGGCCCGCAACTTTGTCTGCGATCCAGGATGAAAAGATGGTCATGGTCTAGCCCATGTGCCAAGTTTCATCCAAATCCATTCAGCCGTTTTAGTGTGAAATTTTACTAATAAAAAAACTCCCTTTCACATTCTTCTTTGTGTTGCTGGCACAACTGTATTTTAAACCTTGTTGGTCCAATACTTTGCAACTTCCACGGCATTGTAGGTCGCAGAGGTCACGCAGAATCTAGGTGACTAATCCTTCTACCATGATGATACGAACCATTCTTTCTCAAAACCCATCTTATATGGCACTTTTAAGTGTTAATACTACAAGTTTATATTAAAATACTAAAGGCACAAAATAACAACTAGGTCATCCTATATGGCTATTCTATTTTTCTTTTTGATTTCAGATTCAAGAGATAGTGAGGTCCATAATAAACTTGTATGAAATGTGGAAAAGTTATGATGAGAAGAAGGAAATACAACCTTTGTTAGTGAAAATGCCTAAACCAAAGCCTGCACCCCAAAGATAATAGTTAATAATAATACTTTTTATTATCATAGTGTAGGTACTTATGCCTTAACGGACAGTTGACTTTATTTGGGACAGGAACCAAGTTAAATGTGAGTTATGGGACAGGCAGAGACAAAGTTTATGTTCAAGTTATAGGACTGGATTGAGCTAAAAAGTTAAAAAGGAAAATAGACACCTTTTCTCAAAGCCTGGTTTAAATCTCTGATCTATAATCCGCTGCCAGAATGTTGTGATTGGTTGAGTAATAACAACGGCCAATAAATTCATTTGAATTGAGATTTAAGAATGGATCCAAGTGAATAGGCTTTCAGAAACCGGGAGTTCATCGGAAAATAATGGAGAGTATGGTCTCCAAAAGAGATAAGTAACCACACTCTTTGGATATAGTTGAGGTTATGTAAGAAGCCAACCAATGTTTTTGAATAAAATTAATTTAATTCAGTTCAGTTATCAAACCAAATTTCATTCAAAAACATCCATTGGTTTCTTACTATACCCAACAACCCTGCTTACTTATCTCTTTCGGTGACTACACAATTTTTATATTAAACTGGAGCTTCCAATATTTTCATCAAAACTATCAGTTTTCTGAAATAGTTAATACTTGTAATAAAAGTATTGTATTGTAACATTTATAAGAAAACATATTTTGAATAAGTACAATAAGTGTATGTATAGAACAAATGCCTTTGTATTACATAATAACATTAGAAATATGTTCCTAATTATTATTGTTTCTTACCAGTATTTGTAAAATTTGTAACGGAGTACATTATTAAATCTTGACAATCAATTGATAATAATAACATATGTAATTGTAAGCAGAGAGTTTGTTTAATTTAATTGTTTAAGTTTGACAAATGGTACTTACAAACAGGGTGAATCGAGGCGAAGCTTTAAAATGGATTTGTACGTTGAAATAATATAGATAATTTGTTGCCAAACAGCGGGGTAATTGCGTAACACACTAACAGTAGGAATGGGTTTCATTTTGACAGTTCAACTATGCATTATTTACATTGTTGATTAGACAAATTTTTCGAATGAAGCAATCGGTTAGCAATATCCTTCAACATTATGCATGTTGTGATTCGGGTGCAGGTCACTTAATAGTTAATTATAATACAGTAAACACATTAGGGTCCTTTTTGGCAACAAACTATATTATTTCAATGTTAAAACCCCTTTTTAAGGTTCGTCCCGATTCACCCCTGCATCCCTATTCACCCCGGTACGCCACACGTCAGTGGTAACAAAATCTACAATTCTATTGAAACTTCGTACTACGCTAGGTCATACCAAGGTCAAAGTGATACCACCGAAGTGCAGCTTACTGTACATTTAAGATTAAATGCGCGTACCTACATTACTTGAACGAAAATATTTGCGAGCGACAGACTTGTTGCCAACGTATTTCTCGCTGGTAGGGTAAGCAATAAAATAATACGACTTATTACTACATTGACGATTTGTAAAAATACGTGGACTGCGGCCTTCTTACTATTTCACGAACACGTGTATGATGTCCCGTATTATTATTATACTCTTTGTGTATGATTTTACAGAAATAAATATTTTTCAATCTTTGATCAGAATATTATTTTGTTTCCATGGAGTTGTGCACAACTATCCTTCTTACACCCGTACCCGCCCCAAAGGCTAAATTATACCCTGTCCAATAGGTAAACGGTTTTTTGACAGATGGAACTAGTGATTGTAGCAACACACAATACATTGATTGATACACGTACGGTACTAAGATGTCTGTAAGAAGCTATGAATAAGATAAGGCAGTTTATAATTATTAAGTATATTTATTTTTTTACGCATTTTTAAGTTAACTTTTACGTAATCTGGAATAGTTACGTTCTAAGACAGCTGGGTTAACCTAATGGACTGGGTATATAGATTTACCAATATAGGTACAGACGCCAGCACAAGCTACTACAATCTGTCAAATTTCTTTAATAGATTTTCAACTTTATCGCTAAAACATTAAGGTTCAAAGTTGATTGGGAAAATTTGACAGTTTCGGGTAACTTGACCTGCTGGCGTCTGTACCAATTCGTTCGATACCTAGTGCCCTCGATCGCTCTGCCCGAAACTTTGAGAGCCTGCAAATTAACATACTAGGCTTTAGAAAGTGGAAATTATAATTAATTTAGTACTCTTATTTCGCTCAGTAATTATGTAACATCGCGCCTGTATTTCCAGAAGGGTTAGGGTGTCAGAGGACTCAGAGCCCCGCTGAGAGGCGTCTAGTAAAGACGCCAGCACATCAAGCTACTACAATCTGTCAAATTTCTTAAATAGATTTTCAACTTTATTGCTAAAGCATCAAGGTTCAAGGTTGATTGGGAAAATTTGACAGTTTCAGGTAGCTTGGCCTGCTGGCGTCTGTACATCAACAATTCAGACTCTTGTTGTAGGTTCTTGCACAAAGTTGCGAGCTGAAAAACATGAATAATACATAAACAACATTTTGATAACTGGTCAGGAGAATAGGTTTAGTATATTGATCGACAGATTCTATCGAGCTTATAAAAGCTGATGATAATGTATTATGGGTCAAACTTAGGGCCCGCTTAATGGCAAACGACATCGCGTCAGACCTAGATGGAGATGGCGGGATGAGCTGGACTCCTTTCATAAAGATTGGTCCTTGGCAGGTCTGGGCAGAGAGAGGTGGAAAGAGAGTAGGGAGGTCTTTGTCCAGAAGTGGGACATTAAAGGCTAAGCCAAAAATTAAAAAAAATGTTTTATGGAATTTAATACTCGACATATTCCTATAGTTAATACTCGACATATTCCTCCAAGTATACGAGGATAGATTTTTAACTTGTACCTATATTTAATCGACACGAGAATAAATATCTATTCTATATACTTATAATAAATCTGTAGAAGTGAAAATTCTGTACATTGAAAATATCAAAAAAATAAATGTCAGGGGGTGTTACTAGACCGACACCGAACCCAAAAATGTGATTTAAAAAATTTTTGTCTGTCTGTCTGTCTGTCTGTTTGTTCAGGCATCACGCAAAAACTACCGGTTCGATTACGATGAAACTTGGTATAATTATTCTTTAATATCCTGGGCACCACACTGGGTACTTTATATCCCGGAAAAGTATATACAATAAAAAACAATCTTAATTTTGCGGTTCGATCCCTATACCCGATTACTGCACCAACCGCAAATAATAAGTTTGTCGTAGGTTACGTCACCTAAGACTAGACCTTTTTATTCCTTTTAGTTTTTAGAATTATTTAGGTTTATTTTTATAAGTCGTAGGTATAGCTTTTAATTTTAAAGTATATTTGATAGTGTACGTAGTGACCGTAGGTTAATTTATAATACTGTTAGGTAGGATTAGTCATTCGTATAGATATTAGTTTTTAGGGATTTTGCTTATTTATTGAGTTTAGATTAGTTATCATCAGAAATAGGTTTATTTAGGTAGGTAGGTAGGTATTTAATTTTCTGTTATTGAGTTTTTTTTTTTAAATTAGGAAGGTATTACTTATGTAAAGATATCATATAGGTACCCTCTTAATGACCACTAATGAGACACAATTGGTTTTCTATTGTAATTAGCCAGAAAGGGCCCGCGAGATAGATGGCATTCTGGGGAAGCAAATACATTTTATCCTGTTAGCACGTTCCCGTGGGATAATTTCCGACATCCACGCGGGCGAAGCCGCGGGCAGAAGCTAGTAATTAATAAATTAACCAACCATTCTTGTTAATCGACGTAGAGTGACCTACGTCGATTAACAAGAATGGTTGCAGCACTCGGCGTTTCGGGTTCGAGTCCGGTGTCACCGCGTGTGCTGCAAACGGACCATGCTTTACTTTGAGATAGAAGTAAATGGACCGCTACATTATTATGATAGACTAGCTTCTGCCCGCGGCTTCGCCCGCGTGGATGTCGGAAATTTACCCACGGGAACGTGCTAACAGGATAAAATGTATGTGCTTCCCCAGAATGCCATCTATGTCGCGGGCCCTTTGTGGCTAATTACAATAGAAAACCAATTGTGTCTCATTATTGGTGATTAAGAGGGTACCTATAATTATGATATCTTTACCTAAGTACCTAACTAATTTAAAAAAAAATCTCAATAACAGAAAATTAAATACCTACCTACCTAAATAAACCTATTTCTGATGATAACTAATCTAAACTCAATAAATAAGCAAAATCCCTAAAAACTAATATCTATAGGTACGAATGACTAAACCTACCTAACAGTATTATAAAATAACCTACGGTCACTACGTACACTATCAAATATACTACCTATACTTTAAAATTAAAATCTATACCTACGACTCATATAAAAATAAACCTAAATAACTCTAAAAACTAAAAGGAATAAAAATGAACTCCACTGCGGGTGACCCAACCTACGACAAACTTAGTATTTGCGGTTGGTACAGTAGAGACAGTGGTAGTCGGGTATAGGGATCGAACCGCAAAATTAAGTTTGTTTTTTATTGTATATACTTTTCCGGGATAAAAAGTACCCAGTGTGGTGCCCAGGACATTAAAGAATAATTATACCAAGTTTCATCGTAATCGAACCGGTAGTTTTTGCGTGATGCCTGAACAAACAGACAGACAGACAGACAGACAGACAGACAGACAGACAAAAATTTTTTTAATCACATTTTTGGGTTCGGTGTCGGTCAAGTAACACCCCCTGCCATTTATTTTTTGGATATTTTCAATGTACAGAATTTTCACTTCTACAGATTTATTATAAGTATAGATACCCCCCTTTTCTAAGTTGTGGTCATTTCAGTCACTATGCCATCACTTAATAATATTATGGATGCATTGTTAAGCTATCAAAACCATATTTTACATGCAATGGCGAACAGAGGGAAATCCTTCATCACATCAGGAAACTATAGATGACAACAGTCATTATTTTCAAGAGTTATGTACCTTTGTAGGTGTGAATGTGGTGTCTACGAAACGCAAAATAATGGTTTCCGTTAGAACTTCTGGTGTCAAATGATGATACCTGTATGGATAATTACAAATCTGTGAAACCAAGTAACGGCTTATTGTATATGAGTGCAATCATAACAAATCCGACCTTCGTATATCAAAACATAAGTTGATCATGTTACCTACTGTAGTATCCACACTGCGTGGATATTTTGGGACGGGTTTTAACATAAAATAGGTGTTTAAATTGAAGTGCAGGAATGCGAATTCTTTAGTCGGCAGGTAGTTAAGTTTAAAAGCTTAGGTACCTACCTACCTAACTACTAGCAGTAATTGGGTCTATGCTGGCGGAGTCGGAGAACTGGTGGGAAATGGCCTCCTTCTGTGAGACTGTGATGGTCCAGAAGGAGGCTGCCGAGCGGGATCGTAAGAGGGCTGATTCCACTCGGAGAAGACGTTGGAGACTCAACTGCCTCGACGCCTAAACCCCGCCTGTATAATTTAAGGCAGACGGGAATTTGGGCTAGCGGGCGCTAAGTTGGGACTCTGTCCGCCTATTGAGTGACCTCGGGGAAGACGGCGCACAGTGGTCACGTGCTGCCTCGCATATTTCAACAGTTAGGTTTCGGAGAGACCCCTTTACAGTTTCCCCAGAGATGAGATGTACCCTAACGCGGGCCTTGAACAGAAGAAGAGAAGAGGGTTTCGAAAAACGGGTTTCGTGTTCCATGTGTTGACCACCGGGGTGGTTTTAGTGAGGTAAAATCCCACACTTACCCGGTCTTAAGTAGGACATTAAAATATGTCTTCTAAATTGAATTCGCGTAGTACCCTAGTACCAAAGCTGACTTTTCAGCTACCGTGCCAGTGCCAATAAATACCAAATGAGACCTCACATTTTATCATGCAAAAAACCTGTGTCCCGAAATTTAACCAGAAAGTTTGCTCACTGCATAATTCGGCGCATTCTTGAAAATTCCTGGGTATATAAATGTTACGGAATCGACAACGTCCGTCAGTAAGTCGCCTCCGCTGTAGTCAACATGTCTTCCAGGGTGCTGCTGTGCGACCTCTGCATTGTCCTACTGTGCGGACTGGGCTTCATACTGGCCGAGGACAAAAGTAACATGTACGTCACAGATTTTATTTATCATACCAAGTATTTATCGACAGTAGATCATCAAGAAATGACAGCGAAGTTCACCCATCCAACAATTAATAAGCTTACCTAAAACAAAGAACAATTGTCTTCGAACTAATTGTGCTCCCAGATTACATGAATACAGACACAACTTTTTTTTCTATAATATATCTTTCTTCTTTCCACAGCACACCAGCAACAGAGGATGGACCAAAAGGCAACTGCTCGTGCGGCGGGTACCCATCGAACACGATAGAGCCTGGCAGCCTGCCTCTCCTCTCACAGAGCCCGGGCCTGATCGTCAAGTGCGACGCCGAGGGCGCTGGCACTTGCAAGAGCCTTTGCAACGCCTTGGCCACTGCAACCAAGGCAAAGGGACCAGAGGTGTTATGCAATCGACTTAAGAACGCGAAGGAATTGAAGGTAAATCGCTTATACGATTGAAATAGTGTTAACTGTAAATTCATGTTGATCTATTAACGTTGTTACAGGCAAAACTCTTTAACATAACGCCAAATAACGCTTCGCTAAACTTTGGCCTGTAATCAAGATAATAAGAAAGCAAGCATCTCATTCCCTGATTAGGTTACTGGCAATCTTGACCAAAGAGAATCCGCGGTAATAACTTTATAAACATGTTTTGGTTGCAGTTGTCAGCATTCTACCAAGTTTGCGATAAGCCGTGGGCGTACGCCGACATCACGGCAGACGAACCTCTTTGCTGCGAGGAGTCCAAGGTGAAGATCTGTCCCTCCGCGGAGAAGAATGCCACAGGCACAGTCGACGCTAAAATAGTCATGTAATGCGTTCCTTTGTGTTAGTTTAGTCTTGCATTTATTATAGAAAAAAAATTATATTTATAAGAAGACTTTGTTGTTTCTTTGTTGTACCTTTGGTAGATAGGAAATTCAAATATTTAAATACTTATTAAAAATATAGGTATATACAGTTTAGAAGTTCAGTTTTCTTGAGGAGAGTTTTGAGTATGAATGTCGATGGCTATAAGAGTAGGAGAAGACCAAAGAAACGATGGATGGAATGTGTGAATGATGATATGGTTAGAAAGGGGGTGACTACCGAGATGACGACTAATAGAGAAGTATGGAAGAAAAAGACATGTTGCGCCGACCCCAAATAAATTGGGATAAGGGCAGGAGAATGATGATGAAGTTTAGTTTTCTTGCTGTTTTGGCTCTTAAATATTTAATTTTTTTTAGGCACCTGCCCCATCGGCGAGGAAGCAACTAGCTATCAACTATTTTCTAAAGAAACGTACAAAAGATTGTAGATCTCGTGTCAGCAAAAGCGATCGCTGACTGTTCACACCACTAGCGACAACTGTCAAACAAACACCTCGTTTTTAGTTGCTAATTTTGCTTGACGGCAGTGGAACGGGTGCCTTATATGTACTCATTACGCGCCTAGCAAGAGTAAAGCATTCTTGTTCATCATTAACAGTACGAATAAAAAGGCGAAAAGGCTTAAGTCATGCGAGGAATGGACAGGTAATTAGGTAGACTACAATATAAACAAGCGTATAAAGGGTAAAACCGTATATTTACAACTAGTTTCTGCTGTATAGTTTTGTACATTGTTCTAATAGAACCTGTAAAGCAGGCCAAATTACAAGAGTAGCATAATAATATCAGACCGTTATAATTAATCGTGATTTCGATGTAGACCTGCCTGCACTTGCGCAGCCAAAGTGTCAAATTGAGCTGACCGAGGTAACCAATAAGCAAAGTGGTTTTATTTGCTATTCCAAAATAACTGAATAGCAGCGTAGCGAGGCGGAACTAGCGTTGAAAAAAGCAGGAAAAATTCCCGTTTCTTTCCAATTCCGTTGTTTTTTTCAATGTTTCATTCGAAAGTTTCAAGAAAATTTGTCAGTAGATATATATTTCATGTTTTTTTTCAATAAAACCGAAAAAAACCGAAAAATATGAAAGAAACGGGAAACTTTCATGTTTTTTTTATTCAAATCCGTTCTTACTATATTTAACTTAAGATTTTCTATGCTTTATCTCTTTCCATAATAATATGTACTAATAAAATGGAGGGTAGAATGAAAAAATATATCGGCGAGCTAAGCGCGCCCGCCCCCACTGTTGTGCATCTAGTATTTGAGCTGTCACTTGCATAAATAGTTTTATCAATTAACGTGCTAGTTCCGTTGCAGTTTGTTATCTTAAATATCGAATGCAAATAGTGCAATTGTGCGTTGTGTGATATTGTTTACTTCATAATGCCTCGCCAGAGCGACTTAGTAAACTTGTTTACGTTCGATCAAATTTACATTTAATGCAAGCTAAAAAAGAAGCTTTCAAATTCGAGCTCGAGCCTGCCGATCGATTCTATAAAAATCTCACCGTGAAAAGTTGGGTGAAGTGAGCTGTCAATAGTGTCAATCCCTAGCATTAGTTGGAATGACAGCTCACTCTTCTCTCTCTCTCTCACTTCACCTAAGTTTTCACGGTGAGATGGTGGTGGTGAATTCTTCGGACAGTGAAATTGGGATTGTGGCCGAGGAGAGCTAGATGGATATTATTTTTTACGTATTTGTATTCACCTCCCGTATGTTTTCTAATCTTTTTTGTGGTGTATTTCACCTATTAAAATATATTTCAATTTCAATAAAACTTGTTTTTTTCAACTTTTCAAGACATTAAGCGAAACATTCGAAAGAATCCTGTTTCTTTCCAAAGGATACCTTCCGTTAATTTTTCTATGTAACATGCGAAAAAAACGGAAAAAAACCACAATTTGTTTCTTTTCGTGAAAAAAACAAATTGTTATTTTCGGCATTTTCAACGCTAGGCGGAACGCAAGTTAAGATCTGAGGGGCAATTATCGTAAATTTAAGAACGTTCATATAGTCTGATCTCAGTCTCAATCTGTCAAAATTTCCCTACATTGTTGACATTGATTGTCGCTGAGATGAGATTGCGCCTATATTTTGAACGTTTTTAATTACGGGAATTGGCCTTCTGTTAAGATCTTACAATGTCGCTAGTTAGACAACATCGGGGGTAAGCAGACATTTCGGCATAGAAGTATCACTTGAGCCGGGGGGCAATGATAACTTTATCGTGTATTCTAGAAAGAGCTACTAACAAAATACCTATGTGTATAAGGCAGATGTGAGTGAAAACTAGAAGGACATATAGTGACCTTATTGGTGATGTTCTTCAGAAAGGTCAAGAGCGTAGTACTCTCAACCGGCGTGCGTGAATAGCCAGACGTAAACGAAGCAAAAGGAGTATTTAAGAATCGTAGCAGGTGACAGGCTGTAGTTTCTGCTCCCCATGGGAAGGAAGGAGGAAAAAAAAGATAATTTGCACCGACTGACTGCGTTCCATTCCACCAACATATAACCTTCGCTTCTGCGCTGCAAACAGTTTACTTAGTGAAATCGGCAGTATCTAACAAACGGATGTTTTCGCAAACATTCACTCTGGCCGCGCAGGTGAGGGTAAAGTGTAAATACATAACATATATACCTATACAGGGTCAGCTTATATTAACTGGCGGAACGTCACACACGTGATGGGTATCGATATCAAATCATGATAAAACAAACGGTTTTCAAAACTTATAATTTCAAGTAATTAACTATAGATGATTATGAGGTTAAATGCCGCAGGTTTTTGAAATAAAAAAATTTTGAGGTGCACTTTGGGCTCTTTCTGAACTATACATAAACGACGCTGAATCGCGTATCCTCGGAGCTGGAATCGCGTAACCTCGACTGCAGTCGTAAGTTTTCACTTCTATCGTGTGTTCATGAGCACACACTCTCTTCTTGTTTTGTTTTATCATAATAAAATACTCAACCAACAGGGCTGTGAAGTTTCGCCAGTTAATTAATTTGATCCTGTATTTTGTGAGAACCAACATTCCTTACCAATATATTGGTCCTTAGCGTGATGTAGAGGTAGACAATTCTATATTCTTAGAACAGTCGTGCTTTAATAACTACAATGTATGAAATCTACCTGTTTCTACATCATAAACATATTGATGGCTACCATCAACCACATTGCGAACCAAACATTAAACTAAAAGGTCATACTTCCGTAAAATCATGGGATTAACTAAAATACATATAGCTTAATATAATTCTTTACTTACTTCATTCATTGCAAAGGACACCTGTGTTTCAAATACTATTCCATTGCTACCACAACAGTAATTCATACATAATTATTATAATAATTAAAAAACAAATATTAACGTGTGTTAATTTTACAGTCAAAAATATTAATTTTTTCCAGTGGTTGAGTTGAATATCATATAATACACCGCATATTTTTAGTGGCTATAGTTTAACCGAATTCGCTGCAACTACAGGAAAACTGTAAAAGGGAAATATTTGCTGATTCTATGGCTTTTGATAATATGTAACGTTTTTGACACATATTCGATATTTCCTGGCAATCTTACGTCTTACAAATAAGCCCTTTATTCATAAACATTGCTTAAAATTAAGTAATGATTACCGTCTGCATAACCATACTTTTTTCACGTTTAAACGTCACCCAACTTTAAACAACGTTTATAAATAAGTGGGAAACTGTGCAGGTTAAAGTTGCCGAAGACACTCAAAATATACGTTGTATATGCAATTTACTAAAACAGGGAAGTTCACAGCAACTACAGTGCAAGTAATACATATAGGGCGCTATAGTACAAACACAACTAATAAATAATTATTGTTTAAAAACGATAAAACCATTCACCGACAGCATAATCATTATTGTTGGTCTAGAAAATCTTTAATTAAAAACTCATTTCCATATTTTGTGGTTGTTGTGTGGGTAACATTTTAGTTGATGGGAAAGTGTATGAAAGAAAACAATTTTGTTCTATCCGTCCTACCTTTTATAAGTTGGCGTGTATTTACTTTTATATCGATAAGTTTAAACCAAAGTGGATGCTAAAACCAAATTATATTATACTTGTAAAGTGGATTTAAGGCAACAGTGCATCGTGAATTCGGGAAGTGTTCAGCTTCACGACCTATCGTTCGCCAATCTGACGCCCAACTACTGGGCTATTGCTGCTTTACCGCCTAAAGATATTAGCAGAAACAAGTGAACATACACCGTGTACAGGCTATTGTGAGTGACGTCGGAAAATAGTTCCATGATGAAATAATTGCATCAGTAATTCTTTTACCTTTACGATTCAAAATCCCGTGAAAGTATTATTTCGCTATACTGCCGCTGAATACCTTTACAAAAATTTAGCTTCTCCTCTAGAAAATCTAGAGTCTAATTCTTGGGCTTTCTTGATGATGGATTTCTTCTGCGCTTCGTCGAAACGGTTCACTTGAAGATCCACGTCTCGACTGAACGGGCGCCGCCCTT
The DNA here is from genome assembly GCA_945859715.1 of Apamea sordens. NCBI lineage: Eukaryota > Metazoa > Arthropoda > Insecta > Lepidoptera > Noctuidae > Apamea > Apamea sordens. The sequence goes on from OX243987.1 coordinate 13,492,714, forward strand.
CCTTTTTGCCGCCATCTTCTTTTTCATCCTTCTGTTAATAGAAGAAATAAAGAAAGTTAAAAACTACCTCGTTGGTCTGTGCAGATGGTGAACCAGTATAAATCTACAAATAGTGACATTTTTTACAAATAAATACTTAGTGCCCAGATTATTTTGTAACCACTGCCACTGTAACAATGGCAGGCGTGCCATTGGTGACACGCAGTTCACCATCCCTGGTATAGTGGCACGCGTCACTGCAGGGTTACATTGCGTTTTTCTAATGGGAAATTCTCAGTTCGGACTCAATAAATGGTTAATGGCAATAGGGTCGTCACTCTCGTCATTGGTATTATTCATATATAGCATATAGGCTTTAGACACATAATGGCGGCTGTAAGATTGGAGATTTAAAAAAAAAACTACTAATTACCTTTTTCTTCTTTTTCAACTTCTTTTGATGCAGATCTAGAAGGCTTTCTTCTCTCTTGTGTTTCTTTTTGTGTTTTCTGTCACAAAGAAATGACACATTAAACTCTAAGAATAAAACTAACGTTTCAATAGGACTGCATAGAAAGTAGAAATAAACTAAATTTGCGACAACCGCGCAAAACTTCGTGGCATATCGGAGTATAATAATATCCCTGGACATTTTACACACCGCCATCTAGTCCCAAGCTAAGCAACCTAATGCTTGTGTTATGGTAACAAGATGGCTGATAAACTACTTATATATACATTTTTTTTGTAAATACATACATATTTGGTATGCTGCACAAGCACCCTGATTGAGTAACACACTATGAATAACAATCTGAATCTTTTTGAAGGATATTGCTAATCCACTGCTTCATATGTTCGCGGAAAGGGTGGATTTAATTACCTGTTCTCTGAATGAGTTCACAAAAATTACTTTACATGTGATAAACTGTACTTAATGGAAAAAATATTGTTTAATACCACGCTACCGATTTGGGGCAACCTGTAATGATAGTTGTGCTGGGAATCAAAAAAATCAATTGCTGTTCGTTTGAGTCGCTAAAACTCGAGAACGGCTGGGCCGATTTAGCTGATTTTGGTTTTGTAATGTTTGTCGTAGTCCATTCCCTGGACTCTGGATCGATAACATACATAATATATCCACATTACTCGTATTATCTAGGATTAGTAGGGTAGGAGTAGGTTAGAAGTAGGTTAGAAGTAGGGTAGGAGTACTGTAGGAGTAGAGTAGGGGTAGGGTAGGGGGTAGGACACCACGCGAACTAAGTAGCGCCGGGCAGCTAGAAACAATTTATATCGCAAAACAACGTTTGCCGGGTCAGTTAGTAATAAATAAATAAAGTTCGAAAAAGGACCATGCAAAAAATCGTCCCATACCACCAACAGATTTCAAACGTATCTCAATTAATTAATCTTGGCAGCATGATCATTTTTTATTATGACGTCATCTCCGTAAGTCATGGGGATATCGCGCAAAAAAATAATTCTTGTACACACTTTTTGGTACAGTTAATTGTAAAAAAAATGTACAGGAACACTATTTAACTTAAAAACCTATTGATAGTGAACAGCCGTAAGATGCACGAAGAAAAAAAAACGTTCTTATCTTCCCGCATCCTCCCCCCTTGCTCTGCTAACTCCCTGCGCGCGCGCACCTCAGTCGCGGCTAGTACGTTCTGCTGTGTTTACGTTGTTTATCTGTGCGATATCGGCTTGTTTGCGACTATTACTGACCCCTGCTTGTTTATTTGGACCTTTTGATTACTTTTCGATTACCCTAGCACGTTTATTGGACTGTGATTTTTACTGTGTAATGTCTTACAAATGAATATGTTCCAAGAAATCTTGGCCTAGGTCATACTTGTTGGAGTATAGCAAAAACAAATCGATCCTACTTCAACACTATCGTCTTTCTCTTTCTAACTCATAAATATTATTTTTTACTATTGAGCCCGCCCTTACCACTTGACCGAAATCCTTACTTTCGCATAGCGACTGTACTACTATTTTAGCCTTGTGTGGGATCACACGTCTCACGTAATATTAGTAAACACACCTTCCAATATATAAATATAAAAGGATAATAAACGTATTATATAAATCCTTATAACAAGCCTTTTCTTGGTGTTCATCCATTAACCCTAACAGGTTATGGGCCCAGAGCGCTAAGCCAAAGTGCGATTAAATAATATAAAGTGAAAGTGATTGGACACCAAATAATACACAAAAAGTTATTTTAGTGCAAGTGCTTAAAAATGGACTTAAGATATAAAAGGAACATCAAACAATTTGATGGAGAAAAGTATAGTGTGTGGAAATTTCGAATTCGCAATCTATTATGTGAACTTGGAGTTCTTTACGTTATCGACGATGAAGCTCCGACTGAAAGAAGTGCTGAGTGGCTTAAAAATAATGCATCAGCTAAGAATACGATAATAGAATGTTTGTCAGACTCATTACTTGGTCTGACTACAGAACAAGACACCGCAAAACAAATTTTCGCGAAGCTTGATTCTATCTTTGAGAGAAAAAGCGTGGCAACGCAGCTGTCTCTTAGAAAAAGATTGCTGAACTTGAAATTGGATAGCGACACCAAATTAATCAAACATTTCCAAGTATTTGATGAAATTGTCACCGAACTTATGGCTGCAGGTGCAAAATTAGAAGAATCCGATAAAGTGACCCACCTATTCATGACTCTACCGAACAGCTATAGCAGCATCGTCACAGCAATCGAGACATTGACTGAAGACAATATAACTTTAGCTTTTGTGAAAACGAGATTATTAGATCATGAAATCAAACTAAAAGGCGAAGGACATGATTTAAGTCTAAAAGTACTTCAGGCTGAAAGAAGCTTCAGAAAAAGAAGAAATCATTATCAACAAAAGCAAAAGTCAATAAAACCGTTCAAGAACAATTTTAAACCCAAGAAATGTTATTACTGTGGCAAAAAGGGTCATTTCAAAAGGCATTGTTTTTCATATAAAAGGTCTATTGAAAACAGAACTAACAATAAAACGGTTCAGCTGGCGAGTTCGAAACCACAAGAGGCAAATACTTCTGGATTTGCTTTTATGACGGGCAGTGATACAAATTACAGCAATGACGGGAAAAACAATATTACTTTCGTTTTGGATTCTGGAGCCTCAGATCATTTGATAAATCGAGAAGATTTGGCCCTAAACTTCACTGAGCTTGAAAAGCCAATAAACATTTCTGTAGCGAAAAATGGCACGTTTATACAAGCGACAAGGAAAGGTGATCTCTCCGTTACCAGTAAGATGGGCGTACCAGGTATACTGCAGGATGTACTTTTCTGTTCTGAAATTCCCTACAACCTGCTATCGGTAAAGAAAATGCAGCAAGCAGGTATGACTGTCGTTTTTGATAAAAACGGTAGTAATGTTGTGTACAATGATGGTAAGCCGGTAATGAAGGGTGAGTCTTTGAACAATCTAATCGGCATTAACTTTCTGCTTTCTAAACATGCTTTAATTAGCGAATGCTCGTTAAATAGAGTCGTAAATAATAATTATGAATTGTGGCATCAAAGGCTAGGCCATATTGGCAAATCAAAATTTATGGAAATAAAAAGAAAGAAATTATTTTCTGATATTGATAAAATTGATAATATTATGCCAAACGATAAATTGTGCGAGGCTTGTATTTATGGTAAACAAGCATGCCTGCCATTTAACAAATCGAAAACAAAAGATTTGAAACGACCTCTATTTAAAGTGCACACAGATGTTTGTGGTCCTATTACTCCTTCGTCTATTGATGGTAAAAATTATTTTGTGATTTTTGTGGATGAATACACTCATTATTGTGCTACCTACTTGTTAGCTCGTAAATCAGTTGTTTTTGTTACGTTTCGGGATTATGTAGCAAAAAGTGAAGCTCGTTTTTGTCTGAGATTATTTACTTATGTTGTGATAATGAAGGGGAATTTGTATCCAATGAAATAAAAGAGTTCTGTGCGCGGAAAGGTAGTTACCACTAAATATTGCTCCTTATGAACCAAACGGTTATAAGATGCGGGATGTGGTCGATGAATAGTTTGTGGAGTCAGAGATGTGGTTATGGATGAGATTAATTTCTTATCAGATAGGCCAGTGCAATCTGAGCCTGGACGGATTATGGCTAGAAATAGCAATAAATCTGTTGTTTACAACTCTATCAGAGCTGTGGTTATGGATGAGATTAAATTCTTATCAAATAGGCCGGTGCAACCTGAGCCTGGACGGATTATGGCTAGAAATAGCAATAACTCTGTTGTTTACAACTCTATCAGAGATGTGGTTATGGATGAGATTAAATTCTTATCAAATAGGCCGGTGCAACCTGAGCCTGGACGGATTATGGCTAGAAATAGCAATAACTCTGTTGTTTACAACTCTGGACTCTGTACACCCTTTTTGAAACAGAGAAGAGGTGTGAATCTGGTCAATCAGATTGTATGAGTATACAAACGGATGCAATACCTGCTAATAAATCTGTACGTGATACAGGGGAGCGCTTGAACCGGTTTTCATATCACAATGAAAATAAGATAACTTTATCTCAAGACAAGGAAACATCACATAATTTGAGACGAAGTAATAGCATAACATGCCTACTAACTACTTATTGTGTGCAGAATCTTTGATATTTCCAATCGTATACAGAAATTAAAACCAGGGATGATATGCATTTATTGAGAATGCTATCAAAGGGGAAATTAATTCACTTACTGAAAATTATACGTGGACTTTAGTACCAAAGTCAGATAATAGAAATATTATCGATTGTAAGTGTGTATTTACAGTTGCAAATGATGAGTTTGGAAAACCCTTGAAGTATAAAGCGAGATTAATGGCTCGTGGATTTAGTCAGAAGGATTACAAGTTTTAGACTAATGTTAGCTTTAGCGAATAAATTTAATTTGCTGGTTCACCATATGGATATAAAAACATCATTTTTGAATGGGAAGCTGAACGAGGAAATCTATATGAAAATTCCCGAGGGTATCCCAGCTGGACGTACTATGGTTTGCAAATTAAATAAGTAATTATATGGATTGAAACAGTCTGCACGCTGTTGGTTCCAAATGTTTAAGCAAGCTTTGATAAAAAGGGGTTTTCAATACTCATCAGCGGACCGGTGCATTTACATTTTTAATGCAGGTCATGTTTTAAAGAATATTTATGTTTTACTTTATGTTGACGATCTTGTGATTTCAACCGCAGATATAAATACTATGGATAGTCTTAAAACATACATAATGAACACTTTTGATAGACTTAAAAGAGATTAAATGTTTTCTGGGAATCAAAATAAACAAATCAGAAAACAAAATTACTTTAGATCAGGAAATGTACATAAAAACAGTTCTTGAGAAGCTGAGCATGAGTGACTGTAATTCTGTCACTACACCTCTTGAAAGTAAAATAGATTATGAAGAATTATATTCGTGTGAAATAACAAGTGCCCCTTGTAGGAATCTTATCGGGTGTTTGCAGATGTATATGATGCTGTTCACTCGACCTGACCTAAGTTTTTCTGTTAAAAATCTTGAGTCGATATGCAAGCAAAAACAACCATTAATTATGGTCACACTTAAAAAGGGTCTTGCGTTATTTAAAGGGCACTATAAATCTCAAGTTAACATTTACACGAAATTATTACAAAAAATATTTTAGGTGGCTTGTTGATTCTGACTGGGGTGGTAATACAATAAAAAAAAAAAAAAAAAAAAAAAAATACTATGGGTTATTTGTTTAAATTATTTGATCAATGCACAATATGCTGGCAAACAAAAAGGCAGCAGACAGTGGCAACATCATCCACTGAAGCAGAGTACATATGAAGCAGTAAAAGAAACTCTGTGGTTAAAAATCATTAGTAACAAGTATTGGCATTGCGATACCAGATTCTATTTGTATTTATGAGGATAATAATGGATGCATAAGCATCGCGAATAATCCTACAAGTCACAAAAGATCTAAACACATTGATATTAAGTATCATTTTTCTAGGGAACAGGTTGAGAAAAATGTGATTAAAATGATTTTTGTTTCTACAGATAACCAGCTGGCTGATATCCTGACAAAATCATTACCCGCGGTGCGTTTCACTGAGATGAGAATGAAACTCGGGGTGGCGTTGTAATTATATTCAACGTGGATAAATAAAATGATAAGGATATGTTAATTATAAAAGCTTGGTTATGTAATAAGTAGATGAATAACATTAATAGTATCCAGTTATAATGGATGAATTGTTTGATAATGGTTTGATTAGGTTTTTCTGGGTTTTCCCTAATCCTGCGCAACGAATGTTGGACCATGATGATTGTATTCCCAGAGAGAGAAATAAATTGGAGGTGTGTGATTTTTAATTGTATAAAGATATTTGAAACATGATATCGTAATTAAAAAGAAAAGGATTTATTTTTGAGGGGGCGTGTTGGAGTATAGCAAAAACAAATCGATCCTACTTCAACACTATCGTCTTTCTCTTTCTAACTCATAAATATTATTTTTTACTATTGAGCCCGCCCTTACCACTTGACCGAAATCCTTACTTTCGCATAGCGACTGTACTACTATTTTAGCCTTGTGTGGGATCACACGTCTCACGTAATATTAGTAAACACACCTTCCAATATATAAATATAAAAGGATAATAAACGTATTATATAAATCCTTATAACAAGCCTTTTCTTGGTGTTCATCCATTAACCCTAACAATACTTGCAAAGAAGAACTTCTGGACAGAAATCTGTTTTTACCAAAACATATTTTTAACCCCCGACGCAAAAACGACGTATTTATTTTATAAATATATATATAGGTACTTATACATGTTATTCAAACCTAAAATGTTTAGTTGAACAATTGTTTATTGTAAAATGTCTAAACAAGGTTATTAAAAAAAACACACCCTTTATTAAGTAAAAACTTTTTTCGTTTTTTTTTAATGACTCCATGTATTTACGGACTAAAAATTGTTATTTGTGTTTTTGTGAGACTTCATAATAATATTGAAACTAGTCCCATGTCTGTTGGTGGGTTGGGACAGTGCCCATACAATTTTTTGCATGGTCCTTTGTCTACTCAACAACGTAAATAAAGCAATGAATGTTGTTGAACTGTCAAAATGTAAGCCATTGCTACTGCTAGTGTATTACACAATTACCCTGCTGGAACATACACCTCATCAAGGAAACTGCTAGATGCTAGACAGGAGAAGCACTCAGCCAGTGCTTCTCCTGGGTGACTGAACACACATTATGTATTTACGTGCAGCATTTATTAAAATAGTTACTAACTTGACTGCCGACTCTTGTTCGTCGTCCCTGTTAGCAATGTGACGCATCCTTGCTTCTTGCTTTAAGGACAGCTCCACATCTTCTTCTTTCTCGAGTCCAGCTGCTTTCCTTGCTTTGTCCTCTGGAGTATCTGTCCAACTCGTTCTGCAAGTACAAACACAACAGAACGGGAAAATACGATCCCTTCAAACAATGGGAAAACATTGAATAGTCCATGGGCTACATTGCTACTACTCGTATTATTGTTTAAGTACATTGTAAACATTGTTTGAATGTTTGTATATGAGTCAGACACAGCTGTGCATTCCATGAGAATAACATATTAATATTATTATACTAGAGTCTAGAATGAAAACAAATAAGTATTAGCACTTACCTATCTGACATATCCGGTCCCGCCTTAGCTCTGAAGCTCCTTGCTTCTAAGCCAATGATTTTTGCTTTACCTTCTGGCAACTCCAACATCCACTGCTCTCTGGATTTTATCTTGCCTGTGTCTGAATGTCCATCTAAATTCTTTATTTTTATATCTAGAGCTCTTTCCTCGAGCCGTCGGTGCGCATCAGACCATTTTTCTTCAGAGCCAACTGGCAAAGGTCCTATGCCCAAGTCTTCGTCCGAACTTTCGTATTTGATAACTTCTCTTTCCTTCTCAGCCAATACTTGGCGCATGTCATCGGGAATAGATGGTCCTGTAAAATAAAACATCAGGAAAGAATTGGTGTATTTCCTGGGTGTAAGGCCTGCGCCTGGTGACGGGCACCATCACGGGACACTGCTCACTGAACAAACACTTTCATACGTTATGCATAACGGACAGCCCCCTGTGCAGAGTTTGCATGGAGGCTGATGAAACCGTTGCGCATGTGCTCTTTGAGTACACAGGCATCACCCAGATTAGATCAGAAACCCTCGGGACATCCAGATCCTACACAGATGTTCTCGACAGACCAGGAGACCTAATAAGCTGCTGGAGGGAGGTGGGCTGGTTGGAATAACCACCGACGGCCGCTATGGCCCACGCACAATGGTCCACCTGAAGGACTAAGTCCAAACCCATAACATAGAACATTGGTGTATTTCTTCAGTTATGTATTGACACATGGGGTTGGAACGCAATGCGCATTGCATTGCGCATTGGGCCTTTTGTACACGGTTTCTTTACGGTACGGCGTATTAACCGCGCCTGAGAAAAAACGTGTCTTTGAACAAGCTTCCATAGTGACCCATACAACACTGATAACCGTGCCTACACACGGCGGATAAACCGCGCCATAGAAAAAACGTGTCTGTAAACAAACTTCCATAGTGATTCATACAATTATAAATATTTGATACTTTACCTATATTTTTCGGATTTCTTTTAAGATGTGCTGGCAGAGCAGGACCCTCAATATCTGGAGAGGCACTTCGCTCGTAACGCTTCTCGAGATGGGGCGGTAGCGCCGGTCCGCACACGTCAGGAGCTGACTTGTCATCACCCCTCGGAGCCGTGCGCCTCAACTTGTGTCTCAAATCTGTTGGATCAATTTCAATCTCGCTCTGGGAATCATCACTTGATATCTCGCCTTTTTTAAAAATTTCTTTTTGAGCATTCTTTTGTGTGGAAGAAACCTCTTCCACAAGCTCACCCTCGTTTTTTGAAACATCAGCTTTTACATCAATGTCAGTTGTGCTACTTACCTCTACTGATACTGTTGCATCTCTGTCCCTATCTTTACTAGACTTTGAACTTTTTCTTTTGTGTTTCTTTTTATGCTTCTTCTTTTTCGTCTTTTGGAGTTCTTTCTCCAAATTCAACAGTTTCGCCCTCAGCCTCTCGTCATCGGAAGAATCAATCTCACTGGATTCATCAGTTTTTTCTTTCACAACAGCTGGTATCATGCTATAGTAAGAGCCAGGTAGCACTTCCTCAGATACATCACTGTTAACATGTTCCTCAACAATGATTGGACTTTCACTTTTTCTTTTCAGCGCCACTATAGGAGGGGGTATGTATACTTCAGATCTTTTAGATTTATGATCAGGGGATGATGATTTCTCTTTAGCTTTCTTTATGGGCCTCTCAGGACTTCTAACTCGCTCAGTTTTACGCCGTGTGTCTTCCTTAACTTCTTTTTCCTTTCGAAAATCATGAGCTACGTAGGATCTAGAAGTAGATCCGGAATGTTTATGTCTATCTCTACTACTACTCCTTTGTTCTTTAACTTTTGATTTATCAATAGAGTCTCTGTGCCTATTCCTCTCATGTGATTTCCTGCTGGGACTTCTATCCCTTGAGTGTCTCCTCCTACTTACAGGTGAATGTCTAGAATACCTGTGTCTATCCCTTTCTCTATCTCTAGAATGTCTCAGTGAATCAGAGCGAGGTCTTCCATCTCTTTTTCTGTCAAAATTTCTATTAAATCTGTCAGGTCCAGACGGTCTACCTCTTCCTGAATCTCTGACATTGTCAGCCCTTTGATAAGAAGATTTATCGTCTTGAGTTTTTGCTCGACCTTTGAATCTACCTGTTTCTGAATCACTGCTGGACTCATCTGAAATCATAATTGTACCTAAAAACAAAAAAGAGGTTTTTAAAATCAGGAATAATACAAATCTAATTTACTTACTATGTACCTTTATTATATATGTACATATATATATACAACTCTACAGTAACAATTAAAACATTTTTGCTATTTTCTTTGCACTGTAACGAACAGACTTCAGCAGACCAGCAGTAAGAATGCCCTTTAGAGATTGCCGCACACTGGACTGCCAAACTATATCCTTCAGTATTTGTCTCAATATGACAGAACAGTCAATGTCATAAGCAACTGCTCGCAGGACATCTTCCATATCTTGTTGAAGACCACCATGGTTCCAAAATTTCACAATTTTTTGTTGAGGCACCATAGGCAGCTGCATCAAGTGATGCAGTTTAGTCTCTGGACTTATATCCTGATGGCACTGAGCATCTCCAGTTGGGATGTCAGCATAGACATGGAACTGCTGCAAGATGGGTCGGTATAGTTCTCGAAAGTTTAGGAGCTGTGGCTGTACAATGTTCCTCACTTTGTTTTTATTTTCTCCGAATGTCATTCTAAAGTCACCAGCATAACTTAAGTTAGATATAGCAAAATAGAAATCATATTCAGAAAATGTTTCTGGCAAAGTGAGGAGGGCTGTGTGGACTGCCGAGCGTAGATTGGACAGAAGAGCAGCCTGTAACTGTGAACTATTGGTCTGCTTTATAATCTCTACCGGTTTATGAAGTCTGCCAGCCACATATAGATCATTCCAATCTAGTAGATCAGCAATTAAATCTTTCTGTGATATAACCCCATATTTAATGAGAATGTTTTCTTCTTTCACTTCAACAAGGGTGTTAAAGTACACTTTAGCACCCCAGTTCTCCTGAAACCTTGCAACGAACCCTTTGCCCAGGAATCGGAGCGCGGAGTAGTGTGACGGGTTCACTTCGATGTTAGCCGCATGCCATCGATACGAGTTGTCCACGCAGTATATTAGATCGATCATGTTTTGCTTTTTATTGTTCCCCATCTGTGGTTTCACAGCAGATCCATACGCAAAACAAAAAGTAAAATTCTGTGGAAATTTCGACAATATCCTGTAGTATATCGGCGATATGTCTTTGGCCACTCCTGTCATAACTTTTAATGCTGCTGTCGATGCCATTTTTATGATAGTGAAGAGAAAGAGATATCTGCTGACCTGAGAACAACAGCAGTCCGCGCTGAAGACACGATGACAGGTGGGTGAAAAGATGAATGTTATTTTTGTGTTACAGATGGTGAAATAGATACAGCTTTTATTTGTAAATAGCTGCTCATTACAAGCAATTACTATTGTTGGCTGAAAATGTTATGTAGCCAGTTGTCGTTCATTTGTATTTCACAAATATAACCAAATAATCACAAACATAGCCAATACAATCATTCATAGCCAGAGGCCATAGACCACAAAGTCCACAAACCACTAGTGTTGCCTATCGATAGTCGACTATCGCTAAACTATCGATAGTCTATCGATAGTTGACGTCATATCAATGTATCGATAGTCTATCGATGGTATCGATACTATCGATAGTATGATACAGGGCAATAGTATTGATATACAAAAATAGTATCGATACTATCGAAGACCAGCATATGTTTAGGAGCAATACTATCGATAGTATTGATAGTATCGATAGCTCACACTATCGATAGTTTTACAAACAGCGATAGTATTGCCTTCCAATATTCAATTCATTTATTAGGTAAAATCATATGGATATTAATTTAAAATATGTTTAACTTACCCATCATTACAATCAGCTACCAGTTTTGCTAGTAACGGTGACACAACATAAGGCACAGTGAGTGAGAATAGCTTAACACTACTTGCTATAATTGGGAAACGATACTATCGGCGGTTATTAAACTATCGATGGTGTATTATTATCGACAGTTTTACAAACTATCGATAGTATTGATAGTTTTAATTATTATGTCCAGGGATATTATTATTATTATTATTTAATACAACGATACTATCGATAATATCGATAGTACCGATAGTATTAATTTAAAAAAATCGATACTATTGATAGTATTATAATGTAATAGTATCGAGTCTATCGATACTATTGCTTCCAATCAATAGTATTAGTTAATTTGTGATATCGATTGTATCGATGGTATCGATACTATCGATAGCAATCTAAAATACCTCTAATTTCCCTACATTTTAACAAGTTTTTGAGTCTGACAACCAGTCTTACCAAGGGGTATCGTATTACCCAGTAACTGGGTTGTGGAGGTCAGCTATGCAGTCGCTCCATGTAAAATACTGGTATTCAGCTGCATCCGGTTAGACTGGAAGCCGACCCCAACATAGTTGGGAAAAGGCTAGGCAGATGATGATTTTAACAAGATTTTGACATTAAAATCTGTTTGTCACTGAGATGAGACTGCGACTAGATTTTGAACGTTTTAAATTACGAGAATTGGCCATCTGACTGTGAATATTTTTAAAATTACGATAATTGCCCCTTTACAACTATCAAATCTTTGTTGCAGAAATAAATGCTGACTTTTATGAGCAAGTGTAACGACCATTGAGATACTTTTCTATGTCAATGGTAACGACAGCTTAAATCGTTTGTCTATGGAAATCGTGCGTGCGAAAAAGAAATGTCATGTCAATCAAACTGACGTCAAAAATCAGAACTAACTTTAATCTTTAACGTAGGTATACGGTATAACGTGAAACGTCAAAGCGAAGCAAATTGTTTTTCATCTTCTATTTATTTATTTCTGACCCTGTGTGCGTTGTTGGCTGCAGCTATTGTAATTGTAGCCCAATTTAGGTGCTTCAAATAGTGAACTATATTCAATAATGTCAAGTGCCGATAGAATTGACTTTGAAATGGAAGTTGAGGTTGAGAGTGCCTCATCAGGCCCGGCTGCAGATCCTCCTAACCCCACATCACCTGCGCCTCCAGCGCCAGGCGGCGCGAAGAGCGTGGTAGTCACAACAGCCACCTCCGGTTCCGTAACAGTATCTTTACATCCTCTTGTAATAATGAATGTGTCTGAACATTGGACAAGATTGCGAGCACAGGAAGGATCCCCTCAGATAGGTAAATAAAAACTTACCTATACGTTAAATTTTATTACGGAAAAATTCATGCCTGCTAATTATCATACACATTTCTTATTTTCAGTTATTGGTGCCCTGATTGGCAAGCAAAAAGGTCGAAACATAGAAGTTATGAATTCATTTGAATTAATGTTCAGTGTCATTGAAGGAGACATAATAATTGATAGAGATTATTATAATTTAAAGGAAGAACAATGTGAGTATTGTCTAACTTTATTTATTACTAGCGGCCCGTCCCGGCTTCTCATGGGTGGTTAAGTTTTAGTAAGGATCCCTAATCTTTTCTAGTAATAAATATAGCCTATGTCACTCAGGGTGAATGTAGAAGAATTTTTTAAATCGGCACAGTAGTTTTTGAGTTTATTCATTACAAACATACACACAAAAATACAAATCTTTCCTCTTTATAATATTAAGTATGGATTCATTGGTCATTCTTTGTGATCATGTGCTAAGTGCCACTGTTGTACAAGAATTTTGTAAAAACAATGTGTTCATATTCTTTCATACCTTTTACACTCAGCATGAGGTATTTCCAGACTGTAGTATATTCACAACAATAATAGAACATAATCAGCCTATAATGTTCCTACTGCTGAGCAGCCCTGGATCTAGGGGGGGGCAAGCCGGGGCCCATGCCCCGGGCGGCAAGTTCAGAGGGCGGCCAAATTCACACTTTAATAGGTAATAGGTACAGCGGGCTGGTATCCGCAACTCCACGACAATGCGCGTATTTTGCGTAAGGGTGGGAAAATCGATCATTCGATCCACCCCAGCTCCTCAAGGAAGGCCAGCAACGCCTTGATGTTACTGACCGTCTCACTTAGGGTACCTGGGTTACCGAAGTACTTTGCCCTGTACGTGGCGACCGCCGGGCAGTTTAGCAGCACATGCGCCGCTGTCTCGTCATCCTCCATGCAGGCCCTGCACAGCGGACTGTCTGTTACTCCTATGACATAGAGGTGTTTGTTAAATGACCCATGGCCAGTTAAAGCTGCAGTAACTGTGCGCAGCTTTAGTTTATTTAGACGGAGAACCTGTTTCGTGAGCCGGCCATTAATTGTGGGAAGTGCTTCCTTGGCCTGCCTACATTCGCCTAGCTCCGTCCAAAGTTTGTCGTGTTGGTCTCTGGTGCGTTTTCTTACCAGAGTACGTATGTATCCGAAGGGAAGTGGCGCGATGGGCTCAGGTCCCACTGGTGCCATGCTTGACCCCCTTCTGGCAAGTTCAACGGCTGCATCGTTACCTAGCGAACCGCTGTGTCCTTTGATCCATTGAATGGTTATATTATTGAGGCTACCCACCTGGTTGAGGCGCAGGTGGCATTCGTATATTAGCCCAGAATCAACTGTGTTGCTGTTCAGCGCTTGCAGAACAGCCATGCTGTCTGAGAGTATGCGGATGGAGTGTTCCTTTACTTCCCTGGCCATAATGGCTGAGGCGGCCAGGGAAATGCCCATGCATTCGGCCTGGAACACTGTGTTGTGGACCCCCAGTGGTGTGGCTATACGCATGTTGAGGTCCTCCGAGAAAATTCCAGCACCCGTACCGCTACCTGTTTTGGATCCATCCGTGAAGATACGCAGCTCTGCAGGGCACAACCCCTCGCATCGGCGATCCTCGTAAAGTTGGATCTTGTATTTTTTATCGAAGATAAATTGTTTGGGCACCCGATCATTTATAGCTTTCGTAATGGGGAGCTCCTTGTGGAGTCCCTCGAGCAACGCGGTGTGTGGTGTTTCACTCTTACCCCAGAGATTAAGTGTGTTAAGACGTACTGCCGCCATTGTCGCTTCCTGTTGTATAAATAGATGGAGCGGTGGTAATCCTAGGATGGCTTCAACTGCTGCAGTCGGAGTAGTCCTCATGCAGCCCGTAGTCGCCATGCAGGCTAGTCTTTGCATGCGTTGTAGTTTGTTGGAGGCTGTAACCAGCTTGGTGCGGGGCCACCAGACCACGGCCCCGTAGGTGATCATGGGGCGGATCACTGCGGTGTACAGCCAAAGTACAATTTTAGGGGATAGGCCCCACTTCTTACCTATCATTCTCCTGCACTGCCAAAAGGTCATGCAGGCCCTGTTTAGTTTGTTGTCCAGATGACTACTCCAGTTTAGCTTACTGTCTAGTATGACTCCGAGGTACTTGACTTCGCTGGTCAGCTGGAGTTCAGTCTCGAACAGTTTTGGTAGGCGAAAAGGGCCTAGTACTCGTTTGTGGGTAAACATGACTAATTCAGTTTTTGTGGGGTTCACTGATAGGTCAAATTCCCTGCACCATCTTTCTACGATACGTAGCGCTTGCTGAGTGAGGTTGCAAATCGTGCCCGTCACCTTCCCCGAAACGAGGATTGCGAGGTCGTCGGCATAACCTACTGTGTAGTAGCGGCTGGCGTTGAGTTTGGTGATGAGGTCATTAATCACCAGGTTCCACAGGAGGGGAGACAGCACCCCCCCCTGGGGGCAGCCTCTGGCTATCATGGCCAACTGCTGTTCATCCTCAAGGCGAACCACTCGTTTGCTTAACATGTTTGTAATCCAGTCCGTTAGTACCTGTTCTACTCCATGTCTGGAGAGGGCGCTGCTGATGCTGGAGAAGTTAGTTTTGTCGAAGGCTCCCTCGATGTCTATGAAAGTGCCCAGGCAGGTGCCCTTCTGGTGGATCGCTTCCTCAATCTGGCTGACTACCAGATGAAGGGCGGATTCGGTCGACTTACCTGAGCTGTATGCATGTTGGTTACCGTGTAGCGGTAAAGTTTTGAGAGCGCCATCCCTCAGTTCCCTATCACATAGCCTTTCCAGAGTCTTTAGTAGGAAGGAGGTTAGGCTGATTGGTCGGTGGGATTTGGCGTTTGTGTAGTCACCCTTACCTGGCTTGGGGATGAATATAACTTTCACTTCCCTCCATCCTTTAGGAACGTATCTAAAAGCCAGGCACGCTCTCATTAAAGGCATCAGTTTTATTGCGACAGGTGTGCCGCCCCACTGCAATAGGGCGGGGAACACCCCGTCGGGACCAGCTGCCTTAAACGGATGGAAACTCCGGATGGCCCATTGGAGTTTCTCCAGTGTGATCACCCTGCTAGCATAGTTCCAGTCATTATCTGATGGTGTTTGAATAACATCCTGCCAGTCAATATCCTGTGCGAAAATTCACACTTTACAGACGAATGGACAACTCATCATTTACTTAACTTTGACCACGGAATAAAGTACAAGTATAGAAATTTCATGGCCATATCAACTCGACCGATACCCAGAGCGCTGAGTGAGACGTGCTGCACGAACATTTATTATTCGCGAGACGCGTAGGCATAGTTCAAAATACGCGCCCGCTCGTCCGCAGGAATCGCAGATCGCGGCAGCACGCGTCTGGTTACCATGCGTGCGAAAGAGATGAAGCTATATTCGAAAAATCCCCTAGTTTTTCGAAAATTACGCGCCCCAAATGGTGGTAGCCGTAAGGCTGATCCGGGGCTACCGCACGATCTCGGGCGAGGCAGCAAGCCTCCTTGCCGGACTGCCACCATGGGATCTGGAGGCGATAGTCCTCGCGCGCCTATATGTTTGGCGCGCGGAGGCACTACGCCGCGCCGGGGGGAAACTCCGCATCCGCGGCAAACCGCGGCGGAGCGGACGAACCTCCAGCGCGATCTCATGGTGGCATGGAAGGAGCGACTATCGCAACCCAGCGCAGGGCACGCCACGATAGCGGCGGTAAGACCCCTCTTTGAGGAGTGGCTAGAGAGACGTCACGGCGTTCTCACCTACCGCCTGACGCAGGACCTCTCCGGACACGGATGTTTCGGGAGGAGGAACCTCCCGAAACATCCGTGTCCGGCGCACATCATCAGGCGGGAGGAGACGCCCGGGTGTCACCACTGTCAGGATCGCCCAGAGGACACGGTGGAGGTCTGCCCTGCTTGGGCAGAGCACCGCCGTGTCCTCGTAGAGGCGATTGGCAGCGGCGGCGACCTCTCGCGTCTGGCCCTGGTTCAAGCCATGGTCCGGGGTGAGAGGGAGTGGGAGGCAGTCACCTCCTCTGCGAAGCAGTCATGCTAGCGAAAGAGGTGGCGGGGTGGGCGAGGGAACGCACCTTGCGCACCTCACGCCTCAGCCGCCGCAGGAGACGCTCCGGGCGTCGGGAGCCGCGTGACGACTCCCGGCCACCGTAGGCGCGGGCCTGCGGGCGGAGAGTAATGGGTAGCTCTCCGTCCGATCAGGACTAGGCCCGTGCCGGACGGCGTGTACGTGTTCCACGCGCGCCTCAAAGAGATGTCAGCAAAAGCGACGGGGCCCCATAGGGCCGAAGCCTGCCAGGGTAGCGGGAACATCCGAAAAGGTTTACCGCTGCCCTGGAACATAAAGGGCTAAGGAAGGAACACGGGTGGGTTTTAGTCAGTAAGAGTCTGACACTCCCTTCTGCTCCACCCAGAGCGGGAGGAGTCATTTGATGATTTCCCATCCTCAAAAAAAAAAGGGTTTTTCGAAAATCTACCCCTAACGGGTTGAAAAGGGGTAGTCAATTTTACAGGGGAGGATGTTACTACTTGGCTTGATTAACTCGAAAATTAGTATAAATAATCTTTGAGTCAAGTTATGAATACATCCCAAATGATTTTTTTAAACTCCACCTTTATACAGATACAGTTTATATGAAAAACCTTATTCATTTAGTTAATAAACTTGAAACTTGGCAAGAATACTCGCTTAAGTAAGCAATAAAGTTTATTATTATATTTCAAAACTACCCCTCAAAGGGGGATATAGGGGTGTTGAAGTTTGTGTGAAAGTAATTGAATGCGCGGTCCAAATAACTCGAAACTCCGTATTAATACTTTTGACAGAAAATAATTAATAAATTGACCCCTGACGGGGCAAAAAGGGGTAATTCGCTTTTTAAGTGGAGGATTTGAACTTGAAAATGTATGTTACATTTTCACACCTAAACCACTGAACTTCTGATTTGGCAAAGAGATATATGGCATCCTGGGTGCAATAATATATTTTATTTTTATTATACACTAGCTTCTGCCCGCGGCTTCGCCCGCGTGGATGTCGGAAATTATTCCACGGGAACGTGCCAACAGGATAAAATGTATGCAGTGCTTCCCCAGGATGCCATCTATCTCGCGGGCCCTTTGTGGCTAATTACAATAGAAAACCAATTGTGTCTCATTAGTGGTGATTAAGAGGGTACCTATATGATATCCTTACCTAAGTACCTACCTAATAAAAAAAAAACTCAATAACAGAAAATAAAATACCTACCTACCTAAATAAACCTAATTCTGATGATAACTAAACTCAATAAATAAGCAAAATCCATAATAACTAATATCTATACGAATGACTAATCCTACCTAACAGTATTATAAAATAACCTACGGTCACTACGTACACTATCAAATATACTACCTATACTTTAAAATTAAAATCTATACCTACGACTTATAAAAATAAACCTAAATAACTCTAAAAACTAAAAGGAATAAAAAGGTCGCACTGAAAAGCACGATTTAGAATTGCAAGTAGCAGTTAAAATAAGAACGAACGCTCGCCACTCGACACGCCCGTTCAAATCAAAGTTCAAAAAATGTCCTTATATAGTATATAAGGACATTTTTTGAACGGATCGCTACCGTATATAATATATACGGTAGCGATCCGTGGCAGCCGCGCGCCACGCGTGTGCTGCGAACGGTGCAAGCCAAATTCAACCTTCAGCACTACATTTAGAGCATAACCTTAGTGAACTCCACTGCGGGTGACGTAACCTACGACAAACTTATTATTTGCGGTTGGCGCAGTAATCGGGTCTAGGGATCGAACCGCAAAATTAAGTTTGTTTTTTATTGTATATACTTTTCCGGGATAAAAAGTACCCAGTGTGGTGCCCAGGATAATAATGAATAATTATACCAAGTTTCATCGTAATCGAACCGGTAGTTTTTGCGTGATGCCTGAACAAACAGACAGACAGACAGACAACATTTTTTTTAATAACATTTTTGGGTTCGGTGTCGGTCTAGTAACACCCCCCGCCATTTATTTTTTTGATGTCTTCAATGTACAGAATTTTCACTTCTACAGATTTATTATAAGTATATAGATATTTTTATTTTAAATCCCATCCTGTGCTGTGTATAAATATATATCCTACACGTTTATGTCTATATATCTGTAAATAAATAGGCTTAACACAGAAAGAACAGCGATGGATGCATTATTTCCGGAAGGCCTATGTAGGCTATGTCCAAATTTCAATCAATTAGTGGACATCTGATAGCTGAAATGATATGGATGATAAAGGTAAAAATAAATGTAAGTGGGCGGGGGCGGCACTTTTCAGTTTTTGCCCCGCCTAAAAAAAATTGAAGATCCGTGGCTGCTGCTGAGACACAGGCCATCTGTCAGAGGGAGTGAGCTATAATCCACGACAAGGCCCCAGTGGGAGTTGATGGATGTCTTTTTCATTCTAAGACATGCCGGTTTACCCACCGTGTTTTCCTAACAACAATTTTGAATAACTTTATTAACAATAATGACATCGATTTTATCATTTGACAGTCAAACAAGTATTCTCTGACATGGACTTCCTTGGCTGGTACACAACTGGGGACACTCCTATGGACAAGGACATTGCCATTCACCGACAAATCTGTGATATCAACGAGTGCCCAGTCATGCTTATGCTAAACCCTGCGGGAAGGAATGGAGAAGTGAGTGGACTGACAGTATTGTATTCATTGACTTTATAAATAGTTTCTAGTATATATTTTAGTTGAAATTATATCTTGCCCTTCATTTTTTTGTTTTATCTTCTAATTTGTTAAATGTATCTGGTTTGGTTGGAGTTTTGGGAAACAGCATTTAAAATACAGTCGTGCCAGCGACACAAAGAAGAAGAAGAATGAATCTGGTACACAGTGAAATGTCTTATTACAAACATCTTTTCATTTGATTTTAAATATTTCAGCAACTACCAGTGGTGTTATACGAGTCTGTGATAGATGTTGTAAACGGTAGAGCCACAATGTTGTTGGCACCACTTACATACACACTGGCTGCCGAGGAGGCTGAGAGGATTGGTGTGGACCATGTAGCTAGGGTATCGTCTGGTGAAGCTGCACTTAACAGTTTAGGTAAGTACAGATTTTTTTCATTTGTCTGTAGATTGCTCATTCTGGTATATTCTTTTAGTAACCAAGTAAATCTAACAAAAATTGACAGTTTTGACACTTATTATTACATTTTCAATAAACTACAATATACCTACATCAAGGGTAAAATTTACAATTATTGGGACAAGCATTTTGTTCCACCAAAAATATCTGATGAAAATGTTAACAAATGGATCTAAAAATGTTCCTGTGAATGCTAATATCGAATGCCACTTACAAATTAAGTGCTTTGATTTGATTATTTGAAACCCAATATTCTAATTTGAAATCACCTTAAAGATACCCTCAATTTTCATTGATGATTTGTCACTTAAAATTAATAATGTTTTTCAAACATGAGACACTACATTTAGGTGTATTTGTATTTGATATGTATGTTCATGGTTATTGTCATCAATTGTCAATCGATTTTGAAGTGTGTCTATTATGATGCATTTGTTTTACTTGGAGGTGGCATCGAGGTAGCGAGGAAACCATGACCGCGAGGTATCGCAGGGAGGCATCTTCGTCATGTCAGGTTGGCTGGACAAAACAAGATATATACATGGGACCACATGCTCTATTTACTACCTATAATGAAATATTTGCTGCCTTTGCGTTAAGAAATATATCAAAGAAGTACAAGTGGTCAGCCATTCTGACGTCAGGTTGGCTGACCACTTCCATGTCCTCATAGTTATAGCGTTGTATTAACCACATTGTCAATGTAAATATTTACTACCTACCTATTTGCTACCTTAACATATATTTTTTAAACAACTTTAAGAAGCTCCAATAAAAAGTTATTATTAAAAGCCTTCCAAATACTCAGGGGAGTGACAAAAAATTTTAGTCTTAGTAGTTTCAATGATAAAGTCGAGGGCGGGGGAGATGAGTGGAGATATTTTACATGTCCGTGTACAATTTCGTAAGATAATTGCTAATAATGGTTTTGGTTAAGGTAGCAAATAGGTAGTAAATATTTTTATTAACAATGCGGTTAATACAACGCTATAACTATGAGAACTATTGGAAGTGGTCAGCCAACGTCAGAATGGCTGGCCACTTTATTTCTTTGATATATTTCTTAACGCAAAGGTAGCAAATATTTCATTATAGGTAGTAAATAGTAGCAAATAGGTAGTAAATAATGCACATGGTCCCCATGTATACAGCATGTACCAAAAACCCTGTCCGATCCCTAAGAGTATTATTCGGCATCGTACACGCTATACATATACGTAACCATTTGATGGATTTGAGATTATTATTTTTCCCCAGTGAATATAATTAAATAAAAAAAAACTTGAGAGGTGTCAAGTGACACCCGGATGGAACGAAGTATAACTGGCTTATAAGAGAGAGAGAGAGAAAGACAGACAGAGAAACACGCGCACGCCGCACGGCTTACAACTATAGCAAAAAGTGTTGTTCCAACTTTTGGTCTTAATTTTTTCCGTCTAGCCCCCTTTCGCAACGCGCGATAGGGAACTTCGTTCGTTCCAATAAAAAATAAAATCTGATCAAAGGCAACACTAATCGCTCGACAAAGTTTACGTGTTACTACCTACAGTTTTGTGTCAAAGAAGCCGCATGAGACGGTTTGTATGATCCCGGGTCATGATGCTTTGACGCGTGCCGCCAAACAAAATTTTATCGAAAGAAACCTACGCTACGTCATACCTGCCTACGCGTAGGTATCAGCTGATACTGTTTTGTAGGCATAGTGATCCGGATTTCAGATACACTCTCTGTATTTTGTGTTTCAGACCTAATTCTGTTTATCAAGAAACAATTAATTGAATTAAATGTAGCCCTGATAAGGGCTTTTTTTAAATGTGATGTGCTTTTAGCAAAGTAGGTACTAACCGACTGCAGGTATCAGTTTATTAAAACGTTCACTTGTTGCATACTTCGGCGATGACACTCCACATGTCCACCTCCAACACTAATACACATTCGACACCTTTTCACTCTTTTCAGCGCACACGTGTCCGATTTAAGTGAGTCGAAAGCTGCCACAATCCGAGTTCTGACTTCGTTTTCCGAATCGCACTCTTTTTTATATACTATTTATTTAACACATTCCTGATTGGAATACGACATTGTGCGCGAAACGATAGCGCGTGATACGTACGGACGACCGATTGAAAGCTATCTCCACGAAAGACTGCCAAGCAACAAGTAGCGCGCCGGTAGGCAGCCAGTCGGCGACTAGTTGAAAGAGTGCCTAAAACGGGTAGTGTAGGTAGGGTTCTTTGAAATAAAAATAGGTAAAAATAAAAAGATTTTGCTGGCGGGTGGAGTGTTAAATTTCGCATGGATTTTTTCTAGTACGTATGTTGAACCAGGAATACGCCTTTATTGGATCGGACAGGGTTTTTGGTACATATTGTATATCTCGTTTGGTCCAGCCAACCTGACGGTGACGCATCTTCGGCTTTTAATTACCCTAAGGAATACAGGTCATATCAAAATATCTGTTTATTTACAGTGGCGGAACACCTAACAGCCCAACGTTCAGCTATAAAGATGTTAGTGTCACGGGTACGTGCGGTGCTAGCGACGGTGCGTGCGATACGCGACGGTTCCCTGCCGCCGCGGCCGGCGCTGCTGCGGGAGGCGCGCGCGCTCTCTAACAGGCTACCGCTGCTCACCTCGCAACAGTTCCGCACACACTTCTATAATGTATGTATAGTTTGGTGTAATACTTACATCCTTTAATTAAAGACTGAAAATCTAGAACGAATCTTGTTGCGCAAGAATTTTCCCTTTGAGCTAAGTTTTAGTCACATCGGGTAGACATAAATAGTATTTCTATAGATCGTAGACCATAATTTAAGGATATTTATTTATATTATACGTATACCTTTATATTAATTTCAGCTTACAGGCTAGTAACAAACTTCGTCAAATATGTGCGGACCAACTGGTCAATGTTGAGATCTTTCGTATTTCCTAGTCTGCCAGTATCAGCGACTATGAACTCTTTTCTTAAATTTTACGTCAGTCATCCGACTGATTTGAATATAAGTTCTAATCCTTTTGTTTTTTGTTTCCAGCAATGCAACGATGTGGCGCTGATGACGTACCTGGGCACAATCACGAAGGGCTGCAACGCCATCAACCAGTTAGTCAACAGATTCAATGTCCTCTACGATAGGCAGGGCATGGGCCGCCGTATGCGAGGCCTTTTCTTTTAGGGCGGTCATTAATATTACCTCTTTTGTACAGCAACTAGGATCATAGAGTGAGTGGAAAAAATGCATTTTTTTTTCTTTTTTGTAACCATCGTGGGAGTTTTGTTTTTCCATGAATTCTATACTCAGTACAATTTAAGGAAATTTTGTTTATTAAGTGGCAGTTTATTGTGATTCTGCTGCCTATATTGAATTACAAAAAAATTACTACCGCGTCCCAAAAAAAATGTGCAATTGATGTCGGCGGAAATAATACAAAATATTAAGATATTATCATCTGCCTAGCCTTTTTTTTCAACTATGTTGGGGTTGGCTTCCAGTCTTAACCGCATGCAACTGAATGCCAGTATTTTACATGGAGCGACCGCCTATCTGACCTCCACAACCCAATTACTGGGTAATACATTACCTCTTGGCAAGACTGGTTAAGATAGTCAAATAAAATTATGATTCATGAATTAAAAATGGATATCATTGAATATAATAATTTAATTTAATATTGAATAAGGTCAACACACAAAATTTTATTTCGCCTTTGTAAATTAATTAACAGTACTTTGAACCTTATTAACATTTAGTAGAGTTACAAATGCAATGGCTATGCACAGTGTATGAGCTTACTGATTGCAAAAGTTGATGTGTGCATAGGTCCTTAATTACCGGCGTTATATTTTTAAGTGCAGGATACTGATTCATATCCATTCACAAACATGTAAAGTTGATTGTGAATGTCACGTCCTACGATTGACATAGTGACTGATTTTAAATATAGCTACTTAAAATAAATATGTATGTACCTTGAAAATTAAAATCGTTTCAATAAAAAATCTATAATCTATACTTATAATAAATCTGTAGAAGTGAAAATTCTGTACATTGAAAATATCAAAAAAATAAATGGTAGGGGGTGTTACTAGACCGACACCGAACCCAAAAATGTGATTAAAAAAATTTTTGTCTGTCTGTCGGTCTGTCTGTCTGTCTGTCTGTCTGTTTGTTCAGGCATCACGCAAAAACTACCAGTTCGATTACGATGAAACTTGGTATAATTATTCTTTAATATCCTGGGCACCACACTGGGTACTTTTTATGCCGGAAAAGTATATACAATAAAAAACAAACTTAATTTTGCGGTTCGATCCCTAGACCCGATTACTGTTCCAACCGCAAATAATAAGTTTGTCGTAGGTTACGTCACCCGCAATACACAGCTATTAATAATAAGTATGTAAAGTTGTCGAAAATTTTCCACTGACGGGACAAAAAGGGGTAATTTAGTTTTTAAGGGGAGGATTTGAACTTGAAACTGTATGTTACATTTTCACGCCTAAACCACTGAACTTCTGATTTGGCATAGAGATAGATGGCATCCTGGGGAAGCACATACATTTTATCCTGTTAGCACGTTCCCGTGGGATAATTTCCGACATCCACGCGGGCGAAGCTGCGGGCAGAAGCTAGTAAAATAATAAAGCTGAAGTTTTTTTGTTTGAATGCGCTAAGCTCTGGAAATACCAGTCGAATGAAACATTCCTTTTTGCATTTGATAGCCCTATTCTCGAGGAAGGTTATAGGGTGGTGTTAAGAACACCAGGGCTTGATTTTTCCACCGCTAGATAATTTTATCGGAGGTATCATTTTGAATTTTGGACAATTCTTCCATACAAAAACTGTCAGGTGTCTATTTTATTCCATGAATAAAAAATATCTGTCCATTGAAAAATCAACACAGAAATAGCGCGGGCAGGCGATGCGATGCGACGGTGTAGGTCGGGGGAACAAGACATTTCACGCAGTCGAAGTCGCGGGCAGAAGCTAGTAACCAAAATAAAACACAAATATGTGACGCATTATTTTATTTTCGCATCCCGTTTGAAAATTCTATAGTTTCACTTCAAAATTAACAATTTTGGACACATTGAGATTCATGCTATGGAAGACTTTGTCACGTCAAGTCTTTACACTGTAAGACACCATATTGTGGGAACCGCAAGTGCAATTATATGACTAACAGGATAAGTATATTGTCAAGCTACATAAATGTATGTGATGGTTTTAGAAATAAGTCGTTATCCAATATTTACAAATATATGGTAGCTAACTTCGTTAGGATGATAACGTATCGCGATAGTAAAAAACTTGAAGTTGGTAAACTTTGGAAACCTTTTATAAACAGTACACAGTCTTAATATTAGCACTGCCCTATAAATTATGTAAATTTATTAAAATTTGTAATAATTAAAAATCACCTTTACATATTCTTTTTATTCAAGTTTTTAACAATGACTTGATAAAACTTACATTAGGTAAACTTTATAATTGTACTTTAATCGATAGTTTTGTATAAAAATACTTCATTTTAAGTGGTTATTTTAAATCGAATCAAACGCTAATATTGCTTTTATGTAACTATTTCGTAAAAAATATCTAAAAGTCCACAAACATTATTTAAAATAAGACACAGTTGAACCACCTTACTATTGAGTATGATGACGGAATAACATAAATGCATTAATGAGTTATAGTGGAGTGACCGAACGAAGCTAACATATTGTGTCACGGAGTAGTGAGCAAACAGAATGCTGACATAACGCCCACTACTGGAAGACCACGAGTGGTGCGTCAAACAGAATGCTTACATAACGCCCACTGCTGGAAGATCACGAGTGGTGCGTCAAACAGAATGCTAACATAACGCCCACTGCTGGAAGATCACGAGTGGTGCGTTAAACAGAATGCTAACATAACGCCCACTGCTGGAAGATCACGAGTGGTGCGTCAAACAGAATGCTAACATAACGCCCACTGCTGGAAGATCACGAGTGGTGCGTTAAACAGAATGCTAACATAACGCCCACTGCTGGAAGATCACGAGTGGTGCGTCAAACAGAATGCTAACATAACGCCCACTGCTGGAAGATCACGAGTGGTGCGTTAAACAGAATGCTTACATAACGCCCACTGCTGGAAGATCACGAGTGGTGCGTCAAACAGAATGCTTACATAACGCCCACTGCTGGAAGATCACGAGTGGTGCGTCAAACAGAATGCTAACATAACGCCCACTGCTGGAAGATCACGAGTGGTGCGTTAAACAGAATGCTAACATAACGCCCACTGCTGGAAGATCACGAGTGGTGCGTCAAACAGAATGCTAACATAACGCCCACTGCTGGAAGATCACGAGTGGTGCGTTAAACAGAATGCTAACATAACGCCCACTGCTGGAAGATCACGAGTGGTGCGTCAAACAGAATGCTAACATAACGCCCACTGCTGGAAGATCACGAGTGGTGCGTCAAACAGAATGCTCACATAACGCCCACTGCTGGAAGACCACGAGAGGTGCGTCAAACAGAATGCTCACATAACGCCCACTGCTGGAAGATCACGATTGGTGCGTCAAACAGAATGCTAACATAACGCCAACGGCTGGAAGATCAAGAGAGGTGCGTCAAACAGAATGCTAACATAACGCCCACTGCTGGAAGATCACGAGTGGTGCGTCAAACGGCTTGATATCCATTCTATCACTCCATTGGTTTACTACTCCATGTTATGACGCTGTTACATTACAATCAAAGTCTTTTGATAAACAAACTTATAGCAAGCACCGGGTGTCGCCGGCTACCTCCGAGCCTTTCGTCGGGCGAGTGTTAGCTATGTGTCGTCAGGTATCTTGTCGATGCCTATGAGTTCGTCGAACAGTGAGTGGTGGTCCGGGATGACGTGCGGCTCGTTGAGCGTCTGTCGCGCGAACTTGAGCACGGCGCGCGCTAGTTGACCCACCGTCCATTTTCTATCTACTAGTACTCGGACGAGCGTGTCCAACTGTGGAGGAAAATTATAATTTTTATAACTTTAGAACTGAAATTATTTTATTACCAGTGACGAGTAGTATTACGTTCTAAAAGTAATGGTAGGTTAGGGACCTGCGGGATGATTGACACAATAACAGTAGGAATGGCTTTCATTTTGACAATTCAACAACATTCATTGCGTTGTGAGCAGACAAATTTTTCGAACATATGAAGCAATGGATTAGCAATACTTATCCTTCAATATGATTCAGATTGTGATTGATAGTGTGTTACCCAATCAGGGTGCTGGTGAACCATCCTTAAGTCGATGAACTATAAGCATAGTCGCTTCGGGAATAGAAGCCATACTATAGGTACCTATTACTCTCATAACAGTTTTGAACCTGACTCACTGATTTGTCTTAAAATAATTATTTGTTAAAATATGACTTCCTAAAAGTGATTATGTATTGAAATCCGATGCCTTTTTCTGATTGCAAGTATATTCTATACGTACCTTAAACAATTTCTCGTTCCCAAATGTATAGTAAATGAGCGCGGGTACTCCGGCCACGCTAGACGCCAGCCACTGCAGCAGCAGCTTGAGTTGCGGGTGTCCCCGCAGCCTCTTGCCGCAGCCCCAGTTGCCGGTCGCCACCGGCCGGCAGGTCCCGCCCGACACGATCTTGTGCGCCAACTGCGACAGCTGCGGACCGTGTAGCGATCAACTTCATTCAATTTTCTTATTTGTACATAAGGCAGAGCAGAGGATCATTTATGACTTTGAATATTGAACCTTAATATCAGTGTCTTAAAGTGCAAACAAGCCCACGACATCGAGCTTGAGGAGACGTTTGATGCTTGCACTTTGCACTTTATGGCACTCTTAATGCAGCGAATTATTCACTATAATAAAAAATCCTCTACTCTGTGCTCGTCACTGATCACGTTTCTGAAATCTTATTAATCTGTGGTCAAATCTCATATTTGATTTGATTGGCTCCTGTATGTAACTACAACACTGTTACAGTCCTTTTAGAGTTATTTTACCTATAACAGCATCAACCTTATTAAAACGAAAATAAAGATTACTGTAATTTTGACAGACTTGTCAATGTCAGTAATTTCAGCAACCCAATTACCCATTATATTAACGAGAATAAAGATCACTATGATTTTGAAAGTGGTGCTAAATCAGAGGCAAAAAGATATAAAGACGAGATTTGACTGCAGGTCTACAGATCAGAGACTTGAGCCGGTGCATGTCTGAAGGCTTAATATTATTATCGTTATTATTGCTGCTCCAGTGCCGCAGAACAACGAACGAAGAAAAAATATCAATCACACTAAAAAATACACACCTACCAAGGTAATAATTACTAGCGATTAGCAGTACCGTAGTGTCAAGTTGGAGAGTATTATATACCAAATCGTTATGCATAAGTATTTTAGCTCGCTTTATTTAGCTGGTCAGTTTGGACGGACATAGAACACAATGGAAATAAGTGAACATCAAAAATTAGCGTTTACAGATGAGATTTTGAACAACGATTAACGCATAGTTGGACTGGAGAGTGCGTTTTGAAACACAGTGCAACGAGCATCTAAGTTGCGTCCATGCGTCTTAAGCTTTAGTTTCCTAGGAAAGCGGTTCCGTCGGGTACTCCTGTATTTGACATAAAATTAAAGCTCAAAGATTTGAATCGCTAGATTCGCTCTCACCGTACTTACGCGAAAAACTGTCCATACTGAGAAGAGTGAGCTGACATATGATTAAATAGCGTTTCCATGACAATCAAGTCAACCCACTGCATTGTATGTCAGAAGTCTCAAAACGAAACTAAAACGCGACTATCCTTTGACACGGTATGGCGAATCTAACGATTTAAATCTTTGTCGCTGTCATCATTTTTCTGACAGCCGTTAAGTTCGGCCACCGCTCTTTTAGGAAACTGTAGCTTTACGTCAATGTTTTTGAACGTAGACCGTTATAAGGACGCAAAAATAAATTCCCACTCTTTTTAGCTTAGCGATTATTATTACATGCAACACCACAGAAGTATATGTTTCGACAGAAAGCAAAGACGATTATAATCAGTGATGTTATGTTAGTATACTGAATGTTTACAAGTTAGCGACAGCTGGGTCCACGCCTGCGGTCTGACCTTCGGTTTCTTTAGCTTTACAGTGACCGGTTCGCATTCCACGGTCTCCTCGATAGTCTCTACGATCATGTTTATCATCCAGTTCAACTTTTTCTTCCTTAGACCGGGGTTGGATCGGTTGGACACTACTGTGTCGGTCTCACTCGACGTGTCCGTACTTTTGCTTTGGTTGCCGTGTCTTGTGTCGGCGGTCGTCTCGTGTCGCGTGCCCTCTATAAACTCCTCCGGTATAGATTCTTTTACTTTACGTTTCTGTCAAAACATATAGCAGTTTAGGTCACCGGTTGGGTTATTTTGTTTACTGGGGCCATTACGATAATGGGTATATTCCGTTGGATGATAATTTCTACCAAACGCAGCGGCATTTTTATATTGGCAACATATTGATTAGACGCTATTTTAGCACCCGCCGTCCCTTTCGCTCTTCCTTTAGAAATATATCGCCCGTACCGTAATTACCCCAGTAGTGCTTTGTTTGTTGTTGATTTGTTTAATTCGATTAGTTTTTTTGATAATTATTTCTGTTAGTTGATCAAGAGTTGCTTCGCAGTTTTGTAGTGCGCGCTATGAATATTCGGTCATTAACAATAAGTACGCTATCGATATGTTTTATATGTGACACAATCAGTAAGCCGATTTTTGTATCTAGCATCATGTCAATCTGGATTTGTTATTGAGTTAATATTGGTAGTCATGTTCGTAAGGACTGTGTTAAACCAAAAACCAGAAAATGCGCTAGATAACTCTGTACTACCCATCTTCATTTACTCCTAAATTATTATAGAGTTGTTATAGGTACACACGACTCGATCTAAATAGGCTAACACTGAAAAAAAGCATATTTCATTAAGTAATATTTTCTTTGTCGCCAACCACCGCATTGGCCTGGCTTCTATGGCTTGCTGCATCCAACGAGAGAGCCTTGAGGTCGAGACGGAGCGACTGCCCCCGCTTTCTAAAAGCCTAATACGCCTCGGATCAGTAAACCTGTGGTTAAATATTCGCTGTACTGATTAATGAATCAGTACAGCGAATATTTAACCACAGGTGTGTTCGGACTGTAGTGCTGTTAATGAACAGCACTACAGTCCGACCGTCTAGAGAATGCTTTCCTGAAACCTGTCAGTTTCATACAACCAAATAGGTATGTGTTTTGCGAATTTGATCTTTATTAGCGACTAGAATTGTCGTAGTGTCAGGAACGCATTCTCTCGACGGCCGGACTGTAACAACATCCAATCAAAAAGCTTTCAGAAACCAAGATCCAGCAGGACAACGTACACTGCTACAAGGATATTTTGGCGCCCGAATGGCGTTGATGAATTCAAAATGAATGCGTTAGTTCCGACTTTGGCCACATGCCAAAATAACCTTGTAGCGCTATGGTTGTGTTGATTGCGCAATACGTACGAGATGCGCGGCCAGCCTGTGCTTGTGGCGCGCGAGCTCGAGCGACAGCGAGCGCGCCGCGAGCGCCAGCGGGCGCGGCGGCAGCGCGCGCGGCTCGCGGCCGTACAGCTCGGCCGCGTCCGAGCCCGAGCCCGCGCCCACCGCCAGCGACTCCGACAGCGTGCGCTTCAGTAGCGATCCCGCGAACCTGGGGAACTCAATATGTCATGCAAAGGGCCAATCTACGATTACCGATTACCATGAAGAAACAAAATATAAAAAAAAACGAAATTAAGCTGAGAATCAGCACTTTTAAGTAGCACATTCACGGTTATACTTGAATGTGCTACTTAAAACCAATGAAATTAGACTCTTATCGGATTGTATAGAATTTATTGAACATTACATTGATTGATTCACTAATGGTTTACGTTGATCGTGAATGTCCTACTTTAGAACGTCAAAAATTACAAGACAGCCTCAAAACGCGCGCCTTTTGCCACTTACATGTTCTAGCTGAGAAAAAAGTGGCACAACACGAGGTGTAAGACTCACTTGCATAAGTTGCATACATAGATCTCGAAGGACAAACTTAAAACCTTATTGGTGGGTATCAAAGACGGACATTCGGTCACTGCGCCGTATTTTGTCCCAAGACAGAAAAGTAAGCCATTTCTCAGACACAGAGAAAAGAACAATCACAAAGTTGAGGTGAACGAAACAGAACATTACATTTAAGCCATTACATCAATAAATCCGTAGTAGGTAATGTGTGTGACGCGGGGTGAGAGTACTCCAGGGTTAGCAGTCCAAAAATTCTCGCAAAATAGTTGGTTATTCTAAAAGTGTTGCTTCTTTCTACCTGGAGAAGTACCGTTCATCAAGGGCTTGCTGTGGCAGGACTGAAGTGTCTTCCCAATTCGGTCCTGCCGCAGCAGATACTTTTCCTTCACCAGGCGGCAGCACGGGTCCGCCTGCACTATAGGGAAGAGGATTCTTCTACAACCTAACCCCTTGTTAGAGGTTGTCGTCATCATCACATCAGATTTTGAACAGTCGAAAAATTGCCAAGAATGGTTTTTAAATAATATTAAGAAATAATTCCAGTTAAAGTCGCTTCGGAACCGTGGTGAATACCTACACCAAATAATGAAAATGCAGAAAAAACTAGATTAACATTACTACCCCTTTAACCGTCACCTCAATCGGCAACAACAGTAGGCCAATTCCCGCAATTAAAAACGTTCAAAATATAGTCGCAATCTATCTTGTGACAATCAATGTCAAAAACATGCCAAAAATGTAGGGAAATTAGATGTACGTTTGCCCCGCACGGCCCCCCAGAATTTGTGTTTTAGGTGTGCACTAATGCAATGTACTCGCCTCTAGGAGTATATGTACCGGTTTCTTTTTCAATGTGCCTCTGTACTTTTGAAGATATTTGCAAAAAAAGGGGGCCGTGCTGAAAACGTTTGGCTGGCACGGCCCCCTTTTTTTGCATGTAACTTGAAAAATATATAGCGTATTAAAAAGTTTCTTAAGCTCAAGGAATGTACTCTATTAACACTTTATATGTACCGCAACAGATATTGTGAATTCGTAATGACAAATAATATATAGATGTGGATAGGGGGCCGTGCTGGAATGTTTTTTTTAAGAAAATATCTAAAAAAGACAAAACAATCTTAGCCAAAAACGATTACAAAATAATTGATGTTTGGCAAGTAACATATGTACCGCATTGGTTTCTCATACAACTTGCTAAATTTGAAAAATAAACCAATTTTAGTTCATTCAGCACGGCCCTCTATAGTTGCCTATATCTTTTTAAATAAGACATGTTTGTTTACAAAATTCGTCTTTCTGAATTATAATTAGGAGTACATTCGTTCCAAATAAATTGCGAAACTGCTGTATTAGTACTTTAAAAAATAAATAGGATCAAAAATATCATATATTACAACTGATGGGGTGACCATGATTCCTTTATTAGGTACATATTTTCTATCCTACCTATGTACCTATATTAATTAAATTATGTGACTACATTGAAATAATAGTAGATTGTACAACGAATGCATAAAAGAAGGGATAAAATAGCTCGTTTATGCCCGAATTAAACACTGCTTTTCACATCGACTGCGAGAAAATGAAACAGGCATAAAGTATAAAACAGTAGTTTTACTGTTCAAAAATGTTGCAAAATTGAAGATGAGAATAGCTAATTCCCGCCACGAAACTTTATAAAAGATTTTTTTTTTAATTTTCAACATGATTTTGTTGTGTCATTCGACTTGGGTACCTACTTCATACTGCCAAGTCATAAAAATGTTTCTTTTAAATAATAAATGACCACTCGGTATTTTATCTGGTTTTATTAAATTAACGATACAAAACACGGAAGTGATATAAATTAAAGCAAATGAAATAAAATAACGACTTAATCTGCGACGTTTTATTGCACGTGTAGCTGTTGGGCTTGATTATCTTGGCTTAGAAAAAAAAAACTATTTCAAGCACGGAAATGGATTGCTAAAATAAACATGTAAGTTTTAAGTTATAATATAATTTATTTGTACTAACTAATAGTCGGTTCTTGCTAATTGTTTCTCTTGTAGGGCATCACGTTGTTGTTGCGTTTCGAGTATTTGTATAAAATGAGTAGTAATTATAAAAAAGTGTTGAATAATTAGGGTATAAAAAATAATTAATACATTATAGTGACCGTTTTTTACTAACATAAAAAACTTAAATTAAAAATTTAAAAAACCCCCGACACAAAATAATAATAAAAATAGTACGAATATAAAAAGCCTAAAACAATTTGAAAAAAACTATTGAAAAAATAGCCAACAAATAGAACAAAATAGGTGTAAACGTGAAACCCTATAAAAAGAAAAAAATAACCTTGAGATTAAGACCCTACGTAAGTACGTATGAAATTTTTTGATTATATGTTGTCCTGTCGGGGGACCGCTCT
Source organism: Apamea sordens (assembly GCA_945859715.1). NCBI lineage: Eukaryota > Metazoa > Arthropoda > Insecta > Lepidoptera > Noctuidae > Apamea > Apamea sordens. The sequence goes on from OX243987.1 coordinate 13,526,350, forward strand.
AATTATTAGCCTAACGTTCTATTAAAGTTTAAAATAGTAGCGGTCCCCCGACGAGTAACGTAACGTAATTTTTTACTTTTTGTAGGGTTGCAATAAAACGTCGCAGATTAAGTCGTTATTTTATTTCATTTGCTTTAATTTATATCACTTCCGTGTTTTGTATCGTTAATTTAATAAAACCAGATAAAATACCGAGTGGTCATTTATTATTTAAAAGAAACATTTTTATGACTTGGCAGTATGAAGTAGGTACCCAAGTCGAATGACACAACAAAATCATGTTGAAAATTAAAAAAAAAATCTTTTATAAAGTTTCGTGGCGGGAATTAGCTATTCTCATCTTCAATTTTGCAACATTTTTGAACAGTAAAACTACTGTTTTATACTTTATGCCTGTTTCATTTTCTCGCAGTCGAAGTGAAAAGCAGTGTTTAACTCGGGCATAAACGAGCTATTTTATCCCTTCTTTTATGCATTCGTTGTACAATCTACTATTATTTCAATGTAGTCACATAATTTAATTAATATAGGTACATAGGTAGGATAGAAAATATGTACCTAATAAAGGAATCATGGTCACCCCATCAGTTGTAATATATGATATTTTTGATCCTATTTATTTTTTAAAGTACTAATACAGCAGTTTCGCAATTTATTTGGAACGAATGTACTCCTAATTATAATTCAGAAAGACGAATTTTGTAAACAAACATGTCTTATTTAAAAAGATATAGGCAACTATAGAGGGCCGTGCTGAATGAACTAAAATTGGTTTATTTTTCAAATTTAGCAAGTTGTATGAGAAACCAATGCGGTACATATGTTACTTGCCAAACATCAATTATTTTGTAATCGTTTTTGGCTAAGATTGTTTTGTCTTTTTTAGATATTTTCTTAAAAAAAACATTCCAGCACGGCCCCCTATCCACATCTATATATTATTTGTAATTACGAATTCACAATATCTGTTGCGGTACATATAAAGTGTTAATAGAGTACATTCCTTGAGCTTAAGAAACTTTTTAATACGCTATATATTTTTCAAGTTACATGCAAAAAAAGGGGGCCGTGCCAGCCAAACGTTTTCAGCACGGCCCCCTTTTTTTGCAAATATCTTCAAAAGTACAGAGGCACATTGAAAAAGAAACCGGTACATATACTCCTAGAGGCGAGTACATTGCATTAGTGCACACCTAAAACACAAATTCTGGGGGGCCGTGCGGGGCAAACGTACATGAAATTAGAGGTATTTTTGACAAATTAAGACAGATCAGATCAGACTGTTGAGCGTTCTGAAATTATGAGAATTACCCCTCAGATAGAGGCTTGCTCATTGTAGTTACATCCGGCAAAGCGACACCAGAAAATCGCTTCATGTAAGAACTCCAACCTCAATCTGGGATTAGCTCTGTTGAAAAAGGGTACGTTACCTTATCACAGCCAAGTCTCGTGAGTCTAACTCTCGATTTTTATGTTCGCCTGATTCTGAGTCGACGATGGGGTCGTTGAGCCACTGGTTGAACTGCTCGTACACTTCCTCTAGCTCCGAACTAAAATGTAGAAATATATTTCATTATAATATTTTTTGGAAATATATGTATAGATAGCCTGTAAGACTACTGAAGGTCCGGCCGCCAGTCAGTACGACAATTCTAGTAGGTAACTAATAAAGAGCAAATTCGCTAAATACGTATTTTGTTTGTATGAAATTGACAGGTGTCGCAGGAACCCACGCATGCAGGGTTTCTTACGTAAGGGTAGTCAAACAAGGTCTTCGATGAAAATTGACACTTCTGTAAATTATTGTAATAACTTCAAGTTGATGACGATAGGTACACTAAACCGCACTGGGCCCACGTGGTGGATCCCTCATAAAGAGGAGGCCTGCGTCTCAGCCATAGATATGAAAAATAAGTTTTTATATTTTTTATATTTCTATGGTCCCAGCAGTGAAAACGTTATAGGCTGATTATCCTATGCTAATTGCCAATCGAAAACAGAAATGATTAATGTTTATAATGGCGCCGATTCCTCACAAACTAAACTAATTTTAAGTCCAGTGCATCTTTTTCTTTCTATTTAATTATGAAAAGGACAGAAGATAAAGATTATAGTTTAGTCCTGTCAAATTAGTCAGCGCCTGACGTAAATTGACGTATTTTTAGTAGCCATGTTTTTAATCACGTGTAAACTGTCTATGGAGTATCTTAATTTGACAGGACTAAACTAATATTTATCTTCTGTCCTTTTCTTAATGAAATACTTAGAAAGAAAAAGTTGCACTGACCTTAAATTTAGTTTAGTTTGTGAACAAGGGAATCGGCGCCATTGTCATGCATACTTTGTTCAGTAAATAGTTGATGGTAATCTCACGTATATTCAGTGCTGAAGCTGTACTTGGAGCTGTTGCCGGTCTCCTTCCTACCGAGAGGTCGGTGTCTCGGTGAAGGTTCGCCGTTGCTAACAGTCTCCTTTTCCGTTAACACGAAGCCTACTGAACCGCCGCGTTTTACCCTGTCAAGTTAAAGATAGGGGTTAAGTGCGTAGAGATGTAGGTCAGTAGGTATACTGAAGACAGGTGTAGGTTTTCTATTAGGTAATTTGCCTTTGTTTTAGACTCTAGCCAAAGAATTTATGTCTGTAAGAAGGGAAATATCTTCTTCTTCTTCTTCAGACATTGATGGAAGCGAGGCAGGTCTATGATCTGTCTTAACAATATCCACTACTTATTTGACATGGAATGATTAGAAAATGCCTGTAATAAATCCGCAGAAAATTATTTTTTATCATATGGTTACTGGAGTCCCATGTGTGAATAACCGCTTTACCTGATATCATTGTCCTGCACCTCAGCCCCAGATATACTGATTCCCACAGCGTAGCTCGAACTGTCCGTAGACCAGTCCCCGGTGCTGGTCGTTGTAGAATGTTCGGCCTCTCTCCTCAACGCCTCTCGCAGTCGGTCCGCAAAGCTGTGCCGCCTCTCTTCCGTTGATAATTCCTTGAGGTACTGGAATGAATTGGGACGAGCGCTCTCGCCGCGACCTTCGTCTTCACTACCTGGAACGATTGAAATAATTCGTGTTTAGGATTGCCAAGTGTTTCTTGATTTATTTGTGTATTTTTACATATATGGGAGTGTGGGATCACTTTCAAAAGTCTCATTATAATTGGGGGTGAATCTATTGCCATTAATCGGTGACAAATATAGGCTCCAGGCTCATGCTGAGAATGAAAATTTCCTAATAGGAAAAGCTCAAAACAATCTTTATCCGGCCCGCGCAACGAAGCCTGGACTTCACGCTCAGCGAGGCATAAAGTATAAGCTCATAATATAGTATGATTCAGTCAAGACGACGAGGGGCGACTAGAATTAATTCTATTTTTTTGTAAATTTTGACGTTCAATAGTTGACTTTGACTTTATCTTTCAAATTACCGTAATCAAAGCTATCATTAGCGCTGTGGTACTCGTCATCACTGGAATTACAGCTGGAGTACAGACTATCTTCCTGCTCGTCCTGGATCCCACCAGTAGACCGCGTCACCGGAAGGCATTCTCCAGATGAACCCAGCACTATGAACCTTCCTCGACGGTTGTTCAACATGCCCCCGTCCGGCGACAGCCAGCATTTCTTCTTTGTGAACTCAGCACCTTGAAACAAATTTAGGGTGAATTAGATCGAGGATTTTTATGAAATGACTTGTTTGGAAGGTACTATCGTCATACCTATTTCTGCCGGCAAGCATTGCTGTATGGAAGTTATAGGTGCTGACGAGGTTACAGGCACTGAGATGGTCTCCAAGGTTAGCAATGGATCCTGGCCGTTTAGACAAGACATTAGGTGGCAGTGACAACTTTTGTATGAGCTGTTGGCCCGTTTGTTTTCCTACTAAATAAAGACAGTAAATTTTAGTTAATGGTGTATGGTCTACTTTTAAAAGGTAGTAGTTACTAACTAGGATCGTTAAGATTGAGCGTGGCAGCGCAGTAGTTCTGCGGTGAGGGACTGCGACTGTTGTAGCTGTTCAGCGTACTGCACGAGGATGCTTGCTTTATAACCACTGTTGCTTCAACTTCGGGCGGCGTGTGGCTGAAGGACTCTCCTGAAAGTAATTGTAAAGGAAGAACTATTAACAGAATTTTGAGTTGGATAGGCAGCCACATTTCAGCCAAAATTTCAGTTCATCAATACAATAATGTCGAGGCATATTTTTCAAGTGTTTCAGCTAATCTAGCTACTTGTCATGTAGGTCAAATTAACGAAGGCGAATAAAGATACCTTCACAGATTTCTCTCTATTTCCACCTCTTTAGGTCATATTCGTCTCTTACGATGTTCCTGGGTGGAATAGGGTTCACTCACTCAAGTTGCAACGGGTGACCGTTTTCACCTAACAATTACATACTAACAAACAATTGTATAAACGGACTTGTGGTTACCCCAGCCCCGGATCTAAGGGGGGGCAAACAGGGGCACTTGCCCCGGGCGGCAGTTTCATGGGGGCGCCAAATCCTTGAGCCAAGAATTCGAAATATCGAACAAATGAAGCCTCTTTTCCTACAATCTCATAGGTTTTTATCAAGTAATCGAATCTTAATATAATATGCTTGAAAAACAAACTTTTCTATTTCCATACACCCAGTTAGTTTTTGAACAAATACTAAGTCATTTATGAACACATCTTAACAGATCAAGTAAATTTTTGAACGCGTGCGTATTGTCCGTGATCTTTCTGCCAGGGGAATCCCCGTCACATCTATACGACCCGAGCCGAAAAAATTCAAACAGTCGAACGTCAAGTGACAACACTGTTTGTTTATGTCGTTGATTGCGTTTGCGAGTAATCAGCGTTAATATAATAAGTAATTTATTAGGGAAATCATATATTACCGTAGTGGAAATCAACAATTTGCAAGAATTACAAATAGGTAAGAAATAATTACATATTAGAGGTATATTTTTATGGGTGCTTTTTTTTGTTTTTTTTTTTTATGTAAGTTTTATGACTATAGATTATAGAAACCAGTTAGTGGGATATTTTAATTTACTGGGTTTTTTAGTATTGTAGTTATAAGTAAACTCTAAGTACAATACAATAAAATAAAATCTTCAAGAAGAGGTAACCAGAAGTACCTATAGTTACTAAACATTGCAATCAGGACCACGTTTCAGTGAGCTTCAGCTTTCATCAAACTATAGATACATATATTATTATTTATATTTTTAGGTTGGAAAAACCAAGCGATGAGCGCACCTAGAAAAAAGCTTTCTGGGGCTAAAAACAGAAAGAGAGCAAAAGATAAAATTGAAGATGCAATGAATTCGGCACAAAAATGCTACTCATTGGCAGTTTTAACAGTTTTTCTCAAACACTGAAGGGAGGGGGCGCCACTATCAAGGTTTTGCCCCGGTTCGAAAAATTCGTAGATCCGGGGCTGCGGTTACCCAGTGATAACGGCCCCGACTTGTAGCTCGTAACTACATAAGTTCGAACACAGGCAGGCGCTTTCCTTTGTGTAATTTATTTTATCACTACTGCTCTTAAAACGGTGAAGGAAAACATCGTGAGGAAACCCGCATTTCCTAGAACCAAAACTTCGAAGACATGTGACATATACCAATCCGCATGTGGTGGATTACAGCCCACTCACTCTCACAGAGAGGAGGCCTGAGTCCCAACAGTGGGAACGCGATAGACTGATTATGTAATTATGTGTGTGTTGATTATGGAATAATTGGATTATTGATGCACATTTTATGATAGGAAATGGAACGTTCTCATCGTTTCTATAGACGGCTTCAGGTGTGATTTTGCCTTGACTATCCGATTCCCTCGAAATCATCAAGCGGGTGAAAAATGGAAATTTTCCCTTTTGAAATATCACTTCAAGTATCCATATAAACCTCGTACCTATTGGCGAGAGTCTCCTCTCATGCCGCGTGCCTTCTCTGCTCTTCATAGGTGTCTGCTGGAAGGCGAGCAAGCACTTGTTCAGCTCTCGCAGCACATTGTCTTCCTCCCACTGGCTTAGAGGCAGCTTGCTGTAGTCTTCAGCGTCCATTAGGCATACGGTTACCTGTGGAAAAGGTTAAACGATAGTGAAAAACAATACCTAAGGACAGTGACCGGCTGGATGTAGGTACCAAGGACTACCTTAGATACCTACATCCAGTAGGGGAAACATTTAAAGTGGGGTGTACGATGTGATAAAACTGACCAGTTTTGGTGGGTAAAAAAATAATTTACCCCAAAATAGTGTAAAAATTTTTACTTAACTGAGTGCCAGTGTCAGTGTCGGTTTTTACTAGGAAAAGTCGACGCTTTATTGTGATTATTGAAAATTACAGAACGTCAATGGACGAGCGACCACGCCCAAAAACTACACACAAATTCTTACCGTTTTAGGTTCATCAAGCAGTTCTACTTTGGTCTTCTGTCTCTTGTCGCAGATCCTGCTGAACAGCCTGACGCCTTCCACCTTGAGCACCTCGTTATCTTCAAGCGCTTCTACCGACAACATCGCTGGCAGAAGTTCTGGCATCATGAACATTGATAGGGACTCCTGTGAAACGACTTTTTGGTTAAATAAACTGTTCATATTTTAAGAGTTTCTTTGTGTGACAACAATGGCCAATGACGACAATGGTAACCGCAGCAGTCAACGCGTGTCGGTGGCAGCCGTCGACACGTGTCGTTCATGAGTATGAGCACCTAGGCGACGGTAATGTAATGTTGCAAGTGTCTGAATTCCAAAATGTTGGTCGTATTCTTTTCTGTCTTTAAAATCAAGAATGGGAAATGATAACTCATGACGTGAGAAGTCTTCCAATTTTTTTATTATAATTGTTTGTTTGCTCTCATGCACATTCCACATTTTACATTAGATACCTACTACCTAATTGTCAGTTCTTGGAAATTAACCATGCCAGGGACATTGCATCTAGAGTAGGAAAGCCATACTCTACCATAACAATGAATAGACTGTGTCTGGTGTGGAGGAAGCAAGAATCATGAGTTGAAAATGTCCATACTATAGTTCCAACGCACGTTGTGGGTACCTACTTGTGGTTTCTTATGAATTTGCCAAAAGACTGACTGTAACCGAATGGCCAAGATTACACTAAAGAAACCAGAGCCGTCAAAAAGCGCGTTGCGTTGACGATATCGTCAAAGTCGCGAGAAACACGTGGAACAGGAACGCACGGAATCGGGAAGTATGGCAGAAGAACAGGAAGGCCTATACCCAGCAGTGAAGTGAGTGATTCGGGGCTGAAATAATGACAATGATGTTTGCCAAAAGAGACAATCTTGAGACCAGTTTAGTTGTTCTCTTTTTAGTCGTTATTATAATCGATTATTTACCTGCGATTCTCCATCGATGAGCGTATCCCCGCCGACCCGACTGGACGCGAAGCACACTCGTATGGCTTCGTCATTTTCGCACCTCTCCGGGCGCCCTTCGTGCCGCACTAGCAGCTTGCACAGGGGAAGTGTGCATTCTAACCAGTCCTCTATTGTCAACCACTGTTTTGAGGTCATCACCTAAAATGTAACATAGAATTAGGGAAAGCCCTGCGGGGTAATTGTGTAATACACTAACAGTAAGTAAGAGCGGCTTTCATTTTGACAGTTCAACAACATTCATTGCGTTGTTTACGTTGTTGAGCAGATATAATAATGTAATTATAATGTAATTAAAACGACCTGGTCTATTATTAATAGTGAAGCGGGAAGATCTAGTAACCGAAATACTGACTACAGCCTGTCTATTAATGACAACATAATAAAATCAGACTCACAAGTCGCCGAGGCATTTGAAAATTTCTTTTCAGATATTCCCGTTTCAACTACTAAATCCCTAAACTCATCACCTTCTGTTGCTGAGTCTTTGCTTATGGAAAATGTTAATGGTTGCGATTCGGAATTTCATTTTGAACATGTTACCTGTAGAGATATAATTAAAACCTTTCACACTTTAAATGTAAAAAAGACTGCAGATCTGTGGGGCAATTCTGTAGAAGTTGCTAAGTCTATTATTGACATTGTAGCACCTACTCTAGCTCTTATCTTTAATAGTTGTATTGACAGTGGGGAGTTTCCTGACCTTATGAAAAATAGTAAAATCATACCTTTGTTTAAATCAGGTAGTACATCAGACCCTACAAATTATAGACCTATTTCTGTACTACCTACCTTTAGTAAAATTTTTGAGAAATTAATTTTAGAACAAATGCAAAGATTTTTTAATAAACACAAATTATTACATAGCAAACAGTTCGGTTTTACAAGGGGTCGTTCAACTACTGATGAACTTATAGGACATATTTATAATGCATGGGAAGACAAATGCGATGCCTTGGGCATCTTTTGTGATTTGTCCAAGGCATTCGATTGCGTTCTTCACGAAACTTTAATCAGGAAACTCCGCCACTACGGAATCCGGAACGCTGCTCTGGATCTTCTTACTTCATACTTGAGTAAGAGGATTCAGAGCGTTGATGTTAACGGAAAAAGATCTCCCGGATCTTTAGTAACAATGGGAGTCCCACAGGGCTCAATTCTTGGTCCTTTCTTGTTTCTTATTTATATTAATGACTTGCCGTACCTCATAAAGGATAATCATGATATAGTGTTGTTTGCAGATGACACTTCACTTTTGTTTAAACTTAAACGTCAGCAGCAGGTTACTGACGATGTAAATAGCGCGATCTCTAAAGTAGTCCACTGGTTCAATGTTAATAATTTACTTCTAAACGAGAAAAAAACCAAATGCATTAAGTTTACGTTGCCTCACGTTAGACAAGTGAAAACTAATGTGTTGGTAAAGGGCGAAGAATTGAATCCTGAAGACAGCACAGTATTCTTAGGCATAACTTTGGATGCTAAGCTTCAGTGGGGTCCACATATAGACAAATTGTCAAAAAAGCTAAGTTCCGCAGCATACGCTGTTAGAAAAATTCGTAATTTAACTGATATAGAGACAGCCCGTTTAGTGTACTTTAGCTATTTTCATAGTGTAATGTCGTACGGTATTCTATTGTGGGGAAATGCCGCTGATATTCAGACTATCTTTGTTTTGCAAAAGCGAGCTGTTCGATCAATTTATAAATTAAGTCCGAGACACTCGCTCAGAGAAAAATTTAAAGAAATTAATGTTATGACTGTGCCTTCTCAGTATATTTATGAAAATCTTTTATATGCCCATAAAAATATAAAATTGTTTAAAAAATACAGTGATATCCATGATATAAATACTAGGAACAAACACAAATTTGTTCTACCTACAACAAGGCTCAAGAAAATAGGTGGCTCGTTCAGATGCCAATGTATACGCTTTTACAATAAAGTTCCAAGCCCCGTTCAAGATCTAAGCCTTAATAAATTCAAATCATTCATTAAACGTAAGTTGTGCGAGAAAGCATTTTATACCGTTAAGGCTTATATCGAGGGCAAAAAGGCTTGGGATTAAGCTGCTTCCAATTTTTACATATTGAATGTGTTTATTTTTTATTTTTGTTTTGTTGATGTTTTTTTTTTTTTTTATATACACTTTGACATTGATGAATTTGATATATACTATGACATTTGCTTACTTTGTAAAGTATTCTATTATTTTAATTATTGTGAATGTGAAGACTATGTGGGTCATTGTATTTATATTATTTTTCTCTCTGTTCTCTTAGTTTTTGGCGTGGTCTGGCAGTTTGAGTAATTAATGTGGCCTACCCAAATGTCCTTTCTTTGGTATTGTTCGTCGGATCGTTGAGCTCCCTAAGTTTTGAGTTGAGCTGCACGATTTCTGACAAATGCGTGCACTGACTGGACAGGTCCTCTCAAACTGTTTGGTTCTTTCTTCAAAAAAACCATCTCAGACATAAATCTACATGGTCTTCACATGGTCTGACCAAGATTATGTCTGGACTTTAAAAGAGACTGTGACGTCTGAGTTTGTTTCGGCCTTTCTTCTCAGACTAGTCAGATAGGAAACGCCGACCTCATCTAGTTTTAAAATATGATTGACGTGTAAAAGTGTTTGTACAAACCTACTTACAAAAATAAAATCATTTATCATCATTTATCATTTATCATTATATTTTTCGAACATTTGAAGCAATGGATTAGCAATATCCTTCAAAATGATTCAGATTGTGTTTGATAGTGTGTTACGTGATTGGGGTGCAGGAAGAGCAGTGAATGTGTTTTGTCTTTTCTAAAGTTCATGCCGTTTTTTCTTCCCAATCCTATTTCTGTGGTCCAGAGCCTTTGACCCAAAAGTCTGAAATTTGTGTGTAGCTCCGTACGTGTTACCCCGTGTATGGACTGTCGCCATTGGTGGATTATAAAGGTAGACTTTAATCCAAAACAGCTGTTCAAGATCAGTCTTATCGAAAATCACTAGCAGTTGTGGCAAGTCATAGGTAGTCTCTATGAGTATGTAAATGTGTGTGTTATGAGGTGTAATTATTAGAGCTCCCGGTGATGCGATTCTGGTAGAAAAAAATCCACGAAGTTTTCATAGAAATTGCGGGAGCCTTTATTACGCTATCAACAATCAGCAGGCAATAGGCAACACCTATTCACAGGTAGGTATCTTGAAACCGTGCTACCGTTTTATGAATGGACATCATTACTATGCATCTAGGCATTCGCGTGTAAACGTGCGTGTTGTTCGGTCATAAAGCCAACTAGTCGTGCAGTCGGTGGAGTTTACTTACCTGTCTGCTTAATTTAATGGATCCCTCATTGCTACTCTTATCTAACCATTCGAAGTAGTGGAGCAAGCTTTTTAATTTGTTCCTTTGCGATTTTCTGGAACAAATGAGAATCAATTAATCAAAACTCCGTTTGATCGTGATTGGAATGATTCCACAAATCAATTTGAACTACTTCTCTTGATTGTTATGTCAGCGAGTGTTTTTATAACAATCTGTACCTATTTATTTAACAGTATAGCTAGATACTTGACTTACTACATACAAGAATCGGGTATTTTCGGCCTTTCCTGTAATTTATTTCCTCGATCTTGAATTCTCTATGGCGTCCAATGATTAAGGGCCGGTTGTTTCAAACGGTTGGTTTACGTAACGTGTGTCAAATGTTACCGATTACGTACTCGTTATTATTTGACGTACGGCAAAGCCATAATTTAGAAACAACGCTTTTTTTGGTTTGACGATAGTTAGTGCCAGTGGCCGTGAAACAACCCGCCCTTAAGGATTCGTCTTGATACTATTTACAACTGACACGAGCGGTACTCGAACCCTGCCACTTCTTGCTAACCACTAAGCTACCGTGTCTTATTGGCCTAGTTACATACCTGTGTAAATTCTTAAAAAAATGTGTAAAGTTGAAGTCTTGCAAGGTGGGGTGTGTCTTGAGCGTACGCTTGGGGTTCGTGGAGAAGAAGGCGTGCGCGACCAGCGCCGAGACGAAGTTGTAATCTAGCTCGGTGACGTCACCTATGAAGAACAATAGTTTTGTAAATAAGCTTACAGTACCTGTCTCGTCATCATCGTCCTCCTACTCTGAGCCCATTTTATTTGGGGTCGGAGCACTCGTCGAAATACGTTTATGTGTTCCACACATGCACTGAGCACTGCACTGATTCGGCTGCACCTAATTTTTACTAGCGGATCCCGATCCAAGGCGATGTAGTTACGTTGCTTAGGTATCGTATGTAGGTATATATTGTATGTCCGTTGCAGTACGGAGTTTCATAGAAACAACAGTGCATAGATTGATGGATCCGATAGATATTATGCGTAGGTACCTATACTTATACATCAATCCATTCTCATCTCAGCTGCATGCAGTCATGGTATGATGACATTATTAGTGGTATCGCTAGGACCATTAACGTTAGTCGACTTTGCGGTGGTATCGAGTAGGTAAGCTAAAAATGTTGAGCCAACACGAGACAAGAACAAGCAGGACTTAAATTACAGAAATAACAGCTTCACGTTCCCCCCCATTAATAAAATCCAATTACAGAGTCTTGAAACAAAAGAAAGAAGTTTTAATTTTAACTCTAATCAAACCTACGCGGATTTGTTTGAGTTCGGATATCCGATACTCCACTGCGGCATTACTTAGTTAGGGATTAGGTAGGTACAGGCCTATTAAGTTAATGTAGTAGATTACCCTTTTTCCCTTTTATTTACGTAACTCGTAAAGCTATAAATTTTACTTTTAACGTAGGTTGATAAAGAGGTATGCCTCTTTATTTGATTCTAGATTGAAACAAAACTATCAACCTCCATACCAATATTATGGAATCATTTTATATTCTAAGTGAACATACCTAGTTTCATTTATTTATCTCTGCCTGTCTGGATTAAGTACTTATCTTTAGTTTTTCTGACGTAGGTAATGCGTGGTAATGCAATAATGCAAGGTATTATGTAACAGAAATCTATGCAGCTTTCATGTAAAAACTAAATTAATTGAAGGCTTAGAACGATAGGGTTGTAATATTGCTTTAAGATATGGACGAAACTTAGGTAGGTACTGTTAGTTTTAACCAGACTGGTTTTTGTAAAAGATTTTTTAATACACGCATAGTTTGCTAAATAAACTCCGGCACCAATAGGTATGGCTTGATGGAAGAGTCCCTGTTTACGAGATCATAATAAATTTCAGCTGTTATGAGCTATATCTAGTACCCTTCAAAAAGCCCAAATAATCCACAGCAGAATCTACCGTAGGACCTCAAAAACCACACTTGCGATATTACGGCAAGTACTACCTACCTAGTGATAAATCATGCTAGAATCAGCAGATGTCATCGATCGACACCCGATAGTTACTCTATATTACGTCATTATTGCTTGTAAATCCATTATCCATCGTCATATTAACTCTTTATTAGTCGTTCAATCATCATTAACTGATGACGATGTTCAGAACGTTCTAGAAGGAACTAAACAAAACCTAATTAGCGCAGTTTTTTTAAAACTACGTATGTTTTCCAGGATAACTGCGCGAGTCTATGGCAAAACCTTCAAAACCCAGCCCAGGAGAAAGAAGCGTTACGTACTTTGCTGCTGTAAGCTGAACATGAGTCCCTTGGGTGGCTTCCAACGCCTGAGGTGCAGCGCCTTATTCACCATGATCCTGATAGTATTGTCGAGGAAGTGCCTTCGCTCGTCTTCCGTCATCTCCTCTTCGAGAAACGCCTCCAGCCCTTTCATCAACTCCGGGTCTTTGATATCGTCGTCCGGATCTATACCTATGCTGTTAAAATAAAAGGAAACCGTTTTAAGAGTGTATGATTTAGCAATTACTTAAGTACCTAATTTTTAAAACCAGGCTGTTGGTCTAATCACTTTTGCTTAAAATAAGATAATTTACAAAACACAACCCTTCTTTGGCATCGGGTAAAAAAGACGCCCTAGAAAAAAAATCGTTCTCAAAGGCCAAGGTCATATTGAAATTAAAATCAACATTGCTGAAATACATACTAATATTAATTCCATAGAGTTAATCTTGTTCATTAATTAAAATACGTAGTGTTGTGTTAAAATGTAAACTCACTTGCACATGTCATGTATTTTCAACATGCTGGCTGTAAGTTTTGCTGGCGAAGACGCCAGCAGCAGATGCTTCAAGTGACGCTGCACCGTCGTCCACCAGGGAAGATCACAAGGTAACATTACAAGCGCCATGCTGGAATATTATATTCATAATAGTATAAATGATAAAACGTATTATAATATTTCGAATGTTCGCAAGCATATTTTTCAGAAATTCAATGTTCGCGGTCATCGTATGCGGTAAAGTTCGGTCTCCGTAATGAATGCGTTCATGCTAAAGTTAATTCTTGTCATAGTGTTTTGCTCAAATAAGTAAATTGTTTCATGAAAATTGTCATTATTAATAGAACTAGTTATTAAATTAACAGTGAAATGAAACAAGTTGGCAACAAAATCAATATCGTAACCGCGTAACGATAGACACATTTATGTCGCACGATACTAGCAGCTGTGGTAACACGAACGCTCCCGTTACTATTTGACGTTTGACATTTGAAATTTCGATTGCGCGCAGTGGTCTGTCTGGTTCAGTGCGGTGTGTTTTATTACGATTTAACCGTGTTTTTATTTTATTTTCCAATTATTCAAAAAGTGAAACAACGCACAAAATTAGTTAAGCTACGATTAATATATACAAACTGTTATTTAGCCTAGTTTCATACATGAAACTAAGGAAAATATATTACGAAACAAATATTAATGTTGCGTGTTTATCTGTAACTAGTTTTTATCAACTAGCAAATCTTCGGTTATTGTATTAATCAATAATTTCTGCATAAACAACACGGCAAATACGGCTGCTCGTATAAAATCGTAGAGATACGGAGCGCACGATACTAGCAGTCAATATCAAAGTACAAAGGTCAGTATGACCGCGAAGAAATTATTAAAAACTTTAATCCTTGGCGCTCCTGCGTCAGGAAAGGGCACTATATCTTCTCGAATAGTCAAGAAATACAATGTAGTTCATGTTTCTAGTGGGGACAAGTTAAGGGACCACATTGAAAAACAAACTGACCTAGGAACAGAAGTCAAAAAGTATTTAAACGAAGGAAAACTAGTACCGGACGAAGTGATGATTAAATTTATGATCACGGAACTGAAAAAAGTTGACAGCCAGCCCTGGTTGCTTGACGGGTTCCCTAGAACAGTGGGTCAAGCTAATGCTTTGTGGAAGGTACAGCCTGTTGATGTTGTAGTAAACCTTGTAGTGCCATTTGAAGTGATTATTGATAGAGTGAAGAACCGTTGGGTCCACTTAGCTTCAGGGAGGGTATACAATATAGGTTTTAATACTCCTAAAGTGGAAGGTAAAGATGATGTGACTGGTGAGGCTTTGGTTCAAAGGCCTGATGACAAGCCTGAAGCTGTACGCAAGCGGTTAGAGATCTATGACAGCATCACAAGACCTGTCATAGAGTTCTACAAACAAAAAGGTATACTCAAAGAGTTTGAGGGACGTACTTCTGATGAGATTTGGCCAAAAGTTACTACTTATCTAGACCCAATTTTTAAAAAGTAAGCATAAAAACGTTATCATTCATACGTTGACCCACTGTGGAAGCTTTATTTTTAGTCTTTGGTAAGAATTGTACTGGTGCTCGGAACAATAGAATTAAGAATAACATTATATTAATGGAAAATATATGAATTTTATAGAATTTTTATGATTGTTAATTATTTGCAAAGCAGAGCCATTTTATTAATGTTAACCTGTTAGTATGTTGGTGAACAATTTTATTAAAATATGTAAGTACTTTATTTACTATCAATCATGTATCACTAATTTACTTTAAGCTTTGTAGAAATTTTTGTTGATTGTTTAAAACAGACCATATCTTCTAGACCTTACAAAAACCTTATACTAAGAGTACCTTATCTTTAAACTTATGCCAAAAGTGTTGTGTGTGCAATACCTATATGTAGAAATAGTGATAGATAGACAAGTGTAGTGAAAAAGATTTAGAGTGTATGATTTTTGTGTAACACATGATTATTTTCCTAGTCTTCCTTGTTCAGAATATATGTACTTATGTATCAGTAGTGTAGTACATAGATATGGAGTAACTATTAAAAAATTATGTATCATAGAAATATAGTGCCTTAAAAGGGCTCACAAGATAAAATCAAATTATACATAACTAATAATAAGGAATGTTAACTAAAATCAAGTTCCTGACTTATATCACAAAATGCCATATGAGCTCAAATTAAATCACAAAGTTTTTGTTATTATTTTAAATTAAATATAAAATTTTGTTGAAAACACTTTTTGTTGAGTTTCTTTGTTTAATTGAATAATAAACGTTATTATAGTTTTTACGTAAATGGTTTGATTTAAAATTTCCGCAAAAAAACTTGAGAGGTGTCAAGGGACACCCGGATGGAACGAAGTATAACTGACTTGCTTTCTATAAGAGAGAGAGAGAGACAGACAGAGAAACACGCGCACGCCGCACGGCTTACAACTATAGTAAAAAGTGTCGTTCCAACTTTTGGTCTTAATGTTTTCCGTCTAGCCCCTTTCGCAACGCGCGATAAGGAACTTCGTTCCAAAAAATCTGTCGTTCTTGAAGCGGTTTTCGTATGTTACCTACAACCTGCACATGCAGTAATAGGTAGGTACCTGCTTAACATTCCAACTTGTGTTTCATACCGACTTGTCGTTTCAGTGACGGCAGAACAATAAATAGGTAATGCAAGTCTAAAAATAATCGTAAACAGTTTCAGTAAACAACTTTATACTCATAATAAAGTCGACTTCCAGCTGTTGGAAGTACCTACACTACCTACCCACCTCGTAACCATGTTGTCTACGTTGGTTGGTAGTAGGCTATTGTTTGTTTACTGTAATCTACGTCATTGCGATTAGATCCGTCTGCTTTGGCCTGGACAAGGATTGATAGTATCACGATTCAAGAACTACCAGCAGCACAGACGATATGAGATCAATTTCTGAGTTTATCGCTGTAGTTTCGACGAAAGCAATATGTAATAGACTCATCAAGGACAAAAAAGCTAAGTAGACATGAAAATATGTCCAGCAATAAAGTTGAGTAGATAGATACGGCATAGCATGACGAAGGCAATAAATTCGATGAATCTGAAATGGTTTCGGAAACATAAATGCTTTGCACGTAACTACACATTTGGGAATAGGAATACACATAGCTCTAGTAATAGGATGTATTTAGTTACCTTATAGCGAATGCGTTGCAATTGAGGCACAATAATTAGGTATTTCGTAAACACTATAATAACACCATCAGTCACTGTCGCCTCGCGACAACCGGCTTCTTTTTACGCACTTTTCTCATTATCTACAAGGGAACCGTTCACTGGTATTCTTTAGCATGTAGAATATCTTATTGCTTTTCTATACGACAGAAATAGTGGAGGGAGAAACGCGGGCCGGCTGCGGGCAGACACGAGCGCGCAAACCCCGACTATTTTTAGCTGCTTTCGTGCATCGGCGCTGAAATTAGATTGTAAATAAAAAGTTTGGGTTAACAGGAGTCGAAGGCCTCATTATTCGTTATTGTAGGTCATCACTTAAACTAGCACCTGAAGGGTTTCGGCTTAATTTGTAATTAAAGTTTCCACGGCTGCTGTATTGTTTCGTGTCGTGCTTGAGAAAGTAACCACAATATTCCGCTTCATGGCCACTATAAGTAGGTTATACCAGCGCTTATTTATAGTATTTTGCGATTTTACATTGTCACGAAAAGCGCTTTTTGTTACTTAGGTATACACAGGAAACAAAGAGTTTTAACAAAATCTGGGAAAACGTACCTAACTCCGTTCACTATTTCAGCTGCTGGGTGGTCGACTATTTAATTATCTACTGGTACTAGACCGAAATCCTAGTGCCGAATTCTTTTTCAGATATTGTCAAAACAATCTAGCGCGAAACCGCTACACTTGAAAGTTTCAACAACTTTTCACTCACTGTACTGAATTAGAACATTGATGTCTCATTGACTGTAGTTACTAAATTAATATATAGCTGGCGTTTATATTAATATCAGGTCCCGATGCCTGAACTTAGAGGTTAAGCGATCGGTGTAAATAGAGGAGCGAGGAGCAAAGTGTACGATCCCATCAACGAGCCAGGCTGTACTGACGCCGTCGGGCCGACTTTCACTGGGGGGTGACTACCCTTGCCCTGCCGGCTGTCGCACCCTCCACCCTCGCCAGTGACGTCACTCGGGCGCGTCACGACCTACGACGCCGTACGACGCCGCCACCCGATGCTCGATACCCCGCTCCCTAATAATTGTGAAATGTCGCTGCTGCTCCCGAAACGTTACGTAAAATAAAATATGAAAGTAGGTACTCACAGCCTGCGTCAGCACGCTACATCATTTTCATACGGTTAAGGTTGTTCTGTACGAAAATGAAAGAGGACCTAAGACAAGTTTATTTTTCTTTCGCAGAGGAAAATTTTCATGTAAGTGCCTATAGGTAGGTACGTATGTAGGTGAGGTTATGAGGTATGACATATTCCTGATGATAAATATTGCAAATGGTAGTCTCGTCTGTAGATAAAAGCTGATAGTTTCAATAACATAATTGATGTTCCTTAATTGCGGACCTAGGTAATTAGATGCATTGATCGGTATCCATTAAAATATCTATTGTAGGTAGGTATTGGCACTCGGCTAAAGATTTTCGTTTAAGTAAGTGACGTGCTTACCTAAATAAAGAGACCAATACTAGAAAATGCTTAGCATAACTGCAAACTTTTGCTTTTATTCAGAGGGCCGTGATACTACCTGTGCCTAAATACTTAGGCTTACTTGGTTTTGCACAAAACCGGTAATTACATTAGCTTTGAGTCGTTATCGAACAGATACCTTAAGAATTTTGAGATTTTGTTTGTAGCAGATGCCAACCTAAATCTAGGCATCCTGTCTTTAGGTACTTAACGATGTACTTGGGAAGTTCCTAATAAAACGAGACGTAGGACGAATTCTTGGGGTTTGTGTTTTGCCTAGATCAGAGGAGAATAGGACTACTATTATTGTATTTTGTCGCACCTGTATAAATTGTCTATCTATGCGTAAATCGTAAATGTGTGGTTTTCAATCAAAATCAAAGCATAACACTTTATTTCACATAAACCTCAGCAAAATAAATCTGAGGTTTCATAGAAAAATGCAATACTTATGCGGTCAAAATGTTTGGAACAGCATTTTTTTTTATTAGTAGGTAATCGTCGAATAATTTCAACGCAGGGGGTTTCAGAATCATGTACTGAATCCATGATGACAGGTTACGACTTTACGTTTTCGCCTCTAAAGATCTCAGGGGACTAGCGAAAGCATCCAATGAACATTTTCATGGGACACTATATTTCACTCTAGCCTGCAACTGTATCTCTTTCTTTACGGAGAAAACTTTTAGTTATAATATCTATGTTTTCAAGTACCTAACAATGGGAATCAAACCCAAACATTCACTACTTCTGGCCACTTTTATAACAGCACACCTGCTGTTTTCAGGTTTTATAGAATGACACTTATATTCCACATAAAAAAAACAAATTGTTGCAAATTAGTCACGAAAGGCAAAGTTTTTCTATAGTTACAAACAAAAGTAAAACGTTACCGTTAACGTTACGTTAGTTTTAAACAATGTATTTCATCTTCATTGTGAGAATTTGTTAAGTAAATAGTTGTATTATGTAAGGCATTTAAAAAGTCATCATTATGACGTCAACATCTATGCCTTGCGCTATCCGTAAGCTGATCGCAGTCCGTAGCCGACTACGATCTCTGAGGATATGAAAAGCACCTGACCATTTGGACTACTGCGCATGCGTGAATTCTCGATTTCCTGTCTCTTTCGGATTTCTCAAACAGATGTCTTCCCTAAGCCTAAGCTCTTATGTTCTCTGTCAGCCTAGTATAATAGCCGCCCGTGGAAAGTTGTCGCCGCCCTACGCTGGCCACATTGGGCGGGCTAGGGCAGAGCGGCTATATCCGCCTTCAATATGCCTTACCTACGTAAGGCAAACTATTGAACTACTAGGTACTGTACTAATTTAGTTAACTACTTGAGATTTATAGAAATGAAAAATGAAAATTACTTATTAAAACAAGTAGGTAAACTAATTGTTTTAATAAGTAATTTTAATTTTACAACATTTTAGTAACAAATTATTTCCTTTATTTAATTAAATACTCGAATATATAAATTATATTTTTAAATATTAGAATATCAAAAAATATAAAAACATTTAAAAATATAAAAAATATTAGCCCATCGGTATCGGGTACAGGGTCCAAGCTTTAATTAACAATATTTGATAGCATTACTACTTGTTTAGTTATCATTAGGTACCTACCTATTGCGTTCCGCGTTCCGTCGATCACACAGCTAGAGGCAAATAGTTTTCTTGGCACGATACAACATTATTAAAAGCATAACGTCTAAATTATCTGAACATGTATAAGAAACATTAGCTGCAATAAAATATTGGTTAAAGGTCGTCTATTTTAAGAACATCTTAATTAGAAGATTCTAATCAAAGTTGCCTTGTTGTGGTCGAAGCCCAGTTAATGCCATAAAGTCCCCAAAATAGCCCGAGATACTCTTTGTAGCTATGAAGCCCTAGTAATGTAGCCACGTGACATCGACTGAGCACCGCCCTCCGGAACAGCTGGTGGGCGGACAGATTTTCCTGGCATTCCCACGGATATTCTCACGTGAAAAACCTTCTTGGAATACAGGAATAGATTATAAGGTGGAGGTTTTATTTAGAAACGATGAGGTCTTATAATATTCATTTATGTTTTAACTTTTAAGAACGTTTCTTAGAACTTACATAAGTTAGTTAAGTAACCTTATAAATAGACTATTCTAATATCGGCCGAGTTACTTAGTAATTTTATTTTTATACCCTCTTGGCAGAAGTTGGCCGTAACATCTCAGCGCTGATTTGCTGGATTCGTTTTCTCCTCTACCGATATTTTTTTTCTGCTTAAAGTTAATTTTGTTTATATGTAAGTATTAGTATTTATTCTTGTATTTTATAGTTATTTCAACCTATTTATCCCGTATGTTGCACCTGCCATGTTTTGTCTCTGCATGACCCTAAGGTTGACTGGTAGAAAATGCCTCAGGCATTAAGTCCGCCTTTGTATCTTCCCTTTGTATATTCTCCCCCCCCCCTTTTTTGTCTTTCTGAAATTACGAACTTAATGTTTATTTTATTCAATCAAGATTTAATTCTTGAATACTTCAATATTAAATACCTACCTCTTCCCGATTGGTAATTTTTTTTCCATCTCATAAATAAATTGCAAACTGTAGTTTTGTAGAATTTATTTTTATTTTATTTATTTATTTTTATTTATTCATGTAACAATTCGCATTGTGTTTCAAAAGATGTAGTACATAAATTAATTTATTACAGCTAAAAATAATAAATTATGAATTTCAAACAGTTTTCACTAAAATAATTAATAACATAAATGATAAATACTGTGTCAATAGATTGCAAATAGTTATTATATAAATGATTGTAAATATTATTATGTCAAATGATTATAAATTTGTTCTATAAAAAGCAAATAAATAAATAATAATCTAATACTTAATGTGTTGAATATATTTAATGTCATAAGTAGGTAAATGGCAGGTACAAGAAGGTAAATTACTAAATAAAAAAACTATTTATCATCATTTGTCTTTAGAAGCATTTTTTTATAAGAAGGATCCGTTTAGTATGATATTTTGATGTTGACTTGAAAGAGCATGGCAGTTGAGAATATTTCATGCTCACTTAAATGTCTCACTGATGATGGCGCGTGTGTTGGATCATTCGGTTCCCTACAAAATGGTTGAGCTGGATGGTGCTGATCCACGCGTCATGTTCGTGAACGGGAGCCGTCGGTTGAGACTGGTCTCTTAACTGCCAGGGCTTATTTTTAATTTTATATTTTAATTGTTTCTTTATTTGTTTTTTTACATTGCTCTCACATATAGAAACAATAAGAATAATGTACCCAGGACTTTGTAAATAATATCATGATTTAAAAGAGGGTCCTTGGAGTTTCTTGCCCGTTCTTCTCCATAGAGATCTACGTTTTGGAATGGGCAACTAGCTTCAACTTTCTAACTAACTGACCGACTATTTATACGAGTATATTTTTGACAATTCAAAAGTGCCTGTAAATGGTTTAATTATAAATGATTTGAGTTTGAATTTGTATAGTATTTTTTTTTACTTGTGCATAAAGTTTTAATAAATGAATAAATGGTGTTACGGCTTTAGTGTATTATAAACAATAGGCCAGGCTTTCTTATACGTATGCAAGTAGGCATTGCCTTTGTGTTATTCCACCTAAACTCGTGTCAAAGGGTTTAAAATAATGGAAGAATCGTATACCTTAACATTAGAGGTGAGTCGTTAAAAAGGTGTAGTAAGGTGTACAGTGTTTTGTTTGCATTACCGTACCATTACCTACCTACCTATATTCCTACGTCAGTATTTTGTACATACCTACAATCGGTTTAACTAAATCTGGCAATCATTATCGTATAATTAAGTGTAGATACCCATACTTAGTAGGGACGTACCTACGTACAGACGACGGATTAGCTATTTGTTATTCAGGCAAAAGGTTTCATCTTTCCACTACATTGCAGGCATCTGGTCTCCTCCCACATTTAACCCGTCTGCCTTCACAGCAAGAGTGGCATCTTCTGGGCACGCTCGTTCCATCATAGACCTCATCCATCGCTTTTCATCAGGCGTCAACAATAAAAAAAAGCTTATAGAATACTTAAAAGAGTGGTGTATAAGAATTGATTACCCAGCACACTCACTAGACTGTTTCAAGTAGCATGTTAGCTGCGTGTAGACAGGGTGGCAAGAACATCGACGCGTAAACTGTAATCATGAATTCAGCACATACACCTTAGTGTACAAATTTTTCGTCGGTTATCAAAAAAATCTGTTGTTTCATAGAAAAGTGACTGAGTAAGTATGGAAGAGCAAAATTTTTTCATAGCCTACGATTTTTTAATTAATTAAATAAACTATAATTGCGCTTCGATGTCCCTACTGCCACTCTTTAGTCTTTAAGTGCTTATAGCTATTATGTGGTACAGTCGAGTTCGTTAATATTTGAGCATGTTCATGAATCAAAAATATATAGGCAATGGTAAGTTTCATAAAACTATAAACAGGTTTGCCTTAAAATAAATTGTAAACAATCTGTGACATCATAAATATGTGACTAAATTATACCAATAATATTGCTACAGAAAAAGACTCTAAAAATTGTGCGCAATCCCTTGTTCATATTATTTAGCGCAAAGTTAGGTTCACAAATATCTATGAAATTTTTCTATGAAAAATATCTTGACAATTTGACATGTCTCGAATTGTTGTCTTAAATTCTTTTAACAATCTCTTAACAGAAGTATATCCTATAGTAATCTTTTTCTTTGAAACAGATGCAATTTGAAGTGGTCAGTTTAATATAATAAATAACTTTAATATAAACTTTATTTTCTCACCACAATATACATGTTATTTTACATCGGTCAGATTCGACAATGACATATAATTCAGTTGAGTATGTATTGTGGGAGACTGGTGCCCAAGTTAGGCTCGTGGCCTGTGTTTCAGGACACCAGGATCCCCACCCCTTTACATTTTCATTTTACAGATTATGTACTATGCGCGCTGACAGAATGTAGTAAGGTATGACATTTTATCGTTTTTTATTTTAATTAATATCTAGATTAAGTATGCGAGACAAATGTTAGTAGATGTGTAGTATGTGTGATTGAGTGGGTGTGTGGGTGTGAAGTGTGTGGGTGTGTAAGAGTGTATGATTCTGTGTTTAGGTCTTTGTAAGGATATTTTCAGTATCATTATAATTTAGTTATGACATCCTTCATCCGAATACCTACTGGATAGCATTCTCTTCAGTCACCTATTTAAGGGTCCACGTACCTAGATGAAATTTGGGAAGGCTTTAGAAGTAGCGCCGCCTGTTCAAACATGATTGCATCAATGCGTGAACGTTTGCAAGATGTTATTGATGCCAATGGTGGATATACCAGATTCTAAAATAGGCAGCGCCATTGCTTAAACCTTGCCTGGAAGTTCCCTACCTTATTTTAAATGTTAGGTTTTCAGAAGAACAAAATAAGAATTTGAGAATAATAAAATAAAAAAAAGTTAATACTAATGTGCTTGTACATTTTATTTTTATTTTTAAATCGACTGAAAAGTTTTAAACAAATAGGTAGGTATAGTCTGCGTTGACCCTAAGATTTTCAGCTCTCTCAACGTTGTCAGATTGATACAGTCCTAATACGAACGGCAACATTGCATTATTACTCGTTACTTCTGCTCCGGCAAGCAAAAATAAATTTAATGGTAAAGGCCATTTAGTTGAATATTCAAAGCTCTTTAAATATTTACGAATCCTAGGTTGCACCAAATATATTGAAATCTAGAGTATTTAGATATTTATGTTCCGAAGAGTAGTCAGATATTTTTGACTGCACTACCGTAACATAGGTACTTAATTATGAACAGTTTATATGATAACATTTTATTGATGTCTTGTATAGAACTATATGATCATTTTAACGCTTACAATATTTTGAAACATTGTCACTGCCAATATATTAGTGTACTCGACTGTACCTAGGTATTTAGGTATCAAAAGACCAAATATCTAAAAGAAGGAGGAACTTTATTAAATTAATTCGTTGAACAGTTCGACGACACGGTTGGCGCAGTGGTTAAGCGATTGACTGCTGCGCTGCGTGTCGCAGGTTCGATTCCCGCACGGAACAAATATTTGTATGACCTACAAGTAGTTGTTCCGGGTCTGGCTGTTTGTGTATGTGAGTTTAAATGTTTGTAAACGCACCCACGATACAGGAGAAATTCCTAGTGAGGGGCAAAGTTTAAAAAAAAAAATCTATAAAGTAAACCCATTAAATTACCACAAACCTTTAAAAAACAAGTTTGAAAGTGCGAAAGGATCTTAATTACCTACCTATTATGTTTTGATTTACAAAATATGGAAGTTTTACATTGACGCAGTGAAAAAATACGTTGGTATACAAAATCTTATCTGGGTTGATAAAAATAGATAGTAAAGTAGTGATGAATAAAACTGATACGATAAACAGTTTTTTTGCCAAAATAACAAACTGTTGTCACTCGTAGTGACTTTTTAATGTAGGTAGGTTCTTTTAATAACTTTAAATCCAAAGACACCTTTTTGTAAAATTAATTTGATTAGACTAAGAAAACACTGAAACTTCGATTCATAAAACGAATAAATGTGTGACCTAACAAATTAAGCATAATTTGCTCTTGACAATCAATCAATCCATCATACTTGACTGGCTTCACTAAATCACTGGCCTTTTTATTATTAAATGAAAAGATTAGATCCAAATTGTCTGGGTAGATAATTTCACTGAAACATCTTCCCGTATTCTGTTCTCCTGGTAGAATCGACCTCTGGCGCGGACAGAGCACCCCCAACGAACGGCGTCATCCTTGGGGTAAAGGTCACGCGAAATGCCAAAGATACACAGTTTTGGCACGTATTGACAATTTGCAAGGTTCCTGCGTTCTGAAAGTTATGTAACGAACAGCGCTGTTCGTAGAATAACGAGATAGCATATGTCATATTAAATTAATACTTTAACCATAGCATAGATATCCGACTTTAACAATGTAGGTACCAGCAATTATTTAAAAACTATAAAGGCTTTTGCTTGTTAATTTACTTACTTTAATCGTAGTTTTAATTAATTTTCAGTAAATCGATCCACTCAGTAAAGTCACATTTACGCATGCAAGGGCTTAGAGTAATTTTATTCAACCCTAGCACTCGTCAGCTAAACATGACGTCACAATTATGTAGTCGTTTACCCGAGTCACCCCCGGCAAGTCACCCCTCGCGTTCGGCCGACGTCAGCGCCGACTCGTGACCCTTTGTACCAGGGCTTTATAGAATAATGGAGATAAATCCACCCCTATAGTTGCCGCGGACGTCATTTATCGATCAGCGTATGTCTGGCAACAAATGCGTAATAGTGCAGCAGACTGGATCAGCTTATAAGTTTGTAAGTTGGAATAAGCTCGGGTATAAAGTACAGACAACAATGATTTATATTTTATTGAATGAATTAAATTGTGTTACTGAATTACAGTGTACCTGTAACTTTCAGGTTCGCTCTGAAGTTCAGTGCAACTAAAATAATAATAATTTACACATATTTATTTGATTGCTTTAAATATTACGTCAATTCAATGAGTTTTGATCTTTTAAGGACTTTTAGAAAAGCAGGTAAGTAGATTAGCGACTTATGTAGAAACTTATGCATTTATTACAAGTACATTCTCACAAATAAACTAATAAATGACACACAATAATATAAATTTTTTTGATTTACATGTTCTTGAGGACTATGAAGTATTAGTTATTTGTGCCAAATGTTCTTTGTTAAGAAGTTCGGTTTTACAATTTCTCCGTTTACTTATGAGTTTCTTAAATGAGTTTTAAGTTATTTGTTGATTAATGAGTTTCGAAATCTAAATTATAAATAACTATGTAGGTAACTTGAACTATGTACTTATAAAATAAAGGGGCATTGTTACAGTATAATTTAGTTTAATACCTAAGTCGCTTAATTTTTTAAAAGGAAACATGGTCCTGATAATAGCACGTTATCATTGAAGTCCTATAGATAGTGCTCATGGTGCCCTTGTTGATAATATATTTGCATAGCCCCAATATATTCCCATATTTAAACATTGTTATCGTTTATTATCAATCATCAGTCACTTGCCCTTCGCGAACCCCTCCCCAGTGGTGCATGCATGACGTCATCACCCGTCGCGATTCACCCACCCCCACCCGATAGTTAGACGAAACTATTTTCACCTTCTCACTATCATGTTGTCCTATTGTGTTACACTAGCAAGCGCGGGGCGTCCGCGTTAGTTGTCAACTTGTGGATCGTACAAACTGTACAGTTGTACAACCCTCCTCATCGGTCATGCTACCCTGGTATATTCGTAGTCAGGGGGTTACGTCACTACGGAAAATGTAAGGGGGCGAGTTTTAGCGACTACGCCAATACGCTACGAAAATGTCGACGCTACGACTTGCAAAGTTTACAGAGTGCTACGAAAACAGTTATAGTTTTCACGAGTTAAAACTGAATTTATGTACCTACTTAATTTTTTAAACGTTTTTCTAATATTTGTATAAAATTACTTTTGGCTTAATTTGATCAATTATTACTGTATATTAACAGAAAGTACATCGGTAAACTTATCCTGTTATGGTAAAAGGTTCGATCTTGAGCGTTTGACTAATGCAGAAAACTATTTTACGCAAACTAAATAATTACGTACCTATATAAGACTTTTTGTTATTTTGATCTTTAAGGTAAATATTATTTAAAATAAACTTGGTATAAAATAATGAAATAAAATGTTGTCATTATTTCAAGATTTCTAATGTTAAATAAATGTTGTTAAAAAAAATATTGTCCTACAATTAGGTACCATAAAGTTTGCACATGCCGCCTGTTTAAGCTAGTCATCTAACATTATTATTAAACCTTTGTAAATTATTTTAAAGACTTCATGTAAATATTTAAACAATTTTAACACTGAATAAAATATTAGAAAAGCCTAATTTGGATTGCGAAAGTCACGAGCATATCGCAAAACAAATCTCAAACGTCTGAAAGATTCCTTTGCAAGAGTAGAAACGTGGTCCCTAAAAGTCAGACAGCAGTCGAAAGTCACTCCCAAATCCTTTATTTTTACTTTTATTTTTTAGTCTCTGAAAAGTAAGCGAATTCGGCGTAGTTATTTTCGTATTTAGGTCGAAGGACCAAAGTTCAGTAAATTGATTCGTACTAATATTTTTTAATTGGAAGAAATACTAGAACACCCCTCAAAGAATACGAAGAAAATCCAAAGGGTTTGATTTTGGTCCTTCGAGTCACCAAAGATAACATAGAGATAATTTCGGCTCTTTTGGCATTATATAAATTGTTTTCTGTCGTTTGTAGTTTTTAGGTGTTATTTTGCTGTTAGGCCAATAAACTGATTTTACTTTCATTTCCTTTACTTTGTAATTCTTAGTTACATATCTGCATTTTATTCATAGATTTTACGGGGAACACTGTTGTGTGCACTTACTTACTATTTTACATCTTATTTGTTCTTCTGTTATTGTTTAATTCTGTACGTGATGGGTATACAGGGTGTAAAAAGACCAATCACATAGCCGTCAACTTAGCATTCTGTACATCAAACTAAGTTACTTTGTGCAAAGATAATTGTTGGGAAACGACTTTCATTTTTGCGAAAAATCGCTGTTTACGGTAGTGTGCAACGTGGGTGTATGTACAACTTAAAATAAGGAGTAATTTAAGTTGTGTATCATTAAAAACTTGTTATCGTAAAAAAACGGTAGTAGAAGTTAGAATTTTGACCTTCAATATCTCCGTAACCAGAAGGTACCCAGGTTTGGCCGGTACAAAAAAAATATCATAATGACGGGGAGTTTATGGGACTCTCGACTTCGTTAAGTGTCTTTTTACACCCGTTATGTATGGTACCTACCTACTAAAGAAGTGAATACGGTTTATAGTACCTAATCAACATATTTTCAGCGTATATTATTCCAAGTGCTTGGTTAAATATAAACATCACTATAAATTACAAAAGTATTGAGTGTACACAATCGTAATAGTTTTGTTTTGATAGCAACTATGCTCTATATAAAGTTTGATAGACGTAGTGGAACACTGCCTGAAAACCTTCTCCTCCTGTTCCTGCTCTCCTGGTAGAAATAACCCCTGAAACGGCGACGCCGCGTTCGGCCCCGTATTTTCAGTTGAAAGTTTTGAACGAGGTCCGAACTTGTGCACGTTGTAAATAACATCTTTTGCGTTTTTTGAATTAACTGTTTGTAAACTAAGAGAAAATGATTTATTTAACAGTTATGTTTTTGAGTATTGTATATGTGTAATTAATTATTAAACACAATAAAAAAAAAAACAATTCTCGTAGCACATTAAAAACTCTGAGTAAATCACGGAAAACTTACAAAATATTAATAATAATTAACATCTTTTCAAAAGTTTGAAAAAGTTTTACTGAAGCCGAAACCTAAACCACAAAAATGCTACGAGCAATTCGTAACTATGACACACTACGACGAAAGCGTAGCGTAGAACGCTGTAGGCGTTTTCGTAGCATTCGTAGAGGCTCTACGCTCCACGCTCCGAGCCTGAAATATCGACCCTTTCGTGACGTAGCATTCGGGAGACTACGTGCTGCTTATGTAGCCTTAGTAGAGAAAACCACAAAGCCTTTGGGGTGGTATTATCCGAATTCAATGGCATGTTATGGGGATGACACCATTCCTCCCATACTTTTGGCATGGGAAATAAATCGAGTACTTTTATGTGTAGTAACCAAATATCATTTAAAACAAAATGCTATTGACGGTAATTATTTTATTTTGTGGTTGTGAACTATGTTTATCATAAAACTGATTTATGTAATTACTTCTATTGATATTTTTAGAGCCGTAACTGTATTAGCAGTATTTAATTATGTTCACTATAATTTCAATCAACTTAAAAATAAAACTATAATTATAATCACACTATTTGAGATTGGCTGTGTTTAGTTTGCTTGCCGGATCTACTCGCAAGGACACCAAACCACCAAACTATCGCGGTTGATCTCAAATTCACAGATTCCTCTGTACCTAAGTACCAAGACATCAGATGCTGTAAGAAACATGTTTTGCCTAGATTTTATCTGAAATTTCCTAACATACATATGTCGTCCCAGTATTTAGGTACATGAAGTACTGGCGCGTTACTAATGGTTACTAAGGATAAATTACTCAGTGAGTTGGTAAACTATAGTACGCAAACAATTTTAGAGTTAAACAAGGGCTTTTCAAGTTCAGTCGCTTTCTGAGTTGAGATCAATCCTGCGAGGTGAACTTTCAAAATTGACTCGAATCGAGAATGTACACTACATTCAACTACATTCTCCAAATCAAAAGTAGGTAGGTCCTGCTTTAACTTTCCGAAACTACCTATATCCGTAATCCAGCATATTTCCTTTCACAACTGTCACCTAGCGTCGTAGGTAGTTGGCGAACTATGTTTATTAAGAAACTTATTCTTATGATGCACTAGCGTGCACGGTACCATTTTTTAAGTTTCCACAACCTTCGAGTCTTGACTCCTTGGTACACACAATCTCGTGTTTAGTCATGGCGAAGTACGTCACGTCTTGCGCACCAGTTTTCGTCTACGTCATCAAATATTAGGCACATAGCAACGATTTTCTGTACTTACATATTTATTTATTATCATATTTGTTTATATTTATGTCTTTGCAATTTTTGTGTGAATAAAAAATAAGATATCTTCTTTTTTTTAATGGGTTTTTAGACATTTTATTGTTTTTGCAATATGAATAAGTTATAAAAATAACGTCACGCAGTCACGGCTTCGCAAATACACACAAAAGCGTGTACAAAATCAATATTAACTCACACTACTACGCGTCGTATCGTGAGCGTGACTCGCTCGATAACCCTTCGTGACGTCAGAGCGCTCTAGTGATTTTCTCCACCCCATATTCTAATACTTCTGCGGTCCTAGCATCTAAGTATGCCGAGGAAAGCGTTCGTCTACGGAAAACTTGAGAAGGCACTGGAAAATCTTAAGGAAATCTCCTTTTCGTCAGTGCTATTTTCATTATAATCAGTATGCCTTGGCTTCAGTAGTTCGATCATTGTAATCGGCTACCGTTAACCATGAACAGATAGGAAAATTATTGTGCATGATATTGATAATATATACAGATGCATACGTCCTTACTTACATGAGAGGGGGACTGTCAACGTGTTGATAAAGTTTATTAAGGAAGTATTCTCGCATAAGTAGTAAATTACAACGACTGGTACAACGCCAGTCGAGTGCTGTTCATTTGGGAGCCCGCCCACGTGTTCTCGCCACTTCGCCTTCACTCTATCCGCCGGGCTAATCTGTAAAACATCTCCTTTCGCGTATTGTCTCCTGGTACTGCCGGTTCAGTTTATCCGAAACATTATCCGATATTATCCGGGTTATCCAGAGCGGCTAATCCAATGGCGGGCAGTAGTATTATTTTGATTTCGTTGTGTTTTGGTTTGGTGCAATGTTACAGTCAGTACAGTTTCGAAAGTCACAAATATTGTGACGATCTGTCACCTTTTTATGGAGATATCAATTTGGATCAAATATCTGGTGTTTGGTATGGTGTAGAAAAAATCCCACACACGAGAGGTGAATATAAAATAGAACACACGCAGGAGTGTTTTTATATCGACATCAAGGAGCTAAATATAGAGGTTTGTTGATTTGATTTGTTTATTGTCGCTACTTAAAATTACTTGGTATTATTTGTTGCAGTAGGTATCACTAATCTAACACTGTATCAGTCTTTCCCGCGGCGGATATTCATGATTACATAGCTGTGCAGACAATTTTAATATTTGAAAGAAACTGTCCTGAACATTGTCGTAGCTTTTGTTGTGGTTTTTAATTATGAAAATTCTGTTAGCAATAACAAGGAAAAATGGGACTTGTTTATGATTATTACAATGGTAGACAGGACCAACTTAGTGCAAATGCGCCATATAAACCATATATATATTCTTTAAACTGGTGTATTTATCAATTCATTTAACTGTTGTAGTGTTTTAGATAACTGCAGGACTATGGGAGCAAGTAGTTGAGATAACTAGTTGTTTATTCATCCTTATATATGGTAATATAAATCGTACCTAAAGGTTCAAGTCATGTATATTATGTAGATTAGCCTATGACTTATAGCAAGGTAAAGCTCTAAACGGCCTCCTCATAACAGGATACAGGTTAGTCGTGTCAATTAATAGGTTAAATGTAATTACTGACCTCGTGAGTACATAACAAGATGTAATATACCCAAGTGGGGCTGGGATGTTAATTAGGAGTCCCGGTGTCGTGAAACAGATCGCTCACAAGTACCTAGCATACATTTTAATGATGGGCTTCATTGTGTTAGTCCTATCATGTTTCTTATCAACTACCTTCGCAGCCAACGTAAATTATTGCCAGAACTTAAGTCCAACGAACGATTTTGATGAGGAAGCAGTGCTAGGCATGTGGTATGTCCACGAGTACGTGTACCACAAAGAAAATAATACGAGAACTGATGTTAACCCTTACTGTCCTATTGTACAAATTAGAAAGTTTGAAGATTACGTGGAAGGTGGCCTGTTGAACCATAACTTAGTGAGTGACTGTGTGTGTGTATTTTAATTAAGAACTAACTGGTACCAATAGGTAGTAGGTACTACTTACAATCGTGCATCTACGCACCGGTGTCAATCTCACGACGCGTATTATTTATGCAATAACATATGTACTTACAAATATTGAAAAAAAAAATGTGTTTAACATTAATCTTTTTTTTTATATTCCAGCCAACTCCACCGACTCCGTACCCTCAGTTGACGAACTCACCGTACGTGAACCGTCAGTACAACATGCAGGAGCAGTACCGCATCAGACACTTTGTGCTGGAGTGGCACGAGGGCCTGTGGCAGGACGACTACCACCTCAAGGTCAACACCTCGCACAAAGGATTCTGGGCCACCGATGTGCCTAATAAATGTAAGGACCAATTTTATGACGATGCTTTTGTTGTTTTTTCCTCAGTTGAAATTGGTCCTTATTTCCGCACTGCGTAAATAACGATCAATTTCAAAACAAGAAGTTATAGGATCGTCTCTTCTTACTAGATATGTACTATGTAAATGTAAAAAAAAACATGGAATCTTCAGCATGTATTATGGTGTATGCTTTGTTGGTTGTCCTTAAATCTATACTTATAATAAATCTGTAGAAGTGAAAATTCTGTACATTGAAAATATCAAAAAAATAAATGGCATGGGGTGTTACTAGACCGACACCGAATCCAAAAATGTGATTAAAAAAAATTTTGTCTGTCTGTCTGTCTGTCGGTCTGTCTGTCTGTCTGTCTGTTTGTTCAGGCATCACGCAAAAACTACCGGTTCGATTACGATGAAACTTGGTATAATTATTCATTAATATCCTGGGCACCACACTGGGTACTTTTTATCCCGGAAAAGTATATACAATAAAAAACAAACTTAATTTTGCGGTTCGATCCCTAGACCTAATTACTGTACAACCGCAAATAATAAGTTTGTCGTAGGTTACGTAGGGTGCCGCAGTATTATCTGTGCGACCTTTTTATTCCTTTTAGTTTTTAGAGTTTAATTTTATAAGTCGTAGTTATAGATTTTAATTTTAAAGTATAGGTAGTATATTTGATAGTGTACGTAGTGACCGTAGGTTATTTTATAATACTGTTAAGTAGGATTAGTCATTCGTATAGATATTAGTTTTTAGGGATTTTGTTTATTTATTGAGTTTAGATTAGTTATCATCAGAAATAGGTTTATTTAGGTAGGTAGGTATTTTATTTTCTGTTATTGAGTTTTTTTTTATAATTAGGTAGGTACTTAGGTAAAGATATCATATAGGTACCCTCTTAATCACCACTAATGAGACACAACCTGGGGAAGCACATACATTTCATCCTGTTAGCACGTTCCCGTGGGATAATTTCCGACATCCACGCGGGCGAAGCCGCGGGCAGAAGCTAGTAAATAAATAAATTAGCAGCAGACATGATGCCTGAACTCTTGAAAATTTTCACATTTTAGATTGATTCTTTATTTAAATGATAACTATTCTATTTTCTATTTCAGCCGTGGGCGAAATGTATCGTTTCTTCGGAGGCGTCATCCAGGTCCTGAAGGTAGCTAACAACCACTTGGTGCTGAACTTCTGCATGAGGCTGCCAAACTCTCAGCTCTTCAGCGTCGTGCTGTCCAGGAACGAGAACCAGCTGACTCCTGAGGATCTGGCCAGCATCCACAACGTGTTCACAATGAAACACCTCTCCACGTCTGCGCTACAGAGAGTCTGTGAAAATTCCGCCCCAAAAATGACTATTTCGACAGTATTACTCTTGATAATTTCGTACACAATTTGGGGATCCCGAATTTAATGAGACTTAATATTGTAATTATGTAGTTTTTTCTAAGAAAAACGATTGATATTTATATTTTTGTATGAGACATGAAAATTAAATTATATAAACGTATTCTTTTTGATACATTTCTTTAATCCTGTCCTATCTTTAGACTACGGTCTAATCCTAATACCCAACCCACAAAGATAGAATCTTATCTCTTACCTTAAAGAGTACCTACCCTTCGTCCAAATTGAAATTAGAATTAAGCCCCTTTATCTATAGAAGGTGGTTATTTAAAGGTCAAAAGTCATACTGCCCATACACAGCAAAAAACAATGCGCGCTGACTCTGGATTGATCACGGATTGATCTAAGTAGGTGTTCAAGATTTATATCGCTGATGTATTCAAATAACAGTTAGCTACGAGTTAAGACGTAAACAGTTTTTTATTCGTCAAACATACAGAAATAGACCATAGTGCCTTCGACAAGTATTAATGTAATTGTCACGTGTAAGATCTGGGTCCTTTGTTGTAGGCAACAATACGCTTGTAGCAAACAATTTGTTGTTATATCTCCAAGTATTTGTTCTGAAAGAAAAAGTTTTCAGGACAATAAAAACAATTAATACCTAAACATTTTGATGAGTGTTATTGTCAGACTGGTAGACTTGTATGTAGTTATCCATTTAGGAAAATAATTTAGTTGATTGCCTCGTTAGCATGTTAGTGTAATGGTCAAAAGCGCTACTGCTGTACTAACATGAGATCAGAGGGGTAATTCTCGTAATTTTAAGAACGTTCACAGTCTGATCTCAGTCTCAATCTGTCAAAAATACGTCTAATTTCCCTACATTTTGACAAGTTTTTGACATTTGTTCGTCACCGAGATGAGACTGCGACTAGATTTTGAACGTGTTAAATTACGGGAATACGGGCCCTGGCTTCGGTTACCGTGGCAATGTGATATTGGGCTTTTCCATCTGGAATTTCTGAGTAGCAGCCTGTAGTCTGGATTTGTCCCTGATTGATGCCTTGATGGCAATAGCCTCGCCTCCTATTATACGGGACAAACATAACTGACTAACTGTTGGTGTAGATACCAATATATACTCACACCGCCTACACCTTCGGGGAACACAGGCGTAATATTATGTTATGTGTTGGAACAGAAAGTAAGCTGCAGTCGCTGGAGAATTTAGATTCTTTCTTTTTTTTCGATTCTAAAAAACGTGGGGCAACGTTTTTTAAAAAAGAAAAAGAAAAGAAACACTAGGAATTTCTCCTGTATCGTGGGTGCGTTTACAAACATTTAAACTCACAAACAAACAGCAGATTGTCTCCTTTTCATCCACTATTTTGTATCAATTTGGATTAAAAAGGGAATGCGATTATAAAAGTATTAAATAAGCTTCTGCCCGCGGCTTCGCCCGCGTGGATGTCGGAAATTATCCCACGGGAACGTGCTAACAGGATAAAATGTATATGCTTCCCCAGAATGCCATCTATCTCGCGGGCCCTTTGTGGCTAATTACAGTAGAAAACCAATTGTGTCTCATTAGTGGTGATTAAGAGGGTACCTATATGATATCTTTACCTAAGTACCTACCTAATTAAAAAAAAAACTCAATAACAGAAAATTAAATACTTACCTACCTAAATAAACCTATTTCTGATGATAACTAATCTAAACTCAATAAATAAGCAAAATCCCTAAAAACTAATATCTATACGAATGACTAATCCTACCTAACAGTATTATAAAATAACCTACGGTCACTACGTACACTATCAAATATACTACCTATACTTTAAAATTAAAATGTATACCTACGACTCATATAAAAATAAACCTAAATAACTCTAAAAACTAAAAGGAATAAAAATGAACTCCACTGCGGGTGACCCAACCTACGACAAACTTAGTATTTGCGGTTGGTACAGTACAGACAGTGGTAATCGGGTATAGGGATCGAACCGCAAAATTAAGTTTGTTTTTTATTGTATATCCTTTTCCGGGATAAAAAGTACTCAGTGAGGTGCCCAGGATATTAAAGAATAATTATACCAAGTTTC
Organism: Apamea sordens; assembly: GCA_945859715.1. Classification (NCBI taxonomy): domain Eukaryota; kingdom Metazoa; phylum Arthropoda; class Insecta; order Lepidoptera; family Noctuidae; genus Apamea; species Apamea sordens. The sequence continues at coordinate 13,562,097 of OX243987.1, forward strand.
ATCGTAATCGAACCGGTAGTTTTTGCGTGATGCCTGAACAAACAGACAGACAGACAGACAGACAAAAATTTTTTTAATCACATTTTTGGGTTCGGTGTCGGTCTAGTAACACCCCCTGTAAATTATTTTTTTGATATTTTCAATGTACAGAATTTTCACTTCTACAGATTTATTATAAGTATATAGAATAGATGAATGTGTGAATCTTCATGAAAGGTAGATCAAAGAATAGATGAATGTGGATTGTGTGAAAGTTGAATAACAAAGAATTTAAAAATTGAGCTGAGAGCAGCTGTGCGCTACCGCTGGAGACTTTGACAATCTGTCCTTACCAAGGTGTATCGTGTTACCCAGTAACTGGGTTGTGGAGGTCAAATAAGCAGTCGCTCCATGTAAAATACTGGTATTCAGCTGCATCCGGTTAGACTAAAAGGCTAAAGAGATTGAGCAGCTTTGGAATGGGCAACTAGCTTCAACTTTCTGACTAACTGACCGACTATTTAATTTTGATAATTCAAAAGTGCCTGTAAATGGTTTAATTGAAATAAATGATTTGAGTTTGAGTTTGAGCTGGGGAGTTTGTCGCGGGACTTCGTGTTCCCAGCTAAAGCACTAGGCCGTAACGCCCACCCTTTACCCCTTGTAATGGGCGGGCGTTTCGGCGTATAGTCTTATGTAATTTTGAGGTTCAAAAATAGCCCTTTCTGAGCCTAATTTCAATAAATTACTTTTGATTTTTGATGAATACAGATCTATCTTTCTGCGCTCTCTCGCGTCGCACTCGCGTTAGCTAGTCGACAAAGTACCTAACTCCTAATTCAGTGGTATAGAAAACTGCTGCTGTAAAACCTATTTCTATACGCGTCGGAGAGAAAATCAGGTTTTCGTAATTTGAATTACGACCGCGTTATTGCACACCACACAGAGAGGAGGCTTGTGTCCCAGCAGTGGGAACGTCATAGGCTGATTATGTATTGCGCACTGTGAAAACTTAAGCCCACTCATTAACCACGCACATGCTCTTCGTTGATAATCATTGTGATTAATGATTCGTTGATATTATTACCGAGTTGGAAAAAGGCAAGGCACCGATTAATTGATTGTTCATAACTTTATATGGGCTGAAATAACTAGGCATATAAACAATCAGGGCACGTATTCCGTACGGAATCATTCCACTGAGTCACAGTGCAGTTGCGCCAGAGAGCATCACCTGCACCAATTCGCTAATTGGCAGCGCGGGCGACGAGACGCTTTGTCCCATATTACTTGTGTATCTACTCCGAACATGTTCACTGTGCCTGTGAGTCTCCTCTTCAACTTGGTCATCTTCTCTGTCAACGTCCATGGCTTCTGTGGTGACAGTGTACGGTGGGCTCATCACTTCAACATTGAGGATGTGTACGGCATGTGGTACGGCGTGGGTTACGCGCAGCACACCCCGGATATGACGAACAAGCCGAACACGATCGGCTGTGTCACTCTTCACATCACCGACGTCACTACTGAACCACAGGATGAGTGGCTTGATTGGTCTGTGAGTACTAGTTATTACAGTTTGTTTTTGGAACGAAGTTCCTTATCGCGCGTTGCGAAAGGGGGCTAGACGGAAAAAATTAAGACCAAAAGTTGGAACGACACTTTTTGCTATAGTTGTAAGCCGTGCGGCGTGCGCGTGTTTCTCTGTCTGTCTCTCTCTCTCTTATAGAAAGCAAGCCAAGCCAGTTATATACTTCGTTCCATCCGGGTGTCCCTTGACACCTCTCAAGTTTTTTCTTAGTGGTGTTTGTACTGCTCTTGTATCCTGTAGGCTATAGTTGCAAGTTTGAAAGTATACGTCTCGTGTGAAACTTTTAAAACTGTACGACATTTTCTTGTAAACAACATAAAAACATGATCATACAGCTTATGAAAAAGTTCTGCGTCTTTAGTAGGTACATTAAAATAAACTAAGATAGTAGGTATTAATTTATTAGTATTTTTGAATAATATTACTCTTGTACGTGTAATCGGCTGACCACCGGTGACCTCTCGATTAGCGATCCTCCTACGAAGAACATTGGGTCATTGGCATTGGTTACCTTACCTCTTCAGCCGGTCGATTCTGTAAAAATCTCACCGTGATAACTCAAGTGAAGTGAGCTTGATGTGAGTTGTCAGTAGTGTCAATCCCTAGCATTATTTGGAATGACAGCTCACTCCACGCTCGCTCACTTCACCTAAGTATTGACGGTGAGAGGTTATAGAATCGCTTTGCAGATCTAATCTAACTAGCCTGTATTGTCCCACTGTAGGGCAAAGGCCTCGCTCTCAATTTTCCACACAATTCTGTATTTTGCTAGCCAATCTACAACCTCTTCAGATATATACAGACGCCACCACATCAAGCTACTACAATCTGTCAAATTTCTTGAACAGATTTTCAACTTTATCGATAAAGCATTAAGGTTCAAGGTTGATTGGGAAAATTTGACAGTTTCGGGTAGCTTGACCTGCTGGCGTCTGTACTTAATAATAAAATAGAGCTTTACATATTTTATATTCATATTCTTTATTGTGGATCATAGGTACATCAATTTACCTTAATTTTGCCGCAGATCCAAAAACGCAACTATTCAGATGAAAAATGGCGCTCATACAAGAGCAACCCGTGGTCAGATGACGTCTTGTCGGGCTCGTGGCTGGACATACGAGTGAAGAGAGACATATACAACGAGAGACGGCTGCGGGTGGTGTGGGATGAAGACGGGCAGTCCGTGGAGCAGATCTACCTCTACACACCTGAGGCACCGGGGCTGTGGACTGCGGACCAACGAAGGCCTTTGGAGAGGGAGATGATGGCTAGAGGAATAGGTATACTTTGATGTTGTTAGTCAGATGCTGTTGGTTGATGTTAGGTACAACCTAAATCAGTCTAATTATTATTCAGTCTTGAAATGTCAATTTCTGTCCTGCCTGCCTGTTCAAGTTCGGGGAAAACAGGCGTGATGAAAACCCCGTTCCTAGACAAGGCCACATTAAACAATCTAAAAATCATAGGTAGAGTTCCTTAATGATTCTAAGTGTTATGATCGACAGTTACGGTAATTGGCATAACCCTTTTGTGTCAACTTTACAAATATTATACCTATGTTTTGAAATTCCTCCTTCATTCCTTCTCCTCTTCTTCTTTTCTTCCTTTTTTTGCTATGCACCACTTCTTCGAAGCCACACAAAGACTACTTGTAAGACTTCTAATTTTGATTGTCATCCTTTTACAGAGGTATGGAACCCAGACGAACCTCCAAGGCATCCTCAAGTGATACGAATCCTAAAGGTGTCACCACACGTCATGATCATCAACCACTGCTCAGAGATCAGTGGGGGCGTATTCTCGCTAATTCTCCGAAGGTCGCCCTCCAGGATAGACCGCTGGGAGTGGTTCGACTACAAGAGACAGTTCTTCAACTTCGAATTACCTAATGTTGTTCGATATTCTGCAGTTTGTGCGGGCTGTATTGATACTAGCTCGGTAATTTTTATTTTAACGTGTATGACTGTTTTTGTAATTTTATGAGATTTTTAATGTTTTTATTGGTGCTTTAAGAAAGTCATCTAATATGATACAAAATAAATTTAATTACTTAATAACCAAGTTTTTTTCATTGGACATATAATAAATACCTGTACCTGCCTACCTAAATGAATTAGTATGTTAGAATACTAAATATACAGGGTGTTATTGACAGCCCTCAGCAAACTGATAGCGTGGCTTCAGTACATCATATTAAGATGACCGGTACATGTAATTCTTTCAGGAACATTAAGGGAATCCAAAAAACTAGATTTGTTTTATTACCTCACACGCAACGTATCGTTACCGTGGCAAAACGCACGTACCGGACGGCAGCGCAGCGAGCTTGAGCGAGGCTGTTTTCAGCTGTTTTATTTACATAAATGGAGTGTTGCATACAGAGAACGTAATTTTACATTGAAATAAAGGAATATCAGCAGAAAAAACGGCATAATTTTTTTTTTCCTGAGAAAATTTCCAGTGGGATATGATTCAGAATAAGGAGCTGAATCAATCCTGTGTTTTTGTGGAGGGCTGTCAATAACACCCTGTATAATTATAATACACATTTTCCATTTTCAACTCTTGGTTTTCCTCTTTTTGTCCATCACCATTCACCACCATGATCACCACTCACTCTTTTATCCATCATTGTGTTTCCTTAGGTTTAGTTAGGTAATACGATTATGTAGCATTGTAGATAGTGCGATAACAACACAATTCGTTATCAGTTCCCTCATCAGCTCATGATCAATATAATTTTACTGTGTAAGGTAAGAGGACACGGTAAACATAGTTGTGCGCAATATCATCATCACAATTTCAGCGGAAAAACATCCACTCCTGGAGATAGGCCTGAGCAAGCACTGCCACTTCGATCGGTTCTGTTCTTCCCGCATCCAGCGGATTCCTTTAGGCTTTCCACCTTTGCGCAATATATTGATAGTTTATGGCTAACTCTCTGTTCGTAAAGTCCAATAAAACTATAAAAAAAACTAAGTTGTGTTTAAAAAAAAAAAAAACGAGAAAATCAGCACCTGTGACAGTCTTTTCACTTCAGTTGCTACAAACCTTAACTTTTTTTTTGTTATGGGATCCTGAATAATGTTTCTTTCTGTAAACTCTCGCTTAAAATGTATGTACCTATGTATGCCACTGCTCCAGCTTGGAAGAAAATGACACTTTTTGCGAAACAAAATATTCAAAATTAATACTTTGCCCAACATTGACTGACTGTACTAAAAAAAATGTACTATGCGAGTTTGGCAAGTAAGTAGTTTAGGTTTTTTTGGCCTATTACCCGATTCCGGCTTGACGTCGATTTCTGGGACACCCAGTATATTCCATAAGTATTAAGTAGCAAGTAGATGGGTATTTCCGCCGCATGCATAACCCTTTATTTATAATCGTTATTTAAAGTTAAGTAATGATTAGCGACTGTCTAACCATACATGTTTGAAGTTTACGTCTCTTAACTTTAAGCAACGATTAAAATTAACCCCCATAATATTTACATGTAAGTATTAGCAGACAAACACTATTTAGTCATGTTTTGGGAACAAAAAACTGGTTGCGCCATTATATAGCAATTATTGCGAAACATTTTTACTGACTGTCTACAGGAAAAAACTGTAGATAATTAAAGGTATATCGACCTCCGATAACGTCGGAAGCTTACCACGAGCGTTTGCACCGGCTTGCGCCATGTTTTTTAACCAACAGACACACAAGCTCCTCTGTAGTTGTATAAACATAGGTAAACACTGCACCTACAAACTACCTAGTACCTACTATCTACGTCTATACCTACTTTGCATAGTTAGATATCAACATAGGCACGTAGGTGGCGTATTGATGGGTATTTATTTTTATATGTACTTTCATTATTATAAAAATAAATACCACAATAACACAGCAACTTCTTACAATTACTTCTTATTTAAACATCATCGTAATCATCTGCCTAGCCTTTTCCCAACTATGTTGGGGTCGGCTTTCAGTCTAACCGGATGCAGCTGAATACCAGTATTTTACATGGAGCGATTGCCTATCTGACCTCCACAACCTAGTTACTGGGTAATACGATACCCCTTGGTAAGACTGGTTGTCAGACTTTCGGGCTTCTGACTATTTGTAACGACTGTCAAAGATCCACGAATGACAGCCGGGACCAAGGGCAAACATATTTGTATTTTTTTTAGTAAGCATGGCGTAGCATGTATAACATAGCATGCATAGCCTGTAACGTTCCCACTGCTGGGACACAGGTCTTGCACACTGTATACTATTTGGGTGCCGATTCTACAAACATACCTACTTAAAAATCGGACTAAAGTCTACGTTAGCCGATAGCTCCTATCAAAACAAAATCGTTACCAATCGTGTCGTATAATGCTGCTAGATGTAGAGGTAGCTGATTGGTGCCGAATGTGCTACATAATAACCTACCTACTAACATAGGTAGGTATAGTACTCTATTGATTGTAATCGATAGTCACCTGCGAATTGTTTTCTTCTTTAATTGGTTAAATTCATACATTGACCATCTTCATTAATTGAAATCATACAAAACGAGCATTCGAATCAATGAGTAATACCTAAATCTTAGGTAATCAAAAACAACGTCTTTTCCCACACAGTTTTTCATACATTAGTCATCAGTAAAAGGTAATTGCTACATACCAGTACATACTCTATTTATTAATGAGTCGTGAAACTTAACTACTGGTCCTGAACAGCAATGGAGTTGTTTGTGCCCGAGGATGTACCACTGGCCTCTGATCTCTGCGCAGGAGACAGGGTCACGTAGCCGTCGTGGCGACAGGACATTAACGAATTATATCAATTAACCGTATGTCACACCGGATTTTATGAATCAGCTTTGCATAAGTAGGTACCTACTTACCTATTTGAGAAATTATGCGGGAGATTCAGGAGTAGGTTTAATTACTTATAGTAGTTTGGAATAAATGGGTTGATAAGATACAATAACGAATTAAGTCAGTTGGTTGTCACTGTAGATGCCGAATGGGGTCTCATGGGCGTCAAAAAGGAGAGATTTTCCGTACTGATTGGTGTCCGTGAAATCAGACATTTTGCACATAAGCCAAAGTGCAGAAACCACTTCTTCTTGTCGCTAGCATGCCTGTATTTTACGATTGTATTAAATTTCTCCGTTTTTTTGAAGATACCCAGGTGTGGTCCTGTACAAAAAAAAAAAAATTACAACCACGGGGAGTACAAGTGACTCGTATCCTTTTACACCCGGTATGATCGGCACCCTAATTGCGTAACAAACTATCAAACACAATCTGAATCATTATGAAGGATAATCAATCCAAGGCTAATCCATTGCTTGTTGTTGTTCGAAAAATGTGTCTGCTCAGCAACGTTAATAACGCAATGAATGTTGTTCAATTGTCAAAATGAAAGCCATTCATACTGTTAGTGTACGTACCACAGTACATTACACTAACAGTATGCTATATGTATTCATATACTTAGCGCGTATGTTTTATTAATATAGCGTTATACCATTAGAAACAAACACTTGTGCATTAGATACACTGGAATAACAAATAGATAGCAACTTTGTTTTTTTTAAACTCCGTTCATAATAACATTGTTTCAACAAGATAATAAGTTCATTCTAACTAGGTACCTATTTATATTTCAAATTTAATAAGTGTCGCATCACAAAGAAATGGACCCAAAAAAAGGCTGCTCAATGTCCTATCTACATAAAACGATTTTATTTTTGGGCACAGTTTAAGCTTCAAACCAATTTCTGTCTCGATGTTTGACTAGGTTCAATTTCTTCAGCTTCCCTATTATAAACCAATCTCTCTAAAGGACGAATAACCTTGAATTATGAGACAGAAATGTAATTCTTACTTACTTATGTTTACTTCTACGTCTACGTTTTTATTTCATAAGTGCCTTGAATGAATGAGAAGGAACGTTATGCTAAGAAAGTGCAATAAGTCTCTTTTTCTATGCATCGCTTCAGGATGCAAGCTGCAACGGTGCAAGATGCAGAAATAAGTCATCCAAAGTTTGATTTCTAAAAAAGTTTTTATATGCAGCTAAAAAAGTCTGTACGAGTCAAAAATTTTAGTAAAAAAATATTTTTAGAAAAGTTTATTTCTAGTAAAAGTTGAAAAAAAAAATTAAATACCTAATAAAAATGAAATTTCGTTGATAAACGTATCACTTCAGAACGGCTGGACCAATTTGGAAAACTCTTGTTTTAATATGTTCTTAATACCTACTCCGAATAAGGTTTTTAGGGACAAAAAAAATTAAAAGTTGCCGGGAAAATTATAAATTCGGGAACATTGAAAGTGCATTTTTTATGGGAATTTTGTATGAATTTTGGAATTTTGGACAGGACGTCTGGGTCAGCTAGTTTTTATTAAAACAACCCAAAATTAATTATTGCGAGCAATTTAATTACAAACAGCTGTTAGGTACGTTATAAATACGCGCACTGTCGTGGAGTTGCTGACACCAGCCCGTATTACCTACCTACTAAGTACGTTAATTTATAAACAAACCTATTTTTTATTACAAGTGGAAGATTTTATTATCATCATATTTTAAACCTAATGTTTTGAAAACAATAAGACAAGCATTAAACAATAATATAGTAACAACTTAACACATTTCGTACAAGATACCAAGTCGTCACGTCAAAGATCATATTATAATCTCTCACACGTACAGTAATCTAATTAATATTAAGTGGACACAAGAAATTATAAATGTGACTTAGACGTGTTCTCATCTCCGGGACCAGTGGTCGTGAATTAGTCGTAATTAGTTTACTTCCCACTCCTATCGCTCGCCCGCACCAGTCACACATTGTGGCACAACCTTACTATCACGCAACGACACACATCGAATACTAAAAAACCACTAGAAATGTACCGAATCGTGGTCTTTTTAATTGTTTTGTGGGCCTCAGCCGAGTGCGCGAACTACCAACGATACGCCGAACCTGGTGATGCAAGATACGCCACTTCCTCCAGTTGGAGCAGCAGCTATACGACCGCGGCGAGCCCGTACAGTCAAAATCAATACCCATACAAATCCGCCAGCTACGGGAGTGATATAGCCAACTTTCCTGAAGTCACCAGGTACCCCAACTATAGCCCTGGGATCTCGACGAGCAAGTACAACTCCTACACTACTCAAAGATCGAACCAGTTCTACCCCCCGGGCGGAGACATTACCCAGAGATATGGAGACACCTACAACAGGCAAGGGTACAGCCAAGGATATGGGCAGGCTGGGCAAGGATACGGTACTGGCTACAGTTCTTACGAGATGCCGTTCATGAAGAATATAAGGGACTACTGCGTGAACCGCTCGCCGCAGCAGGGCATCTGGGTGGACAGCCTGATGGGCATGTGGTATGGCGTGGAGTTCGTCCAGCATTTAGCCGGTGATTCCAGAGTCGACTACGCAAGAACATGTATCGTAATTCACATTTCGGAGCCTACAGATCAGGTTAGTTTTGTTTCCAAATCTTTAACTGACTGCTTGAGAAAAACAAAAGCTGTGCACAACTTTACATTTTCTTAACTTATCACAGTATGAATTTACATAACATAGTTCTAATCGGTAGGAAGGAACAATTACATAATGAAAGTACGAGTAAATCAATCACCAAACAATGCGTGAAACTTTTTGGACTGCGGCGCGGTTTTATCTCAAAAAAGCTCGTAAAATACTGAAATATACTGTAAACTGTACAAAAAACTCCCAGCTGTTGCAAATTTATGGCGGCCTATAACGTTACATTTAATATTGTCCTTAAAACTTTTTCGCACGAAATCAATAATTGTACTAGTAAGTACTTACTGTGAAGTTTTTAGACCGCTAAAAAAAGTGAACAGTCAAAATAATTCCGAATAATACTTCTAAAACAGAAATAATGGTCGTAATAGAAGCTTTCTATTGGAAAAGAATAAACGCTGTTCATTGCTGGACCAATTGACGGTCCGTCAATTAGTGACGTTCCCGCACATTTAAACGATTGTTGTGACAAATACCACCCAGCTCTATTACTCCTTGCCACAGAGCTACAAATATTGTACATAAGCACTTTTTACCACACATCAAACACCCACTGCTGGACATAAAATGGCTACTTATCACAAGCTTGGCAAATTGGAATTTGCGATTCTACTTATAGTATAGTCCCTCACCTGTTTTTTTTTCAATTTGAAATGAAATGTTTATTTTCTGTAAGCAGATCTTTTAAGACACTTTTACACGTCAATATTTTGATGGTCAATATTTCAAAACTAGATGGCGTCGGCATTTCCTAGCTGAAATCTGATCCCTGAGAAGAAATGCCGAAACAAGTCATGGTCACTTATTTAGATTTTATGTGACTAACAATGCAGGGCATGGGCCCTGCAAAGCCCTTCCAGACATGAGTCTGGAAGGGCTTTGTATAGGGTTGATCCAATCAGCATGTCTTCTTCATCCATTGGTATAATAACTCTATCAGCTGTCTGCACAGCAGGGATTCTGCTAATGTCAGAAGAGAAAACTTCCGGCCATATGATTCTGAATTCTGATCCTAAACCTTACCACCATCATCGGATAGATAGTGTTGTTTAATATTTATAAATACTAGATAAAAATATGTAAAAGTACAAATTAAATGGTAGCGCGATAATTCCGAAGCTCAAATAACTCGGCTTTAGTCAAAATTCACGGGCTCAATAAGATAGCTTTATTCGCACTACTAACTGGAATTTCATTATCAGTCGATGATATACTTACGCGACCCCGGGTTAATATGAGCGTTGAGTACTGATAGATTTTTTTTAAAGGTGACATCACTTTCTATAGTGCATTATTAAACATTATATTACACACTGAATATTGCAGTATGTACTTACATATTTGTAAACGTAATTGTTACGGAAATAGGATCATCATTTATATTAAAATCTTATTTATATAGAAAATCCTAATATCCGATTTCTAATTTTGTTGTTTTTTTCCTAACTTGGAAAAAAACAACAAAATCAGGAAAGGCTTTTGTAATGGGTAGGTTTTCATTATAATAAGTAAGTAATAAGTGACTAGACTAGACAAAAAGGCACTGTCTAGAATTGTCTTTTAAAGTTTTATAAGTACTTAAACTCCATCTGTTTAGGTAGTTAAATAAAGGTAAACAATCTTGATATGTCTTTTTATATAAAATAAATCGTATAAAAGACCAACAAATATTATTTAAATTTAGTTAATTACCTAACATCGGTTTAAGTAAATACCTAATTGTAAATATTTTTAGATTACATTTTTAGTCATTTTTTTAGATAAAAGACATGTTAAGATTGTTTACCTTTATTTAACTACCTAAACAGATGGAGTATAGTTGCAACCTTATTAAAATAATTAGATACCTATTATTCTGTTGGTAACTATATTGTTATTAGTTACTTAAATAATATTACGAAATTATTTCCCAAAATAAGTATCTGAACGTTTCTACAATATTTGTCTAAAGGCAGCAACTCGAGTACATACCTACTCAGAGGGCACACCGCACACGATAACTGAATTCATAATGTTGTGAAATTTTCATCCACGCCGAGGAAAATCTTGTTTACGTTGTTTTACTTCGTGGGATTACCTATCTGCGGCACGACCAACTCTATCTGTATAAAAGCGTCGGCGTCGGCGCAACTTTGATAACATCAAGCCGCGTGAGTCAGGCGCGCGCGCCTCTTCGCCTCAGTCGGCAGTATATTGTACTCTTTGCAGTCGGCTACGATCTTTTATAAGCGCAATATTTATTTGCGAGCGCTATACTTCGAATTTTTAGTCTCACTCGCGATATTCGAATTTAAAATTACTCAGACGGAAGTTTGATGTCAGATAAGTGCAGTGAGTTTTATGTGAACACGAGAACCCTTAAATTAAGAAAATGGAATTATTTTATCGAGTTTTACCTTGGATGTTGCTTCTGTTGTCATCGGTAGCTGCTGAAGAATTCTTAGTTTATGACATCGACCTTGACGCGAACCATACTGAAAACAGCTCGAGAGGAGCTTACAATGCAACAAGTGTGATATGTGCTCGTGAACACCTATACGACAAGCTGGACATTAGGGAAGTGCTGGGCAAGTGGAAGGTGCGCGAGCTGTACTTGCACCTGAGCAAAGAAGGCGTCAACGAGTACAATAGCTGTCCCGACGTCACCATCTGGGAAGAAGACCGTTTCCCCACAACCACGTTTGGGGTAGGTTTATTGATTTTCAATATGCAATTTGGCAATTTGAGACGCCGAAATTAGATTGTTACTAACAAAATTGTGGCCGCTGAAAAAGACTGAAACTCTGCATGTAGTATGATTGTCTCAATAGTAGTTGATTAATAATCTCGGGTATTCCCTGTGCTACACAGTGACCTCATAATTATAAGGCTTAAGTTAAACAAGTACCCACAAGTGAACAGTTAGATCTGGAACTATTAATTTTATTTCTATTTAAGTTTGTGTGCATGTTGTTCATAGCGGTCTTGATGGTTGTATTGTGTAACTCCTTTAATTGAGCAAATTTCATTGTATAATGGTTGTCGGACAGTCAGAATTCCTTAATGATTTTATAACATGTGTGTCTGTTTATTCTGATCTCTATGTTGCTACAGTAATAAGACTGAAAATTGAATCTGCCTACTTAATATTAGAAGTAGGCTGAATATTTTCTGATAGATATTTTGATAGACGTAAATAGATTTATGTATGTACATAATGTACGCCCTCAGGCTAGGTGGAGCGACGATCTTCGCAAGATGGCTATAGTAGCAGCTGGATGAGAGTTGCCGAAAATCGAGTTGAATGGCGTGCAATAGGAGAGGCCTAATGTCCAGCAGTGGACTGCTGTAGGCTGATGATGACATAATGTACTCGTACGTAGGTATGTGATTTTAGAAGATAGGATTATTGACTGCATAATTACCTAGTATTTTTTGTACTTACTTAAGTGTTACGAAAACATCTGGTCATGTTTAATATTATTTTTAGAAAAAAAAAACCTTGGCCAAAACGTATCAAACGGAAAGGCATTATCATGTATTTTTTTGTTATGTACTTATTTTTTACCAATGCAACTTATTTATTGTACATTTAATAATAATAAAACAATTATTTTTTCCACTCAAACTTTGTGTAAATGAAAAACCTCTACATCTAACTAAATCAGCAGCACATTGAATCGATATTAGGCCATCTGCCATGGTGCGTACGTATACCCAGTTAAAACTGGAAACAATGATAAACCTTTTCTAAAATTGGCTGCGCCTGAGGCTCACACTCTCACATGAGCTGCCTCACCTCTCTACTTTACTATAGGTACTTTCATCTTAAACTTTACAAAATGAAACTTATGGTTGGATTAGTTTAGACGGGAAACGAACCAGTAGACCAATAGATAGAAAGATTTACTTATAAATCTATCCACTAACTACTAACCCATATAAATAAAAATGAATCACCGAAATGTATGTACACGCGTGTGTGTGCATATGGCGGTACGACGTTCGCCGGGTCAGCTAGTAAATAATAAAAACATTTATTGTGTGTGCAGTGTGATTGTGCAGTGGTGGCCGAAGGGTAATAGCTAATGGCCCTAACTTACGTTAGTTCTTTAATTTGTGCAAATAATTTCATCACCACTGCTCTCAAAACGGTGAAGGAAAACATCGTAAGGAAACCGGCATATCCTAGAACCAAAAATTCGAAGACATGTGACATGTAGCAATCCACACTGGGGCCGCGTGGTGGATTACAAGCCACTCCCTCTCACAGAGAGGAGGACTGTTACAGTAAGCACTTTATAGGCTGATGATGCTATTGTGTGTGTGTTTAAGTCCTGAAATCGCACAATACTTGCACTTAGTTAACTACGCGGCGCCACTGTTTAGGTACTTACCTAGTATTTTATGTTGCATACGAGTATTGTGCGTCGTTATGCAATCTTTGCGGTCGATTTCGACATTGTACATTCCTAGATAATCCAAACTCCAAAGGTGTGTATGGGTAATAAAACCGACAATCCACTTACATTGAATGTACGGTCACCAAAGGAGATAAGTAACCAGGGTACTCCGATATACTTATGCAGTTGAGGTTTAGTAAGAAACCGATGGATGTTTTCGAATAAAATTTTATTTATTTAATCAAAATCAAAAGTCATTTATTTAAATTAGGCTGAATATCAGCACTTTTCGAAAATAATAGAAAACGAACAGTTCATTTATTAAATTTCATTTCATTCGAAAACATCCATCCGGTTTCTTAGTAAACTTCAACTATACTACATTGGTGCAAAGAGGTAACATGATCAATCTGTTTTTCCTGTAAGGGTAGAATGTTACTTTTAGAAAAAGCTACTACACATACCTAGATAACGTAGAATGCTTGTTCATAATAAGTAGGTAGGGTACTACGGGTCCGGAGGTAAGTTATGCGGATACCTAAATATTAAGAAGAAGGTACCACGAACACATAATTAGTAACACGAATACTGACAGTCTTGTCTCACATTTTATTATAAACAAGACTGAATTCCTCAAAGGAGTAGGTAAGAAGAGGTGGACATATGCGCCTGCATGCGTGTACACAAGAAGATATACTCAAGCTAGAATTTCCAGTTTTAGCTGATCTAGCATTGTATAGGCTCTTCGTACAATGAGAAGTCAGCTTATACTGGAAATGTATATAGCTTGATATGTCGGCGTGCGTACCTCCCACGGCTGCCTCGGCTCATAATATTGCAAACTACAACTCATAAATATTAAAACCAACTACAAACATCTACATTACGATATATTAATAATAATTTACTAATGGATAGGTATTGTTTCTGTTAGAAAATAAAATAACTTTTAATCTATACTAGCTTCTGCCCGCGGCTTCGCCCGCGTGGATGTCGGAAATTTACCCACGGGAACGTGCTAACAGGATAAAATGTATGTGCTTCCCCAGAATGCCATCTATGTCGCGGGCCCTTTGTGGCTAATTACAATAGAAAACCAATTGTGTCTCATTAGTGGTGATTAAGAGGGTACCTATATGATATCTTTACCTAAGTACCTAACTAATTTAAAAAAAAAACTCAATAACAGAAAATTAAATACCTACCTACCTAAATAAACCCCCTTCTGATGATAACTAATCTAAACTCAATAAATAAGCAAAATCCCTAAAAACTAATATCTATACGAATGACTAAACCTACCTAACAGTATTATAAAATAACCTACGGACACTACGTACACTATCAAATATACTACCTATACTTTAAAATTAAAATCTATACCTACGACTCATATAAAAATAAACCTAAATAACTCTAAAAACTAAAAGGAATAAAAATGAACTACACTGCGGGTGACCCAACCTACGACAAACTTAGTATTTGCGGTTGGTACAGTACAGATAGTGGTAATCGGGTATAGGGATCGAACCGCAAAATTAAGTTTGTTTTTTATTGTATATACTTTTCCGGGATAAAAAGTACCCAGTGTGGTGCCCAGGATATTAAAGAATAATTATACCAAGTTTCATCGTAATCGAACCGGTAGTTTTTGCGTGATGCCTGAACAAACAGACAGACAGACAGACAGACAGACAGACAGACAAAAAATTTTTTAATCACATTTTTGGGTTCGGTGTCGGTCAAGTAACACCCCCTGCCATTTATTTTTTGGATATTTTCAATGTACAGAATTTTCACTTCTACAGATTTATTATAAGTATAGATTAGATAACTAGCTTCTGCCCGCGGCTTCGCCCGCGTGGATGTCGGAAATTTAACCACGGGAACGTGCTAACAGGATAAAATGTAGGTATGTGCTTCCCCAGAATGCCATCTATCTCGCGGGCCCTTTGTGGCTAATTACAATAGAAAACCAATTGTGTCTCATTAGTGGTGATTAAGAGGGTACCTAATTAAAAAAAATAAACTCAATAACAGAAAATTAAATACCTACCTACCTAAATAAACCTATTTCTGATGATAACTAATCTAAACTCAATAAATAAGCAAAATCCCTAAAAACTAATATCTCTAAGAATGACTACTACTACCTAACAGTATTGTAAAATAACCTACGGTCACTACGTACACTATCAAATACACTACCTATACTTTAAAATTAAAATATATACTACGACTTATATAAAAATAAACCTAAATAACTCTAAAAACTAAAAGGAATAAGAATGAACTCCACTGCGGGTGACCTAATCTACGTCAAACTTATTATTTGCGGTTGGTACAGTAATCGGGTCTAGGGATCGGACCGCAAAATTAAGTTTGTTTGTTATTGTAGGTATATACTTTTCCGGGATAAAAAGTACCCAGTGTGGTGCCCAGGATATTAAAGAATAATTATACCAAGTTCCATCGTAATCGAACCGGTAGTTTTTGCGTGATGCCTGAACAAACAGACAGACAGACAGACAGACAGACAGACAGACAGACAGACAGACAGACAGACAGACAGACAGACAGACAGACAGACCGACAGACAGACAGACAGACAAAAATTTTTTTAATCACATTTTTGCGTTCGGTCTCGGTCTAACACCTCCTGCCATTTATTTTTTTGATATTTTCAATGTACAGAATTTTCACTTCTACAGATTTATTATAAGTATAGATATAGATTTACCATAATCATACCAATAGTACCTAATGCCTACATACTAGTGATTGTATGGTATGCCATACAATCACTAGTATGTAGGCATTAGGTACTACGAGTAGGCATAGGTAGTTAGGTACCTACATTGAACCAATTGTATCTAACGCACTAACATAACACAACTTCTACGTAACATTACTTGGTTAAATTACGTCCTTCCGTTATTTACCTATACCAATGTTTTATTATTAGAAGAAAACATTCTTACAATATCAGCATGTCCTATGGTGGCAGGAACTACGGCGACGCACCTTGTTACCATGGATCAAGCACATGATTTTGGATACAAAAAAAATTCTGTAGCATACCTACATTTTGACTGCGTAGGTTTTGCACTTTTCTATGAAACAGCAGATTTTTTTTTTATTGCTGACGAAAAATTTCTAAGCTAGGCGTCTAGTCTACTCTACTAATCTACGTCTACTAATCATGTGCTGAATTCATGGTTTGGTACAGTTTGCGCGTCGATGTCCCTGCCACCCTGTTAGGACATGCTGATATTGTAAGAATGTTCATTATGGATTGCATAAAATAATATTGATATAGGATGCATAAACTGATAAAACAACAAAATCATAAGAAAGGTGTACGTGACAGACATATCTAATATAAATAATAGATAATATCAAACAAATTGCATAATTCCTAGAAAATTCAGAATGGTTTTCCATAAACAGACGCGCGTTTCTTCCATGTGACAATATTGCTATTGCACAACCTGTCACAAAGTACTTGTTATGAAATTAAGATATTTCAATTAAATATATCGTTATTATAATATCACTATAACGATACAACATAAAACATAAGCATACACAATAAACAATAGACAATTCGCTCCTCAAAACACACTTATCTCAGTCCAAGTTGTTATACTTAGCTACTGTTTTATTTTGATACTAGCTGTGCCCGCGACTTCGTTCGCGTGGATGTCGGAAAATAATAATGTGTCTCTTTACTAATTATTTTCCTAAAATTAAAGTAGCGTTAGGTAAGCCTTATAACATCAGCTATATCTAGTGCCAGTGAAAACCGTACTGTCAAAATTAAATTAAAAATTTAAAAAACCCCCGACAACGTGAAACCCTATAAAAAGAAAAAAATAACCTTGAAATTATGACCCTACGTAAGTACGTATGAAATTTTTTGATTAAATGTTGTCCCGTCGGGGGACCGCTCTAATTATCAGCCTAACGTTCTGTTAAAGTTTAAAATAGTAGCGTACCCTCGGGTTCAGTGACACAGGTGTGTCAGTTCGCATGCTGTAGGGAGCCGGTTCCGACCTCAATGCTCCATCCGGCAGTTTGAACCGAACCGCATCTGACCCCAGTGTTCATGATCACGGTTGCAAATTATATATCGCTTACAAAACATGAAATTGGTTTAACAAAACTACGGAAGTGGGACTGTGGTTTTACTTTTCTTCTTACATTGATTACCTAGTTAGAAACCACGTAGGTTTACGTTTGAATCAAATTCAAATAAAAAAAAGTTGCTACTATAGGTAAATTGAGTTCCAGAACTTTTTGTCCGGGGCTCTCGTTACCATGTTTTGTAGTAAAACAGTGCCTCAGAGCGGTCTTAAGCGGTCCATTGCACTTTTTAAAACTACTGGGAAGTCTTTGTCACAATACCTTTATTTAATTTTTAGGGACTGAAAATCTGGTCGTTCCAGATTTTCAGTCCCTAAAAATTAAACAAAACAAAATGTTTCCCTTTGAGCTAATTTCCTCCTATAGGTACTATAAATAATCGCTGAACATAACATAGGGTTATTTCGGAACTTTGCCCTTGGCGTGAGGCTTCTAAAATTAAGTTTTGGACAATTTTAAACAAGTGGCTCGTTTAAAATTGTCCAGAATGTTTATTTAGAAGCCTGTGTCCTGTAAGTACATATATATTAGCATAAAATAAAGGTTACATTGGTTTAGCATTGTTTCTGAATTGGAGATTAATTTAGAGTTTTGTCTTAGGTTAGAAGCTAGGTCACCTTGCTTGTGAAAAGGCACCGCTCCCAACTAACCAGGGTCACTGATTATCAAAGGTCTCACAAGAGAAGAAAAAAAAAGGTGCCGCTTACGGATAATAAGTATAACAAAACATTGTTAACTGCGTTTAGGTCATCATCAGCCTAGCCTTTTCCCAACTATGTTGGGGTCGACTTCCAGTCTAACCGGATGCAGCTGAATACCAGTATTTTACAAGGAGCGACTGCCTATCTGACCTCCACAATCCAGTTACTGGGTAATACGACACCCCTTGGTAAGACTGGTTGTCAGACTTTCAAGCTACTGACGACCCTTAACGACTTTCAAAGATTCACGAATGACAGCCGTATGTGAAGATGGCCACCTATTCACGGATCAACCGCGGCAAGCGTAGCTTAATCAAATCGATCGACCTGTGCGGCTGTTATTACTTATCCACAAGCCCCTCCTCTTGGGTTAATTTAGGTATTTCTCATTATTTCTTTGTCACAGTGATGTGTCATCGTTTTCTTACAATGGGTTACTATCAATCAACTATAATAACATGGTATTTTCATAAAGCCACTAGAACCTACTTAGGCAAAGAAAAATGTACTTATTAACATTCTTTAGAGCATTGTTATGATCTATGAACCTCTCATCAGTATTTTCCGACAATAATTTCCCGTTCGTGTCAATGTCAATACTCTTAGCCTTTGCATGCTTAAACATGTTGAAAATACGTTACTGTTACGTAGTACCTTATATTATACTACAGGTGTTCATGCCAGCAGTGTTTGTTTAACCAATTTGCACCTTCAATTATGTTTAAAACGAAACTGTAGAAACGACTGTGAATCTGTGATCCGTTTTCGCTCGAGTGCCTCGAAAAACGAGACTCACATATCGTTTGGTCATTCTAACTGACTCATACATAAATACTTACATACGACAATGGGCCAATTAACTGCTCCCACTTTATAACTACCTACTTTATATCTACATCAACTTTACTAAGGTACTCGGTAATTGTCAAATTTCGAGATGTATTCTACAATTAATGTGACCTGTATGTCGTACACCCACGGTGACGCATCCTGACCCAGCGCAGGGGTCAATCTGACTGACCCAGTTAATCTCCAAGGATGTAGTCTCTAGAACATGATGAGTAACTCCAGGTTCAATTGGATGAACGTGGAAATTGTTTACAACTTCTTGGAATCACTTGGAGAATGTTTATGTGTTCTGTAGGTGCACGTGCACTAAGGACATCGTTGTTTGTACTTGGTGCTTGAGAACTGTGTCCCATCTGTTTAGACTTTTAGAACAGACGGCAAAAAGCAGGAGACTCTCAAGTCGACGCTTATACAGGGCCAAATTAAGGTTATCGACATATAAACAAGACAAATCAATTTAAAAAAATATTTGATTTATTTTTGGGATTGCCGATAGCCTGTTGTGTTGTTATTTGAAATATGAGCTGAGAAAATATGTTTCCTTTTGTTTTATTATGTTTATGTATCACAACTAATGAAGTCCATGAAGTTTACTAAAAAAAAAAACGACTTCACTAACTGCGGTTGATGAAAAACTTCAAATCTTCTATCTTCTATCGAAACTCATCACGTCTGTGAACTTTCGCACAGCTAATTTAATTAAATTAGCCGTACGAAACTTCAAAAATAAATAAAAAAAGACACACAGACAGACAGACAACAACGACAGACTTGTAAATAATTTAAAAAAAAACAGGGTCTTTGACACTGACTTTTATATTTTTTTATATATGGCCTGGCATAACTTTTTCACTATTGAGAAAAGGTCTTAGGTACTCGACCTACTTTTATTTATGTTTAGTTCCTCCTCCATTCTACTTATAGCATAGATTACTCTAATGCCAGCCTTTGCGATAAGGGTCTTATCAACGACGACGTCGTATCTAGGGACTATTCTATTTATAAAAGTACGAATATAGGTGGCAAAATGTGCTTGTTGCTAGACTATGTCTTATCAATAATTAATTGACATAATGGTTTTATTTCTGTGTCGGCTTCTATGTAGGTATGTTTTGCGGGGTAATTGCGTAACACACCAATAGTAGGAATGGCTTTGATTTTGACAGTTCTACAACATTCATTACGTTATTTACGTTGTTGCGAAGACAAATTTTTCGAACATATGAAGTAATGGATAGGTATAGCTATATCCTTCAATATGATTCAGATTGTGATTGATAGTGTGTAGGGTGGAATTATGAATAGGTTATGACATATTAAAAAGACTGCAGATTAAAGCGATCTCTCGTTACAAAAAAAGATAAGTGCCCCTACGAAAACCGAAGGAATCTAATCTACCCACAAAACTATGTTAAATCTAATTATCTTTCATCACTTTCCAGCCCTCAACGGAGAACCAGCTGTTCCACGTGCAGCACATCAACGCGAAGTTCCGCCAGGAGTACAGGCACCTGCGGCTGCTCTGGGACGAGGCGGGACAGACCATCGAGTACTCGCTGTACTTTAAGAACGACTCTGCCGGCTACTGGCAGGTGTTCGATGGCCAGAACGGTAAGGGTTTTTTTATCATATCAAACTATTATGCGAATGCGAAAAGTGTGATGCTGCAATGCGTGGTGATGACTGAAGAAAGATAAAAGTTTCCACTCCATATCTTGATATGTGTCAGCTACCTTTTACAACACTCACAGTACCTATAGTACATACCTATTCTTTGGAATCACATGATAAACTTTTGCAGATGATCAAATTTTTTTTTTTACTTTTCAGGAACGTTGCCGGCTAGTCCCAAATATCAACAGTTCAGCGGTACCATTCAAGTGCTTAAAGCGGTCAACGATCATCTTCTATTAAACTTCTGTCAAGACCAAGTCAACGGCAAGTCTCCACAGCTGTACTCCGTCCTGTTCTCCCGCGAACCTGGCTTCATGGAGCGATGGGAGCTGGACTCCGTACACGCTCTCCTACAGAACAAGAAACTATCCGTCGCTTCGAGAAGAATGGTCTGCGGAAACAGCGCAGACAGACCTATTTTTAGCCTAGGTTCGTCCTTAATCCTACTAATGCTAGCCTATACGTTAAGGTCGTATTAAGGCCGCCTTATCTAGGGACAATACTATTTATAAAAATACGAAAATATATTTAATCGGACAAGATGAGATCACCGACAGTCTGTTTTAACGCCCACGCGGTAACTACATAACTATCGAAGATGACATAACGCTAACTGAACTTGAAAGTAGATTAGATGTGCTGCGCAAAACGTGGCACGGAAGTTCTGGGACATTGAGAGTTCCATCACTTCCATCCTGTTAACGTCCGCACGAATACAAATGTCCCGAACGATTTCAAAGTCCCACACACTTACTAGCTACATTCCGCGGTTAAATACTAAATGCTGTCATAAAAAATTCACAGAATGTTTTATGACTGCATTTTGGAACACAAAGTTTATGCCAAACAAAGCTGCAAAATGTCCGTGACGTGAAACGTTGCAGTAAAGATGTTAAATGTTTCATTGTGTGTCTGAGACTCTCGACGTTCTTATTTCTCTCTTCAAAACACGAAACCGGTTCCACCTCGTGTGTCCTTGTCTGCACTTGAAAAGATCTGAGAATTTAAGAAGGACATAATAGTCCCAGAATTATAACTTATACCGTTGTTAAATATCCGTCCTTATGTAATGTGAAAATAATTGATGATCGAGCTGAAATTGTAAACGTGAAGTTTGATCATAATGTAAGCGGCTTCATTCGACGCAAGCTGGTGGCTAGACCACAAATTGCTACGGATGAAGCTGCTAATTATAATAAGTAGGTAAGGCAGTCAAACAATGCTAAATTGCCGCTCTATAACTAGTAATATAAATACAATTAGATGTCTATTACAATGATACTTCTTATTGTAACAAACGATAATTTGTTTCAATGTTGAATTCATGTAACTAATGTTTAAATGACGTCATACTAGCACAATGTTTTGAAAAATGTATGCAGATAATCTGTTTGGAAGTAAACTCGTAACTGGGGTGCAACTGTTGCCAACATTGCAAGCGCATTAGGTAGTCTGCTGCTGATATTTGAGTGTTACACAACCGACGTCATGGTGCTTCGCTAGACTCTAATTTGTTGTACAAACTTCTTGGTATCTACTGTAGATACATGCTTTTTAATAGCATCTGTTGTGTATTTAACTTGTTACTATATATACTAGATATATCATTGAGTTGAGGTATATGCCCAGAAATGGCCATACATTCATTTGAATAGCCATATTTAAAATTGAATCTCTTTTTCATTATGAATCGTCACTTATTTTATTAGTGTTTCTTATTTATTTTAATACCAAAGATTTATTATTATTAATGCAATTATAATTTTAAGTACATTTACCTATTCTTTTGAAGAATAAAATATTGAAATCGATTCCTATTATTTTATTAAACCTAATCTTAATAATGCCATGAGCTCATTGAAAATTACAGCGATATCCAAGTAAAATAAGGTCGGATTCGACGTAAGCCCTCGAGAGATTAGAGACCAAAAAATACATGCCCTTGGGAGCCTATATAAGCCCATACAAGGCTTCTTTCACGTGAGTTACCAAAAATAAATCTCATTTATATTTATTATGGTTTGTCAAGTAAGTTTAGCTTGCACTGATTCATAAAATGGAGCACTGTAATTTTCTTTGTTTTTAATTTGTGGATGGACCATAATATTGGGCTTTGTCTGTCTAAAACTTGGATATAAGATTTACATGTTTTTTTTTGTTTTTTTTTAAATGTAATTATTTAATCCATAATGTTACAGTTTTATATCACATCACACCTACCAAACTGCAAAGCAATTTGTCGGCAGTAGGTTCTCGTGGATTTTACACGACTATTTGCTTGATCTAAGAAAAATTAAGACTAAAACCATTGTTCTGTAGGTCAATGCATACAGGTTTTGTAAAATATCAAGTCAATTCAGTTTTCTTATATATTATTTTCCGTCTTGCTCTTGAAATGAGCGGATTCATTGAAAAAAATAATTGACTTCAACCAATTCTTATTACTATTTAATTATGGGATCTGTGATTCTACGGAACATCACAAAATAATCAGAATATGACTATAATAACATGACAGAAATATAGATAACAGAGAATCAATCATACGTACGGACGTACCTACCCTAACCCTATAGATAAAACAAAGTAGGTAGGAACCCAAAAAAAATCACTACTGAAAAGTTCAAGCAGATAAAATATTAGGTAACCTCCAAAGGGTTACGTTAAAATATATTTAGGTAATACTTTAAATTGTAGAGCCAGCTCCAAGGTCGACTAACAAAATCCAACAAATTGTTTACAGTTGTAAACGCCGTTGATCCAATTAAACCGGCGGCCCATCTACCAGCTGAATTTGACACTTTCATAAATCACTTTTAACTTTATTTAGGTAGGAATAAAGTTGAATTTTCTTTGAGAATAGGATAACAAATTTCAGTTCGGTGATTCTGCGATGACGTCACTGTGCCACCCGTTATGGAACGTGTCTGAGGGGTGGCCCACACATAACGTTTATTTAATAGTCTAGACATCGTTGTAGAGTAACAATCGGGATCAATCGTAGTTCCCCAGATTAAATATGAAGCTGAACTTTTGTTTAATTAAAAAGGGTGTTAGAAAAAAAATATAATGTGTACAATAGATAATGACCCATTTAACTATACATGGGTGTAAGTTAATCGCCATATGGTTAGTTTTCAATGATAATTGCTTTATGTCATCAACTATAAATTATCAGGACATATAAAATTTCATTGATTGCAGCAGTATTGAATGTATTCAACAACGCGAAAGGCGTCCCTGTTATTGTGTTTACGGAAATCATGAAGTTAATATTCGTGTTAGTTTGTGTGATAATCAGCGTATTCGGTAAAACAACGCATAAACCAACTACTACCAAAATACCATGCACAGGCGTCCACGTCCACGGGAAACTGCACAAAAGACATGTCATAATGAACGGAATCAATCGGCCATACCAACTAGCTATGTACAACCACGAACATAAGATATTTTTCAGTTACAACGACGGAGAAGATACCCAGGACACCTTCGGGATTGCCTTCGTGAAGATAAACGACACAATGCCGACCCAAATAAATGGAATTAAAAACGGATTCGCCGTCGCCGTCGACGAACACAATAAAACAGCGTTCTTCGGAGGCAGCGAAGGAATCTACGCAGATAATCTCGAGAAATCCCACGGCTTGAAGCACATTGTTAAGGACCGTGACATCTGGGATTTGCAGATGTTCAACCACCACTTGTACTTCATACAGTACCCGTCGCAGCGGCTACATAAATACGATGTGAAGGAAAAACATGTCACACTCCAGCAACATATTCAGGAAAAAATATACCAGTTCGCTATTGATGGAGATGGTGACACATTTATAACGACTAGGGACGGCTTGTTCGAGGTGAAGAAGGGGGCGAATGATCGCATCCGATACGACGGGCCCAAAGTGTTCAGGGCTATTGAAGTAAATCACAAAGGCGTCGCACACTTCTGCGCTAAGAGTGCCATCTACGTGGCGCACAAGGAGAACCATACGCTCATAGAAATAGCTAGCATCAAGAACATCTTCGGGCTAACCTTCGATAGTTCGGACAATATCATTTATTCTAATCCGCATGAAATTGTAAAACTTTTGCCTCATGATTGTAAGTAAAACTTTTGCCAACCTTTTACTACCTATGTATGTTACATAATTTTTATATTTTATGTTGATAGATTATATGATATCAAGGGACTATTCTAATGGCTAGACTACTTATCAATAATTGATATGATGGTTTAATTTCTGTGTAGGTATGTTCTGGAATGTCAAGAAACTGTAAATAGGTGACATTATTTTGTATTCAAAATGTCTCACTAAAGCGATCGATCTTTAAAGAAAAAGATAAGGGCCCACGTATAAAGATCTCCTTGTAGGATTTCATAACCCGAAGGGATCTAATCTACCCACAAACCAACGTTAAATCTTTCATCACTTTCCAGCCCTAAACTTTTTATATTTTATGTTCATAAATACTTTATTACTTAGTATTAATTTTTATCACCTTGTAATTATTACGTGTTTTTTTTTTAAACAATGTCGTTTCAAATGCCTATTTCAGTAATTATTGTTACCTCAGCAGAATGCATGAGGTACCAGGATAGTAGCACTCTGGAGATATGATTTCGAAGAAAAGGATAACATTCTGTATCTATCTCGCTTCTGCGTTGGAGGGTCGCACCCTATTTGATTTTTCCCCCAACCATAATAAAAGCAAACAAGTAGGCCAACTCAAGCCCCGAGCGAGCGATAATAGCCTAAACTCGTAGGGCTGTCACTTATACTTTATTCAATCGTCAAAAATGCATAGTCAATCTCTATACAAAACAATGTTCCCCTGTAGGGTAAGCATCAGGGACCTTTAATACAAAGTTTTTTTAATTATTTTTTCTACACACGGCTACACATCAAGCTATGCAAAACCAGTATTAGCTGACCGTTCATTGTGAGAAAATATCATACAAAGTGAGGCCAAGACAAACTGGTTTTATATAGCTTGACGTGTAGCCGTGTGTAGGTACATAGACCAGAAGCCGACTACATTTTTTTCATTGCCTACGTCATCTTATCTGTTTAGTTATTTGAAAAATTACGATCGAAATATGACTAATAAAAACGTGGTTTTACTGAATCATGTATTTATTCAAATAAAATGAAATGATTATGAAGTCTTTGTAGTTAAAGGAGGTAGATAGGTACACGTACAAATTATTTATTACGAGCAGCAGGGCAGCGGCGAAGCGTGCGCGGGCGTGGGCGATATTACCGGCGTCACAGCCACGACTGGCGCACCTTTAGCAGCGATAAATTTTGTCAGTGTGTGCGTGCGACGACGCATACGTACGAGCGCGCTCACATACAAACCGTGCGCGGTGCGAATGTATGAAGATGTCGTACTTATTTGCTTTTACTATGCCCCAACCCTCCGCGTTTCCCGACCAATCCTCACTCCGCGTATGTAAATATAAAACCGTTCAAATATTTGGGAGCGAAACTTTTATTAAGAAACTATTATTTACTTACGACAAAAACTAAAAAAACAAAAACAAAATAGAAACTGCAATTTTCAATTATATTAAGTACTCATTATAAATAAATGAAAATGGAAGTTTCCGGAAAAACTTTTAAAACTTTGTTTATGGCAGATATTAACCAGTAATTCATATCTTGTAACCTTATGCTAGCCTGGTGTTATGGACACCGTATCTATTGAACGGTCAACGATATTAATATCGACGTGGACACTTTTCGGCAAATATCGATGGTCAACATATAAATACAAAAGCGGCCAGCGTTGTATACAAAGGGTAAATAATACTTTTGATTAAAATCGAATGAGTCTGAATAAAGTTGATAGAAACAAATGTGTTCCTTGTTAATTTTATTTCTATACTGTAATTTAATTTCCCTTACTTTTTGCTAGTTTTTCCAAACTCTTCTCGGTGGAAAAACGTGCACACATGAACACTCTCAATTTGTTTGTAATTATAATCGAATTATAAGACATAATAATATGATATTTCACGTTTAAAAGGTTTAGGCGTTTACTTAACAACACACAAAAAAAAACGAGTTGGTATATGACAATTTTTCCGAAGTTTTCATAAACTTCTACAAGAATTTTCTAATCTCTTGTCAACTTATGTTATCTGGGTACAAGTGTATTCGGCTCGGGTCGTGAAAAACCAACGTTTACGTTGGCGTCGTTACTGTGCGTATCCAACGCACGCGAAAACGAAGAATGGGCCGTATTTTCAACGAACCTGTAAATTGTTCCCGATTTCCCAAATGGACAGTGGTCAAGGTGACTTGCGAAATCTCCATGACAACGTCGCGAAATCGTCAGCAGAGGTCGTTTGTACCAGGAAAGCATAAACTGTAGGCACTCGCGTTTCGATGGGGATTGCGAATACTAATGCCAGAATTTGGCGGAAGGGAAGCTTCGCAACATTATGCTACCCTAGTGAGCGGCGCAATTCGTGAAATATTTTTGCTATTGTCTTCCGACAGGGGAAGAACATTGAAGAGGGTTGGATAATAAAAGATAATATTTTGTTTCAATAGAAGTTGCGTTCTTTATTTGGTTGAATTTGTGTGAATTAAAACTAAAAAATCTTACTTAAATATATTTAGAACGCAACGAGATCTTACACTTCGCAGGCGCCCGTTGAGGACACAGTTACCGTTCCTCTGACGTAGGTGACACCGTCTCTGCAGGCGCAGCTATCCTGTGAAACGAATTTAAAATTATTTGAATAATATGTTATCAATACTGTTGTTACAAGTTTGTTAAAAGTGTGTCAATCCATCGCTATTTCCTGTTACATCAAATGGACAAACTGGACTCATAAAAAAAAAGTGGTAGGTACGCATCGGATACATTTGGCACTGTGTCATCTTGAGATGACTGTTTTACATGTTTTACAAAGACACTAAAAGACACTTATAATGACTACAATATACATATATTAACATTAATATATGTAAATGTATAATCAGTGACATACATATGTCACTGATTATACGTTTACTTTTAATAGATACTCACAAATATATCTTGAAACGATGGACACTCATCCTGCTCATAAAACTGGACCTTCTCAAGATTATGTCGAATGATTTCGTACGTGGTTCTTCTCTCTTCATCGCAGCGCTTCTCCGTAGAAACCAGTCCTGTGTTATACCTCTTAACCCTCAAGTGCTCAGCAGTAACATTGTCCATGATATCGGGGCTTCCGAAGATCGCGTCTTCTAAGAATGTGCAGTACTTATCGCTTTTCTTTGTCATCTTTATGTAGCCATTAGCATTGACGCGTAGCTTAACTTTGGAGTCGTCATTTTCCTTATCGAGATAATTCTGGTAAAGTTGGTCGTTGAGCACTGGTGAGGGGGCAGGCGCGGTGAGGGCCTTTCTTCTAGATCTTCTGATTTTGATGTAGAAGCTGGTTACGAACTGAAACTTGAGGATGTATGCAGCGATTTCGGCGATGCTCGCGTACCCGCTTTTGTTGCCTTTGCTGTGCAGTAGACAGAAGTGCTTGGGTGGTGAAGTGCCGTATGTAAAACCTGGAGAAATTGATAATTTTATGCCTCGGAACCAACTGCAGCCAAACTCATGTAAAAACTTGGGCTGGGTCCGGGTTGTTCGTGAAGGATTTAATGTCTTTGAATAAAGCCGTCGTAAAGCCAAAATAATGTTTACACCCAAAAGCAGTAGCTCAGTCGAGACACTCGGACAGCGCTAATCCTACTAATATTATAAACGTGAACGTTTGTATGGATGGATGGATGTTTGTTAGTCTTTCACGCAAAAACTACTGAACGGATTTGGATGAAAATTGGCACACAGATGGTTTATAATCAGGATTAATATATAGGATACTTTTTATCCCGATATTCCCACGGGAATGAAACTTATGCGGATGAAACCGCGGGGAGCAGCTAGTCAAGTTGTGGAGAAGAACAGTGGACATCTAAGATTCACCTAGTAACTTACGTCAAAAAGGGCCAGACAAGTAGTACTTACTATGTGTATTGTAGCAAGAGCACGGTGTGAGCAGCGGCGAGTGCTCAGCCAAGGTCTGCGGCGCACTGCGCGTGCGACAGAAGTTGTTGCTGTTCCACGTGGAGTCTGTGTACGGGATGGAGTCGCACGCGCTGCCCGTCGCCGACTGCGCGCATTTGCGGGACTCGCGCAGGGAGAAGAATGTTAGGGTTACTACGGCCTGGAAAGAAATAAAGTATGTTTGGACTTAATATGTATATTGTAGAAATTCGCGAACTGCTTCACAATTACACAAAGCATAGCACACAAAGAAAACCACGATGTCCTTCTACGTTCGTAGTCCGCTACGCAATCACAGCGTAGCAGACAGATGAAATCCCGTAGCGTACAGAAGAATCCCGTAGCACTGATTACGCAACTTTCTTCTACGCTCGTAGTCCGCTACGCAAAGTTATCGTAGCACCCAGACGGTAATCGTTAGCACACAGAAGAATACCGTAGCATTCTTTCTTTCTTTCTTTTTTTTCAAATCACGGCCTTCTAATATCGTAGTAGCCCAGACTCAATGACGTTGGTGTTATGTTAACTTACCATAGTAAAGCAGGCAGCTGCACAAAGCGTAGCACAGAGTGGGAAGCCATAGCGCTCGGTTAGTGCCCCGCCGAGCGCAGGCCCGAGCACTTCGCCCAGCGAGTAGCAGCACGACCACACGCCCGCCACCGCGCTGTACGTCGCCAGGGCTTCGGGGCAGCCGCCCTCGTAACTTTAACAAAGAGCGAAAACTTGAAACTCTCGAAACCTGTTTACTTATTGTATTTTTTATTTCTTTGAGTATTGTTGGACTCGTAACAAAGATCTTAAAGAAGTCGTTATCTAAACAGCATACGTATAAGAAAGGTGTTGTCACATTTAAGGGTGTGGTACCATAGATATCATTGTGTGGACCACCATCAAACTGCGCAACTTTCTCCATGGGACCAACATCGTAATCGCGAACCAATTATGAATCTTGTCTGCATTGTTTGGACGGGACGATGACGTTTGTCGGGTCAGCTAGCAAATAAGTAAAAACCAAGTAAGTAATAAGTAAGTTTAAATAAGTTTAAAAACCGAATGATTTTGAGTAGTTTTGCATTATTCGTATTTATTAACAACTTACATAGAGCTCGTTAGCACTCCTTGGAAGGTGGGCAGAAGTGTCAACGCGACGGACATGCCCAGGATAGACAATGCCACAAGATCCAGCCACAGGCCCCTGAAAATATAATCTAGTTACAAAATATCACACTATTATTATATTATAATAGTGAGATATGTATAATCGAATGGATGTTTGTACTGTACCTATTATTTGATTTTTATGACATGCTTACCTTGGCAGACCCGGGATAAAGGGACATGGGCCGAGTAACAACAGTCCTGCGCTAGACAGGAACAGACCCCACACCATCATACACCAGTGATTATGTACCCTGCAAATAAATTA
This sequence comes from Apamea sordens, assembly GCA_945859715.1. Classification (NCBI taxonomy): domain Eukaryota; kingdom Metazoa; phylum Arthropoda; class Insecta; order Lepidoptera; family Noctuidae; genus Apamea; species Apamea sordens. The sequence continues at coordinate 13,592,472 of OX243987.1, forward strand.
ACACCTTGCATAAGTTTAAAGGATGAATTGATTACACTTTTGATGCCATTCATCGCTTACTAACCCATTCTTACGGCATGTCTTTGTAGGTCCTGGGTTCGATTCCCGGGTCGGACAAAGTGTTATTGGGTTTTGTTATCTGGTGAAATGTGGGAGTATTAAAGGCACACCTCTGCCTAACCCTTTGGGAAATAGGCGCAATGTTATGTTATGTGTTCTTTAATAACCTCTCGTCGTCACATTGCAGAAACATGAAGTTTAGATCTAAAATAGACATTGGCGCCGATTCCCTTGTTCACAAACTAAACTAAATTTAAGTTCAATGCATCTTTTTCTTTCTATTTAATTTAGAAAAGGACAGAAGATAAATATTAGTTTAGTCCTGTCAAAAAACTAGTCAGCGCCTGACGTAAACTGACGTATTTTTAGTAGCCATGTTTTGAATCACGTCTAATCTGTTTATGGAGTATCTTAATTTGACAGGACTAAACTAATATTTTATCTTCTGTCCTTTTCTTAATGAAATAGAAAGAAAAAGATGCACAGAACTTAAATTTAGTTTAGTTTGTGAACAAGGGAATCAGGGCCAGTGACAAAAATTAAATCTAAGAGTTTTTTTTACGATATTTGTGTTGGCTCAATGTCCAACATTAGTCAGTAGTATGCTGGCTGAAATATCGATAGTAAGAAAACTAACCGATCTGCAACCCATCCCCATATAGGGCTAAATATTCCATAGAGACTGGAAAACAGCAGGAATATCAGGCCGATCTGTTCCGTGGACAGGCCGAACTGGCGCAGATGGGGCTCCAGTGTCGGGTCGAGGAAGGCCCATGTGTTGGACACGATCACTATCACCAGGCCCGTTATTATTATCGAAGGGATCTTGAACAGCCCGATGATGGAGGCTGTCTTGGATCCGGACACGTATTCTGCAAAGGTAAATATTTGAAATTAAAATTGAAAAAAAATGCAAAATAATAAAGGAAATTTAAAAAAAAAACCTCTCAAATAAGTTCCCATAAAAAAAAAATTATGCACGGTGGGTCATACACATTTTTCTGAAGATGCAATGAAGTATATAATACAAACATTTCGTAATAGGAAGTTTTATCGGAGGAATCGAGCCCAGCGGGGTAATTGATGGATTAGCGATATCCTTCAAAATGATTAATCACCCTAATTGCGTAACACACAATCAATCGGAATCAGAATCATTTTGAAGCAAATTGCTAATCCATTGCTTCATAAGTTCGAAAAATTTGTCTGCTCAACACGTAAATTACGTAATGAATGTTGTTGAACTGTCAAAATGAAACCGATTCTGATTGATCGTGTGTTACGCAATTATTGAGATTGATAGTGTGTTATGCAATTGGGGTGCTGGCTTAGTAGCCCCGTTTTGCAATCATTGGGCGAACTCTTAAAATCACCAAACCCTTGAAATGTTACTTACCTTCGCAATCAGTAAGCAAGAAGAAGTTGATAGGCACTGTCAACACCATGACCACGCCAAGAGTGTAAAATGGTAGCCCGAAGCCCCCGATCTACCTGAAACATTCAGATAAGTTATACATTCAAACAGTAACGTGACACGTTTTTCGATCGTTGAGCACGAACTTTTTAACCCGCGACGAAAACAAAGGGGTGTTATAAGTTTAACTTGTGTATCTGTGTGTCTGTCTGCGCTATCGTAGCTCCTAAACGGCTGAACCAATTTTGTTTTTTATTTGTTTTCTTTGAGAGGTGACTTGTTCATCTATTGTAATATTAGTGACTCGTTGATGTCATTTCAAAAATTGTAAACATCTGTAGGAAGCCTCTGAATTGTCATATTTAGAACAAGGCTAGAGCGAACAATATCGTTACAAATGTTTAATAATTAAATCTAAAATTGAAAATGTAGTGCATTTTCTTTTGCTAATCCATATTTTGCTTACATGTTGATATGTCAGAGATATAAAAACAGAGTTTTCTTTATCGTCTTACAAAAATAATAAGGATTGTCAAAATTTTTTCATGCAAAAAGCCCTACTTTCATATCGACATTATCGTGATTCATGATGTCGATATGAAACTAGGGCGTTTAGGTGATTGTTTTGACGATGTATGGGAGTGTTAATTAAACCAGTTACGATAACATTACGATAGAGATAATTATGTTCGTTCTCGTGTTACAGAGTTTAATTAAAATTAAAATTATTAAAATCATGTATTTACCTAGTTGTTAGTGAACAACTAGGTAAGTATATGATTTAAATAATTACTGTAAAAAATCAAACTGGAACGGGTCCATTGATAAAATATAATTTAAAAACTTTCTTTTCGTAAGTTTCGGTAAAAGAATACTGAAAACAACCTACTTCAGGTTACATGGAAGTAATACAATTGCAGTTTTTCGTAAACACGTGACAGCAGCAAATATAACAACAACAAAAGAGGTTGTGATGAATGATGACGCGGTGCCAAGCTAACGAGAAAAAAAAAAAGTAACTGTCGTTCATAAAATAAATACAATTACCGAGTACAGGAGGCCTCCGATGGCCGGTCCCACGGACATACCAAGACCGATGAAAGTCTCCAGAATGCCAAGGACCGAGCCAATGCTGTCAGGAAACGTATTCACGACGAACACATAACTGGCCGTGGAGTATGCGCTTGCTCCGAGAGCCTCCATCCCTCGCACCACGAAACATAGCGTCGTGAAAGTAGTTGTGTCTTCAATTAAAGCTAGTGTGCTAAAAATAAAAACAGTAAAAATGCAGGTGCTAACGAAAATACTTGAAAAAAAATTAATCTAAGTTTGGGAATCATTTTCCGCTTTCGTAACTGACATACATGGCCAAATTGACACACATGCTTATAAAAAGCATGCTTAAAATTAGCAGGCTTTGCAGCTGTACAAATTTGCTAGAAATAAGCATGCTATAGTTTAAAGCAATCTCATAAATACGCGTGTGCAGACGCGCTCGGAGCACTCCTCCTTCTACCTGCGGATCTATTCTGTAAAAATCTCACCGTGTAAAGTTAGGTGAAGTGAGTTTACAGTGAGCTGTCAATAGTGTCAATCCCTAGCATTAAGTAGTTGGAATGACAGCTCACTCTACGCTCACTTCACCTAAGTTTTCACGGTGCACCTCAGGTACTTAGCATGTTCGAATATCAAACGACTGTTGATTTTTGAGCATGCTCGAAAAAAGCATGCTCAGTACTAGCAATGTTTCGACACACATGCTTTCGTGTTAGTAATGTAGGTAATGGTCATTAACAGAATAGTTGATTTTTTATAAAAAGTTTCTACTCGGACTTATCTAACAAACAAAATAGTAGCTGATTTTGATGAAAAAATGTGAAAGAAGCTATTTGGGTAATTAAAAAGAAAAAAAGTTTAATGGTTTCTATAATTTTCTTTATTAAAAATGGCCAGTTACTGTAGGTAGCATTTTGTTACAAAAGTGTTAGCAAAAAGGATGTTTCAAAATAGGTAGAATTTAGTTTTAGATTTTCATGCTGCCTAGTGTCTACGCGAAGGCACATGTTTTTAATGTCTCACGCTTCATCGAAGAAGTTAATAATTCGAATAATTGGCGTAGAATGTGAAACGTGCACTACTGTTTAGCGGCCACAGTGAAAGAAAATCTTAGATTAGTCTAGTTTCTTTTCATGATGAAAAGATCTTGCGTCCACACAAGGAACACGCTTTTGATGAAATAACCGACTGTTATCGCCTTTTTTACGTAATATATTATACAAGAACAGTTTTTATAGTCTTACGAGAATCTTTTATCGAAAATCGTTTAAAATAATTACGTAACATAACCGTCATAATTGAATAGGCTTTTCTAACCCTAAAACTGTAACGTCAGTACCTAACTTGCATAGTAACTAGCCGATCCACCTACTGAAGTAGGTAGGTACGGCTACCCACTCCATTTTTAAGTCTATTCTTGTGGAAATGGTGACGTCCTTTTAAGGGGACTACGTCCCTAAGTTGGTAGTGTTAGCTCTTTACGAGCTCTCAGAGTACCGGGAGGAATCAATTAAACCACGGTTTATCGTTCAATAATTATTCCTAGAAATCATTCTACGTCTTTTACATCTTTTTCCTTTGGCTTATCAGCCAAATCTGACGCCTAATGTCTTCTAATCTTAAACTAAGTTAATGTTTGTCTCGTATTTCTGGCCAATATAACTCGCGGACGTTGCAGGTAAGCACTAAATATGGCTCTAAACCTTATAGTAGGTACCTATTTAGACGCTACATCAAAACGGCCTTTTGTCTCTTACTGCACTGGTTGAATGCTTTATATGCACATTAGATTGGAACTATCGCTAGGTCGCATCATTTGCGATCATTAGACTTGCCTAAAGTAAAAAAAACAAAGCATTTCCCGAATAGTCATAAGCTTCCTATGACCTTGTCACAACTCGATGTTTACAAACAACGCTACTTACCTATACTCCATCTGTTTAGGTAGTTAAATAAAGGTAAACAATCTTAACATGTCTTTTATCTAAAAAAATTACTAAAAATGTAATCCAAAAATATTTACAACTAGCTTCTGCCCGCGGCTTCGCCCGCGTGGATGTCGGAAATTTACCCACGGGAACGTGCTAACAGGATAAAATGTATGTGCTTCCCCAGAATGCCATCTATGTCGCGGGCCCTTTGTGGCTAATTACAATAGAAAACCAATTGTGTCTCATTAGTGGTGATTAAGAGGGTACCTATATGATATCTTTACCTAAGTACCTAACTAATTTAAAAAAAAAAAACTCAATAACAGAAAATTAAATACCTACCTACCTAAATAAACCCCCTTCTGATGATAATTAATCTAAACTCAATAAATAAGCAAAATCCCTAAAAACTAATATCTATACGAATGACTAAACCTACCTAACAGTATTATAAAATAACCTACGGACACTACGTACACTATCAAATATACTACCTATACTTTAAAATTAAAATCTATACCTACGACTCATATAAAAATAAACCTAAATAACTCTAAAAACTAAAAGGAATAAAAATGAACTCCACTGCGGGTGACCCAACCTACGACAAACTTAGTATTTGCGGTTGGTACAGTACAGATAGTGGTAATCGGGTATAGGGATCGAACCGCAAAATTAAGTTTGTTTTTTATTGTATATACTTTTCCGGGATAAAAAGTACCCAGTGTGGTGCCCAGGATATTAAAGAATAATTATACCAAGTTTCATCGTAATCGAACCGGTAGTTTTTGCGTGATGCCTGAACAAACAGACAGACAGACAGACAGACAGACAAAAATTTTTTTAATCACATTTTTGGGTTCGGTGTCGGTCAAGTAACACCCCCTGCCATTTATTTTTTGGATATTTTCAATGTACAGAATTTTCACTTCTACAGATTTATTATAAGTACTAGCTTCTGCCCGCGGCTTCGCCCGCGTGGATGTCGGAAATTATCCCATGGGAACGTGCTAACAGGATAAAATGTATGTGCTTCCCCATAATGCCATCTATCTCGCGGGTCCTTTGTGGCTAATTACAATAGAAAACCAATTGTGTCTCATTAGTGGTGATTAAGAGGGTACCTATATGATATCTTTACCTAAGTACCTACCTACCTAATTTAAGAAAAATAAACTCAATAACAGAAAATTAAATACCTACCTACCTAAATAAACCTATTTCTGATGATAACTAATCTAAACTCAATAAATAAGCAAAATCCCTAAAAACTAATATCTATACGAATGACTAAACCTACCTAACAGTATTATAAAATAAGCTACAGTCACTACGTACACTATCAAATATACTACCTATACTTTAAAATTAAAATCTATACCTACGACTTATATAAAAATAAACCTAAATAACTCTTAAAACTAAAAGGAATAAAAATGAACTCCACTGCGGGTGACCCAACCTACGACAAACTTAGTATTTGCGGTTGGTACAGTACAGACAGTGGTAATCGGGTATAGGGATCGAACCGCAAAATTAAGTTTGTTTTTTATTGTATATACTTTTCCGGGATAAAAAGTACCCAGTGTGGTGCCCAGGATAATAATGAATAATTATACCAAGTTTCATCGTAATCGAACCGGTAGTTTTGGCGTGATGCCTGAACAAACAGACAGACAGACAAAAATTTTTTTAATCACATTTTTGGGTTCGGTGTCGGTCTAGTAACACCCCCCGCCATTTATTTTTTTGATATCTTCAATGTACAGAATTTTCACTTCTACAGATTTATTATAAGTATAGATATAGATAGATTAGGTATTTACTTAAACCGATGTTAGGTAATTAACTAAATTTAAATAATATTTGTTGGACTTTTATACGATTTGTTTTATATAAAAAGACATATCAAGATTGTTTACCTTTATTTAACTACCTAAACAGATGGAGTATATGTGTAAACAAGGGAAGATTCCATACAATTATGGGTTATCAAACAAATCCTAAATATTGACAGTAAAACTCACCCAAATAACACATTGCAGGCACCGGCGATAAACATGCCCGCCGTAAATAGGAACTTTGCGCCGACCATCGGCAACTGCGAAGAGTAAACATCACGCATCATCAATAAACTAGGCATCTACGTCTATAAGATAGTGCTAAGTCTGTACAATTCTAGTGTTTGGTCTTGAGCAACAATGGGTTAATATTTATTTAAGCATGCGCTCATTTGTTTTGATAGACGGTGAACGCGATAAGGGCGAAAACACCCTTGGCTACGGTTTTCACCGACAGCCGACCTTCATGATAATGATGGCATCGGGATTTGACTTTAATGTGTCAAATAAATGCACCTAGAAGAGTGGTGACCGCCACATGCAGCCAAATACAGAGTTTAACGTTTTTGACAACTTAATGTCAAATAGTTGTGAAATAACATTGCAGTATAATTATTATACTGCAATGTTATTTCACAACTATTAGGGGACGTCATGAAAATCTGTAATTATTACAGATTTTCATGACGTCCCCTAATAACACGACGGAAACGCTCTTTTAGGAGGTAGCTTTACTTTCATAAATAACGTTCCAGTGACGTCATTCAACGGAAAACTGTGGACGCTAAGTATGTGGTGACCACTGAATCAAAATAGGCATGTATTGTTAAAGAACAACTATACTTCTTTATAAAACAAACTGCAATAACGTGCCTAAAAGGAAACATTCAAGAATCCATTGAAGTTCCCTACAAATATAATATGCTTGGCGTTGGTTCTTCGAATATTCTATAGAAAGTTTTTTGTTTGAAGATTGTAACCTTTTGACGCTGACTGCGTTCTTGGAATCAAACTTTACGTAACGTTCTCCCGACTTTTCTGTCGGGAAAAATCTGGAAACCGTTCATCACTGGATATAAGCCTTCCTCAAGCATCGCCACAGCGATCGGTCCTGTGCTTCCCGTATCCAGTAGATTCCCACGATCCCCATTAGGTTTTCCACCTTTTCTATCCATCACCATATACTTACCTTAATGCCTGCAATACTTAGGTATCTATAATTTTTGGGCTGCTTTTCCACCATAGATGTGCTATGCAGCTATGCTGCGAGGATGTGAAAGCTAAGCTACGAAAGTGTGCGACCGTTTCCACTAATGCTAAGCTGTGTAGTGGAGCGAGTAAGATGTGCTATGAAGATGCGCCGCCGTGAGGTAGCTGTGCGCGGAAGATGCTCAATTCGAGCAATGCGAATAATGCGATGCATCGATAGTAGGAAAAGCACGGGGAGTACTCTGCTCTGCACATAGCTACACCACTCGCGCATTCATAGCTCCCATTCATAGCACGCATCTTTCCGTATAAAAACATAGCTTAGTTGAATCCGTTTCCACCAGTGCTATGCTATGTGTTGTGGACCAATGAATATGATTGGTGGATAACAAACGCATCCATAGCAACGTAGCATAGCACATCTCTGGTGGAAAGCAAAGAAACGAGCGCATAGTTAGTTAACTATGCGCTCGTTTTCAATCTAATTTATCCTATTAGGGAGAATCACTCGGAAGTAACACAAAATTCAAGAGGAAGCTGTCTTTGTCTTGACTTTTTGATTTACCTGTTTATATCAAAGACAATACTTACGAATTTGCCGAACAAGGGTGATGTGAGAAACATGACCACTGCATAGAAGCTGAACACGATTCCACACATGGTCTCCGAGAGGCCCTTGGCAGCTGCCTCCCGGGGGAAGAACGGCGCCATCACACTCATGGAGCAGAAGCTCATGAAGTCTACCAGGGCCAGGGAAGCCAGGGTCAGCCTCTGACGGCTGGAGAGGTGACGCACCGCCCCCGGCTGCAGGCGCGTTTGCGTTCGCACCAACCTACGAATTGTGGATATAGGTATGCAATATTGTCGTTTAGGTTAACGAAATATACATGGTCTGTTGGTTAGGTTACGGCCGGTCGCCTACGTGAAGGCAGTTTAGTAAACTTGAAAATGAATGTAGGTGGCTACTTATTATAGATTGTTTTTAGTTGCGGATTTTGTTGTAGTTTAGTGTTAATGTTAAGGAAATATAAACCAACAATAAATACTAACAGGTTATTATGGTCAACCATTGCAACCACCGAATTCAATGAAATTCAAGGTTATGTCCTAATACTTCCTGGATTGAATTGTAGTATGTATTATTTATTCTATCAGTCTAGCCGAAGGTACCTAGGTACAGTCAACAGCAAAAGTAGATGATCAAAATCAGAAATTCAATTCTAATGAACGGAGTTCCCAGCTATATGGCAGCTGTACTAGTAGTAACTGTTTGGTATGATTTACAATCACATACTTTTGAATCACTTCGACGCCACACAGTTCTGACGCGAACTCCGTTCATTAGTATTGAATTTCTGATTTTGATCATCTACTTTTGCTGTTGACTGTAGGTACCGTGAACCTTTAAGTCGTCTTTCTTCATTGAATCCAAGATCATTTTATTATAGCATTACATGTGATACTTGATATAGTTGCTTAGCATTGATTATTACTATACAGATAAATAACAACGGCTGCTATCTTACATTTACAATAGGCTGATAATAAGTAGTAACAAACTGCAACACGTGTGGTTATAACAATTACCCAGCTAGGTGCACGTATTCATTAACAAATAACAGATAGGTATGCTGCATATTTTATCATTGATTTGAAACTTTGATGATACTTACCGTTCTCTTAATATAATGATCTCGGAGCTGATGTCGTCTGGCGGTCCCCCGGACCAGGAGTGCACGCGCCGCAGCCGGCCCGAGTCCTGGAGTGAGCGGCGCCCGCCCCACGTCTCCGCCAGGTCGTCCGCGTGCGTGGAAGTCTTCATCAGCTTGCTATGAAACACTACCGTCTCGTGAGAGCCTGTTCCACGGACGGCAACAATGTTCAAATTCGAGTCACTTGTAGTCCGTTCACGACGATCAGTATCACTTAGCAGCCGCGTGTTTTCGTCAGCATCGTCGCACTCTCGGTCCATATTGAAGGGCCACAATGCTCTCGGTCCGTTGGAACTGCTCAATACGAATATGCTAGATTGCACCGCACTGCCACCGTCGCCGTCGCAATAATATCCGATCGTAAACAACCCGAGTTATCGGCGTGTCAACACACCGAGCGCACCAACTACCGACTACTGTTAACAATTAAAAACCCACCTCGCGTATATCAATTTATTATCGATATCTTATCGTGTTTAAATAAACATTTCCTGGATAGAGAACGCTTTCCAGCCTGTGATGGCGCGATGACTCGGCTGAGTCGCTGGCGGTGGGAAGTGAGGCAGGGTTTTCATTTATTTATATGTAGGTAGGTACCTGATATGTAGGTACTCGTACGTCGTATTTGCTTGCGATAATCCATACAGCAAGTAGTTTATCGCAACTTGTCAACCAAAGGAAATTTTGGAAGGATTTCGAAGTGTTCCATTCCTAGGCATTCCGCGTTCATGCTAAACGTATGCGTTTTTACACCTGTAAACCAAGTAACCGTCATAAAAATTGTATTACGAGATTTCATTTTACTGCCTTTTTTATTTGGCACTGTTATAAGTTAAGTCAAATGTATTTTGGATAACTAAGATATCCTCGCTATAACCTAAGCAATGGATTGGGCAGAGTTGGTATCGGAGAGAAATTTATTTGTCTGCCAGCATAATAATCTAACACCCACCCTTGCCACCCCAATTGCGCGCAACACACATCTATCGGAATCTGATTCATTTTGAAGGATATTGCTAACCCATTGCTTTATATGTTCAAAAATGTGTCTAGTCTAGGTACTACTTAAATAACGCAATGAATTTTTTTTCGAACTGTCAATAGGAAAGCCTTTCCTACTGTTAGTGTGTGACGCCGCAGGCACCTGCCTGAAGCTAACTAACGGTTTGTTCAAGCAAAAAGCATCCTGGCACTGCCTATATTTATTTAAAAAACCCTGGACCAATTATCTAGTTCCTTATGAAAAGTAATGGAGTACCTAGTTTATACGTTACCTGACTAACTATAGCTACCACTGCGCCTGGAAAACATATTAATAATCGCAGTGTTGTACTCACATGCATCACTCATCAGTCACATCAATCAATCAACTTAGCCTACTGCAGTCCACTGCTGGACATAGGACTCTCCCAGGCTGTGCCACAACACCCTGTCCTGCGCCTTCCGCATCCAGTCTGTCCCAGCCACCTTCTTTAGGTCGTCCCCATCTAGCTGGGGGGCGTCCCACACTACGCTTGCCGATACGCGGGATATCAGTCACATATTATTTTATGATAGCTTCTGCCCGCGGCTTCGCCCGCGTGGAAGTCGGAAATTATCCCACGGGAACGTGCTAACAGGATGAAATGTATGTGCTTCCCCAGGATGCCATCTATCTCGCGGGCCCTTTGTGGCTAATTACAATAGAAAACCAATTGTGTCTCATTAGTGGTGATTAAGAGGGTACCTATATATGATATCTTTACCTAAGTACCTACTTACCTAATTTAAAAAAAATAACCTACCTAAATAAACCTATTTCTGATGATAACTAATCTAAACTCAATAAATAAGCAAAATCCCTAAAAACTAATATCTATACGAATGACTAATCCTACCTAAAACAGTATTATAAAATAACCTACGGTTACTACGTACACTAACAAATATACTAGGTACCTATACTTACTTTAAAATTAAAATCTATACCTACGACTTATAAAATTAAACCTAAATAACTCTAAAAACTGAAAGGAATAAAATGGTCGCACAGATATTATACTGCGGGTGACGTAACCTACGACAAACTTGTTATTTGCGGTTGGTACAGTAATCGGTCTAAGGATCGAACCGCAAAATTAAGTTTGTTTTTTATTGTATATACTTTTCCGGGATAAAAAGTACCCAGTGTGGTGCCCAGCCAGGATATTAAAGAATAATTATACCAAGTTTCATAGTAATCGAACCGGTAGTTTTTGCGTGATGCCTGAACAAACAGACAGACAGACAGACAGACAGACAGACCGACAGACAGACAGACAGACAAAAATTTTTGTAATCACATTTTTGGGTTCAGTGTCGGTCTAGTAACACCCCCTGCCATTTATTTTTTTGATATTTTCAATGTACAGAATTTTCACTTCTACAGATTTATTATAAGTACTAGCTTCTGCCCGCGGCTTCGCCCGCGTGGATGTCGAAAATTATCTCACGGGAACGTGCTAACAGGATAAAATGTATGTGCTTCCCCAGGATGCCATCTATCTCGCGGGCCCTTTGTGGCTACAAACTTATTATTTGCAATTGGAACAGTAATCGGGTCTAGGGATCGAACCGCAAAATTAAGTTTGTTTTTTATTGTAGTTTCCGGGATAAAAAGTACCCAGTGTGGTGCCCAGGATATTAAAGAATAATTATACCAAGTTTCATCGTAATCGAACCGGTAGTTTTTGCGTGATGCCTGAACAAACAGACAGACAGACAGACAGAGAGACCGACAGACAGACAAAAATTTATTTAATTACATTTTTGGGTTCGGTGTCGGTCTAGTAACACCCCCTGCCATTTATTTTTTTGATATTTTCAATGTACAGAATTTTCACTTCTACAGATTTATTATAAGTATAGATATAGATTAGCGCACAATACCTTTTTAGCCATTTTAATAAAGCACAGCAAGGTTCGACTGTTCCTCTGCCTTCCAATGGGGCTAGTAAGATACCTACTTACCTCGATAAACTAAATGATTTTTATTGCCAAATCGAGGGCCTTTGATTGATTGAATGATTTTTATTTCCAGGGCGCAAAATTTTTCAACACAACGCAAATGAATTCATTTTTGAATTACTTTTTAGTCATGGTTTTGTATTAAGCATTTTTCGTTTTTTTTTTTATTTTTATAATGGACATTATTTTTAAATATTGTAAGTAACTAATTCAGGGGCGTAGCTACCGCTGTATCAGCCGTATCAATTATACGGGGCCCCTGAGCTACAGGGGCCCCCGACGTGACGTGTTAGACGACGTATATAAGCAAAAATTTTTTTTAGACATTCGGGACCAACGGCTTAACGTGCTTTCCGAGGCACGGAGGGGTATCGGTATGTCAAGATGGTCACCCATCCACAGACCTACCGCGGCAAGCGTAGCTTAACCTTCAATCGACTCGTGCGGCTGTTATTATTTAGCCACGAGCCCCTCGCCTTCTAAGTCAGTATGCTATATTCTTTATTTTGTAAAAATAATACCCTCTGTAGCTTCACAGTTGGGTAAAAAGGGCCCCCAAAAATATTTGATACAGGGCCCCATTAGGATGAGCTACGCCACTGAACTAATTAGTGCACCTTCATTCTTCTTCTCAGCGTGTCGATAGCAATCTAAGAAATGGACTCTGCCCAGGATTCGGCTACTTGTTTGGCGCCATCAGCTCCTGTAAAGTGCAGCTGACAGGACACGCAGGACATGGGGTGCATGAAAGAAGCCTCCCCGAGCGACGTATCTACAGAGCCACTATAGGTAGGTACGTCCGGCGCACCCTGGGCAATCAGCGAGTTATCCTCGCTGATTGGCTAATCATTTCACTACGATAGCAATCCAAAGTCCACTTATAAAACCATTCCTAGTGTGGGGCAACGTTTAAAAAAAATAACCGGGTCTGTGTGTAGTTTCGATTAACATCGAAGGGTTCTCAGGAGACAAATCTGAAATTCTTTCTGATGTCTACCGCAAAATTCTTTGCGTTGACATCGAGATGAAACCCAAAGCCGGCCACACATCCCTGGATTTATGCTTATCGCCGAGATCAGACGCCTGAAGCACAGTAACGCAGTGTTTGCTGCTCCCGGCGTAAATACTTATCCACCAAGTGCACCTTCATAATTATAAAGGTTAGCCATTAGACATTGGCGCCGATTCCCTTGTTCACTAACTAAACTAAATTTAAGTTCTGTGCATCTTTTTCTTTCTATTTCATTAAGAAAAGGACAGAAGATAAATATTAGTTTAGTCCTGTCAAATTAAGATACTCCATAGACAAATTAGACGTGATTAAAAACATGGCTACTAAAACTACGTTAATTTACGTCAGGCGCTAATTTGACAGGACTAAACTAATATTTATCTTGTCCTTTTCTTAATGAAATAGAAAGAAAAAGATGCACTGAACTTAAATTTAGTTTAGTTTGTGAACAAGGGAATCAGCGCCAATATTTATTTTTTAATTTGACTTTCAACTGCCTCGTGGTCGTTGGTCTAGTGGTCGCAAGTTCGCGACTAGTGAGTGTGCGGGTCTGGGTTCGATCCCGTTTGCGAAAGAGCTATTGGGTTTTTCCGTTAAGAACTTCTCAGTAGCAGCTCGGAAGCTGAATTTGTGCCCGGTTAGTGGTGAAATGGTAACGGTCGCGACTTACGATTTGTAGGTCGCAGGTTCAATCCCAGTAAGGCACTTTACTTTGTGTAAATTAAGTATTGCACCAATGCTCTTTAAACGGTGAAGAGAAACATCGTGTGGAAACCTACGTGTCATGTTCAAAAATTTGAAGACATGTGACATCTGCCAACCCGCACTGGGCCCAGGTAGTGGATTACGGCCCACTTTCTGTCACAGAGACGAGGCCTGTGTCCCAGCAGTGGGAAAAATATAGGCTGATTATGATAGAGTGAATGAATAATAGCTCATCAATAATGTGTAGCGTAAAAAAGAGCTTTTCTCTAGTCACCTTTTACTACTTGTGCGGTTTATACCGTTGTCATTTGAGTGTTAAATGAGATCAACGTACAAGATTAGATAAGCTGATAAAACACGTTAGCGGAAACAGATAAATATAGGATAAATAAAACTACCATTTACAAATATAGTAACCAGATTTGTATTGATGTTTTTTTTAACAAACCAACAATCACTTTATGAATCATTATAAAAAGAAATTCAGCGATTTAGTACACTTACGATATAATTATCAACAAATTAAAAACAACGTATCTAATTCTTCTCATTTTTAACAGATTTATGTGAAAAAATATAGCTTTTATATTATGAATGACTGCACTCACGAACAATCAAAACAGTAATAATGTGCCAGTCGGTTCATCGGCTCAATTCAGTCCGGTCTTCATGCGTAAGTAAATAGATACACTCTCAAATCTTATATTATGCAAACGATTACGTTAGCGACAAACTCTGATACAAAAATAGTAAAACAAAACACATATTTCTATAATAATGACGTAAATTCATATTTAATTTTCACGACGTACCGTAAAACGGCGTGAATAGGGATGCAGGGGTGAATCGGGACGAAACTTTAAAATTGATTTTAACATTGAAATAATATAGTTTGTTGCCTGAAAAGAGTCTGATGTGTTTATTGTTTTTTAATTAAAGATTAAGTGTCCTTGTTTAGCAACAAACTATACAATTTTAAAGTTCAAATCCATTTTAAAGTTTCGTCCCGATTCACCCCTGCATCCCTATTCACCCCGTTTTACCGGTATTTATAGTTTATCTTTTAAGTCTTTTCATTAAATTAACTGTTTAACGAATATTGATCCATTCCCGTGGAACAGGTTTATAGAATTGTTAGAAATAATAAATGCTAAGAAAAAAATAATGTTGAAATAATAACTTCACGTACACAAGACTCGTATTTAGACGCCCTGTTCCACTGGAGTGGTTCAAGAATAAAGCTGTCCTTAACACTAGATTCACGCTAAGCGGTTTGTCAACGAAGCATAAATTATGTCTTGAGCTAGTACGATCATAACCTAAGCAGGGCGAGTTCTTGAAGCAGCGCCGGCTCTTGCTCGATCTTGGCGCGTTGGTTCAGCTCCAACTGCTTGCCAGATGCTTTCTGTTGCTTCAGTTTGTCAATGTCGCTCAGTTTCTGTAACATACAAATATACTTGTAGAATAAACTACTGCACTGTTAGTCTAGGGGTGGCAACCATACGTCCGTTGCCCCCCACACACCAGGATTCGATGTGGCGGCGCCCCTCGCCGCCGTCGCGGGGGGATTCAAACACTGACTGAGGAGGCCCGCAAGTTCCCGTGATGACCACGCTTACCGGCCGGTCGCGTAGGAAGTAAGTGTAGGAAGGGAACACCGGGGTGGTTTTTAGTCAATAAGAACCTAACAGACCCCTCTGCCCTCCCCAGGACGGTGGACAGCCGGATTTTCCACACCGGAACAAAAAAAAGGAGTCGCAACTGTGACAAAACGAGTTATAAATGGTCCAACACTATTCCCACTGGAGTAAAGTTCTAAATACAAAATTGACAACTTAAGACGGTTTTTTAACAGTCTTTGAATTAAGAACTTTAAATGCGTTGAAATAAAGTTCGAAATTCAAATATTGACGATTGTTTAAACCTATCTAAAGGTAAATCTTGGTTTGTAATAATGATCACGTTCACACTAGTGTGGCGCGACAGATCCCCCACCACCTCTCTGGCGCAACCGAGCTGCGTCGAGCGATTTGACTGCGACACAACGCGCCACAACACAACACAACCTACTAATGTGAATCTAGTCATAGTAAATGTACGTAAGCGATTGCCTTCTGGCGCGCCACGACACACCCCGACACAATAATGTGAACCTAGCTTTAGGTTGGATAAAGTATTATCGAGTTTTGCCATTAGACATTTCTTAGTGGTAGTCCCGAGTAGTCCGGAGGTTGGATTTGAGCCAGACTGATCGCAATAATGTCGCCCCCTAATATATGGGACTTAAATGTGGGTGTTCTATACATATCTGCCTAACCCTTTGGATAATACTAGAGTGTTACGTTATGTTTAGTATACCTACGTCATTTTTTTAATAGTATGCTAACATCAGACGTCATTGTCTTCGGTCAGGTCATAAAACAAAATAATGTTTTTTTTTTTTTAAATATATTTTTAGAATGGCCATGAATTCAGGTTTATTAATCATGACTCGTGTGCTTTCTTACACGCGCCTACTTTGATAATTGAAAAATATGGCCACGTGCAAATCGGACGGCCGCGAATCATATTTTAATCAACGTACAACTTAGTATACTGACCAGCAAATTGCAAAAAACGTAAGAAAATTTGAATTTCGCGGGCTACATTGGAGCATCCACCTTAATAATAATACCAGCGTATTATTGCCAGGGCTCGTGCCTTCTCACACAGAGAATATTTTTTGACATCGATCCCCACGCTTGCTCAAGACGAGTTGGCGATTTCAGACTTATATTAAACTACTAGCTTCTGCGTGCGTGAAATGTTGGCTCATCGCGTCGCGTCGCATCGCTCGCCCGTGCTAATCCTTCGTTTTCGCTTAGTGTTTCTTACTTTTTTTCACTTTGCTCGGCTCCTAAAGGTCGTAGCGTGATATTAGATAGCCTATAATCTTCCTCAAGAATTGGGCTATCAAATGCAATAAGATTTTTTTAATTCTGACTGGTAGTTCCGGAGATTACCCCCTACATACATACAAACAAACAAACAAATTGTATTCGCAGACACAACAAAAGGAAACTAACTTAGAGCGGGCGGGCGTGGCAGCCCGAATGGTATTCTTAACGCATTGTCCCAGAGGTGGGACTCACCAATGTTGATGAGGTGGATCAGACGACTGCACGCTAGCGGCCCCTCATACTTATAATAATAGGTACTATAATATTTTATGTGTTTTGATTATCTATTTGTTTCTGTTTAAATTATATTTGATTATTATTATTATTTGACTTAATTATTCTTTTATACATGTTTTGACATTCCCGATTAATTTTTATACTTAATTTTTGTATTTTTTAATTTATATTCATCTTTGTTTTTATAATTGTTTTTATGTAATATTATGGATTTTTATTATCTGCAATAAATAAATTGAATTGAATTAGACTTCTACAGAAAATAGCTATCGATTTTCACATGGTTTTCCTTGTAATTTCACCATCTATTTCTCTTTCTATCATTGTCAAACGTAATGTAGATGCGCCTTATTGTGGTAATCTAAAAAAGTCCCATCTAAATATTTTAGGGTAATTCTTAATACTTTACAAGAACGTATGCAACATAATTATTTTTATCTTGTTTTAACGGACCTATAGTTTTGTAGTGTATGTTGTCTCTTGTAATTTATATTAAAGCATGTGTATTTTTTACTAAAATAGGTACCTAAGTATTATGACTAAACTGAAAATAAAATTGAAATTTGCATGCCCGAAACAGGCAAAATATGAACTGTACACACGGCTACACGTCAAGCTATACAAAACCAGTTTGTCTTGGCCTCACTTTGTATGATATTTTCTCACAATGAACGGTCAGCCAATACTGGATTTGCATAGCTTGATGTGTAGCCGTGTGTACATAAACCAATAACTTTTACAACTGGTAACACTTGTAATTTCTACAAGTGAATTATATTTAATCAGTTCAGGACAGGTACCTTATTAAGATTTTTGATCTTCTTGTCCTTCTCGGGGTCTCCGGTGGACACGAAGGGCGCGCGAGAGGAGGAGACGGGGGGCGGAGGAGAGGCGTCGCCGCGAGCCTTCTCTTCAGCCTTGCGGGCCTTTGCCTTTTCGCGCTTTTCTTTCTGTTTGAGCGCCTGCTTCGATGGTGCCGCTAAAATCGTCAATAAGGAACCATAAAGCAAATAATGTATATGGTAGCTTCTAACACCTACATCTATAGAGCAAACTTAGTTTGTAGTCAAACTTAGTACAGTAATGTCGATGCCACACGGGCGTTGCCAATGCATTGCGTCACTGCTGCAACGCCTGAGCGGTGACGTCATCGCAGCGCTCGTGTAGCACTAACTGCGTCGAAATCACTGCGCTGCGACGACGCAACGCATTGGCAACGCCCGTGGGGCATTGCTCTGAGCGTTTCATACGAATATAAACCTTATTTTTGAACTAAGTTAATATTCATAGTAGAATGAAACACCTACTCACACTCGATTACAGGAATATTCACATTAATTTCATATTTATAAGGTTCATATTCCTATGAAACGCTTACTTTACTTAGCTTAAGTTGTAGATCTCAGCCTTTTAGTTCAGGCAAATGTAAGCTATTTCGATGAATTGCGATGCTGTCGCTTATGTTAAAACTTTGTTTATTGTTTTATACTTGACTTTTGAAGCTATATAATACAACATAATTATGAAACATACCACTAGGTGTTGTTTCCCCAGGTTTATGCGGCTTCTCTTGCTCATGTAGCGTAAAGGTCGAAGGCCTATTCTTAGCCCCAGGAGGTCTGTAGGCCGCCGCGGGCTTCGGTGTGGAGTCCTCAATGGCTTTGGGCACAGTTCGAGACAGCTCACTCTTGGGGAAGTTGCCTGGTTGCCAGCTGATAGCGAGGAGGTTCTCCTTCTCAGCGCATACACGCTTGTGCATCAGTGCGCATGTGTAGTGCCAGATTTTGTAGCTGAAATAAAAGTAAATATTGGACTACCCAAACCTATGTGGGATTGATATTTGACCTAGAACCAAATATGATATTAGATCTATAATTCATTTTTTAATCGTTGTTATGTGTATTTTACGTAGAGCGACTGTCAATCCGATATCCACAACCAGTTACAGGGTTTAACAATATTTTTTATTTCACAAATCGACTTTTTAGTAACATCTTCAAAATAAGTATTAAATTCATGTATTTTTTTTTTTTTTTGATAATTGTCAAATATCCTATTAAACACACCACCAAGCTTCCGTGTACTTAGTTATAATAATACTTGATATGATACATACCCATTACCAACAGTGAGTCTGGGGTACGTGGTGGCAGTAACGAAGGTCTCAGCACGAGGGTCCCACATCAGACTGGTAGTGTCGGGGGCCGCGCAGGAGCCCACCTTCTTGTACCCGCGGAGCTCCCACACCTCGATGTGTCCTGACGCTATGTTACCGAAACCGCCCAGCAGCATGCGTGTGATTGAGTTAAGGTTTCATTTGGTTGACAAACTTGAAAAAAATTATCACTTGATAAGAATAGGTGGTCTTTAAAATGAGAACCTCCTCCTTTTTTTGAAGTCGGTTAAAAAATTGATATTGTCAACCCAACAACTTTTAGTAAGTAATTGAAGGAACTTAAATGGGTTGAATTTAATGAGCAACAAAATACATTTTCATTGAAGTTATAACAGCAACTGAAAAAAAAAATATAGCACAATATTTCAAGTGCTACATTCAGTTTTCTCACTGATAATTACATATCATTCAAGACAATGACAGCATACTAAGACTATGATGGACAATCGGTATTGCTAATTCATCTAACCACTAGCGGATCATGTTTAATGCATTTTTAGTTCATAACTAAGTCACATAGATATGAAAAGGATATGGTTTCCTTCAGGCGGGAAGTAAATGGAGTTCCATGCTCCAGTTCCGAATTCAAAAAGTGGTTCGCACTTGACGTTGAAGAGCGTGGCCTTAGCGGGCGCGTGTCCGTACACCGCCACCCACTCGTTGGAGTTGCCTGGGTTCCAGGAAATCGCGTGCACTGGACCCTCCTTACCTGCAGAAGATACTAGGTTTAAGGTGCTTCAAATGGTATAACATGAGAAAAAGACGCTTAAACAAACAGTCACTCATACTCCCCATCGTGATCTTTTTTTTGACTTGGTCCATTCCCTGGGAACCTTTCAGTTACGGAGTTATTGTAGGTCAACGTTCCAACTTTATTTTACTGTTTTTACGAAAACAAAGTTGGAATGTTATAACTTAACTTTAAATATCCCCAGTCCCGTAAAGTTGCATGCAACCATAGGCACAAACAAGGTTTTGTGTGCGTTATATTTATTAGCACCTAAAACTTACTGAATGTCACGTTTTCTGAGCTGCCTTTCACATCACCATAAGAGAGTGATTGCTTTCCATAGTAAGAACCACCAGTTTTGTCCACCTAGAAACAGAATAATAAATACATTACATCTGACAACCCGTCTGCGGCGAAGCAAGGGGGATTACAATAATAATCAAAATCACACTATTTGATGATGAAGATGACAAATGATGAATGAATTAGAGAATGAAGATGCGGTTTTGAGACTTTATAATGAATATCCCAAAATGGTATTTTAATACTACTGTAAATTGAGTTGAAAATAATTATTTTGTCACTTGTCACTAACATCGGTCTGCGTCATCGCGAACACGTTGGTGCCGCGCCGGTTCCAGTAGAAAGTAGCCTTGTCTGCCTGGAACGAGGAGCGCGCCACGACTGCCTGGGTCTGCTCGAAGTCAGGGTACTTGAACACGCGCCAGAATGACGGCTGGCCCGCCTTACCTGTCAATCATCAAGATAAAAAAAGTCTAAATACTTAAATGGGTTGTAGCAAATAAGCAATCATATTTTGATCAACATACAACCGAATCGAATTTCGGGGACCAACTTAGCGCATTAAGGATTTTTTTATTTTATTTACGGCATTTCTGTTTTGTGGCAGAAGACAAGAAACATTTTGAGGAAACCTTGAGTAAATAGCCTGAAATGAACCCGTTTCTACTGTGTGAGAGGATGCCATGACAGGATTCAATTAATTATAATAACCTTGCAGTTATTTTTTTCTTTCTTTATTAATTTTATTTTCATTGGCTTCTAGACTGAAGGTAAAAATACTGTCAATACTGATATCATGCAGAGTAGCATGTGACACATACACATGATTTGTAATATTTTAAATTTGATATCATATTTTACAGTTTGTTCGGGTTGAATCGAGGTGGCACTGGCAAAGGATGCTTGGAAGGACTTGGTAGAGGCTAAAATAAAAAAAAATAAACATTTGTCATCATTTAAAATATATCTAGGTTCTCACCTAAAGTAAATGCAGCAAAATAGTATGTAGGTGCAGGGCTGGGCGAGACGCTGAAAGACTTCAGTTTGTCCGCATGCAACTGTTGCACAAATCTGTCGAGGATGCCATCCTCATAGATCAACACCCTGTTGTTCATGTGTAGAGCAACCAGCTTCTCATCTGATGTCCACTTTGGTTCCCTAGAAATGAAATTAAAAATTATTAATGTGAAGGAAAACATTGTGAAAAAATATTTTTGAAGTGAAATTTCTTTGCAATTGCAATGGCAATTCAATAATAAAATTGGACAAGAATCAAGTGAGAAATATCAAGGATGTGTTACATTTCGTTACATGAGAGAGAAGAAATATATAACCTCTTTGTCTCTCACACTAAATCTCACTGACTATAACTATGTCTTAATGGCCTGAAATTCTGAAATGTGAGCAAAATGTAATGCTTATTTCTAGTCTATATTGGATATCTTCATGCAAGTTAATAACAAGCTGCAAAACTATTATTATCATGAACATATTATTCTTAAAATGTGACTTACCATCCAGTCTGATTCTTTTGTATAAAACTGCCTGCAAGTTGCCCATCAGCTGATTTATAAATATGAAGATTAGGCTTGCCCTGAAACAGTCAATAAAATATATAGGTATTTTTACTAAAAAATATGGAAAAATCTTACACAATTTATTTCATTGAAAGTATAAAAAAATTGTCTGGAAGACGAGATATTGGTTGTCCAACGGCGAGTCGGGCAGACAATATTGTATTCATCACAAGCAAAACCTGGATGAAGCTCGCACAGGTGCACGGGATTGGCACAAGAAAAGAGAGGCTTATGCCCAGCATGGGTGAGGTCAGGCTGTTGATAACGATGATGACAAAACAGCCAATTTGTTTTTCAATTCCTTTTGTAGCATATCCTTTAATAAATAAATATTGTGACAATAATATTGATTACCTGAGGATTTTCTTTTGTCATAAAAAACATTTCCCAGACTGTGAAATAGTTGTCCTGGGGTGAAAAAAACATGTCTTTGATATTTCCATTTATAGTTGCTGTTACAGACCAGTCTGAACATCTCACTATCTCAACTCTGAAAATTAAATAATAATCACAATTTCATACAGGTGCTATAAACTTATATTATTTGTACATAGTTTATTATTCATAATAAGCTGCTTGTCCTGGATGTCATTCGTAGATCTTTGACAGTTGTTACGAGTAGTCACAAGACAAAAAGTCTGACAACCAGTCTTACAAAGAGGTATCATGTTGCCCAGTAACTGAGTTGTGGACGAAGATAGGCGTAGGATATTCTGTCTATGTACAATATTGGTTTACAGCCGGATAGACTAACCGGCTGAATACTAATATTTTATGGAAACTGACCCCAACATAGTATTTTAAATAACCATGTTTTACTTATATGTTTATCTGAAAAAAAAATTGAATAGCTACATTTACATACTCGATCTGAAACCTAATACAACAGCCACTAAAAAAACTTACTAGATTCAAATTAATTAAAAATAGGTTTGTTGAATATTTTGATACTTACTTCTTATCAGTCCTATAGGCTAAGTAGGTGCCTTTTGGACTAAATATAATGCTACGTATATTCGTAGTCGTTTCATCCCTGAGATTTGTCTCTCCATAGGGCTCTTTGAAGTCAATTAAAAATATATTTTTGCTGGTCAAACCTGTAAAAAAAGTGTTATGGTTCAGATAATTATAACCTCTGAAACATGCCGTTCTTCAGAGACTTTACGAATATACTATAAACAATTACCAGCAATATACGGTGTACTCATGTTCACAGCAAAATAATGTAGAATATAATGTCTAAAAACTCATCATCTTCAAGAAAATAAGTCGTGTTGGGGGGATTTTATGACTTGCCGCAAGACATTAACAACACCATAGACCAAAGAGTATAATAATAATACGGGATAGACCATAAATATTTAAAAAATCTCTCTCTCCGAGTTGTCTAGGCTCCGAGTTTTACAATAATAGAGTTCTCACGTAGTAGACAGAGGATAGTAATAGACATGCTGTTAAAAAAATAATAATTGCGAAAGTGAGACGACACTTATGTCAAAATGTGTATTTGTGAGCAGGACATAGCATGCATCTTCTATCTCTATTTGCGTATCGGTTTTTGTTGTTTGACATCGACGCCATTCGATGCCAAGCAAATTGTGGTGTAAAAATATTTTCGGTGATATATACTGTGAAACGCATACTTTGTTTACACAAAGTAACTATGCGTTTCACAGTATATATCAACGAAAATAAAAAAGTCAGAATAAAGTTTCTGACTTTATATCAATAAAGTCAGAAAGTGTGGATAAAAGGAATGAAATGAAAATGGAAATGAAATGGAAAATGGAAATGGAAAAAAATGTGGATAAAAGGACGCCGCCGCCGGTCTGTACCATTTACTGTGACATGACCCAGGCTTTCGATTATGTTAATCATGACATTCTCCTTCGTAAACTAGAAGCTTATGGCATTAGAGGCAATCTATTAAATCTCATAGAATCATATCTAAAAGGTCGTAAACAGTATACAGAAATATCTAAAGTGAACATTAATACCAAAAAAGAAGAAACTTATTCATCTAAAAAACGTATAGTTAAATATGGAGTCCCACAAGGGAGCGTATTGGGTCCTTTGTTATTCATAATCTATATAAATGACTTGCCACTAGTAACTAAATATCCAGTATCACTTTTTGCTGATGACAGTACAGTCACTATTGATTGTATAAATAAAGAGACGTATGAACCGGAAATTAATAATACAATCAATTCAATAATTAACTGGTTAGATAACAATAATTTAAAGATCAACCTAGAGAAAACAAAAATTATGTTCTTCAGTCAGCGTTTAGAAGCACCAAATGTTAATGTTCAATACAAATCAACCGTTATTAAAAAGGTGGATGCAGCAAAATTTTTGGGCCTAATCATTGACAATCGTCTGAACTGGAAAGCACACACAGAGGAATTAAATAAAAAAATATGTTCTTCTGCCTATGCTCTCTATAAACTAAAACCTATCATAAGTACCAATGCCCTTATAACTGCCTACCATGGTATAGTCGGCTCGATATTGAGGTTTGAAGTTTTGTTTTGGGGAAACTGTACAAATAGAGAAAATTATTTTTAGGTCACAAAAAAGATGTGTTAGGGCTATGTTTGGATTGAAAATAACTGATAGTTGCAAACAGTATTTTATAAAGTATAAAATTTTAAGTCTGCCGTCCTTATTTATTTATGAAGTAGCAATCTTTGTACAAACCAATCCCAACCTATTCAAGAAACTATCAGACGTATCTATTCGTAATCGACGGGATAATAATAAATTATGTGTACCAAGGTCAACCACGGCATTGATGTGAAAAAGTATTTTCTGTTTAGCACCAATCATATACAATAAAATCCAAAAACTTATTAGACAAATGCCTACTGCTCTATTTAAAATACATATAAAAAAATATCTTGTAAATAAATGCTATTATACCATATCGGATTTTTAAAAAAACGCAATTAATTCATTGTATTTTTCTTCTTCTTTATTGATATAAAGTCAGAAAATTCCAAAAGGTAATATTTAGTGTGTAATGATGGTGAGTTGCTGTGTAATCGGCTGTAAAAGTCGTACCTAATGAACGAAATCAACCAAACATAACCTTTCATCGGTAAGTAGCATTTTTTACCTATTACAGCAAGTAAATTTAAAAAATATTGTATTTATGACTATTTTGTGTAAGCAAAATATTGTGATAATTTCATCTAAAAAGACGATTAAAGCTGCAGTAATGTACTTATGTCGAACTATCGCTATCTCATACTGCATACGCTGAGGACTTGTCTACCTACTATCCTCTGTCTACGAGTTCTCAGTACAATCAATTAAAAACATCTGAAAATAGTCTATGATGGGAGTGTGACCAAGATTGCCTAACCAAATATATTACCTACTTTTATTGTATAAAATAAAATATAGGCCGCCGCCGACGTCACGACGTCTGCCGCTTTGCCGCATATTCTTTTTTCCAAAATAACTAAAAGTATTTCACAGTCATTTTACATTATAACCCTTATCGGCTTGTGCAGCTGGGAAGAAAAGAAGAAGAGCAGCTCCGTAGAGTGATAGGTGGGATCTGTAGTCCCCAGGCGCAAAGTTTTGTAGTGATTTCAATTTTGTCGTTATTGCTTCAGTATGAAGTATTACTTTCTATTTCCATGCGTTTAGAATACTTCGTTCTTAAACGCGCATTTCAATGTATGACCTCATTTTATATCGTAGACAGAGAATGCTATAGACTAATTGATATCTTTGGTCGCATTCACACAAGAAAAAGAGCGACTTACGCCGATGTCGTGTAAAGAAATGAAACAGAACGATGAGATTTTTTGTTTCACGGTGCGTGCCATGTTTTTCAAGGTTAGCAAACTACTTTGCTAAACAAAGTTTGACAGTTAATGTGCAGCTAGGTATCATCTTTCTTTAAAATACAGTTTTATGTGCTTTAAAGTTAAATAATGTATGGTATATTTTGTTGTGAACAATGTAGACATAGTATATAAACCATTTAAAAAAAAAACATGGTGCGTTGTAGCGTTAAAGGGTGTAAAAGTGATAGTGGAACGAAAATGCCAGACTTGTCTTTTCATTCGTAAGTATACCACTCTGTATCAATTTATATATGATGATAACATTTTATGGTGTTCATATATTGTATATAATGTACCCTAGACATAAATTCATCGACAAAAAAGCACATTATTAACAATTATTAATTCTAACCTATGAATATTAGTGTTGCCAATTTTTCTGTAAATTAATACCCAATATTATGGGCAATGTGTATTAATTATATAGTATCTGAAAGATTTAATGACTTGTTGCAGTTTTCCTGAACATGATAATTTACGTCGGATATGGATTGTAGCTACAGGACGAACAGATTGGACACCAAAACCGTCATCAAAAATTTTCAGCAGACATTTTGAAAAAAAATGATAAACAAAAAGAAGAAGCTAGTACCTAAAGGACAATTACGTGCTAAACCAATAAAAGCTCATTTAAAATAAACAATGTTGTATTATTGACTCACAAAGCCAGAACCTTCTATCACAAAATACACGCTTTGACGTGGAGTTGCGGACACCAGCCCGCTATACAATACAATACAATAACATCCATCGTCATCCTGCCCTCATCGCAATTTATTAATCGAGTTCGGCAGCACATCCATACACCTTTATTATTCCTCCGCCTATACCGATAATAATCTATAATTATAAGTGTTATTTTCAGGCTCTCTTACATAATAATTTCTAATTCTATCAATTCGTGGAACACCACCTTATTTAGAATCACACAAATTGTGGGGTAAATTTTTCCTCGCACGGTAACCCTAAATATGATGACGTTGTTTTTTTTTGTCTCTTTCTGCGACACGCTTTGCAGGTGTCTATAGCATTCTCTGTCTACGTTTTATATATTATATTAGTCTATGTGTATGACAACACTGTACGCGACTCGTCTATGATTTAAAAAAAATATTATTTTCTGTCCCCAATTTGATATTTTTTATTGCGGGCAATTTTAAGCCAACTGTCAG
Source organism: Apamea sordens (assembly GCA_945859715.1). Classification (NCBI taxonomy): domain Eukaryota; kingdom Metazoa; phylum Arthropoda; class Insecta; order Lepidoptera; family Noctuidae; genus Apamea; species Apamea sordens. The sequence goes on from OX243987.1 coordinate 13,619,394, forward strand.
TCAAGCAAGATTGAAAGTCAAAAAAAGAAAAGAATTCAAGATGGTGGAATTTACCTTTTCAGAATGGCGCGTGAAAATTTAGCCTCTGTTTATATATTTTAAAATGTTTGTGCTTTGAAAGTTATAACATAAGAGTTAACTTTTCAATGTTTAGTAACAAGGCTCAACTTCAGAAACGTACTCCTGAAAATGGGACAGATCGCGAGAGCTTTTTATCACTTCTAGTGGATGAATTTTTGCATTCTACTGCGTTTGGTAAATATCTTTTAGTTACTGTTACAAAATGTTAATGATTTGTTCTAAATTTGTATTACTAAAGATGCTTCTGTTCTTATTTGCTCTACTATTACCATTTTAGACTATTATTTCATTTGAAGGCAATGAACGACTCGCATAACATAATCAAAATTCTTTTCGCAGATGCCAAATGCCAAGTTCTAGCTAATTTGGCTAATTTTGCATACGATCCCATAAACTATCAGTTTATTAGAGATGTTGGCGTGCTAGACATTTTCCTTCACGTTATAAAGAATGAAAGCAGCCATCAACTGCTACATTTTGCTGCTGCTGGTATTTGCAATTTGAGCTGTGGTAAGTTAATTTACCTACTTCTGTTATTTCTTTTGCTGTAGTTAAACAAGGTACAGGAGCTTAATTCAGAGAAAATAAATAAATAAATATTTTATTCAGTATTAAATTGGTAAAATATTGAATACTGATCATCAACCGCGTTATACGCGTGAATAGCTTTCTGCTTGAGCGACTGATATAGGACTCCCATTTGTAAGGTTCCAGATCCTACTTTATGGCATAGGGTTGAAATTTTCATTTTCTGCTGCGAGTTGAGTTTGCCATCCGCGGCAACAAATTTCATTTAAGTGCTGTTCAATAGCTGACATCCATTTTTGAATCTCGGGGGTTGAAACATCATCAGCCGTGACCGACTCAAGGGCTGGGATCCGCGATGTCGTCTTCGACCGCGAGGAGGGGCTGTTAACCATTTTGTATTTTTCACTATTTCGTGTCCATTATTTTATTCACTAAAACTACACACTAAGCAAAATTACAGTTTCATTACGTTGGTAATGCACCAAAGGAGGTCACTATTAAAGTAGGTAATTATTAAATATTGCTAACGAGCATGTCTGTACGCTGCAAATGACAATGACGAATGTTTCAATAGCTTGATATAAAAGTGAGTAGGCTTGCTCTCTTATGCTGTGTCTGTAGTGGTATACAGGATGCAATTAAATTCATGGGCATCCTTTTAAGAGGTCATTGTACTCATCATTATGAACAACTCTTACTATGGGACCAAACCTACAATAGCGGAAAAATAATCAGCCGTTCCATACATTTTGACGAGTTAGGCGAACATAAATGTAGGGAACAGCTGTTTTTTTTTGCGAGTTCAGGTTTGGTCCCATACTAAAAGTTGTTCATAATGATGACCCCTGACAATGACCCCTTAAAAGGATGCCCATGAATTTAATTTCACCCTTTTATAAAGCTTTGCCACCAAGCTTTATATACCACTACAGACTTTTAGCTGTGTATGTGTGAGTTATTTCCCAGTTTCATCACACTACATATTATTATAAACAAAGTCCGTGTCCAAAAAACCTGGCAGATTTGAAAAAAATCTTTTTGTTCAATTTTTGAGGAAGGCTATTCAACATCACTATGAAAGTAAAAAAAAAAAAGTCATAAAGAATGCTCTGCGAAAATGAAGTTATAGTGTGGGCCAGTAATGAGCACTATGAGCAGCGCCACCGTGAATTCCATTCTTTTAACCCAGTAATGAGCACTATGAGCAGCACCACCGTGAATTCCATTCTTTTTATACAGTAATGAGCACTATGAGCAGCGCCACCGTGAATTCCATTCTTTTGATCATATTTTTTAGGCGACAGTGACCTAACCAACCTCGATTCCTCGATTTGTTAACCTCGGTTTATAACACTGCTAATAACTCATGTTCTGTTTATTAAGTTTTATTCAAACTACATTTCTCATTTCCAGATCCATTGAATGCTGAATATATAATAACACAGTCTGGACTGAAGCCACTCATTGATTTACTGAAGTTGGACCACAATGATATCTTAGCTGACACCATAACAACTTTGTTCTATCTCCATAATAATCAAACCAAGTCTGAAATCTCCACAACAGAGATTACCCAGCGGATTCATGAAATACAGAAGTCAAATGATAAAAGATTAGCTAACTTAGCTACTATTTACTTACAAGATGTATGCAGTACAAATGAATAAATAAAAGTGAAACATATAAAAATGAACAAAATGCTATCAAACAGATTTCCCTACATTGTTGTGAATAACAAAAATTATCAGAAGATATGCAAAATTCATACAACCACATTCAGTAGTACAGCGTTCAAAGCAGGAGATAAGATTCGCATACAAAAAACATTGACCCAGAAAGATTTGGACGCTTTCTCAAACCTTACAAGTGATCATAACTACTTGCACCAGAATAATGGAAACAAGAGGCCCATAGTGCATGGAGCACTGCTCAACGGTTTAGTGGCGGGACTCATTGGCACGCACCTACCTGGCCCGGGGACAGTACTTGTATCACAAACTATGAAGTTCCCCAACAAGTGCTTTGTTGGAGAGAAGCTAACTATAAGTGTAGAACTAGTTGATGTGAGGAAGATTCTCAAAGTGAAGTTTTATTGCATTGTTGAGGAAGAAAAGAAGGTTGTGTTTGAGGGTGAGGCTAAACTCGTGTTAGCCAAAGACTGTTAGAGATTTAAGTTAATTTTTAATAGTAACTTATTTCTTAGATCTAAGTATTAAATATTAAGAAAAACTTTTAGTAATGCTATATGGCATTTTAAATTCATATAGTAATTTATGAAATCTCTAAAAAATTTAACTATATTAAAGGAAAACTATTGGAAAGTCTAAAGTTTTATGATAGTCTGTCTTGTGCCAATAATTCATGAAATCAAATAATATAAACTGTAAAGTACAATTATTTAGTTTTAATAATAGATAACTCATTACCTACAAGGTAGATTAACATTTAGTAATTTAACACCAAGCATGCTGCAGTTGTATCTCCAAATCTGTCCATTTAATGTCCATTATTATACAATTTTCATAGTCTATAATTAATTAAGACTGATAGTAACTAGATCATTACTTACCTACTCAAGGGATGCATATGACTACATTTAATAACAGCTGTATGTATGGTACAATTTCTTGTCCCATCATTTCGTAAATAAAGTATTGACACTCATTCATTACCTAATCAATTTACTAACTGCATAATATTCATCATCAATGTGATAATTTCTTGCCAATGTCATATCATAATGTATTCATGAAGGCATGAATAGTTTATCACAGTCATTAGGGCTATCTGTCATTTTATTTTTTTCGGCAAAAGTCAACAAATACATGAATCCAATTAATACTAAGTAATCGTAAGCAAGACGCTAGATGAAGCTATTACGTAGAATAAAATTGATGAGTTTGTATGTAATAAAATGTGCAATTATTTTATCTGTATGGCTTGCTGATGTGGTAGCCTTGCATTTTTGATGTTAAATGCATACAAAAAGTGGTTATTATTACCATGATTCCGCCAAATAATAAAATGCCGGCCCAAATAAAAACGGTGCGATGTCGCAACGCAAAATCTTCGGCCTTTCAGAAACACTTCGGGTAGTATCGCTGATTGTGATGCGTCGTCGCAATACTATTGGGTCGGCACTAAGATCACTGCCATTTTTTTTAAACAGTTAGCATTTTCTGAAGCAGCTATATTTTAGTTTTGGTTTGTGCCTTTTGCTGATTCGTGATACTTGCGTAATAATTGTAATAAAACATATACATAATGCTCTGATATTTAGTCGTCAGCATAATTCAAATAAGTACGACAGACAATTAATGAACATTAAAATTCTTGTTTGATGATGTATTGTTTCTATAAAGGTAACATTGAAATCACATTTCTAGTATTTATATTGTAATTAGAACTTGTAATTGCATAATATTCCTGCATAATTCGAATAAGTACGACAGACAATTAATGAACATTAAAATTCTTGTTTGATGATGTATTGTTTCTATAAAGGTAACATTAAAATCACATTTCTAGTATTTATATTGTAATTAGAACTTGTAATTGCATAATATTCCTGGCTATGTCCTTGTTTTAATTACTTTTGAACTGTTTTTTACCACCAGTAACTCGCTGGAAGGGATGCAACCTGGGGGCTTACCACCAGCTCTTATAGCAGGGCAGAAGTTGAACTGCACTGGTTTTTTGTTCTATGACCAAGTACAAAAAAACAGTGCAGTTCAACTTCTGCCCTGCTACCAGAGCAGAAGGCCAATTCTCGTAATTTAAAACGTTCAAAATCTAGTCGAAGTCTCATCTCGGCGACAAATAAATGTCAAAAACTTGTCAAAATGTAGGGAAATTAGAGGTATTTTTGACAGATTGAGACTGGATCAGACTGTGAACGTTCTTAAAATTACGAGAATTGCCCCTCAGGTGGTAAGCCCCCAGTGTAGTTTAACTTCTACCCTGCTATAGGAGCTAGTGGTAAGCCCCTTGTGGAGATACGACGATTGTTTTATTTTACTTTTCTGTTAGTTATTGGTAAAATATTTGTTATTTTTTGTCCTTGTTTTCTTTTGTACCACCACATCGCATTAAATGTGATCATGAAATGCCACCTCTACTTTTTATTGACCTTTTACGTTATGATTTCGTGTAATAAACCCTTTTTTGTTTTACACTTCTTGATCTGTTACAGACATGTTAGTTTTTTTTTATTAAACTTTTGGCTGTTTATGTGTTTTTTTTTTGTTCTGTTAACTTGTACGAAGTAAGTCTGTACATTTATATAACAATTTTAACAATGAATCTTTGAACGGTTTTTTTTACATTTCTTAGGTTATCATTATATAATATGCTTATAGTATTGTGTACCTATTTATCACTTGATAGTATTTATGTAGCGTTAGGATTTCCAAATTTTATTAAGAATATTGCTAGTTGATAGATGAACTTGCTTCAGTATTTTTTAGACAAAAAATCTTTATTGGGAAGGCTGTGAAATCAATCTTTTATTAATTTTGGCTAATATTGTGCATAGGGATTGAAATATCGTAATGATACAATCGAGGTAATGTATACCTAATCTTTTTTTGTCAGTTTTCTCGTCTGATAGTTTTTCGAACAATAATGTAGAAAATAAAACTGCATCATGTTATACTGGCTTTTTAATTATAATCCGATTTTTTTAAACTCACTTTTGATAAATAGTTGGTCCTCACTCTAGTATTTTAGAAATTTCTAGGATTTCTAGCCTCTCATAGGGGAGTGGCATGTTACAACGAAAGAGGTAACTGCAGGCCTGCAGCTGCCGCTACCTGTCGACTGCAGTCGCCACTCGTCTAAGGGCAATATTCAGAGATCGCACTTAGACTTCGGTATGCATACAGGGCATCAGGTATGCATCTCTACCGGCACGAGACATCGACGCGCAAACCTAAACCACGAATTCAGCACATGATTCTAGACCATGTAGAGTAGAAATTATTCGTCGGTGACTAGAAAAACAAAAATAGCTTTACGATACATATTGACCGCGCACGCGGTCAAAATGTTCAGGAAAAAAATAGATGGTTCATAGAAAAGTGCAACCGCACTTTTCTATGAAACAGCTATTTTTTTCCTACGCAGGAGGGTTTAGGGTTTATTTTTGGGGTTTCCATGTACTGTTACTATGCATTTGCATGGTAATAGGTTGCGCGTCGATGTCCCCCTGCCACCCTGTTTAAGGGTTTCACAAGAATGTGAAAAAAATCCCGAGTTTTATTCTTTCTGTTGCCAAATAGCAAATCCTTATCATTTTGTCAGGTCCGTAGCCAAGTGTCAAAAAAGGAACCCCGTATAACTTCATCAGGACGGTCCATCCGGATGACACATAGCCATTTTACTCTGAGGCTGTTGGCAACAGCCTCAGAGTAGGAAGAGTAGTAAAATGGCAATTTTCGTCGATAGGTAGGTACTGTGTGTACATGTGCCTCTACAGTAGCTAGATACCTACCTATCGACGAAAATTGGATGACAGACGGATGAAAAAAAAAATGAATGCACATAAGCGTGTGGAGTATCGTTGGATCCCAAAATTAAAAAGATTATGTTTCTGACTGACTTTTTTTTGTTTAATGGTACCTATTGTTTGTGAGCTAAGGGATGTTTTCGGTTACAACCGCAGAAATAAATTAGTTTTTTCTAGAAATACTATGAAATACAAACTTATTTTTGTGGTCGATAATATCAATACTGTACATGCATAAATATTCATTCAAACTACGGGCCGGTTTTTTAACGTGAAAATTATAAGGATCAATTCACATTCGTATGAGACGCTTAGTTTACTGACTAAAATTCAAAGTGCGGTCTGCGAATCTAGTCCTAAGAATCAACATTGTAGAGCCGCGGCTAAAGCTAGTAAGCTTTAGCCGCGGCTTCGCCCGCGTGGAGGTCGGAAATTATCTGATTCGAAAGACACGTGGCGCCATCTATTATCATAATAACGTTATTGTTGTTTTCCTCGGGAACAACACTTCTTTCGGCATGAAAGGTACCATATGTCCGTTTCTGTACACCTGACAACGTATATGCAAAAAAATTCAGGATGATCGGTTCATTGGTTTAGGCGTGAAAGGTAACAAACCTACTTTTGCATCTATACTGGGTGGAAACTTTTAAGCGGGGCAGTAAGGGGAAGTACCTTATCCGTTGCAGCTACGCGAAAATGGTCTTAGGAGACTATTCATATTTTTTATGGAATTTTGATCCCCATTCACTTCGATTTTCAAAAAAAAAATTACAGTTAGCAAGAAAATTGTCATTTTACACAAAAACATTTTTTGATGCCAATCAATCCTGTTTCTAATACTGATCAAAAACTTGTATGGGACCAACCATCTTTGGAGTACCTACTCAAAAAGTCACAAATTGCAGAAAACTTTTCCCTTACATTTTGTAAAGAATTTGTGTAACTGAAATACAAAAAATAAAACAAAAGACAAATGATCACGTAGAATTTTACACATATCAAAAAGAAGGCGTATTAATTTTCTTTTTTATTAACTAACATAACTTGATGATGTTATTCTTATTTAAAATCTTGCTGTTTCTTGCCCTAAGATCAAGTGCTCGAAGTGACCGCCATTTTGGCGAATACCTACATAAATTGATTCGTTTCTGTACCGACCTAGTGGCTGCTGACAATTTATTTGTATGAATTCCATACAAAATTGTGGTTAGTGAATCGTATTGCTTTTTGTAAACCTCATTTTTCAGGTAGCCCCACAAAAAGAAATCTAGAGGTGTCAGATCTGGACTACGCGCTGGCCAAGAAATAGGACCATGTGTTCCTATCCATTGATCACCAAACTGTCGGTTCAAAGTCGAACGCGTACTGCGGCTGTTGTGAGGTGGAGCGCCATCTTGTTGAAAAAACATTCTTCTTGATTCCGACAGTGGTAAATCATCGACGAGGTTTTCAAGATTCTCTAATATTCTGTTGTTATAAATGTTGGAATTCAAGGTGCCTCCATAAAATTCCACCATTACCACTCGGTTCCACATTATACCACACCAACAATTATTAAAAGAAAATCGCACTTGATTATGTGTTTCGCGAAACCTCGCCGGTTGTACCTACATTTCATTATTAGAAAAATTTGTTTCATCAGACCATAATATGAAATTCAGAAAATGGTAATCTCTGCTTATTTTTCCTCTTAACCACCTGCAAAAAGTAAGTCTTCGAGCGGCATCCCCTGAATGTAAGGCTTGAACTAGTCGCCCCTGTCAGTAACATTTATAACCATACTTCTTCCATATATTTAGTACGAAACGATGTGAGACACCTACTTCTTCAGCGACTGCTCTTGATGATATTTCGGGATAAGCTTCGACAAGTGTAAGAACAGAAGTTATCAAATTTTCATCTAGTATAAATGGGTGGCGTAGGTACAGAATTTTTCTTGAAAGAACCACCTTGTGCAAGATTTCTTAAAATATTTGTAACTAGCTTCTGCCCGCGGCTTCGCCCGCGTGGATGTCGGAAATTATCCCACGGGAAAGTGCTAACAGGATAAATGTGCTTCCCCAGGATGCCATCTATCTCTATGCAAAATCAGAAGTTCAATGGTTTAGGCGTGAAAATGTAACATACAGTTTCAAGTTCAAATCCTCCCCTTAAAAACTGAATTACCCCTTTTTGTCCCGTCAGTGGTAAATTTTCGACAACTTTACATACTTATTATTAATAGCTGTGTATTGCGGGTGACGTAACCTACGACAAACTTATTATTTGCGGTTGGAACAGTAATCGGGTCTAGGGATCGAACCGCAAAATTAAGTTTGTTTTTTATTGTATATACTTTTCCGGCATAAAAAGTACCCAGTGTGGTGCCCAGGATATTAAAGAATAATTATACCAAGTTTCATCGTAATCGAACCGGTAGTTTTTGCGTGATGCCTGAACAAACAGACAGACAGACAGACAGACAGACAGACAGACAGACAGACAAAAATTTTTTTAATCACATTTTTGGGTTCGGTGTCGGTCTAGTAACACCCCCTGCCATTTATTTTTTTGATATTTTCAATGTACAGAATTTTCACTTCTACAGATTTATTATAAGTATAGATATAGATAACCTTTCTGGTTGGCACATGACGATTTGGATATTTGATCCTATACCATTCTAACGCAGCTGATGTATTTTTATTATTTACGTAATATGCTTCTAGCAAGTCTAAACGTTCTAAATTGGAGATCATTTTTCTCTTATCAATTTATGCACTTACCTAATGTAAAATTCAGAACACACTCAGAGCTTTTCGGACGCAACAAACTGTCAGATTGTTTTTTATGTAATAATAACGAGTTCTAAATTTGAATTGTTTTTAAACTTATCGTTTTATTCAGTCAACAAAAAGATCTCTCAACCGTCACTAAAAAAGCTTTTGCGTATTCATACAAAATGTACCTACGGGAAAAGTTTTTTGCAATTTGTGACTTTTTGAGTAGGTACTCCAACGATGGTTGGTCCCATAGAAGTTTTTGATCAGTATTAGAAACAGGATCGATTGGCATCAAAAAATGTTTTTGTGTAAAATGGCTATTTTCTTGATACTTAACTGTATTTTTTTTTTTGAAAATCTGTGAATGAAGATCAAAATCCATAAAAAATTATGGATAGTCTCCTAAGACCATTTTCGTGTAGCTGCAACGGAGAAGGTACTTCCCCTTACTGCCCCGCTGAAAGTTTCCACCCTGTATACTGGGTTATTTTTCAAAGACCAGCCAAATTTAAGGATGTGGTGCAGACCATCAAACTGAACAACTTTCTTCATGGGACAAATAGCGTAGGTATTCGCGAAAATTTTATCAACTGTCCCATAGAAAACTTCAATACCTACTCGACCTAAATGTATGGGACGGCTGAATTTTTATTCGCGATTACGATGTTGGTCCCATGGAGAAAGTTGTTCAGTTTGATGGTCTGTACCACATCCTTAAATTTGGCTGGTCTAATACGCAATACATAAATAAAAATGAATTACCGAAATGTATGTACGCGCATAACTTCCGATCGACTGCACCAAATTGTGTAATTCTTTTTATTCGTTTGTTATTGTCAGGACAAGGTTTGTATAGAAGAAAGTTAAATCGAAATCGGGATCGAAACTTATGCGGGTCAAACCGCGGGGCACAGCTAGTTTATAATATTAACGTGCTTACTTAGTGGCCATAGTTTTGAACATTGAGCTTAAAGGTGTTCAATCGCAATGCTTGGGCCGTGCACAATATTTTTTTAAAGCTCATCTCAAATTTTTACACCACTGCCTCCAGGTTTACACCATTCCAGGTCTATCCAATACCTACATAAATACGTCCGACATTGAACGTAGAACGTAGCTATTTATGCAACAATTCATAAGCTATCCTAATAGAAATTGACATCTCCTTGCATAATATGCGGAGTGAGAGGGAATTTACAGACTTAGGAATAATTCGGTGTACGTATAGCTGCCGATGCACAATTCCTGGCAAATCATCAACATAAAATTGCCATCAGAGCTTACTTATTCACCCGCTGAAGATGTCCCACGGAATGAGGTGCCTTAGGTTACCTGGAGTCTTTAGTTAGACAGACTCTGGACCCAGGTTGGCCGAGCGAAGAAAATTTGTAGGTGAAGATTCACAGATGACTCTGCTTTGGAGTGTAGGTAAATGACGTGCTGTTCCACAAACGATGGGACACTTCATATCATGGCCTGCGTGTGTGCTGCACGTTATAGGAACTGCCGATCGATTATGTAACAATCTCACCGTGAAAGCTTAGGTGAAGTGAGCATGGAGTGAGCCGTCATTCCCACCTAATGCTAGGGATTGACACTATTGACAGCTCACTCTAAGCTCACTTCACCTTAGCTTTCACGGTGAGATTTTTACAGAATCGCACTGCTGATGGACGGTAGTGATGGCGCCCAACACGTAGCAGAATTTTGGGCTGAGTACCTACATAATTAATTATAAGTACGTAGTAGGTACACCCATATCACATTTTGCCAACTGACCGACTCGCCTTCAGAGGTCGCAAGCGCTATTGCTGAGCATGAGTTCCTGGTTTCAATTCCCAGGTCGAAAAGTGATATTTGCTATCATCAAATATAGTCTTATGTCCTAATCGAACTTATCTTACGAATTATACACAACGGGAATAGCACGGTCACAATCCTACTTACAAATTTTATGACAAAAGGATGAGAAGGGATTTTTTAGGAATAGGTTGATGGAAAATTTGCACCACATTCGCATCCTAATTTAGTTTCCCCAATTATATTTATGTTGGGTTCTGATAGACCGTTTCAAGTTTGAACAGACGATTTTTTACAGTTTTAGTTAGCGTTCTTGGATTGTCGGACAGGTGGTCGCAAGAGAGGCTTAATGCAAAGATTGCGTAGGACATTGCTTAGCGGGGGTTCCTAATATACCTCACTATTATGAATAACTTCGAATAGTCACTTATTCATGTGTTATTTAACCCTAAAAAAGACTGAACATCTCATAAACCTACATGATTATTAAGAACAGCATTGCCGTCATACTTTCATGCGGCTTGGAATTTCGTTTACATGAGTGAAACTTATCTTAAAACAATTCTCAATCACGTTTCTTACTCGGAAATATTACCTACTAGATATATTCACGTAAAGTTTATCGATTAGTAATTACGACACGTTTTGTTGTGCGGCAAAAATGCTGAGTTAAATTTTTTTACATGGATATCAACTGGGGATAGTGTTTATATGGGCAGATAATCATGGTGGTTGTCGTGGGTGACACTATACGTTCTTTGTGGTGGTTCAGTGATGTGATTGTCTGAATAAAAGTGCGGAGGTGCTTTAGTAACTGGAAGCTTGAAGAATTTAGTGAAGTGAGTTGGCTTTATGTGATACTTTTTTGATTCTTTGTAAACTATTTTCTGTTGAGTTTTACTGGCATTTAGTAGGTAGCGGGACCTATTTACTTACTAGCAAATTAAGAGATTTGTATAAACAGCAGCGGCTAAAAAGGCCACTTTAAGCAATACCTCTATAAGCTATTCATTTCCTGAATTCCCAGCAGATCATTAGCAAGTCCTCTAATTTTCGTTAAATGTTTAGGTACAGATAATAGTTAAGTAATCACCTACAATTCATTTCATATCAATCATATTTGGTGTAAACATTGGTGGACCATAATTACGAATTTCCATACAAAGTGTCAAACAGGTAAATTGCGTATATGAATTGCACACAGATCATATTATGAATTGTCAGTTTGTGACCATTTTACGATTTTTTATATTATTCATATTGTTATCCTAAGTATTAAGATTCTGCTAAGGTGGCCTTTTTAGGCCCCTTTTTATGATTGCGTAATACACTAACCATAGCAATGGCTTTCATTTTGACAGTTCAACAACATTCATTGCGATATTTAAGTTGCTGAGCAGACAAATTTTTCATTATATGAAGCAATGGATTAGCAATTTCCTTCAAAATGATTCAGATTGTGATTGAAAGTGCGTTACGCCATTAAGACGCTGGTGCTGATTCTCAATAGCTATACTATAAGCTTTATTCAACGCCTCTTGAATTCTTGTAAAATCTTGTTACTTAGCTACCTAGACGATAAAGAACTCTGTTTAATTAATATTTTCATTTAAGGTTCCCCACCAATCGTTCAAAATGCGTGGGGTGCAGTGCTGGTTGCTCTTCGGCGTGTGCTTGTACCTGGCGGTGTCGACTGAGGGCAAACGGAAGGCCAAACGAGACAACTACGAAATCAGTGCTACGTCAGAAGAAGAGAACAACTACGATGACGATTATAATGAAGAGGAGGTAAGGATTTTCAATTTCCACTTTTTAAAGATAAAGAAATTCCTCTTTGTTCTGTTACTTTGACCCATAGTTTAAATAGCCAGGTACATGCAGGTGGATGAAAGGTTGTCTTTAAAAGATCGCGCTTAGCGATAAGACCGCCCATTGTGTCACCCCTCTGTAAAATCTTATATATTTATGTTCTGTAATTTGTATGGTGTACAATAAAGAGTATTCTATTCTATTCTAGATGCCATAGGTATCCATGTTTATACCTTTTTCCTTTCGAGTTGCTTTCCTAAACATTTTAAATTTGAATTAACTGTCTAGGGTTGGCGCTGTGACGTGTAACTTTACGCTGCACGGTGCAGGGGTAATAGCGTAATACACTAACAGTAGCCATGGCTTTCATTTTGACAGCTCAACAGCATTCATTGCGTTACTCACGTTGTTGAGCAGACACATTTTTTGAACATATGAAGCAATAATGGATTAGCATTATGATTCAGATTGTGATTGATAGTTGATTACGCAATTAAGGTACAGCAGTGCGATTCTGTAACTATCTCACCGTGAAAACTTAGGTGAAGTGAGCGTGGAGTGAGCTGTCATTCCAGTTAATGCTAGAGATTGACACTACTGACAACTCATATCAAGCTCACTTCACTTGAGTTTTCACGGTGAGATTTTAACAGAATCGACCGGCAGGTTCGAATCCCGCACGCAATATACTTTACCTATATTATTATCTTTAGTTATAAATGTCTCGTTAGGCGTATAGAAATTTAGATTTTACTTATCTCTTCAGGATTTTAGGTAACCACTTAATAGCATGACGAAGTTGGTATTTAAAGGTTTAGCTTAGATGATCATATTTTATGAATATGATAATCGTTGTCATCATTCTACTGGTTTTATTATAACTTTGCTTCTGTGCACCAACCTAACCTTGCTATGTGGTCAAGGTTGCTTCATCACTGCGTCAGGTTTGTCCACTGTACCTATGTAGGTATAATTAAGGCATTTGATATAGGTATCCAGTAATGAAAAAGACACACATGGCAATTTATAAAAGCAACATTGTATCGTAATATTAAGTACCTAAATAGTCTTAGTTAGTTTCAGCCATGGACTTCCATCGTAATAATTACTTGTTTACTTAGGTCTTATTACTAAGGTTATAGAGGGTGGCAGGGATATCGACGCGCAACCTTTTACCATGGTTTCAGTACATACAGAAAAAAATTAAGTGTTGTTTCGCGGTCAAAATATATGGAACAGCATTTTTTTTTCATAACGGACGAAAAATTTCTATGCTAGCGGGTTTCAGAATCATGTGCTGAATTCATGGCTACCTACAGTTTGCGTATCGATGTCCCTGCTACCCTATATTGATGACACTTGGTATTTCAACTCAAGCTTTTAATACTTGATTTCTACATTGTGAATTGGACTTGACAGGAAGGTGGTTGGACGACCACACTATTCTATGACACAAAGTGCGCCATTGCGCTATTTGCTACCATCGACTGAGTTCACTGCTAGGCAGAAATCCCCTTGCAAAGACTTAATATGCATACCTAGACTTTCCTAAAAGGAACGTCGTAATACCTACGCAAACATCGTAGTCAAGGAAATTAATTGTTTATCAAATTGACCACCAACTAAGATTGTCTTTATAAATTCAAGTCTTTGAGTTGTAGGTATTATTTTCCCTGACTGTACAATAACGTTTATATACAAAGTTGGTGTTGTACGTACTTAGAAGCTGCAGTCAACCTCATTTCTAAAATCCAAGGTTTTAATCAATTTTCTTCTACATTTTCAGTTCGAGCCATGCCAGTGCGGAGTGTTCCTGTCGCAGCAGGTGGGCATCAAGGAGAACAACCGTCGCAGTCGCCCGCGCGGACCTCCGCAGGGAGAGCCCGTGGTCACCTACGACACCGACTCGCCCAGCCTGCCCTGCGGCATGGGGGGCTTCAAGGACTGCGTCAGCAGGTGTCTTGATGTGGTCAGTATTTTTTTAACCAAGTATTAGTAGAAAGGATTTTACTGCACTAAAGTCTGGGACATACCTAATCCTTATGGTCCAAGGTAAGGTGAGATTTTGGGCAAATCGACTGCACCTTTGCTCTATCTTTTTTGTGGCATGTAGATGGTAATCTCTAGTTCGACGATAATAATTTATTCCTCATAGGTAGTTTAGAATAACACGCATCACGCCTATATTGAATCCTCTAACTAAGAGATAGGTAGAGAAAACCAAACGTTTCCTACAAAAACATATTCGTTCACATACCTATGCATATCGAGTTCAATGATAGGCACAGCTAAGCAATGTCAAAGCCACAATGTTCGATAAAGGATAATTTAAGCATTTCAGAACAAACACCTATGTACAGTCACGAGCACCAATATGTCAACACGTGCGATCAATAGCGAATTTTTCGTGAAATAACGAATGCAACGTTGAAATACGACATATTACATAATCCTATGAGTTCTAAAATGCTATGTTCGTAACAACATAAAATTTCATTAAAAAATAAAGGAGTAAATCGCTTTTGAATAAGGCCGAGTGTATACATACTTTTGCTCGTGACTGTACGGTCACCAAAGGAGATAAGTAACCAGGGCAGTCGGATATAGTTGAAGTTTTGTGAGAAACCGATAGACGTTTTCGAATAAAATTTAATTTAGTTATTAGAAAACAAACAGTTAATTTATCTAACTAAATTTCATTCGAAAACATCCATCGGTTTCTTACTAAATTCCAACTATATCCGACGACCATGGTTACTTAATATCTCCTTTGGCGACTGTACCTACATAATTGTATATTTGTTTAGTGTGCTGATTAATTTCATACAAGTGAACACGATTTCATGCGCGTAACCTCACGGCCCTTTATTGTAATTAGCTGCCATAACATAACAGAGGTCGCCGCTGTCGTAAGTAATCATAACAATAGCAATCTAATGGTTACATGAAGGTTGGCCGTTAATACTTATTACTTATACATAATGTATCAACGAAATCCAACGTGTAACTGAATAAACGCAAGTCCTGTGGACATAATGCCCAGGAATTGACGAGTACTGATACTATGATTAGGATTATAATTTCTGCCACCGAGCTAGGGAACTATTATTGTTGTGTTCATTAGTGTGAATTATATTGTAATTATTTTAAAGGGGTTATCATAAATATCTATTGTTGCCACTGCTGGGACACAGGCCTCCTCTCTTTACGAGGAAGTAGATTAGTGCGAATAAATTGCTCAAAATAAATTGCCTACCTGGGTCCGAACCCGAACCCACGAACTAGGTACTCGTAAGTCGGGACCAATACCACTGGTCCATACTAAAGGGTTAATGAATGAATATTATGTTTAGATCCTGAAATACCTGCCACGAGCCGGCCCTGTCATCTGTGGGGCGGTGGAACGTGACGTGCACAGGGAAAGGGCGTTCCTCTTCATAAGGAACTGCGGCGGTGAGTGGACGCCCACCAGCTTCTCGGCGGGCAAGGAGTTCTGTTGTACCGACGGAGAGCACCACAAGTGCTGATGCACTGACAACCAGGACGACAAATGAGGACAGCGAATTATAGGGAATTGACGGACGATGGTAACTTCTGTGATTTGTGCAAGAAACTTTTTGGCAACAAATAGAAGTTTTAATGGCAACTGAAGAAGGCACTCGTTTGAGTATAGAGGGGTGGTGAAGTAAGCTTCGAATGGCGCCAAAATTATTTTTGTCAATGCTTAAAATTGCTCGAGTGTTGGTATTTTATCACACCCCAGATTCGCGTAGGTTTCACCCCACGTGTCTAGAGATGGGCAGAGGGTTTAAACCCAATGGGCGGAAACGGGTTTAAACCGGGTATTTTGGGTTTAAACGGGTTTAAACCCGAGTAAAAACCCAAACAGCGGGTCTAAATTAAATACTTTCACTAATATCTTCGATCATGGACCTAACACGATTTAGGTACTTCTAGTGTTTTTTGGAGTATAAATTTCACTGATAGTGCTGCATTTAACAGCACATCAAGTTTGAAAACTTACTCTTCGAACATGATATTTCAACAATTGTATTATTTATGCAAGTATTTCGTCACAGCCCATTATATGATGGGCCGGGGCTGCCTTGAGGCGGTTCCTGCCCAATCTAGGGGGACCAAACGCCTCCTGCCGGAGGCTCTATGCGGGGGTCGTGCGGTCCATGGCCCTTTACGGGGCACCGGTGTGGGCGCGTTCCCTGAGGAAGCGACCAGCCCGCCTGTTGAATGCGTCCCAAAGGGTCATGGCTGTCCGGCTGATCCGAGGATACCGCACGGTCTCCGCTGAGGCGGCGAGCCTCCTTGACGATTGCCGCCATGGGATCTAGAGGCCAAGGTCCTCACCCACATATGGGAGTGGCGAGAGGAGGCAAAACGCCGGGGCGTAACTCCGCTGCCGCGAGAAATCACGGCACAGCGGACAGAGCTCCGGCGGGATCTCATAGCGGCATAGAGAGTGCGATTGTCGCAACCTAGTGCTGGGCACGCCACAATAGCGGCGATAAGTCCCCTCTTTGAGGAGTGGCTAGAGAGGCGCCACGGCGCCCACACCTTCCGCCTGGCGCAGGTCCTCACCGGACACGGTTGTTTCGGGAGGTTCCTGTTCAGGATAAAGCGGGAGGAAACGCCAGAGTGTCACCACTGTGTGGATCGCCCGGAGGACACGGTGGAGCATACGGTGGAGGTCTGCCCGGCTTGGGCGGGGCAACACCGTGTCCTCGTGGCGGCGATCGGCGGCAGCGATCTCTCGCGTCCAGCCCTGGTCCAGGCCATGGTACGGAGCGAGAGTGAATGGGAGGCCGTCACCTCCTTCTGCGAAGCAGTAATGTTCGCAAAGGAGGAGGCGGAGCGCGTGAGGGAGAGGCAATCGCTGCGCCCTCACGCCCCTAGCCGCCGTAGGAGACGCCCTGGACGGGAGTCAACAGCCGACTCCCGGCCACCGTAGGCGCGGGCTTGCGGGCGGCGAGCAATGGGCAGCTCGCCGCCCGGTAAGGACCAGGCCCGGGTCGACGGCGCGTTGTGTTGTGTTCCACGCGCGCCTCAAAGAGATGTCAGCACGAACTGACGGGGCCCGCTAGGGCCGATGCCGCCAGGGCTGCGGGTTGTTCGAAAGAGATACCGTGGCCCTTGGCTTGACTTGACTAGACTAAAACCCACCCGTGTGCCTTCAGTTGCCTGTAACTGAAGGCACACGGGTGGGTTTTAGTCAGTAAAAGTCTGACACTCCCTTCCGCTCCGCCCAGAGCGGGAGGGGTCATTTGATGATTTCCCACCAAAAAAAAGCCCATTATATGATCAAGCATATTTAAAATAATAGCTACAGTAGTATCACACCTAAAGTCTACTGCTGATCTCAAGAGTCGATCCTATGAACCGGAATTAACATTCTTCACTACATCTTTCAAGGGTATCCAAAGAAACATATAATTATAATCTAATCCAAACCTTTTTTTCTTCAAAAATCCTGAGGACGATGACTTTAAATAAAACAAATGAGTAAGTGATTGAATTTTTAATCAAGTTAGACATATAACATGAGCAATTTATATTTATTCAGAGTCAGTGTCGGTCGCAGAATTAGCATTATCAGATTGTCCACAATTTATGAATTCTAACGCATTTGATTTCGTTGCTTCCAATTGAGATGGCTCGCGCCATCTCAATTGGATCATCATCATACTTCGTCCTCAATTGCATTCGTTTCGGTTAGCGGTGAACTTCCATGTGGTGTTGGAGTTTCCTCACTAATCTGATCATCATTTATACTTTCGTTTACAGTCTTTCCGTGTAAAATATTACAAACACTTCTATTTCACAATTCACTTCACTTCACAAGCAAGCGGAGACTGTGACTGAGCAGCCGCGACCGACTGAGAACAAAAGCGTTACAGCCCCAGCAGTCTCGACATTCATAGCGATCGCTTTACGACCAAGTTCGGTCGCAAAGTCCTGTCACTCCATACATTTCACCTGTCAATTCGGGACTTTGCGACCGAATTCGGTCGTAAAGCGATCGCTATGAATGTCGGGACTGCTGGGGCAGGAGTGCGGTGCGCGGGCGGCGCGGTCTTTAACGCTTGATAGAAAGAGAGCATACATGAGCGACATAAGTGCGACAAAGAGCGGCATATTTACTTCTCTAACTCGTCGTCTACCTGTCGCGCCTTTTGTTTAATTTGAAGAACATCTATCAAAAAGATTATACTTAAACGATAACTATATGTAAATATTAGTGAATAGTACTAGAATATTCACAAATATTTACATTTACCATGTTAAAATTGATAAATTTCCCCAAATCAATAAACACCCGAATAAAAATCCCGCGGGAGGGAATAAATGGGTTTTTATTGGGTTTAAACCCAGTAAACGGGTTTAAACCCGGTTGATTGCCCATCTCTACACGTGTCTAATGCGTCTGGTGCTGAGAATAGTCGTCGCCATGCACTCTACACTAGGTACGCAAGTTCACAGTAAATATAGTGAATATTAGCAATTGTCGGGACCGTAGTGATAATAACAATGTGTCCGCGGAGTCAATCATGAAGTCAATTTGCCAAAAGGTGAACACGAGCATCATTTGTTGAGGACCAAAGTCGAACGCGTACTTCCTTGTAATGTACGTTTTATATTATGTAAGCATGTATTTTGTATTGTATGAACATTTGTATAGAAAAAAAAAAACAATAAATCACTGCTAACATCGATCCATTTGCGTAGCGGTCTATTAAGACCATAGATTTATATCTATGGTCCTAATAGACGTGTCCAACGACGTCCTAATACGCAAGATTTTTTTTTATAAATTTCTTTGAATATGACCATAGATATTTTTTATGTTTCTATGATTGGACCCAACATTGGACATTGCAGGTGGATGATGATGAGCACAAGAAAAAAAAAACAATAAAAACTGTAGCTAATGTAAACCTATAATACTTCCTATGTGTTAATTTAGCTATGCTATAGTAAGATGAATAAGATATTTTATATCGAGAATATTAAGTAAAACCTAGCAATAATCTAAACAACGCGATTCTAACTTCGACATAATCTTGATAGCGGTAGGAAAAGCGCGCTCATCACATTAGTTATAGTTCAATTAATGATTTTAATTATTTTCCATAAACAATATAAATTTATGTCATAGTTACTAGTTAGTGCACCTATTTATAACCTGCTTTCATTAATTATATATACCTACGCATGTAATTACAATTCGCAGTACCTAATTGATTTCTAATAAATGAATTCAATGAAATGGAATTTTAAGTGCATTGTTGACATAGGTAGATTGTATAATTTATATAAATTATTTATTAAACCTATACCTAGTTAATTTATTGTTTTATAAGTATTTTATTTATCAATAAAGCCGTAGCTGCCTATTCATTTCTTGTTTTTATTTTATTTTAACAAAACGTGTTAATTGAACTTGATGTAGGTAGGTATTAATTCAGTACCACGTTTTATTTTAGCGTAAGGATTGTATTTACGCGCCTCTGTCACGTTTTAGCATAATATTATCTATTTTCGCGCACGCACGCGGTTCTGCGCGTACTACCGGCGTGGTCCTGCGCCCGCGCCGGCAGTGGGCGCGTTGAGGAGTGCCTTATCCGCTGACCCGGTTCTGGATTATGGTGTCAATGAAGTTCCCTTATCAAGGACTAGTACACTCACATCAAGTGAAGTACGTTCTGTAGCTAGACGTATGGTGCGGGCGCGGGCGGGGGAGCGCGGCGCGGGGTGTGCGGGGGGCGCGGCGCCTGACCCGGATCGCGTAGGGTGAACAACCCCGACACGTGCCACTTTCTAAAAGAAACGCGCGTCGCCCGCGCATCCTTGCGTGGACAGCTGGGACACTGGCTGCTTCTCTATTACATGACTAAAACGTTTTGGCACCTAACGACTAGCTAAAAATAGCACACGCGTCTCAATCGTAGGTAAATTATTCCTTATTTAAACAACCTGTCTCGACCGAAATAAGATGTTACGATGACTGACTCCGGCTCTACTTTACTGGGTTCTTGTTCACGGCTAGACTAAAGTGTGTCTCAGTTTTCTTTACGCTCATTGATGATTGTTAACAAAACTGACGTAATACGTCATGTAAGAACCTAACTACCTACCTACATCGCGGTAAATAATGTGAAGTAGGCAGGGTACTGCAGAGGTATCTACTTAATTATTTAATACATTTCTATTAAGTAGTTTTAATTGAATTCTCATAACATAAACTCGTGTTCAAACCACGACTGCCCCGAGGTAAAGCATTTTGATTTTATACACAATTATGTTTTCGTTTGTTCATTCTCTGAAATTCTCATTATTATTCTGAATGGACTACAAACGCACCTTAAAAGGATACCCTGACCCGACAGTTCTGCCAAAACTGAATGATGCAAGAGGGCAAACTGAAAAATCACCAATTTACAACAGTCATACAATTTCGGGACAAACCCAATATTTTTGCCTTAATTAACGACCTACATTATCTATCTACGCAATAATTTGAGTCAAATAGTTTTACGTTAGTTTATTTTTAAAGTTTAAATACATAAAGACATTTAATCATTTCAAACGAAATTCTGTTATAAAATGCGAAATTCGAAATGCGAATCCAATCCTCCATAGATAAAATAGATAAACATAAGGTCATGCGTACACATGACTCCCGGATCCTGATTCACGCGTGCGTATTACTGATAAGGACTCACAGCACAGCTCGGTACCTATTGTGACGAGATCTACTCTTACTTGATGAATGCTGCGCAATCCGTGCATATTATTACATAGGGCTGCAATGACGCACGAATTAAGGACAATGTCAGAGTGTAATTACAATGTAATTATGGATTGCAGAGATTTGTATATCTACGACTATGAGTAACATTGTCTAATGTGAATGCCAATAAGCAGGTACTTTCAAACTAAGTAGGTAGTTATGAAAGGTCTTTGTCTAACTGTCAAGGGAAGGTGTGAAGGTGTTTAGATAAAGTCACGCCAATGCACAAAGTTTAAGAACTCCATTTCACAAATTGTAGAAACCGCCAGAACGTTGCAATTACATTGTACAGCTATGCAGTGATCGTCCGCTCGTCTGCCATTCTCGTTGCGTGATCACATCCATTTCGATTAGCAACCCTAGCGAGGTGTAAGTTGGAGCGCGAGCGTTCCCCGAATCATCGTGTGACCCCGGCTGCGCGGGCGCAGCGGCACGTAGCGTCGCGTTATTGTAATGCGTTGCGCAACATCCCCTCCCCCCTCTCCCCTCTCCTGCTTCCAATGGCCAGCACTGCCCTTCGTCGCTCGGGGTATTAATTCCAATGAACTCTAACTGTGACTTATTGGTTGAAATTGTAAGTACAGGCTTTTAAAGGTATGTGAACTACTGAGCTTTATTGCATTCGCTTGGGAACTACCTACATCGGAGGAATGTTGCCAATCTTTTATGTATTATTGACTGGTTGTGTAAGTTTCTTTACAGGAATATGATTCCAGTGTGTAGCAACTACCTACCAATAGCATTCGTGAGTGGCGAGTCGGTAGAGCCGCTAAAAATTATAAAATACTATGTACAGACGCCAGCAGGTCAAGCTACCCAAAACTGTAAAATTTTCCCAATCAACCTTGAACCTTAATACTTTTTTGATAAAGTTGAAAATCTATTAAAGACAGATTTTAGTAGCTTGATGTGCTGGCGTCTGTAGGTACCTAAGTCTCTAATAAATTACATAATGTAAATCACATTATGTAATTACAAATTACATTAATGCTTTATAATCTGGCAGCAAATATGTAATAATATATGTTTTGTCAAGTATTTACCTAATAAAAAACCATATCTGATAATCATATTATTATCATTACCAGTGCAGAAGGTCCTTCGTGGTGCTACGAGAGTAGCTACGAGCTTCATGAAAATACGGACTCATTTTCGTATTAATTTCTCTGCTTGTAACATACTAATTCGAATGAAGAAATATTTATCACCACATAATATATGTTCCTAATAATTTATTACATATTAGCATAATGTTCCCACTGCTGGAACACAGGCCTCATCTGTTTGAGAGGGAGTGGGCTGCAATCTACCACGCGGGCCAAGTCCGTATTGGCACATTGGCACATATCACATAACTTCGAATTTTTGGTTCTAGGACATGCCGGTTTCCTCACGATGTGTTCCTTCACCGTTTTGAGAGCAGTGGTGATGAAAATACACAAAGTAAAGAGTTGCCTGAGTTCGAACCCACGATCGACTCGTAAGTCGGGGCTGTTACCAATACTCAATTTAAAAATACCTACATGTAAAATCAATAATAAGGAACCTATGTAGTTTTCAGTTAAAGCAGTTCTCACGACGGTAGGTAGTACCTAGGTAAGCACTAAGTACTTAGTCGCCGTAGATAGGAGATACGACTAGATACGCCCCCAATCACATAAATCGTTATCGTCGTCACCCACGGACTGGATGTTCGTGTGAAAATATGAATCTGCCTACCCTTGTAGAAATTACAGATTTACAGATGTTACCTGTGTCCTAACCTAACCTGACCTAACGAACGTATTTTAGTTAGATATATGAAGTTTTTTTACCTACTGCAGGTTTGGATATGCAAGTGCAACTAAGAAAAGAATACCTGAAATTAAATAGAATGGCCTAGTTTCCAATAAATGGAAGTGACTTTAAAATTCAGGCATAATACGTGTTCCTCGGAAACTGTAGCCACTGGTTTATAAAAAGAAAATCAATAAGGCGAGCGGAACCACAGGCTAACACTACATAATGAATACAATGCAGCACTTGTATTAATCTATCATGTAGAAACATACGATGTTTAAGTTTTTAGCTGTGTGCGAGTATTTACGACGCCTTCCTACAGTGAGGTACCTGCGCAATAATGACGTTCACAGTTCAACGGAAAACTATAAAATGCATACATGGACGTTTTCCAGCGAGGCGCGGGTGAGCGCGGGGTGCGGGGCTGCGGGGGGACCCGCCCCGTCGACACACTTTCTGAAGGGCTCTAAAACTCCGGCTTTTGTGGCCACCTTTATGACCATCTATTCGTAGACCTTTTGATTTATTTAGCTGTTTGAAGACAAAATATAAAGAGCTTTTTAAAAGCCGAAGCAGAAATCTTCGTAATTAGGTACTATCAAAAAGTATCAAACATGCTTCATGATGTCGTTAAATGGGTATCCTTTTCGCGGTCGGGCCGAGCTCGGCGAGGTTGACCATAATAGATATAAACTGCACAACGTCGCTAACACATTGTCATAAAACTGTGCACATTGCCAAACCAGGGATTTTCCGTTTGGCCGCAGTCCATCCTAATCGCTTGTGGTACTGTGAGCACCGACAGCGGCGAGGATACATAAGATACATTACACGCGGGTGTATTGACACGCGTTATAAACTTTATAGGAAACCGACCCTGCAGTCTTTACAGTTACCGACCACACTCACCACAAGGATAATCTAGACGCTCGTTTAGCAGAGGTTGCTAAAGACATCGCCTATGTAGATTTACCGACAAGCATATTTAGTTTTTGTTTCTAAACACCCTATGATGATGACGAAAAAGTCGGGTAAGCTAAACATTCGTGCCGTTGATTTTCTTTTCAGACGCAGCGTGTGTTTGGCACTAAAAGCCCTGTTAGCTGTCGCAACTAGGTCGCCTGCATGCCTAGGCTAGGAATCGACAGAATGGTACCTAGTTAATGCTTCATTAATCCTTCTCATTGCGGTTTCAGATGAATAGTACGTGGTAAGGAACTTTCTATAGTTCCTGACCCTTTTGTTTGATGAACTTAAGGCTGATATTGCACCCAGCCTGGACGCAACTATATAATTCCCGTGACCCTATTGAAGTAAAACTAAAAACTATCTCAAGATATAGAAGTAGGTACTTTTGTCCAAGTCTTTCCTATCGCAATCGTCGAATCGTTTCGAATCGCAGTCTTTCGTATTGCGAATCCCAGTTACAAAGATAATCAGTGTTCGGAGCGATACCCCAATTCCTAATCTTTATCTAAAAGCAAAAACTTTATCTTCATGTACGTACTTGGTACTTGGGAGTGCCGACTTGTCGCCTGAGCTATGGATTTTTGACTCAGCTGAAGTATCCTGCGAATTCTTGGTGAACAATTTCACAACTTGTTCTATCATTCTATACTTTTCCCAGACATTAGGTATGGTTGGACAAGAAATGTAGGAAAATATTTAGTACTAGCTTCTGCCCGCGGCTCCGCCCGCGTGGATGTCGGAAATTATCCCACGGGAACGTGCTAACAGGATAAAATGTATGTGCTTCCCCAGAATGCCATCTATCTCGCGGGCCCTTTGTGGCTAATTACAATAGAAAACCAATTGTGTCTTATTAGTGGTGATTAAGAGGGTACCTATATGATATCTTTACCTAAGTAGGTACCTACCTAATTAAAAAAAAAAAACTCAATAACAGAAAATTAAATACCTACCTACCTAAATAAACCTATTTCTGATGATAACTAATCTAAACTCAATAAATAAGCAAAATCCCTAAAAACTAATATCTATACGAATGACTAATCCTAACTAATAGTATTATAAAATAACCTACGGTCACTATGTACACTATCAAATATACTACCTATACTTTAAAATTAAAATCTATACCTACGACTTATATAAAAATAAACCTAAATAACTCTAAAAACTAAAAGGAATAAAAATGAACTCCACTGCGGGTAACGTAACCTACGACAAACTTATTATTTGCGGTTGGTACAGTAATCGGGTCTAGGTATCGAACCGCAAAATTAAGTTTGTTTTTTATTGTATATACTTTTCCGGGATAAAAAGTACCCAGTGTGGTGCCCAGGATATTAAAGAATAATTATACCAAGTTTCATCGTAATCGAACCGGTAGTTTTTGCGTGATGCCTGAACAAACAGACAGACAGACAGACCGACAGACAGACAGACAAAAATTTTTTTAATCACATTTTTGGGTTCGATGTCGGTCTAGTAACACCCCCTGCTATTTATTTTTTTGATATTTTCAATGTACAGAATTTTCACTTCTACAGATTTATTATAAGTATAGATATAGATATAGATATAGATCATTCAGAGTGCTACTTATTTAGCCAATTATGTTGTAGTTTTTGGGATGAAATCAACGACGATTGTGAGAGAAACTGTATCAAATAACTGAAATCGAGTGAAAACGGAAAATAACACTTCTCCGTAGTTCTGTTTGTTGGACCGACCGACCTGAGGTAGCCTGCGGTGTACCGGATGTAGAGGGCGAAGGATCGAGTGTATGTATTCTAGTCGTGCAATTTGGGATTGGCTTCTGTCGAATAGTGCATTTATGATGAGTTGAAATAATTGGTAAACTTCTATTGCTTAGACTAGTAAGCTAATAAGGAAAGCCTAGCGGAAGTCATCTTGCTATGGCAGTAAGTAACCGTAATTCATTCATATAAATCTAAGTTGTTGTACAAGTTACGCCTTTTTAACATAAAATGCAATGCAGTTACGTGTTAACACCGCTTCTTTGATGAACTACCGTAAACCGTAGCGATAGTTACGTACTGCCAATCACAATGCGTTGAACATAAAGGAGGGAGAGGAAATAGGATAACGGTGTGCGCGGGCGCAGTGCGTCGGCATAGTCAGCGCGCAAGAACTTCTCAATATCGCGAACCGTTCCCCTGTCTGCGACCAACAATGTATCATTAAAACCTCACCGCTAGCGGAGGCCTGCCCACCCCTGCGCGCGCACGCCGGGCCCGGCGCGAGCGGCGCTGCGCCGGCGCCGCCGCCGTGCCTGCGCGCGCTGGCTGCCCGTAATGGCACTCGATGTCGCCCCGCCCGACGACGCTCCACCGTTCACAACTTTTTGCTATTGCAAATGGAAACTACGGAGACAGTGGGGTGAATCGAGGCCGATACACCGACGTTACACTACGATCTCAGAAATGATGTCGATTGTCAGGCGCGATTAGAGAAACATCATCAACATGATGAACTATCAAATGTACGGTAATAACTGCTTAGGCTCCGAAAGGTCATGCAGACATGCAGTGTTAGCTTTACGTAACGTCTCTTCATAAAAACTAACAGTTAATATCTAATCTCTCTTTTAATTATTACATCCATAAAATTTTAAGCTCTAACACCAACGTAACAAATAAGTGCTTTGAAGACGATTTACCAAGCGTTGGTGTTCCTAACTGTTGAAGCAGTTGAAAGTAAATATTACGTTACAAAAGCTTAGATAACTTTATATCTTGCAGCATTGCCGTTTTTGTAATGTCAACCAGTTTCAACTGTGCTCTCTCTGAAACATTTTCCTTGTAATAGAATTTTAGATAAAGTTACTGTTACAAGGAAAAAAAATATCGTGCGAGCCACGTGTAGAACTTCCGGTTAGTTTCCTGAATATTTCAATTGGCCTCTATCGATGAAAGTAGCTCAAAAATATACAAAACCAATCATGACAGCACTGTAGCAGTGATTATGACCGCTATACGTGCTGCTCGGTGCAAAGCCAAAAAAATACTAGATAATAATATAGGTAGATCTAACAGGTACATTATTGGAAAGTCCACCCAACAACCTGTCTTTGGAGACTCAATTTAAAAAAGTAATGAAGAAGCTCTAAATATAATAATAGCAGATGATTATGGAACTAATGAAGTTTGTCAAGTATCAAGTTAATAATACATATAAATTGGGGTTTGAATCTGAATAGTTCGCGATTGGATCATTCGATTCGGTTTCTCCTTGTTATCACATTCTCCTTGGCATACAATCAGACAAGCGGCAAGCTCATCAATTCATTCATGAACAAGCTGATATGCATGAATACCTACAAGCCAAGAATCAGTTGCAAGTTTGCAAGTGGTTAATCAGGGAAATGTTTAAGTTCAGGCAGGATTACATCGGTAGTAGGTTCTTCCATCGAAAGAGTACCTAAGAAAGAAGTTATGCCTCTGCAGCAAAATACACGTGGTAGAAATCAAGAGTAAGTCTTTTCGAAAAATAAAGGGTGGCAGGGACATCGCCGCGCAAACTTACGGTTAGCGTGAATGTATGAATCAGAATTTAGGGGGTCGTGCACATGATTGAAGCGTAGAAATATTCGTCGGATATGAAACAAAAATCGACTGTTTCATAGACATTTAGACAAGTGCAATACCTTATGCTGTCAAAATGTATGGAAAACCAATTTTTTTTTTAAATAACCGTTCGGCGTTCAATAATTTCAACGTTCATAATGATATTATACGGAATCCACGGTAACAGATTGAGCGTCAATGTCTCTGCATCCTGTTTATAGGTCTATTTACTTACTACTCATCCACAGTTTGTTATGTGTAGCTAGAGAAAATACTAGGTAGGTTGAGAACAAAGCAGACTCCTTACAGGACAACAGAAGAATCTACTAAAAGAGAATGGGCCACCAGGGCAGCCAGTATAAGGTCTGGAGCAGCGCTTTTACTAGACACTAGACATTAGTCACGCGAGCTGAAGGTCAATGTAAAGGTGATGATTGCACGCTTGCACAGGCTAGTGCAGCGGGCACAGGATGTTGCGGATCACACTAATGGGTGTATTTTTCCACAGTATGAACTGAAGATCAACGTGACTGAGATCGGGACCCTATTTTTTTTCTGCAATGGGAACTTTCCATGGCAAGTCAGACGCCTTTCTTAGGTACTTCCACTTACCTATTACTTAGCTCCAAACTCTTAATTAATGCTAATCTTACCTATGGAAAAGCCCAATTCATCCTATAGTCTCCCTCTGGGGGTTTCGTGTCATTTTCGGCTGTTTGGGATGTACTCAGTGGTGATTTCTGCAGCTTCTCTGTCGTGCGGAAGTTAGGTAAATAAACATTAGACAACAGCCGATTGATTCTGTAAAAATCTCACCGTGAAAAGTTAGGTGAAGTGAGCTTAGAGTGAGCTGTCAGTAGTGCCAATCCCTAGCATTAGTTGGAATGACAGCTCACTCCACGCTCACTTCACCTAAGTTTTCACGGTGAGATGGTTACAGAATCGCACTGCAGAGCATTATGTGAAACAGGTTTATGTATTTATATATACTTTATTGTACACCACAAAAATACATAGCATAAAGCCAACAAACAACCTCCATACCTACCAAAAAGCCTCCATAAAGTTAACATGTAGTTTTAGTTTACTTGCTCCCATCGAGTCGATGTTCAAGCCTTTCGAAATCGTAAACGGTTCCAAGTTCTAATAGAACAGAATAAATCATAGACAAACTGATCGGTCATATTATTATAGAACACGGAGCCTAAAGCTCACACTATTTAATGAGTTAAATTCGCCTTTCTAATTGTTTAGCACGAAGGTACACTTGTGCAGGCATTGTCAACAAACCATTAAAAGGTAGGAGAAAGGAGTCAGCGCAGGCTGCGGACGAATTGAACTAAACCAGTAGGCAGTTATCGCACTAACTACTACGTCAGACATAAATTATGTTGTTATCAAATGACAAGACATAAAGGCTGGCCTTGAACTAGAGTGCTAGGTGCTGGGCGCTAGGCAGCTAACCGTCTAATACTAGAGTATCTAATACGTAGTTATAAAGTGTATATTGACAGGTTTTGGTGCGGTGACCGGCGTGGACACAGCCATGGAAACACGGAATGCACCGTCGCTTGCGCAACTGAGCCTGCCCACAAACGTGTTGTTGGTCGGGGAAGACATAAAAAGAAATATTTTATTAGTGAGCTACACCGGTACCACTAAAAGTCTTGGGACTTACGGACATTAGAGCGGCGTGGGCGCAGATGAAATCCATCATTTAAATGCCGCCGCATCGTAAAGCGCAAAACGGGACGTACACAAGCTTATTAATCGATTCTTTAGCATTGTGTTATTAATTAACTTCATACGGTACCTCTTTCTTTTAGAAAGGGGTAATCTGTGAATAATAATCTTCTTCATCCACGGTAGGATATGTTCCCAGCTGCATAACGGAACTCCTGTAAGTATAGAAAATATTATGCTGTTGTGGGTTTGTACCTTTATGGTTTACTGTTTTTGGATAGGTTAAAGAGCTCTGAAGGAGCCATGGAACACAACACAATAAGAATTATACTATGTGTCTCCTGCTTGATTTCATGCTGAATGCGAAAACGTAGAGAAACAGAAATAAGTTATAGGTAGAAAAGCGCCAGTAGTAACTGGCGTACTTCTACAAATTCATCGCCATTTTCCACAAACGACATCAAATCAAATCAGAACTGTGACGAGGCGTATAATCCCTGCACGTCGTAGTCAGGGCCACGGCCCATTGCCGCTGTGCACTCCTGCGCAGCACGCGCGTCTCGTGTCGACGCACTACCTAGGGCTAGGTTAGTATTTTAATCAACAAACATCGTTTCTTTAGATCATTTCAGAATTCAGGTATGTAACAACAATAAAGGTACTAGGTACTGTGACGGAGGCGTGGCCCGTCGTCAGGGTCACGGCCCGCTGCCACCGTGCTCTTGCGCACGCGCACCGCGTGTCGCATCGTGTTTAGAACCTTCGAGGTGTACTGACAACATCAACTGTAGGTGAATATGGTAGAGCTTTAAATGAATGAATCATTTGATCAGGTTTACGAGAATTATAATAAAGTAAATAAGCAAAAAAGTTTGATTCAACTAATAACACTAAGACATACGACTTTATTTGTCGCTGGTGGCGCACTCACCCTGCTACAATGGAGCATATACGGAAGGGACAGTTTCTTTGCAATACAACGCTGTCCCAATGCCCATCAATTTTCATACATGCACGCATTTATTTCTCCCATGTCATGAAGACTTTCGGAATCAGCTTAGGTAGGTATGCTTTCAACTATCAGAAGCACAGTCGTCACGCCAGTGAGTCACGGAGGGTTAAGTTACGAAGGGGATCTGTCATTCTCTCACACTTCACCGATAGTGGTGTACTTATGAACCCCATGAACCATATCTTAGGGGGTGATGTGACCTACGGTCGAAGAGTTTAAATACCTCCTACATCGAGTCAAATTGAAGGAGGTCCATACACATAATTATTTACTCATTCGTAAAATATCGATAACCTGGACATGAACTTTGTTAAAATTTGATAAATGGCAAGGATAAGTACTGTCTGTCAATAAAATAAAAAAACAGTTTTTGTTTAATTAACACTTCTCAAATATTTAAACTTAATTCTATGTTGTTAATAGCTATTTTATGTTATTGTCACAATACCCGTTCTCGCCAAGGTCGTGAATGAGCGACATCATCGAGGCTACAGATTCCTAGCGCGGGTAGGTGCTGCAGCGATTATCGTGAGACACCAATCATTGCTAGTCGATCGACTTGTAGGTACATTCTTCTTTGTATTTAACTGTTTAGTAAAACAATCTGTAAGTACATTGAAAATCAAGTAGATACACTAGATACCTATATCCTCTAATGATCGCGAAAACTAAATGAGAAAATCTTGATGCGTAGAATACACTTCGTAGTTTTCACAATGTTTATAACGATAAATAAACCTGACTTTAAAAAGAATTGTAAAAGATTCAAATGAGCCAGAACTCAAACCTTCTATGAACGAAGTTTTAGAACATGAATAAAATAAATTATAGGTAGTTTCGTAGGCGTAAGAATAGACACGCACAAAGGAATACTTAAAGGTTGTGTGAATCCAACTCCATCTTGAGGTAGAATTCGGTAAGTTTGCCGACGTATTAGCGGAGACGTCCAAATTTCGTAGATGACTTCTATATTTAGTGGGTGCACCAATTGTGAAGGCATGTGTGAAACAAGAAACAGAAGTACCTATACTATTCCATGTAGGCAAGCCCCTGTTCTATGTAATCTCGAAACTTCCAAATATACCTACATACTTATTTTTAGCTACACGGGGCAAATTGCACTTTTGTCGTAATATTATGTTTAAATCTCTGAATAAGTACATCAAGAAAAACGACGACGGTGGACCAACCCTAGTAGCCAAACACGCCAAAAAATCGTGAAGATCAGTGTCATTAGAATGAAACATGCTTTTTTGTAGAACCTCAACACAAAGATACGAGATTCGTAGTAGGTAGGTACGTGTATTTTCATAGCTATTCGTGGCTGGATAAAAAAACTCCCAAGTCGTTTTTCTAGCTGTTCAGATTTGTCACAGTAATATTCGCATGTTTGAACACACTACCGATTGTGTTGACACTATAGGTAGTTGGAAAACAGCGGAATTCGCAGGATACGTGAAGGCCGACACCGCCCACGTCGCCTCTCCGATGACTAGGTGATCGCTACCTGTGTTCACTGCTAGCCATCTTTATTATACTAATTACGACTTCATCAACGCAAAGTTCACTTATTATTTCCTGAACGTAATTGTCCCTTTGCAAATGCAAAGTCATAGCGCAGTTCCGCTGTTCGAAGGGGAAGAATTTTACAGTGATTGCTTATTTTAACTGTTTTGTAATATGCAGCATTGATGATTTGATATTTTCGTAAAAACACCTGGTTTATATTTTACTTTTTATAATTTACTTTTACGATTACTTAGTACTTTATGTTTTCGTTAAACCCAGGTAGTTATTCAATTACCAACATTTCATATTTTAGACTCAACCTCTTCACGAAATCCGGAGTTTGTTTTAAATTTTAAAAAATCTGATACTTAAATTGCGATCTAAATCCTTAGAACAAGTCTTATATTTCAACAACATAGCTTTTTATCTCCTCGTTTGAAGGTCATTTTACATATTAAGGAGATAAAGACAGATTTATTTATGTAATAGACAATCACGTAGGTAGGTATAACAGTCGTGATAAGTTACGCTTTTTACAACCACCCAAGTTTTTTGATAACTGTAATTTTTAATTACGTACCTAATAGCAAAAGGTATGTTGGGCTCAGTTTCCGGTAATATTATTGTATACAAAAGACATTTAATTACTAGAAACATAAACTATTGAAAACGATTAACAGATTATGTACTTCCATAATAATATCCGCCGAGCTGACCATCGCGATAATAACCAAGATGATTGTTTCACTCAGAAAAAAAACGACTTAGGTACTTATAACCTCATTTTTTCCTAAAAATCTATAGATAGATAGTTGTAAATTGTTCGATGGCTGACAGCTATTGCGAGAATATTGTATTGATGACCAGAGGAAAACAGGTTCATATTCAAATCTTGCTTATAATATTTTTAATGTGAAAGTTTAATTCTGTTAAAGATATCGTTTGATAAATAATCAACTAGACAAACAGTGTCTGTACGAAAATTCTAAGCGTTTGACATATTGTCACAATATGGGATTATTAGAGTAACGATGCGCATAACTATCGATGTATTAATAGTGTGTGGTGGTCGACCACCCGGCCATTAATACAAATTGTGTAGTTCTCAGAGCACCTAATTGTCGCGCATTAACAAGATCGTGTCCTCAATAGCCGCGCGGCGCGCCACCCCTAAGGATGCCCATTTCCTTGTAGCTGATTACGGCTCACGGACTAAAAAAGTACAATCATAGTGCTCTCCGGCGCGGAACGCACTGTCCTCATTTGAATACAAACGCAATGCGCGTGCGCACACACCCTTAACTGTACACAGACCCAACCCGACGTACCAATGACGACTCTAAAGTCAACGACCATCAGTTCCAAATCGCTCAGCGGCCACACCATCGTGCCCTCTTTTCAAAGTCGAAAGAAGAGGGACTCTCGTACGCCAGAACGAGAGGGCGCTATGCTCGAAGAGGACGGAGGACGTTAAGGGCATTCACCCCGTACCCCGTGGGTTGCGACTAGCGGCTCTACAAATGATGTACAAGCACATAGATGCCTTTCTCTATTTAGGTGCGCACGAGTTTCGAAATAGTGGCCGTGGAACTTTTTGTTGGGAGGTGGATCCTGTTTGGGTTGCGTCAGCGCATGGCGATAAGTTCGGCTATTGCTGCGGCTAGAATGTCCGCGGCACAGGTGTGCTCCCGCGCCGCGGCGCCGTCACCCACCCATTGCTGGCACAACCTTTCAAATTTACCATCTTCGCGACGTTACACACTTATCACTGTTCTTTACATATTGTGGAGGGGCTTGACCGCTCATGGCGCTTAGCCAGCAATCAATGCAAGGATATTACCTACTAAATTTTAAATAACTAACTTTAGATTAATTCCTTTCATCAGGTTTGACTGAATCATTCGCTTCGATGCTGATCGAGGTGTCGAACGAACCTAAGGTGTGTGAAAATTGGAAAGTAACTTAATACTTTTTCCATTCGGGATTATTTTTCATTCGTTAAGTTGTAGAAATATTATACGAAGGTATTGACGAACAGATTAAATCTTTAGTAATCAAGTCGCATCTTATACTGGATATCAAAAGATATCACCATTAATGTTATTGCAATATTGATTGGCTCCATAGCGCCGATGGTACAGCATTGAGGTTAATGAAGACTCCGAATGCTGGGCGAGGCGGGGAGGCCCTTACCAACGGCATCACGTCTATGAGAACTACCACTGGAATATGTTAATATTATATACCTACGGAGTTTTTATAGGCTTATAATATTCGCCTACTTTCTATAATTTTGACAAATTATAGGCAAGAACGTTCTTTATTAGTGATCGATGGCAAGAGCCGTAGAAGGTACTTTTCCAAAGCCTTGGAATAAAATAGAATACAAGTACATGACATAATTATAATTACAAAAAAAAAATGTTAATAAATGGTGGTAAAACAATACAACAAACTTGAATTCATTCATTCATTCACTGACAGACAGTGAACAGCCTCCTGGATTCAAAATTTCATGCTACTAGATTCTCGAAGCATGAATATTTTGCACAAGAGCTCCATATAAAGTGAGCATTGATGAAGGATTTTTGATAATTCATCCCGTAAATGGGTTAAATAGGGGATACAATTTAGTAGGGAAGTTCATAATTTTTTCCGATGGAAAATCCCCCATCGGGCACATGGCTAGTGCTGTTATTACTAAATATATCATAATAATAATTATGAATATACATTATATATGAATTGTCATACCGGTAAAAGGAAACCAACAAATAAGTGACTTCCTATTCCGCATTGGCATCTTTGTCAATGAATAAGCTACTGAAATATAGCGAACAACAACTGTTGCCGAACATATCAACATAATAAGTTACACTATCCATTTATACTTTAACGAGGCACGAGGTTTTTCCAGCAGAGCTCTTTCAGGGCTCCCGTAGCCCTGAAAAAGCTACCAACTTTTCCATGTTATGCGTCTCTTTATCTGGTGATTGTAGTCCAGTGGCAGCATTAAAAAAGTTATGTTAGTAGTGTTATAATGTAAGTATCGTTTCAGGGAGTAAATCAAGAACGTAGTTTCTACAGCTTTTCTTATTTGACTGCTTAAAACTTCATAGACTACTTCGTAGAGCATTATATTAAGTAATAATATACCTATTAAAGACTATATTTTAGGCTTTATTAAACAATTATATTTGTTTTATGTTTTACCTATGTTCTTTTCTTTGAAATTACAAAACTAATCCGGATTCTTTTATCGATTACGAGTGACCCAGCTTAACACGGGTGCAACACTGAGATTTCTGTGCTATATCCAAGTTGAATATCAATGTATTATAAACATAAACCTTCCGGAATAAATGCTCTAAACTAAACGATAGTGAAAACCGCATGAAAATCTATTGTGCAGAAGATCTAAGCAATTATACAGACAGATAGGAAATAATATGTAACTATAGTAAAGTGTAGGAACGTATCCACATAGTGCTACGAAAGTTGCAATGACATTATTTTATACGCAAATTGGTGTTTGACCCCATCTCCGTAACTCTGCAGCCTAGTATTCAACATACTTAGGTGAGTAGGTACATGATAGGTATTTGCGCAGTCTACGTATACTACTGGAGGCCAGGGTTATAGGTCATAGGCAGGACTAACCCACGTCTATAAATGGAGCCGCATACATTGTTCATCCATCTATAAATAATTCCCATGATTGAATTCGCAGACTAATTCCCTATTCCCAAGTCAGACGGGCTAGCCACTCGGTTTAATTGGAAAATACCTACTCGTTACTGTTTTATTTATAGGAAGGTAGAGTTTCCCAGTTTCCCGCCTCCTACTAAGTTTCTTTCTCTTAGGAACTATTTGTATCTAACGAAGAAGAATTTCACTAGAAGTTACTCTTTAAGAGTTTTGGTGAAGAGGCTAGCAATGTGTTTCTTAATGCAATGCATAGGTACATCTACTAAAAACTGTATCAACCCAATAACAGGCAGTCACAAATCTGCAACATTATTCCCATATTTCCGTTAGCAACTACTACCTATCTACAGTGCTATATCTAGAAATGGATTTTCATGTAGGTAGGTAGTTTTCCATGGCTAATATCGATCGGCGCAGATAACTAGCTGGTGTCCTGGCCGGGGGTGGGCCGCATCCACCCAACCCCCCCGCGCCGATGTGTCGATAGAGCCCGCATCATGCACCGACGGCTAATTGTTGGGAGACTACACTGCGCTGTATATATATAATTGTCTGGAGTTAAATCAATAAGGGTTCACGCTCTGAAACTGCACGGATGTGTTGGGTAGTTTTGTTATTCACTCTCCGGTTTTCAGTAGGTAGGTAATTGATACCACTGTTTGTCTGGTAGGAAATCTTTCGTAAAACCAATGTCCGAAGACATTTAAATGATATTTTGAATGATAGGTATAATAACTATCTACCTACTTGGTTATTTAACGTAATGACGCTAGAAACCAGTCACTAAAACTTAGGTTGTTCAGTCGCAACAAAAAACAAATGAACATAATAAGCTATTGCGCTGTGGACTGACCAGCGTTCCTCCGAAGTCCGAAATAAGAGAAATAAAAGTCGAACAAAAAAGTGAGCCGGTCATCCCCCTCTGGACGGCGGCAAAAAGTACAAAAGTGGGCCACCTCCCGCCGTTCCCAGGAATGCTTTACGTCCCCTTCCCTCTGAGGGACGGGCGCGACTTCATCTCGTGGGAGAGTTTTCATGATCATCCATGCCTTTTAAACTTTTTGTCTTTGCTACTTTGTTTTCTTAGAAATGTAAAGATGATTTTTGGGAGTGGCGTTTTGCGCGGTAGACTTTTTTCAGTAGCTTAGGTATAACAGCAATAAGAATAGGTAGGTAGGGGATTTTTATTTTATTTATGACATCGACTAATACCTTCCGAACATCTGTCCTTTGCGTAGATCGTTAGATTTTAATTTCTATCAAAATGACTGCAGCTGCAGGACATAGGTACTTACCTAATTAGTTTATAAATTGACCGGATGATCCTTTGGGTAACGATTTGTATTTCTTTAAATTTCGATTACTGGGTGAGCCATAGCCGGGAGTAAATTGGAGTAATAAGTTGATATAAAGGCTAAGTTTATAATAAAATGAATACTTTTATGCATTTGCACTACCTTGTCATTTGGGGGGGGGGGAGTTGTCATAATCGGATAAAGGGAGGCCTGTGTTCAGCAGTGGACGTCTTTTGGCTGAAATGATGACGATGATGATGATTAGCAATACCTGAAAAACAAAATAATATTCTCCTCAATTTTTATAATTTATCAAAAATAGGCATTTATAGTAAGGCACTTTTGTACGTCAAAATGTCTTCCTAAAGGTGGTTTCGTATACACAAGAAACTCCACCGAGACTTAGAAGGTACCTGATACTCGTAGTGGGTGATTCAAAGAAACAGTAAATAATTTCACACACGTTTGGCAGATCCGCTTCAAATTATAATTACGATATTATAGATAGATAGTTGAAGTTCCAGGAAGAGGATTAGCATGATAACATACTGGATGCGTGCCGGTTGCCACGTAAAAATGTCCATCATACAAAAACGTAATTTATATTTCCTGCACAGAGTTCATGATTTATTCAGCAGTATTTAACCACTGTTTAAAATTAGTTTCATTGTTATGTCGGGCATTAGAGCAAATAAAAGTTATGAATGAACGCACTCCCCATGCCCGTGGATCTCACGTGACATGTCGTGACCGAACTCGCGGGAAACCACATTAATACAAGAATGAGCTACGCTGGAAGAGACATGACGGAAGGAGGTTATCGTTTTTGGACAGGGGCTTTGCATTTTATTTCAGAAAGAAGTTTAATCAACTTTCCCAACATTACAAATACACGCCTTGCGGCCATTAGCTTCTCATGAATAGGTAAGATTTTTATTGCCTTGCCCTAATTTTTTATAGCCGAAATCAATTTTGCTTTACATTTTATGGAAATTCTAAATATTTTTTATTCAGATATCAAACTATCAAAAAGGGTTATACGTTAGTAAGAAACCTCACAATTTTCCAAGAAAATAAAAAGTGGAAAATGCTACAAAAACTCATATCGTGGAACTCACACGAAACTTCCTATTGTTATTTTATACGAAGCAGTTATTTCAAACTGTCTAGTTTTGCTTATTGGTATAGCTGACATATCCAGCAAGCTATACAGTACTGGCAAAGTGTGGAAACCACGAGCACTTGTCGTTTGACACGGAGCCCCGCGATAAGTGGCGAGGGCCGAGGGGCTCCAGCCACAGGTTATTAAACCGGCCCCGCGGGGGAGTGTTTGTTTTATTTTAATATTAATAGCGATAAACAATCAGGCTCATATCGCGCGCTGTGTAATGAAAGGGAGGTTTGCGAGCCTGAAGTGGAATGAAAAGCCGCTCCGGAAAATGGGTCAGCACGTACGTTTATAGGCTTTTTGGATACAACAAATAAACAAGTAGGTATAGTTTATTTCGGTGTATAAATCTTTGGGGGTTTTGGCCTTCCTAATTTATACGTAAAGGTAGGTACGTTGCAAAATGCTGGCGGAAACGTAATAGAAACTTAAGAATAATGTATTAAGACTCACTTTTGAGCTTTACGAAAACTTGCAAGATACGAGAACCGTTAATGGGTAACGTTTTGGAATCATTTTGTTACACAGCAGTGAGTGAATATTCAATTAAAGATTTAAAAGTAACGAAGGCTCTACGTTTTTATTTAAAGCTACCCTACGTCGGTGTTTAATAACATGACCATCTCTAGGCTATGGCTTTTTCCTTGGGATGGAAATAGTCTTTAGATCTCTGCCAACACAGTGTTTCAAAGTTTTTATAAACTTTGAAGTTCTGGAGTGACAAGACTTCATAGTTTGATATTATGAAAGGTAGTGGCCCAGATTTGATTCTATTTAATCAGATGGTGAACTGTGGCTAAGTCGGAGGTAAATCTAGCATGCAAAAAAAGGAACACAAAAAGCCCAAATACCTACCTCTATCTCATATCAGGTACCTACTTACCAACTATTTATTTTTTGTCAGCTGCACGATTTGCCGAAATCGTGTTGTATTGTATGTACGATACTTTTGTTTAGCTAGACGACCCCCGCAGTCTTATATATTTTACTCAAGTTTCCTAGAAATACTTATTCTAAATAGGTCCTATAAACGAGCAACTGCTGCGACTAAGATCAATAGATTTTCACAATTTGATTTCAGGGTTAAAAACGTGGTGAAACGAGCGTTTGAACTGAAAATTAATCAGTGTTCGTTCCGAAAGTTTTTAGTTAGAGTTAAGAAAAGGATACAAACAGACATACCCAATATGATTTACCATACACCATAGGTAAATAACAAATGCTTTCTATGTAACATAGAAATTATTAAAGCAAAGGGAATATACCTAAAAACATAATTTGTATTGTCAGTTTGATTTCCGCTTTCCTTTTACTTTTCCGCGTTTATCTGCTGGAAAATCCTTGGAGTTCTTGATACAAAATGTTGGGTAATTTAAAGGATGAATAGCATAAGCAGTCTATAAAGCTCTGTCTGCAGGGACAGGCAGTCTTTGTGGGAGGGAGTGGGCCGTAAACCACCACGCGGGCCCAGTGCGGGTTGTAGACGTCGCATGTCTTCGAAATTTTGTTTCTGGGATATGGTTTACTCACGATATTTTCTTTCACCGTTTAAGGAGCAGTGGTGATGAAATAATTTACACAAAATAAAGCACTATCTGGGTTCGAACCTAAGGTCTACAACTCGTAAGTCCTGGCCGTTACCACTGGTCCACCACTGCTCTTAAACATGAACACTTATCTGGTTTTTAAGTTTTCCGCTTTAATAAAAAAAATTGCTGCGTTTTTGAAGTGAAAACTTCTTTAGCGGCGTTGTGCACTTTTTTGTGATGGATAAAGAAGGTTAAACTCGCGTCAGGACACGTGACCTGATCGAAAATTCGTAAGATGGAGGAAGAGTTTTTTGTGATGGGTAAAAAAATGTTAAACTCGCGTCAGGACATGTGACCTGATCGAAAATTCGTAAGATGGAGCTCGCGTCAGGACATGTGACCTGATCGAAAATTCGTAAGACGGAGGGAGAGTAGACCACATTCCAAAAAATTTAAAATGCACAACGTTAATATTCAAGTTTTCACTTCCGCCGGCACTCCCGGAGTGCAACCCGTTTTTTTATTATTTTACGAAGAGTTATCAAAAGTTCATGTTAAAAGTTATATTATACGACTTTAAACTAGAGCGTTTGATAATTCTCCGTAAATAACAAAATAATTTTCCTATTTCCTGTACATTCCTACACAAAGCATGTCAACGCAGACTAATTAGATGAATAAAAAACAATTTTCCGGTTCGATGATTGCTTTTTTTAAATTGTTACGATTGAAATAATAAAACCATTGATAGAAACAAACTACCCTCATGGTTCACCCTCGCATAAAATATTTTCACGAGTTCAATTATTTAATACCGACGTTATAGAAGTAAACATAAGGTTGATTATTGCTTGTATGGTGTTCATGGTACTGGTAAGTGTTAGGATTGTAATGCAGTAAATTCAGTTCAATTTGACACGACGTAGTGGGTGCAGCGTCCTGGCATGCGGGTGGGGTGAGAGTGTTTTGTTTTTTATTTGTCCATCTACCCGACGATTCGGTCGAAGGGTGCATTTTTATTTTTTGTTCGTCTATTAGTATTTAAGTACGTTTGGTCTGGATTAAGTGATTTTGTTAGGGAGAGCTTGTCGTTTTTAGACCGGACTTTCTAAATTAGTTTTCTCGAAATAGACTGTCTCACCGGCGCGATATTAAGTAGAAGGTTTATTGCTACTAAATTAAAAGCCAAAAATAAGGCCCACGTGCTCGACATTTTCCAATATATGTATAGGTATTGATATTTTTAGTAGACGACGAAAATTATCATTTTCTGAAGTTTCTTTATCAACGCTGATTGTTCCGTCCGTTCTTTAAACGTACCCAAGTGGTATTTTATACCTTAATAACCAATACCCTCCCCAATTTACATAATGATGCACTTGTCGTTCCGAAGCATGCGGTTACAACGTTTACCATGTACAATATCGAAGGGTGCCTCCATGGGAGAATGACTCGAACCGTACGCTCTAGTACCCTCACAGGAATCATTTCAAGGGAATTGAGGGTGCTTTGCTCCATGATTTAATTAAGGAAATGGACGTAATTTGAACAATTGTTGTCGTTACATCGAGCAGGACGAAACCACGTGTGACCATGCTAACTTCTACCAACATTGCGTGTTTTTAAACCTAATGATCATTTATGAAGGGTAGGTATTTTTTTCTTATTTGATTAACGATGTTCGAAGAGATATTTATTGCGTCTCTGCATTCGTTTGAAATCGTACCAAGTAACGTTTTTAATTATTTCTCGAACAAGTTTTTTTAAGTAACAGGGTGCTTGGGCATTCTGTTTAATATTCAGACCTCATTTTCTATCACGTACACCGACTACTATTTCAAATTATGACTAATATAAATGAGCAGGTTTACGACATATTTCATGTTAAAATGTCTTTTCAATGAGTTTCAACTAGGTTAACTTTACAGCCTCCTTTGATATTTAAAAACATGCTTTAAAATTAGCATGCTTTGGGCACAAACCTATTTAAGACATTGAAATGTAGATAGTATTACGATATTTTACCAGATAATGCTTTATTAAAATGGATTTCTAATATCTATGTACATATCTTTTCTGATTTGAAAATTGGGGTAAAAATTTGAATAAACGGCAAGGATGTTTTTTTTTTCGGGTGACCCTTTAACATTTGTGCGCCGTACATAAATCCATTAATTCAATTTTGGTAATTAGTTCATGCTTGACATCGAATTCTACAACTTCGTTACATTTTTGACCTAAACAAAATAGAATAATCAGTTACACAGGAAATATAAGGGATGCATATTCAATGTCATTGACCCAAGCTTTGTTAACAACCAAATCTCATTTCTTAGTTAAATAAAAACAAGTTGTGTCCGAGCCAGTAAGTACATATCTACCTGCCTGCGAGCTCTCTTAAAGTTAGAAGGCATTTCAAAACAAAGAAATGGAGTCCTTGCCCTCACCGAGTAGCCCTCAGCGAGTCTCACAAAGGGCTGTGATTGAGGGCGCGGGAGGGGGACGCGGGTGAACGACCGCGCGCCGGGGTGGCCGCCCCCTGCGTATGCGCACGGTTGGCCGACGGTCTGTAACGTCCCTCATTCCTACAGTATTTATTAAAATCTAGAGTTCCGGTTGCATAAATCGCTGCTTAAAATATCCTTGAGGGGCGCAACGTATT
This sequence comes from Apamea sordens, assembly GCA_945859715.1. NCBI lineage: Eukaryota > Metazoa > Arthropoda > Insecta > Lepidoptera > Noctuidae > Apamea > Apamea sordens. The sequence continues at coordinate 13,661,584 of OX243987.1, forward strand.
TTCTCGCTCGACGAAACTTAAAAAGGCAAATGAAAAGTATTTTATCCTACAGCAGTAACAGCAACTCTTTAACTGTAATTTATTTTGAGAAAAAGATGGAATACAAAGGGTTTTTATTTTATTTAATACAATACCTTCAGTTAATAAACAGTTATTTCTCTAGACGTTCAAAAACAAATTACCGCACGTTTTTGATCCGAATATCCTCTGAAAATGCAATCTAAGGTTTAATTTTAAGAAAAACAACTTTAGTATTTATTTTTTCATCTACAATATCATCATCTAGTAACATAACAATATCATATTGAGATACTTTTATTATTGACTAACTGATTTCCGCGGTTTACCCGCATAAGTCTCGATCCTGTGGAAATATCAGGATAGAATGTATCTTATATCCTAATCCCGGGCATGGTCTACCCATGTGCCAAATTTCATTTAAATCTGTTCAGCCGATTTAGCGTGAAATCGTACCAAACAAACATACAAAAATCAAATCTTTTCTCTTTATAATATTAGTTTATTTGAAATTTCATAGAGTGAGTAGATACACAACTACTGACTACCAATCTATTAACACTTTCAGCTGAGCATCTGGGTATTCAAATGTTTGTTGTGTGGCGCACTATTTTCTCATACAAAATAAATGACGATTAGTGACGTTCTGTTTTTCATACAAGAAAAGGTAATATGAAATATGACACAGCCGTTACTACACGTCGACGTTTATCCATGTTGTGTCATATGCAATCCATGTATAGTACATAAATAAAGAACAGCGTCTAATCACGTTGATGAATTTGGGAACAACGTCCAACAAGTCGAAGGAAGCAAAGTCTGATAACGTTGACTGATGTTTGAATTTAGTTTGAGAAAAGGCAATAAAACAGTTTTGTTAGTCGGTAGATATTTATTCAAATGGTAATAATTAGTATTTTGATATAAAAAAAAAGCTTATTGTTTCCGTATCGTGATCAACAGTATTGGAATGCTCTGACATAGTTCTAGGCCGTTTTGTTTTTCTAGTGTAAAAAATACTTCCAGAACTTGCACTGTGATCTGAAATCTCGGAACTGGACTGATCGGAATCTAAACGCTTATTCTTGGTTCTTGCTCGTGGTCTTGCGTGAAATAGTAATTGATTACTTCGTGAACTATCGCTCCCATCTGACCGTCCTGGCTCTGGGTCATAATCTGCATCAGATCCAGATTCACCATTGTCACTGAAAGGATCTGGAGTAGTTTCCTGTGACGTCGATGCCTCATCGAAAATCCTCATCGATCTCTGTTCACCTTGTTTTCTATCCATCTAAACAATAAGCATAAATAACTTTGCGATAAAGATCCACACAAAATAATCAAATACTTACGATAATTCGAAGGCGTTATTTCGAAAAACCACGGCTGCGGCACTGCAATTTGATACACTCTTCCCGCTCACGGCGCACAGGACGACTGAAGTATGGGAGCGGGGGCACCGAGGGACGTATTACGACGTTGCGCATGTATTGGTAATTAGAATGTATGTGTGTGAGTAGCCTTACAAAGTGTACAAAAAAACTAACGTGGTGTGGCGCTAGGAGTCCGAAAATTTAAAGTGATACGGCGCGATGACGTAGCTTGAAGGAATTGGTATAAGCCGCAGCCGTTTATACACGTTCTTTATAGAAAGACATATTTTTTGCTGACGTGATTAAACGTTGTGTCAAATAGCGTTTATCAAATTTTACGTGTTATAACGTTGCTCCGCTCAAAGTGTTAATTGTACAATTTCTATACAAACAATTTGTGGTCACTTACATGATATTAACTAAGAAACAACAGTTTCTCACGTTTGTCCCCGAACAGCAAGAAAGTAATTGCCTACATAGCGACTCTGTTTCCATTATCGAGAGTTACAGCTTGCAAACTGTGATAAGGAAACTGTAATGCAATACAATTTTCTCAAGTTATGTCCGGTACTGAAGAAAAATAATATCAGCTTATGTAAATGTAATTTATTAAACAAATCTTCATATTCTTCAGCATTGCCATTGAACGTGGCAATGCTGCCAGTCTTCTGGACACGTTTCCGGATGACAGCGATGTGGACGAGTACTTCGACGCCTAAGTGTCCTTTTGTTTTTATATTTATTTGTATAGTTAGTCATTTAATTTAGTACTTAGTGCAAATAGTTTGCACGAATATTTACTTTTTTTTTTTTCAAAGAGAATAATGAACACTGAAATCAGACTGTGAACGGTTTTTAAAATTAGGAGAATTGTCCTTCAGGTCTGAGTACGGTAGGTTAGGATGGAAGAGAATAAACATTTTATTTCTTCTTGAAAGAAAAAGTATTTATTGGGACTCGCACGGGAACGCAAATATAGAAAAAAAAAGAAGATTTATTCATATTTTGGTCTTGTTAAAGAGATTTATTAGGTATTTGTTATAATGGTAATATAAAGAATGAGGTGGTATCTAGTGGAACAACATTTTTACGGTTACAGACGTAATTTCACGCTGCAGGCGAATTTTGTACTAATTACTCTACTTCGTCATGTTAAAAGTTTAATTGTTGTAATAAATTACGGCCGACTCCTTGTTTTAGCTTAGCCGACAGAGAATGATACGTATATGTCTAAGATAATATAAACTTAGATACAGAGGGTATTTTGAATAAAATATCATCTTCATCATCTGCTTAGCCTATTCCCAACTATGTTAGGTTCGGCTTCCAGTCTAACCGTATGCAGCCGAGTACCAGTACCTATTTTACATGGAGCGACGGCTTATCTGCCCATTTTGAAAAATATACCTACTTAAAATAATACAGATGAGTTTTGGATTTTCCTATTCACAGAACTTTTCCTAAAAACTATAATTTTCATTTGGTACCTATCCTAAATCATCGATGGACATCGATGGAACTGAAACTTAATTTTTCTTATCTTTAGGGTGGAATGAAAGTTAGTCATGTAATCCCGAAACTGAAACTGAAAATAGAATGGATTGATTTCTTTCTCAGCAAGTAGGTAGGTAGAGGTAGTTACTTTACATTATGAGAGCATCTAAACATCACCAGCAGTGATTGCGCGCCGACAGTCGGTAGGTTCGACCCCCACCTGTTGCGAGCCCCCCTCGCCGGAAGCAGGGAATTTGCATCACAATCAAACGTACCCTCGCTCGTCCCCTGACGTCGCATCGCAGCGTGACTGACCCCAATCGTAATCTTTCTACCGTAAATGTTCATTTCCGGACATATTTTCAGGTACTTATCGAGGAAAATTCGTAAAGATTTTCTTATTTCTGTGAGATGCTACCACCCGGAAAATGGGTATCCGACCAAATTTATAGATGGTGGGTTCATCAAGAATTTCGAGTACGACAAAATGAAGGTTCCATCGGAAAAGTTGAATACTTTACAACAAGTACCTACCTACATAGGTACCAATGGTGCGACATGAGTTTAAACGAACTCGGAGATTTGACAGAGAGATTGAAAGTTTAATAAATCGCGTGTGGAGCAAAAACAGGAGATTGCTGTTACTACATAGTTTCGATCCCTCGATTCGACATCGATGCGACTTTATCCATATTAGACTGGCTAGGTACTTCCCGATTCACCACTATAACAAAATACCTAAACAAAAGTGGAAAATGGATCTGTAATATGAACGTAGAACGTAGATCCCTCCCACGTAACTGTGTGTTAAGAGTTAAACTATACAATTTCATTATTGATAATATGTAAGTTTTACATAAGTAGATAATGTACCTTTTAAGTCAGGTACTTGAAACGCGCTCCATGAGGTTAGTAGAGTGGACGGGCGCTTATCGTGGCGAGCGCGGAGTGGCGGAGACCCTGCCATGACCTTCTGATTATTGTAGGACACGCTAGCCCCTCGCGTCCTGCGTGATCTTTGTTCTACGATTTCTATGCTCTAATGCCAAACGATTGGCCCCAACGTTGGTTCAAACGATGGCGCCATCTTTAATGAATCGCACACTCGCTGAGCCCACGTGAGAGATGCTACGACGCACAGTCACCCATTTAATGTTACCTACTTGAAATTATGGTCGCTCTTCGTATTTATTTCTCTCTTCAAGCAAGTAGAACTTTTAGATCTAGCTTTTCCCAACGAACCACCAAAGACTATAATTTTATGATACTTTAGAAGAAATGTTAATTCACGTTTTACACGAAAATCACTGAGCAATGTAAAGTCATTTCTTAGCTCATTTTTCTGAAAGATGTCTTTTCCGCTTTATGTAGGTACCTTCCCTTTGCAGGTAACTGTAGATTTTTCCTGCAGCGTGCAGCGTCTCTGCGGCTATTAAGGGCGCGAAAACGAGAGTTACATTTTCATTGCCTTATGAACGATTTTTTTTGTAGCATTGGTAGGTAAGTTTACGTCTAGATTTGCAAATTCACGTATTCTTATTAATAAAAACAGCAAACACCAGGTTTTTTAGGTAGGTGTGGTACCTACCTACCTAACTCTAGTATTTAGGTAGATTCGACATCGGATTTAAACAGTTTGTTTTCATAATCCTGGTTGGTTATTATTTAGATTATAATAATATCTAGGTACTGATTGGATAGGAAGTCTCCCCAATGCGTTTATACGTTCTGATGTGGTATTATAATTAACGCAATATAGATTCTATAAGGAAATAACTAAATTTAACTAGGACGGACGAATATCGTTCAGCAAAGCCGTGGCAGGAATACGGCACAAAGTAGGCACGGTTTCTAGATTTATTGCAACGACCAATAACAATTTTCTCGTTGGCCGCGTTCACGTCATATGTCATGAGTTGACGGTGTCATCAACAGTACCTATTATAAAATTTTCCTGCGCGCTCGTGTGTGAGGGAGGCGACGCGGCGGGGCGGGGGTGGTACGCGGGGCTGGGGGGTGCGGGGCGCACGGCTCAAGGCGCAGAGGGCGCGGCGGGCGGTGCGCACCCGCCGGGGCCTCTCGATCACCGCCTGCGCAGCCGCCGATTCGCCTGCAACGCCGCCGCCGCGCCGTTGCGAGGGCAACTCTCCGGGGGACTTTTCGTTGATCGCTTGACGTCACCCCGATCGAAGTCTTTTGAGTATTGCTAAGGTAGGTACCATACCAACTCATGACACCTATCTGATCAATCGCATCGACCCATGCATCTGCGGACTTTAGCTCCCTCGAATCATCTCGAACAGTTCACGAACCTACCGTGAAGCCCTTTCTCTAATTAAACATTCCCACTTTTACGATATGCGCATCGGTATAATATACCTGCTGAGAAGTAGGAAAAACTAACGGTGCAAAGAATGATGAGTGCGCCTTTCGGATGCACACGTGTGGGACGCGTTTGCGCAAGGCGACTCCCAAACCGCGGCCGCAGGCGGCCATCGGGGCCACGAGCGGACACCAGAGAAAGGTGGAATTCACGCAAGTCATGCGATACAATATAACACGGAATTTTGGGCATTTTATCTTGTCAAAATATGGTAAGTATGGTAAACTTAGAGCCATTACTTAATATTTACATAAGTTGGTTTGGCTGTATGTGGTTAAATAATATTAAATAACAATTCCACGTGGGCCTAATCTCTTTAGGACGTACAAATTTAAATGTACCATACTGTTAGGGTTTCACATAATTATGAATTAATTTACTACAGGTACTTAACAGAATCATGTTGGTTCCTAGTTAGGTCCCAAAACTCCCTAACTACCTATTTGATTCCTTTGCTCTTGTTTAACTGACAAATCTTCCAGTGATGATGTGGTTTACATAGGTGTACAACGTAGTTGCTTGGGATATATTACGGATGGCTCGTTCACCGCAGCCGTGGAGCCGTGGTCGTGGAGCCCGCCAACTGTTTACACGTGGAGAAGGCTTGCGCAACGCTTGCCTGCCTCCGCGCAACGCTACTTTCCTTACGGTCACTACCCTTCACGGAGGGACATTCAACACTTCTTTCAATGCCGACTAACCTCAAATATTAGAATATTTTTTTAATGTAGATATCTACTTATTCAAAAGCGCTGTTTGGAAATAGGACATTATTTAGTAACTACTATTGACTCGGGACTTTATAGGACAGAACTTTTGCATATTCAGTAATTATTACAAGCGATAGACATTCTAGATCGTAAAATAGATATTTCTTTAAATATTAGGGGTGATAATAAACACACGCCCATAAAGTGAAGGTCACGATTATCATACAATGGCAACGAACCGATCTGTATGTCGGTGCGACGTCGTACGGTGACAGAATCGTTGTTATGCAACTTATTTAAATAAGTGCTAAGCTTCTCGTTTGCTTCGCTTTTTGGACTTTACAGTTATTTGTTTGAACGGCAAAAGACTATCGCTTTTAGGAGTTATTTTAATCTTCACTTTGGAATTCAATTTTGTTTTTTTGGTTTACATTACATCTTGTTTAGAATAAGAACGTTTAAAATAAAAACACAGGGAAAATACACTACGATATCACCATAAAATCAATGAACATTTTGTACACCGTCTGCTTGTGCGCCTATTGAGAATCATTTCTGTTCACTGTTCGTGTATTGGAGATGGAGACACGCAATAGAACAAAAAGCTATAGAGAAAAAATTGTATTGATTACAGACATGCGACAGAAATCGCTCCACAATTCCACGTAGACCTACACAGTTCACTATATCTAATACGTTGTAACACAATAATGTAGAGTCCGGCTTTAACTGAACAATTTTCTGCTGATTTAGAAGTCAAAGTTACAAGTGTTAACATAAATAAATACAACTTATCTTGTAACCTAACATCATTATTACATTATAGAGCTAGCGGGTAATTAATTAAATACCAATTCGAAAAATAACATGCAAATTGATTACCGTATTTTCAATTGATAGTAAATCGTTTTTAATATTGATTAAGAGCAAAGAGTCAATGTCACTAGGTGCCTACTATTTTACAGAATAAAAGGGAGCCGATAAATAAAAATTAGTATATTATGCTACATGGCTAAGGTGTCTTCTTGACAAAAGGGAGCTTATAGTGACCAGTTTCATCACGTAGGTACCTGGGAGGTGAATCTCTTCCGGGCATTAAAACGAAAATTTTGTCCCAAAATCCAAATTATAAAAATCACCGATACGCGTGTCGCGTGTGGGTCGTTGACCCTATGTGGAACCACACTGATTTCACATTGTTTGTCTCTTTCTAACGTACGTATGATTAGTATCGCTGCACTGTTCATTCCGCTCATTCTCACGTGCGCGCACGCTGCACTATGTCGCACGCGGCGCCTATCAAAAAGTTCTACTCGTGTCTAGGATAGATTTCAGAAATAATACAATCAATAGAGAGAGGTATGTTAGCAAAATGTGTTTAGTCTCTGGCTGTCTATCTATCTATGTCTAAGTAGGTACAGACGCCAGCACATCCAGCTACTACAATCTGTCAAATTTCTTTAATAGATTTTCAACTTTATCTCTAAAGCATTAAGGATCAAGGTTGATTGGGTAAATTTGACAGTTTCGGGTAACTTGACCTGCTGGCGTCTGTACATGTCTTAGGAATAGCCCATCATACAGTAAATAATGGAAGCGTGCACTGTTGAGTGTCTTTACACAAGGGCCCAGAGCGCCAGCGTAGGCTTGGCCGTAGCGTAGACGCAGTGTAGAAGCGGCGGAGAATCCGCATAGTAGCGTAGAAGTGTAGAAGCCACGTAGCAGCCGTGTAGCAGCCGCGTAGCAGCGCAGAAGCCGCGTAGCAGCGTAGAAGCCGCGTAGCAGGGTAGAAGTCGCGTAGCAGCGACAAAGACGCGTGGTGGCGTAGAAGTCGCGTAAACACAGCGTAGAAGCCGCTAGTTCGCTCGGACTCGTTTCAATCTGTTTATCCTAGCCCACGGAACTATATAGATTAGATCTATCAGCTCAATCTTAGATCACTATAAGTAAAAGTAGGTAGGTACGAGTATGTAGGAGATGAGAAAATTAGTAAGAACTTTTTCTAACGTTTACTTGCCTGTCTCATGGTTTTTAATTTATTTGGCAGCCTGGGGCTTTGTGAACGCATTTTATACCGTTACGTAGGCCCGGTTCAATTCGCTAGAACGTTAGCTTTGAATTTAATTTTCGGAGTTAAAGTTTAAGACGAGAACAATCAAAATAAAAGTTCTTATAAAGATAACATCAAAATTACATTGTTCTGTATTAATAATAACGTAACAATCTACCTTTTGCGTTTAATTATTCAAAAAAGTTATTTTTTTTTACAAGCTTTTATTTAGTTTTTTGCAAATATTATTTACTAAAAATAGATCAGTTTTAACGCATTTTTAATGATTTTTCGAAAATTAGATCGGTTTTAAGAACTATTGTGTATCTCTGTACTATCTGGCAATCTGAGCATATATTATCAGTATTTACGCTAAAATAAACCAAGAAATATAGTTTAAAAGAATCCTAGTTTTCCTACCCGTTGTCGATCGTTTTTGAGGGATTTGGGGTTCTACCTACTCATTTTATCTAAAGTATTAGGTACTTATAAAGACATGTACACACTTTGTAAACACAAATGTTCACAGCAAGTAGTAGCAGTATCTGATTCTTTGATCAACGAGTCATTACAAATGATGCGCAAATTTTGTGCTATTTATTTTGCGCTACATGGGTCGTAGTAACAAATAAGGTAGGTAGGTGTCGTCGCCTCTCAAGGTCTCACGTTGCCACGGTGGTGGCGGATATTATCTCTATTTAAATGTTCGTATTCGTACCCACACGCCAACAGTTACAAGTACAGCTTAAACAATTTGTGCATCACTCGTTTCGTGCAGCTATGATGTAGCAGCCCTTTGATGAAACACCGAATCGTAAAATGTCGATAAAATCGCTACATACTAAAATCAAATCACCTCACCTCTAGGTCCTCTAGCTATACCTACTAGGGGTATTTACAAGAGAAATTAAGGTTTCTTACGCTCACAGAGCTTTTAAAGACACTGAGAAAATTCATATGTACGCGAAAGTCATATAAAATCTTAGAGAAATGAATGCTGTTGTCTGGTTTTACAACATCATGAAACATTGTGAAAAGCAATGGTTAGATAAATGGAGAGGTAAACTACCTATCTGCCACAAGTTTATTGGGATATAGGAACTTACAGTTTCTAAACGTTAACTAATCGTGTTCGTGGTGTTTATTAGATTTTCTACCTGAGCCTGTAATGTAATGAAACTGATAGTCTTTTATTGGATGTACCGATAATATACCTACTGTGAGTCAAGCGTACTAGAATAGGTATACCTACAGCTAAGGACAGACACCGTAGAATGGTTGTAGCCTCCAAGATGTCGATTAGATCATTCAAACAAAATAAGTATTAGATACCTACCTTTCTACAAGCAATGATCTCGATATCTCATGATCGTAAAGGGATTTCATTCGTCTAAACGGGGATTTTACATTACATTGTTTCGAAAATATTTCGGAAAATGTAAAGCTTATTTATTTTCCATTACTTAGCATATAAGGATCGATGTAAAAAAAGTTTGCACTAGTAGTAGTTCTGTGATTTTTAATTTTGCTCCTTCACTTTATCTACATTTAATAATACACATAGAACCTTTGTAGACATAGATATCTACAATTGTACAATAAGTAAATTCAAAAGCCTCATTCGCCATTCCCTATTAGATATCACAATAAGTGCTCCTTAATATAGTAATATTGTTTAATTTTGTTAAGTATATATTTTCTTTAATTTTGAACAAATTATTCTTATTTTTTAAAATATTTCTTACATAACGTAAATATACTTTTTTTCATATCATTTAACTTTAAATTAAGTATTGGCCACACGTAGGTACTGCTATTAATGTTCCCAGCGATTAGCTCTTCTTTTTCTTAAACTTCTATGCCCACTTGTGGACAGCGTTGTGGGTTACTTTATAACCAAATTGCTATTTTGTTAAACTAGTTGTAAGTCCTTATAATGTAACTGTTTGCCGTTCCCCTCAAAAAAAAAAAAAATCGTTGTATTGGTCTCATACTAGACTGTCGTAAGCCAAGGAGTACCTGTCGCAGTCGTAATCAACAAGGGTACCTTTGCATAATGTTCAATAATGATATGTTGGCTCGGTAATATTTTACATTGATGGCAGGCGGCAAGTGGGAGCAATCCTCCGAAGCGCTGACCTTGCCGCGTGGGAGCCGCGCTAGAAATCGGCCCCGTGCGCTTACGCAATCTCAACCACTCGGGCGCGCGCGCGCCTCCGCGTTCACACCACTGCGCAGTGCGACACGCTCGCTGCGCGCCCAACCTCAACGCGCCCGATTACCTACCACTCCACGTTATCCTCCAAACATATACCTATAAGTACTTACATGAAGAGATTTTTTTTGGTACATTTGTTAATCATGTCGTTACTTTTACCTCGTTCTTTACTGCCAGAATGCCAAAACACGAGTTCCTACTTATCGTATTTAAATAGGTATAATGAATCTCTTAAATAATACTTATACATACTCGTAGCTAGCATGATCAATTATTGTTCATCACGATTATGATCATCATAAGTTACATATGCATATACTGAAGATGACATTTTACGATATAGTTAAAGTTTTTCTTAACTCTGAAAATTGAATAAGTTTAATAACCACACTTGATAAGGGTTTTCCGAAGTACCAGTAGTAATAGTACCTACCCACTAACGTGTTATGCATTATTTACCTGTGAATTAACTAGCTCATAGGCATATCTCGAGTTAACACTAATACAAGACGAATAAATAACGAATCTCTTTACTGAAACAATAAAAATAAATAATTAAAAAAAAAAAAACACAATGGCCCTGCCAAAAAACGAAGTAAAAAGTAAAAAACAAGTTGTATTCCCTGACTAAACAGATAAATAAAATTGTCATTGCAGTCGGGGGACCTCTTAGATTAAAAAGTGTTCCACAGAATGGTCCCCCGACTGCATTGACAATTTTATTTATCTGTTTAGTTTAGGAGCCATACTGCCGCCATATTGATTTTTTTCATAAAAATATATAGCCAGTGTCACTCGGGATGATGTAAAAATTCTAACGATACCCCATACATCCAAATCTGTTCAGACATTTAAAAGTTATGGTGGAATAAAGAAACTCACATACATACATACAAACATACATCAACCCTGAATACATTACACTCCTATTTGGGCAGTCGTGTAAAAAAAAACGTGGCAAAGCGGCTGAGTGTCCCGGATATCATTTAGGGTTAATTGATTCACCGCCAAAATTTGAGCTTTCGTGAGATGGAATTAGTGATGAGCCGCGTAGTAACGGGACATCGCTAGCTAACGGCTGCTGTTGATGCTTTGCACCGCCTGCCTATTCAGAAGCACTCGAATAGATCATTCGACTTAACTGAGATGTCGTCTTGCTCACACTCGTTGTAACTATGAAAGGAAAAGCGTAAAAAAATGTCGAATCGAATAAGAAATGCACCTAAGTACAGAATAACAGATTGGACTCAGACCGTCACATTGCGCACCGACAGGTGTCCCTGATTGTGCGACTGCGGCCCGATAAACTGTGAGAAGACATGGCTTATCATGATAATGTCGGAATTCACGCTGTTTACAATCGATAAAATTGGACAATAAATTCGACAAGTATCCATGATTCGGCCATTGAGCAAAATTAAGACATACTAATGCAAGAGTCACTTAAATTAGAATTAAGTACTCTTAAAACAGGAAAGCGTTTATATAATATTAATATACTCATTAAATAATTCCGACTTATTGTTTCACGTTCCGTAAACTATATCCAGTACCGGTATAATTACTGAAGCAAAATGATGTCTTAATGGACACTAATATTTTAATTTTCATAGTTTATGGACCGTTGACGTCACGAAGAACATGATTTACCTACAAAACTCGAGTTAAAATGTATGAGAAAAAAGAAGGTCAAGCGAGATGGTTGTCGTCTCACCCACTACCTAGCCCTTCTCGGAAAAGGGAGTTGGTCGGCAGGAATCAGCCGCTCCCCTTACTTCATACCGTTGACACATATGTCAGGAATTCATCGATTTCAAATATGAGTAACAACCATGTTAAATTCCATTGGAGAATTTGTTGCATGCCCCAGGAAATTCGCGTACCCACATATTCAAAATAAAGTATCTAGTTATATTTTAAGAATGACTAAATATAGATCACTACAGGAAAATAAACACATTGAATTATTTAGGTACCTACCTATTATACTCGTATGTACCCAACGTGAACTTAACAAATGGGGTTAAAGAAAAAGAATAGTGACAAAAAAAAGGAAATATATTATATAATAACGTTTAATCTACTTGTAAGTATAAAAATATATACGTGAAATGTATGTAAGCACACAGGCAAGTTACACAATGTAATCATCCATAAAAATCAAGACCCATGAGTCACGGCCTCTTTCTTCTGCTGGAGCTATAGGAATTCGGAAAAGCTTTCTCGAAAATTGACAGAACCTCTCACTGTAACTGTATTTAGATACTTGTGGCGTTTTATGAAAAGTTTCCAAATTAGGAACTAAATCTTCATCCTAAGCTGAGAACTTACAACATATTGTATTTGAAGACAATTGTGTAAAAAGCAAACATGCAAGGGGACATCATCCACATCACCGCCTCGGGACAGATTGGTCTGGTCGCTGCAGTGTTGCCACCGTGAGATATCTAACAGTACACGGCGAAAATTGAGCGTCCGAATCGAGTCATTGAACCGAAACCCGACCGTTAGACGCACCGATTCTAGCAGGACGGGCCCTTCTACCTACACCTACTTACTAATGCACGATCATATTGGGAAACCAAAATGTACTGGTTCGGTCTATCATACGACGACACAGGTCCGCAATTATAACAGCTTGAAGGTCTAAACGATGCAAAGTTTTGTAGAAAAACAAAATTAAAATCGGTTCATCCGTTCGGGAGCTACGATGCCACAGACAGACATACACACACACACAGACACGTCAAACTTATAACACCCCGTCGTTTTTGCGTCGGGGGTTATCAATACAAGCTCACCTATTAGGCATTTCGGAAAGCACAATTTTATTATTAACTAGCTTCTGCCCGCGGCTTCGCCCGCGTGGATGTCGGAAATTATCCCACGGGAACGTGCTAACAGGATAAAATGTATGTGCTTCCCCAGAATGCCATCTATATCGCGGGCCCTTTGTGGCTAATTACAGTAGAAAACCAATTGTGTCTCATTAGTGGTGATTAAGAGGGTACCTATATGATATCTTTACCTAAGTACCTACCTAATTTAAAAAAAAAACTCAATAACAGAAAATTAAATACCTACCTAAATAAACCTATTTCTGATGATAACTAATCTAAACTCAATAAATAAGCAAAATCCCTAAAAACTAATATCTATACGAATGACTAATCCTACCTAACAGTATTATAAAATAACCTACGGTCACTACGTACACTATCAAATATACTACCTATACTTTAAAATTAAAATCTATACCTACGACTCATATAAAAATAAACCTAAATAACTCTAAAAACTAAAAGGAATAAAAATGAACTCCACTGCGGGTGACCCAACCTACGACAAACTTAGTATTTGCGGTTGGTACAGTACAGACAGTGGTAATCGGGTATAGGGATCGAACCGCAAAATTAAGTTTGTTTTTTATTGTATATACTTTTCCGGGATAAAAAGTACCCAGTGTGGTGCCCAGGATATTAAAGAATAATTATATCAAGTTTCATCGTAATCGAACCGGTAGTTTTTGCGTGATGCCTGAACAAACAGACAGACAGACAGACAGACAGACCGACAGACAGACAAAAAATTTTTTAATCACATTTTTGGGTTCGGTGTCGGTCTAGTAACACCCCCTGTAAATTATTTTTTTGATATTTTCAATGTACAGAATTTTCACTTCTACAGATTTATTATAAGTATATAGATATAGATTGTAGTTGGTACACACGGCTACATGTCAAGCTATACAAAAGCAGTTTGTCTTGGCCTCACTTTGTATGATATTTTCTCACAATGAACGGTCAGCCAATACTGGTTTTGCATAGCTTGATGTGTAGCCGTGTGTACAAATGATTTTTATTTCTGTATGTAGGTTTATATAAACATTTTTACATGGCAATACCTTCTTATTTGACATGCAACTTATTTTAAAATAAGATTTACTGAAAAACTACACCATAGTCTAATGGTGAGATTTTCTTCTTTCAAGATCCATTTTGAAATAACTTTTAGAAATTTACAACCGAATGACAATAAATGCTGACAGGAATGACTTTTAAACGTTATCATATTATTTCGTTATTCTACCAATCTCAATAAATGGTTGTAAAAAATTCCTGAAAATAAAATTAAAGTTAGCGTAATCTTCGTTCCCGTAGAAATGCAGAACAAAAAATCCAAAAAAAAAAAATCCGAAAGAGGAAATTTAGGTAAGGAACCTACTACCTAGAAATAGATAGTTGTCATGTTTGCTTCTATGCATTTGAATAGCTCATGAAAGACGATATCCCATCCCATAGTCAATGAGATTGTCGGTGTCCATGATGTGCACACACGTCTCTGTTAGAAAGCCGAAGGATTTCTTTTTGTTCGCAGCTTTTACCACTCTCGTAGTTTTAACAGTTAACGTCGACCGTTCTTCGCGGGCCGTTACAGCAAAATCTGCTTATTCATTGGACACTCGAAGACCCAAAGTTGAGAAAAGAGACTATTACTTATTTTGAAATAGAACATATTATTATACCGTTATCGGTGATGTCCGAAGTGGCGGTAAACATGCAATAATGAAGCTTCATCCTACGAAAAGTTTTCATGGTAAGATTTTACAGTATTCATGTACCTATTCATATTTATAATTGATCAATCTTTCACAGCCCAGAGCTTTCCTATTCAAATGGGAAATCTCGAAGTAAAATCTCTTCAAAAACTGTTTAATACACACAAAAGGAAAAATATGTAGGTTGTATGAACTTACAGGGACACAAAACTGTTAGGTATTACGTGACCTGAAATGTTAAACGTAAGTACTTATTGATATTTAATTGCATTGGCAAAAACGACAATCCAATTTCTTTACTTTACAAAGTTACAATGAAACCCTGGGGCCCTACTCCGAAGTGCAAAGTGCGAATGTTCGGATCGGACCGACACATGGCCGAACCGAATATTATTTAAAAATGCGAAAAAAGTTCGGATCGGCTCAGTTGGGTCGGGACCATAATCAATATTTGAAAGAGTGTAGGAGTGTAGGATCGGATCCGAACGAACCAAATAGTAACTTCGTAGCAGGAAACGGCCGAACATTCGGCCGATACTACTTCGGAGTAGACCCCCAGGCCCACTGTGGTCATTCAAGCGCATTCTAGCCTAAGAGAATTGAAAAAAAAAAAATTGGCGATTTATCAAGCAAAATATCGCCAAAAATCAAAATACTTAGCTTCATTGCGGTACATAAATTAACTAGATATTTACATAATGTACATAAAGGCTTATGTTATTCATCAAAAAGCAGTGTAGTTGTGAATACATAACGAATATTGTGACTTCCCCGAGAACGCTTGACTGGCAAAACGTGCCACCTTTATTCCAGGGCGTGTTTGTTATTAGAGGGAAAGTGTGTTGGCAAGCTTTTATGCATCAGCCGCGCCGCCTGAAAACTGGGTCAGCTGGCTGTAAGGACTTCAGCTAACACGGGCACGATGACCTAGGTCAGGTCACTGCTGAATTATAGCTCTCGCTCCGTCCAATCGATACGACCGAAGTTTACAGCGGCAGGTGCGCTAATTCAGTGATAATATTCACGTGTGAATCCAAATGTTATTAAAATACGTTGATATGATTCAAGGAATATTGTTGTGGATGTTTATGATAACATGATTTGTGTGCAGGAGTTAAATTGATTATTTTCGTAAAAACATAGCATAGGTATTCTTATAAATTGTGTACCTATAGTTACACAATTTACCCCATAAACATTTTCATTATTTTTTGACTTTTTAATCTCCTAGAACAATTGAATCAACTGATATTGTTCAGAATATGAATCAAGAATGTGTTTTCAGATAGAAAAGACAGTTAAGATAGAATCTGTGAAAATTTGCACTTTTACTGCGTAAACGAACGACATTTGTTTAGACATGATCATAAAACAGAAATGTCATTGAACTGAGTAATTATATCAGCTAGTAAACCTCCACTGCTAAACGTGAGCCCCCCTGTAAACCAATGTGAGAACGCTACAGTGAACAGACATAATAGAGAGATATGTTTGGTCAAATAAACCCAAATTACATTGACGTTTTCATAACCAGCAAATCAACAACTGTTTTTATGGTTGGATCGTAATTTTTAACTAGTAGGACGTCTATGTAGTGCGGATGGCAGTGCATAAAATGTATGAAAATCAACATTTGCAAGGGAAAACACTCAGGATTCACAACATAGGAGCTGAGGAGATGAATAACTCTGCCTTGTGAACAAAACATACTGCAGTATGATTTGTTTCACCCGAAGCCCTTTTCCTATTCCATACTTACTAGGCATAAGAGGTTGCAAACGCAAAGCGAGCATTTTCGCACGATATAGACGGCTTTCACTCTGAATCAACCCTGAAATCCGTAGTTCGTGGTTAAATTGCTAAGAACAATTCATGTGACATGCATGAAGTTAGGTGTCACATAAAAACCAACTTGGGAAAAGAGTAAAATACATTGTATTCTTAAAAATTAGATTGGATATAAACGCACCCCGAGCTGTGGCGGAAAGGACTTTATAAATACACACGAACCGACGTCGCTGATTTGTATTGTAGAAGGTGTAGAAACTAACATCATACATAGGTAGTTTGTTAGATGATTATTAGGTACGTAGGGACTTTTATTAAAAGATTTATTTGGTTTATCGTCCTAAACAGAAAAATAAGACTATTTTTTAAAACAAATTAACCGCGATGTCTTTTAGAATTAGGCAGATATTAATAATAATAATAAAGATTTATTGATTAACTAGGACTAGATTACATGGCAAAGTAAATAAATAGTAATAGGTAGTAAATAAATAGTATAAAGTAATATTAATTGTTTGTTGGCAATTTTCCTTTTCAGATACCTACATTACATCCTGTCTAAGATTATTGTAATGTCATCTGAGTGATTTAAAAATCACACTCCCCTGAGGCCTGTGTCCCAGCAGTGGGAACATTATAAGCTGATTATGGATTTAAAAATCAAAGGAATAAGTCAAGTTATTTGCAACGCACATATAGGTAGGTATTTACATACATGATAAATTATATAAATTCGTGGTTACACACGTGGTGCTCTGACAAATAAAACAAAAATATATCACTGGTAAGGGTGCACAAGAAACCACTTGCGTTCGTATTTTTATACTAAAGTTTCTGGGTTCGCGCCAAAAATCATAGAATCAAAATGTTCAGCGCTACGTGGCAGCGAAGGAACTACGCGATGTGGAATAAATAATACATTCGTTTTTGGCTATCCTGATTTAGGTCAGTTGATATGCCAGTCATAGAAATAGGATATTAGGTAATTTGGAATGACAGTGATGATTGATATGCAACAGTTCTGGGCGTATAAACACAGTGACGCATCTGTCCACATCAAGGGGGTGTCTCGGTAACGTTAATAATAATGCAATAACTAGGTAACAGGAGAGCATCTATCTTTCCTGATTCCTTTCAGTGGTATGTAGATACTTTTTTACTGGGAATGTTTTAGGGATACATTATCTACATCCAACCGTTTCCTTAACTTGAAAATAATTCAGAGCTAGACGATTATTCCTTCGTTCCTGTAATCCTTTGCTGCTGAGCTGGTAATATATTTCACTCAGGAATCGGTGTTCATGTTTTCCACGATTCACTTTTGAAACTTTCTAACCCTGTGCCGGAGTGTAGCGGCAGGGAGGGGCGCGCGCGGGTGCCAGAGAGAGGGTACCGACCTCATTGCCCATTGCCACTCCTCCCGCCGAGGCGGCAGGCCATTTTTATTAAAAATACTTCCGAGTAACATCGCGCGCGGATTTTTTTTCGTGTCCTGAAATTCTTCCTAATTTTGTTCAAAAACTACAAAAAATAATTTAGTGGTAGCTTGCTCAATATAATCAAACATATACATTTTCTGGACCTATTGGAAATAAATCCAAAAACATTGGTGTTTGTTCAAGTGAATTTGAAACTTAAAAAATACAAGTGCGCCCTGCGATCTATTTTCCGTGCGGACTCGGGTTGGTTCGGTTGCGAAAAGTGGCGGCACTCGGCCAACATCGGCGGCGCTCGCCGCTTAGAGGGCGTCCATCCAACCCCGCCCGTGCGGGACAGAGACAGCGAACACTGCTGACATGGCGACAACACGAATGGATTGATGTTTTTCACGTGGAAAACTCATCCCTTGAATGTATCTATGCAAAGGTAGGTGATAATGATGATTCATATAACCAAATCGATCGTAGTATAATTTCCTAAGTAGAAAAGTATTAAATTGCCCTTGATTTAACAATGCAAGCCAGAATCGAGTAGATTTAGGTCTAATGATTTTACGCTGTACAGTTTATTCCTGTAGGTTCAGAAGTAGGTAGGTACATATTTGCTGCATTATTTAGTTCTACCTTTTCACAATAATAAAGATAGAAATACTTACAAAGAAAATGGTTTTAATAACTTTTTAAATGATTAAGTATTATTGCTAAGTTCAACTTGCATTGAATGAAATCTAACAAATCGGCCTTGTTTTGCTGCATTGACGTGCCGGAGGAGCCGGCGTCGCCCCTATTTTCGTCTACAGCTCGAAGGTTTAGTTTCACGATGCTCCTTGATACTGAATAATGCTTGGAAATAATTAGCATACACTTAACTAAAGCCATAACCACTTCAGTAAACGATCTAATAACCTAGTATCCTGACGGGGGTGATGTTCCACACCAAAGAGGAAATCAATAAATTTCAATAAATCAATATTTTACTGTGCACCCTGCGCTGAATATATCCGCTGCCGCCATTTCGATGATGACGGCGTATTTTTTGTGAGAGATATTCGAGTCGCGGAGCGAGTCGGTGTTCGTCGCGCGGGGTTGCGGGCTGCGGCCGTCAGTCGTCGGGTGAGCGGGGTGCGACGTAAACGCGGACTCGGACTATGGCGGAAGGGCTGATCCTCATTCCCATAAAAGGGTCGAGTTGATTGTGGTGCAGATACGTGTGGTACGTTCCCTTATGTTAGTGCAGTGATATAATTATTCTCAAACGGTGCTTATCTCGACGTATCGGTTGAATTAATGTGGATATCGGAGGTAATAATGCCATTGTGATGACGTAATGTAACGCGCTCGACTGGGTGCGTAGTAATAATTCGAGCGCCCGTTTATACCGCGATAACGTTTGTGGTCAGCACCTGTGGATGTGGAGCAAATGATCGTGTTTTTGTAGCTTTTAAATAAATTCGAGACCGTTCCAATTGGATTCTGATTAGAGTGCTCACCAATCCGGATTATTTTTAAAAGCAAATACGAGTATTAATGATTGGCGTTGTACAAAACATGATTTGTTAAGGACACGATGATTATTTGGTGTTTGTCATGGCTGCAGTGGTAGCTTACAATTCAGTTTCCTACTGCAGTGCGCTCACCGACGCGATGCACAGGCTCCCCACGTCCCCACGCCGCTAGACTATAGACGCCCTCGATTTTTTTAACCTTGATTGAATTGTGTAGCTGTTGGTCTCGTTCACAACCCAGTAAAATAATATAATGAATGTGGTATCTGGTATCCCTATGATAAACGATGTTTTACCACTTTAGAATGATTTCGGTAATAATTCTATAATAAATCGGTAGGTACTTACGGCACTAAATAACGCGACTCGGGAAGCCTTTTTCAACGTCTTAACAACTTTTAATTAATATGCAATGGTGTGTGTTCCTTTTTTTAAAAAGCGATGACGACGTGAATAGACTACTAGGTCCTCATTATGTTTTTTCCACCCTCAGGAAGTGAACAAACACCATTTACCATTCACTTTTATCAAGCATTTGAATATGTTAGATTTGCATATTGCTTTTAGCTACAATAAAATGTTCGGTCGACGGCCACGACCTCTACTATTGTGATTCAACACAACAACTGTCAAAGATATAAAATTATGGCTAACTAACATCATGATATGTAGTAAGAAAATGTTGTATGTAGTTTAACATAAATATTTATGTACTGTGCATACTATACAAACCACAGAGGTTATAATAGAATGCTTGCGGGTGCAAGTATTACAATTATGAAAACAAAAGAGTCTCATTAACTAGCCTAGTTATTAAAAAAACATGGGAGTTATGTATAGGTTAGTTAGTATCAATCTTATTGAATGTAGACGGGCAAGTTGATACATATTGCGGGAATAACCTAGGAGGATAATAGCGTGATAGAAGCAAGTGCGCTCAAATGTGCACAAATACTGTAATCAGTAATCACATAAGCAGTGTACCTAATTATTTCTAATAGACACGAGAGCAGAGAAATCAAGGCGATTCTCGACTTTCTGTTTTACTTATACAGAAGTACATGCGTGACTTTGCATAGATAATACTGTATTAATAAAGATCATTTAAGTGTGATAATTATAATTCTAAAATTGAGTGTTATCCCGTTACAGGTTCCCCTGCGCCCGGCACACAAAATGCACTAAGCACTATGAAACATATAAATTGAAAATGGCTTTTAAAAAGTAAACATTATCTATTGTTGACGTTTTGTTGTATTGTTCATGGAACAAGAGAGAATACTTATGTATACATGATTGAATAGTTGTTGGTAAAATTCGATTTTAAGCCTCGACTGGCAAAAATCATATCTTCCAAAGAAGAATATACAAAAGCGAAAATGGCTACGCAACGGTTTTGTTTGCGGTGGAACAACCACCAATCTAATATGTTATCTGTCTTTGATCAACTACTACATGCGGAGACGTTCACAGATGTCACTCTCGCCGTCGATGGCCAGTTGCTGAAAGCACACAAGATGGTCTTGTCGGCTTGTAGCCCTTACTTTCAAGCTCTCTTCGTCAATCACCAAGAGAAACATCCCATTGTTATATTGAAGGACGTTCCGTATTCGGACATGAAGAGTTTACTAGACTTCATGTACAGAGGGGAAGTAAGTGTGGACCAGGAACGATTGACAGCTTTCTTAAAAGTAGCTGAGAGCTTGAGAATAAAAGGACTTACAGAAGTAAACGAGGAGAAGTGTGATATTCCAGCCTTAACGAACTCGTTAATACAGCAGCAAACGAATGCGCACACACCTCCCCCTCAGCTTCACAGAATACATCCATACATGCATCAGAAACGGCCTGCATCCGGGATGCCCAGCGGAGGGGCGCCTCCCAATTTATTAATGCCTCTATTGGGTAACGCACTGATGCAACCGAAGAGAAAACGAGGGCGGCCGAGAAAACTTAGTGGAAGTTCAAGTGACGCTCTAAACACAGCGGCTAGTCCTCCCGGAGAGTTTATTCCTGAGCCTGCCTCTCATGGATCATCGAACAGAGCTGGAGACCAACTGATAAGAGGCTCGCCAGAAATGCTGGAAGTGAAGATGTCCATGGATAGCTTCAACGCTGAGGATGGAGCAACGTCAGGGGGCGAGGAGGCTGGCGAGGCCCTACTCATCGACGAAGGTGATGACGCTCAATCGACTGAAGCCCCGATGACTGGCAAAGACTCCGAGTCGGCAGGTACGTGACTATCTCCATAAGACTTTTATAATATATACGTCGGTAGAAACTATTCACTTGTTAATAAAATAATATTCTCATTTTATGAAATGTTGATAATCTCCAATATGCCTTTTACCTGTTGTATTGATGTATAGAATGTTCAACTGTAAAAAAAATAAAAATCCGCGCCATAAGTAAATAAATGAAGATATTGTTGTTTATACTCGCTTACTATTTGTAAATACCTGTATTAATCTTCCTTTCCAAACATCTAACATTGTTTAGAACAGTAAAATTTTAATTAAAAAGGGAAAAGCTAATGGGATATAAGCTTTGAAGTTAGGATCCGATAAGTGAACAGTGAAGTGTATTACGAATGCCTACTTTATATTTAATAATATTTAAACTTTATTGAAAAGGGGTAAGTGATTATCTATGAAATTTTTTGACGTATACGAGTAACAGATGCTTATTTTTCTTCTATAAATCGACAATTTTAACTATTGCTTGCTTTTCTGCTTTTGGGGAGAGCTATTAGAGGAATGGCCAGGGGCAAACTCGGTGTGGTACTTAATGGTTTGATTGATAATTTCTCTCTTTTTAAACTTCTTTAAAATAAAAATATTTTATCATTACGAATAAGAAAAGGGAACACAAACAAGGCTTATTCCCAATAGCTTTCCTTGGTAATAAAGCAATTGGAAATATTCTGGTGGCTTGCCACTCACTATAAACTTTTTAAATACATAGGTTCGTAGTTTCTATGACTGTTTTTAAATTAAGTCCTAAGTAAATATTTTTGCGTTTCACTAAAATATTTCCAATGACGATGTCGAGTGAAATAAATATTTTGTTTATTTCATCAATTTCGTATAAATTGAGACCTGAAACGAACTTTTCAGATCCTGATAAACCACCAAAAGAAGAAATACAACAAAACTTTTCAACAAACGGGCCTGTACTTTCTATAGAAAATGGATCTATTAAACAAGAACCAGCCGCTGAGCTTAACGACGGTTACAATGAACCAATCGAATATAAATACAATCCTGACAGAAGCCGCGAGAACTCTAATTCGCAAGATGGTCCTATTAAAGACACAGAAGACAAACACAGACTAGGTCGTAACTTAAAGCCAAAGAATAGTAAAAAATTGCTACCCCAAATGTCCAAAATTAGAGCTCGAAACTTGTTCAATCAGCTTTCCGGGCTATCAAGTTTGAATCCCGCGCTGAATACGTTTGATAAATTCCCCCCAGACCCGGTTCTGATGCCAGCTCTCGCCACACAGCTGTTCGCCGCTGAATTAGAGCAAAATAACCTCAACTTGGCTAATAATGAAGTATCCGATTTAGCGCAGACCAATTGGGAACATCGTATATTTCCCTCGCCTATAAGGAAGGCCAATATGGGTAGTGTGGGTAACTACCACGAGGAGACCAACGAGTCGGTGAGAGATTATTGCATCAAGGAAGGAGAAAATGTATTCAGATGTAAAATATGCGCGAGAGTCTACACGCATATAAGTAATTTCTGTAGGCACTACGTCACTTCTCACAAGAAAGATGTAAAAGTTTTCCCATGTCCCATTTGTTTCAAAGAGTTCACTCGAAAAGATAACATGATCGCTCACTTGAAGATCATTCACAAAAATCAACCAAATGCCAACGAGCAAATGGCGAAGCAGGAGTCTTAATGTATTCAGAAGTTTTAAATTGTCGGCAACACTCAGTAGGTTCTTTGTCGCAGATGTATTAAGATCTGATTAGCCAGAGTAGAATTTATTCATGTTATACGTTATTTAACTTAAAATTTGGATTTTCAATAGTTTATAAAGCGTAGATTGCGTATTGAGTAAGCGTTCGAGCTCTAAGTTTCATGCATATGTCAATAAGTTTGTTGATATTAGACGACACTGGTCGTTTGTTGTTAATATTTATCTATTTATTTATATTGTTCCATTTGTTTCTCAGAGTGCTGACTTCAAAGAGATTTATAAAATTTTCTATGATTTACTTGTTATTTTGCACTTAACTTGTTACTTAATTTTATTAGTTACAACATTTTCAGGGTACAAAATAACTACTCATGGTGATCGTAAATTCAAAAGTAGTGTAATTTTTTATGTGCTGAATATTAAATGCAATTCTCATTGAACTGAATTAGTTAGTTTAAGTTTAGTTAATATATTTATGAATTATAGCAATGGCATAGTCTTTTTGTAAATCGAGTGTAGGTAGTGCTAGGTGACATGTTGGCATGTCGGTATCTGTTCAGATAAGTATCTAGAGAGGCTAAAGTGCTAAACGAACTCTTTATGAAAAGACTTGAACGAAATGCCATTGCGTAAGTAGTAGCGGAAAAATGCATTTTCATTTAACTTGCCTTAATAGTGATCTTAGTTGTAGATGACGATTTGACTTCTTCGAAGTAAAACTCAACACAGGCTATGATTTTATTTTCTAGAATTTGTTAAGATTAATTTAAAATAGTTTATCAATGTTGAAATATTTGATTGTAAATGTTATTATACTATTCAAATATCTACTTATTTAAATCGCTTAAATTATACAGTAGTTAAATACAATAAAATCTATAGAATAGTTGATGAAACAGTATCAAGGGCGATCATTGTAGTGTGCCTACAAATTATGATTAAACGTTCAGTTCCTGGATAATCAACAGAGCCCCAAATCATTTAGATATTTTAATAAAAGTTTTAAATTCCTAACATTATAATATAATAGGATTATATTACTT
This sequence comes from Apamea sordens, assembly GCA_945859715.1. Taxonomy (NCBI): domain Eukaryota; kingdom Metazoa; phylum Arthropoda; class Insecta; order Lepidoptera; family Noctuidae; genus Apamea; species Apamea sordens. The sequence continues at coordinate 13,686,094 of OX243987.1, forward strand.
TGTTAAATGATTAAATTATTTACGCATGTGAAATATCTATTTGTCAAAGACAATACAACAAATACTGTAGCTAATATATTAAAGGTTATTAGATCGCGTATTACATCTATTGTTCGGCGTGCCTTCAATGCAGCCGTGCTGAGAATTAAGTTAAATGTGCACTGTGCTTATTGTCAACTTAATCATCGAAGCCAATGGGTGCAGTCGCGATATTATAATCGTATCACAAACACATCTACCTTATTCATATTTGAGTTACTATCTAAAACAACTTTATAACAAATGTAACATATTATATATTTTAAAGGTTGACGTTTAAATTGTATATATTGAAAAGATACAACAAGGCGTTGTTGTTAAAGTGATCTTAGCAAGGTGCTTTGAATGAAGTTTATATGTAACTGGAATCATGAGATGATTTGTAAATTCTATTTTAGTAGAAAACAAAATGCCTTAAATATAAAGTAAGGAGTGGTACTTATAAATTATTTACTTAGTTAAATTTAGAGGCAAAAGTAGTCTTCCATGTAATGATAGCGACACGTTTTCATATTTCAACTATAACGAGAAAACTTAATTGTTTTAATCAATATTATATAAAAAAAGTTTAGTTATATATGGGTAGTATCTACTTTAAAAGGTACCCACCTAGGTAATTACGTTGTCGACCCAAAAACCAAATTCTCCAATTATAATAAACGTAGGTCCAGGGAACGCTTGCCTATTAGTGTGCCTTTACTTGTATATGAATAAGTTTAATATTTATCGACTACTAGACTACTAAGAAATTTCAAAAATGTTATGTATTATTTATTTTCATTATTCAGAGTTTACAATGTCTACTTTAAGAAGCTTCCTTAGGAGTTTAGAAACCTTTTAGGCCCAAGTAGTTAATTAAAAGATGTAATTAAAATTAAGAATATATCATCTCATGTTTTCCATTTTGTTTGGAAATCGGAACAACTCGTGAATGTTATTTACAAAATGAATATAAAATTCGTGTAATTTTCGAGGCGTCGGGTCTTGATAATCAATATTAAGACTGTTAAAATTCATAAAAACGAATTTATTGTACCTACCTTTCATAAATCTTTATACGAAATTTACCTTGAACATTGATAGGTACTTAAAGAGGAAATTTAGACTTAAAATGGTGAGGCTATTATTGATCGATTAATAAACAAATCACTTACATTATGATAGTCAATTTAGCCAGTGCCTAAGCTTAACCCGTTCATTTGTATGTACCTAATAATTACTACTTGAACATTTTCTTTGTAATGTTACGTCTTAATAGTATTGTTTTGTTTAATAAAAAATTATATATTTCAGCTGTAAGTCAAAATTCAGATAAAATTCATGTTTTTTTTTTAATTTGGACTCCGTATATATATTATAATAATTATCATCTCACTAATAAATAATTTTATTATTTGTTAATGTTATATCATAATTGGTGCTAAATTATACTTAAGAAAATGTCACATGTGATGTGACATAAAAAGGATTGTCCCTAAAATATACATATTATATATTGTTTGTTGATATTGTTGTTTTAAAAAGCATGTATGCAAGTACATTGTAGTCAGTCGTTACATTTATCCGTTGACAAAGTTATCATGGGACTTCGAACATTCGCAATTATATAGTTCAATTCAAATGTTAATCATATTTATTTCTGGTTGAAACAAAATAATAAGAATATCTAGATACTTACAGTTTACTATGAAATCTTAAAGCAATATTTATAAAAATAATTATTACAAGTAATTATTGAAAGATAGTTTAACATTAATGGCATAGAACGTATCTGGGTTCAAATTAATCATAATTTTCATCTCATATACACCGTTAAATTTTTATCGTTTTAATCCTTAAAAGGGGTCATTGTACTCATCATTATGAACAACTTTTACTACGGGACCAACCCAGATATCGTGAAAAAAAAATCGGTTGATCCATAGATTTATGTTCGCATAACTCGCCATTGTTCATAATGATGAGTACAATGACCCCTTTTAAGGATTAAAACGATCAAAATTTAACGGTGTAAATTACTTCAGAATAACAGCATATAGTTTCTTCTATAAAAATATCTACTTAAGGGTTTTTGAGGGATTGGTCAAGTGGTTACAAAATACATAGAAGTATATATTGAAAATTTTTAAACTACAGGGTTGTATAATACACCTACGGCGTAATTATATTTATCGTTCTCGTTTATAATCAAATTAATATTACTTATTTCACGAAAAGAGTAAGCTTGAGTAGTCGAACTTGCCTAGTGCCAATTCCTCAAACATTACCAAAAACGTTAAGTTGTTAACTTTCTCTCACAAAAGTTGTATTAAAACCTGCAGATAAATAAATATTTAAATTATATACTATTTAAAATTCACACGACAACTATAATAATTATTAATTCTAGAACTTAGCCAAATGTTAAGCAAATCCATATTTTTTTGTTATTTGCACTTAGACAATAGAAAATGCAAAGAGTAATGTTTAGATAAATTTAGAATTGAAAGTTACACGACATAGAGTATTTGTTAATTAAACAAAATACAATGGTATACAATAAGGTGTTAATTACTATTTTTAGAAACTTTAAAGAAAATAATAAAAGTTACAGCAAAACAACCAATATTTTTAATGATTCTTACTTATTATTTTGTTTTGATTCGCTATTGTTATTTTAAGTTTTACCTCTTTGATTTTATTTATTGTGACATTGACAAGTCTATGATTTTATGCCTTTCTGATTGTCTGTTAAACTTTATTTTATTTATCGTTAATACGTTCTTGTACCTATTGTACCGTGCCCACAGCCCCACGTGTGCTGATCAATTGCGCTAAACGCTGTAATAGTTGATATTGAATGTCTTGTCTTGCCTTTGATTTAATACTAAACTTGGTGACACGATTTAATTACGTTTAGGTACAGTCTGTCACCTGTGATTTATGCAGCAACGATGACGAACACTAACGATTTCAATAATATTTTATTATTTTTTTATATTTAAATAGTAGCAAAGTAACAACACGGGTTATTAGTAAAGAGTAGATTAAAAGTTAAGTTATTTATAATATTATAGACATAAATAGTGTTGTTAACGATGGAGTGACATTGGAACACTGTATAGAATGTTACATTAGTCACGAAGAGAGGACTGATCAGGTACGTTATCCTATGACGCTACTCTCACGTTTCGTAGATGGTGTGGTTAGAGCTAGATTACGTTTAATGCTTTCTATGTTGCTCAAATTGATGCTCTGCAATGAACAAAGTATTGATTTGTTGGTCCAGTACAAATTGTTGCTTTTTATTTTTTATTTATACCATACTCTTAGATATTTCTGATGCAATATTATCCAGATATTGATTAATGAGGCTAATACATGTTCCTGATCATTTTATCCAAACATGATAGTATCTTTCGGCTTATTTTGTTCTGTATGTCCACATACAATACCTATATTGGCAACTATTTTTTTCTAAATAAGTGTTCGTGTGTAACGATAAAACGACACACACAACTGCTATAAGTTTAATGTTACTTTTCAACTATCAACCCACCTTATGTGATCTTAAGAGCTTAAGTTAACTGAAGTGTTATTTTTATAATTATGTACCTACTACTGAACTTGCCGAAATAGTTCCAAATGCAAACACTTGAGTCCTATTATATCATAGTGAAATCTATTCTTTTTTGTTATTATTTTTTAATTTATTAATTTATATGGTTATTTTAAAATAGTTTAAGCAGTTTGACTTTGCTACATGTTTATGTTTTAAATAAAACATCAGGTTTTCATTGAACACAATTTCTGTTATGTATTGAAAATTATTTGCTTAGTGAGTTTTAATTTATAGGACTGATGATTAAAATTTTGGTTAATATATATACACTTAGTACATATATTCCAAAATTGATATTATTTCACATTTTTCTAGTTTTAAATGTTTTATTTTGAATGCATCTCATGAACAAGTTTATCCTCTTGAATAAATATTGTGATCATTATGAATTGTTCTAATACTGGTGCTATAATTATTATCATATCAATGATCTAATGTTCTAAATGGCAGCTATTTCAAATTATATCGTAAACTTGTTCATGGAATGATTCCATAAATCGTGGTTTTTCATTTCAATCATGGTGTAATAAAATTTCGTCATTCAATTTGAACAAATAAAGTTAATATATTTTCAGTTTGTTTTTTTTTTCTTTTTCGTTGTTATCCTCGTTTTATTCACCTGGTAGCACACGATTTTCATTTTTTTGCAATTATTTGTGCCTATAATCACTACAGTAAGTTGAGCAACCTAGGTAGGTATATAAAGGACAATTCCAAAAGACTCAAAATTATATAGAAAACAATTGATCTAAGTTAACACACCAACTAAACTTAAATTATAGCTAATGGTGTTGTCCTTTTATACAAAAAGTTTTGAAATATTCATCATTAATGTTGTAAATTAAAAGGATGCATACTCATAATTTTTTTACCTTATATTCCAGAACGTGGTAGCCCTGATTCAGAAAATAAGGACATGAAATATGCTCGATCGTCGCCCACAAATGATGGATCAGGAAAAATTCGCGTCAATCCGGCAACACAAGCTTCGACTTCAAATGAGTACCAAAATGACTCCTTAAATAATAATACGCTACAGACCGGCAGTCAAATGCAAAGGCCAGCTGTCAGAAGACGGATAAGAAGAAGAGCTAATTCAGCATCGAATGACCCCGCCGAGCAGCTGACTGAGATGTCTGTGAGAGGCCTTAACCTCTTCAGATACGCGTCTGTTAGCGAAGGGGTGTACCAATGCACGGAGTGCGCTAAAGAGAACATTCAAAAAACCTTTAAAAACAAATATTCATTCCAGAGACACGCTTTCCTGTACCACGAGGGTCATCAAAGGAAAGTATTTCCGTGTCCAGTTTGTTGCAAAGAATTTTCTAGGCCTGACAAAATGAAGAACCACATGAAAACGACGCACGACTGTTACGTGCCAAAAGATTGCGTATATCCACCGAACGCATTCTTCTTGATACCGGGCATGGAGGGCCAGCTCCCCCCCGGCATCAAGCTGGAGGCGATGGGCTCCGGCTCGCCGCACGGCTCCACGCCTTCGCACTCCTCGCCTGACCCCGCGCAAGTCTGAGTGATGGGTTTGCGCTGGATTGTTATTGATTCCACGTAAACATGTAAACTTTTCCTTTGGCTAGTTTGTAGGTCGTCAAGATATCGAGGTTTCGATTATAGTATTTGTTCTATTTTTGGAGTTAAATTTTCATGTACATTTTTACATTGTACGTATTACAATATTTCCAGGAATACTGTTATGCATTTAATAACGAATGTTTGTTACATAAAATAAAGCTCATTATGTTATCTTGTTTAAAAGTATGGTTGTGCAAATATTAGACAATAATATACAATGTAATATTTGAGGCCAGTTACTGCGTGTTGAATTTAACTTGTTTTTGAAATTATAGCATTTGTAGGTGCTACAAAAGTCTGAAATGTGCCTTCCATTTACGCAGTTTATTAAACTATATTACTAAATGAGTTGTCGCCTAGAGTGCCTAAAAATACGTATAGTTATTCGAGATACCGCAAGACACCAACCAAAGACTGTATTACAAATAAAACTTATTTTTATGTTGTCTATGTTCGCAAATTGCAACATTACCGGTATGTGATCGGAACAGGCGGACCGGGCCCTGGCATGCGTCTACGCGCTGGACAGGGGCCCGTGGCATAGTATATTGCGACAATATCATATCACTCGCAAGCATTAATAAAATTAAAATAGATATATTTAATAATATTAAAATCTTTCTATCTTACTAAAGACTTTTATAATATAGATTATATTAAAAATATTTGTCTACCTATTAGTGAGCCTACTGTTATGTACGATATGTACCTATTTGATTGAATCTATTTTAACAAGAGAAGTATAGTGGGGAAATATCAATATGTTAACATTTAACTTGATAGTGCCATAGCGCAATTTTTATTCATTTTGTATAATTTTTAATATTACTAAAGTTTCCAACTCTTATTATTTCACTTTTTAGATTATATTTAGTGGATAGCGATAAAGTTCTAGGTATACTGGGAACTAAAACAAAATCAGCAGTTCTTCCATTGATAAGGGAAATAATATTTGTTAGGTAATGTTAATGTAACGCCTAATGTTCGTGTATATCGTTAAGGTCGAGTTCAGAATGGTTTATGCCTAATCTACGTTATTGTAAGTTCACGTTTTGGAAGAGTAGGTACGTCTATGAGGTGATTAATGTTTTACTGATTGGATACTAATTAGTATTAAAGTAATGTCTACTTAAAGCATTAATCGGTTATAAATTGAGTTTCTGTATTTTAAATTTTAGCGCACAACTTGGATATAGTTTCATCTACGTATGTTAAGTTTACATGAGTAAGAAGATTTTGTTAGTTCACGTTCTTGTATATAGTTAACTGTGTATTACATAAACATTTAGGATATATATTATAGTCGCCGACAAGGTATTAACAATTTGCAGTGTGATTTTTATTTAAGTAGGTACGTCAGCGCCAGTCAATCGCACAAATTAACTCAACGTCGGGAAACGTTGATATTTTTTTGACAAGAATTAGGTTTTTGTTTGTAATTTCTTTTCTCTTTTTCTCTCTATTTTTCACCACTTCCTTTTATATTATCTTATGCTTTGTTACTTATTGAGTCCATAAGCTTTCTCAAGTTGGAGGAGAATTGTTTCATACCTATTTTTGTCATTATTATTTGAAGTGGTGAAGTGTTATGCCTTACTTTTATCTTTTTTGTAGTATTTTATTTTGTGATATTAGTGCTAACTAAGTTGGCGATCATGTTCATTGTTGAGTTATTGTAATTCTTACTTTCTCACTTCTAAACACAATGCTGCAAGGCAGCGTAATTTTAATATAAAAAGCATTGCAAAACATATTTTACTTTATCGATTAAAGTATTACGGAAGTTAGAATGGGTTATTTGGTAAATTTAAATATCGGCGATTAAATATTTTGTTATTTTTACTTATAACTACAAAATTACGAAATTTTGTTCTGCACAAAAACATAAATAACCGTTGCTTGGTACTTTTATGAAAAATATTATCTTATGATTGTAATTATCTTCGTCTGGCTTTATTTCTGTTGGAATTTTCTTTTGTAAAAGTTTAGCTGTATCTACCTACCTTCAAATATATTATTTTATACCTCCAAGATAAGTCCTACAAAAGGGTGATTATTACACCTATTTTCTAATAGCAATAATATGCTAAATGTAAACTATGTTATATGAAACAATCGTCTAGAAGTTTAAAAATGTTTATTATTAACTAATATTGCAAGAAGTTTTTACTATTTAGGTTCGTGTCAAGTGCAATGATTATATGCAAGTGTTGATTTTTTTCTATATTCTATTGATTCTTACCCGATGCCAGTAGCTCAGTTTATTTAATTTTTTCAGACTGATGGAGGATTAACAATTTAGCCATTAGATTCCTTTGTTCGGAACTGTCCGTATTTGATAAGTTATTGGTATCGAGTATTAATAGTTTACTATCGTTCACATATAAAGTCGTATCATTTATTTTTCATCCAATATTATTAACATTTACTTGTCTTATTCTATCAAATTCTTGTTTCAATATTTTGAGAGATTCCTACCAATTAGTCGTTCAAAAGTATCATTTATTTACACCGATGCAAGGTAATATTATCTCTGTACTTTGTAGAAACCTTCAGTAAATACATCTTTTGTTTATAAGATGGGCCATACTAAAATATGTTTTTTTTTTATTTCGACTACTCCTACAATATTGTAATGATTATAGTGATTTAAGAACGTTAGATATTCGATAGTCTATATTAACAATAGCTATTAACAAAATTACTACCACAGTCTAACTGATAATTTTAATAGATTACTATAGTAGGTATGTAATTATCGTTGCAAACATCAAAGCTTTAACAATAAATTGATGAGAACGAGACAAAAGTTTATTTTTATTGTAACAAAATATAGTAGTTATTATATTATAAAGAAAGGATCTTACCAACACGTATTGAGTAATTATTGTGAAAAACATTTACCTACACTACGAATAAAACGATAAAAATATTTGAATGTCTTTAATTACTACCTGCCCCATTAAATTGTATCTCTTTTAAGTGTAACTTTAATTAGGGGAATAGCTACAATTAATAAATTCATTAATTTGTCATTAGAACTTCCAGAATATCAGTACACGTTTGATGATGACGGCGACAACGGCAGATTTCCTATTATAACATTAGAAGTAATGTCGGATTCTTCGAATCCTGATCCGATTATAGCGAACTATGTAACTACAACAACGAATTGCGGCCCCTTTGATGACGCACTGAGTAAGGATACTGGAGTTCATTTTCTAACAGAGCAAATGCCTGTACTGGCTCCTAAACTAGAGGGGAATAAAGAAGAAGCAAAAGATGGAACCAGAGGGAAATACGAATTGTTGGAATACTTGCTGAAGAATGACGGTAGTGTTATCTGTAAGATGTGCGGGGAAGTACTGCAGAGCCGCACGCACTGGTACAGGCACAAGTACAAGCGGCACGCAGCGCAACCAACTAATCCCGCGCCACTTTTCCAATGCGAACAATGTTTTGGCTACTTCAAAAGTAGAAAAGGTAAGGATCTTGAAAGCATCTCAAAGTATGGCAGCTAGAAATATGTAAGTGAAAAATCGGCTCTTCTTGTCTGATTTCTTTCCTAGCTTTTTCCACGTTCTGTACCGATAACAGCCATCTAAATGGCGTAACACACTTTCAATCATAATCCAAAGCATTTTGAAGTATGTATATTGCTGATCTATTGCTTCATATGTATGTAAAATTCGTCTGCTTGACAACGTAAATCACGCAATGAATGTTCTTGAACTGTCAAAATTAAAGGCATTGTCATAGTTAACGTGTTACGCAGTTACCCCGCTGGTGTTATAGCCCAACAATAGTTCGAAATAAGATACATTTTAGGTTTGGTAAGCAACACTCGGGAATGACGCAGGCGCAATTTAGGTAACAGAAAAAGCTTAGCCGAAGTGGCTTAGGGCCGATTTTTTGATCCGTAGTTAAACTCAACCAATTGTTAAAAATAGTAACTAGGTAATGGTTAAATATTGGCAAAATGTGTTTTTTGATCAATTGTTAGTTTATAATATTGTATCATAGCTAATGGTCAAATAATTAACTAATAGTTTAAAAAAAACCATTAGTGACCAGTAGATAAACTAAAAATTGATCAAAAAACACATTTTGCAATAATTGAACCATTACCTAGTTACTATTTTTTTTTTTTTTTTTAATTTATAGAAACTTAGCCCCCCCCCCCCCCCCCCACACTAGGAATTTCTCCTGTATCGTGGATGCGTTTACAAACATTTAAAATCACATACACAAACAGCCAGACCCGGAACAACTACTTACTTGTAGGCCATACAAATATTTGTTCCGTGCGGGAATCGAACCCGCGACACGCAGCGCAGCAGTCAATCGCTTAACCATTGCGCCAACCATGCCGTCAAAACTATATTTAACAATTGGTTGAGTTAACTGCGGATCAAAAAATCAGCCCCTAGTCTATGTTCGAGATCAGACACATACTTTCGTTGAAAAGCAGTACAAATAGCGCCAAAGAACAGAAGTCATTGTATGTACCTTTGTGTCCCTACGTCCAGCTCTCAAGCCTTAACAGAGCGTGTGTGGTTCCAGGCACCGACAAAGTTAAAGTAAAAGCTAAACTAATCTAAGAATTATCAGCCACCTATTATAATAGTCCGCTGGCTGGAGGTCGACCTCAAAACCCGCAAGATATGAAACGGATCAAATTAAATTACAGGTTTACCTACGGAACTCCTAAAACCACCCGCGCTCTTTTATGGTTTGGGGCTGCTAGATGTAGGGACGCATCACGTTTTGAAATGAGATAACGTCGCAATAGTGACAATAAAAAATAGGATACAGATATCTCCTATCCTAACTACAAATCTCAATCCACTTTAATAGAACGGAGCGTTCAAAGTAAAGGCCTATTTCTAACCTTATTATCTTCAACTTAGGAAATACACTACACTAACACCCTTTGTAATCTACAGCATTTAATCAAAATTTTCAGGGTACATCGGACACGTAGCCAGTAGACACAGCGATTTGTCATCAGACACCAGTCAAGTATTAACTAACACACAACCAGAAGCTATTGTAACGGAAAATCTGCAGCCTGTTGTTGTACAGGAAGCAAAGGAAGAACCTGACCCAGAATTAGCGATACCAAAATCCAGCGTACCAAACTATCAAACATCCTTCGTAAAACAAGCGACGAAGCCGACAGAAACAAAAAAGACCTACTATCGTAAAGGTAACTTTCTACTAATGCTTATGTTATTGTGGAATAATAATAGTCCTCCAGAATATCCTTTGGCGCGGGAGATATGGCGGGGGGTTCACAAGTGTGTGACGCAGCGAGCGTGTGTGAAGCAGCGTCAGCGCAGACACAGGTGCACTCTATTTTCCCTCACTCTTAAAGCACGATGGAACGGCAATCAGACACGACCGGAGAGAGATCAGTCAGGCGCGAGACCAACAGCTTAACGTGCTTTCTGAGACACACCGCCAATTTCCAAACTCTGGGCTGCAATCCCAATTGTGGAATATAAAGAAGGATGATACTTATAAATCAGTCATAATCATAATGCCTATAACGTAAAATAGCACAGTGCAACATAGACCTTTTTATAGTTTCCTCTGATATTCTCACTCATAATGTAGCAAATCGCGTAAGTATTCATGAAGTCTTTCTGGTTTCAGAACCAGCGGGGAACAAAGCAGATTGGGAGGAAAAACGTTCTAAAGAAGAAAAATTGGTGGCCGACATCATAGACCGGGTGCGTCGTGAGTGCGAGGCTCAGCCCACTCCGCCAACATCCGCGCGCCGTGTCTATGCGCGCCGTACTGCCACAGTTATGCACCCGATACGACAAACAGACGCACTGACGTAAGCACGACACGTGAAGTTCCTCTAGGATAACTTTTAATATTAAGACAAACGGCGTCTGTGGTAACAATGTGGATATACGTGCAATCCTAGGATAAAAGTTTTGGCCAAACTGACCGATTTTGTCAACTAACTTGTAGATGTTCAAACTGGCGCGAATAGACGCGTGTATATGTAAGTCGCGACACGCGTCCCGCACGGGGTGGCCAAAGATAAAAGGTCCACTAAGAACTGATTTGTTACGTATCGTAAGAGGTGAAATCGCTGTAGCACTTCAAATGCAGTGCGATTCCAGTAGTTAATATACCTACGCAGATTTAGGTCACGAAAATGTTAGTTAACAATTATTCAGTCATCGTCAGTCAGTCAATATAATCATTTTACTTATGTAACGTTAATAATGATCACTGATTCAATGCTCATAATATATGATTAATCTAAAGTGATATTTAACATATAAGACTTAGATATATAATAATACGCATGCTCATGAATTCATGATATTAGCAATAAGCTTGTCTCGAGCAACAATAAGTTCAAATATTTTCTCGGTGTTAACATTCAATTAAACCGAGGGTAAGCGCATTCGATAAAAGCAGGCGCGCATGCAAACCACCAAGCTACAAAACACGATACGAAGCATACAAAAGTTTCTAAGCGAATTTCGCAAAAAACCAAGGTTTGTCAGTTTTCCGTGTTAACTTCAAGCAAACAAGCAACGATCGTAAAAAATAACACCTTATAGTCTACTATTCCTATATAGTACCTAGACTATAAGATGTTATTTTTTACGATGCAGCATTGAGCATAAGCTTTTTTATGAAGTGATTTAAGCATAGCGTAACCATTTGAGCTAAAGAAAGCCTTGAGCAACCTCCCCAGTCACAAGTTTTGACCAAAACTCGATAAAAGACAAGTTGGTCCAAGTCATACTGCATTTGTGGTCCAGAACTCTTCACCCTAATCAACAACACTCATCAATCAATAACAATCAACAATGTAAATAACGGAATGAATGTTGTTGAACTGTCAAAATTAAAACCATTGCTGCTGATAGGTAGTGTGTTACGCAATTATTACCTCAATGGTTTATTTCCTTCACGTTTTTAGAATACTGGATAGTTTAATTAATGGCGTTTATATTTAACCGACTACCCGATATTGTAAAAAAATACTTTTTCTTGTCAAAAATTGTATAGACAAAAATAAAATAGGACCACCATTTAAACCCCATTTTATTGAATATAAAGTATTACTCAAATATTTAACATCTATTTTTCGAAGTAGTTAAATGACAACCAATCTGTTTAGTTATGAGTGTTATAACCACCAAATCTATTACCACTTCAATAATTACTTTGATTGCCATAGAATGTAGTATATTTTACAAATGGTGGTAATTTCCTAGCCGGTGCTGTCCCACTCCTCAAATCCTATTTAACATTTTATCTCTTTTCAATAGGTAAAAAGTGCCGCCCTGACAATGTAGGATAAGTTGTTTTTAAATCGAGATACGGCCTATGTAAAAATGTACTCAGTTTGTGTGTCAATCAATCATTCCTCTAAGGCCTATCGCAGTCCAATGTTGGACGTATCTTCCAAATTGTCTTTTTGTGCCAAATGTTGTAAATACGTGCCAGTAGTTATTTACGAATATAGATATTAAATTGATGTGCCAACAATTTCCCAGATCATGTAAATACTTATTATGAACTTATTATACAATATAAAATCAGTGTCTACTCCATTTTAAATATTAACTAATATTTTTTGTGAAGTCTTTTTAATAGCGAAGTTAGGTTAAAGAGAAATAATTTCGATAATCTTCATTATGATCCTACTAGTTAGTCTTTGTTTCATCAAAAATCATATCTATAAAAAAAAAATACATGGAATTAAGAATGCTCCATTGAATTCCCTGTTGAGACATGAAACCGTAAGTAGTTACCTATGGCTATGAAGCTTTCACAACAACTTCTATTTTTCCAATAACTAACGATTTAATATTACATAAATATAGTTCCTTAAAGAACTGTTGTAGTTTGTCTCTTAATAGAATATTATTATCTACTGAATATTGTCGATCAATAAATACCAACTCATTTACATTAAACCACTAAGTACCTACCTGCCCACTTATTTCCCTTGTATCATCTAGGCCTACGTTTAGGTGTCAAATGTAACAAATTCTGTCCCGTTTACGTATATGTTTATTTTTTACATAACAGCTTAATTATATAGGAATGAAATGTGAGACTGAAAGTAAAATAAAAAGTTAGAATCTTCTGAAATGCCTACGTTACTAGCAAATGTAAGGGAATATTGTAATAATTAATTGATCAGCAATATAATATGTATATGACCCATTTTTTTGCGATATGTTCATTGCCTATTTACTTACGTCACGTCATCGCGTGTTATAAATACCTAAACTAAAATGTTTTTGTTGAAAGATGTGAACGTTTTTTTTTTAATTATTCATAATGATTTAGCCTATTCTAGACGGATGTAATCCAGGGTCCCAACCAAGGTGACCTTGGTGGGAACTTTGTTTCCATCCACTTTATGATTTCCGGCTACACGGATGTAATCCACGCGCCAACACGCAATCGCGAGCCGTCTTCTGGCGTGAAAACACGTATGCACTCGTATCGTGCGTGGACCGTATTAACCGTGTTGTAGAAATGGCTCCAAATTTGTCTAAATTTCAAAAAGTGGGCTTTGCCTTATCAGTTTTGTGTGCAATAGACGACGAAAAACAACAAAAAAAAGAGAAAATGGATGAAGCGTTGGTTAAAAGAGCGAATGATTCTCAGCCATTCATACATATTGGAGTCATGGGACTTTAATGATATTCATAACTGGTCTTCGGACAACATTTTTTACACGCATACGTGCACAACCGCCGACTGCAACTGTGCAACTGTCTTTGGTTGGATGTAATCCGCCGGCCAAACGGTTGTAATCCACGCGCTCTAACCACGGATGGAAACACGCGCCCGTAATCCAAGGACGTTGAAGGTCAAATCAAAATTTGGATTACATCCTTCGTCTAGATCAGTGGTTCCCAACCAGTGGTCCGTGGACCACCAGTGGTCCGCAGAAGCCAAAATGTGGTCCGCGAACGATTTTAAATTTAGCGGGCGGTGAGCCGTTGGTCGCCGTGCAGTGAGTGAGAAGAGCGCGGGTGGAGGGGGCGGTACGTCGGGCCGCCGGCGCCGTATGTAATTCCTATTAAGTTTTTAATGAAAGTTTCAGTTGGATTATTACAGTTTATTTTTATTATACCTACCTATTGGTCCCTGCTAACAAGAATAATATAAAAGTGGTCCCTGACCAAGAAAAGGTTGGGAACCCCTGGTCTAGATGGATGGCAACGGTTGGGACCCTGGATTACATCCGTCTAGAATAGGCTTTAAGAACGTAGTAGGTATCTACCGTCTAGCTAGGAAATAGAAATAATTTTTATTTTGATGAAGGGTAAAACTGTTTTGTAGTTAGGTAAGTTTTGTAAAATGAAAATTGAAATCCTGCATCAGGGTTGCCATTTTTGTTAATTTCTACAGTATTTTAATACCTACCTACCTACATAGTTTGTTGATTTATGTTGTCATTGTTAATGTTTGTTTTTTAATTAATATTAATAACAGTAACCTATTCACTAAATGTGTCAAACTTGTAAATATTATTTTAACATAAAATATACAAAAACTGTGATGAATGTAGCTCAGAAATATACGTATTTCGAAACATAATTTTGTTTTATACTACCATCATGTTTTAACTTCAGCAATAGGTACCTTACATGTGCCAAGTGCCACTTCTGCTGAGCTGAGGACCGATGGACAAACTTGCCATTGTTGTTGTTGTATGTTGCTATTGACCGTGACGTTGCCTACTGCTATTCGAAGTCCACGCTGTGGGGGCTCCTAGTTTATTGTGTTTTAGTTCTTGTTTTAGATTTTGTCCGAAGCCAAACGTTTCGAGTTTCCAGAGAAATCCGTGGATGGTAGGATAGATAAGTACTTTCATACCTACTAAATAAAAAAAATCTAAACGAACACGAGCGGAATGACCATAGGTACACATAATAACATGACATATGTCTAGCCTTTTCCCAACTATGATGGGGTGTTGGCTTCCAGTCTAATCTAAGATCCACCTAACAACTAGCTCAATCCATTGCAGTTACATTACAGTTAGTTACTCGTACTTACTTTAAGAGTTTCCGAGAGTTGTAAAAAACTCCTCTCGGAAACTTTTAAAGTAAGTACGAGTTTATGTTTTTATTAATCAACACAAAAACTGCTAAAATAGGTACCTTTCCATCTTAGGTTGATTTCAAGTTCATTCATTTTCTTCTGCTATTAATTTCAAGAATGCTTGACGATAGCTATGATTGCGAGTGCTAAACCTTTTCATGTCGGTAACAAGGAAAATACGCGGGCTTTAATGAATTTGACCACAGATATGACAGATATTTAAAATTTTATTGATTGCGACCGTCCACAGGCCACAGACTATAGAGATTCAAAGATACACAGAACCTTTGACCATAAACAGTTATGTTAGATCCACACACACGTTACGCTCCTCACCTTAGACCCTTGGACCCATCTCGTATGCTTATACCCCTCTGTCAATGTATTGGACTTGACAATCTAAGACATTTACCGTATAAAAACTTTTCTGTAATCGATTTTTATCATAGTCGTTTTCGTAGAATAAGATGCGTAAAAAATGACAACCAAGTTTAACGCATTCAAGCAAATGTTAAACACTTATCAAAAACATGAAGTAACATTCCGGAAGTATTTCCGGTGAAACGCCTTCTTTTTAGTAACAGTCTAAAATATCTTCAGAATAATTCATCGAAAACTTTACCGATACCGCGTAAATTCCGTAAACGAGTACGAACTAATCAGTAAAAAGCTCGTGACCAAGATAGCGTAATGGTAACTGTCTATGACAGCGCCATTTTGACAGTGGCCTCCCCAATGGGGAAGGTCGAGCAAAGTGGCCTGTGGGAGATGTCTATGTCCAGCAGAAGTCTGCGTTATGCTGAGTTGACTTGTTGTTGATTCCATTTTTGTGTTCATTCATGAGTTTGGTTATATTTGACTAATTCGTTATATTCGATGATTTTAAATCAATTAAGTATTTGACATGGAAAATACTTCGACATACAACACAACATAATTTTATACAACATGAACATATTTCCGACATAACTCGAACTCTGTTTAATTTTTGGAACGAAGTTCCTTAGGTTATCGCGCGTTGCGAAAGGGGGCTAGACGGAAAAAATTAAGACCAAAAGTTGGAACGACACTTTTTGCTATAGTTGTAAGCCGTGGGGCGTTCGCGTCTCTCTCTCTCTCTCTCTCTCTCTCTCTCTCTCTCTCTCTCTCTCTCTCAGAAAGCAAGCCAGTTATTTTCGTTTCGTCTTTCTATTTCGCATTGAACAGTGTGGTGTCGCGACGATTATTTTTGTTGAGTGTATACATAATTTTGTACATAATAAATAATAATAATTAATCGAAAGGAACTTCGTTCCATCCGGGTGTCCCTTGACGCCTCTCAAGTTTTTGGAACGAAGTTCCTTATCGCGCGTTGCGAAAGGGGGCTAGACGGAAAAAATTAAGACCAAAAGTTGGAACGACACTTTTTGCTATAGGTAGTTGTAAGCCGTGCGGCGTGCGCGTGTTTCTCTGTCTGTTTCTCTCTCTCTCTCTTTGAACTTCGTTCCATCCGGGTGTCCCTTGACACCTCTCAAATTTTTTTTTTTAACTCTACGTATAGCTTTAGGCCATAATCTTTTAATTTTAGGGTCTCTCGGGAAATGGTGGACTTCAATTCAGAGTATTTAGGAACAGAATTATCAATCTGTAATTTTTGCAAAATAAAATAAAACCACCTCACACCCTGTATCATTAGTTTGTGTTGGGAACTCGCAACCTAATTCCATAACACACGTTGTACAGACGCCAGCACATCAACCTACTACAATCTGTCAAATATCTTTAATCGATTTTCAGTTTTATCACTAAAGCATTAGGTTCAAAGTTGATTGGGAAAATTTGACAGATTCGGGTAACTTGATGTGCAAGTCTGTACAAGTACAATCATAATCTGAATGATTTTGAAGGATATTGCTAATCCATCGCTTCATATTAGGTTCGAAAAAAGTGTCTGCTCAACGACGTAAAAAACGCAATTAATGTTGTTGAACTGTGAAAATTATGAGTGTGTGTAGCTACGATAGCGCCATTTTTACTTTTTAGTTGACAGAAATTGTATTCCCCATTCAAATGAGTGGTTATGATATTAGATTTGGCTCGTATGTTATGGCAGGCATTGCTGTCGTGTGTCCCGATCCAATCGTGTGTCAGTTCGTGTTATGTTAGGGGTTTGTAATTTGCGGCAAGTGCCAAGCGTGTGGAACCGAATTTAAATATTATATTAAGAGGCAACACTTCGGCAAAACACGATCAAGGATACGGTAACCTCGTCTTAATTAATCTGTCAAGCTTAAGCTTGTCAAAGTGTTGACCGCATAGGGCATTGACATAGAAAAGTATGGACTGGAAATACCTACAAAAAAAGGGTGCATACCTACAACTCATCTTGTCTCATAAAATGGCTGCCATTGCTAGGGTTGTGTCAATCAAGGAACAACTGTTATCTCGTTGTTACTATAACGAGTAACGATACTATATACAAGATTTACTAGTTATCACGTTTGGATCACGAATCACGATGGATTTTGGTGCTGTGAAGTGTGAACCACAGGCCGGACCTAGCTAGGTCACTCGGACCGAATAAGACGCAAGATTATTTATGTTAACATCGCAGAATATACGGATATCGTTTCAGCAGAGGAACTAGTTCCGGAAACTATTACGGTAAGTCGGCAACGGTACAACACTATTACATTATGACATCTGTTTGTAAACAAACGAATGAATTAACAAATATAATAAAAAGGCCTGTTATATGGAAATGAGCCCAAATATCAATACTTTAGCCATAAATTCATGATCGCGTTACAATTGTATCATCGATTGTGTATTATTGTATGTATTAATGCATGAAAACCGGCTATAACCTGTGCAAAGTCAATTGAGGTTGATTTTCATTCTTTCTTGCACCACACTTCACAATACAACACACAGGCACGTTGCACTTCTGTTTTCCAACATTCACATGCAGTTTTAGAAGGTAAAATCCTCGTAATTTTCTCGCAAATCTCAATAATACAAAAAACAAACAACCATTTGACAGCAAAACTACCACGAAACTCGTCGCATAAGATGGCTGCTACGGCACTTACCTACAACTGTCACTACGTCAAGACAAAATGTTGCCATATTTAGCAACAACTTAAAATATAGTTGTCTCTTTTATCAAATAAGATTATCTCACTAGAAAGAATGAGACATAACGATATTTCAAATTCTGGATCATATTTCACTCATATTTGTATAAGCAAATGTATGTATAGAATATCGCGGCATCTCCATGTTTTTCTTATCTCAATGGCATAGGGTCATTGAGATAATAGTTTCCGAAACTAGTTCCTCCGCTGAAACGATATCCGTATATTCTACGATGTTAACATAAATAATCTTGCGTCTTATTCGGTCCGAGTGACCTAGCTAGGTCCGGCCTGTGGTTCACACTTCACAGCACCAAAATCCATCGTGATCCAAACGTGCTAACTAGTAAAACTCGTATGTAGTATCGTTACTCGTTATAGTAACAACTAGATAACAGTTGTTCCTTGATTGACAACCCTAGCAATGGCAGCCATTTTATGAGACGAGTTGTAGGTATGCACCCTTTTTTTGTAGGTATTTCCAGTCCATACTTTTCTATGTCAATGCATAGGGTATAGGGTATTATATTAGTGTTCTGTGGTCGTCGTGGTCGACCGTAGACAGAGCATTCTCTGTCTACGTGGTCGACCGTCAAACTTGAATTATTGTGAAACCAACAACCAAAGTGTAAATCGAAAATAAAGTGTAAATGTTGAACACCAACTTTATGAAATAAAGGCTACCTAAGATTACATTACGATGCCGCAGACATTTCAAGTTTTAAGATGCTACAAATGTTCCGTCTTTCAGGTACCTGTAGGAAAGTTTTAATAAATAAACATTAATAATATTTTACATCTTAACGTTTTTAAGTATTTTTTTCTATTTTGTAATCTTCTATTTATTTTCATTATTTTAGGTCCACCAAACAAATAAATCAAATAAATGGGAGTGTAAGCTTTGTGGTGAAAAGCAGTCAGTCAAGAGATACTATGGGTTAGGCACAGCAAAGGAATGTAGATTTCATGTTCGAAAACTAAATGGCATGAGAGGGGAGCTCGATGGAATGAAGAACAACACGACTCATGATAGTAACAGCAGCAATAATGAAGAAATCGTAACAGAGCCTATAAAGGATAACTACAAACCTGTAAAAGACAGTAAATGGTCAAAGTATTTAGAAGAAACAAAAACTGTAGAAGAAAATACTAATGAAAACATGAGCTTGGGAGGAGCTGAAGTTGTTTTAGAGATACCCAAAAAGCAAAGAAAGCAAAATACTAACAACTACAAAAATGTTTTAACTGTTATACATGGTCAAATTCACAAACATTTTATTCCTACACCTGTCATTGTGCCCAATCCCAATAGTCAGATTATTCCTGTCAACCCACAAACAACCTTTCCTTATGAATACTTGATACCAGAAGACCCCATGAATAACTATTCAGAATGGGAGGACTTCAAGATTCAAGAGCCTTTAGAACCTGCGTGCACAGATATATTAGTGTCTTCAGGCAACCCAGATAGCAAATGGACAGTACCAAATCAATTTTTGTTTTAATGATGTGATGAGAAGGCTCTTGTCAATGTTATGCAGACTTAAATGCTCTTAATCTAATTAATACAAAAACAATGATATTAATTAATCTCGTCTGAATATCATTTGTTTAGGTTTCATAGAATACCAAGTCCATTAGGTAAACCGTTTTTTGGCAGATGGAACTAGTGATTGCAGCAAAACACAATACATAGATTGATGTACGTACAATATTATAATATCTGTAAGAAGCCATAAATAAGATAATTCAATAAGATGGCAGTTTATATATTTATTTTATTATGCATTTTAAAGTTAACTTTTACGTAATCTGGAATAGTTCATTCTAAGACAGCTGTCTAAAAACGGTTACCTTATTGGACAGGGTATAGTTGTCATGACATGTATGGGCATAATATAAAACGTTTAACCTCCAATGTGCATGTATTTGAAAAGAAGAAATAATAAAAGGCAAGCTTTCCAATAATTTTATTATTACAACCAATACACATTATCATCACAATGGCAACAGTTTAATATCACTTTCATTAATGTCTACTAGATAAATAGCGAGTGTACTACAGGCATACTATTACATGTCATCATAACATCTACAACAAACTTCAATGATTACATCCCACTGAGGGCGTCATTCCCATACTTATATGTTAGCATATATCCATCATGCTGATCTCCCACAAGTAGGCAGGACTATCACAAATAGTCACTGCTCGAAGCTAAGAATAACAATAATATTACATTAATAATAATTGCAGAATATTTGTTTAAAGCTAAATGTACACAGACTCATAGAAAGACAGACCTATAAAAGTTTATTGTACCAACTGACTCTTCAAAGAGATTGTCACACTTATTGTTAGATTTGTTCATAGTTATTAACATTAAAAAAACTTAAGTAGGTAGAGTATAAAACTTCTTATGTGTGTTAGGCAGTGAATTACTTGTAGAAGATTTGGTTCTCATAACGCAGACAAACTTGGTCTACATTTTGTAGACATTAATATTTTTATCAATTATTCTGAAGACAGAAAAGACAGCCACATATTATATTAGAATGTAGAATACATAGGAAGCCCTACTACTTTCGACGCTTAATAAGAATACCTTAGAATAAATATTACAAATGATATAGTCACTTAGAAATATCAGAAATCAGACTGTTTATATCTTTACGTATAAAGATTTCAGTTGATCTGTATTTAGATGTAAACAATCTCCACAACTTCTATGCTAATTACGACATTTTTCACTGTTTTTATAGCTTCACTGAGAGTACGGAAGTCTCATCAAAAGTCCTCGTCGCATCACGACCTCCTTGCGTCCTTAATTAACAAACTATCGTTATTGCTCCCACCCCGTGCTGCCTGCCAAAGTCCTCTTCAAAAAAAAGCAGTTCTCGTGTCTGCTTGTCGCGTCATTTTCCAAAGATATTTACAGAAAGTAGACTAGTATGGCGTCATGTGCCTACGTCTGTGCAGTTCCCTCGCTCGCGCGTATCTTCGACCGTAGTTCCATCGCCATGCTCTGAGGTAAGAATTTCTTTTTAAGCTATGAATAACATTCACCTATCGCTGGTTGTGGGTGTTAGAGATTTGGAAGTAGTGACTTCCATCCATCCACTTAACATTTAGACGAGTAAGTGCTCATACATACGAGCGACACGCGTCGACAACATAGGCAGCTGCCGCCGTCGATGCGTCGGCGAGGCGGCTGCCGCCAGGCGTCGACGGCTGCATTTGCGTCTGTCGTCGACGCTTGTCGCTGATGTCATGTGCATGCACACTAACTCATTGAGCGTACTCGTAAAGTAAGCAACCTAAGATGGTAATCTAGGAAACTCATTTTGTAGATGCGATGGTGGGTAGGACGAAATTTCTTGAAGTGTACCTAATGATGTTCATGATTAAGGATTATTAATAAGACCTTGAATTCGGGGTTACCTCTCATTATGTCCGACAAAGTCACCTCTGTACAAGTGGTCCTCGAATCGGTCGTCAAAACGCCTGTTGACAGTTTCTTCACTGCTGCCTGTAATTCGAATATTTTACGGGTTAGGGGTCGTTCGGCCCACTATGGAACTGGGACCAAGGACCAGTTACCCCTTTTAAAAATTGTTAATGGTTAACTGGGCCCACATCTGTTTTGCTTTCAATCAAGCGAAGGGTGGCTTAAAATTGTTTATATATTATTATTTATTAAGTATACAATAGATTTTGTACAGGTACAAGCACTTACATATAAATATTATACTTTATTATTTTTATTACTTTAGCATACATTGCAAATTGCAAAAAATGTAAGAAAATTTGATTTTCGCGGGCTTCCGGTGGATGCTCCAAGGTAGCCCGCGAAATTCAAATTTTCTTACATTTTTTGCAATTTGCTGGTCAGTACTAAGTTGTACGTTGATTAAAATACGATTCGCGGCCGTAACAATTATGTATTTACAGAATTTTGTGAAACATTAAAGTCATCAACACAACTCTCTAAGATCAAGTAATCCTACTGAATGACTATTTCATGAAATCTTGACATTTTAGGATTATGCTAACATAACAAGTTGTATTACTGATTCTAATGATTATAATTCTGTAAATACATATTTGTTACGGCCGCGAATCATATTTTAATCAATGTACAACTTAATACTGACCAGCAAATTACAAAAAACGTAAGAAAAGTTGAATTTCGCGGGCTACATTGGAGCATCCGCCATAAGAAATACAAGTCTAATTAGTCAACCAACCCTCATCTAAATACAAAATAATAAAAAACTTTTAAAACGCTTAAAATTGTAATTAAAAAAAAAAATTACCTATATTAATTTAAGTTTTTTTTATTTTGTTTTGTTAGAAAAAATCTTTTCTATGTTTTACATTTTTTATAATAAATAAGCCACCCGCTTAAAATTATAATAAAGAAAATAATAAATCAATAAATTATATTAATTTAAGTTTTTTTATTTTGTATTATTTAGATGAGTCATCATTACCATTCATTATCACCCCATAAAGTCATGTGTATTTTTCATCTTATTCTTTCAAATGTAAATGTTACTTTACCATTTGGATTGGAGTGTGAGAACCGTCGACACGATGGACCCCTGCAACCAAGCAGTTGTTGCAGCTGGTTGTGGAAGTAATCTTTCTCAGCCGGCGTTAGATATTTTACTCGGTTTTGGGTTTCAAAAGGATCTGCAATGAACAGTTGAAAATGTTAATCTATTTAACTTTTGCCAGAGAATAGCAATTGTTTTTGTATATGGTGGTCGTACCAATTCTCAAGTTGTAGTAAGTGACAAGTCCGGTGATAAACTCGCAGTAGAGCAAGTTATGGGTAGCGTTGATGGTCCGGATGCAGTTATAGGTGTTGTTGGAGGTGCTCATACAGAAGCAGAAGGGGCCCGCCGTCCAGAAGGGTGCCGTTCGCCAATGGTCGTTGTCGTGCCGGTAGCAGTTCATACGCTCAGACTCGCATAGCTTCTCTAATTCCGCCTGGAATTAAAAATCACAAATCATTGTAATGTTATCGGTGTTTCGATGTTTTGAAGTTGGTACAACATATTAATAAAAGTGGGTATACAAAGTAAATCGAATACATACTCGCTTTCTAGCTTTCCTAAGCTTCTTTTGAAGCAGCTGTGCCTTCCTCTTTCTCTGTTCTTCTCTCGCCTTCTGTGCTGCTTCCAAGTAGCTGTGTCCGGGTCCTCTCATTTTCCTGAAAAAATAAATTGCCATCATTACATATTTCCCCCTTGTACATCTATAACAGCCACGAATAGAATTATTGTTGTTTACTACCAACCTATTTTCTTCACAGTAACAAACATGCTTGTCTTCATTTTCAATGAAGAGCGGGTGGAGTCTTCTCTGGAACACGTCAACGGGCTTTTCGAAAATACCCATATTCTTTGACGTCGCTTTGTTAGGGTTCCTCTGTTCGTACTCAGAGGCATCTAACCGCGCCGGGCCAAGACTCAAAGGGCTAAGTGTCGTATGCCTCGGTGCCGTGGTTGTCGGCCTACTCGTTGTAGTTGTCTCAGAAGTGGTTGGTTTACTTGTTGTACTGGTCGATTTCTCTGTCGATAGAAACTTGTCTATAGCGGAACTGAAATAGTTCACATTCTGCGAGAAATATCCTTCATTGGTAGAATTCTCTTCCGGGACACGTTTTGTCGTAGCATCGAAATTCATGGCAAAATCAGTTGTGACTATCGAATCTGTGCTCGTTATTACGCTTTGCACTGTACTTTTGTCCTGTTCAATGCTGTTCTGCTCGTAGTTTCCTTCTATGATGACTGTAGTAACTTGGGGTTTTTGTATTTCGATATTGTGTTCGGTATTGTTCACTGGTGTAACCGCGTCGCTCGTAATATTAAGAGTTTGTACAGTAGGAGCTTCAGGTTTCGTCTCGTTCTTAAATTGAATATTAAACACGTCGTCTTTGGTTTTAGCAACTATCGTAGGCACCACATCTTCATTTGAGTGCCTGAATTTCTTTTCCTGTGCAGTACTATTTCTATGTTTAGGTTTCACTCTATGTGGTCTACTTTTTCTAAAATGTTCCTTTGAAGTATTATGTTCGTGAGTTAAACTCTTGTTGAATAGGTGATTGCTGATAAAGGCGGGATGTACAGTTTGCGTTTCAATTACTGGCTTCGCTATCTTTAAATGTCTTTTTATTTCTTTTAAATCTTCTAGTTTTGTTCTTAATTGCCTTATTTGATCTTCTAAGCTCAATCTATTTGTGTGCCAAGCTTTAAGATCGTTGTAAATGATTTGGGAACAGTTTACTGTTCCATCTTTCTCTATCTTACATTCTAACGAAGACTCGTTGCTGTTAACTATCGCGTCGTTCTTCTTATGTTTATTATGGTTCCAGTGTTGAGCCCTACGTTTAATTCTTTTATGATCTATATTATCTTTGGTACGTTCATAAGCCTCAAGGAATGCTTCAGTTTCCTTAATAAGTTTGTCGATTTTGTCCTTCGTATTTCTACTTTCTAATTCGTCTATTGGTTCGTTCTTGAAGTTCAAGTGTCCAATACTCGGGTTTTCCTTTAGAATACTATCAACAGTGTTAGGTTCGTAAACCTCATTGTCTATAGACCTTCGAGTGCGAGTACCGTTCTCTTTTGAGACTTCGGCGAGTCGCCTTGCTATAGTTCCATCAGTTTCTAGCCTTGTGTATACCAGTCCACTGGGTGTAAAACAGGCACATTTCTTTGTGCTCATCTTCGATTGTGGCGAATTCAATTCAGTCTGCAAATAAGAAATATTTAATTAATACTAATCGAGTCTAATTATAGTTTCTACTTATGTAGTCTAGATGTTGCTTCCTGAGATACTGACCTCATATCTACATTTGTGTCTCCGCCACCGTCCGTTTACTAGAACACACTTCCATTTTCTTCCAGCAGAACAGGGTGCACGCAGTTCAGCTTTAGAGCAGTCAGCTGCAATACGAGCTGCTTTTCCCTCCAGTCCGGTTGCATCAGCTACTTCTGAAATTACACCGACAAATACTTAATTAACTAAATGTGATTTTTGGATTGGAGTGCTAGGTGTCGCTTTGTTTAAGCAAACAAGACATTAGCAGCTTTATACAAATAATTGACCCAAGGCAAGAAGGCGGTTAAAATGATTATACAGGGTGGCAGGGACTTCGACGAGCAAACTATAACCATAATGGATTCGAATCCATTTTAACAGAAGCCTAACAGATGCGCGTCGATGTCTCTGCCACCCTAAATAGCTACGTACCTACTAGAAAATCTGTAGGGCTTGAAAAGGACCCCATTCTAAACAAATCTAGTATCGCCAATTCTACACACACAACACATTAGTAAAAAGTAAATAGTTTCTTACGTTCAAACAGTTTGCTCCCAGGTGTGAGGTAGTTGGGTTGCTCCTCAGCATCCAGCACCTTCTCCAGGCTCGCCTCTAGCAGTGGGTTGTGGCTCTCGTTTGTAATCAGTGGCTCCGATGACTTCTTTAGATCAGTCAAGTCACTTTCTGAGCTCTCCTTCAAAGAGCAATATTAAATGGGATTAGTCATAAGAATCAAGTTGAGTTAGAATATTTTATAGATTCTAAAGAAAAAAGGAAGGTTTTGGAGTGTTTGAACACACATTACTACTATACTACACCTCATATTGTAATTCATCCATATTCAAATAAAGATTCTCAACTGTCAATTAACGACTAGTTGTGAGTTTCTAAAAAAATCGAAGTCACACAGCTTTACCAAATTCATCATCCTTACATCATCATCGTCGTCATCAGGCTCAAGGAAGTCATCATCATCAGTATCCTCTTCGAAGTCTCCGCTCTCCGAGGACTGTGGAGGTGATGTAGTGGCTCTGTGCTCATTCATCTCTCGGCTGTATTTGTTCTCTCTGGAGCGGTGGCCTAGACCTGGGATGTCGCGTCGACCAGAACTGTGGATTGACAAAAACACACTCTTGTTGTAATCCTTGAGTATTTTTTGTACAAATGTCTAGCAATAATTTGTAGTCTGTAGGTACACATTATACCTACTTACAAACTAGAGAGACTTGGGTCTAATACATAATTCGTTACATAAGATTTAAGGCACCACTACTAATGTTTCAACCGACTTGCACAAGCCTTTATGAGGAGAAAATAAAAAAAGGTTCCAGTCTCAATGTCCTCAAGTTGTTCTATAAGTTCTATTTCATTAGGTACCTACCTCTCGACAAGGAATGTGTCTGGCCAGTGTGCGGCAGCATGGCGGCGGCGTCGCGGCTGCAGCAGCGGCAGGAGAGACCGTCCGTCCATATGCGCGGGAGGCTCCACGCCACCCATGTCTAAGAACGTTGGCGCTAGGTCGATGTTGAGGACTATGTCGTCAACACTGTAATGAAAATTAAATGCTCAGTGAGTTTGGAATTTTTACTTAAAAAATCTCGCCATCATTAAGTACTATAACTCGTTTTCAAACGGGCATCAAATTCCTTCAGTATTAATTAACAAAAAAACTACATTCTGATTTGTAGTAAGAAGGTAAGTATAATATTATTTTTATTTACCTAAACAACGGCAATCGGCATTCAGACTTTATTTAGGTAAGTACCTATCTAATAAAATCTTAAAAGATTCTTAGCAAAAGTGGTTAATGAACGGGGTGATCGAAGGAATCCAAAGAGGTTAGAACAATGCCTTTTTCAATATCTGGCCATTATGATTAAAAAAATTATAAAGATGAAATTAAAAGAAAATCATCCTTCTTTTTTAATGGCGACAACACCAATGTAGGAAGTAGATGAAGAGGATGCGTATGTTTAATTTCTTATGAAAAGCTGTGCATTTACATTCCTCTAGCTAGCTAGATTATCTATCCTATAGGAATAGGCGTAGGAAAAAGGTAATCCACGGAATAATATTATAGATAACATTGGTTGATCGAAGAAGTGCCGGCTGGTTTTATTTTTTTCTCAAATATAAACCTCTTTTTATGTAAATTTAATAAATATGGTATTCAATCTGGCCAGTCAAATTGAAATTAAAAAAAAAAAGAAAACATTTTTCTTTTTATATTGGCATCTTAAAATTGTTTCAGAGATTTCAACCAGTCATAACCAAAAACAACAAAGTAGGAAGTAAAGAGGATGATTACATTTTAGAGAAAAGAAATGAAATTAGAACTTTTTCCTAAAGTCGTTTAATAACTATTAATGAACAGTAAATAATTAAAACTTACACAGTGCCGGGCTCCACTCCTGGCCCCCTTACAAGGAAAGGAACTCTGATGTCAAACTCGAAGGGAAAGCTTTTTCCTTTGACTAAGCCAAACTGGCCCAAGTGATAACCGTGGTCTGACGTGTACACTAAATACGTGTTGTCCAGTTCACCCAGTGCTTTCAACTCTTGATAAACGCGTTCTACAGCCTGAAATCAAAAATATAAAATTAAATATTCAGGAACCTTTAGGATTATGGAGGTACCTACTTATATGGATTAAATTAACTAGGTATTATTTTTAAATTGAAATGATATTGCATCAAGCTGAAGATTGTCAGTAGGTACCTACCTGCCTACCTGATAAGTAGTAATAAAGCACAAAAATATGAATAAAAACAAAATATAAAAGAAACCTTTACCCAGCGATTTAATAAAAATTAAATAACCAATAATCTAAATTCTAAAGCATACATAATTCAGTGCCATCTTAGAATTTAACGTAACCGCTATAAAACGTGCACGCATATTCAGCATAACATAGTGGCGTAGTTTACAACGTACCATGTCGACACTCTGCAGCGTCTGCAGCCGTTTGGTCATTAACAAGTCGGTGAACTGGCGATGGATGGGCTTCATCTTGTCGGTCACGCGTAGAATCCACTGCTTGTCCGGATTCGGAGCCATGTCGTATGTTGGCGTGCTGTAGAATAAAATTCAGCTTATTTAACAAAAAAAGTAACAGTTAGATAGTTATCTGCAGTGCGATTCTGTAACCATCTCACCGTGAAAACTTAGGTGAAGTGAGCGTGGAGTGAGCTGTCATTCCAAATAATGCTAGGGATTATCACTGCTGACAAGACACATCACGCTCACTTCACTTGAGTTTTCACGGTGAGATTTTTACAGAATTGACCGGCTGTTCTTTCACAGCAGTGGGAAAATACAGATTGAATAACAAAAAGCAGTGCCTCATATTAGATCAAACCAGGGCTCGGAAACCGGTTGAAATTCTTAACCGGTTACGGTCATTGACCCCAAACCGAAATCGATTTTGGTTAAAGGTTGCACTTTACCGGTTTTAACCGGTTTTTGCGTGATACCGGTTTTTCCTCAATATTGGTTTTGATAGTGAAAATTAACCGGTTAAAACCAAATTTGAACCCCCGCGGCCCCCGCCACTCTAGCAAGCACGGTCTGGACGTTGCGAATGTTGCGTTGTCATTTAGTTACAAAATAGTTGCATCAAGTCGCATGCAAGTTCGCAACGTCGCGCGTCGTTGCCACCAATTTGCCACCGTTTTCCTTCACCTTTCGTAACTTCGGAGTTTTATTTGAATTAATAATGTTGACTTAATTTTAACTAGCTTTCGTCTTTTCTTTACTTCATTTACTTATTCTTTCCAGGATTAAAGCGAAACAATTCACCATTTCCTTTAGACTCAGGAGATGATGATTTGGAGCGCCCTTCATCTCGTAGTAGTCGAGTAGTGTAGGAGTAGGGTAGGAGTAGTGTAGGAGTAGGGTAGGGGTAGAAGTAGTGTAGGAGTAGGGTAGGAGTAGGATAGGAGTAGTGTAAGAGTAGGGTAGATCAGAAAGGGTAGAATAGAAAATTCATGGAATCCGAGAAAACCGTTTTTCATGTTTTTTTTGAAAATTTCCCAGAATTCGTCACTAAATATCAATAAGTGATATCTATACTTATAATAAATCTGTAAAAGTGAAAATTCTGTACATTGAAAATATCAAAAAAATAATTTACAGGGGATGTTACTAGACCGACACCGAACCCAAAAATGTGATTAAAAAAATTTTTGTCTGTCTGTCTGTTTGTTCAGGCATCACGCAAAAAGTACCGGTTCGATTACGATGAAACTTGGTATAATTATTCTTTAATATCCTGGGCACCACACTGAGTACTTTTTATCCCGGAAAAGTATATACAATAAAAAACAAACTTAATTTTGCGGTTCGATCCCAATACCCGATTACCACTGTCTGTACTGTACCAACCGCAAATACTAAGTTTGTCGTAGGTTGGGTCACCCGCAGTGGAGTTCATTTTTATTCCTTTTAGTTTTTAAAGTTATTTAGGTTTATTTTTATATGAGTCGTAGGTATAGATTTTAATTTTAAAGTATAGGTAGTATATTTGATAGTGTACGTAGTGACCGTAGGTTATTTTATAATACTGTTAGGTAGGATTAGTCATTCGTATAGATATTAGTTTTTAGGGATTTTGCTTATTTATTGAGTTTAGATTAGTTATCATCAGAAATAGGTTTATTTAGGTAGGTATTTAATTTTGTATTAAATGTTATTGAGTTTTTTTTAATTAGGTAGGTACTTAGGTAAAGATATCATATAGGTACCCTCTTAATCACCACTAATGAGACACAATTGGTTTTCTACTGTAATTAGCCACAAAGGGCCCGCGAGATAGATGGCATTCTGGGGAAGCACATACATTTTATCCTGTTAGCACGTTCCCGTGGGATAATTTCCGACATCCACGCGGGCGAAGCCGCGGGCAGAAGCTAGTTTATAATAAAAACTTAATGTCCAGCCAGCCTGAGTTTAAGCTGGCTGGACACATGTATCCGTATGTGTGTATGTGTGTGTGTGGCTGTGGTGTGTGTGTGTGTTGTATGCTCTTACCGAGATTTTTCATTTGAAAGATTTTTTGAACTCAGGACGGAAGTCGAATATATTATTTTTTTCTGCTTTCAGAATGAAATAATTCACTGCAATATTAGCGCTGAGTGTATAACGTATTGAACGACCGAGTTCTGTGCGGTCATCCATTGGATCCGAGGGTATGTTTGCTTTCCTATTGATTATTCAAAAGTTCTTATCGTTTCCTAAATTTTATTCCATTCTTTTCTTTGTAATAGGCAGTGTTCCCGAAAATAAACAAATTGTACATTACTAAAAAGTGGTCTCGAGGCGAATTTCATGAAGACTCGGTATGTAATTAAACTTTTCTTCAGCTCTTTTTGTAATAAAAGATTCTGCCTGCATCTCGGATTATCATTTTTCGTTATTTTCTGTGGATTTGCCCGAAGACTGTAGGGCGATCTTGAATTCGCCCTACCCGCTACCCTGTACCAGACGTCTACAAGCTTCCTGTTGGGTATCGAACCCTACACAACACCTTGCGCGCGATCTGCACATTAAGAGGATTCTGATTCCGGCCAGCGAGGAGCCTTCGGATTGTCAGCGTGGAGCCTAGGACCGGATTTTCGTATATCTTGTGGCTTAGTTTTCAGTAGAGTTGATATACTACCATTTAGCCGTATATTACCATTTTTTACAATTTTGATCAAACTGTATTTTAAATTATTATTTCGCTTTCTAATAACGAATTGACTTGGTGCCAATTACGCATTTAGGACGTCCTTGTATTTATCTAGTTACGAAAGTTTCGGAATTTTTGCAAACGTACCTATCTTAATCGACGCGTAACAAGAATACATTAAATTTATTATAGGGAGGTGGCATCCGGGACCGCGGTCCCGGTCCCAAAAACCCCACGACCCGGCTCGAACACCAAAGACGTCTCGTCGGCGTCACGACGTAATCCTTTTTAATAATAAAAATAATATTCGTTCTGTGTCTTTTGCTAAGTTTTTTTTATTACTGTATTATTTTAATTACAAAAATTAAAACGTGATAAAGTGAGAAAATTCTTTTATTTTATTTTTCGCTACATGCTGTTCTATTTGCGCAGTTTTTTTTTAACATATAAAGCATATCGAGCGGGCAAAACACTGCTAATAGAGTTATCGATGAACTAGGTATAACTGAACGTCAAAGGTGTACCGTAGTTTGCCATTCTATTCAGCAACTACAGAGCTGGAGCATGCATGTTATTCCATTTAACTTTTATACGACTAATTAGGTAGGTAGATACTTATAAAGATTACCTAGATATACATAAATATAGTCCTACGTTATTTGCCGGTGGACCCTAGAATCTAGATAAGTTTAGATAGGACATGTTTTCCAGTCAGATTTACCTACTTTAAAGATGGAAAGTTAAGCGACTACGAAGATTAGAAAATCAGCTTTTAGACGAAGACATTACCTAGTGATGGATAA
Organism: Apamea sordens; assembly: GCA_945859715.1. Lineage (NCBI taxonomy): Eukaryota > Metazoa > Arthropoda > Insecta > Lepidoptera > Noctuidae > Apamea > Apamea sordens. Next base: position 13,717,850 of record OX243987.1, read on the forward strand.
CATAATCACCCTAATAACGTTCCCACTGCTAGTAACACAGGACTCCTCTCCGTCAGAGGGAGCTTGGGCCGTCATCCACCACGCGGGCCCATTGGGGGTTGATGGATGTCACATATCTTCGAATCTTTGGTTATAGGACATGCCGATTTGCTCACGATGTTTTCTTTCACCGTTTTGAGAGCTGTGGTGATGAATTTAAATACACAAAGTTAAGTGCCTGCCTGGGTTCGAACTTACGGCCTACAACTCGCAAGTCGGGGCCGAAAACACTGGGCCATTAGATAGAACAGTACCTGCCTATTATTCGAGTTTGTCTTAATAAATAAGCACAGTCAACCGCACGTCCATGGCAATAGTTTGATTTTGACAGGACCTTTATTTCGTTACAGTAAGGGTTTTCACATTTCAAGTGCCTTTGTTGCCCTTGTTACTACCAATTTTACTACCAGTTGTAATACCGTTAATTTTGATTACCCTTCCTACTACTGACGTGCATTAGACCGTACACTGGATATGGTGAAATGCAAGCACTCTGAGTTATTAGATTTTAACGTCTATATCTAGGCAAATAGATAGACTAGGCAGCAAAGCTAGACAAGACGACTAGAGAAGACAAACAAGACCGTTAATCGTTAATTAACGGAGTAACCTATTTACTTTTAAGTTAAGTTTAAGAATTGTTAACCTTCAATTAAGTAACCTTTAAAAAGGTACCTACTATTTTCCAAAAGGACAAAGACAAATTCGAAAACATCTATCGGTTTCTTACTAAACTTGAACTATATCCGACGACCCTGGTTACTTCCTTGTGACTGTACCTAACGCTTTAACTTTTAACGAAGTTAACATTTTTTAGTAACGGATAAGCGATTAAAGAAGTTAACTTTTTTATTGGTCTGAGGTTAACTATTTGATTAATGGTGCCGAGCTATGCTAGGTAGTACATACTTATAGGTAACCAACTAAATACAGAATACAGAAAATTATGCAGGGAGCTAATAAATTAAGATAATAAATAAAGATCTTTTAGAACATTAATTATTATTAAAGATAAGCCGTGCTGTCCACGCGATAAATTAGCCAATTTATGTTTATTTTATTAGTGTGTTAATAAAATCTACAAAAGGCGACGGCCAAGGTGTTGTTTGGGGTCGAAGGTCGTAGGTAAGTGCACATTCTTATCGTCTTGTATCTCTACGAACAGAAAATAGTACTTACCTACTGCATTATTAGTTATTTCGATGGTATATCTAGGTTAGGTAGTTGTCATCGTAGGTAGACAATATACAACCATACCTATAGGCCTAATGTGGCTAATTAATAACAGCTGCATGGGTCTATCGATCAGGTTAAGCTACGCTTGCCGCGGTTGGTCCGTGGATGGGTGACCATCTTTAAATACCAAGACCCCTCCGTGCCTCGGAAAGCACGTTAAGCTGTTGGTCCCGGTTGTCATTCGTGCATCTTTGACAGTCGTTAAGTTCGTCAGAAGCCCGAAAGTCTGACAACCAGTCTTGCCAAGGGGTATCGTATTACCCAGCAACTGGGTTGTGGAGGTCAGACAGGCAGTCTCTCCATATAAAATACTGGTATTCAGCTGCATCCGGTTAGAATGGAAGCCGATCCCAATATAGGTGGGAAAAGGCTAGGCAGATGATGACCTATAGGTAAAGCTGGTACCTGCGGACGAGTGATGTATTGATATTAAGTACTTGGTACTTAAGTATTCAGATAAGAGTAAGTTAAGGTATACTAATTAGAGTTGAGCTACACGATGACTGACGCCTTCATGCCGTCTGTTGGGACAGGTCAACTCAAAGCTGAAATGCCTCTTTCTTTAAAACGCCGTTCCAGAAAAAAAAGGTCATGTCCTTTAAGTTTGGTTCGGCATTTCTTCTCAGGGATCAGCCAGCTAGGAAATGCCGGCGCTATTATCTAGTTTTTAAAACATTGACCAACAATTGACGTGTAAAAATGCCTTAAAAGATCTACTTACTTACATAAATAAACATTTCATTTCACTCCCGTTATCTACAAAAAAGCTAGATTCAGTTTATATTTTGTTATTTGATTAATTTAATAATAAACGACTATGGTCAATGGCCCGAGTGTCGAAATGGCATTGAAAGGTCGAATTACAGCTAAGCGCGAATTATTAAAAAATGTTGGCAGTAGGAATTTCGAAGACCATTTTGTGCATAATTTTGATTTAAAAAAGATTTATCTTTGTAATCAACGTTTAAATTTATAGGCCGCATGCCAAATTGATCACATATTATTATCTAACTAAAAATCAGGGTTTAAAAGGATTCATTCTACATCATTATTACATATTAAAGGTCCATTTTAGACATTTTTTAATTCGCGTTTGTCGGCATGGGTCGAAGACAGGTTCCTGCGATACGCCCGACCACACAATACGCCAATGGCTGAATATTAAAACGAACAGGGTTACCATACCGGTATTAAAAAAAAACCACTAGACTCTTTGCTCATGCATTTGTTTGGAAATACCGCGTGTCTGGAAGACCTAAATCAAGATTTATTAGGTAGAATTTAATTGCTTACCTACTATTATTATGGTTCCTAATAGATTTTATTGATAGTAAAATCACCATTATATAAATATTTGTTTGCCAATTTAAAGTTTATTGTCGCCATTAATTATTTGAATTGCGAATGTTAAGCGTGTGCATTATAAACCCGCCCATAAATTTGATGATTGAAAAATGGCGATGATGCCCTGTGAAAGCTTTTAGAACCATATATAGGTATATAAAAGTACTTATAGTAGGTACTCATATAAAACAGAAATTAGCGACATTGCTCAACAACCCTGAAGGTTCGTTCAGACTCCTGTTCGGCTCTAGTCACTGGCGCCAGTGCGTCGCGGACGATCCACCGCAGAATGTATGCAGAATGCACATGCACTAATCAAATGTAACAACCAACTAATACAAGCTATGTGGAACTAATGCCTTCCAATTTCCATTTTAAGTTAATCCGTGAGAGTGGAACAGTTTTGCATATAACATGTTAAGTGACATTTGTATGCAAAAGTGCAGAACTAAGATGCTTAGGTTAACTTAACATTTTACGATGATTTTGTTGAGAGGATATTGGTGATTAAAGTTGCACCAATTCTGTTTAAATAGTTTTAGCTGACTATTTCACTTTCTAGCCCATTGGTGTAGGTACTGTAGAGACTTTAGCCTATTTGGTGCTTACATGCAACCTCCGCGAGTCTGTTAAAACTTATTGGCAAGAAATACGACTTAGTTAAAAATTAGAAGACATTAGGCATCAGATTTGGCTGACAAGCTAAAGGAAAAAGATGTAAAATACGTAGAATGATTTCTAAGATTAATTTTGAACATACGTGATAAACCGTGGTTTAATTGACCGTGGTTGGCTTGACTAAGGACCTAGTTGTTGAAAACATCTAAACCTCTCATCTCATGAGCATGAGTTACTAGGTACCAACTGGTTTTGGGCCCAAATGTTGATAAGTAGAGACATGAGCACTTAGGGTGTATTAATAGAGCCTCCATGAGTGACGATGCTAAGGTGCGACCGGTGGTGCAACTTAGGCAGGCAGCCCCGCCACCAATCTTGCTGTCTGCCTAATGATTTTAGCACTAACATGAATGTGGAATCTATAACTCTCGGTCTCTCTCTCTCTCGGTATACTTGGTATAAGTGGTCGAATTTCCCTATCTAGTCATAAGATTATTTGCATGAAACATTACCAAATATACCTAAACAACAAAAAAAAGTTTTATTGGAAAAAAGAAAAGGTGATGTTATGACAGACCGTGATCGTACATATACACAATTTGGAGAGGGATGTTGTTTGCTGGCATTCCTTGGCTTATCGACAAAATATGTTAGAGAAATGATTCTTTCGGCGAGTTCAGGAAGCCATTTCTTTAGTACACTTTTTAGGCGAGTCGTTAGCAAGTCTCTGATGTCCCATGATTTGCAGACCTTGTTAAATTGTAGGAAGGTAGGAATTGTAGGAGAGTAAGCTTCACCCTAATTGCGTGACACTATTAATGTCAATCTGAATCATTTTGAAGGATATTGCTAATCCATTGCTTTATATCTTCGTAAAATGTGTCTGCTCAACAATGTAAATAACGCAATGAATGTTGATGAACTGTCAAAATGAAAGCTATTGCTCCTGATAGTGTGTTACGTAATTACTCCGCTGGGCTCCGTGTAGCCAAAAGGGACTTCGCAGGTGGAGTTAGGATTCTGAACACCCGCTTTGACAGAAGTTCATTAAAGTCAGCTCTTTTGGGATGGGACTTGACAGTGCAGAAAATTGAAGTTACAAATGAAAAGTTGCTACACGCGGAGGAGTTGGATTTCTCTATAGGTAGAGCTTGTCGGTTGAGATCCCGAATGGTTTCCTAAACGTTAACTTATATTCCGATTAGGTACTTATATAGTTGCCTCGTCGGTCGTTTATACGAGAACCAATAATCGTTGTCATAACGGTCATAAAGTTATCATAATGGCTTATTGATTTATTACAGGGAAGCTATAAAAGTAAAGGAATGTAATGCACTTATAGTAGTAAAAGTCGTACAGGGAAACAATTTTCTGAATGATGGCATAAAATTTATAGTAGCGGTGAAACAATGGCCCATACTCGGCCATGTTAATAATAAGCTATATTTATTAATCGTCATCAACAATATGTCGTTACAGGGGCTGGTTTTTGTAATAGGCTCGTGCCTTGCCTTATGTGTGTGACCAAGGGCGGATCCAGGGGGGGGGTCATGGGGGTCATGACCCCCCCCTGGGTTGGGTCCAGGACCTAGGTGGACCACTAATTAAAATTGTTCAACATAATGTTTTTATATATTTTTTGTCACAATATAGATTTTATTTAAGTACTTTCAATATTTAATTATTTTAATATAATACTTTGTTTGACGCTTTAGCTAAAGAAGTAGGTGAGCAGCTAGATGTAGAAATTAAATGTCCCAGAATAGTGTCAAGACAAATACATAGGGCCAATAACCAACCTGCTCAATCTGCTGAAGAGTATTTCCGCAGAGCCATAAACATCCCTCTTCTGGATTCAATAATAAGTGACCTACAGGACCGTCTGTCTCCTGAAATACTTAATTTCTTTCAGCTAAGCGTTTTCATTCCAAATACAGTAATCAAGACATTGAAACTGTGAAACAACTAGCAACTGATTATACATTGATACTAGATAATCTAGCTTCTGTCGTTGTAAACGAATATCGGCTGTGGATGGTGAAGTGGCAGCGGAATCAGGACATACCGCAGTCGATTTCTGACCTTATTTTAATTTGCGATATTGAAAGGTATCCTAATATAAGAAAATGTTTATGTATTATGGCTACACCACCTGTTAGTGTACGACAGCGGAAAGATCTTTCTCTACGTTACGAAAAATCAAATCGTGGCTAAGAGCTTCAATGGTAGAAGAACGTCTAACCGGAGTGGCACTTCTCCACGTCCATAAAAATGTACCCATTGAAGCAAATGAAGTGCTAACGCGTTTCGGGAGAAGACGTAAAAGAAAAATTGATTTTGTTATTTAAATATAGGTAGGTATTTTTAGGTGTAATGTAATGTAGTCCTTTATTTAGTTTCGAACTTGAAACCCCGCGTTATGTAGTTAATGATTTTAATACACTTGGAGTTTTCTTTGATTGCGTGCACCATGACACGCTTTTGCGTAAGTTACGTCATTACGGTGTCCGAAACGAAGCTCTCAACGTAATAATTTCTTATTTACATAATAGGGTCCAATGTGTAGATGTTAATGGCATGAAATCTTCCGGGATACCAGTTCAGTTAGGTGTTCCGCAAGGCTCAATACTGGGTCCATTCTTGTTCTTAGTATAAATCAATGATTTACCATTCCATTTGAAGGGCATCTGTGACGTATGTACTGTTTGCAGATGATACCTCTCTTCTTTTTAAAGTAGACAGGAATAGACAAGATTTTGACGACGTAAACAGTGCACTCTCAATAGTTACAGATTAGTTTACGTCAAATAACCTAGTTCTCAATGCCAAGAAAACGAAATGTAGTTCGCCTTACCGAATATTAGAAATCTAGGACCCAACATCGTCTGAGATAAAGAGGTGCTTGAAACTGTAGGCTCGGCAATTTTTCTAGGAGTAACAGTAGATGCCAAACTTCAGTGGGGACCTCATATATCAAGTCTAGCGGGAAGGCTCAGTTCGGCTGCCTACGCCGTCAGGAAAGTAAGATAACACTGACGTTGATACATCTCGTTTAGTCTACTTTACTTATTTTCACAAACGTTATGTCCTACGGTGTTCTGCTGTGGGGCAAAACCGCTGATATACAAAATCTATACATATAATAAAACAGTAACGAAAGAAAAACTGTACATTGAGAATTTTCGAGAAAAAATAAGTGGCTTTGGTTAGAAAAACGTAACTGATGACAAAAAGTGACTTTTTAGAATTTTTGTCTGTTTGTCTGTTTGTCTGTGTGTATGGTACGGCTTCACGCCAAAACTACTGGATAGATTGAATTGAAATTCAGCAAAAATGTTCTTTGTAAACCAAGGAAGGCTTTAGGCTACATATTATCATGCCGTATGTTATAGGAGGTAAGCAATATTGATTTTAAAAGGTTTTTGTTCGTAATTTAATGCACAAAATAATTGAATGCACAAAGTGACATGTTATTTATTTAGTAAACCATAATTTAACTCTGGAAACATATTATCACGCTATCACCTACGGGGGAGGAGCTGTGAATCTTTATTTTTGTTACCTACGTATTCTGTCACAGTGTGTAATCTAACGACGCATATTTAAATGTTGTTTTTGAGTAAGCCATGCTATTATCTAGCTTTACACTATAAAAACTACGCCATTTAAGTAACTTGGGCAGAGAAACATAGTTTAATTAATGTTAGTAGTATAATGAAAATTTTGAAGCAGCGCCATCTATGAGATTTCATAAAAATCAAATCAAGTTACATGTTAACACTTTTTGGAAACAAATAATTTAAATTTGATCATGTTGGCGAGGTTAGTAGTTAGTTATTCTTAAAATTCATAGATGGCAATGTGCATTTTCTTCATAAAAGTTGTATGGTCGTTTCGACAAATTCAAGTTCCAACAAAACCCTCAAAATCTTGAGCAGAGTTGAGGAAGACAATTTAAAAAAACACGCTCTGTGAAGTCGACCAGTTTGCCAGATCCCTTACGTATGACGAGGTGCCTTCATATTACACGTACGACGAGCAAAGGGGTGTATTTAACCGACGTCGACGAGGAGGTGCTGTGGAAGGCTTTCCGGGAATTTTCAAGGACACCGCATTGGGTAGGGTTTATACCGTGCATCCGAATAATGGCGAATGCAATTTTCTGCGGTTGTTACTTCACACTGTCCGAGGCCCAACGTCTTTCGCCTTTCTGAGGACATTTGATGGCGTGGAGTATCCCACTTACCGCGCAGCCTGCGTAGCACGTCACCTTCTCGACGGTGACCAAAATTGGGATGACACCCTCGCGGAGCCGAGCGTCAGTGACAGTCCTAGCTGCATGCGTCATCTGTTTGCCGTCATCTTGGTGTTTTGTGGAGTCGCGAACCTGGTAGCTTTGTGGGAGGAGTATCGCCATCATCTGTCTGAAGATTTTCTACAAGCTTTGAGGCGTGTTACTGGAGATGAAGTCGAAGTAACTGATGAGCGCGTGCTGAACACCTGTCTCAGTTCACTTCAAGATGTGGTCATTTCTATCGGCGGCAATCCACTGATCAAATATGGGTTATCAGCTCCCACATCATCACCGTATAAAGACCGTGGAAATCGGGAGTATAACGCTGAGACAAATTACGATCCGGGCGAAATGACCACCATACGAAATGACTATGTCGCTTTGTTCTCTTCAGAGAAAAAACACATTTATGACACCGTCCTTGAAAGCGTTGGGCAAAACCAGGGTAAAATGTTTTTCTTGGATGCTCCTGGTGGAACAGGAAAAACATTTGTTACCACTGGCATACTTGCAGAGGTCAGGAGGCAAGGCAAAGTTGCTATTGCTGTAGCGTCGTCGGGAATCGCTGCCACACTACTTCCGGGCGGCAAGACAGCACATGCCATGTTTAAAATTCCCATCGATTTAGAGAGCGCCGAAACGCCTGTTTTTGGTGTGTGACGTAACAGCAATAAGGGACACGTGCTCAAGGATTGCTCTCTGATCGTATGGGATGAGTCTACGATAGCCAATAGGAAGGCAGTTGAGGCCGTGGACAGAACCCTGCAGGACATCCGCAGGAACGAACATTTGATGGGTGGTGTCATAGTTCTGTTCAGTGGCGATTTCCGGCAAACGCTTCCCGTGGTGACGCGGGGATCGAGGGCTGACGAGGTGAATGCTTCGTTGAAACGATCTTCGTTTTGGTCACGAGTTCGTACGCTGCGCTTGACCATTAATATGAGAGCTCAGCTCGGCGGCAATGCATGTGCTCAAGAATTCTCCGATGTCCTTCTAAGTCTTGGCGAAGGCACTCTAGCAGAAGAGAGAGGTGCACAGGTGGTGCTTCCAGAGTCTCTCGGTAGAGTGGTATCCAGCTTAGAAGAACTCATTCACTGTGTGTACGGGGACATCAGTCGTATACTGCACCAGCAGAATTCTTGGGTGTGTGAGCGGGCCATTTTGACGCCTAAAAATAATCAGGCTGCAGCAATTAACAAATGCATTCTCTCGGAAATTGAGGGGAATGAAGTGGTCTACACCTCGATTTAACACTGTTGTCGAGCAAGATGACGCCACACATTATCCCGTGGAATTTCTGAACTCCCTGTCAGCAAGTGGACTTCCAGCGCATACCATCAAGCTGAAGGTCGGTGTCCCGATTATGCTTCTTCTGTACCTATCTCCTCCGAAGTTGCGTAACGGGACCCGCCTTAAAGTCATCTCGCTCCACAGACACACCATTGAGGCGGAAATTCTTACGGGTTGTGGCGTCGGCGAGGCAGTATTTATACCACGCATTCCTTTCATACCTCATAACTACCCGTTCCAGTTCAAGCGCGTACAGTTCCCCGTGAATGTTTGCTTCGCGATGACCATCAATAAGTCGCAGGGGCAGACACTGAGGGCAGCGGGTGTCGACCTCAGGACGAGTTGCTTCTCACACGGGCAACTGTACGTCGCTTGCTCTCGCGTCACCAATCCTGACTCTCTTTACATTTTGGCTCCTGGCAGCATAACTACCAACGTAGTTTATAGGGAAGTGTTATAAGGTATGATACCTTTGTACGTATTTTTACTCTTTTGTGTCCTGGAATGTATTCTTGCATTATTTTCTCTATTTCCTTCAGTCACATCTTATGACTGAACTCAGCAGGATTCCCATATAACTCTCTTCACTTGCTTCGCTTCACTTGCTTCACAAAAAAACTTATATTTTAATGCAATTTTAAAAGTTGTTTACTTATAATGCTACTAGCTTCTGCCCGCGGCTTCGCCCGCGTGGATGTCGGAAATTATCACACGGGAACGTGCTAACAGGATAAAATGTACTATGTGCTACCCTAGGATGCCATCTATCTCTATGCCAAATCAGAAGTTCAGTGGTTTAGGCGTGAAAATGTAACATACAGTTTCAAGTTCAAATCCTCCCCTTAAAAACTGAATTACCCCTTTTTGTCCCGCCAGTGGTAAATTTTCGACAACTTTAATACTGCTAAAATTAAGCTAGTAAGCCGTTGTAGCTGAATTGATGCCGACTCTTGACCAATAGATGGCGCTGTATGTCCGGAATAAATTTTATTTTTTATTTTATTTTATTTTTTGTAATAAAAACTATCCTATGTCCATTCTCAAGTTCCAAACTATGTCTGTACCAAATTTCACACAAATCGGTTCAGTAGTTTAGGCGTGAAGCAAAGACAGACAGACAGAAAGACAGACAGACAGAGTTACTTTCGCATTTATAATATTAGTTTGGATAGCGACACTGGCATCTTAGGTATTTTTGGTGCTGTAGAGCCTTCACGCAGACGACGTCGCGGGCAGCAGCTAGTACAAAATATAATTGTCCTTCAAAAACGAGCTGTTCACCAGCTAGGTGCCAGAGTTTCTCTAAGAGATTTTTTTTTAAGATATTGATATTCTCTCTGTTGCATCACAATTCATCTTTGCCAACATCTTATATATTAGGCAAAATTTATACTTGTACACTAAAAACAGTTATATTCGCAGTGTTAACACTAGAAATAAGGACAAGCTACGTGCCCCCTTTCACCGGCTTCATAAGATTCATAACTCATTTGTTGGGCTTGGTATAAACCTTTTATAACAAGATACCCTCTTCTTTGCTAGACTTGCCTTCTAATGCGTTTAAAGCTCAAGTAAAATCCAACCTTTGTTCAAAGGCATACTATTCCATCACCGACTACTTACACGATAAGAATAGTTGGTCGCCCTAATTTAACGCAAGACAATGTTTATGTTCTTTCTCCAGAATTAGCTTACTGACAGGTTATTGTTAAATAATAATAATAATAAGTAATTTTGATTTTGAGTACAGTACTTACTTTTATTAATAAAATACCTATTTTTACTTGTATCTATTATTATCAAAATTAAATTATAACTTCTTGTGACTTGACCACGACTATGTGACCCCCCCCTGGCGCCAAAGCTGGATCCGCCCTTGTGTGTGACATTAATGTGAAAGCTTCCAGGAAAATTGTTCTGAGACCATCAAGCGTAAGCAAATTCGCTTAGAATGAATTTATGATACGCTTATATGGAAGTTAAATATACTTTCTAGAGCTTTTGATGTGAAGGGAAAAGTTGGCTACAAAACTACATACTTAAGTACCCATATACAGGTTGGCAGGGACATCGACGCGCAAACTGTAACCACGGAATCAGCACATGAGTTTAGACCCCAAAGCGTCGAAATTTTTCGTCGGTTATTAAAAAAAAAACCTTGTTTCATAGAAAAGTGCAAGTTTCACCTACCCGGTTAAAATGTATGGAACAGCAATATTTTTTTTTAATTTTTCGTCTGTAACCGCGTAACTGTAATGTTGTAACTGTAACCACGGATTCAGCACATGAGTTTAGAAACTCATGTGCTGAATCCGTGGTTACAGTTTGCGCGTCGATGTCCCTGCTACCCTGTAGATTTCGGTAATGGGCTGGGCGCACTTGTGGAATCTATATGGGAAGTAATATTGAATTATAATTATTTATCTCAAGAAGACGTGCTCACTTTTACGCGCCTATCACAGATAACTGCGGTTAAAATATCACCTGAAAACTTAGGTGAAGTACGCGTTCCTGTAGCATGCAGCTGACAGGATACGTAGGGCATGATATTAAGTGCAACATCGTTTGTGGAACAGCACCACATTTACACTCCAAGGCGGAGTTGTCTATGAATCTCCACCTGAACAGGTTTTCCTTGCTGCGGCCTACCTGGGTCCGGAGTCTATGAACATTATTAACGTGCGAGTGCTCACATTCCATTACTACTAGCATCAAAGCCAGCACGGACCAGCCCTAGGCAGCCAACATTTTAACGAACCACCGACTTCATCCCGGTGTCTTAGCACGATTACAAATAAACAGCTTAACATTTATATGTTAAGTAATGATTGGGATAAGATTGTCGTGTTTATTTGCATCGGCGACTTTCAAGCACACACTGAGGGCTCCCCAGACCGGTATAATTTATGCGAGGATCGGCGCAGCCAGGGACGCACCCGTCGAACGTTTCAACTGCACGATAAATAAAATCATGCAAGGAAGTCGTCCGTATAAAAAATAACGTAAAATATGCACATAGATACATACATTCCTGATGTATCTGCGGCTCGGCTTTTGTGTTTTTTTACTGAATGTAACAACTGCTATATAATTGAGTATAAAAAATAACGCTCGTTTTATTCTCTGTTTGCAAAAGGGAAATATTAAAATTCAATGTGTCTAAAAGAAATACAGATGTTTCTTTTGGTGTTGATATGTTTACATAGTAAAGCCAGTACTTGAAACTTCAAGGTTAAAGATTCCATTAAAATGTTTAGCCTGATCAGCCTATAAGGTTCCCACTTCCCACTGTTGGGTCACAGCCCTCCTCTTTGTGTGAGAGGGAGCGGGCCGGCAGTGCGGGTTGATGGGTGTCACATTTCATCTAAATTTTGGTTCTAGGACATCCCGGTTTCCTCAGGATGTTTTCATTCACCGTTTTGAGAGCAGTGGTGATGAAATAATTTACAGAAAGTAAAGTGCCTGCTTGGGTGTGAACTCACAGCCTACAACTCATAAGCCGCGGCTGTTACCACTGGGCCACCACTGCTCACAAGTTGCAGCAGCTTGACAGCAATCATCGAAATAAAAAAAAATGGCAGGAAGTGAAACAAGCACCACTTTACTACTTATAATATCATTGTAAACAAGCATACCTAGATGCCAGGTAGGTCCAGAAAAAGATATACAGGTACTCAAACCACAAAGTCAAACGAGGGAAGCTTTGGTTCGTTAAAGTTTCCAAAATACACATCAGCCGGTCAATTCTGTAAAAATCTCACCGTGAAAACTCAAGTGAAGTGAGCTTGATGTGAGTTGTCAGTAGTGTCAATCCCTAGCATAATTTGGAATGACAGACCCACTCCACGCTCACTTCACCTAAGTTTTCACGGTGAGATGGTTACAGAATCGCACTGCTGGTAGATATCAATATCAGCTAATAAACTCAGTAGAGTAGTAAACTTCATCCGCCATTTTCCGGAAAATATTTTGTTTTTCCCGTACGAAATTGGTGCGACGAAGTGAAAATTCTTGAAGTTTCAGAGAGGTTTGGAAACTTGATAGACTGGTTAATACCTACACTCTTAATCCCGGACCACGTTAATACTTTCAATTTAATCCTCAAATCCGATGGAAACAATTCCGCAGTTTGGCACTTTCAAAGTTTTCGTGTTCATTCATTTGAAATATATTTTAGGAAAAGAGAAATGAACAGCGTATTTGACCTGGATTGATAGCACAACTTTTCAATGCAAAAGGTCATGGGATGGTTCAAATGGAACAGTGAGCTACAGCTAAAGTCGCTTAGCACTTCAGTTTTTAAAATGTAAATTATTGAGCTTCTTATATATAATACCGATGTAGCGGTATCTACAACACCACATGTGAACAACCCGTCATACTGACGTCACGCAAATCCTGCAACTCGCAAGCAGAGTTTACCGCGCAATTAGCATATATACAAACTTTCCAACATCGATCGTTGGGCAGTTGCCCGCCAGACACAACACCCGTCTGGTCGGAGGATCCTCCCTTTTCTATGGAGGTTGAGTGAACTTTACACTCTGTTCCTCATACTTCTATACTGGTGACCCCGAACATGAACGTCAGCGCTGCCTTCGTGCAAATACTTCAGCGTGATGTCATCATCATCACTCCCGCAAGCTTTAGCGGCGAGTCACCCACCCAGCCAGCATCCACGGCTTCAACGGGTATCCTGACCACCAGCATGCAGCGTCCGCGCATACCTGGTCATCACCCTCAGCCTCTTCAGCAACCTCGGCACAGCACACTGCACTTTCGGCCGGTCAACAAGAAGAGCTTCCTCTCCTGGTCGACGTAGCAGCCAGTCTCAACCCGGCACTGTACGACATCCGACGCACTGGAGTATAAAGCAGCGCCACCCCGACTCACTGGGGACATCTTCGCAGACAGTTCCGACTCACCGCGAACTATGTGCCACCCCGACTCACTGGGGTATCTCCGCAGACAGTTCCGACTAACCGTGAACTATGCGGCAACCGGTTCCGGCTCACTGGAACCTCAGCTGGCCTGGCAAGCATCGCAAGATACAAGACTCAGCCCACTATCGACCTCCGGTTTCCGGAAGGGAGTGATGTAGCGGTATCTACAACGCCACATGCGAACAACGCGTCATACTGACGTCACGCAAATCCTGCATCTCGCAAGCAGAGTTTACTGCGCAATTAGCATATACACAAACTTTCCAACATCAATCGTTGGGTAACACTCGTCTGGTCGGAGGATCCTCCCTTTTCTATGGAGTATGAGTGAACTTTACACCCTGTTCCTCATACCTCTAAACCGAAATAGAAGTAAAATTAAAATAATATTAATTCGTAAGTAGCTGTTGCTGTGTAGTAGATAGTACTGCTGGCAGGGTGGCAGGGACATCGGTACGCAAACTATAACCATGATTTTAGCACATGATTACCAGCGTAGAATTTTTTTGTTAAGTTGATACTTAACAAAAAAATTCTACGCTGGTAATCATGTGCTAAAATCATGGTTATAAACAGCAGATTCTTTTTGATAAAAGAATCTGCTGTTTCATAGAAAATGCCTATGCGGTCGTAATGTATGAAACAGCAATTTTTTTATTATACATAACCGACGAAAAATTTTAATGCATGGTTTCAGAATCATGTTGGCAATCCATGGTAACAGGTTGCGCGTCTACCCGGTCAACCTATAATGTATCGAATAATTTTGTGTCAGTTTAAATGATATGTAAAGGAAGCAGTGTTCGTCGACTTTTTTTTTTTTTTTTTGAGGATGGGAAATCATCAAATGACTCCTCCCGCTCTGGGTGGAGCAGGAGGGAGTGTCAGACAAAGGAAGTGTATGTAAAGGAAGCAGTGTTCGTCGACTTTAGTCGCTAACTGTAGATAGGTACGTCAAGTGACATAGGTACGCAGGTCACGTCTTCATCTCTAAGGAAGTCAGTTTTCGCCAAGCTGATGTAAGTCGCCAGCCCAAAATATCATAGTCAAGTACTTAAAGTAAGTTTATGTGCAGTGTCACTGAAGAAAGTAGTTATATTTTTACTAGCGACCCCCCTAGATTGCGGGGGTGCAATAGCGTCCTGTCAAAACTTGGAGATTTCTGTTCTATATAATTTATGGGCTGATTTATCCATCGCAAGATAACTTTTATTCGAGGAATAATATTCACGTTTGACAGTTTTTGTTTTATACAAAAACTGTCAAACGTCAATATTATTCCTCGAATAAAAGTTATCAGATCATTGAAAAATTAGCCCTAAAAGAAATATTGGTGTTTTATACACATCTATATAAATAAAATTCAAAGTCCTGACTGACTGACTGACTGACTGACTGACTGACTGACTGACTGACTGACTGACTGATAGATCAACGCACAGCCTAAACCGCTGGTCCTAGAGAAATGAAATTTTGAGGGTGGGTTCTTCGTGAAGAGTAGGTATCCACTAAGAAAGGATTTTTCGAAATTCCACCCCTAAGAGGGTGAAAAGGGGGGAATTCGTTTGTATGAAAAATCTTATTCCTTGAGTTAATAAACTTGAAACTTGGCACGGATACTTATCTAAATAAATTATGAAGATTGTCAGTTTTTTTTCTTCTAAACTACCCCCTAATAAGGGATTGGGGGGTTTCAAAGTTTGTATGGAAGAATTTTAGCGCGCAGTCCGATTTACTCGAAACTCAGTATTTATACCTAATATTGAAAGTAAAGAATAATGTGTATCAGGGTTTTTTGAAAATCTACCCTTGACGGGCTGAAATGGGGTAGTAAATTTTTCAGGGGAGGATTTTACTGCATGGCTTGATTAACTCGAAAATTAGTATAAATAATCTTTGAGTCAAGTTATGAATACACCCCAAACGATTTTTTTAAAATTCCACCCCTGTGGGGGTGAAAAGCGGGGATACAGTTTATATGAAAAATCTTCTTCATTAGGTTAATAAACTTGAAACTTTTCAAGAATACTCGCCTAAGTAAGTAATAAAATTTATCATTAAAAAAATTTCAAAACTACCCCTGAAAGGGGGATATAGGGGGGTTGAAGTTTCTGTGGAATAATTTGAATGCGCGGTCCGATTAACTCAAAACTCAGTGTTTATACTTAAGACCAAAAATAAAGAGTAACATGTATCAGGGTTTTTTGAAAATCTACCCCTGACGGGCTGAAATGGGGTAGTCAATTTTTCAGGGGAGAATTTTACTGCATGGCTTGATTAACTCGAAAATTAGTATAAATAATCTTTGAGTCAAGTTATGAATACATACCAAACGATTTTTTTCAAATTCCACCCCTGTGGGGGTGAAAAGCGGGGATACAGTTTATATGAAAAATCTTCTTCATTAGGTTAATAAACTTGAAACTTTTCAAGAATACTCGCCTAAGTAAGTAATAAAGTTTATCATTATAAGTTTTTCAAAACTAACCCTCAAAGGGGGATATAGCGGTGTTGAAGTTTCTGTGGAATAATTTGAATGCGCGGTCCGATTAACTCGAAACTCAGTGTTTATACTTAAGACCAAAAATAAAGAGTAACATGTATCAGAGTTTTTCGAAAATCTACCCCTAACGGTTTGAAAAGGGGTAGTTAATTTTACAAGGGAGGATTATAATGCGTGGCTTGATTAACTCGAAAATTGGTATAAATAATCTTTGAATCAAGTTATGAATAAACCCAAACGATTTTTCAAAATTCCACCCCTATGGGGGTGAAAAGCGGGGGATACAGCTTAAGTATATGAAAAATCTTATTCATTTAGTTAATAAACTTGAAACTTGGCAAGAATACTTGCCTAAGCAAGTAATAAAGATTATCATTATAAATTTTTCAAAACTACCCCTCAAAGGGGGATATAGAGGTGTTAAGTTTGCGTGGAAGAAATTAAATGCGCGATCCGAGTAACTCGACTTGACTTTGATTTGACTTTGTAAAGTTGTCGAAAATTTACCACTGACGGGACAAAAAGGGGTAATTCAGTTTTTAAGGGGAGGATTTGAACTTGAAACTGTATGTTACATTTTCACGCCTAAACCACTGAACTTCTGATTTGGCATAGAGATAGATGGCATCATGGGGAAGCACATGCATTTTATCCTGTAAGCACGTTCCCGTGGGATAATTTCCGACATCCACGCGGGCGAAGCCGCGGGCAGAAGCTAGTATTAAATAAATACCTTTCGGAATAAATTAGGCAGTCGCTCCATGTAAAATACTGGTATTCAGCTGCATCCGGTTAGGGGTCGGGAAAAGGCTAGGCAAATGACCTTTCGGAATAAATTATCTAAGGGATGGTTAAAACCGCGTGAAAATCCGTTGTGATGTTTAGAATAAGAACGCGGTGTACCAAAAGCGACTTAAATCTATAACATGTATGGATAATAATCGACCGCGTATGGGCAAGCGTAGTGTTGGACGTCCCCCAGCTAGACGGACCGACGATCTTAAAATAGGTGACTAGGATAGAGTGGATGCGGAAAGCGAAGGACAGGGTGTTGTGGCACAGCCTGGGAGAGGCCTATGTCCAACAGTGAACTGCGATAGGCTGAGTTAATAATAATAATCGTTTATTTTGAACAAAGTTGAAGTTAAAACAGATACAGCATCCCTATCCATTTCTTGAATCACATCATCAAATATAACAAAACTAGCAATGGGATGGAGTCGAAGCAGCTTGCAATCTAATATATATTCAGTGTTCATGTTGTGATCGGTCGGGGGATGCCGGTGCACCGGCTCTCCGCGTAATAACACCGCACATCGGAACATCTGACACTCGATACCTTATCATACTTCTAGAAGTCTACAGCTGCCAGAGAATGATTGTCTTGCTTTAAAGTGGAACTTTTGGGATCATTAATCTTTTGGGCAAATCAGTTCTTGAAAATAGGTTTCAATAGGGAGGAAAGTCTTTGTAAGTAATGTGCACTTTGTCCCGATATTCTTAGGGGTTTATTTATAAACGTTGCGTAAAGTTGCTAGTAATGATTAGCGACTGTTTAATCGTACATTTTTAAAATAAATAAATGCTGCAAGCTGAAACTAATAATAACAGTATCTATTTGAAATAAAAATAATTGAAGACAGATCTCCTTCTTTCAACCAATGCACCAAATTGATATAATTATTAATTCGTGGCAACTGTTTCGTGAGAAACTTTTCAGAGATATTCTGCAGAACATTCTAACTGATAGACGTTTAACACTATAAAATGCTCTTACATACTCAATGTGATTTAACACAACAGTGTTAAAGTCTATTCAAATCCTTGTTTCCAGTTGATGTTATTTTCACTTAATTATCAACCTCATTAAGGTGTAAATTAAGTTGATTACAGAATGACAGGTATTATTAAAAAAGTCATAAAATTGTTAAAGTTGTAGGGCAAACTAAACTTTATGTGTAGGTTACTGCTACTGTTAGCCTGCATCATCCCACTACTGGACAAAGACCTATCCCTGACTTTCAACTCTTTCGATCCAGGGTTAAAGTGGACCACTGCTCGTTTGTTGCCTTCAGCTCATCTACTACGGGGTCTGACGCCTTAGTACCTATGTAAACGATTCCGTGAAGCGAAGACATAAAATAACTGAAACGGTCCCAATAAACTCGTTGGTCTCACTATGTTACATCGTAAAACGTGAAAGCGTCAAATATTTTACATCTACAAAGTGCTTATAAATAGATTAATCTCGTGGGTTTTCTGCACCTATACTTTAGTACGTGAGAAGGAATGTTTCTTTAGAGTTAGACGCTTAGTCACTTAATGAAGTCTTACTTTGTATGTAGATAATTGATTAACAGCCTTATTCATAAAAATCTCGCTAATCACTCATTAGCTACTCTGCCCTGATAACAAAGAATGCAGTAATCGACATTTTTGAGATTTTCACTTTTTTCCAGAAATGGCATCCCAAGAGGTTCATGTACAGACGCCAGCACATCAAGCTACTACAATCTGTCAAATTTCTTTAATAGATTTTCAACTTTATTTCTGAAGCATTAAGGTTCAAAGTTGATTGGAAAAATTTGACACTTTCGGGTAGCTTGACCTGCTGGCGTCTGTACATGAAAAAAATATATTTACTCGTAACCGCCCTTTTGCGATTACTGCATTCTTAGTTATGGCGGCAGTACTGTTTAGCTAACCATTTATTTAGCTCTTAGTCAATGCATAACTTTTCTTTATTCATAAACACTAGTTAGCAGGTGACTAATAGCGAAACGAAATAGAGGAGAAATTATGCGTTCGGCACAGATTATAATCAAAATAATCGACTAAAAAACGGAATTTTTAGAATAAACTTGTCAAAACTACGATTTTTTATCTGTCGTGACTGGCAGATAAATGTCAGAAATTTCATCGGATAATTTGAATATGAATAAAATATTTTTTTATAATTAAATCATTTTATATGCGACTAGCTTCTGCCCGCGGCTTCGCCCGCGTGGATGTCGGAAATTATCCCACGGGAACGTGCTAATAGGATAAAATGTATGTGCTTCCCCAGGATGCCATCTATCTCTATGCCAAATGAGAAGTTCAGTGGTTTAGGCGTGAAAATGTAACATACAGTTTCAAGGTCAAATCCTCCCCTTAAAAACTGAATTACCCCTTTTTGTCCCGTCAGTGGTAAATTTTGGACAACTTTACATACTTATTATTAATTATTTTCTGTCAAAAGTATCAATACTGAGTTTCGAGTTACTCGGACCGCGCATTCAATTTCTCCCACACAAACTTAACACCCCCCCCCCCCCCTTTGAGGGGTAGTTTTGAAAAACTTATAATGATAAACTTTATTACTTACTTAGGCAAGTATTCTTGCCAAGTTTCAAGTTTACTAACTAAATGAATAAGATTCACCCCCACAGGGGTGGAATTTTGAAAAATCGTTTGGGAATATTCATAACTTGATCCAAAGATTATTTATACCAATTTTAGAGTTAATCAGGCCACGCATTAAAATCCTCCCTTGTAAAATTAACTACCCCTTTTCAACCCGTTAAGGGCAGACTTTTGAAAAACCTTGATACATGTTACTCTTTATTTTTGGTCTTAAGTATAAACACTGAGTTTCGAGTTAATCGGACCGCGCATTCAAATTATTCCACACAAACTTCAACACCCCTATATCCCCCAAGGGTAGTTTTGAAAAACTTATAATGATAAACTTTATTACTTACTTAGGCGAGTATTCTTGAAAAGTTTCTAGTTTATTAACCTAATGAAGAAGATTTTTCATATAAACTGTATCCCCGCTTTTCACCCCCACAGGGGTGGAATTAAAAAAAATCGTTTGGGATGTATTCATAACTTGACTCAAAGATTATTTATACTGATTTTCGAGTTTATCAAGCCATGCAGTAAAATCCTCCCCTGAAAAATTTACTACCCCATTTCAGCCCGTCAGGGGTAGATTTTCAAAAAACCCTGATACACATTATTCTTTACTTTCAATATTAGGTATAAATACTGAGTTTCGAGTAAATCGGACTGCGCGCTAAAATTCTTCCATACAAACTTTGAAACCCCCCAATCCGTTATTAGGGGGTAGTTTAGAAGAAAAAAAAACTGACAATCTTCATAATTTATTTAGATAAGTATTCGTGCCAAGTTTCAAGTTTATTAACTCAAGGAATAAGATTTTTCATACAAACGAATTCCCCCCTTTTCACCCTCTTAGGGGTGGAATTTCGAAAAATCCTTTCTTAGTGGATGCCTACTCTTCACAAAGAACACGCCCTCCAAATTTCAGGTCTCTAGGACCAGCGGTTTAGGCTGTGCGTTGATCTATCAGTCAGTCAGTCAGTCAGTCAGTCAGTCAGTCAGTCAGTCAGTCAGTCAGGACTTTGAATTTTATATATATAGATGGTAGCAATGAAAATAATAAGCTCCAATAATTGGGAGTAAACAGGAAAAGGTATTTATCATTGAATTTATATCTACTTACTAATAAAAACTGACCAAATTAATGTGAGAGCAGTAGCCGATAATAACTTGTATTTTCATGCCCTATATGCTTGTTAACATCAATTTGCTCTTTTAGAAATGTAAGTGGGTACTTGTGTCTATATGATATTACTTCCTACTGTTTTTGTAACGGGGTTTCAGTGTCTTTTAATAAAAATTATTATACTTGTTTACACATACAAGTTTGACTGCTGCTATGAAAACCACTATTAATACCTAGCACTAATACCATTCAACGTCGCAAAGACGGCGATGGATGAGACCATGCTACGTGAAAAAGATGAGGAATGAGAGTGGCATGAGTAAAGAATGGCACCCATGTCTTTGGAGGAAGAGTATTGGAAAACAAAAACAATGAATCCCTTAGAACAAAAATGTAGTTTTATTACGTATCAAAATAAATTATTTCTACATAATGTCTCTTATTATTTGTGTGTGACTGCCACAACGTGGTTTTTCTTTAATTCTGTACCATAGAACTGGCGTCATAGTATAATACATGGGCACATGGGATAACATATTGAATAATCACTATCTGTGATAAGCTTGTTCACGAACTCATTCTCTACAAACCTCCCGAGCACCTACTAAGCCACCTCATTGAGCTTTCCCTTTAAATGCTTTCATCATAATATTTATTTATGTACTCGAAATGTAGAATATGCAATAGGTAATCATTCTCTTAGCGGTTTTGTACGAGCTTTGTAGGTCTTCCTTCTGTTACTTCCCTCCGTCGTTTCAAAATTATTTAACATGCTACATCGTTTTGGAAATCTAGTAAAAGATTGTAGAAATCCATATTTACGCACTACTCGATACTATGAACAAAATAACCTCGAAGTGCAATGATCCGATCAGCTGATTCAAATAAAATCCGCCATGTTGCCTCTTAGCATCCTCTTAACAGTGGTCCGGTGGTGTTTAATTTTGACAGCTACTAATCAATTGCTTAGCATATCTTAGCGCTAAATAGCTATTCAGCCTTATTCATAAAAATCTCGCTAATCACTCATTAGCTACTGTTTAGCTAACCATTTATTTAGCTCTTAATCAATGCTTAACTTTTCTTTATTCATAAACACTAGTTAGCAGGTGATTAGTAGCGAAACGAAATAGAGGAGAAATTATGCGTTCGGCACAGATTATAATCAAAATAGTCGACTACAAAACGGAATTTTTAGAATAAACTTGACAAAACTACGATTTTTTATCTGTCGTGACTGGCAGATAAATGTCAGAAATTTCATCGGATAATTTGAATAAAATAATTTATTATAAATCATTGTATATGCGATGGTAGCAATGAAAATAATTATCTCCAATAATTGGAGTAAACAGGAAAAGGTATTTATCATTGAATTTATATCTACTTACTAATAAAAACTGACCAAATGAATGTGAGAGCAGTAGCCGATAATAACTATGTATTTTCATGCCCTATATGCTTGTTAACATGAATTTGCTCTTTTAGAAATGTAAGTGGGTACTTGTGTCTATATGATATTATTTCCAACTGTTTTTATAACGGGGTTTCAGTGTCTTTTAGTAACAATTATTATACTTGTTTACAGATACAAGTATGACTGCTGCTATGAAAACCACTATTAATACCTAGCACTAATACCATTCAATCTCGCAAAGACGGCGATGGGGGGGGGGGGGGGGGGTGACTCGGGATCACCAGTTTGGAGGTATGAGGAACAGGGTGTAAAGTTCACTCAACCTCCATAGAAAAGGGAGGATCCTCCGACCAGACGGGTGTTGTGTCTGGCGGGCAATTGCCCAATGATTGATGTTGGGAAATTGTATCTATGCTAATTGCGCGGTAAACTCTGCTTGCGAGATGCAGGATTTGCGTGACGTCAGTATAACGCGTTGTTCGCATGTGGCGTTGTAGATACCGCTACAGATGAGACCATGCTACGTGAAAAAGATGAGGAATGAGAGTGGCATGAGTAAAGAATGGCACCCATGTCTTTGGAGGAAGAGTATTGGAAAACAAAAACAATGAATACCTTTAAAGAACAAAAATGTAGTTTTATTACGTATCAAAATAAATGATTTTTACAAAATGTCTCTTATTATTTGTGTGTGACTGCCACGACGTGGTTTTTCTTTAGTTCTGTACCATAGAACTGGCGTCATAAGATAACACATGGGCACATGGGATAACACATTGAATAATCACCATCTTTGATAAGCTTGTTCACGAACTCATTCTCTTCAAACCTCCTGAGCACCTACTGAGCCACCTCATTGAGCTTTCCCTATAAATCCTTTCATCATATGTACTCGAAATGTAAAATATGCAATAATAGGTAATCATTCTCGTAGCGGTTTTGTACGAGCTTTGTAGGTCTTCCTTCTGTTACTTTCCTCCGTCGTTTCAAAATTATTTAACATGCTAAATCGTTTTGGAAATCCAATAAAAGATTGTCGAAATCCATATTTAGGCACTATTCGATACTATGAACAAAATAACCTCGAAGTTCAATGATCCGATCAGCTGATTCAAATAAAATCCGCCATGTTGCCTCTTAGCATCCTCTTAACAGTGGTCCGGTGGTGTTTAATTTTGACAGCTACTAATCAATTGCTTAGCATCCTCTTAGCGCTAAATAGCTATTATGAATAAGAATTTTGCTAATCACTTGCTTAGCAATTGATTAAAGTTTTATGAATAAGACTGATTATGTGTTAACTTGGCTGAGCTTTCTCGTTATGCTCTTTTTTATGTAGGTATGTCATCTCGCAGTTCAACGGTTATGCTCTTTTTTATGTATGTCATCTCGCAGTTCAACGGTTATGCTCTTTTTTATGTATGTCATCTCGCAGTTCAACGATTATGCTCTTTTTTATGTATGTCATCTCGCAGTTCAACGGTTATGCTCTTTTTTATGTATGCCATCTCGCAGTTCAACGGTTATGCTCTTTTTTACGTAGGTATGTCATCTTGCAGTTCAACGTATGAGGTTGTCGTCTGCTTAACCGGGCTTGCCAGTGGATGCCTCAAAAAATTAAGGCCTCCAGCCAGGGCTTAAGAAACTTAAAAACTAAGCGACTAGTCACGCTAACAGCACCCCCTGTGGGGTACGGACCTCGGCTTAGGGCGACGCTGGGAGAGGGCAGCAAGGGACAGGCTGGATTGGAATTACTCGTCATGCTCATCAGAGCAAGCAATTATATCTAAAGCTTTACTTGTGATATCTCGTTTTAAACAAAATATATTTACGACTCCATATTACCTACCTACCCAACTACCAGTAGGTATCTGTAACCGGTAGCTGTCGGCACAATTGATCGAGTTTTTACAGCAGTGCACTCTTAATTGCGCTCATGTTTGTTTTACGATTCCAGTAATAAAAGCCCCTGTAGTAGCTAAAGGTTTCCTTCAGCTAAATTTTTTACGCAATACCTTGTACACGCGGCGACACATCAAGCTATACATTTCCAGTTTTATTTGACCAAGCATTGTATAAATTTTCGTACTATGAGAAATCAGCTTATATTGGAAATGTTTAGTCTGCACCCTAATTGCGTAACAAATTTTCAATCACAATCTGAATCAGTTTGAAGCATACCTATGGCTAATCCATTGCTTTATATGTTCGAAAAATTTGTCTACTCCACAATGTAAATAACGCAGTGAATGTTGTTGAACTGTCAAAACGAATGCCATTGCAATTGTTAGTGTGCTATGCCCTTTGTGTGAGTACGTATTGTAATAGTGATGTAAATTCACAAAAGTATTTTAGAAAAATAACTGACTGTCTAAGCACCATAGACCTGCGGTGAATGACTAGGTAAGGTACGCCAGCTAATGTGAATAAACGACGTCGCCGCCGAGCAGTAGACAATTGATCTGTATGTGGCAGCTCAGTCGCGGCGACACCTGAGCGAGGCATTGACTGATCTCCTCACATTACTCGACCGCACCTACAACTTCCGCTGAGTAAGCGACCGAGTCTGATGCCCCCAGATCGCAAGACACCAGAATATAAAGTCCGCCTTCCTCTAAACACTCTTATGAAACATAAATCAGCCTCGCGCCACCTCCCGCCTGAGTGCAAGTAAAATTATTCAGGGCATCGTCCGCCGTAAGTGCACGTAAAATTTTTGGAGAGTTCCCGCGAAAAAAGGCCGCTCGCGATTATGAGCGCGAGTACATACGCCGCATTGTAAAGTGGACAGCTTTTTAGTGCCTCGTATATAGAAGTTGCAATGTGTGGAAATTTCTATGCAGTTTTTATTTCAGCATGAATAATTTACTAGGTCAACTTTGGATACATTGTTGTACACAGACTCATTTTGCAGCTCATAAAAGCTTAAAATGTAGGTATATTTTGTCAGAAATTTTATGTGTGAGTAAAACGTAGTAATGACCCCCTCAAAGTTAATCGTTCTCGCGCTCCAGTGCTCATTTGCTAAGGACCTCGTAACATCTTTGGGCGTATCTTTGCAGTAAAATGTAGCGAGGTCGACCACAACCATCAGAGTGGCATCCTAAAAGCTATTTGCTTTCGATGGAGCTCCAAAAACTCCGACTCCTTAAATATTTAAAGAGAGCAAGATGGCCGGTGCTGTTGCAAAATGCTGCAGCAATTAGTGTTTTTGTTGAGATATTTAGACAACGCGAGTCCGCCGAGATTTTAAACTGAATACCGATTTATATTTTTAATTTCAACAGACGACGAACGAAGTGAACTCTCCGAGGACCAAATTATGAAATTGAATTTTATCGATTAGGGGAACGACTTTTTCAGTGCTTTCAGAGGTGAGCCGGTGACAAATATAAACATTATAAGAATATATTTCAGGTGGGTAAAAATAATGTAAGAAAGTTATATTGGAAAAGTGGTGACTGTGGCGCTGAAAGTTTACATTTTAGTATTCTCTTCTATCACAGATAAACAGACTTCTAAGTTGTGTTTGAATGCCCTTCAGACTCACGTACCTCCATAGTCTTGAAGTTATGACTTTACAAGTGTACCTACAACTTTGAGTTGAGCTTTCCTTTGTGTCGAAACCTACATACCAAGTAGCTATATGCACTAAGCACCTACAGCGAACTTCCAAGGTCGCCTTCCACCTTTGTTCGAAGCTAGATGCATCTTAACCCTCGACTTACAAAAGAGCGATGTTCTTTTGTTTCCTTTGTGTGCTACGTCACAGTATTGCTATAAAACATTGCAAGTGCAGCGGCTACAACAAATAGGACGATAGCCCATCACCTTTACGTGATTTATTTGCTACTCTTACAACTTGAACGATATAAATCAAAAGTGATAAAGTGCCGACACTCGGCTGTTATTCACTGTAGGCCACATACCACATTACCGTCACGCAATAATCCTCGGAGAGGGTATGCAGGCGTGTTATCGGGCGACGGCCATTCGCATGGGTTCATGAAGACTTATGACAGGGGAACTTATCAGGAACAATTTCAAACAATTGCTAATGAATTTTAAAGCTTTTTAGATTAAGCTTTGTAAATGATCGCAGTGAAATGTGTTTCGGACTTAACACAATTAAAAAATCTATATAATTGAGAGAGGTGATTTCTCGCTTTAATTTTGGTATCGTTAGGGTCACCAGCTAAGAGGAAAGATAAGAATAGTAAGTGCAAGACTCCTGCAAATGATAAATCTCAACTGCAGTCGACCTACTCTCGATCGAAAAGGACAACTCGTTTAATTTGTCCTTTCCTTATCCTATTTTAAAGGGCCAGGTCCGAGCGAAAACAACAATATTTCCTGAAAACTTAGCACAAGCAAACGTTCCAAGTAGGCTACAGCCCCCATGGTGCGACATAAAGGGCTCTAAAAAAACGAAATATAAACTCACATAATTTGACATTTCGCCTCGAAGACCTTTCAAGAAATAAGTATATCTAGATTACATAAGTACTCACTGATGCGTGGTGACATTGAAGAACAGATGCCCGTACTGCAGCGCCAAGTCTTCGGGGCCGTGCGGTGCGGGGAACGACGTCAGAAATATCGGTCCTAAAGTTAGACAGTATCGATACTCACTGATGCGTGGTGACATTGAAGAACAGATGCGAGTACTGCGGGGCCGAGTCCTCGGGGCCGTGTGGTGCGGGGAACGACATCACCAGCAGCACTGGCTTGCGGGAGAAACGACGCTTGGATGCACGCAGGAAAGCTATGGAGTCGTTGGCTATCAGGTCTGGGTAGTAGTCCTGGAATGTATAGGATATTGAGATTAGAATCATTGTTATAATCACTGGCAATGACGGTTCTCAAGATGCAGCCTTGTTATGCTGCTATTCAAGGAATAGGCTTAGTGATTGGGTCCCATTGACATCCTGTGGGTACGAAACCTTTAAAAGCGTCCATCAGTAGTCTACATAATAGGTACCTACGTAGTAGGTACTACGGTTGCAATTAGAGGAAATTCTTTGCCTAGTACAAAGAATTTCCACTAATTGCCACCGTACCTGTAGGTATGATTCTGTTTGAGACTAAAAAGGGAACTGACCAAAATTTTTACCAATAATCAATAATCTTGAACCTATGGTTCCAGTGTCTTCGTCCGAGGAGTCACAAAATTTCCTAAACAGTTTAACCTTAACTGAAAATCTCACCTTGTTATAATCATCGCCATGCTTGATCTTCTTGCCGTTCATGTTGATGCTGTAGTTGTAGTACTTGGAGTTCATGATGAGCCCCCCCCACTCGCGCCACCCGGGGGGGATGTACGAGCCGTTGTACTTGTTCAAGTACTTGCCGAAGTAGCCTGCACAAAAGACACGACCAACTTTACTACACCACTATTAAAAGTTTTGAAAACAGACTTACTTCTCTCTCTTGTCTATTGTTTAGTTAGTTTCTTAGAAATGTTCAAGTTTATGAATAGGTTTAGAAGTGTTTTTACTTCGAATGTTCTTTAATTGAGACAGTTTTTATTTAAATACTTAAACGAAGAGAGAAAACGAAAATAAAAGCCCCAGGTGCAGAGCAACGAATTAGTTAAGAATTTCGCCTTTTATGATTCTCAACAATTTTCTCGTTACAGTACCTACTTTCAGGCATTTTAATTGGTTTCCACGAGTCCCAAAAAGAATAATAAATCTTAATTTAAACGGCAAACATTTCAAATAATGAATGAGGACAACGCGCGTACGAAACGCTGAATGAAAAGTGCTGTAACAAGAGATCATTGTTCGCCGGAGACAATAGTTCTCAAATTTTAATTTCGGCGACATTAAAGGAAACGGAGAGGGGTTTTAATTCAGTGCCGGTGTCGTGGCAGCCGGAGTCGGCAGCCGGGGAGGCGCCGTCATCTCCAATGAAGTGGGACATAGACGATGATTACTCGCGCCCCGCGATGAGCACGATTGGCGCAAGGGAGGAGCTGGCTTGAGCGTCATTTGTTTTTTTTGGTTATAAACTTATAATCACAGTTCGTACTGCCTAATACTTTACATGTCATCAAGAGTCTTTTTAATACCTAATATTCTGAGTTAGGAACCTGTTTCTCGTTTATACCAATTTGACTGATCAATCTTGTGCTCAGCTCTTACAAAAGTTGATAGGTTCTATGTTCTAACCCTATAGCTATGTATAACAACTCAGCAATGAATACGATTAGGTAATTAAACAGAACTAAACTTGTGTGTGGAGGTCGAACAACAGCAAAACTATGATTCTCAGTAATGAGGAGTCGAGGACGAAAAGTGCACCGCTTGTTATAGCAGACCTTATCATAGTCACCCTGGCACCAGACCAGATTAACATTACACTCTTCGTCATCATCTTATTCTTAACATTATGAATTGCACTTAGTCATCATTTTAATTCCATGCATGAGGAGCTCTGACACAGCGAAAATCATTGCAGACGAAGTACCTAGAAGATAATGGGACAAGCTGGACGAAAGCAATATGCAATGGCTAATATTAGCCCATATGAATTCACATTGAAGTTACTCGTCAAAGTCATACATAGTAAAGTCATAGACCCAGCCGTGGGATAATGTTACAGGATAACAATAGATTACACGAGGAAATTGTAAAAGGTCGTATTTTGGAGGCTTTAGCAATTTTGACGTCGAAACCTCATTTTGGTTAGATTTTCTGACTTCCTAAGCTAAAACACTAGGAGGCAGTTATGAGGGATAACCTTTTGAATAGGGTAGTTTCCTGGGTAAAAAAAGAATTATTATATTTAATCCGTCAGTTAGATTATCGAAAAATAATGGACATGTATTTTTTCTTTTGTCAATCAAACAAAAAACTACAAAGATAAAGCGGTTCAAAATTTGGGAGTGGGGAGTCGTGACGTCACGCCATGCTAAAAAGTGTAGCAAGGCGTGACGTCACGCGGAACTTCTACATTTTTTATATAATTGACAAAAGAAAAAATACTGGTCCAATATTTTTTGATAATCTAACGATGAACTAATTAGTTTTTTTTAGGAAACTAGCCTATTTACATAAAGTAAGTACAAGTCCACTTTGGATTTTCAGTCGCTACTTAATATTGTGTCACAATTTCCCATAAATTCAAGGAAATCCAAATACCATTATCAAACCTTTTAGCTCCGTTAACAATGCAATATTTCCTTATTGTGCCCTAAAATTAGATTGGCCATAGAGAAAGTCGAGGAAAGGTCATAAATTGTCGTTCTTTGTTGGTTGCAAGACAACAGGGTGCTGTAACGTAACGTAAACACGAAAGCTTCACAAAATGCTTCAGGATTTATTTTTCTTTTTGTTAAGGATTTTAACTTCAACACGAATCAGGAAGTTGTGCTACCCAGTGGAGCAGTACCTACTAAGAAAAGAGCACGCAGAAAATGAACTAATAGGTAAGTCTGTCAGTTTCATACGAACGAGTAGGTACGTGTTTTGCTAATTTGATCTTTATTAGCAACTAGAATTTTCGCACTGACAAGTGCAGGAACGCATTCTCTCGACGACGGTCGAACTGTAAGTCTTAATTAGTTTTTAAAGATGGATTAGCTATAACAGGTAGGTATGGAAATCAAGAGGACATCGTAATGCATTGTAAGCTGGCAGAACTATAAAGATACTGCTGTTCATAAAGTGAATGCTGTAGATAATAATAGTGTATAGCTATCAAACAATATTTATTCACTTTGTTTTCGTCTGCCTGAAGTATTTACTATGTGGTTGAAACGTGTTGTTGATATCGAGTTGGAAATTGTGAAAACGTTTTCACACGAAGCTTTTTTTTAATTAAAGTAAGAATTTTAGTTTCTGTACAGCCCGATTCAATCTTTATATCGGCTCGGAACCTGAGGCGAGTCTCTGCGCAGTAACAAATTCACGTGTCAGTGGGGGGTGAGAGGTGAAGTACTGCGCACTTCACAGCCACCATAAAGTTTGAATCGGGCTGCACCAACAGTCAAGAAGGTAACTACAGTATCTAATCTAGTACACTATGTACCTATATGAAAGGTACAAGTGCGACCATCCAAAAATAACAATAGGCATCTATCTAATAGTAAACAAACAGTTCATTGTACTCCAGAAATGACACACACATGCTAATTTAGATCACCAATCACCGTTCAGTTAATTAATTGATATTAGTTTCACTTAAGTTCTAATATGTCGGAGATAACATCGGAATAATGGACGCGGAGTCAGAAGGCGCGATATGTCGCCGCAGTGTTGCCAAATGAGAGCAAGTTCTGAGAAACGATGTGCCGCCGAGGACGCAGCTGTTACGTTACTATCGAAATTAAATTCCGAATACAGACGGCTATATGTCTTGCTAGTGAGATAACTATCACAATGTGCATCGATGTAAGTTAAAGTTAGGTACATTAATTTTGCTTTGCCGGAATTTTGTTTTAGAATTTTGTAAATGTAAATGTCTTTTTTTATGGTAGTCAGAGTACCTATCGATCGAATTCTAGCGTATTTTCTCCGGGAAAATGGGAAACAGTTTTTCCATTTGAATTTTGCTGCTTGTTTTAACAAAATGGTTACGATGCCAGCACCCTAACTGCGTAATACACTCTCAATCTCAATCTGAATCATTTTGAAGGATATTGCTAATCCATTGCTTCATATGTTCGAAAAACTTGTCTGCTCAACAACGTAAATAAAGCAATAAATGTTATTGAACTGTCAAAATGGAAGTTACGCAATCACCCCGCAGGTTTGTTTGATGCTTTAATTCATTGCAAGGAGGCCAAGGCAAAGGCCCTTCCATCCTTCTTCCATTCTTCTTCTTCTTTTATTAATTTGAAGTCATAAGTCATTCATTTGTGTATTCATTTTATATAGGCTACGAACAGAATTCGGCCGCTTCGCCAGCGTTAGCATAGGCCTCACAAAGGTCTTCCATAGTGCAGGTGTTTGCACCCTGGTAACAGTCGGCACTCGGTAACGCTGAGTCAACCACCAATGATTTCCCCAGGACCATCACCAGAGGCACTCCTTCCATTGTAAGGATTAGATGGTTAAATAATCTGCCTTCAAGCTAGGAGAAGATTATTATGTTATGTGCAGTTAAACAAATAAATAGGAAGGTATTTGGGTACTCTATTAAATCAGATAACTCATTACTAAAATGGAATCTCAACGAAAATTTCGAGGGGAAATCAAACCCCAAGGGGTGCAGATTCGTTGGCATTTCAGATTCTCTCTTTTTTTTTTTAATAAACTTACCAAGTTATATCCGTTCAAGTTTTGGCAAATAAAAATTGGTTCGGAGTTAAATGTCAACTGTAAAACCTTGTTGAATTATCTTCGTGACATTTTATATGACCGTAGTTTACATAAATATAATCGTCATTCTGATTAATTATTTAATAAAATTACGTAGATAATGCTCTGATGGGGAGTTCGTTGCACCATTTCTTCTCCCCAGCTAAAGCATTAGGAAGTGGTGAAGGGCGAGCGTTTTGGGGAATTGTCTTATGTAATTTTGACGTTCAAAAAGTGCTGATTCTCAGCCTAGTTTGAATAAAAATGACTTCTGATTTTGCTACTATAGGTACCTACGTGAAGTGAATAAAACAAAGCAAACGGTTTTATTGCAAAAGCTTCGAGAAAAAAAGTTCTCGACGAATAAATCTTACTCAAGCATTCAAATGAAACATGACAAGTTCTAAACAGCAATTTATGAACTGTCCTGCATGCATTTTTATGATCCACTTCAATAACTTATCTTCAAGAAGTGACAGTCGAGCTTATCGAGCTGTCAGTGTCGCACGGTAGAGCTTAGTATGCCAGCATCAACTTTACTACAACCAAACTCAATGTAGAATTTATTTATACAAATATTTACATGCTGTCATTGGATAAAAATATTGGTTAGTTAGCACTTTCTGGCTAATAAATTGGTATTGGTCAATAAATTCGAAACTAAACACGTAGGTACCAGTGTAACATAAATTGTGTAACATAAAGTTTGTTTACATAAATTTTACAACAAGTTTTCTTGCAGTTTAAATACAAAACGTAATAATTATGGTACCTAAACTTTATGGAAGTATTATGTGTAGCTTTATATCATACATACTATTTAGGTACTGACTTTGACGGGGGTTCAGCGACGGGTTGTTGGTGAACATTTGTGGAATGTATTAAAAAACCAAGATGGCGTGTACCGGTACTTACCTACAAGAGTTTTTTGGCGTGAAAAAATAGGACCTATTTTCGGCGTCCTATTTTTTCACGCCAAAAAACTCTTGTAGGTACAGCTATATTAAAGGGGGAAGCGCCAGGGTAGCACACGCAATTTTTTTTTACGTATTTTGCAATTTGCAGGTATACAACGGTTTGCAGGTAAAAAACGTAAAAAAAATTAATGATGATTTTAATGATTATAATTCTGTAAATTCTTATTTGTTACGGTCGCAAATCATATTTTAATCAACATACAACCTGATTATGACCTGCAAATTGCAAAAAACGTAAAAAACATGAATTTCGCGGGCTCCTTTGAAGCTCTCTACGAGCTTCACGGTACCGGGAGGAATAAAATCAAACTACGGTTTATCTCGTTCAATAATTATTCCTTTAAAATATACTAGGTACGCATTTTATTTTACATCTTCATTCTTTTGCTTGTCAGTCTAATCTCATAATTGACAACCCATCTAAACTTGCTTGAATGTTCGAATGGAAACCGTGCTTAATTATAGCCAGTCTGCATTACATAAGGTTGACTTTAGTGGACAACCTTTACACTACCGCATCCCCCTTAAGTAACATTTCTATAAAGTTCGAACTGACGCGACTTCTGACAGTCCCAAAAACAATCAAATTATTTTTTTAAGAGCTTTTTACTCTCTATAGCAACCTACGTCAACACTTAGGAATTTAATAACTTTACGGCGACAATGTAAGCGTCATGAAAATTACAATTTATTAACGCAATGTTGTAGGAATTCTATTGTTATATTCAGGCCCTAAATATTAGCGTAAGTTGTAGTTTACATAAGTTAAGGCATTGTCTCATGCATGTTGTAAATTTTGAGGTGATTTGACCTGAATATCTAAAATACCTCTGAACCAAACGTGAACCCTATTCGTTACTCTTGTAATATAATAATACGTCAAAGTGACAATACCTACAAAATAGGCTCCTAATTATTTTATTACATATCATCACGCTGTAATCCCCGAAGAGTAGGCAGAGATATACCTATAGTACTACCACATTTCGCCAGTTATGCTTAAGTCCCATGTAATAGGGGGCGAGCTGATAAACACAATAACACTGCCCGACCCGGGATTCAAACCCAGGGCCACATGCTCAGCAGTAGGTACTGCTTGCGACCACTAAACCAACGGGCATTCATCATTCTATCTGCTAATAATAACGTTGAAGAGTTTGAGTTTGTTTGAACGCGATAATCTCTGGAACTTCTGGTCAAATTTAAAAAAATATTTTAGCATTTGATAGCCCAATTTTTGAGGAAGGTTATAGACTATTAAAATCGCGCTAGGGCTTAGGAGCCGAAAGAAAACAAACAAAATCAGAAAGAAAGCTAAGCGAAAACGAACTAAACGAAGTAACAGCGCGGGCGGGCGATGCGATGCGACGCGGTGGGGCGGGGAGCAAGAAATTTCACGCGGACGAAGTCGCGGGCAGAGGCTAGTACTTACTTAAAGTTAATGAACCGCATAAATATTATTATGTGGTTCATTAACTTAAGGTTGATATTGTGCATGTTATCAGGACTCAGGACGCCCATAAAACCTTAAAGTGTGCAGCACTTTAAGGTTTTTTACAACAATACTCTCGTTTTATCATTGTACTTAAATACACACGTTTATGTAAGCACCATTACCTTACATTAAGTTGGTGGGAGCTACAGAGGAAGTTGTGTATGTCGTGTACTTTATGTAGTCAGCTGCACATCAGTGGTAATTTGTATTACGAAAATCGCTAACCGCCCTTACTGGTATAACATAAAGGCGCTGTCACTGTTAAACTGTTTCCACTGATGTGTGTAGGTAAGTACTAAGGGTACATCTCTGCCTAACCCTTTTGGGGAAAACAGGCGTGATGTTATGTGTGTGTTTATTTAACCATGATAAATCTAGATTTATTTTTTATGGTGTTAAAAAAGTTTGTATGGTGTCCACCATACAAACTTTTGAGCGCCCCTTTTGGGTACCCCGCTTGGCCATTGGTACCTACGCTGGTTAAATATACAAGGTATCA
Source organism: Apamea sordens (assembly GCA_945859715.1). NCBI lineage: Eukaryota > Metazoa > Arthropoda > Insecta > Lepidoptera > Noctuidae > Apamea > Apamea sordens. The sequence continues at coordinate 13,752,323 of OX243987.1, forward strand.
GAGACAAAAAAAAATCAGCTGATTCATAGAAAAGTGCAATACTTACGTGTTCAAAATTTATGAAACACGGCACGGTTTCTTTACGGTAGTACGGTGTATAAACCGCGCCATAGGAAGCACGTGTCCCTGAACAAGCTTCCATAGTGATCCATATAACACTGATGACCGTGTCTACACACGGTGAATAAATCGTAGTTTTTCAAGGCAGAAAATCGTGTGTTTACAAAGGGCCGACCGGTCATTACTGATTTCCCAACCTTTTTAGACTTTTCAGTTCTTGTTCACAACACCTTTCTAACGTCCCGATTTCAAAATAAATGTGTCTTATGCTAAGCTGAAATCGATTCAAAAGGTACATACTGTAGCTAGACAGGGCCCGTGTCAACCGCGGGTCACGCTCGAAGCTGGAATTTCATTTAGTTGTCGGCAACCTTAATCTGGTTGCCGCCGCGACCAGCCAGCTCGGCAGTAATTACGTTAGCTAGACAAACGAGGTATTTCACCGTCGAGTTTGTAGGATTTGACAGCTGATTGATAAGTACTTCGGTACTTACGTAATGCGGTCTGTATTGTTTGTGGTTCGGTCCTTTAGCGGATTGTGTAGCTCGTTGAGCAGTGGGAAGCTTTTAGTAGAATTGTTTGTGTAATTACTGGTATTAACTTATTTAGTCGGTGCCGACATAGAGCTAACCATTTGGCTTATTTGAAACTCATTAAGTACCTACCTAGGTAATTGTAACTGTTAAAAATTAAATAAGTACTTAAATAATACACTTAATTGATAATGCAGTTAAGTACCTAAGTGCTATAATTTTCAGTTCCTCATTAGTAGTTAAAGCTTCAAAAGCTTAGGAATAATAATAATAATTAAAAAAATAAAAATTGTTTATTGTCACAAATCCGCAACTAGTTAGAATTTTGTGTTCGAAGCCTCCTTTTAGGCAGATAATGCCTGTGTTAGAAGGCTCCGCTCTTCCATAACAATGGTATAGGTATCTAATTTAAGCGTGACGTGAAGGAATGTTAGTATGCATTTGATTGTGACGAACCTATCTAATGAATACTAAACTGATTTTTAATTTCCTACACTAAAATGACAGCTGCTATCAACCTTTTCGTCAACATGACATTAATGTTTGATCGCTGCTGTCATTTTGCCTCACTTTATCCAAACAGCATACACCTAATCAAAACTCCAAAACGGGTCTTGAGACAGAGATATTGAAATCGGAAGACTGAATCTTCTTCTATAAGACTCGACAGCAAAAGTAAAGTTTACATTCAAGTGGATTGAATTTCTATACCTCACACTAGGATTCCCTGTGTTGTGAGATACAGAGAAGTGCAAGAACAATAGCCAAGTAAATCTGCCTCTAGAGATTTCAAGACTTCACACCACCTATGTACATCAATGTTCATTTCAGTCAAACATCGATTGCGAAGTACAGTCAGCGGCGCTGCGGTGTATTCAGCCCCGGATTTACGCATAGGGTTACGTTTTTACAAAATTACTATAAACACCTAAGTTGTGTGAATAAAATAAGTTGGTTCAAGTAGGTAACTTGAGTAGTAATGATTACGAGGAAAAGAACTTATTGGTTTAGAAACATCGATTTATGACGATCGTTGAAGCACATAAATATGGTGACATAATTACATAGCATAGACTGCATAATGTCTAATGTTTATGTTTTATTGCATAGGTACTTTGCAATTAAAAATTATATTTTCTATACTACTTGGGGCGATTTTCACCAAACTTTTATACCTAGAATAAAAATATGAATTTATCCTGAAAATGAATTTTTGACTATTCCATACTAGAACTGTCAAAAATCGTCGGATAATAGACGTCAATATTATTTCACGGATAAAAGATATCTGACTTAGGTAAAATTTTAGGATTTTTAGGAATCTTAGGATTTTATTTAAAATAGCAAAATTTCCAAAATGGCTTCGGGCTACAATGTGGGCCTAGGTCTTGGGTCTTTCAAGTCCGGGCCTGGGTGTATTATAACTACTTAGGTACTAGTAGTGGCTACTAGCAGGATAACACGAGTCCATCGCACAGGCTCATGTCGTGTCATGTCTCGGTAAACTGCACGTTATCTGCTAAGTTAGAGCGCCATTCACGACCAAAGCTCGGCGAAGACCCGATACTGGTGGTTGGCACGCGAGTATACACAGCTTTGTGGAGCTGTCGTGTATAGAACAGCTTAAAATGAGGCTATTAAAGCACAAAGTTAAATAAAGAATTTGTTAATGAAGACATTCCAAATAGGATATGAGTATACTTGAAACTTCTAAATTAAAAACAAACCAAAAATGAAAAAATAAAACGCGATCCATAGAGTTAGAGTTCTTTTATTTTTTGTTTAAAAAAATATGGCATGGAAAATGTTTTGTTAAAAATGTACCTTTTATTTATTAGCGTTGCTTAAAGTTAAGAAACGTTTAAAGTAAAAAATGTATGGTTAAAGAAATAAATAATTACTTAACTTTAAACAATGTTTAACCCCCTAGTAAACTAGTTAACAATTTTATTTTCACATAATATTTTATTTTTTTATTAGTTATGTTCAAATTAATCTCTATTTGCATACCTAGATTTGTAGCTATCTGTTCATTTATTTTTATACGTAGATATAATAGTTGTTTATTCTCATTTATCGTAGATACAATCAAAAATAATCACTAACGTGGGTACTTGTTTATTGTTTACCGACCGTGTAGGCTTATCAATGTTTATAAAACTGTTATGAAAATAGTATAGCAAATTGGAAACCTGTTTTCTATAAATAAATACCATCTTGTTGGAGGAAATTGGACGTCAGAAGTTTAATTTCGATAATGGACCTCCTATCATCTTTGGGTGGGTCTAAAATAAGACTGAGTTATTTTACGTTACGAAATGGTTATCTTAGATATTATTTTTGAAATTGTGCCGTCAGTAGATATTCGTAAGATACCTAATATTAGATATGTGACAAAAAACATGGCTGGAAAATATTTAGGTAGGTGAGTATCCAAAGGTTTTTGTATTTGAAAGGAAATTAATGCATTGTAGGTCGTAGGTTCGAACCCTGACAGGCGCTTTACTTTGTGTTAATTATTTCATCAACACTGATCTCAAAACGGTGAAGGAAAACATTTTGAGGAAACCGGCATGTCCTACAACCAAAAAAAAAATTGAAACCTACCGACCCACACCGGGCCCGAGTGGTGGATTACGGCCCAATCCCTCTCACAAAGGAGGCCTGTGTCCCAAAAGTGGGCACATTATAGGCTGATTATGTTTATACTATGCTAAGGAAATTAATACTACAAGCTTAAATTGTCTGTATATTCAAATCACAACTGTCATTTTTTGGCAGTTGTTTTAAATGGCTACTGGCTATTTCTATTCTATTTTTCTCTATGGCAATGGTGGTGATGTCGACAATTCTGTGAATGTCAGATGTGATATGAGAAAACGTGCGGAGAAAACAGAAAAAAAAACCTAAAATTCTAAATTCTAAGTAAGGAGTTCATTAATAAAACTTTGAATTTAATGTGAAGCTTGTTGACGAGTAGGTACATACACTGAAACAAAGGCTACTAGCTATTATAACACGACAAATTGACGCAGGGACTGTCAACTATATAGCTTACCAATTTATTTACCTACCTACTTAATAATATGTCATATATTATATTAAAAATATTTACAAACATAGTTTCGACAACACAAACAGCATACAAACCCGTGGGCGGACTATTTGACACAGAACTGCTTACATAATTGCCATCGCCGATTCATTTCATATAGACTGCCATTAATCATATCACCACCAGCCTGGCAGTAATTTATGAAGCCCGAGACACTGATAATAGATTTTAAGTGTTATTTACTATGTCGGACCGGCCCTTCATGTTGTTATGCATTATCAATAATGGTAGGATTTATTTTGCAATAGAGAGAAAAGAGCAGTCAGCGCCAGTCAGCGTGAAATGTATTTCTATTTATAAAGAACTTATCTAAGGGCTGATTTTTCAATCTACAGATAATTTTTTTTTCATGGAATAAAATTGACGTCTGACGATTTTGTATGGAAGAACTGTCAAAAATTCAAAATTATTCCTCGGATAAAATTATCTGGCGTTGGAAAAATCAGCCCTAAATATGCTATCTAATGAACAAAAGCACAATCCTTCCTTAAAATAATCAATAGTACGTTTTCTCCAGACAGACAGACGTGCAGACCTTTTTAGAACACTCACATTTCGCTAGTTATGTTTATGTCCCATGCTAGATTTGCTGATAATACCTATTAACAAATCTAGATTTCAGGCTGCTACTTGGAATATCTAGAAAAACTTTGCCCAATCCAGTGACCGAGAAGGACCCCACGCTTGCAGTCAACAAGCACTCAATTTGGAACAATTATAATATTATACCATTTCTTTCTATTTAGTATGCAGCAGAGTATAATATGAGAGTATGTGAGAGTATATGAGAGCAGTGGTGCCCAGTGGTGACGACCCCGAATTACGAGTTGTAGGTCGTGGGTTCGAACCCAGACAGGCGCTATACTTTGTGTAATTTATTTCATCACCATTTCTCTCAAAAACGGTGAAGGAAAACATTGTGAGGAAACCGGCATGTCCTACTAGGACCAAAAATTCGAAAACAAGTGACATCTACCAACCCGCACTGGGCCCGCGTGGTGGATTACGGCCCATTCCCTCTAACAGAGAGGAGGCCTGTATCCCAGCAGTGGGAACGTTATAGGCTGATTATGTTATGCAGGGAATTTGAATTCCCACGCATTGTGTAGGTAACTATAGATCCCGGAAATGCCACTTTCAAACAAATCTGTGCCTACTTACGTAAAGCAATGTGTCATGACTTCTAGCTAAGATAACAATCGTGGGATAGGTCTAAGGATAAGCACTTACCTGTGAAATACACGGGTGAGTTCATTAGGGTTCAAGTATCACTGTGTGTCCTCCGACTCAGAAGTCTAGACCTCTTCTTGTCCGTGCAAGCTACTTGCACGGTGTAAACGAGGCTTAGTCTAAAATAAGACTTTGTTAAGGGGGGCGCGCTAAAGTAGCCCCCGAAACTCATATTCACTTACGTTTTTTTCAATTTGCAGTGGGGTAATTGCGTAACACACTATCAGTAGCAATGGGTTTAATTTTGACAGTTCAATATTCATTGCGTTATGACGCTGTTGAGCAGACAAATTTTTCGAACATATGAAGCAGTGGATTAGCAATATCCTTCAAAATTATTCAGATTTAGACTCATAGTGTGTTATGAAATTACGGTGCTGGTTAGTGTCAGGTTGTATGTTGTTTAAAATAAGATTCGCGACCGTAACAGGCGGCATTCGCGGCTTTACAGAATTATAATCATTAGAATCAGCAATACAACTCTAGAGTTAGAATTGGCCTCAAATGTCATGATTTAATGAAATAGTCATTCAATAGGGGTAATATGAACTTGGGGGGCTCCTCGGCAAATCCTGGGGGCGTGCATATTCTATAGCTATACATATTATATAAATTGAAGCTGGTTTTCGGGTCTGTCTGTGTGGCCGCGAGATTTTACTAAATTACGCAACGGATTTTGATGCGATTTTCACCATCATTTAGAGATTTTATTCCAGAAGATATAGAATACTTACATTAATATTAATCAAACATTTGATGAAAAAATCTCGCCCTCTTGTCAAGTCTAAAAACCGTGCGAAGCAGAGGGTCGCTAGTGAAACATGAAACCCAATACATAGGTGCAAATAAAAAACGTGTGGGGTCCGGGGACACCCGAGCATAGCGGCTGCGAAAATTAAAAAATGACGAAAATTTGACCTCATTATCGGCTTCAGCATCATCGACCATGAAAACGACACCCATGACGAAAATTTTCGCAGCCGCAATCTTGGATTTTCATATTGACCTCACTATTGGCATCAGCACCTATAATAACTATCTCTCTTTGTCTCTTTCTGTGTAAAAAGTCGCATGGAGTCGCAGTCGCATCACGCGTTTTCGTTACGAGACGATTTCTCCAAGTATACTCCTACCGCAAGTTCCGTTAAAGAACTTCGTTCCAACAAACGGTCTTTCGAAATACTCTCCTCTGATAATAGGGGTGACATATAATGCTCTAAGTGCTGCAAACCAATAAAAGCATTCGCTAAGCTAATGGAGACTTAATTGACAAGATTTTTACATACATGCAGGACACGCCAAAATCATTGAATTACTCTGCTGACTATTATGAGGGCGTGAAGAATTCTAAAATAGTGGTGTCAGATAGCAATCTATAATATTTTATTGAGTGATTGATTCGACATCTGCACTGTAATTGTGCAAAACACTATCAATTTGATTTGCAATAGACGACACCGTTGGCGCAGTGGCTGAGCGATCGACTGCTGCGCTGCGTGTCGCGTGTTCGATTCCCGCACGGAAAAAATATTTGTATTGCTATTGCCTACAGGTAGTTGTTCCGGGTCTGGCTATTTGTGTATGTGAGTTTAAATGTTTGTAAACGCACCCACGATACAGGAGCAATTTCTAGTGTGGGGCAAAGTTTTCATTAAAAAAAAAAAAAAAAAAATACACAGTCTGAATTACCTATTTTGAAGGATATTGCTAATCCATTGCTTCTTAAGTTCGAAAAATCCGTCTGCTCAGCAGCGTAAATAACGCAATGAATGTTGTTCAACTGTCAAAATGAAAGTTACTGTTAGTATACCTATGTTACGCAATTATCCCACTGACATTAAAAGAAGTAAGTATCAAGGGCCGAGTTTAAGTTATGTTTAGAGCTGATTTTTCAATCATTATTTCATACAAAAACTGCCAAACGTCCATTTTATTCTTCAATTAAAAGTTATCTGGCGATGGTAAAATGAGCCCTTAATCATATAAAGTCGCGACAGCATAATTTATCCGATCTCCGTCGTCTACAAAATGTCGCTTGTCTATAAAACAAACACGAAAACTATAATTGGTTTAATTATGTCTCCTCCGACTGACGGATGAACGAATGGTGGTCACTTGGTCTGCGTTTAGAAACTTCAAAGTAACTTTCCAAATACTTCTGTTCTCTTTGATTCTATTTTGACTAATGACTTTCCTGTGAGACTACTTGATAGTCTTCTTTTTGTATGTTATACTAGCTGCGACCCGCGGTTTCATCCGCATAAGTCTCGATCCCGTGGGAAAATCGGGATAAAAAGCATCCTATGTCCTAATTCAGGTGGTCTGCCCATGTGCCAACAATTTCATCCAAATCCGTCCAGCCGTTTTTTCGTGAAAGCGTAACAAATAATCGAAAACAAAATCAAAATATCTTTATTTCTTTATAAAATAATAGTTTAGAAAAGTCGCAGGATCAAAATTTTTTGACAACATAAAATTGTTTGAAATTATTCAATGTACGCATAAGTATTCAACATTCAAAGATCTCTTTTCCAATACCTCTTTGAAGTAAACTGGCTGAATCAGACCAAAAAAATAAAGACCATTAAAAAAAAAAACTCAATAGATTTTTTCTATCTTATGGCGGCCATTTCAAATTTTTAGCCTTCTTGCCAGGATTTATTGGTTTCCTAATAATAAAAGGTTTCACAGCGAGTGATAATGTAACCTTTTTTTCACGACTTTAGTTGCAAAAATGTCAAGATTTATTCACTAGACATCCAAATTACTCTGGTACTTTTTTATTAGGGACACAGAGATTAGGGTTCCGGAAAATTCATTTCCATTTCATGTCATGCCTCAGCCTGATCCATCCCTCCATCAGTCTTACAACGAATTAGACGCCCAACGAGACATTTAAGGGAAATAACAACATTTCCGGGAAATATTTTTAATTACATTATTTTTGCTTTATTTGTCGCCGAAGTAATTTAAAATACAATGAATTCAAGTAAAATCTCTATAAAGCTAGTCTAGCCATCTTTATTGTTGCCGCGTAAAAAACGTGAAAAGACAAGAAAAGCAAACATAAATTGCCTTTCTCCATTTTATTACGTTCGGAAACGCGTTTTATAAAGTGAAATAGTCGATGTCGTAGGAATCACATTACGATAATACGTTTATTGATGAGCCGATGGGCTTTCATTGACAAACTGTTTATGAATGGCTTCAAGCCGAGGCGGCTAGTTGGCTAGGCGACTAGCCACGAGCCACGTGCCTCGCCCACGGATGGCTCCGCGTTTAGTGAGAGGCGGAGCGGAAGTGCCGTCCGATTTGTCCGTCCGTTGTGCTACTGTAGGCGGGTAACGAGGTGGTATATGGCATAGGCGATAGCGATGTAAGGTTTCTTGTTATTTTTATATCAAGATTTCAAGCATTGTTGTGCAATAATTGGAAAACGGAAAATCGTGATATTCAATGTATTCTTTCTGAAACAGCGTAAAGGTTTCTGTACAAATAGGTTATCCGAAAAAACTACTGAGGCTTTTCTTGCATTTAAAACGATTGATAAACTACAAGTTTGTGTAAGAAATTCAATTTAAAAAAAGATTTCAGTATTAAGTGAAAAATTGATGCAACTTTAATATTTCAAATCTCTCCATCCTATGCCACAGACCGTACGCCGCCCAAAGGTGTAAGTTGCATGTGATTGCGTGCCGTGACCTGCGTGGGCGCAGCGACTATAAATCGTTGAATTATTTACACGCCTTTGACAACACCGACCATTTGAATAATGTTTCGTTAACCAATATAAATTTTATCGTGACAACATGTACTTTGTAGTCGTTATGAAATATTATGAGTATAATAGGTATAATTGTTATTGTATTAATCAATAAACACGTCACGCCATTTTGCAACTAAGCAATATGAATAATAGTCTTAATCACAATTAATATCTCGTTAAAGTCGTATCGTGCTTTGTAATTTTCTCATGTTAGTAATAATAATAATATAGTTCCATTTATAACGTAACGAGTACTCTGCGTGAGTTGGTAAGTGATTCTATATCTATACAATTAAATAAAATCAAAGTGTCTGTTTGTAATGTCAAAATAGATACTTACTTAGTATAACAAAAAAAACATTTTTAAAATTTTTGCTACTTAGGCTTATTTTTATAAAAAAAAAAAATAGTTTCCGCTCATAAAAATTTAAAACCCATGAAATCCAGTTTGTTTTCCGACATGCACACGAACGAAGTCGCGGGCACAGCTAGTATAAATATAGTTGTCTATGGGCTTGACTTGACGAGCTACCGCGGAGGATTCATGAAGAGCGCGTCAAGGACGGTCGCCTATTGACAGCTCAATTAGGAATACAATAGTGAGTCGGAGGAGAGGCGAGCTGGTATAAAAACTGGATCTTGCCTCAAGTGGCACAAGCAGTCGCTGCAGCTGCCGCGCGAGTATCAATCACAGACATTAATTGGTACAAAACGATTAACAATCTTGACATTAACATTTTTTGTAATGTTAGTAATTACTTACATCGTTTGTAATTTTATTTATGACTAGATGTTGCCCGCGACTTCGTATGCCATCCAGGGCCCTAATTCACTTTCTAAACTACGTCAATTCCTTAGCTAATCACGGCATCTGTTAATAATGTATTTTCTATGACACAATGAACGGAACTGCGCGAAATGAACACGAAGTTGGCGTGGTAAGATGACGAGGAGAATAATACCTTACAGAATTACCATACAGACTTGTTGCCCTGGATGAAAAGTCTAGCCTATAGACTTCTCCGATTAAGGTCTACCCATGTGCCGATTTTCATCCAAATACGTTTAGCCGTTTTAGCGTGAAAGCGTAACAAACAAACATACAAAAATATCAAATCTTTTTTCTTTATAATAGTAGTTTAGTTTAGATGTTCAAAATCACTTCTAGGCGACATGTACCAAATTCCAGAAACCCGACGCTCTTTGATCCATTCGCTATTTAAGAGCTTTGCAAATATTCCAGTCTGTATTTACAGCTAAGAGTTTCAGCGACGCAAAATTGATTTCTGAAAGCGCCGTCTGATATTGCTAAAAGACTAACACAATACCTACACCTGAAAATATTTCCTATTTCCCTTCAGTAGACACATTTCTATTTAGTCTGCAATCTGTAATATTTCGGCTCCGTTGGACAGAGCTGCCAATAATAACATTGGGTGTTTCTGCTCCAATAAATTCACTTATAAATGAAATACTGTCTGGTATTCAATACAACTATTCGATCAAACTACTTTGCATATTGGCTGGCTCGGAGATCTGTCCCAATATGTACTTCATTTAAATAATACATTATTCGTTATACTTGATTTAAATAAGTAATTTACCCTTAATTCAAGCAATATTGTGTTTGTTTATATGTATGTATCTACCTATGTATTAGTATTTATTCTTGTACGGACGCCAGCAGGTCAAGCTACCCGAAACTGGCAAAATTTTCCAATCAACCTTGAACCTTAATGTTTCAGCGATAAAGTTGAAAATCTATTAAAGAAATTTGACAGATTGTAGTAGCTTGATGTGCTGGCGTCTGTACTTATTTTATAGTCATTTCCTAGCTATCCCAATGTTGCACCTGTCACGTTTTGTCTCTGCGTCACCCTAAGGTTAGGTAACTGGTAGAAAATGCCTCAGGCATTAAGTCCGCCTTTGTACAGTATTTTTATTTTACTTTTACATAAAGTTTTTATATTTGCTGGTGTAAGACATCGTTGTCATTAAAATATTCTTACGAAATGTGTCGCTAAACGGTTGCCTCATGTTGTGTTACGTACTTATATGACATAAAATACCGCATACACTTAACTTTTACAACTGGTGAGTGGTGTGGGCGGCCCGGTGCTTTTCATTCATACTTTATCACGATCAATGAATGAACTACCAAATAAAACGTTTATTGATCGTCATTTACATTTATTTCCATAATATTACGTGTCTTCTAATGCATTATGCTGCTCGAGACTTGAAAGGGTATATATCTAGTGTAATAATTGTTAGCGTTAGATAAAATGGACTAAAGTGGTTTACAGGCAATCAAATAAATATCTTTGATTGTGTAATTGTATCATTGTAAATTCATTTTGTGAACACGTGCTATGTGCGAGTTCAACTAATTGTTGGACTATCGCACATGCTCATTACACATATTTAATGACAATGTAAAAGTGCAAAATAGTACAATTTTAAAGTTAGTTAGTGACAATAGCAAGTAATGACGTCATGCAACATCACTGCAACAAAAGTTCAACGAACATTCTTCAGAAACAAGATGGCGATTATATTCACGTCTAATAGTAAAATAACTTTCAAAATTGACTAATAGCATTAATTTCACGATGGTGTGGACAATGAATTAGTCTCTATCCGGTCGTTAAGCAGGACATCCAGAAGGCTATATTTTTAACAGAACAATTGCTACAATTGGCGTGTCGTAAAATTACGACAAGAAATCTTCAACAGACAGACGCAATTATGAAAAAGTAGAATTATATTCAATTAGTGGCCGCTGTGTGGGATGAAGCTTCCTTGATTTTCTCGCTCATTTGATATTTCTAATGGGGGATTCAATTGCTACGAATTATTCTTTAATGACCGTTGTTGTCTATGGGAGCTACGCTGGCATTTGAATTTGGAAGGGCTTCAATTGGGTTTGTAAAACTTTTTTCGCTATTTTTAAAGGAGACTGATTTGGCTTTTGAAAATCGAAGGGTTGTGTTTGGTCTTCGTTAGGTAGCTAGAGTTCGTTTCACGAGAGAAGTTTCAAACGCGGCGCTACGCCTGCATGCAACGGAGACATCAATCTTTATTTATTTATCTCAACCCTATTACAGGTACCTACTGCTAATAAAATGCACCATCTTAAATAGAGAAAGGTGTGTGAGGTAGGAGGGTTGTTGTAGGAATGTTTCTAAAGTAAGTATAGTAAGTTGTTGTGTTGTAGTTGTAGTAAGTTGAACAAATTTTTATTGGAATATAATAAAAATTGGTTTAAGGACTTCTTTCGTGAGACGGACTCTATACTCACCCTTATTTCGTACTTTGCTTTGCTTACACATTTGTATACTAATAATAAAGCTGAATTTGAACGGGATAATTTCTGGAACTACCAGTAGGATTCGAAAAGATCTTTTTGCATTGGTTAGCCCAATTGTTGAGGAATGTTATTAAACATCAAGATAGGATTGTAAGGAACCGAGTAAAAAGAAAAAAGTAAGATAGAACGCGAAAACGAACTAAAAGCGCGGGCAGGCGATGCGATCTGACAGAGTCGGTCGGGGGATCAAAAATTTTCACGCGGACGAAGTCAGACGCAGAGGGCAGAAGCTAGGAGGTTATTATAACATCGTGGTATCGCGTGACGATTGTCTAATTAAGTCCACGTTACCAACCCACATGAATTTCCTAATAAGGCAGATAATGCGATTAAATTTTGAACCCACTTAAAATTTAAATAGATGATGAGATTTTAATTACTACGTGTGTTATGTAATGTTTTGATAGCAAAACTATAAATAGTATAAGGTCATATAATTGTAATACAGACTTCTCTTATTACCTAAATTAGGTTAACATAGCTCCGGACCGTAGGATCCCGGTCCTTTAGAAGGCGTACGAGGGGCCGAAGCCAACTCGCGGGGCCCGTTAGGTGCTTTCAATGAAATGAGGCACCAACCGACGATTATCCCTTTATGCATTGTGCAAGTGCACCCAAGGACAACCCCCGGTTGGTGTAGGACTGTTGCAGGATATAGAACCAAAAATAATTATTGGTTTGAGTGGCTAAGATGGACTAATTACCAAGAACTAAACTGCCTGACCAAATTATTAGCAATTTTTTTTTAATTATTATTATTAACCCATACCTACAGACCCATTACTGGGAAAGGCATTTCCTCCTTCTTCCATTTCTCATTCTCACATTTGCTATTGGGAACTAATCTATCATTAAAAAGTTAGTCAATCTTTGTCTGAGCCTTCGTCGTCTTCACAATTATCTACATATTTCCAATCAAAAATTGATGTCCAATCTCGATAATGAAGCAATTACTGTCCCTTCTTGACGACATCTTAACATCGTAATGAATTATGTGCGTCAAATGAGGGTACCTGACAATCTGTGACTCGTCACTTCCGCCTCACTAATTACGTTTGTAATGAAAATCTACTCAAGTTCACGGACGACGATCTGACTGTTCGGACATTCCAATGTAAAAATAAAGCTCTCTGGAGTTATAAAAGAGACGAAGACATATCTAGCACCAATTAAGTAATTTCCATGTTACTTATTTATTATTTTAATGAGTTAGTACCTATGTATTTAGTTAGTGATGGATGGCGCTGTGAAAATGTTTTGTGTACAGTCACCAAAGGAGATAAGTAAGCAGGGTCGTCGGCTATAGTTGAAGATTAGTAAGAACCCGATGGATGTTTTGGAATAAAATTTAGTTTGATAAACTGTTTGTTTTCTATTAATTAAATACAATTTTATGCGAAAACATTTACTTATTCGTTTTTTATTAAACATCAACTATATCCAACGTCCCGACTCCTTATCTCCTTTAGTGACCGTACTCCTGATTTTGCATCACTGTCCAAATCACACTGATCTTTATTATCGTTCAAATAGGGTTGCTGTTGGGTTGTTGCTGTCAGGGTAAAATAACTGTGAACGGACGGTACCTACACATGTCAAATCTATTTTTGAAAACATTTTCATATAGTCATTTTCATTAGCTAAGGCACTAGGAAGTGCGTACATAGAAAGACAGAAAGAAAAAGTATTTATTGCGACTCGTACAGGATCATAAACTAAACTAAACACAGTTAAAAATAAAAATAAAACAAATTGTACAAAAAAGTAACAAAAGGAAAAAAGTGAAACAGAAAGAAACTTACGTCCTTGGCTAATCTTTGAAAACCATTGACCACCCAATCGCACCTAAATTTCACACGGATGAAGACGCGAGCAGAAACTAGTCATCAATATATAGGCATACATTTCTTTTAAAACTTGACAGTCAAAATCACAGTGATGTTTGATCACCGCGTCGTATTTGACCCGCGAGTGCACTGTGCACCCACGACCTTAGGGAAGGGCCGCTAAGCGTCGCCCCACGCAAAGCGGAGTCTTGCGAAACGATTCGTGGTAACTAAACGTTTCTCATGCATAAAACCTCGAGGTATTCGGAATTTGTTGCCATGTTGATACGAACGGTGATATCGTAAATATTTGAAGCTTTATTTGTGGCAGGCTTGTTTGTTTATTTATAGGTGGAACTTGGCTTCATTTAGTTTGGTTTTAGGGTGATTAATAGCAGTGATACAGACATTTTAAGCCTAGTTGTATATGGTAACAAAATTCGGCGTTAATTCTGCGCAATTTTAATCGGCTCCACACAATCTATTGTTTAAAAAAAAAACTAAGTGTCTGTTAATATTTTTTTTTAAGCCGAATTCACAGTGTGGCAAAGACATCGACGCGCAAAGTGTAACCAAGATTCAAGATTTTATTCCCCCCAGGGTAGAACATTTTCGTCGGTTATCAAAAAAATCAGCTGTTTCATAGAAAAGTGCAATACATACCTACGCGGTCAAAGTATGAAACAGATAATTAAAAACAAAATAAACTGACGAAACATTTAAACGCAGAAGTTTTACGGTAACGGGTTGCGCGCCGATGTCCCCCCTGCCACCCTGTATTTAGGTAACATCACTCTTTCACTGCAAAAAACGAGAAATTGGTCGAAGCTTATCAACGTCAAGAATGTGTAAATGTCAAAGAGTGACGCTCGGAAGAGAAAGAATGCGAACATTTCTCCCGTTAGTATCAATATACGGATGCAATCTACAAGATTAACAGACACCATAAATGATTATATTCGAAGAAAATTATGATCTCTCACGTTCCCTCACTCTCAACAATCTCAACACTTTAAAACAAGCTGATTCACGTAGTTCTGTATAATTATATGAAGAATAAAAGACCCGTTACGATAAGCTTTCCAAGTTGCAATGTATGTAAACAAAAACGATACGGAAAATTTACACTTTTATTAAGCTACAAGCTTTTGCTTATGGCTTTGCCCGCGTGGATGTCGGAAAATATCCCACAAGAACGTGCTACCGGGATTAAAAGTATTTGTTTAATCCAGGTTATAAACTATCTGTGTGCCAAATTTCATACAAATCCGTTTAGCGGTTTTTGCGCCAATCCGAAGCATAGGCCAGACAAATGGACTAAAATTCTTCGTTAATATTTTAATATATGTATAGATTTATAATTCAACTAGCTGTGCCTGCGACTTCGTTCGCGTGGATGTCTGGTATCAATAATGTGCCGCTTAGAGAAAGTGTAGGTACCACTCCTCCATTGAAAAGGAAGAATCTTTTATCCCCTTTTTTTGCGCGGAACCCTAATTCTTTTTCTAAATAATGTAATAATAATAGAAGATGTAGGTACTATTAAAATTGATTATAACAAAGCTAGATGAGTTCATTCTCCATCCTGGCTGACTTACAAATTACAATTTAATAGTTTCGACTAGCTTTTACGATTACAGCTTTACCTTTCATAAACAAAGCATTATTTGCACTTAAACAGCAGTCAATGTAAAGATATAAAACGCAGTCCCTACCTACATTGTTAGCAAACACTTGAGTACCTTAAGGGAAAGGTCATGCCCTCCCACGCCGCGGTGAAGAGATGATAATCACTCTTGGCACGGAGGGCCTGCCCTGAGCATGGATAATTAGCGAGTGTTCACACACCTGGCCACTTTCCCTCCGTGCTGCAATGCCGAGAAAGTTCCTCAGTTGAATGCAAACAGCCTTTAGTTACACGTTATAGACGCGCGAGCGAGCGAGCGACCTTTTAAAATCTCAATAAATGCAGTACTCAATAGGTATTCAGAGGGATTCGCGTCAGTACTAATTTGAATGTCCGATGAGGCGTTTCCAGTGAGTTACTTTGTAAATTCAAATGTCATTCTGTAGCTTGTAGACACCTGGAAATCTGTATAGTGTAGAGTTGGTTGCAAAAGGTATCTTTATGTTCTTTAACAAGTCCTATTCGGATGTTCAGGGTTGGCAATTTTGTATACTCCATATTTCAACACAGTACCGGATTTGTTAAGATTTTAAAATTAAGAAAACCAACCAACCCTCGGCAATTCTGAGCATGTGATTGAGTTCGCGTCAGTTTCCAGTGAGTTATACTTTGTAAGTAAAGTGTCATTCTGTATCTTGAAGGCACTTGGAATTGGAAATCTGTATAATGTACATTTGATTGCAAAAGCTATCCTTATGTACTTTGACAAGTCCTATTCGGATAATTAGGGTTGTCAATTTGTCACATGAACCTACTCGTAGGAAAGAAAATGAAGAATTTCACGTATTGAATGCTAAATCCTCCAATGACAGTAACCACAAATCCACAAGATACTTTTTCCATTCATAAACGCTTTCCCATGGAAGCCAACACTATTGTTTGTAACAGGTACCTAATAAAAACGCGTGGTTATTAAATATCTTACGTCCCCCACACGAGGCGGTAGAGAGGTGAGCTAGAGGTGTGTATAGACAACACTTGGTAACGTACACCAGCTGAACGAGACCACAACGAGGTCACAGACTCGCAAGTAGAGATGCTCCTTACTGCACCGTTAGGGTTGCCCGATGTCTATCATATTCTGCTGAAACAACGGTTGGCAACACGATGTGTTGTTCTGAGATTGATGCGGAGTTATACGTAAGATTATGATGCCTGATTGTTTTGTGTCGGTAAACATTTTATTAGTTTTCGATGTAGCCGTTTTTGCTAGTAATATTTAAATACAAAGACGCAGCCGCTTCTGATTTATCGATCGTTGTCAAGCTATAATTTACTGTCCAGGAAATGGCTACAAGTAGGCATAACGGCGTAGCTCAGACATGCCACAGATTAATAAGTTTAATTACGAGTTTTATGACCAAACGCTTATAAAACCTCTCGGTATTTATAGCACCATCACATCTAGATTTAATAAGTTTAAATTAGCTTTATATACCGCGTAAATTACGACACAACGGAATTGGTAATTATCAACACTAGCTGGAAAATTTATCTAGACACAGGACGTGAAGTATGACTGACATATTTCATCGTGGCTGTAATTAAATACAACATTCTAAGACTGAGTTATGCTATAATGTTTATTTGTTTTAGGAGTTACGAATACCTGTGTCATGAAATACCTACGCTCAGAGTTTTAAGGGGGTTTTTAAAGATTAATGTCTTGTACAAGAGAAGAGGAAAATTTGAAAAATGATTTGCAATTAGGAAAAATAACCTGTGTGTAGGTAAATAGGGATAAATATGAACTTTGTAGAGCTCTTATGTTTTTATTACCCATACAAGAAACACGATCAATTAAATCAAAAAACTCAATTGAATCATACATCTCACAAGACGGGGTGTCTTGTGAGATTTATGATTCAATTGAGTTCCCATTCTGGACTGGAAAAGTTTTTGAGCCTTGATGGCTCAAAAACTTTTAACGCCATCGCAAAGCAGCTTTCTATCTTTTGCCATTTTTTTTCCAGCCTTTCCGTATCAGGGATATATTTTTGCATACCTACTTTGAAAGTAATATTTTAAAATAGATATAGTACACACGTAATCACAGCCCTGCGCTACTAGGATGCGAGGTACTCGGTCGGCACTGCCAGACGGAGCGGCGCGCCACAAACTACCCATTTTATCGTGCACCGACCAGCGCAGGCGCAGCGACGCTCGACATTCATTTACTCAAATTCAAATTCAAATTCAAATTCATTTATTCATTTTGTGAACATAGGGTATAATTATGCCAGATGTTATACAAAAAATGTTGATCCATGCTATGTCCCGCCAAAAGGCATACAAAATATCTTAGGAAAGCGAATGTCAATTAACAAAATAAAAATAAATTCAATATGTAAGTAGGTAGATGTCACATTTCCTTGCAATAGTTAATAATATGTCAATAAATTAAGACGGCACATAAAAAAAAAAAAAAAAAGGTAATAGGTCACAATTAAATCAGTTTAGTCAATTTCGTATACAATAATAAATTCAATAAAAATGTCAATAATCAATTAATATAATTATCTTATGAAAGCAACATTTTCATCCTTCACTAAACCTCTCAATATGCAGTTCAAGGGGCATTGCCATAAGCACTGCTTGGAAAAAAAAAGTAAAATAAAAAAAAATATTGTTAGGCATGTCAAGTTATAAAGTTGTCATAATGATATAAGGAAAATGTCATGAAAAATACACAATGTCAATAGATTTGAAAAACACAGATATATATAAATTATTAAAAATAAATGAAAAATTCTTCAAAATTTGTCATCCATATACTCCTTGACTGAATAATATACCTTGTTATTTAGTAGCTTAAAGAGCTCGCTTTTGAATTCATTATTATTCTTACAATTTCTAATATGACAAGGTAGTTTGTTATACAATTTTGGTGCCATTGCATAGACACTTTTATAAGCAAAAGCAGTTCTGGTGATTATTGTTTTCAACTTATCTGAGCGACGTTGACTTTCTACATGACTAAACAAGTGTATATTGGTTACCACAAACATCAGAACCTCATAGATATACAGTGAAGGTACTGTCAGAATATTTAAATCCCTAAAGTGTGGCTTACATGTATCGGTTGTTCTTAATTTGCAGATGGCTCGGATGCATCTTTTTTGTGCCAAAAGCACGGATGATATATTTGAAGCATTACCCCAGAATATAAGTCCATACCTCAATGTGGAGGCTACATAACCGTGATATGCCGTTATGAGGGCTGTTTTGTTTGCAATTTTACCTAGCATATATAGGGCATAAGAGAATCGGTAAAGTTTCAAACAAACACTATCAATTTGATTTTTCCATGACATGTCATTGTCAATGTGCAGTCCTAAAAACTTTGTAGTGTTTGTTTCTAGTACTGCGTCTCCTTTGTACCTAATTTGGTATTGTGTTTGTTTTTTTTGTCGAAGTTGAAACTCCATTATTTTGGTTTTTGTTAAATTAATTTTAAGGTTATTGGCATTTAACCATTCTATAATTGACACCAGATTTGTGTTTATATCTATTTCAATTTCTTTAAAATTACCCTGGTCGAAAACAATAGTGCTATCGTCTGCAAATAAGTACATCCGATGACTGGTTACTTTGGGGAAATCATTTATGTAACAGATAAAAAGTAATGGACCTAGGACAGACCCTTGTGGCACCCCATACGAAATTATTTTCGTACTTGAGGAGTATATTGTTTCAGTTTTTGTCTTAATGTTTACTTGGCTGATCTGAGTAAGCTGTTTTCTACCTTCTAGATACGATTGTATGAGGTCAAGCAAATTACCTCTAATACCGTAGCTATAGAGCTTTTTTAATAATATTTTATGGTCAACGTAATCAAAAGCGCGGGTCATGTCCATGTACATTGCTACAGCCTGTTTTCTGTTGTCCATGTTATGGTGTATCTTTTCAAGGAAATTGTACACTGCCATATTAATACTTTTGTTTTGCCTGAATCCCATTTGTTCCTTACAAAAAATGTTGTTTTTTTCAAAATAATTGTTAAGTCTATTGTAAATTACTTTCTCAAGAATTTTTGAAAATATAGGTATTAACGCTATAGGTCTATAATTGCACATTTTTGTTTTGTCATCTTTTTTGTGTAGTGGCTTGACAATCGAGATTTTTAGAGCTTCTGGAAAAGCCCCATTGTGTATACAAGCATTCATTATATCACATAGCACTGGTGCTATAGTAGGTCCTACTGATTTGACCACGCTGGTCTTGATGTCATCATACCCTGTGCTGTTTGTGTTTTTGAGGTTATTTATTATAGTTATCATTTCTTTTAGGACTATTGGTTCCATGAACATAGATTTATAGGATTTTAAAACATTCGTATTATTATAAGATAGACAATTTCCATTGGATTGAACTAGGTCTATGAAATAATCATTAAAGTTTTGCGCAATACTTTGAGGGTTCGTGATACATTTGTTGTTTACCTCAATAGCATTAATATATGTTTTCGGCACGGTACTCTTCAAATTGTTTATAATTTTCCATGTAGCTTTAGACTTATTGTTACTGGTTTCTATGTAGCAGCTGTTTTGTGCTTTTTGTGTCTGTTTGATAACGCGGCGGTACCTGGCGCTGAATGTTAATAAAGCATTTTTTGTATCTTTGTTAGGATTTAGTCTATATTGCCATAGCAGAGACCGTCTCTTTTTGCTGCAGACTTTAATTCCCGGTGTGATCCACTTTGGTTTATGGCTTGTCGATATTTTGCATCTTACTTTTGGGAAACATAGGTCGTAAAAAAGTTTGAATAAGTCAAAAAACGCATTAAATTTTTCATTAGGGTTATTTGCTTGAAAAACGTCTGAAAAGCTCAAGCTGGCTATGCATTGTCTAAACTGATTCATGTTCGCCTTACTGTAGTCCCGTTTTTGAACATAATAATATTTCAATGCACACGTTTGTTGTACAGGAAACTGTACCAATTGCGCTAAATGGTCAGATACCCCTAATTCTAGTACCTCACTTTTACATCTCCGTATATTGTGAAAAATATTATCTAGGCAAGTACCACTACTAGGCCTGGTGGGTTTCTCTATTTCTATTGTAAGATTAAATTCTTTTAATAGATGTTTAAATTGAGAGGAATACTTCGTTTTTTGTAACATATCAATGTTAAAGTCACCGCATATTATTGTTTTATATTTATTTCTATAGCAGATTTGTTCTAATATATACGTTAAATTGTCGAAGAATATATCCATTTTGTTTGGTCCTGGCACTCTATATATACATACTATTATAATTTTATGATCCGTTAGCTCAACTGCACAGCATTCAAAAACATTACAGACATTTGCGACTTTCACAAGATCTATCTCTGTATATCTAATATGGTTGTGTATTAATATGCAAGATCCACCGTTCCGTTTTTGTCTAGCATTCTACTTTACCTCATTGTTTGCTAATACACGTGCTAACATATTCGGAACCTTATAAGTTCGTAAGATTTCTAAATTAGATATTGTTAAAGGAAAAGATGGGATTCCATTCTAAGGATATCTACATAGCATTTGATCCAAAACTAGAATGAGATGTAAAACATTCAAAAACGATTAAATTAGAGTTAAGTTTCTAAATTTTCAGTCATATATTTACATATTTTCTGTAGGTAAGTATAGGTAATGGAACCATTATCAAAGTTACCTATAACAAACACACCAATCTAGTTCAAAGCTCTGGGGGCCTACTCCGAAGTGCAAAGAGCGAATGTTCGGATCGGACCGACACATGGCCGGGCCGAATATTATTGAAAAATGCGAAAAAAGTTCGGATCGGCTCAGTTGGGTCGGGACCATAGTCAATATTCGAAAGAGTGTAGGAGTGTAGAATCGGAACCGACCGAACCAAATAGTAACTTCCGCCGAATATTCGGCCGATACTACTTCGGAGTAGACCCCCTGGAATATACCAGTGGCGCAGTAAGCCTGTCGGGGGCCCGGAGCGGCAAAACGAAATGCAAAGCAAGGTTTCTCGAAAAGGTTAGGTTTTCTTTTGACTATTGATACAAAAATAGGAGTTACTTTGTCGACTTATGCAGAGAAGTCTGAGAAAATAGTAAAGATGCGTTGCAATAGAGAGCGAAGCGAGCTCCAATTTTTTTTTAATATTTAGCATGCGTATAAGTAAAAAGCAGTTTCTATTTGGAGGCCTCCAACTAGAAACTGATTCTTACTTACTGAACATATTTTGGTCTTGTTAGGATATGATCAAAAAGGTATTTCTCGAGTTTTCGGGACCCCCCAGGACCCCCCTTAGTCCGTCAGTGAAACATAATTATAGTGCATAGTATAGAATAGAAAACTTTAATACATATTTATTACCTTCCAGTTATTAATATTATTAGATACTTACATGTATTTACGCTGTTACCTATTAAATATAAACTACATAGTGTACATGATACCTATCTAGTCACAACACGGTGAATATTCCGTGAAATACGATGATAATTCAATGAGCGAAACCTAATAGGGGAGGCAAACAGCTGCGGCTTCAGTAAACAATAACATAACGGTCTTCAAGTGGTTTGATGGGAAACCCGGATTTATTCAAACATGCCCACGATTTTACTAGACATTCCTTAAATCTCTCTCGAATCAACAGTAATGGATTTAACAATCATACTAACAATAAAATTATACTCAACAGGTAAGTGTGGTGGTTGCGTAACACACTGACGGTAGGAATGGCTTTCTTTTTGACAGTTCAACAACATTCATTGCGTTATTTACGTTGTTAAGCAGATACATATGAAGCAATGGACTAGCTAAATCCTTGAAAACCACGCCATGACTATCCTAAGCTGTAGATAAGCTCATGAAGCCGGAATGCAAAAATAAACCTCTGTGACAGACGGACAAGAAAAATCTATTTTCCTTTCGGAACCATAATTTTATTCTAGGTGCATCGTCTTCACATATAATTGTATAAATAATGTATACAAAATATTGTAAAACATTTTAAAAGAGTAACGGTGGAGTTTCTTGCCCATTCTTCTCCATACGAAAACTACCTTTTGGAAGGTACGAATAGAATCAAATATTTTACTGTAAATTTTGACGTTCAAAAGTGGCAACTAGAATCAATTATAGTTCAAAAGTGCCTTTTATGTGCCTATTTGAAATAAATGCTTTGACTTTGACCTAAAAGTACAGACGAACTTAAACGAAGAAATCCTCTAATCGACATTCAAATCTTGTATAAAAAACAAAACACAATCGGAACCGTTAATCACGCCAATAAAATATTATCACCATGACTTACGATTTCCATTCCGTGTCGGTAGGTTGTTAAACAAGCCATGATGTTCCGCAGGTTGCCTAGACAGTTCGGCGCTGCGCCCACGCATCTACGCACACTCGCTAATACACTATTTATAACTATTATTTATTGGCTCCATTCCATCAACATGTCTGTGTGAAAAGAATTAATGATGGCGGTGATAGATATAAAACAAATTCAAACTTTGATAATGATGGAGTCTGTTTTGGGAATGAACTTGACGGACAAACATATTTAGAAGAGAAAACAATAACAAACCTTAATATACTTGGTGAAGAGGACAAGCCTGGTACATAAGTCTCTCGTCACCCCAAATTGGCAGCAAGAAATTCTTTAATCTTCAAAAAATACGTCGATAACGATCGCCATCTAAATCTAAACTAATAATAAAGCTAAAGAAGAGTTTGTTTTGAAAGCCTTAATCTCTGGAACTACCAGTCGGATTTGAAATTTTTTATTTTTTTATTCGTAAGCCCAATTCTTGAGGAAGGCTAAAGGATATTAACATTACGCTAGAACTTTTAGGAGCTGAGCAAAAAAGTCAGAAAGAAAGCTAAGCGGAAACGAAGTAACAGCGATGCGACTCGCATCGCATCACCTGTCACGTCACGTACTTTTTTTAAAAATGCGACAGAGTGTTCAGAGGAATAAGAAATATCACGCGGACAAAGTCGCGGGCTGAAGCTAGTTTATTATATATTAGGCTGCTGATACTGATTTATTGTTCAGAAGCTCTTAAAAGCCACCATTATCTAGAGCACTAGCGTACCAACCGTAGCCATAAAACTGAAATATATTGAACCATGCTGCATTATATTCAAGGTGGTACAAAGTCCTATAGGAAGCCTTGAATGAATGCTACTCTCGGCCGCTAATGTAGCCATAGCGTACTTTGTTCAAGTGTTATTAGACACTTGTAATATTGTAAGGTACTTATCTGCGTCATCGACATGAGATACTCTATGGTGGTATTATACTTATAGGATACTAGCTTTTGCCCATGACTTCGTCCGCGTAAAATTTCTTGTTCCCCCGACCTACCCTGACGCATCGCATCGTCTGCCCGCGGTATTACTTCGGTTTCGCTTATCGTTCTTTCTTACTTTTTTATTTTAGCTCGGCTCCTAACAGTCCTAGCGTGATGTGAAGCAGCCAATAGCCTTCCTCGAGAATTGGGCTATCGAAGGCAAATAGAATTTTTGAAATTCAACTATACTCCATTTACGAGTGAAAGAAGTTAAAAAAGGTTATTTTTAATGCACACTTTGTAACAAAAGTACAATAAACATTGTTACATTACGATAGACGCCGAATTTATTATGATCTATTTTTACAGCAGCTGTCACACTTAATTGTAACCATTTTAACTATTTATCTTATGAAATTATGTGGCTTTCATTTATTTATACTATTTAACTCCAATTTAAAATTACAGTGTCAATGCTAAAAACCTAAAAGAAGCAGGGATGAACAATACCTGGAACGTTATTCGTTTCACTATAATTCTACCGAATTTACAAATGAACGTTGGTGAAACTTCTTCATCTTCATCATCAGATGATAGTGACTAAATTAGATGATGAAGACGAAAGAAATGTCACCAACGTATTGTGTTGTAAGTGGTTAGTTAAAATAAAATATTAAAAAAAATGATTATTATCATTGTGATCGGTTGTTTCTATCATTCATTTTGTTGTAAGTTTGTAATGCGAGATGAAGACGTTACTATAAATAAAGCATAATTATAAAATATTATTTTTATATTATACGTCCATATGTGTAACAATTTTAATTAAGGTGGATGCGCTGCAGTAGCCCGCGAAATCAGACAAATCCGGAGCAATTCTAACTTAAAGGGATGCATTGATGACTTTTAAGGTTAAAATTGTATTATTACCTACATATTTCTTATTATTGCGCATCATATTATTTTGATTAAGATACAACCATACACTGACCTGCAAATTACAAAAAACGCAAGAAAATTAGAATTTCGCCAGCTACCGCAGCACATCCCCCTTAAAATTGTTTTATCATAACTTTGAAATAAAATGTTTTTCATTCCTGCTTCTACGAGCCTCTTATTTCTAATGCTATTATACTTAAATGGAGTAAAGTAGTTCCAGAAATTTAGCGCGTTCAAAAAAACAAAAAACAAACAAGCTCTTTAGCTTTATTTTTGATATATATAGATATGTATTGTAGTGTACGGATTTCTGAAATTATTCGAGTTCAGGTTTCTCCAAAGTTTTTTAGATATCTAACAACTTTGAAACCACAGTGAACTACTTACCTCTGTTTTCAACCAAGATCACCTTGAATCATTAGAATGATGTTGACAATGCACTCCATTACATTTTCGTCTTGTTTGAATAAACAAATTATATATACAATTTCTGCCTCTGGTTCAAACTAACTGGAATAGCAACACAGGAGAACGAAAGAAACTCAAAACACATAAACCATTTACAGGCGCTTTTGAATTGTCAAGGAGTCGCCCTGTCAGAAATATGAAGAGGGACAATAGTTTGTTAGACAAGAGAAAAGGAACGAATGTGTTGGGGATCAAAATGCAATAAAGACAAATAGTATACTTTTCACGGGTTTGTAGCCACAAGTGTAAGAATTCATAATCAAAAGCAATAAAGGGCTTCTCCTAACAATCGCCGGAAACGTATGAAAAGGTGTAAATGTGAAATAATGATACATTTTAGTTATAAGCTATGGTTAAAGCCTAAATAATAGGAGCGTGAATTTAAACCTCACACGCTGTCTAGCCTATTGTGGTGGGTTCATCCTAGCATATTTATTTAGCTTAGTTAGAAGCGTAACACGAATCCAAACACAAAATTATTCGCCGAAATGCCAAGAAAATTTACGACGAGATAATTCGGGAGAACAATCGTGTTTCCTTCTTGAATAAACTAATTTGGCTGAATAAACAGCTAAACAAGGCCGGTGTTAGCAAGTTCTACATCCGAGGAACACAATGGGGTGTAACGTGGCTGTGGCAGCCTGGCAGCCTGCACGTTGCCCTGCAGGCTCGGATAATAAAACCTCTTTATTGTGTTTAACTTTGTACATTCTGTTACTTTGTTGCAGCTCTGGCGATTTAAAAGCGACTCGTGCACTTGGAGACTAGTGTAATTAAATGAGCAGTTACGTGGAGAAGGCGCTAACTGTTACACAAAGGGACTCGTTCAACAGATAATGCAGTAAAGGTTTGTACAATATTACACATGACCGACAATGTGTTCAAGTTCCATTCTGTACAATAAAACGTAATTCTTGCTGTCTGCACTGGGTGTATGGGCGGGATCGCGGGATCATTACAGTAACCACAGCTTGTTAACTACTTACATAGTTAGATTGGACTCTCTTGGAAGGTCGCCATCGTCGGCTAATATTAGGCCTGTAGGCATAAATCACTCTAATTTGGACTATGAAATTTAAGTATCTTTGGAGATTATAAATGATTAATTTGTCAAAAGTACGAAATTTACGTATACATTTGGACAGTTACGCGAGGAATTCCAAATAAATGAGATTGGTTATAAACTGAAAACAATAATACCTGCCACAGGAGTTAATTAAGAATTTAAGTTTATAGGTGCCGTAAAGACAAACCACCGCAAACTGCTTGTTTAGACAGATTGCTAAACACAGGTATCCTAACTTAGTACCTGTTAGTTTGAATTAGCAAGTTACAGCTAAGTTCAATCAAGGCTTTGCGCCGGAGTTGTGAAGTTTCAACAAGGGCCCGTTACTTGCAGCTGCTAATCTCTATATTCATTACAGTATTGTTGGCAGCGAGCTCAACGCATTCCGTTTTACGTAAGTGTCCTTTGAAGTGTCATTCCACAGTAAAATTCGTTGCGTTATTTGCAGCAACACATTTCCTTTTTTTTATCTTTTAGGGTTATATTGGTTTTGTTGCGATATCAGCCAAATTGTGCCTAGAAAGCGCGTATCGATGTCGGGACTAATGTAGTGGAAGTAAATTGGGATATTGGATTTGTACGCCGAATCAGTGTAATGACGTTTCAAATTACAGGCGGTAATAAAAGTTATGCGTACCTTGAAGAACAGTGGTGGCCCAGTGAACGGCGGCGACTTAGGAGTTGTAGGTCGTAGGTTCGAACCCAGACAGTCACATTTACTTCGTGTAAACTATTTCATCAACACTGCCCTCAAAACGGCGAAGAAAAATATCGTGAGGAAACCGGCATGTCCTAGAACCAAACATTCGAAGACATGTGACCTCTACCAACCCCCACTGGGCCAGGGTGTTAGATTACGTCCCACTCCGGAGGCCCGTGTCCCAGCAGTGGGAATATGTTTATTGTGTAGGTACCTTCATAATATCTAGAGTATTTAGAGGATTGGCCAAATTGAGGAGACGGAAGCCACAGTTGAGCAACAGGCAAGAATAGCAGTAGAAAGAGTGTCCGAGCAATCAGAGACAATTTGCACTCCCACATGTCTCAACTTTCATCTCTGGACGGAAGAGGCAATATAAGTGATTAGGCTCTATCACCGGCCACACGTTGTGCCAGCCGAGCCCGTGGGTGTACCGCACCTACCGACCGGCCCGGAAGGGAAAGTAAAGGGACGAATTTATGATACCTCGTTTGAAGCATAAATTTACAAGCCAAATGGATTCTTAAGAGAACAGTGATAAAGTGCCGACACGTGCTTTGTGTCCTAAAACGCACTTCTCTGAATATTTCGCTAGGAATGCACAAAGTGCAAATTCTTGAGCACTTGTTCAACACGAGTTCGCACCTGCTTTAATTTCATTTGAATATCATAATATATGGTTGACATACAATCCGTGTATTCGATGTCACATGCAATTAACAAATCTACCCTCAACTGAGATAAATGTTAGCAACAATGTAGCATGTGATAAATGATACCCACCATATTTGCTTCATTTGTAAATGATGCAATCGTTAAAACCGCTGGAAAGTTCGAGCATATTGTGATAAACACTCTTGTTTTCAAGCACTTTTTCAATGTTATAAAAATAAAACAATATTTCGGGCAAAAAGAGAGAGCTCCGAGTGAACTCGGCAGACGTAGGTCAAGACAGACCGGACAAATCTGAGGTACCTACATCAGCCGGATGGAGATAGATCGCCCGATCGGTCTCCCCAAATACCGACAAGGACACTTCCATCTACATTTATTCGTACAACGAGTGATGCGATCAAATGGACGACGTCCGGCGACCCACGTGCACCCACGCCGCACAACATATGATATTTAGAACAAATCTTAGGAGATGCATAGTGCATTGTACAAATTGTAGCTGTCCGCTGCTGTGTGCTATTGATTTATGGTCGATGTTAAGTAGGAGATAAGGACGGTACGATTCTATTTAGATGTTTTGCACTGCGCGGCAACAAGCTGCTTCCGCGATTTTGAGATGCTGAAGTAGCTAGCGGTTGTTAGTCTTCTATTTGAATATGGTAGTGCTGTTCGAGAATAAAGTGGTTAACAATCTATCAAAACTGATGAAGCTTCCATCTGAGTTTCAAGTTTGCCCCAATTTAGCAAGTTCGAACAAGAAACTTAGGTGTAGAATTTTAGTGAAACCTGAAATCTAAAACAGAACTGAAGTAAAATCTTGATCTTGTTTTGAACGTGACGCAAAATTTTAAGAAAAGCCTTGTAGTAAAATTACGTCTTTTGAATTAATAGTTTTGAAAGCTTTTGGTGACGAACTGGTTAATCAAGCATAATTTGTGATACAGAGCCGTCCTAAATACTTAGTTTGTTGTAGAGATGAAGTCATCGTGTCTACGGCCTAGTTTCATTTGTGGGATATTTTTAGCTGAACTTTATACCTAATTGAGAGAATTTCATCGTTAATAAAATTTACAGTTGTCCTCAAATTGCACGAAATTAATTTCTGTTCGAGAATTTTAAAACACATAGTAACTGTATCCCTTATCAAAGGATAAAAGGGGAGGATGAAGGGGGGTACAGCTATTATCTCCTCGACCACGACATGCATAATCAGCCTATAATGTTCCAACTGCTGGGACACATGCCTCCTATACCCCCTGCTTCTATGAGAGTGGGTGGGCCATAATCCACCACGCGGGCCCAGTGCGGGTTGGCGGTTGTCAAATGTCGTCGTTTTTTTGTTTTGTCCTGGGACATGCTGGTTCCCCACGACGTTTTCCTTCACCGTTTTGAGAGCAGTGGTGATGAAATAATTTACACAAAGTAAAGTGCCTGCTTGGGTTCGAAACCACGACCTACAACTCGGAGCGGCGGATACTACTGGGCCACCACGTAGGTACCTAATATTATCTTTAGATCATTTTTGGAATCAATTTTAACGATGCTAAATATGGTAAACTAATAAAAATCCCCTTACACAAATATAACTTACCCGTGCTTATTAATAACCATGTAACAACAAACACTTTAACGTGGTCGCTGGTCGCAGGACAGGAATAACCGTTTGTGCGACCACCCCGCGCTCATTAATCTAACACAAATAGAAAGTGGCACATATCTCAAACAGCCGGCTCTAGCCGTGATTATGCCACTAATCCTTCCTGGCTATAGATCAATTAAATTGCACTTTAGATAAGACTAAGGTATGTATTACAATTGACAAGTTTCCAACACCAGCGTTCGGAGAATCACGGGAATGTTAGCTCCCACTTGATAAATCTTAAGTCTCTGTAATCATAAACTAATATGGGAACTTGATAGATTAAGGCTTTGTCGGAAAGTTCCAGTTTTAATAAAGACCAGGGTCGCCAGATTAACCCGCGAAATTCTACATTTCAATCTCAATTTTCGGCGATTTGCAGGTCAGTGTCATCAAATGTTGATTAAAATATGATTCACGAGCGTAACAAATATGTCGTTCCAGAATTATAGTCATTAAAATCATTAATATATTCATCATTTTTGCGGGCTACCCAGCGCACCCTGGATGCTAGAGGAACGCACTAATGAGGTACGGTAGTGCATGCTCATCACATCAGAATAGGCAAACGAGCTCTTTTTTGGGAGAATACTGTATTCTGCAGGAGGATTCATTAACTAAGATATTGGTATTACAGATGCAAATTTTACATTTATCAAGTTACTTGATTTTCTCTACTTTCCGCCAAAGCATTATTGAACATTTTCAACATCTTTGTTTTACAATGGACCATACAGAATATAACAATGGCTGAGTAATATCACAACATCTTCATCTTGTTTTAATAATTTAGAGCAGATTTTTCAATCATCTGATAACTTTATTCGAGGAATAATTTTGAAATTTTGACAGTTATTTCATACAAAAACTGTCAAACGTCAATTTTATTCCTCGAATAAAAGTGGCGATGGAAAAGTCAGCCCTCAGCGAAAAAAGTGAATTCCGATAAGATTTTCTATTCAGTGATTAGTGGTCCCTTGATTGGATTCTTCAAAAACTTTGATGAAGCTTCATCAAAGTTTTTGCTTACAACAACGAATTTTGTACCTTTAAGTAAACATTTCTCTTTCACCGAACCCTACCATATAAATTCGTTTAACATTTAACAAATTGTGCAAGTTACAAGTTCGTAGCTGTGAGTCAGTCGGCATTCCTGACCTTATTGCATCAGGCGGTATCTGGCGGATAAGCGTTCATCGCTCCGCTCTGCAGGTATTACCGGGAGGTAGAGTATTACGTCTTCATAATATACTTGAACACCGCCTCGCCTTGGTAAGTACGGTCGGGAAGAAAATGTTCAACATTTGTGGACGTGTTTTTAAAATGTTGCAAATTTGAGATGGGTATTTTTAAGCAAAAGTTTCCATATTGAGCGGATGTTCGCTTTTGAAGCTGTTTGTTTGGAAATCTAAAGGGTGCTTACCTAACTTTGTGACTTTAACATTTCTATTGACGGGGATATGATCAATACTTAAAAGGAAGGCTTTGATGGTTAATGATATTAATAAAATAAAGGTTCAGACCTTAATTTTTTATCTCTTACTTTCTATTTCAAGATTGTTATCTTTTGAGTCCACTCAGAAAAGCAATTAACAGTTTTCTTAGATCAAATTAGTGTCAAATTCATAATCAAGATTTGACAACTTATTAAGATATTAATCGAAACATTTATTTAAAAAATGTGTGATCATATCTTTATCTACCATAGTAAATCTAAGTTCACACGTAAAGCCTGCATGTTCTCCGAAATAAATACTACTAATAGATCCTCTACAAAGCTCTTAAACATAACGTTTTAGTAACTGTAATAAAATAAAGCCTTCTTTAACGGCACCTCAGTGAATTCATTAATACATTAGAGAGCATTCACATAAAACTTTGTTCTTTGAAAGTACGTTATAAGTATCTAGACGAAGTGCATTCCCAGGTGGTCGGGTGTCGAGTTACGATGGCTTGTACTCTACATAATAAAACAACTACTCTGCCAGACGTACCGTCGATCATCGTATACGTCGGCAAAAGCTATGGACTAAAATACCCACACCGGTGCGCATAGAAAGAGTTCTGTGAACTTATATGTACGAACGAACCAACAAGTTTGAGGGAGCTTTTAAGAGAAACCCGAAGAAGCTGGCTGCATAGTTGACTTAAATGTAAGAATTCCAATTTGATACCATCTACGACAAACGAGAAACATCATCAGTCAGTCGTCATGAGTTTAACAAACGATAAATCATAACTGGTAGTTTTAATACCTAATCCCAACTCCAGGTTGCTCTGCTAGTCTAAGCCCAAGTTCCGCAAGTTTAAAACGAAAACCTTTATACGGATGATGAAGGACTAATAATGAACGTGGCAGGCACTGTGGGTATAAGCTGAATGTGCCTGAAAATGCGCTCGTAATTGCGATAGTTGTCATTCTATTGGACTCGCAGCTCGCAGCCTAGCTTCCAATCTGTCTCGATTTCAAAAGCGCCAGCAAATTGCACCGTGCATGTGCCAACGCAAACGATATTTCAGACTGCGAGGCGTAGACTGTAATTTAGATCGTCATTTTTTTCTGCTATCTTTCTTATTTAGTCAATGGTGAAATATACCTACAAAGATAGATAGAAATACAGATACGAATTGAAGTAATAAATAAGGACGAAAGTTCTTTCA
This sequence comes from Apamea sordens, assembly GCA_945859715.1. Classification (NCBI taxonomy): domain Eukaryota; kingdom Metazoa; phylum Arthropoda; class Insecta; order Lepidoptera; family Noctuidae; genus Apamea; species Apamea sordens. Next base: position 13,784,324 of record OX243987.1, read on the forward strand.
TTAGTCTTATCTGAAACGTAACTTTGTAGGTAAATAATAGACTTCACAACTCGAAGTAAATGATTTGGCACCATTCCCAAAATATAAATTAAACGATAACCGTTTTATTAAGAAATGTCTAATATATAGTTCAGTTAATTTAACTTTCCGAATCTGTCCCATATTAAAAATATAATGTGCATAATTAATTTTAATGCCCAACAAACAGTTACAATTATGCCTTGAAAAACTTAATCAAATCGTTGATTAAGTTGAAAAAATATTCTAAATATTATAAATAATTCACGAGTTCCCACCGTCGGAATCGTTTAGTGATTGCAGGCGGATGATGAATGACACTAATTACCATCAATTATGCCTACCTGAACAGTTCCAGGCTGTGAGGTGCTTACCAACTGGTAAATTACTATGTAAATCATAGGCAACTGACGTGATATTTTACTTTTACGTAAGTTTGTCTCATTACCGCAAATTGGAAGCGCGTGGTCGTGGCATAGTGCGTGGTCATCCAATCTATTTTTTCCGTTGTTGAGAAAATTACGGGATTGCGTCAGTAAGAAGTGGTTTTCTCTCGTTTCTACGTGAGGTTTGTAATTAAATGATAAGTACATAATATGCTACAATTATAAAATATTAACGTCTGATCCAGAAAGGAGCAGTAAGGAAGACACTTTCATGGTCTCTGTTGGTGTTTGATGACAATTTTACTAAATTTTGACAAACAGCACTTCAGAAAACAGAAGTCTAGTTTACTAAATATACATACGAATGCTACACAATAAGTGAAATAAAATAACTCACCAGTCCGGTAGCCAGCGTTGGAGAGGTAGGTAGCGAAGGTGTTGGTCTCATGCGTGGCCTGCCACATCGGAGACGAGCAGTTGTCATTGTTGGTGTAGACGTTGTGATTGTGGACATACACACCAGTTAGCAACGAACTCCTGTAGAAGATATGGCAGTTGATTAACAGAAAGTGGCGGTTGATAAGCGAAAGGGGAAGCATGACCGTGTAGACTTGTTGACGGCAAGCGTAGTTTGGGTGCAAAACCCAAAACATGGCCTGAGTACATTAAGAAGCAGTGTTATTCCTGAAAACGATATTTTAAACGCAATAGTTAGAGTGAGAGTGTGTGTGTTAAAAGAATTAGGAATCCGCGCAAAAAGTTAAAACTCATGAAACACAATTTGTTTTCCGAAAAACACCCGATCGAATTCGCGGGAACAGCTAACAACTAGTAGATGATAAATCTTTAGAAACTTGTTAATAAGAAATTGAAACTGAGCAAAAATACTTGGGCAGTGTAACAGTTATGGGTTTTGAATTTCTATTACACGATCTGAATTTATTACAACCATAAAGGAAGTCACTATTAATGGATATAAACAACAAAACAGGCTTCGCAACGGCCTTTAGGACAGCGTGAAAGCAGTCGCATTAGCCTCCAATTAGTAATATAGTCGTTCGAACCAGTTGCAATTGTAAACTGTCAGTCAGTCTAGCATTGCTTGAAGTAATTTCAGTGCAAGCGATAATGGTGCGGGATCTATGTCATTTATATTCTAATGGCACTTTACTGAGTCGTTATTTGCTGAAAGGCGTCAATACTGATCGGAATTGCTTGTAGATTTTATCGCTATTGCCAATAAGAACTAGAGCTGATGAGAAATATAGAGCTGGATATGAATTGTGAGTTGGTTTAGGTTTATGTTGGCAGATTTATCTTTGAACTGTCAAACTAAGTGGATATTAAACTATCGTAAACGTTTTAGAGAAATGTTAGAGGATTGCAATGAAATACTGTACCTTGATGGACAACACATAGGTGTGGTGGTGTAGGCGTGACGGAACTCTGCCCCTGCACTCCTTACGGCCTTCATAGTCCTTGGCATAAAGTTCAAGCTGCCCAGCTCCACATCCTGGTCATCAGTCAGGATCAAAATGATATTCGGTTTCCTTTCCCTCGGTTGCGGGTATGGAATGTAGCCGCCAGTCTGCCATTTATTTACCGACTTCAACTTTGATCTAGTAGAATTCTCCCTCACAGGCACATGTGGCCTCTCAGGTGCCTTACTCTGAGGAATCGGCCGCCTTGCAGAGTTCCATGGTTTCTCCATGTTACTTCTGTTCCAGTGTTTATCTGCCTTCCTTGATTTCTCATCCTTTTTCAAACTATATGGTTCTATCGTCCTGTTGGCACTGTCTTCTAGTGAATGGGCGTCAGTTCCTTTCCGCCTATCTCTTCTTACTTCATGTTCTCTGTCCCACCTTCGTCTGTCTCCACGATACCTGGAACTGTTCTTGTGCCTTAGATTCCTTCTCTCGGGTACATCGGTAAGGGTCCCATTGAACGTTGTTCTATTCCGATTGTTCTCTCTATTCCTCAATTCCCTGGACCTTGAAGTTTCTTCGTCTTCATACGAGTCTCGTCTTGCAGATATTAGTAAGAAATTCCATGTCAAGACTAGCGATATGAACTTTAAATTCATATTGGTTTATTATTTCAACTTAACAATATAACTTTTTGGAAATTAAATATATTATAGTTTTGACTGTAAATTGTTTACGTTGCCACATAAGTTGTCGACTTCAAGGATCGCCTCGGGCACCGAATCACCATTTTCGTACACGAACTGCAACAAGAGAGACAAATAATTAGTTTAGGAATATTTAGCTATGCCAACAATCTAATACGAAAGTCAAAATAATAAACCGCAATTAGCAAGTCATTGATTCAAAGACATTTCAATAACTTTGAACGTTTATATTATCTGGCCGAGGACGCCTATTCCGTGTTTGCTCCGGGTATTGAAATATGTTTCGCTTGGTCCGCAATCAATATCGAAGCATTTAATGGCATTCGACCAGGGCATCAATCGTGAATTGCTTTTAACAGAATTGGAGTGGTATCGGTCGGGACGACTGAATGAATGTTCAACTCCCTTCACGAGGTTTTTTAAAATAGATGTTGGTCAATCTACGATCATTGGCGATGCATAGGATTTCTAGAACGAACTCTCATTAATAGTTGAGCTCTAAAATCCTGCAGACACAGCTCATCAAATAAACGAGAATATTACTCACGTATGTCGAGACTAGGAATGAATATTTGAGCAGATAGCTAAAGTGCAATGCCGCTATAAACTAGTACTAAAATACTCGCCGAGTATTTATGGATAACATTAACATTTGATAGAGAAGTTTAGTGTTCATAGACGAAATTATGGTTGCAATATAAACATTTATTTATGCTGTTGTTTCTGTGAGACGCGAGAACAATATTGAAAGTGTAAGTATAAACAGCCGCAGAGTGTGTGCGAAATTAGAGATAAAATATAGTTTCTATTGCAGACATCATAGGTATCCTGAAACTTTTGTATACCTAATAGAATGGCAAAACTCGCAGCAGGGTAATTATTGCGTAACACACTAACAGTGGGAATGACTTTAATTTTGACAGTTCACCAACATCCATTGCGTTATTTATGTTGTTGAGCAGACAAATTTTTCGAACTTACGATGCAATGGATTAGGAATATCCTTCAAAATAATTCCGATTCTGATTGTTAATATGTTACGCAATGGGTGGTCCTGCCATGAAACCAATATGTCGGGATTCAGGATAGGTACCAATTGGGAATACAACTTCTAAAAGTAAGTACATGTTTATTAATTCCTCAGAAAACTGCGTTGTTTACAAAACAAAAATACCGTTGTATCGGTTTTTCAAAGCTCAATGTTCATTAATTCGTGGGGCGTTAGCGCGCGTGCGGCTGACCGGCCGGGCATTCGGGCGGCCGCCGCGCACGCCGCCCGCCCGTTCATCTTGATTTATATCCCCAGCCTAATTGATAGGGGACGAGATGCGATCGATGACGTCACGCCACCCCGTTATATTGCCCCTCTACACTATTTATTATTCGATAGTTGGTCGCACTGCTCGTAAAACAATTCAGTCTAAATGAGAATGGCTGTATTCACGTCCACGCGTGCGTAATATGTAGTCAGAACACTGAACGAGACGAGTTAAGTTGAAAATACATGCATAATGCTGAAGTACTGCATTTTAAGATGCCAACGATGTGAATACTTAGTGAAGTGTGAATGGTCTTTGGCTCCGCACTCGACTGCAATGTAATTTTCCACATACAAGATTGTCATAAACTAGATTAATTTTCTTGGAAATGTAAATGAAGATCTTCTGTGGAATATTTCTCGTCATTGTAAGAGCAGCTCAAGTCACATTTGGAACAAGAAAGAGTTCGGTATTTTACCTTTCGGGTTTTTTTTCGTCATCGCGTATAACAAAAGTCCAGTGCGATCATAACATACTTAACTGGGTCACATATAAAACGGTCCGACACTACTCTAAATACACAAAAGCTTCTTGAATTTAATTAGATTTCTAAATAAATGGCCCAGTGCTGTCCACAGAAAGGTCGCATGCGATAGCAAAATTATAAACGTTGGCGTGTGAAGCAGTGAGTGTCCGCTGTCCGCTGTCGGCGTGCCTCTCAGGATTAAGGTCCACATTAATAAATGAGTGTTCATACAAGTTAGAACAAAGCCAACCCCAGCTTAGCATCCTGTGCAGCATTTTTATTCAGCTGAACTTTTCACCTGCGGTGTGTTCAACGAATTAATTTATCTACGAATGACGTCTTTCATGTTTACCGTAACTTTAATTAGCTTCATTCTGAACGTTTCACTGCTGTAAACTTTGCTGCCGATATGTTCGCTCAGCGTTTTCTTTGTTTATGAGAAGAAAGCACGCAGAAGTCAGCGTTACAGCATTAATAGAACATTTCCTATGTTTTGTTTTAGCAAACAGTGCAATAACCTATAATATAATATGAAAATAATATGCAAACGGTGATTGTTATGTCTGTGTTAATTTGATGTTTCGCCCACATTTTAGAAGTACAAACACTCGGTATGTCGCTATGTGCGTGTTATGCGAAGCATGTGCCGAATAATAATATTTATTTACAGTGGGAATGTAGCGCCTCGTTGGTTGCGCCAGTTTCAATTTAGGGATCAAGCGCGTTTAGAGGATTTTGTTCGCGGAGCTCGCGGCTGCGATAGGTAGGTACCTAACTCGACGTCATGATAGGATTATTTGATACCTTTGTCTACTTCTCTCTTAGCGAAAGCTTATCTCGTATAACTAGAGGATCTTATGTCTTTATAGACATAAGATCCTCTAGTTATACGAGATAAGCTTTCGCCCGATGAGGCTGTATACTTTTCATCCTAGATTAGTGTGTATTACCTACGATCTGCGAACCGGTTATGCCGTCTCGTCCACACCGTAATGTAGGTTTTCATAAAAACCTCCTTTAATGATTTCATCGATATCCTCGAGTTGCTTATTAGCAGTTAATTCCATGCTAGCTAATATTGCTGCATTACGATAATACTACAGTTTCAAACGGCATCATGGCTTCTCGCAAACCAGCTTTAAGCTCATAAGTTTGCAAGCGTTTATTAACTAAACTCTTTAATTAAAACATGGGATAAACTTCATAATTACATCCTGTTTGCCTTAAAATCAGGAAGTCGGATGTTGCACAAACATTGTTAATGAGCGCTTATAAATTAGAAGGTAATCAGCCGATCGGCGAAGTTCGCGCCAGCCCTGCGCCGACCTTCCATGTAAATCTGTGTAATGGCGCCGCGGCAAACTTTATTCTTTACTTATTCTCTTTTGATAACATTAATTCCCTCGTAAAGTTGAAATGAGCGGGTTTTTTGCCGCTTATTTAATTACTGTGATAAAATTATCCTTTCGAGATGATTAACGTTTTAATCTTTATTTACGTTCGTTTGTCGAGTTTCTCCACTAGCTCACCACGCGACGTCGTTAAGAAAATTGCACGAAGAAACTGAAAACTTCAGCGTGATGAAGATGATGGTAATGAATTGTTGTTATTCTAAACCAAAGAACAAGATTTTTTGGTTCTAGGACAAGCCATTTTTCTCACGATGTTTCCCTTAACCGTTTTGAAAGCAGTCGTGATGAAATTAAATACACAAAGTAAAGTACCTGTCTTGGTTCGAACTCCGACCACAACTCGATACCACTGGGCCACCAGTGCTCCCATTCTACAAATGTGTTAATCACAGCTTTTAAATTATCTGTGTGCCAAATTTCATCCAAATCCGTTCAGCCGTTTTTGCGTTATTGAGTAAGTAATAAACATACAAACTTTCACTTGACACTGCCTACGAACCTTACGAATTATGACAGACAACGATAACAACCCAAAAAGGACCTGGCAGAAGATATGACCACCATAAATGTAGTGTTAAAAATATGAAAATACTATATTTAAGTTTCAATAAACAAAAATCTGATTTGAGATGAGATTGCGACTAGATTGTGAACGTTTCTAATTATATTCAGATGTTTGAACAATGTCTACCATAGCCGGGAAACAATCAATAAAGTAATTTCTCTGAACCCTAGAATCTGCGCAGTCTGCCAGCTACGTAACAGTAGCTAGTAACTCCCCGAAAGCTCATTATTCGTGAAGAGCGAATGCATCCTTAATCCAAATTCATTTTACCGTCGTAAGTTTAAGTGCACTCGTTTAACTGTTCGTTAACGAGTCGCCGACATTACGTCCCGGCGTCGGTTACTAGTGTTTCTCGATGGGAGGTGCAGATAAAACTAAGGAAGAAGTGCTCTGTTGGTCTGTAAAGTTTTATATTATAAGGTTCAAGCACTCAATGGATCAATTTGCCAAACCTTTTCCCAATAATGTTTGAGTCGGTCCAGTCTAACCAAATGCCGCTGAATTGTTTATGGAACGACAGGCTACCTGATCTCCACAAGCCCGTTACCGGGTTGTTACCCAGTCACTTGGTAAGACTAATGAAACACCCCTTGGTAAGAGTAAGACTGGTTGTCAGACTTTTAGACTTCTTACTACCCGTAACGACTGTCAAATATCTACGAACGACAGCTGGAACAAACGGCTTAACGTTTTTTCCGAGGCGAGCGAGGGAAGCGTATCTTAGTGGCATTTAGTCACGATTCCGCAGTGTGATGACTGATATGCCACAAGTACCTACTAATTCCTTATCCGATGATGTTCTTCAATAAGGTGAAGTGCATACAACACATACAGACAAGCGACGGAAGATTACAAACAAAAGGCGGTTGCTGATCGTGGCACATAGCGTTATATACCGTTTCCTATATCTCCATGGAGACAGGGCGTGGAAACAAGTATGCTATCAAGATAATCCTACAGTATCGAAGAGATAGGGACTTAATTTTAGTTTGTAACCACGCAAACGACAAATATTAATATAGATATTACGAAATACATGCTGCAAACCGTTATGTCTGCCCGATATCGGAAATAGCTGAATGCAAATTGCCGCCAGCAGACACATTTATGGAGTATGCCTAGAAGTGTCTCACGTTTTAGCATTCCAACGAGAGCGTGACACATTATTCTGGGCTAGAAGCATTCTGAGCAATTAATTGCAAATATGTAACATGCTAATTACGTAACACCTCTAGTTCGTTGGTTAAGGGCCCGATCACATGTACCGCAACCACACCACGACCACAACCACGTAACAACCACACCACAACGACGACATGTGGACGAGCGCTTATTTGTATGAAAATGAATAGTTTATTCACACGGGCCACATTTGGTCGTCAAAATCCACCGAATGGGCTATACCTACTACATCAATGCCACGTAGTAGCCACAAGGCAACCTCCAGTGAGACGTGGACAACGATCTTTCTGTCTGCAAATACAGCCACAACGTTACCACATCACAACTACTACCGACAACGCAACCACAACGGAACTGCAAAAATCAAAATCAAAAGTCATTTGCTCAAATTAAGCTGAGAATCAGCACTTTTCGAACGTCACAATTACAAAAGACAGTCCCCCAAAACCGCCCCGCCCTAGGCCGTAAAAACGTCGTTGCAAAAAGCTGCAGCATTCGTAACCACTGCTTGCCCACATTTTGTCGCTGCGATGTGGCGTGGATGGGGTACGTGTGTACGGACCCTAAGAGAGCGGAGTTGCTGAAACAGTGCTTAATGAGATTTGAGTCACGTACAGATATTTGAGAACGAACTTTATCAAACTCTTAAATTTTCACTTTTATCGATTCTAGTATAAGTGTGATTTTGATTGCAATAGCCACTACTTACAAAGTAAATAGTGAAAGCTATGCTCATAAGTACTCAAGATACTACCTGGGTAGGTTCTTACGAACACATAACATCACGCCTGTATGAATCCCCGAAGGGACGCAAAGCTGTACCGATAGTACACCCACATTTCAGTTATGTGTCTATAGCGAGGTTCTTACTATGTAAAGCAAAATACTACCAGGTATAGTAATTTCGCACCCATAAACTAGATACTTACGTACGATAAAGTAAAATGACGTCTATTTTAGTCCCCGTCCCATAACATTGGATTACCAACGCCCACGGTACTAAAGTAGGTACCTATTGAAATCAGTTCGAGACCAGTCGCCAATGATGTTCTAGTACAGAATGTTACTATGTTAGCACATTAAAATGTATACGTAGTCTCATTAGTACATGGCATAAAATGTTTACGATTTGTATTAAAGAGATACCTGCTATACAGTCATCCACACGTCGCCGTCGCTGCGCAGGCGCCGGTCGGTGGTAACACTTTGATATTTGAGCTAATCTAGCGTAGTACACAGTATTTAGTAGTATTCAATAGAATAAGATGCTAGCTTATACCCGGTTTGTAGGGTTCTGTACCCAAAGAGTGCCAACGGGACCTTATAATGAACCGTGATTAAGACAAGTTAAAAATTAAAGGGGTCCATACAAAAAACGTGTTTTTTTCGGCGTTATTTGCCTTGTGGTGTGAAACCCTTCGTGTGCGAGTCCGACTCGCACTTGGTCGCTTTTTTATTTAGTAAACTAAAGAGTGCTGTGGTCTTCTGTACTATAGGTACGTAGTTTATAAATGACAGCCGAGGCGCCCGCGCCGGTCCGTGTGAACCGCATAGTACCTAGTTTGAAGAATCGAAACGGAATAAAACGGACATTTATTTTGAACATTTTATTAATGTTGGTGTGAGAAAAGGGCCGCATTCAATCGTGAATTAATTTAGGAAATCGGATTTTTTATGTTTTAAGTTTTTGAGTTACAACTTTTATGAAGTTGGCTGTAGATACAGGTTGGTTCTTTTTCTTGGGTTGTTAAATAAACGCTTCAAAATGAGTTCTTTGCCATTTGTCCTCTGGGAATTCTCAAATTAGTTAAATACCAATGTTTCATTCTCTAAGGGCTGATTTTTCAATCGACAGATAATTTTAATTCGTGTAATAAAATTGACGTCTGACAGTTTTTGTATGGAAGAACTATAAACTGTCAAAAATTCAAATTTATTCCTCCGTTAAAATTGACTGGCGTTGGAAAAATCAGCCCTTATTAAAAGAAAATGCTTAAAAAGCTGCATCATTATTCAGCTTTTAGTAATTTTATTTTACAGCATTCTCATCTAGTTTTCTTCGACTAACAAACTAACACATTGGATCTTAAACTAAAAGAGTTGCGCCTTATAATGGGTTAGTACTGATTTACCCCGCTCTTGTTTCCCGCCCGAAAGTTAATAATAAAAATGGCATTTAATTATATTCTCGATTCCCCCGATTCGAGAAAGTACAACTTCAGAAATATTTTTTTAAACATACTTATTAATAATCGCTTAGTAGGTAAGTACTTTTTTCTTAGACCATGCCATCTCGATTTCATCTGATAAAACGGGATATTTTTCATTTGGAAACAAGAACGGGGGGAATCAGTACTAACCCTTTTAATTTTAGGTTTCCATTACGGATTTTTACTTCATTTCCCTTCGACAACTTGCAGTAGGGGATACAATTTTATTGGCTTCATATGGTTCCGGTCACGTTTTTCTTACCTTCGCCCTAACAACATCTTTACCGGGCGTCTGAACAAGACATCGTTATAAATTTCAATCGTGATGCTACATTTAAAAAAATGTTAAATAGGTACAAGCGAGAGAAACATAGAGTAAAGAAATGTCATAACAATATGAAATGTTTTGAATTTTAGAAGGACTAATTAGAGCTTTCACAAAAAGGTCATCGTCATCATCTGCCTAGCCTTTTGCCAACTATGTTGGGGTCAGCTTCCAGTCTAACCGGATGCAACTGAATACCAGTATTTTACATGGAGTGACTGCCTATCTGACCTATCTCAGCTTTCATAAAAAGGTATCATGTAGATATTGAACTTTTAACTACTTAAATCCAAACTAATATTATAAATGCGAAAGTAACTCTGTCTGTCTGTCTTTGCTTCACGCCTAAACTACTGAACCGATTTGTGTGAAATTTGGTACAGACATAGTTTGGAACTTGAGAATGGACATAGGATAGTTTTTATTACAAAAAATAAAATAAAATAAAAAATAAAATTTATTCCGGACATACAGCGCCATCTATTGGTCAAGAGTCGGCATCAATTCAGTACTGAAAATTCATCGGAAAAATGTAAATAAAATCTGCCGGAAGTCACTATTCCACGCGAACGAAGTCGCGGGCAAAAGCTAGTAATTTCATATTGTGTAAGTTATTTTATCATCACCGGTCTCACAATGGTGATGGAATACATCGTGAGGAAACTGACATGTCCTAGAACCAAAAATCCGAAGACGTGTGACATCTACCATTCCCTCTTACCAAGAGGAGGCCTGTGTCCCAGCAATGGAAACATTACAGGCTGATTATGCAGTTTCATGTTGCAGCTACCTACGTAAACCAAAATGAGTTTTTCATGATTCTCATGTACCCTAAGCCTACTTAGTTTCACTACCTACGCCAGGTTAAAGAATGGTCCATTATTTACTTCGTTGTTTTCTGCTTTTTGTATTGACTATATTTAATTTTTCTATTCTTTTAGATTTTTTTTTAAGCCTGTGTAGTCCCACTGCAGGGCGAAGTCCGCCAAAGTGGGAAGAGGGAAGCTTTCCACTTTTCCCGGTCTACTGCGATTGTGGGCCAATCCTTTAAGGAGGGGTCCAGCTCAGCCTGCCATCTCTTTCTGGGCCTGCCACGCAGTCGTTTCCTGTCATTGGGGATCCACTGAGTGGGTGGCTTTTGATATTGCTGCTCCAACATGCGACAGATATAATTATTATGGCCAGCCCAGTTCCACTTTAGTCCAGCTGCCAGCAGCTGTGCGGCCAGCGACCGCTATTTGTGATTTGGAACGAAGTATAGAGTTTTTAACGCGGTCTTTGAGATTGACACGAAGCATACTTCGTTCCATAGTCCGTTGGCAGACTCTAAGTGTGGACTTTTGACGCTTTGTTAGAGACCATGTTTGAGCTCCGTAGGTGAGGGTGGTAAGAATGCACATGTCCATGAGCTTTCGTTTTAGTGAAAACGGTAGAGGTCCTTTCAAGAGATGTTTCATCGACGAATAGTTCTTTTTTTAGATGCTAGTATTGATATAATTCAGTGTACCTATAAGACCACTCGAGTAGCAGATATACCTATTGTAAGGTACTAATTAAGTCACCGTACCTACCACAAAATTGATTAAATTCTTAACCACTTAGTCATCCTACCACATTTTAATCAGTATCCATTATCAGACTTAATTACCATATTTCTCAACATCTTTCGTGCAAGTAAATTTAAATCCAATCTTTGGAGCTATTTATCCCTAACATATAATTCAGTTGCCCACATTTATATTAAGATTATAATCAAATAGACGTTTGTACTGGGCAGTGGTGGGCAATACTTTCAAATGTGCGAGCAATAAATAAGATTGAAGGCGTGGTCGTCAAAGGATATAACTTTACATAATCTGGTGGCTTAGTTGGTGTTATATTGTCTGTTATAAAATATTGATAAATACAATCATGTAATGTACCTACTCGTGATTTGATTTCCTACTAAAATATATATTACATATCCTACTAATAATATTATATGGATGGATGTTTGTTACTCTTTCACGCAAAAACTACTGAACGGATTTGGATGTAATTTGGCACACAGATAATTTATAATCAGGATTAACACATAGGATACTTTTATCCCGATATTCTTACGGGATCGACACTTATGGGGGTGAAACGACGGGGCGCAGCTAGTAATATTTTAAACGCGAATGTTTGTGAGGATGGATGGATGGGTACATACATCAGAATAACACATAGGATACTTTTTATCCCAATATTCTAACATTTTGACTGTCACGACACTTTTAGATTTAGTCATTTAGTTACTCTCAAACGTATTTTATTTATTTCATTGTCTGTTGCTTATTTAATCCTTACTAATATTATAATTGGTTTGTTACGCTTTCACGCTAAAAGAGCTGAACGGATTTGGATGAAATTTAGCACATGGGTAGACCATGACCTGGAGAAGGAAATAGGCAGGCTTTTCATCCTATATCGCAGACGAAGTAGCAAGCTACAGCTAGTATATAATAAATACAGCGAAACGAACTTTTCTTTTGCCTTTGGCTTTGTTATTCAAGTCCCAATTGCTCCCTCAATTAATAAATTAACATCACACATCTATGAGTTAACATTGTATTCATAAATAAATCATAATAACAACTGCTAACAACATAAACATGAGTAACTTCCGCAAATTCAAGATGGAAACCCCAATATGATGATGGGAACCCGCAGTTTGTAACAATAATCTTAGACACATGTGTTTCAATATATTCCACGTAATTAAAAACACATTGCATAAAAACACGTTGCTTATTATCCTTTAATTATCTGTCATGGCGTCCTTGTGTGTACGTGGGTAGACACGTAAATATTATGATGGTAAATATATTGTGTGTTATTATTGTTAAAATGCAGGCATCATGGTATCATCAAGTATGTTACTACATCGTCATTATATGCAATTGCTGTGGTGTCATCGTCGTAATTAAACTTTTATGGAGTTGTTTTTTATAAATAACATCCTGTAGATGCACAACTGCGCAGGCGGTGCAATTGTTTTTCCCGAATTAAATTGCGTTATTCAGCCACACAGTGCAGCGGTGGCGCAGCGGTAACGGCAAGAGATGTCAGCATAGATGAAGGGGCCCGATAGGGCCGAAGCTTGACGGGGTAGCGGGATCGTCCGAAAGGGTTACCGCTGCCCTGGAACATAAAGGGCTAAGGAAGGAACACGGGTGGGTTTTAGTCAGTAAGAGTCTGACACTCCCTTCCGCCACCCAGAGCAGGAGGGGTCATTTGATGATTTACCATCAGCAAAAAAAAAAAAGCGGTATCGGCAGCGACTTACGAGTTGTAGGTCGTGGGTTCGAACCCAGACAGAAGTTTTACTTTATATAAATTATTTTTACCACTGCTCTCAAAACGGTGAAGGAAAATATCGTGAGGAAACTGCAGCATGTCGTAGAACCTGAAATTCAAAGATATAATGTGACATCTACTAACCCGCACTGGACCCGCGTGGTACGTTACGGCCCACTCCCTCTAACAGAGAGAAGGCTGTGTACCAGCAGTGGGAATATTACACGCTGATTATGTATTATGTTATGTAGTCAACCACAATAGCACAGTCACTAATATGTTTGCTGAGTGGGAAGTCCTAGGTCGATATCTAGGTCCGTTAATTATTATTGGGTTTTTCTATTATGAAATATCTGGTAGGCTAGACGTTTTAATAATAATGTACTTTTGTAAACCATTTAGTAACCCAGAGACACGTGTGTTTTTATTAGTCGAAAACCTATTCAGATCGAATAGGTTTAGTCAGTTAGTTAGCCATTTAATTTAGTACCTAGTGTACTTAGTTGCGTTATATATTCAGATCGACAATATAACACCTTCCTATCTACTTGTGTTATTATTAATGTTACATAATAATTAACTTATTTGTGTAAAATATTTAGTGGGGAGATGTATACATGGATGTATGTATGTATAGAGATTTATGATGTATGTAGGTAGAGCACAACCCTATTATTAAGACCATTATTGTACAGCGCCAGCAGGTCAAGCTACCCGAAACTGTCAAATTTTCCCAATCAACCTGGAACCTTAATGCTTTAGCGATAAAGTTGAAATCTATTAAAGAAATTTGACAGATTGTAGTAGCTTGATGAGCTGGCGTCTGTACCATGTTTTAACGCAAATAAAAATATTCTAATCTATTTTATACTTGTGTAACCTAGACAAAGTAGCTGAATGTAAATAAACTGTGAGTCGGTTTAATGTCGAAAGTAAAATTGTCTCCTGAAAAAAAGCTGGTATAAAGTTTTGTGGCTAACTTGCTTGTAGATGCACAGACATCACTTTAGGGAGCCAAATGAAGGAACTTTGTTACGCTTTGGTTTCCTACGACAGCGGTGGCCGCCACATAACGGCCGCAAGGACGGCTGTCATGATAATAATGGCACCGGGGTTAGACCTTACGGTGTCAAAAAACGCTCTCTAGGGAAATACACCAACTTCGTACTTCCTACTATAATATTATAAACGCGAAAGTTTGTGAGAATGGATGGTTGTTTGTTACTCTTTCACGCAATAACTACTTAACGGATTTGGATGAAATTTGGCACACATATAGTTTCAAATTCAAATTTATTTATTGTTTGCTACAGGTGGCAAAGCAGTTTATAACCAGGATTAACACATAGGATACTTTTCATACCGATATTCTCCCTGGATCGACACTTACCTATGTGGTTAAAACCGCGGGGCGCTGCTATTACTTTCATAAATAACGTTTCAGGTACGTCATTCTACGGTAAATTGCGGACGATATGTGGCGTTCGCCGCAGTCTTATGAAAGCCTAGCTTTACTATGTACAATTTTTAGACACCCAATCTAAGGTCAACGGCCTCTCCGATATGTAGGTACAGTCACGAGCAAAAGTATGTATACACTCGGCTTTATTCAAAAGCAATTTACTCCTTTATTTTGAATGAAATTTTATGTTATTACGAACATATAGCATTTTCGAACCCATAGATTTATGTAATGTGTCGTATTTCAACGTTGCATTCGTTATTTCACGAAAAAATCGCTATTGAAAGTTGCCAAGTGTTGACATATTTGTGCTCGTGACTCTACTCCTCATTAGGTGTGTGGCGCTTGAACTATTAGAACTATCAGTCAAGTGCTAAACACTCAATGTATGTTATTGAATTCACAGCTGCCTGTTGATGTCAATGAAATGATATCAATAAGGCGATGACATGTAACCACTAATTTAATTGACACTTTATAACGTTAAACACCATAAATAGAGTTCAACTACAAATAGAATCTTAATAGAATTTTCATAAATGTCTTTAAAATACAGTTTATATCAGAAATGTCTGGCCATATTTAAGGGTGTGGTACAGACCATCAAATAGAACAATTTTCTCCATGTGACCGCTGTCATTCGAATCTTTGACAGTCGTTACGGTGGTCGACAGAAGTCCAAAAGTCTGACAACCAGTCTTACCGAGGGGTATCGTATTACCCAGTGATTGGGTTGTGGAGGTCAGATAGGCAGTCGCTCCATGTAAAATAGAAAAATGTTAGACTGGAAGCCGACCCCAACATAGTTGGGAAAAGGCTAGGCCGATGATGATGAGTTACGTTGCTTAGGTACGGTTTCCTTGCAACTTCGTCCGCGTGGATTTTAGATTTTCACTTTCAAGCTACCACACCCCATTTCACCCCTTTAGGGATGAAGACGCTTGGCTATCAGCGCTTTTATTTTATTGTTATTTAAAATTCAGTTCAGTATTATTAAGTTTAATTAGAAAAAAAGAGGCTTTTTTTTACCCGACCGTCCAGTAGGAGGCTAATGTTTGCTAGCTAGGCAGTTTAGATTAATTGGTTCGTCTATCAAGAACCAAGAACTCGGATGTCTGACATTTAATGACAGGTGCGCTAACTGTTACATAAGTACAGGCCTGTCAAAGGTTTCGCCATAAATCTGTCAATCGTTCCTGATTCTTGATTAACTTGTTATGATGAACCTGTACGGAGTGCAATTTATTCTAAGAAGCAATATATAGACAAGATTGTATTAAAATATTAATTACATTTTGTATGGACAGTTGATATATTATATATTAATAAAATACAATAAAATCTATAGTTATAGTGTGTTAAAAGTATAGTGTTTATACGAAAAAAATTATATCAACCAATGTGGGCGGAATTCCCAGCCCTTTGGTCTCACTAAATCGTCGAAACTTTATGTTAAAAGTTGAGGCTTGTGTCTGTGTAGGTACTGATTGTGGATAAAACGTCGTGGTGTCGTGAGGGACAATCAGAATAGCGCCTAACAGTAACGGAATGCTTGTTCTAACCTGGAGGAATGAATGAAAATAAATGTGAGTAGGTATGTATATTATGTTACATAAGGTAAAACAAATCAAAATGGCTTCTTGGAAACTTTGACGTTCCATGGAATGTTATTGTTACGATAATAATTCTGTATACAATTTATACATAGTTATTCCACAGCTGATTGAATAAAAGCTCGCTACTCTTATACAAAAGCTAATTTAATATTACCATTTGAACACTGGGGGAGCAGCGGTGGTCCAGTGGTATCGGCCTCAACTTACGGGTAAAATGATTTACTTTACTGTAAATTTACTTTGTGTAAATAATTTTATCGTCACTGCTCTCAAAACTTTGAAGGAAAACATCGTGAGGAAACCAGTATGTTCTAGAACTAAAAATTCTATAACATGTGACTTCTACCAACCCGCACTGGGCCCGCGTGGTAGATTAGGTATATAGCCCACTCCTCGAAGAGAGAATGCTTCTGTCCCAGCACTCCAGCAGTGAGAAAATTGTAGGTTGATTATTCTATTTAAACATTACCATTAAGTGAACCAAGATTGAATTCACAACTTCGACGTGAACAAGTTCAAGCTGAATATCAAAGACAAGTTTTAATAAATGCTAACCGAGTCTTGCTCAAATTAGTTCACAAACACTTGAAACATGACACATAAACATGACAGACGTGTTACAAGCTCCTCATTACACAAATCTATAACCATAATAATTTATCTCTTCATATAGAAGTCGTAAAAATAACGTCTCGAGTATCAATGTCAAGTGCCCGAACGCACCACACTCCTAACTGATTGGTAGTGACGTGCACACTCGTTTAAGGTATATTTACGAGCGTCGTGTGCACTCGCCTTGTCTCACTCATTGTATATCATTGGCCTTATTGGTTATGTCGTTTACTATGCTTTGGTAATTGACCAATCATGGCTTCTTAAGTTTTATTAATGCATGGAACTCTTCATGTACCTCTTCTTGCGACTAGTTATGACCACCCACTGGACCCGATCTCCCTAATTGCGTAACACATTTTCAATCACAATCCAAGGGTTTTGAAAGAAAATCCTTATCCATTGCTTCATAGGTTTGAAAAATTCGTCTGCTCAACAACGTAGATAACGCAATGAACGCGGCTGAACTGTCAAAATTGAATTACGATCAAATAAGTCATTCTATGTGAGTTATGCAATAACTCCGCTGGCTTCTGAAAATCATCCTTTCAACCTCTAAAACAAATTTTACTTTCTCATGTTTACATCTTTAATGGTTAAGGCAATGCATTGTTCTTTCCTGTTCGTCAGTTATTCAATCAGTCATGGAGTTACTTTATAGCCATAGCTTTAATCCTGTATGTACCTACCTATAGACAGCTAGGTTAGATGCCTAACGAATGTATCGCAATGCGCAATAGGTATCTCCAACAGAAAAAAAACCTGTAACTGAATAAAACCTTTTACATTTTATTCTTTTTGTGTGCAATATCTAGTACAGTATCGCTGCACAAAAAATATGAGCGAGCTTTTGTGAAAAAGCTTTTCAGAGTAGAAAACATTGCACAATATACCAACGTAAATTGAATAAAAAAAGGCAATTTCAGCAAAAAGTTTTTACTTTGTATTTTTTTGTTAACTGGTGTATGAGATGTGGACCTTAAATCCGGGCGTGAGGCGAGAGTTTCATTAGAAGTTACATACCGCCGGCCCCTGAGCCATTGTGCGCGATAACTGCGCTGTAAATGAGCTAATCCTCGTCCGCCAACAAATAGAGCTGCAGCCGGTAAACCGCGGTAAACACACACAGAGCAGTAATAACTCACCGCGGTGCAATCTGCCTTATTACACGAACAGGTAAATGGGAGTATTTTACCTCAGTTGACTTAATGAAGAGATTTCTTTTTTTGTTTATATATTAAGCTTGGGTAATACCATTTTTCTTTTAATAGCGTGAGTGTACTATAAGTAGGTACAGACGCCAGCAGGTCAAGCTATCCGAAACTGTCAAACTTTCCCAATCAACCTTGAACCTAATGCTTTAGCGATAAAGTTGAAAATCTATTGAAGAAATTTTACAGATTGTAGTAGGTTGATGTGCTGGCGTCTGTACATCTCTGCCCAAGCCTTCGGGGAAACAAGGGCGTGTTATGATTATGTAATGTTTTACTATAGTAGCGCCCCGCAGTTTCACCCACAGACGTCTCGGTCCCATGGGAATATCGGGATTAAAGATTATTAAGTATGTGTTAATCCAGGTTATAAAATATTTGTGTGCCAAATTTCACCCAAATCCGTTCAGCCGTATAATGCGTGATTGAGTAACAAACATAAAAACTTTAACATTTAGTACATAATTATATTATAATATGTAGTAGGATTTTCCTTGCTAACAAAAGATTGTCTCTTAGGTAGGTACCTACTGAAAAGTCCCAATTTCTACTCAGACACAACTAAAAAGTGAACTTGATTAAAACCTTTGACAAATATTTCTCGTTTCAAATTCTATCCACTATTTCAACTTTACCTTGAAAAGGCTATAACGTTACAATACAAGCTTATCCACTTGACGTAAATCACCCAAACAAACATGTTTACATAACTTTACAATAGACAATGACGCATCCCATCAAAAACAAAGATAAAATCTAGAATAAGTATTATGAAAAACATTACTAAGAATCCGCTGATGCGTAGAAATGTTCTATTAATGTTACAATAGTCGGTGGTAATGGAAACAAACTGGTTGCACACCTGACAGTTGGTCGGCAGCCGGTGCGGCGCAGGCGCGGGTGTCGCGTTACAAGAACTACTCAGACGACTTGGTACATGGAGTGATCATGCGCATATTTTGCGACAAATCTCAGTTTACTAACTAAACGAGTGAGAGAAAGATGCTGCTCCAATTAAACAATCACCTGCGATTGGCAAATATCGCAGAAAACCAGCATAGAAAGGTGTGTCCTTTTTTTAAATCATTTTTAGAGTTCCGTAGCCAAATGGCAAAAACGGAACCCTTATGGATTCGTCATGTCTGTCTGTCTGTCCGTCCGTATGTCACAGCCACTTTTTTCCGAAACTATAAGAACTATACTGTTGAAACTTGGTAAGTAGATGTATTCTGTGAACCGCATTAAGATGTTCACACAAAAATAGAAAAAAAACAATAAATTTTGGAGGTTCCCCATACTTAGAACTGAAACTCAAAATTTCTGGTTTCTAATATCGAACGAGATCTAGTTAGTAAGAGTAAGTAGTTTTTTTTTAATACGTCATAAGTCGTAAATCGCAATTTACCTTTCATTCAATCAACTCAAATATAAAAATTAAAAAAAAAACATTGAATTTTTATAGATAATGGTACGGAACCCTTCGAGCGCGAGTCCGACTCGCACTTGGCCGGTTTTTTTTCATGACCTTTTTGCAACGATAAAAACTGTGAAGGAGTCAACTGAAAGAATTTGAAGAAAATTTTGTTACCTACAATTTAATGCAGACAGTTCAGACAGAAGTTTTAACGACAACGACTTCTCGGCTTACCTATACTCTGTGAAAAGTGTGAAAACACGCTGATGTTTCACATGCTGGCTCTTGAAACAAGCTCTTTATGGCGTTACTCGTATAGGTTCGCAATTGCTCCATCTGCTGCGTACTCCTCCAACTGCGCAGACGCAGCGTCTATGAGTTTCATTTTCATTGAGTCATCTGTAATTAACGACTCGTATTGAGCACAATCATGCTTGATAGACATTCAACTTGCTGAATGAATGGGATAATAAACTTTAAAGGAAAATGCTTCTAACAGTGTTGTTCTACCTCATGGGGTAAGTAGATACCTACAGTAATTCCCAATAAGTATTTACCTATAAGGGCAATGGAGAGGGCTGTGCTTAGAGTTTTCCTACGTGATCGAATCAGAAGCTGACGTAGTCCGAAGAATTGCCAAACTTAAGCGGCAGTGGGTAGGGCACATTGCTCGCAGAACAGATGGCCGATGGACCGAAAGGTTCTGGACTGGGGACCGCGTACCGGAAAACGTAGCGTTGGAAGGCCTCTCACAAGGTGGACCGACGACCTTGTGAAGGCCGCAGGAACCCGGTGCATGCGAGAAGCACAGAATCATTTGAAATGGCGATCCTTGTTGTAGGCCTAAGTCCAGCTGTGGTCGACTTTCGGCTAAAACGAACGTATACCTTTATGGTATACGTTCTTCCTTCCTTTATGGCTAGTTATTGGGCTATCCCTATTGCCAGTTGTTCGCAACGCTTTCGAATTGCGATTTTTTCTTTGATTCTACTAAAACAATAATAATTAATGGATACGATGTAGAAATCGAAAGCCAGTTTACCGATTTCTAAATTAAGTTATAAATAAACATGCTACTAGAACAGGTGGGCACTGTGGGCAGACAGGACATCATTATAAAACAATAGACAAACAAGTTTTAGTTTTTTTTTTATTTTGAATTCTGTATTGTCTATATTATATTTTATTTATTTATTTAAGGACAACCAACAAAGCATACACCATAATACATGCTGAAGATTCCATGTTTTTTTTTTTACGTTTTATAGTGTAGCCTTAATTAAAGGCTGCCACAGCATGCACTAAACATAGAAGGAGAAAATGCAGTAACAAAACAGATTTTACTTATAAGCTAAATAGAATGATTGTTACATAAATGCAGATACATGACACTTTCGACAAAATATCGAGAGCATCATGTATTTTATTTATTTTGTGATATTTTATTTAAAAACCAGCCTCCATTTGAAAGCTTACTAATTCTCATCCAAAAAACTAACACTAAAACTGATAATAGACTATAACACACCAAGTTTTCCACATCTTTATGGAAATGAAAAAGGCTAAAGGAACTAAAATACATTTTTTTTTTATTTCACTTTTGTGATAATGCCCTATGCAAGACAGACCTGAATTTACGCAAAGAGTAAGACATATCAATATCTACACTGGATGAGCGTGACAGGCGACTAAATTGAACCTAGAAAAATGACCCAGATTCGTTTTAAAGCCCTTAGCGCGAAGCAACTGATATCTAGACAGATATTACAAGAGAGCAGTGCGGTGGCCCAGTAGTATCAGCCGTGACTTACGACTTGTAGATCGTGGGTTCGAACCCAGGCAGGCGCTTTACTTTGTGTAAATAATTCATCATAATTAAATCACCACTGCTCTCAAAACGATGAAGGAAAACATCGTGAGGAAACCGGCATGTCCTAGAACCAAATATTAAGACATGACATCTACCAACTCGCACTGGGCCCGAGTGGTAGATTAGAGCCCACTCCCTCTCGAAGAGAGGAGGGCTGTATCCCAGCAGTGGGAACATTATAGGCTAATTATGTATGTTATGTACAATATTATAAGTAAAAGCAAAAAAAGAACTCTTGCGAATGCCCATAGCGCATCCTCTTCCTTTTTTAAAGTTTTATAAAAAGAGAGATTACGAAAAACGTCAATATGTTTTGGTCTTTATCAAAGTCTGGCGCTCTTCGTAGTTTTCGTGCATTCAAAACAGCTATATTAAAAACATAAGGGTACTGGATAAACATGTAATATTTCACACTACCAGGCAACGTTGTGCACTTGTGACTATAGTTATTAGCTGCAAGCCCAGTCATTAGCACCACGAGTTGTAATACAAGCCTACAACTTAATTCAAGTTTAATAAAGTAACTTTAATGTCTGTATTACAAGTGAAAACAAAGTAGAACAGCGAATGCATAACCTCTTCCCTATTTGAGGTTGAAAAAAATATGTAGATTACAGAAAACGACATCACTCATCTGTGGCTATTTAAAATGGCCATATAAAAAAACGAAGGGCCTGCGCAAACTGGGGACACGGCATGGCAAAGGCAAGGGATTTTCATGCGACGAATAAAAAAATAAATAATTTAAGTTTCTTGTAATGTTAATTACTGAACATAGGTTCCTAGTATTGTATACATGCAACTATATTCTAACTGAACAGACAGCTGTGCTGCTGGGAAGTTTGTTGCGCCACTTCTTCTTCCCAGCGATAGCACTAGGAAGTGGTGAAGGGCGGGCGTTTTTGGGGGACTGTCTTTTGTAATTTTTGACGTTCGAAAAGTGCTGATTCTCAGCCTAATTTGAATAAATGACTTTTGATTTTGATTTTGAAGAACATATCTTAAAAGTATGACAATAAAATTTAAATTTAAATTCTGGCTCTTTTCCAGCATTCAAAACAGCAATAAAAAACGAAGTGTACTGGATAAACGTAATAATTCACACTAGGTTCTAGACAAGGTTTGGTGTGACTATATAGTTATTAGCTGCAAGCTGGGTAGTCATTAGCACCACGAGTAGTAATAAAGATAGAGATCGTATACAAGCCTACAACTTAATCCAAGCTAAATAATTACGTTTAAATGCTAGTTTGTATCCTTTCTGCTATTCAACTTTATTTAACTGCTGAAATTATAGTTATTTAAGTACCTAGTGTTAAACGTTGGCACTTGCATTTACTTGTATGGGTCTGTTATTGATGAATGTATAGTCAGGCCAATTAATTGTTAGGCTAGTTGACTAACTACTTAAATTGTGCGTACATAATATGTTCTAATCAGAAACAGTTGTATAAAATGGTTATAATTATACACGTTAATTTTTTTAATAAAATATCTACCAACACGTCAAATTTGTATGTACCTAATGGTTAAAACATATCAAATTAATGTAGGTTGTCCATTTTATTAACAATTAATTTCCCTAAATAAAACTGAAAGCCAGAATGATTTTCGCGACAAGCACGAAAGTTCGCCAAAGAGCGAATGGGATAAAGGCTTCGTCAGACAGGCGCGACGCAACGACGCGACGCGACTCTGGTGGAACAAGTTCCATGAAAACTTCATGAAATTGTGGTACCGGAGTCGCGTAAAAGTCTGAGAGAGCTATAAAATCTTGAACTCAAAAAACGGGCAGACTTAGACATAATGGAAGTAAATAGTAACAAATCGTGACTCTTTACGAAAACTGTACTACTTAATATGGCAAACGAGGAGTGCAATGTGTCCATCGATGCACAACCAACAGTTTGACGCACGTCTACTGTACAAATCGAGCGATGGATACTGAACAAATGTTGTGTAAAGAATTAAGCCATTAAGCACATACACGGCTGAGAACTACAGTTTTATGGAAACAACTTTCTTAATGTCGGTTAAACGGGCATTGTTTGTTGTAGACATACGAGCATTATGAGCTAGAGACAAGATGGTAATGTAATCGCTTCGTCTTTCTAAGATCTGGGTAAAGTAGGTACCGTGCCACTATTAGAGTCTATTAATAACAATTACGTATCTCTCTCTAATACCTACTGTCTGGTTAGATTCCCACAGAACTCACTTAACTACCTATTTTAAAGCGAATTCCATTTGTAATCTAAAACTAATTCGTCAGTGCGATTGTTTCCAAGCGAGTGTTGCCAGAGATATATTCCAGTTTAAACAGACTGCTGTACAAATAAGGAGCTTTGACATTTATATTAGCTTAGGACGGGCTCTGCACCAATATTGCGTTAGATATTTAGATATTTGTATTAAAAAATTGACGTTTGACAATTTTTGAATGTAATAACTGTAAACATTTCAAAACTATTCCTCTAATAAAGTTATCAGATGATTGAAAAATCAGCCCTAGCACTGCTAAGTTAGAACAAAGTTGTCAAAGGTGAGGCTGACGTCTCTTGGCTGGTTTGATACTGCTGGTAAAGAGGTTTTACACATAGTGTACCTACTTAGATCATACATACTGTATGCGTCGTAACTGGGTCGTGCCGACGAAAGTAAACGTCGAAAAACTAGATGCAACTGTCGGATTCTAGGTAAATTTTGCAAACGAATATTTATTTTAAAAAATACAGGTTAGCTTTCTCCAGAAATATCGGAGTTCGTCATGAAGATGAATTATAAATAATCACCAAAGATATCAATGTAATGGATCTTGCTGCAGTGAGTTGATAAAGAGAAAAGATTTAATATTTTGTATGTTTGTTTGAAATTTGGCACATGCATAAAACATGACCTAGATTAGCACATAGGATACTTTTAATCCCGGTATTCCCACGGGATCGAGATTAATGCGAGTGAAACCGCGGGTCGCAGCTAGTACAAATTAAAGTGACCGCACCAAATCATAACATAAAACTATCGACTAAAATACCGTCGAAAAGTCCAAACTAATCATAATTACAGAGTCCAACAGACCACACCAATTATGAAATGTCAATTTTAATTACACAGGAATTTGGAATGCCGATGCCGGTATCGTGCAATAAAACGTTCGTGTGTACAGTCGGCAACAAATTGAGCTTTAAGGGGCTTATGAATGAGCCATTCTAACTGTAAATTGTTGAACAAATGTGCTAGGTAGCATTATAAACTTCACGCTTGTATTTACTGAAGGGATATATAGGCATTGTAGGCTAACCATGGAATAGTTCGTTATTTGTTGTTTGGTCATGATCATCATCATCCACTGGCCGACCTCACCACTGCTGCGCATAGGCCTCTCTTTCCTTGTGCCAATCCCCATGCTCCAGTGCCAGCCTCATCCAGGTCTGCCCGTCGTCCGCCCATCTCGCCGCCGGAAGATAAGATTTTTGGTAGTTGTTAGCCAATTGTGTTTGGACCCAAATCCAGACTTTCGGCTGTAACGGGAAAAAAGTAGGTATGTACTGATTGAAAAACCCAATAACCGAGACTCATCATTCCCCTGCTCTTATCCCAATTTATTCGGGGTCTGCGTGTCTTTTTCTTCCATACCTCTCTACTAGTCGTCATCTCGAGCACCGCCAGCCATATCTTCTTTAACACAGTCCTCCATCGTTTCTTTAACCCAAATTATTCTATTCTATTAAATTATATTATATTCTTCCTATGTGTTAATCATCATCATGGTTATAAACCATCTGTGTGCCAAATTTCATCCAAATCCGTTCAGTAGTTTTTGCGTGAAAGAGTAACAAACAATAGGCTCCCACAGACAGGCGCGACACGACTCTAGTAGAACAATTTCTATGAAAACTTCGTGGAAATTGTTCTACCAGACGTCACGCCTGTCTGAGATAGCCTTTACAAAACTTTGCAAGAATAATTTAAATTGGGGAAAAATTAAAACATTTTGACAGTCGTGTTATCAACGGTAATTGAAACTTAGCTATAAGTTGTGCATATAAATCTAGCGGATAATCTTCCAAGACTTCAGTTGTAATTAAAACGGTTTCAGAGCTCTGAATACCTACCTCAATAATGAGACAAAAGCGGCGAGTGACTGTAATCTGTAATAACGTACGATTTATGTTGAACTCATGAAACTTCCCTGTAATTAATTACAACAGCTGCTCATTACGATTCTTGACGAAATTATCAAAGTTTAGAGGAAATGTAACGGCCAACGGGAAATGACGCTTCATTATGCACCGCTCAGAGGGTTTTACTTAATTTCGTTTAGAAAATGCCGAAAATTGCTAAACGGGACGTAGGTACTAAAAATAAAATTTAAATTTAAATGTTTACTGATTCAGCATAATTATAGTATTTTTTACACAAATATAAACAGACAAGAATAAGGGAATAGAAAAATACGTGTAAAGGTGATGCTTATTTTTAAAGAGATCTCGTCTAGCTTGCCTATCTGCGATAGGACGTAAGATAAAAAGAAATCCAGACAACATCTGTAAAAGTATAAGAGAAAACAAACTACATAAATAAAAAAACAATTTATGTACTAACTAGCTGCGCCCCGCGGTTTCACCCGCATAAGTTTCGATCCCGTGGGAATATCGGGATAAAAAGTACCTATCCTATGTGTTAATCCTAGTTATAAACTATTTGTGTGCCAAATTTAATCCAAATCCTTTTAGTAGTTTTTGCGTGAAACAGTAACAAACATCCATCCATCCATACAAACTTTCGCGTTTATAATATTAGTAGGATATCTAGGTACTTTAGATAAAAATCAAGACAACTTTTCTGTCATGATGACAATTAAGCAGGTGAGTAAAGTGTGTTTACTCCTCTCAAAATAATTCGTATAGGTACAACAACGTAACAATGTACAGCGAAAAATCAAAAAGTTTTCAAGTATGTAGGTATCGACTAAAGTGTTTCAAGTTTGTTCCAACATATAAAATCAGGTACTTAAACACTACGTTCACTAGCTCACCTAAATAGTAAAGCAATAAAAATATCTCACATATTTTACGGCCCACCATTTTAGTATCTCTAAAATATCTACAACATACTACGCCGTACTTGAATCTTTAACATCACAATAAAACAAAAAACAATGTGCACAAATCTGCAACATGTAAACACAGTTTGTTTGCCCATTCCCACGGTACGTGCGCGCGCAGGCCATATGGCGTCTAGCGCCACAACTAGATCTAGAATACTCTCAAATTTAATCACACTATTATAATCTTTATGTGAGCTGCGAGCTGTTTTGAATCGTTTAATAATAAATCATAAAGATTAAATCTTGCCAACGTAAATAAATACATCCATTATATTGACACAGTTGGGTGGCACCTCTGGCAACACTGGAGCCGCACACGTCACGCAGCGCCACAGACTAAACAATATGTGACTTCTAGGCACGCTGATTTGTTTGTTTTTACTGGCTTTGTTTTATCATGGACGACCTATTCCTGAAATACTAGCTGATGGTTCCAGCTATCCTATCTACCTACATAAATATTGTATGTGTGATTGTTTTTATTCACAGTCGTTAGCTCGGAGTGACTAGCACAATAAAAAAAGAAAAATAATGGTTATATCACTAATCATTATTAGTTAACCAAACACAGCTACGCGGCGCCTACGGCGTAGTCTCCGTAGTAACTTGGAATGCAAATATAAAACTATCAATTTAATTTTGTACAGACCATAAAGAATTTCAAAGCTAATAAATAAAAACTTATAGTACCTACCAAAAGTTTCCAACCTCTAAAACAGTAGATATTTGGTCGAAACTCAAGTATAGGAAAACTCACTCGTCGAATAGTGCAAACTTTAAAATAAAAAGTTCTAAAGTCGTTTTAAAAACCGAACTTCATTTTCCTTTTTTTAAAACTTTGAACATTTGCAGTTTGCCGGAAGTTTAACATTTGTTTTTAAATATAGGTACGAAGGAGGTCATCGCATGTTTGTCTAGTGTCTATACTCGTAAAATTTATTGTTCAGATACTCAAAGTCTAGCTACAGGGTAATTGTGTAACACACTCAGTAGCAATGGCTTTCATTTTGACAGTTCAACAACATTCATTGCGTTATTTAAGTAGTTGACAATTTTTTTCAACGTTTAAAGCAATGTATTTGCAATATCCTTCAGAATGATTCAAATTGAAATTAGGGTACAGTTTAGGTTGAACCAATAAGAATATTTTAAACATGGGATTTTATTTAATAAGTTCTATCTAATTTAAATAAGAATTAATAATTCAGTAGCTGCTTTAATATTCATTCAACTTTGAAAGTATGTAATTAATATTCCTGTTTGTTCACGGTAATGTTTTCCGTACAGCAACATATGACACCGGTTTCTACTTCCCCCACAATTATGAGCCTTCAGTCCAACAGTCAAAAAACACAATTTGTATATGGACTCAATCAAATATATCGGCTTAAAGGACCATATATTGGAACGAGTCAAACTATCCGTAATAAATCAAAAACCGGCGATCACTGACGTTGAGAAAACCAACACGTTCACATTCGTCTTAAACGATGTAGCCTAAAGCCATAAAGTTCCGCATAGCAATCTAAATCCCCACAAACATCATGTCTTCACGGAACATTACCGAGACGGTAATTTTCTCACCAGTCTAGGAGAATTCGGGGAAACTAAACAAACAAAGTGAACCAATAATACCAGGAAATCAGTCTAGATAGGAACGGTTTCGTCCTGAATCCTAGAGATTACCCATGTTATTTTGTTCGTATTTTGCCTCCGTCGCTCTCGCGTCGCCAAAACTCTAAAATACACATTTGAGCGTTCATAGAGCTAATATTAGATGTTCACAAATGTGCATACGACGAATGATGTGAGTGACGAATTCACTTGCTTTCCTCTTACAGAGCTACACACAGCACACACTGCCGTCGGTAATTGTTGTGTATGTGTGACTGCTCGTCTGGGAATGGAGTCAGTCACCAGATTCCTGTAGCTCGCTGAATGAACAACTAACACTAACACGGTCTAGCATTCGCGTCTTTCACATAAGAGTGGCACCCTATTTGCACACACTATCAATCTCAATCTGAATCATTCTGAAGGATATTGCTAATCCCTTGCTTCATATGTTCCCAAAATTTGCCTGCTCAACAACCTAATAACGATAACAATAAATTTTATTAAACTGTCAAAATTGTTTATTATAGGTCAGTGCTTCTCTGTGTGAGAGAGGCCTTTGCCCTACAGTGGGACAATATAGCCTGGTGTTATTATTTATGCTTGACTTGACCCCTTATAATTCGCAAGCAAGTTATCATTCTTAGCTGCAATGTCTCGGCGTATTGCCAGAATCGTCTCCGAGGAAGCGGTTGTGCGCTCATTAGTTTGCGCACACGCTTGCTTCACTGGATCCCTAATGTGCCGAGTGATTTCACGCGGAATGTCAGTCGTTTGCCATTTGCAAGATTGAGGTCTTCACATCTTACTAGTAGATCTGTAATCTACCTAATCAACGATCTACAAATTGCTTTAGACCTTACAGCTGCTTTCTGCCTGGTTTCTGTAGAAAACCGAGGTGAGAGGTGTGAAATACATTGTAGGACCAAAACATCGTATGATCTTATACTAGTGTCAAATCATGATCACATCGTCAACGCCGGCTGTCGCTGAAAACCAGCGCTGGGTCTCTGTTTCGTACAAGGTCTTAGCATTATGCTAGGCGATGGCCGTTTTGCGTGGATGTGACGCATGTTTTTTTATGTTTTTGTGCTGAAATAAACGTATTTTCTTTATTAATTTGAAATATAATCTACACTTCTCAATATGAGAGAGTTTTTCATTGCAACAGCATACAATTAAATACCGGTGGAAACTACTTTTAAGTTTATACATAGTTAAGCAAACAAGCTAGTGCTTTTTGCTTTATGAGCCATTATATAGTTTCTAGCCAGGAGTAATCAAGAAATTTCTAAGGTAAAATGCGCGTTGTGCGGCCCATTGCATTGTTTTAATCGAACATTTTGTGCGTGTGCGCTGGTCCTGTGGATGCGAGGACCAGTCTGTCGGCATTCCATAGTAAAGCGCTTATCCCCTCGGTTTTACTTCGCCATAATAAAATTCGCTATTTCGCTCACATAGCTGCAGCATCAATGAAAACTTCAAACTCAATTTTCTATTTCACTCACATAAATATGTAGGTAGGGCTTTTATTTCAAATTGAATTCTGCCATTTTGTAAGAGTTAGGTAAGCTTGCAGCGGTTCGAGAAACTCGAATCTGCGTAGGAACATTATATCCAATTATTGCCATATTTTTAATTTAATAATGACAAGTTCAGTCATAATCATTAATTATGTCACATAATAATGTCAGAGAAATATATATTATTCATATTTGTATTCACAAGTTTATGTATCACTACCTACGTTATAACACATTGACGTTGACGTAAATCATTTTAACCGATTTCAAAGTAAATATCGGTAAGTCGTAGCTGCGCCCACGAACTTGTCATGTTTGATCATCATTGACATGTTTCTGTTTGATGGACCATTCAAATCATAAGCACCTAAGTACCTGCTAAGCATATTAAAGTATTTTCAAACAAGTTCTTACCATAAAAATGATCATCATCTGCCTAGCCTTTTCCAACTATGTTGGGGTCCAGTCTAACCGGATATTTTATTTTACATGGAGAGACTGCCTGTCTGACCTCCACAACCCAGTTGCTGGGTAATACGATACTCCTTTGTAAGACTGGTTGTCAGACTTTCGGGCTTCTGACTACCCGTAACGACTGTCAAAGATCCAAAATGACAGCCAGGACCGACCGATACCCGTGCTTTCCGTAAAGATGGTCACCCATCCACAGATCAACCGCGACAAGCATAGCTTAACCTGATCGATCGACCTATGCGGCTGTTACTATTTAGCCACGGGCCCCAAAACGGCTTACCAAAATGATATTTTTAATAAATAAATTAATATGCTGATGAAGTAAACCAGTTCTGATCGTGTAGGTACCAATCGGGCAGGTGACGAATTTGTATATTTATTGAAGCTCCGGTTTGTTATTATTTGCCTTGAACGTCGGTTCAGGCCTCTGGCGACCTTGCCTTAAGTCAATAAACCCATCCTAGACAGGGGTCAATTTATGTGAAAGCATTTCCTAACTTAGGTAGACGGCGCGCATCTATCACAAATCCCTCGTAAGACAGGACACAAACAGCGCCGCCCGGGCCCGCCCGCCCCGGACTGAAAAGCTTTCAAGTTTCAACTTTTGAGTGATGCCATAACCCAGACACATAACTAACATCATTTTGTTGAAAACGTAGACTCTTTGATAAAATGAGAAGGTTTTTTATCTGCATAATATTTTCTAAAAATATACTCAGAGCATTCCGTCACTCTATCTCTACCTACGAGTACGTTAACTTTAAATTCGTTTTCAGAGAAAAATAGACCCTACTACAAACGATTGCAGTAAATCATGAAACTTAACATTTCAACGACATATTGTTTAGGGCACCTCGTATTTAAGGCGTACGGTGATAAATGTCTGTTATCCTTAACCTTAATCAGAGTCAGTAAACTTAAACGCTGCTTAACAAGAGACAATAGACAATTGCATGTCCACAATACGTTTATGACACATTGTGCATGCTCGTCGACGTAATTATGGAGAACATCGACATTTAGCGACCACCAGCGGTGACTATTGGGCAATCCACTGATCACGGAAATTTACCAGCGTGTGTCTGACTTACAGCAACCAAAAAAAAAATGGTTTTCTATTACTTACTAAGGACACGATTTACACAAGCGCGCGCCTGCGGGCTGGCATACGGTTGAGAGTCTGTTTATCCCATTGAATAAATAAGATGATTTTGATGAATTTGAATGAATAAATGAATATAACCGACTCTTCGGTTATATTAATTTCTGAATTTCAGGATGCAAATATAAAAACACTCCTGTCTCGCAGAGTTTGTGTGGCCATCTGCAGACAAACTTGCGTAAATCTTAAATTGTAAAATAAACACTTAATGGTATCTTTATAAACGTTTCTTAAAGCTAAATAATGAAATGCGACTGTTATAGTGCAATATTATCGTACACAGCATCACTGCTTTTTGTACAACGAACTTGCAGAATGCGTTTCAATGTTTATGGTTGATGCCTCTCCTTCGGGATAAGGCGAGGGTAGGAAGGTAGGAACTATTTATCTGCCCCTTATATGGAGGGCAGGCAATATCAGTCAGTCGTCAAACACGTCCGGCGGGGACCGAGAGGCTGTAACACCAAACATGGCCGCGCTTCAGACGCAAATTATACTTCTCTTGCGTTCTAATACGGTGTGTTATTGCCAGGGTTTTTTTAAAGGCTTTTTGCTGCTAATAAGACATAATTTAGACCACTTTAGTTATTGCAATTAGGACTGCGATGTGCGATAACAATCTTTTCTTTTAATTTATAGACTGCAGCCTCGGAAAATATTTTAATTTAGTACGCGCAATGTCGTCTAGTTTATATAATGTTGTAACGTTTTTTCTTGACAGTTATGCGTGTAATTGCTACTGGCATATCTGCTAATGAATTTAATCCAGATATCATATTAAGACAATTAAGCTTATTGTATAAATATGATATTCATATTAATATACAGCGTGTAACGGAAGGGGGGTATCAACCCTGAAGGAGGTGAATGTGCTCATGAAACTCAACAACTTTCCCCAAAGAAAATAGGTCGAAATATGAAAAAAAAATTTGGCCCTTACAAAACTGACTACCAGCTGATTGATTTACTATGGGAGGGCCAATTTTTTTTTTCATATATATATGTTCCATGTTCTTTGGGGAAAGTTGTTGAGTTTCATGAGCACATTCACCTCCTTCAGGGTTGATACCCCCCTTCCGTTACACACTGTAATTAATAATAATTTATATATTATTATATTAATTCTTCGATAGTCCTGCTAGTAGTAATTCCTGGGAAGCATATGATATAGGTACATACCTACAGCGTTGTATAGTTTTAGAGGCCTCGATGAAGCAATTCATAGAAAAGCTTAATTTAGTTAATCTCTAGTTAAGA
Organism: Apamea sordens; assembly: GCA_945859715.1. Lineage (NCBI taxonomy): Eukaryota > Metazoa > Arthropoda > Insecta > Lepidoptera > Noctuidae > Apamea > Apamea sordens. Next base: position 13,816,984 of record OX243987.1, read on the forward strand.
ACACGTAATCACGTTCAGACGTTAACGGCGTTTTAACTTCTAATCGCACATTATTTATAACCGACCGCTGAACTTGGTTACTTGGCGGCGAAACTTAATCTGCGTTTACCGAAGTAAGTAGTAAATAAGAAAGTGACTTTTATGTTATTATTAAAGTAGGTTTAAGCATATCCGTTATAGTGAAACTGAATATTTGAATTTATGTAAAGTTTTCTTTAGTCGCAACATTTTAACTTGTCTTTTCCATAAGCATTATCATAATCAGCCTATAATGTTCCCAGTGCTGGGAATCAGGCCTCCTCTCTGTGAGAGGGTGTAGACTGTAATCCACCGCGAGAGGCTGGTGCGGGTTGGTCACGCCGTTGGTCACATGTCTTCCAATTTTTGGTTCGAAGTACGACGACATGCCGGTTTCCTCACGATAATTTCCTTTACCGTTTTGAGAGCAGTGGTGATGAATTTATTTACACACAAAGTAAAGCGCCTGTCTGGGTCTTTTTCGTCAGTTTCAAAATAAGAAAATACTAGAGTTACGACTTTCATCATTCTTCTTCTTCGTCTGCATTTACCAATTTAATAGCGCTCATGCTAGTTGGGAATTGGTCGCTTCTTCTAAGACACAAAAGTTATCTATCTTCTTCTATACTTATAATAAATCTGTAGAGAGGTCAATTCTGTACATGAAATATATTTCCAAAATAACTATCAGGGGGTGATTAGGGATCGATACTGATGCCAAAAATGCAATCAGTAAAATTTTTGTCTGTCTGTCTGTCTGTCTGTCTGTCTGTCTGTATAACCGTTATAGGAACAATACTTATAATAAATCTGTAGAGAGGTCAATTCTGTACATGAAATATATTTCCAAAATAACTATCAGGGGGTGATTAGGGATCGATACTGATGCCAAAAATGCAATCAGTAAAATTTTTGTCTGTCTGTCTGTCTGTCTGTCTGTCTGTCTGTATAACCGTTATAGGAACAAAAACTACTCGACGGATTTTAACGAAACTTGGTACAATTATTTTTCATACTCCTGAGCTGGTTATAGTATACTTTTCATCACGCTACAATCAATAGGAGCAGAGCAGTGAAGAGAAATGTTGGGAAAACGGGAGAAGTTACTCCATTTTTTAAGCTTCCGTCGCGTGTGCAACCTTAATGGTTAAAGCTACACAGAAATCATGTAAGACGGAAATGTTCTCCTTAAAATTATATAAAAAATATCCCACGACAGCATATGTCTATCTTTTATGGTTGATTCACAATAACACGTGTAACTCCCGATAGCTTAGCAGTTCGAAGCTTTCTGATTATATTTGTCTACTCTTACGTTTATAACACTCTCAGTCATCCCTAATTAAAAAAGTTAACATTATTAACTATTCCATAAAAAAGAATCATAGAAATCGGTATTGAAACACCAAAGTTATATTTACATGAAATACGCTAATAATAAGCCATCGCGATTCGCGCGTGAATACTGAATCACGCACGACGCGTCGCGTCCGAGCGCGAGCTTCATACAATTTTTGCCTGTTGATGCGAATAGACGTTCAGAGCGTTCGTCCTTATTGACAGACAATAATTAATTGATATTAACAAACCGTGCTTATCAGCGCGACTTTTAGTCTTTGATAATTTATTTTTAGATTCCTTTTGTTGTTATTTTATAAAATAGGTATTAGTTATTTTAGCAGTTTTTAAATATTCGTTCAAATTGCAAATTATTAATAGTTTACATTTTATTTCTTTTTAGGTGAAGTAGTAGTAGGTACGCATAGATTTTTAGATACCGATAGGTAAGTTTTGGTTAATTTACGTACACTTTTTTTATATTAATTTTATATTCATTTACGTTTTAGCTTTATTTAGAGGGGCCCGTGGCTAAATAATAACAGCCGCACAGGTCGATCGGTCAGGTTCAGCTACGCTTGCCGCGGTTAGTCTGTGGATGGGTGACCATCTTTACATACCGAGATCCCACCGTGCCTCGAAAAGCACGTTAAGCCGTTGGTCCCGGCTGTCATTCGTGGATCTTTGACAGTCGTTACGGGTAGTCAGAAGCCCGAAAGTCTGACAACCAGTCTTACCAAGGGGTATCGTATTACCCAGTAACTGGGTTGTGGAGATCAGATAGGCAGTCGCTCCATGTAAAATACTGGTATTCAGCTGCATCCGGTTAGACTGGAAGCCGACCCCAACATAATTGGGAAAAGGTTAGGCAGATGATGATGTTTTAGCTTTATTTTCATTTGCCTGCATCAATACCACCTAAAACACGATTATCTTTATCTCAAAATTCGAGAGCTAAGCTAAGCTAAGAGAATGAGAAGTAGGCGTTCTCAAGAATCGGCAGAGCAAAGAGCACATCGGTTAAACTCTATGAGAGTTAGTGCCTCAACTTCTCGAGCCAATGAAAGCTCTCCCGAGAGAGAGAGATGCGATTAGCAACTGACAGAGCGGGACGAGCTACATCACGGGCGTCTCAAAGCTCTTCTCAACGAGAGCTAAGGCTTACCATTGACCGAGAACACCATGTGTTATCCCGAGAAGCTGAAATAGCTTCACAACGCGAATTGCGGCTCACAGCTGACCGCGAAGGGCATACGTTATCTCGCGAGTCCGAAACCTACACTGAGAGGGAATTACGTCTCATAGCTGATCGCGAACGGCATGTACTATCCCGTGAGTCCGAAACCTTTACTGAGAGGGAATTACGTCTCACAGCTGATCGCGAACGGCATGTACTATAATATGTATGTAAAGTTGTCGAAAATTGACTACTGACGGGACCAAAAGGGGTAATTCAGTTTTTAAGGGGAGGATTTGGACTTGAAACTGTATGTTACATTTTCACGCCTAAACCACTGAACTTCTGATTTGGCATAGAGATAGATGGTATCCTGGGGAAGCACATACATTTTATCCTGTTAGCGCATTCCCATGGGATAATTTCCGACATCCACGCGGGCGAAGCCGCGGGCAGAAGCTAGTAAATAATAATAATAAAAAAAAAATATCCCTGGACATTTCACACAGCGCCATCTAGTCCCAAGCTAAACAACCTAATGCTTGTGTTATGGTAACAAGATGGCTGATAAACAACTTATATATATATTTTTTTTTTTTGTAAATACATACGTATTATAGATAGAAAAACACCCAGACTCAGAACAAATACATGTAGGACTTACAAATATTTGTTCAAATCTACAGATCTCTGAGTCTGTCCTACAGATGAGGACAAATCTATATTTATAAAAATGAATCCCTATTTCCCTTGGTCACGCCATAACTTGAGAACGACTTTGCCGATTTCATCCATCTTTTTTTTTAAGTTTTCTAATTGTTTGTAGAAGGTTCTGACGAAAAAAAAATTAATAAAGTTGCGCAGTAAATTAGAAAATTTAAGAATTACGCTTTTACGCTAAAACTGCTGAACGGATTTAGATGAAATTTGACACATGGGTAGACCATGATCTGGAGAAGGCCATAGGCTACTTTTCATCCTGGATCGCAGACGAAGTCGCGGGCAACAGCTAGTAGACTTATAACTTCTGTAGACCACCTGTACGTATGAAGTACCTGCTCGGACGATAACATCAAGCATTGAAGCTGATCAGACCATCTGTCGGACGTGATTATTTATGCACTCCCCAAGACCATCTCTTGTTGCGGAAGTACTACTCAACAATGCATATCTGCGAAGTTCATTTCGTATGTAGCCGTAGCTCCAATGAAGTTCTAACTATTCTTACAGCAATGTAGAGATTTAAATCGCGACATATTCGCCAAAAATGTCAACAAATATGAGTTTATGGAAAAGTAACTTTAATTCCTACACAACAAAGTTCAGTTTACGCTACAACTTCAAACATTTTTATAACTTTTTCAATAGTGCTAGTCACTCTAAAATCAACTTAATAACCATTAAAATAAATTTAATATTTGTTTAACTTGAAATAACGTCAATTTGAAACATAAATAAAATTTGAATATAGACTCGTTGGTCTAGCGCTTTCTGCTGAACATGAGGTCCTGAACATGAGGTTGAATGTCAAGTCCGACAGATGTTAATTATTTTATTTATTGACTTAGGATCTCCAACTAAAGATGTACCTACACCACACATAAATAAAGGGCAAAATCAACTCCTTCACTTACCTATAGGATATTGGGCTCTCTTTTTGACTTATTGGGTTTCCGTTAGGAATTCCTCTGCCCGGAGTCTGGATCTGTGACTGGTTGATGGCAACAGGCTCACCCCCTATTATAACATGGGACTTAAAAATTACCGGCGAAATGTGGGTGTACAAGTTACACTTCTGCCTAACCTAAACTGGGCATGATGTTATGTTATAACTATAATAAAAAATGTGACGGCTCCTTAAAAAAGCCGTCTTAAGAAAGAGTAATGTTTTATAACTGAACTTTACGGAAAACTTCGACGTAAGTGCCCATTAATTGGACAAATAACTTCATAAAACTGACTTGAAGTCCATTTATAAGTTAAAATGCTCAACTTTTTAAGTATACAAGTGGTCTAATATTGACAAAAGAAGGTAACGAGTGGGTCTGTCCACAAAGTTCTGTCCGTTGCCCATGAAAGTAGATTATATTAATGAGATCTGCGAGGTAATTGCGTAACACACTATCAACAGCAATGGGTTTCATTTTGACAGTTCATCAACATTCATTGCGTTATTTACATTGTTGAGCAGACAGATTTTACGAACATATGAAGCAATGAATTATCAATACCTATCCTTCAAAATGATTCAAATTGAGATTGGTGCTAAAAGAAAGAAAATACGTTTATTTGCGGTAAATATGACGTAGTAACACAAAAAAATAATAAGTTGGGGGAAAATATGACCCTATTATGACAGAGCCCCAGCACTGGTTTTCAGTGACAGTCGGCGTGTACGCGATGACGTTAACCGCGGTGCAGCATACGATAAGATAAAAAAAACAACACTCAAAATAAGAAACCATAGTCATAATCAGATCGGAGGATCTGATAATGACTATGGGGCCGAAAGGTTCTGGAGTGGCGTGGAGTGATAACTTGATATACCTACCTCCTTAGCAGTTAAAGGTGTTAATTTGATGTCAAATGTTTGTCAAAGTCAAATCATATATTTGAAATAGGCATACAAAAGGCACTTTTGAACGTCAAAATTTACAAAAATTAGAATTTATTCTGGTCGCCCCTTCCAAAAGGTAGTATCGTATGGAGAAGATTGGGAAGAAACTTCAACGTTACTCTTTTAAAATGTTTTACAATATTTTAAGTAATGTATACCATTACTTAATTATATGTGAAGACGATTCATCTAGAATAAAATTACCATACCACAATAGGTAAAAAGAATTAAAAATAAAGACAAATGACAGGAAAATAATTATGTGATAGGTAAGTACATGATGCTCACATATTTATAAATATTGTAAAAGTAGATGGTTTTCCTAAAATTTTAACTAATGTGTGAGTTAAAGTAGGTAATTACAGTAACAACTAACCAAACACTAGTAAGTAATGAATTGCATACTTTCATTAATTTAATGTCCTGCAAGGCTTTGAAAAATTAGGGATCATATTTTCACAATGTCGGAATCAGAAGTTGGTTTTGGATTAAACTCTCCGTTGGATTCCTTCGTATCTAAGCCGATGAAAACAATTTTCGTCTTAAGGTTCAAGGCGTTTTCAGCTTCATTCACATACTCGTACCGACTCAAATCGTTGAAAATCCGGTCAACCACACGCTGCTGCAAATTCAGGAATTTGATCCTTTAAAAGCTGTATTGTGTATTTTCAAGGATGGTATATTTCGTCAAAGAGAAACCCCTCAAGGTTCCGTAAGATTTGAGAGTACGGGAGGGTCCGGTGACCCCTCACGGCCCTCACGACTCCGGTCTTTTCCAAATATTTGCGTTGGGATTTCTGCCGGTGACACATACGAAGTTATTTTATACGTGAGTGTATCTTGGATATAAATCGAGATTAGGAGCTAATGAATGCTTTGCGTCTAAGCTCGATAATTATATGAAGGTATTCGAAACATGCGAAGGCGTTCTTAGAGAGAAATTGTGGAGTTAGGTGCGCTATTCGCTGAAATATTTGCCGTACCTGCAAGAGAGTTTATATGTTAGAGAAAGTAAACGATATTATGTCATTAAAGGCACTTTACTTTGCTAATCATGATTAGATAGAATACGTCTATAGTTTATCTGCATGCATAGTGTTAAGAAAGAAAATGTACTTAGAGCTACAAAAATTACAACTGAGTTATAGGAGCTGCAACACCAACCTACACTGGGCCCGCGTGATGGTTTATGCTCCACTCCTTCTCATAGAGAGGAATGGATACCACCAGTAGGAACATTATAGGCTGATTATGCTATGATAATAGGAACTACAGTATGTGTCGCAAACAAAGTCACTTCATCAGTCGTTCCATTGTTTCGATATCCATTTCAGTTTCAAATTGTATCCCTAATCCACCAATGAACAAGTCAATAAAAAGCTTGTAATTATACCTAAACTGTATTAAAAACAAAACGTTAATTAGAGGTAAACCCGGTAGGCAATATTTTAACATTACCAACCATTATAATATGGTAAGGTATTTGGTACATGACAGCCTACCTTGACAAATCACAGCGGCGTTTGCAAAGGCTAATTATGTCAAAATAAGTAGGTACACAATAACTTTAGTTCCAGAAATCGCCACCCGCCAAGATATACTGGTCGCGCCGTAAGGCAGTCATTTCGACGACCACCTGCTGTTCTCATTAAAGTCTGGTTCGTCTGGCGATAAATTCGCAAGACATTGCTTCTCCTCTTACGTAGGTATAGGTAGGTTTGGCCGAGGGAATATTACACCGGCTACAGTTTACGGTTACACCCCGGATTATATTTAGAGGGCTTTTTGTAAGCTTAGCCTACAATTATACGAGTTTACACGTCACAGGAGTTGACAAATTGGTGTCGTATGTTTTGTTACACTGGCGTTGTTTTGCAAAAAAGTTCCGCATTTTTACGCATTATGAGTTTATGGTATACCTACTTAACCCTATACAAATAACTCATAGGTAATTCATAAAAATAGAGAACTTTATAGGAATAGCCTTCCTCAAGACCTAGGCCAAAATGCAATAAGATTTTTTCAAATCCGACTGGTGGTTTCAGAGATTATCGCGTTCAAACAAACAAAAAAACAAACCAACTCTTCAGCTTTATTAATATTACAAAATTGGCTAGAATTTAACACCACTGCCACTAATCAAGGTCAAACGAGTGCATCAAAAAATATTAATTTTTTTTTCGATAACTTATAATGAAGTGAAATAAATTCACGTCATGACAGCTAGATCCGCATACGACAGTGCAAAAGGATGAATACATTTTAGCTTTAGATAATGCGGAAATCTACATACACTTCCTTTCCTTTAATTTGACTGCTTCGCATACCAATTATGCGGAAGTTATCTATTATTTTTTGGCCAATAATTCAGCAGGAATAATAAAATATACGAGTATATTTACTTTGAAGTTCTGGAAAGGTGGGTTCAATTACTAACGAAGATCCTCTACTTTTTAATAAGACAAAAATTCACTGATAAAAGAACCTACCAAGTTCTGATAACCGACAAAAGAAAATCTACGCCAAATTCATGGTTACAGTTTGCACGGCGATATCCCTACCAACCTGTAATACACAGTTAACTACAAAAAGACCACCTTCACCAAGAAGGTTCTCTAGAAATTATCCTTTCCTTCTAAGTAATACTTACTAATAAACATAAACATTAAAAGACGACTCAAAGACAAAAAGTTGAAATAGCAACCACCGACCATACTGTGCAACGCTTGCCTATTGAAGACGTGCCTGTACTTTAAAAGATTTTCCACGGTTTATTTTATGTGAGCACCGTACGGAAATGGTTACAAATTTTATGTTTCGCGAGTAAAAGCTCGGCTTGGCATAAATCCACGTTGTCGTCCTGTCCGACATTTTCACTCCTTTGTACACTACAAGACTGTTTTTATAGACTAAAAAAACACGTAGGTAGGTAGGTTTTATTATCAAAAGAACTAATCTCGTGACTGCTGGTTGAGGTTAATGTCTGTATAAAGACACGAATAATAAAGTGCTAAAAGTTTATTGGCAAGTCTGCCCCTGTTTATACCCCCACAGTAGTCGATACGTTCGAAGGTACAATTTGGAATGTGTACGGAATAAACTCGATGGTCACGGTTCGCATAGAGAACGCAGTTAGCGCCGAGATCCAATTAAACACTGGTTTAAATAAGTTACCGCCTTCAAATAGCCGCCGGATTAAGATAAGACCCACTGCGAAGCGTGGTAATCATGTAATTGGTTTGTTAGATTTGATGATTATCTATAATAATAATATTCGTACGTGTTAACGCGCAAAATGGAATGTAATTTTCTCCGAGGCCTTCTCGGAGGCGTGGAATTATTCAGAATGGGAATTTAAATTTTCGTCAGCGCCTATTCCAAGTTGGAACGAATCAGAAATGTTTAACATATTTCGTTTATATTGCGGGTTAGTATGTCTCACAAGAATGTTGTTAATCTTTCAGCTCAGTTTGTTACGAGTGGACCGACTTCATTTGATGGATGCCAGGATGTGAAAGGCGGCCGACTGTTCGGTATCCTTATAACAAACATCAAAACTGCATTGTAAGAATAAATTACAAATTTAAAATATTTTTATGAACGAATATTTTTATGCTTTTATTTGGGGACGGTACCTTCAAAAGGTAGACTTAGGTCAAAGACTTTTTATGGACAGTTCATTGTACAGACGCCAGCACATCAAGCTACTACAATCTGTCAGATTTCTTTAATAGATTTTCGACTTTATTGCTAAAGCATTAGGTTCAATGTTGATTGGGAAAATCTGACAGTTTCGGGTAGGTTGACCTGCTGGCGTCCGTACCTACTGGGTGAGGGTGTACCTATTTTTTATGTGCGATTTTGATATTCCTCTTGCTTGGATTCTTTGTCCGAGAAGAGGTGAAGGCGGAAGTACAACAGTCTCCTGCTAGTTAAAACGAAATGAAAGCCTTCCGCCGCGTGACGACTCCCGGCCACCGTAGGCGCGGGCCTGCGGGCGGAGAGTAATGGGTAACTCTCCGTCCGATCAGGACTAGGCCCGCGCCGGACGGCGTGTACGTGTTCCACGCGCCGATTATTTCCCATCCACAAAAAAAAAGCCTTTTTCCCATGGGTGTAGGCAGAAACTACAATACGCTACCTTCATAGGTTCTTCGCTCCTACTTTGCTTCGTTTACGTTCATAAATCTGGTCATACACACACTCCGGCTGCGAGTAGGTACTAGGTACACACCTGACCTTTCAGAATAACATCGCCAATAAGGTCACTATATCACAGATTACTAAATAGTTACTTACTATACCTATGCATCCTGCGGCGTCCTCTCCCATCGTTTCCATTCTTCACTTTTAGGTACCTTCTGTTAGTCACCTTTAATTCATCCCAGCACCGAAACAGGTATTAAAAAATTATAATCATTTATATTATTTCTTGACTTTCACTAATTTCCTTTATAGTGAAATTAGCCATTGTCGCGGTACACATAAAAGACTAAGACCGCGTCTCTGCGAGACGGACGGCTGTGGGGCTACAACGATTTTCCATTACGCTGGCCGGCGATCCATCGCCGCGCGATAAGTGCCGACCGCTCCGAGGGATAAGCCCTAGGTCGTATGGACGGCTAGCTACAAGCTTCTCTATATAAGAACCTAAATATAATACAATTCGGCTGGGAAAGTTTATTGTTAGGCAAATTGATTAGATACCTGCCAACTACAATTTTGCGAATATTCAAATCACAACTGTCATTCTTTGACAGCTGTACAAAACGCTATAACACGGCAAAGTGACGTAGGGTGTCAATAAAATTTATCTTCTTGACTGTACATAACAGGCGTTCCAGTGTGAGGATAAATAAATAAATAAAATAAATGTTAATAAGCCGTGTCCAAGCGGTACTTCTGGACACGGCCCGCATCGTCAGGAGGTTCCTCTCTCTGTAGCCCTGACCACCGGTAGCTTGGACCCTGTTCCCGATACCGGTGGGCTACTATTTTTTTTATATTTTTAAATGTTTTTATACTTTTTATATTCTAATATTTAAAAATATAATTTATATGTTTACATTCAAATAAAGGAGATAATAAAATAAATAACATTTTTTCCAATTATGTTATCATTATGTAAACTGAGTTCGAATTCAAAATGCAACTAGTACAGGGTGTATTGAGACTGTTACTGGCGGCCTAATAAATTGTGCAAAATAAATAAATAAACACCAAGCTTGGCAGACAGATCGGCAGGAAGCAGCAGCAGGAGGGTACCTACTGGAAGATGGTAAAGTGGCCAACGCCGTAGGTATATTGACAACTGCAATACTAGAGACATCGCAGGCCATCCCAGGCTGAAATTACTCATGTGCCTGAGAGGGTGATCTGTGGCCTGTCATTACTGATTGATCGTAAGAGTTTGATACTTATTGAATTAACCATTCTCAGGCATGAGTTGGTCAATTCGCTGCCTAGAATTTTTGGGTGCTATTTGCTATGCTTGTGAAAAACATAATGGTATGAGGGACAGGGTGTAAAGTTCACTCATCCTCCATAGAAAATGGAGTACACTCTGACCTGACGGGTGTTTTGTCTACTGGGCTACTGCCCGATGACTGATTTCGGGACATTGAATATATGTATTATAGCCGTACTAGTTATGCGGTAAATCCTGCTTGCGCGTAGTACCTACAGAAATATTATAAATTGAGAAATGATTTGATGGCCTATTAAATGAAGAAATTGGTATATCTTAATAGATACGCAGTGACTTGACCAAAACATGACAGACTAGTTTTAAAATAGATTTAATGGATTTATTAGCTAAAGCTTTTGCAAACGTTACATCTGCTTATTCATCTCATTTTAATTTAAACAACTTTTCCCAATAATCTGTCTGTAAACTTTAAATAAATTGGTATATTCGTACAAAAATACTGCATAATCAGCCTATAGAATGTCTCCTCTAGTCCTCTCTGTGGGAGGGAGTAGGCCATGATCCACCACGCGGGCCCAGTGCGTGTTGCTGGATGTCACATGTCTTCGAATTGTTTGCTCTAGGACATGCCGGTTTCCTCACGATGTTTTATTTCGCCGTTTTAAGAGCAGTGGTGTTAAAATAAATTACACAAAGTAATGTGCCTGGGTTCTAACCCACGAACTACGACACGCATAAGTGAGTCTGAAATAACACCAGGAACGATCTCTAGTCAAACATAGACCACCCATTTCAATCTGAATTAATACAAAATCCTCCGGGACCATCCGCTCCCAGTCTAAATAAATCCAATCCTAGCGGCTGCGCTAGTCGGAATTAATTAATTATTCAAGAACGCCGATGTGCCATATTTGGTGCACCGCTCCCTACACCGCGCCATATTTGTCTCCCTCTCCTATGACGCGACAAAAAACTATCTACCAGTTCCACCACATAAGGCTGCTCACAATTCCTGGGAGAGACGTAAAAGTTCAAACAAAAAATCAAATAAAAAGTTGATGAAATCGGTGTCATGTAGACTAATAAATCGATGTAGCGGACTTGTTAAACATCGAATGGCTGTCATTAAACATAACTGAAACAAAATCAAACCGCTTTCTATGTAGTCTGTAGGTATATTGAACTGCATTCCACGTTTGATATCCGTCATAATATTTGGCGCCGGCAATTTCCATAGGAAATAACAAAGAGATAAATTAAAGAGGTTTATTATGGTGCAAATTTTGCGAAAAACATTCGTGTAACCTTTATTTAAGACGTATGATAGCACCGACCTCAAAAAAACCTGTCGCAGGCAATGTAGAAAAAAGGCATATCCAGTTATTGCACATTCCTGGCAGATAGTTTAAGCTGAGATAAGACGTAGTAGGTACCTACCTAACCTAAGTGTCTGTCAAATAAATGCACGTGTTTTATTTTTTTGCCTGCATTCTAAAGATAATTGATGACTACATTATATGTATATGTAAATACATACCTACTAGGTTCGCTAAATGTTCACATTATTTTTATCCAATGAATAGGATGTCATGTAATTATTCAGATCGTGTCTCGCTGTGCAAAAAGTTTCGTTAATGAATGCAAAACACGCGTATTTTGAATTCTATTATAATTGGACAATCAATTTAAAATTCAAAAACAGACAGTAGGCAAATTAATTGAATATTACTACCTATAGCAATTTGTATGTACATGCACACTGATTACTGGGCCCAGCCTTAAACTTTATCGAAATTCTGTATACTTACCTACATTTAGAAACTGTCTCGCCGTCTACAAAGACGATTTCTTTCGATTTCTCTTGATGAGAACCATGTTGGTAAATAATAAAACTAGCTTTAGCCTGCCACTTGAACCGCGCTGACTGCAAACAATCCAGATGAAAAAACGCCCTGTCCTCATAGATGACCATTCGCTAAGCTGCACAGGTCATCTTTCACCTATCCGTATCAGGTCCTTGGGTCACAAACACAGTGACATTGAACTGGGCAGGGTTATCGGCTCGGAGCGGTGGCGCCACCACTTCTAGTCTAAACAGAATGCGCCCGACTGACCAGGGAGCGATTGTTCACGCAAAACACTGACTCGACTGATATTACATAGTAATTTATACACACCTGGTCAACGAAGATGTTAATTTTGTGTTTTAATTAAATCAGAGCACCTGATTAGATAGTAATATATATTTTTTTATACAAAATGAAGAATGAATAAATAAGTTTTCTAGAATTTGATACTCGTGAGAGAGACAGTCGTCGTAGACTATACGACTGGCTCAGTGGAAGTAATAAGTCAAGGTTACATCCTTCTACACATCGATCTCTAGAAGCTTCGAAGAAAAAACCGCGTAATACTTACGAGTTAAAACAGTTACAGCAAACCCAATGCAAATCCCGGTACTCGAGTCTACTCCCTAAGCACGACATCCGTAGTTTTGGCTGAAGTTACGGGAGTTTCCTACACCGTATCAACTACGGACATTAGACAAGGTCGGGGCCCGAACTAAGAATGACTGACAACAAGATTTGACAGTTGTCCTTACAACCGATGCGTTTTCGCCCGTCCGAAAAAGTTAATTAATCGGGAGCAGTTCATTCCGATGTATCGAACTATTTTCGGACGGGCCCGTAATCTCGCGGACGAACTGAAAGTATAAGCCCCATGATCTGGTGAACGCATAAATACTCCACTTACAATGAAACAAAGAGCACTGACGACAAGGTGTAATTGTAAGATGCATAATATATTATTATTCTTACATAAACTCGCAAAACATTGCCAGTAATAATAATACAAGTAAGTTGGCGTGGAAGGTAGACAACACGGCCAGTTCAACGTGAATGAGAGAATGCCAGTCATTCATAACTCGAAGCATTCTTTTGTTACGCGCCGCTAGCGCACCGCAATAAAAAAGGATTGGCGCCCTTACCGCCACGGTTACACGAAGATCACCATTATGGCTCGTTATAGCTTGAAACATTGCTCATAAAGAATTTCGTAGAAAGCTTACCCGTCTTAAAACATCGTCCGATATTTTTTCTATCAGGTATTTCGTTCGGACATAGTTGCTCAGACATGCTTCGCTATTATTAATTTAATCAACCGTTAACGATCAATCATTCGATACCTAATCGATTAAAATTCCAAGACACACGAATATAAAAATTATGTGTGCTTTGAAACATTGTGTTGACCCACATTCTGCAGTATTTTCATGTGTAAATAAGCCACAAATATTCGCTCCATGCAGTTTAATATCCGTTGCAAAAATGTAACTCATAGTCATGATCATAAGATGTCAAAAATACTGCGCAACATTAGAAGATATGAAAAAAAATCTAATATCCACCAACAAACCGTTGAAATACGCCTTTGTCTCAGGAATTCATGAATACAATCTTCATAAATATGTAATAAAATGTCGGAAAATATTCTCCTGTGGTATGTGTTCAGGCTATGTGTTAATATTTGTGCTGATGCGAACGGATTCGATCGACTGTGAAAAGTAGGTATGGATTTTTATTCCACTACAAAATATATATTTTCTTTCACTGTGTTCTATATTAAGGCAGTAAACTAGAAACTACTGCTCATTGGAAACCACCACACCGAGACTGAAGTTAATGAGAGAAATATTTCGATTCAGTTTCATTATCTCTATTGTTCGAGAAACGATTATTTTCTTAGAGTTGACTATCCTCGCAATTACTCGCAAGACAATCAAAAATGGTTTATATAAAAGATATCTACAGATAAAAAAGCTGCTGTTTTAATAGCAAGAAAATATAGAATTATTTTGGTTGAACGATCACTGAAAACGTCGCTGTTTATATCTAAGTAAAACATACAAAACTAGAAACAGGTAAATGAAACAAAAGGCAATCTAAGTAAGTGTAAACAAAACACAAATGCAAGTAAACAAAACGCAAACAAAACTACATCAAGATAGACAGTGACAGACAGTGTTATTCGTAAAGTTTTCCCAAACATGAATATTCACAGATATCAACATGAATGGGTGCCCTGAGAAATCCAAGGAGATCAGAGCATCAGATAAGCTGGAGAAATCCCATAAACGGACGCAAGTCGTGCTACTGTTGCCATCCATAGACAAGATAAGGCTTGTGTATATAGATAAGGGTCCCTTGCAATAGACGAACATACGCTTGCGACAACTATGGACTGACTTGAAACAGGATCATCATTCCAATATTAGTCTATGTATCATTCGCTGTTCCGGAGTTTTACACGTGATTTTCAAAATAATAGAATTGATGAAGCCATTGAACTCTACGGTACCATCATTTACTGAACACAGAAATTACAATATTTTTTTGAATTCTTGATTTTTTGTACCATGTAAGTTTAAAATTATAATGAAAATGCCATAAAAACTATCGAGTCTTTAGCAAGAAAACAAGTAACTTCCTCATAACAGAGCGATCCATAATAAATTAATTAGTTCTTCCATGTTACGTAGAACGCAGGTAGCTACTCAAATGTTTCAATTAAAAAACCACAAACAAAAAAACTAAAAGGAGCATAAACAACGTAGCTTGTTAATAAAAACTTAACTAATGAAGGTATAAGATGTGCTATTTACGGGATCACAGTAATTTACGCTGATCGAGCGTATTATTATCACGTAATCAAATAGGTGCCGCAAGTACCTACTTAGTTTATGATTATTTTATTCAGGAAAGCAATTAACACTTACAATGGCAATTACTTTAGTTTTGACAGTTCAACAACATCCACTGCGTTATTAACGTTGTTGAGAAGATGAATTTTCAAACATATAAAGAAATGGATTAGCGATTTCCTTCAAATCTTTCGGATTGTGATTGAAAGTGCGGCACCCTAATTGCGTAACACACTATCAATCGGAATCTGAATCATTTTGAAGCAAATTAAATAATAACATTAAATAAAAACAAATTTTTCGTTCTTCGTATTTTTCGAAAAATTTGTCTGCTCAACACGTAAATAACGCAATGAATGTTTGTTGAACTGTCAAAATGAAACTGATTCCTATTCATAATGTGTTACGCAATTGCCCCGCAGCGGGGCCATTCAGTTTCGGTTTCAGTTTTAACCACCCTTGAAAATACTACTTACCTGAAAATCCCTGTTTAATCTTCACTAAGTGTACATGACCACGGGTAATGATAGCCATTGATACCTATAGATAGCTTTACTATCCCTAGCGATCGTGAAAGACCATTCAATCACTCTATTTCCATTACTTGTGATCATTGCCTATCCTGAAAAAGCTGCAAAGAAAATAATGTGCTCAAAATAATAGTGGTTTTAGGGTTCGGTACGTTGGGGCTGTGGCGTCGGTCGACCAGTCAGGCCCAAAGACGCAGTGATAGATAACTTCAAAGACGCAGTGTTGCATGCATGCGCGCCTTTGTGGGAGAATGTGCGGTCATGGCATCGACCGCACTTGGTGATAGAGCCCGCTAGGCTTGGCGGGCTGATACCAGTCGGGGGTGCGGGGAATATACATGGAACTCCCGCCCGGGTCCCCGACTTAAAGCAGTAGAAGGAATCGTGGGGGTTTTAATCGGTAGGAGTCCGACATAACTCTCCGTTCTCCCCAGACGGAGGGTATCCACGAGGATTTCCCCACGTAAAAAAAGGGCGCCGTACGTCTTTCAATCACTTGATCCGTTTTTTTTGGGTGCTTATTGCCTATGTCGTTAAATTACACTTACTGCACTTACAAGTTAAACGATGACGCATGAAATGACGCTTACGTTAACTGACGATAGGTTAACAATCGGCCATTCTATTGCCCAATGCTGAATGCACTTACATTTAACAGAATGCGTTGCGGCGTGGTGAGAGAAACAAAGTAAACAATAGTTTGAAAATGCTGATTGTTTTGCGAATTATTCGCCATTTTGTGTCAAGACATTTGGCAGGCGTCCTTCTGTCTGTTAATAACAACTGACTGCGATAGGACAAACAAATTCTTAATGGCTGGCTCCTGAACAGCGTCGGTGTTGCCATGTTGTCAAAAAATGTTACAAGTGGTTATATTTATTGCGACAATTGAATATAACTAACAATGAGACATATTTGTCATAAAATGAAAAAAATACACATTTTTACGACAGGCTGTTCAATAAAGTAGAAAACTAAAAAATAAACTTACAAAACTGTCAAATTGTCGCCTGTCATCTGTCACCTGATGGTTTTATTAAATAGGCCCCTGGTGGCCGAGGATCAGCACAGCAGTGCCCATTGTGTTTTCTGTCATACTTATATGAATTTGGTACAAAATAAAATACCAAACGCCGCCTTCTTCCAATCCCGACAAGATTCAGCAGCATAATCGAGTTTTAATAAAGCACCCGTTAATCTTAAGATAAAACGGCTACAATTTATAACTAATTATTTATGGTATGGACTGCGTACGGCGCCAAACGACCCGACCTGGCTGTGGCCATTGACTTGATGCATTGCAAAGAAAATAATCTAGCCGGCATAAAAACTGTAATCATCCTCCTCTGGACCTAGGTGTTTAATTAAAATCACATTTTAGGAGGTAGTTTCTTACGACCATTGTATATTTTTTGCTCATCTACTAAGTAAGCGCTTTTATTTTCATTTACTTAGAGGATTATCTATACGAGTACTTATTCTAATACAAAATCCATCAGAGCCTACAGAAGTCACTAGTTAAGTAAGAAATCATTTATTTACCAAAAATCTTGGCCTGGGTAACATTAGTGTTGTTTCAATGAAATATAGGTATAATGGCTAAGTATTACAGATAGGGTTTGGAAAGTCTCGATAGTCTCAAAGTCTCGGGACACAAGGCAACCCACGATTACAGTCCCGGGACGTCCCGGGACCGAAACCCTAATTACAGATGAGTAAGATCCCTGTGCTTTAAATTAGAAAAATGCGTATTTATACTCGTAGTAAAATTGGGTAATAGTTTGGATGTAAACATATTTATTAAGTGATTTTATTGTGAGGTGTGTTAATATGTGTGTTGCTATGGGGTTAAACAAGTCTGTTGGGGTTTGTGTGTAGGTGGAGTACCTACACTCAAACCTCAACCGACTAGTACTGCATAAGAAAGGTCTTCTTCATGGTAATTCCAGATAGTAGTAATTGAAGTCAGCGGAGTCAAGGCCCCGTCAACGACTTGTCCTGTCCTATCAATGAGAAGTAATGCCGATATGATAAAGAAGCAATTAGCGAATGACAGACACATTTTTCTTCGAAATCCTTTTTATGCACCGAGCGAGGCATGTAGAGACATTATCATTGGTCTTATCGCTGAACACATAAATTACAAAATTATATCGAAACTGTCGTCAATTTGCCGTTATTCCTTATATTTTGGTTAAGCAGAATTACTGGCAGCCCTAAATCAATGTCATTTTATTTCGGCTTCGATCGATGGTTCCATGTTTTATCAAATGTCTGCAGGAATCTCAACCAACAATAATCTTATTTGTGAAGATTCTTAGATGGGCTGGCCGACTGATTCATCATCTAATAAGGTAAATATTAGATGCAAGTTTGTATGAAAGCTGGCATAGTAAAGTCTGAAATCCACGCGGATGAAGTCGCAGGAATAGTGCTGATACCTACTAAATAAAATGGAATAGATTAACATAAAGCAATAAATACATTTTAGAACCCAGATCTTTAATGAAGACGTAGGAGTAATTTAGCAGGTGACCTAGCTGGTGCCAATCTAAATTTTAACCAAATTATAAACAGTGCAAGCTCGATTAACTACATGATCTACTTTACAAACCACCTAAAATCGATAACTGGACATGGTAATTCGCCAATTGCTCACATAAATGCAAATAATATACGTTCTGCGACACTTCGTTGCGAGCTCTAAGTGCCATTTGCATTTGCTAATCGTGCGAGAGTTACAACGCATGCTCAAGCGATAACGTTCACTAATCCGGTTCACCACTCGATTATCTGATCTGAGAATATAGGTCTACAGCCTACAGCTCCCCGTCTCACTTTCGTTTTATAAATGTACACAATAATTATTCTTATCTCGTCTGTTCAGTGTAGATTTCCAGGTAAAAACGTTTGGGATAAACAGCTCGCCATGTTGAAATATGTAAAGAAAAGTAATTTAAATATTGAATTTAGAACGTTCTTTTTTTCCTTGGCAACCGGCTCAAAGGTTATTGCCAGTGTCAAGGCATATCCTAAAATAGAAATTGCACGGAAATTGTTGCATTAAGGATTATTTAATTGGCCATGAGTACTTTATAACGTTAATTTTATACAATTCTACAGAATACATTATCAATATATCAGTATCAACAAGTTTCTTGTCAATCGCTGCCCATTAAACAAGGTACACTGAACAAAGTAGGCCATTCTGATCTCTTATGACAAACGCATCCCGAATTGACCTACGACCGTGACAATCTAAAATTATTTCAACGTAAAACTGGGTCAAAATGAGCATAAATTTATACAGCTTGATATTATCTAATGGGTCGATGTACCAGGGTCGCAGCGGAGTGCGGCGGTGGACCGTGGACGCCTATTGTCATTCAATCGGGCCATTGTGGGCTCTTTGTCGGCCGCGGCCAGAGCCCTGCCTCGGTCATTCGACATGGGGGATGCGGGACTTGAAATATGTTAAATTTTTTGGAATGTAGCCGAACGGCTAATGAATTCAAGAGCGAGGTGCAATTTAAATGCATTTGAATTAAAAGCAGGGGACAGAACTATTCCACGTTGTTTATCATGATGATAGCGTTGCAGGATTTTTAAATTTAAGCAGCTAGCAGTTTTGAATCGTTTTGAGTCTGTCAAGAATAGACCAGAGTGCAGAAGAAAGCAAAGGAAGCCGAACTCTGGCAAAAACCGACAGCGGGTAATCAAGGATAAGCATTCTATTTTGAACAACCAAGATCCAAAAACAACATCTTCAACCACTTCTCGATACCACATAACATTGTTCAGTCAGTCGCGTGACTTCCTACATAACATCATCCACGTAGATATTAAGATGCATGTAACATAACACATTAAACGCACATTATCCGCAATTAGCGGCCGCCGCTTTTAAACTCGTCCATGCACCGTGAGAACGACGAAAAAACTTGCGCATCTTGACAACACTATGCGTATATACGAGATATGTTTTATATCTTTACTAGATCTAAGTACAGACGCCAGCACATCAAGCTACTACAATCTGTCAGATTTCTTTAATAGATTTTCGACTTTATTGCTAAATCATTAGGTTCAATGTTGATTGGGAAAATCTGACAGTTTCTGGTAGGTTGACCTGCTGGCGTCCGTACAAGAGTTTAATAACGATCGCTTTAAAAAAAACTTATTGACTGAAAATTAATAACATTTTGGTTAAGCTTTTTATTTTACATACCTAAGTAGGTACATAAACTCTCGGCTTTTTCCCATCGGGTCCATGGGCACAAACTACAGAAGGCCGCCTGCTACGACCTTTACATACTCCTTTTGCCTCGTTTACGTTCTAATTCTGCTTCTAATTTTAGTCATCCAATTATTGATATAAGAAGACAATTAAAAGGAATGCTCTTTTAAATCCAAAAATAACATACCTTTGCGACCAGCGGCGCCATAATATTCGCCAAAGTTAATGAATCATGTGATTCATAAATTATTCCTCTTGCAGATTATCCTTTTTTGAACAATGTTAATGTTGCCAGGACAAAAATAAATAAAAACGGTACTTCCTTCCAGCCTGAATTCGCAGAAAACGTCGAAACTGTTCGGTGACTCAGTTTATATTGAATCCTGTTGCAATCCGTTAATGAGTTTTTGATACTAGTCATTTTGAGTCTATTGAAGGATGTGAAAAGGAAAAATATATAAAAAATCTCTACGTTTACGCAAAATCATCGATTACAGTGACAGTTACAGTTAAATATGTGACTAAGGCCGGTTTTTTGATCCGTAGTTAAACTTAACCAATTGTTAAAAATGGTAGCTAATGGTAAAATTTTTGCGAAATGTGTTTTTTGATAATTTTTTAGTTTATCTGGTTGAGTTTAACTACGGATCAAAAACCGGTCCTAAGGAGTGTTCAAAGTCTGGATCCCAAAATTCGACGTTCTTCCTTCATATCGTTTGAATGAGCTTCTCGCCAGCCCCTGGTTACAACTACAGTTAACTATGAAGTACCTGCTTTACCAAAATCCATAAAAAAACATTTTTTATAATGTAAGCATTTGTTGTGCTCTTGTTACGATTCAGTAAGTTGAAAGTTGTTAGACACTCTGGCGGCACAATTGTTTTCTTTGTTTAGTTATCTTTTAACTGACCAGTATTCATGGAAACTACTTTTGGAACCTACAGTTTTTCTTGTCTTGTTTTGACTTGACCAATTATTTTATTAAGTAAGTAACTATTTTAAAATTATGCTTTAAAACTTCCGTTATTGGAATTTACATTCATGATTTTGTCGTCTCTCGGGCCAAACATTGTTGGCATCATGTAGATTTTATAATATAGATATAGGAGTAACCGACATAACTTGCAGAGTAAGCAAACTGAAGGAGTTGGCTGGCCATATTTGTTGAAGGACCAATGGCCGGTGGAGCAGACGAGTCCTAGACTGGAGACCGCGTATCGGCAAGCGTAGTGTGGGACTTTCCCCAGCTAGATGAACCGACGACCTTAAGAGGTGGCTGGGACAGATTGGATGCGGAAGGTGGAATACGGGGTATTATGGTGCAGCCTGGGAGAGGCCTGTGTCCAGCAGTGGAGTTGATTGGTTATAGGTGACCGCAACTGAGACAGAACATTCTTCATATTCCTAGAAGTAGTGTAGATATATGACTACTTCTAAAACAACCGACTTTCAAACACTCTGAAATACTCACGTCCTTCAAGTACCGACTTGCTAATCTAATAACAAACAAGAACTATTCTGATAAGATAGATATGTAATCCTATGAGTCATTAAGTATAGACAATACTTAATTAAGAAAGATAATAAAGTAAGAAATGCATTCGATGAGCACCTGAAAGTGTATTTAAACTAAAATTATCGTAAAACCAGTCGCAGTTTAAGAAGATTTCTTGAAAGAATCTACGATGAAACCCGTGAAAAATCGCCGGTGTCAAAAATATAGAAAAATCGATCAAAACTTAATATATTCATAGAGGTACTTAAATACATGGAGCGTACCTATATCCACGATCGTTCCGAATAATATGACACATATCTGAAACCTGAAACCTTATATTCATCGGATAGGACACGGTTCACGCGTACTACACCGCACACCGGTAGATAAGATCAAAACGCTCAGAGCAATCTGCAGTTTGTCCCTATCGTGTCTGATCAGTTTCTCAAATAGGTACTATCGTTCAAAATAGTTTTCTAGGTTCCTGGTTTCGGAATTTTCATTATAATACAATGCTGTCCTAGCTATCTGTCTGAGAATCTTTTTCCTGGAGGAAGCCAGGGGTATGAGATTTTTAGTCAATTATTCCAGTACATAAAGTCATGGATGAAGGAACGGCTATGTGAGGCAATAAGTTACGAGGGTAGGCTGAGAATATAACAAGTGGGTCAGTCCCTTTTAAAGTCAGATCATGTGTACCTATAGAATAGAATGCTCTTTATTATGTACCTACACCATATAAATTACAGAAATAAATATATAAATTTTACAAAGGTAAAGGTAAAGGATAGTTTATGTAGAAGATATATCCACAGATGATAAATGATCCTACGATAATGGCAGTAGTAGACACTATGACAGTAAGTATTGACAGCGAGTGGTAATAAACAAACATGACGAATTAACCGCAATACTTATATTAGTACCTAACAATTTTAGGGAAGGATAATGCTGAAGGTCACAATCATACAGCCTGTCGGCTTTTCTATAAGAATAATAATTGTTGTCCTGAACTGCTTTATTTGAAAATGTTTTTGTTTATTGATCTACAGACAGATCGGCGGGTGTTGACATTTAGAACACAAATTTTGTGGTGTTGGTGTCTTGCAGTTTAGCAAAATAAACAATAAATACAGGGATGAACAACAATATTTATTATACTAACAATATATACCATACCAACCAACGAAATATAGTCGCCATATATACCAGCTACCTTTTTAATGCACCTTAATAAATTGATAACAAATGAATCAGTACATTGTTCAGGAAATGATGTTATGCTACTGAAGAAAAAGCAATGCGAGGTAAATACAACATCCTCCCGAAAATAAGTGAAACTTTTTTAAGTTTAAAAATACTCACCGTTATTAAAGGTGCAACAGGATCTTCCTGGCATGCACTCGATACCGATGCTTTCCACAAAACTGAAGACACGATCTTATTCCAATCAAAACTGGTCAGGAGAACTTAATTAAACGTAAGCGAACAGCTCGCTACAAAGTCGCTAAATACACTGATACAATATTTACAGGTTTAGCTAACAACCACAGGTGGTTTAAATATTTACGTAAAGTTTTTGACGTTACAAGTTGTCTACCGCGACGTAACGCGACGCGATCGGCCCCCGCTCGAGCCGACGCAAGACTATCTCGGATACACTCCATCCTCGAGCTTTCGTACCGCGGCGCCCGTCCCGCTCGCGCAGGCGGTCACCTGCCGGTTAAAAAAATATGAGAAGCCTCACATTTCGGCGAAATGTGAACCAAACCAAACATTTTACATTCAGACAGACAGGTACGGGACTACTTTATGTGGGGGGGTCCTCTACGTGGGCCATGTACGTTCAGATACGTTCACGCGATACATGATTGACGTATTCCCTGAGACTCGTAGACAGTCGGATGCGTGTTCGCACGCCCAGGCGGCAATTTTGCTAGATTATCTATTATTGCAGCTTCGTAAATTACTGCATCGCCGGGAGAGATTTGTGGCTGGTCAGTCTGCAGCGAAAGAAACTTCGTGTCGTCGATAATGACCCGAGCAAACAAAGAGAACATTTTAGCGCTCCGACTGTAATCACCGATACAAACTAACCCATCGTTTCCCAGTAGTAAATTCAATTACTCGTTGTTTTCCCGCTTTATCTCCGCTAAGAACCTCCTACGTCAATATTTGAAGGCACAATATAAAGCAAGCACGGTGTTCTGTTGACTCGAGCACGGCAGATAAACAAACTTGATTCCACTGATATGCCACCCTGAGAGATTACATCCTGCTGTAATGGTTACAGCGCGAATTAATTCGTAGAACTATTTGGGTTTAATTCCAACAATTAAACAATTTAGGTCGACCATTATTCAGCAAATACGCAAACTGGCGTCCATTAAATTTTATGATATCCTAATTTGAGATCCGAGCTTACAACTTCAGCAAAGTTACAGAGTAGGTATGTGGAAATAAATCTGTAATGAAGAACTTTTGAATGTTGAACCGGCAACGTGCGCAGTTCTGCGCGCTGCGGTCTGATAGCATCAGCGAGGATCCGCGGCGGCACTTCACTGCCCATTTACTTTAGCCTTCGACCAAATACATATTTATGTATAGCCACAACGTAGTTAATGTAAATCTTCGTTCCTTTTTGGGCTCAAAGTAAGACGAAACAGAGTTAGCATGACGCGACGTCGACGCGGGCATGACATGGCAAAGCACTCAGAAAGTCAGCACCCCAGGCTTAAAATAGAGTCCGAGCACCCGCAAACCGCTCGCAACTCTAAAATCCTATTAAAGGAGCTCGGATGTACCTTTATTCATAGACTTCACCAATAATTTAAAAGCGCTCCTTAACGGCGGGTTCGCACTGGCCGCCAACTACAAAGAACCGAGTTTTTCCTCTAATATTGACTGCAGCATTTATATCGAATGATGCAACAGTTCAATGGAAAACTGTAACGGCATGGTGCTTACGTGATAAGATTACCACATAATATATGCTCATGACGTTTGACCGAGGACTACGTGATATACTGCAGGCGTCAGATCTTTCCTTGAATGAATTTTATTATATTATTGTTCTTGTGACATGAGGAGGCCATTGAATAGTGTGGACTTCTGGAGTGTGTGTGATCAAAGCTTGATTTACACACACATAAATAAGGGAGAGAGGTTTATGTAATTCAAATCATATAATAATCGCTTGTCATCTGATGTGGTAAAGCCCAAGAGCAGGCCCATTCAGCAAACGAAATAGAAATAAAATTTTCAAAATTTCTGGCTGTACTAAACTGCCTTTATCCAAGTCGTAGAGTGTACCTATTACTAACACCTATTAATTTGATCCACGTAATCCACCCACAAATCCTTTAGGACAGAGAAAATTTATATTAAAACTGGGCTATAAATACTGGTCGCAGTTTCCTCGCTCTGTGTAAAAGCAAAAAGACCTGCACTCCGCAAACTCCGCAAGCCTGCGCACTGGTCCTTGTACTAATATTTTATTTTTGAAGTAAAGCAGTCTGGGGTATCCTGTTCAAACTAGAATTTAGTTCAAAGTAGCTTAGAGTCGAATAAACGTAAGGAATTGATGGTGTATCTGGTTGGGTTTAGATTAAAAATAACTGGTGGGTAGGTACTTTATTCTCGTTTGCTTTCTTCGTCATGGTCAGTTAACTTAACAGAAAACAACACTCAAGTTGTTGGATCAAATTTATGTAGATACAAATGAACAAATTGCTGATTTCAAAATGTCCAGATAGTAACATGATGTGAGGAAGGTTCAACGAGGTAATTCCGCCAGTCTCTTGGGTACATTAGCAGTCGACAGCGATGCGGAAGAATTTTTCGACGCTATATTTATTTTAGTTTGTGAATAGTTTTAGTTAAGTTAGGATATAATTTTATTTTTATTAATTAATTAGGTTTTAAATAATAAATTTATTAAAGGAAGAATAATAACTTATTAAAGGAAGGTTTTGAGTATGAGCTTTAAAAGTAGAGGGGTCGAAGAAACGATGAAAAGATTATGGTTGACATCGACTCTTGTAAAATTCGGAGATGACACAAAAGAAGATGGTTTGGGCAAACTAATCCAGGCAAACTAATCCAGAGTTCGTTAACCAATGACGAGGTGGATAAGATTATGACCCTACAAGAAAACCTTATTCCGTAATCC
Organism: Apamea sordens; assembly: GCA_945859715.1. Classification (NCBI taxonomy): domain Eukaryota; kingdom Metazoa; phylum Arthropoda; class Insecta; order Lepidoptera; family Noctuidae; genus Apamea; species Apamea sordens. Next base: position 13,842,700 of record OX243987.1, read on the forward strand.
CAATTAGTTTTTTTTACCCGCTCCCGGATAAAACCATTTTCTACACATTTTCTGTGCCAAGCTTCGACTTCATATCATCTGTGCCGAGCTTTATTTATTAAAAATAAAAATTACGTACCAACGAAAAAGTCCAAATATAACTTGCAACACGCATCATGACTTTTATTGACAAAGACAAAAAAAACTGTAACGTCAAACGTCATAGTGTTCAAACGGATTTTCTCGATTTTCATGTTTACTAAAATTTTGTACTGACAGGTTTTTTTATTTATTTTAGTTTGTATTGTAACAACATTGAATTTTCTTTTTTTTTCGAAGTGTAACTTATAATAAATAAATTAAAAATATGGCGGCTGCTGGTAAATATATCTTTTGCGATATGTACATATAGTAGTGTTTACGAAGTCATGTTATTTCTTAGTCTGCCTTTAGTTCAATATTCAAAAAAGTTCCCAGTTAAGTAATTCAATATCTAGTCAATATCCAATTTATCAATACTTGCTATAGATTTTTATTTATAAGAAGCCTGTGTCCTTTGCCCACTGCAGGGCAAAGGCCTCCCTTCCGTCTTTCCACTTTTCCCGATTCACAGCGATTGTGGGCCAATCCTTTTTAAGAAGGATAAAGAAGAATGGAGAGCTAATAAAGATAACGCAAAAAAAAAACTGTCATAAACTAAGTACTATTTACCTGGGGACAATGTTTCCATGGGGCTATGGTATTTTTCCTACCATGACATTTAGGTAACAGCTTCCCATGCACAGACGCCAGCACATCAAGCTACTATAATCTGTCAAATTTCTTTAATAGATTTTCAACTTTATCGTTAAAGCATTATGTTCAAGGTTCATTGGAAAAATTTGACAGTTTCGGGTAGTTTGATGTGCTGGCGTCTGTACCCTATACTCAACCTCATTAAAAGCTGATTATGCATTTTGCAAGATTTGTAAACATCGACAACCAACTTAATTTGATCTCCACTCGATTTCGACAGAGAAATAATTATCTGGGCTCCATAAAATTGTAACAATGCCATCATCATAATATACATAGCCTGGTCCCAACTATGTTGGGGTCGGCTCCCAGTCTAATCGGATGCAGCTGAATATCAGTATTTTACACGTACAATTTAGTAACTGGGTAACAGGATACCCCTTGGTGAGACTGGTTATCAGACTTAAGGGCCTCTGACTATCCGTAACGACAGTCAAAGATCTACGAATGACAGCCGGGACCAACGGCTCGTGTTTTCCGAGGCACGGAGGGGTCTTGATATGTAAAAATGGTCACCCATTCACGGACCGACCGCGGTAAGCGTAGCTTAACCTGATCGATCGACCCGTCGTTTTTTATTTTGCATACCTAATACGTTTTGTGGCTAGTAGTAGATACTATAGTAAAAATGATTGTGGACAATGAAATAAATTATTGTCTTTGGTTACACCTTTTTGACTGACTGTAATCTGTAAATTACCTCTTTCAGTAGATGATGCAGTTCTTACGAATATATCTGAAATGATCGACCTGGCTATCGGGACGCCGGAGGTAAAACCACAAACATTTTATTTCCATTAAGTAATTTAATTATTGTATCCTTAGTAGGTATAGTGGTTTAGTTCCTAGGTTGGGAGAGAGCAGTGGCCCCGGGCCTAAGTGGTGGATTACGGCACATTCCCTCTCACAGAGAGGAGGCCTGTGTTCCCAGCAATGGGAACATTAAAACCTGATTATGCATTATGCAAGTAGATATTATCTGAAGAAAATCAGCAAGATTTGGGATGAAAATTAGGCAATGAGCAGGCAAAACAGTGATGTTTAGTCACCATTAGATACCTGTAACAGTCTTAAAAGCTACCCTAGCTTAAAGAAAAAGAAAGAAAATACGTTCATTTGCGGTAACCATGACGCAAAAAAGAACACAAAAAAAAACAAGTTGGGGGGGAAAACATGAGTCACATCCACGCACGACCGTCGCTCAGCATAATCCTAAGACCCTATACGAGACAGAGCCCCAGCACTGTTATTCAGCGACAGCCGACGTTGACGTGATGACGTCAACCAGTGCAGCATACGATTAGATATAAATAAAAAACAAAAGCAAGAAGCAAGTCTGTGGCCACCACATACTTAGCGTCCGCAATTTACCGTCGAACGACGTCACTGAAACTTTATTTATGAAAGTATGGCTTGTTTTCCTAGAGAGCGTTTTTTGACACCGCTAAGTTAAACACCGGTGCCATCATTTTCATGACGGCAGTCCCTGCGGCCGTTATGTGCCACTTCTAGGAAACCGTGGCTTTACTTCGTCATCACTGTGTTGATAGAAAGACGTCCCGACTGGACATGCTTCCCCCAGAATCGCACCACAATGACTGAACAATTTGACACTATGGCTGCAATGACGCTTTTTTTTTTTGGTGCGCGGAAGAATTCCTCCATCGTGTGGGGATGCCGGTCTCTTACCGGCTAAAACCTATGGCCGGTGGTGCAGGATTCGCATAAGCATTCACCGCTCCCAGGCTGCTATGACCCTGCAATATTTCAGTTTAGCTCCTATGAACTAACGTATAATTGTAACTGTCCAATTTGCTATCGGGTTTTCTTATTTGAAAATCCTTAGATACTAATATCGAGAGGTTGGAACGGTGCCCGGTGAATGGGGATAGGCGCCCCGCCCACCACATCCGTATGACATGTATTTATACTTTCATTAACGATCTACGAATATAGGTGAATTTTCTCATTCTTCCCACAGTATTAATCAACAATCGCGAACGAAAAAAGTGGGAAAATATTCTTCCTTTTATTTACATTGATTTCCTTTCTTGGCGTATTATAGGCAGATGCAAAAAAATCGGAGACAATGCGAATATTTTGCACGAAAGGGTGATACAAAGAAATAGATCTATTCTTTTATCATTTCTGGGAATAAACAATTGTGGTAGCATTCCTGATTTAAGATCAAAGTGGTGGATCAATCAATGGTGTAGAGTTGTAGACTTAGCTGAGACCACATTCATGAAAAGCAAAGCAATTTATAAAATCGGCATACTCGGTTATTCCGTTTATCCACCCTAAAACGACCAGCCTGGGGTGGATAGGTACTCGGAAGCGCGTGTTCGTCTATCCACCCCAGACAGTACCCAAGTACAGTCATAAGCAACAGTACAGCAGTAAATGTATTTATACACTTTAATAAATTATTAATTCGTTATTAATCACCACAAACTTAAATAAACAAAAAACATATTACGTATTGCATTTAAATCAAATTAAACTTCCTCTCCAATATGTCCAGGACATGACGAACACTAATTTCATTATTGAGTATACGTAATTGTGCATCCTCAATAAATTCGTCTCTTTTAATGTAAGAATTGCAATCGTTTTCTAAATTTCTTTACTACAACAGATGTATTAGCGAAACACGTATAGTATAATAATTATAATAATTTATTTATTTTCACTTCAAGACACAAACATCAGTGTAGCCCTGGCTCTTGTACTAGGAGGTCCTGTATCACAAGAGCCAGACAATTTACAGAGTATATGATATAGAAGCGCGATAGACAAAAAAATTAAATTAAAAATTTAATAAAAAACCCCCGACACAAAATAATAATAAAAATAGTATGAATGTAAAAAGCCTAAAACAATTTTGAAAAAACTATTTAAAAACAGCTACAAATTGAACAAAAAATGTATATTAAACGTGAAGCCCTATAAAAAGAAAAAAATAATCTTTAAATTATGACCCTACGTAAGTACGTATGAATTTTTTTTATTAAATGTTGTCCCGTCTGGGGACCGCTCTAATTATTAGCCTAGCGTTCTGTTAAAGTTTAAAATAGTAGCGGTAAGTTTACAAATATAAAAGATAAAAAAAACAAGTAATGATAATAAAAGAGTTTTTTTTTTTTTATTAGTATCCTAATGTCTACTAAGTATCTTGGCCCAGTTTCTATAAATGATTGTACACAGCCGTGGGAGAAAATCGGATGAAAAATAATAACGAATTCTGATTATCCACCCCGTCTGCGGTGAATTTTCGGACATGCGTTTCCGCTTATCCACTTTACGGTGAATTTTTTTTTGGTGGATACACGGAATAACCCGTCATACTAGTCTCACACGTCCCGAACCTATCCTGAATTATCTTATCTTATCAAAGTTAAAAAGTCTCATTTGCCTGTCATTTTGACAACGCCTCAAACCAAATCACAGCAATAAACTTGGTTGTAGAAATAACTGCATGGGATGGACTTTTACTTTAGCTTTTTATAATAAAGTTTATAAAACAATTCAGGAATCTATTTACTTATGTACTTTCATACAAATCCTTAAACTCACGCATTTTTCCCATGGGGGTGGGCATAAACCTCAAACCACTTTACCACCTCCTTTCTTATACCTAATAAACATAATTACGGTACATATATTTTATTACGTGTGTATGTCACTGTACTCCTAAACGGCTGGACCGACTTTGTTGTTGTTTTTTTTGTGTGTTTGAGCAGGTCCTGGGTGGCTTTGATTTACTATTGGACCCGGTAGGTGCTGCGATCGAGTTCGAGGAAACAGGACAACGTCTGTCCGGTCAGCTAGTACTATATAATACTTTGTCGTCTAGGTCGGCGTGGTGGACTTCAGCATGCTGCAAACTGTTCTGCACTGCCTTGCCCAGCAGATGCGGGTGTTGGGCAAAAACGTGGAGTTGCGAGGCAGCATGGCGGCGCTGCCTGTCGGCAGGTCCACGGAGAACTCCCAGACTATAGCCATCAGCGAGTTCATTGTTGATACAGGGGTAATGCATTCAGTCTGTAGTAGGTAACTACCTTACATAGGTAAACAATTTTCAAAATAAATAAATAATTGTCCAGTCAACCCCAATCTACACTTTTATTAATTTTCTCCCGTATTTTCAGGTTCCTGGAAAGTATGAATTAAGTAAGTAATTTTTTTTCGCTCTGCCATTTGAAAACCTTTGTCTAACACTAGGACAGTAAGAAAGGCTAGCAAATATAAGTACCTACCTACTTACCTATAAATATTGTTTTCAAATTATTATTGTATGTTGATTAAAATTTTCAGCGACCGAGCCGCTATCACCTGATCAAGAAAGTGTGCTAGTCGGTAAGCTTTCAGTATTTAAACATTTCTATGAGTTCATAATATTACTTAGTGCTTATTTTACTGGCCGTTCTTATCATCTGGATTATCTTTTCAGTTGAGCGCAGAAGAAGGAATGAGCCACAAGCTGTTTTTGTGATGAGTAAGACATAATGTTATATACTTTAAAAAAAGAATCATATTCATATCGTAAAATAAAGAATCTAAATTACACCCTTTCGAATGTTTTTTATGTATTAACAACAACTGTAGAGCCACCTTGTGTATGTATGATGAAACCTTATTTGCTTTTCTTTGGCGTTAGCTGGGGAAGGGTCAGCCCAGCCTACTCCCGCTCCAAGAAGTACTGGACATGTCAGTCCGCCTACCCCCCGTACGGCGGTGCCGGGCGCCAGCCCAGCGTCCCCGTCAACGACGGCGCACGCGTCTCGGACAGCTACCGCCGCAGCAGCCCCCAGCGCTATGGCACCCTCCAGCGCCCCCAGCAGAATCGCACCCCCCACCGCAACCGCAACTGGAACAGCACACGGCCCGTCCGCGGAGAAGCTGTCCCTCGTCACACTCAGCAAATTCAACTTGTTAGAGAACACTGTTGCAGACCTTAAGGACCGCGTATATGGAACCTCACCCAAGAACGAGGAAATATTGCAAGAAGTCAGGTACATTTGATATTTATTGTGATAGATATGTATATTCAATTGAAGTTCAATTAAAACGTCTGACCACCTCCCGTGTTTGGATACTTGAATGGAGGTTTAATAGATTTTGCACTTCTCCACTCAATGTATCTGGCACTCGCACAGACCTGCTATCAATCAGAAAGGCTACTATGTATGTCACGGCTTGGGGAGAAGGGTGCAAACGAACTACATGCACTAAATTTAACTTTTAATTGAATTTAATATAATTGCATAAATAATATAACCTGTACCAAATGCATATAACCGCGGCAATTATCTCGCAAATCACACTATGATTTTAATTATGTACCTAAATTCGTGTATGTCACAGATCATCAGGCAATCTGAAGGCTATCACGGACATGTGGACCAACATGAACGTGGCATCTCGTTTGGACGCTGCTGAAGAAGGCATCAGCAGGCTAAGCTCGCTTATTGAGGATCTTATCGGAGAGACGGCTGAAATTCAAAAGGCGCTTGGTGCCCCTCCGTAAGTTACTACATATAGTTACTTTGAGATAAGGTAAGGTGGACCCGACTCTGCTCATTTAAAAGCTTTAAGCTTGTGAAGTATAACTAATTTATGCTGACCTGTTCGCTCAAAGCTTCGTCTAATTGATTCTTTTTCAGGAGCCCTACGACAATCAAAATGGCTGAAACAGCCAACGCGTTGTCGAAATCGACCATATCTCAAGCGGCACCAAGCAAACAAGCTCCGAGTATGGAACTGCCTCCGCCTCCGCCTCCGCCTCCGCCAACCATAATTCACGCTGCACCTAGTTTTGATCATGATATCTTGGCAACTAAAGATGAGCTCTTCCAGTTGCTAAATCACGTGCAGTCTATGAGAGACGACCTCAACGAGCTCACTCAAGCCTTCTCCGATGGTATGAAGGCTGTCAAGCCTGACTTTGGTATGTTGCACAATGTATTTTATTGAAAATACATTGATTGGTCCTTATGTCACACACGCTATTAAGCAGAATATTATAGGACTATGCCTGGGCTGAGGTCATATGTACAATACAGTAACAATTACTCAAAAAAATCCCTTCGCCTTTCGAATTTCATTTTCTATTTGACTACCGCTCGCTTTTTGCTTTTGAATTACGCAAAGCGCCTGCATTTAGCCTCCTCGACCCTTAACAACTGCTTATCCTGTCATCGATAATACCAGTATAAATTCCCAGGTATTATTATCAACTAACGTCCTGGGATATATTACCAAAGAATCTCGATAAGAAACTATTGAATTTAGCAGTTAAATCTTATATTCGTGGGAGACGGTGGAACGGGGTTTCTCATTTTATCTACGTGACTATATTGGCTGTTGTTACATTCTGTAATAGGTTAGTTGTTACCTACAAAAAAATCTTCAAACGATTTAAAACTTCATTTACAATGCAAAGTGTAGGTATGTAAATTCCTACTGCCGAAAACATACGATAGCACGTGGTGCTTTAAACTCTCTCACCAGCAGCACTGTAGACATCTAATCAAAAATACTTTTTTAGTGGCACCTGAACCTCCTCCACCCTCAAAGATAGAACTGAAACCGCCGGAAGTGATACAACCACCCCCACCCGCTGTAGTGATCACACCTAGTGCCGTGGCTGCACCCGTACCCGCTCACAGTACCGTGGCCGCACCTGTACCCGCTCACAGTGCCGTGGCGGCTCCCAGTGCAATGGTCGCACCCATTCGATCAGCAGCAGGTAACCTTAGTATCTACCCATTTTTACCGAATATTTGAGAATCCACTTTATTTTACTAACCAGATACCAACTTACGAAGCGACTTACGCCTGAGTGCATGTAACCACGGCTATGGTAATTTAGTACTAGGTATACATGGTTATATAAATGTCGAATAAAACAAATGGAAAGAAATAGGTAATGTTCCAATAATTGTATGTTCCATTACATGTAATCCACGTATCATGTTGTTAGAAAAAGGCTGATCCATAAATTCTAACAGCAATAATACTAAAAAGGTGCTTCTAATTATTTATAAGAGCAATAACTGTAAAATAAAATCCTACAATGATTGTTTTAAAATACATAAATACTTGAAAGTTCTGGTTGAACTAGTTGCCACGACTTACTGGTCCAATCTTATTAAACTAATGCAGATTACAGGTATTGGCGATACCTTAGACTCATATGATCAAAGACCTGCGATCCTGCATTTCCCAATAAACATCCTTAATAAGGATGACGCCATGACAGTAACGGTGCTTTTTGTAACAAGAATTATAACAGTCTTTCGGTAAAGTCTCATGATCACCGAAACGATATTTTTTCTAGTGCCTCAAATCCAGCAAGATCAGCTGAATCAGTTAGAAGCTCGTTTACTGGAGAGGCTCGCTATGCTGGAGAGTGAAATAAAGAAGTGCTGCGACTCTGCCAAGAAGGCAGACGGAAAGGTTCAAGACCAGGTAATCCCCTTGGAAGTTTTACAAACCCAACAGTAGCGTTTTTATTTCGTAGCAATTTTCTTCAGTTAAGTTCAGTGTTACTCAAACTCAAAGCATTTGTTTGAATTTAATTTATTACCATATGGTTTAATTCAATTAAACCATGTAATGGTAATTTTGAATTGTCAAGAAGTGATGTTACCCATTCCAAAGCTTAGTAGGTTGTTATGGAGAGGAACGGGCAAGAAACTCTATGGACTTCATGTCCCCTACTGTTACAAAATATTGGTTAGGTACAGTCACCAAAGGAGATAAGTACCTAACCAGGTCGTCGAATATAGTTGAAGTTTAGTAAGAAACCGATGGATGTTTTCGAATGAAATTTAATTAAATTAATAGAAAACAAACAGTTTATTTATCAAATTAAATTTCATTCGTTAACATCCATCGGTTTCTTACCAAACTTCAACTATATCCGACGTCCCTGGTTACCTACTTGTGTCTTTTGGTGACTGTACCTTCATCATTAATGTTGAATTTATACTTTATTGTAATAAAGATCTAAAAGATGTAGGTACCAACTAGATACCTACGTCTTTTAACATCGTGTGGGGCACCGTACCATAACTAAACGGGGGTCTACTCCTTAAGCACGAAATCCGTAGTTTCAGGTAAAATTACGGGTGCTTCCAACTCCGTATTACTCACGGACATAAGATCAGTTCGGGGTCCCGAACTAAGAATGAATGACAGCACTATATATTGCCCGTCCAATTATATTTATTTATTTCTTGTTTTGACGGATCGACTACTTTCGCATGCTCGTATCTTCGTTGACGGACTTCCAGAGTAAACCCGCTGATCCTTGAAACAAAATGTAATTTTGTTACAGTTGACTTCATTCCAAGATCAACTAGAGTATATGGGCAGACAAATCGCTGGTTTCGCACTCCAGGGCACCGGTGGGCAGCTGTCGCCAGATCTTGTTAAAGATCTGCAAGGTAAACGGCAACGAGCGTTTGTCACACTAGTCAATGCATATAGTCGCCGTGGACGTGGCGAAGTTAAATTTGAATGGCCCAAGCCATTCAAATTTAACAAATTTAACTGTAGTCCCATCGGCACGAAGAAGAAAATGCTATACGAGTATAGGCATAATAGGCCCCACGTCTGCGGTAAAAAACATGTATAAGCTGGCCCCTCAATGTATTGAAGCTATACGTAAGTACTATACTTACGCTAGCTTAAGGTCAAAGGGTTACCACAGACGCGCGTTGGCCTGTACCTAGGTACTTCGGTATAGGTATTCGTAAATTATACATGAGAGTCAAAAATCATACTGCCTAAAAACAAAATCGAAAGATGAAAATAGATTTATAAGAAAACTAGTATTCTTTACTTAATAGGTTATTATAACATGCGGTAATCACCTTATTAAATTGCATGATTTAGTTGCCAAGTTGTGTTAGTAAGTACACTCACTAGGCTAGTGAAAATACTTTTAAATAACCATTCGGCATTTGGTTATAGGAAGGTAAGTATTTTTGACAAGTTTGTGATAGCAACTTAGTACTTTCTACTGCTTTGGTACTACCAGAAGGCAGTCCACAGTCATACGTCTAGTCGTCAACATAGTAGACACCAAACCTACTTATCTCAATGCTGCAGGTTTGATGAAGCTATTCGAAACGGTGAACAACATGCAGGCTCAATTGCAGCAAGTCCACGAGACAGCCCTGAACCTCGCCGCTGAGAAAGAAGACCGGCAGAACCATATCGACGTAATTACACACCTCAAAGCTCTTTTTATTCAGCTCCTTACAGCTTTTCAGCTTCAGAAACCCTGATTAGTTTCAATTTTCATGAAATTTAACAACAGATTTAAATTGATATAATTCATACACTTTCTAACCTTAGTTATCGCCCTGATATCATCTAATGAGGCGCTTACACGGGGAACCAAAATTGCGCTATTCTATTCTTGGCAACGACTACAATCTTGGAATTGCCGTAAGTTACCTACTCGGTTTTGCCGAGACATCATATTGCAAGAACTTCAGAATTGCCCGTAGAAGCGCATCTTCAGCTGTTATCTGTCAATCAGACTGGTTTATCAATCTGGATGAAGATGGTGTGATAGGGATCGATCTCTCCAATTTTAATTTCTAAGGCACTTTAAATAAAGCCCACATTATAATTTCAGGCTCTTTTGGAACAAATCGAACTGCTGAAGGTCATCAAACTAGACCGCGAGGATATGGTGGAAGCTCTAGCAGACAAGGCTGACTTGCGCATGTTGGCACGAAAGGTGTCCCACGACCAATTCGAGAACGCCTGCGATGACCTCTCCAAAGGATTGGAACATGCTCTCGGAAAACTTAACGTACAGGTCCGTGATTTTTGACGTATTCCCATTGGGTTTAATTTTGACAGTTCAACAACATTCTTGCGTTATTTACGTTGCTGAGCAGACACATTTTTCGAACATACGAAGCTATGGATTAGCAATAATTTCAAAATGGTTCTGATTGAGATTTATAGTGTGTTACGCAATTAGAGTGCAGTTCTTAGGATATAAAATACAACATCGATTCCGAAAACGTAGTTCAACTACGAGCCGTAGTACTAGAACAATATCTCAGTCATTCACTAACTAAACACGAAAATGAATGTTCCGGTCAACAAGGTTCAGTGATACCTCCAACTCGTTCCGGTATTTAGATAGGAGAACGTCCGAATGTTACATCTTACAAGGTCAACGACGCTCATTACACGGACACTCATTCAGCCATAGCAGAAAAATTGCTTGTGATCAGAAACACCTCACACCGATTCCAGCCAAGTATGATCAAACGAACTTACCTGTAAGTGAAGTTCGATGGTAATTTATACGAATTTGAAGAATGCAATTGTACCTAGTCCTGGCGTTATGCCACTTCTTAACCCGTTGGTCTCGTGGTTGCAAGCACACCTGCTAGTCCTGGGTTCAATTCCCAAGTCGGGCAAAATGTTATTGGGTTTTTCCATTAGAATTTTCTTAGTAACAGCCTGGGATTTGGACGTTGGCAGTGAGATACACGCGTGGCTCGAAAAGCATGTTAAGACATTGGTCCTGCGGCCTGATCTCTCTCCGGTCTTGTCGGATTACGTGCCGTCCCATCGGACAATGAGAGTGAGGGACGAGAGAATGCACCTGTGTCTCCTGCGCCGAAGGCTAGTCTCCGTTGAGATTGGCCACCATGGCCGAAGTACGGTTTGGAGGACTGTTATTACTAATTAGCATCAGATAATTTTTAAGAAGTAAGATAGTTTTTAAGGTAGTGTATTAACGTATATAATGTTACATACTTATGTAACGTTATAATAATGTTCGTTCCTTTTAAGGTCTATCTGCCAATATCATGATATTTTCTTTTAGGAATCTCTATGGCAACAAGCGTTGGATGACATCCAGCGCGAGATCGAACAGAAACTGGACAAGATGGAGTTATCTCCTGTGAAGGACTTCTTCAATAACAAGCTAAAGCAGCTCCAAGAGAATCTGAAACAGATGGCCGCGCTGCGCCGCGAAGCAGAAGCTGCAGGCACTAAGAGACGACTACTCAGGTGACCTTGATCTTAGTAATATTTCAGCACCATAGGGTTGCTACACACTAGGGAATGAAGAACCGGTGCTCTTCTTGCGTCCCGGGATTTTCGGGATTACTTGTTGAAGGAACCGGGAGAACCGGGACTTTCGGGACTTTTGGGTATTTTTTTACCTACTGCTGGTATTTTTATTTTAATAGGTCTTTTAGTATTTATGTATGTACGTAGGTAATGAAAACTACATTGTATTAATTAAAGATATATATTTTTTTAAATCAACAAAAACAGAACCATTTACTATTCTTTGAAAAAATAATCAACAGAAGAAAACAACAAGTCAAATCAGCATTCAGCAGTTATCATATCACTGAGATGCTTATCTTTAAGGAATATAAAATAATAAAATATGAAAAAGTTACAAAGGAATGAAAATAATGAAATTAAAATAAAGAAAATAATAATTAAAATATGAAAACGTTCAATTATTTAGTACTATCTTGCTCATTATAATGGGTTCTTAAAAAAATAAGTGCGTCTAAGCTTTTATCACTTAAGCGTGATCTTATTTTGTTGCACAGTAATTCTGGTGCAGAGAATATCCTCTCGGGCTACACGCTGGTCGGAGGGATCGTCAGAAGGTGATCATAAGCTAACGACAGAAAACGGCCACGATCACCACCATTCTCAAAAAGAGCCATTTCTATTCTAATTGTAGTGTTCAAATCTTCTTGATCGCTTCGAACTCGTACATTTTTGGTAGCATTCAGTATTTCAGTATTAAGCTCATCTTTTCTTGTTAATATAGCATCTCTGTGCAGATCATTATTTTCTTGATTTTAAACTCAAAAACTACTGATTATATTTAAAAAATTCTTTCACCACTAAAAAGCTACAAGATCCCTAAGTAACAAAGGCTACTTTTGACCTCATTTGCTCGGAAAAACGTGTAGCAGCGGGTGAAACCGCTAGGCGGACCTCTAGTTTTAAATAAAATCTTACTAAGAAACCTTTTATTATGATATCTGAATGGGGAAACTCAAATTCGTAATTTAAGTTTATACTTTTCAACTAAGTCCCGAAGGTCCCGAAAGTCCCGGGAGACTAAAGAATCGTCCCGGTTCTTTAGTCTATACAAAAATCCCGGGATTTCCCGGGATTTTCGGGACCGGGATTTCCCGGGACCATTCCCTACTACACACATATCTGGCTCGGCATGATTCGGCACAGTCGAGCAGCAAAATCGAATACCTATAGGTGTGCAGGTAGATACCTGTATGTTCGGCAAAAAGCCGCTCGATTTAGTTCGAATTGGGCCAAGACGACCCCAACATGATTAAGCGAGGGTAAATGCCGAAAGGAGGAAGCCGAATATGTGTAGTAATTGCTTCGGGTCAGCTTTGTTGTTCAATAAATACCGATGAATTGTGTGCCGACCCGAATATAGGTATATGTAGCACTCCTTACGTATAACTTAAATATACTTAAATATAGATCTACCGCAAAAACATGATAACTATTTGATTTTGACCTTTATTTCGTAGCAGTATATAAGAGCGGTTTTCGTAGCTCAACTGTTAGGTTGGTCCTTACAGTTACTGGCGCGCATTTTCACGTTCCTGCGATATTGCTGTGTTGTTTTAGTAGGTAAAAGATGTATTCTTGTATCATCATCATTCTCCTGTCCTTATCCCAATTTATTTGTGGTCGGCGCAATATATCAGTAGTCACCCCCTTTTCTAACCATATCATCATTCACACAGTCCATCCATCGTTTCTTTGGTATTCCCCTACTCGTATAGGCTATACGAGTAGGGGAAGACCAAAGAAACGATGGCTATACGGTAGGTATAGCCATCGACATTAATACTCAAAACTCTCCCCACGACATTTTCCTCATTTCTCCATAACACATGCCATACCATGACAACCGATTTCCACACAACTTTTCAGTTACCGGTGCTACTTTCAGCCTTCCTCTTATGTACTAATTTCTTATTCTATCCATTCGTGTAACACCAGAAATCCCTCTTAGCATTCTCAGCTCAGCTGCATGTAATTGCCTTTCATTCATCCCTTTTGTGGCCCAACATTCAGCACCCTAATTGCGTAACACAGATCAATCGTATTGGCACTTCTCACGTCATATCTAAAAAACAGGAAGATGCTCGTAGAGATCAAAGCAGTGGTGTCACAGGCAAATTCCTCAGGTAAAAATTGTCCAAGTGAAGAAACATATAGGTCCCAATTGTCTCCTGTACCACTGGCGTACTACAAGGCTCTATACTGGGTCCGATATTTTTTATCGCGTTTGTAAATGACCTTATACAACACATGAGTGGAAAAGCTGCGGGATATATCCAGCTTGTGGTGTTTGCCGACGATACTAATGCAGTTGTTTCGGCTGACAATATACATGCTTTTAATTCCATAGTTAATCAAACCTTAGATATCTTCCACAATTGGTTTGCTGTTAACAGTCTTAAAACCCAATGTAATGCTTCTTCGTTCTACTTCCAAATATAAAGAAAGCATTAACTGCGTCATAAATGGAGAAACTGTGAACGTGGTCCCAGTGGTTAAGTTTCTGGGAGTTCATATCGATAGCCAGTTACAGTGGAATCAAGAGCTAACATACCTAGAGAAAGCAATCAACTCTGCCTGTTACGTATTAAGTCTAAGAAACGAGGTAACCACAAAACATTTAAAAATGGTCTATTACGCATTAGTTGAGTCAAAACTGAGATACAGCATAGGATAACTGTAATGATTTAAATATAGATTGCATGCATGATGTTTCTTATATATTTAGTTATAGAAATTCAGACACGATGTAAAAATTGTTATTGAATAAATGAATTGAATTTTTAAAACGTTGCCCTACGCTAGGAATTTTTCCTGTATCGTGGGTGCGTTTACAAACATTTAAACTCACATACACAAACAGCCAGACCCGGAACAACTACTTGTAGGTCATACAAATATTTTTTTCTTGCGGGTATCGAACCCGCGACACGCAGCGCAGCAGTCAATCGCTTCACCACTGCGCCAACCGTGCCGTCGAATTGTACCTACATAGCACGAATTAACTCTACATACTTCCCGGGCAAACCTTTCTCTTTCAAGGCCCACCACAGCACATCAAGACCCTATCATACGCTTTCTCCAGATATTCTTCTATCAGGTGTTCTTTTATCAATGGACGACTTAAAAAATATACTGACCAAATGCATTTTTTCGCTAGGGATGTCAACTGTATTTCGTGTGATGCGAAGGCTGTGATGGCGATGGATCCGCTCCCGCCGCAACCTCCTAAACCTCTGCCGGCCAACTTGTCTATGAAACCCTATCTCAGTTATGAATTAGGTATGTACTTATACTACCATAATCAATTATATGTCCTATGGGTCGAGTTCAGATTCGCTTGTAGGTATAAGATGGTAGGGTTCCATGCACATTATATGCTTCGCTAATACCTATACCTACTTGTTACTTAGATGATCTCAGTAGCGCCACTGTGGCCGCTTAAATGCCTAATCCGGCCGGCCCTAGGGAAGGGCCTTAACTAAGTAGCCATTAAAGTAGTTTTCTACTTTGGTTTATTTATAACTAGCTTCGGCCCGCGACTTCGTCCGCGTGAAATTTCCTGTCTCCTAAAGAAACAAGAAATTTTCGCTTTCTTCTTTTTGCTCGGCTCTTAAAGGTAAAGCGCAGCGTGATGTTAAATAGTTGTAGGCTATTGCATCAAATACAAAAAGATTTTTTCAAATCCGACTGGTAGTTGTTTGTTTGTTTGTTGTGTTGTTCAAACAAACTCTTCAGTTTTATTATATTAGTAAGTATATATTTAGGATTACTAGTGTATAAATATAGACTAGTTTCCTACATATACCGTGTTATAATGAATGATCATGTATTCTCGCAGACTCAATCCGTAAGAATCAAGCGAGCAGTTTACCGCAACGCAACATGCACGACTGGGAACACGTGCAGCAACAGATGCAACCTAATAAACCTCACAAAGTCAGGTAGACACGTTTCCATTAAATAAATAAGGATCTTCTACGTCGTATCGAGGATTCCATTACCATATTTTGAATAAGCCTCAACCAGAATTCGGCCATTTCGACAGTGTTAACATTGACCTCGCAAGGGTCTTCCATAGTGCAGGTGTTATTGCGCAGAGAGAACGACAAGAGGTGAGGCATTGCTTGTGATGTGGCATTATAGTCGCATTGCGGCTCATCGGAGTACACCCATCTGACTAATATAGCATTATAGCATAATCAGTCAATCACTTGAACGCTCAAGCAAAATTTCTTTAATCAATAAATCATTAGAGGTCATTAGCAACAAATTAAGTCCAGTGAACTAAGGGTCAAAACTGGATAGTTAAAAAATAAAAATTTTGCTATTAAAGACCTTTTATTTCTGAAATAATGTAAGTTTTGCAAGAATTTTTTATTAATGATCACTTATTTTTCAACTTTCAGAAAAGTAGATATCAATGAAATGTTTGGAGTGTAGTAGTTTATTCTCATAATTAATTGTTTTTGGTAAAAAGTCAGCTAGTAAAAAGCTTTTATTTTGACATTACATACAGACACTTCAATTTTATTTATTTGTACAGATAGATAAATCGATAGTTTATCACACACATCATAAGTCAAATTCTATTCCATTCCATTTGACATCTATTAGGTAAGTACATCTTTTAAGCAGGGACCGGCCGGATACTCGTTTAAAGGGTTTTTGAAGGGGTTTTTTTAAGCGCTTCAAAAAAAAACCCTATGATACATGTTACACCTTCGAACGGGTGTAGTTAACCCGTTACGAACGGGTTACCCTTTCAACACCCTGTAACACTGTAACAGGGTAAGCCATTCCAACTCAAGACATTGTAATATGCACTGTTTACAATTGATATTAGTTTGAAAATTGCATAACCACGAATTGCATGTGACATCGTACCGCGCCCGGCGGTCCGCCAATCTTACGTGTACCGACTTGCCGAGCGACTTGTAAACATGGAAAAATAACTATTGTCTACATGATCTTATAGTTCAATTTTGCTCGTCTCACATGCTAAACATTGTAATAATATTTATTTTTTCGTGTCTATACTTGTTTATTTTCATCATTCGTCATTTGATTCGGAACTCGGACGGAACTGCGGAAGTAAAAGCAATTTAGCAGTGTTTAAGTTTAAGTGTGTGTTGTAGCTTCCCTATTATACCTATTACAACAAGAATATTGTCTTTCTGTGAAAATGCCACACCCCTATATCCCCCTTTGAGAAGGTAGTTTTGAAAAACTTATAATGATAAACTTTATTACTATTAAATGAATAAGATTTTTCATATAAACTGTATCCCCGCTTTTCAACCCACAGGGGTGGAATTTTAAAAAAATCGTTTGGGATGTATTCATAACTTGACTGATTATTTATACTAATTTTCGAGTTAATCAAGCCATGCAGTAAAATCCTCCCCTGAAAAATTGACTACCCCATTTCAGCCTGTCAGGGGTAGATTTTCAAAAAACCCTGATACACATTATACTTTACTTTCAATATTAGGTATAAATACTGAGTTTCGAGTCAACCGGACTTCGCGCTAAAATTCTTCCATACAAACATTGAAACCCCCCAATCCTTTATTAGAGGGTAGTTTAGAAGAAAAAAAAACTGACAATCTTCATAATTTATTTAGATAAGTATTCGTGCTAAGTTTCAAGTTTATTAACTCAAGGAATAAGATTTTTCATACAAACTTTCATCCCCTATTTTATCAAAATCCTTTCTTAGCGGATGCCTACGTCATAACATCTAACTGCATGCCAAATTTCAGCCCGATCCCTCCAGTGGTTTGGGCTGTGCGTTGATAGATCACTATGTCAGTCAGTCAGTCACACCTTGTGTCTTATATATTTAGAAGATACTTTTCCGGCATAAAAAGTACCCAGTGTGGTGCCCAGGATATTAAAGAATAATTATACCAAGTTTCATCGTAATCGAACCGGTAGTTTTTGCGTGATGCCTGAACAAACAGACAGACAGACAGACAGACAGACCGACAGACAGACAGACAAAATTTTTTTTATCACATTTTTTGGTTCGGTGTCGGTCTAGTAACACCCCCTGCCATTTATTTTTTTGATATTTTCAATGTACAGAATTTTCACTTCTACAGATTTATTATAAGTATAAGTATAGATTTTTATTAAACTAACTAGCTTCTGCCCGCGGCTTCGCCCGCGTGGATGTCGGAAATTATCCCACGGGAACGTGCTAACAGGATAAAATGTATGTGCTTCCCCAGAATGCCATCTATCTCGCGGGCCCTTTGTGGCTAATTACAGTAGAAAACCAATTGTGTCTCATTAGTGGTGATTAAGAGGGTACATATATGATATCTTTACCTAAGTACCTACCTAATTAAAAAAAAAGCTCAATAACAGAAAATTAAATACCTACCTAAATAAACCTATTTCTGATGATAACTAATCTAAACTCAATAAATAAGCAAAATCCCTAAAAACTAATATCAGTACGAATGACTAATCCTACCTAACAGTATTATAAAATAACCTACGGTCACTACGTACACTATCAAATATACTACCTATACTTTAAAATTAAAATCTATACCTACGACTCATATAAAAATAAACCTAAATAACTCTAAAAACTAAAAGGAATAAAAATGAACTCCACTGCGGGTGACCCAACCTACGACAAACTTAGTATTTGCGGTTGGTACAGTACAGACAGTGGTAATCGGGTATAGGGATCGAATCGCAAAATTAAGTTTGTTTTTTATTGTATATACTTTTCCGGGATAAAAAGTACCCAGTGTGGTGCCCAGGATATTAAAGAATAATTATACCAAGTTTCATCGTAATCGAACCGGTAGTTTTTGCGTGATGCCTGAACAAACAGACAGACAGACAGACAGACAGACAGACCGACAGACAGACAGACAGACAAAAATTTTTTTAATCACATTTTTGGGTTCGGTGTCGGTCTAGTAACACCCCCTGTAAATTATTTTTTTGATATTTTCAATGTACAGAATTTTCACTTCTACAGATTTATTATAAGTATAGATAAGTAAACATGTTTATAATTAATTACTCATTTTGTTCTAGGGCAAGCATATGACCAATTTAAAAAATCAAATTTCTTCGAAACATGTGCAAGAATACCTACTTATAACTAATATAAATAAGGAAAATCAACAGCACCAACCAAGTACATCTCGACATTCTACAACATCAGACCAAGTTATAAACAATTGTGTGAAATTAATTACAGTACATGGGCGACCTCTTGCATTGATACAAGATAAAGCATTTCAAGATATAATTAACATAGCTGTTCCTTCTAATATTCAAACTAAACACATAAATATCAAAGTAATAAAGGGAATGATACCGGAAAAAGCATACCAAATAAAATCAAAGATCGCGTCAGAAATTAGAAATAATTTAATAAGCCTTAAACTTGATTCAGCTTCATATTTGGATAAAAATTTCTTAGGCATTAATTTGCAATATATAAAAGAAGGCCAGATAAAAGTTAGAAATTTAGCTGTTTTGGAAATTTTAGAACGACAAACTGGCGAATTCTTAAAAGAAAAGGTTTTAGAGTTCTTAAATGATTTTATGATACCGACGGCTCAAATATATTCAATCACTACTGACAACGGCAGTAATTTTAAAAGAATGTCAAGATTGTTAACAGCTCATTGCTCTACAATAACAGGAGATATCAATACCGACATGAATAGCGATTGTGAGATCGACGATGAAAATGATGGTGATGATGATAATGATAGCATTGGACTTGAAACTGATACACCATTGGAATTAAACGTTGAGTTATTTATTAACGCAATGAGAAATGAATTCAAACCACGTATTATGCTCTGTGCGGCACACACACTGCAACTCGCAGTTAAAGACGCTATTGCTGGCAATTTACAAGTACAACTTTGTATTGAACTTGCAAGAAAGGCGGTAAAAATTTTATGACGCCCAACTATAAAAAACTTTATAAAATCTAAATATTTAAACAAACCTATCATTCATTGTCCTAATAGATGGTCCTCCACTTACCAAATGTTAGTGCGATTGGTTTCATTAAAAGATATTTATGCGACAGCCAGTCTGAGCTATCGCACATTTTCTCAGATGACTTCTGGACACAAATTACAGAAGTTCTCACGTGCCTTAAGCCTATCAATGGGGCGACAGAAGCTTTGCAGCGAGAACAGCTAACAATTGGCGATTTTTACATAACATGGCTGAATTGCAAAGCCAAGCTTGAATCGATTCCAAGCGTATTTGCTAATGAATTAGTAATTAATATGAAATTACGGGAAAGAACATTATTAAATACAGATTTAGTGTTGGAAAACTTGTACATAGATGGTCGTCTAAATGTATTGTTATCAGACCAAGATAGCCTAAAAGCTCAAAAATTATTATCTGAAAAATATAAACAGTTACAAAGCCTAAAATCGCTTGACGCTCAAACTCGAGAAGTAATATGCACTACAGTTTGCACTAGCCGGTATGATAGTGACAATTCTAGTCATGAAAATGATGTTTTGGAAAAAAGTTTACAAGAAGCTGAGGCACTTCGTGGTCTGCCCGGAAGAACTTCACTCGATAGTTTTGAAGGAATGCTTCAAAAATTGAGATATGAACCTAGAGTGCCCCTGGATAAAAATATATTAGCTTACTGGTCCAGTAAAGATGTGCCTAAAAACCCTACTTTGTTAAATGTCGCTAATTACGTGTTAGCTGCTCCAGCAACACAAGTATCCGTGGAAAGGCTTTTTTCTTCCGTAAAATTTATCCTTAACCCATTAAGGAGCAATATTAGCAGCAGCTTATTACAAGACATCATGTTAATCCGTTCCAATCATGACTTATTTACTTAATTAATATATTGTTTATCATACTTACTTAATACATATAATTATAATCAGCTGTGAATGGCTGTGATTCGCTATCATTCATTCACCATTATTGACAAATGTGATTTCAAAATGATTGTAAGACTGATTGGTGATTATGTAACAAATTTTAATCATTATTTAAATGCTGACCAAATAAATGAAAGAGTCATTAGTGATTATGTAACAAATTTTAATTATTATTTAAAAGCTGACAAAATAAATGAAAGACTGATTAGTGATTATGTAACAAATTTTCATCATTATTTAAAAGCTGACAAAATAAATGAAAGACTGATTAGTGATTATGTAACAAATTTTAATTATTATTTAAAAGCTGACAAAATAAATGTAAGACTGATTAGTGATTATGTAACAAATTTTAATTATTATTTAAATGCTGACAAAATAAATGTAAGAGTGATTAGTGATTATGTAATATATTTTAATCATTATTTAAAAGCTGACAAAATAAATGAAAGACTGATTAGTGTAGTAACGCTCTCACGTGATTCTTCGACTTTTCCTCTTTTGATTATTGTTTTCACTATAATCATTCTGAAATTCGCAAGTTTCTTTGTTTTCATTTATTGTCGCCTCGGGTACATGTTTCCTTTTATTTATGATAACTGTACTTTTTATTAAAGATTGTGATTAGTTATCTGTGCCATTACTGCCATGCTCGGCGAAAACCGAACCTGAAAAGTAGTATCTATTAATAAGCTTACTATATTATTATTTATTATTTACTTAACAAATATAATTACATGTCATTGTCATAATAATTAATAATTTAACTCAGTACTTTAAATAATAATCACTTACCTGTCTTACTCATCTTAATTGTTAGTTTGCTTAAATGTCACGCGTCACTTGTTGTCAAATTCGTAAATCGTAATAACTAAATAAAAATAGTAAGGCAATAGGCGCCGCACGGGTGCAAGTATCCCCCCACCTACATGCACCTCAAGTTTATTAGGTAACCCAGGGTAACACGAAAATAAGCTTTTCGAGAAGGTAACCTCTACAAAGGCTTAAGTCATTGAAGGGGTTAACCCCTTCACGTGGTTACCTTAATAAAGGTGTTAACCATTTCGCTGGGTTTCGAGGATGTAACTCGAACAAAAGGTAACACTGCGATATGAGTTACCCCATGTACGGGTTACCCTGTCCAAAGGCTTAACTCTTAAGCGGGGTTGTCCGGTCCCTGCTTTTAAGTAGCTAAATAAGGTTTTCTTTTATCGTCTATATACAGATCGGATACGGACAAGCATTTGTGCAACCGTTACTGTGGCGGGTCGCACACTGTGACGACTCCTGCTCAGCGCGTCGCACGTCTCGGACACTTCATAAAGCAATGGGGGCCAGAGGTGCTCCCACTGTCTTCTGGATTTGCAGCTGGTGATGATGGAAGGGTAAGTATTGAAAGACACTGAACGAGACACGATAGAAATTTTATTTTTATTACGTCTGGGGGCGTTTAGTGTCCCACAAAGGGTTGGTGTGTATTGTGTAGTGTTGTCATTATCAAGGCGTTACAGACGACAGGAGTCCGTGAAACTTCATTTTTAAGGTTCCAAACTTAAACGAAAAAACGGTCCGTTTGTCGCATAGGTTTTTTAGCCTGTCATCACGTCGGTAAATTATAATAAAATGATATTACGACAGCAGGGTGGCCCAGTGGTAAAGGCCGCGACTTAAGAGTTGTAAGGTTGTGAGTTTGAACCCAGACAGGCGCTTTACTTTGTGTAAATTATTTCATCATCACTGCTCTCAAAACGGTGAAGGAAAACATCATAGATATAGGAATGAAGGAGGTATGCCCCGGTAGTTGAAAATGTATTAGAACTCCATGTCGGTTAGACGATCCCACTACTGCGCTACTACTACACATGTAGTTGAGTAAAAGCAATAGATACAAAGTAGCGCACATGCTTGCAATTCATAAATCAGAACGTACCTACTACACAATCAATTATAAACCTTAACTCATCAAACATAGCGTGCATTTACCATGTACCGTACAACTTACTCACACAAAAACATCTGTCGCTATCGTTGTGCTGTACAAAACCCATTTATTTTACATATACTCTAGTGATTGACTAAATCGGAAAGTTATCGACTCTCCCATTTAATATTGTTTTAAAAAAAAATTGGGATTCTGAAAATAAAATAAATAAAAACCTATACGTCCAGAAAATATTATATTATAAACCAATAAAAAAAAGCAAAATAAGTTAATAAAAAAAATTAAACATTATTTTACACCTTCTCAAGGGTCTTCCAATCGGATTTAAAACGTCATCTTTTTAGGTCTTCCAACCGGGTTAAAACGGTTAACAAATTGTAAAATTAACTATAATTCGTTGGGTAATCGACATTGTTGTCGATAGCTTCCGTTAGTGGATGCACAGCCAGCTAGCACACTAGCTGGCCGCAAGAAGCAGCAGCGGCCGTACCATGCGATGCACCGCATAAATAAAGTATCGTTTTGTGACTTTTACATTGCTTGTCTAGGCATTTAGCGACATACTTAAGTAGTGGTTAAGGAGTAATGTATTTACTGCGAAAATAGTGCAGTCGCTCGCTGCGATATTTGAAAACAAAATTAACGTGGTAAAAGCAAGAAATATTTTACCTACAATTAAAAGTTGTTGTTTTTCATGATTTTAAAGACAAATATAATAAAATACTTTTATTTATATATGGTAAGTGATTCCATGATTAACAAATTTTTGGTTTTGGCTTCGGTATTTACAAGAAACCACTCATCAACACGGCATTCTTATATTTTTTCACGATCACGATCGAAAGCGCACTAGTTCGCGGAGACGGCCATTTCACTAGAACATGGTGATTTTTAACATACAGCGACGACACACACGCCCCCTTGCCACTTCTCCTGTTTTTCACATTTCTATGGAAAACATCGTGAGGAAACCTAGCGTATGTGTCATCTACCAACCCGCACTGGGCCCGCATGGTGGATTACGGCTCACTCCCTCTCACCGAGAGGAGGCCTGTGTCCCTGTCAGCAGTGGGAACATTACACGCTGATTATGTTACGAATAGCCACGGAAACAATTAAAAACATAGACGATCGATAGCTAGACAAGGTCTGACAAAATAAGATTTATTTTTATTTAAATGCTTTATTTTAATTTACAATTATAAATTACTTTTTTTGTTCTTTCAGCTTTATAAAATCAGCACGTCAGAAGCCGCTAACGTTGGTCCAGGTAAGTATTTTACACTGAAGTCTTAGGTACTTTTCAAAAGTGGCTCTGGGTTAAAACTGTTCCGTTTTGGACGTACTATGATGGCAGTCACTATGTTGAACAGCATCCGGAATTGAATGGCATCAACAATTTTAGTCATCGTTGGAACGATGACTAAAAAAGGCTAGTCATTTCTTATAAGTATTGGAATACTTATAAGAAATGACTAGCCTTTTTTTTGGTTGGGAAATCGTAAAATAACGCGTAATAGCGTGTCAGACTTTTACTGACTAAAACCCACCCGTGTTCCTTCAGTTGCCTGTGCCAGGGGCCACGGTATCTCTTTCGAACAACCCGCGACCCTGGCAGGCATCGGCCCTAACGGACCCCATCACTTTGTGCTGACATCTTTGAGGCGCACGTGGAACACAACGCGCCGTCGTCGTCGACCCGGGCCTGGCCCTTACCGGGCGGCGAGCTACCCATCGGCTCGCCGCTTGCAAGCCGGCGCCTACGGTGGCCGGGAATCGGCTATCAATTCTCGACGTCCAGGGAGTCTTCTGCAGCGACTAGGGGCGTAAGGGCGCAAAGATTGCTTCTCCCTCGAGCGCTCCGCCTCCTCCATCGCAAGCATTACTGCTTCGCAGACGGCTTCCCATGCACTCGCTCCGTCATGGCCTGGACCAGGGCCGGACGCGAAAGATCGCCGCCACCGATCGCCGCCAGGAGGACGCAGCGGTGCTTCACCCAAGCCGGGCAGACCTCCACCGTGGATGACTGGCCTGGCATAAAATTACCATGCAGAGCCTAAATGCAGTTGCTAGAAACAAATGGAACTTTAATCCACTGACTTTAAAGTTTAATATTTAAAAGATCTTGGAACGCGCAGGATTTCTTTTATTATAGAACATTAAAAAATAACATATTAAACTATTTTCCCCGGAGGCTTAGAGGTGTACCTAATAATTATGTAGTACACCCACATTTCACCATGTTATGTGTCCTATGTTATGTTTTTAAGTCCTATGTATGTGGGGCGAGCCTATTGCCATAAACCGGGCACAAATCCAGACAATAACATTTTGTCTGACCTGGGAATCGAGCTCATGCTCAGCAGTAGAGTAGTATTACAGGAGTGGCCGTTTTGCGTGGATGTGACACATATTTTCCCCTAACTTATTCTTTTTTGTGTTTTTCTTTGCGTATTTTTTTACCGCAAATAAACCTTAGATTTCTTTTTTCTTCTTTTTATTAATAAATAAATTGTTACTAAAGGCGGTGCGGTAGAGGGCGCGGGCGCGGCCGTTTGCACGCCGAAGTCTCCAGTCAAGAAACCCGAGACGCCCAAAGGGCCCAAGCCTATTGTCATCAGCGCTGTTAGTTTTATTTTAATACTTTGCTTTTCTTTGTTCTATTATTTATTTTTATCTCTTTTTCTTTACTCCACAATACAGTATGATCGAATTTATATTCAGGATACATTCTATCTCCTTTATAAATTATATCGAGCCCTGAGAAGTCGGCGACTTATCGGAAACTACATTTTAATGAAAATGCGACTTCTTTGAGTCAATATTGCGTTCGTGATTTACTTGCAAAACATGTAAACAAATATGAGTTATTGGAAAAATAACTTTAATTCCTACACAATAAAGTTCAGTTTACGCTACAAGTTCGAACATTTTTTATAAAATTTTCAATAGTGCTAGTCACTCTGAAATCAACTTAATTACTATTAAAATAAAGTTGATATTTGTTTAACTTCAAATAACGTCAATTTGAAACATAAATAAAATTTTGATTTAGCTACTTTGCTACATTCAACAGGCAATTGTCGTAATTTTAAGAACGTTCGCAGTATGATATCAGTCTCAATGCCAAAAATACCTCTAAGTTTTGACTTTGATGGTCGCTGAGATGACGCTACAATTTCAAAAAAAAAAATAAAGACTTTTTAAATAATGCTAGTTACTCTGAAATCAACTTAATTACCACTAAAATAAAGTTGATATTTGTTTAACTTGAAATAAAATCAATTGGAAACGTAAATTTGAATAGACCTTAGTTTTAAATATCCCATTTCCATTTTTAAAAAGTCGCTTACGATAATTCGGCGATCGGCGGCGGACCTTTGGCGTTATTTTTTTATTAATATTTTGGCACTTATGCTTCCAGGAATGTCGCTGTTTGGACCCCACAGCAGGTACGAAAGCTTTGGGTACTTTAGACCCGTAATCTACCACTCTCATTTCTGTTATTATCACAACCATATTAAGTATTGCTATGAACCCAATCATCGATACTAGTTAATGTTCTGTTAACGGTCTGTCTCTATTTAAACAGACTACATTCAGCCGATCGATTCTGTAAAAATCTCACCGTGAAAAGTGAGGTGAAGTGAGCTTAGAGTGAGCTATCAATAGTTTCAATCCCTAGCATTAGTTGGAATGACAGCTCACTCCACGCTGACGTCACCTAAGTTTTCACGGTAAGATGGTTACAGAATCGCACTGCAGGTGCTATAATCTGGCAAGATCATGCGCAAACGCCCCACGGAGCGACGAAGCGTTGGCGAGAAGTATTCTAAGACTGAGATAGTTGTGTTTCATAAGAAAATGAATACTTACTATTATATATTATTATATACTAGCTTCTGCCCGCGGCTTCGCCCGCGTGGATGTCGGAAATTATCCCACGGGAAAGTGCTAACAGGATAAATGTGCTTCCCCAGGATGCCATCTATCTCTATGCAAAATCAGAAGTTCAATGGTTTAGGCGTGAAAATGTAACATACAGTTTCAAGTTCAAATCCTCCCCTTAAAAACTGAATTACCCCTTTTTGTCCCGTCAGTGGTAAATTTTCGACAACTTTACATACTTATTATTAATAGCTGTGTATTGCGGGTGACGTAACCTACGACAAACTTATTATTTGCGGTTGGAACAGTAATCGGGTCTAGGGATCGAACCGCAAAATTAAGTTTGTTTTTTATTGTATATACTTTTCCGGCATAAAAAGTACCCAGTGTGGTGCCCAGGATATTAAAGAATAATTATACCAAGTTTCATCGTAATCGAACCGGTAGTTTTTGCGTGATGCCTGAACAAACAGACAGACAGACAGACAGACAGACAGACAGACAGACAGACAAAAATTTTTTTAATCACATTTTTGGGTTCGGTGTCGGTCTAGTAACACCCCCTGCCATTTATTTTTTTGATATTTTCAATGTACAGAATTTTCACTTCTACAGATTTATTATAAGTATAGATATAGAATTATTACTTATATGTATGAAGTTAATGTGCAAATTCTTATAAGAATCAAGCGTTTCATAGAAATATGAACATAACTTTTTACGAATATTATTCATTTTTGTATGAAAGGCTACTGAACTTAGGTGTAAGTTCGCGCTCAAGATCTCAGCCTCAATGTTAGGATCCGGATTATGAAAGTTAACTGAAATGTCACTGCCCCGCGGGACCGTCACGTGCGATCTCATTGGACTATAGTGTCATCAGTAAACGTAATAATAATTGTTAATTAACAAGTGTTAAGATTTAGTGGCAAGGCATCTATTTTAGTGTTAATTCTTTAATTAAGCTTTTTATATTGGAATAGTATCGAACTTGCTCGTGAACGCTATTCTTCATGGGAAGAGTATTAAATCTATCGATTACGTCTTCATGCCGGGCGCCCCTTAGTTTGATTTCAAATTTGCCTATTTCTGTTTCAGAGCGCCCTCCACCAAAGAACTGAATGGATGTTAACATTTCGTCATTTTCTTATGTAATCCTTTTTTTTATTTAACTTTTAAAAAAATCTTTTTAAATCGTGTACTTAATTAATTGTTAATCATTTTAATGTACCGTAAGATTTATTGTAAACTAGTTGTTGCCCGCGACTTCGTCTGCGATCCAGGATGAAAAGTAGCCCATGTCCTTCTCCAGAACATGGTCTACCCATGAGTAAAATTTCATCTAAATCCGTTCAGCAGTATTAGCGTAAAAGCGTAATTCTTTAACTTTCTAATTTTCTGCGCAACTTTCTTAATTTTTTTTTTCCGTAAGAACCTTCTACATAGTATTAGAAAACTTAAAAAAAAATGATGAAATCGGTAAAGTCGTTCTCAAGTTATAGCGTGACCAAGGGAAATAGGGATTTCATTTTTATGTAATGTAGTTGTTGTTGGTTTAGTCTATGATAAAATTAAAAACATAACTTTTATTATATGATTTTAATGGTACATTAATTACCATACAATGTTAGCTTAGATGTAATTCGTATCACTAGGTATTCAAAAAAATAAACTGTCTTTTGACCAACTTCGAAATTTTTTTAGAGGGCAGCACAACCTCTATATAAAAGATATTTAGACAATTAAACAAATTTCCTGTGATATACATATTTAGCTGACACATTCAGGTTGTTGCCAAGCGATTATGTTTTGAATATTAATTTTATTTACAAAATGAACACAATATCACACGTCAAAGGATAGCGTAAGAATAGGCTGGTACTGAACTAATGTCATTCTTCACCCATAACCCAAGTGTATGTGCACTAATCCCACTACGCATCGGGCAACTCATTTACACGGCTCTTAACCTTCTACCAATCAGTCTTTCTCATCATTATTACACAATATAAAATTACTTATTATATGCGCAATATTTTACATCCAGTTATCCAGCTATACAGGAGCTTTCCTTTTTACAAGCATACACAGAATATATTATTTACCCTGCCCCCTTTATAAGTCCAGGGCCCCGTATCCAGAACTTACAGTTACAATTTACAAGATACAAATTTGTAAATTTTACAAGTCACACAATGGAAGTGTGTCAGCCACACAATGGAAAACGTAACAATTATGAAAACTGTAATGACAAGTCTATAATTTATACCTACATAGCCGCCAGGCTATGTTTTACGCATTTAAAAATGCGAATGAATTGTAGATGTATTCATAGATATTTGTAATTTTCGTGTTACGCAATTTTTTTAGACTTGTAAAGTTTTGTGGTATAGGGAATAGGGCCCAGGTTTAGCGATGAACATTGTATTTTATTTATAATTTTTGGGAGCGGCCTGTGTCGAACATTGAACTGCGAAATACTTACGAAGGTAAAACTAATTACGCAGGACCAGGCTAACGTTATTTACGTCGTTTTAAATGAGTCAAGGAATTTTTGTATGGCAATTTTTTCAAAGATAAGAATCACGAATTTAACGTAGGTCATTTCGGCGATTCACTTTTGAAGCGCGTAAATAGCTCTGAGTCGGCGGAGAGAGGCTAGCTAACGCCGTCGTCACATCTGTTAATTAATCATAGTTTCACAAACAAGTCTTGGTCGATGCAATTTTCGATATATTATGCGTCTGGGCAAGCAAATCATGTATTAGTAGGAACTATGACTTGTGCCCTAGTTTCGAAAGCACTCATGACAAATCTGAAGCAGCAAGACTTTGCAATATTATTGTCTTTAAAGGTTAATGTTTACTGATAAATATTATCAAACATGGACATCAAACTGTATACTACGTTCGGGGTCGTCCAGGTCCCACAGAATCAATGTTAAAATCCCAAACTCTACATATAAATAACAACTCCACTTTTTACATTTTTATTTCCAGAGTTATTAATTAATTTCTAATAAAGATTTTCTAGAATTTGGACATTTCTATAATTGGACATTCGGAACCTATACATGTATTATATCTACCTTACGAATTATAATGCATCACTTTCCATAACAGTTGGATGATGAATACAAAATCACGATAACTTTTTAATGCAACCTCCTACTTTGTAGAGAACATAATCCGAATGTTCTATTGCATTCACACATCTTGAGATCTCTTTCTACCAAGCGCGCTACACATGATTAATGTTATTCTTTGAATTTCTAATAAGCAAGTATCACAAAGAGTAAACACAAAATGTTTCACATTTAGCAATTCAATAATTTGGACTTGCAATCAACACCTATGTCTAAAATTAAAACTGTGTGGATTCCACCACATTCTCGGGCTATATACAATAGTTATTATTACCTATAAATTAGGAAAACATGAAAACCGTCACTAACTTAGGAGACACATTCGACAAGATTCAGTTGCATTATTTTCGTAGAACGAAAGTACAGTTTAAAAAGTTCTTCTGTTATCACACGGCACCGTTAAGTTAACTACAAGAACTTATTTTACGACATACAATCAGTTTCACAAGAGCTGCATACATATGAGTTACGACTATATTGTAAAATACGTGTTCCACCAATCGCCTTCAACGCACGTGCCATCGACTGGTTCACTTAGGTTAAGGCAAGGGATGGGTGGTCACTTATAGTTGCACGAGTGTCCTCCGAGGCTTCACTAGGATCACATGGAGGACTCAGCGACGTCCTCCGCATGGCGGCTAGCGGTGCCGGCCGCGCGAGTTGTAGTGGTTCCCACCCTCGCGGCTGTAGCGCCGCTCCTTGCGGTCGTCGCGGTTGCCGCGCGACCGGTCGCGTCTCTCGCGCTCACGCGAATACTCCTTGTCTCGTGGCTCGTGGTTCCTGGTGATGACGATGTTAGTATTAACATCATGCCTGTATTTCCCGAAGGCGTAAGCAGTATGCAGTAAAGCCTCAGTTCGCCACTTATAAGTCCCATTATTTTGCGCATTACCTTTATCACTAAAGGTTTACACTAAACGCTGAAAATATCGTCGCAGAGTGGCGGCGCTTACATACATCGACAGATCATCTTTATCGTCCTCACAGTGCATCATCGCGAGCGTTTTCGCAAAGCAATTGTGCAGAGCTTGTAGTAATTAAACGGGGTTATTACGTCTCGAGTTGCCTTATCATATCACGCGTGTGGCGCTTAATCATGACGGGTGTTGTAGTGCTAGGAATTACTACGATATAACGCAGAAGCATATTACTTGCTCAATATCTTCAGGTGTTTCTTTCTATTTTCTAACTACTTTAAAAGGGGGTATGAACCTGGCCTCTCCTGCTGAGCGGCTGTCCCGCGACTTGCGGCGAGTGGGGGCTCGCGAGCGCGGCGAGCGCGACCGCGAGCGCGACTTGCGACCCTTCGACGGGAGCGGGGACTCGCGCTCACTGTTCAAGTCGAAATCGTCGAATCTGTTACACACAACATTTTTCATAAAAAAAAAATGTAGCAGCGTTCATAACATTGATAAATAATACAGATTTGAGTAATTTTTTATTTTTTCACAAGTTGCACTATTGCACCTATACAAAATTGAGGTGATTGTGATTTTACAACAAATTGAAGGGAAGGACTCACTTGTTTTGAGGAGCTGTAGAACTGTGACTAGAACTGGAGCTCGAAGACGAGCTTGATGATGAGGAGGAGCTCCTAGACCTGGAAGACACAGTTGTTTTGTTCATTTAAATATTATTCAGATATTTGAAGATACTGCACTACTAGGTTAACTTGCACAAAAGTACTTGTAAGTAGATATTAAATGCTGATAATAATACAGGAAAAAAGGGAACAAAATTAATTTAAATGGTGATCTTGAACCCCTTCTGAGTGATTAAATACAATTTTAAATAATTACCCACATCTAAGACCAACCTTCTCTTACTCTTGTTGTTTGGGGACACGTTATCATTCTTATCCTCCTGATTGTCGGACCCGCCCTCTTTGGAACCCTCGCCATCTTTTATTTTTTCCGCATTTTCTGGAAACCATACACATAATTCTATGATAAAGGCAATTGCTTCACTCTCAAAAGTTCTAAAATATTTTGCAAGAGCGTGAAACAGCAATGGGGAAAAAAATAAGTCTTTTTTTTTTAACCTGCTTAAATCTGGGGCTGCCAGTCGGTTAAAAAAAATCTTTTTGCATTTAATAGCCCAAAATTCTTGAGGAAGATTATATACTATTTAACATCACACTACCCTTAGGAGCCGAGCAAAAATCAGAAATAACGCTAAGCGAAAACGAAGTGCGGGCAGACGATGCGATGCGGCTCGGGGGAGCAAGGAATTTCACGCGGACAAAGACGCGGGCAGAAGCTAGTAAAGAATATAACAAGCTTTTCAATTACACTGAAAACCTGGTGCTCAGAATAGTAAACTCATAGAAAGGGACATTTCGGGAAAGGGACATTTTGGGAAAGGGACATTCTGAGCCTGAATCGGCGCCCTACTAACCGGCTTTCGACGAGTTGCCTTGTTCAGCGTCGCTGCCCCATAAGTCATACTTGGAGAGGTCGGCTTCGTCGCCCGACTCCTCGTCGTCGTCCTCCTCGGCCGCGGGCTGACCCGACGCCGGCGCCGGCGACGGCTTGCTCTGCAACAAGCATGCATCAACGTCATCAACGTGACCGGCCAGCCCAGCACACAACACTCACGTTTAGTGCCAACCCTCGGTCATTAAATTCAAGTACAACGTGCGATATTCAAATTAAAATATAGAATAAAAAATAACGTGTTAAACCCTCAATTAGTTCCCTTAAATTCCGAATATTTATCTTATAAATCATTAATACAAACCTTATTCTTTCGCTTCACCCTTTTGCCAGAGCTTTTCGTAGGCTTCTCGACAGTTTTCACAGTTAGTTTTAACCTATTCAATAATATAGGTTTGGGCAAAGCAAAACTTTTAAAATTCCCTATAACAGGTGCATTGTCATTAGAATTTGTGTCAGTTCCAGTTCCTTCGCGGTTTGGCGAGTCCAAATTTAACTTTCTTATTACATTGGCTGGTATAAGTACTGGGCCCGGGTCAAACATATCGCTTAAAAAAGGAGTGTCGCCAGTACCATCCATTTGTTCCAACTGTCTTTCAATGCTCCCATCTCTATTAGATTCTTTCTCCCACTCTTCATCATTTGTCAAATTAATCGTTTCCGCAACTTCAGCCTGTTCTTCTGTACTTTGTTGATCTGTATTGATTTCTTCATTATGCTTTGGTGAAGAACTTTGTGCTATTTGCTGAAGATTTTTCAATGCTAATAGCAAGTTGTTCGTATTTATCCCAGCCAATAAATTTGATAAATCTACCTGGGCCAGGGGTTGTTCTATTTCTGGTGGTTTTTCAAGTGTGTCTTGTTTTTCATCAACTTTTGGGCTTGATGAAACGAATTTTATATCATTTGTTTGGGCTGCCTTAGGACTTGAATGTTGACTTGTATTTTGCTGGTATGATGGAGTGATGTTCTGATGAGGTGAACCTGGCTGAATTGTGATATTTTCAAGGATATGCACGCGCTTTGATGGACTTATAGTGTTAGAAGCATGTTGTGTACTCTCACAATCAACATTTCCTTCCGATAGGCGTAAAACTTCATTTGATAATTCTACAGGAATTGGATCAAGTATGCCCATAGTAAGGTTTGAGTTTAATTCAGATCTAGTCGTGGCATGGTTAGGAACGCGATCATCTCTCATCATGGGGAGATCAGAAATGGGCTCAGTTCTATTAGATGTAAGATTTTGGGTAAAATCTGATCGAGAAATCATGTGATTTAGATCCTGATTAGGTCTAGAAAGGTTTGGATTTGGATCAGGTCTAGTCATGAGATTTGCTGTCAAATCAGATTTGTTCATCCTGAGATTTGAAACGCGGTCAGGACTGGTCATGCTTTGCTTTGGTATAGGGGAAACTCCAGACATGAGAAGATTAGGACTTGGATCAGGCCTATTCTTGATATGATTAGAAATCAAGTCAGATCTATTAACTCTAGCATGTCTGCCCATGGGATATCTTGGAATTGTATCAGTCCTATTACCAGTGTGATTTGGTGTAGGGTCAAATCTGTCCAAGGCAGGATTTGTAACTCTATCAGGTCTAACCATGGAAGGATTTGGAATTGGGTCAGGTCTAGTCATGAGAAGATTTGGCATTGGATCAGGTCTAGGCGCAGGTAGTTTAGAGATTGGTTCAAATCCAGTTATGGCAATATTTGGCATTGTATCTGCTATGGACTTCTGATACACATTGTTGTCTTCTGCAGATTGCAACTGTGGTGGATGCTTCAGTGGTGACACCATTTGACTTATTTCTTTATTTTGAAAATCTTTTAGCATATCTAAAAGCAAATCATGTTTGTCTTTAATGAAGTCCGGTAGCGATTTGTTCTCACAAGTGTCTTGTGACGGGGAGTCCTTCTCTGTTGTATAGAGCATGTCTGAAGTGGGACTTTGAGTTCTATTAGAGACAGTTGGCGTAGGTAGCCGACGTGGCGCTGTTTGCTCTCCTTCGCAATCTGTATTTTTGTAGAGTGCGTCATCATCTTCATCCCACTCATTCTCATACATTCTTCTGATGTTATCATACTTGTCCAAATCATTGTTACTTTGTGGACTCTTTTGTGCTGGGTCACTAATATCAAAAATATCCAAAATGCTTCTATTTCTTGAAACATTATTTGACTGAACTTGAGCAAAAATGCGATCAGTGTTTTCAGAACCTTTATCTTTAAAACTGATATTTTTAACTGTCTGGATTGGTTTATCAAAAGGCAGGTAGGACTTTGTGCTGGTAATATTCTTGATATTGACTCTAGTGAAATCATTACCTTGATTTTTCATGGGTTCAGACTGTACAGTATCATATTGGTGAGTTCCCACAGGTTTGACCGTTTCTTCAACAGTTGGATTTGGTATCCCTTTTGTTTTATGAATAACATCCATTGACATATTATGTCTATTTATTGTTAAAGAAGATCCATTACCCTTTGCCCAATAACCTTTCTTCCGAACATTGTCTTTAAACTCTTGGTAGTTCTTTTTAGCTGTGGACCCTATTTTGGTAGGAACATACTCACTGGAACAGCCATCAACGTCGACATTTTGGCGAGTTCTTGTATTCATATTACGCAAATTGTTTGTGTAGATATTACCAGTCACTAATGGAGACTGCTCTGATTTTTTAACAGTATTATATCCTTCAAAAGTGTTGACATCATTTGAAGCATAATCACTAATTTTCGGTACCGCAGCAGGAATAGAACGCTTCTTTACTTTTCGTCTCTTCCTGCCCTCCCCAAATACTCTTGATAAGAAATTATCCTCCCCACTGTTGTATGACACTGACTCTGAATCAGAACCATGGACTGACTGCCGTGCCGATACATTAGTTGATTTCAGAACTTCTTTTGTATTTGTGCCTTTTTCTGATTCAGTGTCTGGATAATGAGAATCTTGGCTGTCACGAGAATTTGAACGGGATGGTAGGTGTGTGGATTGCGAGCAACTTCTTGCTCGTGAACCCCTCCCATCCACAGTACTTGCTAAGCTTCCTGCTGCTTGTAGTTCTGTGTTGCCACCAATGAACAAAGTTTCAGTGCTCATACTTCGACCTGATTTCTCTAAGTTCTTACTAGATTCTTCTTCTTCTTCTTCACTCTCTGATGGAATGATTATTTCTTCAGGATTTGGCAATTTGCTAACTATTTTAGTCTCTTTAGTATTAGTGTTATCAGTATTAGTTACAGATTTTGTTTGGAACGATTTCTCTGTTTCTACATGTGAATCAACTAAACAGCCTGTGGTCATAAGCCTTTGTCGCCATTCAAAGATTGTTTTAAAATCTGGGGCTGCTTTTTCAAATAATGATTCAAACTTATCAGCAGTAATTTTGCAGTTATTGTATGCAACAGCGAAAGCTGCAC
Organism: Apamea sordens; assembly: GCA_945859715.1. Lineage (NCBI taxonomy): Eukaryota > Metazoa > Arthropoda > Insecta > Lepidoptera > Noctuidae > Apamea > Apamea sordens. Next base: position 13,878,340 of record OX243987.1, read on the forward strand.
ACCTTATTCTTTCTTCAAGAGTATAGGTAACTTGAATATCTTCAGCTGGATTCAGTTTGCTTAATTTGACAATCTCAGTTTTTGTGGAAGAAACACTATTTTCCATTACAGGGTTACACATTTTAGCTACTCGAGAATCTGTGCTTTCCCGTTTACTCTTCTTTGTGTTGCCCTCATAGCCTGATGAACCGGATTGGTCTCTGTCACTGGTACTTAGGAACCGTTTTCTGGATTGTGCACCATTTTTCTTGTAGGTCGGCAGCATATAATCTTGTCTAGGATTGGATATCTGTTGATGTCTACTGACTGCTGCTTCTGTGAGTGAAGGAAGTTCGCACACGGAGCTGTCACTAAGACTGCCGTTTTTGTTCACATTTGTATTACTTGTGTTCATCAATGAGTTTGGCCCAAATAATGGCATGTAATGTTCTTTATTTTTTTCTTTCTGCAGCACTTTTGGTGGCAAGTTTTTGAATACTGCTCCTTCAGTGATGCCAACCTGAAGGCAGGAAAAATTATCTCCACTTTAATAATGATGTGCTTCAAAAGTTATTGCACTTATAATATAACATCAAGTCTTCTTAGCTTCAAATTCCATTACTCCCTGAATATTTGTTAAAAAAGAAAAAATTTACACAAAAAAGCTGTCATTATTGAACTTAGATGAAAAGACAGATATTTTATTACAAGATGGTGTTAATGATATTCAAAAATATAGTTTTACTTTTGTGATTACATTTTAATTAGAAGAGATGTTATTTTAACTAATGCAAGCATTATCATGGCAATTTCTACAAAAGAAGTACGAGTAGTAATATTAGTACAAACCTTTTCTGGCCTCTCTCTCTCTTCGGAGTCCGCTTTACGTTTTCGTTTTTTTCGACCAAATTCGTCATATTCATCATCAGAGGATGGTTCGCGCCTTCGGTACTCCACAACTCCGCGCTCATTGTAACCTCCTCCGTAACCGGTACGAGCTTCCACCTAGAATCATGCACAAGAAACGAGTCACTTAGATATCTCATTTTCATGTTAGTTCGGAAGTTAAAACAAAGATACTTACTTCTCCGTATTTTGGTGCGTTGCAAACATTGCAAGTCTGACGCCGGGCCCAGTTAACGTTAGCACATTTATTGCACTGCCAATCATCGGCATTGAATAAACCACGAGACTTTTCAGCGGCAGTTTTTCCTATTTCTGTGCCTAGTTTCTTTTTAGAGGCTTTATAAGTGTCGGGTCTCTCTTTATTACATCGATAACATGAAACCCTGCGTGCAAAATTGATATTTCCGCAATTCGGATCACTGCATATCCAATCCCCGTCGTTCATTTTGTTATGGATTTACACCTTTCTCTAGAGCAAACAATACATATCCTCAAATGAACACTTCCTTTTATTACAAATAACCAAACATGTTGAGTTCTGAGTCAAAACTAGTCGAAACGTAAATAAAAGTCAAAACATTGGCAGAAACCTCCACTTTCAAAGAAAACCAAGCTCACTTTTGCAAGAAAAGTAATCAAGCTTCATGCCAGCCATGACGTGACGCAAGTAAAAAAAAAGAATTTCCTTCCATAAAGTCCATAAACTATCGTATCGAGACTTCCGTTTCTTGTCTAGAACTATATTTTAGAAATACATAAATACATTTTTTAACATTTTTATGTAAAAATATCGATATTATCATTTATATAATTTGATTTGTATTAGAATTAGGTACGCATATTAATTAATAATTAAAATATGATTACTTCCATGAGCCAAGCCAATACACATAATTATGTATTTAAAGAAATAATATTTAAAAAAAAACAGAAGGCTTAAATTTTATTCTAAAAGCTTTTCCATTTGTTTAGTTTAAATAAAAATAACTTTGCAAGAAATTAATAATAAAGTTGTTTTAAAAATTATCTTCTTTTACGATGCTATTTAGAGCAACGAAACGTAAAAAGCAAAAGCGGCCAGTTTCATAGAAGTTCGAGCCTCGCGCGCAATTTACTACTGTCAAAATTGTTTACCGTGAGGTTACTTTTAAAGAATTTCAATTTCAATGATTTATCATCGTTTCTTACTTTAGATTAAACTTACTATGTTTTTTTTTTTATTATTCCGCTTTGCTATTATTGAAGTTCTAATATAAAATAAGCCAACTAGATTTGGGTTTGACTGTCAAAAAGTACGCGAATATTTTGTAAAATAGGATTTTTACATAATGTTATCGCACGATGTATGAAGATGACAACATAACTTGTACTCCAAAGCGCTGCGTGCTTATTGAAGTTACAAACTCAGCTAACTATGTGTCGCCGACTGCTAACCTCAAGTTACTGACTAATGTCGCGTTACAATATCCCACACCGCCACAAAGTGCTGTACACCGAAAAGAAAAGTCCCTTCAGATATTATGTGACAGGTAAACATACATACGCTTATAACTGCACTTTACGGGAATTTCAATAAAATATTACCATTAATTTATTGGAAATTATTACAGATTCCTCAATCTATATCCACTTCATGGCGATGGTCCAGTGGAAATACAACTGGATAGCACTGCAGCCCGGCTAGGTGTCGAGAAGCGCCGAATGTATGACATAATAAACATACTTGAAGCTATGCAGTGTGCAGTTCATAAAAGAAAGAACACATATCTGTGGCATGGAGGATCTCGGCTGAATTCATTTTTGAAAATGCTGAAGAAGCAGGGGGAGCATCTCAAGTTGTCAGAGGCACTGCGTGGGAAGGCTCCCAAGCCCCCAACACCCAAACATAAGACTTTGGGAGTGTTAGCACAGAGATTCCTCATGCTGTTTTTAGTAGAACCTCCTGTGAGTATTTTTGAACCAAATAAAATTAATCCACGTTTCCTTATATATGATGAATTCAGTTGTTTACTTGTTAAAAATGTTAGTAATTTGCATATTGTATTTCCTCTGCAGAATACTCTAATAAACCTGGAGATGGCTGTGAGAGTCTTGATAGACACATCCAATAAGAATAAGACTGTCCTTACACCGGAGCAGCAAGACCGTCAACACAAGTCCAAAGTGAGGAGACTCTATGACATTGCCAATGTATTTATTTCTATTGGTCTCATTGAAAAAGTATCAGGTAATTTAATATTAAAGAAGCCAGTTTTTAAATATGTGGGGCCCTACAAGATGAAGAAGTGTGACAATACAGTAGTGACAACTCCGTCCCCTATCACACCTCTGTCAGTACTGGACAGTGAGCAGAAGAGCACAGCTTGCCATGTGTTTGCTGGACGGTCCAAACGGAAACTGGAGTTCACTACTCCAACTTCCACCAAAGAACTGAAGCTTGGTATCACAACCCCACCTCACACACCGTCTCACAAGTGGGATGAGATCCTGCTTGTGGCTGACATGGAACTGACTAGAATTAACAAAGGAGTAGTCTTGTGATTAATATTAAATTCAATTGTATTGTAATAATTCAGATTTTTATATAGTTCTATGTTCTATGTTCTATGTTATGGGTTTGGTTTCCGCACTTAGTCCTTCAGGTGGACCATTGTGCGTGAGCCATGGTGGCCGTCGGTGGTTATTCCAACCAGCCCACCTCCCTCCAGAAGCTTATTAGGTCTCCTGGTCTGTCGAGAACATCTGTGTAGGATCTGGGTGTCCCGGGCACTTCTCTTGTCCGGGATCTCTTTCGAGATGCTCCGGGTGCGGGATCAGCTGAAGGCAGCCGGTCCCGAAGCCGGAGTTGGGCTATCCGCAACCTGCCCACCCGCTCGGTTGCAAGAGAAGAAGTGCCCGGCAGTCTGAGTCGCACCACCACAGATGTACGTATACATTTGCGTTGGTTCGACTCAGCTAGCCCCGAGCCTTTTATATAGTTCTTTTTTTATTCTATTTTTGTCTTCCAGGAATTATTATAGAATGACTATTATATAGACAAAATTATAATGTACTTTGTTCCTATATTTAAATTTTATTCAGTTGTTGCTTAGAGCAGATTAATTTTATTTGATGCAATAATATTTACTAGCCTCGGGCTCTGCTAATAAATACATAAAGGGAGTGTTGAATATGTTGTACAGCACAGAAAGTATATTCATGTGTGAGAGATTAGACTGGACTCCATTTTATAAGTATTTATATAATTTTCTAATCCTGGTGTCTATGTCTAGGATTCGTTTCTATAAAATCTATTTAATGACAAAAAAAATTATGATATGATTTTTTGCCTGGAGTATAGTATGTATAGCCTTGCCGCTAGCTGTGGACATGGATTTATATAGTCTAGCTTTTATTTTCTATTTGTTTATCCTGTAATCATAATAAATGAAATGGCCTTTATTTTTATTTTTTTGTTTTTCATTAAGTTGTGGCTTGTTTTATAGTAACACTAGCTCATTGTGTAAATTAAATTTCCTACTTTCCCCTTGGAACTTAAACACCCATTCTACCCCCTTTAAAGCGCTGTTTTGGTAAATTACTCGAAATACTTTATTATTCGAAAAACCTTTCTTAGTGGATGCATCTACGTTCTCACGACCCTAAGTCCCACGTCTCATACAAACTTCTGTCCAAATTTCAACCCGAAGCGGTTTGGGCTAGGCCATGATGTCAGTCAGGACACTTTCCTTGTATTATACTTACCTACTAGCGCCCCGCCCCTGCGTAGCACAGCTTTTTCTCAAAACATAGAGGTGTCTTTATTATATGTAAGTTTAATATGAATGAATTATACCCATAAACCTTCCAGAATAAATTCTCTAAATGATTGTGAACACCAGATGAAAATCCTTTGCGTAATTTAGAAGAACCACGTGGTCAACACAGACACGAAATGCGAATTTATAATATGTATAGATATTGTATAAATGAGGCCATGAGAGCCACAGTGGCTTCAAATTAACAAATTTTTAGGCCACTGTGGCGCTATGACTTTTAGAGCAGTTTTTTCAAATAAAGTCAGTACTGAAAAAATGACAGTTAGGCCACTGTGGCTCTAATGGCCTCAAATAAGATAGTATTGTTGCTAAGAGCACTCCGTTAGGCTGTAGGTGTGGAAACGTGTCAATGTTATAATAAGGAATACAGCAGGCAACCAGTGTAACCAATGGACAGTAATAAATACCTAAGTTTAAAAATGTCGTACAGGCTAATTACCTCGTCTTTAATGATATTGGATCATTATTACCTTCAGGATTTAACAAAGATATCCCTTTCTACTGTGGGTTTTTTGGACATTGTTTATTTAGAGTTAGGTTAACAAAGTAAAACAATGTTATGGAACTTAGGTTTTATTTACATAGAGAATATTTACAGATACACACATAAAATAAAACAGGAATATAAATAATTACTATACACACAACTACTAATTTTATCCTTTTTTTAATGGGAAGGTATAGTAAAGCTAATTTAATACATCTATATCATTAATCGAATCGAATTTCAAGGATTAAAAACTAAAACCCGCTAGTGTAAAATACTAAACTTCACAAATTAAGAAGCCCTTCTTAATTATTGTAAGTTCTTAAACTAGGTTAAGGTACAAAACTGGCCTAATGCAGATAATTTTATGTATTCCAGCCTCATTTTCGTTATAATTTAAATTGTCACTGATAGCCACACAATTATTCTATATAAAATACTCCTTAATTAGGTATATATCTGAATATTAGCCAAAAATGTTAAAATTACCCACATGTATAGAAATGAGCAAAAGCTGATGATTAGCTTCATTAGGAAAAGATTTCCAAAGTGTCAGCTGGGCCCAACTGATTCATGAGACATTACTGCTACATGCAGAGCTCCTTTTTATTAAATACAATGTTGGAGCTCAAAGCATAACACTGCCACAAATGCATGGTACTTATATTTAAAAATCGTTAATTGTTTATAACAATAAATAACGTGTCCGAGTCAGTTAGGTTCGTTAAGGCGTTGTGTGATGCGTCCGGGCGGGGGCAGGAACAGCGGTAGGTGTCCGTGTCACACCTGCTCTATCATCGGGAACTGCTCCGGGTCGTCGGACGCAGGGAGTGCCTCCGCGTCGAAGAAGCTAGCGTGCAGAGCTACTACTGTCACCGTGGCGCCTGCAATATTGCAAATAAAAAGACCGTTATATGAGATGATGACAGTAGTTTGTTTAGAGTTGTAAAGAAGCACACATTTATAAGTTACTAGCTGCGCCCCGCGGTTTCACCCGCATAAATCTCGATCCCGTGGGAACAACCATCCAGGATATAGTCTATCCATGTGCTAAATTTCATCTAAATCTGTTCAGTCGTTTTAACGTGAAAGTGTAACAAAATATGAAACATACTTTTTTTTTTTTTCATTACAATATTAGTTTAGATTATCTTAAACAAGTAAACTTTATCTTAAGTTTTTTACCTAAAACCCAGAAGAGAACAGCCCCAGCGCCGGCCAGCCAACACAGAGCCATGGAGCATGCCGCCGCCACTGCGTACTGCTGTGTTTTGCTCAACTCCCAGCCACCAATCTAGCAAAGTGATAGTAGAAAAGTTAAATCATAGAGAAGAGACTATATGCTGTCAGGGAAATTAATTGATAAGCAAATTGATACACTACGTCAATTTGCCGTGTTATAGTTATTTCATACAACTGTCAAAGAATGACAGTTGTGTTTTGAATATAGAGTGGTATATGGATTTGGATCCTTTGGCGCCGGACTGATGTTGACAGGGGGCGTTGTTGGTACAGCCCAGACGGATTTTTCTACCTCTGATGTTTCATCACGGTCCAAATCATAGTGATTTTTAATATAATAAGGTTACTGTTCAAAATCAGAAGTCATTCATTATTCAAATTGAGAATCAGCACTTTCGAACACAAAAATTACATAAGACAGTCCCCAAAACGCCCGCCGTTGGGTTGCTGCCACTTACCAAATCATTGTGATCTTTAATCTCGTTACAATATGATTGCTGGCTGCTGTCAGAGGTAAAAATAACTGAATAGACTGTGACCTGTGTGTGTATAAAAAAACAAGATGGCGCCGTTAGTTCCCATTATGACCACGGGCCAAAAGATCCTTGTAGCGTTACGGACAATTTAAGTTGGTAGCCAATTTGGTTAACAATTATTTTCCTTGACTTTACATAAACATAGTCATAGATTAGAAAACGTCACATTTTAAAAGTAGGAACAAGCCAAATCACTCATGAAATAGAAATAAAGGAAATAGTATAAGCAACTTACTTTTGGCTGAAACAACAAATAGTAGGTATCATTACATTTTGTACATTACTTCTATTCTGCAATAATTAGTTTCTAGATAATAGGCAATCTCACCTTCCAAGTGTTCGGCCCAGATGTAAGTTTTCTATATCCAAAGAAACTGGCCACCATAGCAACCAATAGAAGAGGTGAAGTTATTCTAAAATGGATAAATGACATTACTATTATTAAAAAAATATAGATTAATTTTGTCCTAGCTAGGGAATACAATCTCGATTCTAGACGTCGAGCATTTTTTCGAGATTCAATCTCGTTCGTAATGTCGAAAGGGATTTAGAGAATGAGCGCGTGCGTCTAGGTAAAGCACTGCATAGCACTTCGAGGAGTACAGGCGTGATGTTATGTAAATAAACGTTGATTTTTGTTTGGATATTCGATTAATAGTTTTTTATTTTCTTGCCAATCTCAGCACCAGACTTAGTAAGCGGATCTCGAGTTGCAAATTTCGCCCTAGACATAAAATTCTACTTACAGGCAATATGCGAACAATCCAAGAAACACCATCAGGTAGTTAGCTTGAAAGTACTCCACGTTTCTATAAAAACGTCGTGATAACCGAGGTATTGATGGAGGAGCCTACAACAAAAAGATTAAGTATAAGCCCCAGTTTGCAAGGGCGCGTTTTTCCCGCGGCGATTTTTTTTCGCGTACTGATTTTCAACGCACGGCTTAGTGCCGCCGAGTATGGAAAATCCAACAGCGTGTTCTTTTGATGCGCTCTGTTGGATTCTCAACGCTCGCCTCTACACCGAGAGTTGAAAACACAGTGCGCGATAAAATCCCGCCGCGATATTTTTACGTCCGTTCGGACATAAAAATAATGACATCGGAATTTTATCGAGGGCTTACTGTTATTAAAAAAAAGAACCCCGATTTTTTAAAACCTAATTTAATTTTTGAAAGTAATTATTTAACACAAATATTATATAAATAAAATCAAATATTATAATAACCAGTAGTTGCAAATAATTGAATTTTCATAAAATTGTGCATTACATAAAAATTGCCATACTGCCTTACGGATATTAAGAAAATAACTTTGTAGAGACAAAAAAAACAACATACTGAATAATAATAATGGTAAAAACTATTTTTATGTTTTTGTTTCTAAAAATAGAAATGTAATCTATAAGTAAGTTGATTTGAACGCTTTGTACTTAAAATAATCAATAAACTATCATAACAACCTTGAAGTTATCAGTAGCAACAAACTGCGTCCATGGTCTGCGCGATGCAAGGACTCCCATGAGCAGGGCTGGTCCAGCTCCGCTGCGGACATGCTGAAGCAACCTTCAGAAACATTTTATTTAAAGTTATGATTCTTAAAAAGCAAGCAATTACATTAAAAAGCTAAAATGTAATGATCACTACAATAATACAGAAAGGAAGGTTTGTTAGTATGAAAGAAATACTAAAATTAAGTACTAGGTGGTGTGATTGAATAAACTTGTTAAAAGTTGAACTTCACAATATAGGTCACTTGTAGTTTTCAAAGTAGGAAGTCGTAAATCTTTCTTTTCTATAAATAAATCATCATAACAACAAAGCTAAGAAGCAAATGTCGTCTATCGTTTTTACATGAATATTACAAGTATTTGCCTAAATATTGAAATTGCACCCCTTCACGAATATCAGACCCAATCAGAATTTTACTCATAGCGTGTAATAGTGACGAATGATGTAGCATAAACAAATCTCAAAGCAAAGAAAACACCACGTAGCATTGTTATTGTTAAGACTTACAATTCCATATCATTGACATACTTTTGAAATCCTTTCTTTTCTATGGTGGCATTAATTTCTCCTGAGAGATCAATATTCACATTTTCAGACATTTTGGAAACGAAATAATATTTACATTTACAGTAACAAAATACCCAGTAATAAAATTTTAACGCAACGTCGACGATGTGAAATTGATAACAAAATGTCAATTTAATGAATGTCACATTTCTTGTCACTGTCAGTGTCACCTGTCACGTTGTTGACATTTTGTACATTGGAGACAGATGGTAAGGTAGTCAGCTCCAGACATTGACATAGAAAAGTATGGACTGGAAATACCTTCAAAACGTAGACAGAGGATAGTAGGTAGACAAGTCCTCAGCGTATGCAGTATGAGATAGCGATAGTTCGACATTAGTACATTACTGCAGCTTTAATCGTCTTTTTAGATGACATTATCACAATATTTTGCTTATTAATGACACAAAATAGTCATAAGTACAATATTTTTTTAATTTACTTTATTTCATAGGTAAAAAATGCTACTTACCGATGAAAGGTTATGTTTGGTTGATTTCGTTCACTACGACTTTTACAGCCGATTACACAGCAACTCACCATCATTACACACTAAATATTACCTTATGGAATATCAATAAAGTTAGAAATTACACAAAGTATGCGTTTCACACACAACGAAAATATTTTAACACCACAATTTGTTTGGCATCGATGCCAAACAACAAAAACCGATACGCAAATAGAGATAGAAAATGCATGCTATGTCCTGCTCACACATACACATTTTGACATAAGTGTCGTCTCACTTTCGCAATTATTATTATTTTAACAGCATGTCTATTATTATCCTCTGTCTACGCTACAAAAAAAAGGGTGCATACCTACAACTCATATTGTCTCATTATAATAGCTGCCATTGCTAGGGTTGAGTCAATCAAGAAACAACTGTTATCTCGTTGTTACTATAACGAGTAACGATACTATACATATACGAGTTTTACTTGTTATCACGTTTGGATCACGATGGATTTTGGTGCTGTGAAGTGTGAACCACAGGCCGGACCTAGCTAGGTCACTCGGACCGAATAAGACGCAAGATTATTTATGTTAACATCGCAGAATATACGGATATCGTTTCAGCGGAGGAACTAGTTTCGGAAACTATTACGGTAAGTCGGCAACGGTACAACACTATTCCATTATGACATCTGTCTGTTTATAAACAAACGAATGAATTAACAAATATAATAAAAAGGCTGGTGTTATATAAAGGTGTTATATGGAAATGAGCCCAAATATCAATACTTTAGCCATAAATTCATGATCGCGTTACAATTGTATCATCGATTGTGTATTATTGTATGTAATAATGCATGAAAACCGGCTATGGCGGCTATTAACCTGTGCAAAGACAATTGAGGTTGATTTTCATTCTTTCTAGCACCACACTTTACAATACAACACTCAGGCATGTTGAACTTCTGTTTTCCAACATTTACATGCAGTTTTAAAAGGTAAAATCCTCGTAATTTTCTCGCAAATCTCAATAATACAAAAATTTTTTTTTTTTTTTTTTCCTTCGCCCTTCTTGGGCAGGCTAAGGTCTTGGACCATACCGCCTCGTCTTCAGTCTTTATTGTTCTTCTTGACTAAAAGTAAGGCCAAAGCCTCGTCTTCAGTTACATCCTTCTTGTTCAAAAATAAGTAAGGCCGAAGCCACGTCTTTAGTTTCATTCTTCTTGTCCAAAAGTAAATAAGGCCACAGCCACGTCTTTAGTAGTTTATACCTTGTTTTATATGTAATTTAGGCCAGAGCCACGTCTTCAGTATATAATACAAAAAACAAGCAACCATTTGACAGCAAAACTACCACGAAACTCGTCGCTTAAGATGGCTGCTACGGCACTTACCTATAACTGTCACTACGTCAAGACAAAATGTTGCCATAAATAACAACAACTTAAAATATAGTTGTCTCTTTTATCAAATAAGATTATCTCACTAGAAAGAATGAGACATAACGATATTTCAAATTCTGAATCATATTTCACTCATATTTGTATAAGCAAATGTATAGAATAACGCGGCATCTCCATGTTTATAATAAATCTGCTATGTGTGTAAAAATTTATAATAAATTACCAAATATGTTAAAAGCATTAAATTTTAAGACATTTAAAACCAAATTGTATGAATGGCTCAATAATAATATTTTTTATAATATTAATGACTTTTTGTAATTTAAATAATTCAAGTAATTGTATTCTATGTCAAATTGTCAATGGTATTATAGTTTTAAGTAAAGCATGCTTTAGTATTAAGCAAAACATGTTGATCTAAAATGTTTAATAACATCCTGTATACCGTGTTTTATGCAAATAAAATATATCTATCTATCTACAACTCATATTGTCTCATAAAATGGCTGCCATTGCTAGGGTTGTGTCAATCAAGGAACAACTGTTATCTCGTTGTTACTATAACGAGTAACGATACTATATACGAGTTTTGGATCACGATGGATTCAGTCCATACTTTTCTATGTCAATGGTGCTGCGCCATCTATATTACTATACTCTTTGAGTCTTTGGTGCTGGGTGTCCATAGAGTAAAGTAAAATATATAATCTGCGCGTGCGTGTCGCAGTGTCCACACCTTAGGGTATTTTACCCTAAATTTAGGGTATTTTTACGCGTTTAGGGTATTTTTTAGGGTAGAAAATTATTTAGGGTATTTTTCAAGGTAAAATAAATATAAGGGAATTTTTATAGAATGTTTAAAACTCCTTGCAAGCAAATTGGTGATTGATTGAATACGTGTTTCCGAACATACCTAACTTGTTGTGACGATGCTACCGTTCTCTTCCGCTAGCAATTGACAAGAATCTATTTTTCTCTTTCACACTCGAAGGTTTGTGTACACGGAAGAAAGATATCGTGTGTAAGTTTTCGAATGAAATGTACGATTTCAAGAAAAATATGACTGCAAATGACATAGAAGCCCAGGCTACTATGGATGAATTCCAAGAATGTTTGGAACCGGTGTAATAGTTTAGCTATGAGTTTATTAATAAATTGCATTTATACGTAAATTGATTTGTTTCCATAAAAAAAAGTTAGGGTAAAAAAAAAAACAAGTGCCTAATTTAGGGTAATTTCGCCGTTAGGGTAAAAAAAAAATCAGAGGTGGCAACACTGGCGTGTCGTGTCACTTTTCAAGTTTTCAGTAGTTTCATGTTTCAGCGTCACAAATGTCATTATGTCACAAATCACAAGATCACAAGGATTGAAACGATTTTATTATTTATAATTAGTTTTTTCAATTTTCTGTACTGTAAATCTATATTGTAACTGTAATCTATACTGTTGTGTAAAAATAAGGTATTATGTCGTCTAGAATTCATTTTAATGTTTCGTATATAATTTTTGTTATAGCTTCTGTGATTGCAATTGAAGACGCTCTCCTGATGCCGCAGAATATGGGTAGATAAACAAATAGTTAACTGGTTGAAAGATTGTACGTGATCGTACGGACTGCAGAACGTTTTGTTGTTATTTCAGGGAATATTCTGTGCCGCAACTGTGGCGGCGACATTACATCAATCGGCTCTATAATTTCGAAGTCAAGTCCAAAAGCTCAATATTCTTTCAATGATACTTTGTTTTACAAAGACGACGTCCTAGTGCAGGTGTTTGCCACTGATGTGTTTTTCCATTATCCCTTGGTATCATTTACATATTCTACTTGTGTTCCAACTGGGGAGGTAAATTTTATTTATTCACAAATATCTGTCTCATTTCATGATAATAAGATGGCTATAACATAATAAATTAATTCCAGTGGGAGGAAAGTACATCTTGGTTTCCTGGTTATCTTTGGAAGCCATGTGTATGTCCGGATTGTGGAGCATATATTGGATTTGTCTTTGAACCCATCTACCCTAGTTTGGTAGAGCCATCTAAAACATTTTATGGTCTCATCCTAACAAGTCTAATCAGCGAAAATTGTAAATATTATCAGTATTCTAGGGGTTTTTGGGATTGATTTGTGGGTTAGGTTGTTTTGTGTATCTAGTTCATATGTTCTCAACCTTATTTTTTGTTTTCTATGACCCCCCCATTTTTTTACTTACCATCTGTCGTGAATCTGAAACAGCTATTGCCACAATTATAATTAAATGTGTAATATCATAATAATATAGATGTAAGATAGGATATAATTATGATTTTCTCTAGGTCTTCTACTGCCCCCCCTGAAAATCTCAAACACCCACGAGGGTGTTCTCGCCCACAAAGAGAACCTATGGTCTAGTATTGCATTTGTGTTGTCCATTGCAACAAGAGATCTTCTGCTCATTAATTGAAATTGTGTGTGTAAACCCATCTTTACTTCTAAAATATTTCCCAATTCATCTCAATAAGAATGTTTATTATAATATAATAATATGCAACTTCAAAATTAAGCCATTGTTCAGAATGTTTCTTGCATCAGTGCAATAAATCCTATAAAAATCATTTCAGAACACTGACATTTGGTTTATCTTAAAATGACGTGCATACTTCCCCATGTCCTCGTTTTTCTTGTTTGTTTTGTTCTTTACTAAATTTTTACCCAAAGTGTGGCAATCACTATTAAACTTTATACTATGTACATATGGGTACTATAAGTGTCCTTTTAACATCTGGATTGCTTATTGTGGGCTAATTTGTTTTAGTATAGAACATAACTGTTTTGTGTTTTGTATAATTCCTCAAATACTTGTCCTGGGGAGAATGGTGTCTTTGTCTGTTTGTTACTGCTGTTGCTGGTAGTTTCAAGTAAATGAATTGGGTTTACTATAGTTTCACTAGCCAAAATGTATAGTAGAATGTAAAATTGATTATTTATTTTCAGTTCTAAATTCGCTGACTGAGTACCCAGTAAATATATCAGATTAAAGATGGCTGATGATACACTATCAGCTGAAGATAATGAATTCTTAGCCAAATGTGAGGAAGAACTAAAAGATAGGTTTACTGAGAAAGATGAAGATTTTATGAAAGTATTTAATGAGTTGCCCTCCACTCCGCCAGTGGTGGACCCATGGTGGGTTCCCAACTCGGCCCGTCGTAACGACCGCCGCGGTAACAGACGGACCCACCCGTACCAGCGGGATGGCAATAGGGATGGCAACAGGGATGGAAATAGAGATGGCAACAGAGACAGGAACTACGACCGGCGGGACAACAGAGGATACAGCGACTACAACAGGGGCTACGACGACAGTGGCTCAGGGTACCGGCCCCGACACAGATACCAATACTGATGGTTCAACCTAAATTGTATGTTTCTTATTTAAAAAAATAAAACATTCACTTTCTCAAAAGAATATATTCTCAATTATTATGGCTTGATTTACATTTTAACAACTTAGAATTACATAATAAATCATCACCGATAAAGTAATGTAGCTACAGCAACCGTAAGATGGAAACCATAACAGAATAAATAAATATTTTAATTCTCACTGCTACTCAACAAGTCTAATGATTATAAATTTATAACAATAATTATGCCGATATAATTTTAAAACCTAAGCTCATCTATTACATTCCTGATGTACACAAACAATAACAACGTCAGAATATTCTGCATAAAGACGCACGCGCTATATTCTATCTGCTGGGACATATTTTGGTACTTGTACTTTCTACCATCGATATACACAAGTTATTTCGCGTGGCCTTTCACAAAAATATATATTATATCTCTTCTAATCTCACATAGGAATATGTTGTATTGTATATACAGTAGATATATTAAACAAAAACAATAGACGACGCCATTATACTGGCCATAGCGGTAGATAGATGCGCGGCGCGGCGGCTCTAGCGCGAGCGCGCGTGCGCACGCGCTTACATAGGACAAATAAATAATGTTATACGACCAGATAGATCTGAGTAACATCATGCTAACGATTACTAAGCACAATGACGATTACATTCATCAAGCATTCTAAGATAACTATTTAAGATTTTTTTTTTACTATTTAATTAATAATATTCATATATTGGCTACTCATCTCTGTACTGAAGCGTCACATCACAAAAATAATCTATGGTTTATTGACAACTATGATGATTGCGTGTTCGTAACCTGTGGACTATCGTAAACATTCTTACAAATGTGTGACATGAATGAAGATATGTTAGATATTCACTAAACTCCCGATCTGCATATTGTGTGTGATAATGTTAATATAGGTAATCAGTGACAACGCTCCAATAAGTGAAAAAATGCAACCATAATAATCAAATCACAGTACAAGTGTAACATAATTATGCTCACTAACTTAACATTATTATGACTCAATACAATCAGACACGACAACATAACATACAAAATCTACACAAATTATTAATAAATAAAATATTTATACTGACAGTGTCACCGACCCTTGCGCGGGCTACACATGAGTGGCGCGAGGCTCTCGTTATTTTGGCAAGAATCATTCCAGCTTCCGCGTTCTGCCAAATACGAGCGAGCTACCTCCAACGATGTCATGAATGAACCAGAATCACTTTCATAAAATTAACGTGTGTTACATTGCTTGGTTTGGACACGCCAATAAGTCGGCCTCTAAACATATAGGTAATGATTGATTCGTTAATATATAAATTTCTACATAACATACAGATTTTATAGTTACAAATATGCTTTTAATTTCCTTAACAACAATGCACAATATTAATTGTATGAATTGACACGTAATAATTATCGGCCTGTCCGGGCGCACGTGAGTGTGCGACGCGACCCGGACGCCGCATACTTTGTAGACGCCTCCTAGAGCCCACAGCGTGCGGTGAGCTCTGTCCGACTCCGGGACTTTCAACTTACATACAAATGACAATTGACTAGGATTAATGCACTTGCTCAGTAGAGGTCGCGGGCAGGCGCCCGCGCCCGAGCGGCGGCACTCGTATCCGAACACGCCTGTAAATTCGGAGAGGATGAAAACATTGGTCGGGTTTCAGTACATTTGACTAGAAATGCGCGTAGACGTTAATAATATTGTCTTCATGTCGGCCGATCGATGTTGATCCGCGCCGCTACGTTTCGAGTCACAATGCGAGTACAAAATCGTTTTCAGACTCTTCGGTACTAAAGTCGAAAAGACTGACTTGTAAAAGTGTCAAATCTTCGTAGCAAATTTCATAAGATAATCTAAAGCTTATTTTTGATTTGAAAGTAGAGTAGTGGCCGGCGCGTGCGGCGAGTCCGGGGCCGGGGGCGAAGGGCGGGCGGGGAGGGCGCTCAGATGAAGGTCCAGCACTCCATGATCTTGACGATGAAGTCCTCGCGCGTGGTGAGCGGCTCGTTGCCGTACGTCATGCAGCGCTGCGTGCGACCCAGGTACAGGTCGCCGTCCAGCCACAGGCCGAACTTGCCGCTAAAAGTTGAACAGCCACATTAGTACATCGATACGATATAAACTCTTTGATCATGGCGAACACGATCCATTTTTCAGACGGGTGAAAAAAGTGTTCAAACATGTGGATACGACCAATGACTTTAACAAGGGGCGCTGTTGGTAAACATTTGTGAAATGTATTGAAAAAACAAGAGATGGCGGCGTTAGTTCCGATGTTGGCCACGCACCAAAAGAACCATGTAGCACTATAACTATGTCATTTTATTTTACTTATCGCTATCGGACTGTCAAAAGAACTAATAGCGACCATAAACCTTCAAGACCTATCATTGTATCATTTGAACTTGTAACAATACTTACTCGCCGGCGCCGATGGAAATGTTATCGTTGCTGCCGCGAATAAAATACATATTGTCTCCGGTCCAGCCCCAATACTTGAACTTGGGTTTCATCACTGGTCCTGTTGCTGGTTGATCTGTAATTTCATTCAAATTATATGAATTAATTAGGAATATAGCGTACTATATTGCTACTAAGGCTGAGGGTGTCCCGAGCATTTTGCGGTCTTTGCACATTGGCTTTAATTGGCAACCCTTTGAGACAGACTGGATGCGAAAGGCGGAAGACAGGGTGTTGTGGCGCAGCTTGGGAGAGGCCTATGTCCAGCACCGGTCTGCGATAGGTCGAGTTGATTGACTGAATCCTTAAGGTTTCGTTTCAGTTCGAAAGTCACCCGTTCTCTTTCTTGTATTGGCACACGGAATTAGTTTGTGTGAAGATACTGTTATAGAGCAGATTAGACCCAATTTTTGTCGATGTTATGTCCTGGTTTGGGTTCCCAGGTCGGGCAATGTTATTGGGTTTTTCATCTTGAATTTCTCAGCAGCCCGGAGTCGGATCTCGCTCGGTTCATGGCAATAGGCTCGCCCCCTACTACATTGGGCTATTATTATATTTCACAACATAACTGGCGAAATGTAAGTGCACTGTATATTGGGCACACCTCTGCCTTACCTTTCGGGTAGTACAGGCGTCATTTTATACCAGTAGGATATGTCAGAGGAAAAGATATAACAAGAAAAACACGTGGTAACATCCACAGACAGATTCGTTCAATTCTTACCATTTTTTTCATCCTTATTGCCTTCGTCTTTAGGGTCTTTATCATTGTCGCCCTCGATGGCGGGGTGCGACTGGCGCCGCGCCTCCTCGCCGCTGCATTGGAACGAGAACAGCAGCGACTCGCCGGTGCCGTAGAAGTGCTCTGAAGGGTGCAGTGCAGTCGATGTCAGAGCTCCAAACACCTGATGGACGTGATGTTCTTATTATCCTTGGTAGAATTATTTTTTTACGTTGAGCCGAAGTTCCCGGCAGTTATTTGCAGATCTTCGGTCAGTCGTTACGGGTAGTCGGAAGCCCGAAAATCTGACAACCAGTCTCACCAAGTGGTATCGTAATGATATCCAGTTATGGGGTTGTGGAGGTCAGGTAGACAGTCGCTTCATGTAAAATTCTGGAATTCAGCTGCCGGTTAGACTGGAAGCCGACCCCAATATAGTTGGGAAAAGGCTTGGCAGACGATGAGGCATTTTTATGTTATTGGTCATACTCATAACAAATTCGAAGCGCTGTTTTTAGTTAGTAGGAATTAAATAGTGATTATGTAGTCTTATATTTTTTTTATTGCTGAATGGTCCTGCTCCTGACCTCGATCACACCTGATGGAAAGCGCTGGATGAGGTCTAGGATTAGGTCAGGTGTTCCGCCGGTCAAGCGTTATTGACATGATTAGCATCTGAAGAAACGTGAGTGTACAATACAATATATCCTCCTAGCTAGGGTTCTCGGGAATACAGGCACAATACAGTTGTTTTTGTTATGTTTACACTAATCCGTTTCTAAATAACGGTGATAATGGCAAAACACACAAATATTTTGATTAAAACCTTCAGGCTTCATCTGTAAACAGTTCTTATATAATATTTGTTTTGATTCGGTAGTTAAACCGCTAACCCAGAGCTTATCAAATAATAAATACTTGTTTATATTATGAGAAACAACTTGAAATAATACCGTTGTGCTATTTAATCGTACCACATTTTCATATGAAGAAAAAATTATAAAGTCAAAGATACATGACATGGAAAACATACATTGAGACTATGATAAAAAAAACATCAATTTTGCTATGCTTTACAGTTTACACAATTTGAATTAGGTTGCAAATCGTAATACTGTCCTTACTGCATATCATGCATATGTCTCCACAACTCTTCGTTACGGCATAATATTTTGGGGCAACTCTACCAATAGAGAAATGGCATTTAAGGCCCAAAAACAATGTCTTCGAGCCGTATGTTTGTTAAAAACCACCGAAAGTTACAAACCATTTTTCGTTAGTTTAAAAATACTTACGCTTCCATCCCTATATATTTATGAAATTTCAATATTTGTTAAGGAGAATCTGTCTAAACTTGAAAAACTTAATACTAGACGTCACCAAAGCACACTAAAATAATAAAAAAAACACAATACTGCACTTTTCTCAAAGAGTTGTCTCGGCATGGGTCCAAAGATTTACAATAAACCACCAAAAACTTTAAAAAGCATGACCAACATAAACCATTTTAAATCGCAACTTAAAAAAATCTTGTTTAAAAATGCTTACTACTATCAATGAGTTTTCAGATGATAGAAGCATAAAATAAAAAATGTCCGATCCACTTGTTATTCTATCTTGTTTAGGTACGACGTTACTTGTTTGAAACAGTTTTATTAAGTTTGTAGTTTATTACGCCTAATTTGTACGCCTTGCAAGGCAAAACATAGTGATACAACGCAAATTTTTATACCATGTACCATATTACCTATGTTCAACAAATAAAATAAGTAGGTACTTTGACTTTGAAAATATTATATTTTCATAAAGTTTTTTGGACGACTATGAGTAAGCCCATTGAGATAATTATTATTCATGGGGGATAGCTGTCTCCGGTGTTATCAATAATATCATAATGAGTCAACAGCTCGGTGTAAGTTCAAGTGCTCAGTTAAACAAAAACAGTTTACGCTTTTCCTGTTATCGTCAATTTGTTAGACGAAACCGTAATTTGATTTTTTTCGTTGGAAAACTTTATGAATATTTTCTTAATCATGCCTTGCTTAGATGGTTTCCAGGACGGTTTATCTACCTGGAAAGTAGAATGGGGCTTATTTATTAGATCTTTATGCAACGTTCATATAAAAAGGCAAACCTAATTACTTTCCTTTTAGAAGTATATAATTCCTTTCAATCCGTCATTGTGAGAGCACGATGTGCCGAAGCATGAAGCAAGCCGGAACCTATGCTCCAAATTGTTCTACTACGGTTGGGGGATAGTAACATTTCGATATGTCACAATTGTTGTTTTTTTTTTATTGACAATGGGCTCACTCTTGACCTCAATCCAGCCCAGAGGCAGGCATGAGATCTACGGTGGAACGAGCTTGCCCAGAAGAAGCCTATTCACTCTCGCCTTGAAGAGATTCGGGTTGTAGTTTATGAAATCCTGTCAAATTTAATGGGCGATGATCCACTGCAAGGCCCACTCACTACACCATATTTAAAACATAATTTTGTCTCTGGGCAACTTCAAACTATTGAATAAATTGGTGCAAGCGGGTCTAAAAGTAGTGGATATGCTATGGTAGAGTCTAGTGCAGTGAGTACTCACGTTGTTATCCGTGTCCTGTATGACGAGCAGCACGGGGCTGTTGACGCGCTGCATCTTGCGGTACATGGAGGCCAGCGAGAAGCCGTGCTGGCTCGTGCTGAACGCCAGCGACCACATGTAGCCCTGCGCGCGCGCCGGCAGCACCGCACACAGCTTCTCTCTGAAATATCACCATGTTATGGTCAACAACTAAACACAATTTATATAAAATTCCTACAAGATCCAATCCGACTTTGTGCAGTTTTTTTTTCTTGTGAATAAAGCATTGAAAAGGTAAATAAACCATTCAATTATCGACATTTGAAGCATGATATTAAACTTGTCATAACTACTAAAAGAGTTATCGCTATCGAATTGTTAGATTATAATTTTTATAGTGAAACATATTTTCTTTTATATCTGTTGTTATTAGGTACAGACGCCAACAGGTCAACCTACCCGAAACTGTAAAATTTTCCCAATTAACTTTGAACCTAATGCTTTAGTGATAAAGTTCAAAATCTATTAAAGAAATTTGACAGACTGTAGTAGGTTGATGTGCTGGCGTCTGTACATTCCCATATCAGGCCTCTTGATGCCTATGATAGTAATAGGAGATTTCTACTCTTAATAATGTGGCAATTACCTGTGTTCCATGGTGAATATCTCCGAGGTGCCGATGAGGTCGGGCGGAGAGAACTCCATGTCGATGGACGCGCCCGACGAGTACAGAGCGCGGCGGAGTTCATCGCTCATCGACAACACCTACACAACACACATAACGTAAGTTTACATACTAACAGTAGATATGTACACGCTAATGGGATGCTATATTTGAAATGCAGAATCTCAGATAATTTGTCACCAAAATTTATTTAGGATCTTTTTATTACAAATGGTCACTCAAAAATCAACTTTAGAATACACAACCCTAAAGTAGATAGTTGAGTAAGTGCCAATAGAAGGTAAATTATCTGCGATTATCAATGAAGTAGTTGCAGAATGAAATAACCGGATCAATCATGGAAATTATAGCCTCCTCAGATTGTACAGTTAATCGGAAAAGTTCGGTTTATAATAATGTGCAAAATCAATTACTATTTAATGAGGAGATAAGGTGAATGCAAGTGCAGTTCTAACAAGAAATTGCTTGTATTATGCAATACGTAGGAAATTAGATTATTTGATTATTAATTTAAAAGCTATTCGGTGAGGGCTTAGAATTCTGATTCTGTTCACTTACATGTCTCAAGACTATGTGACAATATGAGGTATGAACTTTTATATATTTTTGTATATGGAAAATGAATCATGCTAAAATTGAATGCATATATAAATGTGATAAAAATATTGCAATGATTAGTGAAGTGAACAATAATTTACAGCGTTACCACTTTTGGAACCAAAACTTTGATTCTACTAATACTGTAATCTGTCAGATGGTAATAAAATGGTCGTAAAAAGTGGCAACACTGAACAATTCCATGGTACAGTCGACAAGATGCACTAGCAGGTGATGCATTCCCGATCTACAGTTCACATTCAACATTCACAGTGAACAGTGCGAGTTCGTGCGCACTACTTCAGCTAATTACAATAATTATAATACACAAGTACACAACACAACCAGTGTTCAACGATCCTTAACAATGTTAACATACACTAGTGTGTTGCCGCTATTTCTTGCTGCAATACTATCTACTAAAATTGGAATAAAAAATCCTATGAAAGTGTTTTGAAAAACCTACGGAAGCTTCTGTAGTTTATGGAAGAAGGAAATTCTTAGTCGTGGGCATAGAATTATTTACAATACTTACAGAAGTAGGATAGTAAACTTACTTACAGAAGTGCACAAAGTGGGGTAGTATACAATCCCTTGCATCCTATTAACACGCTCAGAATGGCAATCATTTTTAAGGTTGACTATACAACACCAATGCATAATTTCTGTGAAAATTTCGACTGCTCTGCAGCAAAAATAATGCAATGGATGTCGTTGAAATGTCAAAATAAGAGGGACTTTCATTCTGAACGTGTTCATAGTGTGCGTTCCTGAATGCCTGTTAAGATTTCATCAGTTATCATGTGCCATCAGCCAATCACAACCGATTTATACACATATTCATGATTTGGCAGCAATTTACTATCCAGGCTTTCAGAAATTGGGGTTAAACTATTAACAAAATTGTACAATATATATCAATGAACACTTAGCCGCTAAATACGGTATACATAGGTACTCGTATAAAGTGAATTGTTAAACATTAATTAACCAGCGTGAATGCTTAGCTAGCACCTACCGGTCACTGGTTACCAGTGTTTAGTAAACTCAAGATAATTACTCAACACAACTTCCATTGCAATGTTAATTGGCCAACAAAGTCAAATCACAATTGCTATTAACATTTATGTCATAATGAGACTGTTCTCGACTGCTACACTTAATTATTTAATAAAAAACAAGACAGCCGTAGACACTAATAAAAATAAAAACTTGCCAGTGAACTTGGAATTATGTAAATCAGTTTTATTTTTGGAATAGAAGTAGGTTCATAATGTTGGTCGCTTCTCACCTCACGTATGGAGTGTATGGTCGCGCGCCTGCGAGCAGCGTGTCCTAGTGTTCCCCGGTCGCACACTGAGTGTATAGTCCCCCTTCTTTTCAAGTTTGCATTAAAAACAATAATTTCAATCTTCCGCACCTTCGCGGCTATTATGTGCGCGAGTCGACGTAAGAGGCGAAACATTTTGTTTTTTTTATCGATTGGTAATTAAAACCTTGAACACCTGTTGGTAAATGTTTACTGGGCACCGTGCTACTTCGTTTTTTGAGATTAGTTGTTTATATACAGTGCAACTGCAAGCTAAGGCTGAATACCTACGCGAGACATGATGGCATTTTATTTTTGCACTACACACTTGTCCACAACAATTTGCATGTTCTGGGTCATGCAGGTACCTACTGCGAGCAGTTGCATTCGCGGCGTTGAATGAACTGTTTCCTGTCGGCAACTTGTCCAAAAAGAAATGTCGTCATAATCTCAGTTTATCGCCATTATCTTAACGTATAAAACATGAATGTAGTACACAACTACCTCTGGATTAGAGCTGGGATTACTGATTATTTACTATAGCAGCTAATCGGCAATAAATATGATAATATGCTGATAACTTTTTAGCTGGGGGATAGGCCAGTTAAGTGAGAGACGAGTGTCGTCAACAACACCACAAAAACTAAGTACACGTCTTTTAAGAACTAAAATTATGTTGTGCAATATTTTGTAAAGTAATTAAATAATATAGATTACAACACGTAATACAGAAATAACTTAGGTAGGAAAAAAAATATGGGAAATGAAAGAAAACCCAGCGCACGTGCGTGCGCGCACATGATGCATTTTCTTGAGACGGAAGGTAACAGTACCGAAGAAAGAAAAGTGGCATGCTTGTTGAATTCGTGCTGGTTTCAAATAGGGATCCCTGCTTTTCGCATAATGTATTTTTTCAATTCACACACCCAATAATATTTACTAACATATTCTCGGTTTTTCAAATAAAAAAAAATATTTAGGATGTTATACTTACTTAAACATTATTATGACTAGAGAAATTATGCGTAGGTAAATATAATTAGGATAAACAAAAGTACGCCATGTTATTATTATGTCTTAAAATTTTATGCAAATCCTTTCAAATATACCAATTGGCCAACAAACGAGAACAACAGTATGAAACTAATTGAGACGACTTTCGGATTGCCAACGAAAGTAAAACTTAGTTTGTTGAAGAAAAATTATGAAACTAATCGATAGAAGTTAAACGCAATATGAAGGCAATGACCGGCAACAGGAGCAAAGCTATCACAATTAATAACATTACCTACAAATTGACACGATCCTAGTTACCGTGCTCCGTACCTATACTCCATTTACAATAGCATTAGAAAGAAGTTAAAAAAGGTTATTTTTAATGCACACTTTGTAACAAAAGTACAATAAACATTGTTACATTACGATAGACGCCGAATTTATTATGATCTATTTTTACAGCAGCTGTCACACTTAGGTAATTGTAACCATTTTAACTATTTATCTTATGAAATTGTGTGGCTTTCATTTATTTATATTATTTAACTCCAATTTAAAATTACAGTGTCAATGCTAAAAACCTAAAAGAAGCAGGGGTGAACAATACCTGGAACGTTATTCGTTTCACTATAATTCTACCGAATTTACAAATTAACGTTGGTGAAACTTCTTCATCATCAGATGATAGTGACTAAATTAGATGATGAAGACGAAGAAATGTCACCAACGTATTGTGTTGTAAGTTGTTATTTAAAATAAAATATAAAAAAATATATATTATTATTTCCATTAATCTTAATTCATCTTTGTGATCGATTGTTTCATTCATTCATTTTGTTGTAAGTTTGTAATGTGTGATGAAGACGTTACTATAAATAAAGCATAATTTTAAAATATTATTTTTATTTTGTTTATATTATACGTCCATATTTGTTAAAACCATTTTAATTAAGGTGGGCGCTGCAGTAGCCCGCGAAATCAGACGAATCCGGAGCTTTTCTAACTTAAAGGGATGTATTGATGATTTTTAAGGTTAAAATTGTATTATTACCTACATATTTCTTATTGTCACGCATCATATTATTTTGATTAAGATACAACCTTACACTGACCTGCAAATTGCAAAAAACGCAAGAAAATTTGAATTTCGCCAGTTGCTTTTATCAGAACTTTGAAATAAAATGTTTTGCATTCCTGCTTCTACGAGCCTCTTTTTTCTAATGCTATTATAAATGGAGTATAGTTTATATTTTCATAAGTAGTGTACAGTCAGCGTCAAAAATATCGGGACGAACAGACTGTTCAAAATGATCTCAACAACTAAGAAAATTAAACTTTGTCTCAATTGGATAAAGTTCTTGTCAGAATGACAGTTCATTCCTTGTGTCATTGAGTTAATATTTCATTTTCATGGTTGCTTAGATCATTTTGAACAGTCTGTTCGTCCCGATATTATTGACGCTGACTGTACATGACATACAATACAATTTGTTTGTTAGGTTGATCTCTTTTATCTGTTCTGTGAGGTTGATCATAGAAGATATTATATTGATTCATATAAAATTTAATCCGGAAGGATTTTAGAGGCAATGGCAAGTCCTAATAAATACCCAGGATGTACCCAAGATTTTGTAATATCTTGATTTAAAAGTGCGTCCTTCTCCTTGGAGTTTCCTGCCCGTTCTTCTCCATAGAGATCTACGTTTTGGAATGGGCAACTAGCTTCAAGTTTCGGACTAACTGACCGACTATTTAATTTTGACAATTCAAAAGTGCCTGTTAATAGTTTAATTGAAATAAATGCTATGAGTTTGAGTTAGAATATTTGTGATCATAATTTTGTCTTCAAAATTACTTAATTAACTTTCGATGGAGTGTTGACCACATACTTCCAGTATTTTTAGATTTTTTTAAATTCTAGTTTCAAACATGATGCAGGATAATTATTTGTCGAACGGGTACCTACATGGGCAATTCTCAACATCATTTATTGAGAAATGTTGTCCTGTTTCATTAAATACGTACATACAGGCGCTCTAATTACCTACTTCTGTATGAATAATATATTATTACGTACGTAAAACAGGAAATAAATACCTGTCAACGTGGATGACGTTGACAGGTATTTTTTTCCTGTTTTATATAACATCAAGCAGAAGAGGTAATAGCTCGATGGCTGCTCAATATTTATTTTAGAAATATTATGTAGTTACTTAATCCTTATAAAAATGTTACCTAAGTATTTGTCTTTTAAAGAACTTTGATAAAAAATATTTTATATATTTATCGTTTCATTTTTAATCAGTCAGTGGTACACCGCAGAACATTGTGGATTTCTGAAATTAATAATTACAGGAATAAAAAATAAAATCTTCTATGAAGCTGTTACAAGAATAATCTTTTATTTTTATTTTATATAATATGCAATCTTTATACATTGCACTTGAACCTACTGTAATTGTGGTTTTGCAATGTTTTCTTTACCGTAATAAGAATAGCAGTATACCTAATATAAAAAATGTTTCGAATTGCTCAGAAATAGGAACTTTTAGGGTAAACTAAACATCAACTACCAAACATAATCATCAAAAAATGTGGAAGATATTTCTACACTCATCCAGGTGTTCTCAAAACAGTCGAAGAAGTTAGTTAAAAAATAAGGAATTTACATAAATGATAGAAAATAACGAATGTTTTAGTTTGGTTTTACGTCTCTTACTGTTTTTTTTTTCTACAACGTTGCCTTAGCCCTCCACCCTATCTACAACAAAAGACAATACTCTGTTCAGAATGGTGAAAAAAGTTAGATAATTATGGGCTTAGTGATTAATTAAGTATGTCTCCGCCATTAATTAATGTATTGTATTGTCTTCTATCTTCAGTAAATACCTAGGTAATCTAATGATTTAATGAGGAGGCACGTTTAAGATGATAAGATATTGTTATTGGTATTTTTAGTAATACAATTTATTACTTAATAACTTCCTAAAGTACCAATGTAACATTGACTTTGAAAGGTTAATAGAAGCTTGGTTACAGCTTCTATATCTGCTAAATAATACGTAAACCTCGTAAGTTTCCATTATTAACATTCCAAATTGGTTGAGAACGCTTATTATTTATGTAAATTTTATTATAAGTGTCGCGAGTCAACGGAAATGTTTATTTCAAGATTAATTCTACGCTGCGCTTGCGCCGCTTTATAAACGCTCGAATGATTTTGGACAAGGCGTCAACGTCGACATTGCGATGAATTTACCAAGTTGAAATAAATAAACATGCCTCATGAATAAGCAGTGTTATGAAAAACAAAAGTCAGCCATCAGTCTC
Organism: Apamea sordens; assembly: GCA_945859715.1. Classification (NCBI taxonomy): domain Eukaryota; kingdom Metazoa; phylum Arthropoda; class Insecta; order Lepidoptera; family Noctuidae; genus Apamea; species Apamea sordens. The sequence continues at coordinate 13,905,348 of OX243987.1, forward strand.
TATCTCTCTATACATGGTATTTCATGATCCGCCTGACCCTTAGAGGCATATCTGGAGTAATAGATTACAGTTAGAATAAATAAATAGTTCCTAGACCTTGCGATTGGACATACCACGACGGTTGGTCGCCTCTCTCTCTATTTATAGAAGAATTGGTTACTAATTGCTACCAGGTAGGATAACGAAACTTGGCAGTAGATAAAGCCGATAAAGGCTCTGATCAAAGACAGCCTGTCCTTGTGCAAGACATAGACAAACTTTGACTACACGATGTCATTCTGTACGTCACCATCATAATCAACAATAGCGTGGATTAACGTTTTTAATCTATGAACTAGTGGCAGTACACTATTAACACGTAATCGGACCTTTTTCTAAACAATCTTATCGAAGCATAATCACCGATCCGCTGTAGCTAGTGGTAAGGGGAACACGTGGCTTGCTCTGCCTACGCTCAATACTTCAAGTTAGGCTCACACGTGATGCGTCACTGTCCATCGGATTCACGGTCGAAATCAACAATAAAGGAATAACCAAAACTGTTTAGAATTTATAATGTTAATTTTAGTTCTGTATTCAGCTTTCAAGCAAATGTATCTATTTTTAATCAATTCGGTAGTCGTTAGTTAGGTAGGTACTTGACCAGTCAGTGGCTCTATTTTTTCCTTGTGCATAAAAACAGACCATGTTATAATTATAATGATATAACGCCTCTATCTAAAAGCCCATTAAAAGACCTTGTTAAAAATATTGGAATACGCTCTATAATAAGTGGCTACCTCAAGACAGTATCTTGGGACCGGTGCGTTTTGTGTCTTGAAGTGTACTTATGTAGTCTTGAATGAAACTTGCTATTTTAATCTTGCTTTAGGTATTTTGATTTAATCAGATTTAAGTATACTATAGTCAAGATTTCTTGTTAAAACAGTTAACACCAAACAAGTTATTTCTCGCCTACTTTTTGTAGATTGAGATGTGTAGGTATAAATAGTCAAAAGTTTATCCTCACACGGAAAGGTCACTACGAAATGCTTACTGAGTGGAATGTTAAGAACGCGAGACGAACTTCATAACCAATTAGATAATCTATCTACTTATCTTCGTGTAGTTTATGCTCCCGTTGAACTTTAAAAGATAAGAGCGTGGTGTGCCATAGTTATTGATTAATAACGTGCTTCTAATCAGCAGATAGCACAAAGATGAAGTTGACACAGCCAGAAACGCAAATATTTAATTTACTATTGTGCATGCGCGATGCTAAGCAATTATATGTTTTAAAACTTGTTTCTTCGTAAATGATACGTTGTTGACGTAATCCCCACCTCCAAGTAAACACAATGACATTGAACCGCTGTTAATAAATAAATATATTTTAACCAACAAGTGATGTGCGAGCGTGCATGCGCAAGTAAAGCTAACTGTACACTGCTCACCTTTTCGCCGTCGAAAGTGGAAGACCTTTCGGTGGCAGTGGGCCCGAGCCGCACCATCTCTATCCATTTAACAGTCTGCATCGAGTATACACGTTTTTACGAACTAAACAAAGGCTCGAGCGCATCAACGCTCAGATTTGTACACACAAGCGATGCACCACAAAAAACCCGTCGTCCACATCACAATTGCCAGCGCTTAATTTAGAAATCAGCCACGCGATTACAAGGTTTCATAACTAAACACTGAACACTAGCGTCGCGGGCTTCTGCTTATAAACAAATGTGGGTTTGTATTCGTTTGTAAGTGCCAGCCGGCTACAATGAGCGTGTATTAATCGCGGAAACACTCCGAATGTGCAGTTGACGGCCTGTCGTGCTGACGCCGTAATTAATGCACGAACACTTGGATCAAAGTATTTCAAAGAGTGCGGTGCGCGAGGCGAGCACGACGACGCGACGTCGCTTGGAAACTAGAGTCTAAAAGAAAGGAGCGCAACATGCGGCCGCCGACGACCCCACCGCACGGCGCGCGACAAATATGCGCTACTCCGAGACCGAACACCAGCACCATACGCGCGGAAACGACTTTAGCTGTAAACTGAAGACAGCACTGATTACACCAGACTGACACTTGTTTACGATACAACGCAGCTCTGGGAGTCTGGCCAGAACTCGAGATCATTACGACTAGGTAATTTTTGTTAGTTATCATCAGGTATCAAAATTGTGATAACGTTAGCGCTACAGCTGTAATGAACAGTAATAATAATAGTTACAATGAATCAACTGTTTCAGGAGTAGGGATGCTAACCTTGGAAGTAATGTCAATGCTTTGGCTCGACCCGCGGTTGAAGGTAATGATACTGTGCCCCGTGTTTATGAACGAGGTTCCAACAAACTGATGAATTATCTAATTATTAAAAAAAACTAAGATACTCCACAAGCCATTAACAAAATATGGCGGAAGCACCAGAGAGCGAAGGATACTTTTAAAGAAAAAAGGTGATACAGCCTTCTGTAAGGACCAAGACAAGTCCTTGATTATATATCCTACATTACGGAGTTCATTATTATAATGACGGCATGGTTGGCGCAGTGGTTAAGCGATTGACTGCTGCGCTGCGTGTCGCGGGTTCGATTCCCGCACGGAACAAATAAAAAATAAATAAAAAAATGTGAGCTTTTAAGAATGTTGTCACATAACCTGTCGCATTAGCTCAGTGATGTGACCTATTGCACATTCTCAAAATTACGCAAGGAATGAGAAAATTATAAATGCACGCCCAATTTAAAACAAAATAATGATTTCAAAATAAGCTAAGAGATATTATGAGTCCGTTACCTGTTACTTTGGAAGGTCTTACGTACAAAAATAGACAGCGATCTTGGATCAGGATATATTCGTTAAAACAAAATCACTGTACAAAATTGTCAGCAACACAAACATTCACTATTTCTTTAATTTTAAACCTGTTAATGGATGCAAGGTTCGTTCACATTGTGGCCCGGCCGGCTACGGCTGGGCGCCGCGTGTGTTGAGTATGTAGATGTATGCGCCTAGCCTTGCGATGCGAGTTATTATTGTCTTATAGCTCGAAAGAACTACAACATAGTCCGTGGGTGCACAGCAGCATGTAGCTCACTGAGCTCTATCGTTATAAAATATCTCGTGTGACAGTCTGCGTTGCATAAATCTCCATATATGTATGCACGTCGGCCAACAACAAGCTTACAATTAGTCGCGATTAACATCTCGGCTAAACGCGGCGATTACGACTATGTCAATTGGGACGCGTTTAATTGAAATGTCTCACACAGAGCTACATGCAAATTAATGAACGCATCATAAAATATTATATTGTATGACATAACAGAGGGTGACACATCTATTTAACTTTATGACATTTCTTATGTGGTGAAATCGACACCAGCTATATTAAGAGTAATCTCCTGGCATGCCTGTGATGTGTTGCTTAATCTATTTGATGCATTTATTAATAAGACCTCTCAGCTTAACGTTTTTGTCAGGAAGTTTCTAGCTCCGTTGAATATAAAAAAACTTGTTTATGATACCTACTTGCAATGCTAGGCGCCAGTTTTATGATAATTAGAAACTAGACTATACAAGATCTTAAGAATATGATACCGGTTGCAATTGAGACAATTATGTAACTAATAATACTTCAATTTGGTAACCTTCGCATTTGTGTTAAAATAATACTCGAAATAGTTGATTGAACAGAAAAGATAACCTCTAAGATAATTTTATGAAATGAGTTTTATGGCAAAGATAGATATAGTAGCTACGCACAAAATCAAGAGCTGAGGAAAATATTGACACACTTGTTTGAGACACAATACAAATATCTATTGTTTATGCCCCGTTCGCAATGCCGGCCGATGCCGTTAGCTGCAATTCTATAGAAACGCCGTCATTTAAATCACCGCTGCGCGGCTTCCTTTGTCATAGAAGAATGTCAACAACAGCTGGAAAAATATTATGAACTCTCACAAAGCCAATGCAACATTGGTTGTAAGAAACTTAATTCTTTAGGAAAATACTGGTATCGAAGTATGTCTGGCGTAATTGCAATAGCAGAACAGTATGATGGGATTGTTATTGCCTCCATCAATAATGATTTCTAATAGCCTTGCTTAGCATATGGCTCCTAATTTTAAAACTGTAATTAAGCTTCATGCATAATTAGCGTACAACGATTCCACTGGTGGGAGACAGGCCTCCTCTCTGTGAAAGGGAGTGGGCCGTAATCCACCACGCGGGGCCAGTGCGGATTGGTAGATGTCACTTGTCTTCGAATTTTTGGTTCTAGGATTTAGCGGTTACTCCCACGGTTACCTCACGATGTTTTACTTTACCGTTCTGAGAGAGGTGATGAAATAAATTACACAAACTAAAGTGCCTTCCTGGGTTAGAAGTTTTAACTTACGACCTACAACTCGTAAGTCGGGGGCGTTGCCACTGACTTCAAGGTAGGGGTTTCTTAGATTAGGAGATGACCTGCCTGAGCGTGGCAGGATTGAATATTTTGGCTGATATCAATAATTTAATTCAGAGTGTTCAAGGCAAGCAGGTATTACGCTTTTGTCATCGCGGAATTTTGCCAATTTAGTGGCGGAAGCGTCTGCCATAACAGAATGTGTTACAGTTTCAGTACGATACGGATCAGCGTCAAATTAAATTGTCTGTTTATTGTTATTACGCACGCGATCGAAATAAGAGCACGCTGTAGCTACGATCATTATCATTTTGTGTACAATGTGATGATTCGTTACAATTAATTGTCGTGTATTCGCATCAAAATGGGTTAATATCATTCCGGTTCCCCAGCGTTAAGTAATTACTTGGTTACAATTGCGTCTTTATATGCGATTGTGGAATATCCCTGAACCTATCCATCACGAGTACAGCGGTGGACACAATTGGATAATCTCGTTGGTACTGTGTTACATACTACGAGTAGCTATCAGACACAAAAGGTTCACCTTTAATTCGATTTATTTGCTATACACAATTATATATGTGTATCTAAACTTATTGTATACGAGGTTTTTTGTAGGTTTTTTGTTACGCTTTCACGTTAAAACAGCTGAACGGATTTGGATGAAATTTAGCACATGGGTGGACCCATGACCTGGATTAGGACATAGGATATTTTATTTTATATTTTTATCCCAATATTCCCACGAGATCGAGACTAATGCGGGTGAAACCGCGGGGTGCAGCTAGTTTGTAAATGTTTATGCTACTACACTTGCAAATTATCTGGGTCCTGTATATCATTGCACCTATTATCTAGAATCTTGTTGTTTTCGTAAAATTTACCGAATAATAAACAAGAGCCAGGCTCATTATTAACTCGTTAAGATATGAGGGCGGAGTGATAAGTCTAGTAAAAATTAAACAAGGAGTCAATTTTATTTAATTGTTATTATTTATTTTTCAATGTAGTTTCCTTGTAACTCAATGCACTTCTTCCAGCGTTTCTATAGTTTTTCGATCCCTTCCATAAAGTGCGATTTAGGTAATCCTTCGAAATAGGCATTGGTTTCGTGATCTCTTCGTTGGAGCCAAATCTTTTTCCACCAAGCCATTTTTTTAAATTCGTTAAACAGAAATAGTAGCAAGGGGCTAAATCTGGCGAATACGGTGGGTGAGAAAGCAACTCATAGCGCAACTCATGAAGTATGGCCATGGCAATCGCGCAGGTGTGCACTCGTGCGTTGTCTTGGTGGAAGAAAATGCTTTAATGGCTGTCAAAAAAAAAACTAAACGGCAGTAGGTACTGGCTGAAAATTTTAATTTAGTCCTTTAAAAGAGTTGTGAACAAGGAGGTACCGTGCAACTTGCGATAATTTTATTCCAAAATAGATTTTTACCAGACTTATGACTCCGCTCTCGTACGATTACGGAACGGCATATATTATTATTCAAAATAACATCGAAAAATTCCACTATGGCAGATTTGCAATTCCAATAATATGTTTCTATTACCGTGTTCTACTTTAAAATTGAAGAATTTCTATACATTGGCCTTTTTAAAAGGTTGTAGATTGTAAAGTTGTCTAGAATAACAAAATATTGGCACGTGAATTTGGATACAATCTGCCAGGGTCGCGGGTTGTTCGAAGCAGGTACCGTGGCCCCTGGCACAGGCAACTGAAGGAACACGGGTGTGTTTTAGTCAGTAAAAGTAAAATTCTAACATGCCCTCCCGCTCCGCCCAGAGCGGGAGGTTATTTGAATATTTCCAACCCAAAAAAAAAAGGTGGTTACAATGTATATCTTTATGATACTGATTTTCACAATCAGGGTGAAGGTTTGGGTAGTTTATCATACATTTACAATGCTCATATCACGTTGTTTTGTAAATTATGCGATATCGATGTGTATACGACCAAACAATCGTATTAAACAACTATTTATTATCATTTATTGCTCATTGATTTAAAGACACGTTTCTTATTATCATACTTAGATAGAGCCCGGTGCACCTACGTAGTGCTTCCACTCATCCAACTGGCAAAAATTGTACCATGGCATGAGCTGGGGAAACCGACCACAAGGCCCTTTGTACATGGCACGGTTTCACTACGTTACAACATATAAACCGTACCGTAGAAAAAACGTATGTCAACAAGCTTTCATAGTGACCCAGACAACACTGACCCATGTTTTTCACAGCAAGAAAAACGCATGTGTAAGGGCCTACTACTTTTAACATAATTAGGAAATACGAAAATTTTATTAAACTAAGGTAATTTAGGAATACTTCGTGGCGATACAGGAGAAGATTAGGTATAATTCGTCTGAAGCTTACGTTTAGCTCCATTGCGGGGTTTTTAAATTCTTCTCCTTCTACTTTCACTGACATTTTGAATTTCATGAAAAAAATTTTGATTGCCACTTGACAAGCACCATAGAGTATTTTATACTTAGGTTTTTAAAGCTTGCCTTTTTAACTTTGAACTCGAACTTCTTTATGATTAACAAGGCTTTGACTTCTACTATTTATTTAAGTTTTTGAGAAATAATTTCATATCTCAATAAATTATGTTGAACCATCAAGTTGTTCAAAGTGTTAGGCACTTTGGACAACATGGTGACTGAACATTTATTAAACTATACAGGCTGGCAGGGACATCGACGCGCAAACTGTAACCTCTATTCTAGACCCCCTAGAGTGGAGATTAGTCGGTTATCAAACTTATCAAAAAAAAAAATCTGCTGTTTCATAGAAAAGTGCAATACGCGGTCAAAATGTATGGAATACCATTTTTTTTTTTTGTTTCATATAATTGAATCCAGGGTAACAGGTTACGCGTCGATGTCCCGCCACCCTGCATACGTGACAAAAAATCCTGTTCTATTTGATATTCATTGGAAATAATGTCAACATCACTAGACACAATAACTAATTAGATATGTATGAAGCTGTATGCCGGTTATGAATAATGTAACATCAGGCAGGCGAGCAGCGTGTGTCGGTCTGTGGTAGTGCTAACCACGCAGTTTGTAACGTAGTGGACAAACGCCGCGTCAACAATAATATACCAGCGACGGTATTGGAACGCGCCGTGACGCACTACAATGTAAATGACGCTTTCCACTAAACTCTTTTCTTTATCTCGATGCAAGAAACTTGTGTAGTGAACACCTTTGTTGTCTGTTGTTTAGCATTTTAGCAAGTTTTCTTTTTACTCTTGAAAACAATGGTCGATTGACGCATAACACCATCCGGTATAACTAAAGAATTTTTGTTAAAATATTTTTCACCAAAATCCTGAAATGATTGATTTTTTTCTTGAAAACTAACTTTTAACATTGGCTTCGCCCTCCTGGAGGTCGGAAATTTTCCCACAAGAACGTACTACCGAGATAAATAGTCCTCTATGTATAATCCAGGTTATACTTATAAACTATCTGTGTTTCAAATATCATTCAAATCCGTTCAGCCGTTTTTGCGTCATTGAGTAACAAACATACAAACTTTTACATTTATAATATTACTAGCTTCTGCCCGCGGCTTCGCCCGCGTGGATGTCGGAAATTATCCCACGGGAACGTGCTAACAGGATAAAATGTATGTGCTTCCCCAGGATGCCATCTATCTCTATGCCAAATCAGAAGTTCATGGTTTAGGCGTGAAAATGTAACATACAGTTTCAAGGGTTAAAAACTGAATTACCCCTTTTTGTCCCGTCAGTGGTAAATTTTGGACAACTTTACATACTTATTATTAATTATTTTCTGTCAAAAGTATCAATACTGAGTTTCGAGTTACTCGGACCGCGCATTCAATTTCTCCCACACAAACTTAACACCCCCCCCCCCCCCTTTGAGGGGTAGTTTTGAAAAACTTATAATGATAAACTTTATTACTTACTTAGGCAAGTATTCTTGCCAAGTTTCAAGTTTACTAACTAAATGAATAAGATTTTTCATATAAACTGTATCCCCCGCTTTTCACCCCCACAGGGGTGGAATAAAAAAAAATCGTTTGGGATGTATTCATAACTTGACTCAAAGATTATTTATACTAATTTTCGAGTTAATCAAGCCATGCAGTATAATCCTCCCCTGAAAAATTGACTAGGTACCTCATTTCAGCCCGTCAGGGGTAGATTTTCAAAAAACCCTGATACACATTATTCTTTACTTTCAATATTAGGTATAAATACTGAGTTTCGAGTAAATCGGACTGCGCGCTAAAATTCTTCCATACAAACTTTGAAACCCCCCAATCCCTTATTAGGGGGTAGTTTAGAAGAAAAAAAAATGACAATATTTATAATTTCTTTAGATAAGTATTCGTGCCAAGTTTCAAGTTTATTAACTCAAGGAATAAGATTTTTCATACAAACGAATTCCCCCCTTTTCACCCTCTTAGGGGTGGAATTTCGAAAAATCCTTTCTTAGTGGATGCCTACTCTTCACGAAGAACACACCCTCCAAATTTCAAGTCTCTAGGACCAGCGGTTTAGGCTGTGCGTTGATCTATCAGTCAGTCAGTCAGTCAGTCAGTCAGTCAGTCAGTCAGTCAGGACTTTGAATTTTATATATATAGATTAGGATCATACATCAATGCCTAAAACAATGAAAACTAGACAAATGCAGGCGCAATTTCATGAGCAGTTCTAGAATTATTTGAAAAATTGTAGTTCATTACTTAGAACTACAATTTTTCAAATAAACTACATGAACCAGAAGATTACACAGCGTCCAGTCGCGCGGGCATTGTTCGCGATCCATTGTAATGTAACGATAACCATAGGTGTTCTAACATAATGTGTTATGTACTAATGTGTTATGTATACACTAATAACTGACCCAGGGTTTGTACCTAATAATGAAAAAAATGTAAACCCTTTTATCGGTTTTAATAACATTACATTTACATGCGAGAGGTCATGCGCTTTAATTTAATATCGATACTATGAACATAATTATAATATTTTACCGCCAGCAGTGTGGCTAATCAGGCATTTCTCTTCAGAGATGTAAAAACAAAACTATACCTTGAGTATCCTTAGACACAAGTTTATGTACACAAAATTGTTATATCTTTAACAGATAGTGCATTTTCCTAATAAACATTCTATAAACAAGAACGTATACAGCTAATGTGCGTACTAAAACCCCGTATTTATGGTAAACAGTAGTTGCAGAACATTGTTTTACGCAACATTGGCAACATGTTTCAGCAACTTAAAAACATGTTACTGCAACAATGTTGTGCAACTTTTGTTTTTCATGAATAAGGTTTAACATCAACATTTCTAGCCTAAACATTTCGTATACGAAAACATTCTGAACATCGCAGGTTGCTACATAGTTTCGGATGCAATCTAAGGGCAGTGCGGTCAACATTTTACTAATATGTGCTTTACAATCGCACTACGAGGTATTTACATAGGCTGAATATGACTTTGTGTGTTTATCTCAACTCCCATTATAGAAAAATTACACCTGTCTAAAATAGTTAGTGACTTGTGCTTATTATATTGTTCTCGAACAAGGTAATCATGGTCGGTCAAGGTTGCATGCACAATGGAGACAAATTAGGAAATTCTAGCAGTTTCCTGTCATTCAAAATTACCGAAATATGGAATCGAATTGTGACGTAGGTAGTCTGCCTAAAGGCACAAGCTAAGGAATATAAAATTCAATGTGGATGATGAGTGGCTCGGAACTCTAATGTTGGCCGGGTTGTCAGAAGAATATAAACCTATGATAATGGGTATAGAAAGCTCAGGCATAAAAATTAGTGCAGACCTGATAAAAACAAAGCTTTTACTTCTACTCGCAGTCGATTGTCTCATCTTTATTACTATTGCAATAGAGATTATATGAATTTGATGAGAATCTTTAGTGCTTTTGATTATTTTATATTGTTAGACATTTAACTGTGTAAGGTGTGCAGAAGTTCTAAGATATCATAAGAAACAAGGTCATATTCGGCCTGTGTAGTCATCATGGTACCTCCGGGCGCGGCTCTTCGCCGAGCGAGTCGCCCAGCGCCTCTGCCTGGCTCTTCATTATCGAATATATTTTCACGTAGGGCGCCTTCAGCAGCTACGCGTAACCGTGCATTAGTTCTTATATGTATGTTTGTAGCTTTGTATTGTATGCCATCGTGTTTTGCCTTTTGTGTTAAAAAAAACAAACATGGGAATTCCCGGAACTACATGAACCTATGTTAAGTATTAATATCAAGACGTGAATATAACACATCACACTATTGAAAGAGACTTTTCGCACAGGTATGAGTACAAGAGATGACCCTCTAAAAATTAAACTTTTCCATAAACCTGATGTGCTATATTTACGGCCGGGTACCCTCCGCTACTAAATTGTGAAAAATAATTGTATACACTTAAATAGTCTTAGTGGACGGTGGTCTTAATAATAATAAAAAAACACGTTTAAAGAATTCAGAAGTGCCGAAAAGATAACTTATCGAATTTGCAGTCATTATCTTGAATAAATTGTAGGTACAGACTTGATTAAACGGTGCCAAAACATCAAAGTTACCCCCCTCTCATCCGCCATATAAAGAAATAGATAAGAAAATAAAAACAAATTATCTGCCATGCTGTGACGGATAAGTAAGTCGAAGTACAGTACCCGGGCATAAATATAATACATATTTTTATCTCACGAAGCGACGCACGCTTTACTTGCGGTTACCAAGTGTTCAAACACGCTGTGAATATATGTGTGAAGACGAGTAGCGTCAACACATAACACACCCACACACACACACTTCAGACTTCGCCATTGTACCAACGACAGTCAGACGGTACCGAGAGCTCCTGCGCTTACACACACAGTCACAGCGTGTTTGTATACTTGGTAACCACGAGTAAAACGCGCGTCGCTTTTTGTTACATGAAAATACTATACAGTAAGTAAGCTAGTACGCACCGCGGGTACCCTTATCTTGGCAGTGACGGGCAAACATGTTACAAGTGTTATGTCTTGCATAACTAACCTTGAACAGTGATAGTTCACAACTGGCACTAAAGAGTTTCAGTAATAAGATACTGACGGTAATTTGGCAATCGCACCGCAAAAGACTTTGCTTACGTCATAAGCTGCATATTTTATGATTAGTAACAGTTAACGCTCCTGCAGCGTCATGACAGCCTGGAAGTATCAATGTATTTCAAGTCTACTTAAAAGGAGAACCATAAATATTCTGTTTGTCTCGTCCTAATGCGGTTAAACGAAGTCTGTATGATAATCAAATCCATAAAGATAATAATTGACGGTGCCCAAAAAGGATTTCAATAAAGGTACATTTGTAATGTAAAAACATCCATGTTCAATGTGTACTGTAATGTGGGATGTGGGATGCATTGCCCTTGATATAACAGTGTGTTTAAAAAAGCGTTTGTTAGTTTATAAAAGGTGTTTAATTATATGTAAAGATTGTTTTTGTATAAATGTGAGGACTTACCTCCCAGGATTCGCGGGTAAGGTCTGACACGTCACCGGTGCTGCCAGTCCGCTCGTCCTACGAGTAATTCGTCATTAATTATTTTAGTTATGAAATCAACACAAAATATACCTAATCATAAAATGTGCTCGGAAAATTCTTATCTTAATGAGTGGTGACAGGAGACGAGATAAATCTTTGTTTAAAAGTTGACATAGAATGGTTATAAATTCAGAGGCATTTTTGGTGTCGACGGCATTATGTATTCTAGTGTAATGGCGCAATTACTTAGTCGTTCAAACGAGATTAATTAATATAAATTTATCTTTTTGTAGGCACGTGTTTCCACGACAAATAAGCCTATGTTATAACTATTATGTACTGCAACAGGTGCCAGAATTCGAATTAATACATTTTCGATACTTGAATGCGGGCTAACGGCCAAGTGTAATTACACCTTTAGACAGATATCAATCTGCCTAGCCAATAGGCTACCGTTATACTGTTACCGTGATAAACCGAGATAATTGTTACCAGTATAAACTGGAAGCCGACTCCAACATAGTTGGGTTTTTTCAACTATGTTTGCGTCGGTTTCCAGTAGGTATAATCGGATGCAGCAGAATACCAGTATTTTACGTGGAGCAACTGCCTATCTAACCTTCCAACCTACTTACTGAGTACCTCTTGGTAAGAATAGTTGCCTGACTTTTGGGCTTCTAACGTAACGACTGTCAAAAATCAAAGAATGACAGCCTGGATCAACGTCTTAATGTGAGTTTTTTAACATATGAAATTACTACTTACTTTTAGTCCAGGTTTAGCCTCATCGTCGTCCCACTCGGTGTCGCTGTCGATGAGCTCGTAGCCGTTGACACTGACGTCGCCCAGAGGACCATACTGGTCGGGCACCCAGTGCGTTAGGAACTTGAATAGGTCGTCCACCCTATAACAAATATAAAACAGTTACTTAGTGAAGATCTATATTTATACTAATAATAAAGCTGAAGAGTTTGTTTGATTTTTAACAGACTTCTAAAAAAGGAGGAGGTTCTCAATTTGGAGGTTTGTATTTTTTTTTTATATTTGTTCGCGCATAACCCCGTCGCTTGCCAACCGATTTGAAAAATTCTTTTTTTTTGTTGGAAAGGGTATACTTCCCAAATGGTCCCATAGAAATTTCATCAAAAACGGTTCAGTAGTTTGGTTTTTAAACCAAAATTACTGGTAAAAATTACAACTTAAAAGAGAAAAATATAAACTTTTTTGAAAAAAAAAAAAACAACCGACTTCCAGAAACGACACTAGGTACAGTGAAAAATAACTTTAATTTCGGAAGTCGGTGGCAAACAACGAAAATGCGAACCCAACGACACCGACTTCCGAAATTAAAGTTATTTTTCACTTTGTAGTGTCTATTGAAAGTCGGTTGTTTTTTTTTTTTTTCAAAAAAGTTTTTTTGTTTGTTTGAACGCGCTAATCTCTGAAACTACCAGTCGGATTTATAAAATTATTTTTGCATTTGATAGTCTAATTCTAGATCAAAGCTATAGGTTATTTAACATCACGCTAAGATCGTTAGGAGCCGAGTAAAAAGAAAAAATAGTCAGAAACCGAAAACGAAGTAATAGCGACGGGGATATTTATAAAAATGGGACTGTTATTTTAGTTTAGGCATTGTGATTGTGAGTACGACTACCACGCGAACGAAATCGCGGGCAGAAGCTAGTAAGAATAAAGTGGTTTGTAGACCAAGATTGAATTATTTTCTGCTGAATATAGCGGTTGTGTTAGTTGGTATGACTAGATTATTAGCGGCATGCTCATATTTGCTAATTCGGGCGACACAGAACAATCATAGATGAATATGACATTCGGCTGATTGTAATTTGTAGAGACAGCTGCATTAATTGAGTAATCCTCGTGTATTAAATGCCTTAAAAAGGACCCATTAAGCACAAATGCCTAGTACCATGCTATAAAATGCCGAGAAATTTATAAACTTAATACACTTTAAATTAAGGTCTAATGGCTTAAAACACTGGCCCCCATGGTGGTCCAAGGACTTTGTGATTCTCTCGAAAATTCGAAGGATGCAGGCACCTCAAACCAGGGGGTCTACTCTGAAGTAGTATCGGCCGAATGTTCGTCCGTTTCCTGCTACGAAGTTATTATTTGGTTCGGTCGGTTCCGATCCTAGACTCCTACACTCTTTCGAATATTGACTATGGCCGCGACCCAACTGAGCCGATCCGAACTTTTTTCGCATTTTCAATAATATTCGGTTCGGCCATGTGTCGGTCCCACAGAACAGTTAAAAGAGGTTAGAAAGGAAATAGTTCCTGATTTGTATTAAAACGCGTGTCGCCGCATGTCTCCTACTCCTGTCTCTCCACTACAAGCAAGACATCATACGTACGCGCATTACGCACACAAATAAACCACATGCACTTAGATCGCGTGTTTGCTATTGGTTGTCACACTACCGCAAATACTGCTCTGGACGTACACTCACACACTTGTAAAAGCAAATAGTTACGGCGACCGAAAGGTCGACTAATCATATCGATAAAATTACCTGTAATTTTGTTAATTAAAGTTTTGCAATTTTTTAAGTTGCGGGTACGGTACGAATAATGTGGACATCCAAATTACATATAAATAAAACTAAATCAAAGTCAATTTAAGGGGGAACATCCGATACAGCCGTGAAATTTAAATTTTCTTTCGTTTTATGCTAGTTGCAGCTCTGTTTTACGTCATAATTAATTTGAGGTAAAAGCCTACTAAAATAATATATTCCATTACTTTAAGAGTATTACTTAAGATTATCACTTAGTACATTACTTTATTAAGCTAATGACCGGCCGCCTTGCGGAGTTATTTTAAAACCATGATATCTCCTAAGATATTCATTGAAATCCAAAATCCAATCAAGGACAATTTTGTTCAAAATTAAATACTTGTGATGAGTAACGTATTTATTTGGATGAGGATTAATTAAGAGGGGTAATTATCTTTATTTTAAAAATGTTCACAGTCTGATCTGTCTCAATCTGTCAATTCCCTGACTGTTTTGTTACATAATCATTTTCTACAAAATGTTGCGAACAAATTGTGCTACATTTAGTACGTATCCATTGAATGCTACTAGTTGCCTCAATCCACAGTTTTCTTGTACCTGGATCTCTTGGAAAACTAAAAAAAATAAACTAATGTTTACGATGAAATTTTTTTTTTAGTTTTCCATAATTTGGTTTGAGGTTAGTAAACCTCAAACCAAATTTTAGACGAAAAACCAAATAAGAAACTAAATTAATAATAATAATCCACATTATACAATAATAAAATTAGTGTTAATAAAAACGAAGTTGTATTAATTGTAATATTACTGAAAATAATCATTCGTATAATACACATACTTAATATCGACATTGTTTACAATTTGGTACAACACTATCGATGCGCATAGATTTCCCTGAATAGATGCTTTGGCTCGACACACGCGACGTTCGCAGTGAACGCAATACATTGCGCGTCCGCTCACGTCGTACAAGATCGTACCCATGTATTGCAAGCAATGTATAATTTTGCATCTGAATGCGATTTTATCGTTTTTGTCTACAAACTTCATAATACTTTTGCAATAATTACAAATATCACTCGTATTTTAAGGTTTTTGGACTTACCGGTGATAAGAAATCCCTCCTTGGGCCACATTACACTCCTGACTTCTTTTCCGACACGTTATAATAGCGCAAGACGGCATAATTCTATTTTTCCGCGGAGTTTCGAACGCTGTCACAACAAGAGCGCGATTGTTGAGCGGTGATTCACATTTCGGTTGACTTTGAGCGTCTGATCAACATTGCGGCGCGCCTGCCCCGCCCACAAGGCCCTTCTAACCTCTTTTATCTGTTCTGTGGTCGGTCCGATCCGAACATTCGCACTTTGCACTTCGGAGTAGGCCCCCAAGCACTGTGGCCATGCTTGGGGGGGGGAGGGGGGAGGTCATACCTTTGGGCTGATATGATAATGTAACGATTATCCTGACATTCAGATGTTTATCAGATAGTATTTGCTTTCATTCATAAAAGCACCAAAATACCCATCTTCAAAATTGTACTTGCCTGTTCCTGGGCACTCCGAACCAGTACTCGGGCTTCATCCGCTTGCGTCCGTAGGACATGAGCGGAGTGGTACGCGGCAGGGGACGACCGATAGGCTTGCCCATGCGCAGGCGCAGGTACAGCGGAGGGTCGTCGCTCGGCCTTGCCGGTCGTGGGATCAGCTCTGATAGGGGAAAAAAATATTGTGTTGAGATTGATTGTATAAATGATCCCAGATGACGTTGCTTAGAGGGTGTAAGTAAATGATGTAAAGTTCCGTGATCCCCGTAGTAAGTAGAGATAATTATTTCCATTATAGGGTCCAAATTGGACTCTATAATGGACTGGAATGGATTGGACCTTCCAATCCAAGCCCTGGGCGTAAAACTCCAATAACAAATTGTTCGACCCGGGGTTTGGACCTAGAACTTTACACACAGCAGTCGCGCTTCCCTCCACAACACCAACGAGACAATCTTTTAAATCTATAGACGTAAGATCAATCGTAGGTTATTGTTTCTTTTGTGTTATCAACATTATTTGGGGCACAAGGTTAATCAGGCTTCATATTGTTGGCATTGCGATTAACTGTTTTATTACTGGAGATTAAGAGCTAATGATAAAGCAACAATGATTATTTCAGAACGACCTAATAAAATTGTAGTACAAAAAGTTAGGTCAATACACCAGACTATGTTAGGTTAACGAACTACTTTTGGCCTCCAGTTGGATCAGCGCTATCGTACGAAAGGGAAAGCGCCCAGGTACCCCGCGAAATTTAAATTATCTTACTTTTTTTGCAATTTGTAGGTCAGTGGCAGGTTGTATGTTAAACAAATAAAGTAATGTAATAAATAGTGTATGTAAAGTCATATTGGTTACGGTCGCGAATCATATTTTAATCAGCATATAACCTGACACTGACCTGCAAATTGCAGAAAAAGTAAGAAAATTTGAAATTCCGGGTTACCTCAGCGCATCCTCCTTATGAATAATTCAGAAGTAAAGCTATTTATGAAGAAGCTCTTTCAGGGAAGAATACTACCATAACTATTTTTGCCACCTGTATTCCAGCTATGTTATTACAGCTTCATAATACATTTCAACATTGTCTCTGGTATCACAAACACGGTCGTCACGTATCAGGTGGGTCATTCAAAAACATAATAAAATAATACAGGGCATCGAGGATATTTTGGCTCTTCATAATCATCCTATTATGTTCCCAGTAGCAGGACACAAGCCTCCTTTCTTCGAGAGGGGGTGAGCTGTAATCTAGCACGCGTTTTGGCGCTAAATAACATTAATAATTATTAGTCTTCCAGACCGAATTGCAGCCATGGCGGCCAATCTCAGCGGACACTAGCCATCGACGCGAGATATATTATAGTGCACAAGTATATGCGCACTGCAGAGATACCTGGGGGCTTACCACCAGCTCTTATAGCAGGGTAGAAGTTGAACTGCTGCTGCTTTTTTGTTTTATGATTTAGTACAAAAAAGCAGTGCAGTTCAACTTCTGCCCTGCTATAAGAGCTGGTGGTAAGCCCCCTGCACTTACTCTTCCCTCACTCTCATAGTCCGATGGCACTGAATGACATTAACAAGGAGGTGTTGTCGAAAATTGTATTGGAAAAACAAAATGGCCACGTTTTACGATTTTTGCCAGGCGCCAAATGATCCTTGTATAGTTAGTTAGTAGGTATACTCACTATCAAAAGACGCGAACAGATCCGGCATGTCATCCACAGACACCATGCTGCGGTAGTCGAGGCGCGGGGGCGGGGCGCTGCCGCTGCTCGAAGTCGACTTGGTGTGCGAGCGACCGAACCCGCCCAGCGAGCTGCGTCTATATCAAACAATGTTGTTTAGACAATAGCTTGGATAGTGGTCATATAGCACAGGCCACAACGCAAGACAAGTTAGTTTAGCTTTATTCACTTGCAATATTTAATCTTAACTCGTTTGTTTAAAGTGCAGATTCCACCGGCCAAATTCAATTAAATAACTTAGCCTACCTAGCTTATAGCTTACGTGACCGTTGAAATTTGCACTTTAAACTAAGGTGTTACGTTTCAAAATTGTAAATTAATAAAGCTCAACTCACGGTGTGGCCTGAGCTTATAGCTTGAGTACATTGGAGGCAGGCAATAAGTTGAATTATTAAAAATGAAGTAAAATTTTTGTCCGCCGCTCATGTGCTTTAGCTATATGTATACAGCGTTTATATACGAACAATATACGACTAACTAAACACCAAACCATCTCAATAAGTTTAACACTATACAACATATAAATAAAGATAAATTACGGGGAATAGACAAGGTAGACTTCACAAAATTCCTCATACTTAATTTTTAATTTACGATTAAGTACTTTAAAGAAAAATAAAAATGGAAACGTAATTCTGCACCTGCAAAAATCAAAACTCAAGATCATTAATCCAAAGACTTTTAAATTAATCTGTCAGCAAATGGAAGACACACGCAAGGCACGTCTTATTAAAAGACGTCTTAAGCTAAACATGCTAAAACAGTAAATAATACATATCAAAGGGTGCCGGTAAGAAAGAAATGGGCGTGTTAGTGATCCTAGAACATCATATTCCTAGTAATGGAGGTGACATGATTCAGATTGTAAGACTATAAGGTTCTATCTTGGAAAATGATGACTAAGTTCCTCCTAACACATATACATCATGCTCTTTAGCTTTAATAGAGAACAAATGTGGACTTTGAAGGTGAAGAGTGAAACAGCCAATGGATTTTCATGTAAAATAACTCAAGGCCAATTCCTGTATTTAAAAACGAACAAAATCTAGTCGCAATCTCATCTTAGCGACAATCAATATAAAAAATTGACAAACATTTTGGAAAATTAGAGGTATTTTTGACAGATTGAGACTGAGATCAGACTGTGAACTTTCATAAAATTATGAAAATGATGCCTCTGATTTGTCTATCAATGTTTGTTTACATTTTATAATAAGAAACATGGCGTGAAATAGTTGGCTGTTTAACCCTAAATGAACTTCATAAATCCGCCTGACAAGACGTAAATAAAAAACAAACACATTTATGCCGGTGGAAATGCCTAGAAGAGTGATAACGAATAAAAGGCCAGACAGTGAGACCACGGCGTCATAACAAATACCTTAACACTTTGACTCACGACTAGCACCGGGAAGTCAATACATTAATCATACGTTATCATATCAGTATAAGACGATGCATTGACATTTATTCTCCATAAGCGGTTTAAAAGGCATTGAAAACAACAAATGATGTTTATCACACGATAACTTATCGTAACATATATTTACTGCGTTATAGTTACAGCATATTCTCCGCGTTTCATAGGTATTCAAATTTATTTATCATGAATCATAAGTAAATACAACAAACAAAAGCGAGAACATTCTATTTTAGAATAGAAAGCAGTTTTTGTGTTCATAGTGCAAGAGAGTCAAAATATTAAAGCTAGTATAAATATATACGGCGCTGTGGTCTAGTTGGTCAAAGGCAACACATTACAATTGGGCACATCGACACTTGCAGCGGAACGTGGCATCACGTACCCCGAAGTAGTAAACACGTCCTGGGGCGCCTCTTCAGAAGGGGTCTTACTCAGGAACAACCCAGTACCGAACTCCACTAGGTTCATTGGAGAACTATCAATGAATTTAGCGGAGTTGTGTAATGTCGGTACGTCCCGGTAAGCATCCACGGTAGCAAAGGAAAAATTCACGATTGCAATATTAATTGTTTTAGTTCCAGCATGTGTATATGTGTGTCGAATGTTAGTGGCATCGGTTTATAGTAGTCAGTAGCGACTAGAGTCTGTGCAAACATCGTAAAGATAGAACAACACACAGATGAGCGAGAAGCTCGTAAAATACTCAGTACATCACAATAAAAGGGTTGTTTGCCAAGATTAGAATATACTGTTCGTGACTAATGTCAAATAAATCTTATATTACGAGTGTTCATGCCAATTAACTTGATTTCGATCGAAGTATGAATAACTCAGTAAACTGTTTTGTAAACAACGTGAAGTGTTTACAATCAATAGGTATTATAGCGTAGTGAATGTCGCTTATAAACTGTAGCTGTAGAAATGTAAACATAATAAATGCTGCCATGACAAATATTTGCGTATGCTGTGATAAAATTTTTATAACTAAATACTGTGTATATATGACCTTTTTATGTCACTGCGTATCCACTCAAGGGGAGAGGAAACGAGATATACAGTAAGATACATAATAGATACCAATCAGATTATTTGAAATCCACATCAGCTATTCACTAATTTAACTGATTGGTACACTTCTGCAGGCAAAACGCAGCATAATATTCCTAGTCATTTTCCGTTATAAAAGGTTATTCTGAGTAGTTTTATTCCAACTGCTTTGTGAGCATTTTAGTTTCGAGACTATTTAATTAAGATGAAATCAAGAAATATATAGGAGGAACCTCCCTAGAGCCTCCAATCAAACTGTCAAACTGCTAAAGACGAAAGTGACAATTTATCTCGCACTCTTGAGTTTATCGATCTCTTTTATCTTTTTCATAAATATTTAGCTAGGGTCATCCCGTTCTAATTTGACTCAATGTGACACAAAAGTAGCTAACCCTATTGACATTTTCACCTTCACTTAGATATTAAATGCGAAAGTAAAGGCTTTCTCTATTCCGCACTACGCATTTAATGATAGATGACTGATAAAAACTTCTGATTTAATGAGTTCCTAAGCAACATCGATGTAATAGGTACAGCGGGCTGGTATCCGCAACTCCACGACAGTGCGCGTATTTTGCGTACGGACAACATCGATGTAAGTATGGACTTTATCCTAACCTATACGTTTCAAGCATAAAGCTTATTAATCTTATTATTCAAAAGATTCACAACATTGTTTGAGCAACAAGTTTTTGTGTTTTGGTTGTAACATGTTGCTGACAACATTGCATAAATAAATAAATTCATCATCTGCTAGCTTAACTAACTATGTTGGGGTTGACTTCCAGTCTAACTGAATGCAGGTGAATACCATTATTTACAAGGAGCAACTGCCTATCTGACCTCCTCAAGCCAGTTACTGGGTAATATGATACCCCTTAGTAAGACTGGTTGCCGTAAATTAATGTGTTTGATTTGTGTTGCCAGCAGCAGTTTTCCAATAAGCCCGCTGCTAGGTCTACCCACGGTACTATTTACGTGTGCTACGAGTACGTACCTATTGAACACCTTGGAGAACACGCTTGTGTTGTGGCTGTCGGCGGAGGTGGGCAGCGAGTCGCTCTGAGACACCGGCGCGGCGGCCTCGCCTGTGAAGCCTTCCACCCAGGACAGCGGGTACGAGAGGCGCTTCAGCATCTGTTCGATGTCATCATAGTTATAACTTTTTTAACCTATCGTGTATATAGGTAAACTATGAGAAGTAGACATCACTTGTGAAGGCGAGGTGTCTTGTTAACTGGTAAGTTGGCAGTATTAAATTCTTTGTGAGAATTTGGTCTTTGTGAAGCCTAGGTACTTTACCAATTTCTGCCACCAAGCATTGTTGCTGGGTTTGAAGGCTATATATAGCTTCTTTTTTCGTGTCAATGGTTTCAATCCAAATAGTTATTTGAGTAAAATGGTGCCACCTGGACATCACTGCATGTGACCACATATAAATAGTCCCTTGTAAATTTGGTTACCACAAGTAAAGCGCAGGCCACTTCGTGAGATTAAAATACTGTAGTGTAAAGTAATTAGGTATTACTATTAGGTAGATAGTTAGTGGCTTTCAAGCCGAATTTAAAATAATTTATCAGCGAAAAGTAAAGTGTTCAATAATGAAGGAGCCCTGACCTTGTTCTTCTTGTCCGGCTTGGGGTCGTCCTTGCCGGGCGCGTTGTCGAGCGAGAAGGACACGGCGTGCGGCTTGCGCGCGCGCTCGGCGTCGGCGTGCGGCGGCGCCGACAGCGGCGGCTCGGCGCGCGCCAGGCACACGGGCGGCACCCAGTCCGCCGACAGCACGATGTCCGCGTCGCTGTACACCTGCCGGCCCACGCACTGACTCTTAAATCCGATGTTGTTGTTAACACTACGCTCATCAATGTATTAGCGTTAGAGGTTATCTGTATTAGAGTTTAAGGGGACATTAAAAGAAAAGCCGAAAAGAAAAAAGTTTATTATCATTTTCTTTATGTATTGGAAGGTGCATTCGCAGAGTCAGCAGTAGTGTTTGCGACCAGTAGACTAACGAGACACAATAATCAAACAATCTGATAATATTTACGACCTTACGAATTTAATTCTATGTTATATATAACCAAAAACCCTGAAAAAGTATTTGTACGCCGGAAACGGCAGAATATTATGAACTTTTAAAATTATGTAACAACTCTGTAACAATATTCTGACAAATAAATGGACTTTGACTTTGACTTTGACGAGAAATAGCAATGTTTTCAGGATTTTCTCGCTTATTACGTTATTTTAATAGTTGTGACTATGAATATTCTCTGAAGAAATGAATTGAAAATATTGACTTGCTGGCTTTTATTTTTTTTCGGCTGAAAACGAAAATTGCCGAAAACCGAAAATTCGGTCGGACTCTTTATTATGCCCACATTTATGTGCACAATTTTTTTGACCTATACGTAAACAAATAGAGACACAATAAAAATATATAAAAAAAGATTTTCAACCACCGAAGAAATAAACAAGGTGCTATATTGGAAAAAGAATTGCAGAAACGGAAGAAAAATACAACAACGGAAGACCCCATCCATTCGGAAATCACAGTGAACCATCGACATAAACACCAGAACTCCAGAAGTACTCCGAGAGATTCGAAGTCACGACGAAGAATCCAAAAGATGACGTCACTGGATTAAAGACACATGGACCATCACGTCACCACATCTCACCTCGTCGCACGACGAATAAACAGAATCAGATCGTGCGTCTGCGTTCCTATGCAAGACTACGAAACACTGCAGCGCCTGCGCCGCGTCCCGGTGCCAATTGTGGCCGATCTCCAGCTCGCTCGACTCGTATATCGTAACTATTTCGTGATAGTAATCGCAGTCACTATCTATGAGGGAGTCCTAGAAAATCATGCAGGTTAGTAGTGTGGGTGTAGTAGTGGTGCTAGAACAAATGTTTGTTAGTAGTGTGGGTGTAGTAGTGGTGCTAGAACAAATGTTTGTTAGTAGTGTGGGTGTAGTAGTGGTGCTAGAACAAATGTTTGTTAGTAGTGTGGGTGTAGTAGTGGTGCTAGAACAAATGTTTGCTAGTAGTGTGGGTGTAGTAGTGGTGCTAGAACAAATGTTTGCTAGTAGCGTGGGTGTAGTAGTGGTGCTAGAACAAATGTTTGTTAGTAGTGTGGGTGTAGTAGTGGTGCTAGAACAAATGTTTGTTAGTAGTGTGGGTGTAGTAGTGGTGCTAGAACAAATGTTTGTTAGTAGTGTGGGTGTAGTAGTGGTGCTAGAACAAATGTTTGTTAGTAGTGTGGGTGTAGTAGTGGTGCTAGAACAAATGTTTGTTAGTAGTGTGGGTGTAGTAGTGGTGCTAGAACAAATGTTTGTTAGTAGTGTGGGTGTAGTAGTGGTGCTAGAACAAATGTTTGCTAGTAGTGTGGGTGTAGTAGTGGTGCTAGAACAAATGTTTGTTAGTAGTGTGGGTGTAGTAGTGGTGCTAGAACAAATGTTTGTTAGTAGTGTGGGTGTAGTAGTGGTGCTAGAACAAATGTTTGTTAGTAGTGTGGGTGTAGTAGTGGTGCTAGAACAAATGTTTGTTAGTAGTGTGGGTGTATTAGTGGTGCTAGAACAAATGTTTGTTAGTAGTGTGGGTGTAGTAGTGGTGCTAGAACAAATGTTTGTTAGTAGGTGTTACGAGTGACAGTTGAACTCCAAAATGATGAACTGTAAAGCTAGGCTGAAAATATCATTTCCTAGAGGTATTTCTTATACATAACGCTCGTACGTGAATCTTATTTGCATTCAAACTATTTTAAGTTTTCGTAAATGTATAATACATATACACATGTACGAGGTTGTATAGCACATCACGCTTTAGAAAGGGACTTCGTCTCTGACACACAAATATGAGTGTTAGAGACGACAGTTTAAAAAGCTACGGGGTAATTGCGTAACACGCTATCAGTGGCAATGGCTTTCATTTTGACAGTTCAACAACATTCGTTGCGTTATTTACGTTGTTGAACAGACAAATTTTTCGAACATATGAAGCAATGGATTAGCAATATCCTTCAAAATTATTCCGATTGTCATTGAAAATGTGTTGCGCAATTAGGATCCTGATATTTTCTAAAACTCGATGATGCATATTTACAGCGGGGTACTGTAATTTCATGTAACACTAACTTTCTTGGAATTAGCAGGAGTCACATGCAGCAGCGGGTCGCGGATATCGATGCCGGAGTCGTGGTAGGAGAGCTTGACGAGGTGCTGCGCGTCATCGTCGGGCGCTTCGCCTTCCGAACCGTCGGCGACCGCGCCGGCGCCCGGGTCTACGTCACCGCCCACAGACTCGTCTTTGCCAGCGTCTGCGCTCGATGATACCTGGCAAGGTAAACAAATGAACTAAACTTCAATTCAGATTCTCGGATAGTTATCAAGTTTTGGAAAGAGAAACTCAATGTTGTACCAAACAAAATACAAAATCCATTGCAACCAATATTAATTATTAGTTAAAAATGGTTACTCAAAAGTCTACTTATGACTATGTTACTTATTACTATAATAATATAAGTATATAGTTATGTTGGCATTCTGAGTTGAAATTGAGATGAATGTGACCACGGCTAAAGATTGGATTCATGGGAGGATTTCTAGATCTTTGTGGTCACGGGCTGTATCATGGATAGAGAGGATAATAAAAGATACCAACGACATCTACTATAAGAGAGAGAGAGAGAGTTTCGAGCATTCCAAAGAACTGAGTTTAATATACAGGGTGACAGGGACATCGACGCGCAATCTGTTACCCTGGATTCAGTATACCATTTTGAATTCCGAAACGTTGAAATTTTTCTTCGGTTATTAGAAAAAAAAATTACCTGTTCCATATATTCTGAGCGCGTAGTATTGCCCTTTTTTATGAAACAGCAGATTTTCAGTTTGCGCATCGATGTCGTTCCCACCCTGTATTAATTTCTAATGGTATCCTTACCTCACTTCCTTGATCAATGGACATCCTGTCCTTGCTCGGTATAGCCCAGTGTTGGTCCAGTAGCGATTTTCGCCTGTCCTCAGTCGATTGTTGCTATAATGAAAAAAACAAGGATTTAAGAATATTTTATAGATGATTGTTGAATGCATGTAGACAGTGATAATTCGGGAGACGAGATAATATACTTATTTTTAGATGATCTCGTGACAATGTAGCTACGATTGTCTTAAGGTGGTCTCCATGTTGATACTATTATTACTCTGTGAGCAAATTATAACCTTTCTTTTATTGGAACGAAGTTCCTTATCACGCGTTGCGAAAGGGGGCTAGACGGAAAAAATTAAGACCAAAAGTTGGGACGACACTTTTTGCTATAGTTCTAAGCCGTGCGGCGTGCGCGTGTTTCTCTGTCTGTCTCTCTCTCTCTTTGAACTTCGTTCCATCCGGGTGTCCCTTGACACCTCTCAAGTTTTTTTTAACTAGGAGCAGGAATGGGAAACTCAGATAACTTTTAATCATTGCCACTTATTCAATTATCAACTTTAGCGTTATATAGTCTAAGATGATTTTTGTGTGACCATTTGTAATAAGTAAAAAATACTTTGTCATGGTGTTTGTTGTTCCAACACTTGACAGTTATCTGATATTTTAAATTGAAGTTTAGCATGACGTAAGGTCAGAAGTTAGTACTGTGTTTACCTGCAGATTAGTGGGCGTGACGAGCTCCCTATCGAAAGCCTTAGGGAAGGCGGCACCTCCGCGGTCCTCGGCCTCGTCTCCCGGACGCGCGTCCGCGGCCGACTCGCCTTCGGCACCCTCGCCCGTCGCCGCCTGCAGCTCGGGGAATGTTTCATCCTGGAACGTTCAATTATTATTTAAAACCGAATTTGGCACCCTTTTAGAGAGTTGCGACTTTGCGGTGCAAGTGGGCCTTCGCATGCACCACAAATTTATTGAATTGATAGTAAGTTCACCGCCAAACAAAATATCAATGTTTCTACGAATCGTTTGCAAATGATAGAGACAGAGTGATGTTTTAGATAAATGTTAAGCGGTGAACGCAGTACTGATTTGTGGTACCAGCGGGCTTTAGACCCAACTACCGTTCAAGCGTATTATTGAAGTGAAGTACGGAAATTGCCTAGTTTTCAAAACAGGCGTCATGGATTATTTTGACAATTATACAGGGTGGCAAGAACATCGGCGCACAACCTGTTTCCGTGGATTCAATACATGATTCTGGACCACCCAGCGTTGAATTTTTTCATCGGTTATTAAAAACAAAATGCTGTACCATACATTTTGGCCGCCGATTTCTTTGACTGCTGATTTTTATTTCTCAGAATCATTTACTGAATCCATGGTAACAGGTTGGACGTCGTTTCCCCCCCGCCCCCCACCAATCCCTACCACTCTGTATGTCTCACATATTTTTATTGCCTTTCAATCAGAATATGAACACTTAAATATCTTACTTTGACTAGAAGTGAATCCTTTCCGGGTGAAAGTTCCGACTTACTCATGTAGTAGATCTCAGCCGTTTCGGCTCTGAAAACAATATAAACAAACAAATTAATTGATTATTCATTTCTAATACTAATGTTAAGGTATTGAAGAAATTATAAAAGAATGAAACTGTTACGTAACCGTGAAAATTACTTTGGTTTCAGTTACAGTTACCTACACAATATCGTGTTGGAAATCTGTTAACCTTTATTTAATTTTAGCCATGCGCCCATGGCAAAGATTAACAACAAATGAATTATTGTTATTTGCATTTAGGTATATAATTCGGTCAAACATTATAGCGGCTCTGAAGTACGTTGCTTACTGCGCAGTACCTCTCACCCCCGCCTGACAGGTGAATTTGTTACTGCGCTGCGACTCGCCGCCATAATCGGGCTGTATTTTATTTGTATCACTATTTTATTTATAAACTTTCAAACCGAGAGATATTGAACAGGAAAAGTTTTACAAAAAATCCTGATTCATAATTAGCACCACACATTGTATTATCAGCGCTGTTTAGTTCAATATAGCAGCAGGAAAAGTGACGATACCGTGATAATATACACAACATACACTAACATATTTAGCTAAATTCTATATACAGCTGATTTCGGAGTTTCGTCAACTCGCAAATTATTCAAGGAAGCCGCTCTATAATTAATACACGCCTCGGACAGCCCGATTCAAATATTATAGCTGCTCGGAACATGGCAAGTCGCTGCGCAGTAACCAATTCACGTGCCAGCGGGGGTGAGGGGTGAGGTACTGCGCAGCGAGTAGCGCACTTTAGAGCCGCCACGAAGTTTGACGCGAACTATATGTACTTAATCGGTTGAATGCCATCGTTACGCAAACAATTAAAAAGCCATTGTGTCTCGCGTGGATCTACGTTCCCACATCATCATCTGCTTAGCCTTTTCCCAACTATGTTGAGGTCGGCTTCCAGTCTAACCGGATGCAGCTAAATACCAGTATTTTACATGGAGCAACTGCCTATCTGACCTCCATAACCCAGTTACTGGGTAATACGATACCCCTTGGTAAGACTGTTTGTCAGACTTTCGACCTTCTGACTACCCGTAACGACTGTCAAAGATCCACGAATGACAGCCGGGACCAACGGCTTAACGTGCTTTCCGAGGCATGGAGGGGTCATGGAGGTTGGTCTGTGGATGGGTAAACCCATCCACAGACCAACCGCGGCAAGCGTAGCTTAACCTGACCGATCGACCTGTGCGGCTGTTATTATTTAGCCACGGGCCCCTTATCTACGTTCCCACATACGAAGAGTTAATCTTGCAATCACCGGCATCAGCCTACAGCAGTTCACTACTGATCTCACGAACAGATCCGAAATCGATTTTCGTCTTCTCGCACCCAGCTGCTTCTTCACTCACTGCGAAGATTTTCAATCCATCACTCCACCTAACCTAAGGACCTATCTATCACACGCTACCTTGAAAAAGTAGTTGATGTAGCTACGTACTTGTGCGTATTATGGTCAGGCCCGTGCGTGCGCATGTGCGCGATGTCGTAGAAGATGGCGGCGTTGACGACGTACTCCATCGGTGCAATGACGCCGTACGACTCGGGCCCGTGCTCCATCACTAGCGTGTCCGACACATTCGGGTCGAACATCACCGCGTTCGGCGTCACGAGCAGGACGCCGGATACCACGCCCTGAAACAAAAATGAATAATTTGGTAAATAATAGATGATATTTGACGATGAAATGTAACATTTACAAACCCGAAAGCAATGAAAGGAATCTGAAGGCCAATTCTCGTAATTTAAAACGTTCAAAATCTAGTCGCAGTCTCATCTCAGCGACAAACAAATGTCAAAAACTTGTCAAAATGTAGGGAAATTAGAAGTATTTTTTGACAGATTGAGACTGAGATCAGACTGTGAACGTTCTTAAAATTATAGCCATCTTTAAATCCATTTATCTTCGTGAATGGATATGTAGTATTGGTCTAAATACGACAATAACTCTTAATTTTGTATAAAAAACTGGATGATCTCGAATACTCTGTCAGTTTGAAGGACCGGTTGTGTTGGCTCAACTGGACTATTACGTAACGGCATTGTTGAGTATACTTGCAGTTGAGACTGCATAAATATACTTGACCGACATACTTGCATACGGCAAATAAAGAAAGACATTGTTTATTCTATTTATTTGACCAGCTTGCTTATGAAGGACTACCTGCGCCGCGCGGTTTCACCAGTATCCTACCCATGTGCCAAATTTCATATAAATCCGTTCAACCGTTTTATCGTGAAAGCGTAACAAACACACATACAAAAAATCGAATCATTTCTATTTATAATATTAGTTTAGATAAATAAAGTTTTTAAATTATAAAAGGAACCTTTGGTAAAGACAGCCACAAAAAGATGTAAACATCGACTAGAATTGATTTGATTGTTTACAATTTATGTTCCATAACACTGTATAAATGTGTAGCTACAATTAATACAATATTATGGAACAAAGATTGAAGATAATTAAATGAGTTCTTGACGATGTATACATCTTTTTGAGGCTGACTTTACCAAATACCAAACACTGATAAAAATAGAATGCTTGGCTGTGTTAAAATATTTGCCTCATAACCATAACAACTAACTACAAACAAATATTTGGAATTTATATTATAGCTTCATGCTATAGCCATTATTTTCCAATAATTAATTAGTTTTTACACAACATTACTCACTAGTAATGTGCCAATTTTAAAAGCCTTATCAGCAAACCGCTACAAAAATGATAACGAAAAAAGTGTGTTATAAAAATAATCTGTGCACAATAATATAATGACAACAGGCAATTGGAATGTGAAAATATTTGCGCTGGCATAATTAATTGCTGGTGGTAGAAATGAAATGTATCACTTCCTATACATATATACCTACACAGTAAATAGCAGTTCATCGACATTGATATGGACAGACCATTGCCATGTTCACAGGGTCGCCACAAAACAAAATCATACGTCAATCGACATAATTACTAATAATTTAACATTATTGTCGAAACGACAAAAGGTCATCATTTTCAAAATATTATATGCTACTCCAAATATGGTATCCGAAGAGGAATCATGTAAAGTTTATTTTAAAAAAACCGGTCAAGTGAGAGTCGGACTCGCGCACCGAGGGTTCCGTACAAGTTTGTAGGTATGTAACAAAAAATTTACGGTTTTTTTTATTTTTATATTTGAGTTGATTGAATGAAAAGTAAACTGCGGTTTACGATTTATGGCGTATTAAAAAAACTACTTACTAGACTAGATCTCGTTCAAACTAATTTTCGGTGGAAATTTACATGGTAATGTACATCATATGTCTTTTTTAGCTTTATCATTCTCTTATTTTTGAAGTTACAGGGGGGGGGGGGGATATTTTACCACTTTGGAAGTGTCTCTCGCGCAAACTATTCAGTTTAGAACAAATGATATTAGAAACCGCAATATCATTTTTGAAGACCTCCATCCATAGATACCCCACACGAATGCATTTGACAAAAAAAAAATTGAGTTTCAGTTCTAAGTATGGGGAACCCCCAAAATGTATTGTTTTTTTTTTCTATTTTTGTGTGAAAATCTTAATACGGTTCACAGAATACATCTACTTATCAAGTTTCAACAGTATAGTTCTTATAGTTTCGGAAAAAAGTGGCTGTGCCATACGGAAGGACAGACAGACAGACAGACGTGACGAATCCATAAGGGTTCCGTTTTTTGCCATTTGGCTACGGAACCCTAAAAACTGGGCCCGCTCTCGTCCTCGATCTCGCCTGGTGGCAAGCGATGGATGAGGTATATGATGGTGCATCCGTACTCAGATGCCTATTCACTCTTGCTTTATAAGATTGACAAGTTTGAAAGTCCCTAAGCCACACGCCTGCTTTACAAAATTGTTAAGGTTTTCCTTTGGTCCAGTGGTCCCAGTACTATGCCGTAGTAAATGTTTGTCTATGCCGTAGTATATGCAGTGTTACAGACCTGTCCATCGGTGATGTGTCTCACGTTGATCTTGAGGAAGCGCTGCGGTGCGCAGCTGTTTGTGTTGCTGCTTGCCTCAGGCGACCCTGGCCGTAAGCTCTCCAGGATCTCTGCAATAACAACACAAGCCAATGTTTAACTACTACAAGACACGTGTAGACGAAAGCAAGCACTCTACACACAATGGTTATCCGAAAATCGGCTGTAAAATCCAAAGTTACATCTTGTGATTCATTCTATGTACACCCACCCAACCCAATCATAGAAATAGACATGAGACACCAGCAGCTTAAATTGAATTGCAATTTAGGTAATTGGCTTCGAAATACCTAGGGTTATCCCGAGCATTTTGTTATTGTTCAATCAAAGACGATTGCGTGACCGAAGATCTACACTTCTATTATCTACAGCTGTTGTCACAATCGAAGGATCTAGTCAAGTGACGTCATAGTGCATGTCTACAGATTTTCGTTGTTCGAAATACTAAACAGCTGCAATATGTTATCTAGAGCAGGACTAATACCTATTTCTCCTTTGTTTCTATTAAGGACACATACAACGTACGAATACACTCAGGTCTTTGAACTCACATAATTCGCGAGTCATGTTTCGCATTTTATTACATTTAACCATGAGAAGGCTGACTATAAACAGCTGAGGTAGTGTACTTATTAGTCTAATTTGCTGGAGGTATTATTTGATGAGAAACGTAATTAGGACACTGTGGTCCGCGAGCCCGAGGTAAATCATCTGTCATGGCCGTGCCTCCGGTGCATTTATCTTTTCATCATCACTCATTGAGATTGACACTGACAGACCGCCTTCATTGAATACATAACCTATATAGATTAACCATGTTGTATGTTATTGTCTGCCCCGAGGATTTCAAGACAGACTGTGTCATAGTGTATGTTTGTTTTGTATTAGCTTGAACAATGTTCTATGCTCCTCTCGTGGGAAATTTACATAACCACAAGTGATTATTGTTGTGGAATATTTTTAATGATGTTGTTCTTTAAGCATCATTGAAGACTGAACTCGTTGAGAGTGCTTTTCGGGTGATTAATTAGTTAATGTGCTATCGCCACCACTATATACTTTACTGCTTGAATTGTTATTGCGCAAGTTAGCATAAATCAGTGTAATATTGTAAGTGTTTATTGCAATCATCCTTAATAATGAATAAGTCTTAGTTTTTACTGCATCAAACTTAGTCAATGAATAGATAGGTACATACTTTATTGGTTATAATCATAAAAGCCGCAAGGCCCATTCTTGCATAACACCATAAAAGTTTAAATGACTTATGGGGCATTCCAGTGTTGTGCAGTGTTGTGCGTCGTTAAAAATATTGCAAACACTTGTTAGCGCTCGATAACGAGTCGGCTTTAACGTGATCTGATAACAGATCGCTACATGTTGGCTGTTTCATAATTCATCCACTGTAGGTACAGTTCCTCGTCAACATTATCTGACCCACCCTAAAAACAAACGAATTTGGACCCTCTGGCTGTAACATTAAGGTTTATTCAATTTATATGAGCTTAACAGACAAGTGCACGAGGACTTACAATCAATACAGACACGCAAATTTCATCTTTATAACGTTAGCATTAGGTTATATGTTATAACTACTTGTTATAATATAATTAGTGTAATAGCTTATTTTAATGATTGCGTTCAAGTAATTCTGGTCTCGTGGTCTGTGTATAAGACTGAGAAAATTAAGGTGCGAGATCAAATCCTGCGACGATGATATTGTTTTGCTTTCAATTTAGAATTTATTCCAAAACTATTTCTTGTATTATTATAAAGAACTATAGACGGATAATCTTCAAATATAAACTTTGTAAAATGGTAATATTTTCGCATAACTTGTAATAAGTGGGTAGTTGAAAAATAAATATTTATTATTATAAAACTGGTATTCAAATGCTACTAAGGGTATGCAGTGACTACGCTCAAACATATTTGACCTTGTCTTACTAAATTACAAAAACAACGTCTCTTTACCATTTTTTATTTTCTATTTTGTAGGTAGATTTTTTTATTATCATGTCTCAATGGAGTGATTATTTAAAATACAAAATAATCTATTTGCACGAGGAAAAGGTTGGCTGCTTGTGCTGTGCAAGAATAAACTTTATGAAAGTATATTATATGGTTCAAATTCTTTAGAATATTGCGTCTAGCATAACAACTAAGATCAAATTTCAATGCCACTTATAAGAGTTGAGTTGGTCTTGTGGTCACTAAGGTAGTGCGGTGTTCATCGTTGTCTACGTTCGAAACCGAGTTTAACCTAAATGTAGCTTTTTGCTCAGCTGTTTTTTTTATTACACTTTTTTTTTACATTTCTTTAATGGACGACGTAGGATCTTGTTTTTTTAAACGGGCAGTTT
Organism: Apamea sordens; assembly: GCA_945859715.1. NCBI lineage: Eukaryota > Metazoa > Arthropoda > Insecta > Lepidoptera > Noctuidae > Apamea > Apamea sordens. The sequence goes on from OX243987.1 coordinate 13,938,460, forward strand.
GTATAGAAATAAAATTAAAAAGTTGCAAGTTTAAAATGTTTATTATTTCATTAAAACACTTAGGTAAGATAAAATAAGTAAATGCTCATATATATTTCCAAATTAATATACCTACATTTTATATTAATATGCCATAATCAAATCTAACCATTTATTAACATTAAACAAGGCATGCTTATGCTTAAAAGTTTGTTATCGAGAAAATTAATTCATGTGTGAAATGCTTTACAGATTTATAGCTGCCTATATGTAGTGAATAAACATGTTATTTAAATAGAAACAATCTATTTATAACAATAACATCACCACATAATCTGCAACATTTTAATGGTTTAACAATCAATCCATTGAGCATTTACTTACATGGTGTGTTTAAAAATAGAAAATAAAAAAAATAAAATTTAAATATTCCTGGGCGAAACGGACCCTTTCTTCGCGATGAGCAGGTGTCAATGCAATTTTCTGTGCCGGTTTATAATTCCTTATCCCAGCAGCGTGTAAATGCCTTCTCACTGTTTCCACTGAAATATTGTGGTTTATTGCGGTTACACGAATGGGCAAAAAATGGATTTTCAACTTGACTTGAAACAACGGTGGCGTTCGAATTCGGGACTATACTTGATGGCTTTTGCTCCTGGACGAATCCGCTGAATATTTCCATTGTCTCCATAACGTCTTAGGCATAGACTGACCGTATTTCTCTAAAACAAAAAAAAAACATTTTTGGAACCGTGTATGTAACTTGTAAGGAGTGAATGTAATGGTAAAATAGCCAACTACGCGTTCGTTAATCACAATCAATAAAATAAAATAGGTATAAAAAACACTTACTGCTATATTAAGTCGATGACCAATCTCTCTAATTCCAACATTCTACTCATGTAAAAATATGATTTTATGTTTGGTAACACCAAATTGCTTAAATATACTTATCGAGTTATGTGAAACGATTTACAAATGTGTGAGCGCAGTCACTGCTATTAGGCGTAGTGTAACTTTTGTCACTTAGATGAATTTATTATCTACCTCACGAAGCAAATATATTTTTTACTTCGTTTCCAAACATTCTTGGTAAATATAAATTCTGTGAACTTAAAGTTTTTCAATTTACCCACCTGTCTACAAGATAAGTTATTAGGCGTAAATCATATTGGTCGTTCTTTAATAATGCAAGCAATATTGTAGAAATGAAAACAAATTAAAAAAGAAACTGATAATATAGGTGGACTGTATTTTCGAACCCACATGTTGTTCTTTGCCAATCCAGCATCAAACCGCTAAGCCACAAGAACTTGTTGGAAATACGCGAAATTAATGATTGGGTTGTAATTATGTAGTGTGACTTAAAAGCTTTTCAACTTTAATGTCAACGAGATAATGATTAAAATAGCTTAACAAAATGATATATAATGCCGGTGGCTCCGACAATGTTGGGTGGGTTTACCTTAACCTTACGTGTTAAAGATCAAATTTGCGTGTCTGTATTTTTACTGTATTTGTCCTTAGAGTGCTCGAGCACTTGTCTGTTAAGCTCATATAAATTGAATAAACCTTAATGTTACATTCAGAGGGTCCAAATTCGTTTGTTTTTAGGGTGGGTCAGATAATTGTGATGACAGATTGTACTAGCATTCAATATTTACCTAAAGCAGAACAATCTATTGATTTTCTATAGTTTCTATCTTCATTAATGACATTGTTTTCATACCTTTTTCGTTAGCGGGCTCGCTCGGCGGGCCCTGTGTTGATTCAGATGTGTTATCGCCGCTCTCCGACGGACCATCAGAGTCTTTATCGCCATCTGGAAACCGACACACCATTTGTTATTTACACCTGTTTGTTTACTTAGACGTCACGCGAGGCGTTCGCGGTGACGTTCCACAATATTATAATGCGAGAAATAGCACGAATACACACCGTGATACCACCGCTTCAGGAATTCAAAACTGAACATTGTCGAGCTGAACCGACACTAGGTCCATATCGGCACATTTATCGGTTGTGATAAACCAAATCCATTATTATCTTGGCGCCTATAGCTGAGCCGAGGAGCCGAGTGGCCACAGAATTGATTCCAAAGTGGCGTAATTACAAATGTAGGACGAAACGTAATTTAGTGACAAATTAAAATAGAATGAGTGAGCGCAATGCGTTCGCTCGGTGTGGCGGCCGCGGCAGTACTCCGGCGCGGCTAATGTTGTAACTTTTGTTTGCCGTGCAAATAGGAGAAAAATTTGTTCCATGTCTACGTCATGCATGAATGAATAACACCAAGGCTGAGTGTTATTGTTTTGTTTCACGCCTTGACAATGCAGCATCTTAAACACACAGTGTGCAGGCTTGAGATGCTGGTAATGCTATGTGCTGTGCCACTTATTGACACAACTCTACATTTATTATCATGTCTGTGCCTATCTAAATATAAACTGTGAATTGAAAACGTAGGTAGGACCCACATGCTTCAATTCAAATGTAATAGATAAACGTAGGAAATGTCCATGTGTAAGTAGTCTGAGCAACAATAGGAGCATGTGACGAGCGTGGAAAAATCTGAATTACAGGCAACGTCAAGAGGTTATTGAAAATAAATAGCGGCATTAGGTATTCAGAATTCAGATTACCGTCTGCATACATAAACTCCTCGATATTTCCTGAACACGATGTGGATATACGAACCTCGTGGTTAGAGCTAATGTTTATTACATGTCTAAAACACATAAACCGAATATAGTTCTTAGTTTTATGGATTTCGTCATCAACTACTTTGAAGCTATAACGACGTAGGTAACCTACCTTCAAAGATATAAGTTCTGATTTCTGTAAGCGCCATAAATATTATATTTTACATTAAAGTTTTATTTAATACATAAGCTCCTTCCATCACAGATTAAACTCCAAAATAAACACTCGAGTGAAAATTATTCGTTAGTACATTATGACGCGAGATTTGTATCGCATTCAATTTGATTAAACCATGTCCTTATATTAGGTATTTAGTTAAATTGAAGATAAAGCTCAATTACTTTCAATGTGATAGTATTTCTATGTTGAATTTGGTATTAAAACTGCTCTAATGTCGTTTTAAATATTACCAATAATAACACAATACAAGTACGTTTGAAACTAACTAAATAAGGAACGAGAAGCAATACTTTCAGTTCTGGTAGGTACTTGCCAAATAACTGTACAATATCGAAGGTCGCGTTTCGTCAGATGCATTTTCTCATTAAAATGATCCGTCACTATTGCATCGATGACTTAGTGCTGTCTATTTTGTCAAAGTACAACCTTAATTTTGTCGTTGCTTGTGGCAATCATGACACTAATGAAAGTATTGAAGCAGCTGGTGTTACCATTTGCAAAAATTGCGAATCTAGGTTACTCTATCTGTCTACGGCAATTTCAGTCCATGTATTCACATCATAAATGGGAAAATAAAGTTAAATTGACGGTTCGGTTGATAATATTAAAACTTTATTGTTTGGAGTTCGCGCGGCATCTGTGCGATATCTACGTGACTGTTACGCGAGGCCTTCACCTACACACGCCTACGCGTTTGCTACGCGATGACTACGCGTAAGCTACGGGACACCTACGTGTTTGCTACGCGATGTCATTGCTACCTCAACGAAAAAGACGACACGTCTCTAACATTTATGCTAAAAGTATTACATGCATTAAGACATGTCTGACACATTAGTTCAACTGGTTATTGATCTTAGCTAGCTTACAACACACTATTATTTGTAAACATGCAACCGGTTGTCATTCCTAGGCTAGGGCAGATGACTGCACTAGTGCCATAATTTAATTCATTCTAATATTAATATGAATTCGAGAGGAACTCTGTCTGTGTGTTACCTTTACACGCCCAAACCAAAAAACGGATTTTTTTCATTTGTCAAGGAGATAGTTGGCATCCTGGGGAAGGTTATAGGCATACTTTTTGTCCAGGCAGCACGTTCCCGTGGGATAATTTTCGACATGCACGCGGGCGTCGCCGTGGGCGGAAGGTAGTATTTCATAAATTAAAGATAAACTTTACGAGGCAGACCATTAGCCAGATTTCTTTTATATCAATAAAGCTGTTATTCTGATTTTGTTTTTATTTTTTTTTTGAAAATAGCACCTCACTTATCTTCCGTCAAAATAATACCAAATGTTTATTTAAGATATAAATAGTGCTTTAAACTTATTGTATGTTTTGAAGAAAAATATACAATTTAAAAAGAAATGCTGAAAAACTGCAACTTTGTATACAATGTTTGTATGTAATTATTTAATTCAAGAAAAACATTATCTAGATTTCTTGTTGGCTAAACATCAAATATTTAAGCTTCAGACTACCAACGATTTACGAGACAATCGTGCGCGCTGCATTGCGTCGCCATTGCATTTTTAATCCAAAATGTTTCTTTACCGACATAAATATTTTTGTGGTTGTTGAATGATAATGTGTTTTGTGCAAACAAATGTCTGTGACCTTCACACGACCTTTCCCTGCCCGTAGCTGAGAAATTCAACGATGTTTTCACGTTATAACGTTACCCGATAGGTAAGGTGGTACATGTAAATTAATTTTATTCCAACGCCAGATAATTTTATCAGAGGAATAATTTTGACAGTTCTTCGAAACAAAATCTGTCAGACGTCAATTTTATTCTACGAATAAAAATTATCTGTCGATTGAAAAATCAGCCCCAAAACTTCCTACTTCCTACTAATATTATAAACGCGAAAGTTTATGAGGATGGATGGATGGATGTATGTTTGTTCATTCACACAAAATTACTTCACGGATATGGATGAAATGTAACACACAGAAAGTTTATAACCAGGATTAACCCATATGTTACTTTTTATTCCGATATTCCCACGGGATCGAAACTTATGCGGGTACTTATCTATGAAGGTGGCCAAATTCTATATTCCTAATCCTACATGGCACAATTATACATGACTCAATCGCATTTTATGATAATTCAAATTTTGTAAGCGCCGTCTGGCGACAGCCTACTGCCGCGCGTGTTTGTATGATGATTTTGTTTTTTGTTAGGTATGATAATTTAGTTAGTTTCTTCATTGTGGGGCACACACACTAAAATGTAATTGACGGGCTTATGGTTTATCGATTTAGCGCACTGCTTATAGTAATGCACGCCACTGGTGTCCAATAAACTAAGGTTTTTAACCATAAACTGTAATCTTCAGAAAGGTTTAATATTAGAACATCAAAACTCAATGAAATGGAAACTTTTGAAATAGCCGAGACATTATTTACGATAACTTTATAAATAAACAACACTCCTTTCTATTTTGGTTTGAGGGCGTGTATGTGGTATTTTCGAACTTCAGACTGTTTTTGTTGTGTTGCCTCGACTGCTGAGCATATAAGGAAAACCGAATTACACTTTGCTCGACCTGGGGACCAGACCTAGGTCGAGACTTGTAAGCATAAGTTATGCTTACAAGTCGCACATGCGTTGGATTAATTCACTCCGTATAGTCCGTATTAAGTGATTTCCATCTAATCTAGCCTAGTGTCCTACATATGTAACGTATGTAGCTTTTTGTGAAAATAGAAAGCAGGCATGGCACAGCACTAACGTCTAACAAACAGTGTTGCCATCCGAAAACTAGAGGCAACAAAAAACTTTCGCTTTTCAAAATATGCAGGAGAGGTCGACATTAATTTGTACTCGTAGACATGAGAGATGAACAGAGATGTCAATCAATTTCTTTTGTATATCACTCCAAAATATGACAATCTGTTTGTAACTATCAGATAGCTAAATGACGCAAGTCACGTGCGTTATACGCTAAACAGTAGACTGCGAATTTAATTATATATTTCTTGAGACTATAGTTTACAGTTCGTTAGGTTTCTCTACCTTTTCAATACTCTATAGTATGTACATGACTATGGCTTTAATAGACTATAGTGTAGCTCGAGCTAGTCATCTTGTTCTTAAGGGAAATTACATGGCGAAGCTGCGATACCTCGCTATCACGGTTTAGCTTGCTACCTCCATGTAAAATAAATGCTTATACACACGCACGCCCATGCGAAAGGATACCTCACCGCGATACATCGCGGGCTGCTTGTGGGTTTACCTCGATGCCTGGCATGTGCGTGTGTTTATTAGCATGCATTTGTTTTACATGGTGGTGACATCAAGGTAGCAAAACCGCGATCGCGAGGTTCCGCAGTGAGGCATCTTCGGCATGTAATTACCCTTAGGAACAAGACATAGGTACTCTACTCAAGGAAAGCCATCCTTGTACTAAGTATTAGGCTCCGTTCCTCTGATAATAAAATCGAGAGGTGTCCCGGTTGTAACGAAGTTTTGATTGCTTTGACTTCTGTTACGTAACAAAAATGTCGTGACGGTCGAATTTACAGTTTTTTCAGGCTAACTCTTATTCGCTAAGTGTGCAGAGTATAACCTCGTTCCAAAATCTGAGGCTCGCCTAGCGATCCTTCTATCCGGCATGCAACCGATCATAGGAGCCCGAGAACAGGGGGCCTACTCCGAAGAGAAAAGTGCGAATGTTCGGATCGGACCGACACATGGCCGAACCGAATATTATTGAAAAATGCGAAAAATGTTCGGATCGGCTCAGTTGGGTCGGGACCATAGTCAATATTCGAAAGAGTGTAGGAGTGTAGGATCGGAACCGACCGAAACAAATAGTAACTTCGTAGCAGGAAACGGCCGAACATTCCGCCGATTCCTGCTACTTCGGAGTAGATCCCCTGAACTTAGTACCTTTTGGATGGCAAAAGTTTCATTTTTAATCTCACCTTTCCGTTTATCGGGCACTAAAAGCGTCTGCCCCGGGAAGATGAACTGCGTGGCGAGCCTGTTCAGCTTGGTGAGCTCCGAAGGGGTGGTGTCGAACCGGGCCGCTAGCGATGTCAGGGTGTCGCGGTCGCGTACCTGTGCAAAGTAAAATAATTATGTTTGTAATCTTCTATACATATTATAAAATAAAGGCAGTTTTCGTGTCTGTCTCTGTGACTGCATTGTTCTTCTAAACTAAGCAACGGATATTAATGCGGTAGTCACCATCACTTCAAGAATTGATACCGGAAGGTTTATTTGTATAATACATTAATATTAAACTTGCTTAGGGCTGATTTTTCAACATTTGATATTCGAGGTGTAATATTAAAATTTTGAAGAAAAAAAAAAACAGTAAATTTCATACAGAAACTGTCAAACGTCAATTTATTTTATATTAATCCTCGAATAAAAGTTAGCTGACAATGGAAAAATCAGCCCTTAAGAGAAACAAATATCGATGTTTTGTCAAGTCTTAAAAACCGTCCGAAACAAATAAAAGTTTGAAGAACAATGTCCCTTATAGTCCATTACAGAATGTGATGGATCAGGAGATAATTAGATCTATTTATTTATGCCAACTTATTGAACACCATCCGTCTTATTCCAAAACACGATCTAAATTTAGTACTGGGATTGTTACTAGGTTTAAACCATGACTAACCACACCACACCACCACCATATCTATTCCTAACCACACCTAAAAATCTTCTAGATTCCTTCTATGAGGCCAATTGATGTTGTAAGCCGATTTCTGTCCATGCAATTCCATTATTTATAAACACATGTAAAAAATAACTGGACGCCGCTTTCAAACCCAGAAAGGTCGCTACAATTCTCTTGGGACAAACGTAATAGTATTCTGGAATACATGACACTCTATTACCCTACATTTTCCCAGGAGAGCTCAGGATATAATACTGTAGGTATTTAAAAAGGAACGGATTTTTTATGTAAACAAAACATTATAATGCCTGATTTAAACCTTTACATATTACGTATCTATTAAATGTTTTGATTCGTAGATTATTTCCTCGGCCAGATACCTTATACAAGGTGGAGACGACAATCAATTAAAACTGTGTATATCCCATGCCGTCCCCAAACTTCATACGAAAATCCAATCGAATGTATCCAATAGTTTAATCACTATAGCTAGTCAAAGATTGACAAAACCCATAGTCGTTCCATCACTACTATTTAGTTTATTTGTAATAATTACTTTTGTAATTTCGATGCTAAGATTTGTCTGATAGTTCCAAAATACTCTTATGCATTAGTCTTGCCAGTGTTTTCATTTATTGGCGTGTTGTTGTCTCCACATTGTATATTAATCCTAACGAGATAATCTAAGTATTTTCACATTTTGCTTGCACGGCGTTGACCTACTGGCGATTCAGCCGTGGGAACTGGATTACATTACAAGTGGCCGAAAGTGAAGGTATCTAGTAAACCTGTCATTACTATATAATTATATATACCATTGTGTAGCTAGCAAGATGAACTATAATATTGATATAGTACAAGATGTAACAGAACAAAAAGTAGTTTGTTCATAATTAACTACGAAATGGATTTCAGTAACTTTTCTATATGAAAAGTTACTGAAATCCATTGAGTACCTAGTCAGTTCAGTATGGGTAATTTTTCAAAAATTATGTATTTTGCCATACTGACCGATCTTATTTCAAGGCGATAAGACTCAATGTTAAATGCATAAAAGTACCTAATGCTAGAGTCAACACGATTTTGCTAATAATAACAGTTAGTTTTAAAAAAAATGTTTTTGTCATAGTATTATACTTTTAAGTCAACACTCTAATTGGTGTATGAGATCTTACGTTTATTATGTTACATATTGTATATCTAGACTCGTTCCGTTAAGATATATAAATAAATTACCGTAAAAGTCATTGTTTTAATCGGTGGAGGAGGCGGTAGTCTCTTGGCGTGCTCGTCTTCATCTGCAACAAACAAAAATATAGTAAATTTACACTTGATGGTATTGATTACAATGATTACGCAATGTAAACACCTGAGCGTGTTCCAAAAACGCCTTACAAAATACTATAGATGTGAGTTCACAACACGCAAATTGCTCTGCGCGCAATGGTCGGCGTTGCGTTGGTCAAGAATAAATGTATGCAAAATGATTTATGATAATTGTAAAGGTTTCGATAACAGAACGATTTTTATTGTTGCGTAAGTTATTGCAGTGTTCGATTCTCAGTAGTTTTGTTACGAAGTGTAAATCGCTGCAGTAATTTACTGAAACTGAATTCTGGAAAGCTCTTTACATAATTTAGCGTTTATTGATTCGGTAATCATGGTAGCTGTATGTACAGTTTTATAAAGCATAACTACTATAAACAATAACTAGTCATAAAATCCAATTATGGTTGAAAACGATTAAGCTCATAAATTACTAAACGGACTTGAACAAGCAAGACAGCAAATAAATAAATGATTTGCGTCAAAAATGATTGCAAAGATCATGGCCGCACGCAAATAGCAGCCCTTTTTAATCAATCAACAGTCCGAACTTGAACGAATATTTTTTAAACAAATGAAGCACCATAATCGTTAAACCATTGATTATCATAAATCAACTGTCAAAATTCGATAAAATTCTCGTCCGTTCATCAGAATTTTAATAAGCTTATTTAGTTCAAACCAAATGTTACAGTCATCAGCGTATAAAAAGATTGCACATGAAGATTTATCTCTAGTTACGAAACCATAAATCAACATTATGATAGAATAAAAATGTACCAATAGAATCCTAAACAGACAGTGCAGTGTTTTCACAGAATTTACTGGTTAAATTATGTGTTTTGAAAGCCGGATGTTAGTTTATAATCCGGCTGTTTATTTTCAAAATATGTCTCGATGCCAAGGAATGATTCGCGACAAGCAAGGATGACGTGACTCCGATAGATCGTTCTTTGTCGTGGATTACGTCTCTCACTAGTCACTACGTATGCGGTGCCTGCAGCCGCTGCAGCTCGTCATACGACTTTTATTATTACAAGTAAACATTACGGCTTCTTCTTACATCAAGTTGATACACGTCATAACTATCAGAACTAATTCAATAAAGTCATGGTAATATCAAATAGTTTTTCTTCTGAATATGTTTTTTAAGTCTGTAGAATATTATTTATTTATGTTGGAAATGAAGACTATTCCGCACGAGAACTATGAATTCTGTTTATTGCTGAGTCAGCGGATACATCCGTATCAGCCTACATTATTTTTAAATAACTTTTAATTTTTAAATGAGACAGTTATTTAATCCATTTTAATCGTCTTACTGTCTCTGGCCGTCTGGTCTACAGAACGTGAATGAAATCCTCGGAGGTCACAGCCTCAGAGCTACAGCTTAGTGCAAGTTTAGTCCGTAGGTCGATTGACCAGTGCGATAACCGAGGCAGGTAACTTGCTGCATGAATATTTCGAATTCCTTATTGCCGTTAATGTCAATAGTTACTTAGTTGTTTATTATTAAAATATAGAAGTCTTTCAATGCATTGAGAAAAAGCTGGCAAGTGTTGAAATCATTTATTACATGAGCGTAGAGTTTAATAGTTTATCAGCTATTTTTCAAAACGTGTTCTTGGAAACTGTTCCACAACGCTATTTACGTAATTGAAGATGATGACGACAACATTTCCTAAGTGCGTTTGCTCCTGGGCCCGACATCCGCCTCTAAACATAATCGCCAGTTTGTAATGTGTGTTAATGAAAGGGTTTTAAGTTTTAACATGGTTTTAATTTCGTCACAACACGACAAATTAATGTTGGTTTAAGTAGGGGTTGCGCAACGAATGGGCAATAAAACCGCTCCGTGCCGCAGTACAAATGGACATAGCTTTAATGTTATTCTCTATTTGTTGTTACAACTCGTGGGAATATGTGCAGTTGAATTGAAAACAATTATTTAATTAACAGATAATGAGGTAAACTATGTAATTATCTGAGTTTCTAAAAGCAATAACTAGAATTCTAGTTTTTGCGGTGCCATCGTTTTCAGAATAGGAAATCAAGTTTTTTTTGTAACAATTGTAACGTTTATAGCAAGAATGTATTTAATTCTATTTCACTTTATTTGCATTTCAGAGTGAAATGTTTTTGATTATTCAGTAAGTACATTAATTAAATTAATCGTATATGACGTGTGCATTAATAACATGTTTCCGGAATGCGCATATTCGAATCAGTCACTATTTATTTCGGTACAGAAGGACTTATTCAGGCTATTTCTGAGTTACTCCAGATAAAGCAAATTAAAGTTTTGTTTACCTTTGTGTACAGCATCAAATCTGCCTTCGACCTTCGAACGGAGCGCTTCCAAGTCGAAGGGCGGCGAGAACCCATGATCAACCGAACGACTTTTCGACCTGTAACATAAGAAATATGTATTAGCATGGAATCCTCGGTTTCAGCGCGTCATTTTCATAGTTTCAGCTTGCCTGAAAATAAAGCTCATTTTGATGAATTTTCGGGACTGATCTTACAGTCATTGGGTATTTTTAAAAGGATCCCAATTCTTCCCAAGCATTCTGTTTATCATCGAAGCATGCGCAGAGTGCGTAAGCACATGGGTCAACGTACGTATAATTGTCCACACTCCCAAAAGCTGTCGTCCCAAATAAGTGTCGTAAGACTGATACAAATAGAATGAGCCGAGGCCTGTGCGACTCACCTAAATACGATGCCGGTGAGGGGTAGGTAAGCCAAATGCGCCCATATATGCACAAATAATGCGATACAAACTGGTAGTTACTCAGGTGTTTACTATGTAAATGGACTGAACTGGGCGGAAACGTTGAATATTGACTATTAATTACATACTCCTTGAATAAGTCATCATAAAGGTGAATACAGTGTCTTAAGATAGATACTCGTAGATTAGACACTCTTTATTGTGTACCTACACCATAAATATTATAGATATATATGTAGAAATTTTACAAGGGGATACAAAATGGTCAGTATTATCGGTAAAAACGATCTTATAAAGACAACCTTTGGAAGTTTCCTTTTCTCCAGTTTACTTGAACATAACTTGAGCATACCTTGACGAAACATAATGTCACAAGTATGATAGGAAGTGCCATTATCTTTCATAGCCTGAGGTGGTCACGACTGTATGAATTTCTTTGGCACTGGCTTATGCCAGCTCGCATTTCTGCATTAATTATTTGAATAACATTACTTAAGGTCAATCTCGTGTCTCCTGTGAAGGCCGATCACTTGCTATTAATTCACCGTATGGTATGAGTCATAGCGAGATAGTTTGTTGTGCTGCTCCAATGAATATCGATGGGATCACATAATTAGGCCAATGTTTATCTGCCGAATCGAACGGTTCACTGACGAAATATTTTATGGAGTCAGGCGATGATTTACAGATATTAAGATAACCCAAAATAGTTTTTAGTAACAAAAATCATAGTCGTGTATTGACGTAGACATTAGTGAAGTATTTATTGTACCTCCTGCTGTTTATTGACAATGCCATTTACTTAATCTATCTGATACAACGATATTTACCACCCGATGTAAATATGTGCTAATTACCGGTAGGTACTAATGATTTCACAATTTAGCAAAACACAAAATAACAATAAAGTACTAGGTGTGTAAAAAACCCGAGCAGGCTAAAGATGCATTTAATTACTGCTTAAAGGATACCTAGGTGCCAAATCTGTTGGTAAGTCCATAAGATAACATTGTTGTCATATCTGCTTTAATCGACTTATGTACTGGTACTAATCGTTTAAAAGATGTAAGCGATAAAACTGTAACTAAGTACTTTCAGTCGTGATTTATTTTATGGGTTTACTAATAGATTAGGTGCGAGATAATGTAATGTGCAAAATATGAATACCTCTTGAAAGACTGGTCGATGCTCTCTGCGCTCCTGGACAGCTGCTGCGAAGCTCGCCTAGACCTGCATGCAACAGAGACCACGCTAGACACAGGCATACGCATGCAACATCAAAACCATCCAGACAACTCTAAGCTGTTTCTTTTACAGTCAAAACAGATCGACTAAGTAGCTGTTGACTAGGTTCTTATGATATGAATTATTAGAACTGTCTGGACATTTATCAAATTAATAAGTTTCCACTCTGATTTATCAAAAGAAAATCTTCAAAAACGAGTAGGTACGATGTAAATTTTATCGTTCTAAAAATAAACGTACATCGGAGTGGAAACTTACATAAAATTAACAGTGCGGTTGGCAAACAAAAATATTTACGTAAAAATTTTATACACCAGCAAATAAAAAGTAAACCATAAAAATGCCACATCGATCCATGCGATGGGTCGTTTGCGAATCATGCAATGTGTAAATAATGACACGTAGTGAATAATGTATGTGACACTGACATTACAAATATTTGTGCGAACAGTTTTTTTATTAATTGTGACTTTAATTACGACTGGAAATCACTTGACCTCATAACTTTGAAGATATATCGTCGGGTGACAACATTTCTCAGCGCTGCCGATATTGAACATACATCCTCGCAATGACTCCCGCGACGAAAACAGTCTTAATATTTCATGTAGTACCAACAATTTATTAGGTATCATATCAAAATTAGAAACCAGAAGGTACTGATGTTATATAAAATATTGTGGTTCTATACTTAAATGCTGTATGTAGCACCTTGCGAAATTTAATTTCTTCCTACGTAATTATTGTCAAAGTCTTTGATAAATTAATTGAAGTCCTCAGCGGAGGAATAGGGTTAGTAGAGGCCGCGCCGATCAAATTAACGTCACGGTTAATAGGATCGATACCCATCGATTATGGGCACCGATAAATGTGATAGTTACGTGATCGAAAATATTTATTAGCCAACAAATTCGAACGGCTATAGGTACACGCGTATTTTAGGATATTTTAAACTTTGGGACAGAATTGACTCAAAAATCGTGAGTTGTTCAGGAAGAACAACTCACGACCAAAGAAGAAGAGAAAATATCTAATAATTGTTAGGCATTTTCGCTTTAACATTTTTTTTTTTTTCAGGATGGGAAATCATCAAATGAATCCAGAGCAGGAGGGAGTGTCAGACTCTGACTGACTAAAACCCACCCGTGTTCCTTCCTTAGCCCTTTATGTTCCAGGGCAGCGGTAACCCTTTCGGACGTTCCCGCTACCCTCGCTTTAGCATTAGCTTAGGTTTTCGGTTCATCGATTTACTAAAATGTAATATTCCCTCATGTGACTTGTACGTAATTTATCCTTCTTTTCGAAAACTATATATTATTATGTTTCGTTAAAATAAAAATTTTGGAAGGTAATCAAAAATGCGTTCACAAACCTGAGAAAGCAACATGAAAATGAAATTACACCATGTTTCTTAATTACTAGGCTCACAGTAATCCGCTGCTAGGAGCTAATTACTTAAATAATTAGTGTTAATTTAAAGAAGACGTCTAAGTTTAAGCTTATATAAAGGCAATGCAAGCAGAGCGCGGCCCGCGGCCCCGCCCGGGAGTTTACCGGGGAGGCTCACTGGTCCTATTCGGCCGCTTGTGGACGAGCTCCTACATTTCGTTTTTCCGTGCTCGTGTTTGCGGGTATCGAACAATGTAGTGGTTCTTCTTACATTGGCTGTTTCTCGGGCCGTGACAGCGAAACGAATGCGGGGAGTGAGAGCCGCCCTTGACACTGGGTGGGCGCCAAGCCACTCGCATATTTACCAACATCCGTGTCTGCCTGTCAGATTTTTCGCAGCACTATTTCCATAAATTATGTTCTTGACACACCAACGTACCATTACTCAGTTTATTAAATTCTTTTCTAATACGAGGGATCATTAATTAATGATACGAAACTGCAATCAATCTTGAGCGACCCCGTACGCAACATGATAATTAGGTACCTTCGAATTTAATCCGCTAGATTACGTTTAAATTTATTTAATAGTGTGAAAAATTCACAAATCTTAATTTACATGAGAGTCTGAGCCAAATGTTTGTCAAAAATATAACGTTATACTTGCAAATAGTGCGCCGCAGCCGTGGTATGTTTTCGTCGCAAACGTCGCTATTCAACAGTGTCATGCTCACACAAGGTAGGTAGTTAGCAGTGTCTGTAACAAGATCTACATCATCGGATACTGTGACAACCTTTATGTAGAAGCCTTCGATGTGTGTAGCAATGCGTTGATTATATTACAGAAATCCTTGTTGTTTATGATGCAAAGTGAGAATATTTTTCTCTATTTAACGATTATGGCTTTTCCGTACTTATACGCTAAGACATAAATGCGAAGTTTATGGAAAGGAGAGGTAGATGACGTAGAAGGAAAGTTTCTTAGGGTTGGTCCGCCAGTTTTGCTCAAAATATTCTGATATACCCTTCTTTAAAAAAAGGAAAAAGTCGTGAGGAAAGTTTTGAGTATAAGATCAATGGCTATAAGAGTAGGGGAAGACCAAAGAAACGATGGATGAATGATGATACGGTTAGAAAGGGGGCGACTGTCGAGATGACGAATAATAGAGAAGTATGGAAGAAAAAGTCATGTTGGACCGACCCCAAATAAATTGGGTTAAGAGCAGGATAATGATGATCCTAAGTTATTCAAAACCTTAACTAGGTAACGATTTAAATTTATATCGATGCCCCAGAATATTTTCGATACTTAAATAAATATTATATTTATGAATTTGTATAATCCCCGCCTAAGAATATACCGCCCACTCATCTCAGGGCTGTCATAAGGGATAATTAACGTTTTTAACGGATGATTGAACAATAACACCTCGTCTATGTCGATGACATCACTGCCCAATTCTCCCAACCAGCGATTTGATCGAAACATTATTTTTCCAAGAGAATTATCCTGACGACTTGTGATGCCAACGTCGTATAAGTATAGCTTCCAGATAGATTTCAGCTGGACAAGGTCATTTAATGCGTATGAAATAATCATAATTTTCCTACTAATCATGTTCAGCGTAAGCAAGGGAAATCTTTAAAAAGATTAATATTTGATCTACACATTTTTCGAAGAAGAAACAATACTTTCTAGTTTTCCAGTACTTAAATAAATTAAAAAAGAAATATTTTTCAAGTTACCTCCAAGAACTCCTTGAACTTATCTTGTTCTTCCTATTGCATTACTCTGAGTAATACTAGTACTGTGTATGCAAATACTTTGATTATAAATAAAGCCAAAGCGGAACGAAACTTGGGCCGGAAATAATTTTGTTACAAATAGCCGCACAATTACAATGCACGAACTAAATAAAACATAAATGTACCCATGTAATCCTATTGCCTTCGAATTAGCATTTTTAATAACATGTAGGTAATTATGTACATTATCTACTAGACCAAAATGCAATTAATATGCAAGAACAACCAGTTTCTAATACGCATTAGAAATAGCCATCGCTGCTCAACATCTCAGTAAGAAAGATGTGAGGTTCTATTTCAGTATTCGCCTTTGTGTTCTATCAATAAATGCAAAAAAAAACAATGACTTAAGTTTTTATAGCTTAAAGTCACGCTTACAAATCTAAAATGACATTTTCCGGCGGCTACGGGTTGGATTACACGTTCAAATAGTACGTCACTCTAATCCAACTTTTCCTTTATGCGTCAACGACTTTTCCTAAAGACGTAGAGGCAGTTAAGACTGTCGAACCATTACATCCATAATTGCAGTTATCTATTGTCATAAAAGTTTACTAGCGACCAGCGAGGAAGTAACAGTAATCTACTAACCTATTCCGTGGCGAGGTCATTGTACTGTTGCTGTGGTTTTGAAATGTGAACGAATATACGCACGCAGACATACGTACCAAGTACCAGTCAACGAACGTACATCACTCATTGTAACAGTGATCGAAATATATGACAATTGCAACCATATCTATATCGCCTTATCAGAGTCGGAAACACCAGCGAGATTTAGAATTAGTCAGTACAGTCATCCAGTTGAAGTGCCTAACAGTTAAAGTGAGTCATTCTTCAGTGAAAGGTTTATCGCCATGAGAATTTAAAATTACGGATTTATTATTGTTGTTGTATAAACACGTTAAGTGCTCGATTCAACGTTAAAAGATTAATTTTGCAGATTTATTGATTGTTTATCTTACTGTATGAAATAAAGTGCAGTGATATATTGCGAAACTATTTTAATTCTGAATTCCCAGGTTCTGGATTTCAGTGGCCTGGAAATTTAGAAGATACACCTATAAGCTTCTAACAGATTGGAGCTTTTCGAGATCTTTTGCGGAGGCGCATACATCTTCAACTAAAATCCCTTTAGTTAGGTACCTTACGTATAGTATTCGCACATCGGTATACCTGCACACAGATCGATGTGGTTTGAGACAGGGCGGCGACAGCGATACCTTTTTGTAGGCACTACGTCAGCAGTGGGTGTGGCGTGCGCATGAGTTGCACAAGCGCGACCGTGATATGATACAATACGCACAATACAACTTTTTTAATCTCACAATCATAATAATAAAACCTCTTTCGTTAGGTTCACACGCGCATTTAATTTACTATTTATAATATATTACGTTATAATGTTAACAGTGACGTCAAATCCTGCTAAGTACCTACCTAATCTTTATTTTATGATTAGTAGTTTGTTCCTGACTGCAATGCTTCTAAAATGATAAAATGTTATATATGATAGCTATGATAGCTATCAAACCCGTGTCCAGGTGATTTCTTAATAATTTGATTAGCGAAGATGTTTATTATGTATATGACACAGTGAGCCTCCCGATGGATCTTGAGTAATCTAAACGTGTATGACACAATTTGTTCTAAAATCACCGAAGCAAGCATCGCGTACCAAGTGGAGTATGTTTGGTCAACAGAGTATGACGAATTATACCTACACAATTATTAAACACTTAAAATGTGTTTGCGTTGCAGATTCGCAATATTAAATTACATTCATTATGAAATAACATGAAGCGATTATAATACACACACCTAGGTATTGTAAGACGAAATAATGAATCAGGTTTAAGGCTACTTTGGCAACAAGTACAGCGGTGCCATTCTATAAAATACAAGTATGACCGTGAAAACTTAGGTGAAGAGAGCTTAGTGATCTGTCATTCTACCTAATGCTAGAGATCGACACTATAATATTGACAGCTTACTTCAGGCTTACTTCACCAGTTTTAACGGTGAGATTTTTACAGAATAGATCGTCTAGTACAGTTGTGCACTGCTCAATTTGTGCTAGGGTCGACCAGCTTAGGCGTCAGAAATATGCACTGTTTTTTATGCCACAAAATAGTACAGAATAAAGACAGAACCACTACAAAAATGTCCGTTCATATTTAATATTGAAATAGGTGAAATTATAAACTCAAACCCAATTTCACTCAAGGTGCCAATCGTGTGTTCATTTGATAGCGTGAATTATTGGAAACATATATTAATAGACATCCGATCAAAACAAATTCATTTCATGGAAGCCAGAATTTCGTGGAAGCCTCAACATTTTGAAGCTTCAGTAACATTTTTAACAGACTTCAAAAAAAGGAGGCGGGTCCCAGTTCGTCGGAATATATATATATTTTTATGTATGTTCCCCGATTACTTGAAGACGGCTGGAAAATATTTTTTTTGTTTGCCAGGGTAGGTATACTTCCAAGGTGGTCCCATTGTCATCAGGTCAGGAGCCTGGTGAAATCGCGGGAAGTCTGCAAATATTATAGATAGACACACCTATAGCGACTTGGGTAATTTCTAATTGGGGCAACAACCAAAAACAGGAATATTTTTTTTTTCTTCTACGAAACCGAATATACACGACCAAAGACACCGGCTTCCGAAATGCAAGATATTTTTCACTTTGTAGTGTTTTTGGAAAGACGGTTGTTTTTTTTGCAAAACGTTTGACGTAAACGTACCTAGACGTTTAATTTCCCACGTAGAAGGTAACGCCATATCGGTGGCGGTCGGTGTTAAAAGTAAGATGCTAGTTGACCCTAATGACTACAATGGCCTTCTGATGCTACACATAATATACGTACGAGAAACGCAACTACACGTTATTGAAAGACCGCGCTACTCATGAGCGAGCACTACATTTAATATTGTCATATCATATTAGGTAGCAGCCTAGCACACAATGCATTCAATACACAATTTAAATTAATATCCTCCTGTCTTCTCATTACAGACAAACTGAAATTAATTACAGTATAGATGATCATGAATAGATTTTAACAATCCGTTGCTAATTAATTATGCTTGCTATTCGTAAATGTCGCTCTTTGAAACCAGCGGGATGACTTCATCAGATAACATGAGATTTCAGAACAATGAATAATCGCTATGTGTAATGAATTTTAAACGCTATTCAGGCTAAGTGAAAAAGACGCTAATGGGCCTTGCACTATAAGGAAAAGCCACAGTTGTCATCTAAGACTTCAAATGATTCATATCATGGCATTTATATGAGCTTGTTAGTATTGTAGAAATGCGTTCTATTAATAACGTGATCAGTTTCATCAGCAAGCGTTTGTTTGGTCGCGAAAACGTCAGACCGTCGTCAAAGGATGAGTCGGCTCACCTGGACGGACCAGACGGAGTCCGTCACAGTGGACATGTCAGCTCCCAGGCTCTAAAGGCCGTGTTTATTTTCATTGTGTTTATGCCAGGGGATCGTTAGCAGCGTTTTGTCCGCTGCTAAGACGCGCAAAATACTAAATTAGCTAAACAAATGAAATGTTTTCTACTTTCACTTGAAGTATTAGTCATGTTCATTCATGAATGCTATTTCGCCAATAGTTTCTTGGCTTGACCAAGGTAATAATTTTATGACACAGGTCCAGTTTTCGCTTGAATTTAATGTTCATATGCGATGTAGGTACGTTCGCGTCGTGAGGTGCGCAGTCGCCCATCAGACTCGTTCGTTAATTGCGGAGCTTACAATTAGTTGAGTGCCATCCGCAAACGAGCGCAATTGGCGCAATGGGGAGGAAATGGACATCCATCCTCGAGCACCTACTTATATTATAGCACATAAACACTCATATGAAGTGGCAGCAGCACAAACAACTACAGCTTTGAGTACTTCTTTAGGGAAAAGGAAGCTAGAAGCTAGTCTAAGTGTTTCTACTCGAACCGAACAACAAATATCTTTGATCAGGTTTTTGGAATCTATCGTCAATAGTGTTGCCACAGGAAATCACAATCGTGCATATTATGTTAGCAACGTCTTCATACAAACAGTTTTGTTGTTATTATTTATTCAAATAGATATTTATTTGAATAAATACTTAAATAATTATATATTTCACAAGGTCTGACTCGAAACCAATTCAAATACGGTATTACGTAGCCATTCCTTGAGAAATGTACTTATCAAGTACATTTAGGATGTATTCATAAGTTTCATAGTGACTTCACAGTTTCAACGCTGCAGAAAGCTCCTATAAAATATCGATTAACAGATAAGTTATCATGTGTGGATTGAAATAAAACGATAAGCAGTCGTGCATGACTCATTAAAATTAATTGCATTACTTGTCGCCTGAGCCAGTCTAAAAATGGTATGTTGTAGTCCGTGCACTAAACGGTCGGAGATATAATGAAAACGTGACCGGCGACGATGATGGCCACGGGCCACTGGGATCGTTGAGAATTCATCTGCGCACTGATATTCAATAAATAGTTAAATGTTTCTGTGTACACCGATATGTCTCAGATCAAACAAAACTATAGTTATTTATTCGTTCGAGCTAACCAAATTCGTATTCTAGGAGCGTAAAGACGAAGCACTAGCAAGTGGTGCAAGTGAAAGTGTAAAGAAAGGAAGGCAATATTCGGTAACATAGACGTAAATGAAACGCAACGAGTTCGCCATCTGCCTAGCCTTTTCCAACTATGTTGGGGTCGGCTTCCAGTCTAACCGGATGCAGCGAATACCAGTATTTTATATGGAGCGACTGCCGATCTGACCTCCACAACCCAGTTACTGGGTAATACGATACCCCTCGGTATTATTATTATTATTTATTTATTTATCCTCACACTGGAACGCCATACGGCAATTACACCAATGGTATGACTGGTTGTCAGAGTTTCGGGCTTCTGGCAACCCGTAACGACTGTCAAAAATCCACGAATGACAGCTGGGACCAACGGGTTAACGTGCTTTCCGAGGCACAGAGGGGTCTTGGTATATATAAATTTGGTTACCTATCCACGGACCAACCGCAGCAAGCGTCGCTTAACCTGGTCGACCCGTGCGGCTCTTATTACTTAGGCACAAGCGTTAATGTGCAATAAAATAAACACGAGCGCCACACATCTCGGCAAGCAGTGCATGAATGTGGCCGTCCTTGCACAAGACGACATTGTCATGGCACCGACCGGCCACCGCACTGCGCATACATCTGGGTCAGATCTCTTTCCGCACCTCATTCGGAACTGAGCATTTATAGATAACTAGAAACATTGAAATTGACACTCATCTGATAGTATCTACGGTCAGTTGTGTAGAAAACGAGGTATACGTGCAGCCGGAATTAACGACTATTTATCTTATTACTCCGTTTTACTCTTAAATAATTACAATACATTAAAATTAAAACAATAAAACAAAATTATATAATGTAAGGACCAACCACACGTCAGCCTAGTCAAATAACCCGCCCCTAACTGTTCCCGGCGCAAAGGTGCCCAAAACGCTTGCTGCATTGCCGCGTTGGATGGCAATGGCTAACCTTTGCACCAAGAACGAGCCGGAGCGGGAGTCCCCAGTTTTGTCACAGAGCTTGTGCCCTATCTCGCCAATGAGCTTCCTAGCCTCAGCGCCCCAAGCACCCATGGTCTCCACGGCAATGGGCACAAAATGATAGCGGTCCAGCAACGGTGCGTACTTCACCCTCTTCCTCCCAGCGGCATCTTCCGCTGCTGCCGACGGAGAGTAAACGGTGCGACCAAGGTGGCTGGCAGCAACAGTGCTGACGCAAGTTGCGTCCCAAATTAGGCACTTGCCGTTCCTCCAAGGCACCAGGGTCAGCCCGTCCGGCCTCTTGCCGTCAGTCCTGCACAGACCCGGAGGCTCCAACAGGCAGGGGACATCAGCCGATACAAAAGCCCTCCGAACAATATCATTGAGCGCATGGTGACGCGGGAACCTCCCTGAGCAACGACGACAACTCAAAGCGTGATGGCCGTCGGCCTCCACCATGGAACCGCAGGTGCATCTGTGGGGTTCACACACCTTGCAGACTACCTTACTCTTAAATTGGTAAATAAGATAACTAAATGCTAAATTGCTAACAGATTAAGACTAATTCTTCTTACACACAAATCATTTTGTGTACTAGGTACCTATTTCTCAACAACCGGACAGCGCCGGTACTCACGAACAATTGACTAGATGAATTTTCAGCGGCTTTCATTATGTTGTAGCCACAAAACGTTACGTTAAGCTTTATGTGGGCGAGCTAATCCTACCGCTATTTGTGTTCATATATAAACAACTTTGTCTGATGACCCTGTTACACAGTAGATATAGGGAGCGGGCTCACAGTGCATCAGCTGATACAATGGTGGGATTGATGTGAATGGCACTTACACCGGATTTATTGTGACCATTTTTAGCATATAAGCTTTCCATGTTCCTGATGCTATTTTATTGATAACTAGCAACCCGTCCTGTCCCGCACGGATGCAATGGCGACATGTCACAACATCTAGATTTCTGTCCTGTCTTAGTTCTATATTCATGAATTATACACATAAACCTTGCGGTAGAAATACTCTAGCTAGAAGATGGTGAAAACCGCATCATCGGGCAGACCGACAGGAACTGTCAAAGGACACGAAAAGCGACTTTGTTTTATACTATGTATAGATAGTCTAAAAGCGTTTTACGTTTTTAACCTACTCATCACTCTCCTGCCCTGATCCCAATTTATTTGTGGTCGGCGCAACATGTCCTTTTCTTCCATACTTCTCTATTAGTTGTCATCTCGGTAGCCCCCTTTCTAACCACATAATAATTCACATACATAGTCTATCTGTCGTCTGTTTTTGTCTTCCCTATACTCTTATAGCCATCGACAGTCATACTCATACGTTTTGAACCTACTATGTTTTTGAAATCAGGGTTAGACGATATGTGCAAGCAATGTAAGTTATACTAGGACTAGACATGAGACATCAAAGACAGACGATAATGGGATATCGACCAGTATTACGTGATGCCAACACATATGGTTCACGATAAGCAAATTGTTAGGATATTTATTTGAAACAATTTCGCGGAATATATCGTTTGAGGCATAATTCAATGCCAATGAGAATTGCACGTGGACGCTAAAAGCTCTTCAGCATATTCATGAAGATAGACGCGTATAATTTGAATGCTGACACATGGCGTGCTGTATTTATCCGAGGTACGCGATTTACTACGTCTTACATTATGTACAGCTTTAGATAGTTTGCATTTGCTTAAAACGAAGCATTGCGTCGATGGTTTTAGAGTTATTGGGTATTATTGTATGGTTATGTTTTCAATTTATCAAAGAGAGTTAAATATTAAAGCAATAGTTAAAGATTTTGAGAGATTCTTGAGAACCTGATATTGTTTTTAAGTGTACCTACATAAGTCAAAACGATTCAAGATTGGGGTAGCAATTTCAGCAAACATAGTTCTATTCTATGAAGAAGTAGCTACAACAATACAATGCTCAAATGGCATAAATGTCTTATATGTTAAGATCGGCAGTATTGTATAATAGGTGACTCGTATAGAAAATATAAAATTCATATGGCATGAATAAAATGAGAGTGTCGTGAACACTAGTGGAAATAAGGATACGGCAGGGAGCAAAAAATCTCTGAAACCAATAAAGCGGAGACAATTTAGGTATGTGCGGAGAACTAAGGATATTGCCATATTGTTTAATAGCTTTTGATCCTAAGGGCCGTACTCGCATATTTTCATAATCCCCTCGAGGACAACTCCTTACCGACAGCCTATGATACGATGGCAATGAAACTATGATTCATAAAATCCAGTCAGAATTTTCAGAACTATTTGAGCGGTGGTTTTAGACAAGAATGCCTGGAAGAAGGCGTTTTGCCTCGTCGTTTATACCGCGTACATCGAAGGACTGGAACAATTTGCCTGCAAAGGTCTTCCCGTCCGATTATACTTAATTTGGGTGTTTTCAAGGCTAGAGTGAATAGGCTCATAATAAATTAGTGCGCTTACCATCAACGATTGCATCTCTGCTTTCCATCAGGCGGGATCGCAGGCAAACACTAGTTTATACCATTAATAAAAAAAAGAAGGCTAGAAAGGCTTTGCTAAGAAGCGGGACAGAGTAGGCTAACTAAAAAAATGGTGCGGTACATATCTACCGGATCGGATATTAATAAGCCAATGGGAATAATAAAAATACTTGGTTTGAATTTGCTAAACATGTTTTTGTGTGACCACTGCTGCCAAAGTCACAGTGGGCGTGGTCATTACGTCAGTCAACTAGTCTGCAGATTATTGCTTCTGATACGCCTTAAAACAAATATTTGTTTGTATGTATTACCATTTTTTTATCATTAACAGCGATAAAAAAAAATAGTTCAATGTTTATGTTGGAAATAGTGCTATAACAGTTACGTACATCACATATTTTACAGTTTAGTATGTTGCCTTTTTATTTCCCACAAGCAATGTAATGTGTAATTTTAGTAGTATTTGCATTGACTAGTACATTTTAACGTGACTTTAACATAGGAAGATCTCGTGTGCCGTCATCATCGGTTTTCCTTCTCGTCAATTTTCAAAACAAGAACGCTCTACGTGTTTACTGGCTGGTCATAAAATTGAACGAAACTCATTACAATTTTCTTTATTTTTTTTTATCGTCTGTGCCATTTGCACAGGCTATAATGTGCACATAAGATTTTTGTTTTTCACTATTGGCTGATGTACTATTTGCATAATGTTACAAAAAAGCGTATGAGCGATGTGATTTTTTCATATTTTTCAATAAAAAATATTAGAAAACCAAAGTTTCTATTCGTTCACAATGACGGTCAGCGATATGTAAATAAACTAGTAAGAAGAACACATAACAACAAATTTAATTGTAAGCAAATAAGATAATGTGTCTGTACCTAATGTATTGTGTATATAATGCATCACTGTGCTAGTTTACACTGTAGCATTATCTTTAAAGAATTAATTAAGCTGCTCATAAATCTAATGAACAAACGAATCGAATACATGTTGCCTGTATTGGACTGTTCAAATGAGTCTTGTTCAGGCGACAGTTGACGTTTTAATCTGGCGTAATTTTATAAACATCCTTCGAAATTAATAATCTAATAATGTATTCCCATATCTATTTTAAAAGAAGTAAAATCGTGTGCAGTGATATGACAACAAGATTGTGCAACAATGGGCGGCTCGGCGCGGTGCGAATGTGCGGGAGGGACGAGACAGTTGTCAGACGCTCATGTTTTTGTCTCGGAATAGTTTTTAATAACAACACGATGTGGTGGAGGCGTCGCGACCGCGTGTACTTCTGGCCGCTAGCCAGCCTTGAGATGTAAATCAAAAAGATTTTCAAGGTTTTGCTATTCAGAAAAAAATATTAACAAATTTGCAATCTCAGTTTAGCGCACTGCGCAAATCGAGTCAAGTTAATAACCTTAAGAAAACGCGTTCTACAAGTCGCGATATTACAAGTTAAGAGAATTAAAACAGACTGTAAATTAATAGGTAACTGCACATCAATATTGTTATTTCCTGTCATAGAATACAACTTGTAAATATTCAGGGCGAGAGTAAATAGGCTTCTTCTAGGCAACCTGGTTCCACCGTAGATCTCATCCCTGCCTCTGGGCTGGATTGAGGTCAAGAGTGAGCCCATTGTCAATAAAAAAAAAAAGAAAATTATTAACCACCTAACTATTGTTTGTTTATGAAAAGTCGTTTTAGAAATAGAAGTTGCTTTATCCTATTTATTCAATTGTTAAAAGGTTAATGTACAGAACTATGCGCATACGACGATGTGACCGTCCTCAGGTTTACGGTTACGAGAGATTGCTTAGAAAACGGCGACCCACTCCGAATTTCTTGTAGTCTTTTGTTAGCCATTGAAACCGATCTAGCCAATGAATATGTATTATGTAGTTAAGTCATCATTATCATCACCCTCTGGGCCTTAATAACCAAGCCCAAGTGACTTGGTCGGTAGTAGTTAAGAATGTCTTATTTTTTCAAACACAGTCAGGCCATCGTTTTTCGCTATCCTACCGTTTCTGGTTTGCGTTCCCATTTCCCATTGAGGGACCACATTTGAATTTTAAGCTTTTGAATGCGTCAGCTTTTAGTAAAAGTTCTCAAACAATTGTAAATTCAGCCTATAATTTGTAAAAGTAGCCACTCAAAAGATACAATCGGTTAAAGGTGGTCCCTCAGTCGTGACTGACAGGCATCCATATCTCAAAATCTAGTTACAATTTATAACTGCTTTATATGAGTACTCTTAGTAAAAGATTAGTAAAACTTAATTAATGAATATCAACCCTTCCTTTTCACAGAATAGAAAGAACTAGCATGCGGAAGGTGGTCCCTCAACCGATCACCATAAGGTTCCTTGAGTGGAGACCACAATGGAATTTGAAATTTACTTGGGTCTAGCGTTAGTAAAAGTACTTGAACGATCGTGAATTCAACCTTTAGTTTGTAAAAGAAGCCATTCAATGATTCAAAAGTTACAATCGATTTAAGGTGGTCCCTCAATTGAAATGTTTATTAAAAGAATCAATTTACCTACGTAGCATTGGGAAATTAAATTGACGAATGCGACAGTCTATCCTTTAGTAAATTTTTTTTACTAACGATTACTTTACTAAACAGTATCACAATATTTACCGTTTTATTTCTAACTAGCTTTTGCCCGCGACATCGTTCGCGTGGAATAGTGACTTCCGGCAGATTTTTGGTTTTACCCACATAGTTCTTACTATTTATTTACATTTTTCCGATGAATTTTCAGTACTGAATTGATGCCGACTCTTGACCAATAGATGGCGCTGTATGCCCGGAATAAATTTTATTTTTTATTTTATTTTTTGTAATAAAAACTATCCTATGTCCATTCTCAAGTTCCAAACTATGTCTGTACCAAATTTCACACAAATCGGTTCAGTAGTTTAGGCGTGAAGCAAAGACAGACAGACAGAAAGACAGACAGACAGAGTTACTTTCGCATTTATAATATTAGTTTGGATAGTTTGGATAATAATCCAATTCCTGGGAAATTTGTCAGCGCATGACGTAAACTGACGTATTTTTAGTAGCCATCTTTTTAATCACGTCTAATTTGTCTATGGAAGTATCTTAATTTGACAGGACTAAACTAATATTTAACTTCTGTCCTTTTCTTAGTGAAATAGAAGAAATAAAAAGATGTACTGAACTTAAATTTAGTTTAGTTTGTGAACAAGGGAATCGGCGCCATTACTTTATTTTTTCCAGATTCTGATCAAAAACTTTTTAACCGACGAAAATCAAAAGGTTGTCAAGTCGACGCATATTTTATTTTTTATTAAAAACTAGCTTCTGCCCGCGACTTCGGCCGCGTGAAGCAACTTTCTTATTTTTTTCCGTAAGGACCTTCTACTAAGTATTAGAAAACTTAAAAAAAAAAATGGATGAAATCGGTAAAGTCGTTCTCAAGTTATGGCGTGACCAAGGGAAATAGGGATTCATTTATATATATATAGATAGATTAGTATCAACAAACAGTCACTAGAAATTCTACTGCGTGGTCACCTCGTCTTAGTATTTCTTCCCAGGAATTGGATTATTATTAGAAATAAAACGGTAAATATTGTGATACTGTTTAGTAAAGTAATCGTTAGTAAAAATTTTTTACTAAAGGATAGACTGTAGCATTCGTCAATTTAATTTCCCAATGCTACGTAGGTAAATTGATTCTTTTAATAAACATTTCAATTGAGGGACCACCTTAAATCGATTGTAACTTTTGAATCATTAATAAAATTAGTAAAATCCGAAACGTCGTTATTTACAGTTGCGATTGTAATGTATCTACCGTTTTCGAAGAATTATTAATGGTATTTTTTTAGTGTCGAATTCTCCAAACAGTGTAGCAATAATGAATGGTGCCAAACAGAAAACATTTTAAAAAGATTATACATTTATCAGTCATTTATAGTGTTTTGAAAGAAGCCATTTTAATTCGTGACGAAATTAAAGAATGTATAATGTGTAATAATCAAGTCACGTACGAATATAAGCTTACAGATTTTATATCTTTCGATTTAAACGACACACCTAAAGAACGGATTAGCGAAATACCTCGAACGATCAAAGTCAAACAAAATTTCTATAAATTAGTTGGCGCTATTGAGTTTATTCGCGGACCTATCGCCACTGACCTCGGCCATTACAGATGCCACTACTTTATTAATGAGACCATACCCCAAGTAACATTTTAAACTGTATAAAAGCTGTATTATGGACTATTTGTTTACTACAGGCTATTAAACGTTGCTGTATAAAGACTGTATAGCAAGCTATACAGCCCTTGTAACTCTGAAATGGGCCCCAAAATTATACAGCTTTAAGTGTAGATTTATCTGTATAACAGCTGCATAATAGCTGTACTATTTGGCTGGCTAAGATACTATTGATATACTTTTATACAGCTTCCATTCTCTAATTTTCCTTTTTATTCTTTTATACAGACTCAGGCTTGTGAAAATCTTAATAGAAGAATAAATATATTATAATTGTGTTCGTGGTTGAATTCATTCTCCATTTTATTTCTTAATTTACTATGTGCCAAGGCAGAGACCATATTTTGTGAAGTATAAGTGAAAATAATATTTAATAACTAAGTGGTAAGTACTTTTTCCTGTTTATCGTTGTTATTATGCTTGCGACTGATATTTTTATGTGAATATGTATACTAGTTTTAAGCTCAAAACTCACGCCCCTTCGAAATAAGGAATATACATACATTTTTTCTGTAACAACAAATATGTGATCAAATCTGAAAAAAGTTTTAACAGTAACCCGGACTGTTCTATTGTTAGTAAACGTAATTGTGTGTACTATACAGTTAAAATCCTTTGTAAATTTGTACTGAAATTTCAAAAACAAACAAAAAAATATCTCGTAAAATTGAAATGCAATTTATAGGTTATGATAAAATGGCGTCCTTAGTTTATACAGCTCTTGCTCTTCTAATACCCCTTAATGCAGCTTTTTGCATAACAGAGTCGTTACTTAAGAACGTATCTCAACCTAAAGAGTAACATTGTCTGTACATTAGTATTTAAGTACTGTAGAAGCTGTGTTAAAGTCTTATTCATATTCATTAATACAGTTAATTAGGGTTCAGTTGAAAATATAGAAAACCTCATTATGACCCAAACCAAGGCCCGTAAGGCGGTGAGCAAGGAATCGGATTGTTTTATCGAAAGTGTAACAAATATTTTCGATAAAACAATCCGATTCCTTGTTAATGGCATTTTTATCTTTTTTCTAGTTTTTAATGAATTTTTTGAATATATAATATAACTATTAGGCTCTAAAAAAAGTAGAAATACTAAAATTAAAAGTCTATTTTTAAAACAAAGCGTATACGAGTATAATAGAGTATGTTCGAAAAGATTGTTTTTATATGATAAGTACCTACTGTAATAAGTGATTATTTTATTCCTGCTTGGATGTAGAGTACTATCTAGGTAATTTATAGAAAATTGTAGTCTAAGGGGCAAGGGGCAACTTAAGTTTATTTTTAAAAGGAAAGAAAACTGCATTCAAGGTTTTTACTATATTGCTTTTTTCAGGATCAACATGACATTCAAGATTGTAGAGACAATCGAAAGATAACCTCAGCTATCCATCGTGCTGTTGCTGTTGCTGGGAAAAGAAGGGATTATTAAGATGGCTTCCTAAAAAATATCACATAAATAAACTTGTAGTTTTAGTTTTAAGAACAAACAAAATCTTGTGTTTGATTGTGATATTGCAGTTTTAAGAACAAACCAATTCTTGTCACTGATAGTGTCATTTAGTTTTAAGAACAAACAAAATCTTGTGTTTGATTGTGATATTGTAGTTTTAAGAACAAACAAAATCTTGTGTTTGAAAGTGATATTGCATTTTTAAGAACAAACAAAACCTTGTGTCTAAATATGCTATGAAAAGAACTTTAGAATATTATTGTACCAACCTCAATTAAGAGACAAAATAAAAACAAATTATCAATTAAATCAACGAAATTTTATTTCTCACAAAGTGTGTAAAAGTGGTATGAAATATGATTCCTCACCATGTTCAATACAAACAAATTTAAATTTAACATCACCAGCACGTAAAACTATATCATTGCACTGACTGTTATTAAATTTCGTTTTGAATATATTAAAAAACGATGACTTCACAGGTAATTCAAAAACAACAGATAGTCTTGTGATAATATTACAAATTATGTCACCATCTTCACTGATAGACTTTATTTTGACTATTTTATCGTCTTTGGTCATGAATTGAATTTGTTTTCATGTTGTGTAGAAAGCAAAAAGTATTTAAATTGTATTGGATCCTGAGGTAATAAGTCTGGAAATCTTCCGTTTATTATTTGTATTAATTTTTTTAATGCACTTTGAGAAATATTCTTGTCAATGGCCCATTTTTATATATTATTGCGAAACAATAAATTTAGATTGGCTTCGTCTTCATCTGATGAACTTTCAGACTCAACAATTTCGCTATAATTGTCCATACTTTGCTCCATTATACCCGATTCTGCCTGTACAGAACCCTCACCGCATGTTACTAACCCAACATACATATCTTCAGCACAGATATTTGCTATTTCATCATGATCCAACAATTTTGATTCTACGGAACACTCATTGCATGGTGGTGATACCAACTTGGAATTTGGCTGTCCGTGTCCTTGTAAAATTATATTTTGTTCCGTTAGTTCACGTTGGGAATAAACTTTTTTTAATTTTCTTTTTATTCCGCCGGTTCATTTTTGTTTTTTCCATGGTTTTACATCCATCTTAACTCTTGTTCACTTAACAAATTGGTAAATGATCAAAATTATGACTCCATTTTGTTATTAGTTGTATCCAATAAATAGACTGATTTTAAGCTATATTAGTTTCAAAATAATCGATAAGCTGGATAATTGTGTATGCCAACACTATAATAATAACTTTAATCTTCTAAAATACGAAAAACTGTAAAAAGGGAAAAATATACGCCAATCGCATAAGGCTTTAAAAAGGAGTAAATCTAAACTCTTCTACATGAGATAGAATTGTATTACACTATTATAAAGGGAATTGCTTGCTAAGAGTATCCTAGATTTCCGTTGTACAGCTATTATCAAGCTTAACTTGAAGGCTGAACAATAGAGTAATTTTACACCAATATTCAGGCTATAACAATATTTAATGCTCTTGTACAGAAGTAGGTTATACAAAAGAATAATTTGAGAGCAATATACAGTTATTGTCGTATAAAGTTGCTGAACGCAGTTTTTTACGCCGCGGTCTGTATTTTAGCGTTTTCCAATGCTATTTAAAAACTAAAGGTAAAAATTTAGGCTCTATACAGCCGTTAATCAGCTATACTGTATACAGTTGTACAGTTATACTTTAGTACAGTCCTAAACATATTTTTACACTCTTGCACATCATTTATTAAGCTTATAGCTGGTAATGAGCTGGTAAATATAATATTTTTCCGCTTAAATGTTACTTGGGACGTTCTTACGACGACTTACGCTTTAAATTTGATGAAAGTCTTCAAAACGAACAAATTTTTATTCATACACTTTGCTACTGTCTCATTCACAGAAGAGATAAAAAGTTTATGTGTTCTGTGGTCTCATTAGCAGTAATGTTTATATCAGTGCAGGACTGCAGGGTAAGATTTTGTTCGTTTTTTTTTTAATTATCATTATTTTCTTTTCTTTCTGTGTTTTTAACTAGCTAAGTGATGTCAAATATTAATAAAAAATAATACCAAGAAACAGTTTATACTTATAAAAAAAATCCTGCTGTGTGGCCACCCACACAGCAGGATTTTATTTTTTTTATTTTTTTAATCCAATTCCTGGGAAGAAATACTAAGATAGAGGATAGAGATCTCTATCTTAGTATTTCTTCCCAGGAATTGGATTATTTTTAGAAATAAAACGGTAAATATTTTGATACAGTTTAGTAAAGTAATCGTTAGTAAAAAAATTTACTAAAGGATAGATAGCATTCATCAATTTAACTTCCGAATGCTACGTAAATTGATTCTTCTTTTAATAAACATTTCAATTGAGGGACCACCTTAAATCGATTGTAACTTTTGAATCATTGAATGGCTTCTTTTACAAACTAGAGGTTGAATTCACGATCGTTCAAGTACTTTTACTAACGCTAGACCCAAGTAAATTTCAAATTCCATTGTGGTCTCCACTCAAGGTGAACCTTATGGTGATCGGTTGAGGGACCACCTTCCGCATGCTAGTTCTTTCTATTCTGTGAAAAGGAAGGGTTGATATTCATTAATTAAGTTTTACTAATCTTTTACTAAGAGTACTCATATAGCAGTTATAAATTGTAACTAGATTTTGAGATATGGATGCCTTTCAGTCACGACTGTGGGACCACCTTTAACCGATTGTATCTTTTCAGTGGCTACTTTTACAAATTATAGGCTGAATTTACAATTTTTTTTAAACTTTTACTAAAAGCTGACGCATTCAAAAGCTCAAAATTCAAATGTGGTCCCTCAATGGGAACGCAAACCCGTTTCTTTGGTCTTTCCCTACTCTTGTAGCCATCTTCATCGCATTCTCAAAGCTTTCCTCAGGGCAAGGCCCTCATTCTTGCACATCACACAATGAATAGTAGGTTACTCCTAGTCTCCGCTGATGCCAATTTTGGGGATACTTCAACAATTGTCGGGTGACACTGAAAGAAGAAGTTGGACATCATCTGGGGAAAACCCTTGGGCTTTGATGGTTGAAAAGGAGATTTGGAAAATCCAACAGTTCTGTGGTCAACCGGTTAGTTAAGTAGGTAAAGATATTGACTAAGTATAGATATTTTTTTATTTATACATAATATATAGGTACCTTATCAGTTTTAATGTCGCAATCGTTATTTCTTGAACTTGTACCTATAAAATTACATTAGCATATCTATCTATATCTATACTTATAATAAGAATGTAAAAAAGTTGTGTCTGTACATTGAATATATTTAAAAAAGAATAATTGAGGGGGGTTAAGAAACAGTAATAGAACACGAATCTAATAAAAAAAGTCTGTCTGTTTGTCTGTTTGTCTGTTTATCTGTTTGTCTGTTTGTCTGGTTGTACACGCTAATCTCCGGAACTACTGGACGGATTTGAATGATTTTTTTTTTATTATCTAGCTATTAATCCTGGGCAACATATAGGCTATAATTTATTTTGGAAACTGGAACACCTGATGCAGAACCGCAACAGACCAGCTAAACTATAAGAGTTACATAAATGGCGCCTTAGAAAAAAATGTTGTGTCTGATGAGCATTTTCTGCTGAGAGAATAAAATTGAAGATTTGGAACACCTGATGTGGAACTCTTAGAGCACAGCTAAACTATAATATATATAGGTTTGACATCTTAGCAAAAGTTATTCAGTCTGATGAGTATTTTCTGCTGGGAGAATAAAATTCGAAGATTGAAACATCTGATGTGGAACTCTAAGAGCACAGCTAAACCATAACATATATAGGAATGACATCTTTGCAAAAGTTGTTCAGTCTGATGAGTATTTTCTACTGGGAGAATAAAATTCGAAGATTGAAACATCTGATGTGGAACTCGGAGAGCACAGCTAATCTATGGCATATACAGACATGACATTCTAACAAAATTTGTTTGGTCTGATGAGCATTTTCCGCCGAGATAATAAAAATCAAGGATCAGGAACATTTGATGTGGAAATCACTTTATACTAATATATTAACATAAGCTGGGAGTACCTCCACGCGGTGAAGGCAGTAACAGTTTGGGACTTCTTTCCGATGACGATGGTAAATCATTGATAACTTGGCTTCACTGGCTAAATCTCCCATTTATATATATTGTATAATAGATATGCCTTCGGGCTTATGTTATTTGAGTGTTTAATTTCATTTTCCATTTATCTTCGAGACACGGTCTACCCGGTAACGCAGGGGAGCAGTCACTTAGATCTTAATTGCAAATTTATTAAAGTACATTAATAACCATAACCATGCCACAAAAGAGGTAAAATCTTTCGCAATGTTCGAAAGGAGCTAAAAGATTGAAGATCATTAGATCCCAAGAATCGAATGAAGAACGCCAGGCAAGACTTGATGCTGTTCGACAACATCAGGCTGTATCTTGCCCCGCGGAAACTTCTTCGGATCGTGAAGCACGACTTAGCGCTGATCGTGAGCGTCATGCATCGTCTCGCGTTTCTGACACTTACACACAAAGAGAATCACGCCTGCGTTCTCAGAGTATTTACGCATCTACATCTAGGTCTCTAGAGACCAGTGAGGATCGTGATGCGCGACTGACCGCTGATCGTGATCGTCATGCATTGTCTCGCGAGTCGGAAACGTTAACGGAAAGAGAATCACGCTTGAGTTCTCAGCGTATTCTCACGTCGACTTCTAGGTCTTTAGAGACCAGTGACGAACGTGAAGTGCGACTGGCTGCTGATCGTGATCGCCATGCATTGTCTCTCGAATCAGAAACGTTCACAGAAAAAGCATCACGCTTGAGTTCTCAGCGCATTCGCACGTTGACTTTTAGATCTCTGGAGACCAGTGAAGAACGTGATGCGCGACTTACGGCTGATCGTGATCGTCATTCATTGTCTCGCGAGTCGGAAACATTCACGGAAAGCGAATCAAGCTTGAGTTCCCAGCGTAACCGCACATCCACCTATAGGTATCTAGAAACCAGTGAAGAAATTGATGCGCGACTTACGGCTGATCGTGATCGTCATACATTGTCTCGCGAGTGAAGACAGACACTGAAAGTTGCTGGTGTTGATTTGAGAACCGGCTGTTTTTCTCATGGCCAACTTTATGTTGCTTTCTCAAGGGTTAGCAACGCTTCCGGGCTTTATATTCTGGCACCCGACGGAAAAACCAACAATATAGTTTATAAAGAATTTTTTTAGAATAGTAATGTTAACTAATTGATATTAATTTCGCTTCATAATTTCGGAATGAAAATAATTCTACCTTTTTATTTTAATGGAGTTATAACCTATCCAGTCTACAACACTTAATCTAAGTTATACCAAACTTAATCGAAATCCTTCATCGGTTTTAACTGATTTATTGGCTGACATATCAACGCACAGTTCAAACTCTTGCCGAAATTCCTATCTGAACGAGAAAGGGACTGGATCCGCGTACGAAGTCGCGGGCAGAAGCTAGTATTAAGTAACTAACTTCTTCAAAAGTTTGGTTGTGCGTCCAAATTAATTTTATATTTGAATTATAGCACTGGGTCTTACGAAAAAGCTAAAGCAAAAATAAATTGATTAGCTTATTGACATCATTTCTTATTTAAGTTTTGATCAGTAATTATTTCGTATTGTTCTCTGGGTACACATCATCGTCATCATGTTCATTTGTTTACTCAGACAAAATTGGCAAATTTCCAAAATTCCTCAATATGCACCAAGATAATACGGACACATGAATAATTTATATTCTAGTGCTAAGAAGCTTATTATTATACAATAAAGGCAAGTTAATGTCGAATTCGTAAGTATAATAATATACGTATTAAATGTGGGTATGTTCTGTAATACCTACAGAACATACCTGCATTTTTAAAGTATTTTGGACTATGTTATTGTGTACACCTACTGTACCAAAAATATCCCGTTTGACCGTCGTGGTTTTTCGTATCATAATTTTATTCTTAAGGCTCCTGCAGACAAGCGCGACGCGACTTTAGTAGAACCATTACAGTTTGTTTTCTATGAAAACTTCATGGAAATTGTTCTACTAGAATCACGTCGCACTGGGAGCTTTTAACAAATCCCCACGAAACATTAAAATAAGAATATTTTGAAGGAGACATTGCCTTTGTGCTCCATAAACACTTGCGGGAATTACAATCTAATTATAATTTTGCATTCGCAAGTACATTAAGTGTTAATAAGCCATGTGTTGAGAATATCAAGTAGAGGACAAGACACATTTACTGCCCGCCCGTTTCCGGTAATGTGCGAAACGTCGGTTGTGACTTGTGTCCACTAAGGTCATGCGCATAACTGTAAATCAAATTTAGCACCATTTGCATATGAGAACTAAATTTGTTTGAACGTTTTTTTCTTCTATATTATATATACTACGGAAGGTTAAAAAGATACATAAGAAAACAAAGGGTTTTGACTTTTGTCAGACAAAGGTGAACGTACGATCGCGGAAGCTGCGTGGACGCGGCATGACGAGCATGATGAAACCTTGCTCCATGACATGTAGCGGTGCCTACGACGGCTGCGACGCGTATAAAACATTATTATTCTTATAATTTAATACAGATTTCCGCATGACTAAGACTAAACGAGTAGGTAATACAACGCCCACCCCACAACCTTTTACTCCGGTTTAT
Source organism: Apamea sordens (assembly GCA_945859715.1). Lineage (NCBI taxonomy): Eukaryota > Metazoa > Arthropoda > Insecta > Lepidoptera > Noctuidae > Apamea > Apamea sordens. The sequence goes on from OX243987.1 coordinate 13,974,991, forward strand.
CATCAAACTGTCCACTGTTGGTAAATGGGTCTTTGCGGAACATATTTTGCGAGTAGGTAGTAATATCTACCTGGTAGGTAGTAGAGGTCGCTACAGAGTAGCAATTATGAATTTGATCGGATCCTTTGTATAATTTTATAATTTGTAACGTTATTGAAAATATTCGGAAGTTCCTAATTTCCTTCTGTTTATATTCATAATGGGGTAGTTGCCTGGGTAAAAAAATAATAATTACATATATTTAGTCCGTCAGTTAGATTATCGAAAAGTAATGGACACGTATTTTTTCTTTTGTCAATCAAACAAAAAATGACAAAGATAAAGCGCGTCAAAATTTGGGAGTGGGAGGTCGTGACGTCACTTGCTTGCAAAAGTGTCGTAAGCAAGTGACGTCACGCGGAACTTTAACGGGCGATATCTTCATCATTTTTTATATAATTGACAAAAGAAAAAATACGGTTTAAATATTTTTTAATAATCTAACTGACGGACTAATTAGATTTTTTTAGGAAAAAAGCCTAAATATTGTACATACGAAACATATCGACATACAATTTGATCGGGACTTAATATTTGGGAAAGACCATCTGACGCATGCAAATAAAAAATCGCAAGCACTTAAACTATGTAACGTCCATGACGAAGTTTTACTTATAATACTAGAGAAACATAACATAACATCAAGCGTGTAACCCCCGAAGGGTTACGCAGTGGTGTGCCTATAGTACACCCACATTTCGCCAGTTATGTTTAGGTCCCATGTAATAGAGGGACCCAAGGAGGTCCCATGTAATATTAGAGAAACTTATTAATATTTTGAACAAACTATGTTTAATATTGTAGACGAAGGAAAGTCGGATACGGGTAATTAGACATCAATGTGATGTGACGATGAATTTTAAACCTTCCTAGAAAAATTATAATGAATATTGATGATGTAAACCACATCAATATGCATAAAGTAGTTTCAAAGACTCAATGAAATAAAGATAGGTATATATCTGATCGGGAGATTTCATACGGCTAGAGATGTACGTAAGTATATCAAGAATACATAGATATAAAAGATCGAGAAGTCAATCTTACTGCAAAAAAAATTTACAAGTTGTAAGTATGTCCGGGTAAACTCGACATAATATATCTGGTGATGTAAAGAGATCGTGAGTCAATATTGGCGCTAATAGAATGATTAAACTATCGACAGACCGTAAAGCAACATAAAATGGTTAAAATTTCCAGAGCAGTCATTGGACAAGTGTTAAGTTTGTGTAAAAGTTAAGTGAATCGAAAATATCAGTGCTGTATACAATATTTCAAATGAATAAGATTAACTTTAAATGAAACTAACCTCGGTTGCTAAAACCCTCATTTAAGTTGCTGCCGAAAATGTCATGTAAGTTGGTGACCAATAAGTAACAGCTGCCAATTATAATAATCATGATATGACAAATGACGACGAAAATACAAACAAAATCACGAGGTCATAAATAACAAACATATTAAATTCCAAGATATTTGGCAGAAGATAAAGAATGTAAGAATTCAGAATTAGTGAAACAGCTTATAATGGTCCTCGTATCGTGTCGTCGCGGGAGCCTTTAATACCTACGTACCTAATTAATTCCAAAGAGAGTCTTGTCATAAATAACAAGACATGAATCGGTATTAGACTCAACAAATACGGGAAACTGATAAATAGAGCAAAGAAAAAATATTTTCAAATTATATCTTTTAGAGAGATTATGGAAATATATGGTATATTCTACTTGATATTCGTAGACGACGATACGAGCATATTGTGGGATGTTTCTTGTTTAAAACCAGTAATGAAGATTTTATTCAACCCTTTTATTACGACTACTAGTTACTGCCTACTATTATTAATGTTGTATTATTTATAGGTACTCTCTCTACCTACTTAATGTGCGCATTATAATTTTTAACCTGATGATATTATCGTAGACTTCCACGTCCACGGCCACGGACGGGAATTTAATTTAAAAAGCGTATTTAATAAATATATCTACATTTTACTCCCCTGTGTTATCGTGATGCCGTGGACGTCCACAATAATATCGTCACGTAAGAAATTATAAAAGCACATATTCATGCATTTCTTGAAAGTCTGTCTGTCTCCGATATACTTCGGGATATGTGTTGTGGGAAAACTAAATCGTAAATGGTTGACTTTTTTAATGGAGTCTTTCACAGCAACAGTTAACTCTTAACAGTCATAACGTGACAGATCTATTGATGTTTTCGGAGCTTACATTACACGTATAACATTTTATTATGACGCGAGTTACCTCACCATATTTCTCTAAGCAATTCGAACCTTTTTATATATTGTGTACATATTATTTGAAATATGTAACGAAAAATTTAGACTTGATTTCCATGACGTTTCTCACGCACAATTTCAGATCTGTATTATAAATTTTCATATGTCAGATAGTTTTGATCTCGACGAATACCTCGTTGATATCAAAAATATCTATGTAACATTCTTCTGAGTTTAACAGAGTAGGCAAATATTTATTAAAGGTATAACCCGTATACCGCAAGACATGTCCGATATTATTGCATTCTAGGCGTCTCGTCTTGAAACCGATGCAGCATCCTATATTTTGGTCGTCGTCGTCGCTTTTCGCGTCAGATAGTTATAGTGTTCCTTCGATGTTATTTGTGCTGCCACTTGTACACCTTCCACGACAAATAATCACATAAGTATAGTTGCCATCATTTTGACGATTCTTGAGATATTATTGGATGAATCATGAAATCAGATATTATTGCCGAGCTGTCCATCTTCATAGTAACATATTTATGGTCATGACTATACAGCCATATATTAGGTACTTAATTTTTCAGACTATATCAGCACGTAAAGCGATATAAAGAAGTAAACTCGCAATATCGATAAATTATTTTTATCGATATTGCGAGTTTACTTCTTTAAACAATAACGTGTAAGCGGCTGCTATAACTTATGAATTAATAAAATAATTAAAGATTAAGAAATTGATTGATGAAATATTACGTCTGCAAGTTCATGCGTCTCGATGACGTAGTACTTATAACCGTAGGTTCACGTGAACGTATCTATCTATGGCGGAATAAGCGCCGTGATATCACGTGATACAAAACAAACTGAACAGGCTTCAGCGGTGTTAACGTTAATGATACTAAGTGTTATAAATTCAACAAATATTTGGGTAATATTGTAGGTAAAAATATTGTTTCTGATAAAAGTAATATACACGTAAATCTAGATAGTGTTTGTTACTGATTTATCAAAGCAAAATACTTATAAATTTGTCACCTCCCCTGTGTACATAATTCTACGTAGATAATGGAATTTTTCGGTGTTAAATAATAACCTATTGTTTACGGCTTTCGAAACTCATTCATATACTACGCACACGCACGAAGAGATTACCTAGCACCTTGAGAAATAACGTTACAATATTTCTTTGGTAAACTAAACACGGGGAGTTTAGAAAGAATCTTACTGATATTATACGACCACATGTTTATACATAGATGAATTGATAATGATGGCTAATGTATATAAATAAAATGGTTTCGTAGGGCCGCAATGTCGAGTAACCATGAGAGTTGCACACTTAGTTCACAAACAAACAATCGGACTCCGAGCATTAGGTCAAGGAAATCATGTGCCCTAGCCCCCACAACTACCTATACACATTCTAATCCCGTAAAAGGAATACGAACATTATATCACATTGCATAGATTAGCTTCGATTATTTCAAATCAATGAGCTCTTTCTAAGGGTTGATGTTGAACAAAAGAAGTTAGTAGCTTGTGAATGGTTCAAAACAATACGGGTAAGTTTATTTGACAACGATACCTGTTCTTCAGCATGTTATCTGGCACGAACACGTTCCACCAGGAGGGTCGTTTTTGCCGGACGTATGTCGGAGTGTCGCTTTCTTCGTCGGTGTCGTTCCCTCCCGACTTCCTTCTTTTTTTGCGTTCTAACTGCAGTCTGGCGGCCCACGAGCGCCGCCGACCTTTATCGTTAGGAGCAAAGCCTTCCGCGCCCACTGGCACAGCCAGGGAGGCACGTCGCTGTCCTTCGGGCAGAGGACCATCAAAATCGGTCAATTGTCTGTATCGTTCGGCGAAATTAGCTTCGGACGACCTACGTCCGTTAGACGTGGATAGAGGAGGTTCCTCTGATACTACATCATCAGCGAAAGCCTCGTCATCGTCCGTGTCGACGGCAGCGAATGGTTCCCCACTGTATCGTCTTGGACTCTCGTCGGCAGACTCCTGCAAGCTGGCGAGAGTCAGGCTGGGGCGGTGCGTGCGCAGGCCGCGCGGCTGTCGCCCGGGCCGCGTCTGCAGCCGCGACAGTGCCAGCGGCACCGGCGACTCGGTCAATGTCGGTTCAACACTCATTTTGCAAAACACTTAGCACTCGTAAACTGTCACACTTTGTTTTTACTTTACGAAAGCCAACATGACAATCACGGCTCCTTCATTTTCGGACCCATTTCATCGAAAATTTGTAAAATCAGATCACTATTCAATCAGTCGTTGTATTTCTTAATATATTTGTTATTAACTTTTTGCTCACCAACACTGTAATTTCATAAAGGAAACCAGTTTTAAAATCAATCCCAATTCACGTGACACCTAGGTAATATTATGTATCCCGAATAATCTAGTTCGCGAATCGACTGGCCACCGAACAATCTACAAACGGGATGATCCTAGGTATTCGTGGCGCGATGTAACCGTCTTGGAATCGGCAATGAAAAATACGAGCAAAAACAAGCGTAAAATGCAATGTAATGGCAAGCCACAGACTAAATGTGCGCACTGAGGGTTCTGTACAAATATGTAGGTACCTATGTAACTATAAATTTGCGGTTTTCGGATTTTTCCATTACTTGTATAATTATGACATTGCTTCTTGCCAATGTTGTATTTGATATTAATTAAAACTTGACTTGACTTGAGAAAAAGGGTCTTAACAAACGGACAACGAGTCATCTTATAAGGGTTCCGTTTTTCCTTTTGAGGACTAGGACAAATCCGGGGAAACCCGGACGGATGGCAACCCTGAATGCAACCAAAGTTAATGAACAACATTTACTGTTAATTCATCAAATTAGAATAATGGTCGACATGAAGACGGATCTGTAGAACATTACGTAACACTACTTGGCATAAACAATAAATGTAGCCGTAGTAATCTAAATATAAAATTTTCCTTATTTTGAAAATAATACATCATTTATAGAACGTGTAGCGAAAACAACAGGCCGTGGTATAAATAAATAGCTAGTGGTCGTTTACTAGTAAGCAACCTTAGCGACAAGTGTCGGCGCTATGCCATATAAGCAGGTGATTGCAGCTTTCGTAACAGCGCGCTGTCCGTCATCAACTCACGCGCACACAAGCACCGCGGAGCGCGGGGAAAGTTGCCACCGTCTTGCATAAATACGTATTGACTATCTCATATAATCACCATCGATTTCATTATCATTTTGATTTTGATCTAATAAAGTTTATACGTATAAAAACTTGGAATGTGGCCAAAATTTCGAATCCGTTTTGGATTTTACGATTAATCAGTGCCATCGCATTACTCATAAACTTTATAAATTATATATTCGTAGACACATTTATACATCTACTAAAGCTGTTTTTACCTTGAATAGACAATAAATATTTACCCTATGTATTTTGATTATGCTTCACCTACCGAATGCTACAATGTCTTGCTGACATGATGAAAGAAATATAAACCACATCATGGGACTTCCGGCATGCACTGTCAGTCAAGGTTGCATTGTAATCAACAACAAACAACATTAAATCTAATAAACCATAATGTTTAAATTAGCTAGAGCGAACGAACGTTATACGACATAGGTAGGTAGTATAGTAAGTAAACAGTGCACAGGAAATCAAATCCACCATTTCGCAACGTGGTATGTAGGTCAAGTAAGTGCGTATTAATGAGACTTGGTATATTAGTCTAGGACGCGAGTAGTGTATATGATGAAGCAAAAAATATTTGATTTTAATAAAGTATTACTAATTAGTATAAATATGGCCTCACGTGTATCAAAGTCAACCCACTAACGTCAATCAAGCGGCGAAATGTTAGCTCAATGTCGACGAGGAGATTAACCTCTCACGAGAGGGCTCGACATCCGACCCTTACATATCACAATTTCTAATCAAAACTATTCGACCCATACATACTAGTTCAAAACAAGGATACTAGGTAATGATGAACTCGATCAAACCATTACAAATTGACTAATTGAGGCATGACTCTCTATTACGAGATAATACGGTCATCCCATAAAACACATTGCTACTTGTTGACGTATACAAATCATTGTTGTTTATAAAAGAGAGATAAAACGCAAAAACAAGTTATAAAACCATGCCGTTTCCACTTGTCGTAATTCATCTAAAGCTTTGATGTTTAATGATCGTCCTCACTTCCTTTGAAGAGCCCATCTCTGATGAAATGACTTGGTTATTTGAATTCACCAATCAGAGAGTCGAATGAGATCTTGCTGAGAGTTGGTGATAAAAATTGATCACCATAAATAGATTTAGCCCAAATTTTCTGATATGTGACTTACAAATAATTCTTTATAATACATGACTATCGTGACTGCATAACTATTTATAAATAACCTTTTTGTAATAAGCAGACGAGGTGAAAGATAGCAGAAATCACAATCAATAAGAGAGAGATATGTTATTATCATTCACAGTTAAAACAATAAACACGTGACTACACATTACAGATACTCAACATTAAATATACTTTACAGATAGGGTGGGACTTATAGAAAAGCCTTGAATACAGCACATAGTCTCACTCGCAGTGGAAAATGTCTGGCTAAATCATTACGCGGTTTATGTTAATAACGTAAAGGGTGATAAAGCACGCACAAACGCTCATAAATGTGTTGGCACCATTACTGTTCTAGCTACTTCGTAGTTATCTCACGTCGTGTTCTAGAGACCTTCTTCTGAATCAGCGTTGAGAAAATAATATTCATAACAGGTTCTAACCTTAAGAGAATCAATGTAACTACCACTGCTATGGGTTCCATTCCAATACTGATGATAACTGTGTTTGAGTCAAACTAAATAGCTACTTGGTTTTTGAAAGATTCTTGTAATACATCAAAAGTATCGACTTGCAAGTACGTTTTCATGTTGGTTGGTAAATCATTGAAAACAACAAAGGAATCGATGCAGATACGATCGAACACGTCGATGGGTCACGACGACGACGCGAAAGCATGCACGATCTCAAAGCCAAAACAAAGGGGTCAGCGCATGCGGCGACGCCAGATTTTATAACAGACGCAATCCAACTAATGCAATGTACTGAAATGAAAGCTCTCAAATATATGTTAAGCAAACTTTATAAAAAAGATTTGTAAATTTCGAAGTTCAAGCAAAAAGATTGTAGAATCTGGTTCCATTCTTTTTAGATCTATTTCATTTTATATAATATCAAATATACGAATTATACGAAATACAGGATGTAAATTGCCATTTTAGTAGTATACGCTCGTGTAAATTTCTTCAGCACGATTACCGAGACAAACAATTCGTTTAGATATGCTTACGATTCCGCTTAAATTATCATGATGTCTCTTTAAACTTAGAATAAATGTGAATTTAAGTGGCGAGAGGGCACAGTCAACAGGACATTTAGGGAGATAAGTAAATGGCCATTTTGCAATAGTATTTTAACTAATTTGTCCTTCTAAGCTTATCCAATCACGTGTGTGTTACTAAATTTGAAGCTGTAGAAAATTAAAACAAAGTAGAAATGGCATAATTAGGAACTGTTAGTGTAAATAATATACATATACCGAATGATATAACAAAAGAACGTTCTCTTTAAATATATGCAGATTTATCTTTACACAAACATGCAAGGAGAATAGATAAGTCCGTGTCATGGGTCATTAGTTTCAATGTAACAAGAATGCATTTACGAGAGCTAGATACGACAACATGTACACAAACAATGATAATTGAAACGTAGAACAAACGTCGCATGTATAATAAGATGGTAGCAAGAAGCAAACGTACTGAATACAGATTAATTGGTAATAATAAATAAATCTACAGACAAAGAAAATACAGAGTTCATTAATACAGACGTTGTAAACAAAGATTCCGGTTTAAAACTGTCTGGTGATGTTTTTGAGATAGCTAATTGGCCTTTGATAGTTCGTAGACCCCATGGTTAAGTTTATGGGTGTTATAAAGATGTTACATGAATAACCAAACTACCTACTACATACTCATAGCAGATAGTATAATAAGTTATATTTTTATCAGAAAAAAATATTAAAAACGATAATCTAATGCGTAGCTAAAACAATATGGCAAATCCATAACGTTTTAGCACTGGGACGGTGAAGTTCGGCACTGCGGCGGCGGCATCGATACTGCGTACGTGACGAGAAACATTCATTTACAAAATTATCGGATATTCTAGACTGATATGATTCCAACTATTCCATGAATGACTAATGAGCTAGAACCAACAAATACATTTGAGATTATATGACGCGAGCGTTAATTTGACGGATATAAACAAACCAGCAAATGGAAACGTTCAGGACCGCCACATGTGCAACCGTTAAGAGGAAACTAATATTATCTAACACCACCGGAATGACATAAATCAAAACCAATTACATTCAATTAAAAGCTTTTATTACCTACCATGAATGATTTGGTAATTTATAAATTGTGTAATTGATATTGAAAAAATTAAATAACTGTAGCAGCTCTTTTTTGAGCTGACTTGTAAATTTTCCTGATGTCACACAAAAGCTGCGGTAAATACATTTAGGAAGAGATAATTACTAAAAACTATAACATTGACCAACCATGTCACTAATTCACGCTAATAATAACACACCGCTGTTGTTTTCAATTTTAATATAATTTTATGAGTCGTGTGTTGATATTACTAACAAGGTATTATTGAAATGGTTCCGCGACATTAACAGAGATAATGTACACGGCACGCCAGGATTTAACCAAACATTTATGCAACACATTGTTTAAATCATTACTGGTATTTAATTTGAATATCACAGCAAGTATGCGGAATTAGTTCTTGCAAAAACGAATATGTAAAGCAGAGGACAGGTAACTCGCCAGCAATGCCCCGGTTACATTGGCCGGTCTAGCCACACCCTTTAAAACAATTGACGTTGGACACAAAAACGTAAATGCATTGCAAATTAAATAAGCAGAGATATTTTAATTCTCGTTTAACCTGAGAACTGATTAATGATCTTCGGTATGCTAATTCCTTTAGAAAATAATGAACTGACACTGAGATGGATTCTCTCGACAAAAAAAGACACAATTACAAATGGTAAATTTTATAGTTATTATACGCTTCATGTTACAGCTAATTTTAGACTTATTTCAGGAAAGATATTCAAAAATATTAAAATCTTACGATTACTCGAGAACACTTTGTGAGCTGTTAGTATCTTATATTATGCACTTGAGCACCAGTACCAAGTGATACTTATTATAACAATGTTTGAAGATTTCTTCCTCGAATTCTGTTCCTCTATCATTAGGGTTATCGATTTTATGTTCAATACATCAAGCTTTGGGTAACCGCTAAAGGTGATTTAAAGAAATATATTCGTCTTTCATTACTGTAGCGTTTGCATCCGCAGTGACCCAATTCTGAATTAAGAATGAAATATTATTATAGTAATAATCTTGCCGGAATCCGTCCCAATGATACGTGAAAGAGAAAAATATACTTCCAAACATAATTTGGAAAAAGTTGGAATATATAGTAACACGTTTTTTCTGTTGTATATTCATGCATTCGTTACAAGTTACAAACTTAGAAAAGAACCTAACAAGAACAGAATTCTTATCACAGAGAAACAAACAATATACATCATTGTGCAGGACAAGTGTTATGTACTTGTTGTTACGTACTCAATAAATCAGTGTCCTCAATTACATATATCATATCGATCTTTAGATACACGGAAGTGCATGATTAGATTCTTAAAGAAAATATGTGGATTACTTCCTCAAATCAACTACACGCTTAACTTGGTGTTAACATTACCAAACATGTTTTGGAACTTAAGGAAAACGAGACTTTGAATCCGAGCACGAGGAGACCACATTCCTAAACTTGATACTATACTTGAGGAGTAAAATATGCTACGTGCGCGAAATAACAACATATACTAAATTGTAAGGAATTTATCGAGAGCAGCTCTGGCACCTTTGCCAGTTGCAGCCGAGAGCGGTGCTGTGCATAACACAATACTCAAGTTACGTCTATTGCTGAGAAAAATGTAGGTCATGTCCGATTTCAAAGCGCAGCGGGACTTGCACAACTTAGTTCTAACTGCCAATGGCACATCAACAACAAACTTTCGATATTTCTAGTGTTTAGTATATTTCACGCTTCACTGATTTATTGTAGGTATACATCGGCGATTAGATAAAATATAGAATCTGACTTCGATTAAATCACTGCATGAGTTATCTCATATCATGGCTGTGAATTGATATACGAATTCATGGTCAAGAAAGTAATTAATTTAAATCTCACTAACATCCGGATCACGGGCATATATGGTAACTGGTAATCATTATGCACGGAAGTTATAACCTTAGCTAAAAATATTTTGTTACGGTCAATAATTTATTGTTTTTATACCATTTATGGACATCGGAAGACATTAATATGACTTTATGCTACCAAAAGCCCAAATAAGCAGGTATTTAAAAGGGGATCTACTGAATGGTAAATAAACAAATTTCGGTTTTATCCGGAGAGGCATCCACTGGCTATGGTTTACTAATGAATGTTATTTTTTTCTAGTGAAACATTAATTATTATGTATAATGTATTGTATCTTTTTGTAGCTAATGCTGTCGTGTTTTAGTAGTGATAGAATTAAAAAAAAACAATTAAAAATCCAATAAACAAGAAGAAAAAAAAAACATTAATTGTAGCTAGTAAGAATTCATTCGTTGGTCAATAAGTATTATGAAAGAATAAAACTTAATGAAAAGGTGCGTAATGTGGGAAAGGCGTAAGAGGTCACGGACGTGCAGTCGGTTCTCGTTTTCACTTGCAGTTGTCTGTGGGTGCAACTTGAGGCAGCCCACCACCGTCCAACTGACGCCTACCGACAACTGCTAAGTTCTCGCCGCTTGTTGTTTCTCAACAACATCGCCGTCCAAGACAGTCGTTCAAGTTTCCACAAGAACAAGCCGCAAGTTCTACAACTATCTAAGTATCTAGTATCTACGTACTACGAGATGTCTATGAGCTCGTAGTATTTACGTTTTCATAACTTGTCTTCAATTATTTATCTTTGTTGTGACCGTTCAGTGCTCTCTTCAAGTACAACTTAAGAAAGTTTAGAACTTTAGAAGGTAATTTGAAAATACTTTTTTGTAAAATAAAGGTATCAATTTTAAAAAACAACATTGAAAATATTTTTGTAAATTTTTGGACAAACGTATTCAAAATGTACTTAAACAAAACTTAGAAATAGGTTTACAAAGGGTAAACAAGAGTAACATTTTTAAAGTGTCACACAAACATGGGGTCGATTTAAAACTTCAGTATCACAAATCACGGTAGTGTTACGGGCTTCGGACAAACACCGACCTCCTTTCCCCGTTGCACTGGCGCAACGAACAAACAGAATAACTAGACGAAGATGTCGGCGTACGAAATCGTAGCGGAACCTGCGCTCGCGACTTTCACTACCGTACGTACACGCGTGCTCGTGCGCAGCGTGCGAATCGCGCGCCGCTGTGAATGCTACTGATGACAAACGCCGGCCGCCACTCGCGCCGATGGTGGGGCAGCTGGATGTCTATCGTCAACATCTGATAATAAACATACCTACTGAAACCTACCCCCTCGCTACTGACAGCGTTATCTGTTTTCAAAGACTAGATGTTCGTTTCGCTCATCTGTGCCAATTTCTTTATCGTTGATGTCACTCATGCCCCACATTTTGACTCATCAGTAAGAAAATGTTTCGCAAGTATAAATAGTATAAGTATGAATATGTAAATAATTTTTTGGATCCTAATTTTTATCAAGCATCAAAACAAAGTAATTAAATTATTTGTGGTAAGCGAAGCACACGTTTTTAAGTTAACATCGTATAATAATTCAGTGTATCTTAATTATATCACGTTAAACCGTAATAACATAAGGTTTGATGAATATGACAACCCACACAAGTGAATTGCGGTTATTGTATTCAAATTACAGCGGCTCCTATTTTGCTCAAGTGGGCAGACTGGGCCACGTCGTAGGGTGGCCTACCTTTGCATTATTAAATAATGGCGCAAATCGATCTGTTCGACGGCCTGCACTGCAATCAAACAGAAGGAAATATTGATTTTCTAACTAAATTATGAATGTGCTGGTTACTAGGTCAGTTTCTTCTACAGCAAACAGTGTTGTTAAAATAATACTTTTATCTGTTTCACCGATTCTATTTGAAGCCAGAACTCTAATGGAATGTGTGCTCATGATAATAAAGCTTTCGGTACAGAGAAGAACTCGTTAGTCCGACATTAAATTTAAGACATCCGCAGACTACTATTGTCATTTATAATGTATGTATTTTCCTGTTCAACATTTCTCATTGCTGTCATTTTTATTTTTACTGATTCAACGTGATAAATGGGATGTAAAAATAGCACAAAAACAATAAAGTAGAAAATAGATGATCGAAACGCAGGCATTTACATATGATTATATACGCATCTACCAAACAAGACCAGTGAATCATGAAATAGGAATGATAAAAGGAGGTGATATTCTGTTTATCCTCAGGTGCACTACAGGCAATACGGTCGATGGCATTAGAATACGTTCAGGAGCCTTTCAATCAGGCGACGACTCGTCTAAGCGATAATGAGCACTTAGTTGACATGTTGGCAATATCGAATGTATGATAATATAAGTGAGTAGATTTACAATTTCAGGAAGTTTTGAAATCATATACAATTGTACATTAATTTTGTCATGAAATTCACATAAAATGTATTTTACAACGGCAAAAATTTTGGGAATCTTCGATTTTAAAACACCTTCAAAATAAAGCCCGGAGTGCAGCTGCATCGGTATAATCACCAATTTTCATACATATTTTATGACCGCATTTAATAAATATCTCTCATAAATTAATCATTCAGTGCGGTTAATGATCTGAATAATTTTTGCACGTAACACGGCACGCATAAAGGACTCCATGTTGGTATCCATTGCGTGTTAACTAATAAACAGAACGAAAAAAAAAACCATAAAACGTAATGGATATAAAAACACAAAATTCGCGCATCATAATTTTAAGTAAACCCTGGTTAAACTGGCATATTGCGCAATCCTTGCCCTTTCATCTGACTTTGACATATTACAGTGAGGCAAGCCTTCCATATGTTTCTTATATATGCTCCGGCTGCACAGTCAATTACAAAACTTGACTTTATTTCCATAATTTCTAAATAACGTCATATGATACGCGTAAACTACTGAAACTAGCGCATAAACACTCGCCACAATGTGGTTCTCCGGTGAACAAAAAGCATTACGTAAATAATGGCACAAAGACTAATTTGCCTAATCGAGACTAGTGCCACGTCACGGATGAATAACGGTGTATTTGTGGTCTGCGCTGCTTCCAATTGAAAGTGTTCGCAACGGTACTTCCGATTCCAACAAAACTTTGAACTAATGGGGCCGTCACGGACCATAGAACTTTAATATTGGTAACAAATCTATTCAATAATAGCGCCAATCAAATAACCTACCATCTCATGAAGAAGCAATTTTAATTATTTATATTTATTTGATGCCTGCCTGCTTAATAACAAAATAAACAGTGAAAATAATATTTTAACAACAATAATGTGTGCCTCTCGGCAGACTAACACAACTAATAATCACATTACCAATAACCACATCGACACCAGGAAGTTTCGCAGAAAAATTGTCAATGCCAACCCTAAATAACGGTACCTTAGTTCGTCATAGGTAAAACACCAGAATCCCGATTGGTATTAATGTAAATTGACAAGGAAAAAAATCCCGCAATAGACATTCGTATTGACCAGCAGCGAATCGAGGATACAAAGTAAAATGAAATAGACAAATTACAGTATATCCATATGCATTACTACACGTTATTATAATGTACAGACGCCAGCACATCAAGCTACTACAATCTGTCAGATTTCTTTAATAGATTTTCGACTTTATTGCTAAATCATTAGGTTCAATGTTGATTGGGAAAATCTGACAGTTTCGGGTAGGTTGACCTGCTGGCGTCCGTACAACAGCATAAGCCAAGTCATGTTTCAGAGAAACTTAGTGACTACGACATCGCGGCGACGTAGGTATAGCCAGTCAGGTCATAAGCTTTGTATAGTATATGATAATGAATAGTATGATTATAATAAATTAATAACTGCAAGCGATGCAACTGAGAAAGGAAAGTAGTTTTAACACTCGATATATTTTCTGAGCAGAAAATATTTATGAGCAATAAGCATGTTTACTTTGCCCTACTGTAAATATACATAGTGATAGTAAAATATAAATATGCATAATGGCGTTCAAACTGTAAGATTAAACACGTTTAGCAGGAAACAGTATTTTTATGAGCAGTTTCTAAGTGCACCGATGTAATTAGAAAACGCACAATTACGTTGCTTGCATACGTCACTATATTGTGTGCATATATCGTATAGGCGCAGTGCTAGCATTCCACTGAAGTACGGCTTCCAACAAGGGCTTCTGGTGTTGAATCAAAGATAAATCTATTTCATACGCGGTATAATGTTTCATTGCATTATCGCGTTTTCGCGTGACGCCATTATCAGGAAATTTTATATGGAAAATCGAATAGATGAGTCATTTCTATTTTCACTACATGGAAATATGCTTCAATGAGTATTGATGTGACTCTAGCCTTTGTGCTTATTTATTTGGGTCGGAGCAACATGTCTTAATACCTCTATCAACCGTCAGGTCATCGTCATCGTCTCCCTTTTTATTATTTTTTATTAGCCCTTAATGTCCAACTACTGGGCAAAGGCTTTTTTTTTTGAGGATGGGAAATCTTCAAATGACTCCTCCCGCTCTGGGTGGAGCAGGAGGAAGTGTCAGACTCATACTGACTAAAACCCACCCGTGTTCCTTCCTTAGCCCTTTATGTTCCAGGGCAGCGGTAAACCTTTCGGATAATCCCGCTACCCTGGCAGGCTTCGGCCCTATGGGGCCCCGTCGCTTGTGCTGACATCTCTTTGAGGCGCGCGTGGAACACGTACACGCCGTCCGGCACGGGCCTAGTCCTGATCGGACGGAGAGCTACCCATTACTCTCCGCCCGCAGGCCCGCGCCTACGGTGGCCGGGAGTCGTCACGCGGCTCCCGACGCTCGGAGCGTCTCCCGCGGCAGCTAAGGCGTGAGGTGCGCAAGGTGCGTTCCCTCGCCCATCCCGCCACCTCCTTCGCTAGCATGACTGCTTCGCAGAAGGAGGTGACTGCCTCCCACTCCCTCTCGCCTCGGACCATGGCTTGAACCAGGGCCGGACGCGAGAGGTCGCCGCCGCTGCCGATCGCCTCTAAGAGGACACGGCGGTGCTCTGCCCAAGCAGGGCAGACCTCCACCGTATGCTCCACCGTGTCCTCTGGGCGATCCTGACAGTGGTGACACCCGGGCGTCTCCTCCCGCCTGTTGATGTGCAGGAACCTCCCGAAACATCCGTGTCCGGAGAGGACCTGCGTCAGGCGGTAGGTGAGAACGCCGTGACGTCTCTCTAGCCACTCCTCAAAGAGGGGTCTTACCGCCGCTATCGTGGCGTGCCCTTGGGCAAAGGCTTCCCTACTCTTTTTCCACCTCTCTCTAACCAGAGCTGCCAAGAACCAATCTTGATTAAAGGACTTTGGTTCATACCGCCATTTACGTCTGTGCCTGCCGCGATGTCGTTTGCCATTAAGCGGGACCCAGTGGGTCGTAGTTTTGGCCCTGAGTTTCGTCTGACATGCGGCAGATGTGGACACATCTGCCGCATGTCAGACGAAGTCCAGTTCCATTTAAGCGTGGCCGCTTTCCGAGTGACATGTTATTTTAGTGATAGAACGGATTGTTGTATTCTTAACACGATCCACAATTTTATTCCCAGAATTCTTCGTTCCATAGCTCTCTGGCAAACCTCGAGCGTGAACTTCTGCTAAATTTTCCAAGACCATGTTTGAGAACCACATGTGGATGAGAAGAATACACATGTCGACGAGTCTTCTCTTGAGAGATAAAGGAAGATTGCCCTTCATTAGATCTTTCATGATGACCCAATAGCTCTTCCAGGCATTTTCGGTGCGTCTTGCAACTTCTTTGTTTTATCTTGCCTGGAAAGAGACCATTTGACCAAGATACTCAGAGATACTCATCGATACATATTCAATCTTTTTAATAGTTCCCTAAAAATAACGAATGAATATTAATTCCACTTGTACCGGAAATTCGTGTTCAGATAATATTTTAAGTTTACTAATTGCGAGTCGGAGTACGTCGACGTTCCTCATCAAAAGTTGCGATGTTTTGGCTAAGCTCCAAAAAGTTAAATCATCGACCGTTGCTTTTACTATGAAACTAGCGACCAACCCTGGCTTCACGGCACGGTTTTCACGACTTGACAAAACATCAAGATTTTTAGTTTAATATGAATGTATTATACATATAAACTTTCCGGAATAAATCCTCTACATTATGGTGGAAACCGCATCAAACAACTGTTTTGTTTAGAAGGACTAAGCGGACGCACAGACAGACGAGAAGAGCGACTACCAATACTATTTATAACGGAAAGTAGGTAGTAGTACCTTTTGTAGTATAGGAACAAGTGACACTGATAATGATAAATTGGTAATTCGTGTAAGTAAATAATTTTAAAAACTGATTTTTAGATATTTTTTTTTGTAACGCCTATCACAGTAATAGAAAACATCGTGGTGAGAACGGTATAACTGCTTTGGTCTGAAATACGAAATCGACTTTTTTCCTGCAATAGCCTTAGGATAATATTAATCTAGTGGCGAGTATAATTACAATTAATTAACGAATATTGTTGGCTAAATAATAAGTCGCACGGGTCGATCATAACGGTTAAGCATCGCTTGTCGAAGTCGGTCCGTGGATGGGTGACCATCCATTAGATATCGAGATTCCTCCGTGCCTCAGAAAGCACGTTAATCCGTTGATCTCGGCTGTCATTCGTAAATCTTTAACAGTCGTTACGGGTAGTCAGAAACCTAAGTCTGTCACATAATAAAAAACCTACAATATCAGTAATTGACAAAAATATGATCAATATAATAAACCTGTCAACTCTGGACTAATGAGGCACAATTAATTATCTTTTGTGACGTTACTGCCGGGGGACATGTGCAAATATACACTGGTCATCAAAAAAATCGGCCAACCTGCAGTTTTACCGCAAATCACGTTTTTTCTTTAGCGAAACAATACAATAGTCACACCCCAATCTTCACGTAACCGTCGCTGGAGATCTACGCCAGAAAGGTGTCGATTTCGTAAAGCGAATACCAATATAAAGCGGTCATCCCTTTGAGTTGTCACCCTATGAGATCCAGATCTTCTTCGATACTGCCCAGTCTCCAGAAACTTTTGGTAAGCTAGCCGAATTGCAGAACGGATGAGATTTAACCTCCTGGCCACTACACGTTGACTTAAGCCTTGTTGCAGCAAAGCCACAACTTGGGCCGCCTCAGCTTCAGTAGTGTCCATTATTTTTAGACAGAATTAGTCAAAACTACAGCTTCAGCAATTAAACTTCACGATATTCACATAAATTCACTAGAAAATACTGTTACCGACTGAAAGAACGGGACGATTTGCTCCCGATGTTTAACCGTCAAATCAGGACTCAACAGTATTTCTGTATAAAAAATGGTTAACCTTCAAGTGCATCATAATATCGACCCTTAAAATAATAAACAAACATGTGAAACAGCTTATCTATGAAACAGTCCATCATTATTGAACAAAAAATGGGTGGGTCGATTTTTTAATGACCAGTGTAGATTAAACAATAATTCTTACTATTCTACTTGGAAAATTATGCACGAGTCCTTCTTCTGGTACTTTGCTTTGGGCGTTTGTACACCGTAGACGCAAGATGGGTAGAAATCGCTTGGACGGCTCTTAGACTCTCGTAGCCGTCTCTTTGAGGTGTCGTAGCCGTATCGTAGGAGCCTCATAGGCATCTCGTAGAGGTATCAAACCATGTCGTAAAGGTCTCATATTCAAGGCGTAGAGATCTTGTAAGTAGTGTCGTAGAGGTCTCGTAGCTTTGTCATAAAGGTCTCGTAGCCATGGCGTAGAGGCCTCGTAGTCGTGGCGTAGAGGTATCGTAGCTGTGTCGTAAAGAGCTCGTAGTCATGGCGTAAAGGTCTCGTAGTCATGGCGTAGAGTCTCGTAGCCGCGGCGTTGACATTGCTGTGACAAGACCTTTCTTGTAACAGCAGTGTTATTGAAAAGAGAGCTCGTAGCCGTTCTCGTAGGCCCATCGTAGACGTCTACTACGGGCCTGATCCAGACGTCTCGTAGCCGTCTCGTAGAGGCCTATTAGACCCATCGCAGACGTCTCCTAGGCGCCTGATCCAGACGTCTCGTAACCGAATAGTAGGCCCATAGAAGACATCTCGTAGAAGTCTCGTAGGCGCCTCATCTAGACGTCTTGTTAAGGTCTCGTAGCTGCCTCGTAGAGGTTTCGTAACCGTCACAAGCTCATAATGTAAACGAAGGAAGACAATCAAAAATGACTTGACCATGACTTACTTATGTTTTGTATTTTTTCCCCTAAAATTACGAAAACGTAGCGTAGCCGTGGCGTCTGCGCAAGGTTGTGGGTATAGTCGCAAGTCGCAGCAATTGCGTGGAGTCTGCGGTGGACCAACGAACAATGCGAAGGCGCCCTTACACTTTTACTACTTGAATGTTTTCCTTATTCCGCTACTGCGCAACATTTCTAGATAATGCGACGTGTTGACAATGTTAATCATTCATATCACTGCTCTCATCACACACACGTTGTAAAGGGTGCGTAAATAACGAAAGGCAATTGTTACTGATCAGGAAGAACGACTGAATTGTTTATTAAACAGACTCCAACTGCGAGTCATCTGTGCGACTGCAACACATTTGTTTACTTTCGTCTACTGTAAACTATCCTGAAACAACTACTGTCGCGACGCACTTAACTGACGACTCAAGTACACGTACACGAACGTACACACTCACATCTCGCAGAAATTCTGGTAGAAAATTCTTACATCAGAAAACGTTACTTATACCAACGGATAAAAAAGTGAAAACTTCGATGGTACCATGTGCTCAAATCTAATATTATCGGTGAAAATCCACTCACATCTGGAGACAAGCGCCTCGTGAATTTTGTGTTATTCACTCATATTCGTGAATAATATTTGTCGCTTACCTATTTGCTCGGCAAGCTCGAGTTGATGATATGAATATTCATGACAATGTGGCAGTAAAGCAAACATACGCTATGCTAGAGGAGCGACGGAGCCATGCTGGTGACGGCGTGGGCGTCGTCGGCGGTGACAGAGTTACATCGCTGAAATTTTAACAAACTTGGATTTCATTACGATCCGAAGAAAAGAAGAAGACCACTCGCTCGCTCCCGAAAAAAATGAGATTGATGACATGAAATGTATTTGAATACCACGAAGTGAACGCAAAACATATACAAAGAAGAGAGGAGATATCTCGGTTGATGGAAAAGTGGCTAGTAAACACGTCCACATGACATGTGAGCGATGAGCTCGGCAAGAGTTCGTTGATTTTGATAAGGATTCCGGTCAGAGGCCCGAGGAAGGGCTTCACAATGAGTACCAAACAAAAAACAATTCAGTACGCGTATATTAATTGTAGTCGAACAAAACTGTATATTACCTTGCCATATAACTTCAGCTGTGTAACAATAAAAAATTATGTTAATCACATTTTCCTTACCGGTCTTCATGACATGACTAAAATAAAGATGCGGTACACAGCAGCCGAACAATAGCAGCGGCGCGGTATGTACAAACATACAGTTTTATCTTGACAGGTTTACCTACTTCAATGTGATAAATAAGTTTCTAAGAAACATGTGTTAGTCTATTATCACAATTAAACTGATATAATGTTAATTATAATTATCTGATGATCGGAAGAAGGTCACATGTTATTTTTGACAATGAATGCAATTGAAAGTCAGATTAGGGATGCCAGCGAGTGGTTTCTGTGTTATGATAATGCGATCGAGTACTCACTCGATCTCGGCACTCCACAGTTGGTCCTCGTCGTCTTCGATATTTTGCATTTTTATAATTAACAAAGTATTTTATATGCTTCTATCTTCGCGCCTGGAATAAACGCTACACCTGAAAATAGGTATGCCGATGCTATCTTTATTTATCGATTTTCAATTATCAGTTTCTCGTCTTCATACAATTTTGCCGTTTATATCGAGAAAGTTCTATGGAGTAACATTTCAGGAGGTTTTCACAGTGGCATGGCATGCCTAGTGGAATATTTTAACAAGCATGACTCCTCAATAACCTGCTAAAGGTGTGAGTGCCGTAGTTCTTTATAGGATGAAAAACTTGGCGACATGAGCTGTTTCAACGTTCAACTGGCAGCGTGAAATTAACATCAGTCTGCAGCAAGTCGTATCAAAGGTCAGCTAAGCCAAGCTTTAATAAATCAAAGTGAGGAAAAGCGATTTCATATTTCAATCAAGCACTCTCTTTGGAGTTTAACATACTACAATGATCCAGTTCAAGTTCTACATGCGTGATGTGATGATGTCATCAATTAATATTTATTGGGTTTAAGCACACGCTCATACTTAAGTATATGAATATCCATTTCTGCCAAAAGAATGACTCCCGCGACTGACTGAACATAATGGATAATAGATATTCTTGAAAGATATAAGTGTTATAACGCATCTTCAACAATGGAACATTTAATTGGCTCAATAACTCATGTTTTCAACGGTCGTGACGTAAAAATGTTCATTCAACGTGAACAGCGGACAGCGCAATTTGTTTTAAATCTTCTGTGACTACACGAATAAATCAGAATTGAGTTCTCATTAAAAACGTGAACGTGACATATTATCGCTTTACAATGGTTCCTCATTAACAATGATATATTTAATACCTTATGTTATCAGATAAAACTTCAGAATATTATACAATCTAAGATATTTTGAGCGTTGCTTGTTCAATAAAATTATATTACTAGAACAGACGCAGTTATAAGAAAAATTTAGTACATACCTGGTAATGAAATCAAAAAAACTCATTGAAAACGAGTGCACTTCTCGATGTTAACCGACACAACAATTGGGGTCACTGAAACTGTGGAATTAGACTCGAAAACTTGAAAAACTGAAACAATAGTGTATCAGCAAAGCATTGCTATCAACTGCCGCACTAGTATCGAAGGACCAACACTTATCTTGGAAACATTACCAATACGAAATTAGTTATGATAACAAAAGTTGATTAATTGTATCGATATTTGCTTTTTTGTTAAATATCAATAGCATAATACTATCTTAAAACGTCTACTACTGAAATGAAACGAATGAAATTGTAGTTATAGTAATAGAATCATAGAAAACAGTAATTATCTTATTTTGCATTATAAATGCTTAAATTAAAAATCTGATATCAAAGGTAAACTTTTACAGAATTTTCATAGTAACGAAACTAAACTGAGACAGCAGTACTTGCTTACAGTACCTTCAGGGCACGGTCTAAATTAAAAAAAAACCGGCCAAGTGCGAGTCGGACTCGCGCACGAAGGGTTCCGTACCATTACCTATAAAAATCAATCATGAGTTGATTGAATGAAAGGTAAACTGCGGTTTAAGATTTATGACGTATTAAAAAAAACTACTTACTAGATCTCGTTCAAACCAATTGTCGGTTGAAGTTTACATGGTAATGTACATCATATTTTTTTTTTAGTTTTATCATTCTCTTATTTTAGAAGTTACATTTTACCACTTTGGAAGTGTCTCTCGCGCAAACTATTCAGTTAAGAAAAAAATGATATTAGAAACCTCAATATCATTTTTGAAGACCTATCCATAGATACCCCATACGTATGGGTTTGACGAAAAAAAAATTTTGAGTTTCTGTTCTAAGTATGGGGAACCCCAAAAATGTATTTTTTTTTCTATTTTGTGTAAAAATCTTAATGCGGTTCACAGAATACATCTACTTACCAAGTTTCAACAGTATAGCTCTTATCTTATAGTTTCGGAAAAAAGTGGCTGTGACATACGGACGGACAGACAGACATGACGAATCCATAAGGGTTCCGTTTTTAGCCATTTGGCTACGGAACCCTAAAAACACCTTGTATGGAGACCCCCTTAATTTTTATTAATTTTATTTCATTTTTATTATTTCTTGTTATAGTGACAATAGAAATACACACTGTGAATATTTCAACTGCCTACCTATTATGTTTTTATGAAATACAGCCCGTTGACAGACAGACAGGCGGACGGACGGATGGATGAACGAACGGACGGACGGACAGATGGACGAACGGACGGACGGACGAACAGCGGAGGCTTAGTAATAGCATAGTAAAAGCAAATAAGTACGACATCTTCATACATTCGCACCGCGCACGGTTTGTATGTGAGCGCGCTCGTACGTATGCGTCGTCGCACGCACACACTGACAAAATTTATCGCTGCTAAAGGTGCGCCAGTCGTGGCTGTGACGCCGGTAATATCGCCCGCGCCCGCGCACGCTTCGCCGCTGCCCTGCTGCTCGTAATAAATAATTTGTACGTGTACCTACCTACCTCCTTTAACTACAAAGACTTCATAATCATTTCATTTTATTTGAATAAATACATGATTCAGTAAAACCACGTTTTTATTAGTCATATTTCGATCGTAATTTTTCAAATAACTAAACAGATAAGATGACGTAGGCAATGAAAAAAATGTAGTCGGCTTCTGGTCTATGTACTTACACACGGCTACACGTCAAGCTATATAAAACCAGTTTGTCTTGGCCTCACTTTGTATGATATTTTCTCACAATGAACGGTCAGCTAATACTGGTTTTGCATAGCTTGATGTTTAGCCGTGTGTAGAAAAAATAATTAAAAAAAACTTTGTATTAAAGGTCCCTGATGCTTACCCTACAGGGGAACATTGTTTTGTATAGAGATTGACTATGCATTTTTGACGATTGAATAAAGTATAAGTGACAGCCCTACGAGTTTAGGCTATTATCGCTCGCTCGGGGCTTGAGTTGGCCTACTTGTTTGCTTTTATTATGGTAATAGGGTCCCGTTAGCACCCTTTAAGTACGGAACCCTAAAAAATAACAAGCTAAAGTGGAAAATGCTGAAAAATTCCGTACATCTCTCAGTCGGACATCCTCCATATAATGTACAAGGTAAAACGGGATGTACTCGAGTCGCGGCTAACAATGTGATGCATTACTGTCGGATGCAGCTCTGTGCAGCATCATACATCGTCAAGTGTCCAGCTGGCGCCGCCGCCAATCATTCAATTACATGCAGAGCATAAACGATTCAATTGCGGAATTCGCTTCAACAATGTTAAAACTGTACTAATAAACGCCCGTGCGTTTGGAGCGATCATTTGAACGGTTACGTCACTTCATTAAGTGCATCCGTCAAGGTGTGTAGAGGCTAATTCGGTCAATGAAGGCAAATTATTTCGCTAAAGCCAGTAAACAGACCCAGGCGAATAAACGAAACAGTAAAAGCTAGCTGGAAAACCAACTTTGAAAACAGGAAACAGTTTCCATCAATTGACTCAAGACAAATAGCAAGACATTAGTTCCCCTCTTTGTTAACTTCTTCGAGCGTATTCTAGAATTTTCAACGATGCTCAAGCACGACTCTCGATTTAAAACAGACAGATTTAATACTAATCTATCTATACTCAGTTCCAGATACATTATTGAGCTCCGTTTTAGAATACGAGCCGTAGCGTGGACATTAAAATGCAATAAAACGTTTTTGCGCACATTTGGCGTCACATAAACACTATTAAATGGTATTGTGCCAGTATATACTTTTATCTGAAAACCAAGTATAAATATACTCGAACTAACTAAAATTGAAAGTAAAATAAAAAACGAATGACTTCCTGTGAAATAGCTAAGTTATATACATATATTATATCTAATGATAAAAAAATCACCAGTAAAACGCTTCTCGTAAATATTTGTATAATATATAGTCACAAAAGCGACAGATGACAGAAAGTACAGAATTTAGGAAGATAGTTGTCAACAAAACAAACTTATCTCGTCCTTTTCATTTGGAATAGTCAAACAGAAACTTGATGGGACAAACAAAAAGCGGGGGCTCGACTATTATCTAACTATACGAATACGACAATGTGTCTGTTATCTGTCTGTCTGCACTGCGCAGTTCCTCAAATTATCAATAAACAATTCAATTGAATTACCTACTATAAACATTAAAACTGAAACCAGGAAGGAAAACTGTAAGAAATTCTATGTATAATATGTTTTATCAAGTAATATTAAATCGAAATCATTTGTTGTGTAATATTTTATCACTTTCCTGTCATATTCCGAGAACATTTCACACATCTCAAGAGAGTGACTCTTGACGAAATTACATGAGTGTCGGATTAGATGTAATGATAAATGCTATCATATCAGTCTAAGCTCCTACAGTAGTGGGTATCTATATAGTTGCCACAGACGCCTTATAAGTATCCCTGAATACAAAAATAACCTGATAAGTATCGGACACCAAACTACATGATCTAAGTTATTGTGCTTTTAGTTGTTATAACTATGCATTTCCTGTGAAGAAATGAATTGAAACTATTGCTTTCTTCAACTTGTTCTTTTTCGGCCACTGCCGATTTGCCCAAAAACGGAAATTGCCGAAAACGAAATTAGGTCGGACTCTTAACATTAACCAACTACCTCTTGCCGACCTCATTGAAAACACCGTGATAAGAGTAATAAATAGAGACTAATAAATGCGGCGACTGATGTACTATATCAAGTGTAAGCATTCAACCTGAAAGCTGCCAGATCCGCCAGCTGCGAGAACAAGGAGTAGGTACTTAATCAACATGATGAGACAATAGTTACCATCCTATAAACCCACATTGAGATGCTAATAAGAAAAGGGAAAATAGATAAGTTTGTAGCCCGCAAACGTTCGGCTGTGAAATTGATTTGTACGCGCTAATGCGACGACAAAGCGATGCGTTGTGAGTGTCGCGGGCGACGCGTGACAGCGTGGTTACGCGTACAATATCACATAGCCTCGAGCACACATCGCCGTCACGATCCGAGCCTGCAAACACTATAGTACTGTACTACAGCCTGTCCACACACACAATACTCCAATGAAACCAAGTACATTGTCAAGACGTCTCACATTAATAGCCGTTTCAAATTTTTAATCATTGAAGAACGCTCGCACAACGGAAAATGCAAGAAAATGAAACTGGATGAGTAACCTCTGCACATTGTAAAAACAATCATTGTTGTTAAAAATACAGATTGCTGGGAGCTCGCAGCCAGAAAGGTCTTTGAAAATAAATAATTTAATAAAGAGGAAAAAAGGGGCCAAACAATAATAAAACACATTTGCATTTTATTTGTTCTTTCTTCGTGTGGAACAAAGAAAGTATAAAAGATTACTGTAGGAGTGTAGGAGGAACTGTATGAGCTTATAGCTTTTTCAAATTTGCATACGTTCATATTATATTTTCACGTTACGTAATATTGATGACTCCACTGATATGCGTTCCAGACTACCTTCAACTCTTATAATAATCAAATAATCGGCGGTATATCCATCGAAATAAAAGCTACCAAAACCCCAGATTAGGAACTACTAGTAAAGGATCCGAACCGAAATCAATACCGTTGTGCGATCAAAAACTCAAGACACAAGTGGAAGGGCCTATCGTAACCGTAAGTAACAAGAGCCAGACATCCTATACTAAGAGGCTATAGCTAACCGCAAACATGCTCCGCCGGCGGTTTAGAATAGATAGCACAAAAGGAAACAATGACGGGGTGATCCGGCCTGGCGCCCCCGGTCCACCCTCACCCACACTGCGATGGTGTTGTCGCCTAAACGTTTTATATCGGCCAAGGTCGGCCTGCGACATGCACAGCGGAACTGAGCACTGCAACGATTCCACCAGCTCACCAAATGTGAGAGACTGACGAGAATGAATTAGCTCGCCGAAACTGGGTCGACGAAGCCTAGCCACTCAGATTGTAATTCACGATGAAATAATTTTATTAGTCGACTGTGCTATATTGTTCCAATGTTCTACACTCGTTGAGTGTCGGCTTGAGTAATTGTATTTTTCTTTCTGCCTTTCTGTTTATCAGCCTGTTTATATTATTGTTGATTTTGCTTATGTTTAGCAGATCGAAAATAAGAAGGAATTCTTTAAACAACGTATGAAAGACAGGTTGGAAACTTAATCAAATAACTGATTAGTTGATTACTTTAGCATTCAATGTGCGTGTATGCCAACTGATATCTTTACTTGCGTAGCAAATTACGTCAAACACGGAAAGCAAAAATGTACAAAATCTTATAATATGACATTAAAGTGCACTTAAGAGATAGGCAGCGAGACGTCGGCAACACGGTGTAATTTCTCAGTTTACGGCGCGGCGTGGCGCAAGCTTTTTAATTAAATGACGTTATAAAGGGGCGCGGTAAACAAGCGAGATTTAGTTTGGAAGGCCAGCGCTACCGTCGGAGGCTGCTCGAGTGGAGATAAGGAGCCAGTAGGTGGAGGTAATGTACACACCTGAGATAGAGAATGTTGCACAAGGCAAATATTTGCGCCCCGACCGTCGGTCGGCTGCCGCTCAACGTGCGTACTGACAGACATGTTATTAATTAAAGAAATGCTCATTTCAGGCTAACTGACACTACACTCGGGTATTAAATAAACCATTCTTTTCGAGACCCTCATGCAAAAATCTTCCCCGATGTTTTGCGATCAATACAATAAAATAATTATACAATGATTAATCTACACATAACCACTAAGCAGGCACACAATAATAGTCACATCACAAGACTCGAAAATATGTATATCAACCTTATGTTTTCATAACATATTTATTAGGCGTAACATAAGATTATCGAGGAAGGATACAAAAACTGTCTGAAAATATTACTGTGTTTATTGCTACAATATGATTATGTACTAATTAACGAGACGACCATGTATCACATATCTTTATCGTAGTTAGATATTAATTAGGTAAATAAATGGCGAGTGAAAAGCGCCGGCGCCGCGACCTTTTGATAATAAATATGCCGAGTGGAATAATTCCGAGGGAAAGAGGAAAAATAACCTTAACGTTAGGCAACAAGCGGCTAATCCGTGATGCATTCACACAAATTGCGCATCCCAGCTGGGAACAAATTGGATTCCCAGTGACGAGACTCCAGACCCGCTCTAGTGCGGGGCGAAACCGCCCGCGGACCAATCTACGTCTAGCAAATTGAATACCGTGCGCCCACAACTATATTTTTTAGTTTCCCTCTTCAGCAACCGTTTTGTAGCGGTGCTGCAAAACCTTATTCAAACCATTTCCTTAATAAAATTCCTCTCAATCAAGTTAAATCATCCAATACTGCGCCACATTCCACTAGAGCTACAAGCTCGATGGTTTTCACAAAGTCTTACGCATATGCAGGCTCTTTTGCTTTCCACACATTGAAAATAGCAAAACGTTTGTGTATACGGTTACGGTCCTATACCGCATCATAGATTAAGTATCACATCGTTTCCATCATCTTCCTGCCCTTATTATGCCCAATTTATTTTCCTTCCATCGTCGGTACTTTTACTCGAATACGTCTCTATCAATCCTCATCTCAGTGTTCACTTACTTCCTAGCCGTATCATCTTTCGCACAATCTAACCATCTTAGATATTTTCATTTAGAGTTCATATTTATTTTAAAATACCGTTTACAATGCCTTGCCTACAGGGCTACAGCGTTCAACACCCTAATTGCGTAACAGTTTCAATCAAACTGCGAGAGTTTTGGACGAAGGATTTTTCCATCTATTGCTTCATAGGTCTAATAAATTCGTCTGCTCAACAGCGTCAATAACGCAATGAAGGTGGTTGAACTGTCAAAATGACAGAAAATGCGATCAATTGTCATTTTATATGTTATGCAATAACCCCCGCAGTTTTAAAGTTTGCAAGTGATGTCGGGAGCCTACGACAGTGAGAGTGTTCAACTTATACGTTGTTTAAGTTTTCCTGTTTCGCTACGTCCGATAAAAACACATGTCTTCCGGTTGCAACTTGACAACTTCTATTGTTCGCAGAGACAAAAAGTTAATAGTTTTCTTTGATTTTATATTTCCTTACAATAATACGTCGTTGTTTATTATTTGACGCGCTGTTTATTTTATAAAAGTATCAAATGGTTCAATAACTGATAGTTCATGTACTCTGGCGACCTCAATGATGCTGCGAGCAATGTCCACGTCCTGTCATGACTTTGCAGTACCTATATTTTGCCCATCACCATGTATCAATTCGTGTGGTTTTTTAATCAGATCATTCTGGTGATCGAATAGTAAAGATTTATAAAAAATATTAAAGTAAAGAACTTATTTAAAGTTTGTATAGTGCTATTTAAAATGGTTAACTATAGCAGACCAATGGAAGGTTTTGCTGTATTTGTGTTCTTCAAAACCTTTCACCCCAGGTTCAAATACATTTATCCCACTAATATTATTATAACTGTGTAAGTTTGTACTGGATATTTGATTGAGTAACAAACATCCAAAATGTTTGTTACTCAATCACGGAATAACGACTGAATGGATTTGGTTGAAATTTGGCCCACAGGATAAGCCGCTGCAAAAGCAAGTTATCATAAAAGGACGCTTACACATAGCCGGGTTCACGGCTAATCTTCAGCCTATAATGTTCCCCCTGATGGGACACAGACCTCCTCTCTATGAGAGGTAGTGTGCCATAGTCCACTACGCGGGCCCAGTGCGTGTTGGTGGATATCATATGTCACGATTTTTTTTTTTTCTAAAACAACCGGAACTAGTGGTCGGTCTCCTCACGATGTTTTAACTCTATAGGTATTTAACGTCAATTCACCACACCAATTGGTCGCCTATTATTTGTACTTAATATGCCGATCCAGTCTATAATAATTACCGATAAGTGTTCGTGCACGCCTTCTACAACTCTATGAAAATTGGTCACGCCACTGAATCTCACTTCATACCACTTTATACCAGATCGTGGCTTTATGACAAATGTATAATACATATATATATAAATCATAGGTTCTCAAACTTATTTTGCCCACCGCCCCCCACTTTGAGAATATATTTTTTCTAGAGCCACCCAATTTTTTGGAACGAAGTTCCTTATCGCGCGTTGCGAAAGGGGGCTAGACGGAAAAAATTAAGACCAAAAGTTGGAACGACACTTTTTGTTATAGTTGTAAGCCGTACGGCGTGCGCGTGTTTCGCTGTCTGTCTCTCTCTCTCTCTCTTATAGAAAGCAAGCCAGTTATACTTCGTTCCATCCGGGTGTCCCTTGACACCTCTTAAGTTTTTTTACTTTCCATCTGTCGCGAATCTGAAACAGCTATTGCCACGATTATATTTAAACGTGTAATATTATGTAGTCGCGCAATAGGAGAGGCGTATGTCCAGCAGTGGACTGCTATAGGCTGATGATGAAGAAGATAAGATATATAATTTTCTCTAGGTCTTCTACTACCCCTCCTGAAAGTCTCAAATGCACACGAGGGGGCGTTATTGCCCACGTTGAGAACCTATGATATAGATGAACTAAAAGGATGTGTTAACAAATGGCAAAGCAGCGGGATATGTGAAGGAAACGAGCACTGCGTCTATTTAACCGAGGTTTTCCTTTCCATAGAGCAACCTGATATCTATTCTTTTAGGAAATTGAAAACTCACAGCGAGACAGCGTGGTAGCTCATTTGTCATTAAACGACCTATCAAGATGTAATTTAATAGATACAGACTTTGTGGCCGCTTCGGTATCAATTTTGTGTAATTTAAGGTCAGAAACGACCACCATCACCATAAATTACGGTGATACAATCTGAAAGGCGATTCTACATTTTTAAAGTTTACGTTTGACATTGACCTTTGATGGCTAATTTTCTTATCTTCGGCACTGAACGACTGGTTTACCTACAATCACGGGGAATTTATAAATGTACCACTTCGATAAAACAGGTGTTATTAGGTAAGTTTCAAATGATGAAACTTCACAAAATTGATGGCAAGGTAAGTCAAAAAGTCAAGCTTTCGTGAAATTATCAGATTTCGATCCAGCCTGTCCCTTGCTGTCCTCTCCCAGCGACGCCCTAAGCCGAGGTCCGTACCCCACAGGGGGTGCCCGTAGCGTGTAGTCGCTTTGTTTTTAAGTTTTTTAAGCCTTGGCTGGAGGCCTTAATGTATTGAGGCATCCAAAGGTAAGCCCGGTTAAGCAGACTACAATATCATAGGAACGAGATGCCATTCCAAAAAAAATCCGTTTTAGAGATCAAGCGTAGCCTGCAAGCCGCACGTAACAATATACTGCCTGTTCAAAATGTACGCCAATTATGTCACGCACAAATATATCAGTGAAATCCAACCACGGTATAATAAAGTTAATTACATTTTGCAAGTGGCGTACTCGCAAGCTGCAGCCTGCATGTAACGATTACCTAGCTGACACGATGGAAACATTCGACTTGCCAACAAGTTAGGCGCTGAGAAAACGATGGACAATTTGTCTGTAACGATAGAACATATAATACACGGCGGACAAAACTACCGCGCCGTAGATGCTTACCTGATGAGCTCTCTCGCGGTCATTCGCGGACAAAATGTCAGCTGTCGTGGTAGCCAGCGGTCATTTTGTGCTCCGTTTGTGTTATTGCATAGATTACCATAAGATCAATCGTCGAGGACAAATTGTCCATCGTCCGCTTAGCGCCTAAATTTACATTTGGCAGATTACGACCTTTGTAGCTGTTATACTTGCAAGCAAGCTACTTGCACAGTGGAAATGCGACTTCGATGTCATAAAAGCCCGTAATACACATGCCTGTAACTTGCACAAAAGTATGCAAGTAGCTTGCATGCCATTATGTTATTCACCAATCAGAAGTTGTTATGGCACACGGCATGCAAGCTACTTGCAGACTTTTGTGCAAGTTACAGGCATGTGATGTATTTCGGGCTAAATACTGTGTTGTTACCCAAAAATAATAAAAAGCATGCAATATTTTCGAAATAAGCTACAATTAAATTACATTATTTAAAAAACAGCCAGCCGAAGACGCGTAGACCTGGAATATTTTTGAAAGGAAATTAAAAGAAGCACTCACTGCCAGTGGAAGGGTCCTGTAATGCCTTCTCTAAGGCGATCCTTCAAGGAACGTTGTCTTGCAGGGCCTGGTCCGGGGGGCAGCATGCCCGCGCCGGCCGGCACCGGCACCGGCACCGGCGGCGGGGGCGCGCGCGCCGGCGACGACATCACTATGAAACACGGCGCACGCGCACTAACACCGCGCCCTCAACATCACACCACTGCACTACTAACGCGAGCTGCAACAAAGCAAAAACAACCAAAGCCACATAAATAAAGCAAAGCGATACAATGAGCGCAAAATATAATTTGCAAAATTAAATTTTCACATAAATAAAATTGTAGTACATTGAGCATAGGTGGAAAATATGGGGAGGTACAGTAAGCCACACGTCAGTGGCAACAAAACCCGTATAAGCTGGCCTTAGAGGGCCGTCGCCCACTGGCGGCACGGCATGGCTATGGGTTTTTATGCGACAAATAGAAATATAACTTTAATAAGTATGACATAAAGTTGAAATTTCAATGATGATGCCAAAGGACGTTGCGGCATGCCTAAGGATACCGCGGCATCGTTGCCGTTAAAATTTCAATTGTAATGTCATACTTTTAAATTATATTTTCTATTAGTCGCATAAAAATCCCTTGCCAGTGGGCGTCGGTCATTATTCTATTGAGACTGTACTACACTACGGTAAGCCAGCTCAATGTGAAAAGTGTTACCACAGACGTGCGGTCGACTGTACATTGCGCAAAGGTGGAAAATATGGGTAGGTTACTGACCAATAAAAAAACATCATTTGTACAAAAGTGAATACAGAAAACAGGATTTATTTCTATCTAGATCTTCCTTTATAGGGCTCAATAGGCTATTTCCACTACAGCTTTCAAAATAACTTCAAAGAAAGAAGATTATAAGTACTTTTTTATTATGTCATTTTGAAATCTGTAAATAAATTTAAATCGAAGTATTGAAATTGAAAGCAGTAATTTAACGCTATAATAGTATAATTAAGCTGAATAGAATAGTAAAATTAAAGCGGGTGCTATTTTATTTGTGCGCCTATTACTTTTATAAAAGCAACGACTAGATGGGAGTTTGTAATAACATTTTCATCAGGCGTTCATATAACAAATCTGCTCAAAGCAAACACAAACATATCGCGTTTTGTGTTCGTATCAGTAGTTATTATTATTGTATTCCGCGGTAGCTATGTGTGTTTCATATAAAAATCAAGGAGATACGTATATACGTCTCATAACGCCCTAGACACAGTACTTACACTGTAGTGCTGTGTATACCTACGATTTAAGACATTTATTTCTCAAAAATAATACAATTCACTTATCATGAGAAATACAAGTTGATAGACGAACTTATGAAGAACGGTAGAGACTCGTTAATAAACTATTAAGTAGTAGATGCGCAAATATTTTTCTTACAATGTAAGTGGGTACTTAACAAGAAAAAGTTAGTGTACCATTACAAATCGTTTCTTGATAGCAAGTCCTAATACCTAGTGTCACTAACAATAATATTTTCTGTCTTGTAGACTATGCAATAAGATTACATACTTCTTCATAATTTCCAGTGAAAAAGTCTCGGATAATAAAAAATGTATGTCTGTCACAGTATAATTATGAACATCGTTAGTTTATAAATTAATCTCGCGAGATTATAAACTATCCAAAAATTGTAAGCTGCAACAAACCATTTACAATTTAACGCATTATTTTTCGATCGTTTATTATAAATCTATCCATGATAAACCGACAAATTGTGAACTGGTATCAAACTTGCATGCGACGGATCGCACCTTGTGGTGATACTTAGGCCCGTATTACAAAACCTCACTCAGAACTCTAGCTTTACTTAAAACTCATTTAAAGCCATTCGATTAGTTGAAAATAGTTTTGAGTAATGCTTGAGCCTTGAGTAAACTTCTGTAATACGGCCCGAAATAGCCAAGTAACTGCAACCAACTTGGAAGTAGCGCTCGCCGGCCGCTGCCGTGGCACCGCTCGCTTTGCTTGCTCGACTCGCGCGTGGTTGGTTATATTCTAACCCAACCCATTTGGTCAGTGTGCCCTTGCTTAGTTACTTCGACCAATTCAGGTACCGACAAATTTGGGACTATCACAATTTTTCTATCTAAAATTAATACGTTATATTGTAAGCAGTATGGAACAATTCACAATTTGTCGACAGTTTACAATCTCGCGATATAGAACTAACGGTGTTCACAATCATACAGTGGTATGTCCATATTGTGGAAAAATGTGTAGAAACAACTACATAACTATGCTTTTCCTGTACTTTGGTACTATTTGAAATTCATGATATGCAAGAAATGAGTAACGTCTCGGTCTCGTGACACAACCGAGGCATACCGCATGCGCCTGTCATAGCAACTGTTTAAACAACATCGTCCTTATTCCAAAAAGTGGTTTTACGATAGTCTTAGTTAATCTTAAAAGATTATTGCTTAAGGTTTGTATTCTGGGATAATCCTCCAAGATGAAATCTCCGATCGATCCTCCGATCTACAACTAGATTTGAGGACAGTATAGTATTACGACGCTTGAAAGGCTAATTGGTCTAAGCGACATTTTTTTTGCATTTTTTTTTATTTTTTTTATTTGCTGATTCCGAATATGTATATAACTCATTGTTGCAAAAAAATGTCGCTTAGACCAATTAGCCTTACAACCGTCGATTAATAAATTATGAAATCTGTCAAGTTTTGAATATTCATAATAATATTCATGCTGGAGCATCGACCAACGATATCTTTATCGAAATCGGTTTATGCAATAGCAAGTCCAAGTGTTTCAAGTACGATCGGAAGTAAAACGTAACTACTGCCTAACAACTCAGTAACCAGTGGTTTTGAGAGCAGTTTTGTACCATTAAATAAATAAATACGCCAAAGTTAGTACTTATTTATAATTCAGTCAGTTTATTTAGATTACAGCAGAGATTAGATTTTAGAAGAGACAGCGATCAAATCAGTTTTGGATATGCGAGACGTTTACTCACTACAAGGCAGAAAAGCTCAGGAAGAGTTCCCAGAATTCTCGAGTATGTATTCAGAGTTACTGACCAAGACCCCTAAAAAGTGCAGCCTAGCCTATAACAACTTCCGCTTCGGCATGCACAGCAAGATAAAAATCAGAAACCGTTAAAAGGACATTCAGTCTAATTAAATGTTGGCAAGCGGGGTAGTTGTGCCTGTTACGATCCCATTTGCATGGACTTATACATTTATATATCTTATAGTTAGCAATCAAAGCTTCAGGGTTAACTTTCCAGCACACAGATACCATTTCTTTCCTTCAGTTCTGTGACAGCGACAACATAAAAAATAAGAATATGAATGGGTAAATGGAAATTCATTTTACCTTGACCTAATTTGATTCATTTCAAATTGAGTCAATAGATGATAAATAGAACACTCTTTCTGGCGAAATTCTGTGTTAACAGGAAGCCAATAACAGGAAACTTGGAAATTACTTTAGGACGTAAAAAAGTAGCTATAGTATTTTTATTTACCAATCTCAATTGTATAGAAAACATGTATTTGTTGGGTTGGAGAACTTTCGGGTTACTAGTTAAGATCCTTCTGAACAGTAAAAGTTTTGTTGAGAATACACTGAAACGGACAGGGCGATAGCAAGGGGCGAAAGCGGCTATCGATCGGCCCTAACCTCTCCCCGCGCGAACCCCGCGCCTCCCCGTCGTCCCAGCTCACCTTACGTAAGTCCAGCTGATCGCACCCACCCTGTAACCTTGGCAACGAGCCTTATGCACGCATTTCTGTACATTGTTTGTTATACATTAACAATGCATTATTTGATTACCCATAATGCCGCATTTTACTGTCACGACATTGACTGATATGTCGTATCTGCCGTCACGTGAGGAACTAAGTCTTAAATCCTTAAAACTTTCTGTCAAACATGTTATACGTGGGCAATCTAAAAGTTTATTGATTGCCATTTTATTATATACACGGTTGTCGGAGAATTGGCCCCTCGGGATATTTCCCGAGGGGACAATTCTCCGACAACCGTGTCCCATATTCTTAAACGGCACGTAGACATGTTAATTTCCTGCAACTAAGTGACCCTTCAGCCACCTGCCAATATGCTAAATAGGTACATGTGTGACAATTCTACAGGGTGGCATATCGACGCGCAACCTGTAACCATGAATTAAGCACATAATTTTAGACCCCCTAGTGCAGAAATTTTCGGTAGGTTAATAAAAAAAAATCTGCTGTTTCATAGGAAAATGCAATACCTACGCGTTCAAAATGTATAGAACAGCTAACTTTTTTTTTATAACCGATGAAATCTATCGACGTGAGGGTGTTTAGAATCATTTGCTGAATCCATGGTAACAGGATTCAGCAAATGATGATTTGAATGTTCGTCGATGTCCCGATGCCACCCTGTGTAGGCTACGTAAAAGACAATATGGATTTCGTTATTTGTTTCGAGTCTCAAAATCGATTCAGGTTTCAGCTTTGCAAAATATCATTTTTTACACCTAACACCTTCAATGTAAGAGGACGATGAATAAAAATAATTTGAGCACTTTGAAAGTAATATAAACAAAAGTGACGTAGAAATACCGAGTTTTCTAATGCACAACATAAACAACAAAAGGAATGTAAAAACAAAACACCTTAAACAAAGTTATAGTCATAACATCGTATTTGGAACTCAGTGCTGGTGAGTATTCCAAAAGTTTATAACATTTTTCTTAAGAGACTGAAACACATGACTGTAGCCACAAGAAAATTAACATTGCGGTCATAAACATGACTGCGCACAATTCAAGACAGTTCCTAATGACCATATGGAAAACAAGATGGAATATGGATTCATTTATTCTTGACGTGATAGTCTTTTTATTTTCGACACGTAAATTGCAGGATAAAGCTTTATGTCTCGTTTTGCGCGAGACGAAGCAGTCAGCTGAGATTTATTTCATGAACATAGAGCGCAGGAAGTACGCATCGGACATATGTATAAGAAGCAAGGGAGAGAAATAACAATTCAACAAAAGTATGTACCCCTTTTTGTCTGTACCATGAAGGTACACCTGCTTAGGTGGGATACTTTTTTCTAGAGTATTCGCTGTGACCAACACAGCGAATACTCTAGAAAAAAGTGTCCCACGAGGGGCCGAGATCGAGGGAGGCCATACAAATAAGGACAGTTCTAAGGGTTCCGTAAATTTGACTGTAGGGAAGTGATGGGTCGAACGCGTACGGTTCGTTAAATATTTGACCGGTACCGCTCAATACGAACGACCTTGCGACCGCGAGGCGTCGCGCTTGCTCGCTACCGAATACCTACCAACGTGGCCCTAGCGATCAGCTGTTACTACTTTTTGTCAACAATTTGCTATGGCACTAGATAACATTACTTGTATGGTTCTATTTTATGCAGAGATGATATATGTATGTACTATGAGATTCTCGTTTTATTACTATCTTAAAAACACAGGAAAATGAATTTCCAAATCAACATCACAAATGAACAATTAATTATAGCACTCGCAGTTTCTAAATATCGTTAATTCTTCAAATTAAATTACACTCACATTGTTTAAACAGACATCTATAGTATGTATAAAATCTAGCTTTTACATGTGAGACTAATTACACCTACACAGCAATAGTACAACAGTGTTCGAATTAATTTATCGAAATAAATGATTTACGACACACAATGAGCAATTCTATCACTTTCATGATAGCAAATTATGGATCTAGAAACCCTAAATAAAAGTGAAATGAAGAAATTATAATGAAAAACGTTTAAGATGATAATTTCATTGCGACTAATGAATGAATAGTGCACGTAAGCGTCTAAGAGTGGTCCATGCATATATGCAACGAACCGAGGAAGAAGTACGAAATTCATGTGAAGAAGCGCTGACGGAAGATTGGATGACATAACGCGCACGCGGTTAACTCCGAAGGCTGAAAGCGTGCAACTGAACCAGCGCTAGGCGGGGGGAAGTGGGGGCGGGAGCGGAGCGGGGCGTAGTGAGTTGGCGCCCAACACGGGCCCGGCTTACCCCTACGACACCTCCTTCATATAATCACAGGACAATTTCTGTACACCTCCGTAGCGATATATAGGAAGGTAAGAGTTTTAGTGTATATTCTTTCTGTGTGAGAAATCAAAATGAGCCACTTTAACCATTTTCAGGAATAATAATTATATAACGTTCGAAGCTAGTTTCAGAAATACAAGCGCATATTTTTTTACACTTTCTTTTCCTAACGAAAAAGAAATACTTTTATCAGTATTTTCAAATACAATCCTTCGTAAATCGCATTAAATGTGAAATACGTTCTACGTATACTACGCAGTGCTCTGTTGTGATCAATAAATCGCATATACAGCGTATCGAAAATCCGGCACAGTTAATGGGTTCTAGGAATTGTGCGTGATTAACGGGAACTGGGAAATGCCGACTTGGCGTGTCGGCATTATATATTATGTTCGCCGGAATTAATTCACTAAAGAAAATAAATAAAAATGTATAAGGTCGGGGTTTTATCACTTGTTTTATTATTTAAAGCAAAGCGTACCGAAAACTTAATACGAACGTTAGATTTTCAGAATTATAGTAACAAGCTTCAAACAAGAAAAATTTCTTCACTTCGTTATCGATTAGAAAATAGCAGTAAATTGCACTGAGTGATTCACCACGCTAGTTCAACTAAGTTCAATATAGTTTTTATTTCTTTCGCGGTAACTAGGTTAGCAGAGTAAGAAAAGCAATAGAAAGGCGTGCAATTGAGGACGCCATAATTAATAGGAATGCTACAGGTCATTTTATAATAATCTAAACGGTTAACGGAGATATGCACTTTCCACAATTCCAGATTGAAGTTTTGGAGTAGGAAGCGGGCTAAACGACCACCGGCAGAGTATAAATATAGCTGGAATTTACCACATGATGTGTGTGAAGTAATGAGTCACTATCTATGCACACGTAGTTGGTAACACTAGCAGCCAATTCCTTCTAGCAGAGACAATATAGAGATAAAATATAAATAAAACGAAGCATTCAGATTTACTCTTATCAAAATGTAAAGCATTAATGTTCAAGGAGTCGAAAAATACCGAAATTTCATGTTTCTATGAGCGCGAAGGTATACCTAACTGCCTAACTGGTTTTGTAAGTAGAACATTGTATTCCGTGAGGTGGCCTTGACCCGTGTTCTCATAAGGCGGCCCTCGAAATACTTGCCAGAAGCAAAACAGCCCCAGGGAATTACTCTCATGAAGTTTCAAGTACATCATTCCAAAAAGGATTACTATATAAATTGTTTAACTTACCTACTGGATCAGATTTTAAGCTTTCAAAGTTAACTAATAATATATATTATAAACGTGAAAATTTGTATGGATGGATAGATGGATGGATGGATGTTTGTTACTCTTTCACGCAAAAACTACTGAACTGATTTGGATGAAATTTGGCACAAAGATGGTTTGTAACGAGGATCAACATATAGGATACTTTGTATCCCGATATTCCCACAGGATCTAAATTTATGCGGGTGAAACCGCGGAGCGCAGCTAGTACTAAATTAAATATAAAATATGCCTTTTTTAGTCAAATATTTAATTATTCGTAAATATTTAACTTTTAACGAACAAAAGCTTACAAAACATCAATGGCCGTAAGAAGGGTAAAATACTACATTATTTTACCCCAGTAAAATGCACGAGACTTGAAAAAACAACAGACAAAACGGAACTATGAAACAATTGCCCGGAATTTTGTAATAAAAAAATATTTTATCACAAGATTTGAGTTAACGCCAGTCATTGCTTGCAAGGGATCAATGGCCAGTGAAGGTTGCTTTTATTTTCAAAACAGGATCCTGCACTGCGCGTGAGTCAACGTCCAGACCATGCAGCACGATACTGATTAGTTTCTTGTTTCATTTTCCCTTGTTATAAAGGAAATTAGATGTATGCTACATTATAAACACCAATACGTCAATAAAAATATTTATAATTAATATTTACGTCGTTGTTTTTTTTTTTTAGATAGTAACAAGTGTTTCTTATCAAAACTTCTACTAAGCCTCGTCACGAGCCAAAGAGAAATAATGATAGCGGTTATCGCCCAAATCTTTACCCCACTACGACTGATCTTGGAAGGAAGTGTTGCCTATATTTAAGCAGCCTATAATATGTACGGTAAACCTACGAAGAGGTCACGAGTGGTTTTTGTAGCGTTCATTTAGCGGATTATGGCAATTGAGGTGTCGCTTGATCCCAATTAAATTATGTAACACGAGACATACGTGTCACAGGCTGTACAGAATACCTACAAAATATTAATTTATTCAAGCTGTAAAAATATATGCTGTGCATAGAGCGCAGCACAACCGCATGTCATAATTCCGGTTATGTTGATGATTACGGTAGATTTGATCTCATCGTTGTTTTCGACTCAATATTTTTTCCATTATTTTTTTTAGACTCAATATTTTATCCGTTCTGTTTGTCTAGTTTGGAAACTACATAGGTACTAATACGCGCCATTTTTTACACTTGAAGGCCAATTCTCATAATTTAAAACGTTCAAAATCTAGTCGCAATCTCATCTCGGCGACAAATAAATGTCAAAACTTGTTAAAAATGTAGGGAAATTAGAGGTATTTTTGACAGATTGAGACTGAGATCAGACTGTGAACGTTCTTAAAATTACGAGAATTGCCCCTCAGCCTTCGTAGGATTAAATGAGTAACTGAACTAGCCATGTACGTATTTCCGGATATTTAGGGAACTAGGATAGGTCGTGCAGATAGGGTACGATCAAATAGTGGAAATCTCAAGAGTGCAAGATGCAAGCAATTCTCAAAGAGGACGACACAATGAATGTACGAGATTACAAGACAAAGTGGCAAATAACACCTAGAAGAGAGACGCACAAAACCGTGGAGACTGGCAATGCAAGGAGCAGTCCAGCAGTGGGTGATTCCTCGTAGAGATGATGACTAAATTAGCGCTAACATGAATGAAACGATTAATTTTATAATACTATTTCAATATAATGAATAATTTGAGTGTGCCACACAATCAATAACATGTTTATCAACGCATGTGTTGGCCCGGACGGTGTCTGCAGTTTGGCTCTCGTCTGTTTATTATGTTTATGTATGCGCACCGCCTGTCTGGCAACAAGTCTGTCTAGGTTTTCACATTTTGAATAGCTAACCGATTCATCTAAGACTAATTGACACCACAGACACATTTGACTATTTTTATAAAATTCGTGTTTATGATGTTAAGGCTAAGATTTGTCCTTTCAGATTTTAAACGTTTAGTTATTGATTGGCATGCCGTGCCTTTTTGTATTACAGCACACTTATAACTGATTATGTTTACATAGCGTGTGGTGGGGCCCTGGTGATCTGGTATACAGCTACTCCTAGTGCCGACACCAGTCTCTCACAAACTAGTGTCACACGGTTTCTAAGTTTGTCTCAAGTAATAAGATGCTATTGTTCGTCACACTACATTAAATAAGTCAATCAATTTGCCTAGCCTTTTCCCAACTATGTTGGGGTCGGCTTCCAGTCTAACCGGATGCAGCTGAATACTACATTAAATAGGCACAATGCATATAATTCAAAAGATTACTTACTGGCTATTTTCAGCTTACTGCCAAGGTAATGGACAAAAGCAATGACTCCAATAAAATGAGCAAGCGTTTATTCGGGCGTTCACTCGGGGAACTTGATCAGTTGAAGTGTGGACCGCACAGGTGTATCTTTGAAATATCACTAAAATGTATTACAATAAACTGTCAGACTGTCAGTAACGAAGAGAAAACAAGTACTGATAAGTTATTGTAGTAGATAACCCTATGTTTATGCCGAGATAAGGCCAAAATCTGGCCATGATGTCAATAAGTTTGTTTTGAATAAAACTAACTGTCATAAAACTACGAATGTTGAAATTATAAATAACTCCATTCACTGTAATCTTCACACTGACCTTTTACAATACCTATATGACAAAGACCACTACACAAAATGTACTTTTTAATGCAGAATCCTTTTGTCCGCCTGCACTAACAAAGAACCCAGAAGAGGTAAGAGAGCCGGGCCCAATAAAAACAAAGGAAATTACTGTTCGGTTTTTGTTTAGCTACAAAGTAAAGGAGATCAACAAAAAATAATTTTCGACTAAGGTCGTGTGGAAAAGCCTTTTTCGTCCGTGGTAAAACTGACCTTTTAGTTACTTTAGTTTAGATATACCTTTACAGTTTACGTTAACACCTGTCATCTACCTATGTCAAGATTAGTCTATATGATCTAAAACAACATAATATCTAAATAAATCTGTACATCGTCCTTGAGGCGCACCTGATGGTCTGCAACGCAATAGATTCTTTTTAAACTATCCACAACTTGATAACCATATTTGTTTATCCTTTCGATTTGTGGCCTTTCCGAGTTAACCACAACGCGTTTTAGCTATTTTTTACAAGTACCCACAACAGTAATATCGAGTTGTGGACGTTTTTGTCGCTCCACGACAGTTTTGAACTTTGACCCTTACGTTTTAATAGTTTTTGTATATTTTGTTTGTGCTGTAGGTATATGACCACACCGCACATGCATAAACTGTTTTGGCTCCATATTATACACATTGGATGTACCACTACTGTACTAAAACAGTACAATTTTTCGTAGGCTAAAGAACTGTTAGAATGGTGTGTTCAAGATGCTTTCATATTTAGTAGAGAATATAGATTGTTTTGTCGTTGTCGCAGCACAGCCAAAGATCCTCTTTACGTTTGGGTTTGACGGTACCCTAATAAAATACATATATTATGTATATTCTGCGCATGCGCAAGCATACGCCTTGTTCTAAGGACGACCAGGAATTTTAGCACGGTAGCATTAAACTTACGTGTTTGGTAATTTTAGGGTAGGTAAGTATTAGGTACACCTTACACGAGAATGTAAGGATGAACTAAAGGGCAATGTAGAGGTCGGCGGCCCCTATTATTGCGCGATCGAATCCTAAATCAAGAGTTCCGCAGGAGAATCAAGGGAATCGACAAAACCCGAAGAATGACAATGGCATACCGCTCGTTGAACGAATGACCGATGGAGCCGGAATTTACTGGACCCGCGCAGCGTCTAGGAGCCCACTCGGTGGACCGACGACCTGGAGAAGGTTGCGAACAGTCGTTGTCGCAAGGGACATACGTCCAATAATAGACGAGTGTTGATTATGAAAATTATCTACGGAGCCCTCGGCGAGAGTCCACTTGTCTTACACAATTTTATTTTATTATTGGTACAAGTACTTAACATTGTATTGATTCAACAAAATCAACATGCACAGATATAGGTAGATGATGTGATGTCACAACAGAATAGGATAATGCTATAATGTTATGTTTAACATTCTTCACACCACACTTGGTTGCATACAGTTGTTGTTAGGGTTTTGAATACAAGATGCTCCGTTGAATAGTGATGATGTTTAATTTTTATAGGATATGTTAACCAGCTAAGCATTACATGTCACATGTTTCATGTATACTTCATCAGACTGATATAAAATACAAAATTAACAACTTATTGTGACTAAACCACTAGACTTAGATACTACTACTACTATAGACTTAGATGCCCTGATCCCAATATCAATTTTGTTTCAAGAAACACGGGGTTTTTAGCTAAACAAAGGAAATTGGGAGTAAATCTTACGATGATAAAAGATGCGAAAATATCAAACAAGTTTTTACCTTATGTTTTATTGAAGCAGAAATAGCCATCAATAGTCAGAGGGTTAAGAGGTCCCTTGTGGGGTTAACAGGAACAAAAGAAGTCTTCTACCTTCTTAGATTTAATGTGTCTTCTTTGATTTATTCTTCTTGGATTTTATGTTGTAGATCCTAACGAATATTATAAATGTGAAAGTAAGTTTGTTTGTTTGTTACACTTTCACGATAAAACGGCTGAACGGATTTGGATGAAATTTGGCACATGAGTAGACCATGACCTGGGGAAGGACATAGGCTACTTTTCATCCTGGATCACAGACAAAGTAGCGGGCAACAGCTAGTAATTTATAAATGAATATATAAATTATTTAAAACA
The DNA here is from genome assembly GCA_945859715.1 of Apamea sordens. NCBI lineage: Eukaryota > Metazoa > Arthropoda > Insecta > Lepidoptera > Noctuidae > Apamea > Apamea sordens. Next base: position 14,018,742 of record OX243987.1, read on the forward strand.
ACATTCCTCCATTCAATTTTAATGCTACAATAACAACATAAATGTAAAATCTAAGACATGTGATGTTCAGATTTAAGAAATAAAACATTTTAATAGACTGTTTATGGGTTGTTAACAATATGAACAAGAATGATGTCCAATAAATACCGTAAGACAATAGCTTAGGTTTAAAAACAGCTATTGTTAGTCCTTGCAGGAAACTCATAAACACATAATAATATCTAATAACTTTAGAAATGGCATCACCTTTTCATAATAATTATTGTATGGTCATGTTTCAAAGCTCATAAGCCTTAAAGGACTTGATAACTTAATGCTGAGGCTAATGTATCGTTTTGCAATGCAGTTACCACCTGACGTGGGTTGGTTCTGCTTGACTTAATATTTTCATGCACAATCAATCAAACAAAAATAAAGTCATTTATTCATAATAGACTGAGAATTAGCACTTTTTGAATGTCAAAATTACATGAAAAACGCCTGCCCTTCACCACTTCCAAGTGCTTTAGCTGGGAAGAGGAGTGGCACAACAAACTCCACAGCACCTCCCCAGCACAGTTTAAAGGATGTCTCTACAAATTTTGCTTCTCTTCTTCATATGGAATGAAATACTGAATGGTTAAAGTATTTATGAAATAAGAGTATTCAGGTATGACATATATGTAAGTAGGTACAGGCTGCAGAGGTAAAACTAAGATACAGTTGAGATGTAAGACAGTTAATTAGCAGTATTTTTTTATTATATAGGCTTTATCTAGATATCTGTACATCTATTACTGTGTAGGCAATATTAGTATGCCTTGCAAGGCAGCACATAGTGATGCCAGGTTAGGTTGGAACTGTTACCAAAATAGGAATTATTTGATGTTCAATAATATGTTTAGGAGAGCAAAATGGGAATTATTTATTTTTTATAACACCATGTACTAAGCACCACAACTTAATACCTGTGCCACAAATTCATAAATTTTATTTTAAACAATATCTAGCTCATCTTTAGTAAACTAAATAGTTTACAATGTTGGCTAAGATTCTTTCTTTTGCTTCTGAGGGTAAGAAACTTATAATGCAAGGGTAAAACTAATATATTATTTATCTGTTCTTTAGTTAAGTAGAACCAGCAAGCAGGTAAATATAATAAATTAATACTTATTTTCAATATGAATTATAAACATATTGAAATTTATAAAATAAGTTTTTTTTGGCAGAATGTTATGTGTTCTTGGTACAATAGTAAAATTCTAATTGCACAGTCAGTAGAAATCTACAATTTTATAAACATACATACCCTGGTTTGTGGTGAATACAGTTAGGTATGCAGGTGGGCATGCCACTTGCTTAAAAGATACATATTACAAATGAATACTCACATTATGAAGAATTTTCCTCGCCTTAATCAGGAAACTTAAGCAATAAGCCGGAAACTTTAGGTGTACAGTCAATTCATTTATTTATTTATTGTGACGCCGCAAGTCACAATAACAACTTACGTCTCGGACAATGCAATACTATCTGGTAGAGCATACAATGTTTTTTACAGATTTCAAGTAATCGACGGCAATAAAAAACAAACAGAATTTTCAATCAATACTAATCTTATCTTTAAAACTATACCGATACAATCGAGCAAAGTCAGTCCCGAGTGCAGCGATGTATAAACCAATATAATGTTACGCACTTCAACTATTACGAAAGAAAATGAACATATATTTTATAAATAAGTCAATGAACAATAAGAATTACTGTTATTTTTATAGAAAAGTGAATAAAAGTTGAAAGACTACGAGGCGTTACACTAGTGCGCCGATCTGTCAACTTTTTTCTGCGCTTCAAATCAAACTCGATCAAAATCAAAACAATGCTATGAGCGCCATCTAGTGAGACTTATCTAAAATAGGCCGAACCCGACCCGACGACACCCGACAACGAAAAAGTTCTATAATTTTTTTTTTAATTGCCAAATGGTCAGGCTATAGTCTTTCGACCATACCGCCTCGTCTTCCGCGTGGTAAGTTTAAAAACAATAATGTCTTTCGTTTATATACTCAATGATTTATTGTAATTATTATGCCTTTCGTAGTAAATATAATATTCATTTTATTTTTGTCTCTAAGTCAAATCCAGATTAAACGTTATTATAATTTTAATATACTGTTTCCTTTTGTTATTAAGCTCATACTTGCATACCCAGTCCGAGGGCTTGAGGCGCTGCGTGCTGAGACACAGGCTATAAACCTAGTTCAGCAGCAGATGCTAATAATTAGTCACAATTGTAACTGATTTACTATTAAGCATAATTTTATGTAGCTAAGACAAATTGTGTAACCTGTATATTCTTTTGGTCTAATAAATATATTATTATTATTATTTAACTGTCAATGTCAATATTTGAACATTAACGTTTTACATGTTTTCATTTTGCCGATGAAGAAAAATAGAATAGAATTTTATTTCTTCCATTTCCAGTATTTTCGTGATATTTTCCGAGCTATATCCTCATCAAGTTATTAAATGTTGAGAATGTTCTGAAACTTGACAGTTGAAGGCTTGAAGGGTAACCAGGTTTTAACAAAAAAAAAAAGGTAGTGAGGTAGTGCAAGAATGAGCTTATTTAATGAACTTTTTATTTTTAATTTAATAACATGTCTTTTAGATGAATAAGAAGAATGACGTCTACGTCTAGGGTTGCCAGAAAAAATAAAATGACAGAAGTAAAAAAAGTAAAATAATAATTATGGTTTTTACCTATAAATATATCCTCTGTCTACGGGTTTTTATTTTGTTTCTATTAGAAGAAAATAGAAAAGGAAATTACTACTTTACTTAACTACCGACTTTTATTAATAATTATTCTTATATTCCACATCTTACATACGAATATTTAAAGTTTTATTTATATTAAATAATTTTTATCATTCGTTCTTTACTCAAAATCATTCACTACCCCAACACTATAGTTTTAGTATGGTAACGTCATTATTTTTCTTTCAACTGTCAAGTTACTAAAGGTGGATGCTCCAAGGTAGCCCGCGAAATTAAAATTTTCGTACGTTTTTTGTAATTTGTTGGTCACTAATAAGTTGTACATTATGTTGTGCATTTGACGTTTGAGGGGTTAAAATATGATTCGCGGCCGTAACAAATATGTAGGTATTTACAGAATTATAATCATTAGAATCAGTAATACAACTTGTTGAGTTAGCATAATCCTAAAATGTCAAGATTTCATGAAATAGTAATTCAGTAGGATTACTTGATCATAGAGAGTTGTGTTGATGACTTTAATGATTATAATTATGTAAATACATATTTGTTACGGCCGCGAATCATATTTCCATCAACGTACAACTTAGTACTGACCAGCAAAATTGCAAAAAACGTAAGAATATTTGAATTTCGCGGGCTACCTTGGAGCATCCACCTTAAAAGTCGAGGTTTAGGTCCTAGGGGTTGGTACCCACGTAGCGATCGGTATATTTTGGTAAACGGCAAAATATGGAACAAAACTATATGGAACTTTAACATACCAAGCAATCTGTACTAATATTCCATTTACATAATTAAAGAGAAATTGATGAGGATTATTTGTTATATTGTTTTTATTTTGAAAAATAATTGAATTGCAGCGCTAATCAGAATAATACGGATAAACCCAAAAAAAAAAAATTGGTTTTTAATGATATTTTGAAATGTTTCCTGTTTTATCATAAGTAGTTGTTGTAACTTTACTATAATGTACAGACGCCAGCTTTTTTTTAAATAACTACAAACTATTTCAGTAATTTATCATTGATGATGTAATATGTATCCGCAAATAACACATCGTTTATACAGGTATAAAAGCAAAACAATGCAGAAAAATTTAATTCATTCATCAAACACTTTTAATAGTGACCTCTGTGTCCTCTGCTCACGCGGTGCCGTTAGTATCGACGAAAGTTTTAATTCTTCTCTCAATTTTATTGACACTATACGTAAGTAGAGCAAGCTTATTTGACAACATAGCATACGTTTATCATCATCATCATCATCATCATCATCTGTCTAGCCTTTTCCAAACTACGTTGGAGTCGGCTTCCAGTCTAACCGAATGCAGCTAAATCCCAGTCTATAATATTTAACATAATTACAAAGATCCCAACCCCGGGTTTCTGTTCCTCTGCCCAACATTTCCGACTTCAGGGGATGCAAGTGTGATGTTATATAATATAATAATAAAATATAATAAATATAATAATAAGTATGAGCCCTGACTTGGTTCCCAAGGTTGTCCTATGTAGGATTTAGGGTTTGCGATCGTTGGGCTGCTGGTCGATACAGCCACTGACCCAATGGCTTAGTATTTGAAGCTTTGGCTATGGCTGGCCAAACTGAAACGAATCCCGCGCGTGACGCTCGTTGTTCTAATGGTCGCAAGCGCTACTGCTGAGTAGTGCTGAGCCTGAGGTCCTGGATTCGATTCCCAAATTTGGGCAAAGTCTAAATTAAAAGATATTGGGTTTTCCAGGATTTCTTTGTAGCAGCCCTGAGTCTGGATTAATTGTGGCCGGTAAATGGCAAAAAGCTCGCCCCCTGTTACATGAGACTGGGTGTACTATAGGTACCTACACCTCTGCCTAACCCTTCGTGGATTACAGGCGTGATGCTATATTTGTGTGTAATCTAAAAATTGGTACGCACATTGACGTGGAGTTGTGGACACCAGCCCGTATTACCTATCCAAAAATTGGTCTCAAATATCCTAAGAATGAGTTTTGCTGTTGCTTTTGCATTTACATTAACTTCTTGTATACAGTTCATCAAATCCCTCTTACTTTATCTCTCATAATAAATTGCTTGTCTTATGTATATTTTTACAGGTCACTGTGATCAGATCACTTGTTACCCTAATAGCGTCACCATGTTATGTTATCCCGGACCTCCCCTATTAAATAAAGATCGTGGCAACGAGATATTTTGTATCCTTTGCTTTGTATGTTATTAGGAGATTTTTAAACATAAAAGTGATAAAAGCTATAATAATAATGGTGGAAACAATATCTTGGATCCCATAGAACGTTTGTATTAATTATTTTACACATAAATACTGCCCGCACTGTTAAATAGGCATACACAACACAATATATTTTATTTTAACACCTCTACAATATTATGGAATACAAATAAATGTATGAATATGAATTTTAAGAGCTTAAAATCATATTGTAATACAATCGATTCAAATAAATAATCGACTTCGTGCTACAGTGCTATCCAAATTGCTGAAAAAAAAAAAGAAAAGTGCGAATGTTCCAATAGAGACCATTCACATAACAATTTTTAGCATGTTACTTTCTGACAGCAGAACAGCATGACATAGATTTATACAAGAGTAAAAGTGATAACAGTAAACAGATGTCAAAAAATTAAATTTTTGTCCTGATTATTGGAACAGAACCTAAAAACGATGATGGACACATTACTTTTCGTAAAAGAAAGAAAATAATAATTTTGATTAGTGTACAAATGAGTAAATATTATGGTTTCAAAAATAAGTTTGTTACAGAACTAATTAGGAAATTATTCAATACAGTAAAGAACCGTCAAAATATGAAGCTGTTTTCTTATCGTCTTGATTAGATTAGAATCAAAATTGTTTCCACTTCAAGTTCCTATAAAATTAGTTATCAATGAGAGTAATGAATTAGAAACAACCGTGTGTGCGAGATGTCTATTTCTAACTGTAGCGAAGAAGACGATGGGTTTCCACTCCACGAGTGTATATTTATTGGTGATGTTCGCAAGCTCTCGTCGTTACTAAGAAATCATGATGTGGCTCGAAAAGACAAACACGGCAACACGGCGCTGCACCTTGCCGTAATGCTGGGCCGAAAGGAGTGCGTGCAGCTGCTGCTCGCGCACGGCGCGCCTGTCAAAGTTAAGAACCTCGCAGGCTGGTCGCCACTCGCTGAAGCCATCAGTTACGGAGATCGTCAGACCATATCATCAATAGTGCGCAAATTAAAGTCGCAAGCACGGGAACAGATGGAACGTCGTAGACCTGATCTTATTCGAGCTCTAGCTCAAATACAAGATTTCTATATGGAACTAAAATGGGATTTCCACTCATGGGTACCTCTAGTTTCCAGAATATTACCATCAGACGTATGCAAGATTTACAAATCGGGTTCTGGAATCAGATTAGACACCACTTTAGTAGATTTCACAGACATGAAATGGGAAAGAGGAGACATATCTTTTATTTTTCAGGGAGAGAAACCTCCTAGTGAGTCACTAACTGTTTTAGATAACAAAGCTAAAGTGTACCAAAGAGTCCGCTATGAAGAAACAGAAAATGAAATAGAAGATGAGGTAGATATTCTCATGTCAAGTGATATACTCGCTGCTCAGATGTCAACCAAAGGGATTTCGTTTACAAGGGCCCAGTCTGGCTGGATATTCCGAGAAGATCGTAAAGAAACTGTTGCAGGAATATACAGGAGTGACATTTATACCATCACTGGTCTTGTATTAGAGTCACGTAAAAGGCGAGAACATTTGTCAACTGATGACCTCCAAAAGAATAAGGCTATCATAGAAAGCCTTACTAAAGGAAATACACAAAATTTGGATACAAATGGGGAGCCTACCCGGCGTGCATCACTGAACCCCCCTCCTGACAACAATATTGATTGGAATTCATACATATCATCTCCCCCTGGGTATTACCCTAGCCTGGGAAGAGAGCTTGTCTACAAGGAGTCGTCAAGGAACTTCCGAGCCACTATTGCCATGAGTGATGATTTCCCACTAAGTGTTGAGATGCTGTTGAATGTGCTGGAAGTGATTGCACCCTTCAAGCATTTTGCTAAGCTACGAGAATTCGTAGCAATGAAATTACCAAGGGGGTTTCCTGTAAAAATTGATATACCAATTTTGCCAACTGTGACAGCAAAAATAACATTTCAAAAATTTGATTTCCGTAATGATATTGCACCTGATTTATTTGTGATACCGGATGACTTTATAGAAGACCCATTGCGGTTCCCTGACTTATGACGCTTTGATATTCTAACACTGTTTGCGGTTGATGAAAGGCCTAATTGGCGATGTGAGGTCAGGCGATGCATAGTGAAACGAAAGCCACGACACAGGCCCGTGAGGAATAGCCTACTCTCAATTGAATTCCCAATACCGATAGGTCTGGGCAGCTACTATTCCAGCCATTGTGTCCTTTTCGTCGAATAGCTAAATTTCAATGTAGGAATGTTAAATTTGTGGTGAATTGTCCTGTGTATGTAGTATTTTTGGTCAACAGTGTTAGAATGAAAATGTGTAATATTATTCCTTTATTGTTTTTAGTTATGGAAAGAAATGGCTCATGTTTTGATTATTAAATTATAGATTGTTTTTAATTTATTTTTTACTTTTATATATTTATATAAATAACTTTGTGATTTTATTTCAGACAGTATATGTCACCTTTAAGTAATTTCCATTATGTTATATTATGTTCTTATTATTATGTATTGCATATGATGTTGAGATTCATTGTAAACTTGAAATATGTGTATATTATTTATTCAGAATTTTATCATATCTTAAATGATGTAAAAAGCACTCTGAAAACTGGCCTTCAAGAGTATAATATGTTTTTTGGGCCTCGGTATTAGCACCTATTCTGTAGTCCATGGCCTACACACAATCTAAGGTACACTTATGATCACTTAGGTACTAATTTAGCTGTATTAAAGTTGCAGACTGGAGCTTTTCAAGTAGGTACCTACCAAATGTTTTTGAAACATGACAATGCTCATTTATAGATTGGAGCTTGTGTGGTGGTTTTATAAATTAGTAATGCTATATAATATTACATAAGGTAGATCATCATAAAGTAATTTCATAGTGATAATATTTCATGTAGAATACCATACTTATGTGTCTATACATTGGTAAATGAGGTTTTAAAGGCTAGGAACTGACTTTTCATTTATACTTTAAACCTCATGCCTTCAGCATTTGGTAACTTGAAATACCATACATGTTAAAATATTGTTTAATTCAATTGTTCCTTCTTGTTGTCCTTTGTGTAAAAAAAATTTTTTGTTTAATGTATCATGTTTAAAATAACTTAGTCAATTGCCACATAAATTACCACAATATTTATGTGTATTACCACAGGTGTTCCTTTGTAAATATCAAAATTAATAAATGTATTTGAACTCTTTAGACTTATTGAAGTTTGAAAGCACAGCATGTACTTATTTAAACTGAATTTAGCACGTACCTAGTATAAAGTAGAAGCCAGATGCTTGTGTAGTGACTTGCGCAATAGTTTCCTAATCGTAATTAGTATTTCGACAATAACTTTGAAATGACAATCCCACCAAAAATTAAGATTTTGTTTAATGTATGAAAGAATGATTTCTTGCCAATAGTGTTTGTTAAGTCAAAATATAAAGACAAGAGTATATGTGACGAGCAACCTGTAAAACTGAAATATGATAAAATGAAAATGTTGTAATAAAATTGAAAGTAATATTTGCAGTTTTCCATTCACTTATCATCTCCTTGTATTACTTGAAGGGATAGGCAGAAGAGGTGCACCTGGCGCACATCTAGCGCCATAGTACAATTTACAAAGAGAGGAAGTACGTTATCTTCATACAAACGCACCGCGCGCGGCTTGTATGTGTGCGCCAAAGTATCTATTCTATGCGTCGCGGCACGCACACTTAAACAAATCTCGGCCCGTTTCGCAGCGCGCCAGTCGTGAGTCGGGGCTAACATCGCACGAGGTTCGCGCGGCTTTTCGGCACCGCTAAATGAATGAAAAATGTGTGATACTCGCAGGAGAACGTATTCCTGTGTTTGGGTGTTTATTTTATTTGTTTATTTTATCCTTTTTTTTTATAAATAATACTGCTATGAATCTTGAATAAATTTCTGTGTTTGTTAGGAAAACCATTGTTGAACTTTATTGAGTACTTAATGATCACTGAATTAGTTATACAGATATATGTGTTATCTTTGGCAAGGTCCGGGCTTTAAACTACCTAATGAATTGGTGGTCTCCGTCAGGATGAACGGTCACTAGGCGTATTTAACGTTGAATTTATGTCTAACAATTGCTTCCTTATTGCTTCTATTTGCTTCCTATTCTCAAACAATTGCTTCCATCGTATTCTAGAAGAAATAAGACATTTTAAGAGTGACCGTTCATTCTGATGTCAGAATGGCCGGTCACCGAGTCGTAGTGTCCTTGTTAAATAGAATTATTGAAATTCACGGTGGCCATTAATTACTTCCCGTTTGCTTCTCTCAATGTTTTACAACGATAATACTGTAACTATCACGGCAATAAAGATATCGACAAAAGGGTTGTCTATCAATATTTTTAGTGCCTGACAAAAAAATAAAGTCAAAACTCTTATTTAACATTACAGTTACGCTTGATTAGGCGATAAATCTATGATATTGTACCGGTGGCCTACAGCTAAGTAAGTAACTAAGCAACTTCCTAAGGAGTGTTCTTATAGGCGCTAGCTACTGTTTGCTAACCTCCCAAGTTTTAAAATGTTACACTGCTTTTTCAATAAAACGTTAATACTTTTAATATCGCGATTATTCGTAACGAATTCAATGTTATAGCAGTGTAACATTTTAAAACTTGGGGGGTTAGCAAACAGTGGCTAGCGCCTATAAGAACACTCCCTAGGAAGTTAAGAATTGAAATATTATCTTTAAAGGTATTTATTACATTTTTATGAATTTTTGTCACCAAATACGATAGGCACTTCTTTTTAATAACCTAATACTTAGCTGTAGGCCACCGGTACAATACCATAGATTTATCGCCTAATCAAGCGTAACTGTAATGTTAAATAAGAGTTTTGCCTTTATTTTTTTGTCAGGCACTAAAAATATTGATAGACAACCCTTTTGTCGATATCTTTATTGCCGTGATAGTTACAGTATTATCGTTGTAAAACATTGAGAGAAGCAAACGGGAAGTAATTAATGGCCACCGTGAATTTCAATAATTCTATTTAACAAGGACACTACGACTCGGTGACCGGCCGTCCTGACATCAGAATGAACGGTCACTCTTAAAATGTCTTTTTTCTTCTAGAATACGATGGAAGCAATTGTTTGAGAATAGGAAGCAAATAGAAGCAATAGGGAAGCAATTGTTAGACATATATTCAACGTTAAATACGCCTAGTGACCGTTCATCCTGACGGAGACGATTAACGCTCATGCCTTCTTTGTATGAGAAGAGGCCTTTGCCCTGAAGCACAGATTACTAAATAGTTCCTGAAGTGGGACAGTAATAAGCTGGTATTAATAAGTATAAATTATTAATCGAATAAAAGATGTCAGAATGCAAGTTGTTATGTATTGTGCCGTGTTCAGTCTGAAACAAACCTTGTGTCATTGGGATACAGTTTAATTTTCTGTTTCAGTGTAAGTTTTGATTAATTTTAACAGTATGTTCATCCCGATATTTTCAACGCTGTGCGAGTGCAACATCAAGATAAGGGATTTAAAAGGGTTGAATCTTAAATAAAACGAAAATAATATTGAAATAATGTTTATTTCATTCATTCAGGGCAGGTAAAAACTGCATGTTATTTGCAAGCAAGCAATTAGGTAATGTTTCCCAAAAATCGCAATTTAAGTAAGTACCCACGACGACATAAGTACCTACTGAAAATTTATAGATTGATATATTATATCAAGCTATAAATTTTCAGTAGGTACTTATAATAAGCTGACTTCTCATTGTACGAAAAGCCTACGCAATGCAAGGTCAGCTAAAACTGGAAAAGTATAGCTTGATACACTGTTTTGTGTACTAAGTAGTAGCATTTGTCAAAACTAGCAATCTCGAAGGTCAATCATTCAGTGATACCTAATCATTGCATTTTACAAGCGAGCGTCGATCATTGTATTTTTTACCTACAAGGACACATGCCCAATCAATTGCCCACAAATAATACCAACTATTACATGTTATTTTTTTGTAATTACTAAAAAAAAGTTACAAACATAAAATGCAATAAAAAGTTAGTACAAACTAAGATTAGTATGTATAGTCCACCCGCTAAAATACTGGCGCCCCTTTTAAAAACTACCGAAAGGCGCGTACAACCAACATGCTGCCACTGACATAATTCAGTTACAAAGAGGTAGATATTGTCATTAGATATTTATGCTTTGCACGCCGTTCGGATGAAACGCCACTATAAGAGTGAATGTACTATATAGAACCCCACTCCACCATCAGTTACATACAAAATCAAAATACAAACAATACCTTTTCATAAGTACAGTAAAGATGGTAACTAAAAGCTAGTCAACATTGTTGTTAACCTGGTCACTTCATCACAAAACCCTTGCGTGTGGCTGCGCGGGGCTTGTTATCAGGCAGCATCAGTCCACCAGACTGCAGCCCCATGGTAACGACGTGCAGCGAGACAGTAGAGCGCCGTGCTAGAGGACAGAACATTCAGTCAACATAGTGACAACAGGAGCCTACTACAATCATTTACAGGGGTATTAACGCCATCATGATTTCAGTCTGAAAAAGGGATGGTGCTATCAGTCACGTATAGCTCCGTCTCTCTCTCGCACTGGAATCATGATGGCATAACAGTCTGGTCGTCGGGAGAATGCGTTCTTGATACTTGGCAGTACGACAATTCTAGTACCTACTTAGCTGACCAAATTCACAAAACACAAATATTCGTTTGTATGAAACTGACAGGTGTCATAAACGCATTCTCTTGTCGGCCAAACTGTAGGACAGCACCCTAATAACGTAACACACTATATCAATCACAATCCGAATCAATTTGAAGGATGTAACTAATCCATTGCTTCATATGTTTGAAAATCTGTATATTGTCAAACTTTCATAATGAAAGCCATTCCTACTACGCAATTACTCCACAAATGACAACAGTTGATTTCGCGTGCTAAATCGCACGACACTATAGATGCGCAATCCACCAGGTTTAAACCCGGTGCTTTGGTGAACACCCGATAAACACCTAGAAAATTGGGTGTTTACCAAAGCATCGGGTTTAAACCCGGTGGATTGCCCATCTATACACGACACTCCACTTTTCGTTTACTGTTATAGTGTTTTGTAGGCACTAGGGGCTTACCCAGGTCTTATTCCAAATAAGTCAACACATTACAGAGATCAGAAGGCCAATTCTCGTAATTTAAAACGTTCAAAATCTAGTCGCAGTCTCATCTCAGCGACAAACAAAATGTCAAAAACTTGTCAAAATGTAGGGAAATTAGAAGTATTTTTTGACAGATTGAGACTGAGATCAGACTGTAAACTTTCTTAAAATTACGAGAATTGCCCCTCTGACCTGTTTCCCAGCAGTGGGAACGTTGTAGGCTGGTTTTCCAACACATTAACTAAGTACATTTACTTATTTGATGTTAACTTAATTAGTTGTTAGTTTAGGTTACATTTTATGATAGGAATGTTATAAATACCTTCTTGGCGAATTTCGTCAACCAACTGGAATAGAAAAAAAAAATTAAGTAAAGTCGATGACAAAATAATTCCGGTTAAAGAATCATTGGAAATGTTGGGACAGTCAAGACCTACGAGTATAAATATATTAGTAACTAGCTTCTGCCCGCGGCTTCGCCCGCGTGGATGTCGGAAATTTACCCACGGGAACGTGCTAACAGGATAAAATGTATGTGCTTCCCCAGAATGCCATCTATGTCGCGGGCCCTTTGTGGCTAATTACAATAGAAAACCAATTGTGTCTCATTAGTGGTGATTAAGAGGGTACCTAATGATATCTTTACCTAAGTAACTAACTAATTTAAAAAAAAACTCAATAACAGAAAATTAAATACCTACCTACCTAAATAAACCTATTTCTGATGATAACTAATCTAAACTCAATAAATAAGCAAAATCCCTAAAAACTAATATCTATACGAATGACTAAACCTACATAACAGTATTATAAAATAACCTACGGTCACTACGTACACTATCAAATATACTACCTATACTTTAAAATTAAAATCTATACCTACGACTCATATAAAAATAAACCTAAATAACTCTAAAAACTAAAAGGAATAAAAATGAACTCCACTGCGGGTGACCCAACCTACGACAAACTTAGTATTTGCGGTTGGTACAGTACAGACAGTGGTAATCGGGTATAGGGATCGAACCGCAAAATTAAGTTTGTTTTTTATTGTATATACTTTTCCGGGATAAAAAGTACCCAGTGTGGTGCCCAGGATATTAAAGAATAATTATACCAAGTTTCATCGTAATCGAACCGGTAGTTTTTGCGTGATGCCTGAACAAACAGACAGACAGACAGACAAAAATTTTTTTAATCACATTTTTGGGTTCGGTGTCGGTCAAGTAACACCCCCTGCCATTTATTTTTTGGATATTTTCAATGTACAGAATTTTCACTTCTACAGATTTATTATAAGTATAGATGTTCGGTTCAGCAATAATATCTGATTTCATCATGACAAGACATGTGCGATATTTATGCATTATGAGTTTATGAGAGATGACAGCCTCTTTATGAAGCCGATGCGGTCTCCTATATTTTGACGGTGCGTGTCTCGTCAGATAATTTTGGTGTTTCTTCGATGTCACATATATTTTCGGACTTCTTGAGAACAAATTAATGAATTAATCATGAAATCAGATATTGCTGAACTGTCCCTAGTACATTTTTTTGTTATATAGGTATTTAGTCAAATTTATAGATATAGTCATAAAATTGGCATGGTGCCATGTAAGTCCTTCATCATCATTATCATTGACAGCCCGACTTCACCCATTGCTAGGCATCTAGGTCTTATACTTGGCTACAAGTATCGAGTTTCCGAATTTTATTAGGCTTCTTTCCGTCTGACTTAATGATAATTACATTATATAACCGCCCAATAACGTAGTGTGTCCTAAATCCACACCCTACTACCAATTTCACTTCTCGCATTGAATGCTCGACGACATATCAAGCTATAAATTTTCAGTACTTATAAGCTGACTTCTCATTGTACGGAAAGTCTATACAACGCGAGGTCAGCTAAAACTGGAAATGTATAACTTGATATGTCGTCGTGTGTACTAGGTTGAGTTGATCGAAAAAAAAATCGTGTGACGTCACTTAAAAAAACTTATTTAGAAGTAATATAGCCTATAAAAAAAAATACAAATTATCTTTGTAGTTTCCTATATAATCCTATATAATATGTAGTTTCCAACAATCTCATGATTGTTGGAAATCATTAATCAATAAACCGTCTGGTGCCGTCAGGCCGCTTCAGGTACAATCTTATCAAATAGGGACACTTCGACAACGCTAATTGCGCCTATATTATTATGCCGTAAACGATGCCTCATCTATTGACCGTCATTCGATCGCTGGACATTTTTTTTTGGCACAATAAATTTGATCTATCCACACGACGAAGAAGGACTCGAACGCATACAGAAAAATAAACTGTTAGGACTGGCGCAGACCCGACTCGCTGCACATTGCGGTTTTCCCTAACTAACACAAACTTGGCGTCTCTTAAGAAAAGTCGAAATAAATAACCTTAACCACGTACAAAAAAAAATCAGCTGTTTCATAGAAAAGTGCAATACCTACGCGGTCAAAGTGTATGAAACAGTTTTTTTTTTATAACCGACGTTTGTTTTTTCTCTAAGGGTCTAGAATCATGTGCTGAATCCATAGTAACATGTTGCGCGTGGATGGCCCTGCCACCCTGTATTTTGACTAGTGCAAGGTTGATATTCGTTTGCCAGTAATAACTGAACTGCGTTTGTGAAATACAGCTCAGCACGAAAAGTTGAATGAAAAACTAGTACGTACAGCATCCTCCTCTACTTTGGGTGCCAGTTGTCTGCGGAAGCCGAGGAGCCGCCTGGTGTAGCCGCTGGCGACGCTCACGCCGCTCCGGGAAGACGACGGCACGGACGGGAAGACTGACTCTGTGCACAAAAGATAAAGGGGTAGACATAAAAATATCATCATCTGCCAAGCCTTTTCCCAACTATGTTGGGGGTCGGCTTCCAGTCTAACCGGATGCTGCTGAATACCAGTATTTTACATACGATACCCCTTGGTAAGACTGGTTGTCAGACTTTCGGGCTTCTGACTACCCGTAACGACTGTCAAAGATCCACGAATGACAGCCGGGACCAAACAAGGCAATATACAAAGCAATCTTCTCGCATATACAATTCTCTCAACAAAACACTCACCATTTACTCTATGACATACCACGACTGCAAAAAGATACTCAATGAATGGTTGATAAGCAAAGGTTACGAAGAAATCGAGGCTATGTTCCACACAATCACAAAATTCCCAAAATACATAATATATAGATTCAATCACCTCCCACACCAACACACACACCCCTACATCACACACACCCCCACCTCACACATATACAAAACCCAGTGCGCATTCGAATTTATATAATCTTTTAAATTGCATTTTATAATTCTATTTTTAAAACTTAGCATCATCATCATCATCATCTTCCTGCCCTTATCCCATGTTACTTGGGGTCGGCGCAACACGTTTTCTTCTTCCATTCTCCTCTGTCAGCCGTCACGCTATCATTCACTCTATTTTTAAAACTTAGCATGCTTTCAAAATTATCAATTGTTTATTATATTTTCTTTCACATAATTATGTATAGTTAATGTAAACTAGGGGAGCGGAGCCACCTAACACCAGGTAATCTTTGCTTAAAAGGTGACTTCAAACTTAACAATGTTATTTACTTCTTCCCAGATAAAGCACTAGGAAGTGGTGAAGCGCGGGCGTTTTGACGTTCAAAAAGTGCTGATTTTCAGCCTAGTTTGAATAAATGACTTTTGATTTTGACAAGGATCTGTCTTTTTTTTGCGACAGGTTCTCCTTCACCAAGCTAGATTATTCTTTCTGCATTTTACACTTATACTTTTCCAGTGATAGGTATTGCCGGTATCATGTAACAGGGGGCGAACTTGTTGCTATAATCACTATTACAGACTGCTACAGAGAAATTCCGAATAGAAAAAATCCAACCGACCGAGCCGACCTAGGTATTGAACTGAGGATCCACTGCACACCCAATGAGGCAGTAAATACTTCCTTCAACAAGTTCATAATAATGTTTATATCAGGGGGCCTACTCCGAAGTGCAAAGTGCGAATGTTCGGGTCGGACCGACACATGGCCGAACCGAATATTATTGAAAAATGCGAAAAAAGTTCGGATCGGCTTAGTTGGGTCGGGATCATAGTCAATTTTCGAAAGAGTGTAGGTGTGTAGGATCGGGACCGACCGAACCAAATAGTAACTTCGTAGCAGGAAACGGCCGAACATTCGGTCGATACTACTTCGGAGTAGACCCCCAGGTGTGTTGGTCGCTGAAAGAACGGTCTAGTGGTTTCATATAAAAATGTTACGTACATATTATGTTCCGATACGGTGAAGGTCATAGTGTACGCATTCACGTCGATATATCACCCTATTATACATACATACCTACATAAAATCATGCTTTCTTCCCATTGCAGCAGCATTATAGCAATTGGCGTGTTATGCGTACCCCCATAAACTACAACACGCCAACTGCTACGATCCTTACCTTCTACTCTTGCTTCATTTACGTTCATACATCTGAGTGGCAATTCTCGTAATTTTAAGAACATTCACAGTCTAATCTCAGTCTCAATCTGTCAAATATACCTATAATTTCCCTACAATTTTGACATTGATTGTCGCGGAGATGAGATTGCGAATAGATTGATTTTTATCGTTTTTAATTACGGGAATTGGCCTTATGTCATAAACGTACGCCAGTTGAGAGTACACACCTGAAGGCCAATTCACGTAATTTAAAACGTTCAAAATCTAGTCGCAGTCTCATCTCAGCGACAAACAAATGTCAAAAACTGGTCAAAATGTAGGGAAATTAGAGGTATTTTTGACAGATTGAGACTAAGATCAGACTGTGAACGTTCTTAAAATTACGAGAATTGCCCCTCTGATCGTTCTGAAGAGCATTTTCAATAAGGTCACTATATAATGTCCTCCAACGGCATCCTCTCCTGGCGTTTTCACTCACAATCACTTCTACCTTTCATTCCCCTCTCAATATGACTAAACCTACTAAGCATACCTACTCTTTTAAATTTATGTCACATCTTTTAAACCGCAACGTTGCCTTATCACATCATCCCCGACATTCCCATTTCTAGTATTATCTGACCTATGATTGTACGGAAAGCCTATAGAACGCGAGGTCAGTTTGTTTAACATTAAAACATTCTACACATCTTACCATCAACGTCTAAGCTGGTTTCTTTCTTGTCCTCAACTTCTGCACCTGTCACGATCCTGCAAAAGACGGTTTGATAAGTTACTGTCATGTCAAATTGCATGTCAGCTGCTATGATTGGTTGGTCGAGACAACGACTGCCAATCAACAAGAAAAGAGGTAAATTCAAGTCGAATTTGCGAACTAGGTTTTGCCCGTGGCTCCGCCCGCGTGGTTGTCAGAAATTATCCCATGGGAACTTACTACTGGGATAAAAAGTATCCTCTGTATTAATCCAGGTTATAAACTATCTGTGTACCAAATTTCATCCAAAACCGTTTGGATGAAATTTGATACACATGATTATTTAGTATGTGATTATTTTTCTAAATCGTTGCTAATGTTCTGTGGATGAACAGTAGGGGGCGGAACCCGGAATCCGATATCAGCAGTCTGGTTGTATACGATGATACACTTTAGTACGTGACAATTTCTACATCAATGTTGTGTATTGTTTTCAACTAAACCACATTTTGATAAATTTCACGTTTTACAGTAAAAGTCCCGTCAAAATCGGTCCAGCCGTTCTCAAGTGATACGCTAACCAACGAACAGTATTTTGTTTTTATTTATACAGGATAGTAGGGACATCGACGCACAACCTGTTTTCAACCTTGGATTCAGTACATGATTAAACTTCAAAAGATAACCGACCAAAGATATATCAACGCCCCCTTTGCTAAATCCAAGGTAACAGGTTGAGCGTCGATGTCCCTGCCACCCTGTTTAGATTATACAGATAGATAACAAGAGTGCCAATGATGATGATGAATGATCCTGACTTTTGCAGAAGTGTGTGCAGCCGGCGCATATTCTTGGGCACCAGCTGCTTCACGTCGGACGCGGACACGAGCACGGCCAGGCGCGCGCCCAGCTCGGGCGCCAGCGCCGCCGCCTCGCTCAGCGCCGTCGTTGCCTTCAGCGCTGCTTCCGCGAAGTCGCGGGTCCAAAGTGCCACCTGTCATAGCCATTTATTGGTAAGGGATTCTAACAAGTCATCACAATATACATTTATTTATTTAAAGTAGGGACGCCAAGAGCAAATACGTGTCAATTATGTGTAAATACGTGTTATATGTCACACATTACGCTAGTTGGGATATGCCTAGGGAGACAGAATTAAAAAAAATTCTTTACTTTACATTGCAAATAACATATCGGTCAAAAAAATATTGGAAAAACCCGACTACAACAACAATTTATTTATTTCTTGGATAGCCAAAAAGAAGCTACACAATGACATGCACGTTAACATGAACAGGGGCAGACACAAGTGTGCGCTAGTAGTTAGTGTGCAACTAGTTGGTGGCAGTTATTTTAGTTCATCTTTTAGTGGCAACTGTCAAATGCTAATTGTCAACAATTTCGTGTTTATATTTTCGGTTTGTCTCTTCAAGCTGTGTAACTAGAAATAGTTTTTGACGACTATACTATCCGTCATGTTGAATATTTTTCCAAATCCGTAATACAGGGAAAAATATTATCCAATGCGTAAACTGTAACCATGAATTCAGCATGTGATTCTTGACCGACCCGGTTACAGTTTGTGCACTGGTTTTTTTGTTTCCTGTTTTCCTGTATAGCCAGTGTCACTCGCCACATCAATACGAATGCAATGATACCTCATTTGTTCAAATCCGTATGCTCGTTTTGCCTCTAGAAGGGAACACAGAGCCAACAAACATACAGTCACGAGCACCAATATGTCAACACTTGGAAACTTTCAATTCTGATTTCTTCGTGAAATAACGAATGCAACGTTGAAATACGACACATTACATAAACCTATGGGTTCGAAAATGGTACGTTCGTAACAACATAAAATTTAATTAAAAAATAAAGGAGTAAATCGCTTTTGAATAAAGCCGTGTATACATATTTTTGCTCGTGACTGTACATAACTGATCATCATTATTCTCCTGTCCTTATCATAATCTATTTGGGGTCGGCGCAACATGTCTGTTTGTTCCATACGTCTCATACATACGTACAAACATACATAATTACCTACAAAAAACATTAAACTCCCTTTGAGCTCCGCCGCAGTGGAGTAATTAAATTGGTCAGCAAGTAAATGCGGCGTAGTCGTGACTGACCTGGAACAGTCGCCACTCGTCGTCTCCCTCCACCAGTTTCTGCGCGCGCTTGGCGTTGGTCGCGACGACCTCGCGCGCGTGATGCAGGTGCACCTGCTGCCGCTCCATGCGCTCGCGAGACGTCTCCAACTCTTGCTCCGTTTCATTTCTGATGACATAACATTTTAATTATGCACACCATATACTAACAAAGTACAGTTACTGACCATAAACTTGTCACGAAAAAATAACATGTAGTTTCCATTTTTATTCATAGGAAACCACATTTTACAATGGCCACATCGATTCTCTTAATTTTCTTAAAAATATATATATATATATATATATATTTTAGTTGTAGTTTATTTTTACACTATAAATGTATGGGAAATTTGGCACTCCTGATAAATGTACACCTTTTGTAATCGTTCTTTTTTTTATTTATTTTTTATTATATAAATTATTAAATTAAAATTAAATTTAAAAAATGACTAAGGGCTGATTTTTCAATAGTCAGATTACTTTCATCTTAAGAATAAAACTGACAGTATGACATATTTTGTATACAAAAGCTGTAAAACCACAATATTTATTACTCCGATAAAAGTGATCTTACTATTGAAAAATCAGCCCTATTAAAATAAATTATTTGACTTTCGCAGACAGACTAAACAGAAACATGGAAAAAACAACTTTAATTTATAATAATTACTAGCTGCGCCCCGCGGTATCACTCGCATAAGTTTCGATCTCGAGGAAGTATCGGGATAAAAAGTACCCTATATGTTAATCCCGGTTATAAACCAAGCCAAATTTCATCTAAATCCGTTCAGTAGTAACGTGAAAGAGTAACAAACATCCATCCATCCACCCATACAAACTTTCACGTCTATAATATTATATATATATGACGGCGCGAGCGTGGGCTTTGCGATAACAGGGCCATCATCATCATTTCTTGGTACGGGTTCCATGAGGAAGGTGGGTACTCGGGCAAACCAGTAAAACGTAGGTTGAAGCACAAATTACAATCACGTTTATTTGATAATTTTGCAATGACTTTATGAATAATGAGATTATGAGAAACAAAGGCTTGTACGGTGAACGTGACAGTTTCGATCGTATGCTCTCAACTATAAAGGCGTCAGCTACTGCAAATCGAATGCCGCCCTTTTTCAAATCGACTCTGTCCACGTATAGAAATGGCGCGAAGTTATAGCGCCCCCTAACGGCGTTCACTGTACTAACCGATCAACCAATGAGAATTAAGTTACAGTTTGACCAATATTACGAAATCAACGGGTAGTAGTATTTTGAATATTTTGATAATGTTGTCATCTTGAAATTGCTTGCGACGACACGGCCAAACTGACGATTCACACGTCCTCGTGTGTATCTGTAACAACATTTTCATTTGTAGCAAAACTCTTGCTCGGCTTAACCTGACTACAATGGTTAACATAAAAACAAGAAAGTTTGAAAGATACCTCACAAGTAAAAATAATCAAAATACTTCAATTATTGTAAAGCGAACAAAACACAACAACACAACACTAATACGACCCGGCTGCTCGGCAGCGTAGTCTCATTGAGACCCAATCAGTAGTCTTATTCAGACCCAATCAATAGTCTTATAGACCCGAACAGTAGTCTCACAGAGACCCATTAGTAGTCTCATTGAGACCCAAACAGTAGTCTTATTCAGACCCAATCAATAGTCTTATTCAGACCCATTCAATAGTCTTACAGACCCGAACAGTAGTCTCACAGAGACCCATTAGTAGTCTTATTGAGACCCAAACAGTAGTCTTATAGACCCAGCCACCATACATCTAGCCGCACATTGCGCCCTGAACGACTCATAGAATCGCAGTTACAACTACGACCAGACTGTACAGTTTGATTAAGAAAAGGTAGGTAGGTTAGTCATTTTAGTGTGCGTCATAGTCAAACGATAGCGGAAGTGCTTTCACTATTATTATCTGCATTGGATTCTATGTCAACAATCAGTTCAGATGGAACTTCACATTGAGGTATCTTTCTTTTAGACGATCGTGGGCATACTTATAGGTTCTGGTCAATGATTTCATTACATTACATTACATCAGTTATTTGAAATGGACCTTTATATTTCGGATCTAATTTCGTTTAGTTTCGCTCTTAGTTTTGCATAAGAACCAAGTCACCGACATTCAATTCGACTAATCAATAATTTAGCATTATTACTGTCAAATTGCCCCACACTAGGAATTTCTCCTGTATCGTGGGTGCTTTTACAAACATTTAAACTCACATACACAAACAGCCAGACCCGGAACAACTACTTGTAGGTCATACAATTATTTGTTCCGTGCGGGAATCGAACCCGCGACACGCAGCGCAGCAGTCAATCGCTTAACCACTGCGCCAACCGTGCCAATTACAATTTCGTTCAATGTTGTGGGCTGCGTGCGACTGCGTGCTCTTTATTGTACTCATCACGCGTCCTAGGTGGCCGTTTGTTCGGCTGGAACCTGTCGCGATTAGATGTAGGTGAATGTTATGTGAACTAAATCTGCATCCGCGATTTATTTCCCAAAAAATTGAACAAATATGAGTTTATGAAAAAGTAACTTTAAATCCTATACAAAAAAAAATCAGTTTACGCTACAACTTAAAACATTTTTTTTTTTTTTTAAATAACTTTTTAATAGTCACTCTGAAATCAATTTAATTATCATTAAAATAAAGTTCATATTTGTTTAACTTGAAATAATATTAATTTGAAACATAAGTTTGAATAGACTTTACAGTACCTATTCTTTAAATTCTTTATTACGAGCAAAGCAACGACTTTGATCTGCTATAACGCGAGAATGGAAATCTATCTGGCATCGTATTCGAATTTCACTCTCGATAAGGTAACACTCAAATCATAATTTAAAATAACAGAGCCTATTATTAAGTTATGCGGCATAAATTCATCTGGTACATTATAAAATGACAAATGTAAACAATGTCTGTTAATAGAATAGAATTCCTCGAATAGAATTTGTTCGGCATAGTAAACATGAGCGTTACCAACGCCTGTTAATATTGTGGTTGCAACGGAACGCTCTTCTAAGAATTTATCTGCAATACTTTGCTTAACGAGAGAACACTTAGCACCACTATCGAAATAAACAATGTACGACTCACCGAATTATTTTAGCTCTCCGCGTACACCTTGGACTTGGCAGTAGTTGATTCTTCGTTCCAGGGCCGCGCCGCACTCACTGCTGGTGTTGCTACTGGCTGCTGCGTTGCTCGTCTTCGGGCAGCGAGGTGCGATGTGGCCTCGTTCTCCACAGCGGAAGCACGTGATATTCTTCTTAGGATCCGATGACGTAGGCGTAGTAGTAGAAGTTGTCCTTTGTGTAGCAGGCGCCTGACTGCTTTTACGTAAACGACAGTCGATTGCTTTGTGCCCAATCTTATGACAATAATTGCATTGAAACGGCGTGTTGCTTGCTTGCTTTGTTTGTTTAGCGTCTAAAGTGGCGTTGTCGGCGTGTCGATCAGGTTTTCTCTTCAATGAAAATGCGTTTAATTCTTGAATCAACTTTGTTCTCGTCTTGATTTCCGTTGTAAAAGCTAGTCGGTTGATTCGACTATCAATTTTCGATAAGTGAGCAAGTACATACGCTAAAGCTATTTCCTCGCAGCTCATGTCCTTCCATTTAGCTAGGAGTGACGTCATCAAACGGCTCGCGTATGCAGGTAAATTTTCACCGTCGTTTTGTTGGCTGTTGTTGGCATTAATTATGGTCGCTGCACAGGTCTCCGCACAATCATATCGTGCTAGGAACAGGTTCTTGAACTGGCTCCACGTCATACCAGTATGCGATACTTGAGAAAGCCATGTTGATGCACTTCCTTTCAGAGATTTGCTAAGGGCAATAATCAGCGCGCCTCCTTCCATGGGATGTTCTGTGAGGCAAATGTCCACCGTCGAGCTCCAAGAACGTGGATCGACGTCTGGTAGGTCCGGGTTGAACTCTGGCAACTTGATTGAAGTTTGCTTCGGCGTTGATCCTCGGATAGCTTCAATCATGCTCATGGTAATTTGGTTTTGCTGCTCGAGGAGCTGGCGCCAATAGATATCGTTGGTAGGCGCCCGAGCTGATCCCACTTCTGATGACGGCGCGAGCGTGGGCTTTGCGATAACAGGGCCATCATCATCATTTCTTGGTACGGGTTCCATGAGGAAGGTGGGTACTCGGGCAAACCAGTAAAACGTAGGTTGAAGCACAAATTACAATCACGTTTATTTGATAATTTTGCAATGACTTTATGAATAATGAGATTATGAGAAACAAAGGCTTGTATGGTGAACGTGACAGTTTCGATCGTATGCTCTCAACTATAAAGGCGTCAGCTACTGCAAATCGAATGCCGCCCTTTTTCAAATCGACTCTGTCCACGTATAGAAATGGCGCGAAGTTATAGCGCCCCCTAACGGCGTTCACTGTACTAACCGATCAACCAATGAGAATTAAGTTACAGTTTGACCAATATTACGAAATCAACGGGTAGTAGTATTTTGAATATTTTGATAATGTTGTCGTCTTGAAATTGCTTGCGACGACATATATAATATACTATAGTAGGAAGGATAAATTAAAGTCGCTTTTCGTGTCTGTCTATGTGCACATATGTATAGATGCTATGAGTTAACCAAAAATAAAATGTTCACAAACTTCCTCGCATCGAGCTGCTTGTTCTTCTCGGCGATGAGCGCGAGGCGCGCGTCGGCGTCGCGATTGTACTCCTCCAGGCGCGCAATGTTCGCCTGCAGCGCTTGCAGCTCCGTGCGCATCTCGTAGAACTGGTTCCTTAAGCTGTTCAACTCTTCTATTTCAGGCGCTAAATATATAAAAAAATGCTGCATGTTATTTCATATTTACTTGGAGAAACTTAGGCTTCATTAGGAGCTGTTTAGACAAAAAACAAGCACTGTTTTTTTCAAGCAGTGAATCCAGCCTGTACAATTTCATTGTTTACTAATGATGTTTATTTCTGCAAGTAGATCTTTTAGAATACTTTTACAAGTCCATTTTTGTCAATATTTTAATACTAGATGGCGCTACCATTTCCTAGTTAACTGATCCCTGAGAAGAAATGCCGATACAAACTCCGAGGTCATTGTCTCTTTTATAGTCAGGACGTTAGAATGTATAAACAGTAAGCATACAGTGTTCGCTGAGCGGCGAGATGTGGTGTATGAAGTGCTGGTGCGCGGCGTGCACGACGCGCAGCGTGGCCTCCAGCGCCGACACGTCGCGCTCGCGCCGCCCGATGTCCGCGTCCAGCGCCGCGCCGCGCTCGCGCAGCTCGGCGCGCTCGGCCGCGAACTGCACGTATGTGTATACGTACACTCCTTAGGCCGCGTCGACACCGAACTTAAAACTTGTCACAATCAGCAGTCAGTCGGCGGCTGGCATTATTTTTTCATACATTTTGAACTTAACGCTCACAGTCGGCGGCTGACTTCACGTTTGGTGTGAACGCGGCCTTATTAGTAAGGCAATATTTGACGTGGAGGCGTGTCCGTGGCCTCGGTTCCGTAAGATGCGCTAGCGGTGTTGGTGCTTGCTCGTATAAATCGGCTCGACACTGAGCGACTCATTATTTCACGCACCGTAACAAGCGAGCTTTATGTTATGTTACTAAAGAAATTTTGATATAGCAAATACTAATTCACCTGCAAAATACATATAATACAGTCTTCAGGAGAGAAATGTATAATGTTACTAATAGGATTAAGTACCTTGATTTTGAAGAAAGTCACCGTGAGCTGCTGCCCAGAATCATCTTTACCCAGCGAGTCAATGAATATTTCGTATCTGAAACATGGAAGAAATATTAAATACCAAATCCTGCAGTTTTAGTTGAAATAAAGAATGAGAAAGGCGGTACATCAAGCTGCTACTTTGACCCTACGGTTTTTGTACACCGGAGCGGTGTTCGGTGCAGTGTGATAACCGCCTAAATGCCGCTTAGTACCTAATGTTTTCACGACTGAATTTACGAGCCGAATTTAACCCATTGAAGGACACTGAACGAGACACAATGGAAGATTAATTGTTATTGTTTATTGGTATTACATGGGGGCGCTTAGTGTCCCGCAGTCCCCAAATGTTAATAAAACTTGGCATGCTGGCTGCTCAGTATCTGCATTATTTCATCACAAACATAGTGGTGGTCGCAAGCGCTGAGCATGAGGGTCCGGGCGGGTCGGGCACAGTATTATTAGTTTTTGCCACCTGGAATGTATTCCGGCACCTTTTGACAAGTTGATCGATGCGTTGCTCCCGCTCTCGGATCTCGGAGCGCAGTTTGCCGCAGTCCTCCAGCAGCGCGCGCTTCTGTACGCTGAACATGTCGCGCCGCATGCCTATCTCCACTATGCGCTCGTTCATCGCCTAGTGACGATAAAAATATAGCATTTAGTATGAAGGAAGAAAGGGAAAAGGGATTTCGAAATTGAAACTGCATCAAGTTGAAGTCGAATCACCGTCTTTACTAAATGTACCTTGTGGGGACGCCAGTGACTTCACGGACCTGGCCAACTTCGGGTATAATTAGGAGATCACATTTTCGAGCGACTGCCGCTAAATGTACCTTACCAAGACACCAACCAAAACCCTATGGGGTTTACACAAGGTACATTTAGTAAAAAAAAGCGTCAAGTCAAGCTTACTTTACAGTTCGTGGCACTTGGCAGTTGTTTTAGTTCAGTCTCAAACAAGACCAACTGCATCAGAGTGCTTGAGAAGTGAGATTGTTTTGAACTTCATCTTTTTAGGATTGCGTAGTCAAATGGCAAAAAACGGAACCCTTGTGGATTCGTCATGTCTGTCTGTCTGTCCGTCCGTATGTCACAGCCACTTTTTTCCGAAACTATAAGAGCTATACTGTTGAAACTTGGTAAGTAGATGTATTCTGTGAACCGCATTAAGATTTTCACACAAATATAGAAAAAAAAAACAATACATTTTGGGGGTTCCCCATACTTAGAACTGAAACTCAAAATTTTTTTTTCATCAAACCCTTGCGTGTGGGTTATCTATGGATAGGTCTTCAAAAATCATATTGAGGTTTCTAATATCATCTTTTTCTAAACTGAATAGTTTGCGCGACAGACACTTCCAAAGTGGTTAATTGTGTGTGTGTGTAACTTCTAAAATAAGAGAATGATAAAACTAAAAAACTATAATTATGATGTACATTATATGTACCTACCATGTAACCTTCCACCGAAAATTGGTTTGAGCGAGATCTAGTAAGTAGTTTTTTTTAATACGTCATAAATCGTAAACCGCAATTTACCTTTCATTCAATCAACTCAACGGGGGTTCCGTTGAGTTGATTGAAATTGAATTGATCAGTCTATATTTTGCACTGTGTCAGTCTATAATTGGGTATTGCATTACTGCGTGGGGTGGTGCATCAAAAACCAGCTTGCTGAGAGCTGAGAGGGCTCAAAAAGCGGTACTAAAGGTTATGTGTAAAAAAACATCGATATCCAACTAAACAACTCTACGAGGACTGTGAGGTCCTGACTGTTAGACAACTGTTCATCCTCCAGTCGGCCCTCAGGACTCATAGATCCATGCATCTCTCTCATATTCTCATCTCTCATCATCATCTTGTGTGTATATCTGGCGAAATGTGGGTGTACTGTACATTTCTGGACAACCCTTCTGGAAAAACAGACGTGACGTTTATATTTTACTTTTTAAAGATACGTACGGCATCGATCTGCAGACGCTGCTCGTCCAGGCCGAAGGCGGCGTCGTCCAGGCGGCTCACCGCGCGCGCCGCGTGCGCCACGCGCAGGCGCATGAGCGCCTCCTCCACGCGCATGCGCCGCCACTGCGTGCGCGAGCCCGCCAGCTCCTTGTCGCCGCCCTCCACGTTTAGCATCGCGGTTTTTAGACGACTTTGCTGTGATATGATAATTATGTTACGTTTGCTCAAGTGAACGGATAGGTAGTGTATAAAAGGCTAAATAAGAGTCATGTTTTTACGGATAAAGCATGAATTTATAAAGACAAACTCGTCTTTCAAACACCGTCATTTACATGACGGCCATGTGTCCGTCATGTAACGGCAACCGTTGACTTATTAAACCCAAGCTATAGCGAGTAAGTATTGGAATTTATTTCATCACCACTGCTCTCAAAACATCGTGAGGAAATCGGTATGTTTTCCAGGGGGCTTCAGCAGTGGTGGCCCAGTGGTAACAGCCGCGTCTTAAGAATTGGAGGTTCGAAACCAGACAGGCGCTTTACTTTGTGTCAATTATTTCATCACCACTGCTTTCAAAACGGTGAAGGAAAGCATCGTGAGGAAGCCGACATGTCATAAAACCAAAAATTCGAAGTAATGTGACATCTAGCAACCCGCACTGGGCCCGCGTGGTGGATTACGGCCTTCTCCCTCTCACAGAGAGGAGGCCTGTGTCATAGCAGTGGGAACATTATAGGCTGATTATGCTTATGTCCTAGTAGCGGGAACATTCTAGGCTATAGGATACAGTAGCTAGTGACCAGGTTGGTGTGCTGCACGCTGCGCGACTCCACCTCGCGCGCCAGGCGCCGCATGTCGTCGTGCAGCTTGGCCGAGTGGCGCTCCAGCAGCGACACGCGCGCCGCGTGGCGCCCGCACACGGCCTTCATCCTGCGCACAGTACACACATCACGCTACAGCGATAAATGTCACCTATAGCTCACTTCAAACTTTATGGCGGCTCTGAAGTGAGCTACTCGCTGCGCAGTACCTCACCCCTTCCCCCCGCTGACACGTGAATTAGTTACTGCGCAACGACTCGCCTCATATTCCGATAATAAAGCCCATAAAGGTTGAATCGAGCTGTGCGGGGCACGGAATCGCCGTACCGGCAGCGTCTACAAACGGCAGTACCTATTAATAAAATTCGTGGCCCCGAAAGTGTGTTGAGCGCTACGAATAAAATTCGTAGGTTGAGCGCACAATTTCTGTCAAGGAAGCAAATCAAAGCCGCCAGTTTCTATACTCAATTTGAGTCGTAGTGCGGATAAACGGTTACACTCTTGGTTTGTATGAAAAGTATTCACAGTGCCGCCTCTATCTTGGACATTAAGCTCAGAGGGGCCGTTCTCGGAATTTTAAGATCGTTCAGTCTGATCTGTCACAAATACCCCTACATTTTGACATTTGTTTGTCGCCGAGATGAGACTGCAACTAGATTTTGAACGTTTTAAATTACCAGAATGAGCCTTCAGGTAGCATGCGCGATTTAATATAGCAGTTTTTTTCATGCACTTCGTTTTCAACGCACTGCTTAGCGCTGAGACCCGAAAATCTAACAGAGTGTTCTTTGGCGCGCTGGGGTGCGCTTTGTTAGATTCTCAATGCTCGGCTCAATACCGTGAGTTGAAAATACACTGCGCTATAAAAAACGAACTCCAAGACAGCAGCTAAGAAAACAATTTTCATGGTTTTAGTTAGAGGGTCGAAAATCCTGTTACACTGGAAGCCGCCCCACACATAGTAGCGAAGTTGTAGGCACATGATGAGGATGTCGAAAATGAGGTCAATTTTCATATGCAAGAAGCGTACAATGAAAATGCGAGTTTGTCTACATGTGCACACGGATCACAATGACGGAATATCCCTACATTACCTGTCCTCTTTCTCTGCGAGCTCGGCCGAGCACTCCCGCTCAGACTGTGCGCCTTCCATGTGCGCCACCCGTGCGCCGATTGTCTCCACTTGGTAACACTACAACATAGATACCTCATTCGTCTTTAGTGCATAAACATTAAAACAAAGCTATATTTCACCGGACATCAACACCGATGGGTATCGATATCGAATATTGATGACATCAGAGGGGCAATTCTCGTAATTTTAAGAACGTTCAGTCTGATCCCCGCCTCAATCTGTCAAAAATGCCTATAATTTCCCTACATTTTGACAAGTTTTTGTTATTTGTTTATCGCCGAGAAGAAACTGCGACTAGATTTTGAACGTTTTAAATTACGAGAATTGGCCTTCTGTGATGTGTCCCCAAGTAATTTAGTTTGGCCTAGAGTTGTGTATACCTGTTTCAGTCTACGAAGACGCACAGTACCTACCATAAATTGAAAATATGAATCGAAGTCCAAAAACTTTTTAGAGGCTCATTATGCACAATAAGTGTATAGAGGATCACTTAAATATTTCCCCTTTTTTATTGCTTTATTATATTTTGAGGAGTATTATTAGTAAAATTCTGAACAAGATATGCTAAAAAATATACTGTGTCCCCGTAGTGGGAACATTATAGGCTAATTATATTGTTATGTGTGTTATAAAATCTTATCTTACTTACAATGATATAGAGTGATTCTTTCTGAGACTGCGCCATTCTTTGTATACCTTTCTGCTTGTATTCCAGCTTACTACACACCGCCTTGGAGGCTGTGGAACAAAACTTGTACTTACTGACTATACTTTGTTATTTTTATTTAATTTCTTCAAAAAGCTTACAGCTAGGATAGTGCATAAACAGCCTAATGTTCTCTAAATGTTCTCGCTGCTGACACAGGCCTCTTCTCGGTGAGAGAATGGGCCGTAATCCACCACGCGGGCCCAGTACGGGTTGGTAGATGTCACATGTCTTCGAATTTTGGTTCCTGGCCATGCCGGTTTCCACGATGCTTTCCTTCACCGTTTCAAAAGCAGTGGTGACGAAATAAGTTACACAAAGTAAAGCGCCTGTCAGTGTTCGAACCTACGACCTACAACTCGTAAGTCGCGGCCGTTACCACTGGGCCACCACTGCTTTAACCATTAATAAAGGAAGGCCAATAAAAAGTTTTCAAATCGAGCCACCGTGCATATTTACATATTTACATGTATGAAGGTCAAAAACATCAAAGTAATATTATAAGACAAAAAGAGTTTTTTCATCTTCGCTAGTAAAATAATATTGTACCTTTGAGTTGCATATGAAACAATTTCTCTTCGTTCTGTAGCGCCAGTAGTTTCTGCTGTTCGTTAAAGGAGCAGTGCATCGCGCGCTGTTGATTGGTCGTGATCTGATTGGCGTAGCGCTCTTCTTCCTGATTATTACATTAAAAGTATGAATTATTAACATCAAGAGCCCTCTGCTAGACACTGTCAGAGACAAATAAATAACATTTTGTGTATAACCTAAAAACTAACCGCCCGTTTGATGGCTATAGACTATAGACTCGCCCCCTAATTACATAGGACTTAACTGGCGAAATGTGGGTGTACTATAGGTGCATCTCTGCCTATCCCTCCGGGGCATACAGGCGTGATGTTATGGTATGTAAATACATACAGATCAAACCCTCGTTAATAAATAAAGATAATACATACAGAAGATAAATATGGCACGCTAGCTATATGAGTAAGCTTCCAGTGTACGGCATTTCCCCTGGTCTTACTGGCTGGGTAAAAGACTTCCTGAGTGAACGGTCTCTCCGAGTTATTGTCGACGGATGCTCATCGGAGCCCATGACGACTAATGCCGGTGTTCCTCAGGGGTCTGTTCTCTCAGTAACTCTCTTCCTGCTGCATATCAACGATCTGCTTATGCCCGGAATCTATGGGTATGTAGATGACAGCACAGTTGTAGAGAGATACCTGCCGAGTGCTCGAGCTTGTAAGGAAGTAATCCGGTCCGAAAGAGAGGCTATGGTAAAGCGTGCGAATGTCGCACTTCAGGCAGTCTCTAAGTGGGGAAAGCCAACCTTGTGGGATTCAACGCCGCCAAACACAACCGTGTCTGTTTACCGCCAAAAGGAGCCCGTTCACCTTGGCCCCTGCTTTTCAGAATGTATTCTTGGAGTGCACCGACCGACTTCAGCTCTTGGGAGTTGAAATTTCCTCAAACCTAAACTTTGTGCGTTTCATTGAGTCCAAAGTCAAGATGGCTGCTAGGAAATTTGGCGTTCTTGCAAAGGTCCGGCAGTACTTCACACCGGGACAGCTTCTAATGTTATGCAAAGCGCAGGTCTGATCGTGTGTGGAGTACTGCAGCCACATATGGGCTGGTGCTGCAAAATGCCATCTAGCAGCTGCTAGCATCTGAGCTTTGAACTCAGTGGAGAGGCGTGCGAAGAGGCTAATTGGTGATCCAGATTTGGTTAAGACCAATCTACAAAGCCTGGAGCACAGGTGTAAGGTAGTTAGCCTTTCGGTATTCTACAGGATACATTCGGGAGAGTGTGCGCGGGAATTACATGATTTAATTCCGCCATCACCGTTCTATCATCGGACAACCCGTCGTACGGCGAGTGTCCACCCTTACGTTGTTGACACCGCCGCGATCCGGACGAAGCGTTTTGCCTCGTCGTTTATACCGCGTACATCGAAGGACTGGGACAATTTGCCTGCAGCGGTCTTCCCGTCCGATTATAATTTAGGTGTCTTCAAGGCTAGAGTGAATAGGCTCATAATAAATTAGTGCGCTTTACCATCAACGATTGCATCACTGCTTTACATCAGGCGGGATCGCAATCAAGCACTAGTTTATGTCATAAAAAAAAGAATATACAAGTTGAATTTGTTGTCTATACTACTAAACTGTCTTTTGTCTAAAGAAATGCCTAATTAAGCCGGGAATACGCTAAGGTAGGCCGTGAAATTCAAATTTTCTTACGTTTTATGCAATCTGCAGGTCAGTGTCAGGTTGTATGTGTACCAAAATATTGTTCGCGAGCGTAACGAAATTGTACTTACAGAATTATAATCATTAAAATCATCAATACAACCCTTATTTTGGGTGGGAATTCATCAAACAACTTCTCACGCTTTGGGCGGAGTACGAGAAGCAGACTTTTACTAACTAAAATCCACCAGTGTTCCTTCAGTTGCCTGTGCTAGGGGCCACAGTAACTCCTTCGAAGAACCCGCGACATCAATAGAACCCTCTAAGTTCATTTAATCCTGTTGAATGACTATTTCATGAAATATCAATCAATACCCTGGTACTTTCCCTATAAGTAAGTAATGAGTCTTACATTCAGCATATCTTCAAGTTCCTTAGCCCTCTTCTCCGATGATTTTGATTTGTCCAAGGATTCTGCCAATTTTTCTTTGTGTTCTTTAATCTGAAAGGTTTTAAGAATTAGAGCTTTTATTACTGAGCATTACACATTCGAGATGCGAAAACCACAGAACCGATCGAAGTGGCAGTGCTTGGGGGAGGCCTATGTCCAGCAGTGGACGTCTTTCGGCTGAAATGATGATGATGAGTGTACATTCGTGGACGAAATCGTTAAGCTCCATTCGGGTTTTCTTTACGAGGCTTATTATTTTCCTGACTATGATATGCCAATAATATAAATGCAACCGGCTGGTTGAACCGGTTGAATGCCGCAATTACAGAAACAATTAAAAATCCATTGTGTCTCGCGTGGATCCACGTTCACGCGATGCGAAAGGTTAAAGAATTTATGCGGGGAAGGAAAGTGTTTCTCTTAGTTTGTTTCGGTCTTTCTGCTCAGAGTATTTAGCTATAACAGCGAACTCGCCTAGTTTTAATTTAATTTTGCCATGAAAGTGTTTAAAAAAAACGCTTATTTTTATAAGTATCGTTAATCATCATCATTTAAAAATTTCATAACCTTTTCGTTCTGCGACTGTACAAAGACGATTATCACAGTAGTGGAAGTAATAGTTTATACAAGTGTGATATTGAGCAAGCTACCTTGTTTTCAGTAGCGCGCAGCACCGTGTCTTTGCGGAACTGCTCGTCCATGATGGAGCGGTTCTCGCAGTGCAGCCTCTCCAGGATATTGCGCATGTTACTCAGCTCTCGCTGATAACTTTGAGCCTGGAATACAACACCGTATTATGTCGTATAATCCGACAGGTTGTTTTTAAAACCGTTATGCCACTCCATGCGATGCTCTCTTTCTATTTTGTTATTTAAGACAGATACAATGTATTTCTACACGTTTTTCAAACTTTAATAAGTATTGGTGGCAATATCTGGTAGCTCTGCAAAAAATATGAAAATCCTGGAAATGAATATTTCTCTTTATAAAATGTGTACTATTTTTTATGCTATTTTTACATCAAATAAGGTCTAATAGGAGAAACAAAGTTTTTACAAACTATTAGCTACCATACTATATAGCGTGTAAAAAGTTACACGCTGTATACTATGGTAGCTGTCAGTAGTGTCAATCACTAGCACCAGGTGGAATGAAAGCTCACTTCAAGATCACTTCACCTAAGTTTTTACGGCGAGATTTTTACAGAATACAGGGTGTCTCCCCTGCATAACAGGCGAAACTTTTCAACGCTTGGTAGTCTAGAATCATGTGCTCAATTCATGGTTACAGTTTGCGCGTCCCTGCCACCCTGTATACCGGGTGTGGTGTGGGAAGTAATAAGGAATGTGTGGTGTTATACAAATGGATAGAATAAGAAATGAGTACATAAGAGGAAGTCTGAAAGTAGCACCGATAACTGAAAAGTTGTGTGGAAATCGGTTGTCATGGTATGGGCATGTGATACGGAGGAATGAGGAAAATGTCGTGAGGAGAGTTTTGAGTATGAATGTCGAAGGGTATAAGAGTAGGGGAAGACCAAATAAACGATGGATGGAATGTGTGAATGATGATATGGTTAGAAAGGGGGTGACTACCGAGATGACGACTAATCGAGAAGTATGGAAGAAAAAAGACATGTTGCGTTGACCACAAATACATTGCCCTTATGGGCAGCAGACTGATGATGATGACGGGTAGTAATAAGGCGAGGTGCCCACCTCGCTGTCAAGCGAAGTATTAATGTCCATCAGTCGTTGGTGAGACATGCGGATCTGACCGAGCCGATTGGCGAGCCCCATGTTCTCCAGTGAAGCGTCGTTGTTGTTCCCGCGCTGTTGATCGCAGAACGCTTGTTGCTCGCGACAGTTCTCGGCGAGCTTGTTTGATTCTCTCTCCAGTACTGCATAGTCCTGTAACATAGTAAACATTCTTTTAAGCCGTATACAAATATCAATTACAATTATTCGCAAAAACTCGAAAATGGTTCGACCGATTGTTTTTGTTTTTTTTTGTTTTGTTCGCCTCATTACGTGTGGCGCCAAAAAAGTTTGATATAAAGATAATTTGGGAAACCCCAAAGGAACAGTAAAAATATCGAAATGTTGTCTCACGTGGTACGAAGCCGCGGGTCATCTAGTAGAAAATAATATGGATGGCAGGTTAGTTGGTAAAATGTCACTGAAACTTATTTGGACATCTGCAATAACGATGCTGCTGAAATGTTTACGTGCCTGTAATTACACTGGCAGCCCCTCAACCTTGTACCCGGCCACGTTGCTTGACAGTAGTTCAAATTCATGAATGATTTCAAGAGAAATGCTTCTAAGGTCTTTCGTTGTTGGTTAGACGAAAAAAAAGAACTGCCTACTCTGATCAACTAGTTAATTAATTCCGCTAAACGCAGTCCACTGCAGTTCTTTGGGTATATGTATGTGCCATTTATTATTGCCACTTTTTGTTCGAGATAGGGAACAAAACTTTAAATAAATACTAGATGAATGCTTGAGATGGTTTAATTGCATTAAACCATTAACAATAGATAGATTCTTACAAGTTAATAATTAGGACTTAGTTTTAGTTAAAAGTTAGGAAATTAAGAAGCACAAAAAATCTGCATGATAGGAAAATGGCGGTCGAGCAAGCTCCCCACCACCCAGCCTCTCACAATAAGAACAGCACACAGACTAAATCATTAGTTGCTACATCCAAGGAATCCTCCTCCTCTTCTCGAACCCCGTTTGAGTGTGCAGTATGTGCAGGAAAGCATCGCGTATACGAGTGTCCCACATTCATATACCCAAAGAAAGCACTACTACAATCTGTCAAATTTCTGTAGTAGATTTTCAACTTTATCGCTAAAGCATAAGGTTCAAAGTTATTTGGGAAAATTTGACAGTTTCGGGTAGCTTGATGTGCTGGCGTCTGTACATTATTAACCTATATAGATATTAGACCGACAGCTTTCTGAAGAATAATTCTATACTAATAATAAAGCTCTTTGTTACTGTTGTTCTATACTAATAAGAAAGTTTGTTTGTTTGTTTGAAAGCAGTAATCTCTGGAAGTCGGATTTGGGAAAAATCATTTTGCATTTGTTAGCCCAAGTCTTGAGACAGGTTATATAGCTTGACCAAAACCGCTGTACCGCGCCTTAGGTATGTGCGCGGCGAGACGGGGGGCAGTGCACGCCGCTCATTCGTCATCGCTCACGGCGTCCCGCCCCCCGCCTCGCCGCGCTTTCCTCCCGCCTCGCCGCGCATACCTAAGGCCCGGTACAGCAATTTCGGTCAAACTATAGTATTAACAGCTAGCTATTTAACATCACGCTATGGAGCTAGAAGCCGAACAAAAATAACGTTTAGCGAAAACGAAGTAATACGCGGGAAGGCGATGCGATGCGACGAGGTGGGGCGGGGGAACAAGAAATTATTTAGTAAATGAATAAATATAGCATACAAGCCCACGCTCGGTTTTGTGCCTTCCACATTCAGTCAGTGCCAGCCGCCATTTCAAGATTATCAGCCTATCTAGTTTCATCCCCGGTCCACACTTTACCGATTAGCAGTCTCCATTCGAGGCCTCGTCAGTGCCAGCCATCATCAGTCTTAGATAATGATAATTGTTTACCTCTCGAATGTGCCTGATGTCTTTGTCGCGCTGCCTCAAGTTCTCAACAGCGGATGTCCACATGGTCATGATTTGTTTCCTCTCCTCCATGCCTTGGACCACCTGGTGACACCCACATTCAATTATCTTAACTTTGGAAAAAAAAGAGAAGTGTTCAAAGGAATTATGACTTTTTTTTTTTAAGTGCCTAATCTGCATTCGAGACTTTATTTGCGAAAAATGCAAACAAAATATGAGTTTATGGAAAAATAACTTTAATTTCTACACAATAAACTTCCGTTTACGCAACAACTTCAGACATTTTTATAACTTTTTCAATAATGCTAGTTACTCTGAAATCAACTTAATTACTTTTAAAATAAAGCTGATATTGTTACGAGCTTCGGGGTTCGTGAAAATAAAAACTGCCGATATAAATTACCAAAAATTACACTTTAATTGAACAACACTAATAACAACTCAAACACACTAATTATAAAAACGATTGCACTTAAGTCGCACTTGAAGATCGCTTTCGATGTATTCACTTGTATCGCTTATCCAGCTGTGACTCGGCCGTAGCTCATTCCCGCCTTATATAGGGCCGCAGATAGTTCTAGAACCTTCGAGAAGGTTCGAGTACATACCGGGCCCGACTAATCAGATGTCAATAGTTCTAGAAAGCTCTAGCATCGAAATTTCTAGAAGGATCTTGACTCTATTAGTTCTGCTACTCGATACTAGATGGCGCTAGTGGTAACTAATGTCACCATGTATCAGGCATTAATTGTGGCGCGCAACACTGCCCCCTCTTAAGACATCCTCGTCCCGAGCATTATCGGCTCCATAATAACGCGCCAGTCGATCCACATGGACGATCTTAGGAGTACCTCTTGCACCTTTCTGTATCCGGTAGGTTACGACATTGATCTTTGTCACAATCCGGTACGGTCCATCCCATTTAGCTTGAAGCTTAGGAGATTTCCCCTTGCTGCGGACTGGATTATGCAACCACACTAGTGAACCTTCGTCGAACCCTATAATGTTCATTTTGCGGTCATAATGGGTTTCATCTTTTCAGACATTTGCTGGCCCGATTTTCTGACGTGCTCATAAATGTCATTCATTTTTTTCCGCAAGTTATTCGCATAATCGGTTATACTGCGGCATCAGGTGGTATTCCGGTGATCAGGTCTGCAGGCAGCCGTAATTCTCTTCCAAAGTTTGCGAAAGCTGGTTTCACCGATGTACTTTCGTGAACAGCGCTTCGATATGACAACAAAAACGGGTGTATGTGCTTGTCCCAATCTCGTTGCCGATTTTCCACAACTTTTGCTTGGTACCTCTACCTACCAATGTCTGATTAAATCGTTCCACCATTCCATACGATTGCGGGTGGTAAGAAGTTGTTCTTGTTTTATAACTCAACAAGTTTCCTGGAATATTTAGGACTCAAAATTCCTTCCTTGATCACTGTGAATATCTAAAGGTACTTACTCTAAAACGACAGAAGACTTCATAAACTAATTTAACAATATTTGTATAACTTGAAATAACATTAATTTGAAACATTAGTTTGAACAGACTTTAGATAAGTTAGGTAAGTATAGAATTATTTTTTTTTAGAAAATTCTAGCCTTTATTATTTGTACCCAACGTTTTGCAGGATTTTTGCAACATTCCTTCATTTTAGGACAAGGACAAAGTGAAATTGGCGGTAATAAAAACACTATAGACTTTTTATATAAATGTGAAAAGGGCAGGCAGAAGAAGTAGTGTTGGAATTGATAAGGTGTAGGTGGCATACTATCGAATAGAATCAAGTTCTTCTAACTGAACAGACAGTTAGTGCTGTTAGGCAGTTTGTTGCGCCAATTCTTCCCAGCGAAAGCACTGGGAACTAGTGATGGGCGGTTGTCTAAGGGGACTGTCTTATATAATTTTGATGTTCAAA
This sequence comes from Apamea sordens, assembly GCA_945859715.1. Lineage (NCBI taxonomy): Eukaryota > Metazoa > Arthropoda > Insecta > Lepidoptera > Noctuidae > Apamea > Apamea sordens. The sequence goes on from OX243987.1 coordinate 14,056,838, forward strand.
AGTGCCAATTCTTAGTTTAATTTGAATAAAAGACTTGATTTGATCGATTTTTGATCTGGCTCCTACTTTCCGGGGTGCAACTGAGCCTCGAGCTTCTTGACATGAAATTGACAGCAAATCTCAATTTCGGCGAAAACATTGAGTCTAAAGCACAAACGGCGGCCAAAAAGCTGGGCATCCTGAGCAAGGTTAAGCGGTACTTCACACCGGGACAGCTTTTAACCCTTTACAAAGCACAAGTCCGATCGTGTATTGAGTACTGCAGTCACCTGTGGGATGGCTCAGCTAAATACCAACTCGCCACTTTAGACTCAGTGGAGCGCAGAGCTAAGAGACTCATTGGCGATAAGAAGCTGTTGGAGGCAAAGCTTCACAGTTTGGCTCACCGGCGAAGTGTTGCCAGTCTGTCCGTCTTCTACAGACTGTACTTCGGGGAGTGTGCTCAAGAGCTACATGAGCTCATCCCGCCTTCACCTTTTTACCATCGAGAGTCCAGACGCACTGCGGGATACCACCCCTATTTGGTTAATATACCATATATACGCACTAAGCGCTTCTCATCATCTTTTCTGATGCGCACAGCGAAGGAGTGGAATCGTCTGCCTTCGTCTGCATTCCCGAGTTCATACAACCCCAATCTCTTCAAGGCGAGAGTGAATAGGTTTCTTCTGGCCAAGCTCTTTCCACCGTAGATCTCATTCCTGCCTCTGGGCTGGATTGAGGACAAGAGTGAGCCCATTGTCAATAAAAAAATAATAAAAAAAGATTTGAGTTTGGTGGTGGTACCTGAACGGAGATCCTATCGCAGGCGCGCTCCTCGGCGCTGAGGTTGGAGACCAGCTGCACCAGCCGGTCGTGCATGCGGTCATGTTCCAGCTTCAGCTTCTGTCTCTTTGTCTCTAATGCCTATAAAACAGTTCAACATATTAGTTTCATTATTCTAATCTGCCCGTAAAATAATTCAAAATTACAAGCTGCAGCGCTTTATGAGTTTCACGGAAGCAGTCGCCCACATCATAAGCGAATTTACACCGAATTGACTATACTATAAAGTTCGAAATAGCAAGTCGCGTGACTCGAAAACTGGTGACGCCCATGGATCTTAAATTTTGATCTATACATGGATATTGAAGAAAATGCATATTTTCGCAAACTCATCCGTAATATCATGCAGTTTGGGAAGCCACCTTAGGGCCCTTTATAATATAATAATAAATAATAAATCGTTTATAAATAAGAAGTATCTTGTCTCAATATAGGTTTATCAATCACAGAGATTTTTATTATAAATTAAAATCAATAAATCAATGTAAAGTGTGATTATGATTAAGCAAATAACACTAGACTGTTTCTAATTTCAACCAATAATTACTTTTGCTTTGGAAAGATCTTGTTTTGTAAACTGTTCAATAGCCGAGATGTCGCAAGCATATCTCTCGAGGGCCGCTCGCCATTCTGCTAGTGCTCCTCGCTCACCACACACCTCAGCCTTCATAGAATCAGCCTTTTTCAAAAGGTTAGAGATCAGTTCTGAAATAGTTAAATTCTTATGTTAATTTATTTTTAAGGTAATTTTTTGAAGGTATGTTTTAGATTCTAAAAGGTAGCCATGTTAGCATGTAAAGTTATATGCTATTAGTCATTCCACTTATTTTATTTTGAGGAAATATCTATTAGGTGCGACAATTAGCCTGTGTCCTTTTCCAGGTGAAAAAGGACAGAGGCTTATTATAAGGGAACCTGGTTGTAATTGTACCTACCTGTATCGAGCCCGAGACCTCCCAGGCTACCTATCCATCATCTGCCTAGCCTTTTCCCAACTATGTTGGGGTCGGCTTCCAGTCTAACTGGATGCAGCTGAATACCAGTATTTTACATGGAGCGACTGCCTATCTGATCTCCACAACCCAGTTACTGGGTAATACGATACCCCTTGGTAAGACTGGTTGTCAGACTTTCGGGCTTCTGACTACCCGTAACGACTGTCAAAGATCCACGAATGACAGCCGGGACCAACGGCTTAACGTGCTTTCCGAGGCACGGAGGGGTCTCGGTATGTAAAGATGGTCACCCATCCACAGACCAGCCGCGGCAAGCGTAGCTTAACCTGACCGATCGACCTGTGCGGCTGTTATTATTTAGCCACGGACCCCCTCTATCTATCCATCGAATTAAATAACAATTGGTTCAGTGGGTTAGGGGGGGTGCGGTGAACAAAAAATTGGTTGCCTGTAAAGTCGGTATACGGGCGAAAGTTTTACGTGACAACGACTTTGAGTGGTAAAATAATTTTAATGTGAATATTCATTCGTATAGTAGGAAGAAGGATGAAATTATGTCTGTCTCTCTCGCTCTTAGGCGGGCTAACCATGCCCGAGTGGAAGGGACGCGTGCCTCTCACTCGCTCTCATTGTGAGCGCATAACGTGAGCGGAGCGTAACGCAGTTTCTTGAAGTGTCACCCGGCAAACCAATTTATAAGACGTTGTCACGTCAAAAATTAACAGATAGTTATTTTTGCCACTATGGATTTTTTGTAAATGATTCCCCACTATTAGGCATATTCTGCATCATCTGTCTGATCAGAATACCAATAAAAATAAGGTCACATGCACACTATACACAGTAGCAGGACTGGCAGGGACTAAGGACATTGAGTACATGATTCTGAAACCCATGCGTTGAAATTTATCATTGCTTATTAAAAAAATTGCTGTTCCATACATTTTGACTGCAAACATAGGTGTTGTACTTTTCTATGAAATAGTATCCCAACAATAGATTTATTTTTTAGATAACCAATGAAAAATTTCTATGGTAAGAGGTCTAGAATCATGTGCTGATTCATGGTTACAGTTTGTCCGTCAATGCCAGCCTGTTTAAGTCAAACTCCTATACAAAGTACTTTATATATAAACCCCCTACAGTAGCGTAAACATAATATGCTACACCTATAGGTAGTAGCTCTAGTTTTCTAGAGAGCACACTCTAACTGCCAAATGTGTCATAACAAATCTGCTTAAAGTACTGAAAATTTATTACAGATTAATAAGGAAATATATGTATAAACTATCATTTCAACCTGCTACTTTATAAATAAATACCAAATCTATGCTGTATTTTTAATTCAAAACCAAAAAATAATTAATGAAAACAAACAAAGTTAACCAAACTAAAGAGAGTGGTAACATTGACTTAGCAATCAGACATTACTTTGAAACCTTTCAATCCTAGTCTCGATGTCCCTGCTCTGTTTGCAAGTCTCAATCACATCCCGGTCAAGTACGTCCGCCTCATTGACACTCAACTGCCGCAGTTTCACTTCCTGCTCCATCTGCTGCTTGTGCGCGAACAGTAATCGCTAAAAAAACATACATTTATGGTTTTTTATTGGAAAAAAATATTTTATGCATTTGTGTCACAATGAATATCTGTCATTTAAAAATATAATTAATTTCTGGTCAACACTTACAGTATTCTCCTGGTATTCTGTAAGCACATGGTTCTTGTAGTTGTTGAGATCATCGGTTTTCTGTTTTTGCAAACTTAAAGCCTCTTTCAGGCGCTGTAACTCAGTTTGTCTGAAATAATGATGTACAAAGATTATAAAAATGATGAAAACTGATGAATACTTTCATTTTAATGCCATAGTATACCTGTCAATTAGTTGAGTTTCTAGTTCCTGGTTCGCTGAATGTGCTAAAGGAATTCGGGTTCCTTGATTCCATCCTAAAGCATCTAAAAGTTGGGCCATATAGCCAGGAGGCTTTGCTTCTTCAGACATTTTTGCAAAAAAATATAAATTAAAGTTGTACACAAAATATATTGCAGCCAGCCAAAACCGAATTAACAAAGTTATAAGATATTGTTAAATCGATATTATAAAATGTATTGTATATCACTAGGCATCATCACCAATAACAATAACAAACAAATTCACCGCCATTTTTCAAACAATAACAAATGACATCGGCCAGATTTTTGAAGTGATAAAAAGAAATGGAAGAAACCGTAAAATTCCGATAGATAATTTAAGTACGTTAAAAAATTACCTCTACGGGTCACGAGTTCACGACTCCATGAATGCTTCTGTTTTTTTTTTTCTAGCTTGTTCAGTTCTGTGTCACAACTAGGAAAAGGCCTCTCCTCTCTTCCATATCCTGCAATAGTCTTGCTCCACCGGGGTTCCTTGCATTGTGCGTACAGGGACAATCGTTAGTTGGAGTCTTATTTCATTAAAAGCTTCTAACGGGTCTCTACGAGTTAGCTTCAGCCCCTCGTACGGCTTCCAAAAGTACGGGTTTCCAAGATTCCGAGAAAACTCAGACGTAAAAATAAAAATATTTTATTTTTACGTCGGGATTTTTGCAGTTTGAAAGGAACATTATATTTTGAAAAATATAAACATTTTGTAGCCACTTATTTGCCCATCGGTGGGTCGTTACGGACTAAATACATAGGTATATAGGTAGACTAAGATGATCCACGGACCATAGATAGAGATTTCATGAGCAAAATATACATAATATTAATGAACTAAAAGTGCATTTGAAAAAAAAAATCTTTTCATTGACAAAACAAGATAAGTATCAGCACAAAATCAAATCAATTAAATCACAGCTTCACAAAATTAATAAATTAGTTTTATAAAATATCTTGAATGCCCGCCAAAAGATTAGGTACCTACGTAGCATCCATGGCAGCATCCAAAAATAACTCATCAGAGCTTTAGTTTCGCGCTATCGTGCTCGCATGTGGCGTGCTAACACTGTTTAGTTTTCATTAACGTCATAATTGAGGAAGTCTCCTTTTTTCTTATTAAAATGAGTGCTAATGCAGCCTCTTTACCCTGTCCAATTTGTGCGCATATTGGTGTTTTCGAATCAGTACAGACATTAAGAGACAGATTAATACATGTGTCAACAAATAAATTGCTGTGTCCAGTATGTCAGGAAGAAGTATTTGGTTTAGACAAACTTACGATACACTTGTTTAGCCATGTGAAACTATTGACCACAGGAAGCAAAGAAAAAGAAAGATTAAAGGGTTCCAATGAAAAAAGTAATACGGAAAATCAATCCACAGCGCAGCAGAAGAAACCGAAAACGTCGGTGGTTAAAAATAAAACTCCGTCATCTGCATCAAATGCTCCAGTTAAATTTGTGAAAATTTATCCGAAATTACCAGTGGTATCGGTAAACGCAATCCCTGTTTTAGACATATCAAGAAGTAAAGAATGTGTTAAAGGCAGTGAACCAATGTTTGTAAAAACGGAAGCAACATTAGTACAAACAAACACTACTTGCAACATCTGCGGCTTACAGTTTATCGATGCCAACATTCTGAGAATGCACAGGTGCTTAATTCACAATATTGACGAAAATTCAAATCAAACTTTTACCCGCTATCACTGTCATTTGTGCCCAAAAAACTTTAAAATGAGAGGTTCTTTAATGGTTCATTTGAGGGTAGCACACTTTGGATTTTTGTCAGGAAATTCAAATTCTGATGCTAATGTAGACGAAACTACTGGAGGAAACCCAGATCAACAAGATGAAAAATTGTCTCAATTGGAAAGAAATGATAATAAACAATGGCAATGCGAAGTATGCCGTAAATGTTTTACGACTAAATATTTCCTGAAGAAACATAAACGTCTTCATACAGGTTAAAATAATAATTGGTGTTAGTTTTGAGGTAATTCGTACTAACAGAATAACTTAAAATTTATTTAGGAATCAGGATAAATTTTAATGACTTCTAAGGGCCTGCGCACCCTGGCGGAACAGCATGGCAAGGGATTTTTATGCCATGAATAGGAATATAACATAATAGAATGATAATCAAATTGAAATTCCAATAAAATTTAAAAAGACGTCGCGACACTGGATACCGCATTGCAGTTAGTATGAGCTTGCATGTTGTGATGACGAAGGATCTCCTGCCGTGCCACGCCGCCAGTGGACGCAAGCCCTAAGCCATTATCGCTACATAAGGTATAGTCGACCTCGTAATTGCTTAACCACCCTATGGACAAAAACGACAAAGATCTAATGACAGTTAGATAATTTCATTCAACCTTATTGAAGTTACAATTTACCGGGAATTTTTGTCAAAAGTGGTACAGCAATAATAATTATGATTTCGACTATTACAATTTTGGTTAAATAACTATTCACATTGGCTAACTAATGATAACGCTCAATTCATTCCGATAGTTACTATTATTTTGCTTTTTATGTCTAGTTTAAAAATAAACTTAGGTTAAGAAAAATTTTCATTTTTTTTTACTAATAAATTTATTTTTTATTACAGGTGAAACTCCATACGCATGTGCACAATGTAACAAAACGTTTACATTTCAGCAGTCGTATCATAAGCATCTATTGTATCACAACGATGAGAAACCTCACACATGTACCTACTGTGGGCGCGCTTTTAAAGAGTTATCAACGCTTCACAATCATCAACGTATCCATACAGGAGAAAAACCCTTCTCTTGCGAAACTTGTGGTAATAACCAATAATATCCAATGACTGAGAAGTATGAAAAGTTAAAATTCAGTTGCCTAAAAGAAGTCTTGTGTATATTTTGCAGGTAAATGTTTTCGTCAACGGGTTTCTTATCTTGTGCATAGGCGCATTCATACAGGTGTTATGCCATACAAATGTACGTCTTGCCAAAAAAGTTTTCGGTACAAAGTATGTATAATTATAACTTAAGTTGTTATGTAAAATATAAACACGGCGACATATCAAGCTATACATTTCCAGTTTTGGCTGACCTCGCATTGTATAGGGTTTTCGTACAATGAGAAGTCGGCTTATATTACTCTTTGAGTCAGCTTATACTGGAAATGGATAACTTGATATGTCGTCGTACGTATCTACCTGAATATAGTAACTTATTGCTACTGTTTCTTATTTCAGGTATCACAGAGAACTCACAAATGCCAAGCACAACCACCTGGGACAGTAGTAAGACAAACAGGGGAACTTGTGGAAAAACTTAAACAGAAACATAGTGAACCAGACACAAAGTCATCCGATAAACAGATTTCAATGAAAGAAAATTTAAATTATAACGATGTGTCTGAAGCAAACGCTGAGTTAGTTCGCACCGGAGCCAAGTTGTCATTGGAGGACATGGAATCAGAACACTTTTCGTTGATTGCTGAATCTTTTAATGAACATGGAATCTGTAATAATAAGTCTCCTACTTCAGGAAATATGCATACTGCTATATCGGACAAAAGTGATGACGGCATGTTCAATCAAAATATAGAAGAATTAATAGACTCCATACCAATACAGGATAAAAGCATGCCATCACCTTCGGAAATCCTTAAAAACTTGTGCCTATCTAAGGAAGACGACTACATCGGAATTCTTCAGCAAACAGATGAAGAGAAAAACTACGAAATGTGCAAAGACTTCAATGTATTTCTTTAACTTATGCGAATTTAAATTAAATACATAAATGATAAAATACTACTTTTTATTATGTTTCCTCATAATTCCCACATAAATAGCTACATGCGTACATAGGTACACATTTTTTTGTCACTGAGAATCATCAACCAACAGTGCTATCAGGCTAGCATGTGGGTGTTCTTCTTCTTTTCGTGGCGAATTTGACTCAAAATCATCACGACTGATGCTCATGGTTCACCTTACTTCATGTATTATTTGCTGTTGAGTGTTGGGAAAAAAGAACGGATAATATGTACAGACGCCAGCAGGTCAAGCTACCCGAAACTGTCAAATTTTCCTAATCAACCTTGAACCTTAATGCTTTATAGATAAAGTTGAAAATTTATTAAAGAAATTTGACGGATTGTAGGAGCTTGATGTGCTGGCGTCTGTACATACACTGCTTCCTTTTTCACACCATCATCATCATTTTGCTGAACGACGTCCAATGCTGGACATAGGCCTTCCCCAAGCACCTCCAACTATAACTTTTATCCAACCAGAATAATTCTGCCAGAATTTAACTTTTTATTACTATCCGACTTCAAAAAAGGAGGAGTGTAGGCACGTGTACACGTGGATAAATAATAACAGCCGCATTAGTCGATCGAAGGTAAAGCTACGCTTGTCACGGTTGGCTCGTAGATGGGTGACCATCCATTACGTATCGGGACCCTTTGTGCCTCGGAAAGCATGTAAAGTTGTTGGTCCCGGCTGTCATTCGTAGATCTTTGACAGCGGTAAGATAGTGTGAAGCCCAAAATCTCACAAACAGTCTTGCCAAAGTGTAGACTCATGTTACCCAATATCTAGGTTGTGGAGGTCAGATAGGCAGTCGCTATATGTAAAATACTGGGATTCAGCTGCATCCGGTGAGACTGGAAGCCAACCCCAAGATAGCGCTCCATGCAAAGCGGCGTTGTGCACTTTTGTGTAAAAAATATTAAACTCGCGTCAGGACACGTGACCTGATCGAAAATTCGCAAGACGGAGGGAGAGTAGACCGCATTCCAAAATATAAAAAATGCACAACGTTAATATTCAAGTTTTCACTTCTGCCGGCACTCCCGGAGTGCAACCCGTTGATTTTATTTTTTCAATATTATAGAAGTGGCATGTTTTTCTTAATGTCGTCAATTCAGCCAAGAACGGACTTATTCTTTCAAAGGTTCATTTCAAGGTTCATTTCTAATGTAAGAAATATAAATCATACCTACCTAATGGAAAAACATGAAACCGAAAATATTTTTATTTTTACCGTATAATTTCCGGTTCTAAACGGTTTTTTAACGCAAAAAGGCATCCAATGCACTATGCTTTTGCTTGATTCGCTGTATGTGGCAGAAAAAAACACAAATGAGGAACCAGCTGTTTTTGTTCTCCAAGCGCTTGAAAATATTGATGAAAATCAGTATGAATCAAAATTAAATAGTGTCATTTCATCCTAAGTATTCCTAAGTCAGTGACATTTCGTGAACTGGATGTGAAATTATTAACATTCTTGTAAATTCATGTAGTGTAGAAAAATTAATCGATTTGAAGTTTCGTCAAACATCATTCGCGTTTTATGGACTGCGTTAGTGATTTTATTCTGCGTCTTACTTGAAGTACCTACATTGCAATGTGTTGATTTAGGCCATCAGGCTAAGTTTTTGTGTCCATTTCACTGCTGCAACGGGACTTCATGAAAACGTAAGTAATTTGATTAGCGTAGGGTGATTGAAAACTTAGATATATTGATTTAATTTCCATAAAATTGTACGAGTACCTACGTTTGTTTCGTGGTGAATACTTATTATTGGAAGGTCATGATAATCTCCTGGCTATAAATGACTTCCTCGTTAATGTGTAGAGAATTATTGTGAGACCTTACTCGATTTTATTTTATGTACACACTGCATCTATCTTCTTGCAACATGGAGATTATTGTACTTGAACAAAATGGAAAACATTTTAGACAAAAGATTTTGCTTTTCGACCAGCACATTAATGAAGATTTCAACATAATTTGTTTGATAAGACAATGGGAATAGTAAAATATGACAAATAATTGTTTGCTAAAGGTAATCCTTTGTTTTGTTTTTTATTGAATTAATTTGACTGAATCTATCAATGTCTATAGTATATTTACATTTTCTTTGGAGCATTAATTTTGAATTATGAACGTAATCTCTTAGTTATATAAGTGGAAATGCTTTCATTGATGATTTATAATATTCATGAAATAAGGAATTGACTTTCTTGTATTGTAATCAAAATAAGGTTTGAACTCTTATAATGTCATATTCATGATGGTCAGATAAGTTAACACATTATGTAAGTTATTTTATATGCTGACTCGTAGAAGTGAAGTCAGTATGGTTCTGGTCAAGGCCAGACCTATTCTTATATTATTGTTCTCCATTGTGTAGGCTACACAATAATAGTTAATGCCATGGTAACAAGATTACCAGCAGATTGGTTGATGGGCTGACTACTCAGGCTAAGTACTGTTTCTTCATGATCAGTTAAGCAATATAGAGACTTGTGGACACTTTTAATGCACCCATTCTCTTAATGACTGAAAGTGTGAATGTCACAGCCACATGAATTGGCAGTACCACCGGTGGTATGCCGGGAGTTTGCGGTTAATAAAACTAAAAACCCCAAACCCCAGGGTGCACCACCGGAGCGATCAAGTGTTCCTCTGGTGGTACACCCACTCCCTAAAAAAAAGCCCACTCCCTCTCGAAGAGAGGAGGCTTGTGTCCCAACAGTGGTGGGAACATTATGCCTTTGCTTATGCTGTGTTTATGCCTTTCAAATTATCTTAAACTGGACATTTCAGAATGTATTGGAAATTTATCAGTTTCTGCCATTTAGCAGTTTGATAAAAATAATTTTACTGTAATTCGGTTTATGGTCAGTTCCACAAGTATCTCACGAAAGTGTAAACAAACCCTGTTCAGGGTAAATTCTTACACAATCACTAAAACAAATAAGTAACATCTGTATTTGGAAGGTTTCAACTTTATATCTCACAACTTTTGTGAAAAATTATTGTTTGTTTGTATTAAATTGTAATTAAAAAGTCATCAACCGAAATTCTATGTTATAAAATTAACCTCTATTGTCAAATGAAAAACATCTTTATTCAAATAATTTAAATCAAAGCACTCAATTTGTAAGTGGCATCCACATACATGGTACATTTCCTGGACCATTTGTATACATTTTCATCATTAATAACAGCTGCACGGGTCGGTCGATAAGGTTAGGCTACGCTTGCCGCGGTTGGTCCGTGGATGGGTGACAATCTTTAATACTAAGACCCCTCCGTGCCTCGTAAAGCACATTAAGCCGTTGGTCCCGACTGTCATTTGTGGATATTTGACAGTTGTTACGGGTCGTCAAGATGCCTGAAAGTCTGACAACCAGTCTAGCAAGGGGTATTGTATTACCCAGTAACTAGGTTGTGGGGGTCAGATAGGCAGTCGCTTCAAGTAAAATACTGGTATTCAGCTGCATCTAGTTAGGCTGGAAGCTGACCCCAACAAATTGGCAAAGGCTAGGCAGATGATGATGAATAATGATGACATTCATGAGCAGAGCTAGTATGACACGCACAAATATTAAATAAAGACAACAATAATTAACGTACATAACAAGACATTTTTAAGGTAGCAGCAAAGAACAAAGAAATAAAAATCAAAATTAGTAAATGGACACTCATCCAACACTTTTACGCCCACATCTGGTGTACCGCAGAGGTCACGTCTGGGCCCTATATTATGTACAATGTTTCTTGATGACATTAAATATTCCATGCAAAACTCTCATTTTGAAATGTATGCTGACGATTTAAAAATTTATAGGGTTGTAATGACAAAAAACAATGAAACTCTTTTGCAAAATGATATCTACAGGTACAGTTGGTAAATGCTATCATATTAAATTTTCTCCTAAAAAACTTAAATTTAATTCTGCATGCATGATGAGGAACCAAATATTAAGTGTCCGAGGTTGAGATCTGGGCATCATTATCGACTCTGAAATGAAATTTCAAACACATACCAAAACCATAATATTTTTTTTTTCTTTTTTCTATCTGCAATCAGCCCTTGACCTTTAATCAGATTAGTTGTTTATACACTTGGCAATTCGAGATTGTTCACACCCAGCGATGCGTCATCTCGTTATTATTATCAGTGTTGGTTAGATTGATGCTATTCCTTCTGTTTTAAGTCTGTAGGTAGAGTCTGAGGACTTTGGAAGTGTAACAGCGAGTTCATTTTTATGACATTGGAGTCTTTCCTTGTAATTCTTGTGGGACCTTTCTACAACCTCCTTGATCGTTGGGATTTGTAGGTACTCACGAATGATTTTTGTGAACCAAGGTGCACCACTTAGGGTTTTTAGTGCCTTATTTTGGAAGCGCTGCAGTATCTCAATATTTGAGTGGCTTGCTGATCCCCAGAGCTCCATACCATATTATTATGTCCATACAGGTTTCAGGATGCATTTATAGATAAAGGGTTTATTTTCCATGCTTAGTGATGACTGCCTGCCCATGAGCCAGTGAATGTTTCTTAGTTTTATGTTTGTTTGCTCCCTTTTGGTTTTTATATGTTCTCGCCAGGTAAGCCTTCTGTCGATGTGCATACTTACAGTACTTTTCTGTGGTAGAATGTCTTCACCGACTTTTACTTGTGGGCAGTCCCCTCTTCTTAGGGCGAAGGTAATATGGACTGACTTGGCAGCACTAGCCTTGATTCTCCACTTTTTCAGCCATGATCCAATCTTGTTCAGGTGTTCTTGGAGTTTCGTGGATGCTCTAATCTGGTCTTTATTACAGGATAGGACTGCGGTATCATCAGCATAGGTTGCAGTAACAATTCGTTTTGAGATGGGTAGGCCAGCAGTGAAGACTGTGTACAGAACAGGGCCCAGCACAGATCCCTGGGGTACTCCAGCTTTTTTGCGATAGAGTGAAGATAGGCAGTCTCCAGTTTTAACTTGGAACACTCGGTCTTTCAAGAAAGACTTGTACAGCATGTACGGTGTGTGGTAGGCAGGTCTTTAGTTTACAAAGGAGGCCCTTGTGCCATACTCGGTCGAATGCCTGTTGTATGTCAAGAAAAGCAGCTAAGCAACAGTACTCCTTTCTTTTCAAGGATTGGCGGATTGTGTGGACCACTCTGTTATTTGTTCTGTCGTTCCATGGTGTGCTCGGAAACCAAATTGATGCTCTGGGATTGTCCTTTGTTCTTCAAGTATAGGTAACAGTTGCTTTAGCAATGGCTTCTCGAACAGTTTAGACAATAAGGGAAAAAGACTTATTGGTCTGTACGAGGAAACTTCAGTAGGTGGCTTTCCAGGTTTAGGTACCATATTTATGGTCGAAGCTTTCCAGATGAGAGGGAAATAGTGTAGTCTCAACACTGCATTGAATAGTATGGTTAGCAAGACCATTCCTTTTCTCGGTAGTTGATTAAGGACTTCTGATGTAATTAGATCAAAACCTGGTGCCTTTTTCTTCTTCAAGTTATGAATTGCTTTCGAAACTTCTGTTGGGGTACAAAATTGCAACGGTAGAGGCTGATCACTGTCAAGGATTTCGTTAATTTCTTTTTCTGGATGCATGATGTCGGGTTCATTTGGTTTGAATACATCTTTGAGAAATTCAGCAAATAGCCCAGCTTTATCCGCAGGTTTTCTCGCCCATTCACCGTTTGGCTGTCTTAATGGAGGCATGTGTTCTTGTGGCCCTTTTAGTGACTTAGTTATTTTCCAGAGAGAATAGTCGTCTGTTTTGCAAGGTGATAAAGTCTTTAGTTTGTCTTGCAGAGTGACGTCATCGTATTCTTTAATCATTTCCTTTAACTCCTTTTGTGTTTTATTGAGGGCTCTTTTGTCATGTGCGTTCCTGCTTGTGTGCCATTGTCGTCTCAGTTTCCGTTTTGCAGCTATCGTCTCCCTTATTTTTAGTGTATAATCCTGTCTCTGAGGACTGTATTTTATACCTGGAGTGGACATCCAAGCGGCTTTTTGGATCAGGTTAGTTGTGCACCAGGCTGCATTTTCTATATCTTCCTCTGTTTTAAGAGGTATGCGCAAGTTGGTATTATCTTCTATAAAGTTCTGGAATGAGGCCCAGTCAGTTCTACGATTGTATAGCGTCTCGCGGGGCTGTTTACAAATAATTGTGATGCTCAGTGTGCATATTACTGGTGTATGATCGGAATTGCCGTCCAGGCATGATTCGACTTTTGTGTATAGTCCTGACATTCCTTTGGTAACAAAGAAATCGATGAGGTCAGGTGATTTGTTGGGATCAGATGGTTGGGAATGTTGGCTCTCCTGTAGTCAGTATATTGAGAGAATCTGAATCAATTGCCTTTTTCAACTATCTGCCTCTTGTTGTTGTCAGCCTTGAGCCCCACTAGATATTTTTGGCGTTCCAATCTCCTCCAGCGACATATCTGCCACCGAGTGTGTTAAGAAATCGCTAAACATTTGTTCGTCAACTCGATGTCGAGGTGGGGAGTACACTGCAGCGATGTTAAGTGAGCCCTGCCAGTCGTCTATTGATACTACAGTAGCCTGTAGGTATGCTTGCTTAAAGTTTGGGAGAGGGTGTTGTTTTATATTTTCTTTTATTATAATTGCAGTCCCAGCGTGCGATGTTCCATCAGGATGATTAGTGTAATATATATTATATCCTTTAATAAGGATGGTTTTTTCGTCAGTCATGTGTGACTCTGAGATTAAAAGAATATCAATTTGGTTGTGTTTCATGAAAAGTTCTACTTCCTGTTTATTAGGAAGCAGTCCATTTACGTTCAATGCTGCGATGCGTAGGAATTTCATTTCTTATATTGGGCAACTAGAGTCGTAAGGAGGCCCATTAGGGTGCCTATTTGTTGTATGAGAATATCTATTTTCTCTGATTGTTTAGTGATAATTTGTTCAAGTGAATTTGTTGGCTGAGATTGTAAGTTCTCTTGGTTTTTGTTCCAGTGTGTAGTGTTTCCGGCATCTTGGTTGCGTAGATTAGGCGGTTGTTGTCTAGTGTGGCTACTTGGCTGTAGTTGTGGAAAGTCATCTATTAAAAAGGGGACAGTGTTGCTTCTTGGATTCTTCATATTTGGTAATGGCACTTTTTTGTGGGGAAGCTGTGAAATTTTCCTTGCGCGAATCTTGTATACTTGGCACCCCTTATAGTTGGCAAGGTGGTCTCCAAGGCACAATGTACAGGTAGCGGGTGTGTATTCCTGTCTTTTTTTAGTCAGTCTATGGTTCTATGTCCTTCTGCGCATTTGACGCATCGGTAGGGGCGCATGCAGTTATTTTTAGTGTGCCCATATTGTTGGCATCTAGCGCATTGAGGAATTTCATTTGTTTTTCATGGATCTTCTATCGTCACTTTTGTATGGTATATAGAATCTATTTGTTTAAGTTCGGGGTTATTTGGACCAGGTTCTACATTCACGAAAAACATGTTCAGTGGCTTCTGGTTTCTTCTCGAGAGTGCACATATGATTTCCCCTCCGACTTTATTCCCACTTTTCTCAATTTCCTCAACAATGGCTGCACCACACGACTCCAAAGGATTGGAGTCGTGTGGTGCAGATTCTTAATCACGATTCTGCAACTCCTCCTGTCTTTCTGTGTGAACTTATGGCCTATAAGTCCATTTTTTTCGAATTAGGTCTATGGTACATTTGTACGCTTCATTTGTCTGCGCCATTACTCTCAACTGATTCCTGTTCACTATTTTATATGATTTTATTAAAATTCTGTTTTCTGCATTGGTTCATAGTCATATAGAATACTGCTCCATAGTCTGGTACCCAGTACGTAATAGCCACATTTAACGCATCGAAAGAGTTCAAATAAAATTTATAAAGAGACTCTTTATAAAGCAGGTATAAGGAATACAGTTAAGAACAACGAAGATAGACTGAATCACTTTAAAATGAAATCTTTGCACTGGCGTCGAGATTTTGCAGGTCTAATTTTCTTATTCAAGTTATTAAATCAAGGCGTGGATTGCTCACAGCTTCTTTCTTCAATTAATATTAACATGCCCCGGTCTTCAGCTAGACTTAATTATAAGCCTTTTGCTCCTGGTGGCCACAAAATCAAGCACGGGAGTAATGCCCCCCTTTCCTATATTCTCAGAAAGTGTAATGACATTGTTCACGATTGTGACATCGACATATGTATTTTCAAGCAGCATTACTAAGTTTAAAAGAGCTGTGCTCAATAATATGTAATTTTTTCCTCAATAATATTTTTTTCTTTTATTTTGTTTTTATTATATATATTTTTTTGTTATTTAATTCAATCTTATTTAATCTAATCTAATTCAAATTGATTTTAAGTGTAGATTATTGATATTAGTTCTAATTACATTGTTATCCATTTTTTTGTTAATTATTATTGTATAGCGAGATTTTAATAAAGTGCTGTGCTTACCTTTAATTTAGATGCATGCAATGCTATTGTATTTGTAAATGATATGTACTTTGAATTTATTTGTGTGTATTTAGTTGTTGTTTACTTTGCCTAAATAAATGTTAGGGTCGGCTTCCAGTCGAACCGGAAGCAGCTGAATACCAGTATTTTATAATAATGTCATCATTATTATATAAATAAAAAATTTTTAACCACAACTCAAAAACTACCCAAGCAAAGGAGATGGAAAAAGGTGGGCCCAAAAGTAATAAGTTGAGACATGATCTAAAAAATTAGTCATATTTTTATCTTAGAATATGAAAAATCACCTCAATCCTCAATGTGGAAGCGGAGAAATATGAGAAAGATAGATTTCGTGAGATTATCGATTGAGTAATCGATAACACAGTTACGAAAATAAAACCTCTGCACTAAATAATTCACTCAAAGTAATTAAATGCACTATATATAGTAATTAATTGATATTTTATTTATTAATATGACTGTTATTATATGCACTATATTGCATTATAATAGTCTAGTCAACAAGTGCTTTTAGGTCCAAATTTTTTCGCCTTCTCCGAAAATTATGATACTCAATACTCAATTTTTTATTGCATTCCACAATGTAGGCTTAGGTGTTAAACATTTATTTGGTAGGTAACAATCGGTGATTGTGGTGTCATTCGATTCGGAATGGCATGTAGATAGTTTTTGAGAAAATGCTAAAGCCGCTCGCAAAAATTGCAATAGTTATAAACAATTAAGTGAAAAAAGGGGGTTTGGTTTTTCGCCAATATCTCAAAAACTATTCGAGATAATTTGAAAAGAGATTCAAAAAGAGGAGGTTCCTAAAAAAAAGTCCCGACTCCCAGAACTGTAGGACCAATATTTATAATTTTCCCAGAGGGTTGAAAATACGCCCGAAAACGGGTACTCCGGCTTGCGCAAGCCACGCCCCCTTCGGACCTTTAATGAATAAATACTATTTAAAATTATTAAATACGAAAATTAAAAATTGAAAAAATTCAGGCGCCTGCAGGATAGATCAATGAACAATAATCCGTGGTCAAAACATTTTTATCACGATTTTTCAACAAATTATCCATTAATTAATAAACATTTTTTTGTAGCACGAACATTAACATTACAAGTGCGATCATTGTTAAACTATTAATCTGAGATTTTTTTCCCTTTCGTGGAGCTATTTTTCAAAGGTCTTAGAATAGAATAGATTGCCGTTGGAAAAATTAAAAAATTGTTAATTTTCGCTTTGTTCAGCAACCTTCTTTAGGTCGTCCGTCACATCTAGCTGGGGGGTGTCCCACACTACGCATGCCGATACGCGGTCTCCACTCCAGGACTCGTCTGCTCCACCGGCCATCGGTCCTTCGACAAACATGGCCAGCCCACTGCCACTTCAGTGAGCTTACTTTGCGATCAGCGCTAACTCCGGTTCTTTTCCGGATAATTTCATTTCTGATCTATCCTTCAGACCTTAGTCTTCAAACACTGTGGCATAGGCAACGAGAAGACTTGGCGGAGTTTTCCAAATGCTGCGCAACCAAACTGAATCCTTCTGTCGGCTTCTTTCTCAAAGTTGTGTCTATCGAGCTGGATTATTTGCCCCAGGTAGACATAATTCTACACAACTTCGAGTAGCGACCTTTCGATGTGGATTGGACTCGGCTTTAATAAAAAATGGGACCACAGCGCAAGCTTTATCTACCAAATGAAAAAAACATTTTCAAAATCGGTCCTCAATCGAATAGCTGAACATACATAAAAAAAATACATACAGAGTTACCAACAAACAGAGAAACTCCTCCTCTTTTAATCCGGTTAAACATGTCAAATATGGGCTATTTGTTGTAGAGAACTGCCCATAATTGATGTCATACATAACACAGTATTTCCCTCTCCCAAATAGCAATACAACCAAGACCCAGGCCTCAGCCTCAGCCTTCTACTATAAGTTTACTGCAGCTATCAAGCAGCCCAGAAGTCATAAATCCAATGAGTTGCAGGCTATAAGTTCAAATAATAACCTTCATGTCATTTTTTTTCATGTTTATAGGATTAATCATAGTTTTGCTCATATGAATGTTTTAAAACATACATGGTGGCAGGGACAACGACGCGCAACCTGTTACCAAGGATTGTAGTACACACGGCTACACATCAAGCTATGCAAAACCAGCCGGTCGATTCTGTAAAAATCTCACCGTGAAAAGTAAGGTGAAGTGAGCTTAGAGTAAGCTGTCAATAGTGTCAATCCCTAGAATTAGTTGGAATGACAGCTCACTCCACGCTCACTTCACCTAAGATTTCACGGTGAGATGGTTACAGAATCGCACTACTGTATTGGCTGACCGTTCATTGTGAGAAAATATCATACAAAGTGAGGCCAAGACAAACTGGTTTTGTATAGCTTGACGTGTAGCCGTGTGTACATGATTCTGATTCTGGGTTGAAATTTTACGTCTGTGATTAAAAAAAAGTAGCTGTACCATACATTTTGTCCGCGTATACCGCGTAGGTATTGCACTTTTCTACGAAATGCCAGATTTTTTCTTTGATAACTGACGAAAACTTTCAACGCAGATGGGTTCAGAATCATTTACTGGATCCATGGTATGGTTGCGCGTCGATGTCCGCCACCTTGTAAATCGAATATTATGTATTTTGATTTCGCACATGACGACAATCTAGCTGCGTCATTATATAGTAGCCGACTAAGTGATGAGTGCCAATTTTAGCTGCATTGCTAACCGGTAAATATTTCACCGCATCGCGAACTTTCGGCATTGCTGAGGGTTGAGTTATTGTCGTAATGTCGTTATTGGTTCTTAAGAATGCCTTTACAGAATTCTTTAGCCCTATGTCTCCTGAACCGTATGTCAGACGTTCCTCGAAAAGTAAGTGCAGTTTACTCTCCAAAAAGTGTCCATTCTGTGTCACTAAAAGTAAACCCATTGACATGTCTATCTGCTTTTACCGACCTATCTATTATGTTCATATTAAATTGGTCTTTACCGAGTCTCAGAAATCCAAATTCATAGTTGCACAGGGCCATGCACCGTATGATATTAAAAATAAAGCAGACCGGATTTGTAAAGATACACTCGAGACCGGTATGGCCGATAGATGTAGGCAACAAGTCTGCCAGGCTAAAATGGAAGCGGGCGAGCCATATTTGCAGAATACATCCAGAAAAGTATAAGGGAGTGATAAATGATTTTATTTTGTAAGTAGGTTTGTACAAACACTTTTACACGTCAATCATATTTTAAAACTAGATGAGGCCGGCGTTTCCTATCTGACTAGTCTGAGAAGAAAGGCCGAAACAAACTCAGACGTCTCAGTCTCTTTTAAAGTCCAGACATAATCTTGGTCAGATCTTGGTCAGATCATATGAAGACCATGTAGATCGATGTCTGAGATGGTCTTTTGAGGAAAGAACCACACAGATTGAGAGGACCTGTCCAGTCAGTACACGCATTTGTCAGAAATCGTGCAGCTCAACTCAAAACTTAAGGAGCTCAACGATTCGACGAACAATACCAAAGAAAGGACATTTGGGTAGGCCACATTAATTACTCAAACTGCCAGACCATGACAAAAACTAACAGAACAGAGAAAAATAAAAAACTTGAGAGGTGTTAAGGGACACCCGGATGGAACGAAGTATAACTGGCTTGCTTTCTATAAGAGAGAGAGAGAAACACGCGCACGCCGCACGGCTTACAACTATAGCAAAAAGTGTCGTTCCAACTTTTGGTCTTAATTTTTTCCGTCTAGCCCCCTTTCGCAACGCGCGATAAGGAACTTCGTTCCAAAAAATAATATAAATAAAATGACCCACATAGTCTTCACATTCACAATAATTAAAATAATAGAATACTTTACAAAGTAAGCAAATGTCATAGTATATATAAAATTCATTAATGTCAAGGTGTATATAAAAAAAAAACAACAAAACGGAGAAAAAAAAACAAAATAAAAGCATTCAATATGTAAAAAAAATTGGAAGCAGCTCAATCCCAAGCCTTTTTGTCCTCGATATAATCCTTAACGGTATAAAAGGCTTTCTGGCACAACTTACGTTTAATGAATTATTTGAATTTATTAAGGCTTAGATCTTGAACGGGGCTTGGAACTTTATTATAAAAGTGTATACATTGGCATCTGAACGAGCCACCTATTTTCTTGAGCCTTGTTGTAGGTACAGACGCCAGCACATCAAGCTACTACAATCTGTCAGATTTCTTTAATTGATTTTCAACTTTATCGCTAAAGCATTACGGTTCAAGGTTGATTGGGAAAATTTGACAGTTTCGGGTAGCTTGACCTGCTGGCGTCTGTACAACAAATTTGTGTTTGTTCCTAGTATTTATATCATGGATATCACTGTATTTTTTAAACAATTTTATATTTTTATGGGCATATAAAAGATTTTCATAAATATATTGAGAAGGCACAGTCATAACATTAATCTCTTTAAATTTGTCTCTGAGCGAGTGTCTCGGACTCAATTTATAAATTGATCGATCAGCTCGCTTCTGCAAAACAAAGATAGTCTGAATATCAGCGGCATTTCCCCACAATAGAATACCGTACGACATTACACTATGAAAATAGCTAAAGTACACTAAACGGGCTGTCTCTATATCAGTTAAATTACGAATTTTTCTAACAGCGTATGCTGCGGAACTTAGCTTTTTTGACAATTTATCTATATGTGGACCCCACTGAAGCTTAGCATTCAAAGTTATGCACAAGAACACTGTGCTGTCTTCAGGATTCAATTTTTCGCCCTTTATCAACACATTGGTTTTCACCTGCCTAACGTGAGGTAGCGTAAACTTAATGCATTTGGTTTTTTTCTCGTTTAAAAGTAAATTATTAACATTGAACCAGTGGACTACTTTAGAGATCGCGCTATTTACATCGTCAGTAACCTGCTGCTGACGTTTAAGTTTAAACAAAAGTGAAGTGTCATCTGCAAACAACACTATATCATGATTATCCTTTATGAGTTACGGTAAGTCATTTATATAAATAAGAAACAAGAAAGGACCAAGAATTTAGCCCAGTGGGACTCCCATTGTTACTATAGATCCGGGAGATCTTTTTCCATTAACGTCAACGCTCTGAATCCTCTTACTCAAGTATGAGGTAAGAAGATCCAGAGCAGTGTTCCCGATTCCGTAGTGGCGGAGTTTCCTGATCAACGTTTCATGAAGAACGCAATCGAATGCCTTGGACAAATCACAAAAGATGCCCAAGGCATCGCATTTATCTTCCCAAGCATTTTAAATATGTCCTAAAAGTTCAACACCGGCATCAGTAGTTAAACGACCCCTTGTAAAACCGAAATGTTTGCTATGTAATAATTTGTGTTTATTAAAAAATCTTTGCATTTGATCTAAAATTAATTTCTCAAAAATTTTACTAAAGGTAGGTATTACAGAAATAGGTCTCTAATTTGTAGGGTCTGATGTACTACCTGATTTAAACAAAGGTATTATTTTACTATTTTTCATAAGGTCAGGAAACTCCCCACTGTCAATACAACTATTAAAGATAAGAGCTAGAGTAGGTGCTACAATGTCAATAATAGACTTAGCAACTTCTACAGAATTACCCCACAGATCTGCAGTCTTTTTAACATTTAAAGTGTGAAAGGTTTTAATTATATCTCTACAGGTAATATGTTCAAAATGAAATTCCGAATCACAACCATTAACATTTTCCTTAAGCAAAGACTCAGCAACAGAAGGTGATGAGTTTAGGGATTTAGTAGTTGAAACGGGAATATCTGAAAACTCACTATTAATAATAGTCCAGGTCGTTTTAATTACATTACTGCTGTTTTTAATCTTTGAACCCAAATAACGTGACTTGGCCATATAACAGACTTTTTTAAATAATTTCTAACGTACAAATTAAATTCATCAGTGTTAACATAAGACCTTTCATTGTACAGTTCATAAAACCGTGTTCTACTTTTATGAATACCAATGGTAGCCCAATCACTGAAAGATGCGTTACTATTAACCGAAATAGTCTTGGGAATAAAGGTGGAATCAAATTGCTTACAGTATATATTAAATAAAAAAGAGTACCGAGTGAAAGAGTACTCAGACTTATTCAGCTCCATTCGCGTTTCGTTGAACACACTTATACAGTTCTGCTTCTATCAGGCGCGTACTGCGTCGTAAGAATGAGAAAAGCCGTCATAACGTGTTATCTCCACTGAAACGCTTCGCTCTTCCCAAGTATTATTTTTTCTCTGTTGATCGCTATAATGTGACGAACTAATATCGTACAAGCAAGAATATTTTTGCACTAGCAATATAAGTTTCTCTTCGTCCATCATTTTATTTCGTAAAAATAAAATAATTATAATTAGGTACTTTAATTTTAAAGTCCGACGTCCGAACTTTCTCAATCCCTGCGTGCATAATTATTACGTAATAATAAATTAAATCTATGCAGGAACTATGCAGGTCGCAACTTGTCGATAAGGAGTCGAGAACCATCCGTGTACAGTGTACAGCGCTGTTCCGCCGCGTTCGACGCTGAATGCGGCGGAACAGCGCTGAACGTGGCAGAACAGCGCTGAATTCTATCTATAGCACTCGCATGATAATAACACATTTGTCCTCATTTTATACTTGTTTGCCGCGAAAGCTGAATAGACGCGGAAAGCTGAACGGATGCGTACGCGTCTCCATACAAAATCGATGTTTTCTATGGGCATAAGCTGAAGCTGAATAGAGCTGAATAAGTGTGAGTAGTCCCTAAGTCATCGGTACAGAACAGTGGATCCGGATCGCGAAAAAGAATATTGTCGAGACTACTTGGACACTTTTTTTGGTTTACAGTAATTGGCCAGAAAAAGCAATTTAAAGTGAAGTAGAATGTACAGGGGGAAGATATTTGCCATCCTAGTATCTCGTACAACGTCGCCGTCGCTTTCCTTGTCAAGGGCAAGATGTCTTTTGTATTGCCAAAAATCCTTCTACTAAGTTTGGTAACCGTTCAAAATTTTGGCAATTTGCTGGCCTGGATTCCGTACCGGCTGTACTGTAGCTTTTGTCTGTTAGTATTACCTAGTTATTGCTAAAAAGATTGCAAAGGGTTTCCATTTGCCCCAAACTAGGCAGGCTTGAAACTTGAGCAATGCGCTCGACGGATTTGTGTAAAATTGCTGTTTTCGTTACTGATTTTTAACTAGAGTATTCCACCGTTGTCATTGTCATCGAATGATTGACCAGACACATTTCGCCAGTATGCGCCCACATCCCATTCTGCGTTACGCTCGCCGCGTTACGCTCGCCGACGTATCTCGACACATTAAACGAAGCGATAACTTATCGTCAGCGGTGTAGCCATTTTGTTTACCTCTGCCGAGTGTGGACCGAATTTACAGAGGTATACCTATAAATACCCAGCGCCACGTTGCAACTGACTATTTTTTTTTTTTTATTTTATTTTATTTTATTTTATTTATTCGGAAGAACAAACAATTACACATTTTCGACTATCAACGTAAACCACGGTTCCATTACCTAGTATCTATGTCAGCATTAATTATAAATGAGTATTCTTACGCATCTCCGTTTGTGTTTAACGACAGGCCCCTCGAGATAATAATGATTAATATTAAAAACAAGTTGATAAGTCCATTATTGTTGTTGCGTTATCGGGTAGTTCTGAATGAAATATGCCAATGTCTACCAATATTCCTATTTGTTTAACTTTATATTTATGTCTATCAAACGTAATTCGACAATTATTCGCCTTTAGTATACAGTTTTGATCGTCAGTCTGGAGCTGAGCGGGGTCTGGTGAATTGGCAGGGGTATAAGGTGGTAGGGCACTGGCGGTGGCAGCCGCGTCCGTATCGATCCGGCGGCGGCGGGGCGGCCCGGACGCGGCTCACCCGACACCTCTCATTACCTACTGTTACAATGCAGCAGTGGCATATATATACATGCATTATACAATTTTATTCTTTCATTTGTATAAGTATTCTTGTTATGGTGGACGTCTAACCCACAGACATTGATATCGAATTTAGGTAAGATTGGAGTCCTTATCGCTGACGCAAATTCTGCATATCACGTTAGCTGGCAAACGTTATTTGTTTTGGAGATTACACTTACCTTGAAAAGATTAGATTTCATTATAGGGACATAAATAAACGCCTCTAAAATGTAAATATTCATTAGGGGCGTCCTTTTGTCGTTTATAGGTCAACCCTGCCTGCAACTGCGTAGGCATTTTTCCTTTGTTACAAAATGAAATGCGCATTATCATTTAATCTTAATCTCAGTTGTCGGGTGTGTAGTCTGCGATAGTGAGAACCAATTTCATGTAGAGAGACAAAAAATAAGGATATTAAAAGTTTGGGAAACCCCATTTTGGATGGTTTGGTTGCCTAGTCTTGGGGTTTGCAAAACTTGTACAAGCAATCAGTACTGTATAGTGCAATGGTTGTAAGAACATTAAAAAACTGCTCAATAATTGATACGTGTAAATGAGGACAAGGTTTATAACTCATAAGTACTCATAACAGTCATCATAACACTTGTTTGATTTAGCGGTTAATACATAATGGGCTATTGATGATCGCAGCACAGAACCGCCTCAGTGGCTTAAACATGCAACATTATTGCCCAGACCGCAAGTACCATGTCATATCTTGAACATTTTGTTGCAACATTTGAAACTATATCTGTACGTGAGTTTGCTTTGTTAATCGTGCCGCTGGACATTTCTCCACTAGGTACCTTACTCATAAAGGCTTAGTAACTGAATATTTCGAAAGAGCTAGAGGCATCAAAACGTATACAACACCCATCCTTGAATTCGTCACTCTTTCATTGACAACGACGTGGTACGTAAAGGACAAAGGAAAAAAAGGCCTACTCAGTTGAGGGTTGATCTATAAACGACAAAAGGACGACCCCCTCTATTTAATTTATTTATATTTTCTAACAGTTAAGACGATCGAAAAAGAACTACCTATGTGGGCTCGATTTTATCAAAGAAACTGATCACTGATCAATTTTATCATATAATACATATAATAATAATATAATATCCCTGGACATTTCACTCAGCGCCATCTAGTCCCAAGCTAAGCAACCTAATGCTTGTGTTATGGTAACAAGATGGCTGATAAACTACTTAGCTTATTAATATTGTATAGAAACCGGAAAGCTAGTTTTCCAGTTTCCATGCATTCAGAATTTTATTGGCTACCCAACTGAACGATGCGATAACGCTCAAAGAAATATCTTGCAATTTTGGACCATCTTAAAATTCAAAACATAACACAGTGACACAGACTCGTTTTTACGCAATTTAAATAAATTCATAATATTATGGAAATAAAATAAACACCACATCTGTGTTATTTACACACGATTCACTGGTTTGTTGTGTGGATGCAGCACGTGGCAGTACTTATGTAACATCACACGGCTACAGAAATAGGCGCCCAACACCTGTCTGCTACTGACATGACATCCGACATGCAGGAATACCTCCGCATTCTATGTCTGGATGTAACAAAATATCCTCTGTCTTCATAATGACGTACTTATCTGTGGGAGGAATCTTACCTCCAGGAATAGTTGGTGATAACAAATTATTCACCTTTGGCGGGGAGCTTTAGCTTCAACGGGCCGATGTCAATAATTGCAAAATTAGTACAATTTTTCAAAATGCCATTTAACCATTTTCAATGCTTTGAATGGGCAAAGAATATAAATAAGGGTCTGTATATAAAAAAAAAAACAAAAAGGAATCCATTACTTATTCGCCACCATTTTGTAATGGTTGGAACTAGTTTGAAGAACGACATCCCATTTTTAGTGGCAATTATACAGAAACTACAATATAATCTCGTCGCCCATGCTTGATTATATTGCATCGTGTGGCAAGTACCTCCGTGGGTATAAAGCCCACAGAATCAGATACAATATTGGCCCACTTACGCGTGTTGCGTAAACGGCCGTAGACTTGAACTCATTCTTTTCGCTGACACACTTTAGTTCGTACGTCCTCAATATTTTTTCGGAAAGGTAATTAAATATTAAACTTCCTGGAAGTGTTGCTGTACCCGGAGGCTTAAACCAACAATGCAATGCTTTTATGAAAAAATTGGTTCAGTGAGAGCAGTCAATCTTTACTTTCCCCACTGGAGAAATCGTTTACATTCGATGTTAAGCTGCGCAGAGGTTGATCGTGATCGCGGTGAACGCGGAAAATTATGCAAGAGGCACAGATTGTCGTCACGAAACCTTTTGGCTACACGTCGGCCGACACGGTTGCAACACCATAGCTTTCTCCGCTCGTATCGAACCGAAACCGATATTTATATGTTTTTCAGATACATTAACACACTACAGCCGTCATTTGGTTTATTTTCCGGGCTAGTTAGTGGAGAGCACAACATTTAACTTTGCTATAACTTATTTTGTTTTAGATTTCTAGCACCTAGTCCTAAGCTGATCAATATTTTACTGACGATATGCCATGCCAGATGTTCTGCTAGCAACAAAATATCACGCTGTATTAAAACAATGTTCTTTCCTTTGTTTAGACCCGCATTGCATTCTTAGTGCAACGTTTGCATTTCATAAGTGCGAGTTAATTGGGTCAAATGTGCAGTCCACGTTACTCCGTGATACACCGTTTCCATTTCTAACTATACACGGGTTATTTCAAATAAGAAAGTCTAATACAATGAAATATTAATATGTCAGTTGCAAATGTCCGAATGATTCGCTTGTAACAGAACTTTATTATGCACAAATCTATTTCATTGAGCGCAGTTTATTTCAGTCGCGCGTGGTATGGCAGTCGACGCTTACCGAGTTTCGCCTCGGCTCTGGCCCGTGTTCCTTCACTAATACCTTCACGCTTCATGTGCATTACATCGTCGCTTTATAACATGGCTCCATCTCGGTAAGACTGATGTTTGCGGACATGGATGGTCACAGTACTTGCGACACACATTCACACAAACTTGTTGGACCGCTTGACGACATGGCGAACGACGCCGTTTTATTTTTCGTTATGTCCGTGGCGGCTACTGGCTGTACAAAAATAGTCACAACTTTTTACATGCAACCGACCTACAGAATCTCACCTGGTTCTTCTAACATTTTACATCTTGCATTATGCGTTAGTGCAATAATGGCAAGGCCTCAAACATAAGCATACGCACAATGCTTACTTTCATCTACTCAAACAACGTCCGTTCCCCATAAACTGTTCTGTCTCCATGAAAACAAAGATCGCGTGTCTCCCTGTGACTGCTACACTGGCTATAGCTATCGCACATGTCTAGTCTGTACATACCGTATTAAATAGGTAGACAGCTACATACCTGTCTGTCTATGCCGCCTATCGATTGTTTATGAACAGCAGTTGATCTGTCTGGCTCGGTAAAGGTTTTACAGGAGGTTCGTTGAAGGGTCATTGAACCGCTAGGGCGCCGGAGAAGTCGCGTATGTTTGGTCGCGGGGGCGCGGGCGCCACACTGGGCCGGTCGTTGACTCCCCGAGGGTGCACCGTGCACCCCAATTCAACTGCACATTAATTTAGTTGCACTCCCGCTTCTTAGAGCCTGCGCGCACTAGCGATTTTAAGTTGGCCGATAGTTTGATCGGTCTGAGGATCAGTATAGAGTTATATATGGCAGTGTGCGCATTTGAAGATTAACAGATGTAGGACTATTACGATTGCGACTCAACAATCGGCCAACTTAAATCGCTAGTGCGCGCAGGCTCTTGACTATTAAATGTATTCGTCAACTATCAATTTTAACAAGGATTTTCCTCGTCTAATGCGCTTTCTGTGTAATATAGAATTAGAATCCTTTGCTCCTTACATTCATCTGGTTATTTATTTATAGATAAGGCACTTCAACTCATTAAGAAATCACGAACAAACATTACATTATATTAGAACAGTTTTTGGAATAAATTGTGAATTCGTCACTTACAGAGGTGCATAAGTAGTACGTACAAGATTTATAGTTAGTCGAATTACATAAATACATAGTTTATAAAATCAAATAGAATAAAAAATGAGTATGAGAGAGCATGAATATGTTCGCAATATTAAAAAATAAACAACAAGAAAAGGCTGACAAAGAAGGTTGAAGATCTGTTGTTCCGTTGTCTAATTAATAATTACGTTCCTCGTTATTTATTCATAGTCCCCTGTACCAGGCTCCCCTGCCTGTTCCCTGACAACAATAAACTTTGGTAACTGGTTGTTAGAAACTTGCATTGTTAAGTTTTTGCAAAACCCGCGACTGATTGAGTCAATGATATTTTACTAAAATATCATTGGATTGAGTCAAAGAAAGCAAAGAACTTGCCTTTAAAAAAAAAAATACCGGATGTTTTCCTAAACTGGCCACCATTTTCTTCTAACATTTCAAAATAACACACATTGACAAGTTTGCAATTTTTATTTTGCATGAAAAATTATTCTGGGTTTTTCATTTCTAACTTAAGTACGTAGGAATAAGTTTTAATTTAAAAGTAATTGAAACCGTTTCTCACAAAAAACACTAAAAATCTTAAAATTATTATTTGGGTTTGGCAAAAAAAATAAGAACAAGACTAAGTCTTGTTTTGAATTGATTCAAAAGTGAAACCTACATATAGAAAATGAAATGAATTTTTGTCTATGCTTACCAAAATATATCATGGGTGTTGTATTCTCAGTTTCACAGTCCGCTGTCCGCAGGCTCCGCAACGTTGTTGTCGAGGTGATCTGGTTTCGCACGTGGCTGCAGCAACGCGGTTGTCGACCCGCGGCCTTGTAGCATAGCCCCTCGATACGCATCCAATATCACACAAAAATAGGCCTTAGCAAACCTTCACCAAAGCACATATTCGCATAACAACTCTTCAATCAATCAAAAACGAATTCAGAAGTCGCGGTATCGAATACCTACTTTAGAATTAGTTTCGTTTTAATAACACTGGCTAGTGCAGTGATTATTTCTTATCAACCGCACTGTGCCTAGTAACAAATAAAATACATAATTAATATTGACCTACGCATCCAAACAATAAAATGTAACAATCCAGCCGTGACATTTAAAGCAGGTAGGTATACGGGGCCGGAGCCAATGTTACGTTTTAAGACAATGAGCCGGTAACGTTTTTGTTAGCCGAGGAGAGGATAAACGTTCAGAGTCAAGGAAGGTCATGTTGGAATAACAAATTAGTTACTGCGCCGAGTGGCGACGACTGCGATTTGCGTTGTTTTTTTATTTGGTCAACTCACGCGCAGTTCAATAACAAGGCGTCACGTGACCAACTTCTCGAGTTGGGTGCATCCCGGAGTTCGTGTACCTGAGTGATGAACAACCTTACAAGTTCAAAAGAAGGTAAACTTGAATTAATTGTTGTGTAGCTACCTGGCAATAGCACCTGGTGAGTGCTGGTTTTGTTTCGCCCCGCAGCAAGTTCCTTGAGATGCGATTGAATTATAACGAACTACGAGTACATAGACAGGTTTATTTCGAACAAGTGCTGTTGTTCTTGCTTGCTTAGAATTACTTTTACCGTTCTGATTGTGATTCTGTATTGTTTTGAATTATATAGTATGTTTTTGAACCAACTACGTTTCTAAGACCTACTTACCGATTAAAATAAATGTACCTATTTGTGAGTACAAAACAAGTTTGTTCATTTTCCGGCGGGGCGGAGACAGATTAGTGGTCTCTAGATTTTAACGTTCCTTATGTTTATTGGGCACGCGACCATTGTTTTGATAATTTGCCGACTGGTTTAGTTGACTACCTTATACCTAGCACATAGTCACATATTAATTAATGTCGCAGGGTTAGCTACCTTCATTATTTCCTTTTCAAGTGTTGACTACGCGTACACGATAACACGACCAACTTTAGTGCATATTACAGGCCCGGTCCATCCATTTTATGGTTTCTTGTGCATTTTTTGACAAAACTAGAGGTGAAAAACGATTAGATGTGGTTTTACTACATTTTTGAGGTTGTTTACGAATCAAAAGAGTGGGAACTGCCAGGTTAGTCAGATTGAGAACCTGGAGGACCTAAGGCCTCCGCTGAGTCCAAAACAAGTCCTACCTCAAGTTAGGGTGGAGTTAGAACTCGATTGCTTGACCTGTATCTACTATCAGACTTCACGCGAACTGGTTCTGAGAACAGTCGGCAAACTGCCACGGCCTGCTTGCATTGCAGTTCCGTAGGTACGCATTGATCACCATAGTGCAGCCGCCACTAATCACCTACCGTTATAACAAAGACCGTACCTACCTGTTCATTATGTATGACACGTCGCCGTAGTGCATCGGGTTTCCACATACATAATCATTTTCAAGCTTATTCCATATTAGCGAGGAGCGGCCGCGCCCGTCCGACCGGACGGCGGACACCGCGACAGCGCGGTCGTTCACCACTGGCCCTTTGCCCCGCCTACAGAACCGCGATAGCTCATATACTTACATCCTTACCCACTCACCTATAAAGCAAACTTAAAATGGTGAAAGTGACCATAAAAACTATTCAAAGTGTTTGTGTTGTACTTACCAATAATTGTTGTCTACAAAGTATTACATAATATAGATAATTATGTAGATTTGGGTTGGAGACTATAAGGTCATGCGCCAGACAATGACGTCCTTGATCGCTTTAATTAAACACACCTTCAAACTGGTGTCGCCACTTGCGTTGCACGATTTGTGTTGAGCACAAGTCTGACTTGTTGTTCTAGGAAGTTACCAATTGACTTGGAATGAAAATGATAATACCTAAAGGAAAAGTCCTTTTCGATTTTTGACTTTTCTAGTAAGTACTTTAACCTTAGTTGCTCTAGAAGAGTTTTTAAATTATTCTTCGAAACTTGCATCGATTGTCATCATAAAGATAAAAGGTGATAAATTACGTTTTCCTAGGTGACTGTACCATTTTGCTAAAATTTGTGAATGCAGTTACTCAAAAGTTAAGGACGGTCTGCTAAGAACACTTTCGTGTAGCTAGTAGGTTATTGGTTAAGGTCAAAAATCCACCCTGTTAGTAAACCTAGCAATAATTCTCGCCAGAAACAAATAGGTTTGAACTTCGTCCAGTTCCATCTGCATTTGCTAATGACCACTTATTCAACTCTAAATCAATCGTTGCCTCTGGCCTTGCTTGTTGTTAGAAAATCATAACAACATAATAGCAATAAACCTGCGCGATTGAGTGCAATAAATCATGCATGTGGTTACCTAGTGATTATTAGGTAACCTTTGTTTGCTATAGGTACCTTCCTGTTACCATCTGAAAAATATGTTAGTACCAGGTACTTATTTACTTCAAATTTCTTCAACCAGTCCACATTTTTGAAGTTCTTCCGCTTGATAGAAATTCATCTCTCAGGGTGTTTTCTCAATAATGGCGACATGGAGAGTGCGGTTGTCGCAACCCAGTGCTGGGCACGCAACAATTGCGGCGATAAGTCCTCTCTTTGAGGAGTGGCTGGAGAGGCGCCGCGGCGCCCTCACCTTCCGCCTGACGCAAGTCCTCACTGGACACGGTTGTTTCGGGAGGTTCCTGTTCAGGATAAAGCGGGAGGAAACGCCAGGGTGTCACCACTGTGTGGATCGCCCGGAGGACACGGTGGAGGTCTGCCCGGCTTGGACGGAGCACCGCCGCGTCCACGTTGCGGCGATATCTCGCCTCCGGCCCAGGTTCAGCCCATGGTACGGAGCAAGAGTGCATGGGAAGCCGTCACCTCCTTCTGCGAAGCAGTAATGCTCGCAAAGGAGGAGGCGGAGCGCGTGAGGGAGAGGCAATCTCTGCGCCCTCACGCCCCTAGTCGCCGCAGGAGACGCCGTGGACGTCGGGAGTCAACAGCCGACTCCCGGCCACCGCAGGTTCGGGATTGCAGGCGGCGAGCAATGGGCAGCTCGCCGCCCGGTAAGGACCAGGCCCGGGTCGACGGCGCGTTGTTTTCCACGCTCGTCTCAAAGAGATGTCAGCACGAACTGACGGGGTCCGCTAGGGCTGATTGCCAGGGCAGGGCCGCGGGTTGTTCGAAAGAGATACCGTGACCCCTGGCACAGGCAACTGACGGAACACGGGTGTGTTTTAGTCAGTAAAAAAAGTAAGTCTGCCATGCCCTTCCGCTCCGCCCGGAGCGAGAGAAGCGATCAGAAGGCCAATTCTCGTAATTTAAAATGTAGGGAAATTCGATCTATTTTTGACAGATTGAGACTGAGATCAGAATGTGAATGTTCTTAAAATTACGAGAATTGCCCCTCTGATGATTTCCCACCCAAAAAAGGGTGTTTTCTTATAGCGTTATGTCCTAAAATAAACCAAAAGAAGGTGCGTGTTTTTTTTTAAAGATCTTCTACTTTTGGTCCTAAAATACCTACGGATAAAGCGCACTCTATCCGATATTTTTATTCGGTTGAAAAGTGTCAGCCCACAAACTGACTGAATACTTACCTACAAAGTCTAGCTCTAGCACATAGATATATTTTACGCGCACAGGGTGACATTGACATTGATATTTTGTGAATACTACAAAGTCTGGTGATTTAATTTCCTCTTTCAACCCATAGACGTGCAAATCATCCACCACGAAACTGATGCTAAGTAAAAGACTGCGAGACTTCGATTGCATATTGCATAACAAGATTCAAAGCGTACGGGAGAACTCGAGTTGACTTGCTAAAAGTCAACTCGAGTTATCCCGAACGTGGTCGCCGAGTGATTCTTTGTATAAATCGAGCTATTTATGTTGCGTATTGTCAGAACATCTGTTCCTGTTCTCTATCCCTATACAATAGACATCCTTATTTGGGTCTTAGTAGGTAATACACTAATCTTTAATAAGGTGGTGGTCCTTCCTATTTTAAAATCATTCGCCAAAACACAGATTACCTAATCGACGCTCACGCTAAAGTTGTTTTATGAACACGTTAGATTAGCCATTTCACAAGGTAAACAAATACAACAATAAAAACTGTACCACTGTTTTGAATAATTCATGAGTAATTACAAATGCTTATTTATACTCACACAGTAAGCGGAAGTTTTTTGGACTAAATTCCAATTATACGGGCATTTTTATCAAACACCAGTATAAATAAATATGAAAATCTGTCTCCTTCGTTCGCTTTGTTGTTGTTATCTCTCCTACTCACTCGCACTCACACTCATAATTCCAATTACTACTAAAATGTTGCCGAGTTCAAATTTTCTACTATGGATTTTTTTTATTTCCCTATATTCAATGGTGATAATGTAATTATTGAAGACATTTCGTGAAGTTTTTTATTTCACGAAATATGTTAAATTTCTCAAATAAAAAATAAAAAGCGTGGTAAACGGCACCATGAACATAACAATCAAAGTAAAAATAGGAGCGCAAGTAGTGAAAATGCTGTTAGGACAGTCTCACACGAACGTTAAATTACGGAAAACAGTTTTGAAATGCATGTTACATTTGTCAATATTATCACGATCCTAATATCGCGATATCGCAAGTATTGAGCACGGTACCGTGATACGGCCTATTATACGATCAATATTACCACGGTATCGTGATATTATTGACAATGTAACATGCCCCATTTGCTTGTATTGTATGTATGTATCATTCGGACGATTATTATGAAACTGCGCAAGTTCGTCCTCACGCATCAATACAAACAAACGAACACGATTGGGATGCCTTAGTTCTCGATCTGTAGTTATAGTAAAGTGTAGGACTCTTTATTGATTATTTTTTAATTCATAATTGAAATGTTCTATTTATGTTAAGCTGATGCCTAAAAATATTATAACAATAATTTTCTATTCATTACTGAAAAGTTACCATAAAATTCTACCAAAGAAAAAATAATTGGTAGTAGTTCAGTTTTGTTTAATGGCAATACTGTACATGACAGCCAGCCAGCTGTGTAGAATGGATTGAAAAATAACTCGAAAATCGTAGCTCTGTCCTTGATGTGTCATCCATTACAATAATTTCTATAAAACGTGTTGCTTGAAAGTCTGGAAATTCTTAGTAATCATCGTGGTTATTTATCAGTGCTTTAGTGCCCGATTATTAGTTTGTTCAATTTGCCTGCTTCGGTGACAGGTAGTGCTAATTGTTAAAATGTTTATGTAACGCAGCATTGTTCGATCGCTGACTGGGTATTTCATCTTTTGTTCCAGATAGCTTCACGGTGTGTCATTAGTCGTGTGGTGATACGTGTTGAATACGGACAGCAAGTGCGAAGCAGACGGTGAGACTCGAGTGTGGACTGGTGATGTGGTAGTGAGTCAGTGTAGCGCAGTGGATGCGGAGACAGCGTCGTAGCGCTCGCCCTGGCATGGTGCCGGGCAGGTAGCGCGCGCGGGCGGCCTGCGCAGGCCCCACACAAGCAGCCGCGTGTGTCCCTCAGCGTCGTCTATGGCCGAGCAACACATCACACCGTCGTCGCACTCTGCACTCACGAGAGAGTCCAGCGGGTAACAGCTTTGACATTATATACTCCATATTATTGTAGCAATTTCTTCAATCAGTGGGTTGTTTTATCACTTACTGTACATAAAATACACAAGTTCCCAACTGTGAGAATGGCACGGAACAGCAAATAATTTACAATATTAACAATAATTTGAAGTACTCACTGATATGCATCATCAGCTGATTGTTTTTGGAAACACAACCTTGTGTTGCCTAATTCAGTGCTCAATATTTATCTTATCAATGACATGATATACACACAAGCCACTGCCCTAATTTAACATTGTGGTTTCCTGTGTTCAATAAAATGACTTTGTACTTAATCAACTAGGATGGACTATTTCAAAATTTAGTTTATTCAGCTATTGAGACTATTTGACATCTTTGAATATGATATTTGATGTACTTTTTACGGTAGTGTTTCCAAATGGCAAAAAACGGAACCCTTATAGATCGTCATGTCTCTGTCTGTCCGTCCGTATGTCACAGCCACTTTTTCCGAAACTATAAGAGCTATACTGTTGAAACTTGGTAAGTAGATGTATTCTGTGAACCGCGTTAAGACTTTCACACAAAAATAGAAAAAAAAAAAAATTTGGGGGTTCCCTATACTTAGAACTGAAACTCAACAATTTTTTTTCATCAAACCCATATGTGTGGGGTATCTATGGATAGGTCTTCAAAAATGATATTGAGGTTTCTGATATCATTTTTTTCTAAACTGAATAGTTTGCGCGAGAGACACTTCCAAAGTGGTTAATTGTGTGTGTGTCCCCTGTAACTTCTAAAATAAGAGAATGATAAAACTAAAAAAAATATAATAATAAGATGTACATTACCATGTAAACTTCCACCGAAAATTGGTTTGAACGAGATCTAGTAAGTAGTTTTTTTTTTAATTCGTCATAAATCGTAAACCGCAATTTACCTTTCATTCAATCAACTCATGATTTATTTTTATAGATAATGGTACGGAACCCTTCGTGCGCGAGTCCGACTCGCACTTGGCCGGTTTTTAATGTAACTACTATGAAATTTACTTGTGTATATAAATTTAATAGTAGAAAATTCTAGAATCACGATTGTTCAAAACAAAGTATGCACTATAAAAATAACAGGTTATCAAGACTACAATGACGCATTAGCAATGTTGATTGTAACTGTTAAAATTGACAAAGATTTGTCCTATTAAAAATTCCATGCACATGCTCTCATTGCTAGAACAAATGAAGACATAATTTTTTTGTGTAGTCTTTATTAATGGACAGATGATGACAGCATCTTGTACTTGAATTTAAGAAGAACAATACAATGAACATAAAGCAATATCTGCACTTGATAAAAAATCTAAAAATGTTTACTGAAGAGAATAAAAATCCTCCTGATAATGATTTAAATATTATTTTTATTATCATAGTGTAAAGATAACAGAATTTTATTATAATTATGAATCAGGTATGTCAGAGTAAACAAAAACAATTATTCTCAGGAAAATAAATAACATGAGATAGCTTTATTCAATAATTTCAAATCAGTAGGTACAATCAATTAAAGAATATTTTTGTTAATGTATTAACATCATCATCATATTAACATTTAATTGGTATTTTTAATGACTCTCTAATGTATTAAACATTAGAGAGCATTAGAGAGCAATCAACTCAGTGTGATAAAAGAATATTGGAGCCATATTGGCTTGTACCTATGTGTAATAAATTCTTTTATTACATACATAATGCCTGTAATCCCCAAGAGGTGTATGTTTCAGTCCCATGTAATTGGGAGCGAGCCGATTGCCTATTGCTTCTATTAGTAGAGTATATAAGACGAACAGGGTGGCAGGGACATTGATGCACAAATTCTAACCGTGAATTCAGCACATGATTCTAGACGCCCCAGAATAGAAATTTCTCGTTGGTTATAAAAAAAATCGGCTGTTTCATAGAAAAGTGAAAAACCTCTCTGTCAAAATGTACAGAGCAGTGTTAATTTTTTAAATAACTGACGTAAAATTGAATCGAAAGGGGCTTCAGAATCATGTACTGAATCCATGGTAACAGGTTGTGCGTCGATATAATCTGACCGTGTATAATCAGTCTGTATTGGCATATTGCAAGGCAAAAGCCTCCCTTATCTTCCTCCATTCAATTTGATCATTTTTACTTCTTTCAGTAGGGTGGGTAGTTATTGGAAAATATTTGTTGCCAGAAGCAGTGTTACCAATCAAAATGGTGGTAAGGTTGACCACCATTTGCTAGAGTTTATGTAGATATCTTAACTTGCTGTCTATAAAAAGCACTGTTTCTATTAATAATATTTGTTATTGTATTTACAAACATAAACACAATACCAATGGAATTTTATTGTGGTTTGAGATGAAAATAAGTGCACTCAATAACAGACTATCAAAACTAGAGGGGCTTCTGTCTAAGTAATAACAGCCGCACGGGTCGATCGATCTGGTTAAGCTACGCTTGCCGCGGTTGGTCCGTGGATGGGTGACCATCTTTACGTACCAGGACCTCTCGCTATGGGTCGTCAGAAGCCCGAAAGTCTGACAACTAGTCTTACCAAGGGGTATCATAATACCCAGTAACTGCACACCCACACCCAAGCAGAGAGCTGGTGTCCCTCGTCACCGGGCTGCAGCCATGCCATCATTAGATGGCAAGCTAACCAGGCGTTTACTACGCCTTCACAGAAACAGCCTGCGCCTGGTGACGGGGACCATCACGGGACACTGCTCTCTAAACAAACACTTCCACACAATAGGCATAATATACAGTTCCCTGTGCAGGGTCTGCATGGAGGCTGAGGAAACTGTTGCGCATGTACTCTTTGAGTGCACAGGCGGGCCCAAATTATCCCCTCCTCATATTAAACCCTCGGGACACCTAGGTCTTACACAGATGTTCTCAATAGGCCAGGAGACGTAATCAACTTCTGGAGGGAGGTGGGCTGGTTGGAATATCCACCGACGGCCGCCATGGCTCACGCACAATTTTCCGCTGGTAGTACTAAGTGCGACAACCAAACCCTTAACATACAACCATATAAAATGTATATCAAAGGTCCTGTTGCTTTTTGAGGAGGTTACTCTCATCATCTGCCTAGCCTTTTCCCAACTATGTTGGGTTCGGCTTCCAGTCTAACCGGATGCAGCTGAATACCAGTATTTTACATGGAGCGACTGCCTATCTGACCTCCACAACCCAGTTACTGGGTAATACGATAATAATAATAATAAATCATTTATTTGCATAAAACATGGACCCCCCATGGATACCCCTTGGTAAGACTGGTTGTCAGACTTTCGGGCTTCTGACTACCCGTAACGTTTGTCAAAGATCCACGAATGACAGCCGGGACCAACGGCTTAACGTGCTTTTCCGAGGCATTTACTAAGTTAAAACGTGGATAAACATTTTGAAAGCACTATGTCGAGGATTCGAAGACGTATGAACCTGCTAACCGCAACTAGAGCCATCACATTGATCTAAGAGGGACATTCTTAACGTTCTGTGGCTTCACAGCTTGGCTTTTCAAGGCGAGTGATCCAGAATGCTTGGAATCGATTTCAAGAGACTGGGAGTGTAACCGGAAGACGGGGATCTGGCAGGAATCGAGCAACCAACTCACAGGAAGACCTCTACATACGTTTGACTGCGCGAAGAGAGCGCGTCGCTACCGCCCGCGCCTTACAAAATCACTTGCGCCAGGCGACCGGTACCTGCGTGAGTGACCAAACGATTAGAAATTGGTTACATGAAGACCAGCAATTTTCTAGGAGACGCGTAGTGCGGTTTCCATTGACTAGTGTACACCGTGCAAACCGATTATCATTCGCAAGTAGTGATGATTGTCGCATTACAGTATGGGGACGAGAAGGTGAGCGATTTTCGGATGCTTGTATCCATGAAAGTGACAGATTTGGGGGTCCCAATGTCATGGTATGGGGATGAATCTCTCTATCAGGTCGAACCGAACTGGCAATACTCAGCGGAGGCAAGGTAACGGCTGCGCTGAGGCGGCCCTAGTTGTGGCTTTGCTGCAACAAGGCTTAAGTCAACGTGTAGTGACCAGGAGGTTAAATCGCGGCCGTTCTACAGTTCGGCGAGTTTACCAAAGGTTTCTGGAGACTAGGCAGTATCGAAACAGATCTGGATCTGGAAAACATAGGGTGACAACTCAAAGGGATGACCGCTTTATAGTGGTATCCACTTTACGAAATTGACACATTTCTGGCGTAGATCTCCAGCGACGATTACGTGAAGATCGTGGTGTGGCTATAAGTGACAGTACTGTAAGGAGGAGACTACGTGAGCAGAATGTAAGACCACATAAGCCAGTAACAGGGCCATAATTGACCACAGCTCATCGACTAGCAGACTTCAATTTGCGTTGCAACAGAATCACGTCAACTGGACTATCGGCCAATGGGATACAGTTCTTTTTAGCGATGAGAGTCGGATGATTTTATACGGTTCTGACGGACGCCGTAATGTGATGCGACGGCCAGGTGAACGTTATGCCAAGTGTTGCATAAGATAAACAGTCAGCTATGGTGAGGCTCTATAATGTTTTGGGCAGGGATATCTTAACAGGACGCACGGAGCTGGTTTTCATAAGAAGTGGTGCTTTAACTGCATCACAGAGATCTTGGAAGACCATGTGGCGCCATATGCCGGCTACATTGAAGAAAATTTTGAGTTAATGCATGATGATCAGTGATAGGAATAGGTAGTGCCTATTTGCCTAAACTTCGAAGAACAGAGACAAGAAACGGAGACTTCCTTAGGACTAAATTTTTTCCGGAACATCTGTCCCGAAATTCGGAACAACACTTTTAAATACAATAAAAAAAATGTTATTTGGAATAAGTAATTCATCTATATTTACCTAAAGTTTGCGACTAGACATAACGTAATAAATAACATTCACAGTCGTTACAACCATAAAATTTTCTGCAATTTTTTTTTTGGAGATCATTTTGTAAATGACTTGTTGATCTTAATCACAATGTTTGTATAAGGAGCCGTACACGTTTCGAAGTAAATATCTTCTTTCTAGCCCACTCTCGGCTATGTTTAATGAGATTTCTAAAGTTCAAGTGTATAATTGAAAAAAAAAGACATTTTGTCTATAAAATAATAAAACGGTAATTTTTATCACTTTAGCATTCTCTATAGTAGGACGAATTTATCATTTAAAAAACAAACGGTATTTGTATTTTATCTTAATGAAATATATTTCTAAAGTATATTTAAAAATGTGCATGATATTAAAATAATGGCCTTATCACATTGTTTAGTAACACACTTAAACTTTAAAAATCTTTAAAAACATCATTTTTAATCTTTATTGCACCGAAAGTACAATACGACTTTTACGGCAACGCATTTCGTTATCTATTCTCATTACGTTATTCTTTCGGGACAGATGTCCCGGAAAATAATTTAGTCCTTAAGGAGGTCTCCGTTTCTTGTCTCTGTTCTTCGAAGTTTAGGCAAATAGACACTACCTATTCCTATCACTGATGATGATGCACGGCCACACGTAGCGCGCATTGTCACCGATTATCTTGAAGAGGTCGGCATTCGGGTTATATCTTGGCCAGCGAGAAGCCCTAAAGGTTAATTCTCGTAATTTCAAACGTTCAAAATCTAGTCGCAGTCTCATCACGGCGACAAACAAATGTGTGGAAATGTAGGGAAATTAGACGTATTTTTGACAGATTGAGACTGAGATCAGATCATCAGACTGTGAAAGTTCTTAAAATTACGAGAATTGGCCCTCTGATCTTAACCCTATAGAGCACATGTGGGACAACCTAAAACAAAACGTTAGAGCCCGTAATTCAGCCTCTACATCCTTAGGAGACCTGGAAACCGCTATCAGGGAAGAATGAAACCGAATCCCTCAAGAGACCATAAAAAAAGTCACTAAAACGGCGAATGCAGGCCGTGATTCGAGCAAGAGGATGGAACACTCACTGAAACTGAAAAATTAGAGCGTGTTTAAGATTAATCAAAAACAGTATAAAATTATTATTTTTATTTTTATAATCCATTTAAAAAAAAATATTTTTAGGTTAAATTAAACAACAATTAAACAAGTTAAATTAAACATATCAGTACTAAACCATTTAGTTTTTTTTCGCTAAAGAAAAAAACGTAATTTGCGGTAAAACTGCAGATGGGCCGATTTTTTTGATGACCAGTGTACATGGCGGCCTGTATTTTGTTTTGACTAGTATAGATTAACAAAAATAATGCAGCTGTTCGTACTTTACTGTGGGGCTCCTAGCTGTAACGTTTCAGGGATCACAAATCTACATTAGAGTAGGTACCCTTAAATAAAAATAAAAATCAATCATGAGTTGATTGAATGAAAGGTAAATTGCGGTTTACGATTTATGACGTATTAAAAAAAAACTTCTTAATAGATCTCGTTCAAACCAATTTTCCGTGGAAGTTTACATGGTAATGTAAATCATATATATTTTTTTTAGTTTTATCATTCTCATATTTTAGAAGTTACAGGGGAGGAGGACACACATTTTACCACTTTGGAAGTGTCTCTCGCGCAAACCATTCAGTTTAGCAAAAAAAACGATATTAGAAATAAAATATCATTTTTGAAGACCTATCCACAGATACCCCACACGTATGGGTTTATTTTTTTTTTTTTTAAGTTTCAATTCTAGTATGGGGAACCCCCAAAATTGGGAACCCCCAAAATTTATTGTTTATTTTTCTATTTTTGTGTGAAAATCTTAATGCGGTTCACAGAATACATCTACTTACCAAGTTTCAACAGTATAGCTCTTATAGTTTCGGAAAAAAGTGGCTGTGACATAAGGACGGACAGATAGACAGACATGACGAATCCATAAGGGTTCTGTTTTTTGCCATTTGGCTACGGAACCCTAAAAAGCATTTATTGTCGCACAGGAAGATCACAAACTAAACTAAACAATCATAAATATAG
This sequence comes from Apamea sordens, assembly GCA_945859715.1. Lineage (NCBI taxonomy): Eukaryota > Metazoa > Arthropoda > Insecta > Lepidoptera > Noctuidae > Apamea > Apamea sordens. The sequence continues at coordinate 14,098,275 of OX243987.1, forward strand.
AAAACAAAATACACACACAAACGCACCCTCACATATATAGATAATCAGCTTATATTGTTCCCACTGCAGGGACACAGGCCTCCTTTCTGTGAGAGGGAGTGGGCCACACCAACATACATTATTATTAATACATACATACCTTGACCTTGTAATTGTCAGTGTAACAAATGTTGATGGTTAAATTAGTATAATGGCGAAGTGTGTGTTGTGTGACAGGTCTTCTCCTAGCAGGGTGGTGGGCGGTCGGTGGTTGCGTCAGGTGCGTCGAGCGAGCCACAGCCGTCGGAGTAGACGCAACGTGACGTCACCCCTGCCGCGCTCCACCAGCCGACACTCCAGCAGCCGCGTGTCCGACGCCGAGCCCTACGCGCACGTCGAGCTGCGCCGGAGCTCGCGCCTCGTCAACACACTGCCCAGGTCGGACTACTCTATCACTGAGCGCTGGTCCTACGGCACAGACGTATACGAGACACGCTGTGATACCACCGAATTCAAGGGCGGTGACGCCCACAAATCCAGCGTTCACCCAAAACGAGGGCGGACTTCCTCGCATGACAGGAAAAAACGCAAGACTATATCGAACAACAGTGCAGAGGAGTGCGTCGCATACTGCACACGCTCACGGACTGCTCTTAAATCCAGCGAGAGTGCTTGTGAGCAAATACCGAATAATTTAAAACCACAGACATTAACACAGTTGCCCCTGAATCAGAACGCCACAGCTACTTCCGCTCAAGCTACTCAGCCGGAGGGAGGATTACTGCCGCTTGACGAGAGAGACTTTGCTTACTCCCCGTACAGCTCGTCCACTGTCACAGAGTTACTGGACTCGGATTATTCTGTATACAGTCCGACAGCTAGTCGACGAAAAGGCAAGAAGAGAAAGCGATCAACACATCGCTCTCTATCGAGCAGAAAGAGCAGTTATCTGCTCAACGTAGACGAGTGCCGAAAGAAATTTAAAATAGATTCTCACGCTAAAGACGAGACAGATACTAGCAGTACCGGAAGGTCATCCAAACACGAACTCGACAAAGTCGAACTCCCGTCTTCCACTCTCACTTCGTGCACATACCTGTTGCGGAACAGGCACAGCCACCTTGGACCCCCAACCTCTACGGTCATTAGTGATCACTCAGGTAATTTATACCTCTTTCTTTTTCATTAATTGCAGCCTTGGATATTTTGTTTACTTGTAATTTATTAGTTACTTAGTCCTATCTTATACATATCATACATATATAGTGTCTTAGTCCATTAGCGACTTTGTGGTTTGATTATTTGAGAGCGATGAATTAATTATGTACTAGTCTATTCCAACGTATTAGAGCATATGTAGGTCTCGAACTGTAGCTTATCAGGTGGTGTTATCACGTGTATCAAGCGCAGCCATTCATCGCAGATAATGCATATTGATATTGCAGCAAACCCGCCCGGCGACTCGGCACACAGTCAAACAGTAGCGGGCCGCATCAGTAGTGCCTCCGAGAGCCTCGGCAGTTTCCCAAGTACCCCCAGTACACCCCCTCTACCTGACAAAGATATCCAAGGTGATTATCGTTATCGATCATCATTACTAATCATGATTATTATTCACTCGTAATAATCACTTCATGTAATGCGTGCACGTTTTTGTTTACAGAGGCAAGTTCGTCCAAAGCACACAGCTCGGCGAGCAAATTATTAATAGTTCCGCGAGATCTTCCTTATTTGCGTCAAACTAACGCGAGAAGGGTAAACTTCTTTATTCTTACTTTATAATTTAGCTAATGACAATGAGGCAATTCTAAAAACCAATTAATGCACTGATAATGTTCCTAATTATATGGTAACTCGCACTTACTTACTTAATGGTTGTTAGCATTATTGTAGATTGACGTAATTAATTGCCAAATATACCATGATTGTTTTTAACCGAAAATAGAAACGTCGTTCAACCAATCTCATATAAATAAATACATTGTATCGAATATCATTATCAGTGTTAGTCGTGCGATCGCTCGGTCTTGACGTAGCGTCAGAGCTGATATCTTCGCGAAAATAAAATATACCTATTCATGATAGATTACATTATGAATAATTCATATGTGCAATGCTTGGTGGTAAATATGTGCGACGTGTTGTGTTCGTGTAAGTGAGAGTTGTGTTGTGTGCAGAGTATCGCTGCTGCGACGGGGGCGACCCTGGGTGCTTGCTTGACGAGGGGAGCCAGCACTTCGCAGCGTCAGCGACAAGACACTGCGTCTAAAAGACAGGTAAAAATATTCATATCGATAATGTTTCTTACTGTTCTTTAAAATGTAACCTGGCTGATCTTTAGGCCCACGCACACGATAGTAATAATGTAAATAAATTTAATTGTCTTTAGTATAATATTACTTGTGTAAATTTGGTTGATATTATAGTGCTACTGTCATAATGTATTTTATTTTAGCTTCCATGTTTAACATGTTTCCTCAAGTTGAATTTCATAATAGACACATATTGTTTTCCTGAAACAATACTTGACCCATTTTGTGTCGTTATTAGATTTGTCAGAATTATTTGTAAACTAACTTAGAAACTCTGTTCAATATAGTGATAAGTTCAAAATATAAATGCTAAGGTTACGCTTCGTAGATAAGAAAGTACTTCAATACAGTGGCTTTGCAGTTTGTTGTTTGTGAAGACAAATGCTAATTGCACGTTCGTACCTTTTTAAAAAGTCGTTTGAATGCTGCTGCACTGCAGCACTGGTCAGATGGAATAAAACATGATAGTGTCGGGTGTTATAAGACCAGCGAAAAGAAGGATGTATTGTGTGAAAGATAATATGGCGGCTGAGAGAGATGCATAGAAGAAGGCCTGATTCTGTGCCGGCCTAAAATAATAAGGGTAGACTATGATGATGGTAGCCTACGTGGAGTCACGATCATCGTAGGGCGGCTAGTAGCAGCTGCATGATGAAATGTAGTAATTTTTTTATGAAACTTGGATAACTTATTACTTAAACATATAATTTCTGAAGTCTATCTTACGGAAACCGACCGTCGCGCCAGTATGCGATCGACGAGACCATTTCTATGAATTATGACGTTCACACCCGACTGATTGATCGCACGACTATGTTATATTCATATCAAAGAGCGCGACGATCGAGTACCTACTGCTTGATAATTGCTTTTGGTTGGGATGCGACCTGAGAAGAAATACCGAGACAAACTTCGTCAATGTCCAGCAGTAGACTGGTGAAGGCTGATGATGATTGAGGGCCAGTGTTGACAGCAGTGTTGTGTCGCCAGGTATCGGGCAGTGAAGGCGCAGGCAGCAGCGCGGCAGGCGGGCGGCGGGCGAGAGCTCGCGACATGCCGCAGCCGCAGCCAGCGTCCACGCGTCGAGACAAACGAGGTACCTATCATAAGCTGTCTTTTAGAGTCTCCTACTCCGGAAGTCGGTTGTTTTTTTGTAAAAAGTTTTATTTTTCACTTTTTAGTGTCACCTACCTACCCCACACAAAATCATATAATATATACTTGCTAGATTAGAGGTACCCCAAAAATGAATTAAGTGCAAACACAAGGTAGCTACTGTAAAGTGTTGAGGAGTTCCCTTAACTGGGTAATACGTGATTATGATTAAGCTTATTTTGCATAGGAATAATCTGTCCGAGCTATGTAATTGTCACTTTCGCTCTCAATAACGGCGAGCTTTGCGGGGACTTCGCAGCAATAGATTAGTGAATTAGTTAAAAACCTATTCTTCAAATGTTTCGCCGCCCGCGTTTCCTCTTCAACGCTAGAGGTGACATCTGGCGTCAACTTCTTGACATAACGAAAGAGTTTATTAACCTACAGAGTCCATTTCAAGGAGACTACATCAGTATTAGGGCTTCCAATACCGGGATCCCGGACATTTTTTATCATTTTTCAATATGGTATTGAAATATTCAATTCCGGTATTGGTGATTTTATTTTATTTTCAGTAGAAACTACAGGGACACAATTTGATTCTATTGCACATTATATTTCCAACCAATTTTTTATCTGGTATATTTAAAAAACTGCGTGTTTTAATTATCTCGTGGTTTATTTAGACAGTTAGTTACATTTTATTACTACTTGCTCAGGTAAAGAATGGGATAAAAAAAAACTTGGTCTTTGTATTTTTTTTATTTTGCTTTCGGTCAAGGCGAAAGGTATACATAGAACAATAGAAGTACTATTCTGAGATATCTGAGGTCAGAATAAAGCTGGGAGAATTGCGGAGGGGTTTCTCCCACGCGCTAAAAGGTGCATCCTACGAAAAGTCACCCAATACATTTTTAAGTTCTACCAAATTTGAGCGGCTGCCATAGCTCTGTAGGTACAACAAAAAATCAGTATAGTGAGATTTTTTGCAACCAAACGCGTACGCGCACTTTGTGTCTACCTACTTTGACGGGCCTATAACATATATTAAAATATTAAAAAAGTGATTTTATATTTAAAAAACTATATTTTATTGTTTTGTGGTGAAACTTAGTACTAGTTAATTCATTTTAAAAATAATTTTGGAAAAAAAAAATGTGTCATACCGTGATCCCGGGATTGTACATTTTTGCGGTATTAATACCGGTATTGAAAAAGTCCGGTATTTGAAACCCCTAGTCAATACATTGCCTTTGTAATCATTTTAACGCAGCATACGGCAAATGTGTATAACTGATTGCGTTGTAGGAAACCATAGCTTGAAAATACTGACCACTCGTGGACTTTGTCACATTAAACTCGTTGCTTGTCAATTGATAGATGTTGCTGTCTTTATCACTAGTACGTCGTTAAAGCGTCATTTTCGTCTTCGCCATTTGCATCGTATGATATGACAAGGTTTGCATAATCCGACTGTGCGCGCAATAACACGAAACAAAACATCTTATTCATATTTGCTTCCGATTTAAAAGAGAAAGTGAAAAAATATGCCTTTAGGATCGGCTAGTCACTATGGGTGAAATGTATGTAATTATGTATACAATGCCTGAAAAATAACTGATTTATTATTATTGTTATTTATTGTCAAGTACCTATATTCCACAGCTGGATTGCAAATAGTTGAATAGCATTTATGACCAGCCCTGGAAGTCTTAAGTTTTTTGTAATGTCTAATGTTTATTCAGCGGGCAATAGACCATGAAACTACGCATTACAATGATACATTATCTAACTGTACATTCATATTAAATTGTGTTGTTATGACAGGTAAAAGCAGCCTGGGTTCGTGTGCCAGTACTGGAGGTGCGTCCAGCCGGTCTCACCCCCAGCCACTAACAACGGTAAATATTACATACATCATAGACTAAACCAGGGGGTCTACTCCGAAGTAGTATCGGCCGAATGTTCGGCCGTTTCCTGCTACGAAGTTACTATTTGGTTCGGTCGGTTCCGATCCTACACTCTTTCGAATATTGACTATGGTCCCGACCCACCTGAGCCGATCCGAACTTCTTTCGCATTTTTTTATATTATTGGTTCGGCCATGTGTCGGTGCGATCCGAACATTCGCACTTTGCACTTCGGAGTAAGCCCCCAGATCACGTCCAATAAAAAAAACCCATTTGTATTTTATACATTTTTTATATATACCTAGTGTGTTTTCCTCAACTTATATTATTTGGTAAACAAATACGGCGAACTGGGTTTATTTTTTAAGGAAATTAATATGTTTAAAAGGTTAATACAGCTGATAACAGATTTTTATATTGAATATACTGTATGTGTTTCTTTCTAGCATAGCTAAACGTTCATACCTTACTTAACATCTATGATTGATGTGAAAAGTCGTAATTTTCGTATCGTGTTTGTTTACCAAAAACTATAAGTAAGGAAAAATACTCAATAAAGAGCAGGATATTAAAGGTGAATGTTGTTTGGTAGGGTGCCGTGGCATCCACGTCGTCCACACCGCCGGCCTCAGCGTCCGCTTCAATGCCTGACAACGCAGCCAGCGATGCTAAGCCCAAGGGCAAAGGTAAGTGTACACCTGTTGAAAATCTTGATACATATAACTGTTTATGTAACAAAGCTTGATGTATTCCCGACTTCATTTACTCAAGTACTTCAAACTTCAACGATAATCTCTTGTTGAAGTCAACATTATTTTATTGCAAAAATAGTCTTATGTTTCTATCATTTTACATGAGATTTCTTATGTTGTGACTGACAATTCCCTATACAACTACAATGGACGAGTTTAGTAACTCTGTGCCAGTCGTTCTATGGCTAGATTTTTTCATCTGCAGAAGATAGAACGAATAGAACAAAGCGGCTCAATCAACAATATTCATTCACAGCGTCGTCATCGTCAGAAGAATGCGCGGGCGGCGGCGGCAGCGGCGTGGGCGGCAGCGGCTCAACGGGCGCCGGCGCCGAGGAGTCCTCCTCCGAGGAGGGCGAGGTCGGCAGGCTGCAGGCGCTGCTGGAGGCTAGAGGCTTGCCTCCGCATCTGCTCGGAGCCTTGGGACCGCGCATGCAGCATCTGCTCCATAGGACCGTTACTGCTAACTCGGGTGAGTCGAGGATTCTTCTGGTTCATTTAGTTATATTAAAATGTTCATTATACTAATATAGCTAACCTGTACTGTCCCTATATTGGACTAGGCGTCACGTCACGATGATGCTTCTAATTTTTGCCAATTCCGAGGCTTCGTCTCGCGGTTTTAGAGATCAATCCTGTGATTTATTGGCCTATAAAACAAGATATTGAGAGTAATTAACAAAGTGTGCCTTAGGCTCTGTCTACGTACTCACACGGTTTTTTTTGCCGTGAAAAACTACGGTTTATTCGCCGTGTGTTGTATATAGGTTGTCAGCATTGTATGGATCACTATGGATACTTGTTGACAGACACGTTTTTTCTTAGGCGCGGTTTATACCTACGCCGTACTGTAAAGAGACCGTGTCGTGAACAAAAGGCCTTGCTGTTCTTTGCACCCATCTCAAAATTCGTAAAGAATCTGAATCGTATAATAAAACAGTTTCGTTTATTTATTTTATTTTATTTAGGGATAATAAACAACTACGACATAATATACATATAATACATAAGGTTAACAAAACTTTAGTAGTAGTAAAGTAGTAATGTGGCAGCCCACTGCATTATCCGCAGATAAGACATATTAAAAGATCAGTGGTTGCCACTAGACAAGCAATAACAAAATTAACAAATAATTTGAAATTAATAAATAAGTTACTATAAGGCAAGCTATAGTGACATAACCAAATCATCAGAAACATGTTCAATTAAAAAATAATAAGATTACAATTAAGATAAAAAAAAAAAATTTTTAGATTTAAATTAATTTTTTGAGCATGCGAATATATTAATATCAATGAAATTTGAATTATAGGATTCCAACATTCTATGAGTAGTTTATGAGACCATCCAACAACATCAATTCATCCATTCTTGTCCATGAAACTTGTTGATGCAGTTGTTGCTCAAGTAGTGTCAATAACTATGTTCTCGTCCACAGCCGCGTCTAAAGCCGCCCAACTGTTGGCCGGTCTACAAGCGACCGGTGACGAAGGACAGCAGCTGCAAGCCGTCATCGAGATGTGCCAGCTGCTGGTGATGGGCAACGAGGACACACTGGCCGGCTTCCCCGTGCGCCAGGTCGTGCCCGCGCTCGTAAACCTGCTCGCGGCCGAGCATAACTTTGATATGGTTGGTGCTACTTACTTACCATGACAAAAATAAAAGTATTCTTTATTATTTCATAGTAGATGTAGCCATTGTTTCCTATCTGACTACAGAACCCGAAACGCTTTTCGTGTCTATTTGTGTGACCGCATTGTTTTTCTAAACTACAGAACAGATTTCGATGCAGTTTCTGTGTATAATACATAAATAAACTTACATGAAATAAAGCAATTTCTAAGTTTTGTCAAGTCGTAAGAACCGTGCAAAGCAAGGGCAGGTCGCTAGTTTAGTAATAATGTATGAGATTAACCTTTTTTTTTTGCCTAGATGAACCACGCATGTCGTGCGCTCACATACATGCTGGAGGCGCTACCTCGCAGCAGTGGCGCCGTGGCGCTGGCCGTGCCCGCCTTCCTGGACAAGCTGCAGGCCATCACGTGCATGGACGTGGCCGAGCAGAGCCTCACCGCGCTCGACATGCTGTCGCGACGACACTCTAAGGCTATACTGCAAGCGGTAAGTACTGACGTAGCAACTTACTAGCACGTTACATTTCAAGTAGGGTCCGATCGAATTTCGTGTTCGGTTATCAGCAATTTTCGGCGCAAATATCCATAAAATAATCTTATTTTCAGCCATGGCCGTAAGAACATAAGTAGAGGCAAATTAATACTTTCAATTAATTTATTCAGAGAAATTCGACAGTTACAACATCGCAATAATTGTAAAAATACTTTTTCTTGATTGATTGATTGCTATTATTAATAGTATTTGAGAAAAGTATAAAGTCTCGTGTGATTTTATTGTTCTTTATTATTAATCTCTTACTTTTACAAAGGAAAAATTTGTCGCCAAACAAACTTTTTATGCGTTTTTGGCCGAAAATTTAAATCACTTTCGGTGTCAAAGGAAGGTACAGCCAGCAAGTTAACAACTTACAGATGAGGATGATAACATAATCTTGCAAGACCGGACCTAGATTGTGACCTCCAAGATCGGTAAAGATGAACAAAAACCTCTGGGTAGTGGCCCTCCGGACATATCACCTGCCTGGTCGCCGGACCATCTCTTTTCAATAGAGGAACATTCATCGTTCGTCCCACCTAGAAAAATAATTTATCGACATATATAACGCCGCTATAAGTGTCGTGCTTCTCTGACGTCTCTCATATCTTTACAGCGCGGTGTATCAGCGTGCCTGACGTACCTGGACTTCTTCTCCATCAACGCTCAGCGCGCCGCGCTGTCAATCACGGCCAACTGCTGCCAGAACCTCACCCCGGACGAGTTCCATCTAGTGAGGGACTCGCTACAGCTACTGGCTAATAGGTAATTAACACATACCTTTAATTATTGCGTTCTTATTGAGGTATTATTCGTGTTTTTTTTTGTTTACCCAATTAGTTTCGACCACTAAGAGAAGTCTTAAGGTCTCTGCACACAGCGGGGGGCGTGGCGGGATGAGACGGCGCTGGCGCGGTGGCAGTGTTCACACTGCGGGCGCGATCACGTCCCGTCCCGCCGCGCCTTTCTTTCATAAAAAAGATTTTGAGAGATTCAGTCGTGGAAACGCTATTGCTCTTATTTGCGCTAGCTAAAAAAAAAACAACGTAAACGGAAATGGGTGCATGAAATAAATCAAAATCGCGCTCGCGTCCCGCCACGCCCCACCCCGCCGCTTCTGACTTCGCCGCTTCGACTTGTCGCGTCAAGCGGGGCGGCTCTGTGTGGCGTCGACCGTAATATCTAGTACATTCCAACTGCTCAGCGTCGCGTCGCCGTCCCGTCCCGCCGCTCCCCGCCCGCTGTGTGCCTTGTGTACCTTTACCCGCTGTGTACCTTTAGTCATGAGCTTATCACGAGGTGCACACTGTTAACACAGAGTCATATTTTACGTATAACTTGACATGTGAATCAATCATGACAAGCAATGTTTGATAATTAAGTAATACATCCGCAAGATGTTCAATTTTTTTCCAAATAACTGCGCCATTTGCTTAAGACATCAAAGTATGAATTCGACACACCCGAAGGACAAGAATGGGGCAGGCAATAAACAAAAACAATGAAAAGTGTCAACTTATGTTTTAACAAGACACGAGATTTCCGATTCGGGTCACATAAAACAACAAAGAAATCTGAAAGAATCTCTGTGTCCGACATGTTTCACTGATTTTATACTTTGTTTCAGACTTACCCAACAAGACAAGAAATCCGTGGAGTGCGTGTGTTTGGCGTTCTCGCGCCTCGTGGATAGTTTCCAACACGACCCGGCGCGCCTCCAGGAGATTGCTACACCGGAACTACTTACTAATCTGCAACAATTGGTGAGTGTTTGTCTCTTCTTGTGTATTTGTGTTACATGTTCTTATTAGTTATATAAACAACATCTACATACTACGCCATGCCTTCTTTTCCTATCATGAAGCAGCAGGTAGCCAGCAAGTTGCTACGACATTATAGAATAGCGTCATTTATGAATCCCAACGGAAGAGCTAAAGAATAAGTAGGCAAACCTAAAGACACGTTTGCATTTGGTTTAGTCGAGTGTCGATTAGTCAACCGAATTTGTTCATTTATAGGTCTGTTGGCCGAATTCTGGACAGAGTCCATTTAGATTGCTATCGACACGCTAAGAAGAAGAATAGGTCTGTTGCTGCGTTGAACGCAATGGCAAGCAAATGAGGTTCCGACTTAACTAAGACGCAACTTACGAAATGTAGGTGTACCGTAGCACTTGAAATATTCACAAAATACTCAGTTGTATTTTTACTTTAATAATAAATAATAAAATTAATATTTAAGGGGGCTCCCATACAACAGACGTGATTTTTATAGATAATGGTACGGGACCCTTCGTGCGCGAGTCCGACTCGCACTTGGCCGGTTTTTTATTTATTTAAGTATAATTAGCAGTATATAAAATAATGATTTCTTCACAGCTGGTAGTCCAGCCGCCACTGATCTCGGGCGCCACGTTCATCACAGTGCTGCGCCTGCTGTGGGTCATGTGCGCGGCGTGCCCGCAGCTGGCGCTGGCGCTGCACCAGCGGTCCATCGCCGACACGCTGCTGTGTCTGCTCACAGGCTCCAGCCTGCACCAGGAGGTAATCAAATAGACAAAACTTGACAAATAACAGAAGGCCAATTCTCGTAATTTAAAACGTTCAAAATCTAGTCGCAGTCGCATCTCAGCGACAAACAACTGTCAAAAACTTGTCAAAATTTCCTTACATTTTGACAAGTTTTTGACAGTTGTTGTTGAGCAGTTGTAGGCGAATCTCAATCTGTCAAAAATACCTCTTAATTTCCATAAATTAGAGGAATTTTTGACAGATTGAGACAGATCAGACTGTGAACGTTTTTAAAATTACGAGCATTGTCCCCCAGATCTAAATCGTGTGCCAAACTGCAGTATCGCAGTTTGGTACTTCAGCTGCACCACCAACCGAACGGTTGTTCTAAGAAAATGCGGGAATTGATCGTTCAAATTAAAAATATTTATTTGCCAATTTGTTGAACAAGGGAAGATCTTAAAGCCTAAGAGTTATTGTATTCTGCCTGCAAGCAAGCGTGCAAATTACATTCAATAATAAGGTCATTCATTTTCACATCGTACCCAAAACACAAGTCAGTCAATACTTGCGCTTCGTAAAGCCTACTAACATTTCTAAGTATCGAGTTCTGATAGTAAAATGACGTTATAACAACTATCCAATTTTATTTTTATCATATCAGCGCTCTATGGCGCACGTTGATGAAATCTAATAAGCATTTTTACTCCGTGTCCATTAATACTTTCTAACGCAAGCCATCTTTTACAGCAAGTGGAATTAATCCCTCGTCTCCCACAAGAGTTATACGAGATCACCTGCCTGATTGGCGAGCTGATGCCGCGCCTGCCGACTGACGGCATCTTCGCGGTCGACTCGCATCTCGATAGACCCTGGTCTGCCACCACAGAACGTACTGCGCACTGGCAGTGGCGGGATGATAGAGGTGAGTTAAAAAACGTTACTGGAACTGTTGTATAATATCTGTCGAATTAGTTAGGTAGGTGCTTGAATAGCCTACACAGCAGCTCAGACTGAAGAAGCACACTGTTGGCAGTGGAGATCAAACTTATTGTTATCAATCTAACGACTAAATGTCTCGATAATATCTTCGTATGTTAATTTTTGTATTGTGTTTTTCACGTATGTTCTATTCATTTTGGTATTCTGAAATTATTGTAATTGGATTAACATAATGATAAAAAAAAACTGTTGACAAGATTTGCGAATCAAATTTCTTTAATGATTATAATTTGGATGCTATACGCACGTTTACGTTTATTATTATTTTTTTACGTTTTGATATAACTATAAAAGTATGTTATGTACTTAGGCGTATGGCGTTCGTACTCGTGGGCCGAGAGCCGCGCCCTGGAAGCCGGCGCGTCGGCCGGCGAGGAGGAGGTGTGCCTGACCACGCTGGGCCGCTCGTACACCGTGGACCTGACGGCCATGCAGCAGCTCAACGACCACACCGGCACGGCGCGCCCCGTGCAGCGCGTCGCGCCCGCGCCCGCGCCCTCCGACCAGCCCGCGACCTCGCACGCGCCCGCGCCAGGTTAGCACAACACGCGATGTCAATATAAACGCATACAATACGGAGGGTTCAAAACGTTTTATAAATCAGTCTGTTTAAATATCCATCACCTATGCGGAGTTTCGCTAACTAATTCAATTTGACTCGTTATATCGTCCTGTCGTTAGTACCTCTTGTGCTGTTTCCAGACCCGCGCATCGCCATGGTCCGCTCGCACCCCGCGCTGGCGCGCGCGCTGCTGGCCGTGCTGCACGAGGTGTACTGGAGCTCGGCCGGGCCCGCCGTGCGCTCGCAGGCACTCAAGGCCATACTGCGCGCTGTCTACTATGCTGACGCGCCTCTACTTAGACAAGTGCTAAAGATGCAGGTAAGAAACACACTTTGTTCTTTCTCTTTATTGCCCTGACACGCATTTTAAGACGCTAATTGCTTGTTTTATCGTTTGATAAGTTTCGGATAAAATAAAATATCTGGCAAACAAATACTGGCTCAAATATAATCATTTTCTTTATTAATCTGGCTAATAAAGCCTCTCCGTAACTTCTGAAATCGGCAATAGTTGACAAAAATGGATTAGCAACTAGTAAATAACAAATCTTTATTTTTATAATATTTATGGAAACCCTGAATACAAGAAGATAACTTACGTGCTTACCCCGTAAATGTAGCAAGCAATAATAACATGGACTTCCACATCACTCATTTCTGTCATGATTCTTAATACATCACTAATTTCTTGGTGCAGGTGATATCATCCCACATCGCGGGTATGATGGCGTCAAGCGATTTACGCATAGTCGTAGGATCTCTGCAACTGGCCGAGATCTTGATGCAGCGACTGCCAGATGAGATGGGCGTGCAGTTCCGCCGTGAAGGTGTGCTGCATCAGGTGGCGCAGCTTGCTGAAAGGGTGCCGCCCGCACAGCCGCCTAGGCACCATCCAGTCAAGGTATGTCAAGGAATTAAACAATCATCACTTTGGAAAGTCAACGTCAAAACAATAGGGACGAACAGGCTTAAAAATAATCTTAACAACTAAGAACATTAGGTAGGTTTAGACCAAACGATAGATAGAACTAGAGTAATGCAGATCTCATACTACAACGCGCCACACGACGCGGCACGGGAAACAGCCAAATGTGCGGATTATTGAAATCACGCGGGAGTGCGTGTACCGCGCACCGGAGCGTGGCGCGTGGTAGTTTGAGATCCGCCTTTATGGAATGCAATTAGCATTCTTCTCTTGATATTCTTGTACAGTTTAGTATAGATAGACCAACGAAAGAATGATTTAACAGGAATATATCATTCTTTCGATCATTTTTACACATAAAGAATTTGTTAGACTAGGAATAGAATATGTATTACAGTGTTGACACGCCCTTTTTGACGTCTCCGTTTGCCTTACATAAGAAGACAAGATTCTCGTTTGTCGTTCATGACTGACGATGGACAATTTAACAAGAATAATGATAAGTATTGAAGAAATATTTTTGCATTGTTCCACAGTCTCCGGGCGGTGGCAGCGTGCGCTCTTCAGGCGGGTCTTCTCCACCCGCCTCCACATCGGCTACATCGCTAGAACATCAAAACAATCTATCTCTTGCGTTCTCTGCTTCGGGATCATTCGTTGCCAGTACTTTGCGTAAGTAGTTGTTTTTTTTTTATAATAAAAGTAAAATATACAATATAATATTATTGCACCAACGACAACCCCATTTTATGTCCAGGCAAATAACCATTCCATTCCATGATTGCCTGGAAGAGATAGCAGAAAGCGATAAGGCCGCCCATTTTATATTTTTAGTTTTCGACCAATTTTTTTTTTTTTGTGATGTATTTCAGAGTTCGTCAATAAATATCACTTTTCTCTAAACTCTCGAGTTTAATGGCCTTCATTGCTATTCCATTAGATACCTGATAAATTAAAAAAAACTTTTGATGTACCTATTCAAATGTTCTAAAACATCAAACAGTTAAAAGTTAAAGAAAGAAGTTTATTAACCATTTCCAAAAATCATCTATGTCTTCAATCGTCTTTGATACCAGAGGGGTAATTCTCGTAATTTTAAGAACGTTCACAGTTTGATCTCAGTCTCAATCTGTCAAAAATACGTCTAATTTCCCAACATTTTGACAAGTTTTTGACATTTGTTTGTCGCCGACATGAGACTGCGACTAGATTTTGAACGTTTTAAATTACGGGAATACGGGCCCGGTTATCTCAAAATTTTCCTATCGCATTAACCGTATAGTTCGGTAGCGCCCCCGAATGGACCCGAACACACGAACCTCCGCTGGCTCAGTAAGGGGTCCCATTGGACCTTGAAATGACGACATACGACACCCTTAATGATAATGTAAATATTGATTATGCTACCCATCAAATCTTATGAATGTGCGTTAATTAAGAGAGTTGGATAAAAAACTCATATGTTATCGCCATTCAATCTTCCATTTTTAGCGCGCAAGTTTATTAATTTACCTTTATTAAATTCAAGTCTGTAAATGCGATAATCGCCATTTTGATGACAGTGGTGGTCGAGGCTAAAAAACATAAAAATTGGGGATTTCGAAAATCCAAACTCCACCACAGGGGCAATAAATAATACATGATTTAATTATTTGACGAATTCATCCATTGTTCATGTTAAATAAGTAGTGGTAATGTAGTTTTTTGATATCTAAAGTCGAAGTTTCGCGCCAATCGTGCGTGTTTACATTTTTACTTTTCACAAAAGTCACACACACACATGTAGATAAGATGTAATATGTGAAAAATATTATTACAAATATTATAAAAAACAAGAAAATGCCCAAATCATAACGTAATATTGAAACACAGGTCCAATAACACGTATTATTCATTACCACTACTTAATTTGTGTTCAAAATCGCCGACCATTGTTGTTTTTTTTTATCGTAATGATGTGCGAAAGCGATTATGCCAAACGATTTTTTTTTTAATTTCGATTGACCCGAGTAATTAATATGACGAATGTCAGAAATCGATTCTCAGAAATTGAAATAAAATTATTTTAAGCATTAAATACAACAAGATTATTTATAATAATGATTTATGCTTTCCTAATGTAATTTTAATCGTTTTTTGGACATTATATTGAAACTGAGTCAATAACAGAGGACCTATGACCATAGATAGTAATTTATTCAATTTCGCGCCGAATTGTTTCTTTATTTGAATTTATATTCGGAATGCGCTCGCTATTCAAAATTATTTTTATTTATTGTGCAATTGTTAATTTTTGATACTTTCTAATAGTTTGCTACAGAATGCCCAGTATACATTTTTAGATAGGCTTAGCAAAAGTTTGGGAAATGATGATAGATTAATTAAGTATTCCGCAAACACTTTACATTTCATTACGTTTTGTTAGCTGTATGAGCTTGGTAGTTTTTATTTATATTAGTTTACTTGAGTAATAGAAATTGTTTTCTTTTTGGGGTAGTTTCCCGACGAAATTTAAAAAAAAATTGGTTGCCTGTAAAGTCGGTATACGGGCGAAAGTTTTACGTGACAACGACTTTGAAGGGACGCGTGCCTTTCACTTTTTATGTCTGTCTCTCTCGCTCTTAGGCGGGCTAACCATGCCCGAGTGGAAGGGACGCGTGCCTCTCACTCGCTCTCATTGTGAGCGCATAACGTGAGCGGAGCGTAACGCAGTTTCTTGAAGTGTCACCCGGCAAACCAATTTATAAGACGTTGTCACGTCAAAAACTGGCCAAGTGTATGTCGGACCATGCACAGTGAAAGGTCCCGTACTTGGGATGAATATTTACGCATGCACAGCGCATATCATTAATTTGATCGACTGCAGAAATAAGTTTTTATTTCATAAAAGTTCTCGAAAAAACTGTAAAAAACCAAGTTAATTCTGCGGTTTTAAACGAAAATATCTCATATCTCAAAAACGATTGACTTTAAAAGTTAAAGTCAATTAGAAACATCTTTATAATTTTAATTATAAGTTCCAACAATACCTCCCACACGCTTGTGTGCATAGATTTTTTTCAACCCTCGGGTACATGCATGGGGAATGCTACCTCTAATAATGTTTATCGTAATTTTACTACACCATTTTGCGTGCATAGAATACGAATACGATATAGTGTTATTAACACTCGTTAACGTCTACGAGTAAAATGGTTAACGGCATTAACATCCGAACGCACGCACAGACTGACATGACGAAATTATGGGTTCCGTAAAAGTATTTTCAGATCATTTAAATTAGAAATCAGACAATTAAAGTTCTTAAAATTTTATCCCAAGCTACAGAACGGCAGCTTGGGACATAAGGAGTGCCTACTTTCTCCCACAACGCGCGTCCACGAAAACGCCCGCGTTCACCCTGTAAGAAAGGCTGGCCGGTGCAAATTGGTCAAAATCTAGATTTTACGGTTAGTTTAGGTTTGTACAGACGGCAGTGAGGCAGACCGACCGGCACATAGACAGACGGCCACATAACTTTTGTTTTAGTTACTAAGCAAATATATTTAAAACCCCCACAACAAGCCCTTTCGTTTGACATGTCACACAGAGGTACAGCAAAGATTTGTTTTTTTCTAGTTTGCCTCCCAAGAGTGACCCCATTTTCAAAATTAATTTATTTACGTTACACGTCCGTCTTTGGGTCACAGAAATTCATATGTGTACCAAATTTCAATTTAATCGGTCCAGTAGATTCGAAGCAAATAAGAAAAGACAAGACCCACAGACACAAGTAATCCTGCAAGGATTCCGTTTTTTCATTTGGACGTACGGAACCATAAAAAATTACACATCTAACCACACCGTACTTGTACGTGTACACACACGTACGGTAATTAAAATGATTAATTTCAAAAATAAATTAATTCATGAAAAATATACCAAAGAGTTTATATAGTTTCTACACCTATTTTTTATTTTTTTGCTAATTCCGATTATCGATTAGGCTTTATGCAATTTTTGAATCGAAATAAGAAAACTGGACGGATGGTCAGCACTAAGAAGTGTCATGTTGAAACACAATTTTTTGTAATTTTTATCAAGACTTGATTGCGTTTTATAAGTAGTTTAAGTAAGAAAAATGGTAAAAGTAAGAACGCGGAGAGAATGATAATATCTTTATTTTTCCCTTTTGCATATTTTCAGCAAGAGAATAGGTTGTATATGTACATATTTCCAGCGAGTTTAAGGTGCCTACCTTTTGGATAGGTGTAGTAATACCTATTTTATACAACTTTCGTAATAGACTAACGAAGTTTGACCGACCTCAACAAATAATTAAAGATATTTGCCACAAATATATTGTATAAAATAAGCGCGGAAACATATTTTTCTTAATAAATTTGAATGCTGAAAGTTGATGTAATTTACTGAATTTCATGACGTAATTCGCAACATCCCGTCGAGTCAGCTGATATGTCATATGTCAAAATCTAGTCGAGCAGAGTGGTTAAGTATACAAATTACGGGGAAGACATCTTTATTTAAACAGCTATCTAACGATGAACAAATATATTGATTTATTATTTATTTAAAACTTTTTACCTTTTCACCACTTAGCAACTCTTCCTACGTAATGTAGCCAGGTCGTCGCGACCATTTTGCATGTTGAGACGATCACTTGTCGCTTAGTTTGCAAATCTTTAAACTACTACTATGCACGTACAAACTCTTAATTCTTTAATAAACTTCAAATTTTGAGGTTTTTGCAAAAGAAAATCACACTATCACATCCTAAAAGGAATACGACAATAGTCACCCTGTAGAAGGAAGGAAATTCATAGAAGCAGTGTTTACTGCATTAGGATCGCCCTCAGTCGGACGGCACGGCCGAGCATTATGAAGTTCAGAATAAAATTTTGTAATGACATCAGGGCGAATTCCAAAATTATGAAATTGAGAAGTATGCCAAACGGTATAAGAAAAACAAATAGTGTAAACTTCTAAAGTAAATCTTTAGGATTACAGTGGCAACGCTTCAAATTGCTATAAATTGTGTTATTTTTCTGTTATTAGCAACTGGTAGCGATGGAAGTGGCTCCGAGCCTGGACAAGCGTCAGCGTCGACACACGCGCAGATGTCTGCTACGTCAGTACACAGGTAAGAGTAATGTTATGACGTGTAATAATGGTACCTTTATCGTACTTCATCACACTAAAGAACTGACTGTCGGTTAATCAGCAAGTACACATGGCGACATTTCAAGCTATACATTTCCAGTTTTAGCCGATCTCGCATTGTATAGGCTTTTCGTACAATGAGAAGTCAGCTTATACTGAAAAAGTATATAGCTTGATATGTCTTCGTGCGTACAATACCCGTTAATAATGGTCACATAGTCTCTTAGAAAGAAACTGTCACACAGCTACGAGTGACAGATGTCGCTCTACAAATTAAATCTTTTTCTGGAACTCTATGCATACTGTAATTTTAATGCCTTCGGTAAAGGATATCCAAGATGGCCTCCCTCTTTGTCATACCAAAGGGTTGTTCCTATTGTGCTATGGAAAATAGCATCAGTCAGAATGTATGACTATAATTTCGACTGTGTCAGGTCCGGCAGTCCCTTGCAACTGGCCGAGATGTTAAAACGCAAGCGCGCAGTGAAGCGCTCCGGCGGCGCCGGCACGCGCCACGCGCGGCGCCGCGACGAGCCCGCGCCCGCGCACGCGCCGCCGCCGCACGCGCACCTGGCGCACCCCGCGCACGCCGCGCACGCCGCGCACGCGCAGCCGCACGCGCAGCCGCACGCGCAGCCACATGGTATGTACCTGTTATAAGATTGATACTCCCTCTGCTTTTTTCTGAGTCAAACATCAAGCTTGTTTTTTTTTTAATTTAGATTGTCATTTCGTTTGATCGGTCAATACATTATTTATTTACTAGCTCTAGCCCGCGGCTTCGCCCGCGTGGTAATCGGGAAATATCCTACGGATAATTGACATTAAACAAATACAATATAGGTACTATTTAACACATAAATGACTACCATTGTTCATGATGTGCAATATGTTTGGTGGTACAAGCAGATCTTAAGCCTTATCTACACGGTGCGATTTAATTGCTTGTGGCATGCCTTGAGTTAAAGCAACAATAAAAGTTGCACTGTCTGAACAGTGCTTAGACAGTGGAAGTAAGTCATTGGTTGCTTTAATTTTAATGTATGCCACAGACAAGAAACTTGCTTTGGGCTCTAGTTGATGAGTGACCCTACACTTGGCAGGTTCAGGCGTGTCGGTAGGAGCGCGTTCGGCCACGCGCGTGGGCGGCGCGTCCAAGACGTCGTCGTTCCTGTCGTCGCTGAACCCGTCGCGCTGGGGCCGCTCGCCGCACGCGCATAAGGACAGCGGCCTCCTGGCCTCGCCGCACACCTCCGCCAATCTCACTGTGCAAAACAAGTAAGTGCCCATTAGAAAGTACGAAAGCAAATTCTTTTATAGCAAAATTATTAACCAGTGTGCAAAATGTAACCATGAATTCAGCACATGATTCTGAATTCGCCTAGCATAGAAACTTTTAGTCTGTTATAAAAATAAAATCGACTGTTTCAAGTGAAATACCATGTAATAATTAATGTATGGCAGAGCAAATTTTTTTTTATAACCGACGAAAAATTTCAACGCCGGTGGGCTTCAGAATCATGTAATGAATTCATGGTTACAGTTTGCGCACTGGTTCAAAACTTATCCTGTATACAGCTCGAAACTATTATCTTTATATTTTATATAAAATACTCATGCCTAAAGGGCCTTAGTTCAGCATATCGTCAGATGGCAACACACGGTTGAACGTGACTCTGATTTTCAGCTTCAGCCCACTAGTGCCATACACTCGATTACGTCATTTGTAACGCAAACTTTTGTTCATCCCTACCTCCCTTGAAATATAAAAATGTAGGCAAAAAATTGAATTATTAGACATTAACAGAATACTGAAAAACTTAGTTTGAACTTTTTCTCGCGGAAAGCAAAAACTCGGCTGAAAAACGTTTTTTTAGGAACTTAATACTATCCATATTGTCATTGCAAACTTTGTATTGTTTTACAACTTTTTTTCTAATGCATACTAAATGCTTTTAATATTCGTGACTTCATGTAAGCAAATCTGCAATAGATTATCAATCATTAAAGTTATTGTGTAGATCCATTTAAGAACGCTCGACATGGGTCAGAAGTCAGGTCATTTAGGTTACGGTTACCATCATAGTTGATGTTATGTATTAGACAAGGTACAAGACAGACATAACAAGTGATAACACGACAGTTATCTCTATCATAATGTAGATTATGTTATGATAGAGATTACGGTCGTGTTGATAAACCTAGCACGAGACGGTGCAACGCATGACTGATAATTTGTGCGATCTTGCCTTTCCATTTTAAGTGGGACCAACTAAAAATTGCGCTGCAGATTGTCTGTTGTTTCACATATTATACATGAAATGTATGTTGAAAGGAACGTACTATACATCTATATGCAATGCAACATGAAGTGTAACACTCATTGAAACAAATTAGTTACGTTTCACATGTACATGTATTAATGCACAAAAGACTTTATTCTTGAAAGATCAAAAATACCTTTTCTATATATACTTTGCAAGTCTCTTTTTACGCGCTGTATGCCATCATTTATGCAATTTAGACGGTCCGCTGAGTTAGGCGGACTTCCGCCAAGAGTAGCCAGCGTGTGTCGTCTATTTCTGGAAAATCAAAGACCGTCGCTTTCATCGCGGTCGTCCGCCAAATGCAGTGGATGGCCTTGGGGTCATCCGTTTTTTATCGTCCAATGAACGTCGGTGAGGCGCTCAACAGACGGCGCACATTTTAACCCCGAATGACTGCGGGAGAGGCAAGCAACAACGGCGCGGTCGTGGTACGACCACGCTGCCGTTCTGTCGTCGCGAATGAATTGTCCATCGTCTGTCCAGAGAGTGTGTCATCTGTTTTGCCACTAAACGTGCATCTGTTATGTGCACAGAGAGAAGGTGCGCGAGTGGATCCAATGGACGGCCTCACGCGTGGTGCGCGAGTGGGGCGCGCTGGGCGGCTGCGGCGGCGCGCTGGAGCAGCTGGCCGCGCTGGCGGCCGCGCTGCCGCACCACCACCACCGCCGCGCCGCGCTGCACACGCTGCGCGACACGCTGCTGCACCACGACGTGTCGCCCTTCGAGGTACGTACTGCCACCGCCACTCGACAGCTACTGTCTGTCATCGAACACGTCTAGGCAGAGCACACGAGCGATGCGAAGAGCGTTGTTCTCTAGCTACACTGGTACAGGGCTAGTGCGCGAGAGAGGGGTCTGGTGGACTCGCCTTTCACGTCGACATACGAACTACGTAAAAAATGTGCTACTACAAGTAGCAGATGACATCACGTGACGTTAAAAAATCCTGCATCGCGCAATCAAGATAACCGCACATCACCAAACAATGGTATTACGACAATATCGACAGTCTCAATATAATAACATCTATTCATTGGCAACACTTACTCCTCAGGTGAACCACTCGGGCGTACTCGGCGCTTTGCTACAGTTCCTGACGGGCGTGGAGCCCGAGGGCGAGGGCGGCGAAGCGCGGGACGGCGACGGCGAAGGCCGCGACGACTACGTGGCCGCCGCTGAGGACAGGCTGAGACTCTTCCTGCACGTCTTCGCTGACATGCCGCTCACTATCGAGTGAGTAATCTTTCTTAGTTTGTGTTATTGGTAACAAAAACTCTTTTTAAAAATTTAGCATTTTGATGGGGCTTACCTTTATAACCTAACACTACCTGGCAGCCAACAGTGCGCTGGGATAGACAAATATACAGGGTCGATATTTCAGACAGGGTAGTAAGGGAACCTTAAACATTGTAGGTACAGGAAAATGGTCTTAGGAGACTGTTAACCTAATTTTTTTAGGCATTTTTGATCAGCATACACAGATCATACGTGACCTGTGACCGGTCTTTCTTCTCAGAGGAGTTAGAAAAAAACACTCATCTAGTTCTAGATCTAGTTAAAAAAAAAAACTTAATTTATTTTTGATGTTTTTTTTAAACATATTTACAGATAAAAAAATCACTTAGATTTTTTTATCTGTAAATTTGTTTAAGTTTGTAAAATTTGATTTGAAAAAAAAAAATTGTCTTAAAAAAAAATGGGTAATTTTCATAAGTCTAGCCTGTGTAATGTTTCGCGGGAATTTAAAGAATGTAGGACTTAAAATTTATAGCCCTGTCCGAAATTCCGAATCTATGTGCTTCAACTTTAGCCCCCGTCTTACTTACTATGTCAGCTGGAGGAGACTGTGCTCTTGCATCAGATGCCATTTGCGTTTAAACGATCCTTATTTTAGGCGTTATGTTTGTATGAGATAATAAGAGTGTCGTGGTTGCAGTGCGGAGTGGAGCGCGGCCGTGGGCGCGCTGGGCGCGCTGGGCGCCGGCAGCAGTGCGGGCGGCGCGGGCGGCGCGGCGCTGGCGGCGCTGGTGAGCAAGGTGAACGCCTGCGTGTCGCACCTGGAGCAGTTCCCCGTGCGCGTGCACGACCTGCCCGCGCGCCCCGCCACTTCCGCGCTCAAGTTCTTCAACACGCATCAGCTTATGGTCAGTAAACCCTTAACATACCTCCCACTTTTGACATACGGCATGGCCCATGCTTGCTTTTTATTTTTTCTTTCTACTCCTTGATCTTAGCATTCCTGGTCTTCGCTTGTTCAAGAAGCGTACTGTTGCGTCATTCGCCTGATTTCTTGTATTTAAGTAGATGTGTAAAATTCATTCATTTAGTCGCTAATAAACACCATTGAAGGCAGACGCATTTGTGATTTTAAAACAAGTTTTTCCGTACACACGAAAGTGAACCTAACCAACCCCAACATATGGTCGATATCTCGCCGGATCAATTACCAGTTACCTGAGCGCACGTGTTGAACGGCCGGCTCGCTAGAACAAAAGGACACCGCATTCCTGAGCGATAAGGATTTGTAACGATGACTACTACGAAGGAATTATTAAACATATTGGAAGATACTGCTTCATTACTGCAAAAAACTCAAGTTAATCTCAAGAAATGCTCTAAATCACGATTAACTAAAGGATACATTGAAACCCGCATAAAGGCGATAGAAGATTACTGGGCTACTTTCAAAAACGCCCATCACACTTTGGTAAAAATAACGCCGAAGGAACAAAAGACACTGTTATCATATTTTGCTAATGAGGAATTTTATATTTATGAAGACTTATATCTTGTTCTGTTGGCTGATTTACGTGATATGTTGAATGAACAGAATACAACGACGCCGACGACGTCATCGCAAACTAACACAAGCATCGCGACGAATCCTGATCAACAAAATGTGTTCGTGAGGTTACCTCGAATACAGCTGCCATCTTTTAGTAGAAAATATGAAGAATGGCCTACGTTTCAAGATTTGTTTACATCGTTAGTGCATACGAACACAACTATAAGTGACGTACAAAAGTTACATTATTTGAAGTGCAGTATTACTGGAGAAGCAGAGACCTTACTGAAACATATCCAGGTAACACAGAAAAATTATGAACAAGCGTGGGACATTTTAAAAACTAGATATGGAAACAAACGTTTGATCTTGAACTCAGTGTTAAAACAGTTAGTCTATCAAAAGAAAATGAATTCTCAATCACCTAATCTAATCAAAGGTTTATTGGACACCACAACAGACTGTTTAAATAACCTTGAAAATTTAGATATATGCTTAGATTCATGGGATCCTATAATTATTTTTCTGGTCGTTCAGAAATTGGACCCTGAGTCACACAAGGATTGGGAACAATACGCATACAAGGAAGATGTCGATGACTTACCCAAATGGAATGATCTGAAAAGGTTTCTTCAGTCTACATACCGAACACTGGAGCTTGTTACAACAGGAACACAAAACAAATCAACTAAAGAGCGTGCTGTTCATATCTCAAGTACGTCAACGTCCCCGTCCGGAAAAACATGTGTACTATGCAATGAAAATCACACGTTATGCCACTGTAAAGAATTCACAAAACTGCAACCTATTGAACGAGTTAATTATGTAAAAACGAACAATCTATGCTACAACTGTTTAGTACCGGGACACTCAGCAAGAAAATGTCGACTACCAGTGTCCTGTCGTATATGCAAAAGGCGTCACCATAGCCTTCTACATCTCAACAAAGATCCTGAGACTTCGGTAAAAGAGACCCCCATGCAACCGAAGACTGCTCAAACCAATGTAGAAGAACAAAGGGAAGTTACTGTCAATACAACGGTCGCCTCACACCACAGTACTAGACAAGGCATAGCACTATTAGCTACGGCAACAGTGACAGTACGAAACAAACACAATCACACTGTTGCACTACGCGCATTAGTGGACCAAGGTTCGCAGATAGCACTTATTAGTGAGAAAGCATCTCAAATGCTCAATCTGACCAAACGATCAATGAGAGGAAGTATCATTGGAGTGGGTTCAACAAAGACAAATGTAAACCACGTGGTACAGCTGCAAATCGGTTCCCGCTGGAACACGAACTTCAAGATAGATGTCGAAGCGTTCGTCATGTCCAAACAACTTACCACTAAACTCCCTCCTAAAACAATTGCTGCTGATAACTGGCCACATCTAGAAGGACTCAACCTGGCTGACTCGAACTACGACACACCAGGCCCGATCGACTTACTTTTAGGTGTCAAACAATACTCTCAAATTGTACAAGAAAAACTTATCAAGGGTCCACCGGGTACACCATGTGCACAGAAAACATACCTTGGATGGATTCTTTTTGGTGAAATCAACACAAGGTCACAAGACGATTCTGCTCTCGTTCTTCATCACCAAGTAGACATGGATGTCATGCTTAAGTCTCTGTGGGAAATAGACACAGAAAACAAAAGAAACTTAACAAAAGGAGAAAAATTGTGTGAATCACTGTATGAAGAAACACACACACGTACAGAAGATGGAAGATACATGGTAAAGTTACCTTTGAAAACACCACAACCAACATGTCTAGAAGGAAACACAAAAGAAATAGCTAAAAACAGACTGCTACAATTGGAAAGAAAATTTAGAAGATCACCCATCCTGAAAGAAAATTACAAGAAAGTTATGAAAGAATACTTAAATTTAAACTATATGGAAGCAATACCTGAAAAAGAAATCATAAACAAAAGGGTTGTATACTTACCTCACCATGCCGTCGTCCGAGAAGATAAAGAAACATCGAAGACTCGCGTAGTCTTTGACGCATCGGCGAAGGGTTCAAATCAAGTTTCGCTCAACGATGAATTGATGGTTGGTCCTCAGCTTCAAGAAGATCTCAGAAATATTATCATGAGATGGCGAATGAAACGCGTTTGTTACGCCAGCGATATAACAAAAATGTACCTGCAAGTATGTGTGTACCCAGAAGACGCCAATAAGTATCAGCGTATTCTGTGGCGAGATGAGGAACATGACAGCATTAATGAATATCGCTTGCTTCGAGTTACATTTGGAACAGCATCAGCACCCTATCTCGCGGTGAAAACCCTCCATCAAGTTGCTGATGATGAAGGACAAAATTACCCGAATGCAGTCAAAATCATCAAAGAAAATTTCCTAGTTGACGATCTGTTAGCGGGTGAAGATACAACAGCTCAAGCCATAACATCTGCAAAAGAAGTATCTCACATATTAAAGAAAGGTGGATTCACACTCTCGAAGTGGTCATCTAATTGTCCGCAATTTATGAAATCCATTGACACAAACAAGCGAAGTTCTATTGCTCACCTAGAGATAAACAAAATGGATGGTACTGTAAAAGCACTTGGTTTGATTTGGAATTTGGGAACAGACCAATTTCAATACCAATTGAAGCTACCAAACAATTCTGTCACCATTACAAAAAGAGCAATCTTGTCAGACGTTCAAAGACTATTCGATCCCTTGGGATGGATTGCCCCAAGTGTAGTGATGGCTAAAATGTATATACAAGGGCTGTGGCTGGAAAAGGTCGATTGGGATGACAAATTAAGCCCCGAACTAGAAGAAGAATGGATGACTATTCGCGAAGAATTCAGAAATGTAAATAACATTTACATTGATCGATGGCTTGGTACCTATAGCACAGAAATAAACGATGTACAAATTCATGGCTTCAGCGATGCGTCCATGAAAGCTTATGCAGCCGTTGCATACATAAGAATCGAATCTCAAGACGGCCATATTACAACAAAACTAATAGCAGCGAGGACAAGACTCGCGCCACTAAAAACTGTATCGTTACCACGTTTGGAGCTTTCTGGATCACTACTTCTTTCACGATTATTGAATCAAATAGGAAAGGCTATGAGAATATCAACATCACAAATGTTTGCATGGACGGATTCCACAATCGTTATTGCATGGCTATCCGGGGAACCACACAGATGGAAAACATTCGTAGCCAATCGAGTCGCAGAAATCACTGAAAATCTCAATAACAGCCAATGGTACCACGTTGCATCAGAAGAGAATCCTGCAGACATTGCGTCGAGAGGCATGTTACTTACTGAATTAAAACAATCAGAGTTATGGTGGAACGGTCCGAAATGGTTATCTGAAAGGAAAATAATATTAAAACAGCCTAACGTAGTCGTCACTGACCTGGAACAGAAAAGGGATAAAATACAAATAAATATTAAAATTCAAGATGAAGAAGAACGTAACTTAACAGGGAAAATTAAGCAATTTGATAACTTACAAGAATTATTAAAGGTGATAACATACTGTCGACGATTTATAAATTACAGAAGAGAATTGGATACTTACGGAAATTGCAGAAGTTTAACGACCGAAGAATTACATACATCATTGATGAAATGCATTAATCTAGTACAAAGGGAAGAATTTGCAGATGAAATTAACAGATTAAAAATAAATAAAAATGTGAAGAATAATAGTAACATTAAAACGCTTACCCCATACTTAGACCAAGATGGTATCCTCAGGGTGGGCGGTCGTCTTCGACATGCAAGGTTAGACGAAAATAGCAAACATCCTATAATATTGGGACATAACAACAACTTAACTCCTTTACTCATAGCAGATGCTCATGCTCAAACACTGCACGGTGGTGTTCAGTTAATGTTATGCGTTTTACGCTCTAAATATTGGATCATTCGAGTTAAGGGATTAATAAAAAACTTCAACCGTAAATGTTTAGTCTGTGCAAAGCAAAGAGCTAGTGCACGAAGTCAGATCATGGGAGATCTGCCAAAGGAAAGAGTTACCCCTACTAGAGCCTTCCTACACAGCGGCGTGGATTATGCTGGTCCATTCCAAATATTAATGTCAAGAGGAAGAGGCATGAAAACTCAAAAGGCGTACATTGCTTTATTTGTTTGTATGTCTACAAAGGCAATACATCTTGAACTGGTAGGAGACCTTACAGCAGAAGGATTTATAGCTGCATACAAACGCTTTGTATCAAGAAGAGGTAAATGCAGCCACATGTGGAGTGACCAAGGAAGAAACTTTGTTGGTGCAGAAAAGGATTTAGCCGCAGCATGGCAAGAAGCTAACTTGAATTTTGAGAAAGACATTGCGCACAAGTTGGCTTTGGAAGGTACACAGTGGCATTTTATACCAGCTTACAGTCCTAACTTTGGAGGCCTCTGGGAGGCTGGTGTAAAGTCCCTGAAGACTCACATGAAACGCGTGTTGACAACAAATGTCACTTTCGAAGAAATGACAACAATACTGTGCCAAATTGAAGCATGCCTTAATTCAAGACCTCTATGCCCTATTGATGATTCAGATGCAGATTCTATAGAGCCCCTGACGCCTGGTCATTTTTTGATACATGAAGCCCCAATCGTCGTGCCCTCACCAGATTTTAAAGAAACAAAAGTTCATAATTTAACACGATGGCAATACACTCAAAAGCTCGTAGGCGACGATGGCAAGACGAATACTTAACCAGTCTACAACAGCGCCCTGTTTGGCATAAGAAGAAACAAGAATTCACTATTGGTGACATAGTTCTCATCAAAACAGATGGATTACCGGCAGGAAAATGGTTACTAGGCCGAATTGTAGACAAGCATCCCGGTGATGATGGACTTACACGAGTGTATAGCGTTAAACATGGCAATAGCATCATAAAGAGATCTGTCACGAAACTATGTCCCCTACCTGTTGATACTAACTGATTATTAACTATGTAAAATTGTATTATCTTCATTGTAGAACTTTGTCAAACAAAACTCATTTCAATTTTGCATGCAGGCATTATGTATGTCTGTATTCGTATAGTTATGTATAAGTTAACTTCATTGCATACGAGTATTATGGATTTGGATAATTGATGACGTTACATACTGCTTATAAAGTAAAAATTTTCAATATGTGTATACAGTCCACTAAGCATTATTTAAAGGGCCTTATTGTCCCTTTGGTGGGCGGTATGTTGCGTCATTCGCCTGATTTCTTGTATTTAAGTAGATGTGTAAAATTCATTCATTTAGTCGCTAATAAACACCATTGAAGGCAGACGCATTTGTGATTTTAAAACAAGTTTTTCCGTACACACGAAAGTGAACCTAACCAACCCCAACACGTACGTATCCGCACCGTGGAAGTCCAGTTTAATATTTACTGCTTAAACTTCATACGATGACAAAATATGTACTAAACCAAGTAGAGCCCTAGTCATCACTGAGGCTCTAACTTGATTTCGATATTCAAAAGGCAAACATATTAATTTATAGCCCTTCAAATTGTGTTTAAAATTCAATAATGTGACCTTTGGTGAACAAAGTGCTTCTCAGAATGTGACCTATGGTGAACAAAGTGCTTCTCAGAATGTGACCTATGGTGAACAAAGTGCTTCTCAGAATGCCTGTATATGCAGCAGATTTAATCGCACAAAAAATCTATTGGTCTACCTTATTTATATACAATGGTAATCTATTTTATTTTTTGTTACAGTGTGATCTCAAACGTCACCCAAGTTGCTCAAATCTAAAGCAATGGAAGGGCGGCGTAGTGCGGATTGATCCGCTAGCTTTAGTTCAAGCCATTGAAAGGTATGTTATGAAACAACTACGTAATAACTCTTACAATATTTGGTTAAACGAAGGTATTCATGAATAGTGTGTGGTGAATTAAATGTATTATATACGAACAACAGAGGACGACAGGAATGAAAATATTTCAGTTTTTGCATATCTTACCAATACGGCATAAAATTACATATTTTAATCTCGTGTCTGATGCGAGTGTATCGACCCTATACGCGTCTAGCCGCACCGAGATGCTTGATAAGGAAATATTCTTGACTTATGTGGTATCTGATGCTAACGCCAGATGTCACTGATAACATTAATTCTATGCATTCTAACAGTTGGCAACATGGTATGGAAATATGAAATATGGAGATGTTCTTCAGAAAGGTCAGGTGCCAGGTACTCGCAACCGGTGTACGTGTATGACCAGAAGGCCAATTCTCGTAATTTAAAACGATCAAAATCTAGTAACAGTCTCATCTCGGCGACAAACAAATGCCAAAAACTTGTCAAAATGTAGGGAAATTAGAGGTATTTTTTGACAGATTAAGACAGATCAGACTGTGAATGTTCTTAAAACTACGAGAATTGCCTCTCAGATGTATGAACGTAAACGAAGCAAAAGGAGTATGTAAGGATGACTTTAGATAAGGATGAACGTAGCAAGTGGAGTTCTGTAGGTTCTGCCTACCCCCATGGGGAGAAGGCAAGAGTTTATGTATGAATGTAATATTGCTCTTTAATGCACTAAAATATTATTATTAAATGTAAGGCTAACATTGGGCAGCTATTTGCAACGTTGCCAACTTTTAGAATGCACGCTTAATAAGAGACTCCAGCCTAATAGGAAACTCTGACCTCATCTAGTTTTTAAAATATGATTGACGCGTAAAACTGTTTCTACTTGCAGAAATAAAATCATTTATCATTTACGATTGTTCCGCAGGTATTTAGCACAACGCGGCTACGCGAGCGGGCGCGCGCGCTCGGAGTCGCTGGGCGGGCCGCACTCGGACGACGACGGCGCGTCCGACGACGACGTGGACGACTCGCTCGCCACGCCGCCGCACAACCCCACTGAGTACGTGACACGGTTATTACGTAACACGTCAACGATTATTTTCTCTATAGATATAATGTTATAAGCATAGAATCATTATTTTAGCGCATACATAACACAGTACTAATCTTTTCCAGTTCTGACCACAAACTGGAGTTCCTGATCGGCGACACCGTGCTGCCGTACAACATGACTGTGTACCAGGCGGTCCGCCAGTTCGGCGAGCAGACTGACGCAGACACTGACACCGAGACACCGCTAGGTAAGCAGCTATACAATACATCCGTACAGTTCATTCACCGTTACTTTACCTTTGACAGCATCAACACAACAGCAACCTTATTCTGACGAGAATAAAGTTCACAATGATTTGATAGACTTGTCAGTGACAGCAACCTTATTAGAATGAGAATAAAGATCATATGATTTTGACAGTGATGCCAAATCAGAGGTAACTCTAGTATTGCCACGGTGGCACCGTGGGAACCCGAAAAAAAATACCAGCCTGTATTATTGTAGTGAGCAATGTGTTGTTGATAAGGAAGGAAAGAGACTGCAAAATAATGTGATGTCTCAAAAAACAAACAAAATAAAAACTACCCAGGACAAGTGTCGGTAAAGTTTCTTGCTCGTTCTTCCCCATAGAGATCTGTACTTTAGAATAACTAGCTTCAACTGTCTGACTAACTGACCCAGCTCCTTGACAATTCTAAAGTGCCTGCAAATGGTATAATTGGAATAAATGCTTTGAGTTCGAATTTGAATTCGATATAATAATACCATAAAAGAATTATCCATCCAGTGGTGTAGTGAGCGACACTGTTATTGCTAACGAAGAATGAATACTCAAAATAATGTGGTGTTTCTAATTACAAGGAAATAATATCTAGTTTAGCCCTATAAACTAGTAAATAAACCATAATAAATGTTCCTATGTTTCCAGCAAACGCGGGTATCTGGGTGCAGACGCACACGATCTACTACCGCGCCGTGGAGGCGGGCGAGCTGCCGCGCGCCGACACGGCCGCGTCACGCAAGGGCAAGGGGCAGCCCACCAAGCTGTCCTCGCGCCGGAAACCTGATCTCTTATGGAACGGTACGTTACAATTGTACTTAGTTATTCTTATAGTATAAGTGTATCAAACTATCAAAATCTTTCTTCGTTTCAGTTTCAAGGTCCAATAAATAACTCGTATAAGTTTTACATTCCGGGATGGAACTAACATGATTATCGCTCTGAGACTTCAGATGGAAATATAAATTCACTCTATGATACTTTGAAGTTTAGGCAAATATACCCTATTCTGGTCTCTGGTTTCTTTTGTTGATTGTGGTGTAATGAATAGTGTTGTTATTGTGGGTTCCCAGAGGGCCTGGTGCCCCTCCGGCCGTCCCCGCTGCTGGGCATGGTGCGCGCGGCGGCGCTGGGCGCGGCGGGCGAGGTGCGCGACGCGTCGCTGCCGGCGCTGAGCCTGCTGCGCGCGCTGCACGCGCTGTGCCGGCACTGGCACACGCTGTACCGCGCCGCCTGCCTGCCCGACCTGCGTCCGCTCGTGCCCAACCAGGACTTCATCAATGCCAAGGTAGCTATCTTATTTAATGTCAAACAAAAATCTTCATTTATAATAATGCATAACTCCCATTTATCAGCAATTCAAAAGCATTATTTCAAAATTAAAAACAATTTTCTATAACTTAACTGCACATGGTAAACAATATTTGCACACTTTTTATGGTTATAATACAGTGTACCTAATCCAATCTTTTGTAACACTTATAAACCTGTGTTATGCAAATAAATAGTTTTGAGAAATTGTTTATCTAGCACAGACATCATATCTAATATTGTTTACCTATACAAAATGTTATTTAATTGTAAACATTATGTGCGATAACCATAACAGCGGAATATAGTTCTGTTTCCTGACCAATGTTGCCTGATGCTAATTTTCAATTAGGCTTTAAATTGTATGGTGTTACAGATGTAAATTACTTGCCGCGTGATCGTAACGTTCTACAACCGACTCCCAAGAATCTCGTTTTCTTTTAGCTAATCATTGAACTTTGTTTTAGCTTGCTGCCAAAGCCAACCGCCAGCTTCAAGATCCGCTCGTCATAATGACCGGAAATCTCCCACCGTGGCTGAAAAAGATAGCTTACGCATGGTAAGTCATTATGTTTAGCAGACTGTTTTTAATTGAAAAATTTTGATTATAAATCATGTGATCGATGTGTCGGAGCGTTCAGATGTAAATGTGATGTTCCAGTCCGTTCGTGCTGCCGTTCGAGTGCCGCCACCTGCTGTTCTACGTGGTGTCGTTCGACCGCGACCGCGCGCTGCAGCGCCTGCTGGAGGCGGGCGGCGAGCGCGGCGCGGGCGGCGCGGGCGGCGGGCCCGACGAGCGGGTGGCGCCGCGCCTGGACCGCCGCAAGCGCACCGTGCAGCGCCACAACGTGCTGCGCCAGGCCGAGCACGTCATGCACGAGTTCGCGCACTCCAAAGCGCTCCTCGAGATACAGTACGAGAACGAGGTCGGCACCGGCCTCGGGCCCACGCTGGAGTTCTACGCGCTTGTTTCGCAAGAACTGCAGCGTGCCGATTTAGACCTGTGGCACGGCTCGGAGAACTTCAAACAGAAGCCGACTTCCTTCGGCGGAGAGATCGTGAAGAGTCAACCGCCGGTCGTGACCGACCGTTCATCGGACGCGGCGGCACGTCTCGCCTCCTCGGTCCGTGATGCCCTGAACCTCGACGAGGAACGCTCCCCAGAGCCGTCGGAGCTCGAAAAAGAGACGTCGATCCCGTCGCCGGCGCCCGACGCCACATATGTGTCATGGCCATGCGGCTTATTCCCGCAGGCAGTGGGCCGCAACGCGCGCGCCTCCCACGTCTCAAGGGTCAAGGCAAAGTTCCGCTTCCTAGGGAAGTTCATGGCTAAAGCTGTTATGGATTCCAGAATGGTGAGTCTAATACTCTACTACACCTTGCCTAACAGCTTTTACAGTTCGAAAAATCTTGTCAATCTCCACAACTTCTGTCAATTTCAAATGTTAAAATTATGTTGCATTAAAATTGAAGGTATTACGGATCCGATAGTACAGTTACACCTTGTTTCCAGCCAGGGGTTGAATTTCACAGCCTTCTTCCTGGTTTCTTGTGAAAAACTTGAATCAATTAAAAATGATTGTTGTACTCGTAAATTAACTATAATTTTGCATGCCCGTAATGAGGGTGAAATATGTCCTGTGCTATAATTTAATTTAACATCTTGTGTACCCACCATATTTCAGACAAATAAATGATTTATTTATTATTTATTTATTTGAAATGTTCATTATATTTTAGCACTAGCGTATCGAAGCATTCTTTGTTCTCGTCTTTGGTGAATTTGAAAGTTTTATACACGCCGTACCCCTCCGATCCGACCAAATTCACCATTAAACTTGCTTTGACATCTGTTGATTCTTTGTGGACACCTGACGCTTTTAAAAACACGTAGAATTGCTTCTGCTATTTTTGCCACGTCTCGGCCCAACTGACCGGCCCACCCTACAGACACAATCCGCCGGTGGCCGTGCGTGTTCCATTGTTTTCTATTGCTTACTATAGCCACTATCACATTTACGGTATTTTTAATCCTAAACCGAGACCATTGGGTGTTAATTTCAATTAATTACTCAGCACCGCTGCCACCATGTTGTAAATGAAAGACGGGTTGACCAAGACTGATTTTTATTGAGTACCCACAACCTAACTATTATTATAATGACAAGCCACCATCCTCGAATCTACCTACATATACGTAGTACGCCAATCACAACTTGCACCTTGTAATTATTTTATCTCAGTATTTTGTGTCCTATTCTACACTTCATAAAAATAATAATGTTAACTCTCGGACACACCATTATTATAGCCACGGAATACTAAAGTCATGGTCGTCTTTTAGGTGGACATCCCACTGTCAGTTTCGATGTACCGCTGGCTAGTGAGCGAGGACAAGTGGCTGTCGCTGAGCGACGTGCGGCACGTGGCGCCCGAGCTGTGGCGCTCGCTGTGTCGCCTGCGCCGCGTGGCCGAGCGCGCGCGCCTGCTGGCGGCCGACGCCAGGCACTCGCCCGAGCAGAAGACGCAGCTGGTACGTCACACACACATACAGTGCTACAGGGTTCTTGTGGCGCGTGTCCAAAATTTTAATTAACGCCGTTACTGCACCCAACAAGCCTGAATTGAGTTATTTTGGAATAAAAAACATTATACTGTTATGGGTTTCCATAAAATAACGACTGACTCCATAACTTAGCATAATATTCAATGTATGTAACAGATAAGCGCCCTGGAACTGGACGGATGTCCCATCGAGGAGTTGGGCTTGGACTTCATTCTGCCGGGCGACGGTTGCACGGAGCTGAGGCGCGGCGGCCGCGACCTACCCGTCACCGCGCACAACCTGCACAACTACATTGATCTCGTTACCCACTGGCTGCTTTATGAAGGTAACATTCTAC
Source organism: Apamea sordens (assembly GCA_945859715.1). Classification (NCBI taxonomy): domain Eukaryota; kingdom Metazoa; phylum Arthropoda; class Insecta; order Lepidoptera; family Noctuidae; genus Apamea; species Apamea sordens. The sequence continues at coordinate 14,133,133 of OX243987.1, forward strand.
CTAACCCCAGCATAGCCATACGACAGGCTGTCGTATGGACGTGACATAAGCACCTATCATGAAATGATAATTATGCCATTTTAATATTTCGCATTGTCAGTTAGATAAGGCCCTGATGGCGCTCATGGTTCAGGTTGGTAATTTGGCTCCTTTATGAATTGTTGAAATGAGCTGTCATAATTACCGTGATTGGCAAACTGAAAGGTTGAACAAATATTTGGTTACATGCCAGACCAAAATAGATCGTAAAAGTGGATCTCATGACTTGATTTTACATTGCATTAACAATATTGTAAGAAGGAAAAAGGCACAAATACTTAAGATGAATTCTGTTTCACCACAGGTGTTACCAAACAAATGGAAGCATTCCGAGAAGGCTTTGAGTCAGTATTCCCACTAGCCAACCTCAAGATATTTTATCCAGAAGAATTGGAACAAGTGTTCTGTGGCAGTCCGTCCGGTAAGATATTTATTACTATACACAATACACGTCACACACACACCTATACATTAGACCTAAATTCTAATCCAAAATAAATGCTTTTTTTGCATATAAATTTAACTTCTTGTACCATCACATTAATTAATTAGGCCCTTTGTACACGGCACGGTTTCTTTACGGTACGGCGTTTAAACCGCGCCGTAGAAAAAATGTGTCTTGTCAACAAGCTTCCATAGTGATCCATACTACACCGACGGGGCCTACACACGGTGAATAAACCGTAGTGTTTTACGGTAAGAAAAACGTGTGCGTATAAAGGGCCTTATTGGTACTTCACGAGCATGCGTCATTACAATTTAAACTTTATGTCACGACATTAACGCGTATCACACGCTCGTGATATGCAATGACTGAAACAACAATATTGTAAAGCTATTGTCTCTTACAGGTGGCCGCGATCAACGCTGGGAGCCGCGCATGCTGACGGAGTGCATCCGCCCCGACCATGGCTACAACGCGGAGTCGCGCGCCATTCGCATGCTCATCGACATACTAGCCTCATATAACCGCGAGGAGCAGCGTTTATTCTTGCAGTTCGTTACTGGAAGCCCCAGGCTACCCACAGGAGGTAAATAAATTACAAAAAGAATAGCTTACTGGAATATATCCATATAGACAAAATTATTGACTATATATGGATATATATAGTCAATAATTTTGTCTGCCTTCGTATACTGAGCAGTTTCATGATGATGGTATTTCCACAGGCTTCAAGGCGCTGAACCCACCGCTGACGGTGGTGCGCAAGTCGCTGGAGTCGTCGCTGGACCCGGACGAATACCTGCCGTCCGTGATGACGTGCGTCAACTATCTGAAGCTGCCGGACTACACCAGCGCAGACGTCATGCGCGGCAAGCTGCGCCTCGCCGCCTCCGAGGGCCAGCACTCGTTCCACTTGTCGTGAACGCCCCTCGTGTCCTCTCCCCACTACTGTGATTACGTATCGACCCCTCAGAGTTGTTTGTATACACGTGTGAATGCGGTTAGTGAAACCTATAATATGTGTTATATTGACGGTGCGCACGCCCCGGACGACTGCTGTTTATGTGCAATCAAAGTGATTTTATTAACCTAAATGTGACAGACACTTAAAGTGCTGTGCGTTCTATAGTTTTGTTTTTCTTTGGATTCTTTTTAGATTACAGAAATATGTTTATATTATATTTTGTGTTAATTTAATGTGATAACTTGTATATTACTTTCTCTGTACATCAGAGATCTGCTGACTCTCAATATAAAGCTTATGGTAAATATGTAACATGGATGGATTTTGTTGGCTTCACTGTATGGAGACGAGACTGCACGAGTCGGTGTCGCACTGCTGGCCACGGGACTGACCATCCATGCTGCCAAGTCTGCTGAACCTACATAATAATAATAGAGTGCCCGTTCACTTTCACTTCGCGAGTTATTCCTCAAATACCACCTGCAGTTGATTCATTATTTCTGATTAGATTGGCACGTTTATATTTAAGCTATTTGAAGGACCACTAAAACTTGTGTGAGAGTCCTATGAATTATAATAGCATTTATTACCAAACGGTGTATGTTTTAAGTATCATAAATGAGTAAAGAAAAAGTGCAAAATTTAATATGTAACAATTTCAATAAAACCATGTAAACAATATTGATCAACACTGGGTTTCATTTTTCACCTTTCTACTCTTATATCCAACAGTTTATAACTCATAAAGGCAATAGTGTTATGGATGCTATAATTAAATCCAGCCAACTTTCACTCTCCACCTGTTGAAGATATTGAAATTCATAACTTATATAAAAATGAAACAAATTGCATTATCTAACATGCCATTTGGCATTTTTACATAATTTAGAAATTATGTAGAAATACCAAATTGTATGTTAGATAATGCAATTTATTTCATATGAACTCCTGCAACACATGGCAATTTAAATAAAACACAACATAGATTTTGAACAATAATTAACCTTTATATTACTCTGCCACCAAACTGTCCACAAAAATATGATAAATCCATAAACATTATGTAAAAAGTTGATTATGTTACTTTTCATTGAGTCCATATATTTCATTTATATTTTATATCTAATTACTCGAGACATAGTTAAACATGAATAGAATAGAATAGAATATTCATTTATTTGCTCACAATGTAGGTATTTACAATAAGGTGGTTACAATTATATGAAAGAATCCTTGTACATTCTACCATTTTGGCATGCAAACATTGATGCAATTCATCAACAAACATACAGACATTGATGCAACTAAAATTTTTCAGCTAGAAAATCCGATACGGAGTAGTAACATTTATTGACCAAAAGTGCAGTTAGTTTCTTTTTGAAAGTTGCTACTGGTTCCTCTTTTATGGAATTAGGAATGTGGTTAAAAATAGCCGGTGCCATACCAAAAACACTTTTCCTCAACAAAGCAGTCCTATATCCACCTGTGCGTAGCAAGTTTTGGTATTGAGATCGCAAAGTTACATCTCGGTATCTGCTTTCCGATAAAGTGATGAATAAAAGTGTCTATTAATGGTTGGCACTAATAATTATATTATCTATAAATATTATCAGCATATTTTGGACTATATGTGGTGCATACAGGGGTCAAACTCAACACTGGAATTAGACATCATAATAAAATTCTAAATTATAGTTCTAACACTAGTTTATAGCAGTTAATAATAAAAGTAACTGTGCAATAGTCTAAAAAATAACCCTACACTAGAATGTACACTTGACCATCTATCAACATAAGAACATCTAGGAAATAGTCACAAGGATTTACAGCACCATTGCAACCCAACCGAGGATGAGACACGAGCCACCAATGGGAGTGAGCCTGCGGAAGCAGCGGTCACCGGTGAAGGCATGGTAGTAGCATGTGCCACAAAACAGGCTCATCCCGGCAATGAAGAATGCACCAGCCTGGAAATAAATTTTACTGAAGTCACTTATTGTGCAGAATAAATAAAATGTGAAACAAAGATTTTTATTGCGCAACATTTAATAAGTAAAGATTATATTGCAGTTTTTATTCCAACTCATCTTATATTTCAATCGGAATTAAGCTAAGGATTGCAATGATCAAGAAATTCATTGTGATAACAATATCAGTATAATCTTTTTAAAGCATTATTATGCTAATCAAATTTGTGACTTGTCATTCCCTCTGTAATTACTAATGACAAATTTCAATGTCATAGCAAATTGTTACAATCTAGAGAAATTAAGATCTATTATTTTGACTTACAATAAACGGTCTCCGGCAAAGAGGAACTGTGACAAGTGCAAGGGTGTGTAAGAAATGGAATCTGTTGGCTGTGTCAAATATTTTCCTCAAGTCTTCTTTAGTTTCGGGCTCAGGGAAATTGCGGTGAGCGCCCATTGCTCCGAGCACTACAGCAGCAGCACCGCTCAGCCCGGCGAGGCGCACAAAGGGCCCCGCCTCCTGCGCTAGTTGCCACAGCGGCATTCTAACCATAACTTGTTGAACAGGTGGTGGAGGCCCTTGTTGAGGCTTGAAAATACCCTGTGGTACGAAACAAAGAGATTAATTTTGACAACAAACAATGAACCCATGTATCGGATCTAGGAAGAACCTTCCCTAACACAAAGCTGAAGTTGGAACTTACAATTTTACGTAACAAATTCATAGCTCCGTCCGTCACCGTATTTATCATAAACGCGTCGGCCAAATTTACCATACCTTTACAGTTATTTTCTACTGTATAAAAAATATCCCCTGAAGAAATCCGCAAATCGACTGTCGACCAATATTGATATAAAAATCTGTCAAACTAAATTTCAAACGTCAATACTAGAGATGTGAAATATCGTAAATAATAGTTGATTTTTTTGATATATCGACTCTGGTCCAATGTACTTCTTTTCACCAAGGAACTTTATAAGTTCCTTGCTTTTCACACAGAAGTGGCCTGTGCGGTAGCGGACACTGTGGCGGACAGTTGTAATGTGCTACCTGATATGGAGCTATTCAAACATACGTGGCATTACGCGTGGACCGTAGACAGATAGTAGGTAGACAAGTCCTCAGCGTATGCAGTATGAGATAGCGATAGTTCGACATAAGTACATTACTGCAGCTTTAATCGTCTTTTTAGATGAAATTATCACAATATTTTGCTTATTATTGACACAAAATAGTCTTAAGTACAGACGCCAGCAGGTCAAGCTACCCGAAACTGTCAAAATTTCCCAATCAACATTGAACCTTAATGTTTCAGCGATAAAGTTGAAAATCTATTAAAGAAATTTGACAGATTGTAGTAGCTTGATGTGCTGGCGTCTGTACAATATTATTTTAATTTACTTGCTGTAATAGGTAAAAAATGCTACTTACCGATGAAAGGTTATGTTTGGTTGATTTCGTTCACTACGACTTTTACAGCCGATTACACAGCAACTCACCATCATTACACACTAAATATTACCTTTTGGAATATCATTAAAGTCAGAAATTACACAAAGTATGTGTTTCACAGTTTATATCAACGAAAATATTTTAACACCACAATTTGTTTGACATCGAATGGCATCGATGCCAAACAACAAAAACCGATACGCAAATAGAGATAGAAAATGCATGCTATGTCCTGCTCACACATACACATTTTGACATAAGTGTCGTCTCACTTTCGCAATTATTATTATTGTAACAGCATGTCTATTACTATCCTCTGTCTACGGCGTGGACACGTAAGTGCTACTCCTAATTCCGTGACACCATGTTTCGAAGCCTTAATCCTAAATAAACTGAAAAGATTCAACACTTAAAATAAACCTTGTGATAAGGCATAAGTCCCCTATCCCCTTGCAAAAATCTGGTTCATCTGAACGAGATTATAGCAACAATCTGCACTTATGTTACTGGACCCTCTGTTCTGTTTACCGCGCGGCCGAACGTTAACTAAATACAGTTAATTTTTCATCGTTCCATATTTTGTTCCTTGAAAGTTATAAGTAGAGAGAGCTTCATCTTTCTGACTGACCGACCCCTTGACAATTCAAAAGTACCTGTAATTGGTTTAGTTGAATTAAATGATTTGAGTTTGAGTTTGAGTAGTAGAGACACAGAGTATATTTTGCAAGTTTTTAATGAAATACTACGTCCCTCCGATTCCACGTGGTACTTGTTTGTTTTACCCCGAGTGTTTATTAGACCCGGACGCGGGCAGGGATGGCAGCCTTCGCCCGCTGTTATAACGCTGCGTGTGCCTTATTACGCAAGGGAGAAGAAGCTGTACTTCCGAAGCACCGGCGGCGCCGAAGAAGATGCGATTCTCAAGATGCTTGCGAACATTGACCGTAATTCTATACGCCTGCCTTTACGTACTTTACTTACCAGATGCAGTGCAGGGAATTTGCCTCCAGTTGCTTGCGGCAGGCTCGGTATTTGCAATTAACTGTCCTGATATATGTAAGACGTATATGACGGACCTTCAGTGCCTGACTTGTGTGTGCCACGGCCCTGATATGTGTGGATAGACCTTTAGGCGTTTTAAAACGATTTTGCGGTATTTGTACCATTTTAAACGCGGTTGACTTCTGCAGGTGCAGTTCTAGCCACTGGCACTCGAATTCTAGGGGACACTTCCAAGGTAACTTGACCTTGACCTCAAGGTCCTTGTACAGCGAACATTGACTTTCACCTCATAGTGAATGTACCTTGGACATTGAACTTCGTGATCATTGACCTTGACCTCAAGGTCGGCAACCTAAGAAGTGCACAGCAGACATTGACCTTGACCTCAACGTCACTAGCCCTGAGGACAAGGTCAGTGACCTTAGAAGAATCGCGGATCTTGACGTTGACCTTGAGGTGTCCCGTGGTGTTCCTCTACCCTACTGCTCCCTCATCCCACGCGACGTCCTTGGCGGTCACCAGTCTTAGGAAACTCTCGCTTTAGAGCGCAAGTCCAACTCCCACTTGGCAGGTTTTTACCTTGCCTTGTTTCATGGACCCACTGCTACACTGCCTCAGGCAGTGGCGTAACTACAGGGTGGCAAGTCGGCAAAATGCCACGGGCCCCCAGCCGGAAGGGGCCCCCGGTCAGAGGAGAATCCCAACTCCTAACATTTATAATTTATTATACATGTTGAGTAAAAAAAAGTTTTGTCTTTGATTTATTTTTGTTACCTACTCAGTTACATACACAAGTAAAAAACTCAAAGCATTTGTAAAAAAAAAGTTGTAACCCAGTTTTAGAACGTATCCGATGCCACACACCACAGGCCACACGTGTTGGTATTACTGCGGATGTTCGGGGAATTCCCGCTGCGCGTCCCGCCAATTTGACGCTCACAGGGAATCCCTGATTCAAGTTTGTATATAAGAAAGACTCCACTATTCTATTATTACGCAAGCAGTTAGCAGTTTATTGTTGTAAGAATTGGGTGTTTGTTGCAAGTGAGGATATATTTCATTAGTCAATTGGGAAAATAGGTTGACAATGGCGCCGATTCCCTTGTTCACAAACTAAAGTAAATTTAAGTTCAGTGCATCTTTTTCTTTCTATTTCATTAAGAAAAGGACAGAAGATAAAATATTAGTTTAGTCCTGTCAAATTAGTCAGCGCCTGACGTAAATTGGCGCCGATTCCCTTGTTCACAAACTAAACTAAATTTAAGTTCAGTGCATCTTTTTCTTTCTATTTCATTAGGAAATGGACAGAAGATAAATATTAGTTTAGTCCTGTCAAATTAGTCAGCGCCTGACGTTGTAAATTGACGTATTTTTAGTAGCCATGTTTTTAATCACGTCTAATTTGTCTATGGACTATCTTAATTTGACAGAACTAAACTAATATTTATCTTCTGTCCTTTTCATAATGAAATAGAAAGAAAAAGATGCACTGAACTTAAATTTAGTTTAGTTTGTGAACAAGGGAATCGGTGCCATTGACGTATTTTTGGTAGTCATGTTTTTAATCACGTCTAAACTGTCTATGGAGTATCTTAATTTGACAGGATGATACGGATCATTTTTTTTTTGTTTTCAAATCTTTTTGACTACTCTATGTATCAATTAGATGCTGACTGTACTTTAAATTAGGTACTTTTAATTTAAAGTGAATTATTAGATAACTAGCTTCTGCCCGCGGCTTCGCCCGCGTGGATGTCGGAAATTATCCCACGGGGACGTGCAAACAGGATAAAATGTATGTGTTTCCTCAGGATGCCATCTATCTCTATGCCAAATCAGAAGTTCAGTGGTTTAGGCGTGAAAATGTAACATACAGTTTCAAGTTCAAATCCTCCCCTTAAAAACTGAATAATCCCTTTTTGTCCCGTCAGTGGTAAATTTTCGAAAACTTTACATACTTATTATTAATTATTTTCTGTCAAAAGTATCAACACTGAGTTTCGAGTTACACGGATCGCGCATTAAATTTCTTCCACACAAACTTAACACCCCTATATCCCCCTTTGAGGAGTAGTTTTGAAAAACTTGTAATGATAAACTTTATTACTTACTTAGGCAAGTATTCTTGCCAAGTTTCAAGTTTATTAACTAAATGAATAAGATTTTTCATATAAACTGTATTCCCCGCTTTTCACACCCACATGGGGTGGAATTTTGAAAAATCGTTTGGGATTATTCATAACTTGACTCAAAGATTATTTATACCAATGTTCGAGTTAATCAAGCCACGCATTATAATCCTCCCTTGTAAAATTAACTACCCCTTTTCAACCCGTTAGGGGTAGATTTTCGAAAAACCCTGATACATTTTACTCTTTATTTTTGGTCTTAAGTATAACCACTGAGTTTCGAGTTAATCGGACCGCGCATTCAAATTATTCCACACAAACTTCAACACCCCTTTATCCCCCTTTGAGGGGTAGTTTTCAAAAACTTATAATAATAAACTTTATTACTTACTTAGGCGAGTATTCTTGAAAAGTTTCAAGTTTATTAACCTAATGAAGAAGATTTCTCATATAAACTGTATCCCCGCTTTTCACCCCCACAGGGGTGGAATTAAAAAAAAATAGTTTGGGATGTATTCATAACTTGACTCAAAGATTATTTATACTAATTTTCGAGTTAATCAAGCCATGCAGTAAAATCCTCCCCTGAAAAATTGACTACCCCATTTCAGCCCGTCAGGGGTAGATTTTCAAAAAACCCTGATACACATTATTCTTTACTTTCAATATTAGGTATAAATACTGAGTTTCGAGTAAATCGGACTGCGCGCTAAAATTCTTCCATACAAACTTTGAAACCCCCCAATCCCTTATTGGGGGGTAGTTTAGAAGAAAAAAAACTGACAATCTTCATAATTTATTTAGATAAGTATTCGTGCCAAGTTTCAAGTTTATTAACTCAAGGAATAAGATTTTTCATACAAACGAATTCCCCCCTTTTCACCCTCTTAGGGGTGGAATTTCGAAAAATCCTTTCTTAGTGGATGCCTACTCTTCACGAAGAACACACCCTCCAAATTTCATGTCTCTAGGACCAGCGGTTTAGGCTGTGCGTTGATCTATCAGTCAGTCAGTCAGTCAGTCAGGACTTTGAATTTTATATATATAGATCAAGTACCTAAGTATAATTATAAAGTTTGTATGTACCTACTTAACGTAGTGATTTAATATTGCACTCTTACGAGTAAAAGTGTATAAATAAGTAGGTATTATAAAATTTAAAAAATATTATTATTGTTGGTTCAGCTTCTTTATATTGGGGGGAGGGGGCCCATCCGATGAATTTGCCACGGGCCTAGAACGGTATAGTTACGCCACTGGCCTCAGGGAACCTATAGTTCCTAGTCTTGGTTCTATAACAGTGGGAGGAATGGCGTTGGGAATGTGGGAATTTCGCAAAATAATAAATATCTCCAATGAAAAATAATCTTATCTTTATTTAAGATTCAATTGTATAAAAACGAAAACTAGGTACATCTCACAACAGCAGGTCATGTTTAATTCTAATAATGGCACTATTGTAATCATCTAGCACCTTAAGTTTTCGGCAATTACGTTTTTTGCTCAAAACTAGTTTAAAACAACGTTATTTAATTACATAGTACCTAACTACGACTATAGTTTGACCGAAACTGCTGTACCGCGCCTTAGGAATGCGCGGCGAGGCGGGGGGCGGGACGCCGTGAGCGATGCCTCCCCGTCTCGCCGCGCACATACCGAAGGCGCGGTACAGCGGTTTTGGTCAAACTATAGTTAAAAGTAAGCTTTTAAAACTTGATACGTTTGCCACTGAAATATCTATCCATACTCTTTCGCTTGCTTCTAAACAGTCAGTTATTTTTTTGGCAGTTTATTACTTGCTCTTAGTAGGTACATCTCTGTTCGATATATACAATATACGAAAACAATACATTTAACTGTATGCTTGTCATGCCTGTAATCACAAAAACTCAAAACAACACTTTATTGTCATGGTTTCTTTCTATCTATCTTATTAATTTATAACATCGTAGGTACTTATTAATGTGTTAAGTCGACTTTCTTCTGTGGGCAGCAGACTCCCGCATATCTGAAAGTAGAAATGACATTGGTTACATAACAGCTAAATAGGACACGTACAAATCTGTAGGTACATAAACTACATACAAACAAATAAAATTGGAAGTCGGTAATGTTAAAATAACAGTTTTCTACTAAATGCATATTCAAGTATGTATATGTATGTACGGTACTCATACCAAAAAAAACATTTTTAAAATTTTTGTCTGTTTGTTACGGCTAATCTCCGAAACGGCTGGATCGATTTTGGTGATATTTGGTATGGTTTGGTTTGGTACTTTAAACCCTGGGGAAGAACATAGGCTAAGCCGTGGGCGGAAGCTAGTATGACATATTTTATCAATCGGTTTCAAGGGTGGTTTTAAATTGAATTTTAGATGTGCTGCATCTTTATTACTTAGCAATGCATAGTTTTAACCGGTGCTGTGCCTCCCACATCCAGCGGATTTACGCAGCTTAAGCTCATTTACCAGTTCGTCAGCCGACTTTGTGGGGCTATTGCCTACGCTGTAAATTTCGAACTTTCGTTACTATGTAAGTTAGGGAGTTCCTCGGGCTATATCGTTTACCTTGGCTCTCCAGCGCATCTCTACATTTCTTATTTGAAACCCGTCGAATCGTACTAATGTGATAGCCGATAGCTGCATATAACGTACCCTTGGCTGACGGTGCAGTACGTCGTTCTGTAAACGTCCACAGTGATGTCCCGCGCGGCGTCGCACCGCGACAGGTACACGCACACACCCGCGCCGCCCTCCACTGCGCTTGCGCACTCCGCGTCACCGCTTGCCTCTTTCGGGGCCTGAAAAGGTAAAAAATTTCTTTGTAGTCGGTTTCTTGGCAATAAGTATTATGAGAATAATATTAACCGGTATTACAATCGGCGGTAATAAATAAGCCGAGCTTTCTGGCGACCCGGAATATACTTCCGTTGGCAGTGGCACTTAGGGTTGCCAACTTTTTATATTTCAAATATAGTATTTTCGAAGCCATTGCCTGTAAAAATATAGCTTCTTTGAGCTTTTTATTTTAATAATTCTTAGCTATTATTATATGTATAATTACAAGGTTACAAAATATCTACCATTACGTAATTCAGCTTTTATGAGATTAATACTGGCCCTATTGCGCTTATTTCGCCATTTTGTATTGAAATGAAATAATAGTAGGTTCGCCTATTACAATATTTTTTTAAATATTGTATTTAGGCCTTTTATATGGCAGGATTAGTTGGATTAGGATACTGTATTACATAGTAGGGTTGGCAACCCTAATGGGACTACATTTTACATAGGGTTCACCGATTACATTTACTTAAATACCAACACAAACATGTTAGAAAATGGCTACGTGACTAATGATTTTCTGTTACCTATCTCAACAGAAAACGAGTTTATTTCCTTTTTAAATTAAAAACTGGTTTATTAACCCTTTGTATTAAAACGTTATATTCCGGAACGTGGCTCCACGCGAGACACAATGGCTTTTTATTTGTTTCTGTAATTACGTTTAACACTTACAACAGAGTCTTTGGCAAGCTTCAAGGTGACGGTCGTGTCATTGGTGGGCAGCACGATGTTGTCCGCACTGGCATCCAGCAGGGCCTCGACCCAGGTGAAGCCTTGTAGGTGCAGGTCGGCTAAGCTGGGTCGAGAGGAGGTCGACACAGGTAGTGTCGTTGCCGCTACGTTGAAAGCGGTGAAGGGGAATGGTGTCGTCAAGTATGCATCTATCGAACATACAGAATAATGTCTCAACTTCTAGGTATGTTTTAGTATATTGGTAGGTAATAGTTATAGCCCCATTTACATGATGCAAGTGTCTTAACTGTGGCATACAATAAAAGTGCAAGAAGCAACAGATAACTTGCATCGTATAAACAATTACGTGGAGACGATGCAACTTTTGTTGTAACTGAAGTTGAAACGTATGGTGTGCTACTGGCAATTAAATAGCACCGTGTAATTTAGCGCGGGCATTGCGTTACACACTAGCAGTAGGAAGGGCTTTCATTATGACAGTTCGACAACATTCATTGCGTTATTTACGTTGCTGAGCAACATTTTTTTTTCGAACATTTTATGAAGCAATGGATTCCTTCCAAATGATTCAGATTCTGATTGATAGAGTGTTACGCAATTAAGGTGCAGGCTTTAAATTGATTAAAAAAATCGCATATAATAAGGTGCCAGCCTATTGCTATAAAAAATAATCTGAAGAATCTGGGCTGCTACTGAGAAATTCTCATCGGAAAACCGCAATAACACTTTTCCAGACGAAACCCAAGCTCCCAAGGCATGGCAGCTCAGATATCCACTACACCATAAGAGGCCTTTTTCCGTGGGGCTTTGATACACCTTTGCTCATCCCTTTGGGAAATACAGGCGTGATGAACCCTTTTACTTATAAACATTGATAAAAGTTATGAGACGTTTAAACACCAGAAATGTATGGTTAAACAGTTTTTAATCATTACTTAACTTTAAATAACGTTTATAAATAAACCCCGTAATGTTTATGCGTTGAATTGTGCTCTACAATATTCATCTCAAGATATTAAATATACGATATAATATTTTAAAATACTTAAAACATTTTTAATTATATGTTTCGGTTCAATAAATACGGTTTGATAAATGAAACGATGAAATAATAAAATCTTTTTTTTTTTTTGGTTACCTCCCCTACACGTACAGTGGGGATGATTTTTTTTCTCGCGGGTACATCATAGCGTGGGTTATCATTAGATAGGTCTTTTAACAATATTGATAGGTTGTTCAGACGATTTTTTGATTTAGGTATCCGTTTGCGAGATTTTCAACTTGAAAGAGCATTTTTTTTGTTAATATAGGGCGTCCCCCCTCTTAAAGCTAAACGGATGGCTCAAAAAATCTGAAAAAAAAAATCATGATGTTAGTCCATGTGATGAACTTTGAAGGAAAACTATAACGGCTTAAATAACTTTGTTATTTCAGGAGTTCTAGAGGCCTAACTTGTAAAGTGCCATTATGGGTGACTACGAAACCCTATTCTATGCGTGGCATGACACGCACTTGGCCGATTTTTTTAAGAACTTGTACGGTCAGCCGCGCCGCACGCCGCCGCACGCGAACCCAAAAATGTGATTAAAAATTTTTTTGTCTGTCTGTTTTTTCAGGCATCACGCAAAAACTACCGGTTCGATTACGATGAAACTTGGTATAATTATTCTTTAATATCCTGGGCACCACACTGGCTACTTTTTATCCCGGAAAAGTATATATGTACAATAAAAAACAAACTTAATTTTGCGGTTCGATCCCTAGACCCGATTACTGTACCAACCGCAAATAATAAGTTTGTCGTAGGTTACGTCACAGTATCTTAGCCGTGTGCAGTGCCCCTAAGTTATGCTCTAAATGTAGTGCTGAAGGTTGAATTTGGCTTGCACTGTTCGCAGCACACGCGTGGCGCGTCGCCTATACCTATTTAGGTAGGTAGGTATTTAATTTTCTGTTATTTTTTTTTTAATTTGGTAGGTACTGAGGTAAAGATATCATATAGGTACCCTCTTAATCACCACTAATGAGACACAATTGGTTTTCTATTGTAATTAGTCACAAAGGGCCCGCGAGATAGATGGCATTCTGGGGAAGCACATACATTACATACATATCCTGTTAGCACGTTCCTGTGGCATAATTTCCGACATCAATGCGGGCGAAGCCGCGGGCAGAAGCTAGTCCTATATAAATCGATAGCTGACATCAATGCAAACAGAAAACATAATAAGACCAAACCCCGTAAAGTTTCACGTTTCCGACACATATTGCGTCGCGAATCATATTTGACCTACAAACAATCTGACACTGACCTGTAAATTGCAAAAAACGTACGAAATTTAAATTTCGCGGGCTACCTTTAAAGCGCGCTCAAAGTCAAATTGTCACCGTTGCGTGTGCTTTATTGTACTTCTAAAAACTTACCAAAACGGGCTGCTATCGGTTCGTCATAATCTGCTAAATTCGATTTGGAAGCGTAGTTCAGAGCTGGGTAATAAGCTTGGACGGGTCTGCTACTGGCAAAGAATCGTTTTCCTGCTGCACTTCCAAAACCTAACACACATTGATAAAAGTTTTTATTTAAATGGTGAAACTTCATGTGGAATATCATCATAATCTGCCTGCCTTTTCCAAACTATGTTGGGGTCGGCTTCCAGTCTAACCGGATGTAGCTGAGTACCAGTATTTTACATGGAGCGACTGCCTGATCTGACCTCCACAACCCAGTTACTGGGTAATACGAAACCCTTTGGTAAGACTGGTTGTCAGACTTTCGGGCTTCTGACGACCCGTAACGGATATCAAAGATCCACGAATGACAGCCATTCATGTGGAATATAAAGTAGGTTAAGTACATTTCATTTCATTCATCATTTCGACTACTTTAAGGTGGATGCTCCAAGGTAGCCCGCGAAATTCAAATTTTCTTACGTTTTTTGCAATTTGCTGGTCAGTACTAAGTTGTACAGACGCCAGCACATCAAGCTACTACAATCTGTCAAATTTCTTTAATAGATTTTCAACTTTATTGCTAAAGTATTAAGGTTCAAGGTTGATTAGGAAAATTTGACAGTTTCGGGTAGGTCAGATTTTCAACTTTATTGCTAAAGTATTAAGGTTCAAGGTTGATTGGGAAAATTTGACAGTTTCGGGTAGGTTGACCTGCTGGCGTCTGTACGTTGATTAAAATATGATTCGCGGCCGTAACAAATATGTATTTACAGAATTATAATCATTAAAGTCATCAACACAACTCTCTAAGATCAAGTAATCCTGCTGAATGACTATTTCATGAAATCTTGACATTTTAGGATTATGCTAACAAGTTGTATTACTGATTCTAATGATTATAATTCTGTAAATACATATTTGTTACGGCCGCGAATCATATTTTAATTAACGTACAACTTAGTACTGACCAGCAAATTGCAAAAAACGTAAGAAAATTTGAATTTCGCGGGCAACCTTGGAGCATCCACCTTAACACAAAAATGTATAGTAAAGTTTAGATATTTTAGCCTTTGTATTTATTAAGTTGCAATATGTAACCTCCCGCATGCATGTCGGTCATGAACATCGTGAAATGAAACCAAACTAAAATACGTACATACAAGTTGAGGAACCTATTCATCCTAATATTGGAACGAAATTCCTTATCGCGCGTTGCGAAAGGCGGAAAAAATTAAGACCAAAAGTTGGAACGACACTTTTTGCTATAGTTGTAAGCCGTGCGGCGTGCGCGTGTTTCTCTGTCTGTCTGTCTCTCTCTCTCTTATAGAAAGCAAGCCAGTTATACTTCGTTCCATCCGGGTGTCCCTTGACACCTCTCAAGTTTTATATTTCAACTACAGTAGGTACGCCGCGCCACCGCCGGAACAAAGTGTTAGTTTATCACACTGTTGCATGTAATGGGATGGATGTATGGGTAACCCACTGCTAACGTCACCAGTACAGTCACCAAAAGAGATGACTAACCAGGGTCGTCGGATATCGTTGAAGTTTAGTAATAAACCGATGGATGTTTTCAAATGAAATTTAATTTGATAAACGAACTGTTTGTTTTCTATTAATTAAATTAAACATTATTCAAAACACATCCATCGGTATCTTACGAAACTTCAACTATATCCGGCGACCCTGATTACTATTATCTCCTTTGGTGACCGTACAAACTGCATGATTACAGCGGCATCTCTCATGTCTGGGTATGAGTTACGGCGACCGCCATGTAACGATCAGTTACAACAACCAATGGAGTAATGTGATGGATCACCTACGAAATAAGATTTTTTTCGAAAAGTAACTGCTCATCTTCTACGCCGTTTGCTGTGACATTCCCTATAGCATATGCCTTAACAAGCCTGTAAAACCCTCGTAGTTGAACTACACTGCCGGCTCATACCATGCTGATGAAAATGATAGTTTATGCATGAATAAATGGGATTCACCTTACATTTTCTAACACATGTTATAAAATTAACATGACCCTAAAATTATACCGTATTTACTGAACCGAATAACTTGTCTGAATGATGATTTATTTTAAAACATGTCTATGGTTAACAGTGACGAATATTCTGAGAGCGCAATTCATCACATTTTCTGTTATATGGACACAGATGACGGATGTCTCACCTTCGAGAGCATAATCCTCTCCCGCTATTTCCGAATCCTCCATGAGGTCTAGAGGCAGCGACAAGCTATCCGGGCCTGGTGCATGATAGAACTTTCATTAAAAAAACTTTTCATCGTAGGCTAAGGTGACCACATGTCTTCACCTTTTGCCCTTCTAACTATAGATAGACTGTCACAAGCTTACAGAAATAGTGGGAAGTTAATGTTTTATGAAAATAAAGAAAATGGTAGAAAAATGCTAAGAAAACACCTAATCGAGCAACTAGGAAAAAGTGTGAAAGAAAGAGAACTGAGTGTTACTACACTCAGTTCTCTTTCTTTCACACTTTTATCTTTCTTATCTCACAAAGCGACGCGCGCTTTGCTTGTGGTAACCAAGTGCAGACGTTGTAAATAGTTGCGTGAAGACGATTAGCGTCAGTATATAACACACACACCCACTTCCAAATTGTGTCGGACGATGACGGTACCGAGAGCTCCTGCGCTTACACACATTCACAGCGTGTTTGTACACTTGTTAACTACAAATAAAGAGCGCGTCGCTTGGTGAGATGAAAGTACTGTAGCAAGATTGAATGACCGTAACTAAATGTAGGTCCATGGGACATGCAGATACCAAGATGAAAGATAGATTATGTTCGTACGGTCAGCAACGAAAATAGACTGTTATTTTTACATCATAACACAAAATTATTCTAAACACCGCTTTCAAGAATTTCAGAAGGCCAATTCTCGTAATTTAAAACGTTCAAAATCTAGTCGCAGTCTCATCTCAGCGACAAACAGATGTCAAAAACTTGTCAAAATGTAGGGGAATTACAGGTATTTTTGACAAATTGAGACTGTGATCAGACTGTGAACGTTCTTAAAATTACGAGAATTGCCCCTCTGGTCACGGTCAAGAATTTATGTTATCTTTTAATTTAAAAAGCTGAAGCGTTAATCGAAAGTCGATTAACGCTTCAGCTTTTTAAATTAAAAGGTTTTTACGTTACTGACGGTACCAAATGAAACCAAACTCGATGAAACCAAATGAGGGTATTTTTAACCCTGTGGCATATACGCAGCCTTTAGCTCTGAAAGAGGCGCATGCTTGTTACTTGCAGCACTTACTGGCAAAGCCACCTGCTCCAAAAGCACCCGGGGGACCGGGAATGCCAGCGAACGCAGGAGCCGCGGCGTACGCGCCGCCTGAGATGCTGAATGCTTGGCTAGCGTGGCTCGCCATTGGACGACCCGCTAGGCTCACCGATAGAGCTGCATAAAACATACACTGTTATGTCTTGTGTGCGGAATAACACTATACTCGTCAAACAGAGAAGAAAGCTTCGGAAATCTTCGTATTGCCGAATTAAAACGAACGGCGCAACGAACGTCGAACCCCTCACAGAGCCAAAGTAAGTAATCTGTGGTTTTGTACTGCCTCGCTTTGAAGTAGTGTACTTATCATTGCACGTTTGTCTAAAGTTTTCATTCTGTCGGGTCGGGTTTTGAAATTGCACAGATTTGTTAATCCATAATTATTTTGTAATCATGGTATGTAATACAAAAAAGGCAAGTACCTACTTCCATGTTTGTAACATGTCTATACTAGATCTCATCATCTCGCATTTGTATAATTTACGAAAAACAGACGATGATTCCCGAAGCGCATACTTTCTTTGGGATATTTGTACTTGAATACACAATCTTAGATAATTTAAAATATTGTCATTTAATTAACTATCTACTTTAGCGTTATGCAGTTAAGTTCGATTTTTGATTGACCGTATAAAGAGGCCGTAAATGAATTTTAGTTGCAATGGAATTTGGACTTTGTCATGTATGCGATTGAGTTTGTATTATCAAAACTTGATAATTATCTGAGCTTTTGAATTCAAATATAAATAATAATCTCAGCGTTTGCAGCAGCGGTGGGGCGGAGTGGTCTTTATTCTCATAATAATACGACACTGAATACGATTGGCCGCCGTGGCCGAAATACTGTCTGGAGGACTTTTATTTAATACGACTCTGAAATTAAAACCATTTCATTGCCTTTTGCAGATTTAAATAAGAATAAGGCTGCCATCAGACGGACTGCATCACAGCAACCGCGCGCAGTCGATATATTCAACTGCATGCAGTTGTACGTTCGACTTCGTTCAGTCATGATATCAACTTCACGCAGTCGGCTGCAGTCGTGTGAAGTCAATATTAACTGCATACAGTCGTGACTTCAACTTTACGCGGACGGCTACAGTCGTGTAGTGTCGACACACGCTGTCCATCGCTAACCGCATACAGTAAGAGAAGTAAAGTCTGTGCTTCCAATTCGACGTTAAATCTTACACTGAGCTCCTGGGCAAGATGCGTGGCGTTAACTGCGGAAAGTCAGATGCGACTGCAGATAACTGCATGCAGTTGAATATATCAACTGCGCGCGGTTGCTGCGATGCAGTCCGTCTGATGGCAGCCTTATATAAATGTGTAACTTTAAATTAATGTACTTACGAATACTGCTGGGGAATCCGGCGCCACCAGCTGTAAATTTAACGTCATTGTTAATAAAATTACTTAATATTAGGTAGGTACATATACATCACCAGCACGCACTGGACCCGAGCGATGGATTATGGCCCACTCCCTCCACTCACATACAGTCACGAGCAAAAGTATGTATACACTCGGCTTTACTCAAAAGCGATTTACTCCTTTATTTTTTAATAACATTTTATGTTGTTACGAACATAGTATTTTCGAACCCATAGGTTTATGTAATGTGTCGTATTTCGACGTTACATTCGTTATTTCACGAAAAAATCGGAATTGAAAGTTGCCAAGTGTTGACATATTGGTGGTCGTGACTGTACACATACCCAATAAACTCATGCCTTTTCCCATTTAAATAAACAGAAATAACTATAAATAAGATAATCACCTGCTTTGTCTACAGACTCGGCGTTCACTGCGTTGGTAGCGTTAGGTTTCACCACCACCAGCGATGTCAGTGGCGTTACGAACTCGTACTGGAAATGTTCACATATTCATTTGAAAAACCATGAAGAAGAAAAGAACAGTAAAGATAATTATGGTACTGGTACTCTAATGTCGGTTTTCACCAACACTAGGCGAAGGGCTGATTAATCCAACGCCAGATAAGTTTATCCGAGGAATAATTTTGAATTTTTGACAGTTCGTCTGTATAGAAACTGTTAGACGTCAATTTTATTTCACGAATAAAAATTATATGTATGTCGATTGAAAAATCAGCCCTAAATGTAATCTCTATCTACTAATACAAAAGCTGAAGAGTTTGTTTGTTTGTTGGAACGCATTAATCTCTGGAACTAACAGTAGGATTTGACAATTTATTTTTGCATTTGATAGCCCAATTTTTGAAGAAGGCTATTGGCTGTTTAACATCACGCTAAGACGTTCTTTCTTATTTTTTTTTTTTTGCTCGAGCAAAAAAAAAATAAATAAGAAAGAACGGTAAGCGAAAACTTACTTAGTTTTCGCTTACCGTTCTTTCTTACTTTTTTTTTTTTCTCGGGTCCTATTAGTCTTTTAGCGATGCGACGGGATAAGTCGGGGGAACAAGAAATTGACAGAGGAGACTTGTTGGTAAGTATTTTTGAAATCGCGTCGCGAAATTATATAGAAAAATGGCGACGTTATTTTGTGCTACGCGTTAAGAACTTGCTGTATAGTTATAAGTTTATATTTTTAAGTTATTCATAGTTTTAAATTTAAGTTAATTTTAAGACCACGCTATCGCATTAGGTATACACCTGTAATGATAGTGGTAGGGAGATTTTAATAAATAAATAAATTTGGTTGCCATACCTTCAGTGCAAGGGCAAGAGCCTTCTTCTCTGGCGACTTCTCCTTGTCATCGGCGTCGCTGCCGTCTGCGGCGTCGTGTTCGTCCAGCAGCTGTTTGATGGTGAGGTACGACCACAGCCGCTCTAGGGGCAAGTAGCCTACCTTCTTCTTCTCGACGGGAACTTTCGGGACTATCTCGTAGCGTTTCTGTAATTTGTTTTTAGTTGGAAGTTAGTTTATGATCTTGTAACCGGATAATGCAATTACCCCTCCGGATTCAAGTCAGGACAACTGTCTTGTATTCGGAGGTAATTCAAGTTAGGACAACTGTCTTGTATTCGAAAGTAATTCAAGTTAGGACAACTGTCTTGTATTCGGAGGTAATTCAAGTTAGGACAACTGTCTTGTATTCGGAGGTAATTCAAGTTAGGACAACTGTCTTGTATTCGGAGGTAATTCAAGTTAGGACAACTGTCTTGTATTCGGAGGTAATTCAAGTCAGGACAACTATCAAAAATGTTTCAAATATTTGATAAAGTTCACTCTAAAAACTATCTTATGTGATAGATGATATGGCTAAAAAGAGCTAATAAAGATCGAAGAAGACACATCTCTCCTAACTCAAACTATTTATTTCAATTCCGGCACTTTTGAATTGTCAGATTTGGGGTGGTCAGTCAGAAAAATGAAGCTAGTTGCCCATTCCAAAGCGTAGGTACCTATGGAGAAAAACGGGCAAGAAACTCCATATGGACATTCTTTTAAATCAAAATAATATGGTTACAAAGTATTGGTTAAATCATTCATGTTAGAAATTATGCATGTGAAAACGATGCAGAACGGCAAAAGCGACAGTAAAAAAAAAAAAAAAAATTAAAACAATTCAAATATTAAATTAAATTAAAATAAGCCATGGCAGCAAAGAGATGACCAGTCCCTACTGACGGCACCCGTTAACGAACATGACGCATGGATTAGCACCATTCAGCTCAACCATTTTGAAGGGAGCCAAATGATCCAACACACGCGTCACCTAATTTGGCTTTCCGAGGCCCGCCAACTTCCAAACAGGCGGTTACCAAGTAATTCTTAATGGAAAAACCCAATAACACTGCCCGATCAGCACCCTAATTACGTAACTCACAATCAATCGTAATCTGAATCATTTTGAAGCAAATTGCTAATCCATTGCTTCATAAGTTCGAAACATTTGTCTACACGACACGTAAATAACGCAATGAATGTTGTTGAACTGTCAAAATGAAACCGATTCCGATTGGTTGTGTGTTACGCAATTAGGGTGCAGAGCAGGCGCTGGGCCTGCGCCTGGTCGCTCTCCGGTCGGATTACATGCCGTCCCATCGGACTACGAGAGTGTGGGAGAAGGGAGTGCATCTGTGTCCCACACGCCTGCACTATAATATCTCCTTTGATATTGGCCGCCATGACCGATATACCTACGTCTGGAGGACTACTCCTACTACTAAACTGGGTTAACGACAGGAAGATGGTGATGATGATTATACTTTAAAAAATAAACTAGAAGTCCACTCACCCTGCCATATCCATCTCGTACTCCACAGAAGGCATTCACGGTAGGCTCGAGTTCAATCACGTCGTCCACCACCTGTCCCGCCACCACCAGCTCGGAGCCGGCGTAGTACGTGCGGAACGAATGCTGCGTCAGCGAGTCTGATCGCACCTACGAAACATACAACGGTGAGCACCTCTGTACTAGCAAACGTAACGCCCGCTTACAACACAAATTAGACAATACGTTTAGCGCTGACAGAACGATATTTTAAATATTATGTTTTGTTACAATTTACGTGATTGCCGAAAAACCACTTTACTGCCTTGGCATCAAGTTTAGTTTCCACTACAATGCGTACAACTTCCATTATTCTTATGACATTTTGGATAGTACTACATAGATATTCATTCTGATGTGTGTGTGTGTGTGTGTGAATGTCCATTTATACTCCTATAAAAGTTCCTCAAAGTTGATAGTTGTTTAAGGGTAGATTTTTAAATAGACAAATAATTTTATCTGAGCAATATAGATATATGACGGTTTTACAGCTTTTGAATAGAAAAAAGTGTCTAACCGCTGCATTTATGTTTCAGTAATTATTTAAGGATTAACGACCGAATTCATTTGAATAATAAAATACCTGTCCTGCCGGGTATGTGAACTTGAGATCAGCCAGCAGCGGTGACGAGATCTGTCGGTAGAAGTCGCGCAGTTGCAGCGCAGCGTCCGCCGCCTCGTAGATGTGTCGCATGAAGCCGCCGTTGCGCAGGGACACCTTGCGCAAGAACTTGCGGTCTGCGTCCTCGCCTGCAAGTCACAAGTTCACAACCATTGATGGAATTAAGTTTTATGTTCCAACCGTCAAATAGCAACTTAGCAATTATATCTTGTGTCTTTTGTCTTTGGCATAAGACGGGCAAATCCCGTATCTTTAACTACATTCACATCTCAGTCATAATGTGTCAAAAGTAGGTATAGTCCGTTCACAGTTATTTTACCTCTGACAGCAACCTTATTGTAATGAGAATAAAGATCACAATGATTTTGACAGACTTGTCAGTGGCAGCAACTCAACAGCAACCTTATCAGAATGAGTATAAAGATCATTGTGATTTGGACACTGATGCAAAGTCAGAGGTAAAACAGCTGTAAATGGATTGTACCTACATTTTTGACACTGGTTGTCGCTGAGATGAGATTGTGACTAAACTTTGAACGTTTATAATACGAGAATTGAGGCCATGAGAGCCAGAGTGGCCTAACTGTCATTTTTTCAATACTGACTTTTTTTGAAATTTGAAAAAAATGCTCTAAACTGTAAAAGTCATAGCGCCACAGTGGCCTAAAAATTAGTTCAATTTTTTTCAGTTGGGCTACTGTGGCTCTCTTCAATTGGCATTCTAGTTTATATTGCAATGACGCAAGCAGCTAATCGCATGCAATTTTTATAATCAGTATTTTAAATGCACTGATCCTTTTTGGAATGGAAATAACTTTTAGAAGTATCATACTGGTGCTTAAAAGTCATCATCTGCCTAGCCTTTTCCCAACTATGTTGGGGTCGGCTTCCAGTCTAACTGGATGCAGCTGAATACCAGTATTTTACATGTAGCGACTGCCTATCTGACCTCCACAACCCAGTTACTGGGTAAAACGATACCCCTTGGTAAGACTGGTTGTCAGACTTCGGGCTTCGGACGACCCGTAACGACTGTCAAAGATTCACGCATGACAGCCGGTGCCAATGGCTTAACGTGCTTTCCGAGGCACGGAGAGGTCTTGTTATATGAAGATGGTCACTCATCCACGGACCAACCGCGGCAAGCGTAGCTTAACCTGATCGATCGACACGTGCGACTGTTATTACTTAGCCACAAGCCCCTCTGGTGCTTAAAAGTAAAGGTCACTTATTTTTTTAAATAATAAATTCTATCTGCAATCGGTCGTCGGACTATAAGCGAATTCGTTCCATGTCAAATGGCGCTTTGGTGGAGCAGCCAGTGCTGCGCCTCCCACTGACAGAAGATGGTTCCAACAAATATTTGTATTGAGCTAAAAATAGTCTCTCGAACTTACCAAAAGCAAGTGAGAAGATGGTGGCCTTGTTAGGTCCGGAGTTCCTTTCCTGCACGCGTGTGATGATGCGCTTGGGGTCCGTCTCACCGACGGTCGGGTCGCCGTCGGTCAGGAAAATGATGATCGGCTCCAGGTTCTTGGGTTCTGCAAGTACAAGTTGGTTAGTTAAAAGTTTTATACAAGTACTGCGACTGCCTACCTCCCAGTTACTGGGTAATACGACACCCCTTGGTAAAACTGGTTGTCAGACTTTGGGGCTGCGGCAAGTGTAGCTTAAGCTGATCGATCGACCCATGCGTAAAAAACTATTAACGATAAACGAAAAAAAAAACAAAAAGATACTATACCTTTCTTGTCAGCAGCTTCAGTCTTTACAGCAGTTTCAGTCTTTACAGCAGCTTCAGTCTTTACAGCAGCTTCAGTCTCTACTGCAGCAGCAGTAGTTGCAGCAGTAGTTACTTGAGTGGTGGCAGCAGTCGCCTCAGTGCCGTTAGCGGTCATACCAGGCACAGTTGGGGCAACCGTCCAGTCGACTCCCTTGTTGATCAGTTCCACAGCTACGTCCAAGGCTTTGCCGATGTTCGTGCCTGCAATGTAAGAACAGTTTGTTAGCAACGGTAATGTTTTCTTGTACTGAAAGACGCGAGAATAGTTGACCTAGTCAGGAAGGTTGGTTGCGATAAACATGTATACTCTGTTTCAAAAGTAACTGCTGAAAGTCTAAACAAACCCTTTTCTGGTGCCGTCATAATGCCGGTTTAATAATGCCATCATAATTCCAGTGTAAGAGAGACGGAGCTATACAAGACCGATAGCATCATCCCTTTTTCTTATGAATCATGATGGCATTAATACTTCGTAATACGGCCCCAGGTTAAAATCTTATACTATCACTCCTTAAAGGAAATTAGTAACACACTAGCAGCGCCCCGTGGAAATCCCGTGGCCTAATCCTTTCTAAACTATCTGTGTGCCAAATTTCATCCTAATCTGTTTAGTAGTTTTTGCGTGAAAGAGTAACAAACATACATCCGTCCAACCTCACAAACTTTCGAGTTTACGAGTAGTAGGATAGGATTCATCTGAATTTGCCAGTTTTCAACTTTAGGTAGTTAAATCTCAACATTTTTTCCCACACTGACTGTTTGAATCAATCAATCTGCCTAGCCTTTTCCCAACTATGTTGGGGTCGGCTTCCAGTCGAACCGGACGCAGCTGAATACCAGTATTTTATATGACATAAAAAAACATTTTTAATAAAAATTGTCTAAATGTTTGTTCCGGCTAATCTTCGAATCGGCTGGACGGGTTACGTGGACGGTGGACGGGACTTTCACTGGCAGATGTTATGGAGTAACATATACATTTAATTACTAGCAGTTGCTCGCGACTTTGTCTGCGATCCAGGATGAAAAGTAGCCTATCCTACTATCCTTACCCAGCTCATGGTCTATGTGTGTGCCAAATTTCATTCAAATCTGTTCAGCCGTTTTAGCGTATATATATATATATAAAAGCGTAACAAACAAACTTACTTTCGCATTTATAATATTAGATAGGATTTAAACTTGTCGCGCACCAAAAAGATTCAAAGGCTGACTTAATGCTTTAATAGCCTTTATAGGCTACTTTTTGTCTCGGTAGCATGTTCCAGTGCCTAGTGGGATCATTTCCGACATCCACGCGGACGAATCCGCGGCCAGATAGTTAGTAATATGCCGTATACAAAGTAAAAATACAGGTTATAAAACTATGTTTATGTGTAAATTAGAGTTTTAGACTGAGTTTGGTCGAAGCCCAAGGGGAGGGGGAGAACAAATGCACACTTTGCCTTCCTCCTGGATCCGCACCTGCAGTGCGATTCTGTAACCATCTCTCCGTGAATACTCAGGTGAAGTGAACTATGCTAGGGATTGACACTATTGACAGCTCACTTTAAGCTCACTTCACCTAACTTTTCACGGTGAGATTTTTACCGAATCGATCGGCTGGTTCACTTTATTATTTCCTTCTATCCTATTCCTAGAATATCATTATGGAAATTCTTAATCGCGCTTAATTATTAGAATTCATTGTCGTTATCAAGTGACCGTAGCTACTAGCAGGTCATGTGAAGATAATGCGCCAACCTATTTGTCAAGTATAACAAAAACTCTAGAATGTTTATTTTATATTACCTCACTTTTTTCAGATAATAAGGTCAATGATTATAAACAGATTACATAAATAATCGGGACACATTTAAGTACCTACCTGTGCCATTGAAATACAATTTGATTAGGTACATTGCATAATATAAACTAAATATCACGCTGATGGGATAGACAGATGTATACCTGTGTATCTTAATATCTATAGAGCTCTATAGTAAGTGCCGAAGTAGGTACAGTCGCCAAAGGAGATAAGTAACCAGGGTCGTCGGATATAGTTGAAGTTTAGTAAGAGACCGATGGATTTTTTCCAATGAAATTTGATTTGATAAATGAACGGTTTGTTTTCTATTAATTAAATTAAACTTTATTCGAAAACATCCATAGGATTCTTACAAAACTTTAACTGTATCTGAGGGCCCTGGTTACTTATCTCCATTGGCGACCGTACACCCACATTTCGTCAGGTCAAAAGTCTCATGTATTAGAGGCAAGTCATTAAACTTAGACAAATCCAGGCACACTGATAATAAATAGCCTCCCGACCATTTTTAGTGGCCATGTTTTTAATCACGTCTAAACTTGCTATGGAGTATCTTAATTTGACAGGACTAAACAAATATATATCTTCTGTCCTTTTCTTAATTAAATAGAAAGAAAAAGATGCACTGAACTTAAATTTAGTTTAGTTTGTGAACAAGGGAATCGGCGCCATTGACAAATTATTCAAAACTGTGATATATTTGGCAGTTATACGCGACGTTATCAACTTCCCGAATGCACCGTAGGTAATAGAGTTTCCGACTTACCTCCGGCAGCCTGAAGCCAGCTAACGATAGTTTTGGCCCTGGCGATGTTTTCCTTGGTGGCCTTGGACGGCGGCACCAGCGTCGCTCCCTTGTCGTGGTAGTCGAAGAACGAGTACGAGTACGTGCTCTTGGGGGGCTCGCCCTCCGCCTCTTTGAGATCGTGCACCTACATTAAAGAAGATTTCAGTAAAAGTAGGCGTGTTTTGAATGTCTTCGTAATTTTAGAGATAGCTACAGTCGGAATATTTGTGGGCGGATGACGCAGCGAATGTGGTTTTCACTTACAATTAATTATCGACATTGTGTATGTTGAAATAAATGTGTAAAAAAATTACAACAAAAACCCCTTCAACCGCGTGTCTCTCTATTTTGATGCTCACGTGGGCAAGTGATCTCTTACTACTTCTTAGCGTTAAATGAACAAGTACAAGGTGGGCAACTTGGAGGTAAGTATACAACTTTTTTGGCGCCATTTTGTTTTGGCGGCAAATATGACAGTTGTTTCATGAAAAATTATTTTGTGTAGATACGACAAATTTGTTATGGAGTGTTTTAATTATTAAAACATTCTACTCAACCCAATCATGTATTGCGGACACTCTTAAGAAAATTGCGGACAATTTTTGGTAGAAATCACTTACCTTCGCGGCTAACAATAGCTCGTTTAGTGATTAAATTTGAGCAGCATGGCATTGTAAGTAGGTAACAGATAAAGCAGTTTTCTTACATCAAGTGAATCAGTTGGGCTTAGGAAAAATGTGGTTCCAACATGACGGGGCCACATGTCATACGGCACGAGCCACAATCGAGACATTGAAAAGAAAGTTTCCGGGTCGATTAATTTCGAGAAACAGTGACATTGATTGGCCCCCAAGATCCCCGGATTTAACAGCTCCTGTCTTTTTTTTGTGGGGCTGTCTAAAGGGATGTGTCTATGCTAACAGGCCAATGAACCTTCAAGAATTAAAACTAAATATCTGAGACACAGTCACTGAAATAACACAGGAAATGTGTGAAAATGTCATGAAAAACGCAGTGAAAAGGGTTCACATCTGCTATGGTACTAGAGGTGAACATTTGTCTGAGATTATTTTCCATACTGAATTGCCGGTCCTAAATACCATATTTAAATAAAAATACTTAATAAATTTTATATTTCATAGAATAAAATCTTAAAAATAAAGTGTATACCTCTTATTTGCCCATTCTGTATATCTTGATAAAACAACTGGTTTAACAAACGCCACGTGTATAAAAACAACAGATAGGAAGGTATGTCCAAAAAGTTCTTATTGGTATTTCGCCAAAATCTCTGAGCTACATACCGTGACGACGGACGCAAACTCGACGATGCTGAAGTAGTCCCCTTCGTTGAGTTCTCCGAGGATGGTCTGCATGGCTTCACGCAGCTGGATGATCTTGCGGTCCATCATGGAGCCGGAGGTGTCCAGGACGAAGACTACGAACTTGTTCAGAGGAGGCAGTTCCGTAGGCGCGAAGAAGTGCACGAAGTAGCCGTCGTTTACCTAATAAGAAAATATAAATTAAGCTTTGTCCATACCATACCATATTAATTCGAAAGTAACTCTGTGTGTTGTAAGCACACAGGTAGACCATGACCCAGGTTAGGACAAAGGATACTTTTTATCCCTGTAGTGTATTCACGTGGGATCATTACCATCCACCACGCGGGAGAAGCAAATGCTAGTCGATAATATTTTTGACAGCCTAATCGAGCGAAATCGTAACGGTTGACTCAAGAAAAACAAAAGAAAAGGATTGAGGACAACATAGAATATGGCTGGAAAAGGGCCGACTGCTACCTTGACTTCTAATGATGTATGGAAGACAACATACTGATTCGACCCTAAATAAATTGTGATAAGGGCAGGAGAGGATGACGTTGATATTGAAAGGAGACTCACCAGAATCTCGCCGTCTTTCGGGCGCGCGACATCGTACTGCACCACGAACTGTCCGAGCACTCCCTCGGTGGCCACCTGCTGGGGCTCGGAGTACGACCACGACGAGTAGGAGTGGGTGCTGGCGGCAGAATCTTTGGCCTTTTGCTGTAAATACATCATAAACATTAATACAGGGTGGTAGGGGCATCGTGGCCATGTATGTATTCAATTTGAAGAAATTCTAAGATTTGGACCTAGCATATAAAAAGTTTTTTCGAAATTCATATCATACAGGTTACTTACCGCGTATATTTGAATGAGTCTCTCTTGTTCCTGTAGGTCTGGCGTGAACGTGATGGTCGCCTCGCGGTCATCGTGGGCTCGCACGATTGATACCTTCAAGTTCTCTGCGAATTATCATTTACTTATGAATTTTGAAGACCCAATTGGCAAAATGAGACAAAAAGTGCAAGACCAATCGATATACCTAACGAAATGAATAATTTTGTTCGACAATTCTGTAAATACGTTATTGGAATCACTTTTACGAGTACATGACCTGTTAAAAAAAAAGTTAAAATAATCTGGGTGGAGTCGAAATTTCCTTTAGTTGATATCGGTCGCCTCCAAATATAATCGATGGTCAGTCGATGAATCGTCTGCCATGCACCACACGAAATTGATCGCAGCAATCTATAGGTTTCTGCTTTATAAAAAAAAGTAAGAGTATATAAGTCCGAGCAATGGAGCACAGCATAATAGGAATAGATCGCGTTTGAAACACCACCCTGCGCTCCTTAACACAAGTAGCAGATGTTGGAGAAAAAACAGTCAGGCTGAAGTGAGAGTGGGCTGGCCACGTCGCACTGAGAGATGGGCAAAGATCGTCACACGCCTGAGGGACATCGCCGTTGAATAAGACCGTATCTCTCAGTGCGACGTGGCCAGCCCACTCTCACTTCAGCCTGGCTGTTTTTTCTCCAACATCTGCTACTTGTGTTAAGGAGCGCAGGGTGGTGTTTCAAACGCGATCTGTTCCTATTATGCTGTGCTCCATTGCTCGGACTTATATACTCTTAACTTTTTTTATAAAGCAGAAACCGGCGAAGGTGGTGTGACGACGTTTGCGGGGCCAACATGGCCAGAGATCGCACAAAAAAAGGTAGGTATGGAAAAAAGGGGAGGCTTTTGCCCAGCAGTGGGACACAAAATAAGCTAATAAATAAAAAGCATAAACTCACGAGCATCATCCTTAGTAGCATCAATTTCGTTTCCAGTCCTGATCTCGGGCACTCTCAGCTCCACAAGTTTCTCAGTCTCCTTGATGTTGACAGTGACGGTCAGCTTGGGCACCAGCGCGCCGGGGTGTAGGTTGATGGCATGGTTGTACACGCCGTTGCGACGTACCAACAACTCTTCGTAAGTCAGGTTGAAGACTGCGTTGGAGGAAGCTTCCACGTTCACGGAAACTGTGAAGTGGTTGGAGTCGCGCGCTCTGGAAGTTGAAGGAAATTTACAGTACCCGGCCGTAACTGACCTCACTTTGTTTTTTTTTTTTGTAAAGTTTGGAGGAAAACCCTTTGAGGAACGTTGTTTTTGTGTCACTCAGACCTTTTTATATGACAGTGTCTTTCTAGAACTCTGTACTTCGGTAAACGATCGATAGTACTACATTTTCGATGAGCGCATCAAAAACAGCCGCAAAAATAAAACCACAATTAATAATGTTGTAGTCTTATTTTGCAACATAGTTTTTTCAACCTTATTGCTGAGAAATTATGTTTTTTTTTTCCATAAATATTCTTGTTCTTTAAAAAAAAAACTTTTCAATCAAAGTAGTAAATAAACTTTATGTTTGAAAGTTAAGGTTTATAATCAAGTTACATGCAATCGCGGCCACTTTAGCAATGTGTTTTTGATATTGTTGATCGAAGGCCCCGTAGGTATTGATTAGAAACAGTTGCGCATTAAATGATGTTGCGTTTTGTTTTTACCATAAAAATTAAGTTTTTAAAATATGTTGTCCATGTAGCCAGCAACACGTTTCTCGCAACACAAATACATGTTGCTGAAACGATACGTATTGGCCATCTTTGTTTCATCAGTGAGTACCTAGTACCTATAAGTATAGAACCAAAACGGTTTTTCTTTTTTGTTAACTTTCAAGTCACGTCTGTTTAGAAGTTCAGTTGGAAAGTTTGTTCTTCCAAGATATACCTACCTACTCAAAAACCTAAAACTTTTCCCCATGAGTAAACTGTTGACAAAAGCTATTTGTTTCTAAACAATGGCTACTTAAACATTGGCACATGACGACTCAGCTGTATACATATAACTACTTTACATCTAATAGACAGTAGGCACAACACTTTCAATTTTGTGGCTTCTATGGCCGTGAATGTCTCGTGCCATTTTCGGCAAGCATACGTTTGTCGCTACTTTTGTACCCGCATCAAGAAATGAAAAGTGTAACTGTGTAAGTATTAGGTCCCTAAAATATTATGAAATTAGCATTTGTCGAACTGGCCACGTTGTTCTAAAATATCTGACGTTTGGTAGAAATTCCAAATTAAAATTTAGGATTCCAATAATTTGGCTTGTATAGTTGTGTTTCGAATTTAGTGATTCATTTGTTTTCGCGCCGTTTGATTTTTCTTTCATATCGTTTTGTTAAAAACATCGCGTTATTTACGAATATTTGGTCACAAATATAGCGATAAAATTAATAATTAATTAATATACCTAACGATAATATTTCGATTTCGAGAAAATTCATATGATGGATGGTGAGTTCTAAGCAATTTTGGGTGTAGTAAATACCTGATCCATACTGTAAGTACCTAACTGTTTCTTAGCAGAGCAGAGTAAAGATTAAGGCGTAAGTACTTCTTACTTAACACTCGCTCAGAGCCAAAAAAGTGATTGATGTTATGACTGTGTCTTTTATATGCCCATAAAAATATAAAATTGTTTAAATATATCCATGATATAAATACGCGGAACAAACACAAATATGTTGTACAGACGCCAGCACATCAAGCTACTACAATTTGTCAAATTTCTTTAGTAGATTTTCAACTATATCGTTAAAGCATTAAGGTTCAAGGTTGATTGGGAAAATTTGACAGTTTCGGGTAGCTTGACCTGCTGGCGTCTGTACCTACAACAAGGCTCAAGAAAATAGGTGGCTCGTTCAGATGCCAATGTATACACTTTTATAATAAAGTTCCAAGCCCCGTTCAAGATCTAAGCCTTAATAAATTCAAATCTTCATTAAACGTAAGTTGTGCCAGAAAGCCTTTTATAGTTACCGTTAAGGATTATATCGAGGACAAAAAGGCTTGGGACTGAGCTGCTTCCAATTTTTACATATTAAATGTTTTTTTTTCTGTTTTGTTTTTTTTATATACCTACACTTTGACATTAATGAAATTTATATATTATATATAATGACATTTGCTTACTTTGGAAAGTATTCTATTATTTTAATTATTGTGATTGTGTTATCTTAAGTTTTGAGTTGAACTGCACGATTTCTGACAAATGCGTGCACTGACTGGACAGGTCCTCTCGATCTGTGTGGTTCTTTCCTCAAAAGACCATCTCAGACATCGATCTACATGGTCTTCATATGATATGACCAAGATTATGTCTGGACTTTAAAAGAGACTGCGACCTCTGAGTTTGTTTCGGCCTTTCTTCTCAGACTAGTCAGATAGAAACGCCGACCTCATCTAGTTTTGAAATATGATTGACGTGTAAAAGTGTTTGTACAAACCTACTTACAAAATAAAATCATTTATCATTTAGCAGTAAGTGCGTGATTGATGCGAAAGCTCGTGATTTTCCTACCGACCTTAAACGGGTTTACCCCATTTAACATGTAGTACCTAGTAAGGGAAAATGTACTGCATAGGTAAGTGTAAGTAGGTACTTACTTGGCAGAAATATGAGCAGCACCAATTCCCTGGTTGACGGCATTCTGATAAATTTGCTTAGCCTCTTCCTTTTCCTTCACGTAAGCCTTGTACGATTTGCCATCGAGTGTCCTGTCAAGATAGAGAGATAGAGCATTTATGTAAATATTTGAAAAAAAAATGTATATAAGTAGTTTATCAGCCATCTTGTTACCATAACACAAGCATTAGGTTGCTTAGCTTGGGACTAGATGGCGCTGTGTGAATGTACCTAAGTTAATTGGTTTTAATCAGGCTCAGAGAGCTGTTATATTTTGGTCATTATCAATATTGAAACAAAACAACAACCTAATTGCGTAACAATTAACACACTATTAATCACAATCTGAATAATTTTGAAGGACATTGCTAATCCATTGCGTAATATGTTTGAAAAAAAAAGTAACTTTATGTTGCTCAGCAGACATTTTTTTTTAACGCAATGAATTTTGTTGAACTGTCAAAATGAATGCCAATACTACTGTTAGTGTTTTACCTTTACTGCAGTAGGTAGGTACTTGGTTTTCTGTGTATTACATGTATTGTGTGCCTTAAACCTGGGTTGAATAATTTTTATATTCTTTCTCTTCCTTACATGACAAATCCGCTGATGAAGGCAGTCTCAGGCAGCAGTACCCTGAAGTTAGCTTCCTGCGCCTTCTTGGCGGGGTTGCGCACTTTAGCGACCACCGTCGTGTGCGCATACCGGAGCGACACATCGGACACCACGTCCATCTCCGTCAGTTTGATTGGTGGACTTGCCTCTTCTGTTGTTATGTCTGCTACGGACGGTGTAGAAGTCGCGATCTGTATGATATCAAATATAATTTATAAGAGATATGACGCGAAAATTACGTCACGAAAGCTCTATCTAAGGCTCCCGAAGACAGGTGCGACGTGATTCTGGAAGAACAATTTCCATGAAGTTTTCATAAAAATAAATTGTTCTATTAGTGTCGCGTAGCGCTGTCGCGCCTTCCTGCGGCAGCCTTTAGGGTACGCAATATACTTTTATCACCGTAAATAATTAAATTCATTTTTAATCTCATTCATTTTGCTTCGTTCTTTGACGGTAGTAGGTAGCCTTAGATAACCTATTCTTTAGTGCCTGAAAGGTTGCATCACGGTTGTGATGTACGTACCGTTCATGCACTGCTGAGTAGGTACCAGTAACTGGATTGTGGAGGTCAGATAGGCAATCGCTTCATGTAAAATTCTGGTATTCAGCTGCATCCGGTTAAACTGGAAGCCGACCTCAAAATAGTTGGGAAAAGGCTAGGCAGATAATGATGATGGTGACTGCTGAGTAGGTATTTGAAACCTTTAGACTAGGAGATAGACCTTAATGCTGCCTTTCTACCAGAAATGTGCCATTTGCAGCCCTGGGTGAAAGTCAGCCCAAGAGGGAATGCAGGAAGGCCTACTCCAAAATTCTTCAGGGCCACCGCAGAATTAATGTGAACCGCAACAAATATGCCGTAATTACATAAACAATTAAAAAGCCATTGTGTCTGGCGTGGATCCACGCTTGAATACGGCATAGGAAGGGTTAAAAAAAACAAGAGAGGACTTCATACCTAAAAATAAGGTTCATAAAAACTTACAGTATCGTCAGATTTGGCAACGACCATGGTGTCTTGCGTTGGCACCGCGGCCGAGTGCGCAAGCGCAGCCACTGCGCACAGGCACCCCAACACCGCTATCAAGCGGCTCATGATGCTTCCCTGCGGAACAAACGTACAACATCAATATATCGCAGCATCAGACGTAAATTCAAAACTAGATCTAATGTTAAAAGTAGTCGATGTTCGTAGAGACAACTACGCACCTTCGGTAAGACAAGGGCCGAAGTGCTAAAATTTCCGAAAATGAGTTGAATATGCCAAAGTGCCTAAAAAACGAATTTCTACCTGTAGGAACAAAGACATTCACTAGATTCAGTTTATTTTCGCCAGAGGGCAGTAGTGCCTTTGTACCATTCGTTCGTTTTTTGTCTATAAAAACCTTAAAACGTCTGTCCTGAAAAATTTTAATATTAGCACTTCGGCCCTTGTCTTACCGAAGGTGCGACTAGGTAAACAAATAAAAACCTAAGAAGCTCCTTTGATAATAGTGTAACTCGGAAAAAAATATCAGTCATTATATGACTAGTTATGTAGGTACCGAAAGCATTGAAGTACGTATGATAATTATTAATTAGGTAGGTATAGTTATTAGTAGGTATAATATTATTTATGTAGGTACCACCGTAATGAGTATTGTATTAATCTAATTAGCTGACTTCCAGTGGACCCTTACACAAACAATAACAGTTTATTTCTAAGTAAATGAGCTGTTATGTATAGATAAAACGAAATGGTAAGTTTGTTTTTAAAGTTTTGCAACTAGGAAATCAAACTGTTGGTTTCAGTTCTTGGTATAAGTAATACAAGTAGGTATCATTATGTTTATTTTCATCAAAATAACATTTAAAACAACACTTCTTTGAAAGACAAACAGTTTTATTTGAGTAGGTACGATAGATAAAACCGTGTCATGCCCAGTGTCATCCGAACACCTAACTAATGATAATAGCCAGTCGCGTGTGAAGGTCAAGTAAATATGGAATTCTATACAAAATTCGACAAACAGATAGGTATATCAGGTAGACACAAACACTTTAAAGTATTGTCAGCTGTTGTCAATGAGAAGGAGAACAAGAAAATAAGGAAAAGTAAATGGTAACTAACGGATGATGACGTCTTTAAAATACATAATTGATCAGTATCACGGTTTTCCCAAACCCCGCGGTAAAAATAGTAAATCGTGCCCATCAATATTTACAATGTCGGAGCTTAACTAAGTATAAACAGGTTCCAAGAATTGAAATGTATTGTTTTCCTGTTATATAAAAACCGGCCAAGTGCGAGTCGGACTCTCGCACGAAGGGTTCCGTCCCATTATCTATAATAAAATCGTGTCCAATAGATAATTGTTATAATATAAAATATTATTTCTTTATTTTTTCCAAGTATGCGCATATTACAAGTTAGGCCTCTATAACTCCTGAACTAACAAAGTTATCTAAGCCGTTATAGTTTTCCTTCAAAGTTCTACACATGGACTACCATCATGATTTTTTCAGATTTTAGAGCCAGTCGTTTAACTTTTAGAGGAGGTGGAGGGGGACAAGCTATTTTAACAAAAAATGCGTTTTAAAGTTGAATACCTCGCAAATGGATACCTAAATAAAAAAATCGCCTTAGCAACCTCTCAATTTTGTTAAAAGATCTATCTAATGATACCCCACACTATGGGGTAGACGCGAGAAAAAAAAATCATCCCCACTTTACATATGTACAGTCACGGGCACCAATATGTCAATACTTGGCAACTTTCAATTACGATTTTTTTGTGAAATAACGGATGCAACGTTGAAACACGACACATTACATAAACCTATGGGTTCGAAAATTCTATGTTCGTAACAACATACAATTTCATTCAAAAATAAAAGAGTAAAACGCTTTTGACTAAAGCCGAGTGTAAACATACTTTTGCTTTTACCCCAAAAACAATTTTTTTTCGTGATTGTCGACGTGGTAAATACACATATCCATGCAAAGTTTCATCTTTCTAGCACTAACCATTTGGAAGATAAGCCGAGGACGGACGGATGGACGGACGGACATGACGAAACTATAACAGTTCCGAGACGTGAACTACGGAACCCTAAAAACTAGGTATCTCCCAAGGAGACTGAAAGGATACCGAGGTAAATACTTCTTTTAGTCTTAAATGTTGAATGATGTGGATATCACGACTGCTCATTAGCTCATCGACGGTACAAAAAAAACTAAAAAATCTTATTTAACTTTGTATGTCTGTCGTCCAAGAAATGGCCAAGACAAGACACAACAATAAGCCTAGGAGTTGTTGTACTTCCACCAGAGCTTACTAGGTATCGTATGTAGGTATACCTAAAATCCTAGGTAGGTACTTATTCAAAATGATGGACTTTATAAAAATTCCACTCACATTCGGTTCCACAAAATGAGTTATGAGCTCAACTGTCACAATTATGACTAATGAGACACAATTACTTTTTCTATTATAACCGAACTGAATAAGCTGACGAAGGGTTAAATATATGACAAATGCATATAATGCATTTTTGGTTTGCTAGGTTTGCTAACAAATATGGGAAATCATGGGAAATATTTGGATAATTGTGGCATGCACAATATGCACATAGAGCTAACGCCAGCTACCAGTTAGGCTCCTTACAGCAGTACGATTCTGTAACCATCTCACCGTGAAAACTTAGGTGAAGTGAGCGTGGAGTGAGCTGTCATTCCAAATAATGCTAAGGATTGACACTACTGACAACTCACATCAAGCTCACTTCACTTGAGATTTCACGGTGAGATTTTTACAGAATCAACCAGCTGGTGGTGTGGTGGTAATAAATAGTCAAGTCACATTGGATGCAGTCGTTGCCGGTTTTGAAAATAAATGTTATATTATATAACAAATCAATATTAGTAATATCCGATTGACAACTATAAAAATCAATGTTTCATCTAGAGATGAAGCAAACAATAATAACGATGATGAAAACAATCTGCGGACTGGTTTGGATACGACTCATAGCAACTAACAAGATGTGCAAAACAAAAATATTGCTATTATTAATAAATAACTTTTTGCAAGGCGGTAAAGCAAGGAGGTCAAACATGGAACAGGTTCTAGACGAGCTACAGACAGGCGGGAACAGTGCGAAGGTGAGCTGACTATAGAACATCTTTTGCTAGTCTATGATCAAAATGAATAGGTACACTCATCTTGTGTTGATGTTGTTGCGATTAGGGAAAATGGACAATCCAATAGGTCGAGTGTCGAGACGCAGATAGAGATTAATGAACAGACGTACTGTAGGCTTCCGATTACCCAAAGGCATTTATTTGCCTACTACCACAGGTCAATACGAGTTTCCTACAAATACAAAAGGTATAGCGATACATGATTACATCACATGACATAGCGTCATCTAGAGACTTCGACCTTGCATCCATTTCCAATTGTTATTTTATCTCAAAGCAGAAATAAATAATTTAAAATAAGTAGGTAGATAAATTAAATCACTATCCGCAAAATGATAGTATTCCTACCTACAGACGAATGCAAAGGCGATTTTATTGACAGTTGAACAAAGTTGATCGAATCGAATTGCGTGAAATTCGGTAACTTGGGTGTTGTTACGATGCGCGGATACAAACATGGCTGAAATTCGTTATTGCTGCTGAATTAATAACTTCATATTTCATCGTACCGAGTGTGGTCCCCCACCTTTTCACGCTAAACCACTATCGATATCGATCGTAATGAAATTTGACAGATAAGTAGCTTGGGCCCTGGAGAAGTACGGAAAGGCAACTTTAGTCCTGGATGTTTGTATTAAAAAAATACACATAGTCTATCTGTTTGTATAATCACATCAACGTCCGCTGCTAAGGCACAACTTCCACTAGACCAGTTGATACAATGTAAGCGGTTGAAGCAGAATTTTGCCATAATGTTTGGCAAAGATCCAGTGCAAAGGTGACAAAGCCACTTGTGACATAATTTGACATAACCAAGCCATAAGATTATATAGAAAATCTTTTTTTTCGGCTCGAATTCTGTGCAGTATTCGCCTCGCTGTGATTGAACCTCGAGGCGGTACCAGTCGAAAGGCGACAAACGAAACGGTAGAAGATTTAGGTCGACATGGAGTTATCAATCATTCTATGCATTACTAAAACACATTCGTGACAATAACAATTTTAAGGATATCTTGCAAAACTAGCACCAATTCTGAGTTATGAAATTGAATGCAACACCTTAGGATACCTACAACGCGAAACTAAAGCGTTTTGAACTCATAACGAGATCAATAAACAGAAATCGGTAAAAATTCATTGGTGTTTGACATCCACTGGCTCCATCAGAAACGAGTTACGAACTTACGAACACCAATAGCTACACATCTAATACTTCATATATCTGTAAATATGTGGAAGTAACACCTACTTATATGGACACATATTTATTATACAACAACATAGGTAAAGAAATGAACATCGACAGAAATCAATTAAGGATAGGAAATTTCTACAAAAATTCCGTGGTTTGGCTTCTTTGGACGCCCAACAACATCAAATTAAAAAGTTGCGCATCAAGCAGAGATTGATTAGATTAGGTAAATTCATAACATTCCACCTCAGTTAAAATGTAAGTGTGAATTAATGGATTGTTAGAATATTGTACAAATATAAACCGTGCTACCAACTATGCATATATAAGCCCGAAATGATTACCTATGCGTAGTCCGTGTCGGGGACCGGTCCTCTCTTGGACAGTTATAAAACTGTTAATCGCGGAATCAATCGTTTACCTACATAAACTCACAAATAACATCAAAACAATGATATTTTCAAACACCGGCAGCTACTCAGCCGCTACGTTGTTACATAAAGGCAGACCATACTTACTCGTTTGTTTACGCTCAACGAGATGATTGCACCAATTGTCCCTCAAGCTCTGGCACGTTCCACGTTCACCCTCAGCAATGGGTCTATCGTCACTGGAGACTGGAGCGCGTGTGGCGTGCGTGCTCGTCGTCGTCCGCCGCGAAACTCGATAGGACGCCGCTCGCGAACGGCTTAAGTACACAACATATTGTGCACATATCTGTGTTGACCGCCGAGGCGCGGGCTTCCCGCGAGCCCGCGACGTATTCGTGAATCTTCGGGTCAATCGGACAACTATTCTCAAACTGTTTGCTTCAATTTCGATCCCGGATATCAGGTTTTTGATCCCAAGTAATCGGCTTAAACAAACGGAAACAACATTAATGGTCTTCTTATGACACCCAACTTCATGCATAATAGGATGATACAACAACTGCAATAGAAAATATAGTTGAATCACTTATTATTCCTGCCTGGCCTTGACTGAGAATAGTCAACCGCATCACTTCCTGCGAACTGTGGATGTCATTTTAGAAGCGATTAAGGCAATCTCATGTAGTGGATTAGCAGTAACAGTCAGGACACATTAGAATGTAAACTAGAACTGTAAGTAAACGCTAACACGGAATAATTTGATGTTCTTACTTTTTTTATTTCTCGAAAGCGTTTGGCTTCAATCAAACCAAGACGCTGCCAGAAAGTGAGGCGTACCTACCTACCCTACGTTTACGAGCTGATTATCTGACGTACAACCCATTGACTGCTAAGTTCAAAATAACGGTGATCTGAACGGGTGCTTTCGGAGAGCGATAATTGACCCTTCATAAGTTTGAAAAAAACAATTTAGAAATGTCGCTATCCCATATATCTTTTTTTGTTCGAAGGAGAGAGGGCTGTCGGGCTTAGCCCTTGAGCCAAATCACTCCCCAAATCTTACGCTACCATTGCGCCTCACTAGAGCAAGTGGCAATCAAGCAGGAGGCCCTCGACCTGATATATATGCAGTAAGATGGTCACCGCCACTCCATTGGAGCAGCAATACCTACCAGAGTTATCATAAGTACGTTGCCATTCCAGATACAATGCAGAAATGCCTCATGTACCTACCTGTAATTTCACAGGCATATAGGACTCATACTTCATACCTTTTAAACCAGAGCATGGCAACAATCAGGTGCGGATCCATACAGGAGGGGGAGCAACTGGTGCACCGTGCAGTTGTCCCCCCGGGCGTCGACCAAAATGAGTCTTAAACTCTAAAGGAGAATGCTCAGGCTCTATAGAAAAAAAACCCAGCTCCGGGGGAAAAGAGTTTAATAATAATAATATAATAATTATCTATCTATATACTTATAATAAATCTGTAGAAGTGAAAATTCTGTACATTGAAAATATCAAAAAAATAAATGGCAGGGGGTGTTACTAGACCGACACCGAACCGAAAAAAAATTGGTTGCCTGTAAAGTCGGTATACGGGCGAAAGTTTTACGTGACAACGACTTTGAAGGGACGCGTGCCTTTCACTTTTTATGTCTGTCTCTCTCGCTCTTAGGCGGGCTAACCATGCCCGAGTGGAAGGGACGCGTGCCTCTCACTCGCTCTCATTGTGAGCGCATAACGTGAGCGGAGCGTAACGCAGTTTCTTGAAGTGTCACCCGGCAAACCAATTTATAAGACGTTGTCACGTCAAAATGTGATTTAAAAAATTTTTGTCTTTCTGTCTGTCTGTTTGTTCAGGCATCACGCAAAAACTACCGGTTCGATTACGATGAAACTTGGTATAATTATTCTTTAATATCCTGGGCGCCACACTGGGTACTTTTTATGCCGGAAAAGTATCTTCTAAATATATAAAACTCATAGGTGACTGACTGACTGACTGACATAGTGATCTATCAACGCACAGCCCAAACCACTGGAGGGATCGGGCTAAAATTTGGCATGCAGGTAGATGTTATGACGTAGGCATCCGTTAAGAAAGGATTTTGATAAATTCTACCCCCAAGGGGATAAAATAGGGGATGAAAGTTTCTATGAAAAATCTTATTCCTTGAGTTAATAAACTTGAATACTTATCTAAATAAATTACTTAGCACGAATACTTATCTAAATAAATTATGAAGATTGTCAGTTTTTTTTTCTTCTAAACTACCCCCTAATAAGGGATTGGGGGGTTTCAAAGTTTGTATGGAAGAATTTTAGCGCGCAGTCCGGTTGACTCGAAACTCAGTATTTATACCTAATATTGAAAGTAAAGAATAATGTGTATCAGGGTTTTTTGAAAATCTACCCCTGACGGGCTGAAATGGGGTAGTCAATTTTTCAGGGGAGGATTTTACTGCATGGCTTGATTAACTCGAAAATTAGTATAAATAATCTTTGAGTCAAGTTATGAATACATCCCAAACGATTTTTTGTAAATTCCACCCCTGTGGGGGTGAAAAGCGGGGATACAGTTTATATGAAAAATCTTATTCATTTAGTTAATAAACTTGAAATTTGCCTAAGTAAGTAATAAAGTTTATCATTATAAGTTTTTCAAAGCTACCCCTCAAAGGGGGATATAGGAGTGTTAAGTTTATGTCGAAGAAATTGAATGCGCGGTCTGAGTAACTCGAAACTCAGTATTGATACTTTTGACAGAAAATAATTCATAATAAATATGTAAACTTGTCGAAAATTTACCACTTACGGACAAAAACGGGTAATTCGGTTTTTAAGGGGAGGATTTGAACTTGAAACTGTATGTTACATTTTCACGCCTAAACCACTGAACTTCTGATTTTGGCATAGATATAGATGGCATCCTGGGGAAGCATATACTTTTTATCCTGTTAACACGTTCCCGTGGGATAATTTCCGACATCCACGCGGGCGAAGCCGCGGGCAGAAGCTAGTTATATATAATAATATTAATATTTTTTATGTTCTTTATTGTCAGGACAAGGTTATTTGGGCATTAATTGGACTCGGTAAGTGGCGCTGCTTTTTCGGGTGGGATGACGTCTGCCGGGGTCCGCTAGGTTCTATCAGTCAATCAGCGTTTTACTTATAGGAGTAGGGTAGGAGTAGTGTAGGAGTAGGTTAGGAGTAGGGTAGAAGTAGGGTAGGAGTAGTGTAGGAGTAGGTTAGGAGTAGGGTAGGAGTAGAGTAGGGGGTAGGACACCACGCGAACTAACTAGTGCCGGGCAGCTAGAAATAATTTATATGGCAAAACAACGTTTGCCGGGTCAGCTAGTAAGTAATAAAATAATAACCGGTTATGAATGTTATGATCGTGATCCTTACTGGCAAAGATATAAAAAACTGGCAGTCGTGCATTTAAAAAAGGAGTTTAATTAATTATTTTTAATTGCTTTATTCAAAAACATGATGTTAAAATGTGAGCTTGGCTCATTTTATATTTTTACAATGCCAAAAGTCGTTGAAAATACTATGTATACATTTATTGTAACAGAAACTTCGAGAGTTTGACCTCATAGATAGTCAGCATTTAAAAGCATCGTCACGTGAGAATACTATTGTTAACAATAATAATAATAGTGACGATCCGGCCGCGGTAGTTGCGTCGAGCTCGAGCGATGAGTATTTCTCTCCGCCCACGACGCCACCACCTGCTCGTCGACGGGGAGGACGCCGGCCGCCGAACGGCTTTGGACCTCGTGGCCCACCGGCCTCTGATAGGGTCCCAGCTCCCGGCGGAAGTGTGCAGCGCATGAGATGGACACGATCCATCAATGAAAGTGTCATGCGCTCATACTATGGGGCTACAGAGGGGGGAAACAATCTGACCGCGTACCGTGTTCGCATGCTCTCTCTTTTTCAGTTGCTTGAGCCAGCTGTCAACGTTTCGGCACAACGACTATCGGATCAGGTGCGGGTCATCCAGCGTAATCACATGCTAGATGACACTGTACTTGATCGCCTGCGAAATGAAATGCAGAGTAGCCATGTCATCGCCCCCCAGTCGCAGACTGCTGTAGTACTACCGCAGTCCAACACAAGTCATGCTGACGAGTCAAGAATATATGTCTTGTGTCACAGAGCGCATCGACTTCCTGAAGCAGAAAGTGTATGCATGGGTGAACCGTATTCGTCGGTATAAGCGGCGAGTAGACCGATACACTCAGAATCGCACCTTCCAGAGGAATGAAAGGTGGGTTGGGAGCGACCGGACCAAGGTGTGGCTGACACGTGCCTGCCGGATGATGATGCCATGTGTTTCTTTTGGCGTAATATCTGAGGGGCAATTCTCGTAATTTTAAGAACGTTCACAGTCTGATCTCAGTCTCGATCTGTCAAAAATACCTCAAATTTCCCTACATTTTGACAAGTTTTTGACATTTGTTTGTCGCCGAGATGACATTGCAACTAGATTTT
Organism: Apamea sordens; assembly: GCA_945859715.1. Lineage (NCBI taxonomy): Eukaryota > Metazoa > Arthropoda > Insecta > Lepidoptera > Noctuidae > Apamea > Apamea sordens. Next base: position 14,176,416 of record OX243987.1, read on the forward strand.
GAACGTTTTAAATTACAAGAAATGGCCTTCTGGTCGGCGCCTGTCAGTCGCACCGAAGGTGATTGGGCTCGAGAAGTCGAGCGAGCCTGTGATCCAATACCAGACATGGAGGCTATTACCATCTGCCCCCAAGATGTAGCTCGTGCAGTTCGTCCGTTACCTAACTGGAAATCTCCAGGGCCGGATGGGCTGCACAACTTTTGGATTAAATGGTTTTCAAGGTCGCACGCTCGCTTGGCATCTCAGTTCCAGACTGCTTTGGAGTCTGGTTCACTACCCCAATTCCTAACGACAGGAGTTACCCACCTGCTCCATAAATCAGGTAGCACTGCGGAACCCAAAAATTATAGGCCGATCACGTGTTTACCGACGGTCTATAAAGTTCTTACATCCATTTTGAGAGCTAAAATTAACAAACATATAGACAACAACTCCATTATGTCTGCCTCTCAAAACGGATGTAAGAATGGGTCCCGCGGTACTAAGGAGCTACTCCTCATTGATATGGCCATTAGCCAACAGGTTCGTCGTTCCCGAAAGGATCTGTCGACATATTGGATAGATTATAAGAAGGCCTATGAGTCGGTGACACATACATGGCTCATGAGGGTTCTGGAATTGTATAAAGTAGATGCAACTCTGCAAACCTTCCTGAGGTCGTGTATGGGGCAATGGAGGACGGTCCTTCGCTATCCAGGATGTTGAAATATTCAGAGGAATAGCGAACCGATAAGGATCGAGCAAGGCATATTTCAGGGCGATAGTTTGAGCCCACTTTGGTTCGGCTTAGCCTTGAATCCTCTAAGCACACTGCTGGAGGATTCAGGTCTAGGCTATCGGCTGAGGAGAGGTGGCCAGGTCATATCTCACCTCCTCTACATGGATGACCTTAAACTCTTTGCCCCCAACAATTTGCAACTAATGGAGCTACTGAAAATTACTGAAACTTTCAGTAGCGCCATCAGGATGGAATTTGGTGTGGACAAATGTGCGGTCATGCATGTAAAGCGAGGGGAGATTGTGGAATCCGTGGGAACCCAACTCTCGGATTCCGCAAACCTTAGAGCCCTCTCCGCATCCGAAACCTATAAGTATTTGGGTATGTCGGAAGCATTAGGCATCAATGTAACGAAGCAATCGCTGAAGGAGCGCTTCTTTGGCTGCCTGAAAAAAGTACTTAATAGTCTTCTATCAGGCGGAAACAAGGTGCGTGCCTTCAACAGTTGGGTCATGCCGGCATACTCAAATGGACTCAAACCGAACTAGACGCCCTGGATAGGAGGGTCCGGACGCTGCTGACTGCAAATCGAATGCATCACCCACGGTCATCGGTAATGAGGCTGTATATCCCGCGAAAGTGTGGAGGTCGAGGCTTTTTAAACGCTAAGACCCTCCACAATCGCGAGATATGCAGTCTCAGGGAATATTTCCTAGAAACCGACGTGGGGATGCATCGAGATGTAGTTGCGGTGGACAAGGGCCTCACCCCACTCTCCTTGGCTAAAGAGAACTGGTGCAAGCCAGTAGTGCTTGACACCAATAATCGCATGGAACACCGACCACATGGACCCGATGTAGATCTACCAGCGTCCGTAGCCTGGCTGCATTTCGGTGACCTCTTTGGAGAAACCGAAGGTTTTGTCTGTGCAATTATGGACGAAGTTATGATGACGAACAATTACCGGAGATTTATTGTGAAAGACGGCACGGTTGACATCTGTCGGGCATGCCACCGGCCGGGAGAATCAATCAGGCATATTATCTCCGGGTGTTCTCGTCTAGCTAACGGAGAGTACTTGCATAGACACAACCTTGTAGCTAGGATAACCATCAGCAACTTGCTCTGAAATACAACCTTGTGGAATCTGAGGTGCCGTACTACAGGTATGTGCCCGACCCAGTTCTCGAAAATGGAAATATCACATTGTACTGGGATCGATCCATCATCACTGACAGGACTATTGTTGCCAATAAGCCTGATATAGTGGTGGTGGATCGATCAGAGCGGCGCGCAATGATTGTTGACATAACCGTCCCGCATGATAGAACCTCGTGAAAGCCGAGAAAGATAAACAAATCAAGTATCTTGACTTGGCTCGCGAGGTTGTCGACATGTGGGATGTGGACTCAGCGATCATTGTGCCGATAGTCGTGACAGCCAATGGCTTAATAGCCAAGAGCCTCGACCAACACCTGAGGAGGCTCTCGTTGGGCAGCTGGATCAAGGGCTTGATTCAGAAAGCGGTACTTCTGGACACGGCTCGCATTGTCAGGAAGTTCCTCTCTCTGGAGCCCTGACCGCCGGTAGCTTGCACCCTGTTCCCGATACCGGTGGGCTACTATTTTTTATATTTTTAAATGTTTTTTTTTTATCTTTTTGTTTATAAAAATATTTAAAAATGTAATTAATAAGTAATCAGCTAAAATAAAGGATATAATAATAATAATATTTATTCACTGTATAGCTACGCATGCAGTGCGCAGTTCAGCAACGTGTGCAGCGCGCAGTTCAGCAACGTGTGCAGCGCGCAGTAGGTGAGCGCACAGTACAGCTACGCATGCAGTGCGCAGTTCAGCTACGCGTGCAGCGCGCAGTAGGTGAGCTGCCCTGTCATCAGCCTGGACGTAGAATCCGGTACGTAGAACAACCGGTAGGTAGAACCCCTAGATTAGGGGTATAGTTACCGGCACGTAAGTTGGCCAAAGATTTTGTAGTGGGGAAGTTCTCGCACACACAATTTCATACATTTTTACATGCGCGAACTTCCCCCACTACAAAATCTTTTGCCTACTTACGTGCCGGTAACTATACCAGGGGACCTACTCCGAAGTGCAAAGTGCGAATGTTCGGATCGGACCGACACATGGCCGAACCGAATATTATTGAAAAATGCGAAAAAAGTTCGGATCGGCTCACTTGGGTCGGGACCATAGTCAATATTCGAAAGAGTGTAGGAGTGTAGGATCGGAACCGACCGAACCAAATAGTAACTTCGTAGCAGGAAACGGCCGAACATTCGGCCGATACTACTTCGGAGTAGACCCCCAGTATCTTGAGGATCAGGGAATCACTCCTGCTAGCTATGGAAGCGGATGTTAAAAAATCAGAGTGTTCTTACGAAACTAGTGTTGTGCCATGATTCTAGTGATGTGACTTAAAACTTACTAATTATCAGTCGACTATTTGCCGTTGAGACCCTCACAACGCTAGAACCAAGCATTTTATTTTATGTTTTTAGGAGGCAGTAATTTCCGGGGCTGCATATTTTCACCAAGCATTTTAACATCATATTTTTTAATTATTATTTAAACTAGTTTTTTAAATCGACACCTGAATAATAAAACTGGCAATTTTTATGTTTGCCAGTAAGCATCACGATCAGAACCGGCTATTATGTTATTACTTATTATTATTGATAATTTGAGATAAGTACATCTCTTTTACCCCGGAGCTGGGATTTTTTGAGCATTCTCCTTAGACATGAACAAATTTTTACAATCTGTATTTTTTTTTATATGTATAAGTAGGTAGTAGTCATTCTTGCAAAGGGGGCCCATTCGTGAATTTACGGAAAATAGGTATCGAAGGTTTTTTTTTAAAAGCTTTCACGGGTGGAAGTTATGATTGTAATAATTTGAACCCCCCCCCCCCCCTTGGGCCAAAATACCTAGATCCTGGCCTGGCAACAATAGGTACTTGTCGGAAAAATAAGTCTGGCGGCGGCACTTCCCCGGACGAGTTCCTTTCTACCTGATGATACTTTAATCATATAATAATCCCCTGACCAATTTCGGTCACGGTGGCCAATCTCAACGGAGATTAGCGTGGTTCGCAGGGGCACAAGTGTGTGCGCAAACACAGATGCACTCTCTGTTCCTTTACTCTCATAGTCCGATGGGACGGCAATCCGACACGACCGGGGAGAGATCAGGCGCAGTAGAGCTTTCTGAGGCACGGGGGTATCACATCACCAACTTCCAAACTCTGGGCTGCTACTGAGACATTCCTAATGGAAATACCCAATAACACCCGACCCGACCTGGGAATCCAACCTAGGACCCCATTGCATGCACAGCAGTCGCGCTTGCGACCACGAGACCACCCAGGCAGTTCGATACTTTAATATACCTACATCAAACATATCATCATGCTTGTATTCCCTGCCTACTCGAGGCTGAACCCATAGGTGTATCCGTGTATACGATAGTATCACCCACATTTCGTTAGTCGTATTTAGGGTTTCGTACCCAGAGGGTGCCAATGGGACCCTATTCCTAAGGCTCCACTGTCCGTCCGTCTGTCACAGGGCTGTATCTTTTGAACTCTATCTACTAGGTAGACACTGGAAAGGACAATGAACAAAAGTCGTACCAAAAAGTCTCAAGCATCAAGATCAAAATATTATAGTAATTATTCGGGGACTTGCTTGTTAAACACGGAATTTAATTTAAAGTAAAAAAGTGTCGATATTGTTCTATTCCCTTTACCTACATGACGTTCCGCTTTGAAAGTGTCATGATCACGTCTTACAAAAAACTGGTAAAAAATTATACTTTGCAGATTCTACATTAATTAAATATAATAGAACAGATTTTTTATTTAAGCGATTATCATTTTTTTAAAGCAATAATGGCCGTTCGTGTATGACATGTCAAACAAAATAAAGTAGGTAGTAAGTACCTAGTTTTTAGGTTATTTCGGTTTTATTAAAAATCTCCGAAACCCGGGTTTTGTTTACAAAAAGAACTTTTGGGAGTTAATATGATAAGTGTAGTTTACAAAAAACAAAGTTTGACTTTGATGCAGCATGGTACGGGATTCCACACATCCTAAGTATTCCTGAGCAGAATCTTACCTATACTATGGCTGCAATAACAACAAATAATAAAAATATATAGTACCTATTATAATGTATATTGTACGGTGGTACAGAACCCTTCTTGTGCGGGCTGCTTTTTAAACCCCAAACGGGCGAGTCTTTAGATTACTAGTGCTACTGAGTAATTATTAAAAATAAACCTAATGGAATTATGACCCTATACTTTGCCTGACCTGTGGAGTGCGGATCGAACTCAGGACTTCATGCTTAGCAGTCGCGCTGGACCATTACACCAACGAGGCGGTACCTAATAGCAAAAGTCATTAATAACGACTGATTCTTACTTCTAGGTATCAAAATGTTTTGAATGTAATTCCCAGTATGAGGAAAAGTAGATAAACCGAACCGAAATAAATAAAAAATATAAATTATGATAAGAAATCGTCAGAGCGAAAACAAAAAACCTGTTGTTTACGTACGTAAATGACACCCGTACAAAGCGCGGTAGTACTGATATGCAGACTCCTAAGCGATTTTTAGGATTCCGTAGTTTACGTCTCAGAACCCTTATAGTTTCGTCATGTCCGTCCGTCCGTCCTCGGCTTACCTTCCAAATGGTTAGCGCTAGAAAGATGAAACTTTGCATGGATAAGTGTATTTACCACGTCGACAAAGTGCTAAAATAAAATCACGAAAAACATTTTGGAACGAAGTTCCTAATCACGCGTTGCGAAAGAAAAAAAAGACGAAAAAAAAAGACAACTTCAACTCAACTCAACTTCTTCTTCAACTTCTGCTTATCAGAACGATACTCGTTCTTCGTACTTTTGAAGATTATTTTCAATTATATCCCCGGTTTTTTAAATAAATTAATAATATCTGATGGTAACACTAACAATATAGGTAGGTAAGTACTTAATTTTGGTAATAGATATCTTATTTCTTAAAACATCCGTAATGCTTTTGTTCCTAGAGATGATTATACTTTTTCTAAGTTCGGAAAGGAATTAATTTCTAAATCCAAATTAAATCCCAGAGAATGTCGACCGTATAAACTCATGTCAATTATTTAAATAAGATAAGCCATTTGCAGAATTTGATGTTACGAACTTACGACAGTAAAAAATTGATTTGATAAGCTAGTTTATTAATTAAAAACATGATTTTACGTTTAAGAACTGGTAATTACCGTAAATTGAATGATAACGAAGCCTTCCCTTTTTTGTCTTGTGTTATTTGGCACTCCTTATTATTTTGTGTTTATCCGTATGTACCTACTCTACAATAAACTTATTTTAAAGTGAAAAGTTTGTTGTACATTTTGCGTAATTACTTTATTCTCTGAAGAATATCTATACTTATAATAAATCTGTAGAAGTGAAAATTCTGTACATTGAAAATATCCAAAAAATAAATGGCAGGGGGTGTTACTTGACCGACACCGAACCCAAAAATGTGATTAAAAAAATTTTTGTCTGTCTGTCTGTCTGTCTGTCTGTTTGTTCAAGCATCACGCAAAAACTACCGGTTCGATTACGATGAAACTTGGTATAATTATTCTTTAATATCCTGGGCACCACACTGGGTACTTTTTATCCCGGAAAAGTATATACAATAAAAAACAAACTTAATTTTGCGGTTCGATCCCTATACCCGATTACCACTGTCTGTACTGTACCAACCGCAAATACTAAGTTTGTCGTAGGTTGGGTCACCCGCAGTGGAGTTCATTTTTATTCCTTTTAGTTTTTAGAGTTATTTAGGTTTATTTTTATATGAGTCGTAGGTATAGATTTTAATTTTAAAGTATAGGTAGTATTATTTGATAGTGTACGTAGTGATCGTAGGTTATTTTATAATACTGTTAGGTAGGTTTAGTCATTCGTATAGATATTAGTTTTTAGGGATTTTGCTTATTTATTGAGTTTAGATTAGTTATCATCAGAAATAGGTTTATTTAGGTAGGTAGGTATTTAATTTTCTGTTATTGAGTTTTTTTTTTAATTAGTTAGGTACTTAGGTAAAGATATCATATAGGTACCCTCTTAATCACCACTAATGAGACACAATTGGTTTTCTATTGTAATTAGCCACAAAGGGCCCGCGACATAGATGGCATTCTGGGGAAGCCATACATTTTATCCTGTTAGCACGTTCCCGTGGGTAAATTTCCGACATCCACGCGGGCGAAGCCGCGGGCAGAAGCTAGTATAAGATATTTCTAGTTGTACTCGTATTTTTACGAAAATTTTTCATCATAAGTCAAAATCTATGTGGCATAAATAAATATAAAAAATAAGATTTATAAAGTGCAAAATAATGAAGCTCTTTCATGTGATATATCCCATTTGACCTATTTACCTCACTTTAAAATGAAACCCCCGTTTAGGCCCCTGTTACAATAAGACTAACATCATCTGCCTAGCCTTTTCCCAACTATGTTGGGGTCGGCTTCCAGTCTAACCGGATGCAGCTGAATACCAGTATTTTACATGGAGCGACTGCTTATCTGACCTCCACAACCCAGTTACTGGGTAATACGATACCCCTTGGTAAGACTGGTTGTCAGACTTTCGGGCTTCTGACTACCCGTAACGACTGTCAAAGATCCACGAATGACAGTTACAATAAGACTAACAATTTTTTTTAAACCGGCCAAGTGTGAGTCGGACTCGCGCACGAAGGGTTGTTCGAAAGAGATACCGTGGCCCCTGGCACAGGCAACTGAAGAAACATGGGTGGGTTTTAGTCAGTAAAAGTCTGACACGAAGAGCCCAGAGGAGAAGTCATATGATGATTTCCCATCCAAAAAAAAGGCGTATAGTAGGTACTTATACTAGTAAAACTTGTTAAAATATACAGCTAATTTTATTTTTATAGTTTATAAGGCCGTTTTCGCAAAGAAAAATCTACATTTATTATGAGCCCTCCGCGAAGGCTCACGGCATCCCGTACGCGATTTGAGTGAGCCCTCCAGGAGGGCTCCCGACACTGAACGTGTTGAAAACATTGATTGATTGATTTAGGTATCCGTTTGCGAACGCATTTTATTGTTAAAATAGTAACTTTCAAGGAAAACTATAGGTAACGGCTTAGATAACTTTGTTAGTTCAGGAGTTATAGAGGCCTAACTTGTAAAATGAGCTTACTTGAAAAACTTCATAGATCCGTGAAAAACTTCGTACAAAAATAACGAAATAATATGTGTCAGTCCAGGCATAAAGGGTCCAGTAGTGGGGTATTGAGTTAAGACTGGATTCGGTATCTAGAATAGTCAATTGATAGTATGGATTGAAAAAATAATCAAAAAGTAGCACACGTTTTTTTTTATCAGACATTTGAAGTTGAAATTCTGAAAAAGCTTGATTTGAGAAAAAGCATTTTGAAAGTTTGAGTGAAAAAAAAACACACTTTTACTTGCTTGTTACGTAGATTTTTATTCATTATTGTAGATTGATATGTTTTCCATAGAATCAACTTATAATTATACTTTTGACATCAAAACTAAAACAATTATTATCAAAATAAAAGAAGGATACACAGTCTAGTAAAAAAGGTCCACTTGCCGATATTTAATAAAAAGTTAGTTATTGCGATAGTAATTAACAATAAAAAACTAAAATTAAGTATTCTTACTCTATTTAGGAACTAACAAAATAACAAGACAGGCTTTTTTCAAACATTACTGCAACAGAATAATGATTATTTTAGCCACTGGTACCTTTTATGTAATGTCATAAAAGGTACCAGTGGCTAAAATAATCATTATTCTGTTGCAATAATATTTGAAAAAAGCCAATACAAACATAAAAATAAAACTTATTCTATTTGGGACTCCAACTTACGTTTTGGACAAAAATAAATTCCTCCTCGCACCTGATTCCTATGACCAACCTGTTTGCAGTACGAACATGTTGGTTTTTGTCGAATACTCTTTTCAATTGATGGTTTCTGAAAAGAGTACTCGACAGATGTTGTTGGGACAGAGTTGTGGTCAACATCAACATTTGGAATGGGTTTCGGGCATAAAATGTCTTTAGATTCTTCACGTACAAATTCACGAATCTTATTATAAAGATACGATTTTCTTTCGTACGTCATGCCTGCAGGGGATTTTTCTAAAGGAAAACCGTATACTTTATTCGGGTTCAAAACCTTTGATACAGTTGGTTGACTGTCAGTATATTTTTTGTAACATAACATGTGCCCTCTATTATCTTCATTTGTTTCAAAATGACTAAAATGCAGAAGTTGGTTAATAGTTACACAATCAGGTTGAAAAAAATTGGCCCAGTCGTAAGTTTTCACAAAAGTTTCTCCTTTCTCATCACCAGTTAGAACAGCTACTATAGATTTTGTTTTCGGACAAGCTTGAACAGCAGCTGCAAGAATATCCTTTAAGTTATTGCATTCCCATTTTCTAAAACTTTTTTTGAATAGACCGAAATACATGTCGGGTGCAAACTTCGTATGACCCACGGGAAGGAAAGATATACGGAAACTTCGGTGTCTGCCTGTTAAAACTCGCCATGTTGCATATTGCATGACATAGTTATTTTTATTTTGTCCAGCACAATTATCTGCATGACAAACAACATCTTTTTCGCCTATACCAAAATTTTCGAAAAAATGATGTAGCATTGAAATTATTACATTAGCTCCTTTCCCAGTAGCACAGGGTTCAGGAATTACGTACAAAACGAACTTTCTCAAAGGCTCTGCAGCAACACCAAATAAACTGACTTTAAATCCTGTCAAGAAATACAGTGGCCCAATTTGTTGTGAACTGTGCGGCAAATGCACCTGTTGGGCAAAATCAAAAGAGTAATGCATGACGCCATCATAAGAACATGGTTCATGAGGTCCAAGAATAAGAGTAGAGTCCGTTATTGAATCAGTCGCAACTTTGATTACATTGTTATAATATTTTCGTTCATTTTGCACTAAATCAAGGTGCTGCCTCGACTTTTCTACAAGCTGTATTTTTTCCTTTTCATCTAAACCACCCATTCGTCCCAACGTGGTCACGTTTTTCTGACAAGTTGCACATAGATCTGTTTTCGGTTTCTGTATAACGACATATGGACAAAAATCTTCCCAAAGATCATACCAACTACTTCTACTAATAGGAGTTTTATCGAGTAAAGCTATAGTTTCCAAATATTTGTTGTACACATACGCTTTAGACATACTACAAGGTAAAATTATTAAATCAGATTTAAATTGGTGGCCTGGTAATCGGCCCGGCAATACTAAACCGTTTTCATTAGCAAACTGTCTTATAAAAGTGATTGCGTCTGATCTAGTTTGCAAATTAATACAATTGTAAGGTCGTTTACGTGACCCGTGGACCTTTGGAGCAACACCGCTGTCCAGAAAGTTCTTTTTTACATTTTTTAACCTTTTCAAACCAGTGGCATATACATATTGGAAAAAAATCTTGCATACTGAAACACCTCGAAAGAAATACTTTACCGTGTATTCTTTTCGTTGCAAGTTTCTGTTTTTTGAATGTAATGTATTTTCACTTGTACGTAAGAGAGCATTTAAAGCTCCTTTCAAGACCAAGTGATGATGATTGACTCCTTCATTACAACGTGAATTTAATTCGATACAATCTAACCTACTACTTAATATTACATCTTTTTGAAATTTGGACACACAATTATTATTACATCCACAGCCAGTATCTAAGAATGAGGCCTGAGTTACATCGTCTAGAATTAAAGGATCATCATCTAGTAAAATATTACCAATTTGCCGCTCTTCGAGCGGCTCACAAGCACTAAATTCGATGTCACACGATAATTCTGTACCCCGTTGACTTTTGAACTCTAAATTAAAATTTTCATAGTCTTCATGTTCTACAGACGCTGAATAGCTAAACTCTGAAAACAAATAGTTGAAATATACATACTACACAGGTCATTTTTTCATACTATGTCTATGACATAGGTACCTAACACAACTTCTTAATTGGTATTAGAGTCCTTGCTGTAGTCATAAAGAATATGTACTATTGCATGCATACAATGATCACGTCGATCTTTTTTGATTTTACACAAGGCTCGGCTAACTATTTTAGCAAAATCATAACACTCATGTATTTCATCTTCACTGATTGCTTCTGTATTAGTGCTTTTTTCATAATACTGATCCGTTTCATCCATCTCAGATGTCGACTCTGTGAAATTATTTTCTAAGTTGTAAGTACCTGAATAAGGTGCAACGGTTTCTTCTTCTGTTGGTAAATCCGGCGTTGTTGCGGTCGAGGCCAAAACAGGTAGTGTGTTTACTTCCACCTCCATAGAAAGTGGTACAGGTCCATCAGAATGCTTAGATTCATCACTAGAGCTGGAACCTTCGGTTGAATCTTCAATAATTATGTTACCTAAAAACAAATTTGAATTTAGTATAAATGGGATGAAATTATGACTAATTGAGATTCATTAGCCTATCAACTTTGTCGCGGTCAGTTTTCAGTCTATGTGGATGCAGCCGAATTATTATGATTAAAGCTGCTCTCTTTTAAAATGTAATAAATAAGTAGGAACGTAACGTAATCTACGCTTAATCCATAAATCTCTAAATCTCTAAAATCCATAAAAAATCGAATTTAAAGACGACTGCTGTCTGTAGGAGGCTTCGCCCCTGTCGAGGTCTAAATATGAAAAGTAGGTAACAGCTGTAGATACACACAAGAACTCCGTAACATTCCGATACCCCGGTTTATAGAACTAGCTTTTCGACCTCGGCCCCGCTAAGCGTAATAACGTTAATAATATTATAGCCTATGACTGAATAATGCAGCTTTGTATTGGAGAAAGAATTTTCAAAATCGGTTCAGTACTTTTGGAGCTTATTCGATACATAACACAACACGTAACAACAAACATAGTATTAGTAGATATAATAGACAACGTAAAGACTTACCTTTATTCATTTTTATGCGCACTTTTCACTCACTCAATTTAAAACAGCTAAGATAATAAAAACTGCTATATTTACACAAAGACTGTCGGATATTGTTTCCTTTCCGGTGTCAAATGACAAATAAATTATTGCATCACAGGCAGATCTATTTATAGGACACGTAGGTAGCAAAAAACGATCAGGGAAATCCCCGCTATGTCGAAGTGAAGCAAAGTAAATCCCCTTAGTAGTTGCATAGTAGCAGGGAGTTCCCCGCTTTAAGGGACCTTTTACACGTAGTTTCAACATTTTAATCTTAAAATATAATTAAATTATTAGAAGTGATCAGTACGGGGTATTGAAACGTATTTTATTCCCAGAATATCGACATGCCACCCACTGGTACCTTTTTAGTAAACTTTTTTCATAAAGTTTCTGGTACTTAGAAACATCGTATATAGTCATTTACTATATGAAATTGTAGATAATTGAGCATTTATTTATAACCAATTAAAATCGCGAAATGCAATTTTTATACCCAACTTTACAAAACCTCTTATATCTCGGAAACTAAATGCCGCGCACTGGACCCTTTTCGCTTGGACTGACACATATAAGTAAACATGTAAAATATTAAAAATAAAATCATAACGGGCGGGCGTAAAGGGTACTGCGCGTGCAGTACAATGCTTTCACCTTTCAGGATACTGTTAGGGCTTCCGCGGTTTTGTAGTGCTTTGACTATTTTTGCTGAGACGCGGCCGGATGATTTTTTCGCGATCATAAGGAAACTGAGCGCTTCACTATTATGTCGCTTACAAAGCAGCTCCAACAGTCTCCTGAAGGTGTTGTCCGAGCGGTGGGACCTGTCCCTGATACAGTGGTGGATGCAGCTTCATGTTAGCGCCTCTCCTCGTATTATTTGACATTGTGTGTATGTTTATATTGTGTTAATTCTAATTGATTATGTTTAAAGTGATAGTTTAGTTATGTTTATGTGTAGTGGTGATTTAGTGGTATAGTGATAGTGAAGTGGTAGTGATAGTGTTTTATGTGTGTGGTGTGTATTTATATTTGATTTAATTACCTATGTAATTGTAATATCTTTGTCTAATTTTCGTTATTCTTGATTTATTTTAATGTTTTATTTGATTTTAATTTTGTAATAGTTAAGGACTATGGACAGTCACGAGCACCAATATGTCAACACTTGGCAACTTTCAATTGCGATTCTTTCGAGAAATAATGAATACAACGTTGAAATACGACACATTACATAAACCTATGGGTTCAAAAATGCTATGTTCGTAACAACATAAAATTTCATTAAAAAATAAAGGAGTAAATCGCTTTTGAATAAAGCCGAGTGTATACATACTTTTGCTCGTGACTGGACATTGTCTGAAATTGAATAAAACAAAATAGATAACAGCCCCTTTAATCCAAGGAGCCCGCTGCAGGTTGCACCGCCTCGCTGTCAAAGACGACACAAAAACTCAAGTCGATCACGGCTGATGTTATTTCAACGCCCGAAAACAAAAATGGATATCAGCCACCGAACAGCACCACGGATGGCAAACTCAATTTGGAGCAGAAAATGTTTTTTTTTCTTCCGTATAGTACAATAGGATCTGCAGTGCGATTTTGTAACCATATCACCGTGAAAACGTAGGTGAAGTGAGCGTGGAGTGAGCTGTCATTCCAACTAATGGTTAAAGGGATTCACACTATTCACAGCTCACTTCACCTAACTTTTCACGGTGAGTTTTTTACAGAATCGATCGGCTGGAATCTCACATGTGGCGGTCCTATATCAGTCGCTCAAGCAGAAACCCATTCAGGCGTATAACGCGGTTAATGACACATTTTTCGAACATTTGAAACAATGGATTAGCATTATCCTTCAAAATGATTCAGATTGTGATTGATAATCTATTACGGAATTAGGGCGCTGGTTCTGCAAGAAATGCCGTCTTTTGCCGATATAGTGAAAAGGGATCGAATAATTTCGTTCGACCCAATAACCTAAGCTCTGTTGCCATTATCCCAATGATAAGTTTAAATTAAATTATAGTACATACCTTTTCCAAAAAAAATTAAAATTTAAAAAACCCCCGTCAATAAATAATTATAGAAATAGTAGGTATGAATGTAAAAAAAAACTAAAAGAATTTAAAAAAACCTGTTGAAAAAATAGCCACAAATAGAACAAAAAAGGGATAAACTTGAAACCCTATACAAAGAAAAAAATCACCTTGAAATTATGACCCAACGTAAATACGTATGAAATTTTTATGTCCGTAAGGATTGAGGAGCCACATCAGATTTTTTAAATTTGATCTCACCATTATTTAGCAGCAATGTAGCTGATTTTGCAGCACGAATTCTAGATTTAGCAGCAAAATATATCACTAGTTATATTAATGCAATCACTTTCGCTATAAGTTATAGAATGAATGAATATTGGCTGATCAGTGCTTCTCCTGACGGTGATATACACAAAATGACACATTCTATAACTTATAGCGAAATTGATGGTTAAATAACCAAATCGTAGGTACGATAGATATAACCTGTTATGAAAATATAAATTTAATAAATTACTATCCTGGTTTCATTAATACGAGTAAAATATGGTCACCCTTCACACTGAATTTACAAGAAAATAGTTAAGTATTGTTTTTTCAGAATCCAAAGTATGTACATTGCTGAACTGTGCAGATATATTTAGCAGACATTTCTGCTAAATGTTAGTATCTCTGGCTTTAGATTCCGTTGAGATCTCAGGTGGCTACAGTCAAACATATATAATTAGAACGTCAGGATTGAGGAGCCAAAGAAAATGCGTTCTTCTAGAAAATTTAAACAGTTTTACTATTTCATTCCTATACTGCAAAAACAAACACAACACCTGCTAAATGATCATTATGTCGAATATATTAATTGATCGCTCACATCCAATAGAAATTCACCTCTTGAGTTTAGATTGAGGAGCCATACTAAAAGTGTTGTACTTTCTTTCATTTTAGCGCTACAGAAGCTAAATTTTTAGAAGGTAATATGCACAATTGCTGCTAAATGATACCAAATTTTCAAAAATATTCATCTATTACTTAACGAGTTCCAGGTGGCTCCTCAATTCAGATGTTTAGATTGAGGAGCCACTTTTGCATTAATATAACTAGTGATATATTTTGCTGCTAAATCTAGAATTCGTGCTGCAAAATCAGCTACATTGCTGCTAAATAATGGTGAGATCAAATTTAAAAAATCTGATGTGGCTCCTCAATCCTTACGGACATTATTTTTTTATGTTTGTTCGCGCATAACTCCGTCGCTTGGCAACCGATTTGAAAAATTCTTTTTTGTTGGAAAGGGTATACTTCCCAAATGGTCCCATAGAAATTTCATCAAAAACGGTTCAGTAGTTTGGTTTTTAAACAAAAATTACTGGTCAAAATTACAACCTAAAAGTGAAAAATAAAAACATTTTTGCAAAAAAAAAATCAACAGTCTTCCAAAAACGACACTACAAAGTAAAAATAACTTTAATCTCGGAAGTCGGTGGCAAACAACGAAGACGTGAACCCAACGACACCGACTTCCGAAATTAAAGTTATTTTTCACTTTGTAGTGTCGTTTTTGGAAGTCGGTTGATTTTTTTTTTTTGCAAAAAAGTTTTTAAAAAATTGGAGCAAGATATCAGTAGTTACGACGTAGCTGAAGAACTGGACTGAATTGACCAAAAAACAGTTTTGGCGCATTTGAAAAACACTGGGTAGGTACACAAAAAAGCTCGATATTTGGGTACCTCACGAGCTCACTGAAAGAAACCTAATGAACCGTGTACTCATTTGTGATTCTTTAGTACGACGTAATAAAACCGAACCATTTTTGAAGAAGCTGATAACTGGTTATGAAAAGTGGATCACGTACGACAAGAACGTGCGAAAAAGGCCGGTCAGGCTTCACAGACTGTGGCGAAACCCGGGTTAACTCGCAACAAGGTGATGCTGTGTGTGTGGTGGGATTGGAAGGGCATTATTCATTATGAGCTGTTACCACCAGGCAGGACCATCGATTCTGAACTCTGCTGCGAACAACTGATGAGATTAAAGCAAGAAGTTGAGAGAAAGCGGCCGGAATTAATCAACAGAAGGGGTGTGGTTTTTCATCATGATAACGCTAGAACTCACACATCTTTAGCCACTCAGCAAAAATTAAGAGTTTGGCTGGGAGGTGTTAATGCATCCGCCGTATAGTCCTGACCTTGCATCTTCAGATTTCCACCTGTTTCGGTCTCTTCAGAATTCTTTAGGCAGTGTCAGGTTAACATCACGAGAGGACTGCCAAAACCACTTGTCGCGGTATTTTGATCAGAAGTCCCAAAATTTCTATAGCAATGGGATCATGTCCCTACCTACAAGATGGCAAAAAGTTATCGAACAAAATGGTACCTAAATACTTTAGTTAAATGTAAATAAAGTATATTAAAAAATGTTTTGAATTTTCTTAAAAAATGCGAAGAAACTTTTTCCCCAACCTATTATGAAATTGGCTTTTCGTCGAACTGGCCACTTTGATCGCAAATATTCGTTTCGTATAGGAATCCCAATTTTAAATTTATTTCAAATGTTATTTATGTAGGTATTTGTGTTTCTAATTTAGTGAATCATTTGTTGTCGCGCCATTTGATTTTTCTTTCATGTCGTGGCACCAGCGCTGCAGAAACAGCTCGAAGGATTAATGATGCACCTAGTGCGTCATACTCAAGGCGAGACTTTCGTGTCGCTTGTTGCTGACTCAACAATATACCTGACCAGTGACATAATAAAAGCAAATAAGTAGGCCAACTCAAGCCCCGAGCGAGCGATAATAGCCTAAACTCGTAGGGCTGTCACTTTACTTTATTCAATCGTCAAAAATGCATAGGTAGTCAATCTCTATACAAAACAATGTTCCCCTGTAGGGTAAGCATCAGGGACCTTTAATACAAAGTTTTTTTTAATTATTTTTTCTACACACGGCTACACATCAAGCTATGCAAAACCAGTATTAGCTGACCGTTCATTGTGAGAAAATATCATACAAAGTGAGGCCAAGACAAACTGGTTTTGTATAGCTTGACTACACGTCAAGCTATATAAGCCGTGTGTAAGTACATAGACCAGAAGCCGACTACATTTTTTTCATTGCCTACGTCATCTTATCTGTTTAGTTATTTGAAAAATTACGATCGAAATATGACTAATAAAAACGTGGTTTTACTGAATCATGTATTTATTCAAATAAAATGAAATGATTATGAAGTCTTTGTAGTTAAAGGAGTATTTATTCAAATAAAATGAAATGATTATGAAGTCTTTGTAGTTAAAGGAGGTAGGTAGGTACACGTACAAATTATTTATTACGAGCAGCAGGGCAGCGGCGAAGCGTACGCGGGCGCGGGCGATATTACCGGCGTCACAGCCACGACTGGCGCACCTTTAGCAGCGATAAATTTTGTCAGTGTGTGCGTGCGACGACGCATACGTACGAGCGCGCTCACATACAAACCGTGCGCGGTGCGAATGTATGAAGATGTCGTACTTTTTTGCTTTTACTATGCCAGTGACCACTACGCTGTCCTACTTACCAACAGTTTGCCGTTACAAGTGTTGGCATGAAAAAGCATTCGTAAACACGTTTACGTACAAACACAACTTCGCCTCAACACAGCTCGTATTTTTAATTTGTCTGCCAGAAAGCTTCTTTAGCACCACCTTGTAGGATGAAGTATTTGTAAACACACGTATATCATACATTGTGTTTACAAATGACATCTCAGGTTTGTCCCTTGGATGGCAACACACCTGCAATGCCTCTGGTGTTTAGTTAGTGTCTCAGATGTCCATAGACGGCGTCATAGTTCATCATCATCATTGTTCTCCTGCCCGTATCGATTTTATTTGAGTTCGGCTTTTCTTCCATACTTCTCTATTAATTATTAGTCGTCATCTCGGTAGTTACACCCTCTCTAACCAGACGACGTCATATTTATAGTTTTTTTTTTATCAGAAATCCTAGCTAGAAAGGCGTAAGAAACCTCGGTTATGAGGTGTACTACAATTTAGAGCCTGGCGACAATATGTATCAAGTTTAAAACTCACTGTGAACGTATGTTAAGATTCGAATTTTAACAGTCTCGACCAATAATGTGCCTACGAGCCAATTCTTCTTTGGTGTGGTGTGCACTAGAGCGCTTTTTTCACTCAAGATTTGTACCTAATCTTACGCGTCTTGTCTCCAGCAAATTTGGCTATCGAACTAGGATGGTCAAACTGAAGCGACGCAGATCTAAAAAGTGGTAACGGGCGGGCATTTTGTGGGACTACTTTCTAATTTGAATAAATAAATAGTCATTTGTTTCCTCTTGATTTTTTTATTTTGAAGGAGGCCAGTGCTCTCGATCTTTACCAGCTTAACCCACAAAACAGCTGCCAGATATGTGACTAATAATCTTACCTAAATTTGGCAGAATTTCGCAGGCTATCTAGCGCATCCCCCTTAAGGTGAGGTATAATCCTTGTTAATTCTGTTTCAACTGGATTGAGTTCTTGCTGAAAGGAAGATATGTGGGATCTCAATAAATAGTTAGAATAGAGGAAAGCTAAGAGTGGAACCCCACAAACAAGCAAAAAAAAAAACACAAAGTTATAAAGTTTTATAATCAACGAGCTTCCTCAGGGAATATGATAAAATCAAATTCAATTTCATCGGAAGTATTTTTATTGTAGTATTTTGATTTAATGACTATCATAATATTAGTTCAATAATGTTTTTGTCTTAGAGCAAGCATGTGTTCAATTTTCCTTTTGCTCCTTTTTTACCCGACTGCCCCTGAAGGAGGGTACTGTTTTTAATAAATGCTTAGCTAAAATAATAAGTAATTTTAACAGATCAATCATAAAACTAACAAACCAAAAGAACCAGCTCTTCCAATTTTAAGTTGTACTTAATTAACAAGGGAAAGATTATTAACGGGCTGAACGCCATAATTACAGAAACAATTAAAAAGCCATTGTGTCTGGCGTTGACATTCCAACATATCAAGGGTTATACATCCAACCACAATAACTGATAAATGTTAATACTTCTGAAAAGGCATGAACCCACTGCAACTCTTAGCTTTACACAAACACCTAGTCAGATCAGTCTCAGTCACAGGATTACTGTTATCACCTGAACCATAATGAAATGTCACCTCCTCATTGGGTAAAATGTTACCACAGGTAAATATTGCCAACTTTGGGATAGGACTCCCACGCCTGACTGGCAAAATTTGACAATTAGGCTCACAACTATGATTTATATATCTCCCAATATTACCAAACACGCTTGGATCAATAATAGTTACTAAAGGGTGGCTGCCAGACAGTTCTCTTAGATAAAATATATAATTGTTTTTTCCCTGTTTCTTATTATTATTATGTCTTACAGAAGCTTGGTTTGGAGTTATTATTTCTCCAGCATATTCACATAAAAATGTCCCAGCAGGAATGGAACATGATGCAAAAAGACCAAATCCTTTGTCACAATGCCTGATCTCTAGCCCCTCCACAGGTCCTTTCTGCACAACTCTATTTCCACACTCAATTGAACAAGGACAGCTATCATTGCACTCCAAAATTGGATAAGACTTAGATTTATGTTGAAGTTTGTATTTCAACTGACCATCTTCCTGGTAGGCAATATAATTATCACCACAAGATTTCTGAAGGCACTTACATGTTGCTTGGGAACAAATTTCTTGGCAACTGCAATTTTCATCATAGGTAGAATTAAAATCATTCAGCAATTGTTCATATTCAGCACTCTGATCGCAAGGACCCATAATATTTTCAGTAACGTAAAATACATTGCTGTCTACATGTGTGTAATTATCATTCATTTTTAAGCAATATTTGTAACACATTTATAATAACTGCTACTACAGTACTATTTTTTGTCTAATCTTACAATCTAAGGAAACTACAATAAATATTCAAAATACATTTTCCAAAATTCCAATCCCAATGTAGAGTATTACTTATAACTACCTGACGGCTGACTGCACTTGTCAGATTTGACGGCATCACAACAAGAAACCACAGAACACATACTCCTAGCGTAGACTTGATTTTCTTGGTTATTAAAAAAGTAATATAGTAATTTCAGAAAAAAAAAGCTTGAATATTGAATATATTTGGAAATTAAAAAAACACTTACTTTTTATAAATGAGCTAGGTAGACTGCAAAATTCAACGTTTCTTTGCAGGTAAACGTCATGCTGAATGTTGATTATCTTAATATGATTCGCGAGAGTAAACGTAACAGATATGAATTTACAGAATTATTAAAATCATCAATACAACCCTCTAAGTTCATATAATTCTATTTAATGACTATTTCATGATCTGACGTAAGAATTTTTGAATTTCGTGGGCTTCCTAGCGCATCCCCCGTAAATATCAGTGCCAGAATCAGTAGATGGCAGACCCACACGAAAAGAAAGCAAAAAATTTGGTCAAATCTAAAGTATGTATGTACAGACGCCAGCACATCAAGCTACTACAATCTGTCAGATTTCTTTAATAGATTTTCGACTTTATTGCTAAGTACCGTATTAGGTTCAAGGTTGATTGGGAAAATCTGACAGTTTCGGGTAGGTTGAACTGCTGGCGTCCGTACAAAAAACAATAGAAGTAGGTAATGGAATAACAGAAAGAAAACAGCAGGGTTGGCAACACTGCTAACAGCGTGGCTCTAGAGATAATTTGGAAGGATCATGGAAGTAGTAAATCTAGTAGTACTTACTACTTTTTTGGTAAGAAAGCAATATAAAAAATATCACTTACAATGTACTTTCTTTTCTACTCGCTGGCGATTACAAAATCTACTAAAGTCTCCGCGTCTGTACCTAGCTTAAAATTGTGTACGCCCTTGTTTATTTTATTTTCTCTTTCTTTAAAGTTGCCATTTTATAAATTATCCTGAAATCTTTATAATCTATGCATCCCGTGCAGACGAGCGAGATATAAACCTATTTCCTTCTCTCTCTCGAAATTAGGGACGAGAGCAGCGAACGAGGCGATGGTGTTCGAAGTTGGAACGAATTCACCCGTGGCCGCGCAGGCGCAACGTTGAACGTCTTGACGTGACGTAATTGCCCATTCATAGTTTTTATTCATTGAGAAATGAAGTTTTCAAAACATTTTCATGATCATGTTGTGTTGTACAGAATCAATTATTCGAAATGTGAGATAAGTGTTTAGTACAAAATTACATTGAAAACAAGAAAAGGACTGAAGTTGGACTAAGTGCGTTCATTCATTGATAGAAGAGTGCTCAGTGCATGTATGTATTGAGCACATGCGCAATGCAAGCGTGAATTCAGTCGGTTTACTGTGTGTAATAAATGTATATTCAAAACATCGTCGAAAATGTGGATTCATAAAGTGAACTTTGTGTATGGATTTCAATTACCAAGCTAATTCGAAAACAGGCTCAAGTAGACCATTACGACACTCCGGAAGTGGCGGGACAAGCCGGCCGAACGGGCTCGTTCCGAAAGAGATAACAGCGGATGAAAGAGATAAACAGTTATGGATTTAACATGGCGGACGATATGCGTAAAGTGCGAGTTGAAGAAAGATTGAAAATAAAGATCGGTACGTATTGTTTTGCCAGCTTTCTTTACTGTTTACGTTCAGTCAGTGTTCTAAAATCATTTTATAATTAAATATTCTTTATTTAACGCCAGCCGTGTTGTGTGAAAAATATTGTTGTCATTGTGGTGAACAGGTGGTACCAAAGAACTCTTTACTTTTCCAAGCCAGATGTGAATGAATATCTCCACAGGAGTAAATTATGTGATAGTTTCAAGTGCACATCATGAGACGGATGTGATCTCTTTCACATTTATTCAGGAGTGTAGTTCTTTGTTATCGTCCTGTACTGTTTTGACAGTTCACGCAAACTTATGAATGAATTTGATGAATTGCCGTGATTACAATGAATATCGTGCCTAGATCATATAAGATTAGATATTGCTGTGTACTCTCATAATTTAATTCATTAAGAGATGAACTTGATACTAGAACTCCCCACCTGTTTGCTTTCTTTGGCGAAAGATACTTGCACTTTTCAATAATTGTGTTGCAGTCAAGATTTTAGTATGGAGATTGTTACTACTTTGTACAATGAGAGTGCTTCTACAATACACATACTCATTCAAATTATGTACTCATCCATTACATAAATAATGTTTTTGTTTTGCTTCTGTTTATTTTTCATTTTGATTACATTATCTGATAATGACAAATACTTAAAAAACTTGATTAAGTACTATAATGTACAAAAGTCTCAAATTCATCAGATATTTTTAGTCTAGGTAACAGATTAGGTTAAATCAGCTAAGATATGTCCACTTCTGCCCTCACTCTAATTATAGATCTGTTTTCTAGTCTAGCAGTCTAGTTTTTGGTGTGAAAGGAATATTATATTATGTTTTTGTTTAATTTTTAGTAAATAGTAATGTGCATTAAGTCTGCCTTTGTAACTTTTTTCTGTGCAAAAGTTTAAATAAATAATAATTCATCCGGTTTAATATTATGTACTTTTTTTACTTAAAAAAATAAGGTAAACTAATCATCTTATCCTATTTTTTACTTCAATCATTTTGCCAAAGTTCATAACACAATACTTTGCTTCAATTAATATATTAACTTAACAAATATTAATAGTTTCCTAATGTAAAAGTTACTTTGTGATGTGATATAATATATCACATCACAAAGTAACTTATCCAATTTTTTCCTTTCATGTATTTTCACTACTGCATACAAATGATTAAATTTGTATGCAGTAGTGAAAATACATGAAAGGAAAAAATTGGATAAGTTACTTTAATAATGAGATTTTCTTGAGTATTTAAGTACACTTCTTCTTTTTAGCATGCCGATGGCAAAAATAACATGAAAAATGTATATAGGTTTTTAAATTTGTTTGGCCCAAAATTTAGCAAAGTCCACTAACAGGCAGAGAGATATTTTAACTACTTTCAGAAAGGAAAAAAAAACAATTACTCCCTTGAAAAAGAAACAAATTTTATTTGTGAAGTAAATGGCCATGAGCATAACAATTGTGATTTTGACACAGTGTATACGTAGGTGCCCTATGTACACTGCACAATCGGATGACGTGAGCTAAGTAATGCATTTCCATATATGTACGTACAGAAATGTATTGTATGATATGATTGATTTGTGCCGGCGCGCGGTGGCGGCGCGGGCGCATAAATCTACGATAACACGAAGTGTGTCTGCCACGATAAGGGTGCAGTATGCCTTCCGGGGCGCGACCCGCCGACGCTTTCGTTTCTAACTATGTTGCTTTGTTATATTAATATTTTCGTATGTCTTGGTAGACATAGTAATTAAAAATTTTCCTATAATTTATTTGTATGCATTTGTGAAGCAAATTTTAACACTTGGTTATTACATCATACTTTCTCAATGTCTGGAACCACTGATTATTGTAAAGCTAAAATGAAAACACCCTGAAGCATCATCATTATAAAAGTTCTTATATTTTAGTTATACCCGCTCATATTCAACCGCTATGCAACAAAAAATTTAAATACACTTGGAAATTATTTTTAGGATAGATTAAATATTATACAGCTTTAACTATAGAAAATAATTAGGACTAGCTTTGGCCCGCGGCTTCGCCCGCGTGGTTATCGGAAAGTATCCCACGGGAACGTACTGTCCGGATTTAAAGTACCCTGTGTGTTAATCCAGTTTATAAATTATCTGTGTGCAAAATTTCATCCAAATCTGTTCAACCGTTTTTGCGGCATTCCGGAACATACACTTAGACAAACAGACAAAAATTCTAAAAACTATATTTTTGGCATTGACTCGTTCCTACACCTCGTAGCAATTACTTTTTTCAAAAATATTCAATGTACAGTTCTGACTTTGTTACTATTTTATCATCGAAAAATAATTAGCATTAGTTTGTAAAGTGCAATATGTTGGAAAGTGCCAAGCATTAGAGTCCTAACTAAAAGCATACATTATTTTTCTATGAATCTATTGAAATATAGCCTTTATGGAATGTCTTAATTAGTCCTATGCTTAGTAGATTGCCTTGTCTATGGTCGTGGGCGATGGCGCCTCGTCTCGATCCTCGGTCCTCACAGGCGCTCTCGTCTCTGTTGTCTTAGAACAAACGGTAATGTGATCAATCACCATATACTATACCTTGCTTATGGCAACTTCCGTTGCGCCTGCGCCTTATCTACTCGTACGCCATCGAACACCTTTGTTCATACCAACACTTAGCCGAACCCGAAAGGGCAACTGCTAATTGAATCCTATTATTTATTTTATGTGTGGTATGACTCAGGAATCGGTTACCTGCGCCTTTTGAGGCCTGTCGACATAAAGCATCGTTTTCACTCTTAGATGTTCGTCTCGAGTCTCAGTCTCAGCGCGGGCGTCTCGGCTGTGTGTAATATAAACGTTGTTTTTGTACAACACTACATTACTACATTAACATGTGAATGTGAGTCACGCACGTACTTACCTAAGTACATACATATCGTGTCTTATTTCTTGGGTAAACAGAGGTTTCTGATTAGCAGTGTGTATTTCACTGTGCTGCCTGTCGCCTGCCCGACGGACGGACGAGTAGCAATTCTTCGGAGTTATGTTTATTTACAAGTGCCGATATCGTGTTGATACCTACTTGTGTAATAGAAGGCGTTAAATAATACAATTTGTTTGTAACAAACACGATAAGCACTGGCCGGTTGATGATACATACACCTAAACATATTTGACCGATAATGATTGTTATTATTAGCTGCCCTTTGCAGCTAGCTCACAAATAGGTGTGATTGATTGATTCGAACCAATAGGAAATTTTAGGAACCCTTCCTCTTCATACTCTCCCTCGTCGTAAATTACCTAAATATTGCCGATTGAACTAATTACGAGATATTACGTCGATTTTAGCGCACCTTCTACCGCGTTTACAAATCGTGATTGCATTGTTTATAATTTATTGTTATGCATAAATTTTTTAATCTCTACTATGATTAGATTAGACAACGCAAATGTACATTGAATTGTCTAGCCGAACATACTGTTTAGTGTGTTTTTAACCCAATTCTGGTTCCATATACAGGAAGCTAAACAATTTTTATGCTAGACAGCTATGCTACAAGCGATAGTTTAGTATCTGTGGAACGAATGGAGATCAGCTTCAGCCTCGTATAAACTCATATATTCGTAACGTAGCTAAGCTTTTAGGCGAATAATGATTAGCAGGATTCTTACTGGAAACAAATGAGGGCGGCGCGACGCGATGGCGGCGGCGGGCGTCGAGCGTCGCGCCTTGTACATCGTACATAGTTATCTCGGACTCAACAACAACGCTAGTGAGGGGCGGGCGGCGCCGCCGCGCGCTGTGAATGGGGCAAACCAAGCGTTTTCCATTCAACGCACCCATTCATGGAAACTCGTCGATCCGTTAATGAAAAACGCGCTCGTTTATCGTCACCGTTATCGCCGTCTCTGCGGTGTACCTACCACATGTGGGCCGCGCCACTTGCCAATATCATATTTTCATTCAATCAAACACATTCGTGCATCATAAATACAAATTACCATTGATAAGATTGCTATTTAATGCGATAGTGAATGGTAATCGCTTTATTGCGTTGCAGATACCTGTAATTTTAGCATGATTAAATATTGTGTTATCCATTCATTAATCAAGTAGGTATTTCAATAGAGATCGTTTCTATTTTTGTGTAACGGAAATTGGTGATCGATTTTTTTTAAATTAGTGCTTTAATGCCAAAATTTTTGAATGTAATTTCCAATCTGTAATTGCAGGCAGGAGTAAATTTTTTTCGACGGCTATTAAGCTTCTTACTTGCCTTTCATTTGCTTGCCTTTACTCGAAAAAAATTAATGGAAACAAACTTTAAAAATCTACTTAACACTACTATAGTAAGCTTATCTAAGTTCACTGCTCTTTTAAAATATTCATAAATACCTGTGTCGCCATTTTAGGTCTCGCTTGGTGGACTATGTAATGGAGTGATCCGATTGGAGTGGTGGGTGGCGGGTGGAGTGGTCCTAATCACTACTCTTGCACTAATGCAAGGGTGATTATTTTTGGTAGGAGGTACAGAGCTGACAGGTTAGATATTAAACTTGGGACTGGTGCACAGTATTACCTAATGGACCTAAAACAGAAGGGGGATTTTATAAAGAGCATCAGGACAGCAGGAGGAAGCACCACCACGCTGGTTTAGTTGACGCTGTGCTCAGTAGGTAGTAATCGTGAAATGTACATGCACCTACCTGTTATTAATAACATAACATTAAGAAGTGTTGGGCAGAGGTGCACTTATAGTACACCAGTGGTTTATGTCATAGGGGGCGAGCCAATTGACATCAACCGGGTACAATTACTCTGGACTGCTACTGAGAAGTTTCAGATAGAAAAATCCAATAACACTGCCCGACCAGGGATTCGAACCCAGGACCTCATGCTCAACAGCAGCGCTTGCGACCACTAGACCAACGAGGTATCTGATAACAAAAGGAAAACCAGTATGAACGAACATAGACACGCAGCACCAAAGGTTGTGTGCGATTTCATATTCATACACATGAAGATGAGAAAGTATACCTACCGTTGTAATGACACATGCACACGCTCTGCTCGACTACAATGTAGATATCGTCTTTCACTTTTAACTTTCAAGATAAAAGAAAATCGTATTTTCTCAAAGTCGAATTACTTACTGTTACTATGTGAAGTCAATTCACTGTTGCGAAATTAGTGGCTTGACTCCGATTACGTTTTTGCGAAAAAGTGCGTTCCACTTCGCAACCCACCTGCACAGCGATTGTATCCTATGTGGCGTGGGTGAACGTCTTGGGCCGCTGGATATTATACTACGAATCTTACGAACGTAGGTTTCCTCCCACGTCCTTATGTAGGTATCTACTTATTCGAGTTGATTAAAAAAAACTACGAATCAACATAATATTCATTCAAGTGGTTTTAGACAGACTCTTGGGTATAGGAGTTGAACCTACTACTGCTACTAAGTATGATGGATGTGTAGTAGAAGTAAAACATTCATCAAACAAAATTAATCTTCTGAGAAAACACATCACCTCTGAAAAACTCATACATACATTAAGAACAACGGGGCTGTCGACCTGTGAGCTCATACGCAGAATTAAATAATTGTCCATGAGCTGTTTGTTCCCGGGAAACTTGAAAAATTGTGTGAGCTAACGCACTTTGTCGCTTCCTCTACCAGAAATGTAAAACTCTAAAATTTAGGACGATTCATGTAAAATGTTGGTGAAAAACTACGTAACCAGTCATTTGATTCATAATAATATCCTCTGTAATTGTAGGTATAAATTTAGTATAACATAATCATAATCAACCTTGTATATTATATATATAATCATGTATATTAGA
The DNA here is from genome assembly GCA_945859715.1 of Apamea sordens. NCBI lineage: Eukaryota > Metazoa > Arthropoda > Insecta > Lepidoptera > Noctuidae > Apamea > Apamea sordens. The sequence continues at coordinate 14,203,691 of OX243987.1, forward strand.
GTTTTCATCTCTGTGAGAGGAAAACTAATATACTTAACCTACAGGGTGGCAGGGACCAGGGACATCAACTCTAAAACTTTCTGCCTTTTCATAAAAAAGTGAAGTACCTACGCGGTCAAAATGTACTGAACAGCAATTTTTTTTTTAATAAACGAATATATTTTTCGACGCAGTGGGGCATCCATGGTTGTTGTGCGTCGATGTCCCTGCCACCTTGTATAGCTAGTCAAAAGTGTATTTAAAAAATCTATCTTCTCGTCTTCCCTTCGCCATAGTAAACAATGTAATTTAAGACTAGGAGAGAGACGCCAACATTATCAAGCAGTATAAACGAGCGACATTTTCGACATCCGCCTCAAGAGAACGTTGACCCGCTAAGTTTGATTCGGACACTACTGAAGCCAAGGCATTTACTATCAATGGAAAAGCGAGGGACAGGTACCTACGCTGTGACCTTGTTATTTTCCGGTAATGCTTAAAACGGTATCGAAATCGATCACTTTGTTACTCAAACGGTTCCCATGCGCTCTGACAACGAGCTGAGGTAAAATACTCTCGATTTCGAAACAATTGCACTACGCATACGAGCGTGTGGAAACATCTTAATGATCGCCATTGTGGCTGTGGCTAAATAGCTGGTGCGTATTCGTTTCCTCAGCCGCTGATGGCGCTATTCAAAGGATCCCGTTTCTCCCACGATCCAGTTTAGTGGCGTGTGTTACTGTCATGTTGATGATGATGACGGTTGTTTTTGCATCAGCAATTATGTACAGTTTGTTGTGAGTTTCTCTAGCACTACAATTACGAATTTGTGAGAGTCGTAGGAAGGTCTTTCCTTTGTTTAACGGTCCTAACTATCGCAGCGTGCCTCAATTTACAACAATTACGTGCAACGTTTTAATTGACCAATTTGTTTAAGAAAAAATACATGAAAGTACTATGAAACTTGAGTGACGTATCTATGTGCACCTAAAAACAATGATTACCAGTATTATCATTATAACGAGTATTAAATAATAAGTGCAGTGCATATCACTGCGGTACAATATCAGTATCGGTCACGGCCATTACATCTATTGGTTATTTCCTCAAACCAGGAAATTGTTTTCAAAACATAATTCCCTATTATATTATCATTGGCAAGCATTACGTCATCTTTGTAAGAAGAACCACAGAATGTTAGCGACACGTCACATTATGGGTAGGCTTTACGTATTATGTACCTATTTATTAGTAAATTAAACTTGAATAATAAATAAAGTTATAATAGGCTTAGATGAGTAGGCGCGCCGCGAGATCAGTTCCATTTAATTCGTCACGACTATTACGCCAGTCCATCATTAATCATAGCAATCCCTTTAACCGTGTGAGCTCCGTGGAAATTGCTTCAACTTTGACGTAATGTTTTGCTTAAAAATAACAACAGTTGTGGGACAGGGAAGGTTAATGGACTAAAAGTGACTAATTGAGCATTCGCTTTGAAGTCAATCGTCTGTCCTATTCGGTCTATAGTCGGTTACATTGTTTTATCTACCAAACCTGGATTCGTTCCTGATTAGAAGGATAGCTTGGACACCACCTTAACCTTTTTCGAGAGGGCCTTCCCTTTCTTTCAGGAGTTCAGGACCCATGTCTGCCAGAGCCTAAAAGATACATAATGTTTTAACATAGAAGTATTACAGAACTGCTTAATCTATCCAATTCAGAAACACTGTCGGTATAACTTATTCCAGCCGATCGATTCTGTAAAAATCTTACCGTGAAAAGTTAGGTGAAGTGAGCTTAGAGTGTGCTGTCAATATTGTCAATCCCTTGGCATTAGTTGGAATGACAGCTCAATCCACGCTCACTTTACCTAAGTTTTCACGGTGAGATGATTACAGAATCGCACTGCTGTTTAGAACAAAACTTCACTGTAATTCCAGACTGAATCGTGAAATAGGTACGCACGACAACATCAATCTATACATTTCCAGTATAAGCTGACATCCCAATGCGACGCCAGCTAAAACTGGAAATGTATAGCTTGATATGTAGTCGTGTGTACCTACAATTCGGTTGTAAATCTACCAAGAGAGGACTGCAGAATGAATAGCGTCAACCCGCCCATCGCTACTTTCCACGCAATTTCGCAAATCGACATCCATTAATGGGACTCGAGGTTTTCACCAAATTGTACTACGTCTTGACATTATTATTCTAACACAGTTTCTAGTCTATTACATCTGTGTTTATATTAGAAGCTACTTAGAACTACATTTCGTCATGTTCCTCTTACAAACGGGCCATTCATGGTACTCTAATTGTATTGTCTACGCGGCTAAAGAAAACAGTGGGAATATCTTTCTTGTCATCTAGTATGCAATCGCGCAGCGTATGTATGAACGGAATTTTATAAAGTACTGGTATCACTGTGTATCTATACATACAGGGAAAAAAATTAACCAGTGCGCAAACTGTAACTCTGAATTCAGCGTGTGATTCTAGACCGATGAAAGATTTCTAGAATCATAATTATGCTGAATTCATGGTCATACTCGTACAAATAATCTGTTTGTAATGTAAAAGTAACAGCTTTTTTACTATATGCATATGAAAGCATACACCGTACTTATAACAAAACATCAATTTTTTTAAATGTAGTCTGTCTGTCTGTTTGTTCCGACTAAACTCCAAAACGGCTGTACCGATTTTGACAGGAATTTCACTGGCAAATAGCTGACGTTAGGAGTCGATCTCGACTACTTTTATTTTAGAAAACGAAATATGGTTACGCGCAAAAAAAAACCATGAAATCTTAATGACAGTCGCGGGCACGGCTAGTCAATCATAAAGTCATTAATTAGGACATATAGTTGATAAGATATCACAAGAATCTAGAGTTAAGCAGAACATAAAAATGTCAAACAGGTTTTGTTTGCAGGTAAGCGTCAGGGCAGTAGTTACTTATGGGCCGATGGTCGCCTCACCTTGTGTCTCCGTATTTAGCGATAACTGACGAGGTCGCAACACGTTGCGCAACCAATGGGCTCGCCATCTTTAGTGTATCATTATTTCAGGCTTTAATCCAAAAAAAGTAATGAATGACTAACGAGTGCTTTACCTTTATGCTCAAGCACAAATTAAATATCTTGGAGTTCAGCAAACTGCCTGAACGAAGTCTCCCTTTATATTCCCATTGCTGAGAATCAGGCCTCCTCTCTTCGAGAGGGAGTGGACTGTAATCTACCACGCGGGCCCCGTGCGGGTTGGAAGATGTTACGTGTCTTCGAGTTTTTGGTTCTAGATGTCCTAGAACCAAAAACTCGAAGACACGTAACATCTGGTTTCCTCACGATGTTTTTCTTCGCCGTTTTGAGAACAGTGGTGATGAAATTATTTACACAAAGCAAAGCGCGGGTTCGAACCCACGTCCTACTACTCGTTCGTCGGGGCCGTTACGTTTGTATGGATGTTTGTTACTCTTTCAAGCAAAAACTACTGAACGGATTTTTTGAAAATTTGGCACACGGATAGTTTATAACCAGGATTAACACATAGGTATGATAATTTTTATCCCGGTAGTACGTTGCCATGGGACAATTTCCGACATCACGCGGGCGAAGCCGCTGGCAAAAGCTAGTCTATAATAAAAACCTTATGAACGTTTTGCAATCGACAGCACTGACTAATGCAATGGACTCAGGAACTCGGGATACAGCGCAATAAAAACGTACAGAATTCGACTGCTTTCTTGGTTAGGAAAAATGCTTGGTTCGGCCACGTTATGCAATACGCCATGTTCTCATTGCAGAACATCTTAAAAAAAAACTAGAAAGCCGCATTAACCGTCCATTGAAATTACAACCACTCAAGGTCTTACTTCGCAAGGTCTATAAAATAAGCAATAACATGCAAACTATGGGAAACTCACAGTAATTAGTAAACTTTAATGTCAACATTGATCATGTTGGACAAACCAAGATAAGAACGCTTGCACGAAGATGGCAATTTTAATTTGTGGATGACTTCAGGTACTGCGAGGTAATTGTGTAACACATTAACAGTAGGAATGGCTTTCATTATGACAGTTCAACAACATTCATTGCGTTATTAACGTTGTTGAGAAGACACATATTTGGAACATATGAATCAATGGATTAGTAATATCTTCAAAATGATTCAGATTGAGATTGATTGTGTTTTACGCAATTAGGGTGCTGGTTTGTCAGAATACACGTTTGGTATGTTGATGATAGACCAGAAACGATGCTTTTGCTTAATAATATCTTAACTGTCTCATTATTTTTATCTTCAAAGTCAAAACGTTTATTGCAAACTAAGTGTACAATGTTGGTGTTATGTTATGTTAGTAGATACTTATGACTTAGCAGCCTTCTTTTACCTTTTTCTTAAATACTGACGAATGAACATCATCGATGGTACATTACATGGTCTTAAATTAATAAATGGTCTCATGCTTAGATATACTCCCTTGGGCATATGGAAGAAGAAAACGTATTACATCGACTCCGAGTAATAAAGACATGGGAAGAAATAATTTAAAATCTTAACTTTTTCCAAACTTGACTGCATGTACACAGCTGACCATTATTTTTCAAGAATAATTAAGTATCTGATTTTCATGGCATGTTCCTTATGTTGTTTCAGGTGAAGCAAAAAACTTGCCAGGTCGTAGCCATGGGGCGGCGTGCCACCGCGACATATACTGCGTGCTGTCGCTCGACCAAGAGGAGATATTTCGCACATCCACCATGGAGAGAACTCTCAAGTGAGTAAAGACCGTTTCTCATGAGGTTCCAACAAGACAGTTAAGCAGTTTATGTTTTACGTCATTGCAATGTAACTCTTATCTGATTGTTTTAAAGTATAAATTAGAATGATTGCCGTGAGTTTGATAAAACTCTCGATAATTCTATTTTTTACCTTACCTTACTGAGATACGATCCCGCACTGGGCCCGCATGGTTGATTATGATTACAACCCACTCCCTCTCGTACAGACGAGGGATATGCCCCAGCAGTCGGAACATTATAAGCGCATTATGTTTACCGAGATAACCGTTACATTGCAATAACTTACTAATAGTTTTACGTCGATCGTGAATGTCCTAACCTAACCATTTCTTCGAGAATTGTCGCACTTATTTCGGCGCTTTTCTGCCACTTTAGATTACGAGTTAAAGGAGTTGTAAAGGAAAAGAGAGATCAAGGATCTAGTTAGCAGTTGTGATTGGTTGACCGAATCTTATCGGTTAGCTCGCGTGCAGGTTTTTGTATGCTAGCTAACCTAATCTCACCGATCGACGTTCTTTATCGAGTAATACAAAGCAATTTTGGTTCTGGTCGCAGTGCTAATATAATTATAATACATTTATTTAACACTTCCAGCACACAAATGTACAGAGGCGAACGTAATACCTTAATACATTTGTTGATACCATAAGGACTATATTCTCGGGTACAATAAATTTAACAGGATAATATAGAAATATTAGCGTATCCCCTATCTGAATTCATTAATAAATGTATTGAAGAGTCTGTTTTTCCAGAACAACTTAAATTGGCAAAGGTGGTTCCTTTACACAAAAAGGGTACAAGAACGGATCCTAAAAACTACCGGCCAATATCCTTATTACCAATTTTATCAAAAATTTTTGAAAAAATTATGAAAACTAGGTTAATGACCCACTTAAATTTAAATAGAATAATTAACTTTAGACAATTTGGACACCAAAAGGGGGTAGGCACTTTAGATGCGATAGATAATCTTATTAATGACATTATTGGTAAATTGAATGACAAAATGAAGGTTGCTGGCTTATTTATTGATTTAAGTTCTGCGTTTGACACAGTTGATCACGAGCTACTGCTGGCTAAACTAGAGCATTATGGCATTAGAGGTAAAGCGTTAAAACTTTTGACATCTTATTTAAAGAACCGTAGAATGTACGTAGAAATAAAAGACATTGATGCAAACAATTGTGACGTAAAGTGTGTGACTGAAGTAATATATAAGTCAAAAATGACCAAAATAAGCCGCGGTGTGCCTCAAGGCTCAATCTTAGGACCAATATTATATATAATTTTTACTAATGATTTACTCAATTTTATGAATAATACCCAACCAGACGCAGGACTTGTAATGTTTGCAGATGATACGAACGCCATAATCGGGTCGCCAAACTTAAATGAGTTGACAGAAAATGTAAATATGTGTTTGAAGAATCTTTCTGTTTGGTTTACAGCAAATAATTTAATAATAAACGCAAATAAAACCCACGTTATGTTGTTTAAAACAACTTCACGAAACAACGATAGCATAGATGTCATGCTCAAAAGGGATAATATTGGACTAGTTAACAATGTTAAATTTTTAGGAGTTTATATAGATTCCCTATTAAATTGGAAAAAAGAGCTCACTGCCATTGATTCTTCAATATCTTCAGCTTGTTACGCGCTAAGAAGCCTCAGGGACGATATTAATCTAAGGCAGCTAAAAGCAGTATATTATGCATTGGTAGAATCCAGGTTACGATACAGCATTATGTTTTGGGGGAGCAGTTACGAGTATAATTGCCGAAGAGCATTCATACTACAGAAACGTGCGTTAAGAACGATTGTCAGAATCCCACAACGAGAGTCATGTAAACAATATTTTGAAAAATTAGGTATATTAACAGTACCAAGTTTATATGTTTTAGTACTACTCAGCCACTTTGCAAAATACATACACGAGCACGAATCACAAGAAGAACGTGAACTTAGAGAGAATACTAGAAGACAAGTTATAAAAAATAAGATAGCACCTAAACTTAATATTGCTAAACATTGCTCTAAATACCAAGCAGTAGAATTATTTAATAGGTTGCCTACTGACTTAAGATCGTTGATTTACAAAGGTACTCTTTTCAAAGCTAGACTGAAAGCATTCCTGTTAAATAAATGTTTATATTCTATATCTGAATTGGTGACAAATGATGATAAATAGTTTTTAAATTTAGTAATTTACCTTCTTGTACCTACCATTTACTTATGACATTATTTTTTTATTATTATTATTATTTTTATGCTTTGCTTTTTATAGAATAAATTTATAATCATTTGACATAATAATATTTACAATCATTTATATAATAACTAGTTGCAATTAATTGAGACAATATTTATCATTTATGATTACTTTAGTAAAAACTGTTTGAAGGTCATAATTTATAATTTTTAGCTGTAATAATTTAATGATCTGATGTACTACTTATTTCAAACACAATGCGAATTGTTTCATGAATAAAATAAATAAAAAAATAAAAAAAATAAATAAACAGCGATTGACTCATGCTAACTTTATAGCATAATATCAGCTCAGATTTTTGCCGTAATAACTTTATTCATATCATTTATCTAGTTTTCACATATTTTTGTGCCACATGTTTAGATTATGATTGTGGTTTAGCCGTTACTATTTCGAAGTTTCCTGTAGGGCCCTTCACGAATTCTACAAAACGGGAACGTTATTCGCTCCAGAATTGACATAATAATAACGGATCCATTGTCCGGTATCCGGTGTCGCTTCCGCCCGATAACGTGTGGGAACCGCTTACCAACATTTAGGGAGAGCAAGCAATTTAATAGGTCAAGGTTCCTCTACTTCATGAATGAAGTATTTTAAGTGGTAGATCATACGTTTAATTGAAGTAATTAATGGATGTTGTGCGTTGTACTACGGGCGTACAAATATTTGTTTCCACATCGGTACCTGGAATATGAGGCATATGGTGAAACATTATTTTTTTTAGTTTTTTCAGAATGTATAGTTTTCTGTGTTTGTATTTTCAAAATGTTCTGTGTTAGTACAATAATTTAGATACTAATTTCGTTTTTGATTAGTGAATTATTAACGAACAAAATGTCGTAAATCTTACAGTCATCACTCGATATAAAATTAGTTTAGAAACACTAGTCTAATGCACTACGTACGTATATACGATGTGTAACTTTCTTAGAAACATTAATGTGTCGTCACGAAAGTGTGCAGGCGCACACTCCTAATCTCTTGCATATGATATGTATTACTTCCGGCGCTTTCACGAGCATGTGTCACTCAGGAATAAAATAATCCAAGTTTCGGTCTCTCTCTACCCATTTTAATGAGTGTACATACTGGGAAATGAGTATCCAGCTTAGATATAGTTTATGTTAAATACGATAAATTTTCTGTTCCACTACTTAAAGTAGTAAGAACAAAAAAGCATAGGTACCTACCGAGATAAGACCTACAACATATTAGGTCCTAACATGATTTCTTTGAAAAGAAAAAGAATACCATTCATAACGCGCAACGTTAAAATATAAACAAAGAAGTGTGGTTATAAATGCAAGTTCATGTACCTATATCACAGAACATTCTATAACCTGTATAAAAACATTCTATTCAAAGCCACCTGCTCTGCCGCGCCTCGCGTGTTGAATGATTTGTCATCAATTAAACATTAGTCACAATTAATTCATGGTTGCGTTGCGGTGCGGCTTTTGATAGCGCGTACAATTCGGGGGAGGCGCTATTGTGCTGTAAGGGAGGGCGGCGCTGTGGCGCGCCACGTCCCGGACGCGCTTCCGGTGCGCGTGCGTCGACGCGGAACGTCCCTTCCGCTTCACCCCCTTTGCCATTCAGTTTTTAGAATGAATAAAAGACAGCCGCACCGCAGCGATGATTTTAATTACTGCCGCCGGTTACGGTTCCCCTGATTACTTGTGGGAACGGCCCACGCCTCCACCACCTACATTCTTTTCATAACTGGTAAATTACGCACAATAATCCAAATGATTGAAAACCGACGCATCTGTAAAACGGGCGTGCTATGAATGTATTTATCCTGTTGATAATTTTTGCCGGTCCTCTTTGTTACCGAATACCGCTTCATATGTTGCATAGTTTTAAATAGAACTGGGAACTCCTAAAAGTAATAAAACTGTTAAAATCTGTAGTTTCCGTTATGATTTTATGATTACACCTCCGATGAAGTAGAGAACGTCCATACGTTTCATTGTTTATCTGTAATGATACTCTGTTTTGCTTGTTAATGAACGGAAGCGATAATGATTTTGTGACCCAAGAGGTGAGGCCACAGTGGACTGGCGGATATCGAAGGAAATGTCACGTCACTCGGCGAGTTCATTTAATGGGTTCTTTGTCTCGCGATACCTTATCACTGCACTTACTATGTGCCTCTGTCCAAACTATCTGTGCCTCGCTAACTATGTACTGATAATGTACCTACATATTGGTTGCTTGTGTATGCTTTGTGACTCGGCTCTCCTTGGAATAACGATTTCTGGTGTTGACAAAATGTGTTAAAGATAAAATTCTTGTAGGTGTGGCTAATTATCTAAATTACTCAGGTGACTAATTTGATCTTAACGATATTTAGCTTGTAAATCAAGGAATCCTCCTGTTTCAATATACTTCCAAGAAATCCGACAAGATTTTCAATCTAACGCATACGGTTTTTTAAATTAATTTAATTATAGTTATTCCATTTGTTTATACACCATTTAATACATCAGAAAAATAACGGTTATAACCCTGTCGTTATTACGTTTTTAAACGTATACTAAGTTTCGTTATTTTATGATAAATATAAAGCAATGTAATCTATTCACCATTTACTTTTAAAAATTAGTTTAAAAATACAGTAATTTCAACAGTATTACACAATAATTGACGTTACTTGGTCATTATTTTTCTAATTCTATAATAAATGGAACATAGTTCGTTAAAGTAACAGCAGTCATCACTGCATTTAAACCCTTAAATAAAACTAACACACGAAGCGGCAATAGATCGGCAACCAAAAAAATATGACAAGTGAGACTTCGTCGGGAGACTCGTAAAAATTGCGTCAGTAGCTCTCCAACATTAAACGGAAGCTTTTAAGTGATAAATTGGTCCCGGAACTTCGTGGCACGTAAAATGATCATCGCCTGCGCCTGAGCAGTCCCCGGCCGGAGTGGCGGCAGTCTTAAGTGCATTGCTCTGGTTTCTAACATGTGCTATTTTGTGCTCTCGACCCGACAACATGTATACGAATAAAGGTGTTCCGGAGTTCATTCAAAAATGCGTCATCGTGAGTCGACCTACTAAGCGCTCTGTGCAAATTCAATTAATTGATTTAATTATAAGTTTTTATTGCGAATAAGTAGTACCTATGCATTATACCAGGATACATAGATAACAAAGCATCTGTCAGCCGTGTCCCATATTTCCGAGGATTAAGGGACATCACGAGGTGCAATAAATATAGCCAAGTCAATAGTACTATTGTTGGTTACGTATCCGGGTTATTGAATAAGTGGTCTCACTTAGTCAATTCAACGTATTAAAATTAGAGGCGTGAAGTATGTGCAATGGCAAGTGAGCTTGGGCCGCCCCCGCTCAGCTGGTGCGGTTCCGCCTCCGGTTTATAAATACTGCGCCGGCGCCGGATGCGCCTGCGAGCCTGCCACCGACTCGATACACTGCGAGCTTCTTATACATACGTACACTCCAAACGAGTCAATAAACCCCTTTATTGAGTTATTATCGTGTTTTACAAATAGCTACACGTAATGTTCGGTATGAAGGTACTTATAGATATTGTTTATACATTAGGGTTGCCAGAGCTATTACAATTTGTGAAGCGACAACAGATCATCATCTTATCCAAAGATTTTTTAAATCACGTGAAAACTATGAGTATCGTAAATCTGGCACAGGTGCGTGGAAAGTGACACAAGCAGAACGAGGCCTAATGCCCATCAGTGGGTGAAGTCGGGCTGTGAATGACGATATCTTGAAACTCTTCATCCATTCTTTAAAAAAAAAAAGCCTGTCTGCTCAAAATAGAAAAAAAAAGTTTCACAAAGTTCCGTACTTTATTTTTACTGTTCTCATTTTTCATAATTTAATTATAGTATTACAATAATAATTCCATTCTCATAAAGCATGCACTTTCAAGTGTAGGCACGTGCTTTATTATTAGGCTGTGAGATGAGATTTCATCGGGAATGTCAAACTTTCTCCTTTGTACAAGGCAATCCCACGCATACGTCACTGCAATGGTCTTACATCATGAAACCAGCGTTGTTTACATACTAGAAAATTGAATAAGTAACTACGTTTTCCCTCCTAATTTTAATACCCGCTTTTCCGGGATTGCATGTACGCTGTAAACCAGGAAATACACTGCTGCTGTTCCAAATTTACATTTATTCAGTTGTTACGAGCGTTTGGTACTCTGGTCATTGGCTACTCATGTTCAATAGTTGAAGACTATAGGCTGACGAAAGTCTTTGATTAGAAACATTGGAATGTACCAATAAATAGCATTATTAGGACAAAGCTTCTTGAATACTAATTCTATTTAATTGAACTGCTTGTGTTGCGTTTAAGGGCCAAGAGCAATCATGTCCAACATTTGAATGTTTTCCATTTAGACTTAATTCAAAATAATATAACGTTTTATAACCGTTTTCTTGGAGGCGTGAGGCGCCGCGGTTCATTAAATTATTTTAGTGTTTCGTCTGAACATTTTGTGTTACTCGGATCTGCAAATTGGCAAATAAACCTTTACCTATACTTTCACAGTTTAGCAACAAATCTATTTCTTCTTATACATTTAATTACCTATATAAAATTGATTTTTTCTGCTTGCAATACGATAAATTATACGTCATGATAACAAGCAAAACCCACCGGCTAATAAAAAAAATAGCACCATGATCACTGTAACGAAATCTGATAAGGTTTAATAAAACATAAGTTAAGAAAATTATTCATTTAACTGTGGGTGGCAATACCGACACTCGTGTAAGACAGGCACCCCACGCGTCCGCAACGAGGCTGCAACCCGGCTATAAATTATCGCGCAGTCGAAAACTTGAAAACTTGTCGGATGTAATATTCAACAAATATTAGTACTTCGAATAACTTATCTAAACATAAATCATACCTGTATGTATGCCTTAAACCAATAATTGTATTATTTTGTTTCAGTCCATTCTTCGGCGAGGAGTTCCAATTCGAGGTGCCCCGACGATTTCGATACCTATCCATATACGTGTTCGATCGTGACAAGCATCTCAAACAGGACAAAGTGCTCGGTAAAGTGGCCATCAAACGAGAAGATCTGCACCGGTACAACAATAAAGACCACTGGTTTGCGTTGCGACCGGTCGACGCAGACTCAGAGGTCCAGGGAAAGGCATACATCGAACTCACTCTCGAAGACTCCAGAAAGAGGTTACGAATGGAACCGAAGCCTCCCGACCCTGACCCTACTACCGCAGCAGACAACTGCTCGACAAAATCAAAAGGAAATAACCTAGTAAGATTATCTGAATATTGTAAGGAGAGTATGAGGTTTGGTTCTTGTTCGAGTTCCACGAGCAAGAAGCTGTTGAGTGCGGTCGCGACGGAGCCTGCTCTGTCGTTGTCGCGTTCGGAGAGTTTGAAGGATCGGGCACAGTGGGCGGCGCGGACGAAGCCGCCCATGCATGCGATGCCCGAGTCAGACGCCTCGCCCACCCCCACCGCCGCTGACTATTGGTCAGATCCCGAGAGGCACTGCGCAGCGCGAGTAGGACACGACACCCTACGCCTCCGAGTGCTGGAATGCTCTGAGCTAACCACTAAGAACGGACAGTGTGACCCGTTTGCTCTCGTCACGTTATTGTATTCGAACGGACGAAGAGTTGAAAAACGTACGAAACCTAAAAAGAAGACTGTTAATCCACAATTTGATGAAATTTTTTGTTTTGATCTCGTTATGGACGCAGACCCGAAGGACAAAGATGGCTCACAAACGGTAAGTCACTGACTTTCAGTGTCTTTTTGAAATAATCTTAAGATTGATACTGATATTAATTGAATTTCGTTTAATATCCCAGGCGGGGGTGGCTTGCGAAGCCAGGGTGTCGGTGTGGCATGACGGTGCGACGCCGATCTTTCTCGGCGAGGTGCGGTTGCAACTGCGACAACCTTCGCCGACACCTTTACGTGCATGGTAAGAGAATCTATAAAGAATTCTGCAACTAATTTCAATTTATAAATTGAAACTTTTAACTGATTTGGTCTCGGAAAGAGTTTCCGCAACACTACCTACTATTCCTCATTTTCCGTATTATGTTATATTATTACACTTACAGACTTTATAGATGTAAATTAGTATAATGTATGATATCACCAGGTTCTTCCTAACATCTCGGGCGGGTGGAGCCCTGTCCCGGGGCGCGACGCCGCCCGGCACGCGGTTGTCGGCCGCGGGCAGCGCCACGCTGGGCTCACTACGGCTACTGTTGCAATACACAGTGGACCACGTCTTCCCACTACAACACTATAGGACACTCGAGCAATTGTTTCTAAGGAGTGTTCATCAGAAGGTATGTTCAAGACACAAGAGAAAATGATGACGTTCAAAAGTACTTACTTTTTAATGTCAAAATTTACAAGATAATAGAATTGATTCTGAGTAGATATAGAGAAAGAGTATTCTATCTATGTTCATTCTTTGGAACTTTCAATAAAATTGTTCTATACGCACGACAACATATCAAGCTATCCATTTCCAGTACCTATAAGCTGACTTCTCATTGTACGAAAAGCCTATACAATGCCAGGTCAGATAAAACTGGAAATTTATAGCTTGATATGTCGTCGTGTGTACATATGCGAGCTATCTGCCAACGATCTTCAAGATAATTTTGTTGTTAAACCTGAAAAGTGACAGTGATAATTTTTAATGTTGATAAATGGATAGGGACCAAAAAAATGATCAATGTATTATGTGAAGGATGATAAAAATAAAATTGAAAAGGGAAATGAATCTAATGCCCCAGATTGGAAAATAAAAAACATTTTGTGCTGATCCCAAGTGAATTGGGACAAGGGTAGGCAAAACAAGAAGTTGTAAGCTAGTAATAATAATGAATTTATTATGTTTTCAGCCCATAACAGCATCGGCAGTGTACATACTGGGGGAGATAGTGTCAAGTAAGACGGACGCGGCACAACCCCTCGTAAGGCTATTTACTCACCATGATCTCATTGTACCCATCGTCAAGGAGCTAGCAGATGCTGAGATTTCTGCGCTTACGTGAGTACCTGCCTTTATAATGAAACAAGCTTCTGCCTGAGACTTGATCCGCGTGAAATTGATTGTTCCCCTGGCCCACCCCGCCGCGCGCGCCGCATCGCATCGTCTGCCCGTGCTATAACTTCGTTTTTGTGCTTACCGTTCTTTCTTACCTTTTTTCACAATTCCTAAATGTTCTAGCGTGATGTTAAATAGCCTATAGCCTTCATGGAGAAGTAGGCTATCGAATGGAAAAAAAGACAAATCTAACTGGTAGTTCCAGAGATTCGCGCGTTCAAACAAACGAACTAACTCTTCAGATTTATTATTTGTATAGATATAGATATTACGCCTATAATCTGCGAAGAGTTAGGCAGAGATGATAAAGATAAAAGATAGACACACATACACCAGGCACGCACACGCACACTATACTCACAGATTTCACCAGTTTTATGTACTTATTTTAATGCCATGTGTCCAAGCGACCCTGTTTTTGTATTGTCATTTAACTAGATATTTCTCTTTGGTTTCCCATGTTCTGATTTGAGAGTGTAATTAAATGAACGAATATTTTCTATGTTGTTGTTTGTTTGTGTTGTTGTTTATGCTAATCTGCTATGCTCCAATAAGAGGGAGTCATCAAATATAATAATTAATATATATCATTCTTAATAAGGCTGTGCAAATGAATAATTGCGTCCAGAATAGCTATGATACAAATAAATTGGGTACAAATACATAATTACGATTGAGGGCACACGTGAATTATGTTAAAATACAATCAGTTTGTGCCGTTCTAATCATAGTAATTGATTGTAAACAGCGTCCGGTGCATGAGTAAGCCTCGACGTCATCTTTACTCTTATCTCTTATCATCTCAGCTGATTTACTCACCAGTCTCCTCCACTACCGGTCGATAGTTCTGTAATTTAATGTTTCTTTTAATGCAATCAATAAAGCCATCTTACATAAATATAATGTAGATGTATACAGGGTAAACACAGAACATAGTAACAGTCATTTCATTGGGAAGGCCTAATGGCCGGTGGCGCCAAAGTAACAAAAATAAACCGTTTTTAGAGACTGCACACATTTTTTTTCTTTTTTTTTCTAAAAATGTATTATATGGTAGCCCCGTAAGGACCTTCGTTGCTTACGCGATACTCGCACGCAAATACACTCTTATTTATAATAATAGAAAATGACAGAGAGAAAGTACCATGGGGTCATACTCATAACGCTTTTTCAGCGTGACGATTACTACCATTCAACTTCTACCGCAAGCCGCGCTAAGGAACTTCTTTCCAAAATATTGTTTTTTTTTTCACCAAGATGTAGTAGTAGTAGTAATAATACAAGATATTTTTATTTTCCAGTGACGCAACAACAATATTTAGAGGCAACACTCTTGTCTCAAAGATGATGGACGAAGCAATGCGACTGAGCGGCGCGTCGTACTTGCGGTCAGTGTTGCGGCCAACGTTGGCGGCAGTGTTGGCCGAGAGACGACCATGTGAGATTGACCCGGCTAGGGTCAAACCCACAGCTGCCGTTACTGCCAACCTCGCCAACTTAAAAGACTATGTTGAACGGGTAAGTCTATGTAGCCCTATTTACATATTTGTTACTTCAGTTTACCCAAAGAAATCCCAATGCCGTAATTTTCATGATAGCTGAGTGAGATACATAAACTCAACAATTATGTAGGGCTTCGTTAAAAAAGTAAAATTAGTTTTGTAGAACTTTATTAATACAACAAACATTTGAACGTATACAGATTTTAAGTTGCGCCATAACACTTGGTTCCTGGGCTAGTCTATCCCACACACACAGACACAGACATTGATAGTCACACACACAGGTGTGTGACTATCAATGTCTGTGTCCATCACTATAATAAAATATGTTATGTCCGTTTACCCGTCTTGAGCAAGCATGCTCAATGTTTGTGTCTTCTCTGTGTCAGAAGATACCTCTGCCCTGCAGTGACAATGATAGGCTAGTAGTATCATTATTTCCCTATCAATCTAAAATTATGCCATTCTCAAAAACATTATTATCACCAGGTATTCGCAGCGATAACGTCATCTTACGCCACATGCCCCACCGCGATGTGTCGGCTCTTCGACGCGTTACGACAATGTGCGGCGCGACACTTCCCACGCAACGCCGAGGTGCGGTACTCTGTCGTGTCGGGTTTCATCTTCCTGAGGTTCTTCGCACCCGCCATACTCGGGCCCAGGCTCTTTGATCTCACTACGGAGCAAATTGTGAGTTTTATAATCGACTTTACCTATAACTGAATATCTAATCTTAGATAATTTACATTTACTTTAGCTTTATGTAGTCTAGTTGATGTTTGATTGACCGTGATAATAAAAAGGTCTTGAAAACAAAATCCGTTGCAATAGAAATTAAACATCCTGGCGGAATATGGATGTACTATAGGTACACTCTACCTAACGCTTCGGGATTACAGGCGTGACGTTATTTTATGTTAAAATCTAAGATTCTGAATTCAAATATTATTGTTTTAATTAATGCTGGCCGAAGAAGTATGATATTAAAATCTGATGATTTGTTTTTGGTAAAAACAGAAACGGTTTCATCTCTATTAGTGTATTATCGATAAATAATGTTGCTGATGCCCTAAAGGTCGGCAGACATCAGCTCGACACCGGATCATCTCAACTCGAGCCGTGCATTCATTCTATGAAAATCCATACTTACCAGCAACGTAAGCGGACATCGGGCACGAGCCAATGAGAAGCAGTACCTTGTCCAGCTAGTACAATGTGTCATGTATCTTCCAGGACCCACAAACAAACCGGACGTTGACACTGATCTCTAAGACAATCCAGTCGCTGGGCAACCTCGTCAGCAGCCGGTCAGCGCAGCAGGTGTGCAAGGAGGAGTATATGGCCGAACTGTACCGCAGCTTCTGCACGCCAAGACATGTATGTAATAAATAAATGAATAAATACTTTCTTAACGTAAATTTAACCTATCGTAGACTGCAGCCACCTTGGAGCTGGAGACCATTCATAACTCACCAATTTTGGCAAACGCTGTCTTTAAATGTGGGAGCAAAATGGCACTCATGAGTCAACAACAACAACTTTCTCTATGGGACAAATATTGCAATCGCGAAAAAATTATCAACTGCCCCATACAAAACTTCAATACCTACTCGACCCAAGTGTATCGAGTGGTTCAGTTTGATGGTCTATAGTACCCTTAAATTTGACCACACCTTTCTAGTACATCCTGTATAGTATAGAGTGTTTAGAGATACTGTGTTCAATATTTCCCATCCTACGTCCACGTTTTACGATCGCGTTGTTTCTGTCGCAGGCTGTCTCTTATACGCTCGATTATCACTCGATCGATTGGGTAAATATAGAAAATGGGATAAAAAAATGCCACTGCATAGCGTGATGATGAGATGTCACGCACATACTTTAACTATTTTAACATTACAGGTGCAAGCAATAAAGCAGTTCCTCGAAATAATCTCCACGAGTACGGACACACAAAACAACAACATTCAAGAAACGCCTGTGCTGCTTAAAGAAGGGTGAGTTTTTATACCCTCTAATGGGCTTATTATATTTTGTACTCATTGAAAATGGCGCCGATTCTATCAGAATTAAGTGTCCAGAAAATCAGCACCAATGTCATTGCAACAAAGATTTAACATTACCTTGAACTGTTTTTGCATCCTTGGATTAGATTGGGGTATGTATAGTTTTAATCTGTGTACTTGTCAGTGTAATGTCGGCAGGTTGCGCTCGTCAGCCAGTGTTGTTGAGTCAGCTGATTGTGTTTCATGAGGCGTGCTTCACTTTTTCGGGCGGCATGATTCGGTACAGCCGGTCCAAAAAATATGCATTCGATTTTGCCTTCCGGCCTGTGCAGAATCATACCGGCTCGAACATACAGGAATGAAAAATTAACCAGTGCGGAAACTTTAACTATGAATTCAGCATAATTATGATTCTAGACCGTAGAAATATTTCTTCAGTTATAAAGAAAATAATTAGTTATTTTAAATAATAACAGCCGCACAGGTCGATCGGTCAGGTAAAGCTACGCTGCCGCGGTTGGTCTGTAGATGGGTGACTATCTTTACATACCGAGACCCCTTCATGCCTCGGAAAGCACGTTAAGCCGTTGGTCCCGGCTGTCATTCGTGGATCTTTGACAGTCGTTACGGGTAGTCAGAAGCCCGAAAGTCTGACAACCAGTCTTACCAAGGGGTATCGTATTACCCAGTAACTGGGTTGTGTATGTAAAATACTGGTATTCAGCTGTATCCGGTTAGACTGGAAGCCGACCCCAACATAGTTGGGAAAAGGCTAGGCAGATCATGATCACATTTTGACCGCGTAGGTACCTATTGCACTTTTCTTTATTTTTTTTTTCATTCTAAACGACGAAAAATTTCTGCACTAGGGTCTAGAAAGTACTGGTCTTGAATCATTATGCTGAATTCAAGGTTACAGTTTGATCACTGGTCAAAAAAGTCCTGTATGTAGCACCCCTGAGGTTTAAACGACCTTTATGGCTAGTTTTAATGTTCGCCATGATAGACAAACCTTTTGTTTGAAAACTATTTGGTCGCTTGATGTGTAGTAAGCTTTATTTATGCACCGCCAAAGCATAAGTCATTGAAGGTGTGGCAGTAAAGGATGCTAATAGTAATCATAATGTTTCAGAACGATGATCAAGCGTTCGGAAGGAGTACGAGCAGGCGCAGGATCGCCACGCCGCCGCTGGACGCGCGCCGCTCAAGCGCATGCAAAGCGAAGACATTTCAGACTCACCAGGTAAACACTTCTTACCTTCAGTCTGTTCAAATAGTATTTAATGAAAGTGTATACAAACCCTGTTCAGGTTAAATAACTTCTTAATCAATTACTAAAGGGATTCAGTAACATATGTGTCAGTCCAGGCATAAAGGGTCCAGTAGTGGGGTATTGAGTTAAGACTGGATTCGGTATCTAGAATAGTCAATTGATAGTATGGATTGAAAAAATAATCAAAAAGTAGCACACGTTTTTTTTTATCAGACATTTGAAGTTGAAATTCTGAAAAAGCTTGATTTGAGAAAAAGCATTTTGAAAGTTTGAGTGAAAAAAAAACACACTTTTACTTGCTTGTTACGTAGATTTTTATTCATTATTGTAGATTGATATGTTTTCCATAGAATCAACTTATAATTATACTTTTGACATCAAAACTAAAACAATTATTATCAAAATAAAAGAAGGATACACAGTCTAGTAAAAAAGGTCCACTTGCCGATATTTAATAAAAAGTTAGTTATTGCGATAGTAATTAACAATAAAAAACTAAAATTAAGTATTCTTACTCTATTTAGGAACTAACAAAATAACAAGACAGGCTTTTTTCAAACATTACTGCAACAGAATAATGATTATTTTAGCCACTGGTACCTTTTATGTAATGTCATAAAAGGTACCAGTGGCTAAAATAATCATTATTCTGTTGCAATAATATTTGAAAAAAGCCAATACAAACATAAAAATAAAACTTATTCTATTTGGGACTCCAACTTACGTTTTGGACAAAAATAAATTCCTCCTCGCACCTGATTCCTATGACCAACCTGTTTGCAGTACGAACATGTTGGTTTTTGTCGAATACTCTTTTCAATTGATGGTTTCTGAAAAGAGTACTCGACAGATGTTGTTGGGACAGAGTTGTGGTCAACATCAACATTTGGAATGGGTTTCGGGCATAAAATGTCTTTAGATTCTTCACGTACAAATTCACGAATCTTATTATAAAGATACGATTTTCTTTCGTACGTCATGCCTGCAGGGGATTTTTCTAAAGGAAAACCGTATACTTTATTCGGGTTCAAAACCTTTGATACAGTTGGTTGACTGTCAGTATATTTTTTGTAACATAACATGTGCCCTCTATTATCTTCATTTGTTTCAAAATGACTAAAATGCAGAAGTTGGTTAATAGTTACACAATCAGGTTGAAAAAAATTGGCCCAGTCGTAAGTTTTCACAAAAGTTTCTCCTTTCTCATCACCAGTTAGAACAGCTACTATAGATTTTGTTTTCGGACAAGCTTGAACAGCAGCTGCAAGAATATCCTTTAAGTTATTGCATTCCCATTTTCTAAAACTTTTTTTGAATAGACCGAAATACATGTCGGGTGCAAACTTCGTATGACCCACGGGAAGGAAAGATATACGGAAACTTCGGTGTCTGCCTGTTAAAACTCGCCATGTTGCATATTGCATGACATAGTTATTTTTATTTTGTCCAGCACAATTATCTGCATGACAAACAACATCTTTTTCGCCTATACCAAAATTTTCGAAAAAATGATGTAGCATTGAAATTATTACATTAGCTCCTTTCCCAGTAGCACAGGGTTCAGGAATTACGTACAAAACGAACTTTCTCAAAGGCTCTGCAGCAACACCAAATAAACTGACTTTAAATCCTGTCAAGAAATACAGTGGCCCAATTTGTTGTGAACTGTGCGGCAAATGCACCTGTTGGGCAAAATCAAAAGAGTAATGCATGACGCCATCATAAGAACATGGTTCATGAGGTCCAAGAATAAGAGTAGAGTCCGTTATTGAATCAGTCGCAACTTTGATTACATTGTTATAATATTTTCGTTCATTTTGCACTAAATCAAGGTGCTGCCTCGACTTTTCTACAAGCTGTATTTTTTCCTTTTCATCTAAACCACCCATTCGTCCCAACGTGGTCACGTTTTTCTGACAAGTTGCACATAGATCTGTTTTCGGTTTCTGTATAACGACATATGGACAAAAATCTTCCCAAAGATCATACCAACTACTTCTACTAATAGGAGTTTTATCGAGTAAAGCTATAGTTTCCAAATATTTGTTGTACACATACGCTTTAGACATACTACAAGGTAAAATTATTAAATCAGATTTAAATTGGTGGCCTGGTAATCGGCCCGGCAATACTAAACCGTTTTCATTAGCAAACTGTCTTATAAAAGTGATTGCGTCTGATCTAGTTTGCAAATTAATACAATTGTAAGGTCGTTTACGTGACCCGTGGACCTTTGGAGCAACACCGCTGTCCAGAAAGTTCTTTTTTACATTTTTTAACCTTTTCAAACCAGTGGCATATACATATTGGAAAAAAATCTTGCATACTGAAACACCTCGAAAGAAATACTTTACCGTGTATTCTTTTCGTTGCAAGTTTCTGTTTTTTGAATGTAATGTATTTTCACTTGTACGTAAGAGAGCATTTAAAGCTCCTTTCAAGACCAAGTGATGATGATTGACTCCTTCATTACAACGTGAATTTAATTCGATACAATCTAACCTACTACTTAATATTACATCTTTTTGAAATTTGGACACACAATTATTATTACATCCACAGCCAGTATCTAAGAATGAGGCCTGAGTTACATCGTCTAGAATTAAAGGATCATCATCTAGTAAAATATTACCAATTTGCCGCTCTTCGAGCGGCTCACAAGCACTAAATTCGATGTCACACGATAATTCTGTACCCCGTTGACTTTTGAACTCTAAATTAAAATTTTCATAGTCTTCATGTTCTACAGACGCTGAATAGCTAAACTCTGAAAACAAATAGTTGAAATATACATACTACACAGGTCATTTTTTCATACTATGTCTATGACATAGGTACCTAACACAACTTCTTAATTGGTATTAGAGTCCTTGCTGTAGTCATAAAGAATATGTACTATTGCATGCATACAATGATCACGTCGATCTTTTTTGATTTTACACAAGGCTCGGCTAACTATTTTAGCAAAATCATAACACTCATGTATTTCATCTTCACTGATTGCTTCTGTATTAGTGCTTTTTTCATAATACTGATCCGTTTCATCCATCTCAGATGTCGACTCTGTGAAATTATTTTCTAAGTTGTAAGTACCTGAATAAGGTGCAACGGTTTCTTCTTCTGTTGGTAAATCCGGCGTTGTTGCGGTCGAGGCCAAAACAGGTAGTGTGTTTACTTCCACCTCCATAGAAAGTGGTACAGGTCCATCAGAATGCTTAGATTCATCACTAGAGCTGGAACCTTCGGTTGAATCTTCAATAATTATGTTACCTAAAAACAAATTTGAATTTAGTATAAATGGGATGAAATTATGACTAATTGAGATTCATTAGCCTATCAACTTTGTCGCGGTCAGTTTTCAGTCTATGTGGATGCAGCCGAATTATTATGATTAAAGCTGCTCTCTTTTAAAATGTAATAAATAAGTAGGAACGTAACGTAATCTACGCTTAATCCATAAATCTCTAAATCTCTAAAATCCATAAAAAATCGAATTTAAAGACGACTGCTGTCTGTAGGAGGCTTCGCCCCTGTCGAGGTCTAAATATGAAAAGTAGGTAACAGCTGTAGATACACACAAGAACTCCGTAACATTCCGATACCCCGGTTTATAGAACTAGCTTTTCGACCTCGGCCCCGCTAAGCGTAATAACGTTAATAATATTATAGCCTATGACTGAATAATGCAGCTTTGTATTGGAGAAAGAATTTTCAAAATCGGTTCAGTACTTTTGGAGCTTATTCGATACATAACACAACACGTAACAACAAACATAGTATTAGTAGATATAATAGACAACGTAAAGACTTACCTTTATTCATTTTTATGCGCACTTTTCACTCACTCAATTTAAAACAGCTAAGATAATAAAAACTGCTATATTTACACAAAGACTGTCGGATATTGTTTCCTTTCCGGTGTCAAATGACAAATAAATTATTGCATCACAGGCAGATCTATTTATAGGACACGTAGGTAGCAAAAAACGATCAGGGAAATCCCCGCTATGTCGAAGTGAAGCAAAGTAAATCCCCTTAGTAGTTGCATAGTAGCAGGGAGTTCCCCGCTTTAAGGGACCTTTTACACGTAGTTTCAACATTTTAATCTTAAAATATAATTAAATTATTAGAAGTGATCAGTACGGGGTATTGAAACGTATTTTATTCCCAGAATATCGACATGCCACCCACTGGTACCTTTTTAGTAAACTTTTTTCATAAAGTTTCTGGTACTTAGAAACATCGTATATAGTCATTTACTATATGAAATTGTAGATAATTGAGCATTTATTTATAACCAATTAAAATCGCGAAATGCAATTTTTATACCCAACTTTACAAAACCTCTTATATCTCGGAAACTAAATGCCGCGCACTGGACCCTTTTCGCTTGGACTGACACATATTAATTTGTAACACAGTAACATATTAACCCCCAGGCTGTTATAAGAGCTTTTAAAGATCTTAAAATTAAATCAACAGAAGTTCTCTGGGGTATGTCGGTAAAAGTATGTAGATCTCTCATCGAAACCATTGCGCCCTATTTAGCTTTCATATTTAACACCAGTGTTGACCAAGGAGTCTTTCCGGATCTAATGAAACATAGAAAAGTATTACCATTGTTCAAATCCGGTGATAGTAAAGAACCAAACAATTATAGACCTGTGTCAATTCTGCCAGTTCTCAGTAAGGTGTTTGAAAAGTTGATGCTCAATCAAATGTTACGTCACTTTAATAAAAATTACATCTTTCATGAACACCAGTACGGCTTCACCAAAGGGCGTTGTACCACTGTGTTACCGTAATGAAGAACATTTTTAACGCCTGGGAAGAAGCACAAGATGCTATTGGAATCTTTTGCGACCTCTCTAAAGCGTTCGATTGCGTAAACCATGAAACACTTCTGATGAAACTCGAGCACTATGGGATTAGGAAAACAGCACTTGACTTGTTAAGATCATACCTGAAAGATAGAAAGGTTAAAGTCCAAGTAAATGGCGTACACTCATTGGGGTCGGAAATGACAATGGGCGTTCCTCAAGGTTCGATATTGGGTCCATTCCTCTTTTTAGTTTATATTAATGATTTACCCCAATTACTTCAAAATGAACCGAAGATGGTGTTATTTGCAGATGAAACATCATTGATCTTTAAAATAGACCGAAGATCACAAAATCTTGACGACGTGAATAACTCTATTCTTCAGGTCCAAGATTGGTTTACGGTAAATAATTTAGTACTTAATGAAAAAAAAACCAAATGCATTAGATTTAAATTACCTAATGTTAGAAGTAGCGAATGTGACATCATATTGAATGGCCAAAAACTAGAATTTGTTAATCAAACAGTTTTCCTGGGAATCACGCTAGACGAGAAATTACAATGGGGACCTCATATAACATCTATTGCGGGGCGGCTAAGCTCGGCGGCTTATGCTGTTAGAAAGATAAGACAGCTAACAGATGAAGAAACCGCGCGTTTGGTCTATTTTAGTTACTTCCACAGTATTATGTCATATGGCATTTTACTGTGGGGTCGGGCTGCTGACATTGAATCAAATCACATTTTTATTTTGCAAAAGAGAGCTGTCAGAGCCATTTACAATCTACGTCGCCGCGAATCTCTTAGGGAACTATTTAAAAGGGTTAATATTATGACGGTACCTTGCCAATTCATTTATGAAAATATTATGTATGTAAGAAAAAATCAACATCTTTTCAATAAAATAAGTGATAGACATAATTTTAATACTAGAAATAAAGATAAATTAGATCAACCTTTTTCAGATTATCTAAAGTACATACATCTTTTATGGGGTACTGTGTTAAATGTTACAACAAAATACCTTGTGAAATATTGCAATTAAATGAAAGAAAATTTAAAACTTATATTAAAATTACACTTTGTAAGCAAGGATATTACAAATTAGAGGATTATATCCAAGATAAGAATGCTTGGAAACATGCTGGTCCTGCTCCATAGGACAATCTCTAGAGTCTAGACAAAATCAAACTGGTTGTTAATGTAATTGTATAATTTATTCTTTTTTTATTTTATTCTCTTTGACATTGATTTACATTCTGTAATTACTTAAAGTCACCCGGACTTATTACTCCTTATTATTTATTTATGAAAATAGTCTACTTTTGGAATGTTTGTAAATATGTGAGCACCATGTACCTATCACATAGTCAATTTATGTGTCATGGTTTCATTAATTCATTTTAATTCTTTTACCTATTGTGGTATAGTAATTTTATGTTTAGGTGCATCGTCTTCACATATATTTAATTAATGTATGCAAAGTATTGTAAAACATTTTAAAAGAGTAACGGTGGAGTTTCTTGCCCATTCTTCTCCATACGAAAACTACCTTTTGGAAGGGGCGACTAGAATCAATTTAATTTTAATTTTGACGTTCAAAAGTGCCTTTTATGTGCCTATTTGAAATAAATGATTTGACTTTGTATTGTTTGTAGTTTTAACTTTATATTTTTCAACAATTATTGTCGTTAGAATAACAATATTAAATTGAAATTATAAAATCATCATTGAAAATTGAGGTTATAAAATGATGCGTTAAATGGAGTGCATAAATAAACTACTGTAGCGGTATCTACAACGCCACATGCGAACAACGCGTCATACTGACGTCACGCAAATCCTGCATCTCGCAAGCAGAGTTTACCGCGCAGTTAGCATAGATACAATTTCCCAACATCAATCGTTGGGCAAATGCCCGCCAGACACAACACCCGTCTGGTCGGAGGATCCTCCCTTTTCTATGGAGGTTGAGTGAACTTTACACCCTGTTCCTCATGCCTCTAAACTGGTGACCCCGAGTATGAACGTCAGCGCAGCCTTCGTGCAAACACTTCAGCGTGACGTCATCATCATCACTTCCGCAAGCTTCAGCGGCGAGTAACCCAGCCAGCCAGCATCCACGGCTTCAACGGGTATCCTGACCACCAGCATGCAGCGTCCGCGCATACCTGGTCATCACCCTCAGCTTCATCAGCAACCTTGGCACAGCAAACTGCACCTTCGGCCGGTCAACAAGCAGAGCACCCTCTCCTGGTCGACGCAGCAGCCAGCCTCAACCCGGCGCTATACCACATCCAACGGACTGGAGTATAACGCAGCGCCACCCCGACTCACTGGGGACATCTCCGCAGACAGTTCCGACTCACCGTGAACTACAGCTGGCCTGGCAAGCATCGCAAGATACAAGACTCAGCCCATTATCGACCTCCGGTCTCCGGAGGGGAGTGATGTAGCGGTATCTACAACGCCACATGCGAACAACGCGTCATACTGACGTCAAGCAAATCCTGCATCTCGCAAGCAGAGTTTACCGCGCAGTTAACATAGATACAATTTCCCAACATCAATCGTTGGGCAAATGCCCGCCAGACACAACACCCGTCTGGTCGGAGGATCCTCCCTTTTCAATGGAGGATGAGTGAACTTTACACCCTGTTCCTCATGCCTCTAAACTACTAAACTCCTTTCGCGTCTTGTATTCATACTCCAGTAATGGACCTTTTTATGTTTGTTGAATTACAATAAGACTGTGTTGTTGTTCCAGCGGCGAGCTGTCGTGGTCGCGCACGGGCGCGCGCGCGAGCGCCCAGCGCCTGGCGCTGTCGGGCGTGCTGGCCGTGGCCGCCGTGGACGGGCCGCCCGCCGGCGCGCAGCTGGGCGCCAACAACATCTTCCAGATAGGTACGTGCTCTAGCACACTACTCACTGCATATACTGTCGTGGTCGCGCACGGGCGTGCTGGCCGTGGCCGCCGTGGACGGGCCGCCCGCCGGCGCGCAGCTGGGCGCCAACAACATCTTCCAGATAGGTACGTGCTCTAGCACACTACTCACTGCATATACTGTCGTGGTCGCGCACGGGCGTGCTGGCCGTGGCCGCCGTGGACGGGCCGCCCGCCGGCGCGCAGCTGGGCGCCAACAACATCTTCCAGATAGGTACGTGCTCTAGCACACTACTCACTGCATATACTGTCGTGGTCGCGCACGGGCGTGCTGGCCGTGGCCGCCGTGGACGGGCCGCCCGCCGGCGCGCAGCTGGGCGCCAACAACATCTTCCAGATAGGTACGTGCTCTAGCACACTACTCACTGCATATACTGTCGTGGTCGCGCACGGGCGTGCTGGCCGTGGCCGCCGTGGACGGGCCGCCCGCCGGCGCGCAGCTGGGCGCCAACAACATCTTCCAGATAGGTACGTGCTCTAGCACACTACTCACTGCATATACTGTCGTGGTCGCGCACGGGCGTGCTGGCCGTGGCCGCCGTGGACGGGCCGCCCGCCGGCGCGCAGCTGGGCGCCAACAACATCTTCCAGATAGGTACGTGCTCTAGCACACTACTCACTGCATATACTGTCGTGGTCGCGCACGGGCGTGCTGGCCGTGGCCGCCGTGGACGGGCCGCCCGCCGGCGCGCAGCTGGGCGCCAACAACATCTTCCAGATAGGTACGTGCTCTAGCACACTACTCACTGCATATACTGTCGTGGTCGCGCACGGGCGTGCTGGCCGTGGCCGCCGTGGACGGGCCGCCCGCCGGCGCGCAGCTGGGCGCCAACAACATCTTCCAGATAGGTACGTGCTCTAGCACACTACTCACTGCATATACTGTCGTGGTCGCGCACGGGCGTGCTGGCCGTGGCCGCCGTGGACGGGCCGCCCGCCGGCGCGCAGCTGGGCGCCAACAACATCTTCCAGATAGGTACGTGCTCTAGCACACTACTCACTGCATATACTGTCGTGGTCGCGCACGGGCGTGCTGGCCGTGGCCGCCGTGGACGGGCCGCCCGCCGGCGCGCAGCTGGGCGCCAACAACATCTTCCAGATAGGTACGTGCTCTAGCACACTACTCACTGCATATACTGTCGTGGTCGCGCACGGGCGTGCTGGCCGTGGCCGCCGTGGACGGGCCGCCCGCCGGCGCGCAGCTGGGCGCCAACAACATCTTCCAGATAGGTACGTGCTCTAGCACACTACTCACTGCATATACTGTCGTGGTCGCGCACGGGCGTGCTGGCCGTGGCCGCCGTGGACGGGCCGCCCGCCGGCGCGCAGCTGGGCGCCAACAACATCTTCCAGATAGGTACGTGCTCTAGCACACTACTCACTGCATATACTGTCGTGGTCGCGCACGGGCGTGCTGGCCGTGGCCGCCGTGGACGGGCCGCCCGCCGGCGCGCAGCTGGGCGCCAACAACATCTTCCAGATAGGTACGTGCTCTAGCACACTACTCACTGCATATACTGTCGTGGTCGCGCACGGGCGTGCTGGCCGTGGCCGCCGTGGACGGGCCGCCCGCCGGCGCGCAGCTGGGCGCCAACAACATCTTCCAGATAGGTACGTGCTCTAGCACACTACTCACTGCATATACTGTCGTGGTCGCGCACGGGCGTGCTGGCCGTGGCCGCCGTGGACGGGCCGCCCGCCGGCGCGCAGCTGGGCGCCAACAACATCTTCCAGATAGGTACGTGCTCTAGCACACTACTCACTGCATATACTGTCGTGGTCGCGCACGGGCGTGCTGGCCGTGGCCGCCGTGGACGGGCCGCCCGCCGGCGCGCAGCTGGGCGCCAACAACATCTTCCAGATAGGTACGTGCTCTAGCACACTACTCACTGCATATACTGTCGTGGTCGCGCACGGGCGTGCTGGCCGTGGCCGCCGTGGACGGGCCGCCCGCCGGCGCGCAGCTGGGCGCCAACAACATCTTCCAGATAGGTACGTGCTCTAGCACACTACTCACTGCATATACTGTCGTGGTCGCGCACGGGCGTGCTGGCCGTGGCCGCCGTGGACGGGCCGCCCGCCGGCGCGCAGCTGGGCGCCAACAACATCTTCCAGATAGGTACGTGCTCTAGCACACTACTCACTGCATATACTGTCGTGGTCGCGCACGGGCGTGCTGGCCGTGGCCGCCGTGGACGGGCCGCCCGCCGGCGCGCAGCTGGGCGCCAACAACATCTTCCAGATAGGTACGTGCTCTAGCACACTACTCACTGCATATACTGTCGTGGTCGCGCACGGGCGTGCTGGCCGTGGCCGCCGTGGACGGGCCGCCCGCCGGCGCGCAGCTGGGCGCCAACAACATCTTCCAGATAGGTACGTGCTCTAGCACACTACTCACTGCATATACTGTCGTGGTCGCGCACGGGCGTGCTGGCCGTGGCCGCCGTGGACGGGCCGCCCGCCGGCGCGCAGCTGGGCGCCAACAACATCTTCCAGATAGGTACGTGCTCTAGCACACTACTCACTGCATATACTCACTCGATTATCCAGACATTCTATCCAAAATGAGCCTTGTATTAAGTGATCGATTATCCAGACATTCTATCCAAAATGAGCCATTATTCGAACTTGTAATAACATTTACAAACGGTAACATTTTTTAACTTCCATTTATTGCTATTTTGAACTCCTAAAAGAAGTTTTGGGTTATCAGAAAGTTCACTTCTTTAACGAATTATTTATAAAAACATTGTAAACGAATATCTTTTGCGATAGTGAATCTTAATTTCATTGTAGATGGCTTTTTATATTTTATTGTATCAAAAGCGTGTCCCTAAGTAAACTCCGAATCCAATGGACGGCTCGGAACTCAAGTGTATATGCGGCGATTCTCCGCAGACAATGTCCCACCTTTCTGCGCCGCATGCCCTGTACCTGTTGTACACTTGAGTATCTTATGACTCCGTCATTTTTTTCTTTCTTATTTGCCATTGGTTCGCTAAGAAGAAAGAGCGTGTAATAGCCCAGATGTATAATTAGAACATGATGTATTCCAGTGCACCGCGAGCGCGTGCTGTTCGTGCAGGCGTCGAACTGCGTGGAGCGCGCCGAGTGGATGCGTCTGCTGAGCGCGCTGTGCCGGCACTCGCCCGCCACGCCGCCGCACCGCGGGTACTACGCCGACTGCGAGTGGACCTGGTGAGATACACGATCATAGTCCGATAAAAAATTTAAATCTCAATAGAAAGACGTCACCATGTTCATTTCACCGATTATCGTGCAAAATGATGAACTAACCGTTTTTGTATCCGTAGTTGCGGTCGGACGGAAGCAGCGGCGGAAGGCTGCGGCGGACCTGACGGAGCCTACGAGCTCACCGAGTCGGGCGCGCGCGAGGTGCGGCGCGGCGGCGCGGCGCTGGCGCTGCGGCTGGACCCGGCGCGCGACCTGCAGCGCCTGCACGCGCTGCTGGTGGGCCACGCGCACCGCCTGGACGAGCGCCTGCACCGCCCGCAAGGTACGCGGCTACTGGTAGCGAGACCCCAGGCTCTCTTCTAATTTAGAATTCTGTTAAATAACAGCCACAAATGTTTTTTGTTCACAGAGGGCACAAGCGTAGAAGAGCGCGAGGCGGAAGCTGCGACTTTACGCGAACTGCAAGAGACTATGTTCGACCTCGAGCATCGACATCGCATATACCGGCGGTCGCTCGCCCGAGAGACCAAGTACGGCAGCAAGCAGGCGCCCATCGGCGACGACAACTACCTGCACCTGGCCGGCGCCGCGGGAGACGGCGGGCCCTTCCTGTGGCGCGCCTGGCGCGGCGACGCCTCGCCCAGCGTCGACCTCGACGGCAAGACGCTGCCGCTGCAGGCCTGCCTCGACATCGGCTCCAGCACCGAGTCGCTCAAGCTGGCGCGCCACGCCGACGAGCGCTCCTCCGGCAAGTCCACCAAGTCCACCGGCAGCGGCTACCTCACCATGTCCTGCATCAAGCACGAGCCCTCCGAGGACAGCGACGCGTCCGCCGAGCGACCCGCGCGCCCGCCCAAACCTGCGCGCCTGTCGCCCGCGCGCGCGCACGTCGCGCCCGGCGCGCCCGTGTGCGAGTACGTGCACGTGGAGCCGCGCCCGCCCGAGCGCCGGCCGCGCCCGGAGACCTCGCCGCCCGAGCACGACGTCGCCTACCGCTGCAAGGAGTACGAGCTGATGACCGACTTCATGAGCCACGCGCGCGACGACAGCCCGCCCGCTGTGCCGCCGCGCGGCCACGCGGCGCGCGCGCGCCCGCCGCCGCGCCCGGCCGAGCACGACGCGCCGCCGCGCAGCGCCTCGGCCGTCAGCCTGCCGCCGCACGACGACTGTGCGCGCATCGATGCCATCTCCACCGACGACAGCCTGCTAGACGAGCTGCAGCGCGATGCCTACTGCGTGCTCAAGGTGTGCGAGGACGAGCCGCCCGCGCCCGACGCGAGCCTCGCGTCCCTGGCGCCCTCGCCGGACGCCGGACCCTTCTCCAGGGTCTGCGCCCAGCGCAAGTCCAATCCGATCAAAAGCCAGACGACCTCGACGCGACCGCTGAAGACTTCCAGCTCGACGTCGAACGTCCACGACGCGGGCTCGACGTCGTCGCGTCCGCTCGCCGAGCGCCTGACGCCCTTCTTTCTAAAGAGAAAGTCGAAACCGCCAGAGGAGGCGCAGACTGCGCCGCGATCCACACGGAAGGAGGAAAATCTCATTGGACGGCTGACGCCCCGCTTCGGTCAGTCCAGACTTTACGGGCGGGGACAGTCGCTCGAACTTGCGCCGCCGGAGGGCCGGACGAAACGGATCGAACGGTCGGCGACGACCGTGAACATCCCGACGAGGCCGATAAACTCGTCGATCGTGGCCAACCTTAAGTTCCTGAGCCTGCACCGGTACGGCGCGACGCCGGGCGCGGACGGGCCGGACGGCGCGACGCCGGAGCCGGACGCGGCGTGGCGCCGCACGTCGCTGCTGGCGGCCGCGTCCAGCGACATCAGACTGTAGCGCGCACTGCGAGGTTGCGACTAGACTCTCGTGCCGCGAGCCACGTGGTTCCGAGTTCCACGGAGACGCGCGGCGGGACTGTATATTTTTAGAATAAGGTTGTATTTATTTCTATATTTTTCGAGATCCTTTTCGTCGACCTGAAGTGTGTGCCTCCTCTAGATAGTAGTCTATTTCTGGAAGAAAGCCGGTACGTTTAAGTATATTATGATATGGTAGCGTTAATGCGTAAATACTCAAAAGGTGCCAAGTGTTGTGCGACTCTTACGTCGACGTCGAACGTACTCTCATTCCTGTAGCACGATAATATTGTAAAACTCTAAACATTGACATGAAATTTTTTATTTGTTTTGTATGATCAGTGTCCTATCTAAACTTGAACCTAGCGATACGTTGTAGCGTATTTTTATATATTTTTTAAATCGTTTAGAATGGTACTAGTTGAAAAGTGCATGTATTTTCGCACAATTACATTTAATAAAAATTTACTTTAAAATAAAATATAATGTGTTCCGTTTGACATCCGATCCATCGTGACTCTATGCATCGTTTGTTTCCGTCGCTTTCTTGAAACTGCCATAGCACATATCTCGCTATTTATGCACTTCATTAGTGAAAACAAGCCTATGCCTAAAAAATATTTACAGATCCTTGTAAATTTTCAAGGGTTCTTGGATATGAACTTGTTGATCAATATCACTACTACACCAGCGTTGCAGTTGCTTTTCACTATCGATAAAACCAGAGGCGGAACTGTTGTCGAAAACACCGTTCTAAATTCCCTCATATTAAAAAAGTGCTCCACGTTTGTTTAGATACCGAAGTTCGTTGAACCATGTAGATTTTCGTAGTTAAATGTTCGTTAGATAGTGCTGATATTGTGGCGTCACTCGAGTGACTGGTTCACTCGACTGAAGGTTCATTTTGGTTTCATTCAAAGGTCACACGAGACCGAAATTTTGGAACGAAGTTCCTTATCGCGCGTTGCGAAAGGGGGCTAGACGGAAAAAAATAAGACCAAAAGTTGTAACGACACTTTTTGCTATAGTTGTAAGCCGTGCGGCGTGCGCGTGTTTCTCTGTCTGACTCTCTCTCTCTCTCTTATAGAAAGCAAGCCAGTTTTTTCTGTCTGTTTTTTTATTTGCTAATAATAAAAAAAATATTATTAAAACTTTAAAAAAAAAAATAGTTACAATTCCTTCACTAATTAATCGAAAGGAACTTCGTTCCATCCGGGTGTCCCCTGACACCTGTCAAGTTTTTTTATACAGGAATGAGCTCCTTCCATTTCATTTTTCGATAATTCTTTATGCAAGTGAAAGATGCCGAGTGCCGAAATCCAACATCTTTGGATTGGGTCACTAATGAATTCATTTTCCACTTTGATTCACTTATTGTGTTAAGACGTTTCAAATTTACGAAAAGCGAAGCGTCTGATATTGGCTGCACGGTAGATCATGGCGCATGACAAAAACTTAGCTAAATGTAACCAACAGACGATGCACTCTCTAATAATGGAGTCCCGATG
Organism: Apamea sordens; assembly: GCA_945859715.1. NCBI lineage: Eukaryota > Metazoa > Arthropoda > Insecta > Lepidoptera > Noctuidae > Apamea > Apamea sordens. The sequence continues at coordinate 14,236,984 of OX243987.1, forward strand.
TTGAACGGAACACATCATAACAATTTCAGGTTCTACGAGCAATTTAAATACTGTTACAAAGTAACTGTAAATATTTTCTCAAACAAAATCTGCACTGCTTCTTAACAAATTGTTACCTTTCCAATTTTAGCACCGTAATGTGTACTTAAGTTTGATATTACCGATATCAAAAACTTGTCAAGTAATTACTCAAACCTGTTATTGTATTAACAATTTTAAATATTACCTATTATGTCAAATTATGGCCTTAGTGTTATTACGCCTACAGTAACGGCCTTCAGGTTAAACACCATTTACTTAAACTGTGATTCACTTTACAAACTCAGCTCATATGTTAAAATATCGTAATAATATTTTTAGTCCGTACATATTATATAATTAGTCAATTATAAAACATAAAACAAAAACTGTATCGAATATTCGCACAGGACGTTACAATTAGTTTTATGATTATGTATGAATAAATTTTGTCAAACAATTTAATTTGCCGTTGTACTGCCAAACAAGTTACTATTGTGATATTTCTCGGAGGCACATATTGCGTGGGTTCAACTAGTGGGCGCCAGTCCCCGAAGGCCACAGCATGCCTTAGAAAGTTTTAGCTTATCTACGGTTTATTTTACGACTGCAGTTCTATTTTAATTACATTTAATATTAATATATTATTTCATGGGTTTGGAGACGGTACCATTCCTTAGAAAAACAATTCCAATGGTTTCATATTGTTGTGATTCATTTAAACTTATCTCAATTTGTTAATTTTCTTTAACTCGCATAATAAGTACCTAACTAAATTATAAATAGTAACTTATAAATTAAACTATGCTCTCCTGTTGGTGCTAAATACTTGTTGTAATTTAAATAAAACTAATTTACTTGTACTAAAATTATAAGTATATTTAAAACTAGAATATGTCAAGAGAAACAGTATTTCTTGGCAGTATAACGGCATTGCTACTCGTTTATAACTCAATTGGTATTTTACGTGCGTTATTGCCTTTTTTAGATGAATAATTTACATATAAGAAGAAATACATAATGTACAAATTAATACGACGTGAAAATATATAATGTTATTTATTTCCACCTATTTTCATTTTGTTAATAAACCACATAAGTTCAAATTATTTCAAGTGTTTCTGTCTCTGAAAAATACAAGTGAGCAACGAGTAACTTGCTCACAGAGTGTTCCGCTAGACAAAAAAACGACCCTCGGCAGGAACGAAGTTCGAAATGTAAATCCAAGAAAGCGGCTGCTAAAATATCAAAATTACGAAAAAATATATGTCTTACAGCCGCCATCTTGGATTTTTATTTTGACCTGACCATCGGCTTCAGCACCTACGAAAACCATGAAAACGACACCCATGACGAAAAATTTGAAATTTTTTGCAGCTATCGCCGTAGCCGTGTGTACATGTACACTGTACAGACGCCAGCACATCAAACTACTACAATCTGTCAGATTTCTTTAATAGATTTTGAACTTTGACCTACTAACCTAATCTAGCCTTTTTTTTATCGCTGAAAAATGCATTACGCATCCCCGCTCGCGGGGGACGAGACGGGGTATGTGGGACTCCTGTCAGAATGACACCGACAGTATACCCACTAAAACTCGGCGGTGTTCCCACATCGCCGTGATGGGAGGGCCATGGGAAACCGGCATAGCCTTTACTTCCACAGCCCTCCCGGCGCATGCCCGCCTAGATGGTATGGCGGGCCCCGCACGCCCCAGGTTGGGGGGCTACGGGAATGGCCGGGATCACCTGGCCATTCCCGTCCCGCACTGGTGGAGGCCTGTGCAATACAGGCAACGGTGCCCCCGCACCCGTTGCCTGCTGGCCTCCACGCCCGCCTAAAAGGCAGGCCCCGCATGCCCCCCGCGTTGGGAGGGCTACGGCCGCAGAGGATAGGGAGAGCGGCAACGTTACACCGACACTTCTCTTCCCCTGCGGGCCCACCGCGTCCGCCATCAAACGGTGGCGGTGACGATTTAAGTCTAAATCGTGGAATAAGACTTTTTATGTATTTTGTGTTTATTTACTACGATATATTAAATCGTGGAATAAGACTTTTTTGTGTATTTTGTGTTTATTTACTAGCGTAGGTATGTACTTTTTTATTAGAGGTCAGTGGTTCCGAGACATAGATAATAAGATTCGAGAGATTCACTGACTGCACAAAGCCGTTGTCTGTCTGTTGGACCCTTTTTTTTTAGGTGGGTAATCATCATTGAGATAGGAAAAACATGGAGATGCCGCGTTATTCTTCTATACATACATATGCTTATACAAATATGAGTGAAATATGATTCAGAATTTGAAATATCGTTATGTCTCATTCTTTCTAGTGAGATAATCTTATTTGATAAAAGAGACAACTATATTTTAAGTTGTTGCTAATTATGGCAACATTTTGTCTTGACGTAGTGACAGCTGTAGGTAAGTGCCGTAGTGCGTAGTAGCCATCTTATGCGACGAGTTTCGTGGTAGTTTTGCTGTCAAATGGATGGTTGTTTGTTTTTTGTATTATTGAGATTTGCGAGAAAATTACGAGGATTTTACCTTTTAAAACTGCATGTAAATGTTGGAAAACTGAAGTTCAACATGCCTGTGTTTTGTATTGTGAAGTGTGGTGCAAGAAAGAATGAAAATCAACCTCAATTGTCTTTGCACAGGTTAATAGCCGGTTTTCATGCATTAATACATACAATAATACACAATCGATGATACAATTGTAACGCGATCATGAATTTATGGCTAAAGTATTGATATTTGTGTTCATTTCCATATAACAGGCCTTTTTATTATAATTGTTAATTCATTCGTTTGTTTACAAACAGATGTCATAACGGAATAGTGTTGTACTGTTGTACCGTTGCCGACTTACCGTAACCGTTTCCGAAACTAGTTCCTCCGCTGAAACGATATCCGTATATTCTGCGATGTTAACATAAATAATCTTGCGTCTTATTCGGTCCGAGTGACCTAGCTAGGTCCGGCCTGTGGTTCACACTTCACAGCACCAAAATCCATCGTGATCCAAACGTGTTAACTAGTAAAACTCGTATATAGCATCGTTACTCGTTATAGTAACAACGAGATAACAGTTGTTCTTTGATTGACACAACCCTAGCAATGGCAGCCATTTTATGAGACAAGATGAGTTGTAGGTATGCACCCTTTTTTTGTAGGTATTTCCAGTCCATACTTTTCTATGTCAATGGAAATCATCAGATGACCTCTCCCGCTCTGGGCTGAGCGGAAGGGCGTGTCAGACTTTTACTGACTAAAACCCACCCGTGTTCCTTCAGTTGCCTGTGCCACGGTACCTCTTTCGAACAACCCGCAGCCCAGGCGGCATCGGCCCTAGCGGACACCGTCAGTTCGCACTGACATCTCTTTGAAGCGCGCGTGGAACACAACGCGCCGTCAACCCGGGCCTGGTCCTTACCGGGTGGCGAGCTGCCCATTGCTTGCCGCCCGCAAGCCCGTGCCTACGGTGGCCGGGAGTCGGCTGTTGACTCCCGTCCAGGGCGTCTCATGCAGCGGCTAGGTGCGGGAGGGCGCAGAGATTGCCTGTCCGTCACGCGCTCCGCCTCCTCCTTCGCGAGCATTACTGCTTCGCAGAAGGAGGTAACGGCCTCCCATTCCCTCTCGCCCCGTACCATGGCCTGGACCAGGGCCGTAAGCGAGAGATCGCCGCCACGAGGACACGGCGGTGCTCCGCCCAAGCCGGGCCAACCTCCACTGTATGCTCCACCATGTCCTTCGGGTGATCTGCACAGTGGTGACACCCTGGCGTTTCCTCCCGCCTTATCCTAAACAGGAACCTCCCGAAACAACCGTGTCCGGTGAGGATCTGCGTCAGGCGGAAGGTGAGGGCGACGTGGCTCCTCTCCAACCACTCCTCAAAGAGGGGACATATCGCCGCTATTGTGGCGTGCCCAGCACTGGATTGCGACAATCGCACTCTCCATGCCGCTATGAGATCCCGCCGGAGCTCTGTCCGCTGTACCGTGATTTCTCGCGGCAGCGGAGTCATGCCCCGGCGTTTTGCCTCCTCTTGCCACTCCCTTAAGTGGGCGAGGACTTTGGCCTCCAGATCCCATGGCGGCAATCCGGCAAGGAGGCTCGCCGCCTCAGCGGAGACCGTGTGGTATCCTCGGATCAGCCGGACAGCCATGACCCTTTGGGACGCGTTAAACCGGCGGGCCAGTCGCCTCCTCAGGGAACGCGCCCATACCGGTGCCCTGTAAAGGGCCATGGACCGCACGACCCCCCCATAGAGCCTCCGGCAGGAGGCGTTTGGGCCCCCTAGATTGGGCAGGCAAGGCAGTCCCAGCCTTCTCCAGTCTGGGAGCCAAACGTCGGAAGTGCTCCACGAAGTTCCACCGGCTGTCGAGGACAAGTCCCAGGTACTTCATCGTCAGCTCGACGCCGATGTGAACCCCTCCCGCCGGTCTGTTGGACCCATGGACCCAGTCTATGGCTAACCTCTGTGGTCCTACAAAAAATTCGCGTAAGTGAAGGAGATAGAGAAAATAATTATATTTCTATCTCGTTTGCTCTTACTACTGGACCTAATAAGTGCTTCCTTGTCTCTTTTTTTTGAGACTTGTTTTATAGGTATTCTCCTCTTATCTCTGTACGCGAACCGAACTGACTCGGACGCCTGGATCATCCCTACGATCATAGACAATGCAATGGAATCGAATCGAGTCAAAGACTACAATAGTATGAATCGAGTAGAAAACTACGAAATGAATAATATCTGTGCATTTCGCATTGCATTTTTTGAAGTCTTGTCGGTCTTGTCTTCAATTTCGTTTTTCATGCATATTGTAAATGCTAACCTAGTAACCTACCATAATATAAAACTTTATTTAGCCTATTCGAATACAGAAAACATTGAACTATAATATAAAAAGTTTAACCATGGCGGATTCAGTTAATATGTCGTTAGGTAAGTAATATTCGAACATACTGAATTACATGTCTATTTTTGGATATTAGTAAGATTTCTGATGATTTGGATGCTATTATTTATTTGTATGGCATTCTAAACAACTTATTTTGTCTTTAATTAGTCAATCTTTTTATTTTCTCATCTAAATTAAGTAAAATAAAGCGCACCCGCCAACTCCATTTGTCAACAATAAATATTTTTTATTTATGAAAATTTCTTTGACTTAATGATTATATTTCAGATGATATCATAAAACAAAACAGATCAAGTAGATCTCGTGGAAGAGGTGGCGGAAATATTCGCGGTCGAGGCGGTGGCAGGGGCCGAGGTGGCAGAGGTCGTGGGCGCGGAGGCGTTGCTCGCACTCGCTCACAAACGAGGCCAAACACGCCGTCGGGAGCCCGACGTGGCCGTTCACGTTCGCGAGGTCCCGGCGCAGGGCAAGGCGGCAGGTCTCAGTCACGGCCTCGCTCCCAGTCGCGCAACCGATCTCGCTCTAGACAGCGGCGCTCCAACTCTCGCGCTAGGTCGGCCTCAAGATCTCGTTCTCAACTGAGAGGCTTGACACCAAAAGGAAGAGCAGGATTGGAAGACCAGTTGGTTATGCCTCATCTAGTGAGGGGTGGACGAATGAATAGAGGTAATTTTCTGTTTACTAACCGTAGCACACCTGCGTGAAATACATACATAATATGAAACTTTACGACCATTTGTTAAGAACTTACTCCTCATCAGTACTTAATATTGCATTTGTTATAAAAAAACTTGCTATGATTATGATAATGGAGTTGCACATTAAAAAAATCGCCTTTGCGAGAGTTACATATTTTTATTGTTAAACCATTTATACATATTTATATAATTACATACATACTAGAAACATGTTGACCTTGCTTTGCTCATTAAATTAACTATTTATTTAGCTGTAAGTGATGTATTAGAGCTCATCAGGTATGTGGTTGCCTTTCAATTCTGAAATTAAAGGCTACTAGATTATGTTAAAACTAAAACCCACTTTGCAATCATATTTGAGACAATTTTTTATTAATTAAAGTCTCCTATTCTTAGAGTGGCCAACTCTTTTTCAGTCAAAAATAGTAGATTTAAAATAATTACCCAAAAAATATAGTAGATAGCGAAAAAATAACAAAAAATATAGTAGATAGCGAAAAAATAACAAAAAATATAGTAGGTTTTAAAATACTTTATTTCCTAAAAGAATATTTTTTGCTACTTTGAGCCTTCATAGCTATTAGAGCAATTTAAATTACTAAATACCATTAGCTCAGCTTTAATTAATTTTATACTGGCCCTATTGTGCTCATCTCGCCATTTATCATTAACTACGGAAAGTATACGCTCTGTAGAGGCGGATGTTGCCGGAATTGATATTAATCTTTAAATATTTATAAAATTTGCATCTCTCAAAACCTGTTGCCATTTTTCAAATGTAGTTTTTGAAGAAATATTTTCATCAGGAAGAAGAATATCTACAAATTGTATTCATCTGATTTATTTTACAATTCTATATACAAATCATTAAGTAACTATTCCCAAAACACAAACTAAGAGAGGCGCGAAATTGACAATCTGTCAAACTCAAAGTGACATGCCAGAATCATTCAGAAATAGATATTATTACTTACTGTGTTTTATGCCTAATAATATAGTAGTTTCGCCTACTATATACAGAAATATAGTAGTCGGACCTCTAATACAGTAAGATATATATTATATTGTAGTCGGTTTCGAAGCTCGAAGAGAACTAATTTAGAAACTTTTTTTGATGGCACGGTTGGCGCAGTGGTTAAGCGATTGACTGCTGCGCTGCGTGTCGCGGGTTCGATTCCCGCACGGAACAAATATTTGTATGACCTACATGTATTTGTTCCGGGTCTGGGTGTTTTTCTATCTGTAATATGTATGTATTTACAAAAAAAAAAATGTATATATGCAGTTTTCTTTCTATTAAAAAATAAAGGAATGTTTTCTTTGAGTAAAATTTTCTATCTACAGTATTAAGAGTACTTTCCCTTCAGGTGGCATTACAAAATTCCACCCTGTATATGCGACATCTCAAATCATCAAATTTTTGTCTGTTTGTTCTGGCTAATTGGATCCGGCTCCGAAAGGGCTGGACCGACTTTCACTGGCAGATAGCTGATGACATAATTAGTAACGTGTTACTTGCTACTACTGTTAAGGAGTATTTTAGAAAAAGAATTAGGGTTTGTGCAAAAATAATAAAACCCACGAAATTTCCGACATCTACGCGGTCAGAGCCGCGTTTAGAAGCTAGCAATCCATAAAATCAATAGTGGGGCAATTATTCTAAGACAATTATTTCTATTTACAGGAGGCATGCGTGGCAGGCTGCAGCGTGGTTATTCAAACACAAATCCTCAAAGCAGTGTTCATAGTAGACTTGGTGTTACAACACGAAGAGGAATGAACAACATCCACCGACCTCTGGCCGTAGCCAAGAGGGGAATTTCTAAACGGGGACGAGGTTTGAGTACTGGCAATAGATATAGTGCAGTAGGTTTGAGATCGGACCAGATTTTAAAAGAGCAACATCAGAATATGATGCTACGAAACAATATAATAAAATCTCAAACATTCACTCGCTCCAGGAATAACTCTTTCAGTAATTCACTTTCTCAATTAACTGTCAGTGTTGCCAACGATTTTGCAAAGAGGCGTCGTAACAGTGTTGGAAGCGCAGGCTATTTAAACAAAAAGAGTTTAGCACAGTTAAATAATCAGTTTGGTGGCTACAACACAAGGCGAGGCCCTGGCAGTGTTAAATCCATGGGCTCGAACAGGTCCAATCGATCCAATCGGTCCAACAGATCCAACAGGTCTAATGCTAGTAGAGGGTCTATGCGCTCGAGGGGCCGCGGCCGTGGCGGCAACCGCGGCGTTGGCCGGAAGTTTACGAATAAACATGTCCTGAATGCTAAACTGCAAAAAGAAATAGCTGTTATTCAGGGTAAAACATATGGTACCACTGCAGTGACCAGTGAGGCCCCCCCTGGTATCAATTTTTCGCCAACCCCTGCAGCTACGGCACAGTCATTACATCAAAGATTTGCTACTTCTTAAATTAGGAGATTTATAAAATAAATTGTGATTTGTTATCGTTAAGTACAGATTGAACTAAAAACTGTTTATGCCAATTAAAACATTTAAAGATAGTGACAGCAAGTTGAAACATGAGTGAAATCCACAGTGATCTGGAGCTGCAAAAAAATTCATTTAGGACAGGTTTAAATCATGTTAGTTTTAAGATAATATCCAACTTTGCTAATTTGGGTACCTAGCTACTGAAATGTAATTAGGATGTACACAAGCCATTCGGGGCCGTAATTCTCTATGATACAATGAACGAAACCACGATTCCTTAGAATCGTTAAGTGGTCATAGTAAATTATGGCCCAGGGGCTGCAGTCTTACATTCATAGCCATCGCTTTACGACCGAATTCGGTCGCAAAGTCCTGTCACTCCATACATTACAACCTGTCGATCCGGGACTTTGCGACCGAATTCGGTCGTAAAGCGATCGCTATGAATGTCGAGACTGCAGCCCCAGCTAATATGGTTGTATGTTATTCAACTTTCATAATTATTGCAATAAACAAAGATATTTGCAATTTAATTTCAAAAACATATCATTACATGCCTGAAACTTGCTTACTTTGTGGCAGTGTATTTGCGGGTTATTTGTTTCACATAGTTGATATAACTTAATTTGAAGTTTGTGGCTTGACTAAATCTATGTTTTTTTTTCTAATAATATTTGCGTTTTAATGGATTGCAAGTATGATGCAATAAAATAACAGGCTTTACTTCGAATAGGTACACAATAAGCCATGACAGCAATTAACCCTTCATATGGAACATGGATCCACGGGAGACTCGTTTGGCCTTATTACAAAACAAGGTTTATCTTTAGACCCAGGTTTAAAACATTAGCCATTTAAAAATTTCTAACTATAATCGGACATATTTATAGTTCTTACTACAAATTTGACGTTAAACCCGACTCTTAAGTTGTCAATTTTGCATTAAGACCTATACGTTTATCGAAATAAAGTTCAAAATATAGTAACTGGATCCAAGGTTTAGGCTAGGTCTAAAGTAAGAACTCGTTTTGTAATAAGAGGAATTTTATTGTTTCTGTAATTACGGAATAACAACTGCAACTGGTTAATTACACGTCACGTCACGTCAGCTTCCAGGTGTGTTTTCAGTCACTGCAATGGTTTCTGAAGTCTGAGTCTGTCATTATTACTAAGCTAGTACCGTATACTTGTATTGTACAGATCCAACAAAGATAGTGTAAAATATTCTAAAATGATTTGGTAAGTAGCTGATAACCAGCTTCGGCTCGCGGCCACGCCCTCGGGGAGGTCGGAAATTAACCCACGGGAACGTACTACCGGGTATTTAAAAAGTATCCTACGATGGAACCCAGCATACCGATTCACAACCATCCGACAGGCAGGCAGGGAACCATCAGACACATTTCAATAACCTGATTTTCCTTGCCTCCGACAGCTATTTGCTGTCGGAAAAATAGCAGTCGTGTATTTGATTTAAACCGATAGAAATTTCATGTCCGTAAGGATTGAGGAGCCACATCAGATTTTTTAAATCTGATCTCACCATTATTTAGCAGCAATGTAGCTGATTTTGCAGCACGAATTCTAGATTTAGCAGCAAAATATATCACTAGTTATATTAATGCAAAAGTGGCTCCTCAATCTAAACATCTGAATTGAGGAGCCACCTGGAACTCGTTAAGTAATAGATGAATATTTTTGAAAATTTGGTATCATTTAGCAGCAATTGTGCATATTACCTTCTAAAAATTTAGCTTCTGTAGCCCTAAAATGAAAGAAAGTACAACACTTTTAGTATGGCTCCTCAATCTAAACTCAAGAGGTGAATTTCTATTGGATGTGAGCGATCAATTAATATATTCGACATAATGATCATTTAGCAGGTGTTGTGTTTGTTTTTGCAGTATAGGAATGAAATAGTAAAACTGTTTAAATTTTCTAGAAGAACGCATTTTCTTTGGCTCCTCAATCCTGACGTTCTAATTATATATGTTTGACTGTAGCCACCTGAGATCTCAACGGAATCTAAAGCCAGAGATACTAACATTTAGCAGAAATGTCTGCTAAATATATCTGCACAGTTCAGCAATGTACATACTTTGGATTCTGAAAAAACAATACTTAACTATTTTCTTGTAAATTTAGTGTGAAGGGTGACCATATTTTACTCGTATTAATGAAATCAGGATAGTAATTTATTAAATTTATATTTTCATAACAGGTTATATCTATCGTACCTACGATTTGGTTATTTAGCAATCAATTTCGCTATAAGTTATAGAATGTGTCATTTTGTGTATATCACCGTCAGGAAAAGCACTGATCAGCCAATATTCATTCATTCTATAACTTATAGCGAAAGTGATTGCTAAATAACCAAATCGTAGGTACGATAGATATAACCTGTTATGAAAATATAAATTTAATAAATTACTATCCTGGTTTCATTAATACGAGTAAAATATGGTCACACTTCACACTGAATTTACAAGAAAATAGTTAAGTATTGTTTTTTTCAGAATCCAAAGTATGTACATTGCTGAACTGTTCAGATATATTTAGCAGACATTTCTGCTAAATGTTAGTATCTCTGGCTTTAGATTCCGTTGAGATCTCAGGTGGCTACAGTCAAACATATATAATTAGAACGTCAGGATTGAGGAGCCAAAGAATAAGCGTTCTTCTAGAAAATTTAAACAGTTTTACTATTTTATTCCTATACTGCAAAAACAAACACAACACCTGCTAAATGATCATTATGTCGAATATATTAATTGATCGCTCACATCCAATAGAAATTCACCTCTTGAGTTTAGATTGAGGAGCCATACTAAAAGTGTTGTACTTTCTTTCATTTTAGCGCTACAGAAGCAAAATTTTTAGAAGGTAATATGCACAATTGCTGCTAAATGATACCAAATTTTCAAAAATATTCATCTATTACTTAACGAGTTCCAGGTGGCTCCTCAATTCAGACGTTTAGATTGAGGAGCCACTTTTGCATTAATATAACTAGTGATATATTTTGCTGCTAAATCTAGAATTCGTGCTGCAAAATCAGCTACATTGCTGCTAAATAATGGTGAGATCAAATTTAAAAAATCTGATGTGGCTCCTCAATCCTTACGGACATGAAATTTCGGGTTTTGAACTTGTGAACAGCAATTAGAGGAGGTCTCCTACGATAACATTGATTGATGTTCGAAATGTTACGGAAGCGTATCGAATGGTTGTGAATAGCTATGCAGTTTCAAAGTCTATCCTTGTGCCAATTTCATCCAAATTCGTTCAGTCGTTAAGGCGTGAAAAGGTAACAGAGTTACTTTCGAATTTATGTTAGTAGGATGCCCCCCCAAGGAAAATATTTACTTTTTAGTTGTCATCAAATATTCATGTAGGTACCACACCACTGCTTGTGTTAACGTAGTGAATTACCTATTATTGTAAAATAAAATTACTCAAATATAAAAATCTTTCGTTAATCTCTTAAAGTATTTTATGCTATTTATGTTAGGCATTTACTGTTAAACAGGTACCTATAGAATAACTTAGGTGTAAATTTACCACGTCATTTCAGTAAGAAGTGTTAGTCTCTTTTTACACGCGGAACCCGCGTTCTAACCAAAAGCGATCGTCCCGCGAATGACGCGGTTTACTTGTAAATTATGACTGATCTCACTCGAGTATGTCATCTATACATATTATAAAGTCTATACATATTATAAAGTCTGTCTGTGTGAATGCCTTGTTCTTCTAAACTAACTGATTTATGATGATGTTGTCACCATTAGAACCATTAGAGAATTTGTTCCGGAAGGTTTATATTTATACAAATTTATATTCAACGTACTTAAAATAAAGGAATTTTAATGTTTTGTCAAGTCGTAAAAACCATGAAGCAGGGGCGGCATTAGTATTCATAATATCTTCTTCGTGTCGCTGGCACGACTGAATTTTAAAACATGTTTTCCCAAAACTTTGCTACTACCATGGCTTTGTCGGTGTATAAACATAAAAGAGCGCGACGATCAACTCGATCGTTTGTATGAATTTTGTCGTACAGACGCCAGCACATCAAGCTACTACAATCTGTCAGATTTCTTTAATAGATTTTCGACTTTATTGCTAAAGCATTAGGTTCAATGTTGATTGGGAAAATCTGACAGTTTCGGGTAGGTTGACCTGCTGGCGTCCGTACAAACGCGACTTGATTGTTCGCGCGACGATCGGTTTTGGCTAGGACGCGGCCTCAGGCTGCCGGCGTTACTGTAGTGTATGGATAACTTTCACATATACTTGCAATTTCAGTTTAGTACACATCCTGACGCCGGCTGAGTGGCAGCCTGCATGTGCCGTGATTATAAGATCTTCCTCATTATGATTATTAAATATAAGATTGTTTCAATGTTATCAGGTAAATTTTAATTTTTTTTTATGACATGTAATAAAACTAGTTTCAGTTTTTCATTTATAATTAACTAAGTTGTTAATTTTACTTCGGTATTTTTGTTACTTAGACATGTAAGTTATTCTTCTTCGATACGTTTCCACGGCACATCTATATTATAATGTACCTACTGTTTGGGCCCCGGTCGTTACCAAGCGATCGTCGCACGAGTATGAGACTGTTGCGTTCATTTTGTTCGGCGAACCCGAATGCGCGGACGCCCCTATCTGTTTTCCGAACAAATAAGTGACATATCAACCGTGACAATCACGTATTTGCGTGAGCGATTTTTTTGGTTAAGACGCGGCTATTTGGCCCAGACAGTATAATATATGTGCAAGTGGCTACGCTTATTGCAAGTAAGATATTAAAATAAAATAAGTGATTCATAAATATGTATTTTAATATTTAACCTTACAATGTTTTTTTAACTTCTAATATTAACATTGGAAATCCATAAATGGATAAAGATAACAGTCATTTACAATACTTACAGGCCAGCATACATTCTCTCCAATAAAAATGTGACCTTACTAAACATAAATTACATTTTATACATGTTCGGCATCATTATAAGAGAGTCCGTAACTGAAAAAGATAAACAATGATAAGTATTTCAATCAAAGAGGATTAATATAATGAATTCTCAACATAATAAATTACTTACAATTTTCACCAAGTATGTTTTTCAAGATCAGTCCATGAAAAGTTTTAATTTTCTCACTACTTAACTTTTCTGCATTTCCGTCTGTCGTCTCGAATGTCCAACCTAGATGTTGACCACAGTGTTTACAAGCGCAGATACGCCAGCTGTACCCAGGAAACCACGAGTCTGCACCCTGGTTCTAAAGATCTTGCAATGTTAACTTACAAAAATTGCAATAGTATTGAACGAACACCTCACCATTTACTTACGGGTCCTATGTTGTCACATCTTGCTTTCTCTGCAGTGACCACCTCGAAATTGATGCCAAATGGGTTCACTAAAGTTTGCACAGTTACATTCTGTTGTCCAAATATATTTTGTTTTTCAGTTTTATGTGCTCCTGGGCTTGGTTTACTGAACAAGTAATAGGAGTCTGCCACGTCAGCGCCGCATTTACGACAGAGAAGTAATTCTAGAATTAACAAATTAATTAATAACCTTCCTGGCTCCCTAGTTATGTAAACAAGTGATAAGATAATCTTCTAGAAATATTCTAGAATCTGTACATACCTTGCCCATTTTTATCTGATCTTGGGTATTTTTCAGCGAGAGTATAAATATTACGTGTACAATATGAAAGTAATATAAAATGTAAGAGATAAAACATGCCTTTTTAGTACTTTTTTAACTGAGAGTGTATAATTGGTTCCAGAAAACAGAAATTGTAAATAAAGTACTTTACTGGTTACTAGAGTTCTTCTAACTAAAAAGTAAAAAAAAACAAAAGGAATTAAAATAATCTGCTCCAATTTGAATGTATAAATCAATACAGAATACAACACAAATTCTACGGAATAACTAGGTACCTCGATGAAAACTGAAATTCTGTCAATGCAGACAAATGACAAATAAAATGACAGCCAGGCCGGCTATACCATTGAGATAGGAAATAACATGGAGATGCCGCGTTATTCTATACATACATTTGCTTATACAAATATGAGTGAAATATGATTCAGAATTTGAAATATCGTTATGTCTCATTCTTTCTAGTAAGATAATCTCATTTGATAAAAGAGACAACTATATTTTAAGTTGTTGCTAATTATGGCAACATTTTGTCTTGACGTAGTGACAGTTGTAGGTAAGTGCCGTAGCAGCCATCTTAGGTGACGAGTTTCGTGGTAGTTTTGCTGTCAAATGGTTGTTTGTTTTTTGTATTATTGAGATTTGCGAGAAAATTACGAGGATTTTACCTTTTAAAACTGCATGTAAATGTTGGAAAACAGAAGTTCAACATGCCTGTGTGTTGTATTGTGAAGTGTGGTGCAAGAAAGAATGAAAATCAACCTCAATTGTAGTTGCACAGGTTAGTAGCCGGTTTTCATGCATTAATACATACAATAATACACAATCGATGATACAATTGTAACGCGATCATGAATTTATGGCTAAAGTATTGATATTTGGGTTCATTTCCATATAACAGGCCTTTTTATTATATTTGTTAATTCATTCGTTTGTTTACAAACAGATGTCATAATGGAATAGTGTTGTACCGTTGCCGACTTACCGTAATAGTTTCCGAAACTAGTTCCTCCGCTGGAACGATATCAGTATATTCTGCGATGTTAACATAAATAATCTTGCGTCTTATTCGGTCCGAGTGACCTAGCTAGGTCCGGCCTGTGGTTCACACTTCACAGCACCAAAATCCATCGTGATCCAAACGTGATAACTAGTAAAACTCGTATATAGTATCGTTACTCGTTATAGTAACAACGAGATAACAGTTGTTCCTTGATTGACACAACCCTAGCAATGGCAGCCATTTTATGCGACAATATGAGTTGTAGGTATGCACCCTTTTTTTGTAGGTATTTCCAGTCCATACTTTTCTATGTCAATGGGCTATACAGAGACTGACACTGACAGATCACAGAAGTTTTGTTTCTGTAACTGCTGTGACAACTAGAGTTGTGCCAGTACCGACCCAGAGTGCCGATGGTGATTGTAAACCCTGAAAGTAGATAAGCAGAAAAAGATGTTTCGGTTGTCAATTTATATTTGACTTACTGTCGATTGATATCTTCAAGAGTTTACACTTTTTCTTGGCATTTGTAACCCAGCTTTGGGCAGCATCAATCATAATCTGGATCCAGTGATTATGTCTACTGAGTTCCTTGGTCTACTGACAGTAAAGCCAAGTGCACATAAAAAAAGTGCGGTACAGTCTGTGCTGGCTGTGCCAGTGATGAAGGAAATTTTTTGTAAAGCGTTGCAATGCGGCACAGCCTGCCCAGATTGGGCAGGCTGTGCCGCTTTAGACTTAAAACACGTCACTTCCCACGCCACTGAACAACGCATCAAGTCAGTGTAAAAATGAAATCGACTAAATGGCCTAGTGAAGTTGTATGGGATATTTTTAAACTACCAAAAGCAGTCAGCAAAGTGACAAGTTTTTTTCTGAACGTAATTTCATAGCAAAAATATCAAGGCAGCATTTGTGATGGTTTTTGTGCGATAAGATTACAAGAAAATATAGCTTTTATTTACGTGTGTCGCTAAAAAACGAAAGGAAAAACATAACATTTGTGTTTACATTCACAGTGATAGATTTAGTGACAACTACTGAGTGACGTTTACGATTTATACGTTTTTGTTGACGATTGTCTAGAAACATTTAAATTGCAGTAATTGTGATCGGGAACAAGATAATGTAGTTTTGTTTGAATATCAAGACCATCTGACATTAAGGATACATCGTAATATTACAATCATGTCTTTCTTCAAGAATGTCGCCTCGGGATTTACAGTCCGAAGTCGGGATTCTATGTTAAAAGAAGCACTAATAAACAATTTGTCTGAAAGTGTAAAAGACATACAGTACAGCAATCAATTCGAAGAAAACTTCCACAGCGTGTTAGGTTCGACAGACTCCACAAACACATTGTGTATGGCCCTAGAGGCAGTATTTCTTCATGGCTTGAAAGACACATTCTTAAGAAAAGCCAAAAATGCATTAACAGGAGAGTCTGACCAGCAGCCACAGCCAAACTTTTGGCCCCTCATTCTTGTGCTATCCCATAGACAAAACATTGACCAAATATCATCCCTGCCCCAGATCAATACAGAAATAGGTCAGTGTCGGGCATGGCTCCGTATTGCCTTGAATGAGTGCCTCTTGTCCTCCTATATGTCTACTCTCCTCAAGAACATATCTGCTGTGAAACCTTTCTACAACAGGACAGCATTTGTATGTGATTCTGAAATATTAGAGGTGGCCCAAAAACTTGTTGAAGGAATAGAAACATGCATTCAGTTTAATTTACCCATTAATTCAAGTTTGCTGAACTACTGGCCAGAGCAGGTTCTGATGCTAGCTGGTATATGGGTGCCTAAGACAAGACAAGCTCCAATCAGTGCTGCTCTGGATGTGGCTAGCACTATTACTGATGAGGAAGTGAAACCAAAATTGGCATCTACACCCACACATACCTCAAACATCACTGGACTGGGTCGGATGCTGGCTTTGAATGAAGATGAGGCTTTGGATTTCATTCTCTCAAAAGATATTAAAGATATCACCAGTCAAAACTTTGAACCAGAGGTGATGGAAGAGCAGACATCATCGAAACACAAGACAGAAACAAAGAACGAAAGGATTGACTCCAAAAATAAATTGAGTCCAATACAAATAGACAAGCCATCCACCAGCCAGGACCTGAAAGATGTAGCTTCCATGTCACCCTCCTCTGTGAATTCAGAGGACTTTGTGGCTCCCGCTGATGTCATTGTCACAGGGAACTCCTTGTGTGGAAAGGGATGGTCTACAGACAACAACGATGATATGAATGCCTCTATCAATTCCAATTCATCTCACGGTAGCAGCATGATAAAAACACCTGAGCTCAAGAGTTTGTCATCATTAGTTGACAATTCAAATAACTTTGGGGAAACATATACTGCCACTCCTAATTTAAGAGATATAATGAAGGATATTCATAAAGAGCTAAAGCTAAATACAGAAGATACTGAAATTTGTGATTTGAAAGCAGAAACGGTAACCCCAGAAGACCCAATGTTACAAGGTTTAGATTTTGAAGTAGTTCCCACTACTTTGTCAACATCTTTTACAGTCCAAGAATTACAGAAGATGATATTGCAGTTGGGTACATTATCAAGGGAACAGGGGCTTGATCATCAGAATTATCAATGTAAAGGGTGCCAGGATTTAATGGGCAGCACAATCTCGAAAGCAAAAGTATGTGCTTACACAGGAGAGTACTACTGTTGTAACTGCATGGACCCCAATGTGTTTATCATTCCAGCGCGAGTCATACATAACTGGGACTTTAAAAGATACCCAGTCTCTAAAAAGTCTGCTCTCTTTTTGTTGGAATTTCAACATCACCCCTGGATAGACATGAAAAAACTTAACTCAAAGATCTACAGTGGTGTTTCAGACATGGCACATTTACAGGAATTAAGGATACAACTGAATTTCCTGAGAGCTTACATATTTACCTGTAGAGAACCAGTCATTGAGGAGTTACAAAAACGTGTCTGGCCGCGGGAGTATCTGTATGAACATCTTCACTTGTATACAATATCAGACTTAGCGCTTATACCCAATGGTTCCTTAGCATTGCAGCTAGAGAAAGTGGTAAACTTTGCTAAGACTCATGTCTTGGAATGTTGGCTATGCAGTCAGAAGGGATTTATTTGCGAAGTATGCCGTGATCCTAAAATACTGTACCCTTTCGAGACAAGCACAACCTACCGCTGTGATGAGTGTTCAAGTGTGTTTCATGCTAAATGTCTCAATGCCAATGTACCTTGTCCGAAATGTAAAAGAAGGCAGGAACGTACAAACGAGGCATCTTTAATCCAAGCTGTACACTCTCACCTCATTAAATAGACTGTGGCACATGCTGTTCCCTGTTCTGTACAAAACTTGCATTTGATTATTTGGTCATTATAAACTCATTAACAAACATCATATTGAACAGAGACATGCAGGAATCTCGTATAAATAAATTACTATTTGTTTAACAATGTACAAATAAAGAGTTGGAAATAGCAACTTCTCATTACAAATGATTTTTTTAAGTACTGCACAAGTACATGCCTATATTATAACCAAATATAATTTTAAGATATAATATTATGTAACATATTTAGGAATGTTTTATACATAAAATATCATTATATTTATACAGATGATTATGAATAGGTACTATGACACCTTGTATAAATAAAATTTTGGCTTCTATATTATAAAAATGGTTAGTAAAATGTGATATGATATACTAACTAGATGGAACTATTTTATATTTATAAGTTGCATCATTGTAGATTATATTTTTATAAATTATATAACACCCACCCATGCTATGCACAGGTGCAATGGCGACATCAAAATATCGAGATTTTTATGCTATATCTACGTAAGTTAAATATAAAAATGTACTAAATTCATTACACACATAAAACTTCCTTATTAATGCTATAATAAATGATGGTGAAAACGGCATCAAAATTAATTGTGTAGTGCAGAAGATCTAGGCGGTCGCAAAGACAGATACGAAAAGCGACCCTTTGATTATATACAAGTTTATAATCAAAGGTTTGACCCCATTCATAGATAAAAACATTTGTCTTAGTATAACAACAGTTTGGACTGCAAGTAAATAAGCGACCTGCGACGGTGGTGTAGGTATAATGAAACTAAAAAAAATATTGCCAATAATATCAGTAGGTAGGTATGATCAAGTATATTGATGAACTAAAAAAATTCGGGATGTTTTGAAATCACCCCCAAACTAATATTTGATTGGGATCTTCTGGCACCAGGGTTAAGCGTGCAATTGCACAACTATAGTGTGCAAGTTCGACTCAAACTTGGCTAATACTATATACCTACTATATTTCAAGTGAAAAGTTCGCGCTTAAGCAGGGCTGGTAAAATTGTGATTTGTTCTCTAGTTTCTAGGGTTAGTGTCCTTTGAACTACATAAAAACTATTACCTTGATAAATGATAGACCAATAGGTAGCTAAAGAAGTCGGTCTTAGTGATATAACGCTACAATTAAGAATGTTTATGTTAATATTGACATTATTAAATACAAAACATCATAAATAGAAATATTTTATATGATAGTCTTTTTGCAATAAGCGAATAATGTTATATCTTCTTACTTCGGTAGCTGAGTGATGATGCGATAGTTTCTTATGAATTTAACTACGTTATGCTGCTACTATGGAATAGTTAAAAAAGGGTCTTCTTGGTACTACAGTTGCTATTCGAGTGTGCTGGAAAAAAACGGAGAAAATTTGAAATGTATTTAAAAATATATAACTCCAATTTTACAAGTAGTTCTTTAGTAACGGTTCTTTCGGACTATTGTAATGTTAATTATTGATGATTAAGTAATATTATATTGTAAGACGGCTATCTGATTGGCTTATACGTCGTTGCCGTCCTGTAACAAAAATGTATGTTTGTTTTCCTTTGTAATACAATTCTCATAATAATAGTTGTTATCATATCATTATTGGTGATACGATAGACAGTAGCGCACAGCTCGTCATTAAAATAAATAATTTTACATATTTGTATTATTTCTAAATTCCTGTCCCTTCCGCTGTGGAATACACGAGAATGAACGATAGGGCTAGTAGAAGACAAGTCCCGTCAGGTACCTACCAATGAAGTTCAGCAAATTAATACAAGAGTCGAATTAGGGACTACTCACACTTATTCAGCTTATGCCCATAGAAAATAACGATTTTGTATGGAGACGCCTCCGCATCCGTTTAGCTTTCCGCGTCTATTCAGCTTTCGCGGCAAACAAGTATAAAATGAGGACAAATGTGTTATTATCATGCGAGTGCTATAGATAGAGTTCATCGCTGTTCTGCCGCGTTCAGCGCTGTTCCGCCGCATTCAGCGTCAAACGCGGCGGAACAGCGCTGTATGTACAGACGCCAGCACATCAAGCTACTACAATCTGTCTTTCTTTAATAGATTTTCAACTTTATCGGAAAAACATTATGGCTCAAGATTGATTGGGAAAATTAATAACACGCTATGACGGCTTTTCTCATTCTTACGAATGTATGTCTAAAGTAATTTAAATGATAAATTACTTTAGACATACATGCTAATGTAATTCTAATTAATTATTATTTTGGATTATGATTTTGAACATTCTGACATTATCAACTCTTGACATTATTTTAAAGCTTATTGACATTTTACTTTTTAACATATTTGCTATTGGACATTAACGAATTATCTGTATTTTAACAACTCTATTTAACTATCAATTGTATCGCTTGTTATGAATTTGTCAATTTATATTGTCTACTTCTTTTTAATATGAATAATTTATTTCGATTGTATTTGTACGCCTTTCTAGGCAAAACATGTTGAGACTTCTTTTTTCTCTTTTTCCATCTCATTGTAAAACCTACACGTGTTTTTTGACAAATAAATGTTATCTTATCTTATCTTACGACGCAGTTCGCGGCTGATAGAAGCCAGAACTGTATAAGTGTGACCAAAGTCGTTCAGCGAAACGCGAATGGAGCTGAATAAGTGTGAGTACTCCCTAATGTAACTACTCCCTTACCCTGCAATTAAACTAGCAATGTAATTGCATTATCATAATGTGTCTTGCGAGATTTAGAAATAAATTCTGCTTTAACCTGAGAGAACCCTTCGATGTTGGTCGAGAGATTACACACAAGGCTGGTTTTGTTAGTAGTCGATTGGAAATTATATTTGCCATCGTGAAAGGATTAGCCAATTGACAGAAGTCTATTGCCCAGGGTGCGCCGGACGTAACAAAAGGTCGGAGGGTACGTCAATCAGGGACTTACCCTCCGACCCACTGACTGTCATTGCGCCTCCAAAAATTCGCAGGACTGTGGACTGTAGCCAGCCGCATCGAGAGGGCCAAGCTACAGGATGACCCACGCCACTTTATGCACAACTTTTATAATTCAGTATCAGAGGCTTAAAGCCGCAAAAAAATTCATGAGTGCGTGAGTGCAGCCAAAAGCCTCACGGAAAGATGTGACCTTTGGAAAGAACTGCTTAAACCTCCTGATTTGTTTTTTAAAACATCATTCCCATCCGGGCAAAATTTACTGTGGCCTACCTGGAAAACCGTAAATAGTTTAGTGCCCAAGTAGGCCGCCGAATGGACAACCTCCACAAGCGGGGGTTCATGGAAGGCTTAGACCTCCGGTGTGTATGCGGTGTCTCTCCACAGACATTGGCTCACCTAATGCCCTCTGCACACGTAATGAAACCACAGCTGCGTCAGCGAATGGGAATAAATTAAAAAAAACAAGATTTATTTTTGGAAAAAGTTCGAAGTTCCTTATCACGCGTTGCGAAAGGGGGCTAGACGGAAAAAATTAAGAACAAAAGTTGGAACGACACTTTGCTATAGGTAGTTGTAAGCCGTGCGGCGTGCGCGTGTTTCTCTGTCTCTCTCTCTCTCTCTCTTTGAACTTCGTTCCATCCGGGTGTCCCTTGACACCTCTCAAGTTTTTTTGTGCTATTTTTGCCATCGCATTTTGCATTGCATCGCATCGACACGCTGAGAAGAATTTGAATTGCATTATTTATTTTCTTATAGGCAGGTACAGGAATTCTTTATTGTAATTTAGACGCATCTCATACTACCACGCGCCACGCTGTGGTGCGCGCGCGTGATTTCTACATACAAATTCAATAAAAACGCGTTTCCGCGCGGAGCATTTGCCTCCATTTCCCGCGCCCCGTCGCGTGGCGCGTTGTAGTGTGAGATGCGTCTAAATTAGGTCCAAAGTCAAAGTAGGTACAGACCGATTCAAACTTTATATCGGCTCGGAACCTGAGGCGAGTCTCTGCGCAGTAACAAATTCACGTGTCAGTGGGGGGTGAGGGGTGAAGTACTGCGCACTTCACAGCCGCCATAAAGTTTGAATCGAGCTGTAGGTATACTCGATCTTTGTCTAGTTTAATTTAAGTATATATACTAATAATAATATATAATCTATATCTATACTAGCTCAGGTGTACAATATTTAAATAATAACAAAATAATATCCTAAATTAACTAAAACTATTTACAAACTAAAATATATTTAAGTATTAGTAAAAATCCTCAACGTTATGGTATACGTACTTTTGTAAAGGGACAATCAATAAAAGATTCTCATTTAGTAATCAGTTCATATACTAAAATAAATATTTATTTACATTTTGTAAAGGAATGAACGTTATCCTTAAATACTATCTATTTGAATTCAAAACATCGCTTAAATAACTACTAGGTTGGTTTTTGTGACGGGTATTTTGTGATTTTCTTGAGAAATCTCCGCGTGGTTTTTTATCTTCGAAGTCGTCAATATAATTAGCGTCGTCGACCGAGTATTCTTTAAAGCATTGGTTTAATAGTTTATCAGGCTCGTCTGTTTTACTTTTGCTTTTCTTCTTGGCTTGGTAGCTGAGCGCGTCTTTATCGAAGTCGAGAGGTACAATGCCTAGCTCGCCGCTGTAACGGTTTTTGGCAACTTGTAAGTACTTTTTGCCGCGGACTGCTGTTAGTCGTTTGTCCTGTAAATAAAATTAAAAACTCTTAACATTAACACCACGCTGCGTTCCAAAAGGGGTATAATAGACGTAGGTAGAGTGAGCGGCTCACATCAGCCGCATTCAAGATGACCGCTGGGCAAAAGTCCACACAATGAGTGCCTGAAGATGGACGGCGCCGCCGACGCGACGTCGGCCCAGAAAACGGTGGCGAAATGACCTGGGGGCTTACTCCGAAGTGCAAAGTGCGAATGTTCGGATCGGACCGACACATGGCCGAACCGAATATTATTGAAAAATGCAAAAAAAGTTCGGATCGGCTCAGTTGGGTCGGGACCATAGTCAATATTCGAAAGAGTGTAGGATCGGGACCGACCGAACCAAATAGTAACTTCGTAGCAGGAAACGGCCAAACATTCGGCCGATACTTCGGAGTAGACTCCCTGGACGCGTACCGCGTGGTCTGGTTCGAGGTGGCTCGGGAAAAGAGTTCCTGGGGGAGGGTCTGCCCAGCAGTGGGACAGTAAGAAAGGAAACAAACATTACTACTACTTGCACAAGCGAAGGAATTTATAATTAAACAATTTATGAGGGTTTGCTTGGTTCGCATGGTAGGTAGGACCATAAGGTTGAAACTTTTCGTTCATGAATTTTACCTGTATTATGAGAACGTTATCAGCTTCCTGCGAAGCTTTCGCGCTGCCAAATATAGAGCTCGTTGACAAGTCCTCTGACTCACGTTCCTGTGAATAACACGACATATTGTTTATTGTTGGGCTTGAGGTTTGTGGTTATTGCTTTAATCACCAAACTTGATGGACAAATCAAAATATTGTCACTAACATGATATTCCCTTATTACCTACATGACATTGAATTATAGACTTTATAATTAGTGTGTTAAAGCGCACAATCGAGCGCTCTTGTGGATACCTAAGGAGCTTTCTAACATCTGTGCAAATTTTCGTAGAACTTTGCACTTTATAGCAATTCTAATAAAGTTTATTATTCAATGACTGGCTGACTGTACAGCTGTACTGACCTTTCTAGGATGCATAACGAGCGTGACGTGGCAGTGTCGCGCGGTCGCGAATGTTCGGAACGCGGCGATGACGCCGTCTTGTCGGTGGTAGCGGTCGCCGTCGCGGTCTTCGCCAAGTCCTAGCATGAACTGCACGTTGTCCACTACAACGTGTGAGATGTCGTGCATGTACCGCGCGTGCTCCACTGCCTACACAATTTAGAAAAGGTGATCAAATTACTTTATAGTTGTTGCAAATCTGGTAGCTTTTACTAACATCGACATAAGGTTTAAATTAGTAAGACCGCTGGGCAGATCAAGTAACCGCCCTCAGTGGACTCTCTGTTACGACCGCCCTGAGAAAGGCCGAGCGAAACCGAACGAAGTGGAAGAAAATCATAAAAAAGCCACGAAGGCCTTTCAGGGACACGACCTTCAGTAATGAAGTACGCGACCAAGAAGAAGGTTTAAATTACAATGATTGTTGCGCGTTCGTGAATTATCATTATGATCAAACTTAATTTACAAGGTAAGTCATTAGTTATCTTTCTTTCACGCCCTACCTCCATAACAACTTTGATGGGCTGCTGCCCATGGAAGGCCAGGTAGTAGATGGGCAGTTTCTGGAAGTCGTCGGCATATTTGTTGAAGTCCTGCAGGTTCTGCTCTAGAGGTACTCCGGCGTACTGCTGCAGCATCGTCCGCGCTAAGCGGGAGTTACGGATCTCGAAGCTACCCCATAAGGTGTTCACCTGGTTTTATAGAAAAAATAATGAGTGGTTTTTTTATATTTTTCATGTGAAACAGTTACTTGAGCATAAGCCGTGACTGCAAACGGCATGACGCTATCTCGCCGGCCATATTTTAAAAAAAAAATCTTAAGATGAAAGAAGAAAAGTTAGTATTAGGATATGCTATTGTCAATTGATATCATAATTTTAAAGGGCGTCCACTGCTGGAAATGGTGGCTCTTAAACACAACGCTGTGTTCGCAACATACACCTAGGGGCGTAGGAACCCTTGATGCACCTTCGATGGTGTGCAATAGGATAACTTTGATGACCATTAGAAGTCAAAAAAAAAAACATGGTTACAGAACTCTATAAAAAAACTTTTCTCACCCCTTGCTGAGCCAAGTCCAAGGACATTTCCGCACATAGCGTGGTCTTTCCGCAGCCGGTGGGTCCGGTTAGCACGGTCAACTCTCCGCGCCGGTGACCGCCCAAAAGACGAGTCAGCGCGGGAAAACGACGCCATTTTATACCACGTACCTGAAAGAATTACGATAGGAGTTCGGGTTTTCGAATTTGTAATAGTGTTTGTTGCAACTTCCGCTATGTGGTTTTCTTAGGCTTTACTGTTCCACTAGGTAGGTCAACCTCGGAATGAATAGCTATAAGCTGGAAACTCGTATACACCTTTTGGAGTTCTGAAAGTTGTCTCAATATCTCATATTCCAGTCAAGACTATCAGTCTCCCTTTTCTATGTAAACTATGAAATCAGTTCGCAAGGAACAGGAGCGTGCGAGCTTGTCCTTTCGGTAGGAGTAATTTCATGATTTCAATTTCGTCCCGCCGTGTTGTCCAATTGATGTTAGTTTCACCTAAACCAACCAACCAACCAACTTTATCCTAGTGTGTATTAAGTTGATTTCAGAATCAGTAGTAGGTACTGCTGAAAAGTTGTACAATTGTTTGAATTTGTAGCGCAAACTGAACTTTATGTATGCGTATTAAAGTTTTTTTTCCAAAACCATATTTGTTTACATATTTTGATGTTTGGAAACTTAATCGATCACGCAGTATAGCGTTCTATGGGAACCACTCGGGGAGACGATGAGGCGGTATATTATTTACGGTGAATTTCTGACATACCCTATCAACATTGGTGACTTCAAAGTATACGTCATCTCGTAGGGCTGCGAAGGTGGTGATAGACCGATGAGCTGCGGGCTTCGCCTCAGATACCAGCGTCTTCAGCGATAGGTTTGCGTCCGCAGCCTCCGACGCGGTCACTAGGCCGTCTGTAGGTCTAGGGACACACACTATGTTTTGTTTTTTCATGATATAAGAGATAATCAGTACATCAATACATCTGACTCCTGACATACAGGTACACCTAGTTCAGGAGTCAGAGGCTTCAAACAAGTTTTTTTTTAACCTATAATGTCAATAAAGAATTTAAAAACGTTGAAAGGTGTCAAGGGACATCCGGATGGAACGAAGTCTGAGAGAGAGAGAGAGAGACAGACAGAGAAACACGCGCACGCCGCACGGCTTACAACTATAGCAAAAAGTGTCGTTCCAACTTTTGGTCTTAATTTTTTCCGTCTAGCCCCCTTTCGCAACGCGCGATAAGGAACTTCGTTCCAAAAATAAAAAATAATAAGTAGTAGATAATCAATAGACCAATCAGTTATCATCATCATTAATATTTAGCCGAACGACGACATTCCTCAAGCATTGCCACAAATACCGATCCTGCGGATTCCAGCGACATTTACCGGGCCGTCGGACCACCTTGTGGGAGACCAACCCGTGCTGCACCGTCGTCACTCCAGGCCGATTTCTCTTTATCGTAGTTGTGTTAAGACACAAATCATACTACAATCACCTTGCTTGTCTTCTTCTTTGTAACTTATATTATGTTTAATTATCTTCTTTAATCTTTGATAAAAGATAAAAAGAAAATAGGGACCATCGATCCGCCGCATTGAAGATGTACCTGACAAATCGGCATCTGTCCTCGCCTAGTTTTTCTGCTACGGCGCGCATGTTGTCCCAATCTCCCCACAAACATAGCTTTTGATACGCTTCGAGAGTTGGCAACACTATGGGCGGCAAGCTGCAGTTGCTCAGCCAGATCAGTGTTCCTAAAATAATTTAATTGTAAAATGTGCAAAAACAAACAACAACAATTATTATTTGCAGAGATCATTAACAAATCTACTCAGCCTGTTCCAGTCCACGGCTGGACATAACCTCTCACAAGTTGCGCTACAAGCATCAAGGCTCAAGCCTAACCCAGGCGCATTACTGTGGTCGTCGGTCCATCTAAACGGGAACAGTTTTGCATCAGCAATTCCTGTGCACCTGTTTTTAAATATGACTCATTGTAACAATTTCCTCAATAAGAACTGTAGTCTTAGTGAGCACGGATGTAAAAATATCGCGGCGGGATTTTATCGCGCGGTGAATTTTCAACTCTCCGTGTTGAGCCGAGCATTGAAAATCAAACAGAGCGCATCCCAGCCCAGTGTGTCATAAAACACACTTTTGGATTTTCTATTCTCGGCGCTAAGCAATGCGTTGAAAATCTAGCGCGCGGCAAAAAATTACCGCGGGAAAAACGCGTGTATGCGAACCTGCGGGGTAATTGCGAAACACACAATCAGCTGGAACGGCTTTCATTTTGACAGTTCATCAACATGCATTGCATTTACGGTTGTTGAGCAGACGAATTTTTCGAGCTTATGAAGCAATGGATTAGCAATATCCTTCAAAATGATTCTAATTGTGATTGATAGTTTGTTACGCAATTACGCTGCTGGGCTTACAGAACAAGCTCAGGTCATCCCTAGAATTTTGAAAGCAAAATTTTCCAATTATATTTACCAGGAATTTTCTGAGCAGCTAAATGTAATACATCTTGTATGGTTGGTACGAGTACAGCTTGATCACTACGGCTAACCTTCGGCACCCTGCAAGAGAACAGGCCTGCGGTGTGAAGCCCGTGGGTTTCAGCCTCCTCCTCTCTCCCTGCTTGTACTTTACGGTAACCTACCACTTTGTCTAGTGAGTTTTTTAGAGGGAAGTATAATACTGTGTGGTCAGGTGAGACTCTTACGTCTGATAATATTTTGTTGGCTTCAGGATGAAACTGGAATAAATAAAGATTATTAATTGTTTTGATTGAAATGATATAAGTAGATCATATAAGACACTTAAACACGTAAACTCTGTCAATATTTTAAAACAAGATGGCACCAGCATTTCCTAGCTGACTGATACCTGAGAAGAAATGCTGCAACCAACTCAGAGCTCATGGTATACTATGTGAGTCTAACATCACAGGGCCATTGGCTTTGGCATACACCTATGTTCTATGTTACGGGTTTGGTTTCCGTACTTAGTCCTTCAGGTGGACCAATGTGCGTGGTTGGCACACACCTTTTAGTAAGGTTTTTTTTTGTTTAGCCTTTTCTGTCCCACCGCTGGGCAAGGCCTCCTCCAAATCCTTCCAGGAACTCATTTCCTGCGCCACGTCAAACCAGCCCTCGCGGTACGCGTCCAGATCGTCTCGCCATCTCTGTCTGGGCCGGGCTCTGCGGCGCCGTCCATCTTCAGGCACCCATTGTGTGGAAGCTTTTGCCCAGCAGTAAAGTAAGTTAGTAGGTAAGGTTAGGAATGTTATTTTCTTATCTGCTATTCATTAGCATGTAATTATTTCAATTCTTTTAGATTAGATTGTAAAATTAGGTGAGTAGATAATGCATGTGTATGAATAATCTTTTGTCTAAATCTACAAGTACAGATTAAAATATAGTTTAGTAGCACACTTGATTATGATTCAATTTCATGAACAAAAGATAAAATACTTACTGGAAATTCAAATAACCTAAATAGATCTAACAGTTGAGTTTCATTCAATTGTGTGAATGATGTTGTGTCTTTAACTATGTTTTGCCAATCTTTCTGAAATTCTTCTGATTGCTTTTGGCATTTTTCAATAAAGTCTTTAATGGTTGCTTCAACTTTAGCTTTTTTGACTAGTCTCTCTAATATATTCCAATCTCCATGTACATTGCATTTGGGACAAAGAAAGTATCCTGAAATACAAAAAATGATGTTGAAATATTTTCTGGTTACATCAGTTACCCACTGCTGGGACACAGGCCTTCTCTCTGTGAGAGGGAGTGGGCAGTAGATGGCACATGTCTTCGAATTTTTGGTCCTAGGACTGTATGCCGGTTTCCTCGTGATGTTTTTCTTCACCGTTTTGAGAGCAGTGGTGATGAAATTATTTACACAAAGTAAAGCATTTGGCTGGGTTCGAACCCACAACTGACAACCCGTAATTCGCGGCCGTTCCCACTGGGCCACCACTCTTCTATCATGACATATGGCTAAGATATTTTTTTCTAACTTTTCATTTCTTTGCCCATACAGAGAGATAGTACAAAGCTATATATTTTAGTAGGTAACAAAAACAAAACAATATTATATAAGCTGATCAGGAAGATAAGACTACAACTAACTTCGATCAATAATAGTACTAGATTAAGGATCAGGAACAAAAATCAGTCGCTCAACTGGCCACGTTTGCACATACGTAAACATCTACATTTCTTAGATAAAAGTTTAATTATATTAACAACTTCAGTTTATTATAAACCTTAATGCTTAAACATAAAGTTTAATTACCATTGCAAAATATATTTAAAATGTCGCTTGAAAATAAAATCATTATTTTTTTAAATTTTCAGTCATTTATTCTAAAATGAAACTTAAAGTCTAAGTAATAAGGTTAAAAACATACTAATTTGAAATAAGACCACAAAAGTATTTGTGATCTTATTTTTCGGGCCGTTTTTGAAGCGCTTATCGGGAGTCTTGTACTATTATTGATCGAAGACAACTAATAATCTAGTCTAACAACAGCAAAGTTTGTCAAATCATTGAAATAATTTGGTGCTCCTGAACTTTTAGGCCACCCATCTTAATCTGTAGGTGTACAGCTGTACTGAAAGATTATGAGATTTCATTTAAATTACGGGTTATTTCGGAGCCGAGTAAGGTTATGTTTACAATGTTTTTATCATACTAACCTGTCGTTTTGTTCACATATACTTTACTATCTGCACATTTCTGGTCTCCAGAGCATATGGAACACTTTGTAGTAAGTGCCGTGAACCCGTCCTGTACAGCTAAGCCTTTTTGTCGTAATAACTTTCGAATATCGGTGGTTGTTATCTTCGGTATATCATTGAGTCCTACGTTGTGTATTTTTCTATGATTACACCCACAACTGTGCCCATTTATGAAAGATTTTATGACACTATGTCTAGAAATTTTAATATAATTAAGCATTTTATCAAAATTTTTGTAAAACTTGCTGCGATAGAATCATAACATAATAACCTAAAATAAAAATGAGTTTTCGAAATTTCGACAGCTGACAGATAAACAAAACAAAACAACGCTACGTTCTACGCATGAATGTTTGATTACCAGCGTCCGGGCGGCAGCTCTCAGCATTTTCAGCGTCTCGTTTTTTTTTTAAATTTGAAGCACGCTCAAGTTATCGTTTTCAGGGGGCTTACCATCAGCTCTTATTTCTTGGCCAAAGAATTATCATCGCCATACAACGTGACAATGCTGCCAGCCTTTTGGGCAGTTGACAGCGATGCGGACGAATTTTTTGTTGCCTATAATTATTTTTTCACATGTAATATATCAAGTTTCAGAAGTGATTATTTTATGTATGAACTGCATTTGTAAAAAATATTGAAGTTTATAAAATACCCTAAAGAAAAGTCCTAGTGCATTATGCGATATGTATAAAGTATTTCTTATTTCCATGATTTTAAATAATCATAAACTCTTATAAGATCACGATGTCTGTCGCCAAGGGTAGGTTACTTAGCGAAGTAAGGTTTTTTTCAATGAATAAAACAACATCAATCTTCTAAATTCTCCTTATAATAAACATAAATGACAAACTATTTACAATTAACTTAAAACTAGTGGTTGTGAGTTCGTCTAATTGTACAAGAGTAATAATAGAATAGATACATCCAACTTGTTTTGTTGATTTATAAACATTTTATGATCACGGGATAGTAGGTCTAAAGCCGATCTGTGATAAAAGCCTTGTATTCTTGTAAATAAAAGTTTCAGAACATATTTCACGCAAACTGTGTGTAGTGTTGCCAGCAGCGTGTTTCTTCCAGCAACATCAAAATATATCACTGACAATATTGCGCAACTTTCTTTTACAATGGACATACGTCCCAAGTCTGGAACTGCTAAATTAATATCGACTACGACGGGCACAAAACAAACTATAGAACTCACAAAATAAGATCTGTCTACTAAATAAAAAATAAATACAATTGTAATTTCCCTACAATTCAATTATTATAATGCGTGGATCGAATTACGCATTAAAAATACGCAGTAAAATCAAAGTAACTGCTGATAAAATATCTTCAATTTGTCATCACACTCATATATGTGTTTGTCTATCAAAATAGGTACATTTTTTATGCTAGGACCACATCATAGAATTCTCAAAACAATGCATTTCCACACTGAATAAATGTAAAAATATATATTATTGGTATCAGGTACCTTATTTCAAACATTCCAATGTTCGCATGTTCGCTGAGAAAACTATAATGTAGTTCTATTTTTATTAACACCCCTATTTCTGAAAACCTGTTCAAATTTCCAATTTCAGCTGTTGTCAAATCTAACATAACAGGTACAACGGTACAGTATTTTTATATCATGGTTACCAAGTGTACAAACACGCTGTGAATGTATGTAAGCGCAGGTCCCCTTGAGACCGTCCGAGACAATGGCGAAGTCGGAAGTGTGTGTGTACGTGAGTTATTTTCTGACGCTACCCGACTACACTTAGTTACCACAAGTAAAGCGCGCGTCGCCTCAATAGATAAAAATATTATACAAGAATCGTATGGCGAGTGGCCGAAATCGGAACTGACACCGCCTTCTTCTTTTTCCAATTTCTGAAAATGTCATTCAGGCGGCCAAAAAATCTTATAATCACTCTTACTTAAGATTTGTTAATAGATTAATTGATGAAAAACTTGGCCAGGGGGCTTACCACCAGCAATGCAGTGCCTCCTGCGTTTCAGAAACGGGGTGTTAGCCTAAAAATATTCTTAAATAAGTAGCCGTTTATGTGTTATCGTGTATGGACGGCATATCACATTTGAATGGTCTTATATTGGATATAGCAGTCGTGTCTGCATTGACTGAGGTTATCTCACAAAATAGACCTTTTTCTGAATATTCGAGAAGGATATCGAAAAGCACTATGGCAAAGAGTTATAAGCGAATACCGTTCCGATTAAGAATCAAAAGAGAAGAGAACATACAGACTTCAAAATACACAACAAACAATGTGCATCTCAGTCAATGTAAAGACGACATAAAAAGTATCTCTTTGTTTTTGGTCCATTATTGAGGCGCCCTTCGCGACTAGCGCAGGCGTTTGTTGAACGTAGGCGCTTCGCAAAAGCGACAACAATGCCGCGGCAACTCGTATTTTGCGTCACGTAGAAGTCGTTACTACAATACCTAAACGACAGTGGTGTTGTCACGGCGTTAGTGTCACGTTCAAGGCGCTCACTAGGCAGCATGTCGCGGCATGGCACGGCAAAGCCTTACCATTTGTATGCTGAAACCTTCCGCAGCATACAGCAGCTTTTCGCGGAATACTCAAGTCCCCTTGTGACGAAATCAACGAAATGTGAGTGCTAAGAGTATGAAAATAAGATTCAAAATCGTTTCCGCTTACGAAAACCCTTTGCGGCGCCATGCAGCGCCGTGCCGCCGGCTTTTATGTTCAACGAATGCCTTCACTCAGAGCGAAGACTCTCTTATTCGTAATGTGACGATAGTGTCGGGAGTAAGCCCGCAGGGTGTTGACGACTCGTCAACAGTATTGAAGGTTGTATAACGTTAATTACTTCTAATATGGCGGCTGGTACTGTTGCCTCTGTAAGTGTTGTACAAGCGGCCCCTGCTGTTGTTGTTGTTGCATGGCCAGCATCTGTTGTCGCATGCGTTGTTGGTTCATCTGTTGTTGGTATTGTGAGCTCTGCTGGTTTTGCATGCCGCGAGGGTATGGCGGAGCTGGGCCACCCATACCGCCCATTGTGACGTTTGGTGCTTGCTGTAAGAAAAAATATTTTGAGACGATAATTATTAAGACTTGGGATTGGGGTGATTAATGGATTGATTTTAAAGTGGATAAAAAACAAGTTTTTGTTTTATCAAAGTTCCCCAACGCTTCTTGTGCTAGGAGTTGCCTGGTAGAAATCGTCACGTAAAGTAAAAGCGTTATGCACCCTCCATGCGACTTTTTCTCTCTGTATCTTTTTATTATATACGACTGTGTGTGTGCGTGCGAGTATCGAGTAAGGTATTTCGTTCCTGACTGGGTCCCCAGACTGCACACGTTTTTTACTTCATTGGAATCACCGTTGCGTTGCTGTCGGGCGATACTATTATTTGACAATAAAACCTTACTGCACAATGAGTAAAGTCGATTTTCGTTTGTTAAGTCAAGGGGACATCAGTAACCATAAATAATTATTGTTTTCTGTACTAACCTGCATGTACGGTGGTCGAGCAGCGTTCTGTCTCTGCTGCGCTAGATACGCTTCTTGGCTTGCGCGACTACCCATCATGTTCTAAAGAGAACCACAATACATTAGAATCTTTATCACGATAAAACAAAATACAGATTACATAATATGGGTTAAAAACTAACTCATTGGCTTCCTTCCAGGGGAAGAATTACATTTTTGTACGAAAGATTTATTTTCGGCATTATTCCATCCTATATTGTACATATTCATAAGTACTTTCACCTCCTGGAAAGATTTATATTGAGTTCAAAGTAAGCCGGTAGCTATTAAATACCTGTTGGAATGTCTGTTGTCCAGGGAACCCTCCCATGGAGTTACCACCCTGCGGTCCCATAGAAGCGGCTTGGCTGCTCATGGCGGACATAGCACCACCTTGCCCCATCTGGGCCATCTGTCCCATAGGCTGGCCCATCTGTCCCATGCCCTGGCTCATCTGTCCCATTGACTGCGGCATCTGCGATGGCTGACCGACGCCCTGGCTCATTTGACCTACGCTCTGACCGATGGAGTTGACGCCTTGGCTCATTGGGTTGACTTGCTGGCCCATTTGGTTGACGCTCTGGCCCATTCCCTATAAGATGGACATGAATACAATAAACATAGAGCTTGGAGTGCTACTGAAGAGAAGGAATGAGCAGTTTAGTAAACATTTTCTTCAAGTGTATTTTTTTTTGTGTGTGTATTTGAGACCTTTGCGAGACAAACGGAAATGTCAACAATGTGGCTCATGTGGTAAAGATTTGGTCTAGCATAGACAAACACGATGAAGAAGATGGAGTGGGATAATATAATTTAACCTTTTCGCCGCCAACGTACACAAAACGCAATGCCTCGCCGAGCGCCAAGCTATAAATGTATAACTAAATATACAGTAAACAGTAGTGATGGGAATATCGTCATATCGATGAATAAGATTTGTACGCGTAAAGTTAAGATTTAAAGTTGATTTTACGAATATAAATAAAAACTGATTAAATATTTCCAGATTTGTTATATTTCACAGTATCCTTAATAAGAAAAAACAGTATAAATTATGAGTATCAAAGAAACTAATACATAACTCAATTAGAACTATAAGGAATGGGGTACATCTCTATTTGTTTCATGATCTCATTCTTTAACTTCATATCAAGTTATTGGCACTGAGGGCACGTTGAATTCGATTCTGATCAGGGATGGGGTCTATGGTCTTTCTTTCTTCTAATTTTGTTTATTCCTGTGTTTTTTTAATAACTTCAGTCAACGTTTTTTACCGTAGGTATCTAAGTGGCAGAATTTTTAATTGTTTTTAAAGTGTTTTTTGAAATGGAAAGTAAGTACTTATATATTTAAATTCGATCACGCTTGTAGCCGTGTACGTATCAAAGCATTGTTTTTTAAGTGTTGTTTCTGTTCTTTTCTTAACTCATGTATCGGTACCGTTTACCCATCTGCGCGCGGGGGACCCCGCGCACAGATTGCGTTTCTCTGGAGATACTGGGCTCACCGAACATTTTACATACTTATTGAATTCCTACTCTTTGATGAATAAACATTATTATTATCATCCAGTTAGACATACCTCAGAATTATCTTCTGGTTCAATGTTCTCCACAAAATACTCAGAGTCCGATTCCACACTTTGCAAAATTTTTAAAAGTTCGTCCGAATCAAGTTCTTCACTCATTTTTCTATTTGTTTCGTAGTGAAAGAAAGAAAGATGCGTGCGCGCGAATCCGATTTTGTGCTGCACTATGCCAAAGTGACCTTGACAGCCGCACGCCTATGACGTCACTGACCAACTTCTATAGTAGTTCGTGGCACTCGGTGGCGCACAGGGGCATAGACGACCAATTGTTTTGTAGAGATGGGAAAATAACTATCGACAAGAATTGGTAACAACTTTATAATTACGTATCGGCATCTACCTGAAGGTCGAAATTCATCTACTATCCTTTGTAATGAAGTAGATAACAAAGTTAATATTTTATTGACCTCAAATTGTTTTCGATATTCGTAACTTTCTGTATTTATAAATATTTCAATGGTGAAATCAACCTTTCACGGCACATCACTGGCCAACTTGATATGAAGTGATTGGCGTTCTGAGGAATGTAACAAAATTCGGAGTTTCTGTTTTTGCCGATTTTAGGACAAACTAGGGCTTATTTTGTGTAGAAAAATAAAAAACAGGGTAATAGACAGTGCTATCTTAAATAATAAAATGAAACAAAGCTTTTAATCACAGTAAATTTATTTTAATAAGATAGTTAAAATGAACAACTTCTATAGAAGTTGTGGCGCTGGTGGCACGAAAATCCCGAACTTCTATAGAAGTGCTTGGCGGTGAAAAGGTTAATAATATAACCCGCTCCAGACACTTATTGAAAATGGCGGACAAACAAATGAGCTTATTATGCTCTTTCACTCACACAGTACAATGTAAGAGTAAAAAAGTTGTTTAGGGTCGCTATTTTTAATTGCAAAGAGATAGAAAGACAACCATACCTGGTTCATCATCTGCTGCTGGCCGCCCTGCATCATCTGCTGCCCATAGCCTCCATACCCCTGCTGCATGCCAGCGTACTGTCCTCCAAACATCTGCCCGCCCATGCCGCCCATCTGACCACCGGCCATCTGACCTGCGCCCATTTGCCCAGCGCCCATCTGGCTGGCAGCCATCTGACCGCCGCCCATCTGACCGGGCATTTGCACTCCGCCCATTTGACCCATCGGGCCCATACCGCCCATTCCACCCATTGGGTTCATTTGTCTGAATAATTAGATGAATAAATGATAATTTGTGGAAATAACAAAAAGACCTTAATTTTATGATCATCATATTGCAACCAATACTATTGGTTGTGAAGTGTGATTAAGTTTTCTACATGTAAAATCTTAGCCTTGGAAGATGTCGAGACACAAGAAGAACTAAATAAACTATGTGTGTTCATCATCTGCCTAGCCTTTTCCCAACTATGTTGGGGTCGGCTTCCCGTCTTAGCGGATGCAGCTGAATACCGGTATTTTACATGGAGCAACTGCCTATCTGACCT
Organism: Apamea sordens; assembly: GCA_945859715.1. Lineage (NCBI taxonomy): Eukaryota > Metazoa > Arthropoda > Insecta > Lepidoptera > Noctuidae > Apamea > Apamea sordens. Next base: position 14,273,226 of record OX243987.1, read on the forward strand.
CCACAACCCAGTTACTGGGTAATACGATACCCCTTGGTAAGACTGGTTGTCAGACTTTCGGGCTTCTGACTACCCGTAACGACTGTCAAACATCCACGAATGACAGCCGGGACCAACGGCTTAACGTGCTTTCCGAGGCATGGAGGTGTCTCGGTATGTAAAGATGGTAACCCATCCACGGACCAATCGCAGTAAGCGTAGCTTAACCTGACCGATCGACCTGTGCGGCTGTTATTATTTAGCCACGGGCCATAAACTATGTGTGATAAATCTGATTTTCAATCGACAGATAATTTTTATTCGTGGAATAAAATTGACGTCTGACAGTTTTTGTATGGAAGAACTGTCAAACATTCAAAATGATTCCTCCGATAAAGTTATCTGGCGTTGGAAAAATCAGCCCTTTATGACAAAAGATAGTTTAAAGAAGATGAAATGTATTTTTGGAAGTCTTCACATTTCTTCTAATACAAATAATCGTAATCTATAGATTCAAATGTCAGTGCATAATAAAGGGTACAGGGTGGCTTACGCGGTCTGCATGGCGCCCATCTGGTTGGGCTGCATCTGTCGCATGGCCTGCCGCGGGAAGGGCGCGCGGCTGTGCGGCGCGCCCGGGTAGCCGCCGCTCTGCTGCGAGTTGGAATACAAATGGTTCAGTTTTGTAAGTACTTTAATGAGCGTAAACATAATTCTGCGATTTCAACATTTGGAGCTAGATCTGCTAATAACATGAATCAAAATAAAGATAATTTGTAAGAAAAGGCAACTAGTTTTTTCAAAATGCGTCTTTTGTCCTATATACTGCCGCGCAGTCGCCCTGAAGTCGCAAGTCGTCCGATCATAAAACCACTTTATTTAATTAGGACTATAAGACAGGCGGCCCCTGTGTGGGGGAAATGTATGGACATGGAAACCTTTTAGTAATAACAATATATAGTACATACATTGACCTGCATCTGCGTCATCTGATTGAAGGGTACTCGTTGTCGCAGCATGTTGCTGAGCGCCTGCTTGGACTGGTTGTTGGAGGGCGGCGCCGCGGCCACGCTGCGGGGACTCACGCCGGCTGCGCAACCATCATCGTCTTTTATAACTATACAGGGTATAAGGGACATCGACGCACAAATTGATACCATGAATTCAGTACATGATTCTAGAAATTTTGCGTCGGTTATAAAATTGTTATCTACTAGCTTCTGCCCGCGGGTTCGCCCGCGTGGTATGTCGATAAAAAGTTGGCAGCGCAGAGCATATTTCCTCATGACAGTGTGCACTCACCAGGCGGGTTGTAGTAGTTCTGTCCTGGCGGCGGGAACCACTGCTGCTGCTGCTGCATGAACTGCGGCTGCTGCGCCGGCTGCGGCGGCATGCCGCCCGCGCCCACGGCACCCGGCGTCGGGACGCCGTTCGTCTGTGTAAAAGGAGGGTATTATAGTTCGCCTATACTGAGTTCAGTCACCGAAAGTATTATTCTCGAAAAAATTTTAACTTTAAGAAAATACCTAATTCATAATAGTATAGTCTAAGGTTCCGATAGAAATATGTTCGTAACAACAACAAAAAAAAAAACAACTATTTTAGGAAAAATAGCTTTTGAATCTTGCGTAAGTGTAAGGCATTTATGCTCTTGACTGTACAATCGATCATTGAAAACCTTTATGCCTTAGAACATTGTTTCTGACCAAGAAAAAAGACAATTAATTTTTAAAAGAACTATCAGAACAATGATGAAATAAACAGTTCTAGATCTGCGCACGGTCGAATGCGATGCAAATATTGATGTCAACAAAGTACAAAACTCCGCTCCTAAATTCCGACCCTGTACGTTTTTGGGCTTGATGTAATAAGAATAAATATAAAGTCCAAAAGTGGTCAACTCTTTCTTTATATGTCTGTACGAGTTACACAGCTGTATAGTTACCGGTGTGGTCGGCTTAGATTTCTTGATATTCTTGCATGGAGCGTTGCGTGATCTTGTTTTCCCGGCGCCGGTTGGGCTTGAATCCAAACTCCCATTGTCCTAAACCAAATAATCATAATATTGCAACTTCTGTCTAAAGGTATTTCATTTCCTTCCACAGGACTATTTACGTTTCGGACATAGTAAAAATAAGTCTTTCCAACGGCATCGCATTAGCGAATTATTGGGTTGTGGAGGTCAGATAGGCAGTAGCTCCAAGTAAAATACTGGTATTCAGCCGCATCCGGTTAGTACTGGAAGCCGAACCCAACTTAGATAGGAAGAGGCTAGGCAGAGACAGATTGACATGGTTAAAAATAAGTCTATCCAAGGGGCATCGTATTACCCAATTATTGGGTTGTGGAGATCAGATAGGCAGTAATTCCAAGTTAAATACTTGTATTCAGCCGCATCCGGTTAGACTGGAAGCCGAACCCAACTTAAATAGGAAGAGGCCAGGCAGATGGGCATGGTTAAAAATAAATAAAATAATGCATTTTGTCTGTTTAATTAACTCACCTGTTTACTGTCGTTAGTTTCAAGATCTTCAGGTGGTAGTGGCAGCGGTTCTAGATAGTAACTCAGCGGCTTCACAAGACTGTGTGTGTGGTATTTTAGCAGTCTGCAACAAAATAAACGTGATTATAGTTTTTCTATAATTTTTATTACATGCTCTGGAATTCAGTCCGGAAACATGGCAAGTGTTTACCGACACCCATGATTATTTGTGGTAGAGGATCTCATTCTGGAAATAATGCTGACATATTTCATGTGTCTGTAATTGTTGTAGTAGCACTATAGCGCTTTTGCTTGGCGACGAAAGTAAGGTGGTAATTCTTAATTCTTATTCACAAGCAATTATACTAACCGTACCTTCGCGTTTGTAACATTAGAATTACTGAGCGTTACCTGTGAGCATTCTCATAAGTCAGAGGTTTCCTCTCGATCTTGGTGGCGGCGAACCAGGCCCAGGACAGCGGCGCAGGGTTGCGCCCCCCCTCCACCAGCTCCCAGCTCGACACGCGCTGCTTGTCTGTTAGCCGGAGACCCTGCGGACAACGACATCAATTTTGTTATGTTATACGATGTAAATGGCGATGTCAAAATTGACAAATAACGACAACCAATAAGGGCGCGTTCACATTTAACGTCCGTTTTACAGGTTCGTTAAAACGTGTATGTTATTAGCGTATGTAGTTGTATGAGCGAGTTCACACATAATACAGTATTCCGGATCCAGTAGAAAATACCGATCCGACAAAATAAGCAGCAATCCGTTTTACAGGTCCGTTTAAATGTATGTGTTGTGTTATTAGCGTATGTAGTTGTATGAGCCAGTTCACACATAATACAGTATTTCGGATCCAGTATACTGATCCGATCTCTTAAAATCAGTCCTGTGTGAATACTATCTCCAGTAGCGACGGATCCGTTAAAAAGGATCCTATAAATGCTGTGTGAATACTATCTCCAGTAGCGACGGATCCGTTAAAAAGGATCCTGTAAAACGGACGTTATATGTGAACGCGCCGTAACACATAACGTCACGCCTGTAATCCTGGAGGGGTAGCAGAGTCACTCCCACTTTTCGTAAGTTGTGTTTAAAGGCGAGATCCTATTGCCTTCAACTGGGCACAAAGCGATCAATGATTTTAGTTTTTGCCGACTAGCTGCGCCCCGCAGTTTCACCCGCATATGTCTTGATCCCATGGGAATATCGGGATAAATAATATCCTATGTCCTCATCCAAGTGATGAGACCATCACCTGGATAAGGGCATAGGATTCATTTTTACGTCCCAAATCCGTTCAGCTGTTTTTGCGTGGAAGCATAACAAAAAACATACAAAAAATCAAATCAAACTTTTTGATGCAACGGATACCCGTTTAATACTATCCGTTCTATTTTATTAGTATCTGGTTTTCGGGCGGATACTTAAAACTTAGCTAACAAAACAACAAATAGTCCCAGAATTATAAAGGGTAAAGGATATGTCTACTTGTTACAAATGAGGAAATGTAATGACGACTTACCTGTTTCTTATCACTATCGAATCCAGTGATCTTGTTCCCTTTTTGGTCCACGAGACATCCGATGGGTTCGCAGGCGATGACCTGCAGAACATTGATATTTACAGCACACGAATAAAACACACGAGTATGGACATGTTCAATGTAAGGATTAGTTCGGCGAGGCACTAGCTTCGATATTAATGGGATATGTGATAGTTTAGACACATTTTAGCTTCTATAAAAACGCATACGAATGAATGATTATAACGGTAAAGAAATACTATGGATGTTGAAAGGTATACGCAAAACTAACACTTCTGTATGTGCATGTTCAGATAATGCTGTTTACGCGCGAAATACTGGGAGCAGTATCCGGAAAATCTGGGGGTCTACTCCGAAATAGTTTCGGCCGAATGTTCGGCCGATTCCTGTTGGTTCGGTCGGTTCCGAGCCTACACTCCTACACTCTTTCGAATATTGACTATAGTCCCGACCCAACTGAGCCGATCCGAACGTTTTTTCGCATTTTTCAATAATATTCGGTTCGGCCATGTGTCGGTCCGATCCGAACATTTGCACTTAGCACTTCGGAGTAGGCCCCCTGGCTTCACGCGTAGTTACGCGAGTGAAACGGGTAAGTCCAGGTTTGAACGGGCGCGTTTTTCCCTCAGCGATTTAAATTCACGCTCTGGATTTTCAACGCACTGCTTAGCGCCGAGAGTTGAAAATGCAACAGTGTGGTTTTTGACGCACTGGAATGCTCTCTGCTGGATTCTCAATGCTCGGCTCGACACCAGTGTACGTTAAAATCCCGCAGCGATATTTTTACGGCCGTACGTGGGATTGTGTGAACGGGATGTATTGGCACTTAGTATAACGGCTACGCGAGTATCTGTATGCACGTACCTATACGCACGTAAAACAGCTTATTTTGCAAGCTCCAGGACATACTTTATTTATGATATGATGTAATTAACACAGCAGTCCTACTTTATAACTCGAGCGTTCTTTTGAGTATAACTATCTCATCCGTTTCTAATAAATTTTCTGAAATGATACAAAATGTCAGATAAAAATTATAGACAAACAACTTACTTCAATAATAGTATTCTTGGACAACGGCAGCAGTTGCCTGACACACTGCACAGACGGACCGTGTCTCTCCCCGATCTCCTTCTTCAATTTCTTCATGAGGTTCTGGTAATGTTTCCGGTTGTTATCGTCGCCGCCGTCAGCCAGGGTCGAGTGGATCAGAGTGGCAAGCATGTCGATCACAGTGGAGAAGAGGTTGCTGCGACACAAACTATTTAATTTATTGTAGATACACTGTCTGTCAGGCCATTTTTATTGCCGACGAATCTGTTGCAGGAAGTGCTAATGAGATATAAACATAGAGAACTCAGGCCTTTCTAGAAAGATGCAGATTTTTTTTTTATTGACAATGGGCTCACTCTTGACCTCAATCCAGCCCAGAGGCAGGGATGAGATCTACGGTGGAACGAGCTTGCCCAGAAGAAGCCTATTCACTCTCGCCTTGAAGAGATTCGGGTTGTATGAACTCGGGAATGCGATATATAATTTTCGATATATCTCCAAATATCAGATAGGTGACGAAGCAAGGCGTTGGCAACTTGGGCCCACAATGTTACCAGCAAGGGAGAAATGGACGGGGGAAGTTGTAGCCTCGAAAATCTATTTCTCGTACAAGAATATGACGTGTGGATCTGCAGTCTTCACGATGCATGTGATACAGGACATTCACCCTTCTTAAAATAATTTAAGAACACCAATAGTATCTTACATTCATCAGCAAATAATGAGTGACAATAGCTGCCAGAGTTAGCAAGTTGAAGTGGCAGTGAGCAGTTCGTGTCTGTCGATGGACTGATGACAATTGTGAAGTGCCGAAGTGGAGACGGAGAATCGGCCAGCGTAGCGTATGGCACGTACCCCAGTGAGATGGACCGATGACCTCAAAAAGGCGACTGGGACAGCCTGGACGAGTAATGCGGAGAACCGGGTGTTTTAGTGTAACTCGGGAGAGTCACATGTCCAGTGCGGACTAAAGCCGGATTTACATTAATGTGTTGTGTCGCCTTCTGACGCAGTTTTAACCAATCAAAACTCGTTGTGATTTGACGTAGCCCAGAACAGATACGTTTGATTGGTGTATTCCGCGTCACGACACAACACAACACAGTGCCGGTGGCTTATGATACTGCATAGGGTTAGATTGTTAGAGTAGGTAGGGAGCAAGTAGCTGGTAGAACATTAGTAAGTAATCAGTGATACTAGTACAGATGTAACTACAGCTACCTGTTATTGTATGCGTCGATTAGCTGATGCGCGACGAGCTGCGTGAGTAGAACTGCCCAATCAGCGGTCAGCTGGTAGGAGCGGCGGATGGCGTCAAACATGCCGCCAGCCAATGAGAAGCGTAGCAGTAATGCGTCTGGCGCGGCGTCGTCTTGCCAGCTGTCTGCGCACGCGGCGCGGTCGTGTTCCCGCGCGTGAGTGAGGTAGTGTTGGAGCTGTGCGTGGATCGAGCTTAGGAGGCTCTCCTGTTGGGTAAAAATGTTAGGTTTCCATAATTTGGGATTCTGAACCTTATTTCTTTCTCCTTATTTTGGAACGAAGTTCCTTATCGCGCGTTGCGAAAGGGGGCTAGACGGAAAAAATTAAGACCAAAAGTTGGAACGACACTTTTTGCTATAGTTGTAAGCCGTGCGGCGTGCGCGTGTTTCTCTGTCTGTCTTTCTCTTATAGTAAGCAAGCCAGTTATACTTCGTTCCATCCGGGTGTCCCTTGACACCTCTCAAGTTTATTTTTATTTTTATTGTGATATTAAAATTTATATTGACCATGTCGACTGTTATTTTAACTTTAATACCTTAAAAATAATTTTATATAATTTTGTCACAAATTAACTCATATTACATTCACTTTTCATGACTGTACCTACAGGTTGAGCAAAGTAAATTTTACTTACTCCCTTAAAGGGGGTGACTACTAACTGAGATGACGACTAATAGAGAAGTATGGAAGAAGATGTGTTGCGCCGACCCCAAGTAAATTGGGATGAGGGCAGGAGAATGATGATGATGATTTTCTTTTTTTTCTTTTACGTTACAGTCCAATTTCGATTGACATTAATTCCACAATACCTTCTGATCGTCCTGATGCCTTAGACACGTGAGTACTAGCGACAGTAGCGGCTCGTTGGCGAGGCGTACGGAGTTCCCGCCGCCGCACGCGCAGCCGCCACCGCAGCCTCCACTACTGACCCCACGTTTGCCTCCACTACCTCCACCAGAAGAACTGGTAAAGGATACACAGCTTAGTCATCATGTTATTATACCCGAAATTAATATAATATGCCTAATTTTAAATAGTGGAATTATAAAAAAGAGAGTGTCTGAATCAGAATATTTATTTGTGAAACATAGGTATTTACATAAAGGTCTTAGGTTAATTATATGGACGCTATGTTTTGACGTGAAGGCGTACATATTGTAGAAAATAAAAGCAAACAATAAAACAAAACAAAAAAGAAAAAGTATAAAAAAGAAAACAAAATGAAATACATACAAAAAAACACTATTTAAAAAAAAATCTTAATAAAATCTACAGTTAAAGATAACCTAAAACGAGAAACAGATTTCTTAAAAATATTTATAATATTACATCAAATGTATTGCACACGAAATATTAAAAATTATCATTTATAAAATCTTCTACAGTATAATAACATTTTTCAATGAATAGCGAGTAGAGACATTTCTTAATTACTTTAAAAATGTGATCGTCAGTCCAAATTCATAATATACAGCCCATCAAGAAAAGTGGCTGTCTCAAACATCATCTTGTAGGACCAAAGCTAAGCCTACAGTGCTTTAAGTTTTAAACACCACAGGCTAAGATAAAAAAAAAATTGCATTATGCCAAACAACAGTTTTTTTCCTGACTGATCGGTTTACATAAATACGAAGAAATTACAGTTACACTATGTTGGCTTAAAGGCTTTTTTCTAACACAACTCACCCTTTATAACTAGGACTCTGATGGCTCTTGCAGTCTCTGTGAGAGCTGCCGCCTCCGCCGCCGCCGCTAGAACAGTTGCCACTGCAGCCTGCGCCCCAACCACTTTCTAGTATCTGATAAGACATACAAAGAAAATAAAGTAAGTATCAGAACACCAGTTTAATTCTACATAAATTTACTTACATGAACAGTTAAGATTATTTTGGAATGCTTTTACGGAACCGTACACCTTTACTTAGACTTTGTACGTAATATTGCAAATAATATTTAAATTATGCAGGGTTAAATTAAATTAGCTAAGGCATTAAGTCCGCCTTTGTACCTTTTTGTGCGAAAAGTTTAAATAAATAAATAAACCCAGCAGACGGAATGGGTACCTAAACACGATGAAATAAAAAAATAAAGATTTGATGTTTTTTTCGGCGACCGCTGGTAGTGTAGTGTGTACTTGAAGTACGAGTTGAGAAAATATGTTTTGTTCATGTTTACACATACACGTCTCCGGAATTTCGCTACCTAATTTAATTTGAACCTGTATATTCCAATAAATGAATGTTTAACGAGCATTCGGTTTTATTTCAGCATCCCAATAGAATCACCCCGTTTCATAATATCAAAGTGATATTATTTAAATATCAATGCTTATAAATGTTTTTTCTTTAATGTTATGACTGTGACATAAACATATATATATCCTCAGTTGTTGTATTGTGAACAGGATGTACTGACCTGTCCTGCCTGTTTGAGCACTCGTCCCTGCACAGCGGCGGGTAGCTTGGCGACCAGTGGCGCGACCAGCCACACTGACTCCGACCACTTGCTGGTACTAACCACGCCGCGGTCTGTCCCCGTCCTGAAACCATCATATAAGTCATTAAATTATTATTATCAGGTATTTTATACAACTGACAATGCGAAAATATTTATCAAAATTGTCAAATTTTCACGACTGTGTGTGTTGTGCGGTGTTTAATATAGGACTAAAACTATAAAAGAAACTTAATTCTCCAATTTTAGTTAGTTCCGAACATTACCAGTCGACAGCGATGCGGATGAATTTTTCAACGCTATATTTCAGTTTGTAAATAGTTTTAGTTAATTTAGGATATAATTTTGTTATTTTAGTGTTATCTTGTAAATTGTAATTGGTACCCTATTAATAAATAAATACTAGTTACGAACTGGAAATGTCAATTGTGCATATTGTGTAAATTGTAAAGTTTTAGTTAGTTACGGACTAAAATAATCGATTTGTCACTTATTGCTGGTCGGTTTTATTAGATAAACCCCTGGATATACTATTGGTTTTTGTTTACCTGAAGACTGAATGCTTAAATTCTAGGGTCATTGCACCCATCATTATGAACAACTTTTACTATGGAACCAATCTTTTAGAACAGGGCTTTGAGAACTAAATATAGTCTACCTGTCTTTATCAGGCGGCGGCGGCGCCGGCTGTTGGAACACGTTGATGACGGCGCGCGCGACGGTGTCCAGCCACGCGCTCAACTCTGATGATCCGCTCGGAAACTGCTTGAACATCAGCTGCAAGTCCAGCCATGACATACGCAGCGACCATTGTTCTAGATTCTGTTAACAAAAGTATGGCTTTGTGACTTTTATCCACATTGATATAAGGTTTAAGTTAGTTAATCAAAAGTATAATAAGTTACCTCTAAAAGTCGTGTGATCATGGTCTTCTGATCGAGATCCGGGTGAGTGTGACTCGCTGACTCAGGGTAGCAAATCATATGCAGCAATCTGTGTGAAAATATTTTATATGTTCCTGTTAATGTTCTAACCTAAAATATGTTCTAACAAAAAGTAAGTAAGTATCATACGTAAATCATATTCAATGGTAGCGAACTTTTATTTTTAAGTGTTGGCAATTGGCAATACAAATATTTATGTTTTAATTGCAGATCAAAAAATAAAGACACTAGTGGAAAATAGAGCTATGAAGCTAAATACAACACAAAATAGTTTGTGAATTCTATTTCACTAACCTTTGAGCCTGTCTCGGTGTCAACATTGGATCCAGAAGCATATCTGGCTGATACAACTCATCAGGATTCTGCAAGCATTTCTGCAGCACCCACTCCTCTGAGCAAATATCGGCTAGAACTCTTCTAGCCAATGAAGAAAGCGACTGCGAAGAATCCAGCAGGGTGGAACCCACGCCACCGCTGCCCCTGTAACCATTGCCGGCTCTCCATTGACGAGGATATTGTGATACGTTCATAAAAGGCTAGCGCACATTTGGATAGGCCGCGCCAAGACGCAATGCATTGCAAAAAGGCCAATCCCAAATGATTCCCATTTTGATTTCTTAAAAATACGAATCAATACGCTAATACAGGGTGGCAGGGACATCGACGCGCAACCTGTTACCATGGATTCAGTACATGATTCTGAACCCCTATGCGTTGAAATTTTTCACGGTTATTATAAAAAAAAAATTGCTGTTCCAAACATTTTGACCGCGTAGTTTTTTACTTTTTTTCACTCTTCTATGAAACAGCAGTTTTTTTTTTTTGATAACCGGCGAAAAATGTCTATCCTAGGGTTCTAGAATCATGTGCTGAATTCATGGTTTCAGTTTGCGCGTCGATGTCCTTTAAACTCTCTGATCGTCTTTTTGTGATGAGTAGCCTAACTACCAAGACCAGAGGGGCAATTCTCGTAATTTTAATTAAGAACGTTCACAGTCTGGTCTCAGTCTCCATCTGTCAAAAAATACTTCTAATTTCCCTACATTTTTACAAGTTTTTGATATTTGTTTGTCGCCGAGATGAGACTGCGATTAGATTTTGAACGTTTTAAATTATGAGATTTGGCCTTCTGATGTAGCAAGTTGGTCACATTTCTAATCTAATTCGACCCATTTGATCAGGGTGCCCCAGCTTAGTTCCAGCGACCAACTTTAACGATATAGATAGTTTTTTAAAAGACCAGAATGTTAAGGCGATCATAATCAGAAGATCAAAAAAGATTTTAAAGGATCAATTCAATATTTCCATTGTTAAAATCTTCACCACTTTCGTATATTTCGTAGGAAGCATTGCTCACTACTGGGCTTTTATGTTTTACAATGCAATGCGCTTGCGCTGCCGCCCGATGCGGCTGTAATATGCGCTAGCCTTAACAGACATGTTACCCATGTATGCCAAAGTTAACCCATTAGTTATTTATGTTGTGCGTTTTAGTTTATTGACATGAAAGAAGCTTGACACCCAATTTAAAGGCAATTTTAAGGACAATTTTAAATTAAGGATGTGTACTGACCAAGTGATATGTCTGACAGTAAATGACGCATCGTTTTCTATACATTATCCCACTAAATTATGTATAGAACACGATACTATGATGTATAACGCTGGCTGACAGTATTGGCTTGGTGTGAACACACCTTAATTGATAGGCCAACTTTGAACTCTTTGGCTATCTTTCAGGGCGCGAAACTCCTTATGTATTTGAACAACTCTTGTCATAGTGAATAATAAAAATATCTTTCATAGGTACATTTTATTTTGGCAGGTACAGTATATTATTAGTAGTATATTATATAGTATATATTTGTATTATACAGCAGAGATATTCCAAAATCAAAATTGTTAATATTCATGAGTACTTTCAATCCTTGAAATAGCAAATGAGCTCAATATCAACCTGTAAAGGGAGGCTATTAGCTAGATTGTTGACTACAAACTAAATACAAAGATAACAGATGAGGAATTAGTCAAAGAGTCGCTGTGAAGACCTGTAGAGTATAGACATTAAGGGGTGAAACACAGAGTCGATTGTTAACACATGACGTTACCTGTGGACGACACAACCGATGGGGATATGAACTCTTTGCTTAGAAATATTGTGAGTTCTTATTTACAGTTCGTACGGCAAATATACTTTATTATTGACGTTGAAGACAACTAGATCAATCTAAACGAGATTAAAACGACTAGAACATTACAAAAATTACATACGTTTTTACCACTTAAAATAAGGGGCCGTGTTCACGAGCGAGAGAATCGCGGCGATATAATCGCCGCCGTGCCACGTATTTCTATACACTCTCTTAGAACGTGTCTCCACACGGCGATATCATCGCGGCGAGAATTTGGTGGCACGGCGATATCATCGCGGCGAGAATTTGATGGCACGGCGAGACTAACGCCGCGATTCTCTCGCTCGTGGAGATGGCGCCTTAGGGTTGGCAGAGGTGGATAGTACAACCACTAAATGTTTTGCTAATTACATAATAATGTAATAACACCATGTAATAGGAAAGCTAATTGCCTTTGAAGGACACAAATCCCGTGTGTCCTTCAGCGGTAATTAGTACTAAAGCGTCCTTTAACGGCATTAGTACTAAAGCATGGACATCAGTATCACCGTAAAATTATTTAAATGCTAGATATTTCTAAGTAAAGAGTTGAATTAGTAAGGGCAACGTTACAACCATAGGGTGTCCTCTATTCACAGACAAAGGGATGAAGCAACTACACATCGAGACGTCCCTTGCACAGAGAGCATGATGGGCAGGAGCAAACAATATGAAGAGAAGCGAAGCGAGTGAGCATTGGCGTAGCTAAGTTAATAGTGACAGAGAACTTGGATCTTTGAACATGAAACCTATTTTTTTATTTATTTATTTTATCAAGTACCTGGTACTTGTTGACAGGCCTACGCTGTCCTCCCATACCTAGTGTAATTTGAAAACATTGTATTAGCCAATTATTTTTAAAAGAGTAACCGTGGAGTTTCTTGCCGGCTCTTCCCCATAGGAAACGACCAATTGGAACCGTGCACCTAGCTTCTGACGTTTCATAAATGCCCATGTTGGTTTATGTGAAATAAAATATTTTGATTTTATAATCGCGGTAGGGCCTTTGCAGGTGAAGACTTTTGCACACATTAAAACTGCTGCAAATGCAATATGGGCCTTAGCATACCTCCGCCGCGAAAATAATATGGAATACCGCATAATGAATTCCGCTAAGAAACATTACTCAATTATGTTGCGAGGGTGTGCGGGCCCTGATACCTATAATTACAAGATATTAAGTTATCTTAGCTTAGGTATTGGCTGCAACTTTAACGTACAACTCTACTTAGCTGAGGCCTATTTTTTTTTACTGTTAGGGCTGAATTTTCAATCATCTGATAACTTTATACGAGGAATAATTTTGAAATTTTGGCAGTTATTTCACACAGAAACTGTGAAACGTCAATTTTATTCCTCGAATAAAAGTTATCTGGCGATAGAAAACTTAGCCCTAAACCTTATTTTTTTTTACTTGAAGGTACCAAATAAACTATTTTTTATTTGAGTAGCAGAATATAATAATAATAATATAATAATATCCCTGGACATTTCACACAGCGCCATCTAGTCCCAAGCTAAGCAACCTAATGCTTGTGTTATGGTAACAAGATGGCTGATAAACTACTTATATACATTTTTTTTTTGTAAATACATACATATTATAGATAGAAAAACACCCAGACTCGGAACAAATACATGTAGGTCATACAAATATTTGTTCCGTGCGGGAATCGAACCCGCGACACGCAGCGCAGCAGTCAATCGCTTAACCACTGCGCCAACCGTGCCGTCTTTATAATCGTCTCTAATATCACGAGAGTCAGTTGAATTGGTAGCAATCGGAGCAAAGTGTCTTCGCTTTCTACTAAGTAAATACAGTATAGGTCTACTTCGGATCTCTGAGATTAGTTTTTCCGTAATATTAACAATATACATCTTAGAAAAAAAATTAAGTTTCGCTTTATAAACTTGTGGATTGCCACAGATACGTCCGAAATAATCGCGGCACCGCAACAAAATAGCGGTCTGAGGGGGGAGGGGCGTGGCTTTCCTAGCAGATCGGCAAAATCACGTGGGAAAGAGAAAGAATCATAATCAAATCTGCGTTAGAACAAGTAGTTTCGCTTGTCGTACAACGGACAAGTCATAGCGGAACTGCTACGCTACGGTTTCGCTACTATGGTTTCGCGGCGGAGATTATGATACCCGCCTGATGCACGATGACCGCGCGTGAAACAATCGTCGTATCACGTATGAAAAGACCTAAACGCGATGTGTGGTTATCTGGCCTGATATCTTTGTATAGTTTATGCGTAGGAAAGTGAATACTGAATTCCGAAGGTACAATACAATTTTAATCATGTATCGTATTTTAATTTTTCAGGATTTTGTAAAAACGTGTTTGTATATTAAACACATTTTAGAAACAAGGATGTCACAACAAGCTTTTGTTGGTCTTGACCCTAGAATAACCACATTAACAATTTATTGTCATTGAAACGAAATCTAAATTCAACATTTTCCTGTAGTGTTGGTGGATGGACGGGGAGGGGAGAATAAACAAAAGATGAATGGATTGTGTAATGGATTATATGAATGAAGAGTGAGTGAATGATACGTTGACAGTTGACAGGAGAGAATGGAAGAAAAACGCATTTTGCGTCAACCCGAGGGATTTGGGACCGGTCAATTCTGTAAAAATCTCACAATGAAAACTTAGGTAAAGTGAGCTTGATGTGAGCTGTCATTCCACCTGATGCTAGGGATTGACACTATTGACGGCTCACTTCACCTAAGTATTCACGGTGAGATTTTAAAGAATAGGTCGGCAGGGCAGGCAGAATAAGGATGCAGTGTTGGTGACGTCACTTTATTCTAGTTTCTTCCCTAGCTACGCCAATGATAAACATCATGTCAGAATGATACGAGTATATGTACAACAGTACACAGTGAAGCCAAGTCCGTGGTCGTAGGATGTGCAACCGTGTAACTCAATATCAAAAAAACAAACCTAGGCGTTCTATGGCCCCCACTCATCTCTGAATCTACCATCCTAAGGATAAAAAAAAACATCGCGAGTCAATAAATAATATCATGATTTTTATTTGGCATGATCCTTGATTGCTTTTAAAATTAACTTATTCGAACCTCATTCGTTACTTGAAATATTCCATCTCGAATGACAAGATATAATTAGGTATAACTTCTATTTCAGAGATTAAGAATTCCCATCATGGGAAATCATCATCAATGGTCATCTATTATTCTTCATAATCTATTCCCATATTTTACTAACAATTTTTTTTTAATTTAAATATTTTTCAAGGACCATGTTGAGATGTAAATGGTAACAAAACTACTATGCCTAGTAAGTATTCTACATAGTAAACAAGCAATATCTTTGACACAATACTTTAGGGGATACAAAGGCTTATGTCAGACTTTACTGACTAAAAAAACAGTGTTCCACCAATTTTATTTTGGCATCTGCCAAGCAATTATACACCTAAAATCGAATGACTTAAGTCGCCTTATTGTATGACAGCACTTACACAGATTGTTTACTAAACAGGATACATATCAAGGCATGGAAAATACTTGTATCGAAACTTATTTACTTTTATAAAAGATGTTTACTTACGACATGAGATCCAGTTGCGCGTCAGTAGGTACTGTGTCACTCGTTCCTAGTATATGTGACAGTTCACACGACTTCTTGCCTCCTGCCTTGCCGCCGTCTCGGGCAGTTGAATCGCCCACCACTAGGGAGAAATGTATTAGATTCTATTGTACCTATTGAAGACGAAAAACAGTGCACGAATACTGTTCCAAATTGAGCTTATTTCAGAAGAACTACGAATGAAAAACTAGATAGTGGAACCTTATACTAGGACAAATTAACATAAGAGAGAGTAAACGTCTAATAATAATAATGTTCATATTCATATAAAAAGCTTGATCACAATCGCTTTGCACATAAATTACTTACACTAGGTATATTTATCTTTAGTAAAGTCTACGTTCGTTCAATCGATCACAGCTTTGCAGCCGTTAGCGGCGGGATTTTTTCGCGTACTGGAATTTCAATGCACTGCGCTGGGACGCGCTCTGTTTTTCAATACTATTGGATTTTCAATACTTGGCTCAACACCGAGAGTTCAAAATCCAGTGTGCGATATCTTTAGGTCCGCACGAACATCCGCGTAGTTACGAGGTCGTTTTATATTTTTAAGCGGTCCCAGAACTGCGAGCTAGTAACTAAAGGGTTCAGTATTGACATTACTGACACTGTATGTAAGACATAAGTATGTAACGCTAAATAGCTGCATTGTTGATACGAATAATTATTATTATTATTATTACTGTACTGAGGAAAAAACAAGGCAGCAGGATTTCGGCACCAACAACATTTGTCTTCCAAATAAAAATGTTTACACATACTGAGTATAGCCTTCAGTGTAGCCAGTACAGGCCCAACGCCGATGTTCTTGTGCGCGGCCGCTAACAAGTGACGGTCGCACGACAGACGCACGCCCGCGGCCGCGCCGCCCGGACCCGGAGATGTGGATACTGAGTATAGACCTGGGAAGGGAGAAGCAGTGGCGTGCGGTTCATAAAGACAGAAAGACACTGCCTACCCTAGTTCTGATAATAGATCTAATATTATTTTATCAATAAACAAAACAACATAAAAATCTTAAATCATAAATCAGCTCCACCTATCGAGTGCCGGTGTTATCATTAAGATCGATACAGTTTACTGCACTAGCGCCACCTCGCCTATGCCACGGCAAAGACACAAACTATTCGTCTCTGAATATTTTGTATGTGTGCTCCGTGGAAACTCGTGGTCATGCGTATTTTTAAGTGTGTGCGTTCCTATAGCTACGTGGGCTTTGCTGACACACAATGACAAAAATCACGCACACAACTGCATGAAAAGCCAGTGTCTTGTTCGAGTTGTTCTATAAAGCTAACACGAAAAATTACGATCCTAACCGAACATTTCCGACGAAAGTTTGCTATGCAATGCGAATATTTTAAGAAGTAATATTGTTTCATTGAATTTTATATATTTAGATGGCCATCATTTTTCTGTCGTATTAATTTTCCTTTTTACTACGTAATTTCAATCTATTCACTAGTAGCCATTATTGTTTGATGTGTGTTGTGTTTGTGACTTACGCTATCAGATATTTAGGATTTTAACATTGTGATTAGAGTGAAAAATGGATAATATTGTCTGTGAAAGTTGTTCAGATGGTGTGTGTATTGATAAAATAAAATATGACGCGTTTTCAAAACTATCTTTTCGTGAAAAAAAAACAAGTTATCGAGTTATGTCGTCCTACACCGGATTTGCAATTATTACAAACTAAAGGTAAAGTCAATCGTAAATTCAATACAAAACAATATGATTCATATCATTGGCTGACAGGTTGCATACACAGTAATCGGTTATTTTGTTTCGTTTGTCTAGTATTTTCAAATAATAAAACCGTCTGGAACGACATCGGTTACGCTGATATTCATAATTTTCCTACCGCGCCGCGAGAAAACATGAACAATCTGAAAAACACTTAGAATCTTCCCTTCCCATAGTTATGCAAAAAAAGACATCAGATGTGACATAGTGCATTATAAAAATTATGGACTTTGAATCGTTTTTGGAATCATTCAGATCTAGGTTTGAATTAATTTTTGAAGGCGTAAAAATAATCACAGGGCCGCCAAAACAAAAACGTAATGTTGTGGACGCGAAAACCAATTTTAAGCGGATTTTTATTGAAATTATAGACAATATATCCATCGAATGTCGCGACCGATATAAAAATCTGAAAGAGTTAAAATTTTTTGGACTACTTTCATGCGAAAATTTCAATAAATATAATGACAATTTTCCGGTTGAATTATTATCGCAATTCGTAAATGTTTATAAATTATACGACTTTAACTTAGACCGCCTTATCAATGAGCTCAAATGTGTTTATAAATCTGCCGAATTCAAAAACCTTAGTATTTACAAAATTATAGAACATTTTTACGAAAATAACATACAGTTTTTCCCGAAGTACTGCGTTTGGCAAAATTAATTGTTACAGTTCCCGCGAGCAGTGCTTCAACCGAAAGGTCATTCTCGTCGCTAAAACGTATACACACCTACTTAAGAAATACACAAGGCCAGCAACGACTTACAGATCTTTCCACGATTTCAATAGAAAAAAACCTTCTTACGGAAATAAAACGCCTTCCCAACTTTTACGATTCCATAATTTTTAATTTTTATTTATTATGGGACAATAAACAGCTACAATATAAAATGTTTACAAATAACAATAAAATAGGCTCATAAGTAGTATTAACATTAATATTGCAGATATTCTTACAGAAAGATAGGCGTGTAGATTTAATATACAAATAAAACAATCCTATATACTTAGTATACTCACACCACCATCTTTTCAATGATTTTATTTAAATTTTGCAAATCACACCAACATTACAAAACATCAAACAAACGCGCTGAAAGGCCACTTCGAATATCCGTAAATTGATATGTCTATAAAATCAGTCAATCTATGGATATTTGAGTGGGCATTTGGCAATTACCTACATCATCAATCGACAAGACGACGAACCAAAACCAACGTGTAGTATTTTTGGTGAGTACAATTTTCTGCCTACCCTGTCATAAAACTGTGTGCACGCCACTGGGGAGAAGGGTTATTGCAGAGCCATTATACATAACATAGGACCAGTAGTCTTCGAAGAAATAGGCAGAGGTTTTTAATAAAGTCGACCTCGTAATTGCTTTACCACTTTTGACAATAATTCCCAGTAAATTGAAACTTTACTAAGGTTGAAATTATAGAACTGTCACATTGATAGATATACATTGTCCTAGCGACGAGGTCGACTGTGGATACATTCACATTTCAACAGTTAAATTGAAATTCCATGTAATAGGGTCTAGCTTATTGGTATAAACTAGACACAAATCTAGACTATGGGCTGGTAAATTCATGAAAAACTTAATAATACTATCGAGCCGGGGATAGAAACTAGTAAAGCCACGACCAGCAGTCGCGCTTGCGACCTATCAACCGGGCATTCAATTACAATCAAGGTCTTAGGTTTATCTCGGAATTATAAAGATTTCTGCTTGATAATAATCCTTCAAGACTTTTATAATTTACACTTACCCGGCTGCGGCGTGTCGACAGTTTTAAAAAGCCTCAGTAACAGATGACAAGTCAACCTGGCCCCGGTATCAGGCGAAGGTGCATTAGGCGCATTGCCCGAACTGCCGCCTCCGCCACAGGCCTTCAGTAGTGATGGTAGGGCGGCGTGGCGTACAAAGTCTTCTAGGGAAAAGCAGTGGCGCGCTGGAACAAGGTGTTTTGAATTAACATACAGTATTACTAAGGTAACCTTAAAGTTGTCAAAAAATAAAAGGCCCGTTTTGACATTGACAGTTCTAGTACTAATCTAGTAATACGTATTCGTTTGTATGAAACTGACAGGTGTCATGAACGCATTTTCAAATGTCAAAACGGGCCTTTTATTTTTTGACAACTTTAATGGAATTTGCCGAAATGCTCGATATTTAAGCTTAAAATCAAGCCACGAGCATGGATATTTTGGAGCAGTGGTAATGGCAGTAAGCGAGTTGTAGGTTCGAATTCAGACAGGCGCTTTACTTTCTGTATAATTATTTCTGTGTAATTATTTCATCACCACTGCTTTCAAAACACTGAGGTTAACGGTAAAACATAGTGAGGTTACTGGCATGTTCTAGAATTAAAAATTTGAAGAAATGTGAAATCGACCATCCCGCACTGGGCCTGCGTGTGGATGGATGGATTAAGGCGTACTCCCTTCCATCGAGAGGACGCCTGTGTCCCCGTAGTGGGAACAATACAGACTGATTATGTTTTGCACATTTTAACAGTGACTTAATACCGTATAGCTAATCTACATAGTCCGAAGAATATGTAAACTTAAGAGGCAGTGGGTGGGGCATATGTACATACATTACTTGCAGAACGGATGGCTGATAGAGCCTAAAATTTTTGAAGTGGCGACTGTTCCTTGTGGAAGGTCGACGATTTAGTGAAGGTCGTGAGAATCCGTTAGATGAGGCCCGTATAGGGCCGCTCGTTGTGGCTGTGGGACGTGTTCAGCAGACGTAATGCTAATGCTCACCCACGAGGATGCAGGTGAAGACGGCGAGCGCGTCGTGCGCGGCGGCGTCGTGCAGGTCGCGCTGCAGCAGCAGCTCGGGGTACAGCGGCGGCGGCGCGGCGGCGCCCGGGTAGTGCTGCGTAATGCTAATGCTCACCCACGAGGATGCAGGTGAAGACGGCGAGCGCGTCGTGCGCGGCGGCGTCGTGCAGGTCGCGCTGCAGCAGCAGCTCGGGGTACAGCGGCGGCGGCGCGGCGGCGCCCGGGTAGTGCTGCGTAATGCTAATGCTCACCCACGAGGATGCAGGTGAAGACGGCGAGCGCGTCGTGCGCGGCGGCGTCGTGCAGGTCGCGCTGCAGCAGCAGCTCGGGGTACAGCGGCGGCGGCGCGGCGGCGCCCGGGTAGTGCTGCGTAATGCTAATGCTCACCCACGAGGATGCAGGTGAAGACGGCGAGCGCGTCGTGCGCGGCGGCGTCGTGCAGGTCGCGCTGCAGCAGCAGCTCGGGGTACAGCGGCGGCGGCGCGGCGGCGCCCGGGTAGTGCTGCGTAATGCTAATGCTCACCCACGAGGATGCAGGTGAAGACGGCGAGCGCGTCGTGCGCGGCGGCGTCGTGCAGGTCGCGCTGCAGCAGCAGCTCGGGGTACAGCGGCGGCGGCGCGGCGGCGCCCGGGTAGTGCTGCGTAATGCTAATGCTCACCCACGAGGATGCAGGTGAAGACGGCGAGCGCGTCGTGCGCGGCGGCATCGTGCAGGTCGCGCTGCAGCAGCAGCTCGGGGTACAGCGGCGGCGGCGCGGCGGCGCCCGGGTAGTGCTGCGTAATGCTAATGCTCACCCACGAGGATGCAGGTGAAAACGGCGAGCGCGTCGTGCGCGGCGGCGTCGTGCAGGTCGCGCTGCAGCAGCAGCTCGGGGTACAGCGGCGGCGGCGCGGCGGCGCCCGGGTAGTGCTGCGTAATGCTAATGCTCACCCACGAGGATGCAGGTGAAGACGGCGAGCGCGTCGTGCGCGGCGGCGTCGTGCAGGTCGCGCTGCAGCAGCAGCTCGGGGTACAGCGGCGGCGGCGCGGCGGCGCCCGGGTAGTGCTGCGTAATGCTAATGCTCACCCACGAGGATGCAGGTGAAGACGGCGAGCGCGTCGTGCGCGGCGGCGTCGTGCAGGTCGCGCTGCAGCAGCAGCTCGGGGTACAGCGGCGGCGGCGCGGCGGCGCCCGGGTAGTGCTGCGTAATGCTAATGCTCACCCACGAGGATGCAGGTGAAGACGGCGAGCGCGTCGTGCGCGGCGGCGTCGTGCAGGTCGCGCTGCAGCAGCAGCTCGGGGTACAGCGGCGGCGGCGCGGCGGCGCCCGGGTAGTGCTGCGTAATGCTAATGCTCACCCACGAGGATGCAGGTGAAGACGGCGAGCGCGTCGTGCGCGGCGGCGTCGTGCAGGTCGCGCTGCAGCAGCAGCTCGGGGTACAGCGGCGGCGGCGCGGCGGCGCCCGGGTAGTGCTGCGTAATGCTAATGCTCACCCACGAGGATGCAGGTGAAGACGGCGAGCGCGTCGTGCGCGGCGGCGTCGTGCAGGTCGCGCTGCAGCAGCAGCTCGGGGTACAGCGGCGGCGGCGCGGCGGCGCCCGGGTAGTGCTGCGTAATGCTAATGCTCACCCACGAGGATGCAGGTGAAGACGGCGAGCGCGTCGTGCGCGGCGGCGTCGTGCAGGTCGCGCTGCAGCAGCAGCTCGGGGTACAGCGGCGGCGGCGCGGCGGCGCCCGGGTAGTGCTGCGTAATGCTAATGCTCACCCACGAGGATGCAGGTGAAGACGGCGAGCGCGTCGTGCGCGGCGGCGTCGTGCAGGTCGCGCTGCAGCAGCAGCTCGGGGTACAGCGGCGGCGGCGCGGCGGCGCCCGGGTAGTGCTGCGTAATGCTAATGCTCACCCACGAGGATGCAGGTGAAGACGGCGAGCGCGTCGTGCGCGGCGGCGTCGTGCAGGTCGCGCTGCAGCAGCAGCTCGGGGTACAGCGGCGGCGGCGCGGCGGCGCCCGGGTAGTGCTGCGTAATGCTAATGCTCACCCACGAGGATGCAGGTGAAGACGGCGAGCGCGTCGTGCGCGGCGGCGTCGTGCAGGTCGCGCTGCAGCAGCAGCTCGGGGTACAGCGGCGGCGGCACGGCGGCGCCCGGGTAGTGCTGCGTAATGCTAATGCTCACCCACGAGGATGCAGGTGAAGACGGCGAGCGCGTCGTGCGCGGCGGCGTCGTGCAGGTCGCGCTGCAGCAGCAGCTCGGGGTACAGCGGCGGCGGCGCGGCGGCGCCCGGGTAGTGCTGCGTAATGCTAATGCTCACCCACGAGGATGCAGGTGAAGACGGCGAGCGCGTCGTGCGCGGCGGCGTCGTGCAGGTCGCGCTGCAGCAGCAGCTCGGGGTACAGCGGCGGCGGCGCGGCGGCGCCCGGGTAGTGCTGCGTAATGCTAATGCTCACCCACGAGGATGCAGGTGAAGACGGCGAGCGCGTCGTGCGCGGCGGCATCGTGCAGGTCGCGCTGCAGCAGCAGCTCGGGGTACAGCGGCGGCGGCGCGGCGGCGCCCGGGTAGTGCTGCGTAATGCTAATGCTCACCCACGAGGATGCAGGTGAAGACGGCGAGCGCGTCGTGCGCGGCGGCGTCGTGCAGGTCGCGCTGCAGCAACAGCTCGGGGTACAGCGGCGGCGGCGCGGCGGCGCCCGGGTAGTGCTGCGTAATGCTAATGCTCACCCACGAGGATGCAGGTGAAGACGGCGAGCGCGTCGTGCGCGGCGGCGTCGTGCAGGTCGCGCTGCAGCAGCAGCTCGGGGTACAGCGGCGGCGGCGCGGCGGCGCCCGGGTAGTGCTGCGTAATGCTAATGCTCACCCACGAGGATGCAGGTGAAGACGGCGAGCGCGTCGTGCGCGGCGGCGTCGTGCAGGTCGCGCTGCAGCAGCAGCTCGGGGTACAGCGGCGGCGGCGCGGCGGCGCCCGGGTAGTGCTGCGTAATGCTAATGCTCACCCACGAGGATGCAGGTGAAGACGGCGAGCGCGTCGTGCGCGGCGGCGTCGTGCAGGTCGCGCTGCAGCAGCAGCTCGGGGTACAGCGGCGGCGGCGCGGCGGCGCCCGGGTAGTGCTGCGTAATGCTAATGCTCACCCACGAGGATGCAGGTGAAGACGGCGAGCGCGTCGTGCGCGGCGGCGTCGTGCAGGTCGCGCTGCAGCAGCAGCTCGGGGTACAGCGGCGGCGGCGCGGCGGCGCCCGGGTAGTGCTGCGTAATGCTAATGCTCACCCACGAGGATGCAGGTGAAGACGGCGAGCGCGTCGTGCGCGGCGGCGTCGTGCAGGTCGCACTGCAGCAGCAGCTCGGGGTACAGCGGCGGCGGCGCGGCGGCGCCCGGGTAGTGCTGCGTAATGCTAATGCTCACCCACGAGGATGCAGGTGAAGACGGCGAGCGCGTCGTGCGCGGCGGCATCGTGCAGGTCGCGCTGCAGCAGCAGCTCGGGGTACAGCGGCGGCGGCGCGGCGGCGCCCGGGTAGTGCTGCGTAATGCTAATGCTCACCCACGAGGATGCAGGTGAAGACGGCGAGCGCGTCGTGCGCGGCGGCATCGTGCAGGTCGCGCTGCAGCAGCAGCTCGGGGTACAGCGGCGGCGGCGCGGCGGCGCCCGGGTAGTGCTGCGTAATGCTAATGCTCACCCACGAGGATGCAGGTGAAGACGGCGAGCGCGTCGTGCGCGGCGGCATCGTGCAGGTCGCGCTGCAGCAGCAGCTCGGGGTACAGCGGCGGCGGCGCGGCGGCGCCCGGGTAGTGCTGCGTAATGCTAATGCTCACCCACGAGGATGCAGGTGAAGACGGCGAGCGCGTCGTGCGCGGCGGCATCGTGCAGGTCGCGCTGCAGCAGCAGCTCGGGGTACAGCGGCGGCGGCGCGGCGGCGCCCGGGTAGTGCTGCGTAATGCTAATGCTCACCCACGAGGATGCAGGTGAAGACGGCGAGCGCGTCGTGCGCGGCGGCATCGTGCAGGTCGCGCTGCAGCAGCAGCTCGGGGTACAGCGGCGGCGGCGCGGCGGCGCCCGGGTAGTGCTGCGTAATGCTAATGCTCACCCACGAGGATGCAGGTGAAGACGGCGAGCGCGTCGTGCGCGGCGGCATCGTGCAGGTCGCGCTGCAGCAGCAGCTCGGGGTACAGCGGCGGCGGCGCGGCGGCGCCCGGGTAGTGCTGCGCGCCGCACAGCGCCACCAGCGCGCCCAGCCACTCGGCCGCCAGCCCGCTGCACCACGCCGTCATCTCTGCGCACACCACGCCCAGCTCGTTCACTCTGGGCGTACAAATGTATACATACGATTATTCGCACGTCAAGTATTCACACTCGAACCACGAGAACCTCTGAGCCTCTATCTGTGAAAACGCAAAAAAGATCATCATCTGCCTAGCCTTTTCCCAACTATGTTGTCGTCGGCTTCCAGTCTAACCGGATGCAGCTGAATACCAGTATTTTACATGGAGCGACTGCCTATCTGACCTCCACAACCCAGTTACTGCGAAATACATTACCCCTTGGTAAGACTGGTTGTCAGACTTTCGGGCTTCTGACTACCCGTAACGACTGTCAAAGATCTACGAATGACAGCCGGGACCAACGACTTAACGTGCTTTCCGAGGCACGGAGGGGTCACGTAGCTTAACCTGACCGATCGATCTGTGCGGCTGTTATTATTTAGCCACGGGCTCCTCCGAAAAACGCAAAAGATATCGACGTTAAATTTTAACGCCGGTGGTTCTTGTGTGCAACACTATGTGTAAAGACGGTTTCACACCAAAATGCCATTATTTTTCTATGAAGAAAACAATACAGGGTGGCTGGGACACAAAGTGTAACCATGAATTCAGGACGTGATTCTAGCGTAGAAATGTATTGTTGGTTATAAAAAAAAAAACGCTGTTTCATAGAAAATGAACTACCTATGTGGTTAAAATATATTGACAGCATTTTTTTTTTTTATAATCATCAGAATCATGTATTGAGGTCATGGTAACAGGTTGTGCAAATAATTATTGAAATAATTTATTGTTCGCCTTACCGATCATTGTCCACTTCCCGACACACGGCGAGCATTGCCGAGCACACGAAGCTACATCTATTCGCCGGAGACTCGGCCACTTGACGCGCCCACGCTATTTCTATTTTACCTATAATTATAGTAACGATTAGTCTACATAATAGACGTAACTGCTTATTACGCGGAATAAAGTTGTACAACACTAAAACTCGAAAAATTTATGGGTTATCTGAAATACATAAACAAGGAGTTAGATTACAACCAGAACCCTAATGAGGGCTATCGCATATGAATTCACCACTAGAAGCGCTAGTGTAGCATGAGGTCGCCAAAATGTCAAATGTCACTGTTTGTGGGTGGGCTACGCGAGTTTATTTCTAATTAGAATAATGTTGTGAATATTTTGCAATACTTAAGATTAATTATTATGGCAAATATGAGTTACGGGTTGAGTTAATGTCAGTGCTTTAAAACCGGAGCAAAGAAAGAAAGGTAAAAAATTAAGCGAGCTGAAATAACAGCTAATTCAGAGGTTAGTTTGTTTACAAACACATGTTTTCGTTTATTAAAATATGATTCAAATATAAACTTTGTTTTCACGCCCGACATAACAAACTTTGAGAGCTTATTCGATAGTGGCGCCAACTGCACCCTAATTGCGTAACACACGATCAATCGGAATCGGTTTCATTTTGACAGTTCAACAACATTCATTGCGTTATTTACGTGTTGAGCAGACACATTTTTCGAACTTATGAAGCAATGGATTAGCAATTTGCTTCAAAATGATTCTGTTTCTTATTGATTGTGTGTTACGCAATTAGGGTGCTGATAAGCACAAAAACGGTAGCCCTCATTGCATAACACACTATCAATCACAATCTATGCTTCATATGTTCGAAAAATTTGTCTGTTCAACAACGTATATACAGGAATATTTTTTAAGCAATGCGATAAATTAGCAAAATATGGACACTATCTATTCGTAATAATATCAATGAACGCGAGCGCCGTGCGGCTTACGAGTGATGATGCAGAGGGGGTGAAACCCCGTTCCGGGCGGCAGGGTGGCGCCAGGCGGCGGCGGCCGGCGGGCGCTCGTCAGTCTCATCGCATGCGCTTGCGTCGTTACGTCGCGTCTAGTCGCTTTCCCGCGCAGTGCGCAACCCGCGCGTACTGTACTCGTGTGTCGTACTTAAGATGTCGGATTTTAGTAACCGCGAGTTCTATGTGATGGTGCGGGTCTATTTATTATGTGGTGAAAGCCTACGAGCAGCTCGCAGAAAATATGCTAGTTGTAAGGACCCCACGGTCCCTAATGAAAGGACCATTTTAGCAGCCACTCAGAGGCTGCTTGATCACGGTCAGTCCAGGACCCCAAATCACGCACTAGGGTCTGGCAGACCTCGACTGGCGGTAAATGTAAGTATCAAGTTTTTAAAAGTGCCTTAATTTAATTGATTATAATGCGTTATTTTCTGCATTTTGATGGTCCTAAGCCCATGAAAGTATGAAGGAAAAATTGGAATTACTCTTCAAATAACTTCAGATCACCGCCTAATCTTAAAAAAGTCTAATTCGAACCTGATAAAATCAGCGATCAGTACATTGTATGTAACCCACGTAAATATCTATCTACCCACGCCTATGCACGAAAAACTTCCGAGCGCTGCCGCGCCGGGCGGCGCGTAGTGGCCAGAAAATCAATTTCAAAATAGACATCTTTCGTTAGCGATAACTTTATTTTTTTGTACTAAGACTTATCAAAATAAAAAATAGGTGTTTAATAAAACTCATTTAAGTTTAATTTGTCAAAGTTTGCGCACTGAATAAAAATTATTCCTGTATAACGCAATGAATGTTGTTGAAATGTCAAAATGAAATCCATTGCTACTGTTAGTGGGTTACGCCATTACCCCGCAGTATGGTTGTAACCTTGTAAGTGAAGAATGTGTATTAAAATTAATAATTTTATTGTAAAATCTTTACCTTTACGTGGATTAGTGAAGAACTCGCTCAAAAACTGAGGATTGTACGGATAGTTGGATGGCGTCGGCTGCAGTGGAGAATACAGAGCTTGTCTGGAAATAACATTATCATTTAGAATTGCATAATGAGAATGGCCAAGATCGAAATTATGTTTATTTATTACACAGTTCTCATGAATGTAAACTACTTTTACTAAGATACCAGCACCCTAATTGCGAAGGTTTGTTCGTTTGTTTGAACGCACTAATTTTTGGTTCGGCGGATTAGAAAAAATATTTTTGCATTAGATAACCCAATTTTTAAGGAAAGTTACAGTTATAGACTACTCTTAGGAGCCGAGCAAAAAGAAAAAAAGTCAGAAAGAACGCTAAGCCAAAACAAAGTACTAGCGCGGCAGGAAATGTGGCTGTTATTTTTATTGTAGTGTCTTACGATTTCACATGTAAGGCAGAAGCTAGTTTCATATTAAATCAATACGCTATAGTTGTTGGCATAGCTCACAGAATAACTAAGCTGAACTGGCAATGCGCCAGCTAT
This sequence comes from Apamea sordens, assembly GCA_945859715.1. NCBI lineage: Eukaryota > Metazoa > Arthropoda > Insecta > Lepidoptera > Noctuidae > Apamea > Apamea sordens. The sequence continues at coordinate 14,300,836 of OX243987.1, forward strand.
TAGTTGTAGAACAAATGACCGTTGGGGTAGACGTATTCTTGAGTGGAGACCGCGAATCGGTAAACGTAAGGTGGGACGCCCTCCGGCTAGGTGGAGCGACGATCTTCGCAGGATGGCTGGTAGCAGCTGGATGAGAGTTGCCGAGAATCGGAGTTGAATGGCGTGCAATAGGAGAGGCCTATGTCCAGCAGTGGACTGCTATAGTCTGATGATGATGAACAATACGCTATTATTATTATCACAATAAATTGAAATAAGTAATTAACTTTTAGGTCCCTAGTAAAAGATGTACATAAATTCAGTTAAAAGTTTGTCGAGATATTTGTCTATGGAGCTAATATTATACTAACTTGATCTTAGGGTAGGCATTCGCGAAGGTGTCTGCGTGCGGCGCGTGGCACAGGTGCGCGGCCGCCTTGTACAGGTCGTGCAGCTGCGCCAGCACGCAGCGCTCGGCCGAGCCGCAGTCGCCCGGGTTCACCACGCACTTCACGAGGCGGCACAGTTGCTCGAATACTGCTGATGTTTGTTCGACGCATACTGAGGAAAAAGACAATATTATATATATAGGAACGATATTGATGATTGCGTATTTACATACACAAGCTCACGTCTTTTCCCATGGGGGTAGGCAGAAATTATAGAACGCCACCTGCTATGATCCTCACATACTCCTCTTGCTTCGTTTACGTTCATACATCTGAGGGGCAATTCTCGTAATTTTAAGAACGTTCACAGTCCGATCACAGTCTCAATCTGTCAAAAATCCCTCTAATTTCCCTACAATTTCACAAGTTTTTGACATTTGTTTGTCACCGAGATGGGACTGCGACTAGATTTTGAACGTTTTAAATTACAAGAATTGACCTTCTGGTCATACAAGCACGCCGGTTGCGAGAACTACGCACCAGACCTTTCTGAAGAACATCACCAATAAGGTCAGTGTATATCCTCCGCTGACATCTGCCTTTTATTTTATTTTTCCTTTATATACAGGGTGGCAGGGACATCGACGCACAAACTGTAACCATGAATTCAGTACACGTACTAAACACCCTAGTGTAGAAATTTTTCGTCGGTTATCAAAATAATAATCAGCTGTTTCATAGAAAAGTGCAATAACTACGCGGTCAAAATGTATGGAACAGCTTATTTATTTTTTAATAACCGACGAAAAATTTCAACTCATGTGGGTTCAGAATCATGTACTGCATCCATGGTAACAGGTTGCGCGTCGATGTCCCTGCCACCCTGTATTAGATCATCAGAATAACCTTTGAACATAAGAACTGTAATGAAGTATGACACAAGTGATAATATGAGCCCGTACCCTATTACAGACAACTAGGGTATGGGCTCATGTTATCACTTGGTAGAGGTCAGTTGCAACCAGACGGTGAACTAGCGTTTGATTGTAACTTAAAATCATGTACACACGGCTACACATCAAGCTATGCAAAACCAGTATTAGATGACCATTCATTGTGAGAAAATATCATAAAAAGTGAGGCCAAGACAAACTGGTTTTGTATAGCTTGACGTGTAGCCGTGTGTACTAATGACCTTTCTGGTATCTGTATAACTTACGTAGCAAGGAGGAGTGGTATTTCCTCAGCGCACCGACGGTGTACAGCGCCAGCGCCGACGTGTAGGCGCGCGGCGCGGCCAGCCCGCTGTATAACTTACATAGCAAGGAGGAGTGGTATTTCCTCAGCGCACCGACGGTGTACAGCGCCAGCGCCGACGTGTAGGCGCGCGGCGCGGCCAGCCCGCTGTATAACTTACATAGCAAGGAGGAGTGGTATTTCCTCAGCGCACCGACGGTGTACAGCGCCAGCGCCGACGTGTAGGCGCGCGGCGCGGCCAGCCCGCTGTATAACTTACATAGCAAGGAGGAGTGGTATTTCCTCAGCGCACCGACGGTGTACAGCGCCAGCGCCGACGTGTAGGCGCGCGGCGCGGCCAGCCCGCTGTATAACTTACATAGCAAGGAGGAGTGGTATTTCCTCAGCGCACCGACGGTGTACAGCGCCAGCGCCGACGTGTAGGCGCGCGGCGCGGCCAGCCCGCTGTATAACTTACATAGCAAGGAGGAGTGGTATTTCCTCAGCGCACCGACGGTGTACAGCGCCAGCGCCGACGTGTAGGCGCGCGGCGCGGCCAGCCCGCTGTATAACTTACATAGCAAGGAGGAGTGGTATTTCCTCAGCGCTCCGACGGTGTACAGCGCCAGCGCCGACGTGTAGGCGCGCGGCGCGGCCAGCCCGCTGCTCGGCGCGCCGCGAGAGATCAGCGCACTTTCTACCTCCGACAACTCCTTCAGTATCTGTCATTTTTTGGAAAATGATAAATACATCATTTGCCTTTACACAAGTTGAATTTTACTTGTGATTACAAATAAGAGAATAAGCGTACAAAATTGAGAAATGAGAGATGTGTGTGAATGAGTTGTAGAGGGGTGATAGTTGTCACAAGTTGACGAATCACTGAGCTCTCGCATCACGTCACCACACCACTCTCACACCGCGCAGCCCCCTCAGGCAACGTCTCAGTTAAGCGGTTGGCCTATAATAGTGGCCAATCATCTGCCTAGCCTTTTCCCAACTATGTTGGGGTCGGCTTCCAGTCTAACCGGATGCAGCTGAATACCAGTATTTTACATGGAGCGACTGCCTATCTGACCTCCACAACCCAGTTACTGGGTAATACGATACCCCTTGGTAAGACTGGTTGTCAGACTTTCGGGCTTCTGACTACCTGTAACGACTGTCAAAGATCCACGAATGACAGCCGGGACCAACGGCTTAACGTGCTTTCCGAGGCACGGAGGGGGGTCTCGATTTGTAAAGATGGTCACCCATCCACAGACCAACCGCAGCAAGCGTAGCTTAACCTGACCGATCGACCCGTGCGGCAGTTATTATTTAGCCACGGGCCCCTCAATATGGCCAATATAAACAATATTTTTTATCAGATGTGAACCTCCCTCTCTAAACGCCATCAACAATATTAAACTATTAGCTTTCAACTTCGAGGCGTATAATGTGCCCAGCTTTTGTTTTTTCTATTATTAATCATCATAATCCATACCTGTATACAAGTCTCAATAAGTCCGTGCACGTTGAGCGCGATCTCCATGAGATCTAGCGCGAATGCGACATGCTCGGCCTGCGGTAGGTATGTGGTGGCCCCGGCCGCATAAGCCGCGAGGGCTTCGCACACCGCACTGCCGACTGCCCAGGAAACTGCGCCTTGTTCGTACATGGACATTGCCTGTAAGAGGAATTTGTAATCACGATTACTCCACCATGAATACTAGACAAGAGAGTTATGTAAACTTATATTTTAGGCGTTGAGTTAGTTTTTAAACGAGACAACTAATTAAATGTAATGGCGTGATGGATCCTATAGCACGTCGTAGGTACAGTCACGAGCACCAATATCTCAACATTTGGCAACTTTCAATTGCGATTTTTTCGTGAAATAACGAATGCAACGTTGAAATACGACACATTACATAAACCTATGGGTTCGAAAATGCTATGTTCATAACAACATAAAATTTCATTAAAAAATAAAGGAGTAAATCGCTTTTGAATAAAGCCGAGTGTATACATACTTTTGCTCGTGACTGTACGTGATTGCGATGATGCGATGAATCACATCATACGGAGGTTCCGCGACCCTTTGCAAGTTTATGGTGAAGTGGGACATAAATAATTGTTAGAAATGGAATTTTGAAAATATTAAATATTATTATAATACCTGGAACTTTTGCGTAACTGCTTCAAAGTTGAATTCGCTACGGGAGTGCTTTTTTATCTTCCCGCCTTCAGCTACGTCGATTGAGAACTTCTTGGAGAATAATTTACATATTTCTGTAACAATAAAAAACCAATAAGGTAGGGTCAGGCGATGTGTATACTGAATTACTGAATGTGTACTGAAAATAAGTCGATGAATTAATATTTGACTCAAATATCTCAGATTAGCTAAATTTGGTCTAGTTTCACAATTACAGCGTAAATGACGTTAGGTCAGCCTAATCTGCTAGCTTGCAGAGTAAGCAAACTGAAGTGGCAGTGGGCTGGCCATGTTTGTCGAAGGACCGATGGCCGGTGGAGCAGACGAGTCCTGGAGTGGAGACCGCGTATCGGCAAGCGTAGTGTGGGACGCCCCCCAGCTAGATGGCCGGACGACCTAAAGAAGGTTGCTGGGCCGGATTGGATGCGGAAGTCGGAGGACAGGGTGTTGTGGCGCAGCCTATAAGAGGCATATGTCCAGCAGTGGACTGCGATAGGCCGAGTTGATGAGCCTAATCTGGCCCACTTCCTTCTCCTTTATACATCTGTATCAGCCGTCATCTTTGCTCATTTTATATCATACCTTTGGTCATCTTCTTAACAACATGCTTAGCCTCATCTCTCGCCCTCCCCACGCCGTACAGCAGTATATGTCTCTGGTTGGCGTCGTGCGGCGTGTGCTCGGGCTCGGCGGGCGGCAGCGGGAAGTGCAGCGTGTAGTGGTAGTGTCGCGACACTGTGCCGGACGTCACGCCGCCGCAGCCGCTTGAAGGACCCGAGCTTGTTGTGCGGATACCTGGGAAAACAGGTTAAAATTCTATAAAAAAACTACAATAAAAAACTGACTATGAAATTTTTAACCGTGAATAGTGAATTCTCACTGAGCGTATGCCCAACGTAGATAGTAACGTAGCATAGATGCCGCGTAATAAACAAACGCTAACATCGCGAAGCTGGACACAGGGTGAAGGGACATCGACGCACGACCTGTCCCCATTGATTCAGGACATGATTCTCGAGATGGTTTCTTGGAAAAGTAATTTTTTTTTTAATATCTAGCGAAAAATTTCGACTCCCCCTGAGTTGAAATTGTCCAGAATCTTGAACTGAATCCATGGTAACAAGTTGCGCGTCGATGGTGCCCCACCCTGTATAAAACAACATCACGTATACGTCCGACGAATATCTTCGCGTGATCAACTCTCTTAGCTTTCAAAACGAATTCTTTACCGCTTTATTATGTGAATAGATTACGTACCTGGTACAGACATTGGCCCCATGCTCATAGACGGCATGCCCGGGATACTCATGCCGCTCGGACCCATCATTGGCGAGTTTACGCTGTAACAAGAACTAAATTAAAATCTCTTTAAGTAGGAAACAAACTAAATACAAGTCTAGTCTTTTGCACTTTCACCGATCAACAAACACGCACTAAGTTTTAGTCTATAGAAAAAGGATATCGTGTATAATGCCAATAGAACACGGAAACAAATCGTTATCCGATTATAAGTGACCGTTAGAGTAACCACTCTAACGGTCACTTACTTATAATTGGACAACGATTCGATACGATTTCGATCGGAATCCGAGAAATGACGGCCCGAAGTAGCCATAGTACTATTTATATGAGGGGTTGCGTACTACATCCTAACCGAATTTAGAATATTCTCAATTCGGATTGAACTTGGATCTTGAATTCGGATTCGGATCGGACGTAGTGCGGAACCGCTCTAAAGCCCAGGCCACACCGCCAGCTGGCGGGCGGGCGAGGCATCGTTTCACCTCTTTTCATACTTGGGTTCACACTGCGAACTACAGAGATAAGCTACCGAAGTATGAAAAGAGGTGAAACGATGCCTCGTTCGGTTCGCCCGCCCGCCCGCCAGCTGGCGGTGTGGCCTGCGCTTTAGACCCATCTCATATGGACAGAATTTAACGGATACCTGGCGCCGAATTTTCGGCTGTTGAAACGTGTGAAAAGTTGTGAAAAATGACTGTATCACTCACCTATGTGAAGGCTCTCCAGGGTCTTTCGGACTATCAGGTGCGTCCATTGAATTTTGTTGGTCTTCTTTGATATGCTGCAGCAACTTGTCAAGGTCATCGTCAATCTTTGAGTCGTCTAAATCCATTCGAACGTTCTCCTATAAACAAAGGTTGCAATTAAAGAATGGACAAAAGTTGCAACTGTCAAAAGCGAACTGGAGGTGTGGCGAACCGAATTCGTGAATATTCGCCTATATTTGAATCAAGAATTTGAGACAATTTTCAAGATATGGAAGAACAAACCGAATGTCATACTTAACTAAGTTCAAATTCTAGTGCAACCCAAAAACTAATTAGGACCTTTTTGTTACAAATGGTCACTCAAAAATCAACTTAGAATTCATCTCACTAAAGTAGATAACTGATTAAGTGGCGACGGAATGTAAATTATCTGAGATTATGAACCCTGCGATAATGCCACACAGTATAATACGAGGGCGGGCGCGTACTGTGACTCTTAAGTCTTCAAAAATTTGACATAAGGTTTAACATGCGGTTCGACGTCCGCTCCTTAAATGCAACCAGTATAACTACAAACAGGTTGGCACGCGTCCGTTTCGCCACATCTTCGCTTCGCATAAGACTTGAATTTGAGTGTTTTGTCGTACTCACCTCCATCTTAGGCTTGAGATCGATGCCTGCAAAGATATCGTCGTCCATGTTGTGATTAGTGCCGGTGCTGTTGGCAGGTGGCGCCACCGTGTGTCCGCTGCTACCACTCGACGATGTAGGCTCCGTTGGAGATATTAGATCACCTGTGTTTAAACAACTCGTCAAATTGGTTTCTTTTAGAGAGTTTGTTCGCATATTGTTGGTAGGTGATTAAGGAATCTTTCTCTCATAATGGATTTTCTTGGTGATTAAAATTTGTTCAATGTTTTCCTTAACTCTTTACCAGTGGTGATGAAACAAGTTGCATAAAGAATGCTACTACGCCTAGTCATTCTTGAGTGAGAGAACTAATGAAATAAATTATTTCATTCCTTCTCGTAATTTTAGACTTTAGAGCGAACATTTTTGTTATATTTTTAATTAGCGACGATACGTACCTCTCGAAATAAGCGTGCACATGTAAGCGTCGTGCGAGAACACGTCGCGTCGAATCAGTTCGCCGAACAAGTGCACCAGGTTGGCGAACTGCTGTCTGTTGCCCGGCGGGGAGTTGGGGCTTTCGTCTAGAATTATAAGGAAGAAATACTTATTGGTACCAAAAACCAATAAACATAAAAAGAAACAAGAGAGCAACAAATATATCGTAGTACACACGGCTACACATCAAGCTATGCAAAACCAGTATTAGCTGACCGTTCATTGTGAGAAAATATCATACAAACTGAGGCCAAAACAAACTGGTTTTGTATAGCTTGATGTGTAGCCGTGTGTACCTGTCAATAGCCAGAGTTGTCTAACAGCATAATTAACTTAGCCGACCTGGGGACTCACCCCACCGAAGCTTTCGAGACACGCGTATACTTTCCATTAGGTAAACAGTTTTTTGACAGATAGAACTAGTAATTGCAGCAACACACAATACATTGATTGATACACGTACGGTATTATAATGTCTGTAAGAAGCCATAAATAAGATAAGGCAGTTTATATATTTATTTTATTACGCATTTTAAAGTTAACTTTTACGTAATCTGGAATAGTTACGTTCTAAGACAGCTGTCAAAAAACGGTTTACCTAATGGAGAGGGTATAATTAAAATAGCCGACCCTGGGACTCGGGGGCGAGGTCGGCCGAAGCTTTCGAGACACGTGTAATGAAAACATTTACTCCGACGAATTCTAGTTAATAGTTATCAAATTAAGAACCTTTTGGTGTTTTTAAGCCGCAACTTAGGGCCGGTTGTTTCAAACGGTTGGTTAACGTAACATACGTACGTCACATAATAATAACGAATACGTAATCGTAATTATTTTACTTAAGTCAAGGCCATAATTTATAATAGTAATTTGTAATAACGCTTGTTTTGGTTTGACGATAGATAGCGCCATTTTTGATGTATACACGTGCGTCAAGTGGACGTGAAACAACCCGCTCATAGTATTTTGATAATCCAGCTAAGACTCGAATCTAAGTGTCTTAGACAGCTACAGACTACATAGTTCACTTACCTAAAACCGGGGCGTCGTTGTCAAGGAAGCGTAAAAGAAGGTTCTGGAATATGGGCGGTCCGTTGTAAAGCCCTGTGCCGGAGCTCACGGATTCTTTGTCATCTGATCCTGTAACAAAATCAATCACTTGCTAGTCGGTCGTCCCAAACTAATGGGTTAGTAAAAGCGTTATAAACCATCGTCAACATCAAATTGTCTAGTTCGAAAGATTAAGGGGTTAGGTAGCCCGCGAAACTCAAATTTTCTTACGTTTTTTGCTATTTGCAAGTCAGTGTAAGGTTGTATGTTGAACAAAATATGATTCGCGAGCGTAACAAGTATGTATTTACAGGATTATAATCATTAAAATCATCAATACAACCCTCTAAGTTCATATCACCCGATTAATTGATATTTCAAATAGTCATTCAATACCTGCAAATTGCAAAAAACGTAAGAAAATTAATATTGTGCCGAAAATCAAGGTTTTGTAGAAAGAGACATTTGTTTGCCTGAACTTGCCTTGCAACTAGTGAATCAGTTGCGATTGTCCAATGCTCAAGTGTGTGGTGTGCAATCGACCAGCGCAAGCGCATGCGCTAAAATGTTAGCAAAAGAAGACGAAAGATAATTGTGTTCTACAAGGGTAGGTCCCTGCGAGCTGTGTCGAGCTTTAGGTGAATGGCTCATATCGACATGAGATTTATACTGAGCATGTGTGATGTGGTATACCGTTACCTGTAGCATGATGATCGTGGTGGTGGTGCGTGGTGTGGTGCTGACGTCGGTCTAGTAACGCGGCCGCGGCCTGCGCACGGTGCTCGCCCCAGCGCGCGCCGCACACTGCCCACTCGCAGATCACACGTACCACTGAGTAGGGACACGCCCATTCCTGGATATGGAACATTGCAAGTTAGACTGGGAGATCACGACGTTGGTTCTGCACGCAACTTACGCAAATATCAACTTTATATCGTAGTGTTCAATTCAAAATTCAATTTAAAATAGACTCATCAACATCTTCGCTGCCGGTTCAGTTAACTTTACGTGAAGGATTGGTCTCAGATCGTAATAAATGGGACAATTGAAAAGAGGGAAAGGAGGCTTTTGCCCTGCATTCAGTTGCTTTAGGCAAAAAATAATAGTAAATATCTAAAACACTATACAGGGTTATTTTTCAAAGACCAGCCAAATTTAAGGATGTGTTACAGACCATCAAACTGAACAACTTTCTCCATGGGACAAATAGCGTAATCGCGAAAATTTTATCAACTGTCCCATAGAAAACTTCAATACCTACTCGACCTAAATGTATGGGACGGCTGAATTTTTATTCGCGATTACGATGTTGGTCAAAGACACTCTCGCCTGTTTTCTTTCTGGTTAATGACCATATGGCTATGATTTTTTACAAAATAATAAATGTTAGTTACTTGTATGTCCCTATGTTTTCCTTTTTGATAATACATTATTTTTATAAGCACTAGAACCCTCAAAAAATGCTCAATATTGCCTATTTAGACCGCTGTTAACAGAGGCCTAGGGTACAAATTTGACAACTATTCATGAAAAAAGGAAAACACGGCGACACAGTATATATCCTTCTTATCCAGTTTATGAAATATCTTTTAAATTGGTTCAATATTGGTGGAGAAAATAGGCGAAAGCCAAACCTCGAAAATGTGACTTTTTACTTAGGCTATTCAGTCGGATCTGCAGTTGTCCTTATCGCACGAATAGACGAGAGATAGCAAGACAGAGCGACAGCGATAGTTTCTTCAAATACCTAATTTACAAGTCTTTCCACCCGTATTTCCTCTTAAATTGGGCTGGTCTTTGAAAAATAACCCTGTATATAAAAACTCAGTGAAAACTGAACTACATCTATACTTACTAATAATATAGCTGAAGAGTTTTCATCGCGGTAACCTCTGGAACTACCAGTCGGATTTGAAAAAATCTTGTTGCATTTGGTAGCCCAATTCTTGAGGAAGGTTATAGGCTATTCAACATCACGCTACGACCCTTGGGAGCCGAGCAAAAAAGAAAACTTTCAGAAAGAACGCTAAGGGAATACGGTGCGACGGGATGGGTTGGGGAACTAAGAATTTTAGTACTAGATATAAGGTCCACAATATATCACTCACCGGATCTTTGGTATCACTGTTATCCTTCGAAGGTGGCGGGCAGTTGGCAAACACTTCTTTATACAGCGTGTCCAGATTATTGTTAGGGTCTACCCGGTCGAAGCAGTGCCTGTCTAGAGCCTCTAGCACCGCTAGTACTCGCGCTGGAAAAAGGACTGAAGCTATATGAACTTGTATTTGGAAAAATCTACTGCTTCATACAACAAAATGCAATAGGGACTTAATTGAAAATGTATAACCGTTTGTTTGGCTAACTTGAACAAATTATAGCGACGATCGCGTATTCGGGCGACAATGGCGCCGATTCCCTTGTTCACAAAGTAAACTAAATTGAAGTTCAGTGCATCTTTTTCTTTCTACTTCATTAAGAAAAGGACAGATGATAAATATTAGTTTAGTGGGACTGTCACCAATGAAAAGGTCGCTCTATGATTCTATGTCTTTTGTTGCTAATAATTTCGTAACGTAATATTTGGCTTTAGGACAGGCTGTTAGACTTTTATCACGAAATAAATAAAAATAATTAACCAATAACTGATTTATGATGTAGCAAGAAAATACATATTTACAATATAGTATACCTTGTGAGCTAGTCTGCCACTTATCCGTGCACCATTTACTTTCAGCCTTTTTACTTCTCGCCGAGATTTCCTGTTCAGCCTCATACACCTAGCAAAAAAGAATATAAATTAATTTAAAAGCAAGGTCACAGTTCCTGGGGGCCTACTCCGAAGTGCAAAGTGCAAAAGTTCGGATCGGACCGACACATGGCCGAACCGAATATTATTGAAAAATGCGAAAAAAGTTCGGATCGGCTCAGTTGGGTCGGGACCATAGTCAATATTCGAAAGAGTGTAGGATTGTAGGATCGGAACCGACCGAACCAAATAGTAACTTTGTAGCAGGAAACGGCCGAACATTCGGATACTACTTCGGAGTAGACCCCCTGTTCTTCAGAAAGGTACCTGACTTTTCTGAAGTAGTACTCGCAACCAGCGTACGTGTATGAACGTCATCATATCATAATTAGCCTATAATGTTCCCACTGCTAGGAATCAGGCCTCCTCACCTCCCACAGACCTCGGTGAGAGGGAATGGGACAGGCCATAATCTACCACACGGGCCCAGTGCGGGTTGGTAGATATCATACGCCATCGAATTTTTAGTTCTAGGACATGCCGGTTTCCTCACGATGTTTTCCTTCACGGTTTTGAGAGCAGTGGCGATGAAATTAAATACACAAAGTGCCTGCCTGGGTTCGAACTCACGCCCTACAACTCGTAAGTCGGGGCGCATACCACTGCTCTGTGTGTGTATGAACGTAAACGAGGCGAAAGGAGTATGTGAAGATCGTAGCAGGTGTCGTTCTGTAGGTTCTGCCTGCCCCCATCGGAAGAAAGCGTGAGTATATCTATACTAATATTATAAAGAGGAAAACTTTGTTTGTTTGTTTGTAATGAATAGGCTCAAAAACTACTGGACCGATTTAAAAAATTCTTTCACCATTCGAAAGCTACATTATCCACGAGTAACATAGGCTAAATTTTATTTTGGAAAAAAATAGGGTTCCGTAAGATATTTGGGTTTTTCGGACGAAGGTGTAAAAAATCAACCAGAAAAGTTATTTTGTATCTTTATGGGTTATTTTGATTTCCTTTTGAGATACGCAATCCTGTCACAAATCAGAAATCTACGCGGACGAAGTCGCGGGCAGAAGCTAGTATATGTATAAAAAGCAAGACAACATCACTACTTATACTAATTTTCCTAAGACATGACTACGTAACATCCGTGGTCATAAAACGCGGGAGAGGGACGACCCGAGCCTCAGTATGATTTTTAGAAACCCCATACTGATCATTCACCGTCCTACTCGAAGATTTTATGACCGCCAATGCCACGGGTCTTTACGTTTAGTATAGTATCTCTGTCATATTACATTTAGAAAAGAAAAAAAAAACGATAATCAAGCCCATAAGTCCAAGAAGAACTATAAATATTGATACATACCAATTTCCTATGCTCCTCTGTAATGGCGGTGTCCATGTGAGGCATAGGCAACGCGGATGGCGGTAACGGTAGCAGATCAAGCGGCGATCCTTGTAAAGACGAACCGCAACCCGACCATACCATGGCCGTTGGACACTCGATGGAAATTATCTGTTGAGAAAATAGTTTAGATTTGAAAACCTCCTTCGATATGAAGATGGGTTACCATAGAGAACTATAAAATGACGTGACAGTTGTATCGCCCTAAACTCCCGTGCAGCGCTAAACATGTGAAAACGTAAAAAATGTAGAGCGAAGAGCTTATTGCGTCGCTTGATTGATTTGATATTTGGTTCAGTTATAAAAATCCGGTTATCAATTTTTTTTATTGAACTGTGATGTGCGGGCAATAAGGTCCAATATTAGTAAAACTTTTTATTGCCCTTTAATCTCAGAATGTAGATAAAGTCCGTAAGTTTAAAATGATAGATGGAAGAAGAACTTTTAATCCTCGTCTTTAACATAATAATTATGTAAAGCTTGAGCAAAATCTCAGTATCAGGTATTTTATAAAGTTTAATCGATTTCTTACCTGCAGAACCGTAGCCAGTTGTATAATAACATCTCTATGGTAGGAACAGTTGAGTATCTCTCCGAAACCAACTTGTACCGGATTCATGGCCGCAGCCACCACAGTGGTCAGCGTAGCCTTTGTATCTCTGGCAGGAGAGGCCCTTTCCTCCTTCACTTGGACGTCCATTGGCTGTGGGGGATTTGGGGTCCCGAGGGAGTGATTAGGGTTCGGAGTTCCCAAGGAATGGGTCGGGTTTGGCGTGCCTAAGGAGTGATTGGGGTTTGGAGTCCCCTGGCTTTCCACGGGAGTAGGTTCCCGTTTGATTTGAGATATGTTCGGCTTAACATCCGCGTTGGATTCGGGTGCTGGTGACATCGGGGCGCAGTTTGGTTCTGGATAGAAAAGGTTATTGTTTACTTATATGTAGATAGAAGATTTAATCATCATATTTGAATAAACTGTTCATAAACCCCTTTATTCATAAACATTGCTTAAAGTTAAGTAGTGATTCGCACCTGTTTAACCATACATTTTTGACGTTCGAACGTCACTTAACTTTGATCATCGTTTATAAATAAACCTCATCGTGTTCGAAAAACAGGATGTGAGTTAACGAATAATTTGATTAATTAATTCTGCACAAGTTGCTAGTAAAACGCAACTACAATAAGGGAGAAATTCCTTGAATGGGGCGTTAATTCTGCTCTAATACCTACTGTTAAAAAAAAATCAAAATGATTGGCAATCTTTAAGTTAACAAGCAAAAGATCATTCTAATCTCACCTCCATTTTTATCAACAGTTTTAGCAAAAACAGCAGGCTGGTTGAGAGTCCTGAGCGTAGTATCTGACAGTACCGAGCAGATGGCCGCGGCCTTCTTAGCACACGAGGTGGCAAGCCTTCGAGACAGGTTCTCACAGCAAATAAACTCACTCATGTGTTGTAACGCTAGCGGGAGGAATAACCTGGGAAAAGCGGGGCATTTTAATAATGATGCAGTTAAGACACCAAAAGGTCCATCTAGAATTCCAGATGTGTCATAAGGATCATCAGCCTATAATGTTCCCACTGCTGGGACGCAGGCCTCCTCTCTGTGAGAGGGAGTCGGCCGTAATCGTCCACGCGGGCCCAGTGCGGGTTGGTAGATGTCACATGTCTTCGAATTTTTGGTTCTAGTAACGATGTTTTCCTTCACGGTTATATATTTTGTATAAAGTGTATGTAACCATTTTGAGACAACTCATGATTTCAACTCATAGTAATTTAACTTTATTTTAATGAAATAAAAATACTGTATAGGAATTTTGAGTCTAAATTACGCAATATGAGAAGAATGATGTTTTGGGGGAAAAATCTCTGAAAATTTATCAAATTACCTTAACAGTCCATCATCAGCAGCCCTCTTATCGAGCAGTTCAATGATCCAGGTGAGGAAGTCATGCCTGTCGAGCAGACCTTCGTCCAGCAGGTACTTAGCGAGGCGGCAGCAGTAGTTCCAGAGCTTGAGGGCTTGTCGCCAGTCTGTGCTTTCACTTCCTCCAGGAGTTAGTGAGCCAAGAGCTGGAGAAAATATATCATGTGTAATTTCAAAACAGTTATTTTCAGAGTTAGCAGGGAGTCAGTAAGTGCATCTACATTCACCAGAGGTTCACAAGCCCATTGTCATGGCCTTAATTCAAGACTATTATTTTCTAACAACAAGGCATATGCTTCTTCTCAAATAGCGAAGGCACGCCAGTTTTATAATCACATCTCATCATCATCTGCCTAGCCTTTTCCCAACTATGTTGGGGTCGGCTTCCAGTCTAACCGGATGCAGCTGAATACCAGTATTCATCACATCACAAAATCACATCTAAAAAGATATAAATAGTGATAATGTATTCATTGACAATTTAACACATTCTTCTAAAAAGCGGCCAAGTGCGAGTTGGACTCGCCGCCGGAAGAAAACACATTTCTTGTATCCCTATAATTATTATTAACTTTATTTTATTTTTATTATTTGGTGTTATAACGACAATAGAAATACACTGAAAATTTCAACTGTCTACCTATTACCGTTCATGAGATACAGCCCGATGATTGTAAGAACCCTAAAAAGTGCACAAGTGTGTGTTAAGTACACTTTTTATATCTTGTAACAGAGCTACACTTTTTTTGTGGTAAAAAAAAGGGGTACTTACTACTGGAATTCCCTGGAGAATGCATGGAGTTGGGCACAGTAGAGTTGGGTGTGGAACTCCCTGGTGGATTGCCAGATGAATTGTGGCTAGGAGTTCCCTGGCCTGATTGTGACGGAGGCGTCTTATCAGACACATTTCCTGGAACTGCACTCTGGTAGTGTTCAGCCAACTTGGGTATTTGATCCTTGAGAAACTTGATCAATGTTGTGGTCCATTCTATAAGCAAGGATATAATGTTATAACTAGTCTATAATGGACAAAATATATGCTAACTAGCTGCGCCCCGCGGTTTCACCCGCATAAGTTTCCATTCTGTGGGAATATCGGGATAAAAAGTATCCTATATGTTAATACTGGTTATAATCCATCGGTGTGCCAAATTTCATCCAAATCCGTTTGAGTAGTTTTTGCGTAAAAGAGTAACAAACATCCATCCATCCATTTCACGTTTATAATATTAGTAGGAAGTAGGATTATGAGCGAGTATAATATAGGATAACATTGCAATATTTAGGTAGATTATATTGTACTTAATGCATCTTGTTTTTTTAACCACTTGAATTTCACAATCATAGACAACATAACCTGATTGAGAACTTTTTGTGCATACAATAAGTACTGACATAGTGATACCTGTTGTATGTACAACATAATGTCACTTTTTGCTACGAAGTACCTTAGCGCGGCTTGCGGTAGGAGTTGACTGATAGAGATTGGCACATAAGAAAAAAGCGTTATGTACATACGCCAGCACATCAAGCTACTACAATCTGTCAAATTTCTTCAATAGATTTTCATCTGTATCGCTAAAGCATTAAAGTTCAAGGTTGTTTGGGAAAATTTGACAGTTTCGGGTTGCTTGACCTGCTGGTGTCTGTACCTTCCATGCGTCTTTCTCTCCCGCTTCCAATTAAAACTCAAACTCACAAAATTTATTTCAAATAAACTAATTACAGGCACTTTTGAATTGTCAAGGTATTATATGTACGATGCATGTAGAACTTCGTTCCTGACTGGTTGTTTATTGGCACTTTGTCTTTTCTTATTATTCATTTAATTTGTTATCATTTAAATTGATTTTGTGTGTTGTGCTATGTCTGTCGCATGTACTACATGGTTTATCTATGTAACTATCTACTTCCTAGTTTCAAATGGATGCTGAAACTACATATAATATTATAATTGACCCACACTTACCAGTGGTAGGATCAGGCAACTGTCTCTTCTTGATCTTAGCCTCAGACACAGCCACAGTATAAGCAGAGCTAAGTTTGATGAACCAGGCAGCTCTGGGCATAGAGACCTGGTACTCTGTCAGTGTTATAAATATCTCTTCCTTTTTGTTAAAGTTTGGGGCTTTTTTTGCTAGTTGGGACAGCGGTTTGCTTCCTGTGAATGATAATAGTATGTTATGTGAAAAATAGAATAGAATACTCTTCATTATATACTCCATACAAATGACAGATATCATCATCTGCCTAGCCTTTTCCCAACTATATTGGGGTCAGCTTTCAGTCTAACCGGATGCTGAGTATGAGTATTTTATAAAGAGTTGGCAAGAGAGTACAGTAAGTAAATCCACATAACCAGTATTTTACAAATTACAGATATAAATGTGAAAAAAAACTATGTATTTAATGATCTCTTTAGTATTTGAAGTTAATAAGTTTTAGTAACACACATGAAATTATTGTGGTTTACAAACAATAATTAGTTTAATCCAATAGAAAAAATATTAACAGGTTCCGGCACGGTAAAAGAGACACGATAGAAGTTTTATTGTTATGACGGCTATCGCCATATAGCGCCCTTGACAGTGTTGATGACCTTTAAAAGTAAGATATTTCGCAATTTTTCTATTGGATATTAATATAATCATATTGAAGACATCAATTTTAACACATTAGAAGGTAACTCCACGCATATTGCACAGGATCATCTGCCTAGCCTCTTCCCAACTATGTTAGGGTCGGCTTCCCGTCTAACTAGATGCAGTTGCAATATTTTACACGGAGTGACTGCCTATTTGCATATTGCACAGGATATGTAGTCATAATGTTTGACTAACGCTTAAGCGATTGACTGCTGTGCTGCATGTCGCGGGTTCAATTCCCAGGTCTGGCTGTTTGTGTAAGTTAGTTTAAATGTTTGTAAACGCACCCAAGATACAGGAGAAATACCTAGTGTGGGAGAAATACCGTTTTTGTTTTTTTTTTTAATGTTTCTTAAGATTAAAGTGTTTTTTTTTTCTCTTATACAACCTCCTTTAGTCCTTTCTAATATGTTTTATTGAAGAAAATCTTCCAACAAAAAAAAACATAGATAAGTAAGGTATAACCAGGTATAGGCAGCACTTAGTTTTACTAATTGTAGCAAATAATGGTAAGTGATTACTTAATCACTTACCATTATTTGTTAGTGAGTAATGAGTAAATGACTCAGCCCCCAAAATACCAGCATCGCCTAGTTTGGGAATCGCTGTTCATTGAATTATGTTACAAATACAACTTGTTACTGTTACTCATTAATGTTAAGTATGGTTAAGAAAATGCTTGCAACAATGGTTTACTAAATTTATTCTTATTACCTGCCAAATCCTTGAACCAAGCTTCTATCTGTGCTTTAGTGCGGGCAGTAGCTGGCCAGAAATTGTCCTTAGGATTCACTTGCTGCCTCTTCCTTCCACAATCAGGCAGAGTATTCAACTCTTCTTTCTTAGAAAGTATACTAGAAAAGAACTGTCCTATCTGCAAAGAAAAATGTGTAATGTGAAATATGTTGACAAACAATTTCTAATGTTGATATCTTTCATTCCTTCAAAAAGGTCTTAAAAGGTTTGTTCATTTGTAATTCATACAGGAATTGGAACAGAGTAAGGGTTATTTGAATAAATTGTAACATCATTGTTAATGTAAAAGAGAATATAACCTTCTCAGGTTGTTTTTATAATGTGATAAACATACAAGGCCTGTTGACCTATTTACAAAGGTAACATATTGCATACTAATGTAGGGTAAAGAAGAAATACATGACTGTATTTGGAGCACTGTATTTTCTTACCTTGGATGCTGAATAATTAAAATTCCTTGCGGTACCGAACTCATCGCTAGATTGTGGTGTTGTGGAAAAACCATGTTTTACGTTTGTAGATGTTAGCTCATCCTCCTTCTGGCGGGGCTCCTGAGGGTACACATCCGGAGGCCCGAGCCGTGGCCTCTTCAGAGGACGCTTTTCGTACATAATCCCCATGGTTATTGGGTGTATTGTATCTATTTCGCAACACCACTAATATATATACAAGGGTAATGTACACGACGGCAATTTCATATTTTTCGTATCAGGCCGATTAGATTGACTATTTATTTAAAAACTACACATAATAGACATGATTTTAGTCTCACGAGGAACCAAATAGGAAAATCTAACGCGTATATAAATTCATGTAGAAAAGAAAACAAATTATTACTTTGAGCTAAACAAAAACCATTTCTTGAATGAGAAATTTTAGATCAGTCAGTTCAATGAATGATGAACGAATGAAATATTTAAGTTGATACAGATAAAAAAATAACTCCCAAGCGTAGACGTTTTTTTCCGGAAGTTTACGGTTATTCATCTACCGTTGACACTATAAAATTAATTAATTCCAATATTGTTGTTTTGCTGGTTTAATTTTATAGTTACTCACGTCTGGCACCTCGGCTATAAAATGGTTGATGAAACCACAAAAAAATCAAGAAACACAATTATTGTATCATTAAAAAAAACCAAACGCCATTCAAAAAAATGTTTAGTCTGGTAACATTTAGTTAAAATAACCTCACTTTTCCTAAACAGCTGATAGCCTTTTACTGTTTATGTTTTAGTAGGAAAAAAAGTAAGAAGTAATAACTACATTATTGAAGAAAAGAACATGCCACCTAAAAAGCAACCTGAAAAGGGTAAAGCCGGTGGAGGAGCTAAATCCGGCGCGGGAAAATCTGGCGGCGACGCGAAAGGTTTGTTTACATTTTGTGTTGTGTGAGTTTTCGTGAAGATTATCCAGAAATATTGACAAAGCTCTATTAATACATTCTTTCTTTTAAATTTAGAATCTGCAGCCAAAGAGAAAAAAGGCGGGTCAGCTGTCAAGGTACGTCATATTCTATGTGAGAAACAGTCAAGATGTTTGGAGGCGTTGGAAAAATTGAAATCCGGTCAAAAATTCCCGGATGTAGCTGCCGCGTATAGTGAAGACAAAGCGCGGCAAGGCGGGGACCTTGGCTGGCAGATACGTGGTTCAATGGTGGGCCCTTTCCAGGATGCGGCATTTGCCTTGCCCATATCTACAGTTGCGAGTCCCGTATACACAGACCCCCCTATAAAAACCAAGTTTGGTTATCATATAATAATGGTAGAAGGTAAAAAATGACAGACATGGTGTTTGAATTTGAATATTTCTGGGCGATACTTTTGCTGTTTATTATGGAACGGATATGCTGCCTTCAGGATCAGTTTGATAAGGACTACTGCATACTACCAGACAATCAGAGGTCCAATGAGTCTATAGACATTAATATGGAGGACTTTGCTAATAGAGAGTAAGTTAATGTAACTTTTACTTAATCAAGTACCCTCTCTAACCAAAATACGAATGTACATTTAGCTATAAGAGCAAACAACTGCATGGTAAAAGTACCTACAAACAGGGTGAATAGGGATGCAGGGGTGAATCGGGACAAAACTTTAAAATGTATTTTAATGTTGAAATAATATAGTTTGTTGCCAACAAGGGCACCTAATCGTTAATAAATTATTATAATACAGTAAACACTAGAATCTTTTTTGGCAACAACTTAAGTTTCACCCCTGCATCCCTGTTCACCCCATTTGACGTTAACAGGTGCTTTGGTAATAGATTCCACACCTTTAGTTTGTATTCTAAAATGCACACTTCCTATTAGATTCTTGTAGTCAAATACACTACTATTTAATTGTTAAAGACTATAAAACTAAGTTAAACTACACTATCTCTTAGACAATGATTTTGTAATGTAAAAGTAATCCTTCTATTTTCAGTTTTGGTTTAAAAATGAGCTTCCTCCGTCTGTGTCGTTTAATGCATGTCACAATGCTCCTGACTCTTTTATATTTCTGCAATATCTGCCTCTGGTTCATAATGACCAAGAAACCATCGCCCAAGTCATCTCTCAGATACAGGTTCAAAGTCGCAATGCCTTCCATATGAGAATTGAATGGAACTAATTAGTATTTTCGAATCAAATTTTATATCTACCAAATTATGACTTAATAACGAACTTCTTAATAATTATCTAAATCTGTTAGGTACCTATGTTTAAAAAAATGGCAATATAATTTCATAAAGTAAAATTTTATTTATAAGTGCTGAAATAAATGCATTTATGTTGTCTCAATTTATGTGTTTTTCTAATTGGGTGCTGTAATATTTTACGAATGTTTTCCACAGTAATAAAATAATTTAATAGTATTTCGCTTTTTCTTCGACTTTAAAACAACTCAAGTTGATAAGAA
This sequence comes from Apamea sordens, assembly GCA_945859715.1. Classification (NCBI taxonomy): domain Eukaryota; kingdom Metazoa; phylum Arthropoda; class Insecta; order Lepidoptera; family Noctuidae; genus Apamea; species Apamea sordens. Next base: position 14,321,216 of record OX243987.1, read on the forward strand.
CGCACCACGAAACCTACTTGATATTAATGTAGTTTTGTACATACAAAATAAATCGATGCCACTGGCCATTGGGGAGATTCACTGGAGATTCACTGGCCATTAAACTACTATTTTCGCAAAAAGCGATGTTTATTTAGCGCCGAAGATAATACGATTGGTACTTTATTTTACACCAATTGACCAATCGGCGCCACACTCTTAGCGCCTGATAAGGAAATGGAAATAAGTTGATCGTTGCTTTCAGCAGCGCATGGGCACGGTAATTTAGATAATATTACCGTGGCATGGGTTAACACAATTACACAAAGCTGCAGGCCCATACATCATCTAAAAATACCTACTTTACACTTATCATGGATAAGTAGTAGAGCTTTTAAGTATTTTGGGAAGGATTAATTATTTTTGATTAAATATTTATTTATAAAGAGTTTACAGTTGTCTTCGTCAGTTTTATCATCATAAAATGTTGCTAGACGCAGGTTTAGTCAGGCATAATCAGCTTACCTAGCAGTCCATATACAGTAGACGTCTGTGGTAGCACCTTGAACTTGAGCTGGGGCTGCAGTCTCGACATTCATAGAGATCGCTTTACGACCGAATTCGGTCGCAAAGTCCTGTCACTCCATACATTACACCTGTCAATCCGGGATTTGCGACCGAATTCGGTCGTAAAGCGATCGCTATGAATGTCGAGACTGCAGCCCCTGGCGTAGGGAAGCACGGAGTTTCAATAGAATGCGATTCCAGCTTATAGTAGTTTTGTTACCACTGCCTTGAGGCCTACTATACCTACTGCCACCACCACAATACCGGCTGCTTCAATATACAGTAAGACTGCAATTGCAGTTTCCTATCAACTGATTTGTTTAATTTTTCTCAATTCATGGATTTTTTATTTCGGTAGCAGGCGCGCGCTGTCTTGGAAACGAAAGCTATCTCGTACATCGCCACTTCCCTATATATAAAAGTACTCTGTGATCGCCACCCATGTTTGATCCCAACTACATGAAAGAGAACCTAGCACAGACGCGCGATTTAACGTAAGGAACGATTTTAACCTTTAGCATAATGTGCGTAAGGAGTGATTTCAATTTTAAAATCGATCGGATATTTACGTTACGTTTACTCCGCCCGTTTGTGCTAGACCCACAGTAAAGAAATATCAGTGGTCATGGTGATCACAGTTTTAGGGTTCTCATCTTATTAATTCGTGCAGGATTTGGGATTTCAATTGCCTTATCTTTTCATAAGGCGCGTTGTTGCCCCGCCACGCAAACCGCAATCCTTGTTTAGGAGAATCGTGGATACAATTCTGGGTTAACGGCATTTAGGAGAAAGTAGGTAATGAAACAAAACATAAAAAATTAAAACAGTCTTTATTGACAGGTCTTAAATATTTATTATTAAAGTCGACTGCAACAGTTACGTGACTAAAGTAATGTACAATACTGCAATAAATATTTATGTAATGAGGTATTTAAAGCTAGAACCGGATCCTTCATTTTGGATATCGAAAGTTATAAATCGTGATTTTAGCAGTTTTTGCAGCTTTTACGATAATATTTGGTTGTATGGTTACTACCTCATGATTTTAGATGTAAGCACGAACATTTGGAGAATTGTTTCGTTAAATATAAATAATTTGTTCGAGTCGAGGATAGTCCATGCTTACTGCTTAAAAAATACTTTTTTAACTTCTAATTTATTCTTGTGACAGCGTGAGGGAATCAGATCAAACTCTGAGGTTAGGGTTGGTGTATCGCACGTATTTCAGGAGGGCATCGTTTTCCTCGCAGACGAAAGGCTTGCGGTGGTGGCAGGCCACGTCGTGCCAGTGAACGCCATCGTTGTAGAAGTTGTTCAGGATGGCCACGCAGTGCTCAGCAGCGCCGCCTTGATGCAGCTCCTGTTAAAAACAAGATACATGGTCAGATAGTGTCTTTTACCTAACCTTTGACTTTTACCTAACCTTTGACTTAACACAGCTTCACGCATTGATTCTCGGTAGGGGTCTCTAAAAGGTAGGCAAAACTTCGTTTATCCAATTTAAAGATACCGGTATTTCTTTGGACACTTGTACACTAACACTTGACTGTCTGAAAATAGAGTCTGACCCTAACTCACAGCAAGCGCACTTTAGCTAAGTAGGTACGTCCAACTCCTGAAGGTCCCGGTAACTGTACGGGAAGAATAGGATTCCGAATGAATGTGAATGGCGAAGTTTTGTTTAAGATTAACGCCATTACATCAATCGGTCGGTTGCGTACAATAACCGCATAATGCGCGAGGCCTTGAACGCCGTATAACAACGTCAACAACGGATGCGGAGGATGCGCGTGCGACCGCAAAGGGTTACGTATTGTTTGTTCCGCAGCGTAGGCGCGAGCGCAGGCCGCGGGTACGCGCGACTCGCGGGGAAAGTGACGCGCAAACAACGCGACGACGCGCGCCGAATAAAGATGAGCTTTTGTTGTACAGCTTGCGGTTGCTGTTTGTAGAAAGTGGCCGCGACATGCGGGTACGCCCTTCGGCGAATATTTCGCAGGCCCATAAATATTCACGTGTCGCTTTCGTTTTCATTGCGTTATATCCGCTGTACGGATGCATTAACGGGTTCGGCGGGTGCGCATGACAAACGTTACTCAACTGTTCGCGGAATTGGCTCCTTATGTTGCGTCATGAGTATGACCAATTTCGTAATGTCATGCTTTCTTACGCACCCATTGTATACACCGCGGAACGATTCCTTAATTTGGTACCTAACAGTTTTCTAGACGAGGAAATGAGTGCATAACTTACCCTGTTGTCGGGTTGAGGTTTGCCGATGCCGCCGCCCTCGGACCAGTCGTTCTGCTGACGGTTCGTGGTGGGAGCCAATTTCTGCAGCTCAGCGGTCCAGAACCAGCCGTTGATCTCGTTGGGGATCAGGTCAGGACGGTTGCAGCCTTTGAAGTCGCAGAGGCGGCCCGATGTCCAGATGTATTTTTGCTACAGGAAACGTATTAACATAAGAATGGTAATTTTCTACGATTACCGACGTTAGATGTGACTTTGTCGTTACATTATGGATGTAGGTACCTTCTTGGCACAAAACCTCTGGGTATTTATATGAACACGTAACACGAATAATTACCTATTCGTCTGCTGGCTCCTTGATTCTATCTGTTGGGTACGAAGAAAAAAATAACAATGGCAAAACGGCCATTAAAAAAGAAGTCTATTAGATAAGCGAATAAGGCGAAACAATTTGATGATTCTTAACAATACCGTGGAGATACAACAATGATTACGACAATTTGTCACAATTATCGTTGTAATAAGGATCGTTGTGCACTCGGCGTTAGATTGTAAGAACATACCTAATGAACGCGCTACTTCGTTAGCATAACAATACAGTGTCAACAGGGCAATGGTCAGTTTGGCAACGGGACAATCGGAATTATTTGGCATTAATATCTGTGCTGAACAAATTGTCATTCTGCAGTGCGGCGAACAATGGCAACAGAAAGTTACGGGCCCGGTTGAATCTAAGTAGGACCTACAACCTTCCTACGCTAGATAAGGTTACTAGTTTCACCGGTTGGTCATAGCCCAACAAGACTCGTCTTCCGTCTACAAAAGTTTTACTTGCAGATTTCTACGTCGCAAAAACAAGTGCTAATTATTCCCGAGTGTCGATATTCTCGGGAGGAACAGACAATGCAACAAAACATTGTGTTTCCCACGTAGCGCGAAACACATTCCGTAGCAATAGTGAAACTCGTTTAGGAAAAATCGACGCCGCCATTGTTGCGTTCCTGAAACGATTATTTTTCTTTATTTCGAACTAAGAAGTGAGGTTAACGTAAAATTTTGTCACAAGTGACGCGGCCCATTAGTTAAATAACTCCTTCACGCAACGGATAGAGATTTTCGAAGACTTTACGAAAAGAGGTACCTACCTAACAATATGCATTCTTTCAAAGATTCCGTGTTGAATACGAATACCACACTTTCTATTTAGCTTTGAAAAAGTGATATGTTTTCGCGTCACGGTCACGATCGTTTTCCTCGTGTTTTGAACTCGGGACACGCGTGGACATTTGCTACAGTCTTTGGCAATCGTCGTGAAGTCATTTGCTTTACATAAGGACATCCCAAAGCAAGGACTGTTCTAGAATCGTCTATAATAGTAAGATACCATTTTCCTTCGCACTTAAAATACCGCTGTGTCTATTTAATCATTCAAAACTTGATCCGTTGCATGTTGCATCAGAGTCGTTAATGAACTTCGAATAAAGGAAAAGTAACTTGATTATGTTTTACTACCGAGTTCCGTCTTACGGAACTCGGCAGTAAAACATAATCATCACTGTTTCAGACTTCATCTAATCACAGATATACATTAAATTTTGCAACGATTTAACGATTTTGTAGAGAGTTAGGTAGTAAAGCTCACTAACTGAATGCTCACTATCTTTAAAAGTTGGTATTGGAAGATCCAAACGATTACGAATTTATCAAGACGCAGCAATTTTCACGAAAAATCACTGATTTTTGTTTTACTGTAGATTACCTTACCTAGTTCTGAAAATCTGAACCAAGCTTCTAAAAAATACCTTTGTTATTTTCTTACCTTGTCCTGCACGATGCGTGCTTTAACCCACTCATTTTCGTCGCTGGTCTCCAACGACACGAGGTCCATGCACCGCTGACGGCAATAGTTCCTGGCACTCAGCCAATCTTCTTCCACACCACGGAGCGCAGGGTCTCTCCATGAGAAGAAGTAGCCTTTGTCTGAAAAGACAACAGAATTTAATATTTTGCTGCTACGAACGGACCATCGTATATCCTGCGGGGTAAGTGCGTAACACACTAACAGTAGCAATGGCTTTCATTTTGACAGTTCAACAACATTCATTGCGTTATTTTACATTGTTGAGTAGACAAATTTTTCGAACATTTGAACCAATGGATTAGCAATATCCTTCAAAATGATTCATATTATAATTGATAGTGTGTTACGCAATTAGGGTGCTGGGAACATCGAGAAACTAAACTAAATAACATTCATTTAGATACGGACTATGACTACGATTGAACGTGTACCCTGCCTGCCGTTACTTACTATTACTTAGTCGTAAGAAGAAGGGTTATACAACCTAACCTCTGAACTTACTTTCGAAGTACCTAACAGGTTACCTTATTTACAACCTGGTTCATATAACAGTTACCAATGTTTACATTATGTAATGATGTTTATTAGGCTACGGGCTGTTTCTAATAACTTACCATCTACCAATCGATAGGAGTTTACTGAAATCCCTTTCTAAAAATGTTCAAGCGATACGTAATGTCAGTCAGGACGCGTTCGATTTTTCAAGATAAATGTTTGGAAAGTGACGAGTTACAGAAAAGGAAGTCAAAACAATAGCATTTCTCACGAAAAACAAAGTTTCACCGGATATCGGCTATCTTCTTCTTTTCGATTCGATGGTAAAAGTAAAAATATTTTATTATGTTAGAGGAGTTGGGCCCAGGTGACCACGCCAATCGTAGTATCAGTGGCGTTTTTTAGATCCTCAGAAGTACAGGTGTATGGACACTTTGGACACTCCAACATAGGTATGGGAAATGGTTAATTCGAGGTGAACTTTTCCATCATTTCCAAGTCTGCTATCCGCGTAATTTGACCTAAGTGAGACTAGAAAGGGATTACCCTACACCTCTTACGATTGGATATTTTCATTTCTTCCGCGAGTAATAACAACGCAGAATAGGTAGCATGCGTACTTTGTGATTTTACTAGTTATAGACAATCTCGTGGGAACTGACGGCGGATAGAAAATCTTCGCTTTCGATGTTCCGATGAAAGGAATGGAGGTAGATATTATGGTTTCTATAGTGTTTAGATTAGAAGTTACACGTGGATCGAGGTTTTATGTACCTATAGTCATGAAACCTGATACCATTACTCTATATACTCGTTTTTGATTCAGCTTTCATGACTTCTTTCGATACATCTGCAATTTCAGCTACTAGGCGCAAGACTATCTATATATCTTCTTTGTAGGACCTAAGTAAAAGAAAAGAATTCCTGGTACCTAGGATTTGAGGGAGACCTTTGCTCAGCAGTGGGACAGTATAGGCTACCAGTTGCACTCCGGGAGTGCCGGCAGAAGTGAAAACAAAATACTTATTAACATTGTGCATTTTTGATATTTTGGAATGCGGTCTACTCTCCCTCCATCTTATGAATTTTCGATCAGCAGTGCGATTCTGTAACCATCTCACCGTGAAACCTTAGGTGAAGTGAGCGTCGAGCGAGCTGTCATTCCAACTAATACTAGGGAGTGACACTATTGACAGCTCACTCTAAGCTCACTTCACCTAACTTTTCACGGTGAGATTTTTACAGAATCGATCGGCAGGTCACGTGTCCTGACGCGAGTTTAACATTTTTTACCCATCACAAAAAAGTGCACAACGCCGCTAAAGAAGTTTTCACTTCAAAAAAAGGACCCAAGTATAGAGAAACTGTGAAAATCGTGGGTTTTTAAAGGTGAGATGGTAAAGTAATTTTATGTTTTATGTTCTTTGTAACGGTCTTTGCTACGATTGTGCTTAGCAGTGGTTGTTTAGGAGCTCACTTATTTGTCCTTTACAAAGACATTAAATTATTTACTTACCTATCTTAAATCTCTTTGGTCCTTTATTATAGCGTTGACAATGACAGAAGACCTGTCCTATAAGTTCGTTTTTTTAATCCCAGAGATTAATCTGACATTTAAGTCTTTTGTGTATTGCATTTTTTTAATATATTAGAAGGTTGACATTATGGGATTAAAAAACGAACTAGATTAGGTAAAATATATCTAGATTATTATTAGTAAAGGTAAACTGTGAAGGTGTTGGAACTAGGGCTCTCTTTTGATTATCGCAGTCCAGTGTAAGAAATGATATAAACCGTGATACAAGATTTTTAACACCACTAGGTAGGTAGGCAGGATATATGAAATAACAGAAGATCTATAGGCCAACCGCTTAACTGAGACAGTGCCTGAGGTGGCTGCGCGGTGCGGGAGGAGTGTGGTGACGTGATGCGAGAGCTCAGTCATTCGTCAAATTGTGACGACTATCACCCCTCCCGCACCCCGCAGCTACCTCTGGCAACGTCTCAGTTATGCGGTCGGCCTCTAACAACGTGAACACTGATTAAACTCTATCATACCTAACACATAATCAGACTTGTTTCCAAAACAGAATTATCTATGCTAGTGCGTAGCAACATTTGAAATAGAAATATGCCATCATTATGCAAATCCATTTAAAAAACTACCTACATAAACCACAACAAAATAGTAACAAAACTAGTCGAAAACTTCTGACATATTATAATACATCTGCTTCGCACTTTGCACGCGGAAGTCCCGAAGTGTTTACTGATATCATAAGAATTTCATGTATTTGTCGTTGCGCGGGCGCATGCTGGCAGGACGGACCGGTTTCCCCTTATCTCACTGAGATAAGCGAACAACTTGTACCTTTTGATGAGGTCCTGTGATTGTAGTCACAGCTTTCTAATGATAAGCTTGGAATCGTTAGTTACGGACAGATAAAGCGCTGTTTTTGCTAAGTTATTTTCTATACCTAGCCATCATTCTTATGCTTTTATTGGAACGAAGTTCCTTATCGCGCGTTGCGAAAGGGGGCTAGACGGAAAAAATTAAGACCAAAAGTTGAAACGACACTTTTTGCTATAGTTGTAAGTAAGCCGTGCGGCGTGCGCGTGTTCTCTGTGTTTCGTGTGTTCTCTGTCTGTCTCTCTCTCTCTCTCTCTTATAGAAATACTTACTATACTTCGTTCCATCCGGGTGTCCCTTGATACCTCTCAAGTTTTTTATTTATTTTTAGCTGTTAATGTCCCACTGCTGGGAAAAAGGTCTCCCTACACTCTTTCCACCTCTCTCTATCCAGAGCTGCCAATGACCAATCTTATATCAAAGGAGTCCAGCTCATCCACCGTGTCCGTCTGGGCCTGCCTTATGCTTTTATCCATATTTATTTGAAGTTGAACGAATTTCTTCGACAGAACTTCATCTTCTAAGTCCAATATCGTCTACCTTTATTTGATTTACAAACAGAACATACCATAACGCCTATATTCCTCAAAGGGTTAGGCAGAGTTGTACCTATAGTTCACCCACATTTCCCCAGCTATGTTTAAGGCTCAATTTACACTGCCGCGGAACGGAGTAGAAGCGAGTTTTCGTAGCGATATTATACATAGCAAAATGAACCTTATGCCAATTGTCTAACGTAAAAACTAGATACGAGCTTATTACTGCCGTCATTCCCGAGAATGCGCGATAATTCTCCAGAAGACGCGCAACCTGTGCATATGTGTGTATCTAATTTGTGCGTTACTCTTTTGACATAAAGTTCATTATGCTTTGTACAAAAAAAAGCGCTTCCACCCTGTTCCACGGCAGTGTAAATTGAGCCTAAGTCAAATGCATGGACTATTGCCATCAACCGGGCACAAATTGGGGAGAAATTCCAATAACACTTTACCCGACCCGAAAATCGAACACAGGACCACAGCAGATAGTGCTTTCGACACATCACCGTGGCAGTCAAAGTCAAATCAAGTCAGTATTTTATTTGGTAGGTATTTATACTTTCTATCTAGATCAAAGTATCTAGTGTAAGGTCTGTAAGTATAAGCTTGTCTAATGTCCAACAAGTGCCCGCAGTTTCGAACCATAAATGTTACTAATGTCCAAGTTAAAAATGTTAACGTCCTTGAATTCATCTCGGTAAGCACCGGTTTTAAGCCAGATTCGAACTCGTAACCGTAGGTAAGACCTACTGCAAAGCAGATGATAGTAATAATAAGGACATGAACTCTGTTTCCTCTGAAACTGTAGATGGAGAGACGGCTGATCCAAAATGTACCTGACGATTTGTGGTATAGTTTTAGCTAATTAAGTATATAGGGTGTAACATTGTGTTATAATTGTAACTATGGCAGGGATTTCAATGAATGAATGAATTCAGTACATGATTTTGGACCCCTGGCGTTGAAATTTTCGTCGATTTTTTTAAATGAATCTATGGTAACAGGTTGTGCGTCGATGTCCCCTGCCACCCTGTATAGGTGCTGTGCCTGTGCCTACCGGTGACCATAAAGTGACAGTGACGGTGACAGAAGGTTTATAATATCTCACACTGTCTGTAAGTAAGTAGGTATACTTACTGAAAAAACAGCTTGCAAGCCCGGTTTAGCAGAAGATAACCTCAGTAGAAATGCGAGATGCCATTCTCAAAAAAAAATAAAACTAAAAAGGGGTCCTTGTACGAACTTTTGTTAATAATTTATTACCCATATGGTGAAGACGAGTTAATTTTTATTGGAATTTCCATAAATAATCACAAATAAATGTCCTTCATTAAAACATTATTATCGTACATGAAGTTTTCCGGAATCCTCTTGTGCGTTAATTGCATAGCTCATTACTCATTACCTAGGTACGTAAAATACCTTCGGGCTACTTGACAATAAATGGTTCATAAATTCCTCTTGCCAAATATGGAGATAATAATCGGTTAACAAGACCTTGTATCATCTTGAAGTTTTAAGATGAGCCGAAAATTAAAAAAAAAATCTCGGTAGGAAAAGACTACCCTAGTACGGAAAGAGGTACTTAGAGAAGGTTTGTGTAGCTAAAATAACTACACAATCATGTTCTATAGTATACCATAACATCACGCGTATAAAGGGTGCTTTTCCACCAGAGATGTGCTATGCTACGTAGCTATGGATGCGTTTGATATCCACCAATCATATTCACTGGTGCACATATCTTAGCACTGGTGGAAACGGATTCAACTAAGATATGTTTTTATATGGAAGGATGCGTGCTATGGATTCGTGCTATGGATGTGTGGTATGGATGCGTGCTATAATGGATGCGTGCTATGGATGTGTGCTATGGATGGTCGCGAGTGGTAGCTGTGTGCCGCCCTCGCCGCTTCCCTACTATCGATACATCGCATAGCTCGAGCTGCGCATCTTCCTCGCGCAGCTACTTTGCGGCGGCGCATCTTCATAGCACATCTGACTCGCACCGCTACATAGCTTCGTATCAGTGGAAACGATCAGTGGTCACATAGTTTCAAAGCCTAGCTATTCTTAGCACATCACACCTCTGCCTAACCCTTAGGCTGCTTTTCCACCAATGATGTGCTATGCAGCTATGCTGCGAGGATGTGAAAGCTAAGCTACGAAACTGTGCAACCGTTTCCACTAATGCTAAGCTGTGTAGCGGAGCGAGTAAGATGTGCTATGAAGATGCGCGCCGCCGCGAGGTAGCTGTGCGAGGAAGATGCTCAACTCAAGCAATGCGATGCATTGATAGTAGGGAAAGCACGGGGAGTACTCTGCTCTGCACATAGCTACATCACTCGCGCATCCATAGCTCCCATCCATAGCACGCATCCTTCCGTATAAAAACATAGCTTAGTTGAATCCGTTTCCACCAGTGCTATGCTATTTGGACCAATGAATATGATTGGTGGATAACACACGCATCCATAGCAACGTAGCATAGCACATCTCTAGTGGAAAAGCAGCCTAAGGGTTAAGCAGAGTGTGATATTACATCCACATTTCTCCAGTTATGTTTAAGTTCCATGTAACAGGGGGCAAAGCTATTGCCAACGGGGCACAAATCCAGACTCCGGGACTCCGGGCTGCTAACTCATGTTCAGCAGTAGCGCTTGCAACCACTACACCACCGAGGCAGTCACTATAATATACTTTGCCTTCGACATAATCACGCGCCATAAGATTATTAAATTTGATTTCAATTGAGGTAGATATATTTCACTGCAGCCTGATGAAGTTCACAGCCCCAGCAGTCTCGAAATTCATAGCGATCGGTTTACGACCGAATTCGGTCGCAAAGTCCCGGATTGATAGGTGTAATGTATGGAGTGACAGCTTTGCGACCGAATTCGGTCGTAAAGCGATCGCTATGAATGTCGAGACTGCAGCCCCTGGAGTAGCAGTGAAAATCTTGAGAAGTGCTATTAATTGTACGAATATTATAATTTTAATGGTATTTGTAATTGTTTTTTTTTTATTGTAATTTTGGTTGTATTTTTAATTGTTTTAATGTAATTAGGATTGCATTTTTAATTGTAATAATGATGGTTTTTTTTTAAATTGAATTTTTGGGTAAGTAGTCACATCGCATTGGCGTTATAGCTGTTAAGGTTTGGAAATTTGGGAATAAATAAATAATCCTACTAATATTATAAACGTGAAAGTTTGTATGGATGGATGGATGGATGGATGGATGGATGCTTGTCACTCTTTCACGCAAAAACTACTAAAAGGATTTGTATGAAATTTGGCACACCGATGGTTTATAACCAGGATTAACGTATAGGATACTTTTTGTCCCGATATTCCCACGGGATCGAAACTTATGCGAGTAAAACCGCGAGGCGCAGCTTGTCATCACATAGGTAAATGTTCTTTAGTCAAGCCAAACACCCTTGCCCGATCTTACTTCCAATAGAGAATCTTACGGTTAATTTAATTCCGATTTTTCATAAGTACCATTTTCTACTTCCCCTTCTACTTCTCCCTCAAGATTACAATCAGCCTACAGTGTTCCCACTGCTGGGACCTCCAGGCCTCATCTACGTGAGAGAGAGTCAGCCATAATACACCAAGTGGGCCCCGTGCGGGTTGGTAGATGTCACATGTCTTCGAATTTTTGGTTCTAGGCAATGACTATGAAACCTCTCTCTTTGGTTCTAGGAGATGCCGGTTTCCTCACAATGTTTTCCTTCACCGTTTTGAGAGCAGCTCCCTCAAGATACACAGTCTAATTAAACAACTTCAAAATACTTACTGTCAGCGTATCTCTCGTGGATGGATCTCTGCACACATAGCGAGGGCACTGGGGGCTCCAGGATCCGACCGTTCTGGAACTGCGCGTGCGCAACCACCGCGAAAAGGGCTAAAAACACCAACTGTTTCATTTTCTGCAACAAAGAGACTTCACTTAGAACATCATAAGCGAAGAAATTCAGAAGCGAGAGGCCGGAATTAATTGCAAAAATATTCATAAGTTTCAAATATACATATTTTGTTTCGAATAAATAATGATTTCGCGTATTATAATCTGCCAGTTATTTATGAATATGTTAACTCATCATTACAGTTTAAATAGTTGTAAAATATTTAACTATGTTCGTTAACAACTTTATGAAAGTGTAAACGTGTAACTTTACATAGGTTTACCGTGGCACCTACTAAGTAAGAAGTATTTAGCGGGTAGCCTAGCCTGTGCCTTATAGGCGTTGCGCAGGGGTGGTTCCGGAGTTGGTCCCTATGTGCGGATGGTGATCACTGGGTTGGTTTTAGTGAGGTAAAAATCCCACACTCCCCGACCCCTCTCCCCGGAGGTCGGGTGCCTTTCGAAGGTTTCCCCCGAAAACAAAAAAAATAAATAAAAAGGTACCAGGCTGCCTCCTGTGAATGTATCCCTAATACTATACAGGGTTAGGGACATCGACGCACTTATCATGGATTCAGAATTTTGAACCCGTTGAAACTACTCGTCGGTTATTTATAAAAAAAATAGCTGTTCCATACATTTTGATCGCGTATGTATAGCACTTTTCTATGAAAGAGCAGATTTTGTTTTTGATAACCGACGAAAAATTTCTACGCTGGGGCTCTAGAATCATGTGCTGAATTCATGGTTTCAGTTTGCGTCGATGTCCCTGCCTTCCCGTACCTATACCTATGACGTTACTCACGTTTGACCCACCTACCTATTGGGGTTACATTTTGAATTAAAGGCGTCTTCATACTACTGGTTCATCACAAAAGTCAAAATAGGTAGGTATCGATCGATACCTACCTATTTTGATTTTTGTGATGAACCAGTAGTACATAATGTTCGGTTAAGTTCAGTAGATGGTAAGATAAGAAAAACAGAAGACGTCCACTGTCATGGATAGTTAAAAAATGCTGTCCTAAATGTCTATTAGCCAGTTTTTGCCGAGAAACTAGTTTTTTTATTGTTAAATCTACAGCAAGCCACAAATTTAAAATAAATAACACAATTCTGAGTAGATACCTATAGCCAGAAAAGGTCACGGACCTTCGGGTCTATGTAATTTGATTAGCGAAATAAAAAAATATAAAGAAAAACCCGGAACTTTCTTGAAATACTTAAATCTTTGATTATACCTAATTATGTTATGGCGGTCAAGTTCATAATATTATACTCTTTGGTCAAGGTTCAATCACAACTTCAACATATTTGAAGTAGTAGGGGACCACAGATTATAGAATAGTCCGTCAGAGGGACAAACTTTTAAAATAGGAACGGACCTTTTAAATAGGTATGGTCCATATTACTAATTTAAAGTTTGTCCCTAACACGGACTATTCTGTCCTGCAGTCAGTCCCTCTAACATGCTCCTAGCTGTGGCTAGTTTTTTTTACCATGACGAGAGCTATTTATTCTCATTTATTTCATCTCGATACGAGAGAAGACGACTGAATCAATTATTTCTAATGCTGCAATTACTCATCAGCCAGGTGGCGTAGAACACACTCGTGACAAGACAAAAGTCATAAGGCCATTATCCCGTAGGACAAAACAGGCATCGTCATCACCTCAGGTCTAAGGAATTCTATTGTGTTCGTTCTTGTTGTGTTTTGTCCGACAATCATGTGTGATTAAATGTTGGATACCTATATTGACAACAGTTAACGCATAGAGGTTCATTAGAAAACCAGCGTCAGACAGCCTCTGTCTGGCATTAATGCTGAAATGAACCTTTTTGGCGCAGCCGTGAGGCACACACTATTGTTGTCTCAAACATTTTTTATTTTTGTATTTTGTGTTTCACGAACTGTGTCCAAATAAACTTTTTTCTTTCTTTCTTTCTTTCATAGCAACTTAAATTAATTAGCGGAGACTTTTAGAAATCGGTACTACCTGCTAGGTAAGAAAAAAGGTAAGTTACCGACAACTTATTTCAAAATAACAAGCTTTAGCTTAGGTCATGATTCCTGGTCAAAAAATTAAAGCCAGGATCAAAGGCCTATTTGTCCTGGCCCGAACTCTCATTCGTTCTTTATTCTCTCTAAAGTCTGTTAAACCGCTCAATCTACGAAGCCTTGTAAAATAACAATCTTCTTTAAAAAATGCAAAACTAAGAAATCGAGAATTTAAAAGTTCGACACAAATCTTTTATTATGCTAAACCTAACTATTTCAGACAATGGCCTGTTTTACTAAGCAATAATTTGTGACTTTGTATCTTTGTCACGTTCAAGTTGTCGAAATTTTTCTTTTTTAACTTTTACTTAGGAATATACATAATGTTAACTTAAGTGTGTACTTAAGTACATGCAATAAAACTAATTAGGCTGCTTGCGTTATAATATAATGTACCTATTCAAATTATAAAAAAAAACCTCGACCTATTTGGGCACAAATACAGACTCCTAAGCATATATGAGATGAGGAATTGTTTACAAACACAACCCGGGATGATGGCGCAAGATCCCGGGATTACAGACCGGTCCTATGTTAGAAAGCGACCTTGTCCGGGGACAAAAAGAAGTTCATTCCACTCGACACTCCCGAGGCCGTTTAGGTCTATCATTACAAAATTCCGATAAATTAATCGATTCCTACTTGATTATAGTTGCGACATAAATTATGATAATATTATGGCGAGTTTACTAAATCACCATTCATTCATGTTTATCATTTATTTTTAAGCTATATACTTATTTAAAATTTAAATTCAAAAATATACATCACGAATTCACATTAATTTTAAGGCAGGTCTTCGTAAACCACTTATTCTTTCACTGGTTTTTCAAATTAAAATTAGATAACTAACTCGACAAAGCACTGACTAATTAGGGGGAACATCGAACAACAGAAAAAATAAAATTCCACTCACCGTGTGTAGTGTGTTTCTGAGGGGGCCGTCACAAACTGATGCGTTTGCGCCGAGCGATCGTTTTATATGGAGGAAGTCGGCGCTCGGATGATCTGACGCACGCGCACCCTTGCCACGGGGTGGTGTCAGTATATCACCTGGGTCACATGACAGAATTCTTCGGTTCTGCTACCAGCTAGTGGTTTGAAGACTGTAACCAATTAAATACAAGGCAATTTGATGACTTGACCGAATTGGGTCTAATTCGGCAACAATGGCAACAATTAAATCGCCAATTCCCTTTTTTTAAATGTGCCTTTAAGTTTGCATTCAAAGAACTATTAGCTAGGAATATTATACAAGGTAATTACGTTATATAACCTGCCAGAACTTTTTAGTTTGATTAAATCTTGAGAGTAAATTCGTTGAAAGTTTTAACTTAACAGACCTGCTTATCTATATATTTGTATATACGTTTGCATTTGAGTTCTTGGGCAGGCTCCAACGGTGGATCAAGGCAGCTGATTAAGGCCATAATAAAAATAAGGCTTTGGTCATCATTATCGTTAGCTACTATCAAAGCGCCATCTATCAGGCTACCAACCTCCTGGATCGAACGCTATGGACTCCATTAATATTTACAAAATGTTGCTGGCTGACTACTATTTAGGAAATGGAATCCAAAATCCCTCATATCTAAACTTGTAAAACTAATATTATGAGGTAAAATTTTTTGCTTGTTTGAAAGAGGTATCTCTGGAAGGTCCGATTATAAAAATTCTTTCACTGATAGTACCCAAGTTATACACCATTGCCGAGTGCCATAGGAATTATGTTTCTTCCACGTGGGAGAATTAGAAGAAGCTAGCCAGCATATTTTGAATTGTTCCTCCTAGTTATAATCATCATTTGACTACCGAATGACCGTTAAATTGTGAACAGTACAAGTGGGAAGAACCATATCATAATATTAAACAGTAGGTAAATTAGGTAACGTAAATAGTGAGTAAGTAGATATTAATGCTAGACAGATTGTGTCGCTGATCATTGTTATAATGGTAGGTACTGTTATACACTGCTTTAACACTGTTTTACATTTTTTGAAGTCATGTAGTCACCTTCTATTTCTATATCCACGTGTTTTATTTCGAACAATCCTTACGATGCAATTCTCCAAATCCATAGCATTAAACTGTATCCTAAATGTTTGAATGCATACATTTAGGAAATATACATTTCTTAAACGTATAAGTATTTTTAAAGGCACTGTCGTGTGGTTTAATTTACTATGTTTTCCGTTTGTTCGATGTTGATATCATTGATAGTTTACAAATAGTTTAACTGTGCTACAATAGTTATTAAGCATTCATTTGTAGGCATTCTTTTGTTTCTACGTATTATCATGATTTTCCGACGGTAGGGTTGACTGCAGCTGCCAGGGTTATAGGTACCCATGGTCATATTATGCCCATATCAATTTGTTAGATCTGGAATATATGGATATGGAACAACTACTTTTCCAAACCCCCAGGAGTATTTCTTACCATCATCAAGACTTATGTACTCCTCGAAGGACTCCACTACGCCAAGACAATATAAAAATGGCGCAAGACCGGCATGGAGAAAATGATTCCGAGGGGAAATCACTGCCTCTCGAAATGCTTCCTTTAGAACACGACGCGAGAAGTAGGGGTAGGTCTAACCCTAGAGGGATAAATTAGAATAGAATTACATAGAACACGAGTGAGAGTATCTCTTTTGGTCGTCAAAGTCCCAGTTTCAAAAGTAAGTATATCTAAATGGGACAAAGGCTTCTCCCAAACAAACCAAGTGCCTAAATAACCAGTCCTCCGACATCCCATATGTATAACATTGGACTGCGATAGGCTGAGTTGAAATTGAATAATTGACGGATACGTGGACGGACCTTCCTATAGGCATAAATTCTTCGATAGAGCTTCTGTAAACAACGACCACGAAAAATATTCTTAAGAACAGTGCGGATGACAATAGTTTACGCTATGCCCAGTAGTGTCGCGAAATAACAGCACATAGCGTACTATACATACGTATACATAGTCTCTATACATTACCATAATGTATAACTTGACATTTACGTGGTGGTCGGCACGCGTGTCAAAAAGAAAGTATATTGCCCTGTTGTAGGCATGAAACAGCTTGATGATTGAACACTGATTAATTGGCTGATAACAAATGTCGATATGAGTGAGATACTAGCAATTTTTAATACGGATTTGGGAATAATTTAAAAGAATATATATTTAACCTGTGTAACATTTTCGAGTAGGTATCAAAATCAACTTGTTCAGTTCAAATGAACAGTTACCGCCCTTTCGGGTTGGGGATATCTGAGTAGGTAGGTATGCTTATTGGCAGTAGCCTCAAAAAAACTTAGGAAATGGGAACTGGGAAGTCACCGAATCTAAAGTGCAGAAACTCGGAAGTGGAGAACCGCGTCGCTTCCCACCGCGCCCGCCCGTGCTATTACGTTCTTGGTTTTGGCTTAACGTTCTTTCTGGCCTTTTTCTCATCTCCTAAAGGTCATAGCGTGATGTTATATAGCTTATAACCTTCCTCAATAATTAGGCTATCAAATGCAAAAGATTTTTTTAAATACGACTGGAAGTTCCAGAGATTTCAAACAAACAAAGTCTTCAGCTTTATTATCTATATCTATATCTATACTTATAATAAATCTGTAGAAGTTAAAATTCTGTACATTGAAAATATCAAAAAAAGAATTTACAGGGGGTGTTACTAGACCGACACCGAACCCAAAAATGTGATTAAAAAATTTTTTGTCTGTCTGTCTGTCTGTCTGTCTGTCTGTTTGTTCAGGCATCACGCAAAAACTACCGGTTCGATTACGATGAAACTTAGTATAATTATTCTTTAATATCCTGGGCACCACACTGGGTACTTTTTATCCCGGAAAAGTATATACAATAAAAAACAAACTTAATTTTGCGGTTCGATCCCTATACCCGATTACCACTGTCTGTACTGTACCAACCGCAAATACTAAGTTTGTCGTAGGTTGGGTCACCCGCAGTGGAGTTCATTTTTATTCCTTTTAGTTTTTAGAGTTATTTAGGTTTATTTTTATACTAGCTTCTGCCAGCGGCTTCGCCCGCGTGGATGTCGGAAATTATCCCACGGGAACGTGCTAACTCTATCTCTATGCCAAATCAGAAGTTCAGTGGTTTAGGCGTGAAAATGTAAAATACAGTTTCAAGTTCAAATCCTCCCCTTAAAAACTGAATTACCCCTTTTTGTCCCGTCAGTAGTAAATTTTCGACCACTTTACATACTTATTATTAATTATTGTTAATAGCTGTGCCCGCGACTCCGTCAGCGTGTAACTCCTTGTGTGTTATTAAGTTAATGTATTGGGTAGTACATGCCGTTTGCGATCAGCTGTGAGACGTAATTCCCTCTCAGTGAAGGTTTCGGACTCACGGGATAGTACAGACGCCAGCACATCAAGCTACTACAAACTGTCAAATTTCTTTAATAGATTTTCAACTTTATCTCTAAAGTATTAAGGTTTAAGGTTGATTGGGAAAATTTGACAGTTTCGGGTAGCTTGACCTGCTGGCGTCTGTACATGCAGTTCGCGATCAGCTGTGAGACGTAATTCCCTCTCAGTGTAGGTTTCAGACTCGCGAGATAATGGTATATTTGATAGTGTACGTAGTGACCGTAGGTTATTTTATAATACTGTTAGGTAGGATTAGTCATTCGTATAGATATTAGTTTTTAGGGATTTTGCTTATTTATTGAGTTTAGATTAGTTATCATCAGAAATAGGTTTATTTAGGTAGGTATTTAATTTTCTGTTATTGAGTTTTTTTTAAATTAGGTAGGTACTTAGGTAAAGATATCATATAGGTACCCTAAGAGGGTACCTATATGATATCTTTCATCACCACTAATGAGACACAATTGGTTTTCTACTGTAATTAGCCACAAAGGGCCCGCGAGATAGGTGGCATTCTGGGGAAGCACATACATTTTATCCTGTTAGCACGTTCCCGTGGGATAATTTCCGACATCCACGCGGGCGAAGCCGCGGGCAGAAGCTAGTTAGTACATATATATGTATTATAGATATTTGAAGTTCCCAACGGCTGCATAAGTATTACTAAAGTCTGAGGACTAATTCTCGTAATTTTCACAATCTGTCAAACATTTTTAACTACGGCAATTGGCCTTGCTATACTTGCACTTGCACTGTTTTTTTTGTACTAAGTCATAGAACAAAAAAGCAGTGCAGTTCAACTTCTGCCATGCTATAAGAGCTGGGGGTAAGCCCCCAGGTAGGCAGATAGCTTTTTCACTAAACTGATAGCATTTTGTTTAACAGACAATAGAATGTCGCTGTCCAGTTTCTTGACAGCATCTTACTCCTTGGTAGGAAGGGGTGATATGAACGATCGCGTGTTCGGATGATGTGAATTTTTACATTACTTGAATCCCGGTAGGTACTATGGGAAACGTAAACAGTGGGTACGACACACATAAAATGATGAGTATGACAATACAATGCTGTTATTTGTAACTCGCGACGTGTCGACCTGGAAAATACATTGTTTAACGAAATTTCCGGTTAACATGTGGCGTTTGGATGAGACCCCGTCTCCTCTGGTAAACAAGAGATTTGTTAGATCGGAGACGTAACCGGTACTTTGTCTGATACGTTTTTTAGGAATCTACCTGGCTGCTTATAGATGGTGCTGTGAACTAGGATATGTATGATGTAGGGTGATTGTAGGGTGATTCCGGAAACCTAGCGAGTCCGGAATCGGTGGTTTGGATCTCCTAATTTCATAACTGCCCATGAGATGAAAATTTCATAGAAAAGTAGATAGGTAAGCGTTTGGCCACCGCAGAATTGTATTGGTAGTTGCGATCATAATAATTTTATGTTTAGTAAAGATAGTAATCTGAATGCCTTAGCTTACGTGTTATTTTGCAGTAACACCTGCGTAACTTGCCTATTAAAATATTCTTGTCATTCTTGTGCGTAGGCAGGCAGGTAGGGACTTGGCCCTCTACAAGTCGATGGTTACCTTTAGGTACTTATTGCTCATAACTTGTAACCGGATCTATTTTCTCATAACCGGTCCCGATTTGGAGATTTTATTTTATTAAACAAATATTCATTGTATTAAAATTACAATCAGAACTTGTTCTTTTTGATGGTAGGTATGTGCCTGTTGAACGTTTTACGGAATTCCCGCATAATTTTAATAACTATCACACTTTAGGCAAGTTTAAATATGTGATTATGTAGGTATGTATATCTTTAGCAACAAACTCTAGGCTTTAGTTTTAATGTAATTGTTTGTTAAAAATACTTAGAAGTTAAAGGTGAAGTTTGACCGCTGCGGGATACTTACCTAAAAAAAAAAAACTAAGTTGGTTTCAAAAATATAAAACTGGTAAATTATTAGAAGATAATCTAATAGGCATAGGTATTTTTGTTGCATCACTGACTAGAATACGAACATTTAATATTGTCTATTAAAAACAATTAATTTGATTAAGCTGGCATTCTTAGTTTCATAGACTTTCAGGTATGTGACCCTAATTTATTGCTCTCGAGTGTTTGTACATTTTGACCGCGTAGGTAGGTATTAATTACAGTTTTTTTTATAAAACAGATTTGTTTTATAACTGACGATTTCCTTCTACGATAGTCTACTCTAGAATCATGTGGTGATTTCATTGTTACATTTTGCGCGTCGATGTCCCTGCCACCCTAAATATACCTAAAAAAATGTAAAAAGCCAGAAGGTTCCATGGTTTTGCTTGTTATCTATCAACAAAAAAGTTGCAGGAATTTTGTTATCTTCTAGTTTGTTCTAAGAAAAGGGAGCATTGAAGAATTCTCCTTAACCGTATCTACACGATAATCTTATGGTTTTTGAAATCTTTGAGGCTAAACAAATTGTCCTAACGAACTTTACCTACCTAATGATGAAAAGCGGGCAAATACATATTACACAACGTTCAAATACCCAAAACGTGCCGCCGTTACTCGAAAGCGAAAACTACATTAACTTAAGTTACATGGGTACCTACTTTGGTGTTAATTATTTAATTTATTTTTAGGTAATGGTCACTTAGTTAGTTGGAAACGTATGACTTGTTAACAAGCCCTTCAAAGCTATCATAACCTATCCAAAGGCGTTTTAATAGGCATGGTGAAAGAGCTCCTTAAGTTTTGAGTTGAACTGCACGATTTCTGACAAATGCGTGTACTCAAAAGACCATCTCAGACAACGATCTACATGGTCTTTACATGATCTGACCAAGATTATGGAGACTGTGACCTCTGAGATTGTTTCGGCCTTTCTTCTCAGAGTAGTAAGATAGGAAACGCCGACCTCATCTAGTTTTTAAAATGATTGACGTGTAAAAGTGTTTGCAAACACTTTTACACGTCATCAGAAATCAGAAAATAAATCATTTATGCAAGAGCTGCACAATACAAGCTTCTTTATGGATCACCCAGGTCTTCTTTGATACTTCTACTTAGGTACTTCTGGCAGTCGCTTCATGTAAAATACTGGTATTCTGCTGCATCCGATAGACGATGCAGATCCATCCGGGCAGATGATGACCATGACTTGGGTACATACTTCTAACTTTGGTAGAAGATAATTCAGTTACAATTGACGTTTAAAGTTTTAACAAACTGCAGAATTAGAAAAGGAATCCCTGTTCAAATTCGGCAGTTTGTTAAAACTAAACATGGCTGTCATTGGCGCCGATTCCCTTGTTCACAAACTAAACTAAATATAAGTTCAGTGCATCTTTTTCTTTCTATTTCATTAAGATAAGGACAGAAGATAAATATTAGTTTAGTCCTGTTAAATTATGATACTCCATAGACAGTTTAGACGTGATTAAAAACATGGCTAAGTACTAAAAATACGTCAATGCACGTCAGGCGCTGACTAATTTGACAGGACTAAACTAATATTTATCTTCTGTCCTTTTCTTAATGAAATAGAAAGAAAAAGATGCACTGAACTTAAATTTAGTTTAGTTTGTGAACAAGTGTGTATCCAGTTTGTCTAAACAAATAATTGAGCGGTGAATCATAAAGATCTCTTTCTCATTATCACCTGACTGATGATGACTATTTTGCGGATAAACTGACTGACCTGCGTTACGTAATGCATGAAATCATTCTAACACCTTCCTGCTGGCTTACTGCCAATGTTCGCTCAGCTATGGCTCTGACCGTGCGCTCAATATCAATAACCAGACAGGTTCTTTCTCTAAAGCTGCGTTTAGGAGAAGAACAACACAACATGCTGAATGTACCTTCTCGCACCCTCAACTTGCTTTGGGAAAAATGACATGATAAATAAATAGTGCCTACGTTAGTACCTACTCGTACTACCTTAGTTCGGTAAATGATTTAAAGGCACGTCTTTCTTTCTAATTTTTTGTTTTTTCTAGTCTGGATTCGTGCCTTTTTGATGGCAATAGACTCACCCCCAGTTAACTACTTCAACGTAAAAGGCGAAAAGTGGTCAAAAAAGGTCAAATTAAATTATCTAGCGAAACTCTCAAGGCGTGACGGGTATCGATATTTAAACACGATAAAATAATAACAAAATTTTTGATAGAGTGCTATATACTATAGAGTTCAGCAGTGCGATTCTGTAACCATATCACCGTGAAAACTTAGGTGAAGTGATCCAGCGTGGAGTGAGCTATAATTCCAACTAATGCTAGGGATTGACGCTATTGACAGCTCACTTCACCTAAGTTTTCACGGTGAGATTTTAACAGAACTGATCGGCAGCACTGTTCTGCCGCGTTCAGCGCTGTTCAGCCGCGTTCAGCGCCTTTCCGCCGCATTCAGCATCAAACGCGGCGGAACAGCGCTACACGGATGTTTCGCGACTCCTTGTCGAGAAGTTGCGACCTGCATAGTTCCTGAATAGATTTGATTTATTATTTACTTTACGTAATCACTATGCACGCAAGGATTGAGAGAGTTCGGACGTCGGACTTTAAAAGTAAAGTAATTATAATTATTTTATTCTTACGAAATGATGGACGAAGAGAAACTTATATTGCTAGTCCAAAAATATTTAATTTTGTAGTATCCATCCGAAAATGCTCTATAAATTTTATATTATTTTCTTTTAATTGGGGTACTAATGTTGCGT
Organism: Apamea sordens; assembly: GCA_945859715.1. NCBI lineage: Eukaryota > Metazoa > Arthropoda > Insecta > Lepidoptera > Noctuidae > Apamea > Apamea sordens. Next base: position 14,344,401 of record OX243987.1, read on the forward strand.
ATTTTCCAGCCAAATTTCTATTTCTCCACAGTGGGTCGACCCACTGTCGTTTGCGTTTTATTTTTGTACGTTTAATTTTATTTATTTCTTCTGCAAGAAGCGAAACGATAAAAATATCGCACATAGAACTGTCCATGTGGAAGGCACAATACTAAATGAGTACCTAGCTTACCGTCTTCGCAGCATATTCAGCGCCGTACGCACTAGATAGAAGCCTTTCAGCGGCGATAACGCGCTGACGGCTTTTCTCATTCTTATGACGCTGTACGCGGCTGATAAAAGCGGAACTATAATTATAAGTGGGACTAAAATTGTTCAGCGAAACGTGAAACGAGCTGAATAAGTGTGAGTAGTCACGAATAGGATTCCGTAGTCACCCATAATGGCACTTTACAAGTTAGGCCTCTATAACTCCTGAACTAACAAAGTTAACTAAGCTTTTATAATTTTCCTTCAAAGTTCATCACATGAACATCCATCATGAATTTTTTCAGATTTTTCGAGCCAGCCGTTTAGCTTTTAGAGGGGGCGACATATTTTAACAAAAAATGGGCTTTAAAGTTGAATATCTCGCAAATGGATACCTAAATAAAAAAATTGTCTCAGCAGCCTCTCAATGTTTTTAAAATACCTATCTAATGATACCCCACACTATGGGGTAGACGCGAGAAAAAAAATCATCCCCACTTTACGTGTATGGGAGGTACCCCAAAAAAAAATTTTTTTTCGTGGTTTATTTTAGCACTTGGTCGATGTGGTAAATATACATATCCATGCAAAGTTTTACATTTCGAGCACTAACCGTTTGGAAAGTAAGCCGAAGACAGACGGGCGGATGGACAGACATGACGAAACTATAAGGGTTTCAAGACGTGAACCACGGAACCCTAAAAAACCATCAAATTAATATCTTTTTTATTTTATCATGTTTAGATACAGATACTCATCAAGTCTGCGGTGTTTTGCTAGCTAATTTAATTTGACCCTGTAGATACTATACACCTATGAAGATCTACAGGTGTTTAAGATACCTACAAAACAGTTTTGTTGCTACTAATAATCCAATCAGATTAATTAGGTACCTAGTGAATAAAATAAATCTTTCCCATTTTAAGTACCCAGGCTTAACAATTTAACATCAACGATAGGGATCGTAGCTTAGGTACCCTTAAAAACATTAGCAACGTAACTGAGTGCCAGACATGTGCCAGATAAGCCGAAGAGGGCATCGATTTGAGCTAACTTCGTCATGGTATGACATCATCCCGTAATTTCCAGCTTTCTTGTGGCAGGCTCAGGTGCAAAACACGACACTAATGTGCCCTGAGGACAAACTTTCACAAATTCTTCCAAAAGAAGAAATTCTTAGGTATGATGGTTACCTACCTACCAAAATATTTGCGATAGGGGCTATAATTGAATAGGTAATTAAACCCGTTAAATTAATTATTTAATTACTTTCGTATCGGGCAAGATCTTCCATAAAATCGAATTTTCTTTCTGTCAAAATTTTCATTAACCTAGGTATTGCGAGCATCGTTTATTTAAAATCCGATTCCAATTTCAAGGTAAATTTTATTAATCTTGCATAATATCATAATTATATCGATCAATATTGGATGGATCAATACAAATATGACTTGTTTGAACCATTAAAGCGAATCAATATTTGCATCTAAATTGGGTGAAAAATACTCATCTATGATTGTCTTTTGGCCTAGATTGAGCGAGAACGCGTGACTGATTGACTCATGATTATTTTTTATAATTTATTTAGAGTAAGTACACAATTAAATTGACTAAGCAGTGGTGGTCCAGTGGTATTAGCACCAACTTACGAGTGGTAAGTCGTGTATTCGAACCTAGACTTGAAGCAGGCACTATACTTTGTGCAATTTATTTCATCACCACTGCTCTCAAAACGGTGAAGGCAAACATTTTGAGGAAACCGTCTAAGAACCAAAAATTCAAAGCCATGGGTGACAACCACCAAACCTGCACTCAGCCAGAGCGAGGGAGGGGGCGGCCCATTCTAGAAGGAGTGAAGAAAGAACACTCCGGTGTTCCTTCTGCTGTGAGAGCACAGAGAGGAGGCGTGTGTCCCAACAGTACGTACGAGGCTGATTATGCTAAACAATTAAAGGTAAAAGCAAGATTATTGGTAAGGAGTTTAAGGAAACACGTTGTGTACGGTTTAAGGAAACACGTGCCAGCAGGTCAAGCTACCCGAAACTGACAAATTTTCCCAACCAACGTTGAACCTTAATGCTTATGTGATAAATTGTGTTGTTTAGGACGAAGTTTTGTTTTATATAATTGATTAATGTAATTTGATAAATCAGTAGAGTCATAATTTGTAAAATTGCATGCCTTCAGGCGGATTATGGAGAGACTAATATATATTTTGTATGTTACCTACCTATATTACCCATTTTCGCAATAAATGAATATGAATAAAAAAAAAAAATGAATAAAGTTGAAAATCTATTGAAGAAATTTGACAGATTGTAGTAGCTTGATGTGCTGGCGTCTGTACCATTGTAAAAAAGTAAAGTGTCGTGGTTTCCGGCATAGTCTGGCATAGGCTTCCGGCATTTATTTAGCGGTTTACACACTGACGCTGCGGCCTAGCGATTACGGAACAATATGTATGAAAAAGTACCGAGTTTCGCAGCGGAACCGCAGAGGAGCGTAGAGGTGAGAATAAACCGATTAACTCTCAAATAAACCGTTAAATACCGATAAACTCTCAAATAATATGGATCGTGAAAAGGGGTCTTAAGCATGACAGTGTCATGGCAACGGCAACACGGCAACCGGGCAACTGTCAGTTATGATGTGTCAAAAGAAAATGACGTAAATTGTAGTACAACAAAAATAATTTTAATCTAATAAAATCGTGTATTGATTTTTGTAAAAGGTTTTAGTGAATAAGTTAAACATGTTTTGCTGTCTGAAAAGTTGTATGAATGGCTTCACACTCACACCCAGTGTACCGATACGAATTAAGGAAAATCCAGTGCAATTGGATACATTACACATGGGTTTGTATACTTGATTTTTAATTACATCCTGTTGAACAGAAGAACACAAACAATGTTTACCAAATAAACATTTGTAAAACGTAACTGTACTTGGCTGACTATGGCTAGAAACTTCGCAGTAGCGAACATTGTTGCGCGCATCGATTTTGCGTGGGCCGTTCGTTGGTCCCTGATTTATGTTAGAGTAGAGAGTTGGTTGAGCAATCTCTATAGTTGATTGCATACATAATTACCTATCATAATAGAAACGCCCCTAAGACGACCCACTGGCTGATTTAAGAGCAATGTCAGATGTTAATCCCTTATCTTTACTATGGTATGAATAATACTCAAACCTTTTTATTTCATAATTGATCACAAATTAAACCTCGTAGGGTTTTCGAAATCCTTCAGACATAACAACTCTTTTCTCACTTAACTCAAGGCTAAGTTAATAAGTAGGCAATAATAAATTTATGCCTTAGCTACAATATGCCTTTTCTAAAGAAAGATAAAAAAAAAAAACAATAAAGTACATACCTAGAGGGTTTTTTTACTGTTTATCAGATCATTATGAATTTAATGTTGAGTTAAGGACAATCAGTTATTATTCAATAAATAGTATGGCGTTACTATAAACACGTTTCTTTCCTCAAACAATAATAACTAAATAAATAAAGGAAAACATAGTGTCATAAACACCACCTACATAATCAGCCTATAATTTTCCCACTGCTGGGACACAGGCCTCCTCTCCGTGAGAGGGGAGTGAGCCATAATCCAACATGCGGGCCCAGTGCAGGTTGGTAGATGTCACACGTTTTCGAATTTTTGGTTCTAGGACATGCCGGTTTGCTTACAATGTTTTCCTTTACCATTTTGAGAGCAATGGTGATGAAATAATTAACACAAAGTAAAGTGCCTGTCTGGGTTCTACATCCTACACTCGTAAGTTGTGGCCGTTACCACTGGCCCACCACTGCTCTCGGTAAACACTACCTAATTGGAGCAAATTACATGAGAATAGCTATGAATAGCATATTATGTTGACTGTCAAGAAGGCGCTTACTGGCAATAGTGATTACTGAATAATACATACATTGACTGGACAGGTCCACTTAAATCTGTATGGTAAGAACCATACAGATTTAAGTGGACCTGTCCAGTTCTCAAGGTTCCAGGTTCTCAAAATACCATCTCAGACAATAATCTGCATGGTCCTCATATGGCCTGACCAAGATTATGTTTGAACTTTAAAAGAGACTGACCTCTTGAGTTCTTTTTCATTTATTTATTTAAACTTTTCACACAAAAATAGGTACTAAGGTAGACTTAGGCATTCTCTACACATTCTCTAGAGTAGTCAGTTAGGATACACAGAATTCATCACCGGATTGTTAAACTATTAACTAAGGCTTTATTTGGTTTTATTGCAGGCCATGAAATGGTGATAATAAAAGGTGGACAGCGAGTGTGTGGGTCTGGCTGTACGCTGGGGAATGCTCCACTAGTGCAGAACAAATCGTACTTTGAAGTGAAGTTGCAGCAGGGAGGTGTGTGGGCTGTGGGAGTGGCTACCAGGGAGACAGATCTTAACAGAGTTCATGGTAAAATAATGTTTTGAAATTTTTGACCATTTATTTTTTACTATTGGAACGAAGTTCCTTATCGCGCGGTGTGAAAGAGGGCTAGACGGAAAAAATTAAGACCAAAAGTTGGAACGTCACTTTTTGCTATAGGTAGTTGTAAGCCGTGCGGCGTGCGTTTCTCTGTCTGTCTCTCTCTCTCTCTCTCTTATAGAAAGCAAGCCAGTTATTTTCGTTTGTTTTAGTTATATTTAATATCATTATAACTTAAAAAAAAAAATTACAATTCCTTCACTAATTATCCAAAGGAACTTCGTTCCATCCGGGTGTCCCTTGACACCTCTCAAGTTTTTCTATACTAATAATAAAACTGAAGAGTTCGTTTGTTTGAACATGCTAACCTCTGGCACTACCAGTCAGATTGGAAAGAATATTTTTGCAGTTGGTAGTCTTAATTCTCGAGGTAGGCTATTTAACATCACGCTAGGACCAATAGGAGCCGAGCCGAGAATAAGAGTCAGAAAGCATGCTAAGCGAAAATGCTTAGTGTTCTTTCTGACTTTTATTTTTTAACTATTATTTTATAACAACCACATTTTTGATAAAACTCCCCTTGCTATTATTTCGTTTTCGAAATAATAGCGACGGGGTGTTAAAAAAAAATGGTTGTTATTATAGTATAGGCATTGTGTATCTTCCACGCGAACGAAGTCGCGGGCAGAAACTAGTTCTATAATAAATGTGTCATAACAAAAATGAGTTGGAAGGAGAGTAGGAAGGCCTTTGCCGAGCAGTGGGGCATCAAAGGCTAATAAAAAATATGTATATTTTATATATATATGTTAGAGCCCTATTACACCATTGTAATGAAGAGACAAGTAGTATTTACAAGTGGATATGAATAGTTTTAATGAGTTAGGAAGATAATGTGGCACACAAATTATTACGCGCAATTATGTGTACTTCTCTTTAAAAATTAATTTTGTACACACGGCTACACATCAAGCTATGCAAAACCAGTATTAGCTGACCGTTCATTGTGAGAAAATATCATACAAAGTGAGGCCAAGACACACTGGTTTTGTATAGCTTGACGTGTAGCCGTGTGTACAAGTGGTGAATCATGTACTTACTAACAGTTAAAGCAATATCATCAAGAAACTTACTTTGCATATTGTTGCATAATGTTGACACTTACTAATTTCACACCTTCAGAATAATAAAGAAAGTGAGAAGCAATGAATGAAAGAAAAATATTTTCCAACAATTCTATAGACTGTTTACATTCAACAGAAAAAATGTAGGTTACAGGACGGAAACTAACATGAAATTCTACTTTGTTGAGTAATTGGCAGTGTTTTGTCATAAAATACTTGTTGTATATTGTAATATTTTCTACAGAAAACTATTCTTCAGACAAAGTAAAAGGTTAAAATATGAGTAATAAGCGTATGTTATTTAAAATGTCTCATAATATTCTTATTCATTCAGTAACTTGGTATTCAGTTCAGAGTTTCCGAGTCCAAGTTTGGTCAACAGTCACTAGTTGGTGTAATGTGTCCTTCAATATATTACTATGCACACTTTGTATTTCTGTTGCCAAAATTAATATTTAGGTCATTGTAACTTGTTGCATCAGGTGCTGAAATGAAGGTGTTTAGCTAATATAGTTAAATTTCGCTCATAAAACATGAGTTTTTTCTATTTAGTTTAAACTTACGTTAAGTGTAGTTGACCTAGACATGGCGTTATGCTACTTGCGACTGCGATAGCTCTGCGACTATACGCAACGACAGGCTGCGGCAAATAATTCACATATATTATGTTCAAAGGTCGGGGGGCCCGTGGCTAACTAAATAATAACAGCCGCACAGGTCGATCGGTCAGGTTAAGCTACGCTTTTGCGGTTGGTCTGTGGATGGGTGACCATCTTTACATACCGAGACCCCTCCGTGCCTCGAAAAGCACGTTAAGCCGTTGGTCCCGGCATTCATTCGTGGATCTTTGACGGTCGTTACGGGTAGTCAGAAGCCCGAAAGTTTGCCAACCAGTCTTACCAAGGGGTAACGTATTACCCAGTAACTGGGTTGTGGAGGTCATATAGGCAGTCGCTCCGTGTAAAATACTGGTATTCAGCTGCATCCGGTTAGACTGGAAGCCGACCCCAACATAGTTGGGAAAAGGCTAGACAGATGACAGATATGTTCAAAGGTCAGCACAGTTGTTGTCGAGAGCTAGGTGAGTCGTACGCTCTTACTACTTGTCGCAGCGTCTATCTATACCGTAAGCGACAAGTCACCGTCCTGTCCTCAAGCTGTCGCAGAAGCATGTCGCATGGTGTGCGAAGTGGTTTAATGTCCAGAATAAAAATCACACTACTTGGTTGACAGATTTGTTAACAAACAGTACACTCATGATCATCATCCACAGCTCGACTACACCCACTGCCGATCATAGCCCTCTCTTTTCATGTGTCAATTCACGTTCCTGTGCCAGCCTCATCCAGCAGTGCGATTCTGTAACCATCTCACCGTGAAGACTTAGGTGAAGTGAGCGTGGAGTGAGCTGTCATTCCAACTGATTGCAACTATTGACAGCTCACTCTAAGCTCTCTTCACCTAACTTTTCACTGTGAGATTTTTACAGAATCGATCGGCTGGTTGTACCCGCGATGGTAACAATATCGTCCGCCCATCTCGCCGCCGGGCGACATCCAGTACACTAGTTAGTAATTAATAATTAATGTAAATCAATTATATCATTCACATTATTCCCATTTTAATTACAGGTGGCATGGACAAAGAATCATGGTGTCTCAACAGCGACGGTACAGTGCGCCATTCGAATATCGAACTATACCATCTTGCGCACGCGCCTAGAGAATCTCCCACGGCCGATCTACTTGTATCAACAGATTCACCAACCCACACGGAGAATGAAAAGCCAGAGAGCGAAAAGGAAGCTAACACGGCGGCGATAATGCCGGTAGAGGGCGACACCATCGGCGTGGCTTATGACCATGTGGATCTAAACTTCTTCTTGAATGGCAAAACTATGGAGATTCCTGTTAGAAATATTAGGGGGACGGTGTACCCTGCGCTTTATGGTGAGTTTTGAATTTTTTTTCTCTCTAACTGTCCAGTTTTAACTCGCTTGGGTTGGGTGTTAACATAGGTATATACAATAAAGTTTACCTATGAGACAATAAAGTTTTATTACTTAAGATATTATACCAATACACGAGCTTGTTAAACCTTTATAAATAAATGGACATATGTCAAGGTCGCACATCGAACAATAGTCAGGCAATCCTGAAACATGCACATTGAATTGATTTTATTCGTTTCCGTTCTACTGTAATACACAACACGCCATAACATAACATCACGCCTGTGTTTCCCGAAGGGTTAGGCAGAGTTGTACAGACGCCAGCTCATCAAGCTACAATCTGTCAAATTTCTTTAATAGATTTTCAACTTTATCTCTAAAGCATTAAGGTTCATGGTTGATTGGGAAAATTTTACTGTTTCGGGTAGCTTGACCTGCTGACGTCTGTACATATAGTAAACCCACATTTCGCCAGTTATGTGTAAGTCCCATGTAATAGGGGGGGGGGGGGGGGGGGGGGGGGGAGGGTTGCTACTGAGGAATTCCAGATGGAGAATCCCAATAACACTTCTAGGCCAACGAGAAAGTCACTATTAAAAAATAACTATGCGTATTTTAACTAACCTCCACTAAACACGATGTTTTACTTTGCAGTTGACGACGGCGCCATCTTGGATGTTATCTTCGAAAATTTCCTCTACCCACCTCCACAAGGTTTTGAAAAGATAATGGTGGAACAGTCCCTGCTTTAACAAAGGAATTGGAACGATCGGCTGTATATAGGAATCTTGATGTTCGGGCAGAATGGGCAAAGTGCTAACGTGAATATTGCTTAAGACTTATATCTGAGACTGTCTAGTGTGGATGAGAACTATATTTTTAAATACTGAATCTTATATCTTGATGTTTGTTAAGACTAGCAGGCTTCGTAAACATATTTTTTTGTAACATCACATTACGAAAATATTTGCCTTGTATGGTCTGTTCCAAAATTATCTGACGGAAATGAAAACAAATGGATCATTAAACGTATCTGTGGATGCTAATTTATGGTACCACTGACAAATTGGACAAATTGAGTGCTTTAATTTGATTATTTGAATATTAAACCCGGATTTCTTACTTTAAATCATCTTAAAGATGTTTTTCGTTTGACAATTGACGTTAATTTTGTTATCTTAAATTTTCGGCGATGACTATTACATTTTGATAATCAGTTGTTGGTAAAAATGGTGTGACATAAAGTTGAAACCGTCATAATACTAAAGAATGTGTTACTAATTCCCTAGCGAGTTATTGCGTAACAATTTACCTTGAAATGGGTTTGTTTACACTTTTATCAGATACTTTTGGAACAGCCAGACAGGCAGATGGCGACCGTTTTTTCATTAGGGTTTTTGAGTCCTAGGAAATTAAAGTTAAGTCACAGGGGCACAAATACAAATTAAGAAAAACTAGCTGGCTTAAGAAGTCAATCAATAGTTTTCATCACAAAAACGATCTAGTTCTTTGTCCCAGTTCATGGCCAAATATCTTTTTTTTTTTGTCCTGCATCAGGTTAACAGAACTGGGATACTAGTTAGACGCTTTATCTAATACATTTTGGTATGCATTGCTTCTCTTTCAAATGCCATGATAGCTCAACATAGTTGGGAGCTAGTGGGGGTTTATAAACAATTTCGAAAATAAGGCTGTGTTTCCAATTAAGCAGAGACGTGACTTGTAGGTGTGGTTACCATTTGTAAATTTGAAAGGACCTGACAAAAAGCCGGACAGTTCCGGTTGCTGCCGCTGTGTAGTGTTTGTATAAGGGCTTCAAAATAATGGACGTTTACTTGTACAAATCTGTTGTACTTTAGTTTACAAGTTCTGAATCTAATATAAATCTGATGAGAAAATTTGCGACGTCCGCGATAGCGGGACGACGAGTGGCGCCCCTGGCGGCGCGGGCGTGGTCAGCCTTGCGGCATGGCTACGCAGGCGCGGCGGTAGTAAGTCCTGCCGTGCGCCATCTGACGGCGGCGGGGCTGTAACAAGGACTTTAGCGAAAAAGTTCAGGCTTTTCATTTTTTAATCTTTCTTTTTTAGTAATCATTTAACAATTAAAACTCTTTATTTCGAAAAGTCCAGACAAATGACAACACCGGGCAAAGTCCGGTCGGGCACCAATTCCAATCAAATTTCGAGATTTGGTTTTCAAAAAGTCAGTGGAGACACAGCTTTAGTGTTTTCGTTTACTGGCCTGCGAGTCTTAACAGTGCATAGATCTACGAATATCTATCTATATCAAGACTTACTTATATCACTGCATAGTATTACTTACATTGTGATCGAAGGAAACTATATATTATGTAGTCTTAAGTAGATTTGCTTTTGTGGTCTATGTAAAGCGCATAGATGTATGAAGTACTCTTTTAACTGTTTTTAACGCCATCTGCAAACAATGTATCGTGCACAATGGTGTTTTCGAAAATTATGTTTACAACTTCATATGTAAATACGTAGATTGAATGCAGTAGAAAAAAATTGGCGCACCGACGAATTTTAAATTACAAGCTACATTATAATATATTCCATAGCCAATAAAATTCACTGCAAACAAAAAATAGGTTATAGAATTAGATGTTTTTCTATCTTACTAATTTTGTTAACAATGCAAACGTTAGTCTTGTAAAACCCTTCCGGTTTTATTGTGACGATAGTTCTATTATAATGTCTAAAAATCTTAGGTCTCGAAGACATTTATTTTGCAATGGCAACCCTCTTTCAAGTTTTTGGTGTTGCCATACGCATGATTAACACATTCCAAGTTCAAAAATGTATACCATGTCATTGTGTCTAAGGAAAAATTGTGATCTCCTTAGGAAATGTTACTGAATTATGTTATTTGTAAAGGTACAGACGCCAGCACATCAAGCTACTACAATCTGTCAAATATCTTTAATAGATTTTCAACTTTAATGCTACAGCTTTAAGGTCCAAGGTTGATTGGGAAAATTTGACAGTTGCGGGTAGCTTGATGTGCTGGCGTCTGTACACATATTTATTGGATAGTTGATAAGAGTGATTAATAAAAGATGTCGCTTGTTGTCTTCGCCAAAATACTCGAATGAATTTAAAGTACATATTTAACTTGTAAACGCTGCTTTGGTGTTTCTTCTATGTTTTAACAGGTACAGCTGTGGATATTTTGCATTATTCAGAAGTTCCCTCCAAACATGAGATGGACTGCTGACTAAATGCGGAATGCCTTAATTAAATAAGAGGAATTCTCTAGGTAGCCCGCGAAATTCAAATTTTCTTACGCTCGCGAATATATTAGATTGAAAGCAGTGGTGGCCCAGTGGTGACGACCGTGACTTACGAGTTGTAGGTCCTAAGTTCGAACCCTGACAGGCGCTTTACTTTGTGTAATTTGTTTCATCACCACTGCCCTCAAAACGTTGAAGGAAAACATCGTGAGAAATCCGGCATGTCGTAGAACCAAAAATTCAAAGACATGTGACATCCACCAACCCGCACTGGGCTCGCGTGGTGGATTATGGCCCACTCCCTTTCATAGAGAGGAGGCCTGTGTCTCAGCTATGGGAAGATTATAGGCTGATTATGCGAATCATATTTTGTTCAACATACAATCTGATACCGACCTGCAAATTGCAAAAAACGTAAGAAATTTTGAATTTTGCGAGCTACATTCATACATATAAGGTGCTATAAAAATATCTGCCACGGCTGCAGTGGGAGATAGTATTGTGTTTATAGATTACAATAGTAAAGATAAATTATTGATTATTCGTCATATTTTTTTTCATACAAAAAAAATGTACGTATAAATTTGAATTGATTTATTAGTATAAAACCATCCCGTAGACTTGTAAGCTGTTACCGCACCGCACTGAATTCAATTAAAAAACGCCGGCGACGTTCATTCATACACTGTTGCCATTCTTATCAAACAATGCCGCCGTGCGCGGCGGCCACTCGGTCGTGAATTAACTGTTCCGGGGTACGAAAGTTCTTCACTATTGTAATCTATAAACACAATACTACCTCCCATTAAAGCCGTGGCAGATATTTTTATAGCACCTTATATACATCTAGGCGCTTCCTCCTTCAACATCAAAGGTGTGTGTGCGAGTGCGGTTAAATAGGTAAATGCTCACGCGCCGTTCCGAGCGTACATAAATATGCTACTTGTGTGGTTGTCTCCAAAACTGCCGTCCAGTTAAATGGCAGTCCTTCTATAAAACGCTCAAAGATGTACTAATAAGTATTTTGTAAATATTCAGTTGAAAGGATTCAGTAAAGAAAATAGGCAAAATCGATTGGACAATTAATGCAACCCTCACTTTTAAGATACCTACCTAGAAGACGTATTCGTAAAATAGATCAAATGTTGTTTAGCAAAATAATGCAAGTAGATTTTTAATAATCTTTTATTGATTGAAGTTTTCCCGACCCTAATTGCGTAACACGCTTCAAATTCAAATTCATTTATTCATTTTGTGAACATAGGGTATAATTATGCCAGATGTTATACAAAACGCTTCCAAACATAGTCTGAATCATTTTGAAGGATATTGCTCATCCATTGCTTCATATGTTCGAAAAAATTGTCTGTCCAATAACGGAAATGACGCAATGAATGTTGTTGAACTGTCAAAATAAAAGTTATTGCTTAAATTAGCGTGTCACGCAATTACCCCGTTGGTATGAATGAATGAACTGCGAACTATTTATTCATATCATGTTTACGTTGACTGATATTTATTGTGTAACTGTCAACTTGGTAAATAAAAGCAGTTTTAAGCGGAGTGGCGTGGATGAGACCAAAAAAAATATTTTTGGGTTATCCCCCCTTTTTTTGAACCTTAGTTATTGGTCATAGGGACGTCAGAACGGAGGGGACTATTCATTCGAGGTGTTCGTTCAAGTACATAATAGGTACAGTTTTTAGTAAGTACACTGATTTTCCTGCCACTGTTTTGACATATTGAGAGTCGTAGGATTATTTCGTTTTCCCAGTTTCACTTAGTAAATAAATGTTACCGGATAAGAATAATTTATCGACTAGCCGAATATTATGAAATAATTTATCAATAGTGTATATTCTGAGGAGCATCGATAAAACTAAATTAGAATATAGTTGTCTTTTATTGACAGGCGATAAAAGAAAGAGACGCAAGACGTTAAGAACTACAGATGATACAATTCACGAACGCGCGACGGTCATTCCAATTTATACCTTATTATAATGAATAAGAGTCACATGCTCACATGACATGACACGCGCTCGTGAATGGTACTGTGGGACTGGTTATTTATTACGTAAGACAATTTTAACCACTTTCTGACGCCCCTCCCCCTGCGTAAGAAAAAATAAGACTTTGATGAACCTCCTTTCACGTCAGATCGTCTTACGTAATAAATGAACAGCCTCTGTAGGTACAGTCCTTTCATAGTTATTTTACTCTCTGATTTTGATCACTGTCCAAATCACAGTGATCTTTATTCTCATTCTAATAAGGTTGCAGTTGGGTTACTACCGCTGACGAGTCTGTCAAAATCATTGTGAGCTTTATTCTCGTCGCAATAAGGTTGCTGTTAGGTTCCTGCTGTCAAAGGTAAAATAACAGTGAACGGACTGTAATTGACTCGTCAAACAGGGTTTAGTTTCAAATAAACTTTTCTAAGATGACCCCCAAATTGATTTGTCAGTTCTCGCTGACTACTAAGTTTCTTTAACGAGTACCTACTAAGTCCTGTTTTATTATGGCAATATTTTTAGCTTACGGTAATCTGTGCTCTGCAGAATTGATATCAATATGGGATCAGAAGGCCAATTCTCGAAATTTAAAACGTTCAAAATCTAGTCGCAGTCTCATCTCAGCCACAAACAAATGTCAAAAACTTGTCAAAATGTGGGGAAATTAGAGGTATTTTTGATAGATTGAGACTGAGATCAGACTGAACGTTCTTAAAATTACGAGAATTGTTATTCATTGTATTAATGTATATTAAAATGTATGGTCAAGGTGACCGTTTTCGAATTAATTTCTCAAATATTGAATTACACTTAGATATACAGTCGACATACACCCAGAATCAGATAGGCTTGGCCTATTGTACAACGAGCTTCAGTGGTAAAGTGGTAAGATGCATTACCTGAACAGTAAAGGGCATGGGCCCAACTTCGAATACCAACCTTATCGCTGCGCTTAGTTAATGAATCATAATCTCGGGCTGTGTCCCAACCGAAAGCGACTGTCGCGAGAATATGCGATCGCGATTTGTTCCGTTTATCCATTCCAAAAATCCACCCTATAGTGGATATGCGGAAACGCATGTCCGAAAATCCACCCAAAGCCTATAAATTCCGTGTATCCAATTAGGCCTAGGTGGATTTTTGGAGATGCGTTTCCGCGTATCCACTGGTAGATTTTGTGGGGTGGATAAACGAAATAACCCTTCGATCGTCGCAATTTTATATCGATACACTTAAGCACTTCGCCGGCGACGTCCATGTGTATTTTGTAGTTACTGTCCCATTCGAAATCCAACACCCCTCCACCCCTTTAAAGATTAGTTTCAGAAAATTAATCATTGCGATCCTCATCTAGCTTATTTTTTATTTTTTTATACTTGTTTTTTTGACTTGTCTATGTGATTCCGATATCATCTTAACAGAATAAACGATTTAATTTAATTTCATTTCGTTCGACAATCGCTTTTGGTTAGGATACGGGGTCAGGGTGTCCAGTAGGGTATGTTTTCGTATGAGGCAAAGCAGGGAAATATGAAGAGTATAATATTGACATATTGTGATGGATTGTACCCTATAAGATTATGGTTCATTAACGGTTCTTTGTGTGGCCCTTAATATTTTCTAATCTGTATCTAATAATTGTATTAATATTATAATGTATGTATAATATACAAATTATAAGAACAAGTGTGTATGTTTATTTATTTAACATTGTGATAAGAAAGCAAGAATAAATATGGATGCCAACTTTTTATGTTTTATTTACGTATGTACTAGACAACCAAGTTAATTAGAAAACTGTCAGTCGTGACGTCATCTGCAAATATGCGAAGGATTTGAATGGTGCTAAGATGAACGTGGAACCTAAAGGCCAATTCTCGTAATTTAAAACGTTCAAAATCTAGTCGCAGTCTCATCTCAGCGACAAACAAATGTCAAAAACTAGTCAAAATGTAGGGAAATTAGAAATATTTTTTGACAGATTGGGACTGAGATCATACTGTGAACGGTCTTAAAATTAAGTACGAGAATTGCCCCTCTGAGGTGTTACTAAGCTCATGTCGTTAGTCTGCAGGGTATGTAAATATTATAGCATTAGCCCATCTCGGAGAGTCAATCTTGCAATGTTTTTTTTAATGACGTCTTTTTTACGTGGAAATTTAATATAGGCGTTAACGCGCCGGCCGCTTTCTCAAAATTGATTTTCATGAACTTTTCAAAGGTGAGGATTGTGTGGTGAACCACAAATTCCCAGGTACCTAAATACCCGGTTTTTACCTGGGTAAATTTCCAGATGATTGGTAGGTACCAATCATCTGGAAATTTACCCAGGTAAAAACAGGTATTTTTGTAGGAACGAAGTTATTTTAATAAGATCGGTTAGGGGAACATTAATACCCTCGTGGTATAGATACCACGAGGGTATTAATGTTCTGTGATAGGTACCACGTTTATACTAATCATAACTATGCTATGTATGATATGCATGCTATGCTACGCATGCTATGCTATGCGTGCTATGCTATACATGTTATGTTATGCACGCTATGCTATGCACGCTATGCTAAGAAATTCAGGAAGACTGACCATTGTGTCACCTTATGTAAAATTTCTACATTTATGTATATGGTTAAAGAGTATTTCTATTCTGTTCGACCTTTTCTATAGGCGATATAGCGTCGTGAAAGTCGTATTCGACGAGCTGAAATTATGCAAATTCGTACTTACCTATACCGCATCTAGAGACACTTGTTCACTTTTACGAGTGCTGGATATGCGCTATTAACATTACATATTACGAGCCAAGACAAAGAATTTTTGAACCCCGCAAAGAGCTTTTATTACGAACATATTATGTCGAACGACCTTTAGCTAACAATACTGTTCATATTTCATGCAGAAAACCCACTTCCACGATCAACATTGCTCAGCCATTGTTGGAAAGTCGATTTAAAGTAAACAATGACATGGGATATCGCGATAATGCCGGGAAATTTCACTAGCGAGAGGGTCACCATTGTTACTCGGGATAATAAACGTATCATGTAAAATAAGATGAACGTACGGTACCTATGTATGGAAGGATATTATTTTGGAGGAGTTATCTATGTGAAAAACATGAAGCTTTTCCGTTAAAACTTTACCTACCTAGGTACATCGTCACATTTCAGCCGAAAGATGTCCACTGCTGGACATAGGCCTCCCCAAGCACAGGCATTTCGACTGGTTCTGCACTTCTCGCATCCAGCGGATTCCTGCGGCCTTCAAAGGGCCATGGTTCACCTCGTGGGAGGGTTTCCAACGCTACGTCTTCCGGTACGCGGTCGCCACTCCAGAACCATTTGGCCCCATCGGCCATCTGTTCTGCGAGCAATGTGCCGTGCCCACTACTCCTTAAGTCTGCCACGGCCACCTAGGTATAGGTACTTAATTAATTAAAATAGAGACATGCAGGCGGCAGTTTTGTCATGTTTTTGGGAGGCAAATAGATAAATGGCCGGTCCACCTGATGGCACTTATGGTAAACGATGCCTAAAGATCTATACTAATATTATAAAGAGATACAATTTAGAATTTGAAAGCTGTTATGCTAACGGCGTAAGCCGTACACCTTTAACTTTACACCTTCGCGTAAGCGAAGGTGTAAAGTTGATAGATACCTACTATCTATTATTATTATATCACTCTAATAATCTAAAGCATAGGTTCTCAACGTGGGCGATAACGCCCCCTCGTGGGCGTTTGAGGTTTAGTAGAAGACCCAGCAAAAATTTATATCCTATCTTACGACGTTGTATAATAATATACATTTAAGTAAATATAATCGTGCCAATAGCTGTTTCAGATTCGCGACAGATGATAAGTAAAAATAATTGGGGGGCTCTAGAAAAAAATATATTCTCAGTGGTGGGCAAAATAAGAGAGAGAACCTGTGATGTTATGTCAGGAAAATTAATTGTTTAGCTAATTGCCTACCAACTCAAATTGTCCATATTATATTCAAATCACAACTGTCACTCTTTCACATTCGGTTGGCGCAGTGGTTAAGCGATTGACTGCTGCGCTGCGTGTCGCGGGTTCGATTCCAGCACGGAACACATATTTGTATGGCCTACAAGTAGTTGTTCCGGGCCTGGCTGTTTGTGTATGCTAGTTTAAAAAAAAAAAATGAAATGGCGGCAAATTGACGTAGTGTGTCAATTTTATAAACAGTTTATTACCCTAATGTAAGTAATGTAGAGTAGTATTGAGTAATCCATCTATTCAAGAACCTATGTGAGCCGAATGGGTACTCGTTATTCGGCAGATAAAGCGATAAAAAAACCGTCTAGCAAACGCCGAAATTGCAATATCGGACACATGCTGGTGGTATCAGGGAATTGGTGCGCTTTTTATGCTCTGGCTCGCCGGAGCTATTCACATTGAATATGCTTAGCTTTTTGGAACAAAAGCTCGTACAGACGCATACAGCTGACACAAGCAAATAAATGGAAAGCTAAAATGGAAATCGCTCTACGCTCACTTTTTTCACGAGTACAGCGTGCATTCGCTTTATTAGCATTTATGTTAATAATTGTACGGCTGCCCCATATCAAAACCCAGTAAGAGACAAATAAAATAAATAGTTTTCTCAATTATTCTTTGCTTTCATAGTAAGTCCCATCAAATTATAAAACAACCGTACCGGCTTACTTTTATACTGTCTGGACTACCTACCAATCCCGGAAAATGGAAAAACTGAAGGTAGTAGAGGATTTTTGTTTTAACTATTGTCGAGTTAGCTAGTAGGACACTTAGACCATTTCCAAACCTAGTTATTTAGAACTTACTAGGTTTTTTACTAGTTAATTGGCTTGTTAATGTAACGCACATGAACAAGAAAACGAACAATTAAAAAACCTAGTACTAAAGTTCGTTTATAAGCCCAGATACTAATCTGACATTTAAGTCTTTTGAGTTAGCGTTTTATAGTATAGAAATTTGACATTACCTACACCTGTCAAATTAGTATCTGGGTACCTATAATAAAAGAAAAAAAAAACTTTTAAAAAACACCTGTTTACGGCAATCCACGTTGGTGCACTTCCGCCGCTGGCGTTGGTGTTTTAACTGAGACTGAGTGTGTGTAATAATTAAAACCTCCTTTTTTTTCTAAGTCGGTCAAAACATTGTTATACTGACCATTTTCCTGAACAGTGTACGAAACACAAAAAACATGGCGGCTTGGAGGTCATAAAAGTCAAATGTCCTGTCTGCTAAAAAATCTCCTGGAGATTCGATTTTCGATTACTTACTTTTTTTAATTTCAATATTTACATATTTTTTTTACGAATTTCATGAATAAAATGCCCAATACATACGTAGTAACGTATCTAAATCATGTTTCTAACAACATTTTGTCGTCTCTAGTGTATTTTCTACTCACAACAAGTAGAAATGTACCGGCATGGCGCGCGAATTTCGATACAATGTTTGGTGAAATAACAAATTCTGTCCAAAATCTTTAACAAATACACAATGTAGCAAAAAAACTGTTTAGAACTTACTTGGTCACGGTTAATCTCACCACACCACACTATAACTCGAAAATAACACTTAATAAACTTTAAACTTTACCGCCGCGTCCGTTGACTTAGACGAAAAAAAGCCATCACAACAGAAAAACGTTCCGATAACAAATGTTGTTGAATGTTTAGCATGTGATGTTTTATGCCTTTCTTATTCTTTCACCTACAGTCTGTGTAGGAAAGGTAGAAGTTAGAGTAGGAAAGATAAACTCTAGACAGGCAATATTTGGCATTTAATCCGACCCGATCCACGAAATCTCCAGGAGATTCCCACCAGACGCGCGTTTTTTGACAGAAATCTCCTGGAGATTTATCAGCGGACGGGAGGGTAGGTATTTCTTATCAGCTTTAAATTATTTTTAACTTTTTAATCCTTTTTATTACTAATTAATAAAAGCTTGTTTTTAAAAAGGTATTTTTTCTTTTAATTTAATTTTTTAATTTTTAGTATTTTTGATGCGAGATACTACGGCGTAGTTCGTAGCGCGTAGCAGTGTTTTTCCGTTATATGCGTTTACTGCACTTAAGCTACCTGCCGGTCGATTCTGTAAAAATCTCACCGTGAAAATTCAAGTGAAGTGAGCTTGATTTGAGTTGTCAGTAGTGTCAATCCCTAGCATTATTTTGAATGACAGCTCACTCCACGCTCGCTTCACCTAAGTTTTCACGGTGATATGGTTACAGAATCGCACTACTGTTCATCTTTAGTCCCTGGTTACCATCTAGCACCAAAGTACTCGTCAAGACGAATCAAACGAGCCCAAACTCGATGGGTTTATGTCGTTTAATTACCGGGTTCCTATGGCCATCTTCCAGCTCCATCATCTGACCCTGGTTACCATCTAGCACCAAAGTACTCGTCAAGACGAATCAAACGAGCCCAAACTCGATGGGGTTACGCGTTTAATTACCGAGTTCCTATGGCCATCTTCCAGCTCCATCATCTGACCCTGGTTGCCATCTAGCACCAAAGTACTCGTCAAGATGAATCATACGAGCCCAAACTTGATGGGGTTGTGTCGTTTAATTACCGAGTTCCTATGGCCATCTTCCAGCTCCATCATCAGACCCTGGTTGCCATCTAGCACCAAAGTTCTCATCAAGACGGATCAAACGAGTCCAAACTCTCGATGGGGTTTTGTCGACCGAATTCTAATGGCCACCTTCCGGTTCCATCACCAGATCAGTTCCATGTCGTAATAATTTTGCATTGTCATCCGATTTACACATGCATGCAAAATTTCAGCTCAATCGGTTGAAGATATCTGCTTCAAAATTAAGTTGCAAGAGTCCACCCGAACATACATACAACGCAAGTTAAATAAAACCTTGTAAAAACGAACATTAGTTAGGTGTTTTTGCGCTCTCCTGGAAAATTTAGTTTGAAGCACTTACTGTGTTTTGGTATGGGGCAGCCGTGTACCAAGTAGGTACCTTGTATCAAGTAGGCGCTGAAACAATATTTTCGTGACGGGAACTACTTAGTAACATTTTAAAAGTTTTTGTATAAGTAATTAGTGAATATTTGCATTTTCATAAATTGTTTTTCGTTAACCAGCACGGATGGTAGACATGAAACTGAAATTAATAGGTTTTTGCTTTGTTAGAGCGCGTCGGCAATATACCTACTGCTTCATTAATTTTCTAACTTAAATCGTGTACAAAGGACCTGCACCCTAATTGTATAACACACAATCAATCTCAATCTGAATCATTTTGAAGGATATTGCTAATCCATTGCTTCATATGTTTGAAAATGGGTCTGCCCAACAACGTAAATAACGCAATGAATGTTGTTGAACTGTCAAAATTACACTACGAACTTTTTCTAGGATTTCTTCGGCGGCGCCTCTCTTCATCAAAAACAGATGTACGACCAGGTTTCTATTAATTAAACTGGGTACCTAACCCACCCAGACCCAGACTTGCGTATTGAGTGAAATACCTAAATGTATAAATACGCTGATTTACGTATTTTTTTACATCCGTTATCTATCTGACTTAAATCCTTTAAATTCAAGTAATTAAGGATAACAATGACTGATAATAATTTATCTACCAAAAAACAAAAGAAACAAAATACTTAGAAGCAAAACAAAGATATACCTACACATACTTAGGTACATATTATATTGAAACGTTGGAATTAAATATATACCTCTCCTACACAATGTGGAGACAACTAAAAACACTGGCAAGAGTCATAATCAGCCTATATTGTTCCCACTGCTGGGATACAGGCCTCCTCTCTTCGAGAGGGTGCGGGCTATTACAGGGTGTGCAATTTGGAGGTATACAGCTTTTTTTTGCCGCCATTTTGTTTTGGCGCAAATATGACAGTAGTTTCTTGAAAATTATTTTGTGTAGATACGGCAAATTTGTTATGGAGCGTATTACGACTGAACAAAGTGTTTTAATTATTAAAACATTCTACTCAACCCACCCAAATCATGTATTGCGGAAACTAAGAAAATTGCGACCAGTTTTTGGTAGAAAACTTGTTTGGTGATTAAATTTGAGCAGCATGGCATTGTAAAAGGTAAAGCAGTTTTCTTACATTAAGTGAATCAGTTGGGCTTAGGAAGCATGTGGTTCCACATGACGGGGCCATATGTCATACGGCACGAGCCACAATCGAGACACTGAAAAGAACGTTTCCGGGTCGATTAATTTCGAAAAACGGAGATATTGATTGGCCCCCAAGATCCCCGGATTTAACAGCTCCTGACTTTTTTTTGTGGGGCTATCTAAACGGACGTGTCTATGGTAAGTTAACAGGCCAATGAACCTTCAAGAATTAAAACGAAATATCTCAGACACAGTCACTGAAATAACACAGGAAATGTGTGAAAATGTCATGAAAAACGCAGTGAAAAGGGTTCACATCTGCCATGCTGCTAGAGGTGGACATTTGTCTGAGATTATTTTCCATACTGAATTGCCGGCCCTAAATACTATTTAAATAAAAACACTTAATAATTTTTATATTTCATAGAATAAAATTAAAAAAATAAAGTGTATGCCTACCTCTTATTTGCCCACCCTGTATCTACCACGCGTGCCCAGTGCGGGTTGGTAGATGTCACATGTTTTAAAATTTTTGGTTCTAGGGTTTCCTCACGATGTTTTACTTCACAGTTTTGAGAGCAGTGGTGATGAAATAATTTACACAAAGTAAAGCGCCTGTCTAGGTTCGAATCTACGATCTACAACTCGTAAGTCGCGGCCGTTCCCACTGGGCCACCACGCCCACCACAGTTCTCAAGGCGACTAATAAAAAATAAAAATGTTTTATTGGCAGGTATCGTAGGCCTATAGCGTGTTAGTACTTAAAAACTTTGTTAGTAGTGGAAGGTAGTGGGTAACAAATTACGCATATAACTACAATATTTAAACATTTAAAAAACAAAATACAAAGAATCCAATTACAGGAAGGTTTATCAAGCCCCATGTCGGACATGTAGCTTGATAAACCTATCCATTGTAGGCCCTTCTAACCTTTCAGAAAATACCTTCAGAATGCTATTGTCGGTTCTAATGCTAATTGCATAAGAGTATTTTGGAGTTTTTTTTGTATTTTGGAGTTTTTTGTTTGCAGATGATACCTCTCTTATTTTTAAAGTAGACAGGAATAAACAAGATTTTGACGACGTAAACAGTGCACTCTCATATTTGTCCTTCAAAAACGAGCTGTTCGAGCAATTTACCAGCTAGGTGCCAGAGTTTCTCAAAGAGATTTTTTTAAAGATATTGGTATTCTCACGGTTCCATCACAATTCATCTTCGCCAGCATCTTATATATTAGGCAAAATTTTCACTTGTACACTAAAAACAGTGATATTCACAGTGTTAACTCTAGAAATAAGGACAAACTACGTGCCCCCTTTCACCAGCTTCATAAGGTTCATAACTCGTTTGTTGGGCTTTGTATAACCTTTTATAACAAGATACCCTCTTCTTTGCTAGACTTGCCTTTTAATGCGTTTAAAGCTCAAGTAAAATCTAACATTTGTTCAAAGGCTTACTATTCCATCAACGACTACTTACACGATAAGAATAGTTGGTCGCCCTAATTAACTCAAGACAATGTTCATGTTCTTTCTCCAGAATTAGCTTACTGACAGGTTAATGTTATTTGTATTAACTCATTTATTTATTTTACTTCGATGGTCCTAGTTTATCATCTGTGACTGCAAGTGACAGCTATGTGACCAGAACAATGCATAAATATGTAAGCTGTCACGCCCTTTATGCCTGGAGGCTTTTATTTAGGTAGGTAGTAAGTTTTTTTATTTATATTTAATTAATTATTTTTTAGCTTGAGTACCTACGTATAGTTTTTATTATATTTGTTGGTATATTGGCGTGGCTAGCTGACATATGGCAAATAAATTAAGTTTCTTGTAATGTTAATTACTGAACATAGGTTCCTAGTATTGTATACATGCAACTATATTCTAACTGAACAGACAGCTGTGCTGCTGGGGAGTTTGTTGCGCCACTTCTTCCCAGCGATAGCACTAGGAAGTGGTGAAGGGCGGGCGTTTTTGGGGGAGTGTCTTTTGTAATTTTGACGTTCGAAAAGTGCTGATTCTCAGCCTAATTTGAATAAATGACTTTTGTTAATAAAATTAAATCGGACCACCGCGCCACCGTATACAATATGTAACATACTTAAGGCAAGAACTCATACACCCCAATTAGAATATTGAGTTAAAATTAATTACGATTTTAAACCAAAACCACCAAAACCAAAATCATCAAAACCCCCACCAACCAAACCAAAAACCAACCAATTTTGTTTTTAAGCTATGTTTTTAGCCAAAAAAACGTATACTGCTGGACATAGGCTTCCCCCAAAAGCTAACTATTATTGTTAAGAAAATCGTGTTGACCCATTACTTAATGCATTTAAAAATTTAGTCTTTTTGCTTTGAAATAAGATTTAATTTTCTTTGGCTCAATTGACGGTCAGTATGAGAAAACACATAATTTTTTGAAAAATACTTAAATATGTTAAAAATTACTGAAATCGATCGAGGTCTGTGCCGGTGGAGTTTATAGAGCTGGAACAGGTCTAGGGGTGAGGAGCCACACCTAGAGAGATATAGAAATCCGCAGCATGTGGCAGTGGCTGTAGCGACCCCACGGAGACTATCTCCTGGTGGTATTCTTGTTAAACTTGTCAAAATGTAAAAAGAAACCTTACAAAACCTCAATAGGTTGTCCGGATGTGGAAACACTTTTGAGCAATCTAACTCTAGGTAGTAACCTACTAAATAAATATCCTACCATGAAGTGCTCATCTATTATATAAAAATGAATCACCGAAATGTACATACGAGTATGTACTTACGCGCATAACTTCCGATCGACTGGCACCAAATTGGATAATTGTTTTTTTTTGTGTTTGTTATTGTCAGGACAAAGTTTGTATAGAAGAAAATTAAAAGAAAAATATATGGCGGTACGACGTTCGCTAAATTCGAAAAATTATTAAATAACTTTTTATTAATTTGCAGCACTTTAAAACACTATAATCTCGATTTATTCAAAATCCTTCCTATAAAATTCTTTGTTTAAAATTTTATAAAATACTTACCTGCCAGACCTTCAGTTTGGACCGTGTTCCACGACCAGGCTTGCCGGTTGGCACACCCAAGATAATATATTTATGTAATTTTTACGAAAAATATCACGATTTTTCAACTTAGATTCAAAATTTTGTTCTGTACCTACCTCCAATTACTCGATTGTTGACCAGCCCGCGCGCAGACGCGTGTTTTGACACCACTCACGCGTGTCTTTATAAACACTACAATTAAGTAATCCTCCAAGAACACTATCTCTTTCCCTCACCATACCGCCTGGGGGTCTACTCCGAAGTAGTATCGGCCGAATGTTCGGCCGTTTTCTTCTACGAAGTTACTATTTGGTTCGGTCAGTTCCGATCCTACACTCTTTCGAATATTGACTATGGTCCCGACCCAACTGATCTGATCCGAACTTTTTTCGCATTTTTCAATAATATTTGGTTCGGCCATGTGTCGGTCCGATCCGAACATTCGCACTTTGCACTTCGGAGTAGGCCCCCTGTATTCATATCTTACGAGATAGAGCGAGACAAACAGAACTTACGATGATACACACTGCATTTTCCATAGCCACTTTAGAAGAGCCTATATCTCTCCCAGTTGGGCGCCAGTATGTGAACACTGAACAGACGCCGGCAATCTTTGTCACATGGATACACACTTTGTACATTATCTGACAGTTAGGCCACCTGTGTTCTGCACTGGCGGTAAGAACTGCGGGCTATCGATTCTGAGCTATAACGCAAGGGGACAAAGACGGAAGATTGAGGCAGTGCTTTGAAGGAAGACCTAATTAAAAAAGTATTACTTCTTTATTGCATTTGCAAAGTTTATAATCATTCAGTGGAATCTGTTACTACGTTCTTGGAGGGAAGCCGAAGAAGTTACAATTC
Source organism: Apamea sordens (assembly GCA_945859715.1). NCBI lineage: Eukaryota > Metazoa > Arthropoda > Insecta > Lepidoptera > Noctuidae > Apamea > Apamea sordens. The sequence continues at coordinate 14,369,438 of OX243987.1, forward strand.
AAGTAATCGAAAAATAATTACAGCGAAATGGTAGATCGCTTTTTATAAACATAAAGAAAGCTCACAAACTGAAATAAATATTTTCTATTGCGAAAACTAAACGAATAGCGACAGGAATAGCACTTTTCCGTGTTGAAAACAACGAGCATTGTTTCAAAGGTCGTTTATAACGCCAATCCCTTATTGGTCCAGCGATGAAACCCGTGATGAATGCACCGGACACGCGGAAAATTGGAAAAAGCGACGGTCACTTGCAGAGGGCGCTGCGGGCGGGTGAGCGCGGACGTGGACTCGGCGAATACGCTTTTTGGATCACAATATTGTTAAGATAGGTCATATGGAAATAAATTTATACAGAGTGGCGACTAGGTGTTATCATTATCACATTAAGGGCAGATTTTTCAATAATAATTATAATATTTATTCACAAAACACAAAATTTGGCAATAATTTAAGTTTACAGAGAGGTATGCAAACATAAATAGATTTTACAGAAGTTGAGGTAGAGAATAAAAAAAAATTGCGCGCATTGTGTAAAAATTGGCACGAAATAATTATGACACGCTCACGCGGCAATAAAGCTGGCGGGCGATGGTATCAACAATTCAAAACAAACTTTATGGTATTGTGACCAAATAATCACAAATTAAGTTTAATGTTTTTTATTGATTATTGATTGATTATTTTGATTGTGTATGTATAAAATACTTACGTAATGTAAAATACGTGTGATAACATAATCGCCGCACTGTAGGTATAAGTAAGCGGATATGATTGAATCAAGAAAAGAGAAAGAATGATTACTTATATTACCACACGTTTATTTTATCATATTTTATATATGTGCATACGCACGGCATATGATTGTGTCAGTATAAGCTGAGTTCTGACTGTACGAAAAACTTATACAATGCGAGGTAAGCCAAAACTGGAAATGTATACCTAGCTTGATTTGTAGCCGTGTGTATGCACACAGGCGACGGTTTAAGTAAGTTATACCTTCATATACCTATAACTAAGTTACTGAACGGCTTTTCTAAAGGTTCCTACCTAAATTAAATACCTAAGTCAAAAAATCGATTCACCATAATTTTCATACGTTTCCCGTAAAAATTATCATGAGCGGATCAGACAGCACTATAGCAACAGGCCTGTGTGTACCTAGTTATTATTTTATTCATTAATATTTGATATGGATTTCATTAAGTATCAATATTAATTTCGCTATTGATATTTTCTCCATGAATATCGCTTCGTATAGACGTTTCCTATTTAGACAGTGTGAACAGTGCACGTCTATGAAGCTCAAATTGGTTTGTTTTGTAGTGTTCTAGATTTAGGTCTACTAGACATACTTCTTTTTATTTTTTTCTCTAATATTCATATGTCAATGTCATGCATACGTTATTTGCATGGTGACTGAAATGCCAATTTTAGATGTTAATTAATTTGAAATGTAAGTGACAGTGCTGTTGGTGTGCTTATTCTAAATAAAGAAATAAGTAAGGTTTTCAGTGAGTAGGTACTTAAATGTGTTTGGAACTACCCTTAAACGGATGCAGGTGCCTGAATGCAGAACCTGTAGTGTACGTGACAGTTGATTGATCGATGTTAGTGGAAAAAAGTTTGAGCTCACTCTAGTTCTGATAAATCTATAATTACAGTAGCATATCTCCTGATTATCAAGCGGAATTATCAATTATGCACTCCACGAAATCAAGATCGCAAAGCGAGCGTCTTTATCCTGGTTGCATATCTAAGAGTAATTACATGCCGAGGATGCGTCACTGCGATACCTCGCGGTCGCGGTTTACCTCGCTACCCCGATGTCACCTCCATGTAAAACAAATGCATGCTAATAAATACGCACACACATGTCAGGCATCAGGGAAACCCCCAAGCAGTCCGCACAGGCAGCCCGCGATATACTTATTGCAGTGAGATACGGTATCCTTCGGCACGTGCGTTCGAGACTTCGAGTCTATTAACATGCATTTGTTTTACATGGAGGTAGCGAGGTAAACTACTATCGCAGTGAGGCATCTTCGGCATGTACCTAATTACCCTAACACATTCCTGACAATTGTTAGCATTTTTTGTACCTGTATTTTTGTATTAATATTTATCATAATTTTTATTATATTTACATTAATATTCAGTGTGTGTTCACGTGATTTAGATGGTGTACTGACTTCATTCACTTCGACACTTCACTCTATCGTTCGTTCGTTCACTTGTTTTTGTACTTGAAAGTGCGAACACGGGAATTCTACTAGTCTGATTGCAAGTCGAGTACGGTGGATTTAAACTGTAAACTGTGTTCTCATTTTTTAAACTAGATGTTCTCAGTTCAACAATAATAGCGCCGTAGCTATCCATTACTTTAAAATCTGTGTTAACGATAACCATCTCAAAATCTCAATGCTATGGAATAATGGACGATGCTGTAAAAGCGATTTTCCTAGATAAGTTACGCAATTACATAACACAGTAACAATCTCAATTTGAATCATTTTGAAGGATATTACTAATCCATTGCTTCATAAGTTCGAAAAATTTGTCTGCTCAACACGTAAATAACGCAATGAATGTTGTTGAACTGTCAAAATGAAACCGATTACGATTGATCGTGTGTTACGCAATTAGGGTGCTGGTTCTACTGGAACAAACATAGCTATTTATTTGAACCGTATTTGTCGATTCTAGTTGGCCCATATATCACAGGATCTGATCTAAGTTTCTCTGTTCGAGTAATCCTCGAGACGCTTTTCGGATCCAAACACTAAGTTCTACGCTCGAAGAGGTTTACCGGTAAACGAACTCGCCTCGTTCCGCAGAAGTATCGGCGCTCCTACCATTTAGCTGTAAACTTGCGGTAGCGTTCAGAAAACTTTGTCATATCTCGCTGAGCTTTGTTCACTCAGCATTTTGCTAGTCTTCCATTTAGTTAAGTGATAGGTGATTCTTTAAGTACAACTTTGACGACTGAAATATTTATATTGTACTTAATCTAATTTTCATCTGTTTTTCTTCAAAAATGTATAATCTACAGGGTTATTTTTCAAAGACCAGCCAAATTTAAGGATGTGGTACGGACCATCAAACTGAACAACTTTCTCCATGGGACCAATATCGTAATCGTTATCAATGAAAGTTATTATTCTCGTTGCAGTTTTTTTTTTTGGTAGTCGGTTGTATTTTTTTTTTAGTTATTGAAGCACTTAAGTAGGTACCTTTTGACATTTGTTTTATTTTCCCTTTTGATTTTCTGGTGAATGATTCGCACCTCGAATTTCACAGCTATGTTACGTTATCACTACTAATAAATCCAATTAAAGCAAGCTAAGAGGCTAAGCATTGCAATACAACGTGGTAGGTAATGCCGCCAGTCTCTTGAGTACCTACATTACTAGTCGACAGCGATGCGGATGAATTTTTCGACGCTATATTTTAGTTTGTAAATAGTTTTAGTTAAGTTTAGGATACCATTTTGTTATTTTAGTGTAAGCTTGTAAATTGTAATTGTTGTGTCTTTGTGAATAAATATATTAAAACAAACTAAGAAACAAACATGCAATGTTGTAAAACCATCGGAAGACCATGATAGTATTTAACCCCTTGATTCGGTAATAAAACGTATCATCCTAACACGGGGTAGCTCTGTACACAATAAACTTTGAGCCTTTACTTGAAAGGGATGTTTATCGAACAGCTTCCTACGCATGCAGTGACTGAGCCATGGATACAGTTTACGATTCACTTACGCAGCACAAATCTCTGGGGTTAATTTAAAGTTTAAGCTGTTTTTAAGCAAACACATTAAGTAAGATAGCTAGTCTAGTGCATAAGAGCGCCCAAGACAACATAGTTGCCTTGTAGTCTCCTCGCCGAGATTTGGACGATGCGCACACGGGAGCGACAGCAACGTCTACAGTAAAAAATTTGAAAAAAAAAAAAAATGTCGATGGGGTTGGTTTACAACTTGCCATATATTTGTACCGCATACTTTCTACGAAACTATGAAACTTACTTGACTATGAACTATGGAACTATGACTTTTCTATGAAATAGCTGAATTTTTTTTTGTAATAACCGACATTCAAATTCTGCGCTAATCTAGAATCATGTGCTGAATTCATGGTTACAGTACGTATAGTGGTTCTTTAAACCTATATTGGTCTTGGTATAATGCCTTCTTGGGGATTTCTACGGTCTTAATATTTAGTCGTCCTCATCCACACTTTTAATATCGTTTTTTCATCAATCAGCATTGATTTTCGGGATCAATTTAATATCTATAAAATCTACCTTAAAAATAATACCTAAATTGTTTTAATTTTGTGCCCAAATAGTTAGGTATTTAGATAAGTAAACGATAGTGCTCTTTGCAAATCACAATAAAAACAACTAACATACTTGAAGAATATTGTTCAATGGGCTCTAAACGCAGTTCGAGACAAGGAGTTTTCGGATGCCGAATTTAAGACGCGAAGTATTTGAAAGTAATTTTTCAGATCATTGCACAATTCATGTAGTTACAGCCTTAAGCCTTTCAAGATTTTATCACTGAATAAACTTTGGGGGAATTTCCTCGGTAGGTTTATTGCAAAATTTCTCACCAGGCGAAGTGCCATCAGGAGTGTTTTAGCGTCCGCTTTCCATGCCATTTCGCGCCATAAATCCGAATTTTGCGCTAAAAACTGCAGTGTGGAGATTTCAATACACCAAGGAAGATGCTGGGAGTGCTGGGACTTTTAGAATTTATGAATTCTATTTTACAATAGTGAGATACGTTGTCGGTGTGACATTTATAATATTTAAATGATTTATGTAGGTACAGCAAAGATAGATTTGTTGTCTCGTACCCTGCTGGTGAATTTTACTACATACTGTGCGCCCATGTGCTCAACATTAATTGCTTGCCATCAAATACAATTTATTATGGTTGACACTTTGATTCACATGGCTTGACATTTTTACCACTTAAATGTATATGTACAAACCACGAGATAAAAGAAACCTAGGTCGGTGATTTTCCAAAAAACATCACTTGGAAGCCTTTAAGATGCTTCAGCGATACTGTGGTGGTGTTGGTCTGGTGGGGTTGCTTACCACTCAGACGATCTGTATAGAGGTTTAATTTCCTCACACTATAATGAAACTGCTTCGATAAGAATATAACCTTCCTTTTGGCTTCGCCGTAGTTTGGTAATTGAACCTCTGTAGTACAGCACTGCCTGCACACTGCCTTTGTTATTAAACATACCTATACATAGTTGATCTTATTACAAATTGTCTTTGCTTTGTTTTAATGACTTTGTTTTGCATACAATCTTATGCGATCATCGAACATTTAGATGTTCGATGATCGCATGAAAAACTAGGTACTAATTTTACTTGCTATTATAGTATTATTCAAATATATTATTCTTACTCACGATTCAAATCGGGACCAATTGGCGTTAATTTCAACGCTCTTTGGTTTTATTTCTCTTCACTAAGGCCACCTTTTTTTTCTCTCGGGGAATTTTCTCATGGATACCCTCCGTCTGGGTAGAATAGGGGGTTATGTCGGACTCCTACCGACTAAATTCCCACTGTTCTTTCTAGTACCATGAGTCAGAGACCCGGGAAATACTTGTACATTCGCCGCACCCCCGAAGCCACCTGCAAACCCAGTCTCAAATGTCGTTGGCTCCAGGCATACAGCTGAAAGACAACATTCTCGATGACGTTGTAGCTTTCTGGGACAGAATACGAAGATCAATACCAGGATCCTTTGATACCTTCCACACCGGCGGCGTTATAGGCTAGACTCTGATGATCTCAAATATAATAGGTTCGTGCGGTGGTGGTTCGCGCAATATGTGGCTTCTAATTTCTATCAATATCGTTATTGTAGTTTATATCTATAGGTACTGTTAATTAATATCAAGGAGCGTTGACCAAAACGCATCGTCTTATTAACATTTATTTTTAAATTATTACTAAATAACCATTCTATAATTGCAATCAGTGAATGTCATATTCATAATATGTGTCTCTATTTTTACACGAAATTGCCACTTAGAACAAGCTTTTTCCAAGAAGCTCTTAGATTACTGAAATCAACAATTTCAATATCTAATCTTTAATTTCATTTGGCGTCATACATACTGTCTTTGTCGAAAACACGAAAACAACCATATCAACTTACGTGGTTGATTGTTTTTAGAACTAAAAGGTTTTTTTTTATTGCTGCTGGCCTGCTCTTGACCTCGATCACACCGTATGGAAAGCGATGGATGAGGTATATGATGGAAAGAGCGTATATATATAGCATAAGTATCATCAGCCTATAATGTTCCCACTGCTGGGACTCAGGCCTCCTCTTTTCAAAAGGGCGTGTGCTACGCGGGCCCAGTGCGGGTTGGATAACGATTATCTTTGCAGCAATGCACAAATAAGTAATAAATATACCTATGTCTCTTTAAATGGGTGACAGTAAATATTTGGACGTAGGTACGCATTAGATGGCTATAAATACGAGGCTTAATTTTATTGTCAACTATCATATACCCCCAGTAGTTATTTTATTACCCCTGGTGATAATGTTTTTTTGTGTTCTGTATGTAAATAAGTATAATATATATACAGAAAACAAAACAGAAAAGTAGACTTACAACTATATATTTTATTATGCATGTTTGTATTGGGAAAAGTTTTGAGGGTGAATGTGGATAGTTAGAAGAAAACAGGAAAATCAAAGGCACGAATGATGGATGTGTGAAAAATGGATAAAAAGGGAATGAATCTAAAATGACGGCTGATAGAGATAGGAAGAGGAGGAATTGGGATGGAGGATGCTGCTACGTGATGATGCTTCCTACATGCTGATGGTGGGGAGCAGTGGCGGCCCCGACTTACGAGTTATAAATCGTGGGTTCAAACCCAGACAGGCGCTTTACTTTGTGTAAATTATTCCATCACCACTACGCTCAAAATGGTGAGGAAACCGGCATATCTTAGAAAAAAATATTTCGAAGACATGTGACATCTAACAACCCGCACTGGGCCCGCGTCGTGGATTACAGCCCACTTCCACTCACAGAGAGGAGGCCTGTCTCCCAGCAGTGGGAACGTTATAGGCTGATTATGTATGCTGATGATGATACATTGTATTCTCTATTGGACTCAATCGTGGGGATTGCAGTTTGATTGGAGATTATTTGAGCATTAAGACCACCCATTGTGTCATCCTATCATGGCATGTTCGTGAACGGGCGTCGCTGTTTAACTTACAATCTACATAGGTTGAACTTAGAAGAAAAAACTCACAGTAATACCTAAAAATCATATCATAATGATCATGAAAATTCTGCTTTTGTTTAATACAAATTTAGTAAATGACTGTGATAGTGTGTTACTGATCACCACGAATAATAATTGTCAAATATATATTTTTTTATGGATGCCTCCGCAACTGACCTTGTTTGATGTCAACCAGACGATGCGAAATGCAATGAACGCCCACGTTAAATGCGGAGGGTGCCCAAAACAACAACGATCAATACTTTTCGACTTTATCTTTCTTGATTAGCGATAGGTGTAATGGATGTATAGTATATATACATAATCATTGCATTCATTATACTTAGCTGTTCAGTCGAGATGTGGAAGTGTGTGGTGTTCTTATTGTGTACTTTTGCGATTTTGGTGCAAAGTGAAGATGGCCAGCTGACTGTGAATATAGCTCAGGGCGCCGTGGTAGGCCACATGGACCCTGAAGGCGGCCTCTACACTTTCTATAATATTCCCTATGCCACTGCACCAACAGGGACTAACAGGTTTAAGGTAAATAAGTATTTTCGGTTTAAAATAAAAAAAGGGATGTAGTCCCACTATAACCTATATTTGCTGGTGTTGGCTTGCAGGGTTCACCGTTACTTATGCATAAGATATTTGATGGCAGCCTATCTAACGACGCAACGTCAGTCTTCGAATAAACAAACACGGATTTAAATTATTTTTAAAGTTTTATAAATACTAATCCGGCAATAATTATTTGTAATATTTTATAGTATTTTATTAGTATTAATAATAATTTATAAATACTAATCAAAACTAAGATAGGCAGTCGCTCCATTTAAAATACTGCTATTCAGCTGCATCCGGTTAGACTGGAAGCCGACCCTAACATAGTTAGGAAACGGCTAGGCAGATGATGATGACTAATCTAAACTAAAATATTTATACCGCCCGATTATTTTTATCGTCTGGACAAAAACAGGGTATATGTGAACGGAACGGAAAAAAAGAAAGATATATCTGTGCCATAGGCTTTTTTTTGGGAATTCTTGGGAATGATATCTCGCAGTTCAACAAATTAAAGCCTCCAGGCAAAACTAAGCGACTACACGCTAAGGGCAACCCCTGTGGGGTACGGACCTCGGCTTAGGGCGTCGCTGGGACAGGGCAGCAAGGGACAGGCTGGATCGAAATGATTTCCATAGGCTTCTACTCCGATCACACTTTATACCCTGTCTTTGTCCAGACGGTAATAAAATTCAGCCGGTATACACACATACTCGGCAGTTTTTGACAATCGTTGCATAACTCTTATTATGTTGCGGGGGTTTAAGAATATAGAGTATTTTATTTTATTTACACTATGTTTTAAAAACAGTATAATAAGTTTTTTTTTTATTTTCACCCAGGCTCCCCTCCCTGCACCGGTATTTCTGTCACCGTTTGTTGCCGTAGACAGAAGTATCGCATGTCCTCAGCCCAGTTCTCCGATGGGTCAGTTGAATATACTAGAAGACTGTCTGGTAGCCAACGTTTATGTCCCTGATAAAGATGCGACCAATCTACCTGTTTTGGTTGTCGTCCACGGAGGAGCGTACCAGTATGGATTCGGAGAAATAGAAAAATTTAAAGGATTAGCAAAGACCAAGAGATTAATTGTAGTGACATTTAACTACAGACTTGGTGTGCATGGTTTTCTATGTCTTGGCACTGAAGGTGCTCCTGGGAATGCAGGACTAAAAGATCAGGTGGCGTTACTTCGTTGGGTAAACACCAACATTGCTAGCTTTGGAGGTAAACCTGAAGATGTAACATTAGCGGGCTGTAGTGCCGGGTCTGGTTCAATCGACTTTCTAACACTTTCTTCTATTACAAAAGGACTGTTTAAAAAAGCTATAATGGAGAGCGGTGTTAGTACTGGCGGTGTCGGAGTACAAATTGATCCAATCGAAAATGCTAAAGACTATGCTGAGCTACTTGGTTTTAGTAATGGGTATGATTTAAGCAGTTTGGAAGACTTCTACAGAACTTCTTCATTTCAAACATTAATGTCACATCACGGTGCAATAACAAATCAAAAGGACGTTACTATTCGATTCGGTCCATGTGTGGAAAGTGATATCGGACAAGAAAGAGTGGTTTCTGATGCTCCGTTGAGTATAATACAACAAGGTAACTATACCAAAACACCTTTAATGTATGGATTTACTAACATGGATGGTGCGATGAGACTCCAAGTCTTTGGCACCTGGAAAGATAAGATGAATGAGAAATTCTCAGACTTTTTACCATCTGAATTGCATTTTGATAGCGAAATTGTAAAAGAGGAGGTTGCACAAAAGGTCAAAGCTTTTTATTTCGAAGATAAACCCGTGAGTGAAGATAATATTGAGGCATATATTACGTACTTTACCGATGTTTTATTTGGATATCCTATGTTGAGGTCTCTATCAACTCGGGTGGAAGCTCTCGATGACACAATATTCCTCTTTGAATACTCATTTGTGGATGAGAATACATTACCTTTTCCAAACACCGACATAAGAGGGGCGGGTCACTGTAACCAATTTAAAGCAGTCATGGATGAAGATGTAACTGGCAAAACGGATGAATACAAGAAAATGAAAGAAACCCTGAGAGAATACTGGCACACTTTTATTTTGAATGGGTAACTGAATTTTATTCATACTAATGTTGCAGATCTCATTGGTAAGAGACCTGAGGGGCAATTCTCGTAATTTTAAGAAAGTTCACAGTCTGATCTCAGTGTCAATCTGTCATAAATATCTCTAATTTCCCTACTATTTATTTTGACAAGTTTTTGACATTAGTTGGTCGCCGAGATGAGACTGCGACTAGATTTTGAACGTTTTAAATTACGAGAATTGGCCCTCTGATATGCGCAAACGTTAAATAATTCTACTAATTTATTTATTTATTTAAAATTCTAAAACTATCATTACAGGTTTATAAACCTAATGCGATAGCTAAGCCTACTTATAATATTAACTATTTTAAATAACACTATTACTAACAATTACAAATAACTACACATACATTAACACCAATTACTTATAACTAAAACAATACAACCTTATACTTATAACAATGTTAATGCTGCTAATGTTTGTTTGTGTTGTTGTCATCATGATTGGCAAAAGGATTGGTGATAGCAATATGTTGCTTGTGGCTCTTTTGTATCATATAGTAGAATCACAGGATGAAAAAAAAAATACAAAATTGCCTTCCTATTTATTATTTATTTATTAAATTTTTAGGTAGTAAATTATCATTTCTTGTTTCAGTTCGCCGACATCTACTGACACAAATTTGCCGAAGTGGCAACCTGCTGACGCTAAAAGATCTCCTCACATGTCGTTGGGTCCAGTTAAAGAGCTAAAGGATAATATTCTGGGGAACAGAGCCGCTTTCTGGGACACTATCTATGAGGAGCACTACCGAGGTCCTGTAATATCAGATACTTCGACTCCTAAACCGGCTACAACTGAAGCTACTACAGTTGAAGCTACTACAACTGAAGCTACGACAACTGATGCGCCTGCTGCTGATACGACTACTGCTGCTCCGACTACGCCTGCAACTGGATCTGGCAGCGCCATCTCGATCTCAAAGTTTATGTTTGTGGTTGTTTCACTGTCATTTTATTTTACTTCATATTAATCGGTAACTACAGTTTTGAGTAAAGTAGATAAGTAATTTATTGATAGTACAGTCACGAGCAAAAGTATGTATGCACTCGTCTTTATTCAAAAGCGACTTACTCCTTTATTATTTAATGAAATTTTATGTTGTTACGAACATCGCATTTCCGAACTCATAGGTTTATGTAATGTGTCGTATTTCAACGTTGCATTCGTTATTTCACGAAAAAATCGCAATTGAAAGTTGCCGAGTGTTGACATATTGGTGTTCGTGACTGTAAACCACCATTGCTTTTAATTACGTATTCATCGCTAATCACGGAGAATTAATTACGCTTTAATATACATATTTGTTACGTATAAATTGATTGATTTCTTGTTTTGTTAAAAATCATAAAATCGGTCATAAAAATTGTATCTGACCAAATTGTTGTTGTATTGTATAGTTTTATTATAAAAAAATATAAAATATTTTGGCTTTTTTTTGTTTTGTTAGTACCTAACATAATGTTACCTCAATAGGGATTATCACTAAATTTTTCATTGAGATAACCGCGCAGGAATATGAGATAGGCGATATTACAAAAATATATTAAAAAGATAATTTTTGTAAAAGCCTTATCAAAATCGATTGTTAGGTACACTTCTATGGATTTGATAACTGTCACGTACTGAATAATAAAACAAATTTTTAGGTACTACTAGTTTACCTATTGAGTAGTAAATACTCAGACATAGTTGTTATACAATCTATTAATGCTATTGCCTAGTCAGACAGCCCTGACTGTCCAAATCAAACCAGGGCCGTAATTCTTGACATAATGAACGAAACCGCGCGAAATCAACGTGAATTTGGCGGGATTAGCTAAGGAAGGCCCGTGGCTGAATAATAACAGCCGCACAGGTCGATCGATCAGGTTAAGCTACGCTTGCCGCGGTTGGTCTGTGGATAGGACTATCTTTACATACCGAGGACCCCTCCGTGCCTCGGAAAGGACGTAAGACCGTTGGTCCAGTCTGTCATTCGTGGATCTTTGACAATCGTTACGGGTAGACAGAAGCCCGAACCTCTGACAACCAGTGTTACCAAGGGTATCGTATTACCCAGTAACTGGGTTGTGGAGGTCAGGAAGGCAGTCGCTGCATGTATAATACTGGTTAGAATTGAAGCCGATCCCAACATAGTTGGGAAAAGGCCAAGCAGATGATGACTGCGAAAGGAACTTTATTCCAACCGGGCGTCCTACGACATCACTTGACTTTTTAAATTCTTTTTTACCGATGTTCTGCTAAAAAGCAATCATAGCGCGAATACACGATGGTCGCAATCTAAGCCATCATTTGTTTGAGTTTTCCGAAAAAAAATTATTACGACTCTTTTTTTATCGTCGCGGGGCTTTTTATTTACCTTTTTGTCTATCTATCTTAAAGACGCTAGGTAAGTATTGTAAAAAATATCTAAAAACAATATGCCTGTCATGCCGGTTTTTGGCGTCATGATTTCACGACTAATGACCACCTTTTTATCGGACGAGTGCGGGACGAAAACGGTGAAGTGGGAGGTGCGGTAACTACCATCGAAGGGTATCAGGTTATTACGTAGGTGCCGCCAGATAATAGTGGATCGTGCCATCAAGCTCACATAGTTAAATATAGTGTTATTTATGTAGCTAGTGTTATTTTTCGCAATGTTGTGGTTGTTAACAGTTTTGTTGGTGGTAGCATTGAGTAACTGTGATGATGATGAATGGCAACAAGTGCGCACGTCGCAGGGAGACGTGCGCGGGCGCAAGGACCCTGACGGTGGACTGTACACCTTCTACAATATACCGTACGCCTCCGCGCCTCTCGGAACTGATAGGTTTAAGGTACGTTACTTGTGTTTTTGTTAAGCATATGTACTATATATACATATGTTGATGTGTGTATATATACCTTGTTTACCGGTATTACCGGTATCGCTGACTAAGTAGAAACACTTAATCTATGATAAGATAATGGAAAATTACGCTCATACTACTTTATTTTAATATCCAGGCGCCTCTGCAAGCACCAGTGTGGTTACAACCACTAGAAGCAGTTGACAAAGGCATCATATGTCCACAGAGATCCACACCATACATAGATATTACATCTAAAACAATGAAAGAAGACTGCCTCATTGCCAATATATATGTCCCCGATACTAAGGATAAAAACCTTCCAGTAATAGTAAACATTCATGGTGGAGGTTTTGAAATTGGATATGGAGAAATAGTACAACCCAAATATTTAGTAAAGAGCAAGAAAGTTATTGTAGTCAACTTCAATTATCGACTCGGAGTGCACGGGTTCCTATGTCTGGGCTCGGAGGACGCTCCAGGTAACGCTGGGCTGAAGGACCAGGTGGCACTACTCCGCTGGGTGAAGAAAAACATCGCTAACTTCGGAGGCAACCCTGATGACGTCACGCTTACGGGTGGTAGTGCTGGCTCCATTTGTACACATTTGTTGATGTTGTCGAAATCCGCGGAAGGACTGTTTACCAAAGTTATTCCGGAAAGTGGAGCTAATGTAGGTTCAATTTCCGTCCAGACTGATCCACTTGAAAACGCTAAGGTCTACGCAAAAATGTTAAACTTCACTGATGTTGATGACTTTTACAAATTGGAAGAGTTTTATAAAAATGCTCCACTAGAGTCACTACTTATGAATACATTTGCAGATAGAAAAGATTCGTCTTTGCTGTTTGTGCCGTGTGTAGAACGAAAAACAGGTGAACAACAGATTCTCGACGACTCGCCAGTCAACACAATAAAGAACGGTAAATACAAAAAAGTTCCTATTTTGATAGGCACCAGCAACATGGAAGGATTAATCCAAATATCAAATCTAGAAACCTGGAAAGGCGATATGAACGAGAAGTTTTCAGACTTCCTACCAAGTGATTTGCAATTTCAAAATGAAGAAGAAAAGGAAGAAATTGGTAAAAAAGTGAAAGAATTTTATTTCGGTGATCAGCCTGTAGGAGAAGGGACAGTACTGTCGTTTGTTGAGTACTTCGGCGATGTTGTTTTTGGATATCCAACTTACAGATCGGTCAAGCTACACGTACAAACTGGACACGACCAAATATATTTGTATGAATACTCTTTCGTGGATGACAGTACTGAGGTGGTTCCTCACACGAACGTGCGCGGGGCAACACATTGTGCTCAGACGAGCGCCATATATGACGGAATTCCTTTCGAGACCAATGATGAGAGCGACTTGTCGGAAGAATACAAACAAATGAAATCTACCATGAGGGAAATGTGGTATAACTTCGTAACACACAGGTGAGTGGCACACAACAGTCAAGTTAGGACTACGCTATGATATATTTCAAATACATTAATTTCATAAATCTTCTAACGACAATCATTGCAGAAATTTCTGTTATCAATAGGATTAAATAAATAAATAAATATTCCTGGACATTTCACACAGCGCCATCTAGTCCCAAGCTAAGCAACCTAATGCTTGTGTTATGGTAACAAGATGGCTGATAAACTACTTATATACATTTTTTTTTGTAAATACATACATATTATAGATAGAAAAACACCCAGACTCGGAACAAATACATGTAGGTCATACAAATATTTGTTCCGTGCGGGAATCGAACCCGCGACACGCAGCGCAGCAGTCAATCGCTTAACCACTGCGCCAACCGTGCCGTCAAAAGAGGTCATTCGGCACCCTAATTGCGCCACACACTATAAATCTCAATCTCATCATTAGAATAATTTTGAAGGATATTGCTAATCCATTGCTTCATATTCAAAAAATTTGTCTGGGTAACAACGTAAATAACGCAATGAATGTTGTTGAACTGTCAAAATTAAAACCATTGTTACTTATAGTGTGTTAAGCAATTATCCCGCAGGTCTGTACCTCAAAGATTTAGAATTACTAAAAACAATGTTACTCTTTTAGCTAAATAAATATCAGAGTGAAAGTTATTCCTCTCCTTCAACTTATTGGGTATAACTTTACAAATAGATATTTTAATACGACGATAATACTATACTGGTGTATAGTATTATCGTCGTATTAAAATATTTTGAAATTAAATGTTTTAGTGAGCCTGTACCGGAGGGATCGTCTTTGCCCGCTTGGCCGGCAGCAGGCGCGGACGGGAGTCCGTATATGTCACTGGGACAAGCAGTGAAGCTGGGTGGAGCATATCTAGAGAAAAGAGCTCGATTCTGGGACGACATCTACGAGAGATACTACCGCGCACCAGTGCCGCCGCCAATGCCTCCACCAAAAAACGCAGAGTTATAAGATCACAGTGTGATATTATACACCTAATTATATAGGCTAGAATTAGTGCTGCTACGTCGGTCGTGGGTGACGGTAAAAAAACCTTTGTACAGACGCCAGCACATCAAGCTACTACATCTGTCGAATTTCTTTAATTGATTTTCAACTTTAACGCTAAAGCATTTGGTTCAAGGTTGATTCGGAAAATTTGACAGTGCGAAGAAGAAAAGCGAAAGCGTCAGTGCAGCCTGCGAAATTCAAATTTTCTTACGTTTTTTGCAATTTGTAGGTCAGTATCAAGTTGTATGTTGATCTAAATATGATTCGCGGCTGTAACAAATATTTATAGAATTAAAATCTAAGACTACACACTACTAAACTCATCATTACCCTATTGAATGACTATTTCATGAAATCGTGACATTTAAGAGCAATTTTATCTCAAGGAGTTGTATTGCTGATTCTAATGATTATAATTTCGTACAGTCGTATTTGTTACTGTCGCGAATCATATTTTAATCAACATACAACCTGACAGTGACGTGCAATATGCAAAAAAACGTAGGTAAGAGTTTTGCGGGCTACCTTAGTGCAACTTAAACTACTAGACTTGACTACTACTTTAGTACTCCGTAAATTAGAAGTATACTCGTGTAACTGGCGAATTGTGGGTGTACCTACTGTAGGTCTACCTCGGCCTCGCCCTTCGGGGAATACAGCCGTTGTTTTTTTAAAATACTCCTTTGAACAAACCTACTTAAATGTTCACCTGCCTCACGTCAATTAATGGAATAAAGAAATTCCTATTTTTATTATTGTATGCATTTCAATCTGTTAACTCAGAACCACGAGCCTATACACGAATATCGAATTATAATTCGAAATTACAATTACGAATTATAGTTCTGAAGATGGGAGTGTTGAGGCACAACTTGGGAAAGGCTTATTATATCTTGCAAGGAAATAGGAAGATAAATAATTTTTGCACGAGATAGTTAAAGTACGAGAACTAACGCTTCATCTTGTTTTTTAACAGACTTCAAAAAAAGGAGGAGGTTCTCAATTCGGATGTTTATATATATTTTTTTATGTATGTTCGGTCATAACTCCGCCGATATAGACGGATTTGCAAAATTTCGGAAGAGGTTTATTTCGAAATGGTTCCATTTAAATTTCGTAAAGATCTGATGATGACTTTCGGAGACAGACAACGAAACTCCTTCAATAAATGCCAGCAAATCAACCGCGATTGCCGCTATCGCATATTTATGCATTGTTTACGCAATTACACAGCATAACACAACGTCTGTACCCTCTACTACACAATGCGAATGCACATGCGAATGAACACACCGGCGTACCCCTTGTACGCAGATTTGTTCAGTATACCACAGTACACCCTCATTTCTGTCAAAGTTGTTATTGGGGTACCTCTTGTGCCTCTTATCTTGCAAGTAGGTATATATGAACTAGCTGCGTCACGTGGTTTCACCCGCATAAGTTTCGATCCCGTAGGAATATCGGGATAAAAAATATGCTATATGTTAATCCTGGTATATTATCCTATATGTTAACTATCTGTTTGCCAATTTGGAGATGTTTCAAAACAGGCCCATTATATATACAGTACCTCGAAAAATCTCGAGAAAAATCCCTGGAATTCGGGAAAAATACAGATAAATTGCATAAGTGCATATTTTTCTTGTAATCATTTGATATTTATCAATTATTTTTATCGACTTTCAACATGGCGTCTCGCCAATTTAGGTACTCTGTACAATAGTGATAAACAATGACAGTATACCATAGATCGACCATTGATCATAAATATTTTTTTGAAAACTAATATTTTATCTTCTGTCCTTTTCTTAATGAAATAGAAAGAAAAAGATGCACTGAACTTAAATTTAGTTTAGTTTGTAAACAAGGGAATCGGCGCCAATGTCATTAGAAACCGCTATTATTTCAGTCAGTAATGGTGGCCCAGCCGCCCAGTGGTAACCGACACACGAGTTGTGTAGGTCGTGGGTTCCAACCCAGACAGGTGCATCAATTCGTGTAAATAATTTCATCGCCATTGCTCTCAAAACGGTGAAGGAAAACATCTTAATGAAACCGGCATATCCTAGAACCAAAATTTCGAAGCCATTAGACATTTACCAACCCGTACTGAGCCCGCGTGGTGGATTATGGCCCACTCCCTCTCACTGAGAGGAGGCCTGTGTCCCAACAGTGGGATTACGGATTACGTCTATTGTAAAATAATAGCTAAATATGAGTAAAAATTGTAAAACAAGTGTAGCTAAATATAAGTTCGCAAAAAAGTACTCAATGCTAACCACAAATGATTTTGTTATTTTTACACAGATAAAGTCGTTACGTGCAGTAGGTATAGGAAAAATACAATTGAGCTAGGTACACGATGACTGATTCATGTATGGTCGGCTCTGTTGGGACAGGCCAACTTAAAGCTGCAATGGCTCTTTCTGCAACCATAAAATCACATAAAATCCTAATAATATAAAATTTGTTTCAGCATTTCTTCTCAGGGATCAGCCAGCTAGGAAATTCCGGCGCCATCTATATCTAGTTTTAAAATATAGACCAACAAAATATTGCCGTGCAAAGTGATTAAAAGATCAACTTACATAAATAAACATTTAATTTTATTTCATTACAAAAGTAATTCGTAAATAAATCCCATGATTTGAATCTATGCGTAATAAGTGCCCCACCAGATAACCTTGGGACGTGTCATGTACAGTTGAACAAGCCAGTTTGTAGGTATACAAGCAACTTACATTATGAAATTGTCGTTTTTATGGAAAAAACAAAACGATTTAAAAAAACCGGTCAAGTGCGAGTCGGACTCGCGCACCGAGGGTTCCGTACAAATTTGTGGGTATGTAACTAAAAATTTACGATTTTCGGATTTTTTCCTTTACTTGTGCTACATGACATTGCTTCATGCCAAATTTCATGATTCTAGGTCAACGGGAAGTACCCTAATCGTTTTGATTCCCTTACAAGTGTCAAAATATGCGGCAAAAACGAAGCATAAAAGGCTGTATCTTTCGATCGCATCGACTTAGAAGTTTGATTTTATCATTTCTGTAAGGGACCACAGACCTGAGTATTTGATATTAATTTCAACTTGATGCTTCCACCCGTTCCTGAGAAAAAGGGTATCAGACAGACAGAAAGGGTAGGGTTGACAGACGGACAACGAAGTGAAGTGATAAGGGTTCCGTTTTTGGTAAGAAGGAACCCAAAAAATGAAATGAAAAAAATGAATGAATGGAATGAAGAATGTATTTAATCAATAAAAGTACGTAGCATTGCTATCTACGCACTTTCTCCATTTTATAGGTAGTTCATTGATTTCTTTGCTGAAAAAATTGTGGGAGCGAGAGTAAATAAAATCTTTGTTTCTGGCGGTTTTGACTGCGTCCTCTCATTGATATTTTTCCTTGCAATAAATTTTTCAAATTCCAGAAAAAGTGATAATCTTTCGGAGCAAGATCCGGGGAGTATGATGGGTGTCGGAGACATTCCAATCGCAACTCCAAGGTAAGCAACCGTCTGTTGTGCAGTGTGTGGTCTAGTGTTGTCCTGAAGCAGCAGTGGGCTAGAGTAATTGATCAGTCTCGGTTGTTTAACGGCTAGCTTTTGCATGATGGTTTGCAATACAGATCTGTCATAATCGTCTAGCCAGATCTTAGGAATCTGTAGTGTATGACACTGGCATCTTGATGATGGATGACTTGGCTAACTTCGGCGGTAACCCTGATGACGTCACCATTGCAGGTTACAGTGCAGGTTCGCATCAGTAGATCTCTTAATGCTATCAAAGTCAGCTCAAGGACTGTTCCATAGAGTCATACCAGAAAGTGGTAGAAACCTTGCCGCATTTACAGTGCAGAGGGACCCTGTAGAGATTGCCAAAACGTTTGCCAGAAAACTCAATTTTATCAACGCAGACGATATTTATGCACTTGAAGAGTTTTACAAAACATCTCCGTCAGCTTGAAGCTGTTGACTTCAGATCCATTTTCCGATAGAACTGATTCTACTTTTGTGCTTTCACCATGTGTGGAGCGTGATACAGGAGATGAAGCATTCCTGACAGAATCTCCTCTGAGTATACTAAAGAAAGGTAACAACAGAAAGTTAATAATTAAAATAAATAAATTAAATTCCTGATATTTTATTATGACTCTCAAATAAGGTTCACGCCAATTGTGTTTGTATATTACCATGTAGTTATTACTGTTTTTCTTGGATGATAAATAAACACTCATTATTTTAAAGGGTTGTATGCACGGAGCAAATTGCTTCGTGGATGTATGTCGTAACTGATATTCATACAACCGTCCTTCTGTTCCATGAGTTAGGATTTCGTCGCTTGTTGACTTCGTAGTACTTGCCAAAATTTGGCACGAATCATTAAAATACAAAATTGTTATGAAGGCCAATTTTCAAAACGAAAGGATCATAATCAACCGAGTTACGGCAAATCATCTTCTGCTTAGCCTTTTCCCAACTAAGTATGTTGGGGTCGGCTTCCTGCGCTTTGCGTGTGGACGGAACTACGAGCATTAAGTACATGTATCGCTCGCGCTGATCTACTGATCGTAGTCCCGTCTACACGCAGAATACGCGTTACATTACATTACACGCGTCTGTACACGGCTTCACACCCGTTTGGATCCGGTTTCAGTTAATACCTAATAATTACAATGTATGCATCGTCACTCTTAGGTAAAAGATTAACTTAAAAACAGAAATAACTCAGTACAGACAAGACGATGGTTTCATCGTCTTTAGATTAGCCGATGAGAAACTAACTTACAGATGAATGATAAAATATGTTTATTCTGTAAATTGGTAAAATATCAGAGGGAGGCCAGTCTCTTTTAAAGTTTAATCTTCGTCAGGGCCTTATTAGGACCATTCAGAAGAACCATAGGTTTGAGTATGCCTGTCCAGACAGTGATAGATACCTACGGTTGAATGAAATATCTCTTTTTCCCGTACCTACTTTTGCTGACATCGAGGTACTCATTAAAAACGACAATGATTTTTAGCGAAACGAAAAACTTAGCAAGCGATGGGACATTACTACTGAAGGCTGTGCCACACACAGCCTGTCGGCCTCAGGACGAGCTGCTTCTCACACGGACAACTGTACGTCGCTTGCCAGTCCTGGGGGTCTACTCCGAAGTAGTATCGGCCGAATGTTCGGCTGTTTCCTGCTACGAAGTTACTATTTGGTTCGGTCGGTTCCGATCTCTACACTCCTACACTCTTTCGAATATTGACTATGGTCCCGACTCAACTGAGCCGATCCTAACTTTTTTCGCATTTTTCAATAATATTCGGTTCGGCCATGTGTCGGTCCGATCCGAACGTTCGCACTTTGCACTTCGGAGTAGGCCCCCTGACTTTCTTCATATTTTGGTTGCTGAGACTAAAACTACAAATGTACAGGAAAGTTTAATAAAATGTGGCTGTAATTGTAGTATATTGTTCTGTCTTACGGTTTCCACGTGAGTATAAGCTATGTAGAATAAATCATTTTTACCTCGGAGTTAACGCAGGGTTATGGTAGTCAAATCGATCGCTGGTGACAGTTCTATTGGTGAAACACTGAAAAGTGAATAATTCATCGGAGAAACGAATGTCGAAGAACTGTTTCAGGATCAAATAACTCAAGCATTTGATAATGACATCATAGGCATATCAATCAACGTAGCCTATCGCAGTCCATTACTGGATATAGGCTTCTCCCAGGCTGAGCCACAACACCCTGTACTCCGCCTTCCGCATCCAGTGCGTCCCAGCCACCTTCTTAAGATCATCGGTCCATATGCGGTTTCCACTCTAGGACTCGTCTGTCCCACCGACCATTGGTCCTTCGACAAACATGGCCAGCCCACTGCCACTTCAGCATAGGCATAATAAAACTAATATATTTGATAACCTCTACATTGCCTAAATAATGCATTCTCATACGTATTTATAACACAACAATTTTAATACCTATCACTGCCACTTACTACGGAGATAATAAGCCACTCTTTATTGAGCGTGAGCCAATGATCCAATTATGAATCAGTTTGCAAACGTCGCGATGGAGTGGAGGACGTGTGTGGTGCTTTTGTGCGTGACGGCTGTTTTGGCTGATGTGGAATGGCGGGAAGTGAAGACTGCGCAAGGGCCGGTACGCGGGCGCAAGCATCCCAGGGAGGATCTATACGTCTTCTACAACATACCCTACGCCACAGCGCCTGTGGGCTTAGACAAATATAAGGTTTGTTTACTCAGCTCTACTCGCATGCGTTTGTCATTCATAAACAAAAACATAGAAAGGCTCTATAAGTAAAACTTTATATTATTTTAATGTATTATTATATTATGATCATTTGCCATAAAATATTTTATTTTTCCAATGTCAAAAACTTGCTATTTTTTTAATTTTAATTTTCAAAAATCAGAAAGATTGAATTGTAAAATATTTCGTGTTGTTTTTAATTTAAACAAGTAAGTACTAAGAAAAATCATTCCTTAACGAAAAGCAAATCCTAAATTCACTTACTTTTTTTAAACACAACCATTTTCTGTATTACAGCCAGTTAACATAATTTACATCATCATATAGATTAGCTGAACAATATAGGTAAAAGAGTTGGAAGTTCGAATTTCTGCTAATCATGTTTTTCGTAGCCTGAAACATGACCGCGTTATCATATCACACGATATTGTGGATAGTATGAACTAGTAAAGAGGACGATTGTGATTACGTTTATTGGCCTCGGTGGACTAGTGAGTAGTGATCGCAAGCGCCACTGCTGATCGTGACATTTTGGGTTCAATCCCCGAGTCGTGTAAAAAGATATGACTATCAGTATTGATTGAGCCCTGAGTCTGAATTTGTACCCGGTTGGCAATAGGCGCGAGCCTGTCCCTGTATGCGAATACAGGGACATCAAGATACCTGGCGAAATGTAGGTACACTTTGTACCAACTCTGTGTAACCTTTGGGGTAATTAAGAGTGATATTGTGTATGATAAGTTTTGTATAAGACTCAATATACACATCAGTTAGTAAGTTATAAGGTTATTAGTTTCATGAATAGTTTTCCGTTGTGTAACAATACATAAACTGTATGGTAGCCACGTGCCAAGATCAGAAACAAACTTAATACTGGATGCCATGCTTCGTCAATGAAGTATGCTAATTGACCACATTTGATCTCTTTATGGTAGGTACCTGTCCCACCACCGACGAGGAAAACACTAGCTTTAGACTATATCTTCCCTCAAGCAACGTACAGAAGACAAGGTCCCGTGTCAGTAAAAGAGATACTAAATGGACCTCAACACTAATGTTAACGAAATTAGGAAAAACGATGATCAGCCTAATGTGTGTACAAACGATGGGACACTTAATATCATGTCCTAGGAGTCCTGTCTGAACTGATGAATGCTAGTGGTGGCGACAAAACACTTAGCCGAATTCTGGGCCAAGTCCATATAGATTGCCATCGAAATGCTAAGAAGAAGTCTAAGGTAGTTTAGGAACAGTGCTCACAGTTGATCCCTGACTGTTCACACCACTAGCGAGTACTCTGTCAAAAACTCAAAACAACAACTCGTTTTATTTGCTAGCTCTACTCACATCTCACTAATCACCGGCGGTGGGGCAAGTGAGTAAGCCACGAATCGTCAATAATTGACTAACACGCGTGGGGCGAAGTCGATGTGTGTCGCAGCCTAGGTCAACACAATGTATAACGAATGATTGCGTAACTTATATTTACTATTCCAGTCCTCTCGGCGGCTACTGATCTATAAATAATAGATAGATAAAGCTGGTAGATAAACAAATACCTAACCAGACCTAACTTAAGATAACATGAAATTGCACAAATTTAATTGCGTTGATACATAACAGGCAATACGCAGCTAATAATACGATTCAGATTTCCTTTTCTTTCACCAATTCAGAAGTAGAATTGAAAAGCTTTATGCTCTAAAAGGACGAAAAACCTTACGGACTACGACTAGGGTATTAATTCAGATCTTTTTTTTTCAGGCACCTCTTCCACCACCGGTTTGGTTTGAACCATTTGACGCTGTCGACAAGGAAGTAATATGTCCACAAGTGTCATTTCCAGGCTTAGATGCCTGGTCACAAACAAAGGCATTAGAAAATTGTCTAATTGCAAACGTGTACGTGCCAAACACAAAACAGAAAAACCTGTCAGTCGTAGTGTATGTCCACGGAGGAGCGTTTATACTTGGCTATGGCGAAATGTTAAAATATACACAACTAATGAAAACAAAAGATATAATCATCGTTACATTCAACTACCGCCTGGGCGTTCACGGGTTCCTTTGTCTCGGCACCGAGGACGCACCAGGCAATGCTGGCATGAAGGACCAGGTGGCGCTGCTGCGGTGGGTACAAAAGAA
Source organism: Apamea sordens (assembly GCA_945859715.1). NCBI lineage: Eukaryota > Metazoa > Arthropoda > Insecta > Lepidoptera > Noctuidae > Apamea > Apamea sordens. The sequence goes on from OX243987.1 coordinate 14,393,152, forward strand.
CATAGCTAGCTTCGGTGGTAACCCTGATGATGTCACTATTGCAGGTTATAGTGCGGGTTCCGCATCAGTAGATCTCCTAATGCTATCAAAGTCAGCTCAAGGACTTTTCCACAGAGTCATACCAGAAAGTGGTGGAAACCTTGCCGCATTTACAGTTCAGAGGGATCCTGTAGAGATTGCCAAAACGTTTGCCAGAAAACTCAATTTCACTAACGTAGACGATATTTATGCACTTGAAGAGTTCTACAAAACAGCTCCATTGAAACTGTTGACTTCAGATCCATTTTTCGATAGAACTGATTCGACTTTCATGTTTTCCCCGTGTGTGGAGCGTGATACAGGAGACGGAGCATTCCTGACAGAATCTCCTCTGAGTATACTAAAGAAAGGCAACTACAGAAAGTTACCTATGTTGTATGGATTCACTAAAATGGAAGGACTATTTCGGATTGATTTCTTTGATTTTTGGAGGCACAAGATGAACGAAAACTTTTCTGATTTCTTGCCAGCAGACTTGAAGTTTGAATCTGAAGGAGAACGAAAAGAAGTAGCCAACAAGATCAAGGAGTTTTACTTTGGCGACAAGCCAGTCAACGAAGATAACATTTTAGGATATGCTGACTTTTTTACCGATGTCATATTTTCGTATCCCGTGCTTTGGGCTACAAAATTGCAAGTGGAGGCTGGCAATAATCAAATATATTTGTATGAATATTCTTTTGTGGATGAGGATGTTCCCGTTGTGCGTCACACTAACATACGAGGTGCTAACCATTGCGCTCAAACGGTGGCTGTGACGGATGGTAAAAACATGACACACCATGATGAGACTCATGTGACTCCAGAGTTCAAGAACATGAAGAAGATAGTTCGTGAAATTTGGCACAACTTCATCAAAACAGGGTAGGTACAACCATATACCTTATTTTAAGTCATATAATCATTCTAACAATATAACTCACTGCTCGGTCTAGGGCTTCCTCTCTGTGAGAGCGAGTGGGTCACAATTCACCATTCGGCTGCAATTTATTAACAAATATAAAACATTTGTCTAGCTCATAGGTTCTCAACCTTATTTTGCCTACCTATAGAAAAAAAAATATTCTCAATGTGATTCAAATTGAGAATATTTTTGCCTCCCAACTTTTTTTACTTACCATCTAAACGTATAATCTATCTATTCTATACTTATAATAAATCTGTAGAAGTGAAAATTCTGTAGGTACATTGAAAATATCCAAAAAATAAATGGCAGGGGGTGTTACTTGACCGACACCGAACCCAAAAATGTGATTAAAAAAATTTTTGTCTGTCTGTCTGTTTGTTCAGGCATCACGCAAAAACTACCGGTTCGATTACGATGAAACTTGGTATAATTATTCTTTAATATCCTGGGCACCACACTGGGTACTTTTTATCCCGGAAAAGTATATACAATAAAAAACAAACTTAATTTTGCGGTTCGATCCCTATACCCGATTACCACTGTCTGTACTGTACCAACCGCAAATACTAAGTTTGTCGTAGGTTGGGTCACCCGCAGTGGAGTTCATTTTTATTCCTTTTAGTTTTTAGAGTTATTTAGGTTTATTTTTATATGAGTCGTAGGTAAAGATTTTAATTTTAAAGTATAGGTAGTATATTTGATAGTGTACGTAGTGACCGTAGGTTATATTATAATACTGTTAGGTAGGTTTAGTCATTCGTATAGATATTAGTTTTTAGGGATTTTGCTTATTTATTGAGTTTAGATTAGGTATCATCAGAAATAGGTTTATTTAGGTAGGTAGGTATTTAATTTTCTGTTATTGAGTTTTTTTTTTTTTAAATTAGTTAGGTACTTAGGTAAAGATATCATTATAGGTACTCTCTTAATCACCACTAATGAGACACAATTGGTTTTCTATTGTAATTAGCCACAAAGGGCCCGCGACATAGATGGCATTCTGGGGAAGCACATACATTTTATCCTGTTAGCACGTTCCCGTGGGTAAATTTCCGACATCCACGCGGGCGAAGCCGCGGGCAGAAGCTAGTATTAAATAATCGTAAGATAGGATATATAATTTTCTCTGGGTCTTCTACTGCCCCCTTGAAAGTTTCAAACGCTCACGAGGACGCGTTATCAACTCTTATCCATCCCTTTCCAGTTCCTTTCCCTCTGGGTTCAATCTATTCACGGATTGATAAAAATTTACAGTTTCGGTAAACTAGACACTGTTAGTTAAAGAACAGCTCATTAATTGGAAACTTTTATGTTGCAATTTTCAGGAAACCCGTGCCTGAAGGTTCGTCGCTGCCTGCGTGGCCGGCAGCAGGCGCGGACAGGTCACCGCACATGGTGCTGGGTGAGAAGCTGGAATTACGTGGGGTGCTCTTGGAAGAACGCACACGCTTCTGGGATGACATCTATCAGAGGTACTACCGGGAAGCAGTACCACCACCCAAACCGCCACTTAAATCACATATTGAATTATAAGTCACGTTTATATTTGTTATTTTTTATGTTTATAATTATATATAATAAGTATTTATTAGCACAATACAAGTTTGACTCCTATTAAAATACACATAGTAGTCACTAGGGGACAGATAAATTAACAAATAGGAATAGTGTACAAGAGATGGGAAAAGTCAATACAGAATCAAGTCAATACAGTCAATACAGAATTTGAGCCCTGTGTGCGTGTTTTTGTAACAAAAGAAGATTTTATTTTATTTACTTTTAATTACTTTTTTTATGTACAGACGCCAGCACATCGAGCTACTACAATCTGTCAAATTTCTGTAATAGATTTTCAACTTTATCGCTAAAGCATTAAGGTTCACGCTTGATTGGGAAATTTTGACAGTTTCGGGTAGCTTGACCTGCTGGCGTCTGTACGTAATCAGACTTCGGTTGATTTCTTGGTTTACTAAAAATTGTTAAATGATAAATGATTTTATTTTGTAAGTAGGTTTGTACAGACGCCAGCACATCAAGCTACTACAATCTGTCAGATTTCTTTAATAGATTTTCGACTTTATTGCTAAAGTATTAGGTTCAAGGTTGATTGGGAAAATCTGACAGTTTCGGGTAGGTTGACCTGCTGGCGTCCGTACAAACACTTTTACACGTCAATCATATTTTAAAACTAGATGAGGTCGGCGTTTCCTATCTGACTTATGTTGTGATAGTGATTATAGGCATGTATTTTAATCGAACTGGAAATAATACCTATTTTGCTTTCCTAAAAATATTATTGAACACTCAAGGGACTTACAGAAGTTACGTAAGTAATAACAATTTTTTGATTTTTATAAAAACACAAAAGCATTTTTGAATTTTTGGGCTTCGAAGATGGACAATTATAGTGCACAAACGAAGATGGCAATGCAGCATGCATCTTTGAAATGGTTATGAAATCTGACATGGGCCATTCTGACGTAACTTATCCCATGGTTACCACACAGTATAGTCCAGCAAAGGTATAACATTCGGTTGTAAAAAGCTCGCTTCTGGGATGACCTCTATCAGAGGATACTACCCAGCACACGCGATGAATTATAAAACATCATTGTTTACCTGCACGTAAATTAACTATTGTCGGTGTTTTTGTTTTTATAAACACACAACAAAAACACTAACAGTAAAATTACCGACTACTCTATTGAGGAGCCAGTAATTGTTTTACTGAGTTTGTCCAAGAGGTTGAAGGTCATATCTAGGATGGTAAATAAACATTTTAATTAAGCCGATGATTGTTTTATTTTCAGATTTCAATCTAAGCTTTTTATTCATCTACCTGTCGCAGTAAGATGCTTAAAGCCGTGGTATAGTTATTTCCCTGTGAATATAGTTATATACCTTAATATAGTTAGATATATGAAAGCGGTTCATAACTGTATTACTAGGAATATTATAATACGAGCACAATCTTGTAATATAACTATCTATCAAGTTATATCCCTATATAACTATATCACGTCTTCAACCATCTTACTGTGACATCCCTACCTATTACCATTCACATTATGTCCTGAATTCCTGATAAGTCTTTTCTTCTTTGAAGTCCATACCAGAGAGAAACACTTATTATGCATCGGAACCGCCACAAAGGAGAGAGCGAATTTTGTGAGTGTGTAATGCAGTTTGTGGACGCCGGACGGTGATCTCCGGAATCACATGTCTTATTTGATTTTGTTTTCACTATTTCAAAGGTAGATACATTATTTCAGATGGACATACATAGCTGTATATTATGTAAATATATACAAAAAAGTACTTATTAATATTAATGAAATACTATCTTGAATTCATGTAAGCCTTACTTATTAATATTAATGAAATACTATCTTGAATTCATGTAAGCCTAGGTTCCTGCACATCATCAGGCGGGAGGAGACGCCCGGGTGTCACCACTGTCAGGATCGCCCAGAGGACACGGTGGAGCATACGGTGGAGGTCTGCCCTGCTTGGGCAGAGCACCGCCGTGTCCTCGTAGAGGCGATTGGCAGCGGCGGCGACCTCTCGCGCCCGGCCCTGGTTCAAGCCATGGTCCGGGGTGAGAGGGAGTGGGAGGCAGTCACCTCCTTCTGCGAAGCAGTCATGCTAGCGAAGGAGGTGGCGGGGTGGGCGAGGGAACGCGCCTTGCGCACCTCACGCCTCAGCCGCCGCGGGAGACGCTCCGGGCGTCGGGAGCCGCGTGACGACTCCCGGCCACCGTAGGCGCGGGCCTGCGGGCGGAGAGTAATGGGTAGCTCTCCGTCCGATCAGGACTAGGCCCGTGCCGGACGGCGTGTTCGTGTTCCACGCGCGCCTCAAAGAGATGTCAGCAAGTGACGGGGCCCCACAGGGCCGAAGCCTGCCAGGGTAGCGGGACCATCCGAAAGGGTTTACCGCTGCCCTGGAACATAAAGGGCTAAGGAAGGAACACGGGTGGGTTTTAGTCAGTAAAAGTCTGACACTCCCTTCTGCTCCACCCAGAGCGGGAGGAGTCATTTGATGATTTCCCATCCTCAAAAAAAAAAAAAAAGCCTAGTACTTTTTGTTAGGTTACTGCTCAAAACTTGTGCACAACGTGTCGTGAACAGAATACCGTCTTCACATGTAAATTGCATTTATGCTAATCAGGGGCGGGTCGCTAAGTACTTAATTAAAGTATGGATAATTAATGCATAGGTACTATTAGTTATTCTGTGATAATACGCATCCACTTAAGAACGCTGGATGCCTTAAGCGTCCAATCTAATAATGATTTTAGGATACTGTTGGGACTGCCCCGTTTCTGTAGTGCATCAGAGGTGTTTTCGTGAACCCGACCTCATGGCTTCCACGCAAAAAAAACGGACGCGAGTCAGTAACAATAGTATTCTGAAAGTAGTGGCGGAGAGTCCTTACTCCCCTGTTTTGAGGCATTTTGTGGAGAGGATGGTCAACTAAGTAGCTGATCCCTACCTGGATCATTCTTTGAGGAACCTGTTGATTGTGTGTTTTGTATTACTAACATTAGGTATAAGGAAAAAAATACATTATTTTCTCACTAACAAGATGGATTATATATTGTTGTCCGAAACTGAACAAATAAATAATCCTAACCTAACCTTTTATTGCTGGGAGAGATAATAGCGGCTGCTCCGTTGCTATCATCCAATATTATGAGTCAGTTCGCAAACGTAGCGATGGAGTGGCGGACGTATGTGGTACTTTTGTGCGTGACGGCTGTTTTGGCTGACGACGAATGGCGGGAAGTGAAAACTGCACAAGGGCCGGTGCGCGGGCGCAAGCACCCTAAGGCGGATCTATACGCCTTCTATAATATACCCTACGCCACAGCGCCTATGGGCGTACACAAATTTAAGGTATTTATGTCAAGTATATTATACAATATACGTTAATAATTATGATGCTTCACATTGTCTTTTTCATATCTATGACAGCTCATAAAAGTAGATTTGTACTCAACACAGACAGTAAACAATTTATGAAGCACTAGACTAAGCACACGGCTTTGTCCGCGTGGAGGTCTAAAATGATCTCACGGGAACGCCCTAGTGAGACAAGAAGTATCCTAACCCAAGTCTATAGGTACCTACGTGTGCCAAATTTCAATAAATTACAAATTATTTTTTTAATTAATTAATTTAATTTTAAATCTGTTTAGCTGTTAGGCTTCCTGTACATGACGAAAAGGTAATAGGCACAGGAGTTACTTTGACATTTGTAGTATGGACATAACGCTGATTAACAACATAATCAGCGTTATGTTATCATGCGATGATACCGGCTGCAATGGTTACAGAAAATACGTACCTAACAAAACAGCAATTATTACTACAAAACACAAGGGACGACCTTATCGTTTTTTGCGATCTCTTCCAGACAATCTTGGAATGGATAATGATTACATAATCAGCCTCTAATGTTCCCACTGCTGGGACACAGACCAGGTCTCGGTTAGAGAGAGTGGGCCGTAATTCACCACGCGGGTCCAGTGCGTGTTGGTAGAAGTCACATATCCTCGAATTTTTCCTCACGATGTTTTCCTTCACCGTTTTGAGAGCATGGTGATGAAATAATTTACGGGGGGTTTAAATAATCTATCGGGGTTCGAATCCCGATAGTGATTACGTGGACATAAAAATGGGGTTGTCATTTAGTAAGCAATCAAAAACTGCTTAACTATTTTTTATTTATTTTTTCTAACTAGGTAGGTACTCTTATATCTTTTATAGTAGATACATACCAAACGGACTGTGGAGATAATATAAGTTAGGAAAGATTGTTGTAGATAGTATAATTTGTACAAAATGATGTTTCAAATAATATGGACATCAAAAAAAATGGCAGCGTCATGTAGATTATCGCTGTCATTTTTTAAAATTTATTGAAGTCTTGTGTCATTATTATCATTTGAGCAATGAATCAGAAAAATGCTATGCCTGTAAAAGGTCAATAATAACAGGCCATTTAATATGTTAATTTATTTTATTCTGAGATTTTTTTTTGTCTTTGATTGACAAGATATGTAGCGATAACAACAGCAATATAACTTTTTAAATTTTATATAAATATTGATAGGTTAAAAATACACTGATTTACATAAAGAAACCTCAACTAATCAAATCAATCCTAGAGCCCAAATTTATGGACTCAGGTTAATTAGGTATTATTTATTATTATTATTATATTCCTTTATTTCATTTAAATACTTACAAATTACATTTTTAAATATTTTATAAACAATAGGATACATTTTTTATATTTTTAAAAACATTTAAAAATAGTAGCCCACCGGTATCCGGAACAGGGTCCAAGCTACACAAGGTCACAAGGTCAGGGCTCCAGAGAGAGGAATTTCCTGACAATGCGAGTTTATGTCCAGAAGTACTGCTTTCTGAATCAAGCCCTTGATCCAGCTGCCCAACGAAAGCCTCCTCAGGTGTTGGTCGAGGCTCTTGGCTATTAACCCATTGGTCGTCACTACTATCGGCACAATGATTGCTTAGTCGACATGCCACAGGTCGACAACCTCGCGCGCCAAGTCAAGATACTTGATTTGTTCATCATGCGGGACGGTTATGTCAACAATCATTGCGCGCCGCTCTGATCGATCCACCACCACTATAAGCAGGCTTATTGGGTCGGGCACATACCTGTAGTATGGCACCTCAGATTCCACAAGGCTGTATTTCAGAGCAAGTTGCTGATGGATTATCCTAGCTACTATTATTATTATTAACAGGTTAATTATTTTATAAATTATAATTTATTTTTATTTTGCTCAGACAACATTGATCCACAGGTTAGTTGGTTGGGTACAAAAAACTTAAAGGCTACGTTTATTTATTTATTTATTTATTGGTCTACCAACGATTGTTTACACCAGTTATGGGCATAAAAACAAGCAAAAACAGATAAACAATAGTGTACAATCACTTAAAGGTAAACTCAGCATGCAAAACGAAAGTTGTACGTACGATACAGAAAAAAGAATTAAAAAGAATTAAAAAAACGTTAGTTTGTTAAACAATAATATTATAATTAGTAAACTCACAGAAAAAAACAATAAATTCATACAGACACCGGGTGTAATGAATCAATCCTGCCTAACCAACACCTGCATGAAGAGATTTATTATCGGTGTCTTTTTGTCGACTGACATCTTTAGAACTTGATCGCGTTCTCTTTAATAGTAAGTAAAAGTAAGTTTTTCAATGTCATGGAAACACTTTATAGGTATGTTAAGCCCTGAATTACACAAACTAACACTAACCATACGAGTACCTACTACATTAAATACAACTCTTAAATACTTTCTCTCTCTGAATGCTTGATAGTTACCTCTGATTAACAGGAAAGCGACGTATTGAAGGAAACAGTGATTAATCAACCGTATACCGGATTTTTAGAAGAAGAACTAAAGTGTGTTTTCAACTTATTAAAATACGATTATTCAATATGTGTTAGGATCACATAACCCACATCGTTTTCTTACACCGCAAGTTTCTCGCCCATTGATTTCGAAATAGAACCCTAGTGCTTAGAAAATGTAAATCTTCGATCAACTATGACGCTAGTTTAATACTGAACTTTCTTTTCAGGCACCTCTTCCTCCGCCGGTATGGTTGGAACCATTTGACGCTACCAACAAGGAAGTAATATGTCCACAACCTACGTTTCCATACCTAGATCTCATGCCAAAAACCATCGTTCAACTTGAAAATTGTCTGATTGCCAATGTGTTTGTGCCAAACACGAATAAGAAAAACCTCTCAGTCGTTGTATATGTTCATGGAGGAGCTTTTATAATGGGCTATGGCGATATGATGAAAGCAACGCAGTATATGATGAAGACTAAAGATTTCATCATAGTCAACTTTAACTACCGCCTGGGCGTTCACGGGTTCCTTTGTCTTGGCACCGAGGACGCACCAGGCAATGCTGGCATGAAGGACCAGGTGGCGCTGCTGCGCTGGGTAAAAAAGAACATAGCTAGCTTCGGCGGTAACCCTGATGATGTCACTCTTAAAGGTGGCAGTGCTGGTTCTGCAGCAGTGGACCTAATAATGCTTTCTAAGTCAGCCGAGGGATTGTTCCAAAGAGTGGTTCCAGAAAGCGGTGGGAACCTTGCCGCATTTACAGTTCAGAGGGATCCTGTAGAGATTGCTAAAAAGTATGCCAGAGAACTAAACTTTACTAACGTAGACGATATTTATGCACTAGAAGAGTTCTACAAGACAGCACCATTGAAATTGTTGACTTCAGATCCATTTTTCGATAGAACTGATTCTACTTTCATGTTTTCCCCGTGTGTGGAGCGTGATACAGGAGACGGAGCATTCCTGACGGAATCTCCTCTGAGTATCCTAAAGAAAGGTAACTACAAAAAGTTACCTATGTTGTATGGATTCGCTAACATGGAAGGACAATTGCGTGTACTGCTCTATGATTATTGGAAACCAAAGATGAATGAAAAGTTTTCTGATTTCTTGCCAGCTGACTTAAAGTTTGAATCTGATGAAGAAAGAGAAAAAGTAGCTAATAAGGTAAAGAAATATTATTTCAGTGACAAGCCTATCGGTGATGACAATATTTTAGCATACGTTGATTTCTTTTCGGATGTCATATTTACATACCCCATGCTCTGGGCTACAAAATTGCAAGTGGAGGCTGGTAACAATCAAATTTATTTGTACGAATATGCCTTTGTGGAAGACGACGATCCTGTGGTACCACACACAAACGTACGAGGTGCTAACCATTGCGCTCAATCGATGGCTGTGATGGATGGTAAAAATATGACACACGCAGATGATATTTTTGCCTCCCCTAAGTATTTAAAAATGAAGAATCTTGTCCGTGAAATTTGGCATAACTTTCTTAAGACTGGGTGAGTATCTGGTTTTAAAAAAATAAGAATTATATCTATTTAATTGACCCTCAGCAAACTTTAATTACAACCACTTCAGTTGGTGCTGTCCGCATTTATTCGACCCCCAAGTCAAGTTTACTTTATCAGTTGTCATCGTAGTTGAAGTGGTACTACTTATAACAATAATAATTATCTTTGTTTTCTAAAAGAATAACAACCTTAAAACCAATAAATCTATGAACTCAAAAATTATGGCACAAAGCTGCCACGCTAAAATAAATTAATTGGGCTGAACACATCTGCGGCATGTCAGACGACCAATGGGTCAAACACGACCCAATGGGTCCCTCTTAATGGCAAGCGACATCGCTGCAGGCCCAGAGATGGTGGGATGAGCTGGACTCCTTCAACAAGAACTGGTCTTTAACAGCTTTAAACAGAGAGAACTGGAATGAGAGTAGGGAGGCCTTTGCCCAACAGTGCGACATGCATGATAGATTAAAAAAAATGTATGAGAGATAGTTACTACTCAGTTACTAGTATTAAATTCAGGTTGTTACGAAACCGATTCAGCATGACCCCTGTACTAGACAAAACTGTCAGGTACTGTTTTTCTAGTTCCTTTTTTACAATGAGATACTTATGATTCGAAAACTTTCTTTAATGTGGTCTTTCAGGAAACCTGTGCCTGAAGGGTCGTCGCTGCCTGCGTGGCCGGCAGTAGGCGCGGACAGATCACCACACATGGTGCTGGATGAGAAGCTGGAACTACGTGGAGTGCTTTTGGAAGAACGCACTCGCTTCTGGGATGAAATCTACCAGAGATACTATCGGGATGCAGTACCACCACCTACGCCACCACCCAAAACACGCGTTGAATTGTAAAACATGTTCATATAAAATATGCATATTGTAATTAATTTTTTGTCGATGTTTTTGTGCTAGTAGAGAAGTCAGTAATTGTAGATGTTTTTTGAGTGAGTACAATGGGTTCAAGGTGATATTTTGGATGCTAAATAAACAATCTTACTGAGTCGATGACTGTTTTATTTACTGATTTGTATCTAAGTTAGGTACTTACCTATTACCGTTTATCTCTCCAAATACCTAAGTCTTCTCTTCCTTTTGACGATCATCATCATCATCATCTGCCTAGCCTTTTCCCAACTATGTTGGGGTCGGCTTCCAGTCTAACCGGATGCGGCTGAATACCAGCATTTTACATGGAGCGACTGCCTATCTGACCTCCACAACCCAGTTACTGGGTAATACGATACCCCTTGGTAAGACTGGTTGTCAGACTTTCGGGCTTCTGACTACCCGTAACGACTGTCAAAGATCCACGAATGACAGCCGGGACCAACGGCTTAACGTGCTTTCCGAGGCACGTTCCTTTTGACGATACCAGAGAGAAACACCAGTAACATTTCAATGTAGGTGATTTGTTAACATCCAAACTAATATTATAAATGCGAAAGTAACTCTGTCTGTCTGTCTGTCTTTGCTTCACGCCTAAACTACTGAACCGATTTGTGTGAAATTTGGTACAGACATAGTTTGGAACTTGAGAATGGACATAGGATAGTTTTTATTACAAAAAATAAAAAATAAAATGAAAAATAAAATTTATTCCGGACATACAGCGCCATCTATTGGTCAAGAGTCGGTGTCATCTACTGGTGAAGTCACTATTCCACGCGAACGAAGTCGCGGGCAAAAGCTAGTAGTTCATAATTTAGTTCCGTTTGCGGAACAGCACCACATCTACACTCCAAGGCGGAGGGCTGTTCCACAAACGATGGAATACTTAATATCGTGTCCTGCGTGTCCTCTGCACGTTACAGGAACTGATGGACGCTGGTGATGGCGCCAAAGAAGTGGCCGAATTCTCAGAGAGAATTCAGGGCAGAGTCCATTTAGAGTGCTATAGACACGCTAGAAGACGATAATTTAGTGTTCGTAGAGTTGATTAAATGGTTATGTGAGCAAATTGGTATAAGTGGTGCAATTTCACGATGCCTCTATAATTATTATTATGAGGATTGCGTTATTTCTGTTGAAGGTCAGCCATCTAGTATACAGCATCAGTAATAATATCTTTCGGATCATTACTCGTTGGTTTTAATTGGGGATACCATAGGGCACGATTCTAGGACCTTTTCTGTTCATCAATGATATCTGTCTTGATTGCTGAATTAAACTCGGGTCTGCCTGTAGCGAATTCCGTGTGTGATGCAGCATGAAATTCGCTCGCGCTTTTGCATTTTCATCATTAAAATACCACAGACTGACCGCTGTGTGGCAAGAGCTTAATTGCAGCTATACAATGTTATCACGTGAGAAATAAAAAAATGCTGCAAATCCAGGTTGACGTAGTTACATGTAAAAACGGTGCAGTAATTGGATAGCGTGGTAATGACAAAAAGATTACAATAATATGTCATACAACCTACTTATCCATCGGGTAAATTCAAGGATAATTATGTTACTCTTGTTAACAACTACTGACTAGCCCCTAGCTTCGCACTGTTGTTACGACTTTGCAAAATATCGAGATTTTTTTTATTGTTTGTAAGTTTAATAGTTACGTTTTATGTGTGTTTTATTCCGGAAGGTTTCTTCCGGAATAAATTCTCTAAATGGTGGTGAAAAGCGCATCATCACACAGACAGACACGACAAGCGACTTCAATTTATAATGATCTTATAATGCTTTTACAAAGTAGCAGGGACATCGACGTGCAAGCTGTTACCATGAATTCAGTACATGATTCTGAAACTCTGCGTTTAAATTTTTTGTCGATTATTAAAATATATATCATCATCTGCCTAGCCTTTTCCCAACTATGTTGGAGTCGGCTTCCAGTCTAACCGGATGCAGCTGAATACCAGTATTTTACATGGAGCGACTGCCTATCTGACCTCCACAACCCAGTTACTGGGTAATACGATACCCCTTGGTAAGACTGGTTGTCAGACTTTCGGGCTTCTGACTACCCGTAACGACTGTCAAAGATCCACGAATGACAGCCGGGACCAACGGCTTAACGTGCTTTCCGAGGCACGGAGGGGTCTCGGTATGTAAAGATGGTCACCCATCCACAGACCAACCGCGGCAAGCGTAGCTTAACCTGACCGATCGACCTGTGCGGCTGTTTTTATTTAGCCACGGGCCCCTCTTATTATTAAAATATATATATAGACGAAAAATTTCAACGCAGAGTTTCAGAATCACTACTGCCATCTTAGATTACCTTTAATATATAGTTCTACAATTATTGCCCCAATATTTTTATAATGATGCAATTGCTAAAGACGACAAGAGGTTAGCTCGTGATTTCGTGAACAGTACGTTTTACCTCGAGATAGCTGTTTGTGATGGTAAAAACTGCCACTCATTGAAGAAGCTATAACAGCGTGTATCAGAAAGAAGTGGTCATTTTTAGGGTTCCATACTAAACTGTCCGTCCGTCCGTCTATCTGTCAGCGGGCTTTGTCTCATGAGGTAAACAGATGAAATTTTCACATTGTGTATTTCTATTGACGCTATTACATCAAATAATAAATATAAAATAAAGTTAAAAATAAAAACGGGTCATTATGAAGAAACGTGTTTTTACGACGTTTTGTGCTTTGTGGTACGGAACCGGGCCGCTTTTTTTAAGGGCCACACCCTTCCGGACCATCAAACTGGACAACTTTCTCCATGGGACCAACATATCGAAAAAATTATCATCTCTCCCATACAAAACTTCAATTCCTACTCGATCCAAATGCATGGGACAGCTGATATTTTTTTCATATGTCCATATATTTCTAATACACGTTGTGCAATATCCCTTTTGATATTTTAACGCCGATTGTATATCTACTGTTTTGTCCAACATGGAATAGAACCACCAAAAATCAAGTAGGTAATTTCAATCAGTTTCGACGGGTATCCATATTGTTACGCGCCACAATTAATGCCTGATACCTGAACGCGAGTCAGTAACAATAGTATCCTGAAAGTAGTGGCGGAGAGTCCTTACTCCCCTGTTTTGAGGCATTTTGTGGAGAGGATGGTCAACTAAGTAGCTGATCCCTACCTGGATCGTTCTTTGAGCAACCTGTCTCGGACACTTAATTGTGTGTTACCGGTGTTGATTGTATGTTTTGTATTACTAACATTAGGTATAAGGTATTTTTTCACTAACAAGGTGGATTATATTGTTGTCCGAAACTGAATAGATAAATAATCTACCTAACCTAACCTTTCATTGCTGGGAGAGATAATAACGGCTGCTCCGTTGCTATTATCCAATGTTATGAGTCAGTTCGTAAACGTAGCGATGGAGTGGCGGACGTATGTGATACTTTTGTGCGTGACGGCTGTTTTGGCTGACGACGAATGGCGGGAAGTGAAAACTGCGCAAGGTGCGCGGGCGCAAGCACCCTAAGGCGGATCTATACGCCTTCTATAATATACCCTACGCCACAGCGCCTATGGGCGTAGACAAATTTAAGGTATTTATGTCAGGTATATTATACTATATACGTTAATAATTATGATGCTTCACATTGTCTTTTTCATATCTATGATAACTCATAAAATTAGACTTGTACTCAACACAGACAGTACCTAAACAATTGAAGTATCCTAACCCAAGTCTATACGTGTGCCAAATTTCAATAAATTTTAAATTAATTTTTTCACCGGAGTGTGTAAAAAGGTAACAGGCACAGGAGTTACTTTGACATTTATAATAGTTAGTATGGACATAACGCTGATTAACAACATAATCAGCGTTATGTTATCATGCGATGATACGTACCGGCTGCAGTGGTGTGAATATTATTTTTTTATATATAAGTACCTACTTTATTGTACAGAAAATACGTAACAAAAATACAATTATCACTACAAAACATACAATGAACGACCTTATCGTTTTTGGCGATCTCTTCCAGACAACCTTGGAATGGATAATGATTACATAATCAGCCTCTAATGTTCCCACTGCTGGGACACAGGCCTCCTCTAGGTGAGAGGGAGTGGGCCGTAATTCACCACGCGGGTCCAGTCATCCAGTGCCTGTTGGTAGATGTCACATGTCCTCGAATTTTTCCTCACGATGTTTTCCTTCACCGTTTTGAGAGCATGGTGATGAAATAATTTACGGGGGGTTTAAATAATCTATCGGGGTTCGAATCCCGATAGTGATTGCGTGGACATAAAAATGGGGTTGTCATTTAGTACCTAAGCAATCAAAAACTACTTGATTATTTTTTATTTATTTTTTCTAACTAGGTACTCGTTCATCTTTCATAGTAGAGGCGTATACATACCAAACTGAGTGTGGAGATAATATAAGTTAGGAAAGATTGTTGTAGATAGTATAATTTGTACAAAATGATGTTTCAAATTATACGGACATAAAAAAAAAAATGGCAGCTTCAATGTATTTTATATTATAATTTATTTTTATTTGGCTCAAACAACAATGATCCACAGGTTAGTTGGTTGGGTACAAAAAACTTAAAGGCTACGTTAGTGTGTTAAACAATATTATAATTAGTAAACTCAAAGAAAAAAACAATAAATTCATACAGACACCGGGTGTAATGAATCAATCCTGCCTAACCAACACCTGCATGAAGAGATTTATTATCGGTGTCTTTTTGTCGACTGACATCTTTAGAACTTGATCGCGTTCTTTTGAATGTCATGGAAACATTTTATATGTTAAGCCCTGAATTACACAAACTAACACTAACCATACGAGTACTACATTATATACAACTCTTATACTTTCTCTCTCTGAATGCTTGATAGGTTACCTCTGATTAACAGGAAATCGACGTATCGTAAGGAAACAGTGACTAATCAACCGTATACAAATTATGAGCGTAAACCCTTTTTATAAGAAGAACTAAAGTGTGTTTTCAACTTATTAAAATACGATTATTCAATATGTGTTAGGATCACATAACCCACATCGTTTTCTTACACCGCAAGTTTCTCGCCCATTGTTTTCGAAATAGAACCCTAGTGCTTAGAAAATGAAAATCTTCGATCAACTATGACGCTAGTTTAATACTGAACTTTCTTTTCAGGCACCTCTTCCTCCGCCGGTATGGTTGGAACCATTTGACGCTACCAACAAGGAAGTAATATGTCCACAACCTACGTTTCCATACCTAGATCTCATGCCAAAAACCATCGTTCAACTTGAAAATTGTCTGATTGCCAATGTGTTTGTGCCAAACACGAATAAGAAAAACCTCTCAGTCGTTGTATATGTTCATGGAGGAGCTTTTGTAATGGGCTATGGCGATATGACGAAAGCAACGCAGTATATGATGAAGACTAAAGATTTTATCATAGTCAACTTTAACTACCGTCTGGGCGTTCACGGGTTCCTTTGTCTTGGCACCGAGGACGCACCAGGCAATGCTGGCATGAAGGACCAGGTGGCGCTGCTGCGCTGGGTACAAAAGAACATAGCTAGCTTCGGCGGTAACCCTGATGATGTCACTATTGCAGGTTACAGTGCGGGTTCCGCATCAGTAGATCTCTTAATGCTATCAAAGTCAGCTCAAGGACTGTTCCACAGAGTCATACCAGAAAGTGGTGGAAACCTTGCCGCATTTACAGTTCAGAGGGATCCTGTAGAGATTGCCAAAACGTTTGCCAGAAAACTCAATTTCACTAACGTAGATGATATTTATGCACTTGAAGAGTTCTACAAGACAGCACCATTGAAATTGTTGACTTCAGATCCATTTTTCGATAGAACTGATTCTACTTTCATGTTTTCACCGTGTGTGGAGCGTGATACCGGCGACGGAGCATTCCTGACAGAATCTCCTCTAAGTATTCTAAAGAAAGGCAACTACAGAAAGTTACCTGTGTTGTATGGATTCGCTAACATGGAAGGACAATTGCGTGTAATGCTCTATGATTATTGGAAACCAAAGATGAATGAAAAGTTTTCTGATTTCTTGCCAGCTGACTTAAAGTTTGAATCTGATGAAGAAAGAGAAAAAGTAGCTAATAAGGTAAAGAAATATTATTTCGGTGACAAGCCTATCGGTGATGACAATATTTTAGCATACGTTGATTTCTTTTCGGATGTCATATTTACATACCCCATGCTCTGGGCTACAAAATTGCAAGTGGAGGCTGGTAACAATCAAATTTATTTGTACGAATATACCTTTGTGGAAGACGACGATCCTGTGGTACCACACACAAACGTACGAGGTGCTAACCATTGCGCTCAATCGATGGCTGTGATGGATGGTAAAAATATGACACACGCAGATGATATTTTTGCCTCCTCTAAGTATTTAAAAATGAAGAATCTTGTCCGTGAAATTTGGCATAACTTTCTTAAGACTGGGTGAGTATCTGGTTTTAAAAAAATAAGAAGTATATCTATTTAATTGACCCTCAGCAAACTTTATTTAAAACCACTTCAGTTGGTGCTGTCCGCATTTATTCGACCCCCAAGTCAATTCAAGTTTACTTTATCAGTTGTCATCGTAGTTGAAGTGGTACTACTTATAACAATAATAATTATCTTTGTTTTCTAAAAGAATACCTTAAAACCAATAAATCTATGTACTCAAAAATTATGGCACAAAGCTGCCACGCTAAAATAAATTAATTGGGCTGAACACATCTGCGGCATGTCAGACGGCCAATGGGTCAAACACGACCCAATGGGTCCCTCTTAATGGCAAGCGACATCGCGGCAGGCCCAGAGATGGTGGGATGAGCTGGACTCCTTCAACAAGAACTGGTCTTTAACAGCTTTAAACAGAGAGAACTGGAATGAGAGTAGGGAGGCCTTTGCCCAACAGTGCGACATGCATGATAGATTAAAAAAAATATATGAGAGATAGTTACTACTCAGTTACTAGTATTAAATTCAGGTTGTTACGAAACCGATTCAGCATGACCCCTGTACTAGACAAAACTGTCAGGTACTGTTTTTCTAGTTCCTTTTTTACAATGAGATACTTATGATTCGAAAACTTTCTTTAATATGGTCTTTCAGGAAACCCGTGCCTGAAGGGTCATCGCTGCCTGCGTGGCCGGCAGTAGGCGCGGACAGATCACCACACATGGTGCTGGATGAGAAGCTGGAACTACGTGGAGTGCTTTTGGAAGAACGCACTCGCTTCTGGGATGAAATCTACCAGAGATACTATCGGGATGCAGTACCACCACCTACGCCACCACCCAAAACACGCGTTGAATTGTAAAACATGTTCATGCAAAATATGCATATTGTAATTAATTTTTTGTTGATGTTTTTGTGCTAGTAGGGAAGTCAGTTATTGTAGATTACTGGTTTTTGAGTGAGTACAATGGGTTCAAGGTGAAATTTTGAACGCTAAATAAACAATCTTACTGAGTCGATGACTGTTTTATTTACTGATTTGTATTTAAGTTAGATACTTACCTATAACCGTTTACGTCTCCGAATAAGTCTTCTCTTCCTTTTGACGATATATACGATACCAGAGAGAAATACCAGTAACATTTCACTGTAGGTGATTTGTTAACATAGTTCATAATTTAGTTCCGTTTGCGGAACAGCACCACATCTACACTCCAAGGCGGAGGGCTGTTCCGCAAACGATGGGATACTTAATATCGTGTCCTGCATGTCCTGTCAGCTGCACGTTACAGGAACTGATGGACGTTGGTGATGGCACCAAACAAGTGGCCGACTTCTGGGCAGAGTCCATTTAGAGTGCTATAGACACGCTAGAAGACGATAATTTAGTGTTCGTAGAGTTGATTAAATGGTTATGTGAGCAAATTGGTATAAGTGGTGCAATTTCACGATGCCTCTATATAATTATTATTATGAGGATTGCGTTATTTCTGTTGAAGGTCAGTAATTTAATATACAGCATCAGTAATGATATCTTTCGGATCATTACTCGTTGGTTTTAATTGGGGATACCATAGGGCACGATTCTAGGACCTTTTTTGTTTATCAATGACATCTGTCTTGATTGCTGAATTAAGCTGGGGTCTGCCTGTAGCGAATTCCGTGTGTGATGCTGCATGAAATTCGCTCGCGCTTTTGCTTTTTGATCATTAAAATACCACAGACTAACCGCTGTGTAGCCAGAGCTTAATTGCAGCTATACAATGTTATCACGTGAGAAATAAAAATATGCTGCAAATCCAGGTTGACGTAGTTACATGTAAACACGGTGCAGTAACTGGATAGCGTGGTAATGACAAAAAGATTACAATAATATGTCATACAACCTACTTATCCATCAGGTAAATTCAAGGTTAATAAAATTATGTTACTCTTGTTAACAACTAGTTACTAGCTTCGCACTGTTTTTACGACTTTGCAAAATATCGAGATTTTTTTATTGTTTGTAAGTTTAATATTAACGTTTTATGTAGATAAACCTTCCGGAATAAATTCTCTAAATGGTGGTGAAAAGCGAATCATCACACAGACAGACACGACAAGCGACTTCAATTTATAATGACACAGGTGGCAGTTTCACTAGCTAATTTAATTTGACTTTGTATTCTATCTTATACATTATTATAATATATCTTATAATGCCTTTACAGAGTAGCTGGGACATCGACGCGCAAGCTGTTACCATGAATTCAGTACACGATTCTGAAACTCTGCGTTGAAATTTTTCGTCGATTATTAAAAAATGTATTAGCTGTTCCATCATTTTATTATTTTTTTAATTAATGAAACAGCAGATTTTTTGGTATCGTTTGCACCCTGTATAGATAAATGTTGTCGATTTTGTCCAGCTTTAAAATTAAGAAGCGGTGAAGACTGTGAATTTGTCACTTCTGCTTTCTAAGCAGCTCATTCATAATATTACTTTTTAGCTTTTTAGGTTATTGGATCATGTACTTACAGACGACAGCACATCAAGTCCTATCTATCAAATTTTCTTAATAGATTTTCCACTTTATCACCAAAGCATTAAGGTTCAAGGTTGATTGGGAAAATTTTACAGTTTCGGGTGGCTTTTATCAGACCGTGCTAGATTCTGGAGCAGAATCAGAATCTACGAGAAATACTACAGAGAGTCTATACCTCCACCATCACTACTGCCATCTTAGAATACCTTTAATATAGTTCTACAATTATTGCCCCCATATTTTTATAATGATGCAATTGCTAAAGACGACAAGAGGTTAGCTCGTGATTTCGTGAACAGTATGTTTTATCTCGAGATAGCTGTTTGTGATGGTAAAAAATCCCACTCGTTGAAGAAGACATAACAGCATGTATCAGAAAGAAGTGGTCATTTCTAGGGGTCTATCTGTCAGCGGGCTCTGTCTCATAGTCAGATGAAATTTTCACGAAGTGTGTGAAAATTGACGCTATTACGTCAAATAATAAATATAAAATAAAGTAAAAAATTAAAGGGGTCACCATGCAAGAAACGAGTTTTCTTCGGCGTTATGTGCTTTTGTGGTACGGAACCGGGCCGCTTTTTTTAAGGGCCACACCCTTCCGGACCATCAAACTGGACAACTTTCTCCATGGGACCAACATCGTAATAGCGAAAAAATTATCATCTCTCCCTTACAAAACTTCAATTCCTACTCGATCCAAATGCATGGACCGCTGATATTTTTTTATATGCCCATATATTTCTAATACACGTTGTACAATATCCCTTTTGATATTTTTAACGCCTATTGTATCTACTGTTATTGCCAACATGGAATAGAACCACCAAAAATCAAGTAATTTCAATCAGTTTCGACGGGTATCCATAGGGAAAACTTTCATATTTAAATACGAATTGCTTGAATGCGAGTACCTAATATAAACAATCGCGTCCTGCACCCTATTTGCGTAACACACTATGAATTTCAACTTGAATCATTTTAAAGGATATTGCTAATCCATTGCTTCGTATGTTCGAAAAGATGTCTGTCCAACAACGTAAATAACGCAATGAATGTTGTTGAGCTGTCAAAATTAAATCCATTGCTACTGATAGTGTGTTACGCAATTACCCCGCAGAATAATCGTAGTTTGAATAATAAACGATTCAGTAATCTATGCTAAATGTAGTTTCCTTTACCTACTATTAATAATAGAGTTCATATCTGAGTCATTCTATGACATTGTGGCTCATTAGATGACCTTGGGACGTGTTTGTACTTCCTAAACTAGTTTGTCAATTGATACTGTTCTTATGCAATTGGTGGCCGAAATAGATGACTACGATTGTGTTTCTATGCTACCCAAATAAGCATTTGCGTCAATTGTGAGACAGGTTTTAGGATTAAAACTTTAAATAGAAATATTCATATAGGTAATACGTACAGCGGGCTGGTGTCCGCAACTCCACGACAGTGCGCGTATTTTGCGTAAAATATTCATATTCATATATTTATTTGCATTCCATAATGTTGTAGGTGTTACAATGGCTTAAAGCTAAGGTACAATAATGGACCCTGTAGGGCACAGCAAAAAGTATAAATTAATTATTAAAATAAATTTTGGATACAAATTAACAATAAGCAATTTTTAAAATATGTTATTAACATTCAATTTTTATAGGAAAATGGGTATAACATTTTATTTTATTGATATCAGTCTGTTATAGGTGGTGCAGAATAATTACTTGGTAAGGTCAATTAAACATATATAATATATCTATCATATTATAATATCTATCTATGTATGTATGACTGTATCTAGACGACTAACTGTGTGTGGTGTCTGTTTGTGTTCAATAGATTTTTATGTCATGTATGTATTCGTTTATTGTTTAAATAGTTTACTTATTAAACGATTAGATATATTAAATTGCATCATCTTATATTGTTAATAATACACTTTTAAAATGGCGTTATTACTGGATTAAACTGATTGCGATATTTATTCACGAGGGAACATAATCTCTTTAGATAATCTCTTTAGATTATGTTCCCGAATGAATAAATAAATTGAATGAATGAATAAATACCCATTGTTACCATAAGGTGATTATAAAATTGCTTCCGTCTTAAATCAAATAAGTGGTAATTTTGAGTTATACAGCAGGGTTTATAGGATGAGTAGGTACATTGAACGTTTTCCCGGGCACAGCCGGAACTGACTGGCCTAGTCAGCCACCTTGCTGATTGGGTAAGATTTTACCATAGTTTGTACTCAGTATTCTCGTTCTCGTATAGCTCGTGCTCATATGAGAGAGGATAAAACTTAATATTCTTTGCAACCTTCAAAGTCACTTTATGAGTGTTTGCGTGTTTGTTACTCGTACCTATCACTTAATTTGATGTGAAATACATAAACATAGCGATAGACGAGTTTTTTTTTTCTTTATTCTCTTACTTGTCTGATTTGGTAAACAAATATTATTTACACGTTGTGAAAATAAATGTTTTTGCATGGTAAATTAGAAGCAGGTTTCGATGTATAGTCACCAAAGGAGATAAGTAATCAGGGTCGTCTGATATAGTTGAAGTTTATTAAGACCCCAATGCATGTTTTCAAATAAAATTTAATTCAATTGATAGAAAACAAAAAGTTACTTTCATTTATCAAATTAAATTTCATCCGAAAACATCCATTGGTGTCTTACTAAACTTCAACTATATCTGACGACCCGTTACTTATTTCCTTTGGTGACCGTACCTTGGTTATTTACCTACACCGTAGGCATGTGTTCCATATAAGGTACTTAATTATGTGTTTGATGCGACAATGCATAATTTTCGTAATGTTTCCCAAATTGGTCTTCATTATACATACCTAGCTATGGTTGCCTAATTGTCTGTGGTATATATTTATGTGGAAATTAAGTTTTTACTTATGTAAAATTGTAACTCTTGTTTACACAACAACGTTACCGAACCAAATCCAATTGTATTCAGTATTTTATACTACTGTGTAAACATAATTACAAGTTCCATGTGATTAGGACTTAATAATAGTACTGACCTTACCCAAAGTTATGACTGCCATCTTTGCATGTTTTATTTTTGCTGTAAAACATTTTAAACTCAAACTCTAATCATTTATTTCAATTAAAATTAAAATAAAATTAAAATTAATAACTTTTGAATTGTCAAAATTAAATAGTCGGTCAATTAATCAGAAAGTTGAAGCTAGTTGCCAATTCCAAAACGATAGATCTGTATGGAGAAGAACGGGCAAGAAACTCCAAGGACACTCTTTTAAATCAAGATATTATTACAAAATCCTGGGTACACTATTCTTATTGCTTCTATATGTGAGAACAATGTAAAAAAAGAAACAATTTAAAATATAAAATTAAAAATAAAGCCTGCCCTGGCAGTTAAGAGATGACCAGTCTCAACCGACGGCGCCCGTTCACGATCATTTTAAAACAGTAGACAACTAAGTTTTGGTAAGGAGTTCCTTGTCCATTCTTCTCCATACGAAATTACAAGAGACAACTAGAATCAATTCTACTTTATTGTAAACTAGCTTTATCCCGCGACTTCGCCCGCGTGGAATGCCTTGTTCTACCGACCCACCGCGTCGCATCGTATCGCCTGCTCGCGTTATTCCTTCGTTTTCGCTAAGCGTTCTTTTAATTTTTATTTATTTTACCATTTATGTACACACGTATCAGACAATGAAAAACAGAACAGAAAAAATAGGTACCTACAGGTTCTTCTATTTTTTTATTTTTGCTCGGCTCCTAAGAGAGCTAGCGTAATGATAAATAGCATTTAGCCTTACTCAAGAATTGGGCTATGAAATGCAAAAAGAATGTAATCATATTATGGGTAAAACTCTAGATAACTCTAGACACAAACATAAACACGCAAAAACTAGTCTGCATTCGCGATTTATTTGCCAAAAATCTAAACAAATATGAGTTTATGGAAAAAGTAACTTTAATTTTACACAATAAGGTTCAGTTTACGCTACAACTTCAAACATTTTTATAACTTTTTCAATAGTCACTCGGAAATCAGCATAATTTCTATTACAATAAAGTTGACATTTGTTTAATTTGAAATAACATCAATTTGAAACATTAGTTTGAATAACTCTCAATAGAAAAAAAATGCATAATTAACTACGAAAAAAAAAATTAAGTGTGATGAAAAACAAAGAAGTAATTAATTATGATTAAGGCGCAATCCTTGTTTTGTTCAGTACAGGGAAAATATAACCTTATAAGTAGGTAGGTAATCAGTATTGGCTATGCCTTTAGATACAGATACCAAATTAGCTAACAAGAATTACTAGGCTAAATGATATTGTATCACGCTAACATTAAAATTGTTGTTCAATAGATTAAAATTAGACTAGAATATATGTATAAGAAACACATAGACATTAGAATCGAATGGTTGGTATCTAATGGTTAGATAATATCAATAATATAGTGCAGTCAGTAGCCTTGCGCATGGTCAGATTATCATTACATATCTTTAAAAATAGTAGCGATAAGATTGAAAACAAGTGTGCTATTGTTTGTTTTGACTATAAAAGGTGTTATTGAAGTAACTGAAAACCTGAAAAGGATTCATTGAATTCGTCATCATGAACGAAAAGAATCAGCTGCTAGGTACATACGTCATGTCCGGGCACCAAAGCTGTTAAGTAACCAGGGTCGTCGGATATAGTTGAATTTTAAGTACCTAAGAACCGACGGATATTTTCCAATAAAATTAAATTTTAGAAAACAAACGTTTGATTGTTTTATCAAATTAAATCCGACGACACTGGTTACTTATCTCCTTTGGTGACTGCAACTATCTAATCTGCATTCGCGACATATCCGCCAAAAATGAAAACGAATATGCGTTTATGGAAAAATAACTTTAATTACTACACAATACAGTTCAGTTTACGCTACAACTTCAAACATTTTTATAACTGTCACAATAGTGCTAGTCACTCTGAAATCAATTGAATTAACATTAAAATAAAGTTGATATTTGTTTAATTTGAAATAACGTCAATTTGAAACATAAATAAAACTATTATGGATCAGCAGATTTATTTAAGACCAATACAAAAAAACATTAAAATGTCATTTAATTGCCGCTCCTGCACAGTTCATTAGCAACTTTCAACTCTCTGACAACTGCAGTGCGATTCTGTAAACATCTCACCGTGAAAACTTAGGTGAAGTGAGCGTGGAGTGAGCTGTCATTCCAACTAATACTAGGGATTGACACTATTGACAGCTCACTCTAAGCTCACTTCACCTAACTTTTCACGGTGAGATTTTTACAGAATCGATCGGCTGAACTTTTGACCAAACTATTTATCTATTTTTTTTAATGTCTGATTATTTTTAAGAGGTTTTATTTCTGTGATAATATTTTTTTACGTATGATTCGTAGTTGTTGTAGTTTTCTGTAATTTCTTGCCAACGACTTCCCGAACTTTGTAGTGTTTTTTATGGAAGTCGATTATATTTGTTTGTAATCAGATTTTTTTTTTAACGATGGCCACCTAAATCCTAAACAGTTTTCTTCAAGGGTGTCATCTTCGTAATTTTCGAGGGCGGTCGGTGCCCAATATAACCAGAGTATAGACGCCAGGCAGGTCAAGCTACCCGAAACTGTCAAATTTTTCCAATCAACCTTGAACCTTCATGCTTTAGCGATAAAGTTGAAAATCTATTAGAGAAATTTGACAGATTGTAGTAGCTTGATGTGCTGGCGTCTGTACCAAAATGGGTTGTTTTTCACACGGGCAACTTTATGTAGGAACTCATTCGAGGGGCAAGCAACCTCTTTATCATCGTTTACAGAGAAGCATTTTCTTAGTTACATAATATTTTCTAACCTTCTTCACCATCATAATGCTTCAGCACACTCCGCCAGACGGGCAGTTGATTTATTGAGTAGGTACGGCAGGTGCACACCCACGTAGCACTGCCATGTCATAAAAGGTATTGTAGATTATGTCTTCGAGACAATAACTAAATTCCCTCAAGATATCCTAAGGCTATCAACCAAGAGAGAGTTAAGCAAATGTGGGCACAGGTTTACAGAATAAGAATAGAATAGAATATAATATATTTATTTGCTTTAAAACATGGTACATTAAGTTAAGATAGACTACTCAAACTAT
Source organism: Apamea sordens (assembly GCA_945859715.1). NCBI lineage: Eukaryota > Metazoa > Arthropoda > Insecta > Lepidoptera > Noctuidae > Apamea > Apamea sordens. The sequence goes on from OX243987.1 coordinate 14,419,093, forward strand.
TTTTCAGATAACTTTCAGGACGATTTAAGATTGATGTATTTTTCCTTTTATCTTCAAGATATCTCGATGCTATAATTAAGGCATAATATTGGTATATAAGATATCTACAATACCAAGTTCTTGTTCAGAAAGTATATGATTTAGTGGCATATATTAGTGACACACTTAAGATTTAGTTTATCCTAAATTGATTTTGAAATTTGATGAACTAAACTTAAGCATCCCTGAAGATCGTATTTGAAAAACTATTTTGAATTCTAGGACGACTTGAATTTATAAATACACTCTTTAGCAAAGTTTATCTTGGCCAAATCAAAGTTAAGATATTTTATGGCTGTTAGGTCAGATAATGACATCATGATGTCATTATCGTAAAGTATCCCTTTGATTTTTGAGAATAATAAAAATTTATTATTCTCAAAAATCAAAGTGACACTTTACGTGGAAAGGGCTGTGGTAGAGAACCCCAGGTAATGCTTCCCACCAGGCAAAATCTGAAGATTTTTCATTTTTAATGAAGGAGTGGTAATTACACCTTTCCTAAGCGATACATTATTGTTTCCCGACATCCATGATCCACGCGAATGAAATCGGGGGCACAGCTAGTACTAAATAAACTAACAAAGTACTTATTAAAATTAAAATATTATATCCTAACCTAACTAAAACTATTAAAAAACTAAAAAATTACGTCGAAATTTTAATGTATCCAAGAGGTCCAAGAGACTGGCGACATTGCCACGATGTATAGCAATACTCATGATGACGCGACGGCAGACATATTTGTTTGGTTAGTTGACTTTCATAATGTAATGTTGGTCAACCTGAGTACTCTGACGTGTGTTTCTGAATGTTGGCTAAAGAAGGTTACAAATTCCCTACAAAAATAATTTGTTCGGAGTTTCACAGGACTGGTAATACTTACTTATCCTCTGGCCAAGGTAAAAGCCAGGCCTTGGGTGACGGGAAGTGTCAACCAGCCGTTTGGAGATTTCATAGAACAAGCCATGAGCACTCGAACCGCACCGCCCCGAGGGTTTCAACCCAAAACGGCTCCAAAATAAAATTACCGATAAGGTACTACAATAGTATACTTTCGCCGCTTAAGGTTTGTTCTCGACAGAGTTACATTAGCTCAATGCATCTCCAAATATATTTTCAGAAAAATTCCATGAGACCGCAAATGTGGAGTATTCAACCATATAAAAACATAATTTGTGTAGTTGGAAATAAAACAACAAAGAAATGTATTTAATCGAAACTCCATTTGTGTTCCTAAAAATTTAATAGAACACTGTAATATAATGAATGCGCATATTTGGCTACCGTACGCCTGTAGGTCTGTGCACCCGATGGCGATGAGACGAATGCCGCCGTCCTTCTTGCGCAAGGCACATAGGTTGGCCCCGTACAAGACATCGACGACGGCTCCGTTCACACCGCCGTTGAGCATGACGTTAATCAGGGCAGCAAGCTCCTTCTAAACGGCTCACCAGCTTCCCCGGCGCCTGAACTCAAAATCCTTTAGATGTTGTGAAATTAGGCCGTCGAGGCCGCCGATGGAATCACCTCGGAAGTAGCTCACGGCTGCAATCAATCCAACAACACTTTGCCCGAACCGGAAATCGAACCTAGGACCCCACGCTCAGAGCAGTCGCGGTTGCGACCACGAGACCAACGGGGCATAACTATCATTTGAACTCTCTATTTTACTGGAATCGTATGAATAATAAGTAAGGACATGTACAATTTTAATTGGCGTATAATGTTTGTTAAACTATGAACGGCCAGCAGTCTTGCTGGTGAGTTCATATCACGGCATTGAAGTTTATTCTTATAACTAGCTTCTGCCCGCGACTTTGACTTCGAACCCATTCCGTCGCATCTTTGTTTTTGCTCCGACTCCTAAGGGTGCTCCGTGATGTTAATAGCCTATAGCCTTCCCCGAGAATTGGGCTACCAAATTGCAAAAATATTTTTTCAAACCCCACTGGTAGTTTCAGAGAATAGCGCGTTCAAGACTCTTTGGCTTTATTATGACTACTATAGATATATATAGATATTCAGATATAGATTAAAATGTACTTAATATCGGATTGCAGACAATTACTTAAATGATTGCTGTGGTGGCTGGTAGCGCCTGAATGAGTTGCTGAGATAGGCATGCTATCCCAGTAGTTCATTGCTGTAGGCTGATGGTTATGACTAAAGCACTATATGCCGTAATAAGCTTCGGGAAAAATGCGGTGGAGGTGATACGGCATTGCGGAAGTATATCTTATACATTGAATCCCAAAAGCGATATCTTCTTTTCAATAATGATCCTTTTAGTTCGACGTTCAATCCAAGCGACATGTATGGTGACCTGTTTACACCAACTGGCGGCCACGCAGGCAATGCCGACCCTGGAGGCACAGGGTTCCTGTACAACAATTATTTATTAAGTTAAGGGCTGACTTTTCCATCGCCAGATAACTTTTATTCGAGGAAGTTTTTGTATGAAATAACTGTCAAAATTTCAAAATTATTCCTTGAATAAAGTTATCAGATGATTGAAAAATCAGCCCTAAACCAACTAAGCCAATATTAACTAATCCGCGTACCGGAAGACGTAGCGTTCAACCTAGGAATCGAACTCAGCACATTATGCATGCAGCACTACCATAACACTAGTCCCCCAGACCGAATTTTGGCAATGGCGACCAATCTCAGCGGAGACTAGCCATCGGCGCGGGCGATGTTACATATCGAGGGCTTCATAACAAATCGTCGTACACGCAAAAATAGCATTTTCCGATTTTTGCTGCAATAGATAGTACAAAACGAGGTCCATAAGTTCTTATATCGTTTGTTTTTTAGATATTTATAGACCACTATAAGGTGAGACAAGGGGACGTAAATTCCCCTAAATTGTTCTCTAACGCATCGGAGGATGTGTTTAAGACGCTGAACTGGGAAGGACGCGGCGTTAACATCAACGCGGCAACGGCGAGTACATCTCACACTTGAGATTTGCAGTTTTACATCGTCTTACTTGCTGAATCAGTGCAGGACTTTCAGCAGATGCTGGAGGGTCTAGCTGATTCTTCTGTACGCATTGTCGTACAGAAGAATCAGCTAGACCGACCAGCACCTCAGCTCCGCTGGTGTTAAGTTGTCGACATAGCTCACAGAATAACCAAGCTGAAGTGGCAATGGGCCGGCCATATAAGCCGTAGAACCTATGACCGTTGGGGTAGACGTGTTCTTGAGTGGAGACCGCGAGTCGGTAAACGTAAGGTGGGACGCCCTCAGGCTAGGTGGAGCGACGATCTTCGCAGGATGGCTGGTAGCAGCTGGATGAGAGTTGCCGCAAATCGAGTTGAATGGCGAGCAATAGGAGAGGCCTATGTTCAGCAGTGGACTGCTATAGGCTGATGATGATGATGATGAGGCCATTAAAATAATTGGCGTAATTTTATCGCACGGTAAAACGGTTGTAATACAACGGCGTAAACTATGCTTATGCCATTAGTGAATCTTAATTTTGAAGAAACTTGCACAATAAACAGGTGTTAGTTATACGCTAAAACAAAAAGGCGTTCGTCCGTCGTAAGTAATTTCCATGTATCCGCCCATGTACAGTCAACAGCAAAAGTAGATGATCAAAATCAGAAATTCAATACTAATGAAAGGAGTTCGCGTCAGAACTGTGTGGCGTCGAAGTGATTCAAAAGTATGTGATTGTAAATTATACCAAACATTTACTACTAGTTCAGCTGCCATATAGCTGCGAACTCCGTTAATTAGTATTGAATTTCTGATTTTGATCATCTACTTTTGCTGTTGACTGTACATAGGTCGAAAATACTTGAAGGCATATGCACGTATGCCAGGTTTATGCACCTTTTAAAAACAGTTAAAACATAGTTAGTGGTAACAAAAGGGCTGACGTATTCTATTTATTTAATTAATTAAAGTTCCTATGCCTGCTTTTAGGTTTGCAACGACATCACGAAGTTATTTAAATAAGAAGTAATGGTCTTTCCAAATAACAGGTATTCTGCTGTGGGGCAAAGCCGCTGATATACAAAATATATTTGTCCTTCAAAAACGAGCTGTTCGAGCAATTTACCAGCTAGGTGCCAGAGTTTCTCTAAGAGATTTTTTTAAAGATATTGGTATTCTCACGGTTGCATCACAATTCATCTTCGCCAACATTTTATATATTAGGCAAAATTTGCACTTGTACACTAAGAACAGTGATATTCACAGTGTTAACACTAGAAATAAGGACAAACTACGTGCCCCCTTTCACCGGCTTCATAAGGTTCATAACTCATTTGTTGGGCTTGGTATAACCTTTTATAACAAGATACCCTCTTCTTTGCTAGACTTGCCTTTCAATGCGTTTAAAGCTCAAGTAAAATCTAACCTTTGCTCAAAGGCTTACTATTCCATCAACGACTACTTACACGATAAGAATAGTTGGTCGCCCTAATTAACTCAAGACAATGTTCATGTTCTTTCTCCAGAATCAGCTTACTGACAGGTTATTGTTATTAGTATTAACTTATTTATTTATTTTACTTCAATGGTCCTAGTTTTTCATTTGTGACTCAAGTGGCAGCTATGTGACCAGAACCCAGCTATGCATAAATATGTAAGCTGTCACGCCCTTTATGCCTGGAGGCTTTTATTTAGGTAGTAAGTTTTTATTTCCATTTGAATTAATTATTTTTCAGCTTGAGTACGTATAGTTTTTATTATATTTGTTGGTATATTGGCGTGGCTAGCTGACATATTTTTATGGCAAATAATTTAAGTTTCTTGTAATGTTAATGACTGAACATAGGTTCCTAGTATTGTATACATGCACTATATTCTAACTGAACAGACAGCTGTGCTGCTGGGAAGTTTGTTCCGCCACTTCTTCTTCCCAGCGATAGCACTAGGAAGTGGTGAAGGGCGGGCGTTTTTGGGGGACTGTCTTTTGTAATTTTGACGTTCGAAAAGTGCTGACTCTCAGCCTAATTTGAATAAATGACTTTTGATTTGATTTGATTTGAAACAAGAATGTGTTTTTGTACGTCCCAATTTTCATACATTTTGCCTAAACAAAGAGGCGTAATGACCATATTTCAAAAACCACGTGTGCGAAAACTTGAAACGTGGCAGTTTACGTAGAAAGATACTTGTGTAAAGGTATTTCTTTTGTCCCAAGTACCAGCCTGTGAGCCTGATATATGAACTAGTTTTAATTTTATTCACATTTGTGTCTCTCCTGTAAAATTGCACTTTTTTCTATACGCCATTTGTTATGAAGCTCGATATACATATTAAGTTTGTACACCAACATACAAAAATATGAAATGATGTTGTGATAGTGCCCGGTCGCACAATGGCACATTTGGTATAAGAATAAGTTCGGCTTTGTAAAACGACGCCTCTCGGTCGCTCATTCCTGCATTAAACTATAAAACCCGATATGTCACATTAACTCCTGGATCCTGGAGGCCGAAGTTACGTCCGTTTCAAGATTAGTTCGGGGCCCGAATTAGGAATGAATGACAACACGATTTGACAGTTGTCCCTACACCCGATGCGTTTTAGCCCGTCCGAAAAATTGAATTTGACTCTTGTATTGACAGTTCAACTACTTTTGGACAGGCCCGTGTCTTTCTTAAAAGACTTAGAGAGTAGACCCCTGGATACTAGATACAACTCGGTTACATAATCTCTGCACCTCGATGCCCTGCTACTCGCTCACCTGCTCGCGCTCGCCTCACACTGTATCAGAGCGCCGATATTACGTGATCGACGTCAGGTGCAGAGATTATGTGACCAAGTTGTAGTTTAAGTTGACGACTTAATGCTTACCCAGTCTTAATAAAGTTGTGCCATATTTCTCGCACTACCGTCCTCATATTCTGATAGGCTGGATCCTCAAGACTTTCATTTTTACCATCCACGTTATCCAGCCAAGCCTTCGACTGAGCGCAGTGGCCACTGCTTCGTTTGTCAGTGTGTGGTATCAGGTCTTCGCTCAAAAATGAATACTGGTACAAATAAATTTCCTTGTGGCCAGCCTCCACGTGCAGCTGCACAGCTCGGAGCATAGGGAAAGCAACTAGGACATCCGAAAAGTAGTCAAGGTATTTCAAAACGCTCTTATCGTCAATCGAATTCTTGCCAAAATAAAATTCTTTGATTAACTGAGCTACTTCTTGTCTTTCCTTTTCTGACTCAATTTCTAGGTCAGCTGGCAAGAAATCAGAAAAATCGTAATTCATCATATGCTTCCAAATGTCAAAGTGACCAATATGCAACATACCTTCCATGCTGGTAAAACCATACAACATCGGTAACTTTTTGTAATTGCCTTGCTTCAGTATCTTATAAGGTGATTCTGTCAGGAATGCTTCGTGTCCCGTTTTGCTCTCCACACACGGTGAAAATAAGAAAGTAAAATCCTTTCTGTCCGATAGTGATTCTGAAGTCAACAATTCCAATGGTACTTTCTTGTAGAAAATTTCTAATTCACTAATATCGTCGAAATCAGAGAAATTCAGATTCATGGCATAATATTTGGCAATCCTCACAGGATCCCTCTGAACTGCAAATGCGGCAAGGCTTCCACCACTTTCTGGTATGACTCTATGGAACAATCCTTCGGCTGACTTCGAGAGCATTATTAGGTCTACTGATGCAGAACCCGAACTGCTACCTGCAAGAGTGACGTCATCGGGGTTACCACCGAAGCGGGCGATATTCTTTTGTACCCAGCGCAGTAGCTCCACCTGGTCCTTCATGCCCGCATTGCCTGGTATATCCTCGGTGCCAAGACAAAGGAACCCGTGAACTCCGAGACGGTAGTTAAACGTGACCATGATAAAATCTTTTTTCTTCATTAACTGTGTTCCTTTATTCCTATTACTGTAACCTATTACAAAGCCTCGTCCGTGGACATACACAAGGACTGATAGGTTCACATCATATGTGTTGGGTACAAATATATTAGCAGTTAGACAATCTTCTTCCATCATGATCGTGGATCCTTCAGGCAAGAGCTGTTTGATAACTTGAATGTTTTGCGGACATACGAAGTTCATCTCGACGGCATCAAATGGTTCCGACCATATTGGCGGCGGGAGAGGTGGCTGGAGAGCAAAATTAATATTTGATTTTGTTTGTTTTTTTGTGTTTTGTTTCATAGATGAAGGTAGATTATAACTTGGACTATTTAAATAGTGGCCGTATAGTTAGTTTTATCGAGTTAATATAAATTAAGTTATATTAAACCCAACATTAAATCAATTTAGACAAAAAAGTACTTAAAACAGTTAACAAAATCTAAAAAATCACGAAAACTTTACAATAGCAACACCCAAATTTACATAAAACATACTTAGGATAGTATAGTGAAGTTGGGATTAGGCGGAGAAGGTGTTAAGTAAAGTGAAGTGGATAAAATATTATTTTTCTCTTTGTGCTTCTTGAAGCCCGTTTTTTTTCTATGAAAAAAAAAATAATATATTTTTCACATCCTTTTTTTTTGTTTGTTTTCTTTTTTCACCGGCCAAAAAATCAAAATTAAAAAAATCCTACGTGTTTCAACACGTAGGTTTTATTTCTAAACAATTACATTTTAAATAACCCCTTTAGGATTAATTTTGAGACAAAAAATAGCCTATGACCTTCTCCAAGATGCTAATTTTATCTTCTTGGCAAATATTATCAATATTCGTTCAGTGGTTTAATCATGAAAGGTAACATCCGGATAGAAAAACCCAATTAAGTACAGACGCCAGCAGTTCAAGCTACCCGAAACTGTCAAATTTTCCCAATCAACCTTGTGCCTTATACTTTAGCGATAAAGTTGAAAATCTATTATATGTAGTTTGACAGATTGTAGTAGCTTGATGTGCTGGCGTCTGTACACAATTATATGCAATAGGAATAATAATAATAATGAATTAAAGCACCTTGTACTTGTTAACGCCCGTAGGCGCTTTGGCGTAGGGTATGTTGTAGAACTCGAATAGATCCCCGCTGGGGTGCCTGAGCCCGCGCACCGGTCCTTGCAAAGTTTGTACTTCTAGCCATTCATCTTGAGCTAAAACAGCCGTCACGTACAGAAGAATCACACACGACCGTAACTTCATTGTTTCAGTTATAGACTACGTAACAATGAAACAATTGGATGTTATACAAGTTATTGAATACAACTGTGATCTTGTCTATAAAATAGCTATATTATTTTAATAATATTATCTAACACGATAATTTCTGTCTCTAAAGGTGTATTCACATGTAACCCCAGTTCTACACATTGAATTAAACGCTCGCTTGTTTCCTGATGGACGGTCATCGTTGCGTTTACAATAGACACCTCAACAGCATATGTATTGTATAATATGTCTATCGCCAGTCGACCCACCACCGCTGCAAAGACTTCAGATCGGTCCATGTCGCGATAGAATCAATGGTATTACATCTTCTGTAAATGCATGAGCAAGACACATGCTGTCTGAATAATTCTCTATCGGTCGTTATTAAGACTGTTGGTGGATGTTGCGTCAGACTTCAGGAGTTTATTCATACTTAATTACTGTCAATTCAATTTTATATTTAGAGCATATAGAGGTATGAGGAACAGGGTGTAAAGTTCACTCTTCCTCCTTAGAAAAGGAAGGATTCTCCAACCAAACGGGTGTTGTCTGGCGGGCAACTGCCCAACGATTGATGACGGGATGTTGTATGTATGCTAATTGCGCGGTAAACTCTGCTTGCGCGATGCAGGATATTGCGTGACGTCAGTATGACGCGTAGTTCGCATGTGGCGTTGTAGATACCGCTACAAGTACAGGCCAAAGATGGATTCAGTCTTTATTAGTTAGCCTGTTCCGAGGTTCTCCAGTTTTAGTATCTATATGTATGTAGGGATCCACTGGAGGAAAGATAGTTTCGTATGGAGAAGAATGGGCAAGAAACTCCACCGTTACATTTTTAAAATGTTTTATAATATGTTGTATACATTCAATATATAATTATACTAGCTGGGCCCCGCGGTTTCGATCATAAGTGTCGATCCCGTGGGAATATCTAGATAAAAAGTATCCTATATGTTAATCCTGGTTATAAACCACCTGTGTGCCAAATTTTATCCAAATCCATTCAGTAGTTTTTGCGTGAAAGACTAAGAAACATTCATCCATCCATCCATATAAACTTTCACGTTCTAATAATAGGATGTGAAGACGATACACCTAGAATAAAATTGCTCTACGTTTTATAAAACTGCTAGCCACGTTTAGACGTAATGCAGATTGGTATATCTGCAGTCACAATAAGCGTTTGGTGTAGGGCCATTATGAAATAAAAAAGTGAGTAAATCATTACTGTTGCAAACAAGTATATTGAACTATTAATAAAGGTAGGTGTTGACCTATACAATGTGTATCTGAATTAATGTACGTTATGAAAGTAGTTTGTTGACAATTTTATTGTTTACTGAATCGATTTCTGTAATTTTTTATATAGGTAATATTTTATCCCAAAAATAATGATAACTACGTAAATTACTGTCACACTTCCGCTGTACAGTCAAAACAAACCAAAATGGATTAAATACCCAGTAAGCTAGACCCTTATACGAGCGCGACTGTGTGTATGTGTAGATTTGTAATGTGACCATAATTTTCTCCCACAATCAATAATTTATTAAAAAAACAATGTTTTTGACATAATAATAAAAATTCAGTGTATGTATTATGATTATAACATAATATTCTAATTGGGGTGTCGCTCCATGCAAAATACTGGTATTTAGCTGCATCCGGGTAGCCTGGAAGCCGACCCCAACATAGTTGGGAAAAGGCTAGGCAGATGATGATGATTCTAATTGGGGTGTCTGGTGGTGTGCGTTAATTCCCAAAGACTATCGGCTTTAGCACCCTTGTAAACCATAAAAACGATACACGATGAAACATTTAAAAATAATTACAGCCGCCATCTCTGATTTTCATTTTGACTTTATTATCGGCTCCAGCATCCTGGAAAACCATGAAAACCACACCCATGACGAATATTTGAAAAATTTTGCAGCCGCCATCTTGGATTTTTATTTTGACCTCAATAATGGCTTCGGCACCCTCAAAAACCATGAAAACGACACCCTTGATGAAAAATAAGAAATGATAAATGTACACTATCGCAATAGGTTTTCCCTGTAAGGATAGATGTAGGGTGGGAAATAAATAAATAAATTTGTAAATTTTCGCAGCCGCCATCTTGGATTTTCATTTTGACTTTATTATCCTGACCCTCGAAAACCATGAAAACGACACCCATGACGAAAAATTCGCAAGTTGGATTTTCAGTTTTACCTCACTATCGGCGACCTCATTATCCAACCCTTTCTCCCCTTCGCACGGCCAAATTACGAAGTATATTTTTAATTTTATCATTCATACTCGGTTGGTTATGAGTAGGCATGCCTATTTAAGGGTGATAAATTGATTTTGTTTTATGTTAGGTATGATAGTTTAGTTAGTTTCTTAATTGTGGGGCACACATACTTAATTGTAATTGACAGGCTTATGGTGATTTATCGAGGTAGGCACTGCTTATATGCCTTTATGCAATGCACGCCACTGCCTTGCGCGTGGTTATTATCATAGGACTCGTCACATAAAACATCCCAACATAGGAAAATCAACATAGCATTCTGAAAGCTTAACTCGGAGCTACTCATTGTAATGAAACTACAAGCATTTTACCACAACTTCAAGCAATAACATGATAATGGGTAGCAGATAGGTTAATTATCGTTACACCAATGAAAGAGTTCCGGACCCCTATCATTACTGAGACAATAACAAAATCTTATAAACCTTAATGCTTAAACATAAAGTACAATTACCATTGCAAAATATAATTAAAATGTCGCTAGAAAATAAAATCATTCTATTTTTAAATTTACAGTCATTTATTCTAAAATGAAACTTAAAGTCTAAGTAATAAGAGTCTAGTACTATTATTGATCGAAGCCGATACGAGTAATTTTACGATTTGCTTTCACTAATAAACCATTCTAAACATAAACAATTTCTGATCTAAAGAACTGAACTTCGTTACAATGTTGCGTCAGTTACCCTTTTTCTTTTTAAACACTAGGGATGTTACTCTAAAAATCGAAAGCTGTTATGTTGAATCGAACGCAATTATTACTTGTGAAGAAATGTCACCATAAATTAATAACCACGTTGTGATTATAATAAAACATAATTATATTTATTATTCTTTTAACTACTTATAAAAATTAAAAAAATAACTAAATAGAAAAATCATTGATGTTAGGTACTAGGTGGGATGTTGCTGGCAACACCAGTGCCTGTCGATGACGCCATGTCATGTCGCCATTACATGACGCAGTCTTTTGTCGTTGTGCGAATTGACTGTACGTGTTTGGTGTGCTCTCTGTTATATTCTTCTGACCCGGCTTTTTTATTGAACTGATCTTACTGACTACGTTTACCTGGCTATAAATTGGACTCCGATTGCTTAACGATTAGTAAACAAGAACAACTATTAAGTTTGCCAGAAAGCCTTTTATACCGTTAAGGATTATATCGAGGACAAAAAGGCTTGGGATTGAGCTGCTTCCAATTTTTTTTACATATTGAATGTTTTTATTATGTTTTTTTTTCTGTTTTGCTGTTGTTTTTTTTTATATACACTTTGAAATTAATGAATTTTAAATATACTATGACATTTGCTTACTTTGTAAAGTATTCTATTATTTTAATTATTGTGAATGTGAAGACTATGTGGGTCATTTTATTGATATTATATTTCTCTCTGTTCTCTTAGTCTTTGTCATGGTCTGGCAGTTTGAGTAATTAATGTGGCCTACCCAAATGTCCTTTCTTTGGTATTGTTCGTCGAATCGTTTCGAGTTGAGCTGCACGATTTCTGACAAATGCGTGCACTGACTGGACAGGTCCTCTCAATCTGTGTGGCTCTTTCCTCAAAAGACCATCTCAGACATCGACCTACATGGTCTTCATATGATCTGACCAAGATTATGTCTGGACTTTAAAAGAGACTGTGACGTCTGAGTTTGTTTCGGCCTTTCTTCTCAGACTAGTCAGATAGGAAACGCCGACCTCATCTAGTTTTAAAATATGATTGACGTGTAAAAGTGTTTGTACAAACCTACTTACAAAATAAAATCATTTATCAACATTACAGTCTTACCATGTCGAAACGGGGGAAAACGCTAAACAGTCATATCTCGCGAACTAGTGGTGAAATTGTACAATTATTTTGAACGTGAATCAGTTAACGATGGGCCTCTTTTACCATTGACACAACCGAGAGAACGCGTTGCCGAAGCATTGGGAATAGGGAAGAGGACAGTAACTCAAATTTTAAAGAGAAATACGGACCATCAGGCCCAGAAGATAATACTTTACGTACACCGAAAAAATGAAAGAGGGACAAGAAAATTGTTGGCTTTGATAATTTTGAAGCTGCTGCAATTCGGAACCACATTTATGGATATTACTCGAGAAAAGATTATCCATATCCATACACGGGAAAAGCTAATGAGTTCTTTAAAAGACGCATGCAGGCTTCTTTTTTTGGCGGTCTTTATCAAAGGTTTTGAAATCGATTGGCTTTAGATTTAACAAATCTGACAAGCGGAAAATCCTGCTAGAACGCTACGATATTATTTTGTAGAGAGTAACATTCTTACGTCAAGTAAATAAAATTACAGATTGGGACAATGTCGTGTTTTTTGACGAAACATGGTTGAATGCGAACCATACGGTTTCGCAGACATGAACCGATGATACAGCGGCCTCCACCTCAAAAGTTCCACCTCAAAAGGAGCCCGACTTATTATATGTCACGCGGGATCAGCTTCTCAAGGTTTTATTCCAGACTGCCTCCTCGCATTCGCCTCTAAAACTACAAGTGATTACCATGAGGAAATGAACTTTGAGGTTTTTAAAGAGTGGTTTAAGAAGCTGCTAGTCAGCTTAGAAAACCCATCGAAAATTATAATGGACAATGCACCGTATCATTCTGTACAAGTTGATAAACCACCAACTCAAGCAAATAAAAAGCAAGAAATTGTCTCGGGGCTGGTAAGAAATGGTGTGGATGCAAGTCCAGCTTTATTAAAAGTTGAGTTGTTAAATCTGGTAAAAGCATCTTTCTGTCAAAGCTCCGCTATGTAATCGATGAACTAGCCCTACTAGAGCATGGACACGAAGTTATTCGATTGCCTCCCTACCATTGCCAGTATAACGCCATGGAGCTTATTTGGGCACAAATAAAGGGTCATGAGCGCGGAACAATACTGAACCACCCTTCAGTACTGCTAAAATGATGACTCTGCTATGTGAGAATAGACAATATTATTGAAAATGAATTATTAATATCTCTGAGTGCTGACAGCAGTGATGAAGATGACAATACTAATACCAGTTCTGATAGTTCAATTGAATAAATGCATTTTTTTTGTTAAATTATGTACTTGTGTTATTTTGCTCCTTAAATTTACGAAAGAAAAAATAATAATAGGACAGGGATTCGCATGATGATTTTTAAAATTCACATGTTTCAAGTCCGTATCGATTCATTCACTTAAATCGATGTTTTTAAGCAGGTCACCTCACTATGAAGATAAAACTGACAGACGTCAAATGTTACCTATTAAAATGGTACCTAGTAAACGCCGCGCGCCGCTACAATGTAATGTTATGACTTCAATAAGATTTAGTTACGTCATCTAATTGAATTAGTCCACACAAACACAATTCACATGAAACTCCATTTAACTACTGTTCTTTTAGTAAGAAGGAATAACAGTAAGTATAATTATAATGTTTTTTTTTTGTTATGGTCTCTGGTGTACAGAAGTCAGCACATCAAGCTATCTGTCAAATTTCTTTAATAGATTTTCAACTTTATCGCTAATTCGTTAAGGTTCAAGGTTGATTGGATTTTTTTTACAGTTTCGGGTAACTTGACCTGCTGGCGTCTGTACAGTAAAGTATAAACAAATAAATAAACAGGTACCCACTTACCTAACGAAATTAAACATAATTTTATAATAAGAAATTAAATGAAATTGTTTATTCTGTAAATAGGATTTTATAAATAAATAAGCTAGATGACGTCGCTGTTTCCTATCTGACTACTCTGAGAAGAAAGGCCGAAACAAACTCAGAGGTCACAGTCTCTTATAAAGTCCAGACATAATCTTGGTCAGATCATTATTGTGAAGACCATGTAGATTGATTTCTGAAACGGTCTTTTGAGGAAAGTACCACACAGATTTTAGTGGACCAGTCCAGTCAGTGCAAGCATTTGTCAGTAATCGTGTAGCTCAACCAACTCAAAACTCGAGGAGCTCCAACGACTCGACGAACAATACCAAAGAATAAGCCAGCCATTTGGGTAAGCCGCATAAATTACTCAAAACTGCCAGACCAACATTAAAACTAACAAAGAATGATCCACCTAATCCTCACATTAACAATAATCAAAGTAAAATAATAAAAGTATTATTTTATATTATATTTTATTGTCTGCCGACATGAATAATCACTTTGTAAAGACAAAGTGAATATTCATGTCTTTAAGACATTATTATTATTAAATGATGGACAGGCTATAGTATCAAACACAGCATTGGTATTCAATTATCGTATAAAACATCGTAAATTTATGTTAAAAAAATATAAATTTTATTCAATTAACTTTTCAATTCTGAAGGTAATGTTCGATTTCGAAAACCGTATAATATCTTCTGCGTCGTACCTTCATTTGGCCCAATTGTTATCATTCTTTGGCTTGGCGCTGGTGGTGGTACCGCATCCCGGTAGTATCTCTGGTAGATGTCATCCCAGAAGCGAGTGCGTTCTTCCAAGAGCACTCCTCGTAGTTCCAGCTTTTCTCCAAGGTTCATGTGTGGTGACCTATCCATACCCGCTGCCGGCCATGTTGGCAGCGACGAACCTTCAGGCACGGGCTTCCTTTACGACATTAGAAAAACGAAATTAGAAGCCGACGAGGGTCCAATAAAAACATAAAATTACATAACATAACGACATCATGCCTGCAATTCCGGAAGGGTGAAGCAGAGGTGTACCTATAGTACAGTGTACACGCGAATATCGCTAGCTTTGTTCAAGGCCCATGTAATCCAGACTGCAGGCAAAAATTCCTGATCCGGAAAATCCAATAACACTATGTCTGACCTAGGAATCGAACCCAGGACCTTATACTTAGCCAGCAGTAGCGCTTGCAACCACTAGACCAACGAGACAGTAAAATATAAAACTAATATAAACAAATAACGGACGACAAGAGGAAGGAAAATGTCGTGTAGCGACAAGAAAATCCTAACCTAAATTTAAAAACTAAATGAAGAAATTAAAAAACGGTAAGTTGAAATCAATTGGATATATTTACATAAAAAAGATGGAGATGGACTGGCAGTGGTGTACAGAATGTGTAGGTGGAGTAAGGATGAAGATGCGTGATAGTTGGAGATGGGGTAACGGAAATTCGTGAAGAGTGGAGGCCGAAGAGAGGCAGGTAGAATCGACGGGCACGTGGAGGGTACCCGTGTAGGGGTATAGCTACTTACCCAGTCGTTATAAAGTTGTGCCATATTTCTCGTACTATGTTTCTCATCTGCTGGTATTTTCCAGCTGCACGACTCTCTGTTTTACTGTCCAAGTTATCCAGCCAAGCCGTGGACTGAGCACAGTGGTCTGCTCCTCGTATGTTAGGCTGTTGCTCGGAGTCGTTGGTTAAAAAGGAATATACATACAAATAAACTTCATTGTTGCCACCCTTCGCGTACAGCTGCATAGCCCGGAGCATAGGATAGGTAATTATGACATCCGAAAAGAATTTGACGAATGCCAAAACGTTGTCGTCGTCAATTGACTTGCCACCAAAATAAAATATTTTAATTTTATGGGCTACTTCTTCCCTTTCTTTTTCTGATTGAAACTTTAGGTCAGCTGGTAAGAAATCAGAAAACTTCTCATTCATCTTATGTTTCCAAATGTCAAAGTAATCAATACGTAACAAACCTTCCATGCTGGTAAATCCATACAACATGGGTACCTTTACGTAATTGCCTTTCTTTAGTATGGTCAGCGGAGATTCTGTCAGGAAAGCTCCGTCTCCTTTATCACGCTCCACACATGGGGAAAACAAGAAAGTAGAATCTGTTCTATCGAAATATGAATATGAAGTTAATAGGTCCCATGGAGCAGTCTTGTAGAACTCTTCTAATGCAAGAATATCATTGACGTTGGTGAAATTCAGTTTCCTCGCATGATATTTGGCAATCTCCAAAGGATCCCTCTGAATTGCAAATGCGGCAAGGTTTCCACCACTTTCTGGTATTACTCGATGGAACAATCCTTCAGCTGACTTAGAGAGCATTAAGAGATCTACTGATGCAGAACCCGCACTGCTACCTGCAATGGTGACTTGTTTAGGGTTACCGCCGAAGCTTGCGATGTTCTCTTGTACCCAGCGCAGCAGCGCCACCTGGTCCTTCATGCCAGCATTGCCTGGTATATCCTCGGTGCCGAGACAAAGGAACCCGTGAACACCCAGACGGTAGTTAAACGTGACCATGATGAAATCTTTTGTCTTCATTAACTGTGTTCCTTTATTCATATCACCGTAACCTATTGAAAAGGCTCCTCCATGAACGTACACAAGGACTGATAGGTTTTCATCGCGTGTTCTGGGTACAAATACATTAGCAGTAAGACAATTAATATCATTCACAGCTAGCCTTTCTTTCAGTAACTGATTTGCTACTTCGTTTTGCGGACATACCAAGTTCTTCGTTTGGGTTACATACGGTTTCGACCATTTTGGCGGCGGGAGGGGTGCCTGGTGAACGAAAGTAATATTTGAATTAGTTTGTTATTTAATGACAAAGTTTTGAAAGTCAAGGTAGATTCGCAAGGTAATGGCAAATAAATTAAAAGATATTTTGGCCTGCATCTGCCATAGCTTCGTAAAATTAAATAAACATTTGGAATTAATCAGCTCACCTTGAACTTATAAATGCCCAGAGGCGCTGTGGCGTAGGGTATGTTGTAGAAAGCGTATAGATCTTCGCGTGGCTGCAGACGCCCGTGCACCGTGCCTTGTGCAGTTTTTACTTCCAGCCATTCTTCATTAGTTAAAACAGCTGTGACACACAGAAAAACGGTATACGTCCGTGACTTCATTGTTAAATGAATAGACTAGGCCACAATGGAATGTTTTACAAGATTATTCAACACATTCAATTGTGGTCTAGTCAGGCTGTTATACTTATATTATTTTAGTACTTACTAGTGAACCGCCCCTGCTTCACACGGGTGCAAGCTAATGATGCGGAGACATGTCAAAACATCGAGATGGCTGTGCTATATCTAAGTTAAAATGAATGTATTAGTTATACACATAAACCTTCCTATGAAACAGCAGATTTTTCTACGATAGGGAGCCTAGAATCATGTGCTGTATTGATGTTTACGGTTTGCGCATTGGTTAAAATGACAATGCCAGATCCTGCCCCAGCAATTTACAGAAAATGTAAATTAATGAAAATAATTGTAATGAATATAGAACCTTTTCATAATAAATTGTTTTTCTTTAGAAGTTGCGGATTACAAATTAATAATAAAAGGAATTCAATCGCTGAAATTCATTTTTGTTATTTCCTGTTCTAAGGCGAGCATCTGTGTTACGTATTACGCATGATAAAAAGTAAAAAGTTGGAAATACATGCCTGTAAAACAAAAACTCATATTACGTACTAAAATCATTATTTAATTATTATAACAATGATGATAATGCGTGACGTATATGTTGTTTAAATCACTTAAGATTATTATGCGAATAGTTGTGAAAATCAAAGAGGTTGTATTATAATCATAGTTTCGCATAAATGGATTTTTTGTAACGAAACGTTATTGACGCGCGTATGTCAAACTCAAAGTGTCAATGTCAGTCATTCGCACTGTTTCTGTGTTCCTGATGTTCCTGTTGTTTGCCTTCACGCCTCACTGTTTTGTTGTGCTTTTTAATGTTTTTTCCTACCGACGGCTTTTGCTTTTGCCTACGGATGTCGATTCATTGCTTGTGATTTGGCGAACGATGTTGTGGTGCATAAATTGTTACTCGAGTGTCTACAAGATCTTAAGACATGTTGGGTCTTCATTACAATCTTCAATGCAAACTCTTCTCGATTCATGGGTATTGTTACAACAGGTATTTATAGTCAATAGCTATTTTAGCTAGCATAGTAATGTCATCGCTGCTGTTTTGCTAGTTCTAATAAAGAATAACTGATACAATAATTCTAGTCATACTTTGTTATTAGGATAGGGACGGCCCCTAAATAAGTAGTTTCTATAATCCCAGAATGCCTTCGTAGGGATAGTACTGTAACAATAACACATCAATAATTTATTTTAACAATAAACTGCACCTAACCTATAATCAATGTCTTTTAGATTTAAACAGAAACCGCAAGTTCTACAGGCATTAGGACAAATGTTTAGTTATCAGTAATATAAAAGCAATAAGATGCTGCATATTGCATGGTTGTAAATGAATTTTATTGACTGGGTCAAAGTTCTATAGAGTTTCTGGCATTGTCCTTTCATCCAAATCCGTTGAGTAGTTTTTGCGTGAAAGAGTTACAAACATCCATCCATGCATACAAACTTTCACGTTTTTAATATTATGTAGTAGGAAGTAGGATTTATTTTTCCTTGGCAAGTGTGTTCAGAAAATCGTTGTTTGATATTCGTGAGCATTTCATTGCACTTCTTATCAAAATGAAAGTGCCACTACCTATTTCTTAAGCTCAAATAGGAATCTGAAAATCGTCGGAAGTCTTAAATTGTTCTTAGCTATAATTTTAAACGCTCACCAAAATAACTTTTATAAGTAGTTACCTTAGTAGGTACCTACTTCAATCAGTCAGTCCATCCAGCCGATCCGTTTCACTGCTGGACGTAGGCGTGTTAAATAAAATATATTGACTCTTACAAAACAACTCGGTATAATGCATGCGGTATAAAATTGGCAATTATTTGATAAACGTCGCATAAGTGAACATGCTGGCCCCCTCATAGCGCCCTCTGTTGGAGCGAGAACGCGTTCCGGTAACGATCGCACATTCGCGCGACTATCGCTTTTGTTTGAGACGCTTCTTTAAAACACGCTTATATTAATACGAGCCTGATTTTATCCCACTACAGGGCAAACGCCTCTCCTCATATAGAGTAGGCATGAGCATTGATCACCACGCTTGCTCACGATTGCAGACGAATATTATCTATATGTCCAGGTTTCCTCAGGATGTTTTTTCCTTCACAGATGTCAGTATTGTCCAAGAAACTCCGAAAGTACATATGAATTGAAAAAGTCACGCAGGTAGGCATATGCCCGCGGATTTGAACTCACAACCTTGTGCATGAGAGGCGAGTCCTTGAGCCGTCCATCCTTGGGCCATCGCGACATACTAAAAACACGATTAAGGTGGCTAAAAGTACAAAAAATTAAAAAATGTTTCTGAGAGATATTTAGACGAATAATCAGCGAAGTAAATAAGTAAGTCGTTTATTTTGCGAAAACAACACACACACAACACATTGCAACACACGCAATAAATAATTAATAATAATAATTAATAATTTATTGCAGACTCATATTCCGTACAAAAACAAATAATAAAAAAACATGCGAATTACTTACAATAAATTTTATTAATGTTCCTTCAGTATCTATTGGGTACAATAAAAACAATGGGTTTATGTGTTGGGTTTGGGTTCTGTACATTATACAATCTTATGATGATCTCTATTCTAATATTATCGTTTTAGCAAGCTAGATAACGCAAATAAATTAAATATATTCTTCGGCGCCGTAATACCTGCACCACTGCGTGGTGGCACTGCATCCAGGTAGTGTTTCTGGTAGATGTCATCCCAGAAGCGAGTGCGTTGTTCCAAGAGCACTCCACGTAGTTCCAGCGTCTCATTCATTGCCATGTGTGGTGACCTGTCCACTCCTGCAGCCGGCCACGCTGGAAACGACGACCCTACAGGCACGGGCTTCCTGAAATGTTAAAACGAAATTAGACGACATAATTATTTACTAACTAGTAGGAGTGCTTACCAACAGTTTATTTCCTTCATACCTATTAAAGAACGTACAGACGCCAGCAGGTTAAGCTACCCGAAACTGTCAAATTTTCCCAATCAACCTTGAACCCTAATGCTTTCGCCATAAAGTTGAAAATCTATTAAAGAAATTTGACAGATTGTAATAACTTGATGTGCTGGCGTCTGTACACCAAACTCAGCAAATCATTAATTATTGCGGTGACGTATAAAATTAAACGTGGATACTTTCTATGCTTACCCAGTTTTCATGAAGTTGTGCCAAATTTCACGCACTACCGTTCTCATCTTCTGATATTCAGGAGTCGCGAGGCTCTCATCTGTACCATCCAAGTTATCCAACCAAGCAAACGATTGAGCGCAGTGAGTAGCTCTTCGTTCGTCAGTGTGAGGCACCACGGGAACGTTTTCGTCCACAAAGGAATATTCGTACAAGTATACTTGATCGTTGCCAGCATCGGCATACAGCTTTGCAGCCCGAAGCATAGGATAAGTAAACATGACATCCGAGAAGAAGTCAACGTATTTTAGAATGTAGTCATTGCCAACAGAACTGGCGCCAAAATAAAATCTCTTGATCTTATTTGCTACTTCTTCTCGTTCTTCATCAGAGTCAAACTTTAGGTCAGCCGGTAAGAAATCAGAAAAATTTTCATTCATCATATTTTTCCAAATTTCGAAGAACTCAATGCGCAAGTGTCCTTCCATATTAGTAAAACCATACAACACAGGTAACTTATTGTAGTCGCCTTTCTTTAGTATACTCAAAGGAGATTCTGTCAGGAATGCTCCGTCTGTATCACGCTCCACACAAGGGGAAAACAAGAAAGTAGAATCGGTCCTGTTCGTAAAGGTATTTCTGGTCAACATGTCCATTGAAAGAGTCTTATAGAACTGTTGTAAAGCGTTTATATCGTCGACCTTAACGACATTGCTTAGTTCTCTGGCGTACGTTTTAGCAATCTCTAGAGGATCCCTCTGGATTGTAAATGCGGCAAGGTTCCCACCGCTTTCAGGTATGACTCGGTGGAATAATCCTTTAGCTGAATTAGAGAGCATAAGTAGATCCACTGATGTAGAACCTGCACTGCAGCCAGCAAGAGTGACATCATCTGGGTTACCGCCGAAGCTGGCGATGTTCTCTTGTACCCAGCGCAGCAGCGCCACCTGGTCCTTCATGCCAGCATTGCCTGGAATGTCCTCGGTGCCGAGACAAAGGAACCCGTGAACACTCAGACGGTAGTTGAACGTAACCATGATAAAATCTTTCTTTTCCCGTATTATTTGCGTTCCTTTAAACATATTACCAAAGCCAGAGAAATAAGCACCCCCGTGAAAATACACGAGAACTGAAAGATTTTTCTCGATGGTGTCGGGTACAAATATATTAGCAATTAGACAATCTTCTTTTATCTCTATGTCTGGCAGAAGTTGAAACATATGGTCGTTCTGAGGACATACGACAATCTTGTCATCGGTTGCATTAAACGTTTCCGACCATGTTGGTGGGGGAAGAGGTGCCTGAAATGTTAAAGTAATTATTACATTTGTCTGTTATCGTAAATGAGCCAGTAAAATGTCAATGTCGTGTCGTTCTACAGAATCGCTTCCAACGTCACTCTAGATAACACAAAATATCTGTACAATCTTTGTCAACAGACTAAATTATCTCATTTTTGGGCCTTTCCTCAGGCTCGTGCGGCCATTACAAGCGGCACGAGATATTGCTGGCATATCACAGAGTGAGCCAGACTGGCCTATAACCTCGGCACAGCAGATGTAATAATCATGATGTTGCATGAACAATTTTTAAAATTCATTAAAGCACCTTGAATTTGTTTTCTCCCACAGGCCCTGTGGCGTAGGGAATGTTGTAGAAGCCATATAGATCCCCGCGTGTGTCTAAGCGCCCGCGCACTGTACCTTGCGCAATTGTGACTTCTAGCCATTCTTCGTCAGCCAGAACTGCCGTTACGCACAAAAGAACCACACACGTCCGCCACTCCATCTTTGCGATTATAGACTATTTATCTACGAGTATTTTATCTTAACATACTCGTAGATAAATCTAAAGCGTTAAGGTTCAAGGTTGATTGGGAAAATTTGACAGTTTCGGGTAGCTTGACCTGCTGGCGTCTGTACTTTGGCCCGGTTTATGCATATTGTGTATGAGTCTTGTATTTATTGTGTGTGAGTTTTGTATAATGTGCATCAAAATTATAATTAACTATAAGTACTTTTAGTTTACATCATATATATGTATATATATGATATGTCTCTCTAGTTATAAAGTAAGTATTTAAAGTAATCTGTGGAAAACGTAGTGGGTAGCATATTTATCACAGTTTAGTATGTAAGCCTTGTTATAACACTGTAATATGTTACTGTTTGTTTTTCCTTAATAAATAAATAAATAAACATAATTTTTGATTGAAATACTAATTATCTAACATATCGATTAAAATAATCTATAATTTGCGTGTGTGCTCCAGATTAATAACAAGGTCGTAGAGAGGCTGCATTTTGGGGGTTCAGACCCAAATGAGTGAATCTTGGGGACCCAAGGTTTAATGGCAATAGCTTGCACCACCTTGTTCATCGATATATGAGTCGAGATCGAAATTTACTTAAGGTGTGCACAAAAAAGATCGGCGGTCATTTCGTCGTCGGCGTCATTTAGTGACTCCAGTGCTGCTGCCATTATCATAGTCTAGTTAAGATACTAGATGTAGAAGATGTCATCGTTATCATCATCGCAGCGGAAAGAGGTCCACTGCTTGACCTTTGCCTCAAGGACTGGTCCCACGCATCCCTAATCCAGCGGATTCCCACCATCTTCATCAGGTCCGTGGTCTACCTTGCGCTACGCCCTCTGAAGGCCAATTTCCGTAATTAAAAACGTTCAAAATTCGCTACTCGTAATCGTTCCACCAACAATCTTCTACGATGTCCTTCTCACTGTTTTATTCAGGCTTCTTTCTTTGTCCAGGTGGTATTTCCTTGGAATGCGCTCCCTTTGAATATCAGGAAGGCAACCAGTCCGTTATCATTCAAAGTGAAGGTATATGAACATATCCGTAAGAAGTTCGTAGAATCATCCCAGCGCTGATAACCTGGATTCGTTTTCTCGTCAACCTATAGTTATTTCTCCGGACAAATTTTATTCTGTATTAGTTTTTATTCTCTTTCGAGTCATTTGTCCCTTATATTGCACCTGCAATGTTTCGTGTCTGCATCACCCTATAGTTGACTGGTAGAAAATGCCTCACTAACTATGAGTTTTTACCAATTTTATTAACTTCATTTATTTATTTCATGTAATCAATAATTTTGCATGCTGGTTTTAGCGAGTTGAATTGTGTTTTCAGAAACTGTTTAAAAAATACCGATCATCTGTAATGTACAATTCTGGCAAATAAATTTCATTTCATTTCAGATATTAAGTCCGCCTTTGTACAGTAGGTATTTTTTAAATTATGCATAAAGTTTTAATAAACAAATATTAATAATTATACCAAAGGACGAAGTGCTAAATAAAATACGTGCCGAAATGATGTAAAAGCAGACGATGTGTCCGAACAGACAGCTCTCTCGCCGTGGCGTTAATTAAGCGAAGCAATTATTATTCCTCTGAGACGATGTTGAATAAGCCGGTCCACACAAACTGAACACGCGAGACACGTTGACACACGACTTTAGTGACGAAATTAACTACGGACTACTGAAAGTTTATTCCTGATGAACCTTTTCAGCTGCAATTCAATGTGGCTGGCAATTCTCATAATTTTAAGAGCGTTCACAG
This sequence comes from Apamea sordens, assembly GCA_945859715.1. NCBI lineage: Eukaryota > Metazoa > Arthropoda > Insecta > Lepidoptera > Noctuidae > Apamea > Apamea sordens. The sequence continues at coordinate 14,443,111 of OX243987.1, forward strand.
TCTGATCTCAGTCTCAATCTGTCCAAAATACCTCTAATTTCCCTACATTTTTGACAAGTTTTTGACATTAAACGTCGCTGAGATAAGATTGCGACTAGATTTAGAACGTTTTTAATTACGGGAATTGGCCTTCTGATATTCGTGATGTCTTCGACTTAAGTCGTCGAGTGTCAGCATTGCGCATACACTTTGTCAAGGCGTTAAAGTAATCGAAAACGCGACTTTGTTACATTTCGTGTGTAAGCCCTCCTAAGCGTTTAATTAATGTGACAAACTGACGAGATGACAGTTCAACATATTCCCCGTTTTCCCTTTCAGGCGAAAAATAAAAGTGGGCAGAGCGGCGCCACAATTAACTTTAAATCCCCAGGGACTTCCGTTTTCCGTGCCTCAGGACATCGCGACGCCGGCGTCTGAGGACTCGGGGATGTGCTGGAAACTAGTATATTTTTACTGCTCAACAGTCGTTCCATATTAGTCGTTCACAACATAAATCAATTACAAAGGAGACAAACAACTTTGGCAGCAACTCGCCAGCAGCGCACCAATATGAGATTGGAAGCAGAGTCGAAACAATGGGCTAACAGCCAAGATAAGTCAGTAACTTAATTAACTCTCGAAGGCTTCGGCATAATTAACTTCGAAGCTTTTGGGTGAGGGGAAAACAGGAGTGTGCGTGTATCAGAAGGGTAGGGGGGCTGATTTATAACTGGTGTAAATGAAAGTGTGAAGCGGACGCGAACGTCCCCGGGTCGACCGTTTTTGTGAATTTTGTGATGTTATCTTAGGATTCATAACAATTTGCTGAGCGTGGCGCGTGGCCGCGTTGGCCCGCCTGCTACGTGACCAGAGTAGCGTTATATACCCCTATTTAGCTGAGTAGTTTTAGTCCCAGACACGTTTATTGTGTCATAAATTTCCTCTTATTGCTTCAAGCGATTCAAAAGTTAGAACTACTGCGCTGCAGTAACATGTCTTTGCTATAGTGTTATTTATGGCATTCCTTATTTTCCTACGTGCTGAATGGTCCCCGACATGGGGCTATGGGAATGCAACGGGGATCCATCAGACTCAGAACTTACTCCGATGCAGCTCATCCCTGTAAGAATACCTTAATAATCAGCCTATATTATTCCCACTACTGGGACACAGGCCACCTCTCTGAGAGAGAGAGAGTGGGCTATAATCCACCACACGGGCCCAGTGCAGGTTGGCGGACGTCACATGTCTTCGAATTTTTGGTTTCAGAACATGCCGGTTTCCTGACGATGTTTTCCTTCACCGTTTTGAGAGTAGGGATGTAGAAATAATTTACACAAAGTAAAGTGCCTGCTTGGGTCCGAACCCACGACCTACATCTCGTAAGTTGCGGCACTTACCACTGGGCCACCAGTCCACCACTGCTCAAAATACCGTAATTGCTCTTTTTCAAAAGCCATTAATTTCTATAGCCAAGTTGTTAGTGCGCTGCTAATGGTCAAAACTCTGTGTCTTAGACTGATTCAATTCCCGAACGAAACACTTTTTTGTATGACCCAAAAATTATTGCAAATCGGGCTAATCTAGGACAGTATAACTACCAACGATAAATACAGGAACAATGGCATACGAAGAGACGATTGTACAAAAAAAAAATTGACGCCACATAAAATTATACGTGTAGTCATAAATATGTCCCAAAAACTCGTTACAGCACCTACCCGCTAACAAACGGCTACATACCTCCATAAAATTTGGCAAATTACGACTTCTGCCCTATTATTTATCCATTAAACATTTTAAACAACAATAACTTACGTCGTTTGGCAGGTACAGTGGCAGAATGAAAAGGTTACAAAGATATATTCAAAGTGTCATGTCTTCATAATAGCATAACCAGCCAATAATCTTCCCACTGCTGGGACACAGCCCTCCTCTCTGTTAGAGGGCCTGGGCCGTGATCCACCACGCGGGCCAGCTAGTGCATAGTCGATAAAATAGTGTAACTAAATCTTGACCTAAACGTGCTAGACCACAGCTTTCCTCGACAGTACTATCGCCAAAACCTATATCTGACCACCGTAAGGACTATTCCTGCTTGCAGCGCATATTATTAGTCGACCTAAACAGGATCCTCTTTGGTTTTACTTACGGATGCAGCTGTGGTCATCATGTGCGCGGGATATTGTTTTCAAAATGTTCAGATATAGGTTTTGGCGATAGTACATACTCATATACCACATACCTTTTTATAAAGAGCGTGCATTTTATGGCCTACGAGATACTTTTGCCAGTGTATATATACATATATATAAATCACAACTCACAGGAGTTACTTCCCAAAGTATATTTTCATTTTAAAATCGCGAACATAAAAAATTACGGGCGAATGGGGAGCATGATAAAACAATGTTTTATGGAAATTGCAAAAGTCTGTTAGAGGGACGAATTGAGTTGTCAGTCGTGTCGAAGTTCAACTGAGGTGACCTAAAAGGGTCAGACGACTTCTCAATGGGTCAATTTGTCGCATTTTTGACAGATTGATCGATTATTATTAAACTAGTTTCTGTACGCGACTTCGTCCGCGTGTAATTTCGGGGCCCGACCCACCGAGTTGTATTCCCGCCTGCGCTATTATACGAGTATTACTTCGTTTTCACTCTGACTTTTTTTCTCTTTGTTCGGCTCCTAGGGATCGTAGCGTGATGTATAACCTTCTTTAAGAATTGGGCTGTCAAATGCTATTTTTTTTTTATCGGCTGTTATCCGTTGTTTTTTGTCCGTGTTCCAGAGATTAGCGCGCTCAAACAAAACATGAATAATCTATACAATAATGTATAGATTATTTTTTAGTATAAATTGATTAACTGCGAATGGACTTTTAATTTTAGTGGGTGTTGTATGTAATAGATTCGTGCATAGATTAATTACCCTTTTCTGTATTTCTCACCAGTCCTTAAACATTCACCCCAAAGGTTAGGTCTGATCATCCAGTTAACCTTTTCCTAATTATGATGATAAGATAACATAAGATAATTTATTTACGTAAAACATGGTATACATAGGTGTTGTTAAAGCATGAGATCATACATGTTTTGCTTAAAAATTAAAGCATGCAAATTTCAACGAATAAACAAATTTGAATTTACAAACATTAAAATTTATGTTCAATAAAATTCTTAATATTATAGAAATTATTTTTATGCAGCCATTTATATAATTTAATTTTGAATTACCTGCTATTTAATATTTTTAATATTTAGTTTATTATAAATACGTACACACATAGCCAGACAGCTTTTATTATATTTTACTAACGTAGGGAGCGATGTGAATAAATAAGTATCCACTTAACAATATTTAACATGAAGCAAGTCGTGGAGGCCTCAATTTGGCCTTGAAAGGCCTGAATTTTAAATATCTGTATATGAACATTACCAATCAGACAGTCATTTTGCCAATTCAGCCAATCAAGCCATCAAATCAGTCAATTTATTGTTACTAAATCTTTTTAAATAGGTTCATACACATACTTTGTCAATTCTAACTAACATTATGAATGCGAAAATGGGTAGATTTCGATTTGGCACACAGGTAGACCATGACCTGGGTTAGGATATAGGACTTTTTATCATAGTTCATAGGATAAACGTTTTCCGAACGCCACGCGAGCGAAGCCGAGGGTATAAAGCTAGTTATTATTAGGTCAAAAACACTTTAGATGACTTGAAGGTGTACACATTTTTTTGTGTTGAAAATTTCAGAAGGAACCCGCACTTTGGGGATAAGACCGGGGACTGGGGAGTGGGGGATTTTTACCTCACTAAAACCAGGGATGTTATGGAGCTCCGTAACCGTAACCGAAACTATCGGATATCCGAAATAAAAATATATCCGTAACCGTAACCTTATCCGTTTCACATGTTTCGGATAATTTCGTATAAGGGCGGAGTCTAAAAAACGACATGTTTCGACAGGTTTTTGTAACATCTCTATAATTACTTATTTATTTATTTATATTTATTTATATATACCTACCTATATGACTGATTATAATAGGTACCAATGATAATTCTAGACTAGATAAAACATATAAATAAAACCAAATTATTACATACTATTGGTGTTTATATTTTACTTCAATCTAATAACCGTAACCGAAACTAACGGATAATCCGAAATAATTACATATCCGTAACCGTATCCGAAACCGATATAATTTTATTCCTATATCCATATCCGTATCCAGATCCGAAATATCATATCCATAACATCTCTAACTAAAACCACACCAGTGATCACCTTCACATGGAAGGGGCACCGTTACCTAAGAAAGATAGAAAATGCGTTTATTTGCGATAAAGATGACGCAGAAAAAGAACTCAAACACAAAAACAACAATTTGGGGGAAAATATGCGGCATATCCCCCGAAACGACAGTTTTCAGCTGCCACGCTAAAATGGAACTGGGCATGACACATCTGCTGCATGTCAGACGACCAATGGGCCAAACTTGCCACCCAATGGGTCCCTCTTAATGGTAAGTGACATCACGGCAGGCCCAGACGGAGATGGCGGGATGAGCTGGACTCCTTCAATAAGAACTGGTCCCTAGCAGATATAAATTATAACACAATAAAAATAAAAATATCTAGCCCAACCTTAAATCTTCTTTCTTGGCTTTCGGAAAGGGGAGGATACACTTACGAGTACCTACAACTAATTCACTTCGATACATATCTAAATGACACCGGAAATATAGATATTAATCCAATCACCCAATAAAGATTTATTGAAACAGATCGAGCTGTCAATCATCATTGACTTCGCAACCGTTCCTATCCTAAACATGCCAATTATCTAATATGAATCTAAGTAACGTCTCCTATTTACGATAAGTAAAACTAGCGACTCGCCCCTGCTTGGCACGGTGTTAGTGACTTGCAGAAACAGAGATTTCTTTATTATGAATTAGTTTAATAATAGGGGTTAAAGTATGAAATTGCCGTTTTATTGTAATAGGTACTTCGAATTGACATAGAACCTTCATGGTTTGAGATTTTTGAGTGAAACTTTTTTCAAATGGTACCTATAAAGTTCTTCTTTAAAAAAATGTGCAACATTCGATTATCGACTTTCAGTTGTTTTTTTTTATTCAGCTTAGACAAGAAAGATGGATACTTCGAAAATTCGTGTTATTTTTGAATACGAGTTCCGACGCGGAACTAACGCTGCAGAAACAGCTCGCAATATCAATGTTGCGTTTGGAGAGGGGACTGCTAATGAACGCACCGTGCGATTTTGGTTTAAACGCTTTCGTGATGGAAACTTTGATTTGAAGAACGAACCACGTGGAAGACCGCCCGCCCACACAGGAATAACAATGAATTGAAAGAGATGGTGGAAGCCGATCCGTGCCAAACTACCCAGGAATTAGCGGCATGGCTTAACGTTACCTTACCAATAATATTGTCTCATTTGCGTCAAATTAATAAAATAAACAAGTATGAGAAATAGGTGCCTCATGATTTGCAGAAAGAAACGCGTGTTGAAACTTGTGTTGCCTTTTTGAATCGACATAGAAACGAAGGAATATTGGATCGAATTGTGACATGTGATGAAACGCGAAATGCTTTGCGAAATGTTTTTGTGAGCGAATGTGTCTTTACGATAACCGTAAGCGAAAAATGCAATGGCTGACCCCAGGTCAAACGCCGCAACAGTATCCTAAAGCTAAGCTTACTAATAAAAACCGGCCAAGTGCGAGTCGGACTCGCCCATGAAGGGTTCCGTTACGTTACGATTTATGACGTATTAAAAAAAAACTACTCACTAGATCTCGTTCAAACCAATTTTCGGTGGAAGTTTATATGGTAATGTACATCATATATTTTTTTTAGTTTTATCATTCTCTTATTTTAGAAGTTACAGGGGGGGGGGGGGGGGGACACACACATTTTACCACTTTGGAAGTGTCTCTCGCGCAAACTATTCAGTTTAGAAAAAAATGATATTAGAAACCTCAATATCATTTTTGACATGACCTCCCTATTAGATGGCTGCAATGTATAGATAATAATTGTAATTATTTTGATTAAATAAATATGTTAAATTAAAAAAAAATACTAATTTCAATTTTTCAGTACAAATCGGCAATTTCATACTTTAATCCCTAATATTAATCTATATATATAAAATTCAAAGTCCTGACTGACTGACTGACTGACTGACTGACTGACGACTGACTGATAGATCAACGCACAGCCTAAACCGCTGGTCCTAGAGACATGAAATTTGAAGGGTGTGTTCTTCGTGAAGAGTAGGCATCCACTAAGAAAAGATTTTTCGAAATTCCACCCCTAAGAGGGTGAAAAAGGGGGAATTCGTTTGTATGAAAAATCTTATTCCTTGAGTTAATAAACTTGAAATTTGGCACGAATACTTACCAAAATAAATTATGAAGATTGTCAGTTTTTTTTTCTTCTAAACTACCCCCTAATAAGGGATTGGGGGGTTTCAAAGTTTGTATGGAAGAATTTTAGCGCGCAGTCCGATTTACTCGAAACTCAGAATGTATACCTAATATTGAAAGTAAAGAATAATGTGTATCAGGGTTTTTTGAAAATCTACCCCTGACGGGCTGAAATGGGGTAGTCTATTTTTCAGGGGAGGATTTTACTGTATGGCTTGATTAACTCGAAAATTAGTATAAATAATCTTTGAGTCAAGTTATGAATACATCCCAAACGATTTTTTTTTAATTCCACCCCTGTGGGGGTGAAAAGCGGGGATACAGTTTATATGTAAAATCTTCTTCACTAAGTTAATTAACTTGAAATTTATCAAGAATACTCGCCTAAGTAAGTAAGTAATAAAGTTTATCATTATAAGTTTTTCAAAACTACCCCTCAAAGGGGAATATAGGGGTGTTGAAGTTTGTGTGGAATAATGTGAATGCGCGCGCGGTCCGATTAACTCGAAACTCATGTGTTTATACTTAAGACCAAAAATAAAGGGTAACATGTATCAGAGTTTTTCGAAAATCTACCCCTAACGGGTTGAAAAGGGGTAGTTAATTTTACAAGGGAGGATTATAATGCGTGGCTTGATTAACTCGAAAATTGGTATAAATAATCTTTGAATCAAGTTATGAATAATCCCCAACGATTTTTCAAAATTCCACCCCTGTGGGGGTGAAAAGCGGGGATACAGTTTATATGGATAATCTTATTCCTTGAGTTAATAAACTTGAAACTTGGCACGAATACTTACCAAAATAAATTATGAAGATTGTCAGTTTTTTTTTCTTCTAAACTACCCCCTAATAAGGGATTGGGGGATTTCAAAGTTTGTATGGAAGAATTTTAGCGCGCAGTCCGATTTACTCGAAACTCAGAATTTATACCTAATATTGAAAGTAAAGAATAATGTGTATCAGGGTTTTTTGAAAATCTACCCCTGACGGGCTGAAATGGGGTAGTCTATTTTTCAGGGGAGGATTATAATGCGTGGTTTGATTAACTCGAAAATTGGTATAAATATTCTATGAATCAAGTTATGAATAATGCCAAACGATTTTCCAAAATTCCCTGTGGGGGTGAAAAGCGGGGGATACAGTTTATATGAAAAATCTTATTCATTTAGTTAATAAACTTGAAACTTGGCAAGAATACTTGCCTAAGTAAGTAATAAAGTTTATCATTATAAGTTTTTCAAAACTACTCCTCAAAGGGGTGTTAAGTTTGTGTGGAATAAATTGAATGCGCGGTCCGAGTAACTCGAAACTCAGTATTGATACTTTTGACAGAAAATAATTAATAATAAGTATGTAAAGTTGTCGAAAATTTACCACTGACGGGACAAAAAGGGGTACTTCAGTTATTAAGGGGAGGATTTGAACTTGAACTTGTATGTTACATTTTCACGCCTAAACCAATGAACTTCTAATTTGGCATAGAGATAGATGGCATCCTGGGGAAGCACATACATTTTATCCTGTTAGCACGTTCCCGTGGGATAATTTCCGACATCCACGCGGGCGAAGCCGCGGGCAGAAGCTAGTATATTATACTAGCCTCGCGCCCTGCGGTTTCACCCGCATAAGTTTCGATCCCGTGGGAATATCGGGATTAAAAGTATCCTATATGTTAATCCTGGTTAAAAACCATCTGTGTGCCAAATTTCATCCGAATTCGTTCAGTAGTTTTGCGTGAAAGAGTAACAAACATCCATCCATCCATACAAACTTTCACGTTTATAATATTAGTAGGATGTTCTCAATGTGATGATGAAAATCACATCAATATCCGTTGCGTAGTAAAAGAAAAACGCGGTCAAACAGACAGACACGAAGATCGTCTTAAATTATAGTATAGATATACATTTATAGAAGGATTCAATGCACAGGGTAACTTAGACAGCGATTTTAATCGTAAAGGAGGTGGAGGGGACTGCCGCCGCCGCTGCCGCCGCCGCCGCCGCCGCCGCCGCTGCCGCCGCCGCCGCTGCTGAGGGTCCCTCACAAGGGGCCCGGGAGGGGGCTGAAATGGAGGAGTAATGGCTCCGCCTTTACGCCTCCTCCAGGCGAATATCAACCACTGCGCCTGCGCTCAGTACCTGTTGCTCCAGAGCATGGCGCAGTGGTCGATTAATATCGCCGTGGTCGCTGAGCCGTACTTTGTCCCGCCCAGGGATAACTGGGTGGAGGACCTTAGCGGCTCAGTGGCCATAATTTCGTCGGCTGCCGCCGGTACCCCGTCCCTCGAAGGTGTCACGAAGGGACAGGGGTGCGTAGCTGCACGGTTCGGAGAGATTGTGGTAGTGGGAGTCTACTTCTCTCCGAGCCGAACTCTCGCCGAGTTCCAGAACTCTTTAACAGAGTTGGGTGTCGTCGTCGCCAGAAGCCATCCGTTCTCCGTGCTAGTGCTCGGGGACTTCAACGCCAAGAATGTGGCCTGGGGTTCCCGTTGCACGGATGTACGGGGCAGGATGGTAGAGGACTGGGCTCTGGAAACAGGCCTGGTCGCCGTGAATCGGGGTTCTGTCCCTACGTGTGTGCGGATGCGGGGCGAGTCGGTAGTGGACATCACGTTCGCCAGCCCCGCTCTGTCACAGCGTGTCATCAACTGGCGCGTCATGGAGGAGGTGGAGACCTACTCCGATCACCGGTATATCCGGTTTGATGTCTCCACCCAGACCTCTAGCGCGCTGGTCCGACAGGCCCCGAGTGGTCCGCGTTGGGCGCTGAAGCAGCTGGACCGGGAGCTCCTCCTGGAAGCCTCGATCGTGCAGGCCTGGGTGTCTTCACCGGACAGGCCTGCTGATATTGACGATGAGGCGGAGTGGTTCCGGGAGGCCATGTCCGAGATCTGTGACGTGGCAATGCCCCGAGTCCGGCCAGGATGCGCCCGACGTCGGGTGTACTGGTGGTCGCAGGAGGTGGAGGCGTTGCGCAAGGCGTGCGTCGACGCGCGACACCGGTACACCAGGCACCGCAGGCGCCGCATCCGCCCTCCGGATGCGGAAGCCACAGAGGCGGAGCTGTACGAGGGGTACAGAGCGGCGAAGACCGCCCTCCGAGAGGCTATCCAGCGGGCCAAGGACACGGCCCGCGAGGAGATGCTGGAGACTCTGAACAGAGATCCATGGGGGCGCCCTTACAAAATGGTGCGGAATAAACTCCGCACCTGGGCCCCCCCGCTGACTCAGAGTCTCCGCCCTCAGCTGGTGGAGGAGGTGGTGAGCGCTCTGTTCCCTTCACGCGGGGAGCATACTCCCCCGCCTATGGCTCCGCCACCTACGGTGCCCGAAGCGGACCACACGGACGACGACGACGACACCCCTGAAGTGACCGGGGTAGATCTGAGAGCGGCGGTAGGCAGGCTGAAGGCCAAAAACACCGCCCCAGGACCCGACGGCTTGCCGGGTAAAGCCTGGGTCCTGGCCTCGACGGCTCTCGGGCCTCGACTGGAGGCGCTCTTAAGCGCATGCATGGAGAGAGGCCAGTTTCCACTCCGTTGGAAGACGGGGAAGCTGGTCCTCATTCAGAAGCCGGGGCGCCCTGCGGACTCTCCGTCCGCATACCGGCCCATAGTGCTGCTCGACGAGGTTGGCAAGCTCTTTGAGAGGGTAATTGCGGGCCGCCTCGTCGGGCACCTTGTAGGAACTGGGCCGGATCTTGCGGATTGCCAGTTTGGCTTCCGCAAGGGGCGCTCTACGGTGGACGCCATCATGCGCGTAAGAGCCCTCACGACGGGGGACGCGGTGTCCCGGGGTGGGGTGGTCGTGGCGGTGTCACTCGACATCGCCAACGCGTTCAACACCCTGCCCTGGAGCTGCATTGGGGAGGCACTCCGGTATCACCGGGTGCCGACCTACCTCCGTCGAGTAGTCGGGGCGTATCTGACGGACAGAGCCGTCATCTACCCCGGTCGCGACGGGAACTGGAACCGGCGAGAGATGTCGTGCGGTGTCCCACAGGGATCGGTTCTGGGGCCGCTCCTGTGGGACATCGGTTACGACTGGGTGCTGCGGGCCGACCTCCCTGAAGGCGTCAGCGTAGTTTGCTACGCTGACGACACGCTGGTCCTGGCGCAGGGGAGGTCGCATCAGGCGGCGGCCGACGCGATGACACGCGGGGTTGCGATAGTCGTGGAAAGGATCCGGCGGTTGGGTCTCGAGGTGGCATTGCACAAGTCCGAGGCCATGTCCTTTCATGGGCCTCGGTACGGGCCACCTCCGGGATCCCAACTAGTGGTAGGAGGGGTTCACATCGGCGTCGAGACCACGATGAGGTACCTGGGTCTCGTCCTCGACAGCCGATGGAACTTCGTCGAGCATTTCCGACGTTTGGCCCCCAAACTGGAACGGGCCGGGGCCGCCCTAAAGCGGCTCTTGCCCAACCTGAGGGGGCCAAACGCCTCCTGCCGGAGGCTTTACGCGGGGGTCGTGCGGTCCATGGCCCTATATGGGGCCCCGGTATGGGCGCGTTCACTGCGGCTTCGAGCCGCACACTATCTGAACGCGCCCCAGAAGGTGGTAGCCGTAAGGCTGATCCGGGGCTACCGCACGATCTCAGGCGAGGCAGCAAGCCTCCTTGCCGGACTGCCACCATGGGATCTGGAGGCGATAGTTCTCGCGCGCCTATATGATTGGCGCGCGGAGGCACTACGCCGGGGGGAAACTCCGCATCCGCGGCAAACCGCGGCGGAGCGGACGAACCTCCGGCGCGATCTCATGGTGGCATGGAAGGAGCGACTATCGCAACCCAGCGCAGGGCACGCCACGATAGCGGCGGTAAGACCCCTCTTTGAGGAGTGGCTAGAGAGACGTCACGGCGCTCTCACCTACCGCCTGACGCAGGTCCTCTCCGGACACGGATGTTTCGGGAGGTTCCTGCACATCATCAGGCGGGAGGAGACGCCCGGGTGTCACCACTGTCAGGATCGCCCAGAGGACACGGTGGAGCATACGGTGGAGGTCTGCCCTGCTTGGGCAGAGCACCGCCGTGTCCTCGTAGAGGCGATTGGCAGCGGCGGCGACCTCTCGCGCCCGGCCCTGGTTCAAGCCATGGTCCGGGGTGAGAGGGAGTGGGAGGCAGTCACCTCCTTCTGCGAAGCAGTCATGCTAGCGAAGGAGGTGGCGGGGTGGGCGAGGGAACGCGCCTTGCGCACCTCACGCCTCAGCCGCCGCGGGAGACGCTCCGGGCGTCGGGAGCCGCGTGACGACTCCCGGCCACCGTAGGCGCGGGCCTGCGGGCGGAGAGTAATGGGTAGCTCTCCGTCCGATCAGGACTAGGCCCGTGCCGGACGGCGTGTTCGTGTTCCACGCGCGCCTCAAAGAGATGTCAGCAAGTGACGGGGCCCCACAGGGCCGAAGCCTGCCAGGGTAGCGGGACCATCCGAAAGGGTTTACCGCTGCCCTGGAACATAAAGGGCTAAGGAAGGAACACGGGTGGGTTTTAGTCAGTAAAAGTCTGACACTCCCTTCTGCTCCACCCAGAGCGGGAGGAGTCATTTGATGATTTCCCATCCTCAAAAAAAAAAAAAAAAAAGGAGGTGGAGGGGAGAAATCAGATTAAGATTAATTGAAACTAAAGCAGCTATCTCAGCCGAAAGGCATCAGCCAACCAACCCTTAATGTAAAATCGGCACTTTAGCATATACAAAATACCATTGATCTATCGTCGAATATTTTGTTGCAATTTAGGAGTGTGCATTGTAAATAACAAGCGATAATTGACCATTGTAACTTAATTACTGCTTAATCACTACTTTGAGCCCTCCAAAAAATCCTACTAATATTATAGATGTGAAAGTTTGTATGTTTGTTGCCAGTTAATCACGCAAAAATGGCTGAACTACTTTTTATCCCGGTAATGGGTTCCCGTGGGATAATTTCTAACATCAATGCGGGTGAAGCCGCTGGCAAAAGCTAGTATTACCAGTACCAGTTCCAGACGGGGGCCGGTACTTCACCTAAGAAATACCGGTATACCAAATTCAGGTACACGCCGTGTACCACAATTGTCGTATATTGTACCTTGGAGTTATTTTTCTAATGCTTATTAACTATCCTTTTAACTTACTCTAACTGATGTATCACTAAGTTACGGATATATTACCAATAGTACAGTGTACAGGTACTACGTCTGATACCGGTATTTCAAGCCCTAACTGCTGGACATAGGCCTCCCTTAAGCATCACCACAACGACCGCTCCTGCGGCACCCTCCTCAAGCGAGAGCTTGTCACCGGTTCACCATCTTCTGCCCAGCTGCGACACCAACCAGGCATAAAATTAAATGGCGTATGTCAGGAAGTATCGATCATTTGTCACGCGTACAATTTAAAATCATTAATGTTAATAAAAACATAACATGTCCGTTTTCTCGTGGGAATGCCGCGTAGCTGATCCATAAATCATTTAATATACAGTGGATGAGTGGGGTGGCAATATTCGCTCTGAACATAGAAATATAAAATTTCTTATATCAATGGTCCTGACACTGGTCCTGCGATACACATGTGCAAGTGCGTTACTTCGAAGGGGCACTCTTATTTATTCGTACGATATTCTTTTATTCAACAATATTACTGAATGTAAATTAAGGGGTTTCTTTATTGACGATGATTAAAGTTAAGTGACGTTTAAACGCCAAAACTGTGTGGTTAAACAGTCGCTAATCACTACTTAACTTTAAGCAACGTTTATGAATAAAGGGGATAGTGTTTATCTCATAATCAAGCCATCAACTTATAAAATACACTAAAATAAGGCTAAAGTCTCTAAAGAAGTACCTATTACAATAACTCAACTTCTACGTTATAAAAAATGAAAGTAACTTTGAATGTAAACAATCACAATGATATTATCTTATAAATATTCTCTCAAATTATGTGGAGCACATTCAAGAGTCCATCCAAATTCCGTTGACGTCTAGACATAAAAGGCAATTCTTTTACAAAGTTGAATGGAAGTCAAGTAAAATATATTCTAAAAACTTTTCGATTCGATTCAATGAGTACTTTTGAAGAAAGAAAAAATGTAGGGTGGATTGAAACGGGACAGTCAGGGTAGGTACAGTCTCCAAAGGAGATAAGTAACCAGGTCGTCGGATACACTTGAAGTTTAGTAAAAAACCAATGGATGTTTTTGAATACAATTTAATTTAATGCAAACAGACAGTTATTTTCTCAAATTAAATTTTATTCGAAAACATTCATCGGTTCCTTACAAAACTTCAGTCTTCAGTCTTCGGTTACTTATCTCTTTTGGTGACTGACCTTAACCATTGTACCTATAGGAAAAAGGTCTTAGGAGACGTTGATTTGCATTCAGATAAAAATTGCCTATTTTCTTGTAGACTACGTCCTACAAGAAAATAGGCAATGTATGACAAGTTGCCAATCGATAATGTTTCTTATGACCGAACTACTCTTTGGAACGAACTCATAATCAGCCTGTATTATTATATTGTTCCCACTGCTGGGACACAGGCCTCCTCTCTTCGAGAGGGAGTGGGCTATACCTATCTACCACGCGAGTCCAGTACGGGTTGGTAGATGTCACATGTCTTCGAGTTTTTGGTTCTAGGACATGCCGGTTTCCAAACGATGTTTTCCTTCACCGTTTTGCAAAGTAAAGCGCCTGTCTGGGTTCAAACCTACGACCTACAACTCGTAAGTCGCAGCCGTTACCACTGGGCCACCACCAGTGGCGTAACTATACCCTTTGGGGCCCGTGGCAAATTCATTGGAAGTGATGTGAAGAAGCTCAACCAACGTTATACATTTTTTTACTGGCACTTCGCTTGTGAGTTCGGCCGCGTAGATTTCGTAATTTCCCCTGCAAAGTTGAATACCTGACTTCTTCGTTGGTCTAGTGGCCGAAAAAAGTTTGCATTTCTATTTAGGTATTTTAGGATCCTCCTGTGCTCATGGCCCTCTCGGGCCGGGGGCCCCCTCCGACTGGGTGCCTGTAGCATTTTGCCACTCCTGCCACCCTAATGTTACGGCACTGGCCACCACTGCTCGTGGGACGAACTAAGGTTAGAGTACTAGAAAAGTCAGAAATCGCAAAAAAAACTTTGCCAATAAATGCTATGAAATGAGCCTCCAACTTTTTTTTATGATGACTGGCCGCTAACTCTAGGGAAATATATAGCGAGGGAATCTAAATTTGGTTGCAATCGCCAACATGCAATAATTGCAGTTTGCAAGCGTGATAATAATAACGCACGTTCCTTCTCTCTGAGAGAGAGGCCTTTGTTCTGCAGCAGAACACTGGAGGAATACCACATACCTCATGCTGGTATTGTTATGTAGGTAATATTAATATAATAAGTCTGCGTGTAAGCCAGTGAACTTCGTAATAATAAATTACTCGTATAATATTACCTACCTATTACATATGCACCAATATGGAAGTTATCCTCAGTAGGTTCTCAAAAATATTGAAAGTAACATTCAATTTTTTGTGTGGTTAATAGATGTTACTTCGTTGTAATCAGAAGCCCGAAAGTCTGACAACCATTCTTGCCAAGGGGCATCGTGTGACCCAGCTCGGTTGCACTGGGTTGTGGAGGTCAGATAGGTCGTTCCATGTAGAACACTCAGCTTCAGGTTAGACTGGAAACCGACCTCAACATAGTTGGGAAAAGGCATATGATGATGATGAATCAGGGTGCTGTTTCCTATAACTTACTTACTTCCTCTTCCTTACTTACTCAGCACCCTAATTGCGCAACACATTGGCGCCGATTCCCTTGTTCACAAACTAAACTAAATTTAAGTTCAATGCATCTTTTTCTTTCTATTTAATTTAGAAAAAGGCAGAAGATAAATATTAGTTTAGTCCTGTCAAACTAGTCAGCGCCTGACGTAAATTGACGTATTTTTAGTAGCCATGTTTTTAATCACGTTTAATCTGTGTATGGAGTATCTTAATTTGACAGGACTAAACTAATATTTTATCTTCTGTCCTTTTCTTAATGAAATAGAAAGAAAAAGATGCACAGAACTTAAATTTAGTTTAGTTTGTGAACAAGGGAATCAGGGCCAATATCAATCTACATATATCTGAATCACTTTGAAAGGTATTGCTAATCCATTGCTTTATATATTTGAAAAATGTGTCTGCTCAACAACGTAAATAACGCAATGAATGTTGTTGAACCGTCAAAATGAAACCCATTGCTGCTGATGATGTGTTACGCAATTACTCCACAGATATATCTGCTCAGAAAAGAAGAAAAAGTTTGATAGACATTGTAAAGATAAACTTCTGTGGTTACCTTGCAATACTGCGTAGTGAGGTCGAAATGACTTCACAGCGTTATGTGGCTTCCTACTCGCTAATATACAGGGCGGCAGGAACGTCGACGCGCAAACTGTAACCATGAATTCAGCACATGATAGAGCGTAGAGATTTTTCGATATCCCTGCCACCCTATTAAGGCCATTGCAATTAGGAAGCCACATAACGCTGCGAAGTCATTCAAATCATAATTATAAATTTTTCGTAGATTCAGAATCAAAGTCAAAGCATTTATTTCAAACTAGCTTCGCCCCGCGGTTTCACCAGCATAAGTTTCCTATGTGTTAATCCAAGATCCCATGGTAATATTGGGATGAAAAGTATCATATGTGTTAATCCAGGGTGTCAGCTACGTCCATACCAAATTTCATCAAAATTGGTTTAGCCGTTTGAGCGTGAGGAAGTAACAAACATACAACAAACGCGCACTCACAAACTTTCGCCTTTATAATATTAGTGTGCTACGCACATAAAAAGTCAAGTCATATACTGACTCCTTAGTAACAGGTTGCGCGTCGATGTCCCTACCACCCTGTATACAGTCATGTAAATATAAACCAGAATATATTAAACAAGGGCACAAACACGAACAATTAAAGGCAGACCAAGGAAATAACGACTAACTCCAGTTTACGACTGCGCGTTAAATATTAATCCAACGATTTGACACAGAATGACCCGCATTTGCATGGGCCAGTCGTAAATGGCCATTGCTGAATATAGGACACCACGCAGATGGTCATAGGGATGATGACATAATCACTTATTGATCGGAATGTCGCAACACGGGCTGGACACAAGCAGTAGCGTTTATCTATTGTACTCGTAGGTACAATAAATAAAGTCCTTCAGACCGTATTTTGGTGACGGCGCGGCGGCCAATCTCAACGAAGAACGTGCTCCAGTATGCACACAAACACAGGTGCACTCCCTCGTCCCTCACTCTCATAGTCCGATTGGACGGCAATCCGACACTACTGGAGAGAGATAAGGCGCAGGAGGATAAGGTAACCGTTGACCTGGAATCATGAAATTTGGTAAGAAGCAATGTCATGTAGCACAGTAAAGGAAAAAATCCGAAAACCGTTACCTACAAATTTGTACGAAACCCTCGGTGCGCGAGTCCGAATCGCACTTGTCCAGGGGGTCTACTCCGAAGTAGTATCGGCCGAATGTTCGGCCGTTTCCTGCTACGAAGTTACTATTTGGTTCAGTCGGTTCCGATCCTACAGTCCTCACTCTTTCGAATGTTGACTATGGTCCCGACCCAACGGAGCCGATCCGAACTTTTTTCGCAACTTTCAATAATATTCGGTTCGGCTATGTGTCGGTCCGATCCGAACATTCGCACTTTGCACTTCGGAGTAGGCCCCCAGTTTTTTTTAAACTAAATTCTTCATTGTCTGCTGCAAACTGAAACGACCAGTTGCGAGAGAATTTCAGCATTTTCAGTATAGCCACTTACAACCCGCAAGAGTTAACTTGACGCTTTGCTCGGACGATGTAAGCGCGCGATACTGAGGCGTCGAAGGCGAGAGCGGTAACAGCGCGGGGGTCAGTAGGGCTATAATGTTCCCACTGCTAGGAAACAGGGCTCCTCTCTTCTTTTTGAGAGCGAGTGAGCCGTAATCCACCACACGGGCCCAGTGCGAGTTGTTAGATGTCACATGTCTTCATGGTTCTAGGACATGCCGATTTCCCTACGATGTTTTTCTTTACCGTTTTGAGAGCAGTGGTGCTGAAATAAATTACATAAAGGTAAATAAGGTAATAAAAGCTAAATAAGCTAATAGGGGCCCGTGGCTAAATAATAACAGCCGCACAGGTCGATCGGTCAGGTTAAGCTACGCTTGCCGCGGTTGGTCTGTGGATGGGTGACCATCTTTACATACCGAGACCCCTCCGTGCCTCGGAAAGCACGTTAAGCCGTTGGTCCCGGCTGTCATTCGTGGATCTTTGACAGTCGTTACGGGTAGTCAGAAGCCCGAAAGTCTGACAACCAGTCTTACCAAGGGGTATCGTACACATCTATCTATCTCCACAACCCAGTAACTGGGTTGTGGAGGTCAGATAGGCAGTCGCTCCATGTAAAATACTGGTATTCAGCTGGATCCGGTTAGACTGGAAGCCGACCCCAACATAGTTGGGAAAAGGCTAGGCAGATGATATGATGAATGCGCCTGACTGGGTTCGAACCCACGACCTACAACTCGTAAGTCGGGGCTGTCACCACTGGACCAACTCTGCTCTCCGAGTCACCGAGTCTCTCGCTCGAGTCTCATGTTAACTCTTGCGGGATATACTTAGACTTTAGGGCATAACTACCTGGAAAACCCGATCACTGAATATATAAAAGAAAGATGGCTGCTGCTCCCATTCTCATGAAATAATTGATTTATTCTTGAGGCTCTTTTATAATACCAACAAGAAGGGAGACGATGTTCTCCTGACGTCACACGCAACAGTAGCAGCACGATGAACATTACACATTGGTTTCTTTCACGTAGCATTAATCAACGGGGTAACTGCCTAACACTCTAACAGTAGCAATGGGTTTCATGTTGACAGTTTAACAACATTCATTGCGTTATTTACGTTGTTGAGCAGACACATTTTTCGAACATATGCAGCAATGGATTAGCAATATGCGTCAAGCTGATTCAAATTTGACGACACGGTTGGCGCAGTGGTTGAGCGATCGACTGCTGCGCTGCGTGTCGTGAGTTCAATTCCCGCACGGAACAAATATTTGTATTGCTTACAGGTAGTTGTTCCGGGTCTGGCTGTTAGTGTATGTGAGTTTAAATGTTTGTAAACGCACCCACAATACAGGAGTAATTCACAGTGTGGGGCAACGTTTAAAAAAAAATTTTTGATTGAGTGTGTTACGCAATTAGGGTGCAGGTCTGTATTCCCCGAATTGGTAACTAGAGGACTATTAGAATAGACCCACAATTAACCAATTCATCGGTTCTCCAAAGGGTCCTGCTAGTAACCTTATAGGGAATATTATCATATCTGTTTATTTTGGGTAGTCTTCGGTCCACATTCAGAAGTGTCAGTGAAGCGTGGCGTTACAGCTCGTTTGTTGTCGGGTCGAGCGAGCTCAGTGCGAGCGGAACACCCGGAACTGCCAGAATTATTAGCTCAGTAGACAGACTCGGGCAGAAGATCTATTTCTTACAAAATGTTTTTCTTAAACCACAAACTTTTGGGCCTAGAGATACATGGAATGTTAAAGGGAAAGGCTTTAAGTAGAATAGATTTAAGGTTATTTAGAGTAGGAAAATAATCAATAATTAACGTAGCGCTGATTTTTCAATCATCTGATAACTTTATTCGAGGAATTGAAATTTTGGCAGCTAAGTATTTCATACAAAAACTGTAAACGTCAATTTTATTCCTCGAATAAAAGTTATCTGGCGATGGAAAAATCAGCCCCTATAAAAACTGCTATAAGAATATCTTGGATTTTATTCAGGATTGTAACTGAACACAGAGATAACATAAAACCAGAGAAATACGATTCATTTATCTTTTGGATAAACGCAACCGACGTAAATCCGTCAACGAAATTCAGGGTTGTCGAAAACTTTATAACACCTTTAAGAAACGTTAACCTCAGGACAACAGACCACACCTGCACACTGAACCGTATTCACTAGTCGCAGGTCACCACTACATGTTCTTGACTTTCTCTTCTTCTAATTCAACCTTCTGTTTCACTCCTATCAACTTGAGCACATACGTATTACTTGAAGTTTACGAGACAGTAGCACTCGCCAGCGGCTGTAAACAAGCGTTTAATTACGTGCGATGACGCTGAAGCGGCCATGCGCACGCGCCGGTCGCCGGCCGCAACGATACGCATAGCTGCGATCAACGACTGCAGCCCCAGCATGAACTTTTAGCATAAATGTAGAGTATGGTCACTGTAATGTTATCGCTATTCGGTCATATGGTATCACTATAATTATATGGCCAAGTGTTTACTCATAAGACTGTGTTTGCAACCTAAAGTTGCAAATAATCAATATTAAAAAATACGACCTGTCAATTATTTCGCAGTTTTGATAAAAGAGATAGTTTTATTTGGACCCACCTTAATAGGTAATAGGTACAGCGGGCTGGTATCCGCAACTCCACGACAATGCGCGTATTTTGCGTAAGGGTGGGAAAATCGATCATTCGATCCACCCCAGCTCCTCAAGGAGCAACGCCTTGATGTTACTGACCGTCTCACGTAGGGTACCTGGGTTACCGAAGTACTTTGCCCTGTACGTGGCGACCACCGGGCAGTTTAGCAGCACATGCGCCGCTGTCTCGTCATCCTCCATGCAGGCCCTGCACAGCGGACTGTCTGTTACTCCTATGACATAGAGGTGTTTGTTAAATGACCCATGGCCAGTTAAAGCTGCAGTAACTGTGCGCAGCTTTAGTTTATTTAGGCGGAGAACCTGTTTCGTGAGCCGGCCATTAATTGTGGGAAGTGCTTCCTTGGCCTGCCTACATTCGCCTAGCTCCGTCCAAAGTTTGTCGTGTTGGTCTCTGGTGCGTTTTCTTACCAGAGTACGTATGTATCCGAAGGGAAGTGGCGCGATGGGCTCAGGTCCCACTGGTGCCATGCTCGACCCCCTTCTGGCAAGTTCATCGGCTGCATCGTTACCTAGCGAACCGCTGTGTCCTTTGATCCATTGAATGGTTATATTATTGAGGCTACCCACCTGGTTGAGGCGCAGGTGGCATTCGTATATTAGCCCAGAATCAACTGTGTTGCTGTTCAGCGCTTGCAGAACAGCCATGCTGTCTGAGAGTATGCGGATGGAGTGTTCCTTTACTTACCTGGCCATAATGGCTGAGGCGGCCAGGGAAATGCCCATGCATTCGGCCTGGAACACTGTGTTGTGGACCCCCAGTGGTGTGGCTATACGTATGTTGAGGTCCTCCGAGAAGATTCCAGCACCCGTACCACTACCTGTTTTGGATCCATCTGTGAAAATACGCAGCTCTGCAGGGCACAACCCCTCGCATCGGCGATCCTCGTAAAGTTGGATCTTGTATTTTTTATCAAAAATAAATTGTTTGGGCACCCGATCATTTATAGCTTTCGTAATGGGGAGCTCCTTGTGGAGTCCCTCGAGCAACGCGGTGTGTGGTGTTTCACTCTTACCCCAGAGATTAAGTGTGTTAAGACGTACTGCCGCCATTGTCGCTTCCTGTTGTATAAATAGGTGGAGCGGTGGTATTCCTAGGATGGCTTCAACTGCTGCAGTCGGAGTAGTCCTCATGCAGCCCGTAGTCGCCATGCAGGCTAGTCTTTGCATGCGTTGTAGTTTGTTGGAGGCTGTAACCAGCTTGGTGCGGGGCCACCAGACCACGGCCCCGTAGGTGATCATGGGGCGGATCACTGTGGTGTACAGCCAAAGTACAATTTTAGGGGATAGGCCCCACTTCTTACCTATCATTCTCCTGCACTGCCAAAAGGTCATGCAGGCCCTGTTTAGTTTGTTGTCCAGATGACTACTCCAGTTTAGCTTACTGTCTAGTATGACTCCGAGGTACTTGACTTCGCTGGTCAGTTGGAGTTGGACCCACCTTTTGTAACGTCTATTAATCGTATTATACTTAAAAAAAAACGTAACCAATTTGTGTCGATTTGAAAATGGTCGATTTTTTCAAGTCTAACCGGAATCCCGAAATCGTAATAAAAAGAAAATGTTTTGATATGCACTCAATTGATTCAATTCCAGATATGGTCGTCAATGTCATGAATGTATAGGAGCGTTTTTTACGAATTTAAGAAAATAAAAAAATATATATCCCTAATTACAGATCGAGGTGGTAACCGAATCTGTTTCATTTAGTACAAAAATGTACCATTGACGCAGCAGCAGGTCCTCCTCTGTTTAATCACATTTTTAAGTTTGCTTCCTCTCGCCTAAAGCCTTACCTTGCCATCCACCCAGCGTTCTTGCTGCAGGATAGGCCATGGTGTCCGAGGCAGTCGACTGCTTCAACGCATTGACAGCGATGTGGAGCTCCGCAAGGAGCGCCCTGACGCAAACATGTAGTGAGCCGGAATGTGGAGTCACCCAGCATAGTGCCTATATTGGGTGACGGTAGCGCCTGAAGCCAGAGGCCCGACTCCCATTCACCCATAGCCAGCAGGCGGGCACGTTCAGCAGTATTGGTGGACGTATTATTAAGTTTATCCTCTACCAACCTGCAGAGCGGCTCATCCCACTGTCTCTGGGAAGACGGGGTCTCGGGCTGAACCGTGTCCGGGAAAGCCACTTTCCAGGCGTTCACCGCATCGGTCAAGCACGGCACTTCAGAG
Source organism: Apamea sordens (assembly GCA_945859715.1). Lineage (NCBI taxonomy): Eukaryota > Metazoa > Arthropoda > Insecta > Lepidoptera > Noctuidae > Apamea > Apamea sordens. The sequence goes on from OX243987.1 coordinate 14,465,243, forward strand.
TCAACCTGAGCAGGAACCAAGATTCGTGTGGTTATCTTTTCGGTGCTGTGTACCGAGGATAGGAACGCTGGTGAAAATGATTTTTAGTGTGTTACGCAATTAAAGTGCAGATGGACGTCGGTTTGCGTTCGAAAGTTATCGGTCGAAGAGCTACGGACCGGACTCAAAAATATTCAACACCCATTAAAATCACTGAACAGGATAAACTTCAAATGGCGAATAAGGAATCCAATTATTGAAACGAGTAATTGGCACTATATTGTTAGCTTAGCAAATATGGATGAATGTTCACAAACCCACAAAGTTTCCATTTCATCGAACGAGAAATACAATATCCCTTAGAAACATGAGACACAATATCAACCTGTGTATTTACACATTTCTATCTTCCATGGTTTAGAATTAGCGCTGATTTTCAGAGTCACATTTTTATACTTCGTTAACGTTATGTATAATTTATCTCTCTCTATTGAACAAAGGCTCTTATGATAACAAGTGTATTATTTGTAAATCATAAACGAACCAACTAATTAAGAAGAGCAACCTGTGCAAACGTGAGATTGTTTGAAAATGCGGTAGAAGATTAAATTAAAGTCATTAGTCATAAAGATATACGTATTTATTACGTGAAACGTCCAATTGTGAACTGTGTACTTACTCTACAGTCGTGATGGAGTGGTGGAAGTGTGTAGTTCTTTTGTGCGTGAAGGCTGTTTTGGCTGACGACGAATGGCTGGAAGTGACAACAGCGCAAGGGCTGGTGCGAGGGCGCAGGCATCCCAGCGGACATCTTTACGCCTTCTACAACATACCCTACGCCACAGGGCCGGTTGGATTAAACAAATTCAAGGTATTTATTTTATCTGCTCTCTATCAGAACCCTCGTAAATTGTAGCACTGCTGTTTTAGGAAACTCTAGCTTCAGGGTTTCCATTAGAAATGGTGTGTCTCCCGCTACTAAAAGTAGAGTCAAATCAAAAAGTTCAACTTTTCGATTTGACTCTACTTTTAGTAGCGCCACTGGCCAAGTCAAGTTAATTAAAACTATGTTAACGAAATAAAATCAATACTTTTGCTTTCCAGGAACCTCTGCCACCGCCAACATGGACGGATCCGTTTAATGCAACCGATGATAAGAATATCGTATGTCCACAAGCCAAATATGTCATGGACCTTATGCCAAACAACGTAGTAGCGAAAGAAGATTGTCTAATTGCTAATGTATTTGTTCCTGATACCACTGAGAAAGACCTTTCAGTTCTCGTGTATGTTCATGGGGGAGGTTTTGTATTTGGCTTCGGAAACTTATATCAAGGAACTGAGTTAATGAAGACCAAAGATTTTATCATGGTCACGTTTAACTACCGTCTCGGTATTCACGGGTTCCTTTGTCTCGGCACTGAGGACATTCCAGGCAATGCTGGCATGAAGGACCAGGTGTCGCTGCTGCGCTGGGTTCAAGAGAACATCGCTAACTTTGGCGGCAACCCTGATGACGTTACTATTGCAGGTAGCAGTGCAGGTTCTGCATCAGTGGATCTTTTAATGCTCTCGAAGTCAGCCGAAGGATTATTCCACCGAGTCATACCTGAAAGTGGTGGAAATCTTGCCGCGTTTACAATCCAGAGGGATCCTCTAAGGATTGCCAAATCTCATGCCAGATATCTGAACGATCTCGCTATCGTAGATGATGTAAGCGCTTTAGAACAGTTCTATAAGACAGTTTCAATAGACTTGTTGACTGCAGATACGTTTGACAACAGGACTGATTCTACTTTCTTGTTTTCCCCATGTGTGGAGCGTGATACAGACGGAGCATTCCTCACAGAATCTCCTCTGAGTATACTACAGAAAGGGGACTACAAAAAGTTACCTGTTTTGTATGGTTTCACTAACATGGAAGGGCTGGTACGCATTGAATTCTTTGAAATTTGGAAATATATGATGAATGCAAAATTTTCCGATTTCTTACCGGCTGACCTAGAGTTTGGATCTGATGCAGAAAGAGAGGAAGTAGCCAATACGGTAAAGAAATTTTATTTTGGCGACAATCCTGTTGGCAATGACAACATTTTAAAATATGTTGAGTTCTTTACGGATGTCATATTTACTCATCCCGTGCTTTGGGCTGCCAAGTTGCATGTGGATGCTGGAAACAATCAAGTATATTTGTATGAATATTCCTTTGTGGATGAGGATGTTCCTGTTGTGCCTCACACTGATGTTCGAGGTGCCGAACACTGTGCTCAGTCTTGGGCTTGGTTGGACAACCTAGGTCAGAATGAGAGTCTCACAACTCCAGAATATCAGAAAATGAGAAAGACAATACGTGAAATTTGGCACAATTTTATTAAAACTGGGTAAGCAAGCATGCTTTTTATATAGATACACTCACTCTCAACACACAATTTGGTGGATTCGATTTCTAGAAGTTAATTTGATGTAAGTTGTTAAGCGAAGGATATACCTGCACGATATTGAAATCAAATGATTGTCTTCAAACGTTATTTTATCCTTTCAGGAAGCCAGTGCCTGAAGGATCGTCCTTGCCCGCGTGGCCGGCTGCAGGCGCGAACAGGTCACCACACATGGCAATGAATAAGACGCTGGAATTACGTGAGGTGCTCTTGGAAAAACGCACTCGCTTCTGGGATGACATCTATGAGAAACACTACCTGGATGCAGTACCACCACGCAGTGGTGCAGGCAGTACGGCGCAGAAGAAAGTACTTAATTTATTAACTTTAATTACCCTATTCTTTTGTACAAAAAGGATAATCGTAGAGTAGATTACGAAGTAAGATTTATTAACATAAAACAATTATAATTAATTACAAAGAGTAAATTAAATTAAACTATCTACTTAATTATCTACTTAACTTTCACTTTTGTTAATATGCAAATAAAGTAAGTAAATCGTTTAAGTCATTCAGGTTTTTATTTTATTCCTGTAAAACTAAGAAGTATATTTCATCTACTCCCTATCTGGCTTATTGTATTTTGTAGTTTGACATTGGTAAACATCTACATAACTGATATAAAAGCTGGAACAATAGGTCTATTCTGTAAAAATCTCAACGTGAAAACTTTGGTGAAGTGTTCAACCTGATGCTACCAGATTAAGGGCTGGTTGTTTCACATCCACTTGACGCACGTCTATACGTAAAAAATGGCGCTAACTATAGTCAACCCAAAAAAATCGTTGTTTCAAATTACAATTACAAAAGTATGGCCTTGACTTACGTCAAATAATTACCTACGATTACGTACTCGTTATTGTTTGGCGTACGTATGTTACGTTAACCAACCGTTTGAAGCAACCGGCCCTAACACTATTTAACACCTCATTTCAAGCTCACATTATCTAAATTTACAATGTAAGATTTTTACAGGATTGGCCGGTACATCGACGAAATTCTCATATAGTTTGAATCATGCACAACAACAAAACACCCATTTATTGACAGTAAGGGTAACTCATGCCACCAACATCAGGCTTTCAAGTTTGAAAAAACTGCGGAAACACATTGATCTGTCTTAAATAACAAAAATAATATTGAACTCATTGGTATCTTACTTATAAAAGTTAAACAAAATCATATTAAAAGCAAGGGTTGTTTTAATATCTAAATGATATTCAAGTGAATATCATGAGAGTGTCTAAATGATGAGTGAATCTAAATGATATTCAAGTGAATATCAAGTGAATATCATCTTCATTTCATTTCATTTATTTATTTGCATACCATAATGTGAATATCTTTGGTGGATCATAGAGTTCCACCAAAGTTGGTAGAACTCTTTTTGGTCACAGCTGTATGGACGCAATAGCATTTTTTTAACAGTTCACAATTGTTCGTATAATTAATATTTTATTTTATTTCTTTTCCATTGTAAGCATCATTTGAAGAGGACTTTTTTAATTTCAGTATAAAACTGCTAAGGTGTCGATATTGAGGGTGTGTCAATATTAGGAGGAAAGATAACCCATGGGGTAGTCATGACTGAACAGAAACAAGCAGTAGTGTTACGGGGTGATGAATCACGAATTTATCTTTTGACATCCGGGGTACCACAGGGATTTCACCTGGACCAGTTCTGTTTCGGTTCTTGTTCAATATGAAAATGCCCCTAATAAACTTGCAAAAATGGGGACGACGATACGACATTATACGAGTTTATATTCATTAATTCATAATCGGCTCATCACTTCTGTTTAGTTTTTTGAAAAACGTTTTTTTTTTTATTTGATGCTAAATTTTGTTTATTATATTGCCAGTATTCTCATTTATTGTCGTATTATTGTCTCCTGTTCACCTTGCTGACAATTAGAAATAAATAGAATACATACCTACTCTTTATTATGTAGATACAGCATATAAAAAGGCTTTACTAAAGGCTTATTAATATGTATAGGTACCTACTTAGTCATTTCAGGTACACAATTTATTGAATGATTCGAGCTGGCTATCGAGAAGCACGTAACGATAGCATTACATAGACGCAAAAGGTTGGAATACCAGTATTTTGCATGGACTGGCGACCGCCTATCTGACCTCCACAATCCAGATACTGGGTAACATGATCCCCTTGGTGGACTGGTTGTCAGACTTTTGGGCTTATTTATTCGTATAAATGCTGTCACTGCTTACATTATAAACTTTTCTCAAAAATTCGTTTCTAATTAGTTATGTGTGTCACTGGTTTGTTAATCGATGGACGAAGTAGTGTGAATATAAGATCAAGTCCGGACTTAAAAAAAACCCCACACATACACTGCCAAACATGTACATAATGGTCAACGAAAATTTTACAAATCTCACTTTGTATTGCATTTATGGAATACTAGCAGCGCCCCGCGGTTTCACCATAAGTTTGAAAAATATTACCATAGCAATCTTTGACAATCACTATTCCATCAAATATCAAGTGCGTACCTAGTGAATCATCATAATTATTATAGATATGAGCCTGTTTAGGAAGCAATATAAGAATGATGAAGTAATTCATTCCTCACTCACAATCACAAATAAAGCACTTAGAGATAAAGATCTATTGAAATACAACATCCAAATGATAACATAGTTTATAGCGATGAAGTGGCGGATGTGTGTGGTTTTTTTGTGTGTGACAGCTGTTCTCGCTGAAGACGAGTGGCTGGAAGTGACAATAGCGCAAGGGACGGTGCGCGGTCGCAGGCACCCCAGCGGAGATCTATACGCCTTCTACAACATACCCTACGCCACAGCGCCGGTAGGCGTATACAAATTCAAGGTAAAACTAATAATGTTGTAAATAAACAAAAGTACAAATATATCTAATCATTTGTTCTGCTTTGCAGGCACCTCTGCCACCACCAACATGGCCGGAACCGTTTGATGCAAATGGTGACATAAGTATCGTGTGTCCACAGAACAATTATATGATTGACCTTATGCCAAACGCCGTAAAGGTCAGAGAAGATTGTCTAATTGCTAATGTATTTGTGCCCGACACCACTGAGAAAAACCTTTCAGTCTTCGTTTATGTTCACGGGGGAGCTTATGTAACGGGCTTTGGTAACTTATATCAAGGAACACAGTTTATGAAGACGAAAGATTTTATCTTCGTCACGTTTAACTATCGTCTTGGCATTCACGGGTTCCTTTGTCTCGGCACCGAGGATGTACCAGGCAATGCTGGTATGAAGGACCAGGTGGCGCTGCTGCGCTGGGTACAAGAGAATATTGCCAGCTTCGGGGGTAACCCTGGTGATGTCACTCTTGTTGGTAGCAGTGCAGGTTCTTCATCAGTCGACCTAATAATGCTCTCGAAGTTAGCCGAAAACTTGTTCCACCGAGTCATACCTGAAAGTGGTGGAAATCTTGCCGCATTTTCAGTCCAGAGGGATCCTCTAGAGATTGCCCAAGCGTTCGCCAGAGATCAGAACATCAGCAACGTAGACGATATAGACGCTTTAGAACAGTTCTATAAGACAGCTCAAATGGACTTGTTGATAGCTGATATGTTTGAAGATAGAACTGATTCTACTTTCTTGTTTTCCCCGTGTGTGGAGCGAGATACAGACGGAGCATTCCTAACAGAATCTCCTCTGAGTATTCTTAAGAAAGGAAACTACAAAAAGTTACCTTTGTTGTATGGATTTGCTAACATGGAAGGACTGTTGCGTATTGAGTTCTTTGAAATTTGGAAGAATAAGATGAATGAAAATTTTTCTGATTTCTTACCGGCTGACCTAAAGTTTGAATCTGATGAAGAACGAGAAGAAGTCGCCAATTCGGTCAAGAAATTTTATTTTGGTGACAATCCTGTTGGCAATGACAACATTCTAAATTTCGTCGACTTCTTTTCGGATGTCATATTTACTTTTCCTATGCTTTGGGCTGTAAAACTGCACGTGGAAGGTGGTCATAACCAAGTATATTTGTATCAATATTCATTTGTAGACGAGAATGCTACTCCAGTGCCTCACACTGATGTAAGAGGTTCTAAACACTGCGCTCAGTCGTTTGCTTGGTTGGACGACCTGGGTGGTAGAAATGCGAGTCTCGAGACTCCCGAATTTCTGAAAATGAGGATCACAGTTCGTGAAATTTGGCACAACTTTATGAAAATTGGGTAAGCATTAAGTTTTTAGCATTAACTTAAAACCATTGTAGTAAAACTAACTAATCAACGAAACTGACGAATTAAATAAACCGGCGACTGAGGGAAAATGACCAGTGATACGCGGATTCCTATCAAGATTCGATAACTCAGTTCAACGTTCGTTTTAACTTTACAGGACGCCAGTGCCTGCTGGTTCGTCGCTGCCACCGTGGCCGGCTGTAGGCGTGGACAGGTCACCACACATGGCACTGCATGAGCCGGTGGAACTACGTGGGATGCTCTTGGAAGAAAGCACTCGCTTCTGGGAAGACATCTATCAGAAACACTACCGGGATGCAGTACCACCACGTAGTGGCGCAGGTAGTTCGGTGCCTAAGAATATTTTTTACTTATCTATGCTGTATGTCTTATCTCATTTTGCTACGAAGAGAAGATTATACTAGAGATCAATATAAAACCAAATAAATGTTAATATCTAAGGGCTGATTTTTCCAACGCCAGACAACCTTATCGGAGGAATAATTTCGAATGTTTGACAGTTCTTCCATACAAAAACTGTCAGACGTCAATTTTATTCCACGAATAAAAATTGTCGGTCGATTGAAAAATCAGTCCTAAATCAAATTGTGCTCATAAATGTAAATTTAAGAAAAAACAAAAGAATAGGTTAACATTTTTATTAACCATGGTAACCAAATACTAGTTAATAATAATAGATTCGCAATGTGTCGGTATTTAATACAAGTATTAAAAGTATTTCTTCTTAGAATAGAATACTCTTTATTATGTAGGTACACCATATAAATTACAGACATAAATATAGAAATTTTACAAATGGTGCCACAATGGGCGGTCTTATCGCTAAGAGCAATGTTCTTCTTTTTCATGTAAATATAATTTTAATGATGGTTTTTTTTTTGTTTTTTTTTTTTGAAAAGTCCTACTTAATTATTTCTTCATTGTTTCTGCGAATTAGGCTACTCTCCCTTAGTACAGAGCTTGAACGCGTCACGGACAAGTATATAGGATTTCCTTTTATCTGATTTGACATAGCCTAACGCTGCTTGCATTTAGCATGTGGGGCAACATAACTCAACAGACATACAGCAACCTACGCGTTCAATATATAATAATGTGAATAATGCAATGAGAGTACTGCTGCGGCTGCCGTGGCGTTGTAGTGCGTCAGGTATATTTTCGGATAATAATATTGATGATTTTGACGCCATTATTAGAAAATGGCATGTCCTGTCGTGTTCGCAGATCGGTGGGATTCCCCGATGTTGCGGAGGTGGATGCAGCTCCACGCTGTATTTTAATTTTTAGGTCCTAATCTATGAAAATGACGATTTTTGATACTGGCTATTGTGAATATCGATACCTTTCATTATATTTAGAATTCCAAATTCAAATTAATTTTATAATATAGCATGACATTTTATTTTCAAAATCAGTTGTTTATTTGTTTTTCCGTCGTTCAATTTTCGATACGATTTGGTTCGATTTTGTCGATATTGATGAATTGAAATCCATAGTGGAAGCAGATTCATCTCAAATGACGTTGGAACTTGCAGCAGCCTTCTACCTCCGAATACAGAACAAACCAGAAGGAGCCTACAGCCGATAACGTATGCCGCTCACTGTGTCCAAAAACAATTAGCAACCCCCCCGCATTCCTCATACTTCCCACCCGTACAGTGTTGCTAGCTTAGGAAGAGTTCGCTTATTGTAGGGTAGATTAAAATTCAGTTTCAAAATAATGCAATCCGAATAATGTTTTTGTGTCAACATATCACTATTACAGTTATACTGTTAGATAAATATTAATATACTAGGTATTATGCATAAAAAACCCGTTAGTGAAATAAAACACGTAACTTTAAAAAAACATGTATAAAGATATATTTTTTAAAGTTACGTGTTTAAAAAATTAGTTCAACAAAAAGGTCTGTAAATAATTACAGACCTTTTTGTTGCACTAATTTTTTATAATATTGCCGTTTTGATTCTGAGGTAATCAATACATTTTTAAGTTTTGACAAATGATGAAGTCGTATAATATGTATGTTACTAGCATTTTTTTTTTTCAATCTTCTAAAAAATAAACCTGTGAAAGTAGGGAAAAATTTCCAGCAAAACTGGCAACATTAACTAAATGGACTCGCCTAAATTGTTTACGAGTAAAAATACTTCATTATTTAAATAAAATGAGATGTATATGCGTTACCTACACATGAAATGTGATCCCATCTTGTTTTTTTATTCTTCCAACTGCATTCTTGCAGGTGGGAACTGCACAAGACGGCATTATTAAATAAAAACTGAAATAATTTTTCACGCATACGTCACACGGTGGTCACAGATAGACTAGTCATCCAAATGTCAAACTAAACTCTAGAGTAGTTTGTGTAGCTTCAGTCTATGGCGCGTTCGCTGTTTCTGGTTTGTTCTATATTCTGAGCCTTCTACGTAGGTAAGTGATTAATCGATGCTGATTCATTTACTTCAAATTGGAAAGATAAAAAACTCGGAAACGGGGAACCGTATGAACTCATTGAACAACAACAACAAAATCGCGTCGAAGCACCGCACAACGGACCGTCTCAAAACTATAGCAGTTACGACTGGAAACTCTGTCATCCACCATGCCCCAACTAATTTCCATTTTTATTCGTAATTTGGATAACTTTTTATAATGGAAAAATGTCAAATCCAGTGAGGCGGTTAAAAACGCCTTAGAGTTCATCGATTCCTGTCCCCAGGATTTTTATAGCAGAGCCATCAACGAACTTCCATTATAATGGCAAAAGTGCATCTTCACTAATGGCCAATACTTCGATTAATGAAATACATTTTTTTTTATACAGGGTTATTTTTCAAAGACTGCCAAATTTAAGGATGTGGTACAGACCATCAAACTGAACAACTTTCTCCTTGGGACAAATAGCGTAATCGCGAAAATTTTATCAACTGTCCCATAGAAAACTTCAATACCTACTCGACCTAAATTTATGGGACGGCTGAATTTTTATTCGCGATTACGATGTTGGTCCCACGGAGAAAGTTGTTCAGTTTGATGGTCTGTACCACATCCTTAAATTTGGCTGGTCTTTGAAAAATAACCCTGTATGCAAGGGGGGACCTGACCTATTTTACTGACATTTCCACATAATTAGGAAAAAAGAAACTTTTATCAGCCTAGGGTAATTTAGGAACAGTCACATGGTATATTGTTTGATTTTTTCAATGTAAAACGGCAATAGATTAAAATATTCTTTATTATGTACTTACATCATATAACAATATAAATTACAGACATAATATAGAAATTTTATAAAGGGTGACACAATGGGCGGTCTTATCGCTAAGAGCGATCTTTTAAAGACAATCTTTGGATGGGTTATAAAGGGGCAGGAGAGACCAATACTTTAGGTAGTCTGTGGTGTAAATTTCATAGGAAATATATACAGGTTGGCACCGACATCGACGCACAACCTGAGAGGTAATTTTCGTAATTGTAAGAACGTACACAGTCAGAAGGTCAATTCCCGTAATTTAAAACGTTCAAAATCTAGTCGCAGTCTCATCTCGGCGACAAAGAAACGTCAAAAACTTGTCAAAATGTAGGGAAATTAGAGGTATTTTTGACAGATTAAGGCTGATATCAGACAGTGAACGTTCTTAAAATTACGAGAATTGCCCCTCTGATCTCAGTCATAATCTGTCAAAAATACCTCTAATTTTCCTACATTTTTGACAAGGTTTTGACATTGATTGTCGCTGAGATGAGATTGCGACTAGATTTTGAACGTTTTTAATTACAGAAATTTGCCTTCTGTTACTATGGATTCAGTACATGATTCTGAAGCCGACAAAACTCTTCGTCGGGTATTAAAAAAAATCCTGTTCCATTATAACCGCGCAGGTTTTGCACTCTTCTATGGAACCGCTGATATATATTTTTATAACCGACGAAAAATCTGCTGTTCGTCTAGAATCATGTGCTGAATTCATGGTTATAGATTGCCACCCTGTAATAATCTGTGTCTGTACCTACTAAACTAGATGTTAAGTAAAATTATTATTACTAAAAGTTGTTTTATTATTATAATAGAAAACATGCCAACCACTCTCAGGGAAAGAGTGTTTGGCATGCCAGTGGTCAAATATATTTGCTAGATCTTAATAGAATCAATTCTGCATTAAGTTTGAGATTGATAGTAACCCTGGGTACTCTGAAAGTAGTTAGTACAACAACGTAGAGGAACGTCAAGTAAAGTTCAATTGAAGTTCACGACTTAGCCGGAGTTAAGTCAACCGATCCAAACTCCGGATCGAGTTGGACCAACTTTGACATTCTTATGTATGTATATTATTCTGCCATTTATGAAACTACATACAGCATAATCAGCCTATAAAACGTACCCACTCATAATCAAAATATTATATTTCACATAACATAAACCAACGTCAGAAACCGTACTTCTCCATAGAAGAGCCGGCAAGAAAATCCCGTAAGGAAACGTAGACTTTTTTTTAGCAAACTATCTGCCAAGACTTTTCTCGACTATGTTGGGGTCGGCTTCCTGTCTAACCGGATAACAGTTCTTTACATTGAGTGACTGCCTATCTGACTTCCACAACACACACACATGGGTACACAATATCCTTTGGTAAGACGGGGTGTCAGACTTTTGGGCTTCTGGGTAACGACTGTCAAAGATCGACAATTGACAGCCGGGACCAACGGCTTAAAATGCTTTCCGAGGAACGGAGGGGTCTCGAACTCGAAGGGGTCTCGGGTGTGTAATGGATGGTCTTGGTCACTCATCCACCGACCGACCTCGGCAAGCGACTTAACCTTCGACCAATCCATGCGGCTGTGCTTATTTAGCCACGAGTCCTTACGAGCTTTAATACGTCCTATTCCGCTTAATTTCTCAACTTTGTTTAAAACATTCTAAAATTGATAGTACCTAGATAATAAAGCTGAAGAATTTGTTTGTTTTTCTGTTTGAACGTGCTAATGTGAAAAGTTCTTCTTGCATTTGATAGCCCAATTCTTGAGGAAGGCTATAGGCTATAATATTACGCTAGGACCCTTAAGAGCCGAGCAAATAGATAGAGTTAGAAAGAACGGTAAGCGAAAACGAAATAAACACCTGCCATCTAATCTCTTCACCACCCTTGGTTGACTGGTAGAGAATGCCTAAGGCATTAAGTCCACCTTTGTACCTTTTTGTGCGAGAAGTTTAAATAAATAAATAAAAGCGCGGGCAGACGATGCGATGCGACGCAGTGGATCGGAGAACAAGAAATTTCACGCGGATGAAGTCGCGTGCAGACGCTAGTTCATTATTAAATACCATCGCAAAGAGACCTTCCTTCGATTTATTATGGATTTTAATTACATTTATAACATAACATTCTTTACAGTAATCAATCAAAGTATGAAATACCTACTTATGTACTTACCTCGGAACTTACATTACATACCAGTCACCGCATATTTCATTGTATTACCTATTCTATCTATATATCCTACTAATATTATAAACGCAAAAGTTTGTATGGATGGATGGATAGAGGTTTGTTACTCTGTCACGCAAAAACTACTGAACGGATTTGGATGAAAATTGGCACAGAGATAGTTTATAACCAGGATTAACAGATAGGATACTTTTTATCCCGATATTTCTACAAGATCGAAACTTACGCGGGTGAAACCGCGTGGTGCAGGTAGTTAATAATAAATCTGAAGAGTTTGTTTGAATGCGCTACAGCAATCTCTTTCTCTCGGATTTGAAAAGTTGTTTTTGCATTTGATAGTAGGCTATTTAACATAACGCTAAGATCCATAGGAGCCAAGCGAAAAGAAATAAACTCGGAAAGTATTTATTTTCGAAGTATGTATATTGATTCATATGTATATGTAAGCGTACATTCTCATAATATTTGTTTAGTTTTATTAAGTGAATTGTTTATGATTTTATGTATTTTTTATTTCCCTTCACTCTTTCACACGCTGTCTACATCTCTCTATCTATTGTCCTATCGTAGGTATGCTGGCACAGATTTCTTATGAAAGAAGCATCACCTTTGTAGTACCTATGTTTCTGGTTTTTTCTTGTCTGTTTATATATGTGTGTGCATAAATGGTAAAATAAATAAATAAAGAACGCTAAGCGAAATCGAAGTAATAATAATAATTAAGGATAAGGACAATTTTCTCGGACGCAGACGCGGGCTGAAGTTATATTACCTATCTTAATAAATGGACATGAAATCCTAAATGTCGTAGTGTAATGTTAAATAGACTTTAACCTTCCTCAAGAATTGGGCTTCCAGAGACTAGGGCATTCAAACAAGCAAACTCTTCAGCTTTACATTATTAGTATCAATAAAAATACTTCCCTATCTATTTATATCATTACTGTTATATGATCACTATCAACTTTGTGGGAATATTAATAGTTTTCACATGACATATTAATATTGGTGGCAACCCTAAAATTACGGAGACCATGCCAGCCATTATATGTATAGCCATGGCCGATTACAACAAAATTGTATCGTGACAGTTTCCCATTCAAACGCGTACCTATTGGATTTCATTATATATCAACACGATAATTAAATTGTTTAAAATAGGGAAGGAAATCGTTCCATGGAGAGACCATTCTTTCTGAATACATCGTGAGATCATTCTGAAGATGAATGAAACGGAGAAAAAAAATCGCACCGGGCCCGCGTGGTGGATTACGGCCCACTGCATCTGTTCGAGGTCCCGGGACTGTGTCCCAGCAGTGGGAACAATATGGGCTGATTATGCTAAAATAAATATATCTATATATATAAAATTCAAAGTCCTGACTGACTGACTGACTGACTGACTGACTGATAGATCAACGCACAGCCTAAACCGCTGGTCCTAGAGACATGAAATTTGGAGGGTGTGTTCTTCGTGAAGAGTAGGCATCCACTAAGAAAGGATTTTTCGAAATTCCACCCCTAAGAGGGTGAAAAGGGGGGAATTCGTTTGTATGAAAAATCTTATTCCTTGAGTTAATAAACTTGAAATTTGGCACGAATACTTATCTAAATAAATTATGAAGATTTTCAGTTTTTTTTTCTTCTAAACTACCCTCTAATAAGGGATTGGGGGGTTTCAAAGTTTGTATGGAAGAATTTTAGCGCGCAGTCCGATTTACTCGAAACTCGGTAGTTATACCTAATATTGAAAGTAAAGAATAATGTGTATCAGGGTTTTTTGAAAATCTACCCCTGACGGGCTGAAATGGGGTAGTAATTTTTTCAGGGACGGATTTTACTGCATGGCTTGATTTACTCGAAAATTAGTATAAATAATCTTTGAGTCAAGTTATGAATACATCCCAAACGATTTTTTTTAAAGTCCACCCCTGTGGGGGTGAAAAGCGGGGATACAGTTTATATGAAAAATCTTCTTCATTAGATTAACAAACTTGAAACTTTTCAAGAATACCCGCCTAAGTAAGTAAGTAATAAAGTTTATCATTATAATTTTTTTAAAACTACCCCTCAAAGGGGAATATAGGGGTGTTAAAGTTTGTGTGGAACAATTGAATGCGCGCGCGGTCCGATTAACTCGAAGCTGAGTGTTTATACTTAAGACCAAAAATAAAGAGTACCTAACATGTATCAGGGTTTTTGAAAATCTACCCCTAACGGGTTGAAAAGGGGTAGTTAATTTTACAAGGGAGGATTATAATGCGTGGCTTGATTAACTCGAAAATTGGTATAAATAATCTTTGAATCAAGTTATTAATAATCCCCAACGATTTTTCAAAATTCCACCCCTGTGGGGGTGAAAAGCTGGGGATACAGTTTATATGAAAAATCTTATTCCTGGAGTTAATAAACTTGAAACTTGGCACCAATACTTACCAAAATAAATTATGAAGATTGTCAGTTTTTTTTCTTCTTCTAAACTACCCCCTAATAAGGGATTGGGGGGTTTCAAAGTTTGTGTGGAAGAATTTTAGCGTGCAGTCCGATTTACTCGAAACTCAGTATTTATACCTAATATTGAAAGTAAAGAATAATGTGTATCAGGGTTTTTTGAAAATCTTCCCCTGACGGGCTGAAATGGGGTAGTCTATTTTTCAGGGGAGGATTATAGTGCGTGGCTTGATTAACTCGAAAATTGGTAAATCTTTGAATCAAGTTATGAATAATGGCAAACGATTTTCCAAAATTCCACCCCTGCGGGAGTGAAACTCAGTGTTGATACTTTTGACAGAAAATAATTAATAATAAGTATGTAAAGTTGTCGAAAATTTACCACTGACGCGACAAAAAGGGGTAATTCAGTTTTTAAGGGGAGGATTTGAACTTGAAACTGTATGTTACATTTTCACGCCTAAACCACTGAACTTCTGATTTGGCGTAGAGATAGATGGCATCCTGGGGAAGCACATACATTTTATCCTGTTAGCACGTTCCCGTGGATTAATTTCCGACATCCACGCGGGCGAAGCCGCGGGCAGAAGCTAGTACATATATATTTAAATAACAACGTATACCTAATTAATAAATAAAAATAAGTTTATTCATTTATGTAACACGCGTATACCTATACGGTTTCGCGTTTTCTTTTTGTGAACATATTTTAATTTAATTAAATATTATTATTTATTTATTTACAATTTTCTAAATTATACCATCTTGGAGCAACCTGTATATAAAGAACTGTAGTGCAGGGGTCATTTGCCGGGTCACGGATCATCATTAAAATTAAAATGAATAATGTGCAAAGAGCAGGTGAATTGAAGGAAAGAGAGAGCCCTATGTCGGCGAGCGGCGCAGGCGGTAGTTTTCAAATTACGAATTATTTTATGTTGTTAAAAGACTATATACAAAAACAAAATGATATTTAGGCGAAGTAGGTACTCGTCCGCATCGCTGTCATCCGGAAACGTGCCCAGAAGACTGGCAGCATTGCCACATTTTAATGGCAATGCTAATTATTTGGCCAAAGAACGACCCAGCCAGGTCACGTAAAGTGTCGACCAGCCGATGAGAAATTGCACTCGGGCCCCATGACGCTAGCGTTTCGACCCCAAACGGCTTAAAGCTGTTGTTACCCATAAGGTTTTTGCACCGCTTGGGGTCTCAGCAGCCGCAGCAGCGGCGCCAGCACAGCCCGCCGTACTAGGAACATGAGATGGCGCAAGAGTATATCGACACAGGTTGCGTCCCACACCAGAGGCCTTCCCACCTTGCAAGGCAACAACTGCATGCCGTCTCTTCCCATCGTCACGTACCACGATGAATAATATTGGTGACCTGCGCTCCTGCAGCAGGACCGGCCATGTGTTATAATTTTAATGATTACTGGCTACTAGCCCTAACCATGTGTTAAACTAATGTCGCCATTGTACATTGTATAATATCCCAATTGTCAACTGAATAAAAATGTCATGTTCATGAAAAGGATAACTTTGGCTTGTTAATCTACATATTTTATAGTCTGTATACTGCATTTTCTGCAGAAGTCAAAAGACAAAGTTACTTTGGATCCAGAAATGTATAACTTGGGAAGTTTAGCATGTGTGACTGTAATTCTGTCACTACACCCCTTGAAAGTAAACTAGATTACGAAGCATTTAATTCGTGTGAATTAACAAGTGCTCCTTGGGTGTTTGATGTATGATGCTGTGCACTCGACCTGACCTAAGTTTTTCTGTTAACATCTTGAAACGATATGAAAACAAAAAAAAACCACTCATTATGACGTCACACTAAGGGCCTGTGCACACCACGTTTTTTAAACGTGCCGTCTGTAGGATAAAAGCGCGCCGTCGAGCAGTTTGTTGTCGTCTGACTTGCGTGCGTATCGCGTCTGTATCGCTACAAACGCGCGTCAACGGCGCGTTTAAAAAACGTGGTGTGCACAGGCCCTTAAAAAGGGTCTTGCGTTATTTAAAGGTAACAAATAAATCTCATGTTTACTTTTACCCGAAATTATTACAAAAATATTTTCGTTGTTGAGGCTAATTCTAACTTAAGGAGTTATATTGCTGATTCTAATGATTATAATTCTGTAAAGTCATATTTGTTACGGTCGCGAATCATATTTAAATCATGAACCCAACCCGACAATGGCGCCGATTCCCTTATTCACAAAGTAAACTAAATTTATGTTCAGTGCATCTTTTTCTTTCTATTTTATTAAGAAAATAACAAGATAAATATTAGTTTAGTCCTGTCAAATTAAGATACTCCATAGACAAGTTTAGACGTGATTAAAAATTGGCTACTTACCTACTAGAAATACGTCAATTTACGTCAGGTGCTGACTAATTTGACAGGACTAAACTAAGATTTATATTCTGTCCAAAAAAAGATGCACTGAACCAATTAGTTATTCTGTGCGTGACTGAACTTAAAAGTTTAGTTTGTGAACAAGGGAATCGGTGCCACTGACCTGCCAATTGCAAAAAACCTAAGAAAAGAATTCTGCGGGCTACCCTGACGCTTTTACCTTAAGTTTCATGTTAAAAGGGGGCGAGCTTCTTGAACAGCACATATTTTTTTAACGTCTTATAATTAAAACCTATGCGCTGTTCCGTCGTCGTCACACGCAACTACGAGCAAGTAATTAAATCAGCGATTAACTACCCTAATAAAAAACCGATGGAGGGACCAACATATAATTAATTTTCACGTTGGGATTTCCCATGACTGGGGCTTGCATGCGGGGTGTCGTGGGAAATCCTGAGAACGTACCATGAATATAACTTAAGGAGCTAAGGACGTGACGTGCTCTAAGAACAAGCAGAACAGTCAGGGTAAAATTTAAATGATTAAGGGCTGATTTTTCCAACGCCAGATAATTTTAGCCGAAGAATAATCTTGAATTATTGACAGTTCTTCCACACAAAATCTGTCAGACGTCAATTTTATTCCACGAATAAAAAAAAACTTGAGAGGTGTCAAGGGACACCCGGATGGAACGAAGTTCTAAGAGAGAGACAGAGACAGACAGATAAACACGCGCACGCCGCACGGCTTACAACTATAGCAAAAAGTGTCGTTCCAACTTTTGTTCTTAATTTTTTCCGTCTAGCCTCCTTTCGCAACGCGCGATAAGGAACTTCGTTCCAATTATCCGTCGATCGAAAAATCAGCTCTCAATAACAATTCAATAAAGCAAATTAGTAAAAACAAGTCAGTGGCAATGGCCGCGACTTACGAGTTGTAGATCGTAGGTTCGAACCTAGACAGGCGGTTTGGGTTCGAACCTACAACTTCATCTTGTGTAAATCATTTTCATCACAGTGGTGGCTCTCAAAACGGTGAAGAAAAACATCGTGAGGAAACCGGCATGTTATAGACCCAATACGAAGACATGTGACATTTGCCAACCCGCGCTGGGCCCGCGTGCTGGATTACGGCCCACTCCCTCTCACAGATAGGAGGCCTGTGTCCCAGCAGTGGGAACATTATAGGCTGATTATGGTTATGAAAAACCATTTTGAAAGACGTAAAGCTATATCCATTGAATGTGATCGTCAAATCATGAAGTAAAAGTTTGGTGTCACACAGGACCACGGAATCGGCTCAAATCAATGGCTTGAGTCTAAAATCATCACACATTTGGCAAGATGACTCTTCATTAGTAACAACGATATTATAAGTAACCAGCTGCGCCCCACGGTTACACCCGCATAAGTTTGAATCGTCTTCGAGTCGTCGGGATAAAAAGTAGTATCCTATGTCCTAATCCTGATCGTGGTCTACACATGTGCCAAATTTCATCAAAATCCGTTCAGCCGGTTTAGCGTGAAAGCTTAACAAACATACATACAATTTTTTTTTTCGCTTTATAATATTTCTTTTTATTGATAAAAATTTTGTATTTACACTAAAATAACAAAATAATATCTTAAATTAATTAAAACTATTTACAAACTAAAATATAGCGTCGAAAAATTCATCCACATCGCTGTCGACTGGTAATGTACCCAAGGCACTGGCGGCATTGCCACGTTGTATGGCAATGCTTGGCTTATAATATTAGTTTAGATTATAAAACAGCTACATAGCACGCTTCCAATGACGCCGGCGCGACACGCTCCCTAATTCCGTAACACACTTTAATCTCAATCTGAATTATTTTGAAGGATATTGCTAATCCATTGCTTCATATGTTGGTAAAATTTGTCTGCCCAACAACGTAAATAACGCAATGAATGTCGTTGAACTGTCATAATGAAAGCCACTGCTACTTATAGTGTTACGGAATCACCACGCTGTTTGCTCAGTTTGTTTTATTAACTTGATATATTGTTCCTATTACACTTTTTCACTGTACAGAAGTCAGCAGGTCAAGCTACCCAAAATTGACAAATTTTCCCAATCAACCTTGAACCTTTAAGTTGAAAATCTAATAAAGACAGATTGTTGCAGCTTGAAGTGCATCTGGCGTCTGTAGGTACCAATTTGAGGTGACGGGCGTTGATAGCTTTTCACAGCAATATAAACGTTAAGAACTGTTCTTGTTTAAAATAAACATTTATGTGCTTATTTTTGTTACCAACGCACGTAAAATATGATCGTAATGAAAAAGTCTGAATACACTAGGTATATTACTGGTTGGTAATGTAGGTAGGTATAATCTAAGATTTTCACCCACGAAAACGACGACACAAAATGGTAAAAAGTTAATCCTTTTCTCAATTTCATCAGAAATAATGCTGCTGTTATAAACCGACATTTGTGAAATGATTTAATAAATGATTTTATTTCTGGAAGTATTAGTATTAGTAAGTATTTCACAATTGATTTTTGACACGTAGAAGTGTTTACCACTTCTACGTGTCAAAAATCAATTGTGTCTAAAACTAAACGAGTTCGGTGTTTACTATCCGACTACTCTGGGAATAAACGAAACAAACTCACAATCTGTTCAGTAGAGTCCAGACATAATCTTGGTCAGATCATGTGAGGACCAAGTAGATTAATGTTTGTAAAATGACAAGTGTTCAAAAACCGAACGCCAGCTTCGGCCAATATGTACAGGCCACGGCCATTACACATCCACGGAATACGTAACGACGTTCATTCATGAGCACAGGATGAGGCAACCGTTTGTAGGTAATGAGATGCATAAACTCGTATCAAATTAAATAGCCTTGCTCGCGGTTCCGTCCGCTTTGCATAATTCTCCTATTAAATCATGGGAGCCATTACTTCCTTCAGGTTTAAGGAAGAGAGACTAATTTTATAATTAAAACCATTATTTAAAGGGTCTATTACCTTACGTGTAATAAAAGAAATCAGCTTTTTCAGGAAAAGATCGTCCGCCATTTTGCTTGCAAACAATCTGCAGCACCCTCATTACGTAACACACTATCAATCACAATCTAAATCATTTTGAAGGATATTGCTAATCCATTGCTTTATATGTTCGAAAAATTTGTCTGCTCAACAACGTTAATAACGCAACGAATGTTGTGGAACTGTCAAAATAGGCTGAGAATTAGCACTTTTCCAACGTCAAAATTACATTAGACAGCCCCCAAAATGCCCGCCCTTCACCACTTCCTAGTACTTTTGCTGGGGAGAAGTGGCAGTACAGCTGTCTGTTCAATTAGAAAAACTTGCTTCTATACAATATAAGTATGCAAAGTAATCATTTATTTTGCATACCTACCTACTTTTTAGGTCACACTCTCAAAAATGGTGGTTCTAATCAAACACAATCTAAAATTTAACTAACACTACGTCTTGCTCTTCCTTCCGTCACCATATCGGTCACTCCACAGTTCCCAAGTTCCCGACAACTCCACAGTTTACACATCATCCGATTTGTCGTGAAGTTTGCAGCGAGCTTTAGGTGAAGCCTCAAGACCACCACTAAAAGGTTTTCAGTGTTGTCTACTGCTTGGTTGATTGAATTTGAATAAGGAACTTGGAAACGGAACTACCGGTAACCGGAACAAATATGGCGGAACTGCGAGGCTTCATAGATGGTGGCATGGAATTAGTAAGTACTAAGTAAACATACTATAGATTTATTTCTAAGCTCCTTAATTGGATGATAGCGGCACAGCTTTGTGATTATTCAGTGTGTTAGACGGGGGGTTAGCAAAACAAGGGGATTTCGTTTTCGTTATTGGGTCTACCCACGAAATTCCCTTGTAGTAGGAAATACATATTTAGTTTGCGAGACCCTAAAGGTAATTTTTTTTTATATCATGTTTTTTTAAGTCTTTCGAGAACTTCCAAAATTTTAGCACCTGTAAAATTTCTAGGGGAGGCGTATTTTATCAAAATTTGTGATTTAACAATCACACAACACAACATTATTATTAGTGTTTTTTAACAAAAACACTATTAATAATGTTTTGTTGTTCCGATAGTCATGACAGCCAATGGTTTAATAGCCAAGAGCCACGACCAAAACCTCTGGAGGCTCTCGTTGGGCAGCTAGATCAAGGGCTTGATTCAGAAAGAGGTACTTCTGGACACGGCCTGCATTGTTAGGAGGTTCCCCTCTCTGGAACCCTGACCGCCCCGGTAGCTTGGACCCTATTCCCGATACCGGCTACTATTTTTAATATTTTTAAATGTTTTATATTTTTTGATATTCTAATATTTAAAAATATAATTTATAGGTGTTTAATGAAATAAAGGAAATTACAATGTTTTATTTAATTTCATCCCATTTCCCCTACATTATCATTTTTTTTACAAATCGTAGAGGTATTACACCTACAGAACTTTTTAAAAGTATTTGATCTCCTAGATCCCTCTTATTTTATTTTAGTTAGTTGAAGTTTCTTTCACGTTCCTTTTACTTTGAGAGCTCAGAAGTAATTTATTCAGTTCTTATTTGCATCTACCATTACCTTTCCTAGACCAAGGATGCATCATACCCCAAAAACATACAAAAATTATATTTCAGACACATGTAAAAGAAATTTTCATCCCACCATCTCGGAAAGAGTATTTTTAATCTTCAATATCTGAGTGGAAAAGCCGTTTTTATTCTCTAGAGGATAAAGTAAATTGAATTTAGAACATCGTGTGCACTAAGTTTGTGAATTAAAAAAAACATTAAACCTATTTTTTGTTAAAGTAAAAGTTGTATGATATATTCGGCACCATAGAGGTAGCAGACCTCTATGGTGCCGAATATATCATACAACTTTTTTTTAATTTGTTAAAAACTCAGACTCGGAACCTTCTTGGTGTTCTTTTTTCAATTTGCTTTGTACGCGGTTCTTTACGCGGCATTTTTTCCCGTCATTGTTAAACCTTATATTAAAAACAAGAAACTTGAAAACAAGTGAAAAAACTAAAATGAGTGATTTACTCGCTGAGGTGGAATGAAAAGTTACGTGTTGCACTCGAGTGCAAAGATTTTTCACCTCGTGCTCTTTTGATTCCCTCGCTAACGCTCAGGATTCTAATTTTGAATCACTCGCTGCGCTCGTGATTCAATTTTAGAATCCTTCGCTTGCTCGGTCATCAAAATTGAACACGCGGTTAAAAAGCAACTTTGCACTCTTGTATAACAAATAACTATTATCGGGTGCTAAAAGCTACCATTTTGGAAATTCTTGAAAAAATACAAAATCATGTTTTTTTACACTAAATATGTATTTCCTAAATGGGTCTACCTACGAACCCTCCTTGTTTGGCTAACCCTTCGCCTAACACCCTGAAAAAAAGAAAGAAAAAGAAGAAATAGAAGAAAAAATATAAATAAAAGAGAAATAAATAGAAAGAAAGAAAAAGAAAATAAGAAAAAATAGTAGTGTATGAGAAGAAATAGTATTTTGCCATGATAACCACTACTGTTTACAGGGTTGCGTTCTTAAATATGGGGTGAACCATCGTTTAGCCTTACAAAGAAATTAATTAATAATCAAACAAAAATATTTGAGTAATTTTCGGGACAAATGTTTAATTAAAACAATAATTAATTAAATTAATCAACCATTATACAACAAATTACATTCAATTTACAATAATAATTCTTGGCGTTGTTTTCAGTACGGTACCTTGATACTTGAAAGACTTTACTTCACCCTCTCATCTCGGAAGCAGTGCCTTTGATAGGTACATTCTATGAGAAATGGGTGTGGTCTTCTTAGCGTGTCGATGGCAAAAATATCGTTTCTTTTTTCATTTGTTTGGCCCAAAATTCTGCAACGTGGATATCATTCGCTGACGCAGCCAGTTGGTCCTCACGTGTGCAGGTGACATCATACGGTGCAAGATGAGAGGAGAGCCATTATCTGTGGAGAGACACCGCATACACGCTGAGGTCTGAGCCTTCCACGAACCCCTTTGTGGAGGTTGTTCTTGCATGAGAAATACAAATTTTCAACCAGTAGCCTTATGGCATAACACATTTTTCAGTCTTGTTTTGTCAGTTCATTCATAATATGAATATCCCTACTAATATTATAAATACGAAAGGAACACTGTCTGTCTATCTATTACTTACCTTTTCACGTCTATACCACTGAACGAATCGTTATGAAATTTGACAGTAGGACAGGCAGCCTGTGACGTACGCTTATTTTCATCCTGAATGTTTGTATAAAAAATGATGTTGAAATACAAAATACACGTTCGTGTACGTGAATTTTGTATTTTATCTTTTTTTTTTTTCGGGCAGCAGTTGTCCACACCAATATTATAAATGCGAATATTCTATAAACTATTAAAATTGAAATGTTGGAATGCCAAAGTCGCCAAAATAACAGGGACTGTGCATCAGCAATGGGGCAAGAATGGTGAGACTGAAAGCACGACCCAAATGTAGAAGAACGTGTGTGTGTAGGTACTGTGTATGACCATACGATAGAAGTAAAAACTTGCGTCTCGAGCGTATACTTACTCGTATCCGCGATTCAGCGTCACCGACCGACCGGAGCACAGTATACCCTGTTCAAAAAGAGCGCAAAGTGCGCCTAAAGAAGTTTTCACTTCAAAAACGTTATCTTCTTGATAGCGTGCTGATGGCAATATAAATGGACTCAGCCCAGAATACGGCTATGTGTTTGGGGCCATTACTAGCGTCCATCAGTTCCTGTAACGTGCAGCTGACAGGACACGTAGGACATGGTGCCCCAATGTTTTTGGAACAGCTCCACATTTACACTCCAAGGCGGTCGAGTCGTCTATGAATCTCCACCGGTCGTCCTTGCTTCGGCCAACCTGGGTCCGGAGTCTGTTTAAAGACTTCCAGGTTACCCAAGGCAACTTATGTCCTGGTTCCCAACACATTATTTCAACGCAACATCCCAATTTAAACAACAACTTTCAACTCTGCTTTACAACGCAATCGCATTTCGCTAAAAGCAAAACTGATGAGAAGCGCATCACCCAGATACATAAAACATAGCTTACACATAAATTTCTCTCCCATACATAAATGCATGTGATCAATCATTCTCATGCTAATGAAGTTAGAGTAATATCTACATAGTACAGCTTCATATTGGCTACTTGTTCGCAAACACAACTTTCCTCTTTCACTTCCAGGTTGATTTGACTGAGGAAATTGATCTTGTTACTACTCCTCAATATACTCTTCAATATTTATTTAGTAATATAATATACCTACAGGTTGACAGGGACATAGACGAGCCACCTGTTACTTTGGACTCTACACATGATTCCGGACCCACAAGCGTAAAATATTTGTAATTTAAAAAAAATTGCTGCTCCGTATATTTTGACCGCGTAAGTAGTATGAAACCGCTGCCCTGGAACATAAAGGGCTAAGGAAGGAACACGGGTGGGTTTTAGTCAGTAAAAGTCTGACACTCCCTTCTGCTCCACCCAGAGCGGGAGGAGTCATTTGATGATTTCCCATCCTCAAAAAAAAAAAAAAAAAGTAGTATGAAACCTAGCTGATTATTTTTTTGGTAACCGACGAAAAATACAAAATTAAAAAAGTAAATTTGTGCGCTTTACCATCAACGATTGCATCACTGCTTTCCATCAGGCGGGATCGCAGTCAAGCACTGGTTTATATCATTTAAAAAAAACGTGCTGATTTCAGGGTTAGTTACAGTTTGCGCGTCGATGTCTCTGCCACCCTGAATATTATATTAATAAATAAACATTGAAGAGTGTAAGTAGATGTTAAAACTAAAGGGGACCCTTTAGTTTTAACTTATTATTTAGTGTTATAGAGGCTGTAGTAGTCACACTCTGTAAAAATTTCAAGTTTCTACCTATTACGGTTCAAAAGATAGCGCCCTGTGACAGACGGACGGACGAACAGCGGAGCCTTAGTAATACCCATTGGCACCCTTTGGGTAAATAACCTTAAAAAGTAAATGAACAAGACATCTACAACTTTCGAATTTACATGAAAACAAACATCGCCCTACTCCCTCCTAATGCTTGTTATCTAATTAGTGAACACACTTCACTTTCCACATTGTTTCCCTACATCTAGCCTACCTACCTACGAGTATATGCCTATATGATAAGTCTTAGAAAGAAGCCTCGTTACTTTGTACGGCTGGTGCTTATAATCGCGTTACTGCTAGTAGGTACTAGGTAGTAAGTACGTGTATCTTGTGTATTGCACACCTAAGAGTCTTTGTGAGGCAAGGTAGCTATTACAAACAATTTACTGATCGTTTTTGACGGTTATAAGATGAAGTACGTGCTTACCGTTTTCGCTGGTACCTCTTCAGAACATGACTGTGGAGAAACTTCCGAAAATTCTTCCCAGGAAGAGGAACCTGCTGCCATCCTAGGAACGTTCATAGTAGTATGTGAGTTATCATTTTGACCATCAATTGCTGCCGTTCTGCAAGAGTTGCAGACTGATGATTTAAAGCAAAAAAAAAAGACAAAATTATTTCCTTTATAAAATTAAAAACAACATTGGTTTTCGTATAGCCGTAGTCAGAAACCGTTACCTTTGTCATGTAATTAAAAGAGAAAATTCGTGTAGATAACGTGTGACCCCGGTTATACGAAAACCAAAGTTATTTTCGTTAGTCAAAACACAAACAGTTTAGAAGTTATAAGGGATCAAATGAACATGCATACATAATACATACTTAGCCTGCCAAAGTCAAGTAACTCACTTTTTGGCTTTTCCGTAATCGGGAAAAAACACAGGTTTTACCGCATTTTTGTACGGATAACTGCAGACAAGTTCTGATGCTTGTACCTAACTGTATAGTTTCCGCCTTTATTAATACCTAAATCGGCGAGACGCTGCTACGTTCACTTTTCTTAAGCCCTCATCACATTTTCCTAGCATGGCTGGCTTGGTCAGCTTTAGGCTGCGTTTAAAAACGACCAATAAGCTACGGTGAGATTACACGCATAAATGAATAAATCAGTAGCAGAGAAAGGTGTGGGCCCTGTGGGTGATGTGGGTAACCGCCTCCGGGATGGGACCCTTATGGGTAAGGACGCACGGAGCTATGGGTCATACGGAAACGCCTCGCGAAAACCCTTCTTATCCAATAATCCACTTTTCATTTTGGTTTTGATCCGGGTCACTAAAATAATATTTATTTTAAAAAATATATTTTATTGTCCTCAATCAAAATACAGAAATATTTATTATACTGAAAAAAATATTTAATAACTCTGAAAGATTATCCTTCGTATGTACACTTTTTATTTTGGTCTTGATGCCGAGCACAAAAACAATTTTTATAACAAAAAAAAAACAGCATTACTTACTTAATTTAAAAAAAAAAAAAAAATTACTTACTCGGAAAATTTTGATTTTTCTGATAGGTAATCATTTCCACTGGATTTGACCTCAATCCCCGTTATTCATAAACATAAGTAGTGATTGTGATTAGCGACTGTATACGAGTACCTTACTATCAATTGATGACGTTTAAATAAACTTCGCTTAACTTTAATCATCGTTTATAGAACAGAACGTGTAAACATTTAATAATTATGTACACTATAAATAATATATTACAGATATAAATGTAGAAATTTTACAAGGAGTGAGTGACACAATGGGCGGTTTTATCGCTAAAAGTGATATTTCAAAGACAACCTTTGGATGGATTTAGAGAGAAACACACACATACATAATCAGCATATAATGTTCCCACTGCTGGGACACAGGCCTCCTCTCTGTGAGAGGGAGAGAAAGCGAGACAAAAACTAAATAGTTTTTGTCTTTTTGTTTATAGTTTTTGTTATCCAGAAAATGCATGGCGTTGTTAGGCATTTTCAGTTTTCATAACACCATTCCTCACTCTAATTCCAAATCCCAATGATTAGTTTATGCCAGCAACTTCGTGTGTTAGGTAGCACAGCAACAAGTCACTATACTGTAAACATTGCATTTGCACATACGTCGTCCGTGTTCACTAGCACCCGCCATTCTGAATAATTTACGGCACGTACTTCTCACATTTCCATCTTTGTCGTCGATCAGATGTAAAAGAAACTAAAAGGTTCCATTCGTTATGACTTCATGATCTGAGGGGTAATTCCCGGGTAGCGGGACCATCCGAAAGGGTTTACCGCTGCCCTGGAACATAAAGGGCTAAGGAAGGAACACGGGTGCGTTTTAGTCAGTAAAAGTCTGACACTCCCTTCTGCTCCACCCAGAGCGGGAGGAGTCATTTGCTGATTTCTCATCCTCAAAAAAAAAAAAAAAAAGGGTAATTCCCGAAATTTTAAGACGGTTGACAGTCTCAATCTGTCAAAAATACCTCTAGTTTACCTACATTTTTGACAAGTTTTTGACATTAATATTATCGCTGAGATGACATTGCGACTAGATTTTGAAAGTTTTTAATTACAGGAATTGGCCTTGATGAATGAATTGATTAGACAATCAGAATTAATAATAATGGAAAGTACTGCAAGAGGTGATGATTGTGATCATCTAAGATGAATATTTTTATTAGTTCATGAAAGCACTATCTGCGCCCCACGGTTTTACCGACATAAGTCTCGATCTCGTGAGAATATCGGGATAAAAAGTATCCAATGTCCGAATTCAGATCATGGTCTGCTCATGCGCCAAATTTCATCAAAATTCTGCCGCTTTAGCGTGACATTATGGATTGGTTTAGAGTAGTAAGTATGGGATATTTATTATGTTTCTTAATTCCAATCGTATGAAAAGGTTATATTAAGTATTATAAATTATTATTAGCATAAAAGGTTATCTCCAAGAAGTTCCTGATACAAAGACAAAAGCACGGTGTGTGAATATTTTAGGCGGGAAAAGCAATTCCGTTTTTTCTAATTTCCTGTAACAGCATTGCAATGTATTTTAATCAACCCTAAAAGCTTTCCATGTCTCTGAAAGAAAATGGTGTCATTATAATTTAATACTGTTACAACGTTGTTGCCCCTACATCAACGTGAAGCACCTTTTTCCCTCCATCTAAAAACAATATAATTTTTTAACGCCATCGTAAATCGCCGTCCTATCGACTTTTCGGGGACACATATCGTGAACAACGCATTAGGAACTAACGCTTGACATTTCGTAAAAGCATCGTCGGATTCAATTAATTCGTCGATAATAAAACAAAACTTTATCGTAGACAACAAATTGGTTTTGTTTTGTTCCCAACGAACCGGTAAAAGTAAAGGCCTTTTATCTATCGAACACTAAATAAACATACGTAATAACAGTAACTATAAAGTAGATTATGAAGACGTCGAAATGTCTACTATAAAGCACGAACATCAATGACAACTTTATACAGTCTAATGGGGCTTTAATGGCTCCTTCTGAGTTCTAAACAGCAATTATAAGTTCGTTATCAGCAGAGCGCTGTTGTTTACTATTATTCTTCGTCACAACTGATAATAAGTCCTCAATCGTTAATTCTAACATTTAGAGGCATTTAATGTCGCTTATCTTGCTGAGTATTTAAAACTTCGATGTCCGCGTGTCTACTTGCAGAATATTGTAATGAACAATCAGGATTCCTTCCCTTATTGAACACATTCAAGAATATTTTGTAGATAGGAGGTATCGTTAACTCACAATTTGTAATTCAAAATAAAAGTTTCCGTCTTTGAAAACGAGTTTCTTTACTCAAAATGGACTGCAATAGGTAAAACATATGGCTATCGTTGAAGAACGCAGTGCCTACACTGAAATAGCCGTTCTTTTTCCGCTACGGGAGTTGTCTAAAAAGTTCAGTAGGAGCACAAAATGCTTCGGAGTCAGTAATTTCACATTCCGTGTCACAGGCAACACGGTGTTTATATTCCCTGCCAAATATGCGCATGCTTCGCTCCTCGCCCTCGCTCCCACGATGCAAAAATGCAAATGCGATGGAGTGCAAATGAGTGTCCCGTGCGCGGCGTGCCAACGACGGGGATCTGCCCGGACGCATCACTTTGTGCTGTCCATTGTCAACACTTGCTTTATGAGGGGTTGTCATCGTATTGTTAACTCATTTTAGTGAGTTTTATGCTCCATCCGTCCTCGATTTGTTCATTCATTCACGCGGCGTTCAACTGACGAAATAACTCAGTGCCGTATCTGTGACATGTTTCGAGATGACGATTAATTATTATGTTTGTTAAGTGGTGTCCGCGTTGCTAAGTCACAATATTGTGGTCGTTACGCCTCGCTTCCTGTTTGCTATTACACGTAACACATGGGTTTGTAATAGGTTCATATCTAATTCTGTCCATGTAGTTTGTTTTGTTATTGTGGGAATTTTTATTAAGTATTTAAGTCTGATTCTACAAGGTCAGTCTGAACTGATTTCTTTCGGAATTTTTAAGGAGTACTACCTATATCTCTTTGGCATCGCGTGTTTTTTAGCGGTTCTGATTATGGTCATGGTATGTATCGTCATGGCCATTTCATTTGGGGCTTGATCAGAATTTTAAGCGACACAAGATGCGTTGAACCCTCGATACGTTTTCGTCCATACACCAATTAGGAACTGTGGCTTGCTATACCTACCCAGCGCAGTTCGTTTTTTCAGAGGTCCGAAAAAGAAGAACCAGAACGAGTCTTTGTTGTGAATGAGTCTGTGCTTTTATAGTTTAGGTATCCATTTTCATGAACCACACCACGCTTTTATAAGAGTTTGTGAACATGAACGGGACCGTATTACTAAGCCTCCGCTATCCGTCCCTCCGTCCGTCCGTCTGTCTGTCAGCGGGCTATATTTCATGAACCGTAATTAAGTAGACAGTTGAAATTTTCAGTGTATTTCTATTGCCACTATAACAACAAATAATAATAAAAATAAAATAATTGCACGGTGGACGGAACCCTTCATGTTCGAGTCCGACTCGAACTTGGCCGGTTTTTTTATATAAAACTTTTAGGCGATTAGTACTAGGTCATGCTGGGTCATCAAATTATAATTTAACTGTCAACCGATGTTTAAGTCATAAAACGTGTCATGGTAATCAAATTCAAACAAAGCGTTGGATCGATGATAAATATTGATTGAAAATCCGAAGTCAAAGTTCAAATGGACACTAACACAATGTTTACAATTTCAGCACTGACAACCCACGTGTCAAACCTAAAAGTTCAATTACGTACTAAAAACCTAAACTGTAACTCTGTGTTTATGTCGCAGTAAGATGGTTGAAGCCGTAATATAATTATATCCCTAGGGATATAGCTATATACCGTAATTTAGTTTTACGAAAGCGGTTTACAGGTGTTTTACTTTGAATATAACTATGATACGAGCACGATCTAGTAATATAACTATCTAAACCACCACAGCTTCAACCCTCTTACTGCGACATTTACAATTTACTTTTTTACTATTCGTAAAACGGAACTTGTTTGAGGGGTATGTGCAGCGCCTCTGGTGCAGCATATCTAGTCAGTGAGATGAAAACATGGAATTATTTAGTACCTACTACTGAAAATAAATACATATTGCACCATTTGTCAGTGAAAAATCGATATAAAACGATGAATTTTTTGATTGATGAATTTCTTTTTGATTTTATTTTAAGTTTTTAACTTAAAATAAAATCAAAAAGCACAAATCTTGTAAAGCAACCACTTTTTTTGTTTGTTTTTTATCCAACTCCATATTATGACGATACTTACCTATTATGTAAAGTAAGCTAAGACCACTAAAGGTTAAATGTATTAAGATCAAATCCAAACTGCTATAAGCAACAAATAATCAAACAAATCTCCCAAGAATTATCACAGCCAAACAGGATATCTATTTCAGGAAAAAAAAAACGCTATTTTCATACGTTAACGTAATTATAAGCTCAATAACAGTCCCCAGTGCTACCCCTAAAGGCCAATTCACCCGCGTTTCCCCATAACGCAGCGGAGGTCAGATGGCAATCACTCTGTATAAAATAGAAGCACGCCACACCAATCAGATATGGTCACGAACATCAGAATATAAACAGTACACGAACTTGATAACTCTATTCGCTATATAAATAAAATTATACTGAAGGTCCTAAGAATGCCTAGTAAATACTACGTCTTGGTCTCGATCACATCCTTCACGAGATTCCATTGTTAGGTTCTTAATGGAATTTGTGTTTTTTATCGCGAGAATTCATAAGCGAATCTGTCTTTGTATGTCTGTTTGTTTGTCTTGTTATCAACAACTGAACTGATTGTAATGAAGGTGGGGATTTAGCTTGATATCTGAGGAACGACATCTTCTTATTCAACTGGTGCCCAAGATACAGGCATGCCTAGTTTGGGGATTTAGCTTGATATCTGAGGAACGTCATCTTCTTATTCAACTGGTGCCCAAGATACAGGCATGCCTAGTTTGGGGATTTAGCTTGATATCTGAGGAACGTCATCTTCTTATTCAACTGGTGCCCAAGATACAGGCATGCCTAGTTTGGGGATTTAGCTTAATATCTGAGGAACGTCATCTTCTTATTCAACTGGTGCCCAAGATACAGGCATGCCTAGTTTGGGGATTTAGCTTGATATCTGAGGAACTTAATCTTCTTATTCAACTGGTGCCCAAGATACAGGCATGCCTAGTTTGGGGATTTAGCTTGATATCTGAGGAACGTCATCTTCTTATTCAACTGGTGCCCAAGATACAGGCATGCCTAGTTTGGGGATTTAGCTTGATATCTGAGGAACTTAATCTTCTTATTCAACTGGTGCCCAAGATACAGGCATGCCTAGTTTGGGGATTTAGCTTGATATCTGAGGAACGTCATCTTCTTATTCAACTGGTGCCCAAGATACAGGCATGCCTAGTTTGGGGGGATTATTATTATTCCTTTTCGCTTCGCTCTTGATAGAGCGTTCGTGGTCACGATGAATTGTGTCCAATCGCAGCCGATCTATGTATTTTGTAAAATCTCACAGCGATAACTTACCTAGGTGAAGTGAGCTGTCAATAGAGTTAGTCCTTAGCATCAGCTGGAATAACAGATCACTTCACCTAAGTTTTCACGGTGAGGTTTTTACAGAATAGGCGTAGTCGTAGCACGCCTCGCGATCTCAATATTCAATACTTTTATTGCATTCCACTGCAGGTATTCTTAGGGGGTAACTCCATCTGGTTCAAACTCAAAATTTAATTCAACTAAACCAATTACAGACACTTTTGAATTGTCAAAGGGTCGGTCAGTCAGAAAGATGAAGCTAGTTGCCCATTCCAAAGCGCAGGTACCTATGGAGAAGAACGGGCAAGAAACTCTTTGGACACTCTTTTAAATCTTAAAATCAAAATATTTGATTATGATTACATCATTCGTGTTGAAATTAACCATGTGAGAACGATGTAGAAATACGTGCACGTTAAAAGCGTCCGTTATAGAAAACATAAAAACAATTCAGAAATTAAAAATTAAAATAAGCCATGGCAGCTAAGAGATGACCAGTCCCTACTGACGGCGTCCGTTCACGAACATGACGTATGGATCAGCACCATTCAGCTCAACCATTTTGGAGGGAACTTAATGATCCAACACACACGCCACCACCAGCGAGACATTAGAGTGAGCATGACATACTCACAGCCGCCAGGGCACATTCAAGTCAATGAAAGACGTACCCAGTAAATGATAGCTTTATAGAAAGTACATAGTGTTCACACGTGTGCTATGCAATTATACTTCCAATTAGTTCTGTTAGATGGCAGTCTGGTGCGTTCATTGACAGGGCTACCCACAGCGAATTTTATTTGATCGGTCCACCTCATCGGTGACCTCTCGCGTGTCCTATTACCCTCCACTCTACTCGAGGAACAGGATAGGAAGGCAGGTCATAGGTATCCCTTTTTGTTCAATCCCTGAAACTTCTAAATGGGATGTTAAAGTATGTGTAGAAAATCTTGAAATCCATGTGGATGAAGTCGAAGTAAAAAGCTAGTCCTTCATATTGTTCAGAATTCAGACGCATTCTTATTGTATTAGTACTAATGTAGGTACGTGTCCGACGGTGGGACATCCGCCAATCTTGTCATTTCAGCTCATTCCTTGAAGCGGTGTTGATATACGTGAGAAGTGTTGTGGGGATAGGTAGCTAGGCGCGCGTGTGACAAGACATGATGTCGCATGTCGCCATGTCGCTGATTTGTGACACATGTCGTGGATACATCGGATGGGTAGTTCGTGAAATCAGCTGTTGATTTGAAGAGAGGGATTTGAAGTGGTCATTGCAGCGTGTGACAAGACACGATGTCGCATGTCGCCATGTCGCTGATTTGTGACACATGTCGTGGATAAATCGGATAGTTCGTGAAATCAGTTGTTGATTCGAAGTGGGGGACTTATAGTAAGTGGTCATTGTACTTGCATTTAATTTAAGAGACCACAAACAACTGACTGCCTCGTTGGTTTTTGGTCGCAAGTACTATACTGCTGAGCATAAGGTCCTGGGTTCGATTCCCGGGTCGGGCGAGGGTGTTTTCAATTGGAATTTCTCAGTAGCAGCCCCGAGTCCGGATTTGTGCCCAGTTGATGGCAATAGGGGACCTCAAAATGGGACTTAAACATAACTGGCGAAATATAGGTGTACTATAGGTACACTTCTGCCTTTCCCTTCAGGGAATACAAGCGTGATGTTATGTTACAACAAACTACATTAATTAACTAATACCGAAGACTTACACCCGATTTCTAAATACCTACAAAATTTGAAGTAGAAAACTTGTCAAACTCTACTGAAGCACTCGAGATTCATCTTTACAAAAAACCTATATTTCTTTTAAATAATCGATAGATAGATCCACAGGCCGATCGAAGGTAAAGTTAAGTTTGCCAAGGTCGTTCTGTGGATAGATAACTATTACGGTAATCTGTTGGTCCGGCTGTCATTTGTAGATCTTTGACAGTCGTTACGGGTCGTCAGAAGCCCGAAAGTCTGACAACCAGTCTTACCAAGGGGTATCGTATTAACCAGTAACTGGGTTGTGGAGGTCAGGTAGGCAGTCGCTTCATGTAAAATACTGGTATTCAGCTGCATCCGGTTAGACTGGAAGCCGACCCTAACATAGTTGGGAAAAGGCTGTGCAGATGATGATGACATAGATTCTACGTAAATTCCTAGTTTATCTTGGACATTACTGACGTCCGTAAATGAATACATCGTGAGGAAACCTAGACTTACGGCAGTGCGATTCTGTAACCATCTCACCGTGAAAACTTAGGTGAAGTGAGCGTGGAGTGAGCTGTCATTGCAACTAATGCTAGGGATTGACACTACTGACAACTCACATCAAGCTCACTTCACTTGAGTTTTCACGGTGAGATTTTTACAGAATCGACCGGCTGGATACACCTACATAGTTAATCTAAAGTCTGAAATAGCGAAGCAGTCTTGAGCAAGCGTGGTGATCAATGCTCGTGCCTTTTCAGTATGAAGAGTGGCTTTTGCCCAGCAGTGGGACAAAACTAGGCTGGTGTTATTATGTAGATAGATTCCATTTTGTACAGACGCCAGCACATCAAGCTACTACAATCTGTCAAATTTATTTAATAGATTTTCAACTTTATCGCTGAAGCATTTAGGT
This sequence comes from Apamea sordens, assembly GCA_945859715.1. Lineage (NCBI taxonomy): Eukaryota > Metazoa > Arthropoda > Insecta > Lepidoptera > Noctuidae > Apamea > Apamea sordens. The sequence continues at coordinate 14,499,835 of OX243987.1, forward strand.
TCAAGGTTGATTGGGAAAAGTTGACAGTTTCGGGTAGGTTGACCTGCTGGCGTCTGTACACCAAAACAACTAGTAGTAGGTTTCTAGTATCTAAGAAGATATTATTCGATCTAAGCTTTTACAAGTCATTACTCTAGAAAAAGGTCTGCCTGTAAGTGAAAATCTTTTTCCAAAGCTGAAAGTGATCGTATCAGAATGTTACACGGACCGTGACCCAGTTACTGGGCAAAACGAAATCCTAAGGAATGACCCGTTGCCAGTTTTTCGGCTTCTCAACCCGTGACGTAATGACGTGACTATTATATAACCAACAGTCTCTGAACATGGACATATATTCAAAACGTTCATTTTTCCTCATAAAGTATTGTCAATACGTTACGGCTCCTGCAGACAGGCGCGACGCGACAGTGTGACGCGCCTAAAGTAGAAACATTTCTATGTAAACTTCATGGATATTGTTCTACTAGAGTCGCGTCAAGCTCTCACGTCGCGCCTGTCTGCAGGAGCCGTAACGTATTGACAATATTGACTGTCACTCCAAAACAAATTAGTCATTTGACGCGTAACTTTCCGCTGACAATTTTGACTTCATTTTACTCACCAACATACCTTTGTAACAATGGAACAATAAAATTATTCTTATTGAAAAAAAAATATTCCTACTGTTAGTCTCCATCTTCGTGTCGCTCGCTGGCACGACTGATTTTTTTATATCTTGTTAGTCCAAAACTTTTCCACTTCTACGGCGTCATCAGTGACTGTGCAGCACTTTGACTGCATGTTTTGGGACACAGAGGGCAGGATAGGAGGTGGAGCATGGTTTGTGACATAGCTCCACAATCACACCCTACTGCCGTTCCGTCAAGGTAGCCCCACTTTACCAGATTGGAATTACCGTTAGTGTGTTACGCAATTACCCAGCTGGTCATATTCGCACGCCGGTTCCGAGTACTACCCACATAACCTTTCTGAAGCACACCACTAATAATGTCACTATATGTCCTTCTATGGCGTCCCCTCCCGCTACAACTGGTGTTGCAGTAGCAACACCCAAATTGCGTAACACACATCAATCTCAACTGAAAAATTTTCAAGGATATTACTAATCCATTGCTTCTAGTTCGAAAAAGTCTGTTGAACGACGAAAATAACGCAATGAATGTTGTTGAACTGTCAAAATGAAAGCGATCGCTACTGATAGTGCGTTAGGTACACAATTACCCCGCAGTTCCTTCTTCTTTATATCCGAATAATTACCTGGGGCTGCAGTCTTGACATCCATAGCGATAGCTTTACGACCGAATTCGGTCGCAAAGTCCTGTCACTCCATACATTACACCTGTCTATCCGGAAAAACCGATGGATTTTTTCGAATTTGATAAATTAACTGTTTGTTTTCTATTAATTAAATTAAATATTCGAAAACATCTATCGGCGTCTTACTAGGTCTATCTGATGACCCTGGTTACTTATCTCCTTTTGGTGACCGTACATTAACGTTCATTGCATGTGAAAGCGTGACGTAACAATATTGATTATAAACGTCCTCAGAAGCGAATCGGTGAGTCTTAATTAAAATAGATTCTGGCGCTAATCTCTTTGTGATAGCCTGTCTAATCTACTTACGGAGGTTTATGTAAAGGGTTTTAAGGATCGTGGGTTAATTATTACCGGAAAATAAAGCCGTAATTTTGTGAAAACCTAACGATTTTTTTGTAAAACAAGGCCATATTACGTTTTTGTTCAAACGTAACTCACTCACTTAATCATCGTTTTTAAATAAACCTCTTTATTTAAAAACGATGATTAAGTGAGTGAGTTAAGTGACTTTTAAATGTCAAAAATGTATGGTTAAACAGTCGCTAATCACTACTTAGCTTTAAGCAACGTTTAAGAATAAAGGGGTTAAGCGTTAGAAACAAGCATTGAAAACCAACTCCAAGTGGAATCGATCGAAATAAAACATCTAACTAAGCAGGTACCTATATAACCTACGATAATGTTAATGCACCTTTAATTGAATGTATGTAATCGATAAAAAATACAAATCACCTGAACACTCGATAGATAAAAATAATTATTCCCATCACTAGAACATGAAACGGTAAAGACTCACACGGCACTCCAGTCCACCGTACTTATCTACATCTCGTCTATCAACTATTAGTATAACTCGTCTATTAACTATTAATATAAAATATTAATATAAAGTGCTGAACCTTCCACTTTTATTTCCGTTTAGGAGCTGTACTATCTCCGCTCATAAACACCTGCTTAAAATTTATTGTCCATATCGTGTGGAGCTTGTAATAAAAATAAATAAATATGCGCGCTACGGTGCTACCTTCTACATTATCTTTATTATGTTGTGTAGCCCATCTAATCTTTTACAAAAATATTATAGGTTTTATTAGATATTAGGGTTCCGTAACCAAAAGGACCCTTTGACTACGGAACCTTTGGGACGTATTACTAAGGCTCCGCCGTCCGTCCGTCTGTCACAGGCGGACAGACGGACGGGCGGCGGAGCCTTGGAGCTATTGAACCGCAATAAGTAAAACACTTGAAAGGACATGATTTAAGTAAGTGTCGAACATTTTATATCAAAAAATTAAAGAGTTATAAAAATATGATTTTTGGCATTTTCAATCTCAAAAAACAGCCGGGGGTTAATTGTAGACTTTCATTGTAATAGTAAAAAAATACTCAAGAGGTCATTCATTTCGTATCGTTTTTTCTGGTCGGTACTTTTTTTTATTGATACGAAATGAATGATGTCCTTTTGACAAAATGTAAATTTACTGTGGCCCCTATAAAAACAAAAAAGGTAAAAATTAAACGGGGTACACTACATATTTTTTTGTTTCCTGTATGGGGACAAGAATTAAAAACAATGTAGTGTTAAGTATTGTAGGTACGGTGGTACAGAACTCTTCGTGTGCAAGGCCGACTCAGTCTTGGCCGCTTTTTGTTTTTGTTGCCAATGAGAATAGTGTCATTGATCGGAAATAAATAAATACCTACCGATGCTTTCTTCCGATGTTAAAGGCAATAATGTTCGTAGATTCTGTGATAACGACTGCTCATAAAAGGCTGAGCATTTTAATGCATCGTTAGTTGCATTTTATAGCTCTGCTTGTTCTGTAAAATGTTGAATTATACGGAGAATGTGGCTTTCAAATACTTAAAACATTGTAGCTATGTTTGCAAAATAGTTAGTAGAAGCAATAAGCAGTATATTTTACAGTAAATAGATACGATTTTGCGTAGGTGTCCACGCTCCGTACATACATACCGCTAACCACACGTAGATAGTATCTAATTCGTACACATATTTTGGTATTTTTTACGTAAGCTAAATAAAAATGGCATGTATTAAATCGAACTTTAAATAATTCCAATATGGTTTACCTGCTTTTTTTTTGAGGTTCATAAATTTCAAAAAGCGTCCTTTTTTAGAAATTCAAAAGTTTTTAGACGGTCAGTTAAATAATTCCCAATAAGAATCTGCAATTAATACGCCATAATAAGTACCTAACAACATTTAGCGTACCTTTGTATACAAGGAAACGGCTGATTCCGTTCAATGCAACTAATATTGGTAAACACTGTAGACACGATCATGTAGCTCACCCTGGATTGTGTGCTTACCCGGATATCGTGAAACAATGGATGGGATGCGCGGGAAAAAGAATTAGATTGATCGCCATGACCAAATATAGGATATATTTCTATGGCCATGACATACAGAAGTAGATTAACACTTTTACTCTTACATGTGACGGTAAAAGTAAAAGTGTAATCTTCTTCTGAATAATTGTTTGTCGAATAATTTTGGGTTTATTTAGGTCATAATTTTCTGAATTTCGATAACTAATAGCAGAGTTTGTACTATCTGAACATAATATGCTTCAATTTTTTTTTCTAACACGTACCAACTGTGCTCTCAGGTTGTGTCCATAAGTTATGTTTGAAAAAACTTAAGTTTAATTGCTAACCGTAAATACTTTAAAAAATCGAATGTATAATGCATAATCAGCATATTCCCACTGCGGGGATACAGGTATATCGGATAAAAATTATCTTTCAGGAAAATGTAGCGATTTTGTTGCAGTTTTTTTTTTAAATTTCTCGTGAATTTTTTGTGTAAAAGTTACTGACAAATTCGCACATTATTAAATAAATCAATAAGCAAATGCTATCCAATCAATAAAAAACCACGGTACATACTAACTGGTAACCCTCCAACATGATGTATGTATACATATACATATCTACCATTTAAAAAAAATTAAAAATAGATAAGCTTCTAGAAATTATTTTGACTCGAAACCCATCCAAGTAGGTTCCTCTAGATACACAGCGTCATTAAATCAACCGTCACGCTCACGCTTCATAATTTAATGAATATTAAATAGTATATTTAGAATAAAATAATTTAATGTCGTCATTTATATGGTAAAGCTGTAAAAAAACGATTTTCTGTAATAAACAATTAGGTAGGTAGTTAGGTACTTAATCTGTAAGTTATTAAAATTCTTATTAAGTAGTAATTAATTAAATTAGAAGCTACATATTAATTTCGTTTAAGCAACTAAGTATGTTAAAGTTTACAAATTCGTAATTAAAGATCTTATTTATTAATATAAGTTTTAATTAGAAGCCAGTTTAATAGTAACTATATATTTTAGATTTGTACAGAGATACGTATCAGAAATATAGTCAGATTTAGATATAAATTGTAATCAGAACTTCTTTCCAACCATGATACCGATCGCATACTTTCCAAGCTCATCAGAAGAAATACTAACTTATTCAGGCACGAGTATCCTATATGGAACATTTAATAGGCCAGCATTATTCTTACTGAAGTACAAAACTATGTTTTTCACTTCATATAGTTTAGGAATTTCTAATTATCGAATTATTTTTTCAAATACTCCGAGACGCGTCAACCCGCGTACCTCCGTGGGTGGGCTGTCATAACGTACCAACTCCCGTCGAAGAATGTACCTAATTATGAATCACAGATCGTATCAACGACTATACCCGATGTAGGGAACAGTTCTAATCATTCCCTCGGGCAGTGCTTACTGTTTCATTTCACATCGTAATTGAAATGGCTGGCTTTCTTCGTTTGTTTATGCCCGTGGGTTGTATGATAACTCTCGGGATGAAAGAGCAACACTGCATCCGTTGAAATTACTGGATAATGAAGAGCTGGATTGATTGACTTTGAGAGTTGGTGCATTAAGCAACAAAAGAATGCAGAGTTGCAGAAGAGATTCATTAAAGAAATCATATCATCTGCCTAGCCTTTTCCCAACTATGTTGGGGTCGGCTTCCAGTCTAACCGGATGCAGCTGAATACCAGTATTTTACATGGAGCGACTGCCTATCTGACCTCCACAACCCAGTTACTGGGTACTTAATACGATACCCCTTGGTAAGATTGGTTGTCAGACTTTCGGGCTTCTGACTACCCGTAAGTAATGACTGTCAAAGATCCACGAATGACAGCCGGGACCCACGGCTTAACCTGCTTTCCGAGGCACGGAGGGGTCTCAGTATGTAAAGATGGTCACCCATCCACAGACCAACCGCGGCAAGCGTAGCTTAACCTCATTAAAGAAAACTCATCATAATTAGCCTATAATGTTCCCACTGCTGGGACACAGGTCACACAGGCCTCCTCTCGGTGAAAGGGAGTGGGCCGTAATCCACCACGCGGGCCCAGTGTGATAGATGTAAAATGATTTTATTTCTGTAAGTAGGTTTGTACCAACACTTTTCCACGTCAATCATATTTTAAAAACTAGATGAGGTTTCCTATCTGACTAATCAGAGAAGAAATGCCGAAACAAACTCAGAGGTCACAGTCTCTTTAAAGTCCAGACATAAACTTGGTCAGATCATGTGAGCACCATGTAGATTGGCGTCTGAAATGGTATTTTAAACAAAGAACTACACAGATTGAGTGGACCTGTCCAGTCAGTGCACACAACTCAGAACTTGGAGTTTAACGATTCGACGAATACCAATTAAGAAAGGACATTTGGGTAGGCCGTATTGATATCAGTAACATAATGTTCTTCCTTAAAGTAGTGGGTAGATACTTGACAACACGATTAGCGCAGTGGCTGAGCGATCGGACTGCTGCGCTGCGTCTCGCGGGTTCGATTCCCGCACAGAACAAATATTTGTAAGTCCTACATGTATTTGTTCAGAGTCTGGGTGTTTTTCTATCTATAATATGTATGTATTTACAAAAAAAAAAAATGTATATAAGTAGTTTATCAGCCATCTTGTTACCATAACACAAGCATTAGGTTGCTTAGCTTGGGACTAGATGGCGCTGTGTGAAATGTCCAGGGATATTATTATTATTACTTATATGCTGAAAATTAATTAGGTACCTAATTGATGATGATTACACAAAAGCATTTTGAATATAATTATGTATAAACGTTTCTCAAAGTTTAGAAATTATTTTAAATTATGATTAACGTATGCCTTTCGACGTTTAACATGTTGAATGCCGTAATTACAGACACAATTATAAAGCCATTGTTTCTCGCGTGTGTTAACGTCTTTCAACTTTAGCTTAGCAACGCTGTGCAAGATTAATTTCTCTTGATTTATTCTCGTGCAGTTAATAGTAGAATACACCACCACCACCTACTTATGTTGAACACCTTTTCAATCTATTTAAATGATGAAAAAGTTCTGATATTCCCATTTTTCCGCTCTACCTATAAGTTACTTTTAGTTAATGTTAACTACGAACTATAAATCCGACCTACATAAGTGCTCCTATACCTATTTGGTGCTTACATGCAGATGGCAACAAATACGAAACATGCATACATTGATATAACATATAAAAATGAATCCCTATTTCCTTGGTCACGAACTTGAGAACGACTTTACCGATTTTATCAATTTTTTTTTTTAACTTTTCGAATACTATGTAGAAGGTTCTTACGGAAAAAAAAATAAGAAAGTTGCTTTACGCGGGCAGAAGCTAGTAGTTTATTATTAAAAAAAAAGTAGGAATCAGACAAGCTGAAAAGCGAAGTCATATCATAGAGAAATATCTTAAAAAGCACTGATTAAAAATAGAACCGGTTCTAGGAATGATTATGAAAGTTATTCGTCAAACCCTCGTTCAATTTGTACATCCCTGGTTCCGCGTACTTGTAAAGAGCTCACAGTAGGTACCTACCACATTCTATTTTCTAAAAGATCAACCCTTCCCGTGCGTCTGCATTTCCGTCGGGCTCCAAGTGCCCGCCGAGCCGCCGCGCCGCCCGGTATGGCAGGCTGCACTCACAGCCGCTAACTTTTCCCCTAATCTCCACGTGAGGGCACTCTGCCTGCCGTGACATCACGTCTCTCAGCCACCTCGCCGTCTCAGAGGCTAATGACTCTCTTACCTCTGTTTAAAATTCTCAGTTGCAGTTCTAGAGTTACGGACGCAAATTTTTGGTTGAAGGTGCATTTTCCATGTTGTGGGTGTCCATTTTGTAATCTGAACAAACGCCAGTTGAAAATTGAAAAAAGAACTCCTGTCAAATTTTACATGACATACATTTTCTGTTCATATGTACTTGCTCTTTCTATCTTCGCCAATAAATAGGTATAATGCTTGGCATTGGAGACGCTTTCCTTTTTTTGATTAGCAGGAGAACGGAACCTACAGCATTCCCAAATCCTACTAATATTATAAACGCGAAAGTTTGTGAGGATGGATGGATGGATGTTTGTTACGCAAAAACTACTGAACGGATTTTAATGAAACTTTACAGTAATATAGCTTATACTTACATTACATTTTTGTGTTCAAAAAGTATCTGCCTATGTGTTATCATCAGAATACTTTTTATCCCGATATTCCCGCGGGATCGATACTTATGCGGGTGAAACCGCGGGACGCTGCTAGTATCAACTAAATGAAAGAAGTAAGTACGGTACCTTAAGAAACCGTTTTTTTATATAATTTAAAGATTTTAAAACTAATAGTTTTGAGTTCTACGACTACACAAAGTTATCTCCACAATCATGTGATTTTTTTCAATTTTACTCAAAATGCACCGTCTACTTCACCTCTAACATCCATAAATTACATGCGCAGAACCCTGCAACCAGAGGCCTTGAGCCCGCTTTAATGGGACGGTGTGTGTACTAAAATACCTACAAATATAAAAGCATAGCCACCCCTCTGGGGACTGGGCGAGACTAAGTTTGCCTGCCATGCAGCAAGCAAAGGGTTGCTGGGAAAATTATCAGCTGTTCGCGACGCGACGCCGACCGCCACGCCAGACGGTATTGCGAAGAATGAATTAATTATTGTTATATAGGTACTTATAGGTAGACCTTTTCTGAGCGATGTCAGGTCAAATTATACACAGTCGTCCATTTCCTGAAATGCTTTAATCAATAGGCTACAACTTTTTCTTACAATAATGTTTACAAGCGTTATGCCTAACGTTAAAATATTGATAATGGTCGCCAGCGCTGCTCATCTCCGACTATCTGAAAAAACAACCACTTACGAGTATGTCTACCCTCAATACCTTCTTTTTTTAAATTTGAAGATCGCTAACACTTTGTTGTTTTATAATCAATTTAATTATTTTGATTTTTTTTTATAAGCCACGACTCTGTTTGTCTCTCCATTATAGCGTACTAGCAGCGCCCCGCGGTTCACCCGCATAAGTGTCGATCGGGAATATCGGGATAAAAGTATCCTATGTGTTATTCTGATGTACGCGTATTAGCTATAATACCTACTGTAGTTTCATCAAAATGCGTTCAATAGTTTTTGCGTGAAAGAGTAACAAACATCCATCCGAGCGATGGCCGTTTTGCGTGAATGTGACGCATGTTTACCGAACTTGTTTTTTTTTGTGAGTTTATGTCCTTTTTTTATGCGTCATGTTTGCCGCAGATAAATGCATTTTCTTTCTTTCTTTCTTCTTTCATCCATCCATCCATACAAACTTTCACGTTTATAATATTAGGATATGTAAGATTAGTAGGAAGTAGGATTGGATAGGATAGGATAAGTACAGTCACGAGCAAAAGTATGTATACACTCGGCAGCGATTTACTCCTTTATTTTTGAATAAAATTTTATGTTGTTACGAACATAGCATTTTCGAACCCACAGGTTTATGTAATATGTCGTATTTCAACGGTGCATTCGTTATTTTACGAAAAAATCGCAATTGAAAGTTCCCAAGTGTTGACATGCTGGTGCTCGTGACTGTACCTATAATTCGAGAACCACTTACCTAGGTATCTAGGTACGTGAATTCTTTTGTAAAAAAACGTCAGTCGTGGCGAAATTCTAATAAAAATTCACATCCAACCAAGTGCAAGACAGCGGAATCGAAAGCACATCTTGTAATTTATAAAAAAAAAAGTATGCGGTCAGAGGCCCCCGTCAGGAATGATGTTCCTTACGCGGTACCCGCACGCACACACACTCGTATATAGTAGAAAGAGACAGAGAACGAGAGTTTGCATGGAGGGTTCATTATAACGCTTTTTCGTTACGTGACGATTTCTCCCGGTTTACTCCTAACGCAAGCCGTTTTCGATATAAGAAGTAGTTATAATAAAAACAGTAACTTCGATGAAATTAAGTTTAATGATACTCTATATTTCACCTTTAAGTTTGATCGCGTGGATTTTAAAGCACCATAACCATAAGTTTGTTCCATAATTTGTTTTAGAACTACAAATTGTTACTTTGCCTGGTACATAACAATTCTTTATGAAATGCAGCGAGTATTCCGTAAAATTACACAAAGGTTGTCGGGGAGAAAATTGCTAATAGCGATAAAACCGTCTACTGAACAATTTCTTTCCTCGCTTTTACTTATCTGTATTTTTATATTTCTTGTACATTTTCATGGTAAGTTCATAAAGATGTACGTACGATTTATGGTGTTTTTATGAGTTTTTATTTATGACTTGGTTCCTTCATAATTATTCTGACAGTACTTTTCCATTAGCATTAACAGGTTAGCATTTTTGGGGATGGTTTCCAGAATTCACTCTAGCCGAATAAGACCCGAATCTCACCTTTCTAGTATTGGAATCTTCATGGTTATCTTTCATCTGCGGTAAAAGGAGGGGTTATATGCCATACTCCTACTTACCAAAAATTACAAAATGGCCGCCCTCAGACATAGAGGTAGGCTCCAGGATCTAGTACAAAAGAGAAACAAAATCATTTCGCCCACCACTCTCGCAAGAACCTGTCATTATCTTTTGACGACACGGTTGGCGCAGTGGTTAAGCGATTGACTGCTGCGCTGCGTGTCGCGGGTTCGATCCCGCACGGAACAAATATTTGTATGACCTACATGTATTTGTTCCGAGTCTGGGTGTTTTTCTATCTATAATATGTATGTATTTACAAAAAAAAATGTATATAAGTAGTTTATCAGCCATCTTGTTACCATAACACAAGCATTAGGTTGCTTAGCTTGGGACTAGATGGCGCTGTGTGAAATGTCCAGGGATATTATTATTATCTCCTTTATTTCAATGTAATCATATAAATTATATTTTTAAATATTAGAATATAAAAAGTATAAAAACATTTAAAAATATAAAAAATAGTAGCCCACCGGTATCGGGAACAGGGTCCAAGCTACCGGTGGTCAGGGCTCCAGAGAGAGGAACCTCCTGACAAGGCGAGCCGTGTCCAGAAGTACCGCTTTCTGAATCAAGCCCTTGATCCAGCTGCCCAACGAGAGCCTCTTCAGGTGTTGGTCGAGGCTCTTGGCTATTAAGCCATTGGCTGTCACGACTATCGGCACAATGATCGCTGAGTCCACATCCCACATGTCGACAACCTCGCGAGCCAAGTCAAGATACTTGATTTGTTTATCTTTCTCGGCTTTCACGAGGTTCTCATCATGCGGGACGGTTATGTCAACAATCATTGTGCGTCGCTCTGATCGATCCACCACCACTATATCAGGCTTATTGGCAACAATAGTCCTGTCAGTGATGATGGATCGATCCCAGTACAATGTGATATTACCATTTTCGAGAACTGGGTCGGGCACGTACCTGTAGTACGGCACCTCCGATTGCACAAGGTTGTATTTCAGAGCAAGTTGCTGATGGATTATCCTAGCTACAAGGTTGTGTCTATGCAAGTACTCTCCGTTAGCTAGACGAGAACACCCGGAGATAATATGCCTGATTGATTCTCCCGGCCGGTGGCATGCCCGACAGATGTCAACCGTGCCGTCTTTCACAATAAATCTCCGGTAATTGTTCGTCATCATAACTTCGTCCATAATTGCACAGACAAAACCTTCGGTTTCTCCAAAGAGATCACCGAAACGCAGCCAGGCTACGGACGCTGGTAGATCTACATCGGGCCCATGTAGGGCCCGGTAAAAGCGTCCGTGAAGCTCCTTACTCTGCCATACTTCCATGCGACCATTGGTGTCAAGCACTACTGGCTTGCGCCAGTTCTCTTTAGCCAAGGAGAGCGGGGTGAGGCCCTTGTCCACCGCGACTACATCTCGATGCATCCCCACGTCGGTCTCTAAGAAATATTCCCTGAGACTGCATATCTCGCGATTGTGGAGGGTCTTAGCGTTTAAAAAGCCTCGACCTCCACACTTTCGCGGGATATACAGCCTCATTACCGATGACCGTGGGTGATGCATTCGACTTGCAGTTAGCAGCGTACGGACCCTCCTATCCAGGGCGTCAAGTTCGGTCTGAGTCCATTTGAGTATGCCGAAAGAGTACATCAAAACCGGCATGACCCAACCGTTGAAGGCGCGCACCTTGTTTCCGCCTGATAAAAGACTATTGAATACTTTTTTCAGGCGGCCATAGAAGCGCTCTTTCAACGATTGCTTCATGTCAGTAACATTGATGCCCAACGCTTCCGACATACCCAAATACTTATAGGTTTCGGATGCGGAGAGGGCTCTAAGATTTGTGGAATCCGGGAGTTGTGTTCCCACGGATTCCACGATCTCTCCTCGCTTTACATGCATGACCGCACATTTGTCCACACCAAATTCCATCCTGATGGCGCTACTGAAAGTTTCAGTGATATTCAGTAGCTCCATCAGTTGCAAATTGTTGGGGGCAAAAAGTTTTAGGTCATCCATGTAGAGGAGGTGAGATATAACCTGACCACCTCTCCTCAGCCGATAGCCTAGACTTGAATCTTCCAACAGCGTGCTTAGAGGATTCAAAGCTAAGCAGAACCAAAGCGGACTCAAACTGTCGCCCTGGAATATGCCTCGTTCGATCCTTATCGGCTCGCTATTCCTCTGGATATTTCGACATCCTGGATAGCGAAGGACCGTCCTCCATTGCCCCATACACGTCATCAGGAAGGTGCGCAGAGTTGTATCTACTTTATATAACTCCAGTACCCTCATGAGCCATGTATGTGGCACGGAGTCATAAGCCTTCTTATAATCTATCCAACATGTCGACAGATCCTTTCGGGAACGACGAACCTGTTGGCTAATGGCCATATCAATGAGAAGTAGCTCCTTAGTACCGCGGGACCCATTCTTACATCCATTTTGAGAGACAGACATGATGGAGTTAGTGTCTATATGTTTATTAATTTTAGCTCTCAAAATGGATGTAAGAACTTTATAGACCGTCGGTAAACACGTGATCGGCCTATAATTTTTGGGTTCCGCGGTGCTACCTGATTTATGGAGCAGGTGGGCAACTCCTGTCGTTAGGAATTGGGGTAGCGTACCAGACTCCAAAGCAGTCTGGAACTGAGATGCCAAGCGAGCGTGTGACCTTGAAAACCATTTGATCCAAAAGTTGTGCAGCCCATCCGGCCCTGGAGATTTCCAGTTAGGTAACGGACGGACTGCACGAGCTACATCTTGCGGGCAGATGGTAATAGCCTCCATGTCTGGTATTGGATCACAGGCTCGCTCGACTTCTCGAGCCCAATCACCTTCGGTGTGACTGACAGGCGCCGACCAGATATTACGCCAAAAGGAACACATGACATCATCATCCGGCAGGCATGTGTCAGCCACACCTTGGTCCGGTTGCTCCCAACCCCTGTAAACCCACCTTTCATCGCTCTGGAATGTGCGATTCTGAGTGTACCGCTCCACTCTCCGCCTGTACCGACGAATACGGTTTGCCCATGCACAGATCTTCTGCTTCAGGAAGTCGATACGCTCTGTGACGCGGGACGAATAATCTCGAGAACTAATATCAGTCCCCGAGAATGCCCGCCTCACAAAGCGCATCACTCTAGGGCGAGTATTGCCCTCCCTGAAGCAAATTAGCTTGCCGATGAGTGCTCTAGTCTCCCCGATACGACGCTCAATCCTGCACTGCCAAGCTGGTACAGCTGGTTTTGGTCGTGTGGCTCTGTCACTGTCCGGGAATTTGACATGAGCTACACGACATGCCGCAACAGCCGCACAGTACAAGATTGAATGGGTATCGGTGAGGTCTTTGCTGTCGTTAAAGTAATTTGCCAGCTGCGAGTCTAGAGCACACACCAGCGCCTTGTTTTTCTTGTGCATGGGCAAACGAGGTAAACGTGGTCTGAGTCCAGGCGGAATAGATCGGTACTCACGGAAAGCATCCTCCAAAGCGCTCCTCAATCTTACATTGCACTGGGAGCTCACGGATATAGCCTCATCATCATCCTCTTCATCAACGCGGTTGGGTCGCGATGGAGAACTGGGTGTTATTATTATTATTATCTGCGGTAGGAGGAGGGGTTGCTCCTACTTACCACAAATTATAAAATAGCCGCCATCAGACATAGAGATAGACTCCAGGATCTCCAACAGAAAACAGAAACAACAATTCGCCCAACATTCTCGCAAGAATATCAGGTTATCTAGTAAATGAATATGCTGTATTTTGCTGTCCGAGACACAATTCAGTAACAATTGATAATAACACTTAAGCCTAACGTCCTGAGAGTAGTGATCTGTACTCAGCTGTCAGCTTCCCATGAAAGTGTCGGTGCTCTTTGAATTGAGCCTCGAATCACTACCGGGCGGCTCACGATTACATTTGGGAACAGGGGACACTGAGGTACAATCATTTACTGACCAATCCAATGTGTTACTTTGATGTCCAAACTCACGAACTATCTTTTGTTTTCAAAGTCAAAGTATTTATTTGTAAAATAGGTGGATGTTAATAAAATATGTATAAAGTTTACTATGTTTTGCCGTTTATGGCATACAATTATCAATAAAGTAGGTACCTACCTATCTAAAATAACACTTTAGTAGGCAACAGAAAGAGGAGTAGTGGTGGTCCAGTGGTAACGACCCCGACTTATGAGTTGTGGGTCGTGGGTTCGAACCCAGGCAACCGCTTTGTGTAAATAATTTCATCACAACTGCTCTCAAAAGGGTGAAGGAAAACATCGGGAGGAAATCAGCATGTTCCATGAACTCAAATTTCGAAGACATGTGACATCTACCAAAGTACCAAACTACACTGAGTCCGCGTGATAGATTACAGCCCACTCCCTCTTGAAGCGAGGAGGTCTAGGCTGTATCCCAGCCGTGGGAACATTATAGGGCTTATAATGTCAATCAAAATTAGCTTATATGCTTAAGGTAACTGAATTAAATTCAGTTAAAATTAAATAATATGTATTACTAAAATTACACCTACCCTAAAACAAAGTTAACAATATGGCTTACAAAATTATGTACAGACGCAGCACATCAAGATACTTTAATCTGTCAAATTTCTTTAATAGATTTTCAACTTTATCGCGAAAGCATTAAGGTTCAAGGTTGATTGGGAAAATTTGACAGTTTCGGGTAGCTTGACCTGCTGGCGTCTGTATTTTTTTTTTGTATCTTTTAATTATTAGAAAAACACCATTTCCGCTAAGTCCTTATTTATTTTGGTACTTTGAAAATATAGCGGCTGATTTTGTGTGGATTTTATTGACAATCTTTCAGGAGGAGAAAGTAGGTACCTACCTAGGTATATGAACTCAGGGAATAAATCGTTAAGAAAAATTTACTACCAACTTATATTATCCGTATATTCAATTAACAACTGTATGGCTATGACACGGCAAATTGACGTAAGGTATCAATTTACTCACCAAATATCTAGTTTTCGTAACTGTCCTTTACGTGATTATAAATAACTTTTAATAAAGGAATCATTCGGAAAATGCGAAAGAAAAGCGTCAGTTTCATTAATTTTCATTGGCACAGCGCAAATATTTTTTTTAATAACAGCAGTTTTTTTTTTCAAGATCTCGTGAGTACTTTCATCCCCTGGAAAGGTGCCAAAGATTTCAATTTCAAGCTGTATAAGAGGAGAAATAACTGTCTCACTATTTTTTTTTTTTGCCTAGAAAGCTAGGTACTTATAGATACTAGTACCTAGAACTCGCCAAAGCGCCAAAGCGATCGATGTCAAGACTGTCTTAAATGGTGTCTACCTGACTAACTACTCGATCTATTATAAGTTCGAATATTGCTGTTGCATTGCTGTATTCAATACAGGGTGGCAGGGGACATCGACGCGCAAACTGTAGTGTAAAAAATTTTAGTCATTTATCAAAAAAAATCTGCTGTTACATACAAAAATAACTACGCGTTCAAAATATATATAGAACAGCTGGTTTTTTTTAATAACCGACGAGAAAATTTTTAGGCCCCCGCGCGAAAACATTTCCAGAATCATGTAGTTACAGACGCCAGCATATCAAGCTACCCGAAACTGTCAAATTTTCCCAATCAACCTTGAACCTAATGATTTAGCGATAAAGATGAAAATCTATTTTTTAAAAAATACAGATTCTACAATCTGTCATTTTTTAAGCTATTACTAGCTTGATGTGCTGGCGACTGTACTTACTGAGTCCATGGTTACAGGTTGCGTTGCGCGTCGATGTCCCTGCTACCCGACCTACCTGCAGTGCGATTGTGTAACCATCTCACCGTGAAAACTTAGGTGAAGTGAGCGTGGAGTGAGCTGTCATTCTAAATAATGCTAGGGATTGACACTACTGACAACTCACATCAAGCTCACTTCACTTGAGTTTTCACAGTGAGATTTTTACAGATTCGACCGGCTGGAACTTTTTAAAGCGCCAAAGTGATCGACATCAAGACTGGCTTGAATGGTGTATTCCTACTCAGTCCATTATAATAACAATCAAGAATTTCACTTAGATTGAACGCTTATTTTATTATTTTAGCAGTATTTTTTTCCTGACACAGTTTTATATTGTTGTACAGTCAGCGTCAAAAATATATTGCTGTACAGTCAGCGTCAAAAATATCGGGACGAACAGACTGTTCAAAATGATCTCAACAACTAAGGAAATTAAACTTTGTCTCAATTGGATAAAGTTCTTGTCAGAATGACAGTTGTCGTGTACTGTCTTCATTCTGAAACATTCCTTGTGTCATTGAGTTAATATTTCATTTTCATAGTTGCTTAGATCATTTTGAACAGTCTGTTCGTCCCGATATTATTGACGCTGTACATTACTTATCACTCAACGAATGGCCACTTTCAAGGGGCATGAAAAAGAGAAAAATAAACGAAAATATAAGTACTAAGAAGTGGTAGTTCTTATGCACTTATTTAGGACTTACTTAGTGTTCTTAGCTAAGAACAAATTAAGCTAGACTAGGACTCAGGAATTCTCGGGATAAACCCATAAATAATTCAGCTCATGAAAAGGTACCCTTACTTAGTACTACATAGTGTAGCGAAATAAAAACCAAATCTTCACTAGTACACGTTTAATTTTGTATAAATCAAAAAAACTGTTATCAAAAATTTTATGAAGGGCACAGCACTATTCAAAGGATGGTAATAGCTCTGAGGCGACGTCCCTGGTGTTAAGCCCTATAAATTTCACAATTACGCAAAGAAAAAAAATTACAATTACGCGTCGGTCACGATACGTTTGCAAACGTTCCTAACTTCCGCAATAAATAAAAAATCGGTAATCCTAAATGGGTAACTGCGCACCAAGTCGATCTGTCAGGTAGCGAGGCAACAATAAAATTGATATAGCTGATTTACATAAAATACGACGATATTAGAGAATCTACTAGAAATTTAAAAAATAGTCTTCAAAAAATACGTAGATCCGGTCCTAGCCTCCAGGATGTCAGTCAGAGGGCTCGCTGGCTGGCTGGTACTTGGAATCACCAGCGTAGGGTACAGATCCCAACACGCAGCTCGCAGTCGCCAGGTCCCAGGCTAGCGGGGGGGGCGAATTCAAGATTCGCCTAGTCTTCGGACAAATCTACAGACAATAACGAAAAATGATAATCCGAGACGCAGGCAGAATCTTTTATAACATAAGAGATGAAGCAAAAGTTAAATTACATACCAAGTCCTCAAAGATGAAACCTGACTCGAAGTTTTAGATGCTGAAATTTCGGGAACAGTTCCCTTTGGTCTGGTCGCACAACAGTCAAACTCGGACGCTCAAATCTTTATAGTGGCAAACAGTTATATGATAAAACGGGAAAAAATAGTAATATTGACGTCCGTCCTGTGCCCAAATAAAAGCTTCAAATGAAAAAAACACTGCAAGAGAAAAGACGACACTTTTCGATTCAAAATTCAAAAAACACAATATGAAGAAAAAACCTTTCTGGTTACAAATAAGGTATGATTTGTTATAAAAGAAGGTTATTCGTGAAAAAATTATAATGTAGCATTTGCCAATGCTACAGTACCCCCTTTCCAAGAAAAAACAATTAAGTGATAGAAGAAAAAAGTAATAATAATCAAAGGTAAGAACAATTCTTACAAGGTTCTGTAAGAATTAACCATGCTAGGCCTAAGTTAATAAGTAACTAATCGAAATTAAACCTAAATAAACGACATCGTAGTGCAACGGATACAGAATAAATACGAAAACGTCTTCCATCAGTGCGAACTCCCGATGCGTTGACTAAAACTAGAAATCACATGAAAACTAGAGACTAATAAATCTAAATAAGACTAGCCTTACCTAATAAATAATCATCGCCAGGTAATTTCTTTACAAAATAATCAAGAAGTAAGAATAGAAGGCGAAGTAACGATTACAAAAAAAAGAAATAACAAGCAAACAACATAATAATAGGGTACCTAATTGATAATTAAATCGATGAATTAAAAAAGGTGTTTAATAACACACTACACAACACCACACTATTCTTAAGTAATCGACAAGAGTTTATCGACAGTGTCCCAACACTAGACCTGTCATTAACTCTATGAAGGAGTCCACGTCATCTGAGTGATATTATGACAGAACTGACAAGTACCAAACAAAAGTTTGTTGACAAATATAGTTTCCATTTGGAACGAATAAATGTCGCTGCTAACTTTTTAGCTGTCGAAATGAGTTAAAGTTAAAATTATGCGAATCTATATTACAGGGGAACAAATGATACGTATAAGTAACGTAATACGTAAAAGTAACGTTTGGAATATAGAAAGATTTAATGGATTACTTGTTTAGAAATCATGGGAATTATTTAAGAATATCTTTAATATGATATTGCCCAGAATGGACAGATTCGCAGTCTTTAAGAACATATGTGGTCCTAGAGATAACCCTAGTTACACGACATTTAATAAAACGTGGAGCAAGCTTTCCTGAAAAATAATCTGCCCCAGAGGATCTAGAAAAGTTTCGTCTCCATACAGTGTCACCAACGTTGAGAGTGACAGGGGAACGATTCCTATTATACGCTCGAGAATTACGGAGGAAAGCCATAGAAAGATTATCAGCGACTTTTGCGTAAACCTCGGCAAGGGAAGAAAGATTCGAGGCGTGTTGAACCCGACTTTCAGCTAAATTTACGCTTTGAGTCTGGTTACTGGCACGACCGGAAGTAACTACTTCCCTACCAAACATTAGGAAATTAGGAGTGAAACCTGTAGCTAAATTAATGCAAGAGTTTAGATAGAGTTTGACTTTGGGTAAAAGTTTTGCCCAGTTTCTTTGGTTTTCTCCGACTAATATGCTCAAACACGTAACGACACTTTGGTTATAGCGTTCAACCGTGTTAGCTTGAGGAGTATAATAGGGAGTGTACGTAGGGGAATCGATGTGAAAGGATCTTAAAAAACTAACAAAACGACTACTGCGAAAAAAGGTAGCGTTATCGCAGAGAATAGCACGCGGAACTCCGAAATTGAAAAATATTTCAGACTCCAAAGCTTTAATAACGGAACAAGCATCAACTTTCTTAAGAGGAATAAGCCAAACATACTTTGAAAAAACGTCTACCATAGATAAAATGTATTTATAACCATAGTAAGCAACGGGTAATGGTCCAATGACGTCAATAGAGATCGACTGTAAAGGCAAGGATACATCCTTGGGATAGCACATCTGACCACGAGGTTGAGTATTTGCTATTTTATAAGCTTTACATACCTCACATTGTCTCAATGTCTCGGCAACATCACGAAACATGTTCGGCCAGTAGAAAATCTCTTTTACCTTAAGATATGTCTTAGTAATGCCAGGATGAATAGATGGGCAACTATTATGTACTTCCCAAATAGCGAGTGGAACCTTCTCTACTGGTAAAACTACACGCCAAGGATCAGAAGATAAAGGACAGGTGATAGGCATGCGTCTTAAAAGAACACCGTTCTGTATGGCGTATGCGGGAAAAATTTGGGGTGTATCACGAGCACCACAATAGACTTTCCTATACCATCTATCATTTGTATGCTCGGGGCCCTGATCAAACGTAACCGGACTTGCATAAATTCTAGATAAAGCATCCGGGACGACGTGTTGCGATCCCTTACGGTGCACAATATCAAAAGTATATTGAGAAATTATTGTAGCCCATCGAGCTAAACGTCCAGAAGGATTGTTCAGTGTAAGGAGCCACTTCAAAGCCATGTGGTCTGTAATAACTGAGAATCTCATCCCATCTAAATAACAGCGGAAATGCTTAACGGAATCAAGAACGGATAAAAGTTCACGTTCGGTAGTGCTATAATTGCGTTCTACCTTAGAAAAAAGACGGGAATAATAGGCGATAGGATGTTCCACATCATCAATCTTCTGTGAAAGAACAGAACCAAGACCAACAGCTGACGCATCACATTGTAATGTGAATGGCTTTGAAAAATCCGGACAAGCCATAACCGGGGTATCGATTAGTGCCTTTTTTAACTTGACAAATGCTTGTTCGGCAGCATCATCCCAATTTATAGGATCACGACCCTTTCTTTTACCAATAAGAGCAGTGAGTGGAGCAATAATAGAGGAGAAACCGTCAACAAAACGTCTATAGTAGGAACACATTCCAATGAAACCGCGCAGTGATTTTGCGGTGGAAGGAGTCGGGTAGTCCCTGATAGAATCAAGCTTGCTGGGGTCGGTTTGCAAGCCTTTTTCGTTCACGATATAACCCAAATACTTTAACTCACTTTTACAGAACTCACATTTCTTTAAATTGATCGATAAACCAGCTTCCTTAAGGCGGTGAAGTACCTTCCTTAGGAGCGCGAGATGACCGTGAAAGTCTTTGGAAATTATTATTAAATCGTCGACGTACCCGAATACACAGTCGTCGCTGGTTGAGGTAAATTCAAAATTGACAATCATATCAGTAAGACGTTGCATCTCTGAGGCTGCATTTGTGAGACCAAATGGCATCCTAACAAATTCAAATAAACCCCGTTGAGGAACTATGAAAGCGGTCTTCTCACAACTCTCTTTATCAGCAAGAGGAATCTGCCAAAATGCACTCCTAAAATCAAGCGAGCTTATGTATCTTGCACCACGAAGATTGTCAAGAATATCATGTATACGAGGGAGAGGATAAGAATCTCTGATCGTAACGCTGTTTAATTTTCTGCTATCAACACAGAAACGAACAGACCCATCTTTCTTGGTAACCATAACCACCGGACTAGCCCATGGAGAACGAGAGGGGCGGATAACACCGACCTCTAACATCTTATCAACCTCTTCGTTGAGAATCTTTAATTTAACAGGAGAAAGAGGATAAAACCTCTGTCTAATTGGCTGCCCCGTTGTATTTATTTTATGTGACAGCCAAGTAGTCTTACCTAGGCCAATCTTGTCTGACGAAATATCCTCGAACTCGTCAATCACCTGTTGTAAACCATGCTCTTGATCCGATGATAGTACGTTGCGAGGGTGTATATAACGTATCTCGCTAATACAGGGAGGTTGCAGAGGAGAGTGATTCATAGATGAAAGATACATGTTACCTTTGATATTCTTATCAAAAGCCTTACTAAAAACCGAGGTTAAACCAAATTTGTTCCAGAATTCGATCCCTAAGATAACAGAAGAAGACATACAACGTGCTACTAAAAACTCATGGACAAAGGTCGTTCCATTGAACTTAACCGGCAGATAAACGGTACCTAAAATATCAATAGGCGAGTTGTTAGCAGAAATGACCCGAGGATGCGCATCATTATTCTTCAATGAGATACCTAGCTCCTGGATCAAACCATCACTAATAAGAGACATTTGAGCACCTGAATCTAGTAAAGCTTTAATCAAACGATCCCGCAATAATATTTCAATAAAGGGGCGGTTATCTGTTGAATCGGACCTTATCACCGGTGACACTGTACGGAATGAGACGTGCCGCCGGCGGTTTAAACGTTTTTTGGATTGCACTTTGGGCAATCACGTGTAATGAAGCCAGGCGTACGGCACCTGAAACACACCATACCCGGATACTCCGGGCAAAAACGATAGGCATGCCCGGTCTTGTCGCATTTGGGACATTGCTTGCTCGAATCACAAATCGAACATAGTTGTGATTTATTCGAGCTTGCACTTGGTTGAGATGGTACATTATTCACACTCGACACGGTTTTCGCGGATTCCTGTAAAAAGGTTTCAAAGTGAGAAACCGTCTCGATCAAGGTATTAATATTGCTAAATCTGTGAATTGAAAGACAAGGGAAATACTTTTGGTGCATGTTGTGTGTTATTATATCTAACAGTTTCGTCTCCTCAATTGGATTGCGGAGTGTTCTGTTTAAATAAGTTATATGAATTATGAATTGTCTTACCGACTGATCGGCTCTTTGTCTAAGATTTCGTACTTGTTGTTCGGTCTTGAATTCGAAATCCGCAGACCCGAATGTTTCTACGAACGCCTGCTTAACCTCTAGATAGGTTAAGTCAGGTCGCCGTATTGTCCGATAATATTGCAACGCGACCCCTGATAGAACCTCGTGAAACCTTTTTAATAAGTAAGAGTCAGTGATGTCATCTGCATCCTTTTGTTCCTCGATGCTGGAGAAAAACTCACGAACACACGTATCGCCAGAATATTTTATACCCCACTTCAAAAGGGAGAATTTTTTAAAATAATGTTGACCCTCCTCGGATTTGACCGGGGAGGGAACCAACGAACGGGAAGAGGCATATGATGCCCTAGGCGGTATCGGAGGAGGTCTAGAGATGATAGGACTCATAATGCCAGGCGGGGTGTCACAAATAGGATCTCTTTGTTCGGACATGCTTGCACACTATATGGACCAAACAAAATTAATTACGAAATCTGCTAGTACGTATATAGTTAGAAATAATTTATGATAAGTCTGATAAAGAATTGTACGGCAATAGTATCAAAAAGGGGAAAAGAAATAGTTGGTCTAAAATCAAAAGGCAATCAGACCCTAACAAACTAACACAAAGCTAACACAGCTAGGCTGACAATCAAAAGCGATCCTAGACCGTGACAAAACCGAACAAATAAACTAACCCTAAACTGCCATGATAAAGACAGATCCAAAAAATATACGGGTCAGACTCCACGTAGCAGAAAAGTGTTAGATACCGAGTAATATGGCTGGTAGAGGAATAGTACAACGACGCGACATCACAGGAACGGCTGGGCTAAGAATCAAAAAAGAGAAATAGATACTAGCAAACAACTGCGCAAAAGGAAACGAACAGATGGGCTAGAAATCAAAAATAAGTCAAATAGAAACTAGCAAACCACCGTGCAAAGAACGCTTACCTTCGTCACGACGCCTAAACACATTCACACACCGAGCACACACTACAGGGTACTAACTACTGCTAACTATTGGATTAAAATAAAACTCGGGAAAAAGATTATATTTTTTGGGGAGGGAAATAAGAGAGTAAATTATTTAGAATAATTACAAAGCTTTTTTTTAAATTGCACAACAACACCACATTAAAGAAAATAACTCCAACAGCATTGAAGAGGTTGACTACTCCATCGTATCCATGGTAACCATCTTGTTTGACTGAACGAAAAAATATCCACAATTTGTCAAATTCTAGAACCTGAAAATGTCAACAAAGAAATGATGATTAAAATAATTTGCTCGGAAAGAGCAACCACACACAGAATAACGAAAAAAATATTTAAATCATTATTTAGGAATAAAGAAAAGTACTTACTTTAAGTTCGGGCGCCATATTGTAGCGAAATAAAAACCAAATCTTCACTAGTACACGTTTAATTTTGTATAAATCAAAAAAACTGTTATCAAAAATTTTATGAAGGGCACAGCACTATTCAAAGGATGGTAATAGCTCTGAGGCGACGTCCCTGGTGTTAAGCCCTATAAATTTCACAATTACGCAAAGAAAAAAAATTACAATTACGCGTCGGTCACGATACGTTTGCAAACGTTCCTAACTTCCGCAATAAATAAAAAATCGGTAATCCTAAATGGGTAACTGCGCACCAAGTCGATCTGTCAGGTAGCGAGGCAACAATAAAATTGATATAGCTGATTTACATAAAATACGACGATATTAGAGAATCTACTAGAAATTTAAAAAATAGTCTTCAAAAAATACGTAGATCCGGTCCTAGCCTCCAGGATGTCAGTCAGAGGGCTCGCTGGCTGGCTGGTACTTGGAATCACCAGCGTAGGGTACAGATCCCAACACGCAGCTCGCAGTCGCCAGGTCCCAGGCTAGCGGGGGGGGCGAATTCAAGATTCGCCTAGTCTTCGGACAAATCTACAGACAATAACGAAAAATGATAATCCGAGACGCAGGCAGAATCTTTTATAACATAAGAGATGAAGCAAAAGTTAAATTACATACCAAGTCCTCAAAGATGAAACCTGACTCGAAGTTTTAGATGCTGAAATTTCGGGAACAGTTCCCTTTGGTCTGGTCGCACAACAGTCAAACTCGGACGCTCAAATCTTTATAGTGGCAAACAGTTATATGATAAAACGGGAAAAAATAGTAATATTGACGTCCGTCCTGTGCCCAAATAAAAGCTTCAAATGAAAAAAACACTGCAAGAGAAAAGACGACACTTTTCGATTCAAAATTCAAAAAACACAATATGAAGAAAAAACCTTTCTGGTTACAAATAAGGTATGATTTGTTATAAAAGAAGGTTATTCGTGAAAAAATTATAATGTAGCATTTGCCAATGCTACAATAGGTACCTATGTACATACATAAAGTATGAATTATGTAGATATCTGAGGAGAAAAAATATTTCTCAGGAACGTTCCTTACACTCAAATATTTATGTAATAACATTTACATATAAAAGATGTTATCGCTTTTCATTCATCATTTTATTACGTTATACATACTTGCGGGTTTGAAACAGATAGGTAATCGCCATTTTGAAACATTACGCCGGTACTTTATGGGCAACGTATGCCCATTGTTTTCACCTTTTGAATTGCCTCTCTAAGTTATTGGGCAAGGAAATTAAAGAATAATTTATTTTGGTTGAACTAGAAACATAACCGGTAAAACTGAAAAGTTAAACAAGGCTTCTCAGCACAAACTGCAACAGCAAAAAGAAATGAACAAACCAACTCCGATAAAATGACATTGCAATTTTCACTCATATCTTTCCAGTAGCGAGTTGACGACACTATCTCTTTACTCAAACTCAAAGTATCAATTATACCGTTTAAAGGCACTTTTGAACTGTCAAGAAGTCGCTCAGTCAGAAAGATGAAGCTCACTCTTAAACCCGAACCAGTATTATCATTGTTAAACAACGAATGATTGTTACAACTAACAAAGGTAAGACGGCACTTTCACGCGCCATTGCATACCCATAAGCACCACTAAGTACAAACACTGTTTTATTACCCACCGATGGCCCTTCCTCAAACAATATCCCTTTGTTCGCCTCACCTCTTGTCGGTTTAATGAGACTCTGACCGTCCCGTCACCACTCATAAATTATTGAAAGGCTAATTTTATTTACGGTATACGGTAGCTGGTAGCGCCCCCGCCGCCCCAAGAGCCTTTGAATGCGTTTACGATAAGGACACCTCTGCGAAAGCTTGTTGTCCTAGTACTTATGGCCGTTGATACTTGATAGCGTGGGTGGGGCAAAGGTGTAGCGAAATAAATGTGCTGTCTATGAGATATAAACTTATCTCGATCTCATAGATTCGTTCGCTATCTTGCATGGGCATAGTGTTCTGGTTCCGGCTAGTTGATGAATTTTGTTGCGAATTATGTGATTTCGCAGGTTTTTTTCTCATTTTGGGGCACGAGGTTCAAGAGAAAAGCTTATGCCGAAAGACGCATCCAAAAATTCTTCAAGGTTGGTAACGGGCTGTCTGGATGTTCGCTCATTTGATGTATGTATCCGCAGTACTTACCTGAAATCGGTTGTCATGGTATGGGCATGTAATGCGGAGGAATGAGGAAAATGTCGTGAGGAAAGTTTTGAGTATGAATGTTATATAAGGTTATAAGAGTAGGAGAAGATCAAAGAAACGATGGATGTGTGAGAGAACTGAGAGATGATATGACTAGAAAGGGGGTCACGACCGAGGTGACGACTGAAGACTAATACAGAAGTATGGAAGAAAAACACAAGTTGTGCGACCCCAAATAAATGATATAAAGACAAGAGAATGATGCTGATGATCCACAGTACCTACCTACAGGCTGGTTACTTCCACAATGGTTACTGTTACCCTGTCTATAGCTATTTTAGAAGTCTCCCTACCTGTAAGCCCAAGGCACCCACCATGGAGTTGTATTCCGACATTCAACACTTTTGTACGTTTACGACCGATGAGAAACTAAAATAAATCAAACGTTTCTAAACCAAACTCGTAACCGAAGATAACCATGTGCGTTTCTTCTTGCAGTGTCGACAAAGGTCAAATGGGGGAAACACTACCTATATTCTTGCGATGGGAATTTGTATTGTCAGAGTCTTCCATCATGAGACTGGAAAACCTGGAAATAACAATATGGTTCTTGTTGCGTTAGAAAACACTTAGTGATTCATCAATATTATATCAATATTGACATAAAATGACCTTCCGGTGCTTTGCTAGCTTTTGTGGTTTGTTTACTCTCTTAAAAAGTTTCATTATTTTCTGAATTTGATCCAAGGGTATTGAAGTGGAGTATTCTATATTATTAGTGCTTATAGTGTCATAGACTAACGGATATTTTTTACAGAATAAACCAGTCGTTTCCAAGATATCGTTTCATTCAGACTCATACTACTCATACTACTATATATGGTGTCAGGTGTAATTAAAATGAGCTAGAAAAGTGTTTAGGATTAAACAATAATGGAGGAAAAGATATAAAAAAATTTTATGCGGCGATAAAACAGCCGGCGACGAGAAAGTAATGTTGAGCAAAATAAAACAAAATGGTTTAAATCTTTTCGCTTTATAAGGACACAAGATTACAACAACAAATATATTTATTATTATATCAGAACAAACAAGTACGAACCTAATTTATAGTTTAGCACCCACAAACAAGATAAAACGCCAGACTCTTCATGTCAATACGTTCGATTCGCGAGTCGACCTGCTTACCGCCCGATACGTTTAGCAGCCCTTTATCAGGCCAAACAAAGGCGGACCTTAATAACCGGTGCCCTTAGGCCCGCCCGTATAATAACTATAAATTGGTGCCTAAACCCAGCAGATAACTGGTAGCACGATGAGGACACAATGGCCGATAACAAGGAACACAACGTGAAGACAAAGAGTGCAAAGACTCGTACTTGTTCAGAAAGCTTTTTAGACGTGTCCCCCCTTTGTAGAACTTCTCTTAAACATTAAAGTGTCTCTGTGGAAACAACATCGTTCATTCGCACAGGAATAAAACCCTCTTTATCTTAATGCATTTCGTTCAATTTACTCAAAACAATGGTTTAACAAACCCGTATTGTGTTGTGTCTGAACTTTCAGCTTTGTTAGATTCTGCTTCTACTGCTGCATGTAGGTTTGGGGATTTTGCTACAGATTATCTCTGGAAATATACACCTTCCTCTTCAGATATTTTCTGCACGGCACGGATGAGACAATTATGATGGCGTTAGCGTAAATGAAAACTGTTACATACGTCAAGTCAAAAAAAAAGTTCATAAAAAGTAAGCGATTCCTTCAGAAACTTATTTCGGGTACTTAGGAAGTGAACATACTAAAAGCCCTGATGTTTAGACGGTGAGCCGGAGAGACCACTCCCTAAGCACCCTGAACAAGTTTCTGATGAGTCGCTTAGGTTCCTGCTCACGCACTTTACACCCCGGCTTCTGAACCATTTGTTTACTGAACTACATCTACAAACGATAATACCTTGACGATCAACGTAACGATAATCGTTCCTTGACGACCAACGTAGAAACAAATTGCTTCATCTCCAAGCAAAATACACTTCATATAACAAATAAACACATCAACAACCAAATAAACAAAATCATAAAAAACTTACAAAGCGACAAAGATTTCCATCGAACCCGTTAAAAAAAACTGGAATTATAAATTCGGGTGCTATTTCTAGTTTTCCAAGAAGCGTTCCAAATTGTTTCCTTAGAACCCGTCGATGTAACCGGAGACTGTCGGGAAACGTCCCCGGTTGCATCTTAATGCACTGTAAGAGCCACCAAATACCACTTACTGGAAACGCGATCGTTTTATTATGCGTCTCGCGATCTTATCTGACGTATGGAGATGCATCGAAGTTGATATCACAAGCCATTGATATCACAAGTGCCCATTTGTCTGTTGATTCTTTTACTTACAATGAAATGGTTTATTGCATTCTTGACTCACTTGTCTTTATCTTTTAACGGTTAATTTGGAATTTGGGTTTTTAATATCATGTAACAGGGGGCCTACTCCGAAGTGCAAAGTGCGAATGTTCGGATCGGATCGACACATGGCCGAACCGAATATTATTGAAAAATGCAAAAAAAGTTCGGATCGGCTCAGTTGGGTCGGGACCATAGTCAATATTCGAAAGAGTGTAGGAGTGTAGGATCGGAACCGACCGAACCAAATAGTAACTTCGTAGCAGGAAACGGCCGAACATTCGGCCGATACTACTTCGGAGTAGACCCTCAGAGCATGACCCAATATTGAAACCCACATGCCAAATTATCGTTCCTGGAGTATGACGTGTAACCTTTTTCCTTATTGGTTTTATGTTGACAGTTCAACAACATTCATTGCGTTATTTACGTTGTTGAGCAGACAAATTTTTGAACATATTTTTAACATTTGTT
Organism: Apamea sordens; assembly: GCA_945859715.1. NCBI lineage: Eukaryota > Metazoa > Arthropoda > Insecta > Lepidoptera > Noctuidae > Apamea > Apamea sordens. The sequence continues at coordinate 14,528,367 of OX243987.1, forward strand.
TCTTTTTTATAATTTTTTTTTTTATTATTAAAAATAACATTGCCCCACACTACGAATTACTTCTGTATCGTGGTTGCTTAAACTCACATACACAAACAGCCAGACCCGGAACAACTACCTGTAGGCAATACAAATATTTGTTCCGTGCGGGAATCGAACCCGCGACACGCAGCGCAGCAGTCGATCGCTCAGCCACTGCGCCAACCGTGTCATCACTATATATGAAGCAATATGTATTAGCAATATTCAAAATGATTGAATGATTGTGTGTTACGCAATTAGGGTGGATCATGTCTTTAAATTATTACATTTTTAATCGTGGATCTGCATTTGCTGCGGCCTTGAATGAAGCCACTTTCCGTTGCTGCGACACTTGGCTGACCTAATGTAAGCGAAAATGAGTTGAAGAAGAATATGCTGATAGGTCAAGTGTGGACAGTAGAGGCGTATATTGCATGATTGACTTAAGTTACTATGTTACCTAACTCCATCTCGTTCTGGTAGAGAAAGTACGAACGAACCCTACACATTCTTCAGATATTTTATGAATATCATAAACTTCTTCCAACCACCTACCATTTTTCAGCCGGGTTAGTTCTTTTCTCTAATATCTCTGGGTCCAGTTTGAATGGTGGTGGGTCGTCGTAATTTATGCACTTCTCACCAAATCGCCCGACAAGGTTCCCCTAACTTACATCCCTGTCTACCGTTCAGGGACTACAGGTGTGACGAGGGCTCTGGAACTCGCAAATATTTTAATAGAAAGTTACTCAATCTCTCCACAAGTCCACACATGCATTATTTAAATTGATCGTAGCCTGCACACGATTGGTCGAGCACCGCCTGACCTATATTCGCCAATAATTCTTTATTCAGTGATCAGTTTATGATGCGAGTTCGCCAATATCAATTTATTGATGATATAGCTACAATAAGTATATTCGGTATAATTTTAGATATTGGTGCAGATTCCCTTGTTCACAAACTAAACTAAATTTAAGTTCAGTGCATCATTTTCTTTCTATTTCATTAAGAAAAGGACAGAAGGAGTCTCCTAATAATGTTTTGCTTAAAAGGAGGCTCCAATCTCAAATTTATTGTACGTTTGAAGGTTATCAAATACGTAAACTATTTTAATTTTAATAATTTGTTTAGTTCTGACAATTTAAGACACTCCATAGACAGTTTAGACGTGATTAAAAATATTCCGACTAAAAATACGTCAATTTACGTCAGGCGCTGACTAAATTGACAAGACTAAACTAATATATAGCTACTGTCCTTTTCTTAATGAAATATAAAGAAAAAGATACACTAAACTTAAATTTAGATTAGTTTGTGAACAAGGGAATCGTTGCCATTGTCAATTATGCCGATTTCAGAGATAGATAACATTTTCCACGAAGATGAGAGATTTCGAGAAATAAACAAGGATTAAACGGTCTTTTGTCTATTATAATAGCAGAGTGATTGTTTAGCTGTAGACATAACAAACAAGATTATTCCCCAGTGGGGTGTATCGGTCGCCTGCGGGACGCCTCGCTCCCGGTCGCTCCGGTCGCCGGCGACGGATGCAGCCTAATGACATAAATGCAAATTCGACCATTCGAACTTCCTGCACGTCGCAGCGTCGACTACTACACACATACCACTCTCTCCTTATACGGACATATTTAGAAAAATAAAGCTCACTCCAGATACAAGTTTTTGTACACAGCCAAGCCTTAATTGGACTTTAGCGGCTCCAACTATTTCTTTAACATTTTTTCCGCGCGTTATTTAGTTAATTAAGAGCTTATCTGATATGACTGCTGTAGTTTTCGTACATTCCTTCCTTGCAGTTGCATTACACATGCCTATAAATCTCTTGCCTCCACCGTCGCGTCGTTAAGTTGACTTATGTGCTTAAAATAAAACCAAAGAATAGTTTCGCTTGTTTTTATTACTCGGTGATCGTTAACACAATATAAAGTACTATATTTTGGTTCAGTCGGGAACTTAAAAAACAACTAAACGCTAAATTTTGGTACTAGACAACGCGAACTGTACCGGTGGTGTGCTATAGGTACATTATGATACATAACTATATAAGGTATCTAGTTTATTATCAAGTCACCACATGTTGACGTGCTCTATATGGCTAACTTATCTTATGGCTTATGCACCCATCGTTTATAAGCTATCCACGTCATTTAGACCAATTTATACTTACAATAATGAATTTACTATATACACTCGTCAAGCATAAACAATACCAAGGCAACTTCTAAAACAAAATGCTTTTCATGAATTTCAAAAAAGGATATTACTGCAAAACACTGGGTGCAATCTTTTTTTATATCACAGGGCTTAGCGTTATTTTACACACAGAAAAATATACATACATTTATCGATACTTACTACTAATTCGATAAACTAATTATGAGAGTAACATCGATTCTGAGATAGCTCTCAAATGAATGAGATAAATAAAAGTGTACAGGCGACGACAGCGCACCCTGTCGAAATATTGTTCACTCTTTTTCACAGAACAATATTACAACAGACCCGATGTCATTGATCGTACTGCTAAATAAAGAAATTCGTAAAATGTCTTTTTATCTACGTATATAAAGAAACAGCTCCATACACACTGGCTTGCATACAATTCAGTATAAAGGACTAAATTGGAGTGACCTACAAACGTTATTGTCAAGTAACGACGTTTCAATCGCTCGTGTTAGAGCATCCACACACTCTCGCACTTCAATATGGCCGAGGAATCATGGCCGGTCCGAACGTCGCGCAGAAGGCTGCGCAATAACATTTTTTTGGAACCAATTGGGGACATGAGGCGAGTGTGAGAGAGAGTGCATACGCAAATGTTCGAAGAGCCTATCTTCAGACCGGTCATGATTCTTTGGCTGTATTGTTATTGGAACTCGACTTCAGAACATACATGTATTACAAATTATATACACGACTACATACAATCCGCACCATTTTGATATTATAGGGATGAGTAAAATTTTATACGTTTTATACAATTTTATTTATATTGTAGCTGCAATTACTAATAAATTATGTTACATTTGGATAGCTTTTCGTTCAATAAAAAAAAACAGAATGAAATGCATCGGTCATAATAACACTTGGTTAAAACAAATAAACTGTTCAATAAATGCAGTTTAAATGGAATATAAAAAAGGAACTGTAAAATACTTTTACAAAAATTACAAATGTTCGGCGAAAAAATGTTTGCAAAGTCTGTCGTGACTTCGTACCGACCGTTTCAAATAGTTTAAAAACAAAATTCGCTTTGATACACAATTCCCTTATACTTTACAGAGATGAAAGTGCTGTCTTTACTTTGAACTTTGTTAGAGTAGTGTACAGTTCAAAATGGCGTGCAGAGGATGGAATACGAAATGCACTCGCCCAAGAATGAATGCAAACAGTCGGTATAGACTTGTTTGTTGCAGTTTACTTTCGCTATTACTGTTTGAATGGTATATTTCGATTTCAATACATTAGGTACATTGCCTTCGTGTAAAATAATAGAAAAGCTTTTTCCTTTCTTTTTCTGTCGCCAACTGAGTATTGAACATGGCATTGTGTTGGTGCTAGCATTCTTTTATTTTTGTTTGCTACGAGCATTCTCAGATACTGTATACATAATCGAGTATTTTCACAACGATTTAGTTGAATTAAAATAGAAAAAATAAATCAAAACCATAGAGCAAGAGGTATCAGGTATAGGTACACTGTACAGTCTTTTCACAGTTAATTTACCTCTGATAGCAGTAATCCAACAGCAACCTTATTGTAACCGAACTCTATTCTTGTTACAATTGTTTTTGTTTTATTTGTTTAAGAAGATTCTTAATATTTTATTTTTGTGTGTATTTTTACTTCTTTTAAATTTAGGTACACACGGCTATACGTCAAGCTATACAAAACCAGTTTGTCTCGGCCTCACTTTGTATGATATTTTCTCACAATGAACGGTCAGCCAATACTGGTTTTGCATAGCTTGATGTGTAGCCGTGTGTACATAGTTTATAATGTGTGGAAGCTTGTAAATAGCAACTGTAAGCGCTAACTGTACGTTATTTATCTAGATATTAGACTGTAAGCTTTCTAAAGAATAAATAAATAAGGTTACTGTTAGATGTCACTGTGATATTGACAGACTTGTCAGTGGCAGCAACCTTATTGTAAAAAGAAAAAAGATCACTATTATTTTGACAGTGTTGCAAAATCAGAGGGAAAATTACAAAGAAAGGACTGTAGGTGACGTTTGAAGTTTATTTTTATAAAAAAAAAAAATAACCTTCCACGCGAAACGTGACCAAGATACAAAATATAAAGCTGACAAACTTGACAGTCAGACTTTTTTTTGTCTAAATATAAAACAAACAAAAAAAGAATCTACAATAAATTTAAAAAATAACATAAAAAAGATTGCCAAACTTCTCACGTTCAGACTGTATACAAAAAAGTTTGTTATACATTATATAAATCTAACTAATAATAAACAACACAGAGAACACAATTGTTTTATTTACAGCTGCATGGTTACAGAGGACTTTACATGCACTTAATGAGTACATAGCCTTCTAATGAGGGCTTAGTTTAATTAAAAAACAAAAAATTATTTCCTCTAATTATGCATCTAATTAATTTTGCATTTTTTTTAGTTGAGCGTTTTTTGTTTTCTGATTATTTTAACTTTTTGTTGTTTTTAATTAAACTATCACCAAATTAAAGACTTCCTTAACTTAAAACTTAACCTCAAACTTAACTCATATGAGAACAAACATACAATACATAGCACTCATTTTTGTTCTTTGGTCAAATTTTTATGAGAATTTTCTTGTTTACCAATTCATGTAATATAAAAAAACGAGTAGAAAAAAAAGACCCGACTTAGCCCAGGAAGCACGGGCGTATTTTTATCGCGGCGATTTATTTCGCGCTCTGTATTTTTAACCCAACTCTATTCTTGTTACAAGCGCTCAGCGCCGAAAGTGTAAAATACAACAATGTATTTTTTTGGAACGTTGAGATACGCCGTTCTCAATGCTCGGCTCAATACCGAAAGTTGAAAATCGAGTGTGCGAAAAAAATCGCCGCGATAAAAAATACGTCTGTGCAAACCTGGACTAATAATGCACTTAGCAACTAATGCGTTTTACATTTGATTAGGTACAGTAGCTCCACTATATATAGAAGCACTACAAAATTGAGTGCACTTGAGATGCCATCCACCCTCAATAACGGAGAATGTATTCATATTTGCGGTGCATAATACAATTCCGTACCTTTGTCTTTTGAACTCGGCTGTATACCACTACATTACATATTAATAGTGGTATTCCCTTTGTTCGCTCACCGGGCGTCGGGACCGTTGGGGTTACACTAACGACATCGAATAGCGAACAGAAAGCAAAAATTAAATATTACCCGCGTTATCATCGAGAGCTCCGAGCCATTCACACTTGGCGAATGGGAATACCTATTACAATATTGTTCGATCATTGAGTAGCAGCACAATTGTAGCAGAAAATAACAATTGATATAAATTATTCCACGCCATTTTAAATTGATTTGATTACTTTTTTATTTTTATTTTGATACTAAGGTTTGGATTCCGAGGTAAACATATAGTTGGGAAGCTGTCTGATCCCGTGCTTAAACTGTAAAACTAAGGCTTTAAGAATTAATGTTAAGATCAGTAGCTATACTACTGGTACAGTACCTATTTTTATCTCACATAGCGATGCGCGTTTTACTTGTGATTACAGACATGCTGTAAATGTGTATGTAAGCGCAGTAGCTCTCGTTACCGTCCGAAACAATGGTGAAATAGGAAGTGTGTGTGTCAGGGTGTGTTTTGTGCTGACGCTACTCGTCTTCACGCACACATTCACAGCGTGTGTGTAAACTTGGTTACCACAAGTAGAGCGCGTCGCTTCTTGATATAAATCCACTATAAATGAAACGTATCGTTTTCTAGTAAAGGAACAGAACAAAATTCTATTGAACAGTAATCACAATAAGCTGTTCGTTCACGTTCGCAAGAGTGATCGGGGTCACTCCCATTCTCGAATCTCCCACCACGGCGACACGATCAATCACCCGTTTCGATTCAATCACAAACAATCGCAATTGACCGCATCCTGTTCTCTTTATAAATGAGGAAAGCTGGTTGGGAAATAAATTCGTACGGGATCGTCCACGTCCGACTATAACCGCTTACCTCGGAGCCCCTTCACAAGTTTCACTGCGAAGGTTTCATATCCATGATTGCGGATTTATTTTACTTTTCACGCTTTTCTGAACCATTTGTAATAACCTCGTTGGTATAGTGGTCGCAAGTGCTACTGCTGAGCATGCGGTCCTGGGTTCGATTCCCAGGTAGGGCAGTGTTAATAAAAATATTTTCAGTGTTCCGTTTTCCGGAATTCCTCTGAATTTGTGCCGGGTTGATGACAGAGATGTACTATACGTACACACCTCTGCCCAACCCTTCGTTGTCTGTTTTAATAAGTCATGGCTCAGAATCTTGCTAATAAAACCTTCGCAATCGAACCTCTGACGTTTTTCAATGGAAATTACTAGTAACGATTACACTATGCTACACTTCGTTGGGTTCACCTAGATGCATTACCTACCCTGTATCTAACAAACGTCAACATTCATTCAACAATATAGAACAACGTTACATACCCACTACAGATATATTTATAATATATTGTATGTAATTATGTATAGTTTTAACTATAAAGGATGGATTTAGAGCGCATTTTACAAATAAAAAATAAAATAATAATGTTGCCAAAGTAAATAATAATAATAAAAAAAAATAGAACAAAAAAGTTCTAGGATTTGTAGAATATCTTTATAAATGCACGACGATTAATAAAATTAAATAAACTCATTTGTACAGTGCGATCGTAATCGATTTCGTTTCGCACTATCGCTCTGAGTAATGTACTTAACGCATTTCTAATAGTATTTACATGGTCTGGGGAGACCGATGAATAAAAAATAAATTCTTTATTCAATTTGTGTGGTTATCTATGACTAGTGTATGCACTAGGGTGGTGACGTCACTGGCCTGCGCGCGGCAGGCTACTTGCCTTTGGCCTTCTCGGTGGTGGCGTCCTCCAGGTTGCTATCCCAATCGAACTCGGTGACGCCGCTGCGAGCCACCTCCCCCAAGTGACGCCACCGGTACTCGAAATCCGTATCTCGTTTCTTCAACGCTTCGAATCTGTAACAAGTAATTAGGTCAGACCTTTATACGGCACAGGTGTTGATACTGTGGAACACGTACGACGTTCCACACTCGCCGTCTACATATGTATTCTATGAGCAAATATAATTCATTACACAGCTCAATTAACAACGCAAACATACCCTGAATTCCTTAAATTGTACAAACATACGTAAACACGGCTAAAATTCCACCCGAGACAAGATTACTTTGACACAGTTATCCAACTTTTGCTCCGTTCGTAGTTTCAGGGCACAGTGAAGAAATAAAAGAAATTCTATCGAATCAAGCGTGGGTTCCACAAACGTGCGGTGTAAAGGGCACAGTTGATATCCCTTTAGATTAGAAACCCAATCTAAAGCGACGTTTCTCAACTTATATCCTCGGGGTCACGACGACATGTCGAGGTCGGCACATAAATATGTATCGTATGCGGACTAAATCTGGCCAAGCGTGATTCAGACGCCCAAATTGGACTGTAGAATAATGTTTAGGATTTAAATGTTAAACACCATTTTACTGCTGAGCAGCGGTGACCCAGTTGTAACTGCCGCGACTTACGAATTGTAGTTGGGTTCGAAGGGTTCGACAGGCGCCTTACTTTGTGTTAATTATTTCATCACCGCTGCTCTCAAAACGGTGAAGGAAAACATGGTGAGGAAACCGGCATGTCCTAGAACGAAAAATTTGAAGACATGTGACATCTACCAATCCGCACTGGGCCCGCGTGGTGGATTATAGCCCGCTTCCTCTCACAGAGAGGAGGCCTGTGTCCCAGCAGTGGGAACATTGTAGGCTAATAATGATGTACAAATATAATAAACTGGCGTGGAGTTAAAACTAATTTTACTTTACTACGTGCGAACAGATGTGCGCGTAGGATCCCTAACAAAAGGGTTTTGTTATCACCCCCGATATGGAACCCTAAAACCTTTCACGTCGTTAATCCACATTATTAGTGAGCCGTGCGAGACGTAAAACAGTCGATCTTTACTTGATAACATTTGGTTTGTGTAAATGTAAAAAATTCGGTCACGCATTCGAGACGCGGAGAGAGTCGGGTTTATAAGGAATTTCGTTTTATTCCATCGCCGGGTGTCGAACTACTAAAAACGTTAACAAATAACGATTTTTCTGCTATCAAATGCGATACAAATATACTAGGAGGGCAAGCTTAGTGTTATAGCGCTATCCTCTTTGAAATTGGATTGCGATTGCTGAGCCGAGATTGGTGCCATGAAAATTTGGATTTTATGTAAAACTGGATCCGCGATTGGAAATCGCAAAGAAATTGCGGGTAGCAATCAGGACGGGAGAAATAGAATAGAGAGACTGGACTGTTTACTTTAACATGACAATAGAATCACGAAGTCGTAGAATTGACCAAAGTAAATTGAGACACATTATTTGTTTTGTCCTTTACAAACTTTGTATGAAACCTTTGCTAATGAATGTCAACAAGTAAACATACCTTTTGAACATGAGGTTCTTGGCAAACTCGTAGAGCTCTAGGTCGAGGGAGTTGAGTCGCTTGATGTGAGCGATTTGAGAGGGCGACAGTGCGGCGAGCGTGGCGCCCGACACGGTGGCGTTGTGTTGCGTGAACGGCACCGCGAACAGCAGGTTGAACGTCTCCTCGAACACGTATTGAGATATCTGTGCAGAAGAAAATCAAATTAATACTTTCAGGGTTAGAAGAATTTGTACAATCACACATTCTGACCTGCACCTTTAAATTACGAACACACTAATAAAGAAAGAAAATAATAACATGACACAAAGAAAGAACACAAACAGAAAAAACAACAAGTTGGGGGAAAATATGCGTCACATCCACGCAAAACGACCATCGCTCAGCATAATGCTGAGACATAAATGAATGAATGAGAGACAGAGCCCCAGCGCTGGTTTTCAGTGACAGCCGAAAACACCCGTAATCCCAATCAGTTCATATAGTCTAACAGTAAAACAGACGAATTCATGATGCAACAATGGGTTTTGTTGGATTTACAAAATGAAAGTTATTATGATAAAGAGCGTGTTACGGATCAACGTATTTAAGGGGTTTGACGCACCCCTTTTGTCGAATAAACAAAAATTCTAACCAACCCCTTAACTTCTGTCATAAAATTAATTCTCCAAATCGGAACACCAAAGGATATCTCGGGGAATTCAAATTCGAACATGACAGAAATTCAGGCTAAGCATGAAACTTTTGAGCTGTCGGATATAATATTTTTCTTACTCAAGATTTCCTTTTATTTTTTGTCGCCTGTAAACACACTTGGGAAACGTAACTGTAGGTTCTATTAAGTAAACACGACCATGAGCGGTATTTATTTTGTCAAAATTAACCCTCTTCATTGACTCTGAAAATTACACGGTGACTTAGGGTAAAAGCGAAGTCAACTCCAATATTTTTTTATCGACATCAATTACCCTTTCCGTCTGCTTCACTTACTTCCAAAAGATGATAATATTTAATGCTCTTTACAAGATAGAATTTCAAATTGAAATAATATTGGCAGCACGCCTGGATCATTTAAACAAATATTTGTATGTCAAATTGTCTATCTATGCATAAGTCTATGATCCACAGAGAGAATGTTATCGTTTCAAATAGGTATGTTATTTTAACGATGTCTGACACAATTGGTATCTCTGATCGAGTCTACCTTCTGTTTCTCTAAGGTAAGACATCGCGAAACTATTAGAAGTCATTGCAATGCCTTTCTTATCTCGGTAAGATAAGCAAACTCAAAGTATTTATTTCAATTAAACCAATTACAGGCACTTTTGAATTGTCAAAGGGTCGGTCAGTCAGAAAAATGAAGCTAGTTGCCCATTCCAAAGCGTAGGTACCTATGGAGAAGAACGGGCAAGAAACTCAATGGACACTCTTTTAAATCAATATAATATGTTATTCATGTTAGAAATTATGCATGTGAGAACGATGCAGAACGTTAAAAGCGTCCGTAATGAAAAGTAAAAAATAAATAAAAATAAGAACAATTCAAATATTAAATTAAATTAAAATAAGCCATGGCAACAAAAGTTACAAATTAGTATGGTTGCCGAGAGTTTTATCAAACTCGCAACAATAATTATAATTAATACTTTATAAGAATGAGATAAGAGTTAAATTGCAATGACTTACTTAAAGGTTTTACGTCATTCAAAAGATCGTGAATGCGCTTAAGTTATCTAGCTTGAGATGACTAGTTATATGTTTGTCCTGAGATAAATACAACATGGCATCACACCAGTATTCCCCGAAGAAGGGGTTAGCAGAGGTGTATACGTGAGGTGTGTATCTGTGAAAAAAAATCAGTTGATGTCGAGATGCGCGGACATAAATCTATGGATCAAATGATTTTTTTTTCATGATTTCAGGGTTGGTCCCGTAGTAAAAGTTGTTCATAATGAAGAGTACAATGGGTCATTGTACTCTTCATTATGAACAACTTTTACTTTTAAGGATTAAAACGATCAAAATTTAACGGTGTATAGAACACCTACATTTCGTCATTCATCCGCCAGTTATTAGTAAGTAATAAGCGGCGAGTCTGCAACCAAACGGGCTCCAATCTAGATTCCAGTCTGCTACTTAGAAATTCCTGATGTAGAAACCAAATAAAACTTTGTCCAACCAGCGCCGGGGTAATTGCGTAACACACTCAGTAGCAATGGCTTTCATTTTGACAGTTCAACCACATTCATTGCGTCATTTACGTTGTAGAGCAGACAAATTTTTCGAACACATGAAGCAATGGATTAGCAATATCCTTCAAAATGATTCATATTGTGATTGACAGTGTGTTACGCAATTATGGTGCAGGTCAAGTCAAATCGAATCCAGCACCCTGAGCTCGGTAGTCACTACTGTTTCCCTATTGACCGTTTTCACAAACATTAGGCCTAAACTAAAGCGCACTGTTGGATTTTCAACGCTAGGCTTAGTGCCGAGACTTGAAAGTAAGTAACGTGCAATTATATTTAGGCATTTCATTTGAAAACTGGCAAAGTTTACCAGCTTAAGATGATAACCAGCGGGGTAATTGCGTAACACACTATCAGTAGCAATGGGTTTCGTTTTGACAGTTCAACAACATTCATTGCGTTATTTACGTGTTGAGCAGACAAATTTTTCGAACATATGAAGCAATGGATTAGCAATATCCTTCAAAATTATTCATATTGTGATTGTAAGTGTGTATAGGGTGCTGCAATATGTTTGTTTGTATTAAGACAAATAACTACAATGATAGCAACATTCTTGTGCATATAAAGTGTTGATAAATTAACCGCGAATTAGTCATACACGTCCTTATGCATAAATAGTTTAATAGGTACATTAGAATTCAGCCTTCTTCTCAGTGTAGGTAATAAATACAAGGAGGACATTTAAAATTCAAGCTAGAATCTTTCTCAAGATCCTGAGCGTTACCATACTACGAAATTTTCATGAATAAGGAGCCGCAGTAGAGTATGCTATTTTACGTTTATTCATAACAGCGTTGGTTCAATAGCTGTAGGAACACTAGGACCTAGGCCCGAGTGATAACTCTGGCAAAAATCAACAGGATCTATACGAATAGGGACTTATACAAGGTGTCGTTTTGCATCCTCGTCAAATTCAAGGAGGTAAACTATGCTACTGATTCTCGACACGAATCAATAATAAAATAAGTAGGTATTTTTTTCTAATTTTCGGAAAATAGGCATGAGTGGGACACGTATTTTAAAACGCGGCCGCTTATACGATACCATAACGCGATTCTGTTCTTTGAAAGTGGTGTATACTGAAATACTGTCAAACTTAAATAACTAAAAAAAAAACAAGTATGTATTCATTATTTACCAGGGATCGTAATTTTATTTGATTATTTATGTCTTTCATAACAGCCTCACGAAATTTGACGAGGATGAAAACAACAGCATGTATAAACTTCACACAAATTGCATAAAACCTTTTTTATTTAAGTTTTTTGCAAACTCGGAGGTACGTACAGTCACGACCAAAAGTATGTATACACTCGGCTTTATTCAAAAGCGATTTACTCCTTTATTTTTGAATGAAATTTTATGTTGTTACGAATATAGATAGCATTTTCGAACCCATAGGTTTATCTAATGTGTCGTATTTCAACGTTGCATTCATTATATCACAAAAAAATCGCAATTTAAGTTGCCAAGTGTTGACTGTACAGTCAGAGAATTGTTAAGCAAATTGATATTTTACGTGTTATAGCCATTTTAGAAAAAATAATAACATTTCGTTGTACTTACATAGTTCACGAAACACTCATGAACTATGTCCAAAGAAACGAAAATAACAAAATCAAATGTTTTATTTAACTACAGCTGTTTTTTAATGAACTTTTAGGGACAAGTGACGGGAGTACAAACAGTTCATTTCATACAATTAGCAACGAATAATAGTTGTGATGTAAACAGACAATTTAAGTTAGTAGTCCATTTGTCTGACTTTACGATACACGAAATGGCCACTATCAAGATTTCTACACAGCGTATAAAGTACAGCTTGAACTAAACAACTAAATATTTGGACCACCCTCTAAAGCAAATAGTTCATTGTTCGAACGAACCCTTACTACGAATGAGTAATAAACCTACCCCATGACAAGTATTAAAAGGAATCTGTTAACACCTCATTTCCTCCTTCACTCTTGTCAGCTTGTACTCTTATCTGAACCCTTTCCTTTACACTTACACCATCATCTAGGTACCTACATACATACAGATAAATAAAATTGAAGCGTCTGTTTTTAATGTCAAAATAACAGCTGTACGGTGCAAATAACAAAAAAAAAAACTTTTTTAATTTTTGTCTGTACGAAATTTAGATAACTGGAGCTGTCATTCTAAATGTAATGCTAGGCATTGACAGCTCACTTCGCTTACATTTTCACAGTGAGAATTTTACAGAATAGCTTGGCTCATGCTTCAGCGATTACTGTTATTAACATGACATGTTGAGTTTGTATAACTACCCGCCTAAATTATGATGATAATCTGCATTATTTAACCCATCGTATTCGAACGTGGATCCACGCGAGACACAGTGGCTTTTTAAGCCAATTGTTTCTGTAGTTCAACCGGTTGAAGAAATTTTTGTATGTGTATTTTTAAATTTAACGTTTCATTTTAAGGGTATAACAGTCTCATAACAGTCGCCATAACATCGAGTTTCATTGTCCCACGGGGAACGCATTTCCTTACAGCTCGTGACGTGTTTCAGTTTAACTTGACAGTTAAGATTGATTAGCTGCCAGCCATTAACTTCTACCGTTGCCCACACAACAATACATTATGACGTCACCAATTAAATGTGGTTTAAAAATAAACTTTCACTATTATTTCTCCATTTTCATTAGGTACCCTTTTATAGTAGGTATATTGATCTCCAAAGTTCTTGATTAGTGGTTCATTTTATAAGGAACTAGCTTCTACCCGCAAATTCGTCTGCGTGTTTGTTGTTCACAACAACGTCGCATCGCATCGCCTGCCCGCGCTATTACTTTGTTTTCGCTAAGCGTCCTTTATGACTTGTTTTTACTCTTTTACTCGGCTCCTAAGCTTCCTAGCGTGATGTTATATTGCTCATAGTCTTCCTCAAGAATTGGGCTATCAAAAGCAAAAAGAATTTTTCAAATCCGACTGGTAGTTCCAGAGATTAGCGTGTTCAAACAAACAAACTCTCGCTTTATTATTAGAAATAGTATAAATGAGTCTCAATCTCCAAAGTTCTTAATCAGCTGCTTATGATATCATAAAAGAAGAACAAAAAAATACAGTCATCACTTAAACTGACTGAGAACTTAAACTGGCGATAACATATGCTGTAACATACGTAACAGCAAAATAAAGTCGAATAAAAAGTTTTTAAAACTCACTTCAAAATGATAAACGGTTTACCATAAAAATTATCTCTGCGGCAATAATTTAAAGGACGTGGTTAAACGCTGCATGCACGTACAGATACTTAGTAGCACCGTCACTTGTTAGTTACATTATGCACGGTTCACTACCGGCGCAACCTAGTTCCCTGAAACCCAGCGTTTAACATAACTCCTTGCTAACATAAACCATAGTCACGCCTCGGGGGACGCTACGTAAGTCCGTTCTCACCTTCAGTGGAAGCCTGTGGAGGCTATATGCAACAAAATGTCAGCTAACTACCTATTTCAGTTTCATGAATATCGACGAAAATATTTATAGACATGTAACCTTTGGGAAGGAGGAAGGTGGAGTTTAAATTGAGTTTTCGTTGTGTTCGCCTATGAGTGTAGTGATGTTATAAATTCACTTAGGGGTCCGTTATTTTTTGTCATAAAAGCTCACTGCGCCGGGTCTGAGGTCCTCTACTATACTAAAGAACCTAGGACCTAAAATAAATGATAATAAAGGAATATTGGTGTAATCTCCAGTTTTAGCAAACCAACAGATGAAACCACATCATATGGACCATGCTGCACACTATAAATCTCAGTCTGAATCATTTTGAAGGATATTGCTAATCCATTAGTTCAAATGATCGAAAAAGTTGTCTGCTCAACAACGTAAATAACGCAATGAATGTTGTTGATCTGTCAAAATGCGTCCAAAAGCCATTCCAAAGTACAAGTACACAGCATACTGTAAATAGTACGGTCAGCATCAAAAGTCGGTTAACACTTTAGTTGTTTAAATCTTAATTATTGAGAAAAATATTCTTAAAAAGCTTATATTAATAAGATATTAAGAATAATTAACTCTTTGCTAGTACATGAAATAGAGAAAACCAATGCATCACATCATTTTGTATCAATTTAGATGATTTGTAAAAGTAACAGTGTTAATTGACTTTTGATGCTGACTGTACACTAAAAAGCACAGTATATAGTTTAGACATCAATGGCATAGCGCACATAGCGCACACGCCTACTTTTTCATGTCTACACTATGCCTTTTGTCGTGCTATTTGCAGCTAAATGAGCCTAATGTTCATGTTGTTCCAAACGCATAGAAGAATGCTACTCCATTTGGGCTATAGCAGACACTAATTTAATATCAGAGATAAGCTATTTTGCCGACTTCATCAATACGAGTACTGCATCAAGTTTTGGCAACTCTGCGTTCTGTAACTGATCGCCCATTGTAAAAGTATTTGTCTGCTATGGCCCATACGGATACGACAAAACGATTCATTTTACGACCCATGGTTAAAAGAAAAAGGTTAGTAACTTCACAAAAAAAAGTCTAGTTAAACCATACTGTTTATAGATGAGCAATGAATATTCATTGAGACAAAGAACAGTGCGGGCTGTGGCCGGGGGCGGTGCGGCGACAAATGGCGTTGCAGATACGACAATGATTCAAGTGCAAATAATGGGCGAGCTTATCTCTGCGGGGTCACTGGACATAGAATAAGTAATACCAGTGGCATAACACGTGGGATTTGTGTTATGTTTTATAAGCCGTACATGGCTGCGTATACTCGCTTTTGTGAGAATATTTTACGTAGTCAGAGAAAAATCTGGCGATGAAAAAGTTGCATTGAAAAAAACGCGACACGGCCTTATTGCAGGTTTGTTCTGATATCAAACAAGACTGCTTTGTAGTCGGATCTCTTTTGATTGTGATGCATAACGATAACTCATAGCATAAAATCTAATATAACAGATTTACTCCACAAATGGCGTTGCAGATACGAAAATGATTCAAGTGCAAATAATGGGCGAGCTTATCTCTGCGAGGTCACTGGACATAAAACAAGTAATACGGGTGGCATAACACGTGGGATTTCTGCGATGTCACTTTTGTGGGACTGTTTTTCGCAGTCTGTGGAAAAATCTGGCAATGAAAAATGGGACTGCAAAAAACCAACTTGAAATTGCAGTTTTGTTTTCATTGTAAGCTTGCTTAGCAAACGGTTAGGGTTGGTTTGCTTTCAAGAAATATTAGGTACCTAATGATTCCACCACAAGCCGATGCATAGCAAAAAGATCAAAGACGGTATTGGTTTTATGTACTATTGACTACGACTTTACCTCTTCAAGGACTACAAACACGAATGCAATATTCAAGAAGCGAATTTTACTTCGCGGCGACATCACATTATGAAAAGCTTAGTTCCCAGTCCCCAAGTATACTTTTCAGGCAAGACCACATACTGCACTCCAGATAGGTACATTAGTGTGAAAGTTTAGCATGTTACATACACATAATTATAGTTCAGTGAAGCGAGGAACATTACGTCGCCGTACGACTATCATATAGCCATAAGGAAGATGTGACTATTCGCCAGAAGCCCAGAAGCAAGATTAAAGTGAATATAACACTGAATTACCGTTTCAGAATGGAATAACCGTAAAAAAGGATTAATACTCATTTATATTCGCAAAGGAATTATAGATTTTATATCTTAGATAGTATTTTTGGCGAAGGAAGATAAGTGTTCCGAATAAATTCGTATTGATTACTTTTAGCGATTGGGTTTTGGAAAAGGGATGTTTCGACTTATTGGCTGGCTTTAGATGACAAAATTTGTAAATCCGATAATCGCAAATCGATATCAGAGATATACTTAGATACATAGAGGGGCCCGTGGTTAAATAATAACAGCCGCAAAGTTCGATCAGTCAGGTTAAGCTACGCTTGCCGCGGTTGGTCTGTGGATGGGTGACCATCTTTACATACCGAGACCCCTCCGTGCCTCGGAAAGCACATTAAGCCGTTGGTCCCGGCTGTCATTCGTGGATCTTTGACAGTCGTTACGGGTAGTCAGAAGCCCGAAAGTCTGACAACCAGTCTTACCAAGGGGTATCGTATTACCCAGTAACTGAGTTAAGGAGGTCAGATAGGCAGTCGCTCCATGTAAAATACTGGTATTCAGCTGCATCCGGTTAGACTGGAAGCCGACCCCAACATAGTTGGGAAAAGGCTAGGCAGATGATGAGATATACTTAGATACATTTTGTAACCCTAACTATTCGCCTTCTAAATCTCCTGTTCCTCTATGCATATTATAAATTAAAGTCGCTCTTCGTGTCTGCCTTTGTGGCCGCGCTGTTCTTCGAAACTACGCAACGGATTTTGATGCGGTTTTCACCATCATTTAGATAATTTATTCCAGAAGGTTTATGTGTATAACACATCAAATATCGATATTTTGTCAATTCGTGCGAAGCAGGGGCGGTTTTCTAGTATATATCAGTTATTTAGGAATGAATGCGAATATAGGGAGAAGGTAATTGCTGTTGAAAAATCGCCAACCGACTGTCGTTTATCTGTGAGGAACCTAATCTTCGATTAATTAAATTATTGATCTAAGCATGAGTGGAATTCGTCGGAAATGTGAAGATAGACACTTAGAACTACTAAGAGGCCTGAGTAAGTAAAGGTAAGTTAAATAATGAATGAGTTAAGTGCGGGCTCTCGTAACATGAGGTGGAAGCCTCAAGGAATACCAAATTGCAATTTTAAGCCTACATTAGCTAAGTAGAGGGTGAACTAAATTCTAAGGTAGTAAGGCAAGGTAATAAATAGTAGAATGGATATAGGAGCATACGCGGTACATCGTCAAAAGTGTGCGCCAAATTGTGCTTATTAATAGACATAATGCTATCATTCGTAGATTTTTGCCAAAAGTCTGACAACCGGTCTTACTAAAGCGTATCATCATTTTACCCAGTAACTTGGCTGTGGAGGTCCGATAGGCAGTCTCTCCACGTAAAATACTCAGCTGCATCCTGGTAGACTAGAAGCTGACCCCAACATCTATGGTTGGGGAAAGACTAGGTAGATTGAATATCTACTTTATGGATTATAATATACTTCTAGTACCTATTCCAATAACAAGAATTATTCTCAAAACACTTTCTTATTATTTCTTTTTTTCGTGTGGAAATCCTCATGGATACACCATGTCTGGGGAGAACAGAGGGTTATGTCGGACTCTTACCAGCTAAAACCCCACTGTTCCTTCTAGTACCATAAGTCGAGGGCCCGGGAGATACATGTACATTCTCCGCGCCCCCGACTGGATTCTCAAAACACTAAAATAACATTAACTTTTCCTGCTAAATGTAAATTACATCTGGGATTTTAAACAAAATGTTCCCGAATCTAATATCCTTGGGACCTTTCATTACGGAGTAACTAAAGCTTCAAATGCTTTCAGAAGTGTTAAGCAAACATTGAACAAATCCTATTGGATTTATAGATTGTGATTATCGATACGCCGATATCTCGCTATGGGACCGAGCAGCACAAAATTTAGCAATTAGGTATAATTTGAACAATCGTATTGGCAGTAAATGTGATTGTATTTACTGATAAGTTCAACTTCGTGCGGCGTTATAATTAGTTCAGTACGATTTGGTGGTTGTTCCATGTTTTACTATGCTTTATTAGGTATTAAACACATTATCCTGCATAGAAAATATATGTCAGGTAGGCTGGTCTGTGTGTATTCTGTCTCTACTTAATTTCGTGCGATAATGTGTCGATACTTAACTACGTACAGTGCATCCGGGGCAGTTAGCTCCCCTACCATAAGGCTGACTGGGTAACATTTCACATTTCTATTGTGATCGTAACGAAACGACAGAAGATCGTATCGCTACAACAAACTATCACCATAATCAGGATCGTTTTCAATTGTCAGGCAGCGGACTTACTGTCTTTACAATATTTTTATCTCAGGAAGCGACGCGCTCTTTCCTTATGGTACAAAGACGATGTGAAACTCGGTACGGTACGAGACTCGGAAGCGTAAGTGTGTTACGTGCTGACGCTACTCGTATTCAGGCACACATTCACAGCGTGTTTGTACACTAGGTAACAACAAGTAAAGCGCGCGTCACGATTTAAGATAAAAATACTCTTACCATTCTCTGTCACCAGCCACCACCACTTACCAAGATTTTCAGAATAAAACACATTAGATAATGATGAGGATACTAACCTTCTGATACTCCGTAAGTCCGAAGTACGCCATAGCAGCAAGGTTCCTCTTAGCAGAGGCGAGGAGTACCCTATCTGTCTCCGCTGTCCGATGTTTCAGAGTTCCGTTGTAGCACCCCACCAGGGCTAGGTCAGCTAACATGCGAGTTTGCCTATTGTTAGCCAGGTTCCAGGGGCAAGTCATGAACTCTTCGAGGGTCACCCCGCGCCAGGAGTCGCCGGAATAACATGCTGGTACCTCCGCACCTGTGGAGAGAAGAATCAATTAGGTTTTCTCTAAGTACTTAGTTATTTCAGTTCAGAATCAATGTGCGCCATTGATTGCCAAGATGAGAAGGATCAAGTCGGGAGTGCACATAGAAGTGTGAATGCGTGTGCAAGTATCCCCCGGCCGCCGACTCAAAGAACCAGGTATTAGTCGGTAGGAGTTCAACATAACCTTATGTTCTTCACAGGCGAAGGGTCTCCATGAAGATTTTCTCATACAAGAAAAATGGTGTGGGGAAGCCGTTTGCCCAACAGCGGAATGTTACAGGCTGACCATAACCAGTTCCAAATAGGCATTGACTTATGGAGGAAACAAAAGTCTGTCATTGGCTAATCGTTATATGTGAAATGTGACTTATTCCTCATTGGCTACCGCCTTGGCGCCTGTCGGACATTATCACTTCATTCCTTATTACATCGTGGTTACTAATTAGCCATTAGTGTCTCCCGGTCATAATTAAAACACGCATAGTAAAGGTGAGGTGATCTATTCATAGACGGGCATCGCACTATGAATATTATGATATCCGACTGTCTGGGTAATTATAAATGAAGTCTTCACTAATGAAATGTCCGTCTGAAGTGATATTTATGCAGCTTGCAAGCAAGATTTGAAATTTTTGAATTAGCATGATAAAACGAAAAAGAAATTAATTTGAAAAAAAAATTGTAATCTCATTGACCGCAGTTAGTGTAGTCACTTGAAATGTCAATTAAAAACATCAGGGTTTTTTTTTTGTAAACTTCACAGACGTGATTGGTATCGGAAACCGATTTTTTTACCTCATACTCCAAGTAACAAAACTACTCAGAGGTAGTTAACCCCCTAAAAAAACTTCAAATCTTTATTATTTTGTTTTTATCGTGTTCGGATATCGATACCTACCAATTTACCTAACCTAACCTAGCTACTTAATTTAATTTGAGCCTGTATGACTATACGTTGGGGCGTATTTCACTTATGAAAATGAACGCACCTGTCATCTAAACCGCATTCAAGAGCTGTCAGTGTCTTCTTTTTTTGGGTGGGAAATCATCAAATAACTTCACCCGCTCTGGACGGAGCGGCAGGGAGTCAGACGTTTAAACCCACCCGTGTTCCTTCAGTTGCCTAGCCACGACATCTCTTTCGAACAACTCGCGACAGCAATGATGACACTGACAGCTCTTGAACGCGGTTTACCTACACGTGCTGATCCCGTTGAGTTTCATTGATGAAATTCACCCTTATCAAATACAACTCTAGCTTGGCTTGAATTTGAGTTTCTAATTTCGAAGACCTAACCTATTAAAAAAAAACTTTCAAAGATAAAGGCTTGAAGAACAACAGGTATTAAAAATATAGTATCCTATAAAAACTTTAGACATAAAAACTTAGTTGAAAGTTACCAACATCCACAACTGCTCGAAGAAACCGAATTTTTAAGAAACCGAATTCCATTAGCCGAAATTAATGAAATCCTACTAATATTATAAACGTGAAAGTTTGTATGGATTGATGGATGGATGTTTGTTACTCTTTCACGCAAAAACTCCTGAACGGATTTGGATGAAATTTGGCACACAGATAGTTTATAACCAGGATTAACACATAGGATAATTTTTATCCCGATATTCCGAGGGTTCGAAACTTATGCGGGTGAAAGAGCGAGGCGTATCCAGTAATTTTAAATGAAAGGTTTCACGTACTAAATATGTATCAATACATATACAACATATGTATAATAAAAAAGTAATGTAAGTCAAAACTGGACATTGAATATTTTTGAAAAAAAAAAGTAATTGCTACGAGGTGTGGGAACGAGTCTGATAGCGAAAATATACTTTCAAGAATTTTTATCCGTTTGTATGTTGGTCTAGATAAATGTTCTCGGTTCGCTCAAAAACGATTGAACGGATTTGGATAAAAGATGACCTTTGAAGGTATGTGGCATACCAACCTGCCCGCCATTTTGATTTTTTTTTTCAAAATGGCGTCCACTCATGAAACCTATATAAATCGATAGCTGACATTAATGTAAACGGAAAATATAATAGGACCAAACCCCGTAAAGCGTCACGTTTTCGAGATATTAACGTTCAAAGTTGATAACGTGACATTCATTTTAAACAAAATGGCGCGACGGCCTTCTTCTTAGCGACAGTAGGTATGCCAGGCTCCATGTGAAAATCTTCAATCCTCTTTGGCACACATAGTTTATAACCTGGATTAACACATAGGGTACTTTAACCCCGGTAATACGTTACCGCGGGATATTTTCCGACATACACGCGGGCGAGGCCGCAGCCAACAGCTAGTTCTTATACAAAACGGGGAAACAAAATGGCCAACCGATGGATTCCCGCACGCAACTACATATATTTTTATTGTTTATCACTTTTAATTAATGTTAATGTTCAAAGCTGATGATTTAATTGTAACGAGAATCGATCCTAGTCACGCATGTTTGCTTTCTCCGCGTCCATTCACAGCACATTATTACTGCATCGGTATTAACAAGCTATTGAACCATAATTCTTGACTCCCATCTATACTAATAATAAAGCTGAAAAGCTTGTTTGTACGCCCATATTTATTTTATTACGCATTTTAAAGTTAACTTTTACGTAATCAGAAGGCCAATTCTCGTAATTTAAAACGTTCAAAATCTAGTCGCAGTCTCATCTCGGCGACAAACAAATGTCAAAAACTTGTCAAACTGTAGGAAAATTTGACGTATTTTTTACAGATTGAGACTGAGATCAGACTGTGAACGTTTTTAAAATTACCAGAATTGCCCCTCTGGTCTTTCTAAGGCAGCTGTCAAAAAAACGGTTAACCTAGTGGACAGAGTATAATCGTGAGCCTACCTGTGGGATTAGATGATTTAGATTCTAGGACATCGATCCGACAGCGATAGCACTAGGAAGTTGTGAAGGGCGGGCGTTTTTAGGGAACTGTCTTTTGTAATTTGACGTTCGAAGAGTGCTGATTCTCAGCCTAATTTGAATAAACGGCTTTTGATTTTGATCTTTATTGAGACTTGCTCGATTTATATTGCGATGGTCAAGTTCAGACGCATTGAATAAAATAGAATAACGTTTATTGTCTCCAGAGCTAAGTTATAACAGCCGCACGTGTCGATCGATCAGGTTAAACTACGTTTGCCGCGGTGGAACCGTCCATCTTACATACCAAGACCCCTCCTTGCCTCGGAAAGCACGTTAAGCCGTTGATCTCGGCTGTCATTCATGGATCGTTGACAGTCGTTACGGGTCGTCAGAAACCCGAAAGTCTGCCAACCAGTCTTATCAAGGGGTTTCGTATTACCCAGTAAGTGGGTTGTGGAGGTCAGATAGGCAGTCGCTCCATGTAATATACTGGTACTCAGCTGCTTTCGGTTATGACTGGAAGCCGACTCCAACGTAGTTGGGAAAAGGCTAGACAGATGATGATGTCTCCAGTATTACAGCTAGTAGTAGTAGGTACATATATAAAACTATAATTATAAGCAAAAGGTTTAAGGGGTTTGTTTACAGAGGCTTCCAAAAGTCAGTTGACATTTTTCCACTTCATCTATGACACTCCACATTATGATTTAAAATTCTAAAGATCCAAATTTTTGAACTGCTATAACGTTTTTGTTGCCTAATTCAACTACTTTTGGCTTATCATAAAAATACTCAACTAATCCCTTAGGAGTACCTGATACTTTTTTTTTATTTCAAATCATAATGTGGCATCACAGCTGAAGTTGAAAAATGTCAACTAACTTTTGGAGGCCACTGTATAAACGATTTATTAAAGGTAAGTGACGTTTAAACGTCAAAAATGTATGATTAAACAGTCGCTAATCACTACTTAACTTTAAGCAACGTTTATGAATAAAGGGGTAACAGTCGGCATTATGCTTAGGTTCCCGAGCGGGTTACTAAGCGCTGGTTTTCAGCTTATACCCTTGAATCCTGTTTACAAAAAAAAGGGACAGACGCCAGCACATCAGGCTACTACAATCTGTCAAATTTCTTTAATAGATTTTCAACTTTATTTCTAAAGTATTAAGGTTCAAGGTTGATTAGGAAAATTTGACATTTTCGGGTAGCTTGATGTGCTGGTGTCTGTACATTAGCAATAACAAATTAATAATTGATCTTCGAAACAGTTCTGTCAGATTTTATTAGGTCAAATCAAGTTGATTGACAAAATTGAGAATGATTGCTGACATCTATTGATTCAAATTGGCTCCAGAGATACAAGTATGTATCTTTTTACTAAATTCAGTCAAGAGCCAGCTGTTTACTGCCTGTACAATCATGTGTAGTGTATGATTAATGTTGTGTTGTTTTTTAACTTTTTAGTACAAACCCAAAAAAGACGCATACACACTAATATTTTTCACAGCTTAGGTAAGAGAATTTATTGACAGGAAACATTTTGTAATGCAAGTATGCAGCCTATAACAGTTGCATGCATATAAGCAAAACATACATGTTTTGCTTATATGCATCATATGCAGCATACAAGCTCTATAATGTATTTTTAAAACAACTTTATATACCATGTTTTATGCATATAAATAATATTTCTGTTTCTAATAAACATGATTATTATTCTCAAATTAGCAAAAAACTACCATATTTTCAAAATAATTACGACTGTTAAAAAAAAAAACATGTAAGTATCTAGCAAACGTAATATTAAGAGAATAATATCCATTGCAGATTCACACCACGTTATAAAACATTATAAATATTACGGCAATAACTATAAATAAATATGAGGAGATAAGAAATCCATTTTATCGTGTTCTCGGTAAACCTAGCTGTAACGAGTTCGTCCTGAAATCTCATGAAATCGAGAACAAATTGCTGACACCTTCATATTCTCCACACATTTTTGTATCAGCGTGAATATAATGTAAAATCTTGATTTCTATGTGTGTGCGAATAAACTTATTTCAGAAATCTATATAATATATATATAAATGAATCCTTATTTCCCTTGGTCACGTCATAACTTGAGAACAACATTACCGATTTCATCCATCGTTTTTTTTAAAGTTTTCTAATTCTTTGTAGAAGGTTCTTACGGAAAAAAAATTAAGAAAGTTTCTTCACGCGGACGAAGTCGCGGGCAAAAGCTAGTATATATATCTTTCTTATTATATACAGGGTGTTATTGACAGCCCTCCACAAAAACACAGGATTGATTCAGCTCCTTATTCTGAATCATATCCCACTGGAAATTTTCTCAGGAAAAAAAAAATTATGCCATTTTTTCTGCTGATATTCCTTTATTTCAATGTAAAATTACGTTCTCTGTATGCAACACTCCATTTATGTAAATAAAACAGCTGAAAACAGCCTCGCTCAAGCTCGCTGCGCTGCCGTCCGCTACGTGCATTTTGCCACGGTAACGATACGTTGCGTGTGAGGTAATAAAACAAATCTGGTTTTTCCTGAAAGAATTACATGCACCGGTCATCTTAATATGATGTACTGAAGCCACCCTATCAGTTTGCGGAGGGCTGTCAATAACACCCTGTATTATTATTATAAAACTAAGTCGGATTAGTTACACCATTTATAACACAAGAACGGTTGGACCGATTTTTATAATCCTTCATTTAATGGATTTGTCTCCGCTCCGAATAGCAGAATAACTATAAAAACATGAGAAAAATTCACGAAAAAAAAAAATAATGAAGATAATTCATTTTCCCATACATTCGTTCCTTGATTCTGAGGCGGTACGGAGTTCGCCGGGTCAGCTACACTTACATAAAATAGAAATGTAAATAAACGGCACGACTTTTTTCAAATTGCTTATTTCCCTTTCTATTTATTTTATCCGTACTTTTAGTCCATGTCCAAGAGTTATCGAGGTTCTACTCTGGAACATTTTAAAACACGAGCCACTCAGTAACTTTACCCCCGGTCTCCTTGACCACTAATCCCACATTACTGAAGGGTCAACCTTTCCGATCTTCGCTTCCAATTTGCCCCGAACTTACCCTCCTAAACCTAATACATTATCTACTGGCAACCCCGAAACGTATCAGTGTTGACACAGCTTTAAATTCCGTTTTAGAGTCGCCAGAGTATGAAGATACGGAAGAGGTAATTAAAAATGATCCCTTGTGTAACACGCTAGCCGAAAAGCAAAGGTATGAAAATGTTTACTAAGAGATTTTTCAATAAACGTGTTCAAACGGGTCTTGGAGATCAAACGGAGCGCACGTACGGGGCCATATGGATCCCACTAATAAAGGCAATATTTATAGAAAAATATAGCGTGTTTATTTATAAATATGAACCATTTTATACAAACGCGGAAACGGGAATCAATGAAGGAGAAAAATACACACGCTCGTATTGAGAACTTCCTCCTTTTTGAGATTCTTTATTAAAGTGTTTTCGAGTTGGTTCAACCTTTTCAGAACTGGAATACGAATTGAGTCCGAATTGAAGTGGTATATTGGCACGGTAAATATTGATGCCGTGTGTTACAGCGTGAGAGCGCAGTGGTGGCCCAGTAGCAACGGCCCCGATTTACGAGTTGTAGGTCGAGGGTTCGAACCCCAGCAGGCGCTTCTTTGTGTAAATAATTTCATCACCACTGCTCTCAAAACGATGAAGAAAAACATCGTGAGGAAACCGGCTTGTCCCAAAAAATCGAAGACATGTGACAGCTACCAATACGCACTGGGCCCGCGTGGTAGATTACAGCCTCCTCGAAGAGAGAAGACCTGTGTCCCGGCAGTGGGAACATTATAGACTGATTATAGGTACCATAAATATTGATGCTGGGTTTGCTTATAAAAACATTCCATCAGTCTCAAAACCAATCAAAAAGCACTATATTTTAAATGGTAATTCCGATATTAAGTTCAATTTTATCATAATGCCCCTGGACGGTAATTGCCTCTAGTTTGACAGATCGCAGTAACGATAAAATAGATTATAAACGGTTTAAGTCTAACGATAGGAATTTGATCTATGTAATAATACATTTAATTTAATACAGGACATGGCTGACCATAAACTGGCGTAATTTATAGGTGACTACAATATTACATACATGGCGCGGGCAACGTGCAATAATGGCCTGTTCATTTATTACATAAGACAATTTTAACGACTTTCTTACCCCCACCTGTGTAAGAAAAAAATAAGACTTGGATGAACCCCCTCGGCCCCCTTTCAATCTTACCTGAGATCAGATTTACCAAAATTGCAAAGAAAAAGTAGCAAATATACAAAAAAAACGCGTTGGTTTATGTTATAAAAAACGAATGTACATGCTTTATGGGGGATGCGCTAAGTTAGCCCGCGAAATTCAACGTTTTTATTTTTGCAATTTGCAGGTCTGTATCAGGTAACAAAATAAGTCTTTACAGAATTATTACCATGAGAATCAGCAATACGGCTGTTCGGAATTACGCGCTTTTTGAAATTATAATTTTTGTTTACTTTTGTGATCTTACGTAAGAATAATCTAGACCCCTCCCACCCCCATGTAAGAAAAAATAAGACTTCTGCCCCCTCAAGTGGTCTTACGTAATAAATGCGGATATACTTACGGACACATTCGCCAGTTGACAAATAATAAAGTAAGTAAGTATAAGATGTTAATTAATACTGAAAGTAGTTCAGAATGAATAATTAATTAATTCAAGTGCCCCGAAGTAGTGTTTTAATAATTTGAACTATTAATTATTATGAAAAGCTTGCTTTTAGTTTTGTGCGATAAAACTGTTCTTGAATGATAAACTGTCTTTGCCGAAGCAGAAAAATGCATTCGGCTGGGCAACAGGTACAAATTAACAATTATTATTCGTCCGACATTTCGAGATAAAACGGAATCTTTATAAGTCACTTTAATAAAAAAAGGCATTGGATCGCCTTATTGCTCGATTCGCACGAATTTACTCGTCCAAAACGGACGAACCGTCACTTTTAATTAATTATAATATGCAATAAAGTATTGAAAAAAGTACATGTATTATAATATTTATCTCTTATCACTTCTGCGCGCTAGTGTCCTTTTTTTCTATAATTTATTGTACTAAATTTCGTGCGAATCGACATTTTTTTAATTATTAAGTATAACAAATATTAATTCCATCAAATCTGCCTATCCTTTTGCCAACTATATTGAGGTCGGCTTCCAGTCTAACTGTATGCAGCTGAATACCAGTATTTTACATGGAGCGACTGGCTGTCTGATCTCCACAAACCAATTTCTGGGTAACACGATAACCCTTGATAAGACTGGTTGTCACACTTTTGTGTTACTGACTAGTTGTAACGACTGTAAGAGATCTACGAATGACAGCGGGTCCAACGACTTGCCGAGACACGAAGGGGTCTATATGTAAAATGGATGGTCACCCATCCACGAACCGGACGCGGCAAACGTAGCTTAACCTGTGATTGATCCGTAAGGCCATAGTATAAAGAGAGGAAGTAGGCTATCTCCGGCACAATCCGCGACATAATTGCCTACTGTCTTAGGGTTGTCACTTTTTGTTAAATTTTAATTCAGTGCCAATAAATGGGCACGGGTCGGGATGTTGTATTTTTTACTTGTATTGTCTGGGTACCTAAACGATGATGCAACCTTTCACGATAAAAGAAAGAGCGACGGGCCAGCAGACGGGCGGCGCGGGGCGGTGATGAGCACGAGTAAACGGTTACTGATAGTACTGTCACCAATTCATTAGTTTAAAGCCCGGCCCTTGCCAAAGATAACACATATCTCTGTATAACTAATTCAGTGATCATTAGTCAATAAAGTTCAACAATGGTTTTCCTAACAAACACAGAAATTTATTCATGATCCAGAGCAGTATTATTTATAAAAAAAAGGATAAAATAAACCAATAAAATAAACACCCAAACACACAGCAATACGTTCTCCTGCGATTATCACACATTTTTCATTCATTTAGCGGTGCCGAAAAGCCGTGACGCGCGAACCTCGTGCGATGTTAGCCCCGTCTGGCGCGCTGCGAAACCCGCCGAGATTTGTGTAAGTGTGCGTGCGGCGACGCATAGATACTTTGGCGCACACATACAAGCCGCGCGCGGTGCGTTTGTATGAAGATAACGTACTTCCTCTCTTTATACTATGGTAAGGCTGTTAATATTTAGCCACGAGCCCATAATAGCCGTTAATAGCCACTAATATTCATGACATCAAACACCTGAGTCATCTCACAAACCGCAAAGATTCCAACAAGATCTATCGTAGGTATGTCTTTCATCGGGAAACAAGTACAATCCAACCATTGAACTCAAAAGGGCGTAAAGTTATGAGTAGCTACTAATGATTTAATAAGGTAACGCCTAAGGCGTGTTACTCATCATAACTTACTCATCTATACGTGGATGCCTTAAGGCGGAGTAAGAAGCCAATGTTTAGGTAATTGACAGTAGTGCATCACGTCAACAAATAAGGTTCAAAACAGCAATTCGTTTGATGTTAGTTGAATCGAATAACCACCAGAATGAGTGATTTTGCAGTTTTAATTAAATTAATAAGTAAATGCAGTGCGGCTCAATGGAATAATTTTTAGGAATTTCTTTAGTTGATTGAATTCCCTTTATTATCCTACTAATATTATAAACGCGAAAGTTTGTATGGATGAATGGATGTTTGTTACTATTTTACGCAAAAACTACTGAACGGATTTGGATGAAATTTGGCACACAAATAGTTTATAACCAAGATTAACACATAGGATACTTTTTATCCCGATATTCCCACGGGATCGAAACTTATGCTATTGAAACCGCGGGGCGCAGATAGTCATTACATAAATATGTAATGACTAGCTGGTTTACACTTAAAATTTTGAGAATTATGCCACGAAAAATAGTTTTTTAGCTCCGTTTTATGATTGTTTTATCATGATTTTATTTTTATCATATTTTTTTAATTAGTCTTTCCTTTGCACATTTGACAATACACTCAATTTTTTTCTGGATAACTAACTGTGTGACAAAAAACCGAGGGGCAATTCCCGTATTTTTAAGGACATTGGCATTCTAATCTCAGTCTTAATCTGTCAAAAATACAATCAATTTTGACAAGTTTTTGACATTGATTGTCGCTGAGATGACATTACAGCTTGAATTTGAGCGTTTTTTAAGTACTTGAATTTCTTTTTTTCCGCCTTCTGAGCGTTTTACGATGCCTACCTTTGGGCAGTGCCTTAACACAAGTCAAGTAAGCGACTGAACTTCGTTCATTCATCCTGATCTCTTATTGAAATGACCTTTCTTTGTAGTGCTCTTAACGGCAATAAAATAATAAAGGATATGTGTACTTATATAAATTGTGTTGAAACCAATAAATTTTTCAATTCTACGAATTCATTGCAGTTGCAGCCTTTGTGCATCAATCAACTCGGTATTTCATTCACAGATGCTCTTTTGTTATCGTGCGGTCATCCTTTTGATCATCCTACGTCTGTGGAAGGAGATCATATCAGGGGGCGTAGTTTCGACCGAATTTACGGGTATTTCCCACTCCGCATCACTTACAGACATAACATTAGTTCGAGGCCAGAACTAAGAATATGACGACACGATTGGCGCAGTGGCTGAGCGATCGAGTGCTGCGCTGCGTGTCGCGGGTTCGATTCCCGCACGGAACAAATATTTGTATTGCCTACAGGTAGTTGTTCCGGGTCTTGCTGTTAGTGTATGTGAGTAAATTTAAATGTTTGTAAACGCACCCACGATACAGGAGTAATTCCTAGTGTGGGGCAACGTTTTTATAAAAAAAAATTACAGTATGATTTGGCAGTTGTCCTTACACCCAATGTTTTTTTGCCCGTCCGAAAAAGTTAATAAATTTGGGTTAATTTCGAAGTATCATACTATTTTTAGACGGGCCCGTATCCTTGTTGACGGACTTAGAGACTAGGCACTCAGACTTCTACCGGCCTAAACGACAAGAAGGCCGACCTCATCACTTTTGGGGTTTTGGTGACGCCCTCGACTATTTTTTCTTATGGACATCTGAAAAGATGCCTTACGTCTTGGTCAAAGTCAAATAATTTATTTCAAATAGGCACATAAAAGGCACTTTTGAACGTCAAAAATTAAATTAAGGTAGGTAAAAGGTAGTTTTCGTATGGAGAAAAATGGGCAAGAAACTCCACCGTTACTCTTTTAAAATGTTTTCCAATATTTTGCATACATTAATTGTGTTTTTACACTATTGTAATTCGTATTACCCAGTAACTGGGTTGTGAAGGTCAGATAGGCAGTCGCTCCATGTAAAATACTCGTATTCAGCTGCAGCCGGTTAGACTGGAAGCCGACCCCAAAATAATTGGGAAAAGGCTATAATTATTACGAATATTATTTACCTGTAGCAGTTCTTCCTTGACACCAGTGCCGGGAGCCCTTCCACGTGGCGCCACGTTTCACATGTCGATACTCCGACAGGTACCTGAACAAAAATATTATATTTTTAAATTTTGCTCATATTCAGTAAATACAAGGGCAGAGGTAGCCCCGTGGAAACGGCCGTAACTTACGAATTGTAATTCGTAGGTTCGAACCTAGACAGGCGCTTTACTTTGTGTAAATTATTTCATCACCATTGCTCTCAAAACGGTGAAGGAAAACATCTCGAGGAATCCGGCATCTTCTAAAGCCAAAAATTCGAAGACATGTGACATCTACGAACCCACACTGGACCCGCGTGGTGGATTACGGTCCACTCCCTTTTACAGAGAGAAGGCCTGTGTCCCAGCAGTGGGAACATTATAGGCTGATTATGCTACACGAGTTACAAAATTAGGAACACCTGTAGTTCTTAAAGTAAACAAAGTTCATGGATTAGAAAGCCATGATTTAAAGGTACCAGCCACCAATATTATCCTGCCAGTGCCGCTATGAACTTCGAAACATGAAAACTCATTGTTATAAGGGCATCCAGCCAAAGACAAAGGAAGCGAAATAAAAGGAAGACAATTGAGTACTCCAACAATTACTTTATAGATTCAACCTAAAATAGACCTTTATTGTTCCATTTATTAAATTAGTTATTCAAAATGTCTAAAATTATCTGAAATAAGGCATTATACAGTGTGATTCTTTATAATGTGCACATATCGAAATAAGGCAATATAATTATTCTTAATTTTATCGAGGGCAAAAATATTACAAAAAAAAACTATTTTTTTTTAAATTTTCTAATGGTTTTTTTTTTAATTTGTTCGCTACTGTGACCCCAGTGTAAAAAACTGTGTAACTTTTAAACTAAATGATCTATCACGATGAAACAAACTCCATAATGATTAGAAGTAATTAGGCGTCCTCAAAAACGGACTTTTAAAGTAATAAAAAAGCGGCCAAGTGCGAGTCGGACTCGCCCATGAAGGGTTCCGTTGAGTTGATTGAATGAAAGGGAAATTGCGGTTAACGATTTATGACGTATTAATAAAAACTACTTACTAGATCTCGTTCAAACCAATTTTCGGTGGAAGTTTACATGGTAATGTACATCATATATTTTTTTTAGTTTTATTATTCTCTTATTTTAGAAGTTACGGGGGGCACATTTTACAACTTTGAAAGTGTCTCTCGTGCAAACTATTCAGTTTAGAAAAAAATGATATTAAAATCATCAAGACCTATCCATAGATACCCCAAACGTATGGGTTTCAGTTCTAAGTATGGGGAACCCCCAAAATTTATTGGTTTTTTTTTTCTATTTTTGTGTGAAAATCTTAATGCGGTTCACAGAATACATGAACTTACCAAGTTTCAACAGTATAGTTCTTATAGTTTCAGCTGTGACATACGGACGGACGGACAAACAGACAGACAGACATGACGAATCCATAAGGGTTCCGTTTTTTTCCATTTGGCTACGGAACCCTAAACAGTTAGATAATGGGGCGTCTTAAATTTTACGATTATTGTAAAAAATGATGAAAATAAAACCGATTTTTGCCAAAAAAATACATGTTTATTTTCAATTGAGGGCAACTTTTTTTACAATTTTTATTTTATGAGGACGCCTAATTCCTACCAATCATTACGGAGTTTGTTTCATCGTGATAGATCATTTAGTTTAAAAGTTACACCGTTTTGTTTACACTGGGGTCAGAGTAGCGAACAACATTTTTAAAAATTGCATAAAAAAAATTTAAATAATTAAATTTTTATTTTTGCTGTCGATAAAATTAAGCATAGATTCCCTAATTTCGATATGTGCACATTATAAAGAATCTTTTTACACTTGGTGAACACAAGCAAAGCGCGTGTCGCTTCGTAAGATAAGATACTGTAGAACATACGTCATCAAAAAAAACACAAAATAAATTTACTAAGGGCTGATTGTTCCATCGCGACATAACTTTATAGGAAAAATAATATTGAATTTTTGACAGTTCTTCCATACCAAAAAACTGTCAGACGTCAATTTTATTCCACGAATAAAATTGATTATCGGTCGATTGAAAAATCAGCCCTAAATCTACTATCTATTGCCCTCACTAGTTCGAAATAGACTAGTAAAAATGTCATTTATTTTTTACGTGTAAGGAATAAAAATCTTGTCCAATGGCGTAAGCGCTTTCTGAACGAAAATATTGACGAGGGTCTGTGACAGCTTTCGAACACAGCTTATTATCAAGCTCGCTAAATTACAACCCACCGGGAACTAGGATTTAATGGGCTGTGTCACTTCCTTTTAACTTGCCTTTATGTACTTCTTCTTTCCCTTTCATTCAATCAACTCAACGGAACCCTTCATGGGCGAGTCCGACTCGCACTTGGCCGCTTTTTTATTACTTTAAAAGTCCGTTTTTGAGGACGCCTAATTACTTCTAATCATTATGGAGTTTGTTTCATCGTGATAGATCATTTAGTTTAAAAGTTACACAGTTTTTTACACTGGGGTCACAGTAGCGAACAAATTAAAAAAAAAACCATTAGAAAATTTAAAAAAAAATAGTTTTTTTTTGTAATATTTTTGCCCTCGATAAAATTAAGAATAATTATATTGCCTTATTTCGATATGTGCACATTATAAAGAATCACACTGTATAATGGCTTATTTCAGATCATTTTAGGCATTTTGAATAACTAATTTAATAAATGGAGCAATATAGGTAATAGGTCTATTAGATTGAATCTATTATTATAGAACAATTTTAGAAGGGATTGATGATTTTCTTAAGAACCCGTTAACCATTTTGTTTTTTTTTTCCAATAGGCGGCCAAAGTAAAAAAAATATTTCGGAAACGTGACACTACGGGGTTTGGTCTTATTATATTCTGTTCGCATTGATGTCAGCTATCGATTTAAATAGGCACGATACGTGGCCGCCATTTTAAAAAAAATGGCGAACAAGTAGGTATGCCACGGACCTATAGAGCCGTTTTGGTTAGTATTCACAGTCCAACTTCGAACAGTTAGCCATTGCGTTGTGAGACCCACAGAATTTACATACTCATCTAGTTACACTGTGTTATAGTATTATTATTTAACTTACGAAGCGAGTCACGCTTTACTTGTGTTTACCAAGTCTTTGTGTACGCTGTGAATGTGTATGTAAGCGCGGAGCTCTCGGTACCGTCCGAGACAATGGTGAAGTAGGAAGTGTGTGTGTGTCAGGGTGTGTTATGTGCTGACTCCACTCATCTTCACACACCCATTCACAGCGTGTTTTTACACTTGGTGAACACAAGCAAAGCGCGTGTCGCTTCGTAAGATAAGATACTGTAGAACATACGTCATCAAAAAAAAACACAAAATAAATTTACTAAGGGCTGATTGTTCCATCGCGACATAACTTTATAGGAAAAATAATATTGAATTTTTGACAGTTCTTCCATACCAAAAAACTGTCAGACGTCAATTTTATTCCACGAATAAAATTGATTATCGGTCGATTGAAAAATCAGCCCTAAATCTACTATCTATTGCCCTCACTAGTTCGAAATAGACTAGTAAAAATGTCATTTATTTTTTACGTGTAAGGAATAAAAATCTTGTCCAATGGCGTAAGCGCTTTCTGAACGAAAATATTGACGAGGGTCTGTGACAGCTTTCGAACACAGCTTATTATCAAGCTCGCTAAATTACGACCCACCGGGAACTAGGATTTAATGGGCTGTGTCACTTCCTTTTAACTTGCCTATAAGTACTTCGTTATTATGTATGGGCTTTTAATATCAAATTTTATTATCAAATTGCTCCTTTTTATTTTAGTAAGAATTGGGTTTCCATGCCCCTTTTGAGGGCAAAATGTTGTCAGACCACTTTGCAACATAACTCACTGGGATTTTCAATTTTATGTCTTTGCAAACACAATGTAGGGTGCATATCGGAAACCCCATCTATTGCTTACAAGCAACATATTCGCCGATTCCAATACGATGAGGTAAACAAACGCAAAATAAAAGTCGCACATGAATTGAATCATTTTCGTGTCGCCCACAACTACAATTCATGCACTTATCTATACTTATAATAAATCTGTAGAAGTGAAAATTCTGTACATTGAAAATATCCAAAAAATAAATGGCAGGGGGTGTTACTTGATCGACACCGAACCCAAAAATGTGATTAAAAAAATTTTTGTCTGTCTGTCTGTCTGTCGGTCTGTCTGTCTGTCTGTCTGTCTGTCTGTTTGTTCAGGCATCACGCAAAAACTACCGGTTCGATTACGATGAAACTTGGTATAATTATTCTTTAATATCCTGGGCACCACACTGGGTACTTTTTATCCCGGAAAAGTATATACAATAAAAAACAAACTTAATTTTGCGGTTCGATCCCTATACCCGATTACCACTGTCTGTACTGTACCAACCGCAAATACTAAGTTTGTCGTAGGTTGGGTCACCCGCAGTGGAGTTCATTTTTATTCCTTTTAGTTTTTAGAGTTATTTAGGTTTATTTTTATATAAGTCGTAGGTAGGTATAGATTTTAATTTTAAAGTATAGGTAGTATATTTGATAGTGTACGTAGTGACCGTAAGTTATTTTATAATACTGTTAGGTAGGTTTAGTCATTCGTATAGATATTAGTTTTTAGGGATTTTGCTTATTTATTGAGTTTAGATTAGTTATCATCAGAAATAGGTTTATTTAGGTAGGTAGGTATTTAATTTTCAGTTATTGAGTTTTTTTTTTATTAGTTAGGTACTTAGGTAAAGATATCATATAGGTACCCTCTTAATCACCACTAATGAGACACAATTGGTTTTCTATTGTAATTAGCCACAAAGGGCCCGCGACATAGATGGCATTCTGGGGAAGCACATACATTTTATCCTGTTAGCACGTTCCCGTGGGTAAATTTCCGACATCCACGCGGGCGAAGCCGCGGGCAGAAGCTAGTCGTAAATATAAATATTCTGCTGTCCTCTCCTTTTAAGGACAGACCCATTACGCAACCACCAACTGCACAAATATTCTAAAAATCAAGAACAAAATCGCAGGAGAACGTTAACGCAAAATTTACGTGTATTGCATTAAACGCAATTACACCCTACAGCGGCTGCAAGTAAAATATATACTATTAAAAGCTACACATAAGCAAGTATACTGTAATTAAGTAAGCTGAACCGGGTATGTGGAACATTATTCGCAGGTTTAAAGCTAACAAGCACCATGAACCGATCCAATTTAAGGCTACGCGTTCAACAGTAATGTAATTATGAGAATAGGATCAAGCGCACTGCTCACTATTTACAGGTGAAGCAACTATGTATAGGTACGTATATGTGAAATTGAGTCAGCTTACTCTTGTTTTATAATAGCTAATCATGCGCCTTAAACTGTTTCGGGATTACAATTTCGATCGTGTATTTGGAACGTCCCAAAAACCTTTCATTTATTACACACTGCTGCCCATGGACATTTGCAATACCAGCGGCATCGCAAGTGCATTGTTATGCTAAATACAAAGCTGAAGTCTAATGTCCCCGTAATTAACCGGCACCCTAATGGCATATAACACACTATAAATCACAATCTGAATCATTTTGAAGAATCCATTGCTTCATACGTTCGAAAAATTCGTCTGCTCAACAACGCAAATAACGTAATGAATATGCCATTGCTACTGTTAGTCTTTTACTCAATGACCCCGCGGTTCCTTCGAACAGAATCTAAGTCATAGATATAGGAAAGAAGATTTCTATTATCTAAATACTACTACTACGAGTAGTTACTACATTCCCGGACGTTTTTCTTCCGAACTATATCCAAGATCTTTCAGAATCTTTTCGTAATTTCTCGACAATCTCAAACTCAAACTCTTTATCACCTGGACACAGGTTCTCGTAACAGCGTGATGTAGAAGTACCGTCGATGCACAGCCGAGCCCTCATGCCTGTCCAGCTCTCCGCCCACACACGCAGTCAGTTCCGTGAAGTCAGCGTGTAGACCACATCTGGGAACAAACAAGAAGGTTTAGTGTGGAGTTTAATAAAACTATTTTAGCGACCTCGAGAGTAACCACCGCTATAGTAAGGTGGAGAAAAATATTGTCAAAGTCATTATTACGCTTGGCAAAGGTCCAAGCTACATGTACATATGTACCTAATGATTATTGTATAGATACGATGTGATGACTATCTTCTTCCTTCATCTTTAGGTATAACATCCCGATTCAACATAAAAGTTTTATTTTCCAGGAACTAGGTAAGTACATAGTTCTTTAAAATCCTGAGCATATAAAATTATAAAGAGTACTTTGTTAAAAGTTGAAACGCGATCCTCAGAAGTCTGAGAACGCTCAAGTTTTTTGTTGAAGATGCAACATAGTTCAGTAACAACTTCATCGTCTCAGATACCTTAAAAGGTCGAGAGTTGAGTCACAGCATCTCAGCAAAGTGGAGATCAAAAGGTCGCTTTTAAAATAAGCTAAAAGCGACGATGGAAAGTAAAATGGACGCAAATATTTCACGTTGGCTGAATATAAATCGTGAGGGAGACAGAACACAATGTTCGCTGAAGAGCTGCGTGAAGCGAAGCATGAAGTCACAGATAGGTCACGCCGACCACGCTCACTAGTCACTGCTCCCGATAGCCGATATCCGCGGAATTGAATCCCTAGCTTTCCAATAATTTCTCACGCTCCAATCTTGTTAGCCTTGCTTAGTATTCATAATCCCGTAGCGTTCATATTCTATTGAACAGATTAACCTGTTATGCATCGGAGCATAAATTACTTTGATTAACAACAATACCGCAGCCATGTTGGCACGCTGAACGCTGGAGTTGCGCTTGAATATTGGATAATCGGTATTAGGCCCGCCGCGTTCACGTGTAATTGACATCAAACGATCTCCGCGTGCTTGCAGATCATGATACCGATAGCGCTGATACATTGTTATGTAACGCCACGTAAATGTTGTTTGTCTGAGCAGTAAGCTGTGCCATTTTAATGAAACAACAAGGATAAAAATTCGATTTGCATGTGTTTACCGTAGTTATCCATAGAAGGAAGAGTTTTACCTTCAGACTGCTTGGCGGCAAAGCGAGGGGTTATAGCAAACGTGCGTTTAATCAAGATACAGAGTCGTGTCTGGCAAGCGGCCACACTACACCTCGCGGATACAACTGTTTATTACCTACTCGCGGTTTATTATACTGTCATTCTAATTTCACGGCTCTTTATAAGGTAATACGTTGTAAATTACCTAGGAATTAATTGCCACTAACAACTTCCATACAAGCTGCAGTAATGGGACCAAGATCTAGAAGTAATCATTACCTATTCATGATTAAAGGTGCAAATTGGCTTTTCATGAATATGTTCATTGCAACGTGACGATTATGCAAACACATAGGAAACGATTATGATGGTGTCAAGCCACTAATGTTTACCTACCGAAACATGTCTGTCTCACAAATGTTTTTCTACATTCTGGCATAAAGCCACATTTTCCACGTTCAACATTAGGACTATTTCTGCGGTCATTATCGTGGAGTTTTTGAAATAAAAATAAATAACCATTAATATTTATTAATCTTCATCAATATAAACATTGTGTGTCTTCACCGCAATACAAATAACTATGCACACTTTGAAGTGATAGTTTATCGTAATAAATGAGTAACACACTTATTGTGAAACACGATCTCTTCATTTTTATTATGAAAAAAATAAAACAATAATTTCATTCAATCGTGTTAGGGGAAACGGGAAATTGCTTAGCGTAGCAAAAGCTCCGTGCTCTTACCTACAAATATGACGCGCTATCAACGTTTACTGAGCGCATCGCTGCGACACGCTGACAAATGTTATTGTCCATTAGCTAGTAGTACAGGCAAAGTGTGACGATAACGGCTCCCGTAGGATATTCGAGCGCGGATTGGCAATACGCCACTTCCCTGTGAACATGTACGCGAGCGAACGAGCTCACACAGCGGTTCATTCACCGACTGAATGCCAGCAACACACAACTCGCCCCACTCGGTACTCGCCCCCGACGCCACGCGTTGAATTAGCTAACGCTTAACAACAATACTGCCAACCTTCCCAATATATTACAGCCGTTACACATTATCTCGTTGCCGATCTAAATTCCGGACACAAAAATGTTGCGTTAGAACGTATTATGTTTCTAATACCAATATCGTGTGTGCTGCGGGCAGACTAAACAATGTTTTTTTATGAACATCCCAATCATCGTAAAATAGCTTAAGGGCTTGTAATACCTCAGTTGAAATTCATATTTTGCCCCCACTTCCCCGCGCCATGTATCAGTCTATCCCGCTCACACTGTTAAACTGATTCAGTTAGGGTGAACTAAACTGTTGATGGACGTAGGCTTGGTAATAATTGATTAAATTATGATATTGTTATGCGAAATCGATGTCTTCTGTATAGAATAAAAAGAAAATATATTGAAAGTTAAATTATTCATTAGTACCTACATTATAAATTAGCTAGCAAATTGTCAATTTATAATGTACTAATAAATAATTTAGCTAATTTACCAAGGTAACCTACGTACAGAGGGGCAATTCTCGAAATTTTAAGAAAGCTCAGATCTCAGTCTCAGTCTGCCAAAAATACCTCAAATTTCCATACATTTTTGACAAGTATTTGACATTGATTGTCGCTGAGATGAGATTGCGACTAAATTTTGTACGTTTTTAATTACGAGAATTGGTCTTCTGATGTCATTGTCCAACAAAAAATAGGCGCTTCGGAAATCATCGTCTATCTTGTAAAATACGAACGCGCGATGATGAGATCTAATATAGATTTGTAACAACTCTCAAATTGATCGATCAGTTGACAACTCTCAAATTGGTTGTCAAATAGACATGTAGGTACTTCTACAAGTAGGACTTTTGACTCTATCGAGACCTGGTCTGTTTTGGAGACGCTGCATTGAACTAAACATATCCATGTAAAGGGGTGAGAGAAGGGGACGTAATTTCCCCGAAATTGTTCTCTAATATTATGGGGGGATCTATTTAAGACGCTGAACTGGAAAGGACGCGGCATTAACATCAACGGCGAGTACATCGCACACTTAATATTTGCAAATGATATTATCATAGCGGCTGAGTCGCTTCATAGCTTGCAGCAGATGCTGTACAGCCTAGTTGATTCATACGTATTGGTCTCCGGATGAACTTGGAAAAAACCCAGGTTATGTTCAACGATTGCTGTCAATGTTAATGCTTTCAAAGTTGTCCGAGAATACTTTTACCCACGGAAAATTCTGCAGTTTGGTAAGAACAACTTTGAGAGGTGAACAAAAGCATTTAGCTGGGCTGGGCAGCGCAGCGTTTAGGAAACTTCACCGAGTCTTTTCATTGAGTATTTCACTTTCATAAGACTAAGATCTTCAATCAGTGTGTCCTGTCTTTTATGACTTACGAAGCCTGTTTGCGCAAACAGCAAAGGACATTGCTCTGCGCCCATACATTGTTCGCCCTGGAACCAAGAGCATCGGAAAATTATGTGTTGAATTGTCGATCATTAGTAAACTCCTATAAGATCTTATTTATATAGCGGACTTGTTGCAGAATATATATATTTAAAAAAAAAGCATCAGATTTTGAGGTTATAATCGAACCATAACAATGAATATTAGATATAGTTTTTCATAGCTCCGAGTGATATTTAAGAAACTAAAAAACAATAACATTTATAATACATTTAGCTATTACCTACCTAGATAATTAGGTATCTTTGCAGTTTTATTCTAAAGCCTAAGTGTATATTATCATTGCAACGTTTAAATGCACAGAATCTAATTAAAATAGGAACCTGTATTCTTAGCATTGGTTTTAGAATGAGATAAAATGTTTGTGTGTATTAATGTAAAAATAGAAACAGTGCCATGTTATCGTTTGAGCGGTACACAGTTCCGAAAATCACAGCCAGGTAAGTCGTTTTTGAAAGCAATCAGAGTTCGTTAAAATAGCCAAGTCGTAATATTCAATACTATTACAAAGAGCAATCGACGCAGTGAGAGCATAGGTTAGGTAAGATACTGAAAACCGCCATTTAGTCACGTCAAAAATAAGGGTGGCAAACTTGATACGATTTATCGATATTTCCTAAGATTTACTATGGCCATACGTTAAAACTGAATTAAATCAACTTTTGTCATACGATAATATTAATAAGTACCATTACAACTAAGACAATAATAATAATAATTCTTTAGCCGCCTTAAAAAAGTATTTAATAGTCTTTTATCAGGTGGAAACAAGGTGCGCGCCTTCAACGGTTGGGTCATGCCAGTTTTGATGTACTCTTTCGGCATACTCAAATGGACTCAGGCCGAACTCGATGCCCTGGATAGGAGAGTCCGTACGCTGCTGACTGCAAATCGAATGCATCACCCACGGTCATCGGTAATGAGGCTGTATATATCCCGCGAAAATGTGGAGGTCGAGGATTTTTAAACGCTAAGAACCTCCACAATCGCGAGATATGCAGTCTCAGGGAATATTTCCTAGATACCGACGTGGGGATGCATCGAGATGTAGTCGCGGTGGACAAGGGCCTCACCCCGCTTTCCTTGGGTGCAGAACTGGTGCAAACCAGTAGTGCTTGACACTAATGAACGCATGGAGGTATGGCAGAGTAAGGAGCTTCACGGACGCTTCTTCCGGGCCCTGCATGGGCCCCATGTAGATCTATTAGCGTCCGTAGCCTGGCTGCGTTTCGGTGACCTCTATGGAGAAACCGAAGGTTTTGTCTGTGCAATTATGGACGAAGTTATCATGACGAACAATTACCGGAGATTTATTGTGAAAGACGGCACGGTTGACATCTGTCGGGCATGCCACCGGCCGGGGGAATCAATCAGGCATATTATCTCCGGGTGTTCTCGCTTAGCTAATGGAGAATACTTGCATAGACACAACCTTGTAGCTAGGATAATCCATCAGCAACTTGCTCTGAAATACAGCCTTGTGGATTCGGAGGTGCCGTACTACAGGTATGTGCCCGACCCAGTTCTCGAAAATGGTAATATCATATTGTACTGGGATCGATCCATCATCACTGACAGGACTATTGTTGCCAATAAGCCTGATATAGTGGTGGTGGATCGATCAGAGCGACGCGCAATGATTGTTGACATAACCGTCCTGCATGATGACAACCTCGTGAAAGCCGAGAAAGATAAACAAATCAAGTATCTTGACTTGGCTCGCGAGGTTGTCGACATGTGGGATGTGGACTCAGCGATCATTGTGCCGATAGTTGTGACAGCCAATGGCTTAATAGCCAAGAGCCTCGACCAACACCTGAGGAGGCTCTCGTTGGGCAGCTGGATCAAGGGCTTGATTCAGAAAGCGGTACTTCTGGACACGGCTCGCATCGTCAGGAGGTTCCTCTCTCTGGAGCCCTGACCGCCGGTAGCTTGGACCCTGTTCCCGATACTGGTGGGCTACTACTTTTTATATTTTTAAATGTTTTTTTATCCTTTTGTTTATAAAAATATTTAAAAATGTATTTTGTAAGTATTTATACGAGATAAAGGAGATAATAATAATATCCCTGGACATGGCAATGGCGCCGATTCCCTTGTTAACAAACTAAACTAAATTTAAGTTCAGTGCATCTTTTTCTTTCTATTTTATTAAGAAAAGGACAGAAGATAAATATTAGTTTAGTCCTTTCAAATTTAGATACTCCATAGCAAGTTTAGACGTGATTAAAAACATGGCTACTAAAAATACGTCAATTTACGCCAGGCGCTGACTAATTTTACAGGACTAAACTAATATTAATTGGTCTTCTGCCCTTTTCTTAATGAAATAGAAAGAAAAAGATGCACTGAACTTAAATTTAGTTTAGTTAGTCCGTGTTACAAAAGTATTTGCAACTAATATACTAAAATAAACAAATAATTATCGTGCATGTCCGATATTTCTTGTGCACGGGGCGATTCCGGACATTCTTTCACTCGAAAAATAAAAGTCGATTCCCAGCAATTTCGAGTTCTGTGCAATGTTACTTAGTTTGATGTATGACGGCTATGGGCCTTTTTACACCTTTTTTTTTGTGTGGGAAGAAAAACCTACCCGTTTCTTTAGTTGGCTGTGCCAGGGGCCACGGTATCTCTTTCGAACAACCCGCGGCCCTGGCATGGCATCGGTCCTAGCGGACGCCGTCAGTTAGTGCTGACATCTCTTTGAGGCGCGTTGTGTTCCACGCCTGCCTCAAAGAGATGTCAGCACTAACTGACGGGGTCACACGCGTGGAACACATCGCGCCGTCGACCCGGGCCTGATCCTTACCGGGCGGCAAGCTGCCCGTTGCTCGCCGCTCGCTAGCCCGCGCCTGCGGTGTCTGGGATTCGGTTGCTGACTCCCGACGTCCAGGGCGTCTCTTGCGGTGACTAGGGGCGTGTGAGCGCAGAGATTGCCTCTCCCTCATGCGCTCCGCCTCCTCCTTTGCGAACATTATTGCTTCGCAGAAGGAGGTGACGGCTTCCCATGCACTCACGCTCCGTATCATGGCCTGGACCCGGGCCGGACGCGAGAGATCGCCGCCGCCGATCGCCGCCACGAGGACGCGGCGGTGACTCCGCCTAAGCTGGGCAGACCTCCACCGTATGCTCCCACCGTGTCCTCCAGGCGATCCACACAGTGGTGACACCTTGGCGTTTCCTCCCGCCTTATCCTGAACAGGAACCGCCCGAAACAACCGTGTCTGGTGAGGACCTGCGTCAGGCTGAAGGTGAGGGTACCGTGGCGCCTCTCCAGCCACTCCTCAAAGAGGGGACTTATCGCCGCAATTGTGGCGTGCCCAGCACTGGGTTGCGACAATCGCACTCTATATGTCGCCATGAGATCCCGCCGGAGCTCTGTCCGCTGTACCGTGATTTCTCAAGAATCCTTTCAAAAATCCACCTGTATCTATACATTTGTGGTAATTGAAATATATTTCCATTACCACAAACATA
Source organism: Apamea sordens (assembly GCA_945859715.1). Lineage (NCBI taxonomy): Eukaryota > Metazoa > Arthropoda > Insecta > Lepidoptera > Noctuidae > Apamea > Apamea sordens. The sequence goes on from OX243987.1 coordinate 14,572,279, forward strand.
TGTAGATTGATCGAGAAAAACAGGTTTTGCTGAGACTTGGTTGTTTTGGTTTTGGTTTTTTTTTCTTATTTGTATTTGTAATGATATGTATGTACGTGATTACTAGTTTATTTATTTATTTATAAGTATGTATTAGGTATGTTGAAACTGTGTGTACTCCCCGTCACTTTTCCCTAAAGGTTCATTAGAAAACCAGCGTCAGACAGCATCTGTCTGGCATTAATGCTGAAATGAACCTTTTTGGCGCAGCCGTGAGGCACACACTGTTGTTGTCTGAAACATTATTCTTTATTTTATTAATTTTGTATTTTGTGTTTCACGAACTGTGTCCCAATAAACTTTTTTCTTTCTTTCTATCTCAAATAAAATTATTTATAAAAAAAGTTTTGCTGAATATTGAAAACACCATAAAAATCTGGGAACTGTCTAAAATAGGTACGCTTACCTCCCTAAATTTTTGACAATATTTTGACATTGACGTGAGATTACGATTTTTAACCATTTCAAAGATGATTTTATAAATTAAAACTACAAAATTTGGATAAAATTAAAATACGGGTGCCTTATTCTAACATCTAAATTTAATTTTACATTATCATATAATTTCTTCAGAACATAAAACGTTGTCAATCGGGTCTTTTGAGCGCAAGAGAAGTGACACGGGTTCCCCGTCCGATAGCCGAAGCGGTACTGACAAGTACTGAATCGGGGTCCTGTCGGGGGCCGGGCGGCAGATCGGTTCAAGGTGTGAGTGGTTAAAAAGCTTGATATTTCCAATCCCATCTTTTTACGTTAAAAGTAACGATTAAAAAAAAAAAAACGAACAGATGACACCTGCTTTATGCATAGATCGATTAGCCTGCAAAGTTTCATGACCTAATTTGAATGTTTTCATTGATAATTCTTCTTTTATTGTACAGTTTAGAGGTAACTTTGAGATTTATTTGTATCGAGAAAATTGTATGCAATCGTGTTTTCGAAACAGACGACACCTCGCAGCAGTCCTCGTCTTTATTGTATATTAATTTCAAAGAGAATACTGCAGTATTGTTGAAACTAGAGTCATTAATGCTAAGACAATTTTCGCAATCTGAGGTATTACAGGCCCTTAAAACGTGCCCCGCATTAACGTTAATCAAAGAAGCACGATCATTATTTATTGAACAAAAACATGATGGCAGTACTGATCGATCGATACGACCAACGTCAGCCCGAGCACCTAAAGATAGCCTGCAGTAAATCATTCGATTTTAAAAAGGTTTAGCGCATCGCGGTCGCAGTGTCTTCTTTTAAATATTCACACCGAAGACTGGCATTCACTATGACGTCAGCAGGCTATTTAGGCTAGCGTCAGGCATGCATAATTTAAACATAAGATAGACAGCTATTTTTCATTTGATATTTTGGGACAGCACCGTTGGAAAAGTGTTAAGAACACAAAAGTAACAATCGTTCACGCTGTGCGACAGGACGCATTCATTCGGAAAAGCGGATTCGGATGATTAGCTGCAAAACACACCAAAGTAATGTAGAAACTTGGAACGAGTAGTTTTGCTCGGGTGACTACTGAATTTTAATTGGTACTTGCACGAGTCTTCGTAAAGTCCGGTTTATTTCTATGATGAAACGTTCGTCAAATCTAACACAACTTCCTTTAATTGAAAATGCAACGACACACGACCATAATATAAAACGAAGGATGCAAGTATTTACTTAGATGAAGCCAAACAATTCCCATCTATCACCTCTTCGTTGAAATCCTAAAATAATTAGTGTCGCGGTCATTTCATAATTACGGTTGAAAATGTAAGTATCAAAGCGCAAGTCGGGCTTTGAGTCGCGACAAAGACTAATGAGATTTGCTTCCTATGAAGGACAAAGCTGGTAAAAACGGCTCGGTCTCGCTGTGCAAGCCAACAAAAGCTATATCGCTAGTTTGCTAGTTATACCATTTTTCCACGCGTGTTGGATTGCGAAACCAACAAACTTTGTTTTCAATTTTCTTCTTTCGTATACAGAAGCGAGCGAGTTAAACCGCTCCTATCTGAGCACAGTTGTTGGGAGAATAAAATGTTTTTGCTTCGTGTACGATTCTGAAAAGGATACGAACTGTTATTATCTAAATAGGGAACTTGTTTAGACATATGGAAATATATATTCAAGTGGATTAAGCAGTTTGTCAACGTTTAGGAAACAAAGCGAGTTTTCTCGTCGAAGAAAACTCACAAGTTGGTAGCGTCGACAGCTGCGCTAGGCAAACATTCAGAAAAAGAATAATGGAGGATCTCATATTAAAAGTGTGTTATATACTTACATACGGAAGTGTCGCCCGACGTCTGTAACGATCTATTGTATCGGAACAGGCGACGACGGCTGAATGGATATGTTATATCGCCATTATAATTTGCTAGAACTCATATTCTTATTATAATAACCTATACTGGGTCCATTGTCATCTGAAGGACGGAGCAATGCAACATAAAATGCTACAAAAACAGCCCACAAATATAGCCTCATTTCTATTAAAACGAAGCTCTTGATAGCTTTCCAAATTCTCAACCCATTAAAAAGTGTCCTTTATAAACAAGAGATGACTTAGAAAACATAAAATAAAAAACAGCAAAGACACATCAAATACAAGCCTACCTCTAACACAAAGGTACCAGCTTTATATTTAAGGCAAACATAATCTGCTAATCCCTCCAAGCGGACTCGACAGTAGCTAAATGAAACCACTACCAGTACCAAAAATACTCGTAAAGTTCCAATGTTACAAATAAACTCATCTCATTCCAGGACGCGATGATTGATTTATTTCCCCTTATTTGTTTACTCACGAATGCATTCCTCCCCCCATTCATGTTTGTAAATGACCTTTTGAATACTACGTTCACTCGGATACATCAGAATATCACTAATGACATATTTAATCGAGAATCCGTAGTACGGTAAAGACTAATTTGATGGCCAGAAAGGATTTCGTCGACCCTCAGTCGTATTAAGGGCCTTACTCTCGTTTAGTACCGTAATACGGTCACTTTATGAAGAATATTTCTCATTAACGGCTTGATTAAAAGATCTGTAAAAAATATATGTTTGCTATAGATTCATGAACAACATTTCTGTAGAAGGATTTTTTCGTATGGCTAATACTTTTGCCTTAAAAAAATATTTACCAACACGCTATTTTTTTCTGAAATTCGATATTACTTCTAAACGGCTTTGATGTTTGGAAATATTTTTACACTGAAAAATCGATGGTTAGAGGTACTACAGATTTGTCTTAGCTTATGTAAATCAATTAACATTTGCAAAGGAAATGTCCCCACTTTGAGATCGAGCTTCAGAGGGGCTCTGCGCGGGCGCGGGCGGCAGTCGTGCGTTAGCATTGAGACGGGATGGCTGTGTCGCTCGCTGCTACGCTCCGGCTATCGACCGACTATGCGCGTCTGTCTGTGTTAGTGCAAATATTTACGAACGAATTGTATCAGTGTGCGTTTATTGACTAGCTCGCTGCAGATGGCCCATTTCTATTGTGCGCGTGGACGCTTACGAATACTTACGATAGTAAAATACAAGTAGTCATATATAAACTAATATTAAAATGAGAAAAGATGGATTTGATCAAAATAAAAGTCCAAGATGGCGGCTGCGAAAATTTTCAAGTTTTTCATCATGGGTGTCGTTTTCATATTTTTCGAGGGTGACAAAACCGATAGTGAGGTCAAAATAAAAATCCAAAATGGCGGCTGCAAAAATTTTCAAATATTTCATCATGGGTATCGTTTTCATACTTTTCGAGGGTGATAAAGCCGATAGTGAGGTCAAAATAAAAATCCAAAATGGCGGCTGCAAAAATTTTCAAATATTTCATCATGGGTGTCGTTTTCATGCTTTTCGGGAGTGATAAAGCCGCTAGTGAGGTCAAAATAAAAATCTAAAATGGCGGCTGCGAAAATTTTCAAATATTTTATCATGGGTGTCGTTTTCATGCTTTTCGGGGGTGATAAAGCCGCTAGTGAGGTCAAAATAAAAATCCAAAATGGCGGCTGCGAAAATTTTCAAATATTTCATCATGGGTGTCGTTTTCATGCTTTTCGGGGGTGATAAAGCCGCTAGTGAGGTCAAAATAAAAATCCAATATGGCGGCTGCAAAAATTTTCAAATATTTCATCATGGGTATCGTTTTCATACTTTTCGAGGGTGATAAAGCCGATAGTGAGGTCAAAATAAAAATCCAAAATGGCGGCTGCAAAAATTTTCAAATATTTCATCATGGGTGTCGTTTTCATGCTTTTCGGGAGTGATAAAGCGGCTAGTGAGGTCAAAATAAAAATCTAAAATGGCGGCTGCGAAAATTTTCAAATATTTTATCATGGGTGTCGTTTTCATGCTTTTCGGGGGTGATAAAGCCGCTAGTGAGGTCAAAATAAACATCTAAAATGGCGGCTGCGAAAATTTTCAAATATTTTATCATGGGTGTCGTTTTCATGCTTTTCGGGGGTGATAAAGCCGCTAGTGAGGTCAAAATAAAAATCCAAAATGGCGGCTGCGAAAATTTTCAAATATTTCATCATGGGTGTCGTTTTCATGCTTTTCGGGGGTGATAAAGCCGCTAGTGAGGTCAAAATAAAAATCCAATATGGCGGCTGCAAAAATTTTCAAATATTTCATCATGGGTATCGTTTTCATACTTTTCGAGGGTGATAAAGCCGATAGTGAGGTCAAAATAAAAATCCAAAATGGCGGCTGCAAAAATTTTCAAATATTTCATCATGGGTGTCGTTTTCATGCTTTTCGGGGGTGATAAAGCCGCTAGTGAGGTCAAAATAAAATCTAAAATGGCGGCTGCGAAAATTTTCAAATATTTTATCATGGGTGTCGTTTTCATGCTTTTCGGGGGTGATAAAGCCGCTAGTGAGGTCAAAATAAAAATCCAAAATGGCGGCTGCGAAAATTTTCAAATATTTCATCATGGGTGTCGTTTTCATGCTTTTCGGGGGTGATAAAGCCGCTAGTGAGGTCAAAATAAAAATCCAATATGGCGGCTGCAAAAATTTTCAAATATTTCATCATGGGTATCGTTTTCATACTTTTCGAGGGTGATAAAGCCGATAGTGAGGTCAAAATAAAAATCCAAAATGGCGGCTGCAAAAATTTTCAAATATTTCATCATGGGTGTCGTTTTCATGCTTTTCGGGAGTGATAAAGCCGCTAGTGAGGTCAAAATAAAATCTAAAATGGCGGCTGCGAAAATTTTCAAATATTTTATCATGGGTGTCGTTTTCATGCTTTTCGGGGGTGATAAAGCCGCTAGTGAGGTCAAAATAAAAATCCAAAATGGCGGCTGCGAAAATTTTCAAATATTTCATCATGGGTGTCGTTTTCATGCTTTTCGGGGGTGATAAAGCCGCTAGTGAGGTCAAAATAAAAATCCAAAATGGCGGCTACAACAATTTTCAGATATTTCATCATGGGTGTCATTTTCATAGTTTTCGAGGGTACTACAGCCGATAGTGAGCTCACAATGTAAATCCAAGATGGCGGCTACAAAAAATTGTTTTTTTTTTTAACCCGCCAGCACTCGCGCCTCAAGAAATTACATCAGCACTCGCGTGTAGAGCATTTTGCTCACGTTTATGAATGTCAATAAATGCAAGTTTTACCAAAAAATATTAATAAAAAATATTTTAATAAATAAAATACACATTATTTATTCTACAAAATATATATTCAAAAAGTTAACAATATTAATCTTTTTTATTTTAATTAACAATCATAGGAACTAATTTGCCAGTCTTGTAAGGCAGTCTTACGGAAAAAATTAATTAAAAAAAAAAACTTAAAAAAAAGACTTAACTAAGTATAAATAACTAATCTTCGTCGTATACGCGAGCTTTACACATATCACATAGTGTACGACTATGCTCGGTACATAAAATTTTTTGGCAGTAAATGCAGCTCTTTTTGGTCTTGCGATTTGTGCGTCTTGGGCAAACCGCGCAGATACCACTTGATTTTTCTTCTTCTGGTAACTCAGATTCTGGTAAAAAACGTTTCATCACTTTGCTGAAGAGGATATGAAATAATTTGGAAGGTGCTTCTTCTTTGGATATGTGAACGAAGTGGATTATAGTTCCATTTTGTACACCCATCTTTGCGTCTACGTAACACAGCTGATTGCCCGGTGAAATTGAAGAAACCTCACCTTCTACTTCCGATGACGATTGTTCGGTGTTAGTGGAATGATGACTGTGTTCACTGCGTTGATCGCTTTCAATATCATCGGCTCTAAAAGACGGGTCCTCAATGTCTTCCAAATCTTCCTCAACCAACCATGCCAAAACTTGTTCATTCCTTCGATCACGATCCATCTATAATAGAAATACATGATAGATTACTATTTCAGTAATGTAAAATCATAATATTACATAAAAGTAGCAGTAAAACTGTCGCTAAGATGATAAAAAAATAAAGTCATGAGTAAAAAAAAGTACTTACGTCGATACCCGCGCGATGAGCAAAACGCCGCCTGATGGTACACGGCGCAACAAATCACCTCGTCCAAGTGACTGGCGCACACTGGCGAGAATTGAACTGCATACAGGGGTGGGGGACGGAACAAAACTCAGCTACCAAATGAACGATGTACGTACGAATAATTTTGACAAAACGGCGCGGTGTTTTAAATTTACTGTGAGCAAAATGCTCATAGCGCGAGTGCTCGCGGGTTAATCATACATAAGGAACTTCGAATAACCTAAGTTATTCCGATCAAACTAAAATTTACTAATTATTACTTGATTTTAGGTACACGATACTTATTTGACAATAATATATTTAGTGTGATGAGTTGCCAAATAAACAATGTTATTTATCACGAGACCGCATGAGTGAGTGAGTCAGTGAGTGACAGATAGATTGCAAAAACAATATCCTATACGGTTAAGACACAAGAAATGCGTTTCCGTGAATACTGTATCATTGTGTATTAAAATTCAATTGATTTAATACAGATAACTTATTATTGAAAGATTATCTATTTATCCAGTTCTTTATTTAGATATTTAAGAAGGAAAATTAGTTTTATATGTAACCAACACCTCAAATGATGACTGAATAATTAGTTACAACTAAAACTAGATTTTTGAAGCCGCCATTTTGGATTTTTATTTTGCCCTCACTATTGGCTTTATCACTCTGGAAAACCACGAAAACGACACTTATGAAGCAAAATTCCAAATTTATTGCAGCCGCCATTTTGGATTTTCATTTTGACCTCACTATTGGCTTCAGCACCCTCGAAAACCACGAAAACGACACCCATGACGAATATTTTGAAAAGTTTTGCAGCCGCCATCCTGGATTTTCATTTTGACTTTATAATCGGCTCCAGCACCCTCGAAAACCACGAAAATGACACCCATGACGAAAATTTTGAAAATTTTCGCACCCGCCATCTTAGATTTTCATTTTGACCTCACTATTGGCTTCAGCAGCCTCGAAAACCACGAAAATGACACCCATGACGAAAATTTTGAAAATTTTCTCAACCGCCATCTTAGATTTTCATTTTGACCTCACTATTGGCTCCAGCACCCTCGAAAACCACGAAAACGACACCCATGACGAATATTTTGAAAAGTTTTGCAGCCGCCATCCTGGATTTTCATTTTGACTTTATAATCGGCTCCAGCACCCTCGAAAACCACGAAAATGACACCCGTGACGAAAATTTTGAAAATTTTCGCACCCGCCATCTTAGATTTTCATTTTGACCTCACTATTGGCTTCAGCAGCCTCGAAAACCACGAAAATGACACCCATGACGAAAATTTTGAAAATTTTCGCACCCGCCATCTTAGATTTTCATTTTGACCTCACTATTGGCTTCAGCAGCCTCAAAAACCATGAAAACGACACCCATGATGAAAAATTTGAAAAGTTTTGCAGCCGCCATCTTGGATTTTCATTTTGACTTTATAATCGGCTCCAGCACCCTCGAAAACCACGAAAACGACACCCATGACGAATATTTTGAAAAGTTTTGCAGCAGCCATCTTGGATTTTCATTTGGACTCTATAATCGGCTTCAGCACCCTCGAAAACCACGAAAATGACACCGATGACGAAAATTTTGAAAATTTTCGCACCTGCCATCTTAGATTTTCATTTTGACCTCACTATTGGCTTCAGCAGCCTCGAAAACCACGAAAATGACACCCATGACGAAAATTTTGAAAAGTTTTGTAGCCGCCATCCTGGATTTTCATTTTGACTTTATAATCGGCTCCAGCATCCTCGTAAACCACGAAAATGACACCCATGACGAGGTTAAATCTACTAAACGGCCGTAGGTAATTATTTCAAGGTCACTGCCGAAACTATAACATCGTTCGATTGGCTACGGAACCCTAAAATGCTATTTAGGTACAGTGCTAGTTAGGTAGGTTTATTACTGATTTATAATAATTCAAATTGGTGAAACAGGATCACATTTTTTATAAAATCTCATTTTTATGTACTTAATAAATCCTCCTACCTACAGTATGCAAATAAAATGTTATTCGATTCCTAAGAAAAGTTTTACCCCCGCAGGAACTAAGTTCTGTTTTTAATTAAAATCGAAATTTCTAAATGAAAAATGCTTAAAATATACGTAACATACGTATCAATCTATACAAAATATATCAGACTTGCAACCGCAATTCCCTTCTGGAATCGTTGGCAAAAATAGCGACCTGCGGGCGGCATGTCTGTGCCTCTGCATACTCTTTGATCGTCGTTTTAGTTCAGCGCGCCACCGCGCGCGTTTTACGTTTTCGGGAGTAGAGCGTTTAGCTCCGCCCACATGCACAAGGTCAGCGAGCCCTATATACACCTTAACGCGGTTTCGACATGAGAAGGAAATTACATCTCTTTTTATATCTGCCGTCGTTCCTTCTAATGAAAACCTTCATTGCGGTAATCCTCACATCTAGGGGATTACTCAGTGTAAGTCGCTAATTGCGTCTTTTGATATATAAGAAAAGACCGTAGTTTATGTTACGAGTGGGTTTTTCTGGGGGAAATTGTGAAACAAAAAGAAAAGCCAAAACTAATCTAAGAAAGACTCGAGTCGTCGAGAATTTATTATTTTATAACATCGATGGGTACGTAAGCATTTTCTTAGAACTGGAATTTCTCATTTCGCATTAGAGCGTTATGGAAATACGTTATTTTGCACGTGACTGTACTAAATTAACTAGTGATATATTAGGGGTGGTACACACGAGTGGCCCATAACTTATTCCATAATTATGTATCTACTTATCTAGGCATTGAATATATTAGGTGTTGTAATATTACCATTCGGGCAATTTGTAAGAGTCATCTGAGTTATGGCTTACTAAGCGATGAAGTAGGAATCTGACGCTACTAATGGTCTATTTGCGAACTTTCAAGCTAAACTGCTACACGAGGCGCTAAGTTATATGCGTCACAAGTGAATAATAGTACACCAATGATAACTATCATAGAACTACTAACACTCATAACAATGAACAAATAAAAAAAAACATGAACGATAATGAAACAAACAGGAAAACGTCCGTAACTGTTGCAACATTCAAGGGCGATAGTACAATGATACTGAAGGGAAATTATTTACACGACGAGACGCGGCTTTCTTCGAGCGATAAGAGGCATCACTAGGAAACGGTGCGGCCTTATCCGGATAATCCTCCCAAGTCGGCCGACAGGACCACGCTAACTCCTTTGTTGAATACAGCCGAACAAACAACCATCAAATAGGATTGCGACGTGACGAAAATAAAATAATATCAGTTACTGTTACCCCGACTACGAATCCACGACTCCAGCGAAACAATTAAATTTGATTGTGCCATCCAATGCGGTAATTTGACCACAATGTCGTAAAAATTACAGGAAAAGTGTGCGTACATAAAATTTACATCAGCTAAACAGTTACTACAGAGCCGATAACCGCTATAAAATTTACGACGCACAAAAATAGCTAGTAGTGTGTGGCGAATTAGTGTTTAGTGCTGTACGTTCAAACATGTATGGGGCTGCAGGCTTGCGTTAACGAGCTTTGTAAACATGTCTGGCGCTTAAAACTAGCCAAAAATCTATTGTGTGACGAGTTACATGCGTTACGCGTAACGCATACCTGTCGATGGAGGACGACAAAAATAACCAGCGCAGCGTTCACAGAGTATTTCTGGACCACGCCTCCTCGTCTCGTCACCACAGTTCGACCGAATGATGGATTTCATTTTAAGCCACCCCGGTCGAAATTCGGCCTTCACTTCAGCCAACGGCATTGGTATAATTACATTTTGAGCACGCAGACGCGTCATTCGGTTTTAATATGGCGCTACGACATAAGTTTAGAAATATTATTCAACAGTTACAATAAGCAAATGTTCACCGAGGGATGCATAATTATAAACTTTACTTTCAAAGCAATAACTGTAAGTTGTTAAACCGAATATCCTGTTTGCAGTAATAAATTGTTGGTTTAGCCATAATCTAGTCACACTCGCTCTGTTATGTATAGTGCGACTAAATCGAAACGCATATTTCATCGCGCGCTATATAAAGCTGGCACCGTTCAAACAGCACGCTATTAACCGATCATTAGGTGCGGCGATTAAATCTTTCATAGACAATACGTCGCGTATCCTTGAAAGCGATGTTTCAGCTGTGGTCGCCTCGTTACGTTAATTTTCACGACTCAATTACAATCGTGTGATCAAGAGCTCGCTTTGAAGCTCGTACGTTCAGCGTCCCCGGCAGACTGTTAATTAATACCTTCTAATCAGCCCTGTTCAATGGAAGGCGTTGGAGAGGCCATTGATTCAAAATTGAACACGGATGCTCTAAAATTACATTCAAATTCAGCTTTCATAGTACTGTAATTTTCCGTATCGTGCTATAATTTCAGTGGATTACAGTGCTGTAACTACGTATTATTATAAAATCAGCGAGCGCATGTCGTAACTAACTCAATAGCTTCGCGTGACAGCTCTTGTCTTCAACACAATAGCGGTTTTAGTGATTTAACAACAAAGGTCTCGCTTTCATGTGATGATTTCATTTACACGTTAATGCATGCCATATAAAGGTACTAATATGAGCGATAGTAAAACGAAATGTATTTATTGTGATGACGACGCTCACGCGACGCGCTTCGACCAAAACATTAATATGCCGCTTAATTTTTATACTCGTCATAAACAATGTAATCATTGCCTACTATTTGCGTACAACGTAGAGGACGATGTGTATCAGGCATGTCAAAGAGGTAACATGGAGACGATAATTTGTGAAATGTGCTAAGCAAGCGTTTATATGCAGTCGAAGCGCGTAGTCGCCGCTACCGAGAACATTGTATAAGTTTTTTCGACATCCTCCAATCGACGTGTTAACTTGTCGAATGAAGGAGATGGGAAAAAAATGTAGAGTCGTGTTGCATGTGCGGGTTGAATTTTGATCGCGTGGAACCGGGCGTGCGACAGCGGGCGGTGCCCAACGTAAAGGGAACAGTACCACGTACTGCATTAGCAATGCGTTCCCAGAAACCACACGCCTAGGCATCACTGCCGCGCATAATAGATAAACCGGCGAAATTATACTAATAGTCCCACCTTAGCCACCTTATCCCATTAATTAACTTAATAGCTCCATTGATTAAAGCTATTTGTTCCATAAGTCTACATTAATTTATTCATAGTGTTTACTCCCACCCATTAACTTTGTTTAACTCCCGAACTTAATCTTGAAGGAAAAGAAAATGATTTCACGAAACAGAATCCCTGGGGGTTGTTTTTGTAAATTTTTAATTTTCTGCTTGTTGGGCAAGCGTCACGAACATCAGGAACACTGTTTACAGTAAAAAACAATCTTATTAAAGAGCGAAATAAGGTTGTCACGATCAAGAACCCTTTTGTATTTTCGACCGCAGAGAGAGAAGTTAGGGTCGAAAGTCGAAATGTGTTGAACATTTTCATGTTTTGAGTGGTTATAAATAGGTTCGATTGAGAGGTTAACATCAAAGAGGGGAGATGTAACCCTGCGTGTGCCGACAATAGGGTGGGCTCGCCGCGGGCGTGGTTCATTATTGCGACTCGAACGATCGTCTCCGGAATCTCTTTGTCTGTCCGTCACGCCGACCAATCTATAGTTACTGTTGTTCTAATAGCACCAACAACTCGTCCGCTGACACACATATTTTCAAAGTATCTATTGGAGTCAGGAAATTATTTAGCTAGGTACGTGTTTTGTTCAATATATTCAAGCCACAGAATTGGAGGATGTGATTTTTTTTTTTGACTACCTGATTGTAAGAACGCTTGTTTAAGTGTATACCATAGAGTCCCATAGACAAAGCATCTCACGTGCCTGTCATTATAGAGGCACCCATACCTTTCAAACCGGAACATAGCCATGCTGCTTGTTCATTTTAACTTCGAAGCCATTAGTTTTTCAGAATAAATTCAAAAGCCCTGGCAATAACTAAAACTAATTTGAAACATATTGATATTTTCCAAAAAAAAAACAACCAAATATTGTAAATCGGCAAAAATTATGAACGTCAACTAATTTTTAGCGGCTGGAATTCAAGTATTTGACGACACAAAGCCGATCATCAAAAGAAATAAAAAAATAACCAGGTAATCCCTTATCAATATTATAAATCAATAAAAACGTTAAAGTGAACAACAGTTCAAACGTTTAAAACTAGAATTTTACAGTAAAATAGCATTACAGCTGAAAAGGAAAACTATCAACCAACTTATGGAGAGTACTGTACTCGTATATTGGTTGTAGTAGAAGATGCTTCCCCGGATTTACAAACTATGTAAGTATTTTCATCTAATATAACGCATAGTTACTATTTTGCAGTTAGCTCAACCATTTTCAGTTAACCAACTCATATCCCGTCGGCGTTCAAAAGCCTCGTAACTAAAACTATTAGTAGTCGCAACTATAAACTTAACTTCCGAATACTTCCTAATGCCTCCGATCGATGAAAGGTTCACAAAGTCTTGGGGTCTTGGTATACGAGTGACGCTAATTGCACAGTCTAGCGTGCTTGCGGTCACTAACTATTTAATATGAGCACATCTGACATGATGCATGACAGACAATGTGAGTGAGGAGAGTTCTAAGCCAACAGGGTCTTGCCTGCCCGGCGGGTTAAACATTCGAGTAATGAACAAGAAAGGGTTGAACTTTGCGTAGACTTCCAATATTTACGCTGAAAGCACCCGAAAGTTAAATGTATACTTACAGAGTGGCGATATTGTAAATACCTATAGGTTATCACAGTACAAAATAATAAAATAAACGATTTCACTAAACATAGAAAACTGAATTAAAAAATAAATAGCGTAAAAATTGGCACGAAATAAGGCACTAGACACGCGGGGCGATGACATCAACAATTCAACACAAATATGTGGTATTGTTACCAAATAATCACAAATTAAGTTTAATGTTGTTAAAAACTAAAGCGAAAAAAAAGATCCCACGGGTAAATGTTAATTGTTATGAATTATTTTAATAGTGTATGTTTAAAATACGTAATGTAGAACACGTGGTTTCAATGAATGTGTTAACCTAATCGCCACACTGTGTAGGGCCAAAAGTGGCACCCATGCAAAAAAAAACAGGGATTGTGAGGTAAGACCTCTGCACGATGGTCGAAAGAGATCTCAGGGAGACGATAGATTATATTGTTTACCTGAAGAAAGCTTTTAAAAGACTGTTCGGTAGTAATATGATCAACAGATGGCAAAAGTGAAGCCTTACTCCACGTACATTACGTAACATCTCGCGGTGAGCCGCCAGATTAATTTAGGTTATACCCACATCAATGTATATGAGACAGGCAAATCTATTAAATTTGCATGGATCGATGTGGGCTTAGCATTCGCTCCGACCGCTCCGATCGCTCCGCCCCCGGCCGTGGTGCCAGCACATGTGTCATTACAGGCCGGTGTTCGCCGGAAGAGGCACGCGTGACGTCTGGATGTACCTTAAGACGTGACCCGTGCCTCTAATGTGGAATCGAAAGCTTTCTGCTGTCCCACACAATACACGCAGTCTGTCACCGATAGCCAGTAGGTGGGCAGCCATTACAATGTATTCAAACAACTTGTACGTCCATATATACAAATCCATCTATACTTCTATACTAATACTATAACGAGGTAAAATTTGTTTGTTTGTAAGTTTGTATGTATGGGGTAATCTCGACCGGAACTAATGATACAATTCTCAAATTTATTTCACTGATAGAAAAGTACATTATGCCGGAGTGGTATAGGCTATAAATTATATTTATATTATGCATTTTAGCCGAGCTATCACAATTTTTGTCTGGTAGGAAAGTAATGCCTCCTAAAACAGTAAACGCGGAGTCGAGAAATAAAAAAAAAAAGTCAGAAAACATGCTAAGCGAAAACGCGATGCAATAAGGTGGAGCTAGGCCCGAAAGTACACGCGGACGAAGTCGCAAGCAGAAGCTAATATAGTTATGATAAAGTATGTATGACGGTCTTGTACACCTATAAGTTAAAGTCAAAAGTTAATGGTCAAATATTTATTTGGAGGTTAGAAAAGAACTTTTCCCACCGCACAATGCCATTTGATTAAAGGTGTTGCCACATAACAGAGTGCATTATGACTTTAGAGCCCCAAGAACGTAATGTAATTAAGATATTATTATAAAAAGTCGTTAAGTTCAGCGGAAAGCATAAATCTCAACGATGCATATGATTTTACGACAGCCAACAAGCTGCTATAATCACTGCACCCGAGTAACTAGCTGGCGACATAAATTTCAATATCATGAATATATTAACGACACAAGATTCATATTTAATACGCAACAGACTTATTGTTGAATGTATTTCTATGTCTATTGATATTTCGATTAGCATCTACATTCTTTCCCACCGAAACCGAACTTGACATACATCTCACCGATGCATTTAATCCAATTAGTAACCTACCTAATTGAAACAAGATACAATCTCATATAAATCTGTCCTTAAACATCCGATTGTGTAATCGGGTGTCATCGGCTGCGAGCGACTGGACCAATTAGTTGCTGTTTACTATACCGTACTTTATTCGAGGCACATCGTTCAGTGGGCGTACAATCATCGATGCTTCCTCGATTATAATCGTTAATAGTAAAGCACGGGCATATCTTTGGTATATCTGGTTTTTCAATAACCCGTGGGAAAGCAATGTAGCCGCGCGCGCAAGCCCCAGATGCGTGCCGCGATCCCATCTGGTACACAGAAGAACTTAATTTTTAACTAGGGACTGGTCGGACCTGTCATTATTTCACGTTTATCAATGCTAATGGGGAACGTAACGAAACCGGGAGTTTGACTGTGATTGCCTTTATTGCATGTCAACACGACATGTTTGTGGAAGTTCCCTTGAACTTGGCGTTTATGCTGCAATCGTTAATTGAATGTTATGTGTTTCGTTTATTAACTGCTGGTTTTATTTTTAAAGTGTTGATAAACAGGTTCCAGCTGTACAGATGTACCTAAATGGGGTGATTTAAGTGCGCATTAATAATAATACCTTCTCATTTATTAACTTTAGTACCCAGTGCAATTAAACTGGCCGCAAAGAACATTGTAGGTATTGATTGAATCTTGGAACTGCTCAGTGCACAGCATTTAAACTTTTTACGTAGATTTTACTCGCACTGTGTAGGATGTTCTCAAGTTCTGTAACATCACACACTATGAATCTCGATAATTTTGAAGGACATCCATTGCTTCATACGTCCGAAAAATTAGTCTGCTCATCAACGTAAATAACGCAATGAATATTGTCTAACTGTCAAAATAAAATCCATTGCTTTTGATAGTGTGTTACGCAATTACCCCGTTGGACAGTGTAAAATAACTGATATCAATATACTTTCCCATAAGGAACACCTCCACAAATACAAGCATTGTCTTCCCCTATATGGGTATCTAGATATCTGATAACTGTATACGTAATATGAATCCATAAAGGAAGAAATGGTTATGTATAAAGCAATAAAGTGAATTGCCTTGCATCCTGTTTCCGAAATGTTCCCGGGTAAATTTGTATGCGAGTGATTGATCACCGTCACAGTGCAGGCTAGAACAGTAACTTAACATACACCATGAAACACGCACACCGATGCCCGGAGCGATAACTTGGTACCACATCACAGTGCTATTTCCATACGCACCTAATCGCACATTAAACATGCATTTATTCATTGTTGAACTTACATTGACACCCGATTGCATTGACAATTCATTTCAATCACGAAATACCAATAAATTTTCAACGACATGTATTTAATCGTACCTCTAATCCGCACTGGGCCCGCGTGGTGGATTACGGCCCACTCCCTCACACCAGAGTGTCCCAGCAGTGGGAACATTATAGGCTGATTATGCTCCAAAACATTCAGGATAGCAGGGACATGGAAGCGCAACCTGTTATCATGGATTCAGTACATGATTTTATGCCCACCCGGGGTAATAATAATTCCTATTTTGGGGTCCTAAAAATACTAAATAGCCAAGTATCTGCAGATTTGATGTGACGCTCGCTGGCCGCTGCCGTTCGGTCACAGTTCTAACCTTAACCTAAAGTTGTCAAAAAATAAAAGACCTCTTTTGACATTTGAGAATGCGTTCTTGACACCTGAGAGTTTCATACAAACGAATACGTGTTTTGCGAATTTGATCTTTATTAACTACTAGAACTGTCAATGTCAAAACGGGCCATTTGGTCGGGGTGCCCTAGCTTAGTTACTGCGACCAAATGTGAAAAAAGGCCAGAAAGGTAATAAAGAATTTTAGAATTTAGAAATGTGTCCATCATAACTATTTACTGACTTCTGCCTGCGACTTCGTCCGCGTGAAATGCCTTGTTCCCCCGACCCACTCCGTTGCATCGCATCGCCCGCCCGCGTTATTACTTTTTTACGTTTTTACGTTTTCGCGCGTTCTTTTCTTTCTTACATTTTTTTCTTTTTGCTCGGTTCCTAACAGTCCTAGTGTTTTTGTTTGTTTGTTTGTTTTTTTTTTATAAAAAACGTTGCCCCACACCAGGAATTACTCCTGTATCGTGGGTGCGTTTACAAACATTTAAACTCACATACACACACAGCAGTGTGATTTTTCAAATCCGACTGGTAGTTCCAAAGATTAACGCATTCAATCCCAGCGTAGTTAAACCAGACCCGATTAATCGAATGAACCCCAAGATTCGCACTAGCCATGTAGCCTCATGTTTCAAGGTGCTATAGCGACCATTGCATATCAAGGAGTAGACCGAGGGGGCGCGGTAATGGTAGGGCAGACGTGCCATAGGGAAGGATTTAAGAGCCATACCGGATATACATCCTAGAGTAAGCAAAAATTAACGCTTTCATCTTCAGGTTTATTATTAGTATAAATTTTCCACTTCGTCTACTGTAATCTATCTCTATAGGTCCCACATTATCATCGGAATGAAATGGAACACAATGAACTACCAATCATTTCATTCAGTATAAGCTAGCATATTCAGTAATCGCTTATTGATAACGGACCAATTAATCAACTGTTGATTGATTACCTCTTATCGCTTGTGTATTGTATATTGGTGAGTATGACGCGTGTTAGGTTGTAGGCATTTGCATTTTTATCATGTTAGACTCAAATCCACCAACCCGCACTGGGCCCGCGTGGTGGATTACGGCCCATCCCCTCTCACAGGGAGGAGACCTGTGTCCCAGCAGTGGGAACGTTGTAAGCTGATTATGCTATGTTAGACTCAAAAACGATGAAACCAGCATGTCCTAGAAACAAAATTCGAAGACCTACCTATATGACATCTGCCAACCCGCACTGGGCCCGCGTGGTGTATTACGGTCCACACCCTCTTACTGAGAGGAAGCCTGTGTCCCAGCAGTGGGAACAGTAAAGGCTGATTATGGTATGCATCATGTTAGATTAGTTAGAAGGGCGAGCGTGTCATACATAAAAACTTGAGAGGTGTCAAAGGACACCCGGATGGAACGAAGTTCAAAGAGAGAGAGAGAGAGAGACAGAGAAACACGCGCACGCCGCACGGCTTACAACTAGGTATAGCAAAGTGTCGTTCCAACTTTTGGTCTTAATTTTTTCCGTCTAGCCCTTTCGCAACGCGCGATAAGGAACAAACTTCGTTCCAATATGTCGGTCATGCGCCTAGAGTGAATAATGTCTCGATCGATATAGTGAGCTAGTATTAATCGGTTATGCATAAGAACCTTTTTCTTTTAATAGAAAGTGTGTCATGTGTGCACTCAGGCTATACTATAGTAGCAACCAGCTGTGTCCACGACTTCTTTCGCGTGCATATTTTTTTGAAGGGTTTGAAGTTTTTTGCGCGGAAACCTAATTTTTCTGAAATAAAAGTTGTTAGTCTAAGTTAAAAGGTGGCAGCCTAAGTTACTTCTTATAACAACAACTATCGTGAAAGTCCCGTTACAATCGGTCCAGCCATTTCGGAGATTAGCCGGAACAAACAGCCAGACAAAAATTTTAAAATTGTTTTTTTTTTTTTGTTATAAGTCGTATCGTATAATACTTTCATATACATTTGGTAAAAAGCTGTTATTTTGAAATTACAAACAGACACTTCAATTTTTTTTATTTGCATAAAGTATAGATCTAGGTTTTATCGCTCTACCTACACAATCTCGACTGATACAGAACTGCCAAATTAATGCAGTTTAGAACATCAAGCAAGAGTGATGAATACTTGTGTTGGCAGTTGACATAGATTCGATTTATATCCTTACTATCCGAGCTGACAGATTGATTGAAATCCAAATTATCTACCTTCTAACACATTCAGTCTTGATGAACATATTCAGAATCCCGAGAAGGCGGCTAGACTTTGAATCGAGCACTTATTCGATTCATACCATCGACGCTATCTCTGGTAAATTAATCAAGTGGAATGTTTCAACCTATAGAGTGGTATATCTTGAGCTGAGAAGCCCCGAAGGTCCCCCGAGTGGCGCCTGACCCCGGGCTATATTTGTTGATGCCGTCCGATACGACAAAGAGACACCCTCCCCAATACATGTCCCTAACACAAGATTCGAGCACGATATCTCGATACAAGACATTTTTAAATTCGCAGAATTTCTCCGATTTTTATTTCACCTTTTGTCCCCATTTTGACATCAAACACGACGTTTTACACATCGTGTACACCCTGTTTTATGTTGTATAGCTGCGTAAATAAATAAACACGTATGTTACCCGCACTCTCAGACCAAGTATATTTTCCTAAGAATTACAGCGCAGCGGGCCGTCGAATTAGGCGGACCATTAAATAAACGCGTGTTGGCGATGTTGATACATAACTGTAATAAAACAAAAAGCGCTTTATATATTGTAGCAGCAGCACTGGCGACCTGTACAATAGCTGGCCCACTTAAGTACGGTCCAGCGCTTTGAAGCCGGAACGAATTTTCCGGACCTGTCGTAATAAGCATCCGCGGGCAAACAAAGACATTTTCCGTTTGGAGCAGCCGGAAACATTACGCCCAAATTATGTATTTTAAGTCCACGAAGTTTTTAAAAACACTCAGGTACACAGAAAAATTTATATAAGGACGTATTCAAGTAGAAAATTCGAGATCTCTTGGTGAGTTCAAAAGTTACGTAACGAATCCATTTAAGATTTCATTCGTTAACTAACTTTTATTAAAAGCTAAATTAATAAAAGCATAAACGGATTCTGTTCGTTAGTTAAAGTTTAGTTGGAAGCTTTTAAATTGATGAATCATTTTGCGGGCGATTTCCCTTCTTGGAAGAAACGCTGACACGTTAAAAGATGCAATATGTGCACCCCAAGATACGGGTGGTCAGGGTGGTAACATTAATGATACGTGCAAAGTGGGGGCATTAGTCTGTGTGACTGCCGGGCTGCCCGGAGCCAGAGTAGCTCGTTACCGACCACCTCTCCGGGGACCCTGCGGGTGTCCCCTATTTGTCAGACGACCGCTTCACGGTGAATTTTTTATGGACATAACTTATGTCTTGTGGGATTTTCTGGACGTTTGCGGTGTCAGCATAAACGAGGTGACATTTTAATCATCGTCGACTGTACGGCTATAGCTACGTAGGTATTTGTTACTAAGTCCTACTAAGGTAGTTATAAATAATTCTTAACTAAACCACAATGTAGAACGGAAGCTAAAGTGTTACATTAATGACGCGTTGCGGTAGGAAAATGCACAGCTGTCACTCTACGCTATGCCTGCGCGTGCGCTCTTAAATTAAACACAATCCGACAAAGTATTGCCCTAGAAAACAAACATGTCTGCGCCAATAGGAAAGCTCCACAGGGCCGTATTCTAAGCGATATCCTGAAAGAAAGCATTTAGATCTAGAACATGAGAAAACATCCATGTTACGGCTACGGTTAAGTTAACATTACATCCCAATCTGACACGTCACTAGCAAAACAAAACCCACGAAAACGCACCAAAAACTGACACTAAACTAAGATAGATACAGTATTAAAATGACACGAATTTCGCAGACCGCATCTCTGGCTACACAAATTTGGACCACCATCGCCATTTCGCGAAGCATTTAACTAACGACTTCATATTCACTATCCGCAGACAGCCCTATTTGTTAGGGCCGCGTGTCGGCAGCATGTGCCGCCGGGCCCGACTCCCGAACCAAAACAATTAGATCACTACCACCCGGTGTCTCTTAACACATCCCTCATATAAAACTTTCGTAGATAGAACAGCCATTCGGACGAAATAACGATTAAATTGACGTATACGATCCTTCGGCCCCTATGGACACATAAAGATAGACAATAGCAATGAAATCTGATCGTAAACGACGCCATTAATGTTTCCAGAATGATTCGGTTTAAAAAAGGTTTTCGATTATAGTTCAATCACGACATGAAAAATAGGTTTATTAGAACCCAACAGCGTAACCGATTGATTAGGCACTGGCTTGACTCACCCGAGCGTTATATTGAAATGGACAGATGGCAGATCCGGCACAGACGTTGGTGTAGGGAAGTGAGCAAATTAATTAACCACAAACACGTACCCAGCAAACATGCACGAAGCCAAGAATAACAACAACTCTAATACTATCTCAGGAGACGAGCAGACTGACCGAGGAATGGAAGCGGCTAACAATACTGTTGTCTCGACAGTATTTGTTCCACGAAATCTAATTTTGCGGTATAATTTGACCATAAATTTAAGTCATGTTAACGTAAATCACTCATGGTACAGAAATAGACCACACACTAAATTAAAATGTACACTTTGTGACTTGTGAGTGATCAGAAACACAGACTCCTCACAATGGAATCCACATAATTCAGTGTCCTCTAATTGTAAGTGAACAGCGACAAATAATACAGAAGTGAGAGAGCCAGTAAATTAAGAGTTTACAAGTTTGGAAGTGGCGGCTAACTTGATAGCAAACTTGTTCTACCTCTCGGAGAAACGACTTTGTCCTCAGCTATCCTTTACAACATAAAGTGCACTAACAACCGAAATTGTGAATTCAGTGCTTCAATATTAACGACGTCCCATCCGTGCGCTTTGGGACGATACCTTAGGACAGCGTCCACTTGTAGTTTCCATGCAAACTTGCTCAGAATACAGTACGGTTCATAATTTCAAAGAATATTATTCAGTACACTATTTGTATGTACGATAAAGATCGTCAAATGTTTTACACGACAACCGGGCGCTTTTACAAACTTTCTTCGCATTCAGTTCGGGTTTTCTTCAGCTGAATAGTTCCGAGTGGTGCTAATTCAGTTTCTTTGCAAGTGGACAAGAATGCTGTCTCTATGGACACGCTTTGTTCAAGTGACGAATACCTACATTAAGAGAAATTAAAACAATAAAGAACATAATTGGACGTTTCAATGATCTCCAGGCGGAATGTTTACGAGCTGTTAAAGTGTTATATTAAAACAGGACGTTATATTAAACATTTTATTTGTGCATAATAATGAGATACTCAACATTTTTAGAACATGGTGGAGGCGACTTCGAGAATAATGTATTTTTTATTTTTTCAAGCCTTTTATTAAAATGTTTCATGGAAAAGTTTTAGGTTTGAGACATAGACTTTGATCTCAATTACAAACCTTAACTGTCATCCTCTGCAATTTACCTTTCAAGTTTAAACTGCCATAATAGCCTTTATTTTTGCATATAATGTTGTCTTTATTGTGCAGCAAAGTGAAAGAAGACTTTAATGTCATCATAAAAGTAAAATTGCCTATTTTCATGAATCACATTATCGTCCACTCTACCCACACGTTTGAAATTACATTACACAAAGTTCAAGTTACATGTACTCGAACGCTATCTGAATGTGCTTTCAACATAATACAAAGTTCTGTAAAAAACATTGAATTATCGAGTACCTTTATTTATGCGAAAATATATACTCGAAAGTTTTCGTTTGTTGCCTTTAATTACAAAAGCAATCTACTTAATTTTCAATTTCCAAGTTATTATGAACCGACAGAAACGTTCGTGCAACATAAGAGATAAATATACAGCGAAACGTTTCGCAATTTATCGGGAAACAAATTAACTGATACGGAATTGCCGGAGGAGATGAATGTAAAACAAAAACGGTGAGTTTGACATGACAAATCGTCGAAATCGCGAGGCTAGTCTCCCGATCGACGCCGCACTAGTGGGAGGGCAAATTGCACGGATCCTTATAGTTTGCAATTTATTCGAAACTCGGCAGGCTTGTAGATTTATATCGGCCGCAGATTGGCGGCGCGCCTCACGCGATCTCTATACTGAAAGCAATTTCAGTGTCGGCCACATGCGCTTTGCGACTCCCGATCCCAACAAATATAAACATCAGTTATTTCCACCCGGGAGGGGTGTGTGTATGACTTCAATATAACATTGATTTGATTGGTACGGTACGTTTCGCATCGCTCCCAAAGAGAAACTTCCGCAGCTACACGTACAAGAAATCCTATCACGTAACCCAATAAAGAAAATATTGGGGAAATATTAGTCGGTTGATATCGAACAAGGGATAGTTAAAGCCTAGAGGGAGAGTGAATGCCATTCCCACGCGTCGAATATTTCCGGATAGCGTGGTAATTAATGTTCGGATAGCGAAGCTAGACAATGCGTGAGTGAGCATAGCCATTAGCTGCACAATTAGTGCAATTGTCGTTAATTTATAGTTGTTCACGTCAACGGCAACGGAGTGGCGTGGCAGCGGTGTGGCGCAGCGCGCGGCGTGGAGCCACGAGTGCCGAATTCAATCACTGAGCTAACAAGTGAACTCATGTTGACATTTGATAAAGTGCACGCTGTGGATAAGATAACTTTTTATGTAATATTTCGGAAATTTGCGATTACATTGATAAGAATTGTAAACCATTTCCTATTGACCTATATGCAGTTTCGAATTCCGACACGGAATACTTACATCACAAAACTATGTGAAATTCAAGTCCTATCTCAATTTATACAAAGCGATACGATATTATGAATAATTTATTTGTTTAAACGCCGTTTCCCACGCGATATCAAACATGTATCGTGGCGCTTCGCGATATCATATTACATACATTTTTTTTTGTTCATTTCAAGTTTTGTGCCTACTAATTGGAAAGGCGATATATAGTCAACGCGGTAACCAAAAACCTACTAATTAAATTCGTTTACGGCAAGTTCGAGTCTCGCTTGATTACATGTAATGTCGTTCAAACCGAGATTAGTCAGACTCTAGACAGTCTTTGGTTTCGTCAGGCGTAAGACAAAACATGATTCGCAGAATTTACGTTAAAATTCACGGAATATACACTTGGTCTTAAAATGAACGAGAAAATCACACGAACAACATTTTACAGATATGTATCACTTTACTGCAATGAAACAAACACTAACTACCGTTGTTAGGACTAAGAAAACAACATAAAATTTAGATTTAGGTTGAACGAGATAAGATCGTGTTAATAGATTAGATGGTAAATTAAGTTTGCGACTGTCACACCCTCGTTAGAGCCCGGAGGGACCGAATCACAAGCCACATGGCACCCACCAAGCTTTAAAGTAATAATTTATTATTACGACAGACTAAAACCACATGGACTATGAGAAAATTAATAGCAGATAATCCCCAAAGTAATTGCACTTTGAGATAACTTTAAAATCCTCCGTTCTAATTTAGTTAGAGAATATAGTTATTATTGCCGTAATAAATTGCTTTTCTATAGTTAGCGATTAAATATTTATGTGTATTTTATGAATCTAGTGAAGATTTGCTTTTTACGTCTGTCTGGAAGCGAACTCCGATTTCATTATCATCATTCTCTTGCCCTCCTCTCTTTTCGCTTTCCTCTCAATGGTTCGCTTTACTGTAGTCATAATCCAAGATCTGCAATGAAATATCTGAAGGCCAATTTCAATAATTAAAAACGTTCAAAATCTAGTCGCAATATCATCTCAGCGACAATCAACGTCGAAAACTTGTCAAAAATTTAGGGAAATTAGAGTTATTTGAGACTGAGATCAGACTGTAACCGTTCCTAAAATTACGAGAATTGCCCCTCAGGGGTGTTTCCGTCTGCTTAGTAGTTGGCAGTAACTGCATGGTCTCCAGTTCTCTAGGAATAGATCACATCACATCCCACGAGGGTCGTAACCGGGGACGCGAGCTAATATAACAATATCCTTTCAGGATTGTTCCTTGTAGCGGTCTACAGGGGAAACCCATGTTAAAAGTGGATATTTACGGGTTGTTATAATGCATTGGGGACGAACCAAAAGGCTACAGGACCAAGAAGATGACTAGATTACTCTAGTCAAGAAGCCGCGTGCCAGAGTTAATTGCCACGAAACTGTCACTAAGTATATCTTAGAGTCAGAGTCGGATTGTACATTTAAGGCTAGGTATCACAGTAAATGATCCCATAATATATACTGAACATAACAGCCAATTTAGTAAATGTAGCGCGATTTCTCAAGAACTCGAAACAGAATAACATGTTTTTCATTAAAACTATACGGAAACATTGCAAGCTATTGAACAATAAATTTGAAGTAGCATACAGCAATAAACAGCGACAAAAGTTTTAAAGTTGTGTTCAGAATTGTCAAGCGATAAAGGAAATGCCTATAACCAAGTTAGTATTGCTAGTTAGTTACCAGGAAGTGATTCAGTGAATTTGTTCCGCTCCGGCCATTGGGCAGGCGGGCGGCGCAAACGCATTAATTAATTCACAATTACTATCAGACTTGTTGATTCACAATTACGATACGACGCCATGATTTTGTCGCGTCTTGATTGACGTACGCACACATATGGTTAAATATTTAATTTGTAATCTATACTGGGTGATAATAAAGCGAGTGATAATGAAGAGTTTGTTTGACCGCGCTTATCTCTGGAGCTACCAGGCGGATTGAAAAAATTTTTTTTGCATTTGATAGCCCAACTCTTGAGGAAGGCTATTAAACATCACGCTATGACTCTTAGGAGCTGAGCCAAAATAACAAAAATAATGGTAACCGAAAACCAAGTAATAGCGCGGGCAGGTGATGCGATGCGACGAGGTGGGTCGGGGGAACAAGAAATTTCACGCGGACGAAGTCGCAGGCAGAAGCTAGTTAGTTTATAAATAGAGGGACGTTAGAAATGTTATGTTTATTTGAGATAGTGGAGTTAATTAGTTGAGGGCACAATCAATTTATAGGTTCACTGCCACACAAGACAAGGTAAGTATATTAAAGTTGTAAGTATGTATATACGGTTGTTTTCAAACACACATTTAGGACTAACAAACAGACAGAACAAAACAAATTATAATTACCGTAAGTATATACTTTCATATGCTGTATATATCTAAACTAATATTATAATTATTATTATTATGAGCTCCTGCCTTTTTCTATATTTTTTCGTATTATATATTTGTATATAATTGTATATAGTATATATTATTGTTAGTTGATATTTGTTTAACTTGAAAGTTGTATTTTTACTTTAATAATTAAAAATATTATAAAGAGTTTGTTTGTTAGTTTGTTTGGTTGAACGCGCTAATCTCAGGAACTACTGGTTCGAATTGAAAAAATATTTTTGTGTTGGATAGTCCATTTATTGAGGAAGACTTTAGGCTATATAACATTACGCTGCGACCAATAGGAGCTGAGCATCAATGGAAAAGTTGCAAAAACGGGAAAAATGATTCCTTTTTCAGAGCTTCCGTTGCGTGGGCTGCGTAAACGGTTTAAGTTACGCAAAAATCATGTGTGATGGATTTGTTCCCCTTAAAAAGTTCTTTTAAGATTGACTCACTATAATCTTTTTAATGG
Organism: Apamea sordens; assembly: GCA_945859715.1. Lineage (NCBI taxonomy): Eukaryota > Metazoa > Arthropoda > Insecta > Lepidoptera > Noctuidae > Apamea > Apamea sordens. The sequence continues at coordinate 14,598,698 of OX243987.1, forward strand.
TAATCAAATTTGTTCAAAATTAATGCATTATTTGCGAGGGGTTTTTTTTTTCAAAATGATATTAATCCCTATCCAAATAAATACATTATTCATCACAAGTATTTAATTGTGAACAAAATTGCCCTTGAAATCACTTAATTTCAATCAACATCTTAGGAGATATCATAATTTTAAAATAACGCAACAAAATATAGGTATGCGATGCGACGGGATGGGTCGCGACTCGCGTTCAAAAGCTAGTTTTCTGTTGATCTGTTATTTTTACATTACAAACAAAAAATAAAAATAATAAAAATATTTATTTGACATTTAAAAATAAATAAATAAATATCCCTGGACATTTCACACAGCGCCATCTAGTCCCAAGCTAAGCAACCTAATGCTTGTGTTATGGTAACAAGATGGCTGATAAACTACTTAAATACATGTTACAAGCCAATCACAATAAGAAAGCACACGAGTGTATTGCCACAAATCTAATCCTAACCCCCAAACTAGGCCTGGACCTGTATTTTAGGGGTCAGCGTTCAGCCATGGGTTCTATTTTCAATCTAACAGCATTGAGAGTGTCGCTACAGAGTTGACGCCAATGTTATTGCCATTTAGTAACACATATAGGTAAAAAACAGACACTTCAATTTAATTTATTTTTATGTATACGCATAGATTTACGTGCAAAGCGTGTTGCACGGTTGAACGTCTACATGCTTACAACACCCTCGCAGCGTCGCCGCGTCGTCGTCGCCCCTTTTAAATATTTCCATTTCAGCGACTACACGCGTGTTGACGACAAGCCGGCTTCATATTGACGGCGCGGCGGTGCCGCATCATGCGTTTAAAGTAATTCCGTTGACGTATACTCGTATTTTTGTAGCAAACTGCGTGCATTCAGTGTCAGCTATATTTTTCATTTCACACTTCTCTTCGTTTTGTCGAGTAATCAGACTTGTAATCAGAGCCGACATCATTACCAGTGTCGCGATGGGACTTTTCCGCCATTCGAGCCGAATGTAATCAACGATTTAACGGCATCACTTTATGTAATGTAGGTAAAACGTGGGTCTCTAATGTGGGCTTATTAGTCGATTCGCACGAATTTACTCGCCCGAATCGTCACTTTTAAATAATATTATTTTTTTCTATAAGCGAGTCGACAACTCCAGAAAAATGTATTAGGCAATTGGCACATTCTGAATTTTATGCAATGAAGTTAAGAAAAACGTACACGTTTTATAATATTTAACTCTAATGACTTATGTGAGCAAGTGTGAAGTGTGTCCTTTTTCTATACTTTATTGTATGTACATAATATTCTAAATGTGCTAATTGCCTAATTTAATACATTTTTGTAGTTATCGAATCGCCCGCAAATAAATTAACTTCGTGCGAGTGGCCTATAGAAAAACTAATATTATTTTTTAATCTGACGATTCGCCCGTTTCGGACGATTAAATTCGTGCGAATCCACCAATAAGCCCACATTAGAGAGACCCACGTTTTACTTACATTGTGGCAATGCATAGAGGTCTGACACTGAACAGCAGTATGTATATCAAAGGTGAACGACCGATTAATTCCCGCGATAGTTCTAGTTCTGTTTATCAAAGTAAGTAATAAAGATATCTTGATGCGTCTTCTACTGCGCGTGCGTGATATGTGGCGTTTTATTGTGCTGTCTGATATTTCCAAGTTATGGAACGAGCTGCCAGTGTTGGGCTTCGTGATAAAAATATGTATCAATTTGATACGCGACGCGTTCGCTGATTATCGTGTTGTTTGTGTGGTTATATTTACGTGATCGTTTTGATGTTTTGTTTTTTTTTTTCTTTTATGCGTAACAGACTATTGATGGTTTTACTGAACGTTACTGTTTTTATCTCCGTTTACTCCGAAACTTACGTAAATAAAATCTAAGAGCGAATTTCACCAAACTTTTATACCTAAACTAAGTCTTATCTTGAAAATTTGAATTATTGACGTTTTTCTATCCTAGAACATAAGTCAAAGTCAAATCATTTATTTCAAATAGGCACATTAAAGGCACTTTTGAACGTCAAAATTAAGATAAAATACTTTTATAACTATTAGACTATTAATTAAGATAAAAGATATCCGACTTTGGTAAAATCAGCCGTAAATAGCTTTGCGTAGGAGGAGTTTCCACCCTCAGGAAAATAGGCGCTTGAGGCTCATAGCCACATTAAGCATCTTCTTATTGATATAGGAAGCAGTTATGATGACAACAGTTTGGAGTTTTGGACATCAGTAGCTAACTTTATTTTTTTAACAAAAAATATTTTCCTTTTGATGTTACTTACAACAAAGAATTTTACCTTCCCGACTTCTCAAACATTCAGTGGTTCATTCCTCACTAATCTCAAAAGCGACTAAAAAGAAAACATAAAACTTTTATGCCTTTCTTTCTAAATGTAAATTCTCTAAATTATATTTTAATAATTCAAGCAAAACTTTACAAAAAACAATGGTTAGTTAGTAAGAAAAACTCGGTAAGTACCTAATAATTTAGAGAAGGTAGAAAATATATTTTTAAACTAGCTGTGCCCGCGACTTCGTTCGCGAACATGTCGGAAAACAAATTCGACTTCATGGGTTTTAATTTATTTATTCGCGGAACCCTTCTTCTTTTTTTGTAAAAAAAAATACCCAAGTTAATAACATCAGCTCTCTGCCAGTGAAGGTCCCGTCAAAATCGTTCCAGCCGTTTCGGAGATTAGCCGGAACAAACAGACAAACAATTTTTTTTAAATAGTTTTTTTTTATAAGCACCGTTACATATACTTTCATAGGCATTTAGTAAAAAAAAACAGTTATTTTGACATTACAAAGAAACACATCAATTTCATTTATTTGTATAGACAGATTCCAGCAAACCTTTACAATGGGTAGTTAACAACAAAAACTGGGTACCTAATATTTTAGCGGCGCCAGTAAATATATTTTTAAATGCCACGTAGGACAATGGTAGTGTCAGCATAAAAATGCCTAGCGTAGCGTTCAAAAGGTTAATACAAACATTGTAAATTAACATGGCAGGCAGGAAAGTGGTGGTTTTCAAGTACATTAAATCATGTGTACGTCGTATTTAAGAGTCGGTGTGCAAGAGAAGCGGCTGCAGCACAGACGTAAACGTGACGCGATTACCATATCGCGTTACAAGAAACTATATAATATGTAAACGAGATCTGAATCTATTGTTGCAATGCAAAAACTTTGAGAAGTTGCTACAAAATTACTATTGTTACAATTCTGAGAAGACTGCCTTGCGTGTCTACGCACGGCTACACATCAACCTATACATTTCCAGTATAAGCTGACTTCTCATAGTACGATAAGCCTATACAATGCGAGGTCAGCTAAAACTGGAAATGTATAGCTTGATGTGTCGCCGTGTGTACCGTGTGCATTTGAAATAGACGCTTCGACGGTTCGATATGTCGAAATAGAGGGCATGCCCCGATTGTGATACGAGTTGAAAGAATAATGGCAGAGATAACGATTTTAGAAAGTGAAAATGTAGAGCACCCCGGTTTAACTTAGAGAAAACCTTATTAAAAGCGACGTTAAAAAAGTGCAAATCGAACTCGCACACGAACGGTTCCGTACCAATGTACAATATTAACACTAGATTTTTTTTTAACTTGTTTCTTGTACCTCTAATTTTTATTATTTAATGTTATAGCGGCAATAGAAATACACATTCTGTGAAAATTTTAACTGTTTACTGTTTACCGTCAGTCTGTTACCGGACAGACTGACGGACGGACGGACATCGGAGAATTTGTAATAAGGCCCTGTTGGCACCCTTTGGATACTGAACCCTAAAAAGCATGCTATAAAGACAAAAGTCGTACACATACCTACACGTGAGCCTGATTGAAATGCCAAATGCCAACACCTGAATAAAGAAAAGAAAGAAAACATATTCATCGTAGTTTAACGCTAGAGCCACACTTGCCCTTAGACGGATACATATTCCCAAACGAGACACCTATGAGATTCCCGCCGAATATGTAGGCCACACTCCGAGATTGCACGAAAATCTCCGAAGCCGCAGCATTGCGACCTAGGGGTAAAACGAATCACTCATTAAGAACCGAGGCTGCCTTCCCGTTACGTGTTCGATATAAAAACGAACTACCGTACTCCGTGACAGGTTCCCAGTTTGTCATGGTAATCCATTTCCCAGACAGTTAATTCTCGAAACGTGCGCCACCTGGCAAGTGGTTGAGGTTTTTCTATATTTCCCACAGTAGGAAGAAAAGATTAAATATTTATTTTAAACTTTGTCTCCTCGAATATTGATGGCGGACTTAAGCAGTAAGTTCGGAAAATAAAAAAGCAAGAATTATTCACCGTCAGACTGTAACGGCCTTATTACAAAACAAGGTTTGCCTTTAGACCCAGGTTTAAACCATCGTGCCATTTTTGAATATCGAACTATAATCCGACAAAGTTCTAAGAACTTTAACTTTGTCGGATTATCCGACAAAGTTAAAGTTCTTATTACCAAAACTGACGTTAAACCCGAGTCTAACTTGTCAATTCGTAAGAACTTTACGCTTGTCGGAATAAAGTTCAAAATACCGTAACTGGCTCGAAGGTTTAGGCTAGATCTAAAGTTAGAACTCGTTTTGCAATAAGACGGTAAATGTCCAAGTTTAAAACAGTAGATATATAAATTCAAAACACTGCGTCCAACTAAGTAGTCACATAAATACCAACAAGTCTTGCAAAAAGGTTAATGGATTGACACATGGCCCAAATATGTAAACATAACCACTTTAATTATGAAAACATAACCTAGATGTGGTTTATTACATCGATAAAACGTTGCTCCAATATGAATGCACATCTCTTCATATACCGAGTGTTTGTTCAGAAGGTTTATAACAGAAAGGATCCTTCACAACATAACCCCTTCAGTGTTTTATGTTTGTTCAGGAAGCAATGTCAAATATTTACTGTAAACATTCTATGATGATACACAAAAGTTTATTCCCAAAGCTGTAAAAACTTCTCCCGATAAACCCCATCGAACAATATCTGACGGCTGAACAAACAAATTGTTATTATCCCTACGAACGGTTTCTAATAGCAACCGGAAATTATTTTTCTATTATTTTACTAGTTTCTTTCTGCCCGCGGCTTATGGCTTGATGATCGATGGTAATTGAGATGTAGGATGATGATCAGTCAAGTGGTTTAGGCGTGAAAAGATATTCAGGGTTATTGGTAAAACATTAATAACCTCGCAGGACTTATATTACCTACTAACATCATAAACAACAACTTTTGTTCTATGACTTTTATTAATTCATCAGATTTTCATACAAAAATAAAAATATTTCAATTCAACGAATTATATTCGATTTTCTGTTACGGCCTCTACGCGAAGCAAAAGAAAACGCTAGTTATGTAAACAAACTGCCGTGTTTAGTACAAAATTCAGCGGAGGGGAGCGGGGGTTAGATAGAACAACAAAATCTTGAAGATTTGTTTTTGGTAAATTTATTATGTTTTGTAAAAAGTCATAGCACAAAAGTTGTTGTTTTTTTGTTATTGCTGCAAGGATATCGCATATCGATATAGGTTATTGGAAATCATGGGTTTATTATTTTTTGCGCGGAACTCTAATTATTTTTCTTTCTAAAATAAAAGTACTAGCTAGCCTAAGTTACTCCTTATAAAATTAGCTTTATGTCAGTGAAAACCTCGTCAAAATCGGTCCAACCGTTTCGGAGATTAGCCGGACCAGACAGACAGTCAGACAAACATTTAAAAGATTTTTTTTTTTGTAAGCTCCGTATATACTTTCATGCGTTTAGCAAAAAACTGTTATTTTGGCATTCCACACAGACAATTCAAATTAATTTATTTGTATTATATTATTATATAGATTCGTCGTAGTATATTATATAGATTCGTCGTAGTATGTTATATAGATTCGTCTTCATTGAACCCGCACAACGTCTCCTCAGATTTAATAGAGCCTAGAATTGACTTTAATAAACTCAAGGCGAAACCAATATCGAATATAAATGACAGAAATTCTTGTAATCTCATCTAGGCACTTATATGTCACGAACGCGAAATGTCTAGCCAAATTAATATATGGCTCTGAACTTGTCGCCAGTTACTTTGATTCCACCTCTCTCGTACGTGCGGGCTTGTAATGGCTTCATAATTTTGTGTCATTATGAAAGCTTTTCAGAATGACATTTCATTTTATATTTTGAATGGGAGCCATTCGTGACGAATGCGCTTGTTAACGTGGATTTTATTTTAACGTTCATATTCTAAAAGATCTGTCTTCTGGCATGAATGACTCTCCAATTACGGTTTGTATTAAAACTGCAGAGATTTTTTCTGTGGGATGTAAAAAAGGATTTTGTATAGAAGAACAACCAGCAATCATTATAATTATAACGACTAGCATAATAAAAACAATGGACTTCGTAGGTTCTTAATTCGCTTAGTTGTGGTAGAACTATAACCTACAACAACTAACTATTCAGGTTGTAAACATGCAAACTGATTAATCTAGATACACAACTATTATACAAAGCGGCAGCTTCCGACGCACTGGCTGGAGTCGACAATATTTGCGAGTGGAGACAGATAATTTGAGTAAATTTACGATGGAGCGATAACCGCGCACCGGCTATCGCACGACGTGACTGATTGAGGCCTAGATATAACACCAAAGAGAACTAAGCAAATGGAGCGGTAAATATACCACAACGACAGACGCCACGCCACTCAGAAATGTGACTTATGACCCGAAGCCGGCGGTCCTAACACATCAACAATTCTTCTTCGCGCGCCTCAAGCATTTAGGAAGTGAATTCAATCAAAGGCGAAATGCGCGTGTGCCCCCTCCATTTACTGACTACTCCATAATAAACTAAGTACAGACAACCCGCTAAAACGGTCAGCTATTTGAAACAGCAATTGTGATACCACTTTAATATTGGCGTTACTATTAGCGGAATGTGTTCCGCGTAACTGCAGGCTACTGTTGTGTTTGATTAGATGACAGCCATGATAGCTGCTAACTGAGCTATGTTTCGAAACCACATGCTCGAATAACCGGCTAATGAAAGTTCTCTGAAATGGTTTCACTCCAAATAGTTCACATTGTAGGTTGAGTTATGTGGCACTTTTATCTGTCGACGATACAATAATCCCGCGGTATCGCCGATCTCCTTTGTGTAAGCACAATACTTCTGAACCTGTTTAAATGACAGTGTCACAAAGAATCAAACCATCTGGAGCAGCTACTGGCGCATAAATAACAACCCACACCGGATTATGAGAAATATTATGAAGTACACCGTGTTTTACAATCAGGTCGCTGCTACAAGATGGCCTTCAATCATATTAGACCCAGATCTTATCTGACGTTAATCCTATATAGAGTAAAAATATATCTTAGTTGAACCGCCGGTTAATAGCGGCGCGCCATTTAAGGGAGCGTGTTTACCCAAACCGTAATGTGCAGCGCATTAGTGGGGAGACAGTGGAGTACAATGAGCCTAATCTCTGAACGACAACAACTTGTCAAATAAGGGAAGAGTGCGACCTCCCGCCGCCGCCGAACGCGACTACTTGGGAGGTCCAACGGTGCTGTCGACGACAACCAAATTAATAGCTTACTAGTCATCAGAGATAGCAGAGCCACCCATCACCCCGTGAGAAGATTCTTAACGACTTACAAACGCATTACGTTTATGATACCTTGTGTCTTAAACATAATTCGAAGTCACCTTGGACGCTGGACATTCTTCGTCGGCTTATTTTGTATGCATAAAATCAATTACCAAACGATGACTTCTTGACGTTGAATACGACATATTTCTTTCAATGTCAGAAAGCGTCGAGTGTCGAGTCTAATGAATAAAATATTCGATGTTGTCGACTATTTGAATAGATCGTTACGTGGCCCCTAACCTAATCCAAGACCAGCGCATTATCCATCTTGCGTGTAAATTTAAATGACCCTTTGTGCCCCCTGTCAAAACACTTCGTAGAGGAACAAGACGCACCCTATACGTAATCAAATTTAGAAAACATGTAAACATTTAACATAATTATCTACCTTATGTACATTTATCTTTTCAATATGTTCAAAGATTTAAATTGAAATTGTGTGTTAGTAAATGATATAAAATTTATTATCTTTGAATATACATTTCTATTTAAAACTCGCGTGAGAAAAAGTAGACACGTTGCTCAGGTAGATAATAAATAATCATATTTGAAAGTGTCAACTACAGCGTCTTTTACTACCCTTCAGTAAATTAAGTACGCCGTATAGATAATATTTTTGGGTCCAATAAAAATTCTGGTCGAGCGATAACTCCCGCCCAAGTGCGGTCGATATGGGGAGGGTATGAGAAATAAGATTATTTTCGTTGCAAATTGATCAAACGAAATTTATTTTGCGCTCCCCTTCAGATAAGACAAACATTCTCAACGAAAATACAGATACTTTTTATGAGGAAAAACAAAAATATTACCTACCTAAGTAAACTGGCAACAGATAATTACTTAGATCGCGACACGGAGCCGGGACAAAGACCCGACAAATAGCTCGGTTGACAAGACCCAGATTGCTTTTAAAAATATTGTACACAATTGCTTCAATAAATTATGAAATACATCTATGTGTCGCGGAGCGAATCAGTGGGTGTGAAGTCGAACGTTTATTACAATTAATTCATACCTTGGATTTTTCCAGTTATATAACAATAAAACGGGTACTTATTGAGTTTATGATTTTGTACGCATGCCTAGTGGTGATTGGACCACCGTGGCTAGTGGCTACCACCGGTAACTATTTAGTGCGCTCACCACGTGATGGACAGTTAATTTACGGCCTGCTAACCGGCATAGCAATGAGACGTCAACGGTTTGGGACGCGACAAAATTGATATAATCAACGTCTCACAATATAACAATTGTTACACAAGCCGTTCTGAAGTCAGGTGTCGGCAACATTTCGATTGAATTTGACGTTACAATTTAGTCAGACTATAAAGTGGCAATATGCTGGTATTCCTTAGGGGGTGGAGACTTAAACGTGTAATTCGTGTATCAGTCATGGCGCTGTATTCTCGGCACGCGAGCCATGCACGTTGCGCTCGTTGTTCACTCGCAACGTGACACGCAGCGCCATTCTCGGAGCATTATACGTCTTAGAAATGTCGCCCATTCAACTTGCAGCACCTGATCAACTTCGCCGTACTTCTGGTGCTTTCTTACCAAGGTTTCGCAATAAATATCGCTTATCGACAACGTATCGTTAAAGGAATGCGAGCAATACATCAGCGAGCTTACGGGTCACCAAAAATCAAATAAGATAAAACGATAATATTTACTGAAGCCGTGCAAATAATAAATGCACCATTCAAGATTTTGAATAAACGATAACGATCCCTAACATGGCGATATTATGAAAAAGACCAATTTTATTTACTCCTATCTTACTCCGTATAGTAAGAATGACACTTTTGGCTCTATGTGTCTTGGTAGATTTCACAAATAAAGTCGTTTCCATGATAATGCTCGCGTCGAGGCGGACCCAACAAATAGATTGTATCCATTATCCCATACCATTTATTTCTATGACTATCTCCAAGCACCTAGTACCTTCGCCACAAACATTGTTAGCGTTAGATATTTACCTACTTACATACAAGTTGGGTCCACATATAAACGTTTACGGCCCCTGTATACTGTGAGCGGTAATCAAATCGAAATTCGTTTTCAATCAACGATGCTAACCACGTTCGGTCAGTCGTATAATCCCCAAGGGCGGTGGACAATAGTCGGGAGAGGTGATTTGCATGGTCCACTGTATCAAGTGCCTATTATTTATGTACATTCGGCACATTTGCATGCCTAAAGCAGGAAAGGCCAACGATGGGCTCAAGGACACGTCGTCGCCGGCGCCGCTGATGTAATCGAATGTCCCTGTTCGCGACCGCCACAATAATAATTCATATTCAAATTTCGAGCCCAAAATAATTACCACGACATGAATTTATCGCGCTACAGTATGACTCCCAACTCTTTGTCGCCATTGGTAGCGACACAGAATTCTAATGAGACACGTGTTGCAGTTTACACAGCTTGGAGCCGCTGAGCTATTCGACCAACAAAAAATGTTCGTGAGCCAACAAAAAAGAGAATGGAGCTTTAAATATTTAGAATTTTACCATGACAGCGATGAAACAGTTTTTTCTATGAGGTACTTACTTCCAACCGGTAGAGTATCTCGAAAACAGCCATATTTCGTTGCTGTGCGGCCGAAAACAATGGCACCGTTTTCGCGCTCGTTGACAATTGCATGGCCTCTGCGAAAAAAATTGAACCAATTAGTTTTTGTACGTGTAATTTAAAACTAATAAAATTACGAGGGTTAGGTAGTCGAAGATGACGCGAGCACTTCACAATGGACCGATTATCAATTATTCAGCATCTTTCGTTTTGAACATTCATCACATTAGTTGAATACAACAATGAAATTATGAAATCCAAAAGAGTAAATCACACGCCGTAGGTACAAATTCCCATATTGTAGATATCCATAAATTATGACTTAAGTACATTTAAAAACACCAAAAGTTAAATCGTTCCCTCGCGTACAATTTAAACGAGAGGGATTTTCATTTCCTCCATTGGGCGTGAGTTCTTTGAAGGGGGATCGGTTGTGTGCGGAAATTACCAGTGAAATCGGTATCGCTGCCGTGCCAGCGCGTGCCGAGCGGACGCACGAAGCGGACAATCGAGTCCCGCCCGATCCGAGACGCGACGAGACCTCGCGAAAATCTGGGAAAATCCGATGAAAAGTACACCCCTACGCTTTGTAACTTAATCTGAAAATTTCATCGGATTCACATATTTTACCGATTTTGCGTGGGCATTTACTTCGTAGGATTGTTATATGATGAAAGTTTTTCCAAGGTACACAGAAGCTGTTAGACGCTGATCCCGGGAATTAAAGAAAAACAAGGATATCCCACTTCTTATACCGTGTACACTGATAACGGGAAAACTTGTTACGTTCAGGGCATGAGATGGTATAAACATCGAATTATTATCAGTGTACTATGTATTATATTATGGAATAACCAAAGATAATAAACACAAGATTTAAATACAAAACAAAATGGTGATAAGGCGAGAATTTACTAACATCGAACGAGAAAAGTATAAGGAAGGTTATCAGAAGACATTTAAGAGGGTCACTCATCATAACCTCTCCTGACTTGTCACCACGTTTCAAAGATTAAATAACCTGAGGAAAATCCGCAGTAATCATAGCATAACAATACTCTATTACAATTGGCAGTGGGTGGACAAGGCCATTGATAACAATCAGGCATCCCACATAAACTGTAGGACCTTTTACATAACAAATCTGTAGGACGGTAAAACGACGAAATATAGAATCCGTTCATTTCGGACACAGTACGAGTAATGAAGCTGAATAGTGAATTCGTGGAGTAAATTAGAAGGACGGAAGCGAGCGGGCCGGATGTCCGTAGAGCAAGTGGCGCGAGATACACTCAAATACCAAATTACACGACGACTGTGCAAGAGTAAATACTCGACGTAATACACAAGCCAGCGGGGAATAGTGACCAGTATTTACTAGCATATATGCTAGAAGGTTGGAACTCTAGGAACGCTTGCTATTTAATACAATGATGGTACTGAAACAAGGTAACACTAGCTTCAAGGAATCTAGCTTTCCTTGAAGCTAGTAGCGATTAGTTTCCAGAAGCGCTATACCTTGTAACTGAAAGCTTTGAACAAGCTTTACACTTAAGGTAAACTAGAACCACAATTTCTATAGAGCTGCTAAGACATTAGACAAAATCAAAGATGTGAATACCAAGAACGTTTTATATTTACACTCGGTAATCAGCTTCGAGAATGACCCCTCCGTGCCTCGGAAAGCACGTTAAGCCGTTGGTCCCGGCTGTCATTCATGGATCTTTGACAGTCGTTACGGGTACCTAGTCAGAAGCCCGAAAGTCTGACAACCAGTCTTACCAAGGGGTATCGTATTACCCAGTAACTGGGTTGTGGAGGTCAGATAGGCAGTCGCTCCATGTAAAATACTGGTATTCAGCTGCATCCGGTTAGACTGGAAACCGACCCAACATAGTTGGGAAAAGGCTAGGCAGATGATGATGAATCAGCTTCGAGAATGAAAAGTAAAAAGAAGCTCTAAAATATCCAAACTCAGTAAAATGGACACTCAAAACTTAATTTGTTTCTCAATCAGGAGCCTCGAGGATATAAAAGATGGTAATGAAATTTTACCCAAGGGAATATTAGGTCAAGGAGAGGGGCCGAATTTACTATTGATTAGTTGTTAGATTAGGTTAGGGACGGGTGTAAAAGCTTACGTGAGTAAAAACAAATGTTAAAAAAACCAACGAGTAATACTGGTAGAGCTGTATTCGGGAGATTCCAAATGAAAAATAAAAATAGGAACAAAGGCAATTGATTGGCTGTCTCGTTCCAAAAGAGCACAGAAATATCTGAAACGGTATCAATGGTGAATACAGTCAGTATCTACTATCTACGAGTAGTATACGACTGTTAGGCGAAGAGCTCGAACAATCGCTCCTCGCTCCAACGGCCGGATTAATCATTTTTATTTGTTTTCATGCGCTGAACACCGAACGCAACTTTAGATAGATATTGCTGAATTCGCTCAGATTTAATCAATGTTAATATTGTCTTTGTGTTTCTAACACAAACTTTCTGTCGTTCCAAATTCTGATGGTCCAAATTCCAAGACATCAGGACCTAATTCTCTTTGGTATCTCAGAAACTCCGTTAGTTTAAGTAGGTCCTTCGTTATTTTCTTTGTTTTGTTTATAATCAAGTTAAATAGTCTTCATTTAAAATCTAAACCATAACATACTCTTTTTGTTATATTTAAAACGTCCTTTGATGTCACATATTTTATAGTCTACTCAATCAAACTAAAACAATAGTCCCACGCTGTACACACGCAATTTTTATGGAGCTTACCTCGGTACTTCTGTGTTCAAAATTATTCAAAGCGGAACAAATGCTATAGAATTAACAATGGCTCGAGAGCATGTAGTGGTACATTGTAATGCGTAGAAACAAAGCAGTTAGGAGGTAGCTAGAAACACATAATACGTATGCTATGCACATAGAATTAAAGTTGGGCATGTAAGTACCGGAATATTCATCCTTTGTTGAGGGGTCCTGTCACGAAACTATAAAAGAAGCAGCAATGAGGAAACAATTATTGAAACCGTTTTTTTTTTTGTTTTGTTTGGTGCATATTAATATGAGATGATAAAACTAGAAACAAGTACATGAGGCAATTGAAAAATGCATGCATGTTGTCTGAATACTTTGCATGAATACACATTCCAATTTAGCTGTCCATTAATATTTCTGTCAACAGTTTTAGAAGCGCAGAAGTTACAAACAGCGTGTCTGATATTTAAAAAGTTGTGAATATGAAGCAGTTATTTTTAAAATTCGTCCAACAGCTAGAAATTCTGCAAAAAAAGCTTATATGAAAAGTCAGCCTACCGTATCCAATAAAACGTTTTACTTTTGAGCATTGTTCGAAACCACATCCCAATACAGTAGGCAGAGGAGGGCCGAAACAGCCGGAGTGTTAAAATATTTAGAGTGCGGTTGAAAACACGCGCCCCCGTCGAAACCGCCTCGCTCCCAGCGAACATATGAACGAACTACATATCTACACGTTCACAACCGCACAATGACTTTGAAAAACGTAGAAAACGAACATTCACAAACATACCCTTTCCAACATATGGACGAGGCGACGAGTTAAAAGGATTTACCTACGCAAAAAGGAATAACCCCGAGTTATGGCGACAATAATAAGTCAATGTCGCTGGAAGACGAGACGACATTACACAACAGAATTTCTAGATCTTCAAATATATTTTCTAGACTAGAAGAGATATATAAATAGTGGTTACGTCTGTCATATAAATACATTAGCTATTAAAGATAAAGATACGATATTCGTCGGCACATGCAGACGGAATTTAATATTCTCTACACAATGGATTTGCCTCTATAGAATTAATAAAACTTATACATTAATAACGCTGAATATCATTCATTGGCGGTACAGCAGACCTCTTCGATTGTTCGCTTGAAGGGAGCGAATGAAAGGTCCCATTGAAAGTGTTCGAAGTTTGCGTACGTGCTACGTGCCCAGTACCCGGGCAGCGTATAGAGCATCATTATCAATTTTATCTTTGACCCCTGCCCCGATCAGTTATAATATCGCCTGTTTTTATTCAATTAACCAAATAATGATTCGATTCAATTTTGGTGGTCGACTCCCGGAAATTGAATTATCTTGGTATAGTGGCAGAACACGTAAATTAAGATTACGAGTATTATGTAAATAAAATTGTTTAGATAAAGTAATTACAGCTTTGAAGCAGTCCGATTGAATTATGGAAAAAAACGGAAATCCATTGAAAATACTGGCAATGCGTTGAGATAATCTAATCAACCACTATAAATAAATCCAATTTCTAATTCTTAACACACGCCAACGCGAATTGCTCGGTTTCCGTCATGAATAGAAATCTATCTCACATGAGCAGAAATGATACACTTTATAGACGAAGGCTATCGTGGAAGTAGCTACTTGTGTCAATTTACATTCAAATCGGCTTTATTAAGGGGGAATATCAATGAGATACGATGCGGAGGATCTCGATATTGCTTTTTAATATGGCTCACTCGGGATGCTTATAAAAATACAACATCAACATAAATTCGAACAGATTATTGATGATTAAACCCGATCCAGCGTATACGACCTAATCTGCAAAGAGGAATCAAGTAAAAAGATGCGAGTACTAGGCTATAAAGTTCTGGTTGTAAAGAGCGTTCAGATTTCATCGAGAAAAGCTTAATTTTTATACCGTCAGACGCTGTGCCATCAATTTTCGTAACAAACATTAACCGCCAGAGGAAAAATAAAAATAAATCCAATTACTCTTTTCGGATTATAGTGCGCGCACTCTGCCCAGCATCGATACTGAAAATTCATTTTTAATTAAGTTTGGAAGCTCATCCACAAAGAGCTTTAAATGTTTGAAGAGTCAGCCGCAACGCTTCTAATTACTGTGCCATTATCATGTACGTCTATGTGCCGCCGTTTGACATAACCGCTTTTATGAACACGAGGATTTTAGCTGCCTTGCAGCCTTGGTACTACCAAACATGTAATTTAATTTGTAACATTTGTAAGAAGTAGGCGGAGGTACAAAGTGTCGGGAAGTCAGGTCGAGAGAGTGACGGTGCATTTTCTTTTAACGTGTTCGCCATTTCCTTCAATTCTGCCATGTCACCGTACCTCGCGCGCTTTAATAGCCCACTTCAGGTGTAACACCGTCGTTTCATATGTCTGTCACGTGCTTCAGAGATTTTTCATTCAAATTTTCTGATGCCGAATTGCTAGAGGTGATTACAGCCTATAATTCACTATATATTTAAACGAGACTCACCCGGTCTTGCACGTTTTTGACTATACCTTCATGAAGTTATCTACGGGGCAAGATTTACAGTATTCTGTAGTAGACTTCAAAACCTGTTCCTTTTCGCTTTGCGCTGTCAATCAACAATCGCGATCTCAACTTTAGTGTGTAGGCGACCAACTTTAATGCTTTCAATTGCAATTAAGTACATCTAGCTGAATCGAACCTTAAATCGCCCACGGGCATTCCAGCTCACCCACCAAGCAGCATGTCTAGTTAGACACCTACGGGCAGAACAGGAGAAACAGGTGTATTGACGAAATGTGGGTAGGTAGTTTATTGGCAACATTATACATTTTACTAGTACTTAGTTCTTTTTGTGAAGGAGTTCCTTCCAAAATTGCTACATATTTCCGCCGAAAAGCGTTGCTGTCTTCCGGTTTCAAGGGTATTGGCGACGGCGTATATACAGAAGACATTTCAGCTTTGTCTCTGACATGGTAACGCATCTACAACACCTCTGGTATTGCAGATGTCTATGCGACCGGCGGTGACCGCTTCCGTCGGGTGCGGCTCGTTAGCCATCAAATAACATAAAAATCCTTTAAAAACAAACCTTTAAGTCTAAATCCATGACCAGATGCTTTCCAAAAGAGGTACCGCCAGTTTTCTGTATGTGCAAGAAGACCATGACATCATGGGCGTTCAGGTCGAATCGGAAGTCGTCGTGGAGAACTTCGTCGTAGGAGAGACCCGGCTGAGCGATGACGTCAGGGAGCGGCCGCCCGGGAGCTTCGGCGTACGAAAGAGCCAAGGATTCGGACACTCGCTCCCGCGGCGACAGGGCGCACACCTGGGGGCAACGAAAATAAACATAAACATACATAGCGTGTGATTGGAGACGTTTATATCCAGCCAACACCAATAGGCTGATGATAATGATGATAGTTTCACACTTTATTCTCCGAAATGGAACCACACCCACATTGCTGAGTCCCGCGTACCTAATAACGGGCGAGCCTCTATAGCCAGGCACAAATCCAGACTCCGAGCTGCTACTCAGATATTCCAGACATTGAACTTTAGAGTCCCCATTTTTAGCAAAGAAAGAAAGAATATTCTTTATTAGGACACAGATCGTATAAAACAAAATACAAATGAAAAAGCGAAAATAATGTTTTAACTACAGCCTAGCCAACTAGCAGTGGTGCTTATGACCACTAGCACAACGAGGGCAGACAGTAATTAATTCAATTAATCTACAATTATTTCATCTCAAATAGGACAGACATTTTTGTGAAAAATTGTGAAATCTTTGTCAGAAACGCTCATTGCTTGTAGCTTAATCCGATTAGTAGGCGCAATAACGCTTGTCAGCACTTACACAGTACCGCGAAACGAAAATGTTGTTTGAGGCTCGTGATATTTGACTGGAGCGTATTTTGGGCATGCACATGGCTTTATTCATTGCTGTTTTATATACAATAGTTAGTAGTAGGAGGTAGTGTAGTAAATATGAGATCCAGACATGTACTAAACTCTACATAGTACGAGTAACACATCCTACAGAAGAGCGAATAAATATTGTCGCGCAACGTTCTAGTTTTATACTGACTCTACCAACTTTTGCTAGGCTCCTGGTAGATTTTTCTTCCAACTGAACAGACAGCTGTGCTGCTGGGGAGTTTGTTGCGCCACTTCTTCTTCCCAGCTAAAAAGCATTAGGAAGTGGTGAATGGCAGAAGTTTTTGGTCAGTCTCATGTAATTTTGACGTTCAAAAAGTGCTGATTCACAGCCAAATTTTTGATTTGTGACTGTAAAGTACAGAATCCTACCATAATATTATAAACGCGAAAGTTTGTGAGGATGGATGGATGGATCGATGTTTCTTACTCTTTCACGCAAAAACTACTTATTAGATTTGGATGAAATTTGGCACACAGATACTTTATAACCAGAATTAACACACAAGGTCATAATAATTATGGACTTTTTATGCCGATATTTTCACGGGATCGAAACTTATCCGAGTGAAACCGCACTACTTATTATTTATGCAGTTTTTTTAATATTACCTACACATCTTCAGCGCTTCAACTAAGTGATACAATCATACAACGAAACCTTGTAGCTACGAAATTCTAAAAATTCCCATACACATTTTATTATACTTAATTATAATCTTTAACAAAAATATCTGCTTTTATTGTTCACCTTGGAATGGGTTTCTGTCAATATAATAGATCACCAATACCGTAACAGTTTGTATTATTGTAATTTATGAGACTATTTAGCATAAAAAATGTATCGTAAACTCTTAAAAAAGAGTAAATTAACATAACATAATGAAAATGGTCTAAAACTTGTTTTAATGAAAGAATATCGCTTTGGGATTCATATTTGTCACAAAGGTTGATGAGAAACCCTTGAAAGTTCATTTATTCTGACCCCTACGGTATCAAAATCAAGTAGATATTGAGGTCAGACGGGTTCATATAACGTGGATGAAGCCTAAACACACACTGCGGGATATATGAGAAATATTACTCAAGTATTATGTGGGTATTTTTCATAAATAACGGGTCAATAAGCTTGTCTTTCAGGTCTGTATTTTATCTGCTGGGTTTTTCCATATCTCCATCTAATATCAGTTACACGTGCTAGGGATTAAAGTTGTTTCCGTTTTCTCATTATTAGTTACCTACGTTCATATATTACCGTGTTTAACCGGTTTGAAAACCGTAATTACAGAAACAATTAAAAAGCCAGTGTTGTGTCTCGCGCGGATCCACGTCCAAGGGTTAAACAATAAGTTTAGCTTATTGTTTGAAGTCGGTATTATTTGAGTGCTAACAATACTTTTCGTTGCGATAAATAGGTTTAAGTATTATCACACATTGCGAGATATATTAGAAACTAGCTGTGCTCTGTGTTTTCACACGCTTTTTAATTTTTCTTTTTTTGCTCTGCTGTAAAGGAGTCTACACACCAAACCCGCCGACCCGCCGACACAGCCTTGGCTTGAGGCTTGGTGTCGGCGACCCAAACCCGCCAACCCGCCAACATGTGTCATGGGGCTGTGTCGGTGAGTTAGTCGGCGGCAAGAAATCAGGACAACTTTTTTAGTTAGTGATTGCAGTGTGTACACAAGCACGTCACTATCGCTGGAGTGTCGGCGGGCAACTGAGCGTGCGCGTACGCAAGTCGCCGGCCTTGCCGCCGACTTGCACGCGCGGGTACGAGTCGCCGACATGATTCTTGAAGCAAAGTCGCCGACACCAAGCCGGGCTGTGTCGGCGGGTCGGCGGGTTTGGTGTGTAGACTCCTTTAGGGTCGTAGCGCAATGTTATATAGCCTATAACCTTCCTCAAGAACTGGGCTATGAAATACAATCTTTTTTTCAAATCCAACTGGCAGTTCCAGAGATTAGCTCATGCAAACAAAAAAACTCTTTAGTTTTATTATATTAGTAATATATTATGTGGATATTTCTCATAAATAAGAAGTCACCGAGAGGCCTGTGTCCAAACACTGGAAAGTGGCGGTGCCCTGACAGGGTCTACAACGTCTCTTAGCTCTAAGCCTTTTTTTAACATCTTGTTTTACCTCGTGGAACGCCAATAAATGAATGTGAATATGTGAACATTATAAAATGATTATGGTAAGGGGTCAATAAGCTTCTCATTCAAGTCTGTAAGTATTATATCTTATGGATTTTTCCATATCTCCATCCGATATGCCCGCACCCGAAAGATTCAATTACACGTGCTAAGGATTATAGTTGTCACAGTTGTATGCTACATTATTAGGGACCTTCTTTCGGGTAGTCAGAAACCCAAAAATCTGACAACCAGTCTTACCAAGGCGTATCATGTTATGTAAGCCGACTCCAAAATAGTTGGGAAAAGGCTTAGGCAGAATGATTTTTTTATTAGATGCCTTGTTATGATTTTCCTTGTTGTTTTGACTTATTTTTTAGAGTTGATATTAGTTGAATAAACTAACAATCATTTTCCTTGCGGTAAATAGGTATTGTTTATTTAAAATAAACCTCGGAACACGAGCGTGTGAATGGTTATTCCAATTTAAGTTTATATGCGGTTTGCGCAGCATGCACTTTTTCCAAGTTCGAAACATCTTTATCAGCTGCCATTTTAGTATTCACACCCTTTCAAGCCATATAACATTCTTCTTCTTCGTTTCGATGATTCCATTTTCCAGACCAGAATTCAGCCACGTCGACATTGCATTGGCCTCACAAGTAAGAAAGAAAAAAAGAAAATACATTTATTTAGCACAGGCTAAAAGACACACAACACACCAGATACATACATCAGATAAAAAACAAACAAAAAATCAAATAAAAAGGGTAAAGTCCGATGTAAGAAATTAGCAGGAAAGTGTCCCTCACGGCTGCACCAAAAAGGTCCAGTTCAGCAAAAATGGCAGACAACTAGTGCCGGACTCTGGCAAGTCTTTCATGGTGAAAGTGTTATTGCACAGAGAGCAGGACAAGACATGTGTCATGTTGCCACATGTCTATGTATGTCACAAACTCACAACATTTTATTTGATTTTGTATGAGCTTTTTTATATTATCGCATTTAATTTATTCTCTTAATTTATTACAACAGACACACTTCCGTATGTGTTTGTTATTGTAATCTATGGTAGGGTTGCAGCTGAAAATCAGCGTCAGGTGGTACACCTTGTCTTGCCTGACATTATACTGAGCTGAGGCCCTTTTGGCATAACAATCATTGTTTTCTTTTTTTAGTTATAAGATGTATTTCTTTGCCATGCCAATAAACGCATTTTTCTTTCTTTTTTTTTCTGATGTGGCTCCGCCGTCATATTTTGGCTCATCGGAGTACCCCCACCTCACCATCATCATCATACACAAGCCTTATTGGTCATCTATTCTAACATAGTGTTCCACATTGACACGCAAAAATTTTCTGCAATTATATTTATTAGATTTATTTTGTAGACTTAACAGGTCAACCCAAGGCCTCTACAAACAAGTTACATTTAGCAATATAGGTACGCGTACAGTTGTTTTTAACATAGGTATTATTATTATTAAATACTACTAACTTACAGTAATAGAGCTTAGCCTAGTTATGTAAAACACGTATTCTAAAAGATAAATAATTAAGTTATTGTGGTGAAGGTTTTATAAAAATAGCTCTTTATTGCATTATGCAATATAAACTTAATCTAAAACATTCACATGTTAAGTTATTAGGAAAAATGCTATTATTTAACTTATATTTTCGTTTTAGATGTGATCTTCAGTTTAAAATCCTTAAAAGTCTGTTAACGTCGCCTTAACTTACTTGTACTAGTATGTCAGTGTGTGAAGTGGACATTTGTCGCGGATATCATTTTGTTCAGCTTGCAAATGAGAGGCAATGTCTTTCATTCCTTGTGTATAAAACAAGATATGCCCCGTCTTAAATTCCTCCATAACGAATGCAGTGATAGTAGGCTACGCAAGCGCCCTTTAAAAAAGAAAGGTAATGACTTGGCTCACTCCAAATTAACCTCAGCTCAGTCAGCTCTGTGGCGAGAGAAATCTGAATATCAAAAGAGGTCATCCGTTTAAAGCGAAGAAAAAGCAGTGTAAATTACCTTTTTGTCATTACGGCACAGGCGACGAAGGACAAAATTAAGTTTCCTGGGAAAGATATGTTTTAGATGAGACTATTAATAGTCTACCTTTCACACAAATTAATTCCATGACGTCTCACCATAAAAGGAGGAGGAAGGAGGCTTGGGGCTAAGTATCGATCGATCAGGTTAACCGACATTTGCCGCGGTTGGTCCGTGGATGGGTCATCTTTACATATCAAGACTATTCAAGACCCTCGGACCCCTGTCATTCGTAGATCTTTGGCAGTCGTTACGGGTCGTCAGTAGCCCGAAAGTCTGACAGCCAGTCTTACTAGGGGTATCGTATTACCCAGTCACTGGGTTGTGGAGGTCAGATAGGCAGTCGCTTCATGGAACATACTGGTAGCCGACCCCAATATAGTTGGGAAAACGCTAGGTAGATTAATGTCTCCTCATAAAATGTTTTCTTTGTTGAGCATGGAGCCCATCAACTGCACGATTCAGAAGAAATCTTGCCCTAAATCGCGACAATTTGCCATTGAATTGACGATAGCAGCATGTTTCGAATGGGGACGTGGAAGTCCACGATAATATCGTCAAGTCAGAAATTATAAAAGCACACAATTGAGTTCTTTATTAAATACTAACTTCTGCCGTGACTTCGTCCACAAGAAAATCTTATTATCCCGACCATAGATATAAGAATTTTTACATTTCTATGATCCCGACCCGTCCCATGGCATCACCAACCCGCGCTACCACTACGTTTTCGCTAAGCGTTCTTTCTGCCTCTTTTATTGTTTTGCTCGGCTCCTGTGGGTCATAGCGTGATGTTAAATAGCCTATACCCTTCCTCAAGAATTGGGCTATCAAATACAAAATCCGACTGGTAGTTCTAGAGATTACCCTCTACATACAAACAAACTTTTACCTCTTTATAATATTTAGTATAGATTCTCTTGCCAACTCGCCTTAGCTGCCTTTTATCACCACAACATAGACAGTTATAGTTAATAATTTCCGGAAGTTGAACATTCTTCCTGCAGTTTTCCGTACGGTAACAGTTTTCTTCAAAACTTCTGCACGATACATCTCAACTTGGCATCAACAGCCATTTGTATTCAATATTCTATTCCATATCGCATTCTTCTCTTAGAAACGAGTTCATTATCATACCACAGACAATTTATTAATCCAACGTATAAACAGCAACCTCTTTTGTGAAAACCAGCGAGATACTGGTTCTAGAAATCATAGTGGAAGTGTTTAGGAAGGAGATCTTCATTAGAAATGGTAATGTTGGGCCAATTACATACCTACTTATGTATTCTATGTTGCTGTAACTCTGTAAGCCTATTTATTTAATCATTAGCTGCGCCCCGCGGTTTCACCCGCACAAGTTTCGATCCCGTGGGAATATCGGGATAAAAATTATCCTATGTGTTAATCCTGGTTATAAACCATCTGTGTGCCAAATTATTTCCAAATCCGTTCAGTAGTTTTTGCGTGAAAGAGTAACCAACATCCATCCCTCCATCTTCTCAAACTTATATCATACTAGTTTCGCTCCGCGGTTTCACCCGCATAAGTCTCGATCCCGTGGAAATGTCGGGATAAAAAGTATCCTATGTGTTATTGTAGTTTATAAGCTATATTACTGTAAAGTTGCATCAAAATTCGTTCAGTAGTTTTTGCATGAAAGAGACAAACATCCATCCATCCTCACAAACTTTAGCGTTTATAATATTAGTAGGATGGGATAGTATAAGTAGAAGGCCTAAATACAGTTACGTAATGAAAGTCCACCCGCCCGATCTTGTTTCCCGAAAATGTTCTTTGACGAACTTAAGTTACAAGAAACAGACTTAAAACGTCGTCGCCTCATGTACAGACACCAGCAGTTCAAGCTACCCGAAACTGTCAAATTTTCCCAATCAAACTTGAATCTTAATACTTTAGCGATAAAGTTGAAAATCTATTAAAGAAATTTGACAGTTTGTAGTAGCTTGATGTGCTGGCGTCTGTACGATCCTGAAAAGACCTCTTTAACCCAACTTAAGAAACCCAATTTCTCGAGTTTATTCCTCATTTCTCTGCATATTTTCATGGTTTCTTCCGTTACAATAAAATCTAATCAAGAAAGAAAGAAAAAATTTAAATATCTTTTAGAGTCGCGTTAAGGTCGGTGGGGTTAGGAGGGTGGCGACATGAAGGGCATCTATCCTCTCTCCTCTCCCCGTTTGTTTGTTCGCCTAATGAAGTGGGTAGAACGCCCTAGCCCATTAATATACAGTTACAATCAGCACTGCCACCACCCCAACGATTCTACTCCACTTATTACGATTACTGAGATGTCGCCGAGACAGCAAACAGTAAATATAAAGTACAGTTTACAGCGTAGAATCGAAAAACAAATATACTTTACTTAAGTAGTATTAGTCAGGCAAATGGTAAAAGCAATTGCATTTATCGAGGCACTGTATCGATTATTACGGTCCTCGATACGTCTCGCGTCGATCAAAGGTTTTCGCGGCGGATTACTCATCATAGTCATCACACGACTGATGCATTGGCAGTTGCGGTTTATAATAGAGTATTACTTTACGAAATACGATACGGCGCGGGCGCCTGGCGCCGAGGACGCGGACGCTTTCTGGCGCCTTATAATAATACTACCTTTTGCCTGCGACTTTGTCCGCGTGATATTTCGGCCCCCGACCCACCCCGTCGCAGACACTTTGCCTGCCCGCGCTTTTACATAGTTTTCGCCTATACCCTGTCCATTAGGTTAACCGTTTTTTGACAGCTGTCTTAGAACGTACATACCTATTCCAGCTCACGTAAAAGTTAACTTTAAAATGCCCAATAAAAAAAAAAATATAAACTGCCTTATCTTATTGAATTATCTCATTTATGGCTTCTTACATACATTATAAGTAATACCGTACGTGTATCAATCAATGTATTGTGTGTTGCTGCAATCACTAGTTCCATCTGTCAAAAAACTGTTTACCTAATGGACAGGGTATTGCGTTCTTGCTCGGCTCCTAAAGTTCCTAGCGTGATATTAGCCTATAGCCTTTCTCAAGAATTGGGCTATCATATGCAAAAAGAATTGTTCAAATCCGACTGATAGTTCTAGAGATTAGCGCGTTCAAACAAACAAACAAAAAAAAAACTCTTCAGATTATTAATATAGAAGATATAGGAATTTTGTTATCAAATGTTATGAACTTAAGAAGTTTAACGTTGGCCTCAGCCCCTTGGAGCTTCGCACTTGTTTACCTTCATTGTTTTGCTATCTTATCCTACTTGTCACACAGTCGCCTCCGTCCCCGAAACTTTACACGACCAACTTGCTCCATAAAG
Source organism: Apamea sordens (assembly GCA_945859715.1). Taxonomy (NCBI): domain Eukaryota; kingdom Metazoa; phylum Arthropoda; class Insecta; order Lepidoptera; family Noctuidae; genus Apamea; species Apamea sordens. The sequence goes on from OX243987.1 coordinate 14,623,241, forward strand.
TAATAAAACTCCCATGAAAGTATATCTAACCGGAAGAGGGGCGCCACTATGCTTATTAAAACCAGAACTCTGCCTAATCAAGTCTCGAATTACATAACTATGTGTTGACGTTACAAAATTAACAAAAAAACCGCAACGTGCCCTGAATGTTCACCTCACACCGCTCCAGCTTCGCTATACTTGCACATGCACATTTATCTTACTTCAAGTTATTTCTTGCTCCGAGTAACATTTCTCTGAAAGTAAAACCTACTTTCGATACGGGTCAAGTACATTACGGTTATCAACATGTTGTAACAAGGCTTCAGTTATAATAACCAACTAAATTAATGCGGCGATCGCGTGTGAAAGCAATTTAGTGCAGAAAAAATGAGTTATCGAATTAAGCATTATGTAATGCCTATGCTTCCAAATACTAAGTGCACGAAAGGAAAAACTTGGCCAATATGTCGATTGATTACAAATTTCTATGATTACAGGCATTTACACCCGAGATAGAGCAGCGGTGGCCCAGTGCTAACGGCCCTGACTTACCGAGTTGCAGTTCGTGGGTTCGAACCCAGACAGGCGCTTTACTTTGTGTAAATTATTCCATCACCACTGCTCTCAAATCGGATGAAGGAAAACATCGTGAGGAAACCGGCATGTCCTACAACACAAAAATTCGAAGACATGTGACATCTACCAACCCGCACTGGGCCCGCGTGGTGTATTACGGCCCACTCCCTCTCGGAGGGAGGCTTGTGACCCAGCAGTGGGAACGTTATTATAGATTAATTATGCAAGCTTCTAAATACTAATTGCACGAAATGCACGACCATTATCATTCACGTATTTCTTCATAAAATCTCCTTCTCATTAGATTAACCTAGATTTTAGTGCTATAGGTAATTCTGAGAGAATCCCAACCACTGCTCGTTCTGGCGCCATCTGATTGAGTTAATTGTGCTAATGGGCAGCTAAGCACTTACAACATAACTACAAATCCTGAGTACCAAGTACTAAACCGTAATTAACATTGCTTATTCGATGACTAGGTAATGTGAATTAGATACGAGGGTGAATCAAAAAGTTCTTAGAATTCCATATATTATATAAAACCTTTTTGGGAGAAGTTCGATATTCAAAATAAAGAGTGTCAATCACACAATATTTATGCAAACTGTCACTTATTTTGGTCAGTTCGTTCGCACGTAAAAAGTTGTTTTGTGCAACGAGTTGCTAAAAACCCAAAATTATGGATAAAAGTGAGTTACTTCCGGTGATAAAATATCTCAGTTTGAAAAAAATGTCTACGAAGGAAAAATTTTCGGTCATTCAGAAGACATTAGGGGATGATGCTGTACCCTATTCTACGGTTGCGTACTGGGTGGCTGAATTTAATGAAGGTAGATCAAGCTGTAAAGATGACCCGCGTACTGGGCGGCCTTCAACCTCCGTTACGGAAGAAAATGTCAAAAAGGTTGAGAATCTGGTTTTGGAAGACAGAAGAATAACTATAAAACATATAGCTGAGATACTTTTTTTTTTTTTTTGGGTGGGAATTCATCAAATGGCCCCGCTCTGGGCGGTCCCGCTCTGGGCGGTCCCGCTCTGGGCGGAGTGGAAGGGAGTGTCAGACTTTTACTGACTAAAACCCACCCGTGTTCCTTCAGTTGCCTCTGCTAAGGGCCACGGTAACTCTTTCGAACAACCCGCAGCCCTGGCGGATAGCTGAGATCCTAAAGATATCATTGGGTAGCATTCAATTCATTTTAATTGATTCACTGGGGTTCAAAAAAGTGTCGGCAAGATGGGTGCCACGAATGTTAACCGACGAAAACAATAAGCGACGTTTGTAAATTTCTAAGCGTAATCTCGAAATGTTCCAGCGTGATTCGGATAATTTTTGCCGTCGCCTTGTCACCATGGATGAAACGTGGGTCCACCATTTCGATCCTGAAACTAAGAGACAAAGCATGTCTTGGAAACGACCATCCTCTCCATCCATTAAGAAATTTCGAGTTGCTCCTACCGCTGGCAAAGTTATGGCCTCAGTGTTATGGGATAGTGAAGGAATCCTTTTTATTGATTACATGCCAAAAGGCCAGACGATTACTGGACCCTATTATGCAAATTTAATCCCGAAAGTGCGTGAAGCGATTAAAGAAAAACGTCGTGGAATTTCCACGACGAAGAAACAACACGCCCAACGATAGTTTTCCATGGTGGAAAACTATCGTTGGGCGTGTTGTTTCTTCAAGATAACGCTCCTGCTCATCGATCAGAAGTTGCGCTCAACGCAATCCGCTGTGCTGGCTTCAATCTCCTTGACCACCCACTATATTCTCCGGACTTAGCCCCAAGTGATTTTCACTTATTCCCAAAATCAAAAGAGGACATTCGCGGAACAAAATATTACGATAATGACGCGGTTACGGCTGCCATAGAGGACTTTTCGAGAGTCAAGAAAAACCATTTTTTCACAAGGAATAAGGAAGTTAGAAACGCGTTATTCTAAATGCATTGCATTGGAGGGAGATTATGTAGAAAAATAAAATATTTTTGTTTAAATCTTTGTATTTTTTAATATTGATTGCAAGAATTTTTTGATTCACCCTCGTAGGCTTACCGAGAATGACGTCGTCTTGAAGGCTTAATTTATCTTAACTTCAAATTACTTAACAAATTCTAAAGACTCGCATAGCCTTTAGAATTTGGCTGCTAACAGACATGCGAGATCTAGCTTCGGCGATTTTACGACTTCATCAATGCTCTATCGCGATGCAAAAGCGCGCATCCAGAGAGTAAATCGATGCTGCATGTGTTTTAAGCGACTTGCTGCGTTTGAGTGCAGTATCAGAATACTAATTGAGCATCGAGTCGTGTTTCGCAGTTAAAGCCCAACAAAGTCTAACTGGCATTCGGACGTTTTCGGTCGCGATATCTTGCTTCCGAAAATGACAAAAACGCTAATCGCTGATGCCAAAAGTATCGTGTATTCTATGGCCCACACCACATTCTGAACGAAAAATGCTTTTGATGTGCGCTAAGCTCTTCTTTTAAAATATGCATCGTGTCTTTGAACGCACGGCTAAAATTAGCATAAATAAAGTCCTTATATCTGAATACGCGTTCGTCAGTGATGTAGGTGTATCTGTCCAGGTGTTATCCTGTCCATTATCAATTCATGGCGGACAACTCGCTGCGCCATATGAGGCAGCGGAGACACAGTACGAAACGCAGCCCGCGTGCAAAGAGATGCAATTTTATCCTTTGTTTCGGCTTTTGCAATTCGAATATTAAACGCATGACCATAACGGGTACTGGAAAGTGGTATTTCAAGGACCGAAGGCTACTGTCTCACGCTTGATAGCCGGGAAGACTGACTTGGTTACTGCAACTTTGTCGTGATCAGGGCAGTCTGTATAATTAACGGCTCTAAAAAGAAATAGATGATAAAAAAAAGAATGTTATTGTTTACTGCATTTATGTTCTCAACGTGGGCGATAACGCCCCGTCGTGGGTGTTTGAGTTTTTCAGGGGGCAGTAGAAGACCCAGAGAAAATTATATGTATATCCTATCTTACGACTACATAACATCTTTAAATATAATCGTGGCAATAGCTGTTTCAGACTTTCAGATTCGCGACAGACGGAAAGATCTCTAGAAAAAAAAATATTTCAAAGTGGGCGGTGGGCAAAATAAGGTTGAAAACCTATGGTTTAATGTTACGTATAAAGCTATTTCTAGTTGTATTTGAACAGTTGGTAATGAACTATTGTATCGTGAGTTAATGTAGGTACAGCTGCAGCTTCGGAGCCATGTTCTTAAAAAAAAAAATCAGATCACATTCCATTTTCAGCTCTAATTAATTCAAACAAAGCGTAAACGTTTACAAGTGGCTCGAAAACGTTTAGAGCCGAGGTCAGGCACCCGACAGTCCGTGACACCTACATATACAGCATTATTGCAATCTGTTTGCAGTTATTCAAATTACAAACTGTTTTCCGACTGCTAATACCCATCCGCCCACGAGTCCACGACACGTCTATTAAGCTGCGTCCACGAGATTGTTCACATCGAGGACCAGTTTAACGAGACAAAAGTCTTCATTAGCAGTTCCAATTGATTTTTACTAAGATTTTAAATTACTATTACATAAAAACCGGGCAAGTTCGAGTCGGACTCGCACACGAAGGGCTCCGTACCACCGTAAAATATTTAACACTACATAATTTACCCAAAAAACTAGTTTCTGGTATGGGGGGACCTTCTTGAATTTTTAACTGTATTTTATTTGTTGTTATAGCGGCAATAGAAATACACACCGTGAAAATTTCAACTGTCTTCCTTCACGTTTCATGAGATACAGCCCGCTGACAGACAGACGGCAGACAGCGGAGGCTTAGTAATAGGGTTCCGTTGGCACACTTTGGGTACGGATCCCTAAAACCGGACAAATACGATTCGCGGCGTGGCACTGGCACGTTTGGAGCAATTTTTAGTTAAAAAATGATTGATCGCTACATGTTACAGCCTCATGCCAACATGTAGTCTCGGCTGGAGGCTGCCAGTCCTGCTAAGAGTTTTTTGCGGGCGGCTCGTCGGACCGGCCTGCTCGATTACTGACTAGGTACCTACTCATAAAAACCAGACAGCATGGTCGCGCCGCCACGCTCTTAATTAGTAGAGTTAGGTTCATGGTACATTACTATATACCTACAGTTTCTATAGTGTGTTTTTGCTAGGTCATGTCTTACTCGGTAAATAAACAGGTTTCAAGTGGAAAATCACATCACGAATTTTCGCATCAGTCACTAAGTTTAAGTTGAGTATGAAGTTATGAAGAACAACATAAGTGTGACATGAAACAATGCTTTAAACTAAGTAAGTACTCATATGAAAACATTAACTGTCTTTAAAACTTAAATCTTACGTCCTGAGATGATTTAATCCCACCATCTTACTAATATTATAAACGTCAAAGTTTGTATGGATGGATGGATGGATGTTTGTTACTGTTTCACGCAAAAACTACTGAACGGATTTGGATGAAATTTGGCACACAGATGATTTATAACCAGGATTACCATATAGGATACTTTTTATCCCGATATTCCCCCGGGATCGAAACTTATGCGGGTGAAACCGCGGGAGGCTGCTAGTCCTACTAATACTATAAACGCGAAAGTTTTTGAGGATGGATGGATGGAAAGATGTTTGTTACTCTTTCACGTAAAAACTACTGAACGGATTTGGATGTTAGCACACAGATACTTTATAATCAGGATTAACACATACGATATTTTTTATCCCGATATTCCTACGAGATCGAAACTGCGGGTGAAACCACGTGACGCAGCTAGCAAATCTTAGACTTGTTTACCAAATGTGTATCTTGTTTTTGATACCTAGTTACACTTAGCCATGTTATTGTGTAAAGTGTATAATTCTCTAAATTCTCTTTACTTGTCCTAGTAAAGAGAATTATACACTTTAGAATTTACACACTAAGTAGGTATCAAAAACAAGATACACACGCGTTATTTGTAATGTTTTTTTTGTTGCCTAAAGCTACTTGAAGGTAATCAGTTGATGATAATTCGGGTAAAATTTAGTATCCTTTGGCAGGCGGAGGGGGGTGGAAGGGGGGTGGGGGGAGGGGGGCGGGTACCCCTTCCCCCCTGGCACCACTCCCATGAAAAGGCAATGCACAATTCCTGAGAAAAACCAATTAATGTAACCTAACCTCAAAACTTTTTATAGTCGCTTAAAAACCAATTATTGTGACCTAATCTCAAAACACTCAACGTAGCACAGTCGAGGGAAGACCGGTCGACGGAGCCCCGCTTCGCGGGGCTCCTACTTCTGGGTGGTTTATAAAAAAATAACCACGAAGGTGATGGCGGGGTCGATTCGCTCGCTTCGCTCGCTCACTCGACCCCGCCATCCCCTTCTAACCTAACCTGTCCGTGTCGGGGTGCCCCAAGTCCAGAGCTCGCTTCGCTCGCTCTTGCATCCAAATTCTCCTGGTATCAGTAGTAACATTGGGGATTTATAGGTTGTTATAAAAAGAAATGAATCATAACATTCATACATTTTTCGTTGATTAAAACCATAATTTATAACTGTAATTAATTCCTCAAAAGGATCTCTTTTATTTCTTTCTATTTCTGTTCTCCACAAATATTCATAAACTACTAAATCATTTATAATTGTTCGGTTATTATAATTTTCTACCTTTCTCGAGGAGAAACGGAACGCAATGAACAAAACGAATGACATGACATGACACTTGACAGTGACACTTATCATAGTTTTTCTTTTTTTTACGTTCCGTTTTGCGTTCGTTTTCACATCATTTCGCACCCTAAACAATATTATGAAACAGATTTGGTTGTCAATCGCCCATTTTAACATTCCGTTTTCGCTATTTACCCGATTTGAGGTTAGAAACATTTTTCATTAATTTCTCGAAAAATATGCATTACCTTGTAATAAGAGTGGTAGCGTTATAATCGGGGACCCAAGCCCTACCAGCTTTAACCACTTTTACCCCCCAAATCCTGCCAAACGATATCAAAGCCAACCCGATAATTCAAAATAATAATATCCTTTCTTGGTAATTTGCATAACCTGATTAGATAAGTAAGATAAGTACTGGTAAATCTGCATTAATTATTGATAAAGATTTTTTAAACATGCTGGAGTGACAGATGATGCGTGACAGATAGACCAACAGATTAAAAATACTTCATTGAGAATATACTTTGGTTTACATAAGACTAGCTATTAACTGGTTGAATGTCGTAATTACAAAAACAATTAAAAAGCCATTGTATCTGGCGTGGATCCACGTCACGTCGTCCACGTGTTTCGGATGAATTCATATTCAGTAAATAAATCTGGTATCAATATAGGTACTTACTTACATTACATTGAATATGATAATTTTTATTGTACCTAAATGTATTGTGTTATTTTTTCCTTGAACTGAGTGTATCTTAATTAATTATTTAAATTTTGTAATTATGTTTTGTGGTTGATAAATGCGACATATTGTTATATTTTATACTGAAACTAATATTCTTACTACTCAGGGATTTACCTAACTACATCTTAATAATATTATAAACGCGAAAGTTTTTGAGGATCGATGGATGGATGTATGTTACTTTTTCACGCCAAAACTCCTGAACGGATTTTGATGAAACTTTACAGAACAAAACAAACAACAACAACAACACAACGACGACAACAACAACAACTTATATCGGAATAACACATGGGACTTAAATATAACTGGCGAAACATGCATGTAAGTACTACAGGTACACCCCTGTCTGCCCAACCAGACCAGGAAACAAGGCATGATGTTATGTATGTAATATAGAACTTGTGGTAACAACAATAACATGGAATAAGTACCTACTTTAGCACTATCTGTATTTAACCACATTTTGACATTTTATTTTCCGTTTTTATTAACCATTAATAATAATACTGGCCTATAATGCCCCACTACGGGGCAAAACGGTAAATTTAATTTACAAAATGTAGGTATAATATAGATTTGAATTCTGACAGGCGCTTTACTTTGTGTAAATTCTTTCATTACCACTGCTCTAAGAATTGTGAAGGAAAACATTGTGAGGAATCCAGCATGTCCTAGTACCAAAAATTCGAAGACTTGTGTTGTGACATATACCAACCTGCACTGGGGTCGGGGGACACACACATCCACTCCCTTTCACAGATAGACATTTTATACAATTTGACAAAAAAAGTTAGCACTGACACGATTATTATAGCTTATCATGGTCTTGTAGCTTCTGTTTTAAGATACGGAGTAGTTTTTTGGGATAACTGCAGTGAGAGAGAAAGGATTTTCAGAGCCTAAAAATATTGCATTAGATCATCATCATCTGCCTAGCCTTTTCCCAACTATGTTGGGGTCGGCTTCCAGTCTAACCGGATGCAGCTGAATACCAGTATTTTACATGGAGCGACTGCCTATCTGACCTCCACAACCCAGTTACTGGGTAATACGATACCCCTTGGTAAGACTGGTTGTCAGACTTTCGGGCTTCTGACTACCTGTAACGACTGTCAAAGATCCACGAATGACAGCCGGGACCAACGGCTTAACATGCTTTCCGAGGCACGGAGGGGTCAGGGGTCTCAGTATGTAAAGATGGTCACCCATCCACAGACCAACCGCGGCAAGCGTAGCTTAACCTGTCCGATCGACCGGTGCGGCTGTTATTATTTAGCTACGGGGCCCTCTATTGCATTAGATCAATGACTGGAATAAATTCAACAGACAGCTGCGTTCCTGTTTAAATCCCTTAACTTACTAACCTTTCTCCATCACTCTTTATTTTGGAAATGGGACTGTTTGTGAAAAGTAATCAAAATTTATTTTGTTCAAATATTGATCACTCAAGTATTGATCACTCAAATATTGATCACAAGGTCAACATTAATAAGATCTCAATATAAAAATCTTTTAAACACTGGCAAATTTAAAACAGCACTGCTGAAAAAGAATATTATGCATATATGGGACCGGTGATATGCAATAAAATACCTGATGAAATAAAAAATTGCTCACTACAAATATTTAAATGGAAATTAAATAAATTGCTATAGGCTGATTATGTACAGGGCAAAAGCATCTTCTGATACAGTGAAGACATAAGCATTGATTACCAGACTGACAGAGATTCAGACTCATAATAACAATAAGTCCAGGTTTCCTAACAATGTTTTTCCTTCAACAATTTTAGTAAAACATTTAGTCATTCCGATTTTTTTTTTATTTGTTTGTGTCTGATAATAATATGTTAAAATTTAGTTTAAATAATTCACATTTTAAGTATCTAATAACTGTTGCAATACAAATTCATTAACCATTTATTTATTATATATCTAAATCTGACATAGATATGACACACTAGTTCTATAAATATTTATATTTTATTTTAATTTAAGTTATAACCGTATTATACTAATATCCTCGGCTGAGTCATACATACACAAATCAATCTAAAACTACTCATTATTAGTTTTATATAATAGTATAGTTTCCTCATGGTTTCGTAATTAATTGTTGTGGTTTTAAATGTAAAATGTTTCTTTTTTTGTTATCGCTTATGTTATCAATTGCTGCCTATGTCATTTTAAAACTGCTTTATATCCTGTTTAAAACAATAAGTAGGCATTGTAGTTTATTTCAGGAATAATTATTATATGAACATTTATAAAGAAGAAAGATAATGTTTGTGTATGAAATGACAGCTTAAAAAATATTGAAGTATTTAAAGTCTTACAGAAATAAGTATTATACTAAATAGACTATCAACCACAGATACCTACCTATTTAATTTTAACAAAATTACAGTGTCTGCATACAACACAAATAAATACTGTATACAAATACAAATTATTTTAATATTAAAGAAACAATATTAAATTTATTCAAGAATGTCTATTATGGTTATCAGTAGTTAACTGATAAAAATGCAAGATTTGAATTACCTATTTTATTTTATAATTTATAAATAGCAGTGTTGGTAGAATGGTAATTGATTAATAATTTTAATTGGATGTAATTTTTATATGAAAAGCACTGATAATCTAGAAAATAGTTTTACTTTAGAAATTAGGATAAACAAATCACAACAACTGTCAACTCAAAAACATAAACACTACAATAAAGTATTAGAAAATGTGTCCTACAATAATGAGTGGGCTCACCTGATCGGGGCAGAAGTATCCAAATGCAACCATTCCAAATAGTGACAGTAGTAAACAGAAAAGTATTACTTTTCGTAACTTCGATCTTGGCTCCATTTTTTTTATTTCGTAGACACCGCTCGGCAGCAACAAAGCGAAATCACTATCTACTTGCACTGATACACTTTTTTGCATTTCGACTGAATGCATGTCTCATTTTTACAAAAATATCCCCAACCCAACACTCACTGATTCTGTCTACTGTCTTTCTTCTACTACGAAAGTACTTAAATTCATCGTAACATTGATTTCACACTGTCTATCGCTAGGTGCTTATCTGACAGAGATACGGTTTGATAACATTTGTTTTGTTGATATCACTCGTATTATGTTATGCCATTAGCAAAGCCGAAAATAAAATGCGAGACGAGAGCGATACTCGAGCTAAGCCCGAGCCGACCGACTGCGACTGACACTACGCGAAGACGACTGACGGGCTCGAGACGCGATTGAAGGCACTGAACACAAACAAACAATCCCAGGGTAGAGCACGGTTATAAAGCACTCTGAGTCGCGTAACATATTAAGTACCATTTGAATACAACTAACACATCACATTACTAAATATACTCCATCAGCCATCGTGTTTTAGCAAAATAATCCAGATTTTTTCACACTAAATTCAATTTACTCAACACAAATCGGTGTGTTCCATATCTATAAAAATGACATCTACCATATTGAGCATGAATATGAAAGAAGGACAACAATACTGCAGTGCAGAGAGAAAGTAGGAGATGCTATTTTAGAAATGTCAAAAATCTAACAATAGACAATTTCTGAAACAAAATTTTCGTTTAGAAACCTTCTGCTGTCACTTAATTTTTGACATAATTTATTTAAAGTTCAAAAACACTGCAGGATGCCTAGAAGAAGAAAGTGAAAAATTATATTCAGCGAAGTCTACATGTGCTAAGGAATGGAACTGACGATCATCACCTATCATTTGTACAAGAGGTATAACTTTGCTGAGATTTTTAGTTTAGACCCACATTTTGCCAGTTATGTTAAAGTCTCATGCTATAGGGGTGAGCCTATTGCCATCAACCGGGCACAAAGTCAGAATGAGAAAATTCCTGATAGAAAAACCCAATAACACTGCCCGACCTAGGAATCGAACCTAGGACTCCAGGGGATCTAATCGAAAATAATCTAACTTAAACTATACTAACACCTATAACTTATTATAAATAATGCATTCCTTGTGAATTCACTCAGAGAACAACAGAATAAGTCCGTCCCACTCGCTATGAGGTTGAGCGTGCGGAGTGCGCGCGTCAGAGGCGCCTCCCTTTTTTTTTTTTGGTGGGAAATCATCAAATGACTCCTCCCGCTCTGGGTGGAGCGGAAGGGAGTGTCAGACTTTTACGGACTAAAACCCACCCGTGTTCCTTCAGTTGCCTGTGCCAAGGGCCACGGTATCTCTTTCGAACAACCCGCAGCCCTGGCGGAATCGGCCCTAGCGGGCCCCGTCAGTTCGTGCTGACATCTCTTTGAGGCGCGCGTGGAACACAACGCGCCGTCGACCCGGGCCTGGTCCTACCGGGCGGCGAGCTGCCCATTGCTCGCCGCCCGCAAGCCCGCGCCTACGGTGGCCGGGAGTCGGTTGCTGACTCCCGACGTCCAGGGCGTCTCCTGCGGCGACTGGGGGCGTGAGGGCGCAGAGATTGCCTCTCCCTCACACGCTCCGCCTCCTCCTTTGCGAGCATTACTGCTTCGCAGAAGGAGGTGACGGCCTCCCATTCACTCTCGCTCCGTACCATGGCCTGGACCACGGCCGGATGCGAGAGATCGCTGCCGCTGATCGCCACCACGAGGACACGGCGGTGCCCCGCCCAAGCCGGACAGACCTCCACCGTATGCTCCACAGTGTCCTCCAGGCGATCAGAGGCGCCTCCCTCAAAAGGTTCGGCCGTTTCCTGCTACGAAGTTACTATTTGGTTCGGTCGGTTCTGATCCTACACTCTTTCGAATATTGACTATGGTCCCGACCCAACTGAGCCGATCCGATTTTTTCAATAATATTCGGTTCGGCCATGTGTCGGTCCGATCCGAACATTCGCACTTTGCACTTCGGAGTAGGCCCATCGCTTGCGACCACTAGATCATCTCGGCAGAAACATGGGTTTGCTATAGATACACTACCTAACCCTTTAGGAAAACAGGAATGATCTTATGGTAAGTAATTTATGTTATTCCTTCCTTCTCCTTCTTCCTGTCTCTTCTCAGAAGCACAAAATGGGAAGAGCCAGTAATACAGCCAATCAAAACCAAATGCTTTATGTATCATGTTCATTCAATAGGTATATTCTAATCGATCTTATCAGAATGCCTCTCAGTTTTAGCATTCCCAACAATAGTCGAATAACAATAACACTTTCAGTTCTCTAGATCTTATAATTATTGAGCAGACATTTTAATAAAATTAGAACCTAAGCAAGAATCAACTCTTGGCTATTATAATTATGAAATGCTAAAAAGCAGATTATTTAATTCTTTTGTGTCAAGTAAGTAGATAAAAGTAGCAGTGTTATTCGAATTTTGTTAGTGTTGGTGGTGTTCTTACGAGGGTGGTTTGATAAGTTATAACTTTGGAAAGAAACACTTTTTTTCGGTAAATTTCTTTTTATTTTCTAAATAATCACCTTTCAACTCAATGTACAGACGCCAGCAGGTGAAGCTATCCGAAACTGTCAAATTTTCCCAATCAACCTTGAACCATAATACCGTAACGATAAAGTTGAAAATCTATTAAAGAAAATTGGCAGATTGTAGTAGCTTGATGTGCTGGCGTCCTGTACTCAGTCCATCGATGTCCCAACCTTTGCAACCTATCAAAAAAGGAATATTTTTTGTCAAATCCTGAAAAAGGCCTGTTTCAGCAACCACCTCAACAACCATTTGATGATTTTTTTTCCCGCCAAGACATTTTTCCATGTTTGGGAAGAGGAAAAAAAGTTACAGGGGGCTATATTTCTAGCGAATATGGAGGCTGTGACAACGACGTGTGGATCTTGACTTTGTTCATAAAATCAATGTAATTGACTGATGTCCCAAAAAGATTGTGGCCGTAATCTTATGTAGAAAACACCAACAGGAACGGGACGTAGTCAAAATGATACAACGATTATACGTAACTGACTTATATTTCAGTTGAACTACACATACAAAAATCAATACTAGCACTAGGTACTTATTAATTACCTATCTTATAACCTATCGGTATCGTGTCTAGTCTCTAATCCCCAAAAAACCGTGCGACCGCCAAGCGTTCCTACTAAGCCCGCGTTTTTTTTTCATTTTTCGCGGGAAGTAGCGAATTTTCCGATTGGTTCCCGCGATTTGCGGCAACCAATCACAGAGCGACCATAAATACAGTAAAACGGTAAAGTGGCCAGTGTTAAATATTAAGACGAATATCAATTAAAATAATTGATTAGCAAAATCAAAATTCACAAACCCTAACAATCGACCGTCCTGACAACGTGTACGTCCCCGCACACGACACCAGGTGGAACCCTAACAATCGGAACGGTTGCTCAGTTTTTACATTTTTGTTGTTTGAGTATCAAATAACATAGTAGGTAACCACCGGCTTCCACAAGACTGATCAAAGTATGACTCGTTAATCAGTTCCCTAGAAATTGCGGCTAAGTGTGTAATACGACTTTACAAACTAATAATAATTCTCATACAAATTTACTAAGCTATGTAATATTTAATTTAAATTAGGTACACGTGTCAATACGGTATGTATAACTGCAATAGCTTATAGTTCATTAGGTTGAGGTAAATATCTGATGTAAGTGACAATTAAACTCAATTATAAAACATAAGATAATACATAGAAATTAAAAAAATTAAAAAACACATAAAATACTGACTCAACTGTCAAGAAACGCAAATTACAAATCAACTCAATAGATTTATGTAACAATTTCTACATCTAGTTATTGACTTACATCTATCGGATCAGTAATATCTTTAAGATTTCTCCTTGAATTTGATCAGAAAACAACGATCGATTTATGTTCTCTGTCACTTACAATTAATCTATGCTTTGGGGTCCGAACGATCGATTCATCGGTTTACCCATCATCGAACTTCTAACCCGAACGATCGATTTTTCGGGGCCTAACTGATGCCTACAAGACGATCGATTAACTTGTGGCAGCCAGTAGGACTTTTGTTGAATCAAGTCACGATCCGATCGATTCTCGTGCCTGATCTGAAACAACGAATGACACGCATCTGTAGTCAAGTGTCTCTAAAACTTAGTGGGATACACTATAGGACTTAGGGAAATTACAATAAAATGGTCAAATTATGGTTCAGTATGGTCCTCGTCGTCAGTGCCACTGGTATCCGAATTATTCACCTCTAGGGCCGCAATGTGTATCCATGGCGTCATACGATCTGCTGCCACGGTTGTGGGCCGTTTGTTTTGCATGCTGGCCAAACCCGGAACCGGTGCTACCTTATATCTGTCCCTACCTAAGACTCTGGTAACACGATAGGGCCCTATATACGAGGGCATGAGCTTTTTACTTTGTCCGTCATTATTGAAACAAGTCTTGGTTATTTTGACGAGTTCACCTTCGACATAAATCCGGGCTGGCACCCTATTCCTATCATAAACCTGCTTTTGCTTAACCTGCTCGTTATCAATCCTTTTCTTGACCTCCTCTCGAATAGCGGTAATTTCGCAGTTTTCGCGAGAGTCTTTGGTAACTTCGTTAAGAATGGGATTTATTTCGCTACTCATACAAGTTCCAAATAATACCTCTGACGGCGTCCTACCAGTGGTTTTCTGAAAAGTATTGTTTAGACCCCACTGGATTTTCCCTAAATGACTATCCCAATCCTTTTCACCGTACTTAACAGTCATCGCTTTCAAAGAGTCGAGAATTGTACGGTTGTACCGTTCAACCTGGCCATTTGACCTCGGACTGGCTACGGCATTAAGAATATGCTTAATTCCCTTGTCTAGGCAGAATCGATTAAAAACATGAGATGTAAAGCAGGTACCACGATCGCTTACAAGGCGGTCAGGGACCCTAAATGTAAAAAATATATCTTCAAGAACTCTAATTGCGTTCAAACTATTAGTATTTCTAACGGGTTTGATAAAACAGAATTTGGTGAAGGCTTCTACAACTACAAGTAAGTAAGTATAGCCTCTCTTTGACTTGACAAAAGGCCCGAGGTGGTCAACATGCACCGTATGAAATGGTACTTCTATTTTGGCGATGGGATGGAGCAGACCCTCATGTGTTTTAGTCTTGTTCTTTGCATATGCACATTCAATACATGAACTAACATATTTTTTTACAAACTTGGACATTTTACTAAACCAATAGTGTTTCTTTATTCTTTCAAGAGTCTTTTCCACCCCAAAATGGCCAATATCGTCATGGTTCATCCGACACACTTGCCACCTCGCACCCTTTGGCACCACCCAACGAATGCTATTTTTATCATTACATAAACAACGAAATAATTTGTTATCCTTTACCACAAAATTATCTTTTATGTATCGGAGTTCCTTCTCATTAAGACTATCATTTAAAATCTTTTTAATCCTACAGAGTTCGGTATCTCCAAGCTGAAGCGTATGTAACCAATCTTCACTACTGATCGACATAACTGAAAATTTATCGATGGGATTCTCGCTCTCGATTGGATTTCGGGACAGCGCATCTACGTGGCCCATCTTAACGCCTGCTCTATACTCAACTGAACATTCAAACTCTTGTAGTAAGAGCCACCAGCGTGCTATCCTCGGGATTAGATCTCGTTTTGAGAACGTAGATCGTAGAGCACTACAATCTGTAATGATCCTAAATGATTTCCCTAGCAGATAGACCCTAAACTTTCGCAAAGAACAGACTACTGCTAGAGTTTCAAGCTCATACGAATGGAAATTTTTCTCCTCAGGAGAGGTTTGTCGACTGTAGAAAGCTACTGGACGGAAAGCATCATTTTCTTCGGAGCGCTGCAATAATATACCTCCAATACCTAATTTACTTGCGTCGGTGTGGAGCTCTGTCTCTGCTGCAGGATCATATATTGCAAGAATAGGCCTTTCAACCAACTTAGATTTCAAGACTTCAAAAGCCTTCTCTTGACTATCATCCCATGTCCACGGGGTGTCCTTTTTTAACAACTTACTGAGAGGCAAGGCAATTTGGGCAAAATCTTGGATGAACTTACGGAAATAACTAGCCAGACCAAGGAACTGGCGTACATTGTGGACATTCTCAGGTCGTGGAAAATTCATGACACTAATGATTTTCTTATCACCTGGCCTAACCCCAGCTGCACTGATTTCGTAACCAAGATAATCGATTTTGTCTCGTAAGAAGTCGCATTTGGAAAGATTCAAAGTGAGATTTGCTTTCTCCAAAACTTGCAATACCTCCTCAAGTCGTACCAGACATTCACTAAAGTCCTTACCGAAAATAAGGACGTCATCTAAATAAGCAGTTGCCTTGTTGAAACGAGCTGACCCTAATATCGAATTCATCATCCGTTGGAAAACGGCCGGTGCGTTAGCCAACCCAAACGGCATGCGATTAAACTCGTACTGTCCGTCTGGCGTGACAAACGAGGTGAGGTGTCTGCTCTGTTCTGAAATCGGTACTTGATAATAACCCGATGTAAGATCGAGCGAAATAAAACAAGCCTGGCCACTAAGTCGTGCTATTTCGTCTTCGATAATGGGCATAGGATAGCGCTCTTTCACCGTGATAGAATTAAGCATACGGTAGTCGATACACATTCGAAACGACCCATCCTTCTTGCGTACCAGTAGAATTGGACTAGCGTACCCTGAGATCGACTCTCTTACTATCCCTGCATCCAGCATCTCCTTCACCATTGCCCGTACCTTTTCACGTTCATAATGCGACAACCTATATGGGCGATAGACGACAGGGCGTTCACTGTTTAACTCAATATTCATTTCGGTCGCGTTGGTACAACCTAGGTCGCTAAGAGAGGATGCGAAGCAACGATGATATTTTCTGAGCAACTCTAATAACCTTTGTTTCACGTCTTCTGGCACCTTATCACCGACACGAATAAGATTCTCATCGAAGTCGCCCTCAATCGCCACAGGGATTTCTGGTGGTTCGACAACTACCCTACTGACAACCTCTACTCGCTTTGCACGACATAAAACTAAATTATTTGTGATCCAGCAGGAACTCGAACATGGGAACACGGTTATATAGACACGACTATTTTCAGAGCGATATAGACCTCCACAAACAAAGTACTGTTTATTTGGTTTCCCAGCGACAACATTTTTCAAAAGAATATTGCCACATGTGGAGGGTTCGATCCATGCCTTCACTGATGCTGCACCGTAGAGCTCTACCAATCCTGTTGCCCTAATTTTGAGAGAGGGCTCTGTCAGATCCGGATCTGGGTGTGGCATTTCATTGCCAATATCGATAAATTGTAGCCTAGTTACGTCCTTGTAAACTACGATGTGAGGTTGTTCGGTGAAGGACTGCCCTATAAGCGCGGATTTCTCTAACAAATTATCACACACAACCTTGCATGGTACCTGAGCATTGACACCATCTACCCCAAAATTAAGTAACAACCCTCCTAGCGACTCTACTATACCGTTTCCAAACCCTTTCAATAATGACGGTATGTGATCGTGGGTCAAGCCTAATTCATAAACTACAGACTCCTTTATAAGCGTGACTTCGCTACCAAAATCTACAAAGGCTTTCTGTAATGTACCGTTAATTTTTACATCCTTCATAAATTTCGAGTTCGGGGGCGAGTTGCGTCCTTGACTGGCTACATCAATACACATAGCTTTTGGAATATTGCCACTGGGTTTTACGACGTTATTTTGTATCTGCGTGTTACAGTTATCAACTGTATGCCCTACTTTGTAGCATTTTGTGCATTTTATAAGTGGCTTAGGACAATGTAAGAAACTGTGACCCCTTTCCTTACAATTGTAACATCCAGGGAATGAACCCGATTTAGCGCCCGACCTTTGACTGGGCTGTCCATTAGGGGTATTAGATTGATCGGTTTTGTTCTTGTTATGGTTGCGATCGAAATGCTGATAAGAATCTCTGCTGCTCATCAAAAATTGCAAGAGTTGATCGGGGTGAGAGGACCGTAAAGCTAGAGCACCTGATTTGAGGGTCCTATCACTGATCCCATGTATGATACAATCTACCGCACGTTTCTCAATTATGTCACATTGGTTAAGTAAAGCTAGTTTTTCATAGAAATAAACCTCTATAGGTTCATTATATCTACTCCTTCTTTTAAGCATTTCCTCCAATGCCTGGCCGTAATTTTGTTCGCAAGGGAAGGCGTTTATTAGTTTCTCTTGCCATTCTTGCCAGTTAAACAGAATCGAGTTTAAACCTTCATACCATGTTTTAGCGAGGCCTTGAAGTTTCTGCATAGCAAAGTGAACGATAGTTTTGTCATCCCAACCGTACACATTAGCACACTCATTGACTTTCTTGAGCCATACATCAATACGTTGGTTTTTTGTAGATGGATCAAAATTAGGCAGTATGTTCATGTGATCAATCTTTTGAAAAACCCGTGTGTCTCGGGCGGGTTGAGATGCCAAACTATCTTTCAAACATTTGAAAACATCAACAATATATTTTTTTGATACAGATGGGCTACGTGACCTTTTAAAGTGTCCCGCGACGTAGCGATGCTCAGCATGTGGGCCGTCACCACCGCGCCGATCGGCTTCCGCTCGTCGCCGTTGATGGTCGAGTGTCCCACTGCGTTGGCTGCGACTGCGGTTGCTACGCTGGGTGGCGTGCCGCGACGATGTGCGCTGCACGCTGCGTCGGCTGCAACTCCGGTTGCGGGTCTTGACATCTAGAAGACGCTCCCGTTCTCGTAGCAGCTGCTTCTCCAGGAGCTTGACTCGTTCATGGCTCAAACCCAGTTCTTGATCCCGGTTGCGACATGAGCTGCGAGTTCGCAACCGACTATGGCTGTGGTCTCTCACCCGGCTCCTACTTCGATGCCCCATCGCATAGGGCGTCTCAAGTCTTCGATGACTGGATTCCATGCTTGGGCGTCTAGAGGTCCCATCCATGATGCAAGGGCTCAAAAGAGAAAACAAAAACAACCTTAGCTAAGCGATTTTCAAAATATCTTTTTCTAATTCTTGTCGTAAAGATAGTATTGTGCATTTGTTTCTTCAGTGAAATTATATACTCTGTATTCGTATATGCAATTGACATGACACCCAACTATTATTACATTATCTTAGTGATTATAGGGTCTATAATTCGAATATTCGTGATAATTAACAAAACATTACTGTCCATAAAACTACGATATTATTGAGCTAATAAAGCAGGCAATCTTACCAAAATGTTTAAGATTTTAAACGATTCACACTACTTAAACTGAGATTAATGTAAGAAAAACAGTGCAACACAACATAGTCAATCATAGAATATCAATGCCTTTACTCGGTAACAGATCGGTGCAATGCAAAGTTAGTATGGATAGGTACACAATTAAGATTATTGTAAAATAATTATAAAAACAATTGAATTCTTTATCTCTGCTTTGTAGTTATTAACCAGACTTTAAAGATCTATTTACAACTATTAAAAAAGAAAACATGTTACCAAGCAGTGGCTATTTGACCAAGAATTAAAGATAATTGCAAATTAATGGGCGTGTACTTACGTTGTTACACCACTTCCGAAATGTAAAAAACACCAACAGGAACGGGACGTAGTCAAAATGATACAACGATTATACGTAACTGACTTATATTTCAGTTGAACTACACATACAAAAATCAATACTAGCACTAGGTACTTATTAATTACCTATCTTATAACCTATCGGTATCGTGTCTAGTCTCTAATCCCCAAAAAACCGTGCGACCGCCAAGCGTTCCTACTAAGCCCGCGTTTTTTTTTCATTTTTCGCGGGAAGTAGCGAATTTTCCGATTGGTTCCCGCGATTTGCGGCAACCAATCACAGAGCGACCATAAATACAGTAAAACGGTAAAGTGGCCAGTGTTAAATATTAAGACGAATATCAATTAAAATAATTGATTAGCAAAATCAAAATTCACAAACCCTAACACTTACCAGCTGCACAAACAGTTTTTACCTTCTTTGGGAAACGTTACCCGGTAGAATTCCACTGCTTTGACTGTTGCTTAGTCTCTAGTATACAATTTTGTACCCACTTAATTCGCGATTACGGTTCTGTACCTACATGGTATTCTTCAGAAGTTGTTTCGCGATTTCGTTTTTGCTCGACTGTCAGTAAACGCAGCACCCATCTTGCAGAAAGCTTTTTCATACCCTGCACCATAATTGCGTAACGCACTATCAATATCTAACAATCTGAATCATTTTGAAGGATTTTCTTAATTTTTTAACATAACAACGTAAATAATGCAATGATTCGAATGTTGGATTTCTCACTTTTCAAAGAATACTTAGAAGTCGCCAAACTATTTTTCTATTGTTTCAAAGAAAATTTTTGGGCCAAATTAAAAAAAAAAACCATCGGCGTTATCTTTCTAAGGAGTTCCTTACGAAAAAAAAATGAAATACTTGAGATTTTATTCAACCATAAGTCGTAGACTTCTCGTATTATCTTGTGCTCACAGAAAACGGTGGGGTAAATGGGTGCTCTCTACACATCGGCGTGGGAGGCACCTACGTTCTATACGAAACTGAAGGTGTTATTTCAATTAGAAATCCGTCACATCGCGCTCGTTGGGTGACCCTGACGACCGTTCTGTTCAGACGTACCAAGCACACCACGGCGCCAGCGGCAAAACTGTGGACAGGGAAACTGGGAGACATTCTCTCGTAAGAAGCTACAATTTTCATTAGCGTTCTCCAGGGCTTTTGCGAACGAGTGTGGTGTGTAGTAGTAGGTACCTACCAAAACATAATAGCCATAAATCGCAAAAATACTTACGGCCTCGGACGACCTCCATTCGCACTAGAGCCAGCCTGGCGACATTTTCTACTGCAGTTCCCGCTGGCTGTGGCAAACTGGCAAATAGCTTTCTTACTCTTGAAGCAAATCTAGGTTAGGTATATTTTGTACGCACTGGCTAAAGCCTCGAAGCAATATTCCTATTGTACTTATCGAAAACTTTGTTTTCATCAAGGCTTCAAATTCCATTCCTGTTAAGGCTCTTTCACACATACAACATTAATTATAATAAAGAAGCCTTAATAGGAATGGATTATTGACGATATTTAAATTTTCAAAGCTCTGTGCACTCCCCAAAAGATTGATAAATCACAGAATGGGAGTTGAAGCTCCGATTGTAGAAGCCAGAAGGAACAGGAATGCGAGCGCAGGTGATTTGGAACTGCGTAGCGGGCGATAGTGTGCAACTGTGCGCCGTAGCGTGCATGGATCAGGATCAGGAGCCAGTCAGGCAATTACTACCACCAACTTATATTATTTACTAACAAAGAACGCGGCATATAAAAAAAAATATTGAGCCTAAAATATGCCTGCAGATGCAGCATGTTTAGGGAGAAACCACACAAATCAACGCGGAACCTGCACGCTTAGGTCACTTCGGAGATCGGAAATTCGGCTCGATGCGTCGTCGCGTCATCCGAACCGAAGGCGAATTACATCTCTTTCGTTTTTGTTGAGTGAGCATATATTTATGATCGGCTCAAGCCGATTCCGCATCAATAAATGTGGTCTGTGTGGTCACTCCCTGAGATGGTACTAGGGCTTTTGAAGCCACTGAATAAATGCGTCAGTGCAGTATTATAAATAATGTGATTTGCTGTGTATTTCAAGCCTCGTTCTATCGCATGCGCCGCTGACCACCAAACCCAGACTCACTGGAAATTGTTGGTTAGGTTTTATTAGTATAACATGAATAAAGTGGAATAAAAATATCGTATGTTCGTCTTTTGATTTAAATTAAATAACAATTACATATAGAAATTATTTCTTTGCTATGTAACATATTATCAATGATATCTAGGCCGCGTCCTAATATAAAAGCGATGTTTGCGCGAACACGCGATTCTTGCGCTCAAATTATGTCACCTAGTGTTTGGTGATCATGGACGCATGATCGCGCCGACAGAGGGCGTTTTCCGGTTTTCCAACAAAAGTGACATACCTGCATGCGACCGACGTTAGTATATCGCTTTTAAAAAGGACACGGGATACCTAATAGACACACAAACGATAATTTTAGGAATGGCTGGAAAAAATAATAATTATCAATTTCAATGACAGGCTTTAATCCAGTATCACTTCTAAGTAAGAGAATTTCATATAGAAGGTACATAATATTAAAATCAATTCATCATCATGTTTGAAGGAAATCAGTATCCTTACTAAAAACAGAATACAAACTAAAAAATATGTAAAACAAATGACATATCTAGAATGCATTAGCAAAATTAACTAGAAATTAGTTTTAGGTATTAATAAAATACCATTGTGGCACTACTACTAGACATCTACACAAATTAAGAACAGATTCCAAATATTTTATTTATTGTAAACGAAAAGGCACTTTAAATCAAGGTGGGGTAATGATACATGAATAAAAATATAATTAAGGTCAGAACAAGTTATAATGGAATACTCCTCTTGTTTGTCATCAATTTCTCTCGTCACACTGTAGTTTCACTTAAAAGTAGAAAATATTTTAAGAGTTCTTTTTATAATATATATGTACACATGTTAAAAAATTCAACAAGGAACAATCCATACATACCTACAACTTAGAAATAATTATGTGATCAGAATCTTCTCAAACTAATCCACAAAGTACCTCAAATAGATAATAATAGATGTCATTTAACTCCATGATATTGCAATATCAAATACACTGTAAGCAAATATGTAATATTGCCATATCGAAAATAAGTAAAACAGCCAGTGCATGGAGTAAGACCAAACTCAATGCCACGAGAGAACTCATACACAACTGTCCATTATATTGATATAAAAAAATTTATACAAAAGGTCCACACCTTATTTGATTACAATTTCTGCAATATAAAAGTTATAAGTCACCACTGATAATATCAGCTCTCCATATATTTAATGAATATCATAGACACTTGATGCCGAGGTATTGTAACACTCAGTCAGCGCACAGTGTGTAGATACATGTATCAACGTTTCTGTAACTTCACCAGTCCCTAAACTGTAGAATCAACTCCTCTCACCACAGAATTTTCTAGTTATAAAAATTACTATATTTTATCGATTCAGTCCACAAATTTGAAATAAAGTCCACGATTCCACTCATCATCACATAGTGCATTACTGCTACATGACGACTGTTGGTATTTACTTAATGTTCTGTTCACTAGGCGTTTGTTTAATTAAACGTTCTTCCAGTACGAATATTATTTAGCACATTTTAATTTGTTGAAAGTTTTTTTAGCGATGCACTGTTTAAAACAATCAATAATATCTATGTTACATTAAAATTGTTCAAGTAGGAACGCAACCACCGCCGGTCGCGTCGTTGTAGGACATAATTCCTCAATCCTGTCTATGTATGTCCACTATACATACGTCTATGTAATGCGGTACCAATTAGTCGACTACTAGTTGTCTATGGGGAGAAGCCAGTCCTCAAATTGTGTTCACATAACAAGCACATCTATCAGTTGCGAGGACGTCCGCGCCCGCGTGACCCGTCCCGGTCCTGAAACAAAACATTCCGTTAGCACCACTTACATAATCATTGCCAGACAAATATTTCAAAAATAACTAAGGGCCGATTTCCCAATCGACCGGTAAATTTTATTCGTGGAATAATATTGACGTCTGACAGTTTTTGTACGGAAGAACCGTCAAAAATTCAAAATTTATTATTCCTGCGATAATGTTACCTCGCGTTGGAAAAATCAGCTCTAAATGACAAGTCTTTATTTATATTGATCAATAAAAGCAATATTTTTAGCTTGGAACCAACCTTACGGGGCCTGTTGTAATCACGGTCGCGATACATATTAGACAGGGGACCGTCGCGGTAAATGCCCGAATCATTGCGGTCATTGTGGTCGTTATAGTCCCGAGGTCCATCATCGTCTAAATCGAGAGCGTCACGAGGGTCACGAGGGTCGCGAGGGTCACGAGGGTCGCGAGGGTCGCGGGGATCGCGGTAGTTGCGCGAGTCCCGGTGGTCTCGGGGGTCACGAGCGTCCCGCGTGTCGCGGTGGTCCCGGTGGTCCCGCGGGTCACGTCCGTCCCGGCCATCTCGACCGTCACGGTTGTCGCGAGCATCACGCCCGTCTCGGCCATCGCGGCCGTCACGACCCTCCCGACCATCGCGACCGTCGCGCTTGTCGCGGTAATCACGATAGTTGTTGCGGTACCCGCGACCGTTATCTTGATCCTCACGATTATTCTCCTGAGGGTGATGAACAGGAACCTTGCGCGAATCTTCTTCTTCCTGACGCCTCTCATAGTGAATGAAGTCGTCAAAAATAGAAGTCGAATGGCAATAACAGTGCATGATGCGTAACACTTGGAGCCCCTTAGCGTGCGGCACTTCCTGCGTATCGCGAGAATTTGTCACCGGCTTATTCTCGTTATTCTCTAATTTGATATGACGTAGTTGCACGTTCGGAACGTCCTTAACATAGATCCACCTTACACGAAACTGTCCCTTCCACTTGTCCTGAGACCACACACTAGAGTTGGAGTTGTAATCCACCGCACTAGTCATGCGAGCCATTCCACAGAAATGGCCGCTACCGTTCACTGAAAAGAATAGGAAGACGGCGCCTCCCTCTCTTTCGCGCTCGCGGAACGCCGCGTCTAGCCGCTTGTTGCCGTGCTCAGTACTGCACCATATCTCATACTTGATACTGCGATGGATATCATCCTCTGAATACGACTTGATCACAAAGAAGCGAGCTAGAGGCGCACTCAGATCGAACTCCTTAGGGTTGTAGTCATTCTTGACGCGAAGTTCGTCCAGCACGGGGTGCGGCACGGCGGGTGCGGCCGGCGGCGGCAGCGCAGCCACCGCGGGCGCGGCCAGCTGCGGGCGCGGCGCGAGCTGCTGCGGCGCCGGGTGTGCGGGGTGCGGGGCCGGCGCGCGCGGGGCGTGCGCCCACGCGGGCGGCTGCTGGTGTTGCGGCGGGGGCCCGCGCTGCTGCAGGGCGGCGGGCGCTGGGGCCGCGGCGGGCGCCTGCGCGGGCATGGGCAGCGGCGCGGGCACGGGCGGCGCCTGCAGGGTCGGTGGCGGCGGTGCGGTCACTACGGGTGCGGTCTTACCGGCGTCCCATGTACCCATATCCATGTTGTGCTTTCCAGGAATTATTGGTGGCGGAGGCATGCCGGGGCCCTTCTTCTTTACGGTGCCTCCCTGCGAGGACGGCGCGGGCTTGGCCGGCTGGCTCGCGATGGAAGCCCATGTCATCTTTTTGGGTTGAGAGCCACCAGACACGTCCTTGAGCTCCGGCGGGCGATCCTTCTCCGATTTGTGTTCGCCGAGCGAGAGTGATTGCACCCCCGTCTCCACGGCCTTGATGCCGTCGGGCACGTACAGCCCGTCGGCCCTGTAATAGTCATCGTACTGCTTCGCGCGACCGAGTTGCCCCCACGTCGAATAGTCGCCATTACCGTGAAAATAATTAAAAGTCGACGCTGGTTGTCCGAATGCAGCTGTCGAAAATGTTGTTGTTGAGGGTCCAAACACACCTGAAATTATAACAATAGAGAATTAAACGTGGTCTAGTGTTTTAGATTGGGAAGATCAAAAATATGTACTTGATAAGCATTTTATGAAAATGTAAAGTAAATGGTAATTTGATGATATATTAACAATGTCTGACACACAAGATGGATGCGGTTTAGCAGAAGCAAGATATTGATCGAGGTATTGTCGTTTTTCTGGCATGAATATTTGATACGAAAATTGATGAAAATAGTGACATCTTTTCTCTTGTTACTGTATGAATACTAGCTACCATCCATTCCATAAGAATCGTGAGGATTGTATCCTCCGAAAGTCATCGGGTCTGTTCCATTGGTGGACCATGTCCCATCCCCGACTCCAAAAGCTTGATAAGGGAGTGCTGTTGTACCGTAATAACCTGAAATAAGGAAAAATATTTGCCTCTAAACAAATTTCCCACTTTCTAGTTATAATTAACTTAAAAAGCAACAAGATACAAAAGATGTTTAGTTAATTAATTAATTGAAAAGACTGAATTTAACTTTTAATATACGACAATAAGCCTCAGTATCTCTTTATTAGCACAACTTGATAAATGAAGTCCCGCCTTTTACGTTTATCTGAACTAAACTGCTTATCATCATCATCTCAAACTGATAAACAGTCTGAGGGTCATCTTAAAATCGAACTAAAATAGTATAACAATATCGTGAGCAATTTAACAATTTCAGGTTGATGCAGTTCTCTAAAGGTCAAAGGTATCTAAATATGGACTTGACCTTTACACATATATTGACAAAAGGACTCGACTATAGATAAAACATTCAAACATTTGTTCTGCAATACAAATACTAAACAAAGGAACAATCTATATAAATCTAGGGACTTTACAGGTGCTACTGTGAATAAATTTCAATGAAACACACTATACATTTCTTGGGACTGATTTCTCTGAATATCTGACTATCTTATATGGTTGGGGGGGGATTGGTAGTGTATCGAAACATAAGTACCTACCTGCCACGCTGTACGGGTCGGCTGCGGACGAGATGGGTGGTGCATAGGAAGGCTGTTGCTGATGGCGCCATGACACCTCGGCCAACTCGTCGCCGCCGCTCTCTAAATGTTGCTCTTTCGGTGCATTTGTCACTAGAATCATAAACATTGGGCTATGAGCATTTTTATATAAAACAGGCTGACCGGAGAAACGTCCTGTTTCCTACAACTCGTCCGCAGTGCCACTTACCGGGTCCAATTGTAAAACTAAACCACCCACTCAAACAAAAAAAATCATCAAAATCGGTCCAGCCATTTAGGAGGAGTTCAGTGACATACATACAGAAGAATTATATATATAAAGATGTAGGACAGAAGGGCCTGTTCATTTAGTATTTAAATACAAAGAACTGGATAAACAAAATTGTATTGGAACTAAGCACATTATTTTTATAATAATGTCACAGTTAAACTAATTGTAAGGCGCAGAATTTAAAGGTGTTGTCAAAAATGATTCTCTTTTTTGTATTTACACAACTCAATTTGGTTGCGTTAGCTAAATTGAAAGGCCTACACGAAACCATGTAATATTACCATAACATAAATCTTAGATAGAGTGACTAAACAAAATAACACAAGTAAAACTTCACAATATAGAATCTTAGGTTAATTCTTTACTATTTCTGATCACATAGAAGTCGCATCATCATACCCTTTTACCAGCAATTTTCTTTGAAGATGCAACTTGGAAAAGTCTGTGCTTTTAATTAAGAACATGACATGTCTATAAAGATATGGTCCATTGTGTTTGTTATACAGTTCTTCGAAAAGTCAGTTGACAGCTTTCCACTTCAGCTGTTGTGACATACAGTTCAAAATGTTTGAACTATACACTAAACCATATTTTTTTTACTTAGTCAGCCTATAATAAAAAATAATCAAGTAATCCCTCAGGATAACCTGATATTTTATTTTATTAGGTTCACTAACTATTGAACACTGATACAACCACATAATACATTTTTAAAGTAAAATAACAGTGCATCAGCTACAGGTAAACACCACACGCATGAAACAATGAATCAGAGAAATAAGCTAGCTTACTTAGTAATAAGCGCTAATATTAACAAATTGGTAAAATCAGTAAAAAGTTACATTTAAATAAAATTAAAATTTATGAAATTCTGTCTCTTTGACATTGATAAAAATTTATAAATTATTTAAAAAATGTATAAGTAATTTAATTACTTAAAATACATAATTTAGATCATAATGTAAATTAACCATATCTTAATAAACATGTCCATGTATATTGTATATTATTTGTGAGTGTTCTTTTACATACCGTGAGTGCATAACAAGGTAATTTGTTTCTGCATAAGCAGTGCAGTAGACAGGTAGGTGTACAAAGAATGTAATACAATGCACTATTGGTACTGCCATTATTTAAATGTTCTTAGACCATTACAAATTGTACTAAAGAGTCACACAGATTTGTTTTGAATGAGTCATCTAAAATATTGATAAATAAAAGCAAGGGGGCTATAGACTTTATTTATATTTAACAAAGGTTGAATATTGGATGGTCTACCTACTGGACAATACTTGGATTTTAAGCAACACAAATGCTAATGGTTTCACTTTACAGTACATCAAATGCTAGTTTTCATTATGCAGGAATTTAAACAGTGCAATTGTAAAGAAAAACGCATCAGAAAAGTAAAATGCTTATTTGAATTGAAATTATTTTTTTAGAATTACTTAAAATTCTAAAAAAATAATTTCAATTCAAATAATTTAGGATACTAACATTTTCAATGACCACTGTAACTTATTCTAGAAATAATAAAGTACTGTCTACCCCCTTTTAGCATTCAGAATTTCAATGTTTAAATGCAAGAGTAGCAATGATTGTTCATACAAACACCATTAATTACAATTGAAGTAATCAATTGACTACAATTATTATTCATAGTAGGACTACACACAGGTCAATTCTTTGCTGTAATAGAGTATCACTGGCATGTTGGTTTTTAAGAAAAAACCGAGACAGAAATTCTATACAGAACTTATTTAAGGGGGAATTCCCAAGACAGATATAATCCTATTGTACAACTATTTCAATGAAATATACATCAATACGGTTATATGGACTTAGAAGGTTCTACTGATGATTTTAATGATTATAATTTTAATAGTTATAGTCGCGATTCATATATTGTTCAACATACAATCTGACACTGACCTGCAAATAACAGAAAATTTGGTTAGATAAAAAAAACCAAATGTTTTCGCCTTAATTCCATCAAACCATTGTAAGATTACTTTGTATTAGAAAACAAGTAGGCAGTTCAGAAACAATTTGCAATAACACAAAGAATGTGTGCAAAAATTTATAAATGGCATTTTAGTCATGGCACTACTAACCTACTTTTATGTAGGTACAAGAAATGAGTAATATTTTCCCTTTACTAATAGAATCTAAATGAGTAAACTATCCATATACATTCAGTTGGGGTGCCCTAGCTTAGGTACTGTGGCCAACTTTGAATTCAAGTAATAGGAGGGCTGGGCCTTCTCTCAAGGCTTTACTTGGGAAGAAACTACTGTGCCCACAGATTTATGATCAAAAGTAAACTAAAGATGGTAATATATTCACACGTCCCCAGTCTACTGTAACATGATCTACAGCAGACAGCATAATTATGGAACACAGCTGTTTCAATATACTAGTGATAATGTTTTTTATTATAAATTTAGCACATAGTTATTAACACGTTGACTGCAAGACAACAGACACAATAGAAAATCTATTGTTGGAGGACACTGGTGACCGCGGTGGCAGTCAATGACTTAATGAATTCAACACATTATAAAATCTTGTTCTAATAGATGGCAGTTTTATTATTAATATAACACACCCACAATTTTAATTGATTTCCAATATTTTTTTGTTTCACAGTCAACATCATTAGTTTAATTTGGCGGGTGATAAAGTAATGTACCTGCTGATTGTCTTATTTGATCCACAAAATGAATGGAAAATTACTTATGACCTAAACAGAGTGAGTACATCATTAATAAATGGAGTGTTTTCATGCAAGCATTTTATCATAATTGTCTGACTAATCAAAGAAATTAAATGGTACTTGCAAAGTTATTGAATGATACCTTAAAATATCATTTGTAAGCTTAAAATAGATACTAAACAACTGCATACTACATCTGTATTGGACCTTAAATCATTTAAAATTACACATAATGTAATAAATTTTGATAAAACTTACTGTGTTCTACAAAGTAATACATGTCTGCTCTGTAGTCACCCACATTATAAACAAGAGAGGAACAGTACAGACACAGCCATTGATTATGTGTGGGTGGTAAAGATTTTCAAGTTATTTTAGATATACGTCTGTGGGTTGATTGGGTGGCCCACCCACCTACATCCTCTCAGGTGTACAACATAATCATTACATTCTTTTTACCTAATATCACCTACATACATCTGACAACATTCAGATATTACAGTTACATGCCCACATTTCACTCAGCAACATGGTTACATACATTATTCTCGATCTAAAATCACGCAAGAAATAATAAAAGTGAAAGCTAAAAAGATTACGACGCTAATCGCAGCATCGCAATAACGAGAACCGAATGCGAAGCCGACCGGTACGCTGTTCCACCTACGGAGAAAACACTTTGCAACGTCATAACGATACCATCTTTACCTTGGTTCCCTTGCCCTTTCATCCGCTACGATCGCCACAATCATGAAACAAGAAACAAAACATCAATATTAGCTATACAACAATACGTTTATACACGTAATTATTGAACAGAGATAGTGTAAATGTGAAATACCTGATCTGACACGCCTGCTGACATTGGCCGCGATTTTGAGAATATAGAGCACTTATAGAAGTCTTTGGACACGACAATATCAAAATAAATCACATCAGTTTCACTACACAAGGTCCGAAGTGTCCAAGATTCACTTAATTATTTCTAAATGTCCGTGTTGTATAAAAATCCGCTGAAGTCCGAAACGGATGGACGTTTGTTAATGGCGACCAAAGCAGTGTTGCCAATATTTTTTTCGGAAATAACCGGTTAGTGTTAATATACCGTAAATGAAGAGACGTAACTTAGTTTACTGAAGAATGAAGATAATCGGTTTGGTTTCATTCCAGTTAGCGCTAAAAAATCTACATCGTTTTATTCATTTCGTGTATAGAAATAAAAATGAATACCGAAATGTATGTACGCGCCTAACTTCCGATCGACTGCACCAAAATGGATAATTATTTTTTTTGTGTTTGGTATTGTCAGGACAAGGTTTGTATACACAATTGGACCCGGTAGGTGGCGCTGCTTTTTCAGACAGAACGACGTCTGCCGGGTCCGCTAGGTTCTCAATCAATCAGCGTTTTACTTATAGGAGTAGGGTAAGAGTAGTGTAGGAGTAGGTTAGGAGTAGGGTAGAACGAAGTAGGGTAGTTGTAGTGTAGGAGTAGCCGAGTAGGGTAGGGGGTAGGACACCACGCGAACGAAGTAGCGCCGCCGGGCAGCTAGAAATAATTTATATGGCAAAACAACGTTCCGGGTCAGCTAGTTTAATTATAAAAATAAATTAATCGAGACTTTCTCGAATAATAAAGTTTTTCCTTCCTTTTCTAATGATTCATCATAACGATTCATTCATCAGCTGACATACAAAACGTAAACCCTGTGGTATGTACACTGTCAGCTTTTATTTTTTTAATCTTTTTTTGACAGCACGTTTGGCGCAGTGGTTAAGCGATTGACTGCTGCGCTGCCTGTCGCGGGTTCGATTCCCGCACGGAACAAATATTTGTATGACCTACATGTATTTGTTCCGAGTCTGGGTGTTTTTCTATCTATAATATGTATGTATTTACAAAAAAAAAAATGTATATAAGTAGTTTATCAGCCATCTTGTTACCATAACACAAGCATTAGGTTGCTTAGCTTGGGACTAGATGGCGCTGTGTGAAATGTCCAGGGATATTATTTATTATATTATATATTATTTATCTAAAATATGTGTAATGCATTGTTCAAATTTTCATGAGCTTTGTTATTATTTTATGCTTGTGACCGCAGTTTGCAGTTTTACTGCTTTGGTATTGCTGATAGAGATGAAATCATATCCAACAACGAATTAAACCAGCGTAGGTACTAGTATGTTAGAATTGCAAAAAAAAATGTTTTTACTTAATTTAATTTTGCAATTTATGATACGTTTTTTTAAGGATCGGATTATTTTGACGAATATCGAAGCGATGATTTTTAGACTGTCGTTGGTGTTTTTTTTTTTATGTAGACGTTGTATTCCGACATGCGAGAAATTGTGCTACCTACTCATTTACTTTAATTTTGCAGACGTGAAGAAGTATATTGTACAGACGCCAGCACATCAAGCTACTACAATCTGTCAAATTTCTTTAATAGATTTTCAACTTTACTTCTGAACTATTAAGGTTCAAGTTTGATTGGAAAAATTTGACACTTTCGGGTAGCTTGACCTGCTGGCGTCTGTATCTACTATTTGAGGGTTTTATAAACAGCTGATAGGGAGCAATACTTAAAACATATTTATTTCATTAATAAAATTTATTTCTTGGTGAAAAATGACGAAATTGTTTTGGTTCCACTTGCCGCCTTTTGCCTCGCCTTTTCTTTTGCTGTTAGGGGTTTTTCCTTTTTTACTACACTGAGGTCTTTGTCAGGAAACACAAGAGTATTATTTTTAGATTCATCATCTGAAGTTTCACATTTTATTTTTTTCTTAGATTCATTATTCTCGAATTCAGACTTTCTTTTGTTTCCGATAGTTTCTATCGAGTCCGGCTCAAAATTAAATCTTTTTTCTAAAGATTGTCTCACTTCATCCTGAAGATACTCCGACAACATGCCACAAGCATATTTCAAGTAGCGTTCTGGGAAATGATAATATTTAAAATTAGTCAAATATTTAAAAGGTCTGAAATAAATAATGTATATTTCTGAAGTCAGAAAAGCATCTTCAGCCAACCATAGTACAACATAGCTACGTCACAAAGAAGAGAATTTATGCTAATAAAATCAGGCTTGTATAAATAAATACAAGTTTTTAACTGGGTTGTGAAGGTCAGATGGGCAGTCACTTCATGTAAAATACTGGTATTCAGCTGCATCTGGCAAGACTGGAAGCTGCCCAAACATAGTTGGGAAAAGGCTAGGCAGATGATGATGATGAAACACAAAGTATTGAAGCTATTTTTACAGCTTTTCTGGTGGCTACAGTCAATAATAGCAGTAATTGAACAGTCAGGGAAAGCCTCTGCTCACAGGGAGAAGGACTACCAACTACAGCCCTTTTAAAATTTCATGGTGCCTTTGAAGTGTGCTACTCGCTGTGCAGTACCTTACCCCTCATCTCTGTTGACAGGTGGATTTGTTACTGTGCAGCGACTCACCTCATGTTCCGAGTCACCATAAAGTTTGAACCGGGCTGTACCTACCACAATTATTAAGAATCTTTTTGGAAAAGTAAGATAATTTATTAATACCTTCATGCGTATCTTTCAATGAGCTAGTCACAAATGTAGCAGATACTGCTCCTGAAGTAACATGAATGTTTTTCTCTTTCAACACTTTGGCAAGTCTGCGGACTCGGGCCTCCAGCCAAGTCATAGTCTTCTCTTCATTGTATTTATATGCTTTCATATCAGCAGGTCCCTGGAATATAAAAGAAACAATGGTTAGTATAACGGGAGGGCAGTGGCGTCTCCAAAACAGTTTTAAATAGTGCAGGTGTCAGAAAATTCTATGTACAGACGGCCAGCACATCAAGCTACTACAATCTGTCAAATTTATTTAATAGACTTTCGACTTTATCCCTAAATTATTAAGGTTCAAGGTTGATTGGGATATTTTGACAGTTTCAGGTAGCTTGACCTGCTGGCATCTGTACAACTTGTTTGATCTCAGTATATAATTTTTATAGGTACCTATTTACATTTTTTTATTTTACTGTGTGCTAGGACATCGTCATGCAACTTGTTACCACGGATTCAGTACATCATTCTGGACGCCGCTGTGTTGAAATTTTAGTTGAGTTAAAAAATAGTTATTGCTGTTCATACATTTTGACTTTAATAACCCCCAAATTATTTCTAAGCTAAGGGGTCTACAATCATAAGCTGAATTCATGGTTCCAGTTTGCATGTCTATGTTCCTGCCGCTCTTTATAGTTTTGGAGATAGATGGTAGGTAAATCAGTTCTTTGTACTGAACATACCTTTAAATCAGCAATATTGTCCAAACTAGGCACAAAGTCTAGGATCTTATCATATCCCTTCTCAGAGAGCAAGTCTTCTAATGGTATTGCTCTATCACTGCACTGTTCCTTTAACTTTGGCAACACTGAAAAAAGGTTGATAAACAATATTAGTTTTATGGTGGCCTAAGGAACAGGGTGTAAAGTTAACTCATCCTCCATAGAAAAGGGAAGATTCCCTGACCAGATGGGTGTCAAGGGCAGGTGTCCGATGATTGATGTTGGGACATTGTATACTAGTAAACACACCTTCCAATATATAAATAAAAGGATAATAAACATATTATCAAAATCCTTAAAACAACCTTTCTTTTGGCCCCTTTAATCCTAAATGGTTAGTTGCGTGGAAAACTCTGCTTTCGCAATGCTAGATTTTTGTGACATCAGTGTGATGCGTAGTTCTCATGTGGTGATGTAAATAATGCCGTACTTTTAGTAATAAGTTCTATACCAGCCTTTGGGCTAGTAAGCTGGTTAAATGATTATATTTCTGTAAGTAGGTTTGTACAAAAACTTTTACACATCAATCATTTTGAAATCTTTATGTGGTTGGCATTTCTTATCTGACTACTCTGAGAAGAAAGGCCGAAACAAATTCAGAGTTTATCGATAAGGTCTATAATAGAGGTAAGGATTTGATAATATTATTGTCAGCATTGATAACCAAACTACCCAGGAAAAAATTTCTAAAAGATTTTATTGCTGCCTAGAAAAAAAATACATTACCTAGAAATATTGGGTTAACTGGAGTAAACATTTGGATACTACCATCGGATTTAACAGTTTCTCCAACAAACCACGAACGACATGGTTCGTCAAATGTTCGGATTTCATAGATTTTGTTGTTTTTGTCATCTAGGCAATATTTTGAGGGCTCTCCATGTGCCGGGTGCCGTAACGTAATGATGGTGAAGTTGCTGTTGTCCAGCAAAGAATCTGTAATTTTATTTAAGTATAAGTCACGTAATTTGTGGAAACGAAATACTTAATACGATAGGAAGAAAGAAATAATCTAAAGATTCAAACCTTTTACAAGTAACAGCCATGAATTTTCAACACGTTTTGGCAGAGGGGCAGAAGCCACCACTGTTATCTTGGATCTCGTCATTTTTATTTGTGATCTAAAAAGAGTTGTCTTGTCTATTTGAGTCAAATTATAGAAATTAACGTTTTATAATATTTTCGCGGTATTCACATCATCACAAAACACAATCACATCAATACTGGTACTGGCGTCAAGTTGTCAATGTCAACAAACCCATATATAAAAAAGTACTCTTTGCAACAAACATTAGGTTAAGTAGCACTATCAATGTCAATGCCATGTTGACAGTTGACACACTAAGACAGGTTTGGAATAGTTTGGATGTTACCATTTACGAAACCAAATTATTAAAACAGCATTGTACATAAACTCACGCCTTTTTCCCATAGCCGAAATAAAAGGTTACATGCTCTGTGGTTCGAAACTAGAGAACGTAGTGCTACGATCCTAAAGGCGCGTCCCCACCAGGGCCGCGCGGCCTCAAAGCCTCGCCAGGCCCAGCCTCACGAGGCTTTTTCTTTTGATTGCAACGCGTGAAGCGTCCCCATTATAAGAACTCACGAGGCTCGACTCGACCGCGCGGCTTGGCCTCACGGAGCCGCGCGGCCCTAATGCGTACGCGCCTTAACATACTCCTTTTGCTTCGTTTACGTCCATACATCAGAAGGCCAATTCACGTAATTTAAAATGTTCAAAATCTAGTCATAGTCTCACTCGGCGACAAACAAATTAATGTCAAAAACTTGTCAAAATGTAGGGAATTTACAAGAAGAGGTATTTTGACAGAATAAGACTGAGATCACACTGACGTTCTTAAAATTACGAGAATTGCCCCCTGATCAAACGCATGGAAGTAAGTAAGTACATTTTCGACTAAAAGAAAACGAAATTGTGAAGTTTGAATACAACACTATAGATTGCGTTCCAGTTCGGAACGAAATTACTCATGCTAATTACAGCATACCTTTTAGGGTTCTATTGTGAAACTAGGCACTCCTATAGTTTCGTCAAGTCCATCTGCCTATCCACGGTTTAACTCAACTCAATTTGTGTTAAGTCGTGTGAGTGAGTGAGAATGAGTAAAAAAAACATCCCGGTTCAGGTGTAAGGGAGCTTTCCCTTACACCTGAACCGGGATGTTTTTTTTACTCATTTATTCCGTTGTGGGGTGTCATTAAATAGTCTTTTAAAAATAATAGGTCTTTCTTGTTTTTGGAAATATTATAAGTACATACCTACTTAGGATAACGATAATGAAGTTATAAGGAAAACTATCACCACTAAGTAGGCTATACAAATTAACGAGTAATAGTCGACCAACTAGTAAAATGTTGGCTAAGTCATTTTTTAAATCCAGAAATGCCTTAGATAACGTTTATCCAATAAGTTAGAACTAGCTGCTTCGTATTGTTATTAAAACAGTTTAGGTTCACAAAAACAATTTCCCAAATAAAATAAACACTAGGTACAGAAAAAACTTGAGAGCTATCAAGGGACACCCGGATGGAACGAAGTTCAAAGAGAGAGAGAGAGACAGACAGAGAAACACGCGCACGCCGCACGGCTTACAACTATAGTAAAAAGTGTCGTTCCAACTTTTGGTCTTAATTTTTTCCGTCTAGCTTCATGGAACAGGGAATGGGTTAACCCATTCCCTGTTCCATGAATCACATATGATTCAAGTATGGTAGGTATGTATCATGTATGGTAGGTATGTACCATATTATGCTCAGAAATATTTTTTTTAAATCATTCTCTAATATGCTAAAGTACTTGACAGCAGTTGGCATGGAACACTGACTTTTTGACATGTGCTATCATTACCTATCTATCATGTCATGCTGAGTGCTGACGCCTGACATTTGAAAGATAAACCGCGCTTTTGCAAGAAGTTTGTATTTGTAGTCAACATTTTTTAATTATAGAAAAGATGCAAGCTTTTCTTAAAAGTGGTAAATTATCCGCAACGGACAAACCCTCGTCTTCTGGTGTAAAATCTTCAGGCAAGAAAAAGCCTCCAGCACCATGGGTTGAAAAATAGTAAGTGCTAACATGAAACCATGTTACATACCCATTTGTAACCCTTATCATTCGTAATAACAATATTGATTTGTAATTTACAGCCGGCCGAAGACTATAGATGATATTGTAGATCAAGGAGAAGTGATACAAGTGTTGAGAGAGTGCTTGGCTGGTGGTGACCTTCCACATTTGTTGTTTTACGGCCCGCCCGGTACCGGCAAGACGAGCGCTATCCTAGCCGCGGCTCGGCAGCTATTTGGCGATATAACCCGGGATCGTGTGTTGGAGCTGAATGCTTCGGACGAGCGCGGCATTCAAGTTGTCAGAGATAAAGTGAAATCTTTTGCTCAACTCACAGTCAGCAGTACAAGACCTGAGTAAGTTAAAATGTTGTTTTTCTTGCTTTTACATTATAGCCTTATTAGCCATGGATCGAGAACTGTAAGGTATGGGGAAACCAAAAGACATTAAAAAAAAACTTTTTTAGCCA
Source organism: Apamea sordens (assembly GCA_945859715.1). Taxonomy (NCBI): domain Eukaryota; kingdom Metazoa; phylum Arthropoda; class Insecta; order Lepidoptera; family Noctuidae; genus Apamea; species Apamea sordens. The sequence goes on from OX243987.1 coordinate 14,660,615, forward strand.
AATCACTTTAATAACCTTGCACAATTCAGGTAAGTTGCAATTAAGCAGGAAAAATAGTTAAAACTTGTTTGGTATGTATACGTAGGCTGACAGTAACTTACATATATGGACTTCATTGAAATTCAAAATTGTATACATGTCAGTATAAGCTAATAAGTTGCATGTTGATAATTCAGAAACTTACAGACTTTTCTGTTCATATCTCAAATTTTCACTGTTGAAATAATAGACACCATGATTGTAATTCATAATTTATTTATTTACATTTTTTCAATAAAAGCCCTCATTGTCTTTATCATTGTTTTAATTTCAGTGGTCGACCATGTCCCCCATACAAGCTGGTGATCCTGGACGAAGCAGACTCCATGACCAATGCGGCTCAAGCAGCGTTGAGGAGAACTATGGAGAGGGAGACAAGGACCACTCGCTTCTGTCTCATCTGCAACTATGTGTCGAGGATTATACCTCCCATTACTAGCAGATGCTCCAAGTTTCGCTTCAAGCCTTTAGCTAGAGAGAATGTTATCAAGAGGTATCAATCGGCTTTTATAATAATTTAAATAATTTAAATTTAATTTTTTTATAATCTTTAATTTAAATGATAAAACTATTTAGTTAGCACCACCCACCATGTTCAAAAGTGCCTTTTATCTGCCTATTTGAAATAAATGCTTTGACTTTGACACCCATTGTACTGGCCATAAGTAACCTAATATGATACAAAACTCAAGCATAAGGATCGCCCCACATTTATCGACGTGGAATCGGCTAACACCGGTCAAAAAAGCCTTTATGTCTATGTAATAAGGGTGTTACTAATACCATTCGCATCAGCTCGGTTCGGACGACGCGTCCCGACGCCGGCCGACGGCGAAACGAGCCGTTTGTCGATTAGCTGATCGCTTCCGGTCGGCGATAAGTCGAGTAGTGTGGTGATACGCACTCGGCTTAAGCCGATTCCGCGTTGATAAATGTGGGGAGACCCTTATAGTTACTAATCTTGGTGCTGGAAGAGCCTGCTGGCTCCTAGATATTGTCTATTATTAATAAATAATAATGCTAACTAACTACCAATTTATAGGTTTCAAAACCCCTCTAAATAACTCAAAATGAAATCTAGCTATTCACTATTACCTCATACGGCACTTTAAGGATGTAAAATACACCAGTGTTTAACCAAGTCAAAAATTAAAAAGAAAACAAAACCTAACTTTTCAAGCAGTCAGATTCAGTTGGTGGCATCAAATCTGTGATTTAGCTAAACTTACTGCCACCAACTGAAAAGTGCGAAAAAAGAGCTTATTTTGAACTATTCAGTAGCAGTCAGTTTTTTTATTTTCAACCTTTTGGTGTGTTTTATGTTTTCGGAAATGTCTCCTCAAGCCCGTTATTTTACTACCCCACATGGTCATGGTACATTTTGTTTTCAATACATTACTTACTGACCTTTAAAATTTGCTATTTTGATTTTATGAAACCAAAAATGTAACCCAGACGAGTTGATAGAATGAACCGAGGGTATAAAGAATCCCACATACACTGATCCATAGATACACCTATCTTTATTGTTGGCCCCATCGGGTAAAGAGTATCATAAAAACTTGAGAGGTGTCAAGGGACACCCGGATGGAACGAAGTTCAAAGAGAGAGAGAGAGACAGACAGACAGAGAAACACGCGCACGCCGCACGGCTTACAACTATAGCAAAAAGTGTCGATCCAACTTTTGGTCTTAATTTTTTCCGTCTAGCCCCCTTTCGCAACGCGCGATAAGGAACTTCGTTCCAAAAATAACGCAAACTTTATTAATGCAGACTCCGCGAGATCTGCGAAGCAGAAGGAGTGGACGTCGGCGAGGGCGAGGTCTTGCACCAAGCAGTCGACACGTGCGAAGGAGACCTGCGCCGCGCGCTCACTGCCATGCAGTGCTGCCAGCGACTACTGGGCAAGATCACTGCTGAAGGACTAGTGGAGGTACTACATATGATGACATCACCATTCTCATGCTTACCTCTATTTGGGGTCGGCGCAATGTGTATTTTTCTTCCATACCATGAGTCGTGATTTACGACATATGATAAGACATATGTGAAGATGACTGAGTGTTGTATTCGGCAGCTGTGTAGCAGTAGCATGACTATTGCAGTAAACGTGTTCTTGCGTGGAAACCGCGAATCAACGAAAGAAGGACAACCTTAGGCCAGAATGAACTTCGCAGGGTGGCTTGTAGGAGCTGGATGAGGGTAGCCGAGCCAAGGATCGAATTGAATGACGTGCGGTGGGAGAGCCGATTGAAGATTGATGAATGAGTGACTGTGGTATAGAGCGTGGGTTTGAAAAAGTGTACGAATATATCGCGAAACGAAGTATTTGCTCCACTCGTCGTCTTCATCTGTCTAGCCTTTTCCCAACTATGTTGGGGTCGGCTTCCAGTCTAACCGGATGCAGCTGAGTACCAGTATTTTACAACAAACGACTGCCTATCTGACCTCCACAACCCAGTTACTGGGTAATACGAAACCTCTTCGTAAGACTGGTTGTCAGACTTTCGGGCTTCTGACGAGCCGTAACGCCTGTCAAAGATCCACGATTGACAGCCAGGACCAAAGCCTTAACATTCTTTCCGGGGCACGGAGGGGCTTGGTTTGTAAAGATGGTCACCCATCCACGGACCAACCGCGGCAAGCGTAGCTTAACCTGATCGATCTACCCGTGCGGCTGTTATTACTTAGCCACAAGCCCCTCCACCCGTCGTATGCATAATAAAATTATTTCTATTCCAATGCCCATGTCTTGTGAACAGGTAACTGGCCTTGTTCCTGATAAGCTAGTCAACGAATACCTGAGCATCAAGAACTACAGTGAATTGGAGAAGTTTGTGGAGAGGTGAGTGTATTTATAAAAATATAGTTTACTGTTTCAATCGATTGACTAGTTGAACATTTATTTGAATTTGAAGTAGAAAGCCAGCCACAATGGTACTATCTGGTATGGTTTGATCTCACGACTCTTGATCGTTCAACGCCTTCACATTTACACTAACAATAACTATCCATCAACATGTCCTAAGGCTATTGCTATTTCATCTAGCTCCAAATATGGGTAAAAGTGTCGAAACACAAAATCTCATTTGCCCTTTCTGGAAATTATATCAAAGTGCTCACCTGTTTTAGCTGTTACATAAAAAATTACATACCTAATTTTACTATAGCACTTTTTTACACTTTTTGAAAATCCCTATATAGACTCTGCGAACCCAAGTCGGCCGTAGCAAAGAGCATCTCCACATATGGGGGGACTCGGACCTCATCGTCTCTCCGTAGACAATGGCCCACCTTCCATCTTGCGCCACAAGCCCTGTCATCTGTGCACTTGAGGATCTTATGGCTGCGACAGCTAACGGAGTTTGCGTGGCTGAATTTTGGGCTACACATAATATTTGAATTTTCACAATATTTTATTTGCCACCGCCTTTTGAAAAAATTGCCATAAAATGAAAGCATGTTTAAGGATTTTGTTGTTTGATTTTATTTTTTGTTGTTTTGGGTTTATTGAACAATTCAATCCAATCTTCTTCTTAGCATACGTTAAGAAGAAGATTGGGTTTATTGAACAATTCAACAACAAAATCATTAAACATGCTTTCATTTTATGGCAATTTTTTCAAAAGGCGATGGAAAGCATCTTCGTAACCATAAAAAAAAATACTCCTCTTGCTTCTTGACGACTAAATAAACTATTATCATCAAGTCGATCTCTCTTGTTTCATAGGGTGTATTAAAAACATTTATATAGCCCACTTTAGGTTTTTTAAAACACTTTTTATACTCTCACTTTTTATGCTCAACATTCGTTTTTTTCGACATTTTATTTTCAAGTTGAACGGTTCTGTTGTGGTTTGTCGGGAAAAGTCTTAAGTTGTTAATTATAAACGTGAGTAAAATGTTTACGTGGCTTCATTTGGAAACAGTACTACCTATTATAACAAAAATCTCTATCCACCAGTTTCCTAATGGACGCCTACTCCGCATCCCAACTGCTGGAGCAACTGTCGGCAACAGTCGTGACCGCGGGCCACCTCACCAACAAACAGAAGTGTGACATCAGTGAGAAGGTGGCTGTGTGCTCGCACCGGCTACTCGACGGCGGCGCTGAATTCATGCAGCTGACAGATCTTGGATGTACTATCATCATGGCGAATAACAACCCATAGGTGTGTTAGTGCAAGGTCTGTTAATTATCACAAGTATTGTAGCCTTGTTGGTAGTATCGTAGGAAACTAAATGAAACTCTTTAAAGAAGCTAAACTTCTGATCCATTATATTTTGAATGGAAGCGAAACTCTTGCTACGAGCGCGTTCAAAATTGCTTTGTTTGCCTACATAGGGCGTATAGTACTAGAAGTTTTGACTCTATACGATTTATTATTAGATTGTTGTGGGATTTAGTCATAAAAAATTTAATAATACCTCGTAGCGGAATTCATATTCCGAACGCGTTCAAAATCGCACTTGTGGATGATTTCTCCTAGCTTAGGTATATCAGATAAGTCACAGTTTCAGCTTCTATTATTCGCTTCGCTTTCGCTTTTATTTTATTCTTCGTATTATTTCTTTTTCTGTAGTAGTGCATAACTGCTAGCGTATGTGTCGCCATCTTCTGAAATGTAACTATAATAATAATAATAAATTTATTCCATAAAAAAGGAGATTGTAGTACATGAGGCATACATAAGGTTATTAATGTAAGTTTGTACCATGTCAAACACAATCTGGTGGGTGAAGTTCAGCTTTCCTAGCTAGGTTATGGAATAACCTGTATTAAGGAATAGCTGTCCCTGTCCCTTACAAAAAGTTACAATAAACTAGTACAATTAATTTTTTTTTTTTTTTTTTTATACTACAACTATGATTATAAGTGAAATGCGCGCGCATCAGCGCGTGTGTGTGTGAGAGTGATTGTATAAGTGTAAGCAACGTGCGTGGGGGTGTGTGTGTAGGTGTGTGTGTGTGTGGGGGTGTGTGTATGGGGGTGTGAGTGTGGGGGGGGGGTGTGAGGGTGTGAGGGTGTCTGTGTGTGTGTGAGTGTGTGATAAAGTGAAAGAGAGTGTTTGTTTTGATTGAAGTCGTGTGAAGTAATATTTGATCTGACACTGTCACCTACTGAGAATTTTTTCTGTTACGTCATAGCTTTTATTTAGAAGATATGAACGTAAAATCTTTTTACACTTAAAGAAGGACAATCCGTAGATCATGCAGATTTTGTTAAATTTATTGTACAAAGCTGGGCCTAAGTAGTTAAAGAATCCACTCGCAAATGATGTGCGTATTTGTGGAAGAGTGCAAACCAAATCTTTCCTACGCCTTGTTACTATTTTATAAGGGGTTTTACGGTGCTGTAAAAGAACTGTTTGCAGGATGAAATGTTGTCGAACGTTAAGAACATTACAACTACTATACAATAGATCAGTAGGGAACATGATAGGTCTTGAAGTAGCCACTTTCAGTACCGCTCTATGTGCGATCTCGAGTGGTTTGAGTATTGTTTTCCCAGCACCACCCCAGCATGTGATACAATATGTTACTATAGATAAGCACAAGGAATAGTAAACTATACGTATAATATACGGATTCGCAATATTTCGGAGGGTTTTGAATATATAAATTAGCTTGCGGACTCTACTGGTAAGTTGGTTAATTTGAGTTTTAAATTTAAGGTTTTTGTCTATATATACGCCTAAGTATTTTATATGATCGACTACATTTAGGGATGGGCAGAGGCAAGAGGCATTTCCTTGTAGACACTTGTATTTGTGGGCTTTAATAGATACAGGAAATCTTGGCTGGGTGGCGGGACTAATTGAAAAGTTAATGAAGTTAGTTTTAGAGGTGTTGAGAGTTAGTGAGTGGGAATAGAGCCAATTTAGGATTTTGTTGAAACCAGACTGTGCAACGTGCTCAAGTTCTGACCAGGTGTCAGCAACAAAGGTTATGGCAGTATCATCTGCAAAAGTTACTATCTTGGCATTTGTAATATTAAGGTTGCACAGGTCGTTTATAAAAACTAGAAAAAGCGTCGGACCCAATATACTTCCTTGGGGTACTCCGTAATAGATGGGAAGCTCTTCACTTTTGTGGGTATCTATACTAACTATTTGAGCGCGATCCAAAAGATAATTTCTGAAGAGATCCAATTGCAGGCCCCTGACACCAATCCTTTCCAGTTTAAGTAAGAGCATAGAAATTGGAACGGTGTCAAAGGCTTTCGCAAGATCTATAAAGATAGTTAACACCCTTTTATTTTTGTCTATGTTATGTACTATATTGTTAAGCAAATCATGTACTGCGTCTGTGGTAGATTTACCTTTGCGAAAGCCAAATTGCTGCGAAGATATTAGGTGATAATGTTCAAGGTAATTAACCAGTCTTTTATTGATGAGGCGTTCGAGTACCTTCGAAATGGCACTCAGAACAGCTATGGGGCGATAATTACTGGGCTCCCTCCCGTCTCCTCCCTTGAAAACTGGGTGAATTATAGCCTTTTTAAGGGATGTAGGAAAGATACCAGTATCGAAACATAGATTAAAAATATGGCTTAATATAGGTGCCAGAGTGATTTCGTATTTTTTTAGAAAGTAAGGTGAAATCCCATCCCAACCAGAAGCAGCATTAGATCGTAACGAATTAATGACAGTAATAATTTAAACTATAACTAGATCTAAATACAGATGGATACGATTGTATTATACAAATAATGACACATGGCCATTCGTGCATATCAAGTTACGTCTGTATGCGACAAACGATAATTTATCCTAAATAAACAAAAATGCGCGATTTCTAACTGTTAGTTTTGAACGTTTGGAAATACGAGTGAAAAAATTGTGTGATTGGAAATACTACATCATTTATATGTAATGGTGAAATAGTGTTAAGATTTTTTTTTATTTGTTATTCTTTGTAATGTTATGGTTAAGTATTGCATTTGTGATTGAATAATATTCAAAATTTTGTTTGTTTTTGAAAGCAGAAATGCTGCATAAAAACTTCGGTATTTTTATTTTATTAGTAAAACGCGTTCAAAACTCAATTATATGGAAGCATTGTGCTCGTTTTGCTACACAAAATGAAGCTCCTACATATCGATTGCGCCCTTATACTTTTCATTCATTATTTCAACCAACATAAACCAATTTCGCCCAATTAAAAACGCTACCGTTTAATAATACGGCTTTCATTGCACTTATATATCTAGTTATAAGTGGGGTGAAGTGAGTACTAAATTGTAGTGGATTTTATACATTTTTTAAACTGGCCTATGTTTGATGCAACGTCGCCATAATGTCCACAATAAATCCTTGACCAAGTCTTAATCCAAGACAGGTCGTCTTGTAACACCAAAAGTCTATTGAATCTCACAAAACGAGACCTTTGTATGCACAAAGGTCTCGTTTTGTGAGATTCAATAGACTAGCTACGGAACCCTAAAAAGGCATGCGCCTTTTTAGGGTTCCGTAGCTAAATGGCAAAAACGGAACCCTAATAACTTCGTCAGTATTGTTTTTTTTTTTTGTTGTATCTCGTAATTAAAAAGATATTAATGTCAATATATGATTTTAGAAGTGGGATATTTTTGGATACAACCGCAGAAATAACTTCGTTTTACATAGTTTTTTTTTTTGAGAAATACATGGTTTTTCAACAAGAACTTTGTTTTCTAAAACAAAATAAAACAAAGAATTTAGATGAAGATGATTCAAATTTTTATTGTATTACGAAGAGAAAAGTTTGGCTATTATGAATGAAAAATGATATCTGGCAAATGTCCACCACGACCACGCTGACAGGTGTCAATTCTTTCATCAAAGTTTTTAATCACTTTTTGGCAAAATGGCGGCTCTATTTCCTTAACCACGCCTCCAGACCACATAGCGCACCATACAGTGACACGTTGAGCATGCAAAGGCTTCTCAATAATCGCTCTAGGATTTTGAGAAGCCCAAATGCGGCAATTTTGCTTGTTGACGTACCCGTACAAGTGAAAATGGGTTTCGTCTGTAAAAATGATTTTTTCAGAAAATCCAGCAGGTTGTTCCTGAATGAATTGAGCAAATCTACGGCGATGTAAATGGTCGGTCGGCTTCAATTCCTGCACCAATTGAACCTTGTAAGTTTTCAAAGCCAAATCCTTACGCAAAATTCTCCATGTGGTGGTTTTGGATAACCCCAATTGTTGAGAACTTCGAGGAATTGACAAATTTGGATCTTCTTCAACACCGTGGCTCATGGCTGCGATATTTTCAATTGAACGACCCGATCCGAACACGCGTTGATGTTGGCACATTTTGTACCGAGCGTGCCAATTCAAATTTAACGACCAAATTCTTAATAGCGGTCTCAGAAGGACGATTATGTTGTCCGAAAATATCACGAATTTTACGAAATGTAACCAACAGAACCACCATTTTCATAGTGGATTTTAATTATTTTAATTCGATTTTCAAGCGAAATTTAATTCATTGTAACAATTGCCAAAGCATCTACTACGAATACGTCAAAAAACTAAATTTCAAAACTGTCTTGTTGTTGGTGTTGCCCCAATTGAAAAACAAAGTTCTTGTTCAAGAACCCTTTACTATGAAATACTCACTTATTTTTGCATTCGATAAAATCAATACTGTGTAATACTACATGCGTAAATTTATATTCCTCCAAACTGCGGAACCCTTGACTATGCGCTACCGCGCGATGACAACAAGCCGATACAAACTTATTTATATAATTGCATTCGATGAAATCAATACTGTGCTTGCGTAAATATTCATCCCAACTGGGGAACCCTGCACTATGCGTGGTCAGACAAGCACTGCCGGTTTTTAAATTCGGTTACTTGAGCCAAAATCTCATAGAATATTTGTCACCTAAAAAGTTGCACGCACACAATCCCAAAGGACAAATCGTGCATATGTATAAATTATCTTCGCAAAATATAATGCTGTCGTATTGGCGGCCGTTGCAAAACGCCTCATCCTGCCTTAGCCCCGTTAATATCGTGTGCAGTGACCTCCTTGAACTTTGTTTGATAATCTTATTTGCATCTCTTGTGTTAGTTCAAGTCGTACAATACTACATATTGAATGTTTCTAATTCTCACAATAATTATGAGAATTCAAAGAAGAATCTTAAAACTAACCCTGTATACAATAATTGTATGCAGGGTTAGTTTTTAAGATTCTTCAGGGCAAAAACCGGTCTATTAAAGACCATAATTGTCTAAGGCTTTGTGAGCTCAATTTTGGAGGACACAAACTAGATTTCGTATTGCAAAAACCTACCTCATAAAAATAAAAACTAGCTGTACAAGATGTAAGTCTAAGGTTGCACCTTCAATTTTGACCGATGTAAAGATACATCAATGTAACTTAGGGCTTTTCCATCGCCAGATAACTTTTATTCGAGGAATAAAATTGACGTTTGACAGGTTTTGTATGAAATAACTGTCAAAATTTCAAAATTATTCCTCAAATAAAGTTATCAGGTGATTGAAAAATCAGCCCTAAATGGTATAAGCATAGCATAATCAGCCTATAACGTTCCCACTGCTGGGACACAGGCCTCCTCTCTGTGAGAGGGAATCAGAATCAATGTAACTAAATGCTGAATTTAAATTGACACCAAATTTTAATCTCAATATCTGTACTAAATTCCTCAGTGTAAAGTTTAGGGCGGCATAATGTGGCCATAATTTACGTTATATACTAAATATCGGATAGCTAAATCTGTAATTGTATGCGTGTTGTGTGTATTAACGGTTTCAATGAAAACTTAATAATACATTTTGAATTCAATTCCACTCAGTTTGTTAATGATACCTTTGTGTTTTATGCATGAGGTATTCAAGAAATAGTTCATTGATTATAATGTGCGTATTTTAACCGTGTGATTATTGTCAACGCGGAATTGCACGGTTTGTGAACGTCACCGTACTTTACAATTACCGCTGCAGCCACAAACATGTTACTAATGCACTTTGTTATCTCAATGGCATTTAGATTGGATTGTGAAGTCTATAGTTACCGAGCAAATAAATCAGCTTATTGTATAACTGACTTTTAATTTACCAAACGACGACATGATTGACTACTTCGTCCATAAAGTATGTTTTACTTTCATTCATAACGTCGGCCGTTTAAAATCTGTTGTCAGGTGGATACTAGCGCGACTGCGAGCACTACCACCGAGTGTGCAGTTTACGCGCGCGTTCATTTCACTTCCGCTGTCGGTTGAACGGACGGGCGAGTAGGAAAGAAGAAAATAACGTTCTTGTAGAAAGATAATATCGGGCGGCGCGGTGGAGCGCCCCTCCACGTCAGTGTGCGCGCGCGCTGCGCCGCGATTGGTCGCGCGACTCCCGCCCTCCCCCTCCGCCGCACGCGCAGCGTCTAGCTTTCCAGATTTCAAATCTCGACCGTTTATTTCATAGTGAGCGGGCAGAGCGCGCTGGCCGCGCTCCGCCGCAGGAGCGCGCGCCGCATACAATCATGATTGTTTAAAAAAAAACACGGCAACGTGCTCGTGAACGGTTCGGTGCTACAACGTGACATCGCTAACGATCAGTGCGTGCAGTGCGTCGTGCTCGACGGTTCCACGAATCAGCGGCGGCGGAAAGGTCAATTTCTTTCGATGAGTGGAGGTTTAGTGCATGTTTCTGTACACCATGACTAGATCCACACTCATCCATGGAAGTTGCGAGGTTCTACGGGAGGCAGCGGTTGTCGGCGTCGGCGGCCAGCTCAGAGCGTCAGACCGGTGATTACGGCGGGTATGATTACCGTGCGCGTAATGATACGTTGAGCGGCAGGTACGCGCTCTAACGCCGAGGTTATCTCCACGCCTCTACCTGCGCGCGACCGCCCAAATAATGTCATTTAGATACACTCCGCGCCGGCCGGTTAGCTATTGGTTGTTCAATGTAAGTTTTTGTAGTTGTTTTTCATCAATTTCAAAGGTAAAGAATTGAAGTTTTTTGGCGGTTAAGTCACGGTATGTTCTTGAGCGTCGGTTGAAGAATGTGAGGTACATTTTGTTAGATTGAACCTGTAAGGTTATCAGCGTCCATTCGAAAACCTCACGTGCAGCCGGGGTGAACGTGTAGGGGTGCGGGGAGTGGGGCGGCAGATAGCGGCGCAGGCGCATCTGCTCCTTCTGAGAAAGGCCATTGTGGCGGTCCCGGAGTGGTCAGTGCGGTGACGTCACGGGCCGGGGCCGACAACCTTCCCCCCGCGCCCCGCACGCCGACGCTGTACCTACACTACACAACATTGAGGTACATCCGACAGCGTTCGCAAATGATTCTCAAAGAGATTAGTTTCCATGTTATTTGTTATGTAAAAATGTTTTTGTTGATTGTTAGTTCGTTATCTTTTTATTTACATTTCGTATCCTGTGAGGCGGCTTCAACCGCTCTTGGGATCGCCAATGAATGAATATTTACCGAACAGGATAACATTAATAGCGTGCTGGTTTTTCCCATTTACTTCCGTTTGAATACACGGCAATAAAGATCCTCTTAGGGACTATCTGATTATTCTCATCTATATCCTCAAAAGTTGCTTTAAAAAGACCAATCTCTTCATTTTTGCCTTTTGCATTGCGATGGCGGGAATCTGCCTAACCGATTTTATAATTGCCAATATTTTAAAACCATGTCCCAAATTGTTCCTTTGTAACGAACAAGTCCTGGTTTCAAGTTCTTAAACCAAAAGAACATCTCCAGAATTAGAGAAAAAAAAAATGTTTGGCCCCAATACCTGAAAAACCTGTTCTACAAGCCTGTTTGCAGTTCCAAATACCACAAGAAACAATGTAAAATCCTTAAAGTTAACATCCTATTTTTTACATAGGTACTTAAATAATAATACCCATGCCGTGGTAATAACAATATTTTTCCCGCCAGTTCTAGAAACCGATGTCGAAAACGAGCTATCTTTCAAACCCCTGGCTATTACCCCTAATGAACAAATTGTTCGGCTTTCTCAGGAAATGCTCGCCTTCTCAAAACCCCAGCCGCGTCGAACAAAGCAATTTCACAAATTCTTTTCAGACTAAATTATACTGTGTCCATCAAGAGTGTCGGCTCTCTGTTATTTCTACATGTTTTTATGCCTCGTAGAGTTACTTAATAGTGTTCCGGGTAGTGGGTTTAGTGGGGCAGGTACCAAGCCCCAGGTAGAAGGTATAAAAGCGCGGGCCCGACAAAAAAATATTATGTAAGGCCCCGCTTGTAAACGTTTTGTTAAAAGTGAGAATTAGACGTACGGAACATTCGGATCGTCGGTAGAACGCTCGCCTCTCGACGCTTCAACATTTTTCATAACAAATTATCGCATTAAGTTTATTACTTGTAATTTTTCCGCTACTCGGTTTTTCTGCGAACGTGTTTTATTATCTTTCAAATTAATTAGATGGCGTTTAATTTCAAGATTAACTATGTTTTTAAATGAAGTATCTACGCATAGGTTATTTTTTATTTTTAACCGCGTGCTTTGGGAGCGTGTCTTGTGTAGTGTAGATCATGTCAATCAATCATGTTTATAAAGCTGAAGCAATCAGACAGATAAAATTCAGGAGGCTCACCTCATTTCCCAACATTCCAGAACTCGTGACATCAATATCTAATGTAAACATGTCTGGGATACAGTTGACCTTTGATTTACAATTTCAGACTTACAATGTTGAGATTATCCTCAAAATGCTATGTAGATTTATCGCCTACCCACTACACGTACAATCTTCATGAATACCCAAACGATATGTATCTAGCGCAAATATTACAACTTGAGTTTATTCCAGAACATGTTATAGCAAATAGGAAATGGTATATGAAGAATAACTATACAGCAGGAGACGACAACTTGAATAGATCGTTTATTTCATTCGGTTATAACTCAAAACTGGAACTAACCGGCGCAGGCAGGAGCGCATAAAGATGCTAAAATATAAGCGTCGATAAACAAGAGTGTAGGCCGTTGCGTTATTCCCATGAAGACGGAGTTATGTGTATTGTATGCGCGTGCTCACGACGAACGCTATTTTTTTGTCGTGTAAACATTGCGCTTCCGCGTTAGCTGGGCCGTGCGAACCGCGAGGGTCGAGGGAACCGCCCGACCTAACGTAAGTTTCCTTTGTTTAACACTTTAACGCATTTGTGTGATATTCGCACAGTTACTGTCACGCGGCGCTGCGTCGTCGCCGATGCTACACTACTTGGCTATCAGATGGACTATGGACACTTTTTCCTGTCTCTGAAATGACAATCGATGAGTCAACCTTCAAACGAGACTCCAACTAAAAATAAAAGAATTACACATGCTAATTGGAGTTTAGTTATGTATGCACACATTGCACACTGCTCGAAATAGACGGCGAGGGGGAAAATGCACCCTCCCCAGTTCCCATAGTACGTCGTAGCATAGGTATTCAATAACAGTAACGAGAGCGACAAAATAACAGGAATTTAAATTAGCTTTTGATTGTTTACGAAGATTCCCCAACCCGATATGACGCATATCTATGCAGCGGACTACGCGTTACAGATATTGATGAACCCCTTTTTGTCAATACAATACAATAACTTGAAAACACTCAAGATTCTCAGGATGTATGAATTAAGCAATACCATTCGTGGAACTTCGCAGAATAATAGACAAGTCGAACAAAACAACACATAAATAAAGTTAGAATTTGAATTGTCTGAAAAACGAAGTGATGCGACGAGAAAATTCTGCGGCACAAAAGCAGTAGCCGGCTTGATTGTCGCCAATTAGTTGTAATAACGGCCCTCGGCCGGCCGCGCTCGGATAACGCGCTGTAATTTGTTAGCGAACACCGAACACGGCTCACGGGGACTGTGAACAAGATTTATGTGTGAAATGTTCGAGGTCGATGCCGCTACTGGCTACTGGATTTTGTTTCAACGCACCGCACCGGTCGCTCTCGCTCATCTGGTTTATGAAGTGTTGGACACATTTTATAGACTCTGCAACCGACGATGCATAACTTTATTGATTCAATAGTCAACTTTGATTGCTATTTATTGAGGGCTTTGTTGTTAAGGACCCCTTGCTTGTAAGGTGACATTCTATCTTGGCCAGTCATTCAGTTCCAACAATTTGTATTCTGATGTAACTTCTCATCTCTCACCGTACGTGGATTCGTATTTGAAGTTGGCACTATAATTAGGTACACTTATTCTACCTCGGCTGTATTTTACGCAACCGAAGCATGAATCATACAGTCGTTAAGTTACAACATTTCGTTTGAACTGTACTACGTGGAACTAGATTCCCATCTTGTTTTAAATTAGCTAAATCAGTATCGAGTATCAAAACAAAACATAAAATTGGGTTTCGTATCGTGTTTCTGACAACTCGGCATCGATTTGTCACTTGATTTTGATTAAATGCAATAAGCTAAACGTGTCGTTGTTTCATTTTTACAAACTCATAGTTGATGTAACGCTGCCTACTTTATAACTTCACATGAGTATTTCTCATGTGAAGTTATAAAGTAGGCAGCATTTGTTTTGTATAAGAATAATAACAATTCCATGTAATAGTTGTTTGTGGAACTCAACAAAATGTAAAATAGAGTGATGCAGTTACAGCAAGCGATTACCTAGATGTAGTTGTCGGAGGATAATGTAGAATTGTAGAGCATAGTAAGCTCCCGGCGGCGGGCGGGCAGGGCGAGTGCAACGTCCACGGCTGCTCAAGGGCAGCGATGTGAACCGCCTAACCCTGGATCCTGTTTACGCGCATTCGAATCCAATTTTCTTTGAAGGCGGTCTGCAATCTACAATCATTATTTTTGCAAAGACAAATCCATTTCTGCCTGCGGTACGTGACTGTGGGGTAATGAGAGCTAATGGCGGCGGAGCTGTCATTACGCGGGCGCTCGGCTGCGCGCGCCGATTGCGGTGTCAGCTCGGTGCTCCGGCGCAGCCCGCGATGCGCCCGCCTTGCCGCCGCGGTCACGATTGCTGTCAGCTTGTGACACCACAATCATTATTGCACATTTATGTTCAATTCGCCGGTTACAACAGGCACGCCTTGTTTTCTCATTTTTTTTTTTTTTGCAATAATCAAAGTCTCGGTGCATGCTAATCGAGTTTGGCAAAAACTTCATAGTACTCTGTTGCATAATTTAATTTGGTTTTTATTATCCTGTGGCAATTAGTCAGAGGTCATTGATTGCAGTTGTTGCATTTAATACAATAACCATTCTAAATGGTTTGTTCAGGTCTGTTAATGAATTCGTCAAACAAACTCCGAGACTACAAAGAAACACTTTGCTTTGTTTTAATGGCACTGCAACCTTTTTCTTAAATTTTGTTCGTAATTTAATTATAGTTTTGTCTGTTACTGGTAGTTATCATTACTGAAGTGTGCTGTGTTAACTGTAAGTACTTATAAGTCTCTCTCTCTCTGTATCCATTGTAATATGTAACATTGCAACAATTATTTTGTTAATAAAAGTGAAATTCCATAGAAAACTTGTTTGATTTACTATTTTTATTTTTCACCCACCCAATATTTTCTGCCTGTAGTCTGCAGTCTCATCATCAAATGGCTGCTTACGAATCAAGAATCTATCGACGATCCGAAAGAGTGTTTGAAATTCATAAGTATGGTGCAGGCAACCACCGGACCAATAAACGAATGAGGCAGCCCCTAAAATCCAAAATGGCTTATTAGTCAGCTTTGCAATAGCTGAAATGTTGATGGATGGAAAGGTAGAGTAAAACCAAGGAAAAGATGTACCTATGGATCGTGTGAATGAGATATAATATAAATGAAAAGGGAGTGATGATTGACAAGGGAGGGTTTTTGCGTAATAGCAGAAGTCAAATCTATATGAGCCGATTCTGTCTTGTACCCCGAGCTAAGTGGCGCCCTCATTGAATAAAAAATCGTAGCATAGCATAGAAAACAAAAATAAAAAAATTGATTCTAGGAGTTTGTTACAAAGAGGATAAAGTATTCACTGACAGACAACGCACAGCATAAATCGCTAGGTTTAGAAGCTAGAAATTTTTCACAATAATTCCTTTTATAACTAAGGTTTTTTGAAAATTCATCATATCGGGGTTTAATAAGGGATGAAAGTTTGTATGGAGTTCGTCGTTTTTGCCGGTGGGAAATCCCATCGAGCACTAGGCTTGTAAACAGTACAACAGTGTAACATGATTTTCTGAACGAGCTTCCAACAGTACAAAATTGCTGTACCTCTATGTAGGATTGTAGGTACTCAAACTTGTAAAACTAAGTGGCTGTTCAGAATAACGTTCTCAAGAGCTCATAACTGTGGAATTATTGACCACTATCGAATGCTGCTCCATTAAATCATAAACTAACGTTAACAAGACGATTTCATTTAGTAGTAACTACACTAGCTGTAATGGCCAATGAAATATATCTCCTTACTTAAACAGCCCATTCGACTGCGCAAGCGCATTATGGATCTAAAGCGTTTACATTCACCTTAAAGCTCATTACAATAATAAATGTACCCTTTTATAGGAAATGTAATGTCATATATAACCAGCACCTGTCATAATCAGATTAAATATCCATATTTGAATATTCATGGAAGTTTTAAATTATGCTGTCGGTGTTGACGGATATAAAATTGTTATTTAATTTCGGTGACTACGCATTCACGCACCGTGCGTGAGAAAATTGCTCCCATCGGTTTATTACATTTTGCCGCCAAAAGACATAATAAGTGTATCTTCATACAAATGTTCCTTATTGCTTTCAAATGAGATAGTTGGTTATATTTTACACCTTTGTACCATTGACTAAGACATAAAACGTGAGTAGCATCGTGTAACAGAACACCTTTACGAGCCGTGAGGTGCGTACGCGCAGCCTTTATTGGATACCTAATACGAATTGGCCATTTTAGCAAGTCATAAATAATTTCGAATATCAACATAATGCTCTCTTGAAGTATTCATACATTCAGTTTGTAGTCCACGGGCGCACGCGCATGCTATTTTTATGCTTGCTAAGATTTTTATTGATGGCCATAATTTATGTCGACACAAAACAATTCAACGTGAGACTGTAAGTAATTTTATAACGTGTCGTTGTAGGTAGGTATTACCAAGTCGATCGTCAGATTATCTACGCGGCCTTAGAGCCAATATCCACGATTAAGAAGGACACTAGTTGGAATTAAATGTATCGTTAACTGGGGCACAATGTCCGTTCTATTGGTCGTTTGTTTATGATCTCGACCGCCTGCTCGGATACTAACGTAGCCTGTACTAGTTACTAGTGCCGTGTTCATTCACGCAGCTACCATTCACTGGCACCTTGAAGTTATTATGTTGTACAACACCTGTCCACCGAGCACTGCAATGCGATGTGGAATGTTTTATCCGTGAATACATTAATAATTCTAAGGAAACACTACCTGTGCAATCATAGCCACACAGTACGTTATGGGAATGTTATCAAAGTTTGGCGATCTATTGGATGCATAGGTGCCATGCGTGAAGGTTTTGCAATGCAAAGCAGCTTATCATTCACTACATACAAAATTACATCAGTGCAAAAATATTTTCATTGGGAACAATGGTACATATCGTCCGCTACGGTGATTTAACGACAAAACCAATAATTGTAAATCAAACAATCGTTTATTGGCGGTTCGACAGGCAGCTGACTAGGTAATGTACTGCTATGACATAGGTATTGCGCTAGATATTCAATTGGACGGATTAATTGGTGAACGGAGGGCCCGTGGACCGTTGTTCGCTACGACAATCACTCAGTGTTATGCAACACGTTGCTGGAGCTAATACCTACGTAGGTAATATGCGGAAAAACACATGTACCTAACTACAGTAACAAGCATGATTTACAGGCAATTTGTAAAGCCTTTCGGATTGGTAATGGTAACGTTCGACGTGCATGCACCGTGACGTGGCGAAGAACTGCATTCTGAATACGGAATTCATCAACGTCGTTAAAATATTCACGTATATTTAGAACACTAATAATTCTACCAAAATTGGTCCAGAGTTGGCTACAATTCCCCCATTCTGCAGGCCTGACTAGGGGACTTGTAGCTATCTTAGGACCTCCCATAAATCTCCGAAAATCCAGGTGCAGAATACCAAAAGTAAAAACCAAAAAAAATGCAAATAGGTATGTACTGCTTGTTCTGCCGAGTTAGACTCGGATAAAGGTTATCCTGCTTATAAAGCCGTCAGAATGTACTTTGTTACATCCATTTTGATTTACGATTAAACACCTTTTCACCCTTTACCTTTAGCGCAAGTGCGGTTAGATAAGTACAGTCGATATAATTTATGTTCCTAATATTCATAGCATGTTATGTATCATAATTTTCGACTCTTTCAAAAAGCCATTGTCGCATTCACAATAATGCAACGTCGGAATTCTTTCACAATGCGACAGACAAGTCCCAGGAAACGGCGGCAGTTGGAGTGGTTATTTTATTCGCCACGTTGCACAGTGGTGGCATGCAAGCGACAATTTTATCGTTGCGTAACCGTAGGTAGGCAACAATTTGCGCACAGTGCGTGTCGCCGATGTTAGCTATCAAAGCGGTGTTTCATTGACTTCCCAGCGGCCCCAGTGGCCCCAGCGTCACGCGGGGTGCCCACCGGGCTGGCTGCGTCATGTTTTGTGAAACTAGTGTTAATGATGGGGTACTATTGACAGCGCGCCTACAGTTCCTGTGTGAACATTCCGAATAAAACTATTTTAATTGATTGCACGCTATGTACTCTGTCAAGAGAGCTTCTACGATGTACCGTTTAAAGTAATGATGGTCGATAAAAAACAAAGTTGCATTGCCGAGTTTTATTTTATGTCCGACACTTAACTGTTAGGGACTGGAGTTGATGAAATCACACATAAGGTGGGTATGCACGACTACCTAGTAGGTATCGAAAATGTACGCGTAGCAACAGCAAACATGCATTTATGACTAGCCCGATGGTCATTACAAACTGTTTAATTGTTTGCAAGTAAGATTTGTGTTTGTTTTCCTTCCATAAGGAAATAATCCTGAGATCGGTATTATGTTGTTGAATGATTAAGTAATGTCTAGTGTTTGTTATTGCAGGAAACTCTTTAGCCGCTAAAGTTAGACAACTATTGTGTTCCTAGTAGATAGTTAGGCAAATTGTTTCTTATGAAAAATGATTGATTTTCTTCTGTTTCTTACCTTTGCTTATTCGATTGTTTTAGCACCGAAAC
Source organism: Apamea sordens (assembly GCA_945859715.1). NCBI lineage: Eukaryota > Metazoa > Arthropoda > Insecta > Lepidoptera > Noctuidae > Apamea > Apamea sordens. The sequence continues at coordinate 14,679,911 of OX243987.1, forward strand.
CTATGACTAAGAAGGGCCGGTTTTTTGATCCGTAGATAAACTCAACCAATTGTTAAAAATATAATTGTTAGTTTATCTAATGGTCACTAAAGGTTATTTTTTTTAGTTAATTAATAATTTGACCATCAGCAATGATATTATATCATTAGATAAACTAAAAATTGATCAAAAAACACATTTCCATTAGTTAAAACCGGCCCTAAGAGCTGATTTTTCCAACGCCAGATAGTTTTATCCGTGGAATAATTTTGAATTTTTGCCAGTTTAGAAAAAAATGATATTAGAAACCTCAATATCATTTTTGAAGACCTATCCATAGATTATACCCCACACGTATGGGTTTGATGAAAACAAAATTTTTGAGTTTCCGTTCTAAGTATTCCCCATACTTAGAACGGAAACTCAAAAATTTTGTTTTTGAGTTTCCGTTCTAAGTTCTCCCCCAAAATTTATTGTTTTTTTTTCTATTTTTGTGTGAAAATCTTAATGCGGTTCACAGAATACATCTACTTACCAAGTTTAACAGTATAGTTCTTATAGTTTCGGAAAAAAGTGGCTCTGACATAGGGACGGACAGACAGACAGACATGACAAATCCATAAGGGTTCCGTCTTTTGCCATTTGGCTACGGAACCATAAAAATGACGTATTACAAGCAAAAAATCGACTACCGACCTATTAGTAACACATTATCCATTAAAACGGTGTTTTGGCAGCCTGTTGAACACTGAAACAAAAAAAAAACATGAAATGACTTGGTTATGATGATCGATGTCGTCACATTTTCACTGTATATCTCACAGTTTAGTAAATGAATTTACCCTGTAATTGATTTCATATAGTTATAACACTACGTCTTTTTTCTCCGAAGGGTTAAGCAGAGGTAGGTACCTATAGTACCTACACCCACATTTCGCCAGTTATGTTTAAGTTCCACGTCAGAGTGGCGGGCGAGCCTATTGCTATCAACCCGGCACAAATCCAGACTTCAGGCTGCTACTGAGAAATTTCTAATGAACCCAGGCTGGTAATGGAACCCAGGACCTCATATTTAGCAGTAGCGCTTGCGACCACACGACCAGCGACGTAGTCAATTGATTTAATCGCTGATAGAGTTAATTTATTCATGTTGCGGCGATAACTAACGTCCAACGGTGCAGGTGACGCTACCTGTCGTCCTTAGAGCATTAGGTACACGCGTGAAGTAAAATTCTTTACGCTTTGATTTAGTCATCATGTTTGCATTGACCATATAGGAACAACAAACTGTTTGAAATGGATCTGAAATGTTGGTAGAAGGTGATCATCGATCACCTACAACATTTTAAGCATGCTGGCTCTGTACCAGTTGATCACCTGTGAATTTTGGAGAGATACCATCTTCTTCTTCTCTTAGCGTGTCGATGGAAATCTAAATGGACTAGGCCCAGAGTTCGGCTACGTGTTTGGCGCCATCACTAGCGACCATCACCATCTTAAAGTTGGATTTTGTCATCAGGGTGTATCAGGGTTTTGTCAGGGTGTACTCTGCAACTCTCGATCTTGTCCACACAAGTTATTTCAATCTTAAATCATAGGATCTACTTAGGTACTAAATTACTGTAGACAGAACTGCAGCCACATAATATCTTGCACCTTGCTCTTCACCTTTCGCATCCAGTCACCTCCAGGCCGTCACTTCGAAGTTTCGGTAGCAACACGAATTTCGTCATCAAAAACATCTGTCCCACCAACAATTGATTAAAACCAATACATGACTGAATTGACTGATATGCTGTGTGAACTCCCTCTCTCATTGTGGGGCACTAGACAATATTAATCATCATATTTACTTAGTGTATTCCGTTCACCTGAGCTTTTTGGAGAGGTACCTTCTAAAAATTGCATTTATCCTAGGATGGTATCAGTTCGGCAGGCAGAAAAAACTCTGCATGTCTCCATTTTGTCCAATCAAGTTTTTTCAATTTTAGATCAGGGGATTTACTTACTAAATTACCTACAGCAGACAGAACTCCAGCGATGAGAATTGTTCTCTGCCTTTAGCATCCAGTCACCCCCCAGGCAATCACTTCGAAGTTTTAGAGCAACACGAATTTCGTCATTATCTTTCAACCCAACAATTGATTAAAACCAACATGACTGATATGCCGTGTGAACTCCATCTCTCATTGTGGGGCACTAGACAATATTACTCATCATATTTAGTGTATTCAGTTCGTGGGAGCCCGATCTTCAAAAGCGTCGGTTAGAAAGGTTCTTCATGAAATGATTCTAGTTGCGTGACGGTAATTACGCCGGCGATGCTGATCGGTGTCTTGGACAGTTAATTGTAATGGCGTGTCCGACTCACAGGCACTCACAAGCCCGTTTCCTGTGCATTTATTCCTAGTACAATGTTATGGATGTCAACGGTTCGTAGTCTGTACATGCGTTGTGTTCGGTCTTTGTGTAATATTTTTCTAAGGTTATGTGACAGTAAACTAAAACTTCAAGGAGTAAAGAGTTGTCGTCGGGCCCAGAAAGCACGGTAATAAGATAATATTACCGTGCTGAAAGCGACTGGAAATCTGAAGTCTGAAGTTTAGAAATGTTTAGAAACCTGCCATTGAATTTAAATGTGAAACAGTTATCTTGCTTTCCATGTAAGCGACACTAGGACATTAATTTTGTCCTAAAGTGGACGGCCAGGAATCGTGGTGCTCACTTTTGTAACATGCTCAATTACGTCATCACATTTCCCAACTAAAGCATATATCTAAGTACCTATACTCAGCTCCTGTATTACTTAAAGCTCGGCAATAAACTGCAAGCATTGCAATTAATATTTTATAGAAGTTATGTGCGAAACTAAGAACGGATTAGGCACGATTGTAAAATAGATGTTTGATTACCCTTAAGTATAATTATTTTCCTAATTAGCATAGGAATGTTATGAACAGTTTTGCAATTACCTCCTCACACGAGGCCTTTAAATATTTCATTGATTTTCCGAAGATATTGCTACGATTGTGCGTATATTTGGTATATATTATAAGTGTGTGTGGTGATGTGCGAACATAAACCGTGGTGCGCAGGCGGTGTGGATGCCAGTGACTCCTAAACACAGGGCTGCGGTCAGCAGGAATGCGCGCGGGCAAGCGGGCGAGTGCGCCGGCGCAGCCGCCCGGCGCCGACGCACCACCCTCCTCTCATTTCACGCTTCTTGGAAGGGAATTTTCAATCATTTCTCTAGCATGCGAACTGTCATTGGTTGCAATATCTAGAAAACATTAAGTGGAGTTAGTCGCCTCTGTAATCTTGTAACAAGAAGCGGTCGGGCGAGCTCCGACTGGTGTTTACGCCAGCCTGTTTTATACACATTTCGATCGTGACTATCCGAGGGGATGCTGGGAGCTTTAATAGTTAGTGTGTCTGAGAGACGTTGTGCCTTTAAATCGGTGCAAACAAGAGTGCATGTAGGTACTATATTATTATCTCAATTGGCAAATAACAAATAAAAGCTCAGTTTCTTACAACGTTTGGAGATTCTTGTGAAGCTTTCTTTAGATAGGTGTTAGCAGTTAGATAAATGTTAAAAACACACATAAAAGTGAAAACCTTAGGTAGAAATAAAGCCGTTTAGCGAGCTCGTTAAGATCGTCATCTCATATATTTACCCATCTTTTTAAAAGTTCAGAAAGAGAGTTTATTGCGTTTTAAGTATCCGTCTGTAGTTGAAAAAGTTGCAATGAGCAGCTTACAATTTTATGGTCACTCGTTGAAAGGCTAAATAATGTAATAACTGTTATACAGTACTCATAATATGAACCTTAACATAATATTCCGTTTGTCGGGCATTTCCAAGTTCTCACGTAAGCCCATAAACCCGTTGATATATGGTGGCGTCAAAACCCGCGGTTCGTGGAAGGAAGCCTGTAGCTCATGTCAGGACATGGAACGGCCGCCGTATGAAAATGAAATCAGATTAGACTATATTATAATATACATAGGTACTAGCGAAGTGCTTGACTTGCTTTTCGACGAGATCGAGGATAAGATTTTGAAAGAAACCGTTCTCGTTTAGTTCAAGGTTTTGTGTGTGAACTTGCATGTTACACACAAACTAATGGTTTTGTTGTAGACGAATTTCAATAATGTATTCCTACTACCTATACCTAGTCTGATTATTAATTTGCTAAACTAAAATGACAGCTGCGATGGATCTTTTCTTGTCAACATCGCATTGTTTAGTCTAGATTAGCTGTCATTTTGGTCTAACAAATAAAAAATTAGAGTTTAAGTAGGTAATTAACCTATCACCAATACAAAAATAATTTTGAAGCAAAGAGCAAGTAGGTACGGTCATCAAAGGAGATAAGTAACCAGCTTAGGGTCGTCGGATATAGTTGAAGTTTAGTAAGAAACCGATAGATGTTGTCGAATAAAATTGAATTTAGTTAATAGAAAACAAGCAGTTAATTTATCAAATAAAATTTTATTCGAAAACATCCATCGGTTTCTTATTAAACTTAAACTGTATCCAACGACCCTGGGGGCCTACTCCGAAGTGCAAAGTGCGAATGTTCGGATTGGACCGACACATGGCCGAACCGAATATTATTGAAAAATGCGAAAAAAGTTCGGATCGGCTCAGTTGGGTCGGGACCATAGTCAATATTCGAAAGAGTGTAGGAGTGTACGATCGGAACCGACCGAACCAAATAGTAACTTCGTAGCAGGAAACGGCCGAACATTCGGCCGATATTACTTCGGAGTAGACCCCCTGGTTACTTACCTTTGGTGACTGTACTTATAAGACGTGTAAGAATCGTAGCAGGTGACGTTCTGTACTTTCTGTCTAACTCCATGGGAAAATGGCGCGAGTTTATGTATGCTATGTATGTAATTTTGGAGTAGATAGTCGCCATTCTCACTTTGAAAATTTACCAAAATGGCCGCAGTTTGTTTTTTCTAAATTGGGGCCTGTTTGAAATGTCGGCGTTTCTTCGTGTGTATTTAACGATGATAACATAAATCTACTCGTTAAGTCGTGCTGGCTTTCGGCGTCGCAGCAAAAATATGTTTTCATCCTTTGAATATCTCTTTACTTTTTAGGTACCTACGTCATTTTTTGCTTGCTGCCTGTTCGATGTATATGTTGTATATTCTGTATCTGGGGTAGGGTGGTACATTTTTCGGTGTCCTTCTTCTACAAAATGAGTGAATCCAATCATTATAAGTATTACTATTGAAGCCCCTATTACAATTTCGAAAAAAACAGAAAACTTTTCTGGGGTACGTTGCTACGATTTGATGACTACGCTGTAAAGTAAAAGTCACATCAATGGTAACACTAGCACAGCTTGCGCTATAAAAAACAACCTTACCGCTACGACATAAAGGCGCTGATAATGTCAAATTGTTACCAATGATGTTGTACGGTTGAATGGTACATACTAACCTATAGGTAGGAACTAGAATTTAGTTTCTTGATTGGGAATGACGAAATAAGAGTAACTTTGTAAGTACTAGGTATCATGTCGTGATTTGCAGTTTTGCACGTTTAAACGAACGACGTTTTAACGTTTATATTGTTGCTAATATAGTAGTATCACCCAGGATTCACCACATAGCACTGTATTTTGAGAGATAAGAATGTAGTGTTTTTTTTTGCCATGTAGGTAGACGTGCCCTAAAACTCCGCTTGTCAGCGGAGTTTTACTACATTCTTATCTCTCAAAATACAGTGCTATGTGGTGAATCCTGGGTGATACTAACAAAATATGGATTTTAATTTTCTGAAATAAATTTATTCTATTCTAAACTGATTTGATTTTTCAGAAGGTATACCTATTTACAGGTTTTAATTAATTACCACTTAGCACTATTTTAGAAGGCTGAATGTATCCTCGCTGTAGGCGCGTGTTGTTCTAAGTTCGTTCGCAAAGCCAGTTTTTTTTTTAAATTACGTGCTTTTAATTGCTTTGTAGACTACCGAAGTTGATTGATGTATTAAAATTATTATTAAAAAATCGCAATAACGTAAGGTCTACACTACGTTACATATTTAATTTTATATTTTTTTCGAACTACTACCTACTTGATATTGAAGGGATTTTTGAAGTAACTATTACTTACAACATATAGAACGTACCCGCTCTATCTATAACGTATAGTAAATAAAAAAAACCTTTAAAACCAACCAACACAATAGCTATTTGTCTATTACAAACTGCTTCACGGGGCAACGAATGCGTACAGTCTGCCCAGTATATCCTGAGACCCCACAGCGGCGCTGCTTGCACAGATGAAGACGCAACATTGGAAAAATCAGTACATTTAAATCAAGTTCCGTGTATCTTCGCTTGTCAAGGTATGCTGGCCACACTGTACCACCATTTTCCCATCTGTCAGCGATGGCCGCGGATCATGGAGGTAGGTAGGTGCTTCGTCAAGGGCAAGGCCGTCGGGTCGACGACCCACACGGTATGGCTATTTAGGGATTATGCCGCGTTACGAGTCTCTAATTCGTTATCGTACATAGGCTTTATGTTTAGTACGAATTTGAATAAATTGGCGTAAATATAGACACGCTATTTTTCTTACGGATAATTTTTATTCGTGGAATAAAATTGGTGTCTGACAGCATTTGTATGGAAGAACTGTCAAAAATTCTAAATTATTCCTCCGAGAAAATTATCTGGCGTTGAAAAAATCAGCCCTTAGCGTTAGATTAGTTAGAAATCATTTATTTTGCAATGAATATGGGTACAAAATAAGATGTAAACATTGCAAAAGCGGTTCCAACACACTCTACCTTACGGCATGCAAAAGTAAAAAAATATATTTACTCAGTTATATAAACAAAAAGAAAAGCAAGTTCAGTTATTCGGATTTACAGCCTTCCTACATAAACTAAACATCAAAAACAACAATCTTAATGCTAGAATAAACTAAGATCTTCTGGCCATAATAAAGGTGGCGGGGACATCGACGCCCATCCTTTTACTATAGATTCAATACGTAATTCGCCCTAGCGAAACTTTTAGCCGGTGATCAAAAAAAAAAAAAATCTGTCGTTTCATAGAAAAGTGAAACCTACGCAGTCAATATGTATGGAACCGCAATTTAATGACCGATGAAAAAATTCTACGCTAAGGGTCTAGAATCATGTGCTGAATTCATGGTTAAAGTTTGCGCGTCGATATCCTTTAGCGTAGAAGCCAGCCTGTATAACAGCCGGAAAACGTCTAGCCGAATTAGATAACTATTTACTCTTGTGGTGCATCGTCAAGGATTGATTTCCCATCGACAAATAATTTTTATTCATAGAATAAAATTGACGTCTAACAGATTTTATGTAGAAGAACTGTCAAAAATTCAAAATTAATCCTTCGATAAAATTATCTGGCGTTGGGAAAAACAGCCTTAAGAATTCTTGAGGATAAGTCGATTTGGGACATAATATGGATGATGAGAGAAATTGTTGACTTAGCGTACCGGAAATTTTGCTGCCCATCGTCCACTAGGTAATTATTCTAAGGGGGTGACACAGGTTACACTGAAAAGATTGGGTAAGGCTATATACAATCAGCCTATAATGTTCCCACTGCTACACAGCCCAGGCTGGGACACAGGCCTCCTCTCGGTGAGAGGGAGTGGGCAGTAATCCACCACGCGGGCCCAGTGCGGGTTGGCAGATGTCACACGTCTTCGAACTTTTGGTTCTAGGACATGCCGCGGTTTCCTCACGATGTTTTCCTTCACCGTTTTGAGAGCAGTGGTGATGAAATAATTTACAGGGGGTTTTGCGGGTTCGAACCTACGACCTACAAATCGTTAGTCGCGGCAGTTACCACTTGGCCACCACTGCTCTAACTAACTGACAGACTGCTTCACAACTCAAAAGTAAGTAGTACTCAGAAGTATAAGAAATTTTATATTTCTAGGGGTAGGGGCCAATTTCTTGCAAGAGACAGATTTAAGATTCATCATCTTCTATATTTTATAGGAGCATAAGTAATCGATCATGTTGTCGAAAAATTATTTAGAAGAAAAATAAATACATAAATCATATTATTAATATCAAATGAAGAGAAATAAAAATTGATGCGGGTTAAAAGGGTTCAATCGACTTGTTACCAATCATCATACATTCATGGGCAAATAAACGAACGTTACATAGCTGTTGTGTTAACTAAAATAAATAATAATATTTTATTGTAAGCCGACGAGTGTGATTCATGACTGGGGAAATGTTACTTGTAACAGTTGTAACATGGTCATATTTTAAGACAGAAATACTGCCTACATAGCTTCGCACATGTGGTGTCAGAGACTCAGAGTTATAGATTTGGAAAACTAGAAAATTAACAGTGGACACATTTAAGCACAGTGGCCCATGTGTCTAAAGCCAACCTGTTGGCCTGTTGTTACCCAGAACAGCGGTTCCGTCCTATTTTAACAGTCATCATGAAAATCTGTCATGTTCATCAGTATTTGACAATAAAGGTGTCAAAAAACGCCTTGTATTTGGACAGCCGTTATTCATATTCAAATTCGTTTACTTATTTGCATTCCACAAGGTATAAAGATGTTCACAAAAGGCCTATATCTAAGAGCCGTTGTAGACTTTGTCAAAAAATTACGCTCACATAAAAAAGTTAATAACAATAACATAAATAAATCTATTATAAGGGTAAGTATGTAGCTATTTTCTTAAAATACTATTTTTTCATTTAGATATATTTACTTAAGTAGGTAGGTAATATAATTTAATAGGTAACACAAACACTTATTTAGTAGATCTTTTATGATTACAAATAAAAACAGATCAGTTTTACGTGTATCACAATTAGGGATTCAGTAGGTAAAATTTTATGATTTACTTATTGTGTATTTTGAGGGGCCCGTGGCTAAATAATAACAGCCGCACAGGTCGATCGGTACGGTTGGTCTGTGGATGGGTGACCATCTTTACATACCGAGACCCCTCCGTGCCTCGGAAAGCACGTTAAGCCGTTGGTTCCGGCTGTCATTCGTGGATCTTTGACAGTCGTTACGGGTAGTCAGAAGCCCGAAAGTCTGACAACCAGTCTTAACAAGGGGTATCGTATTGTATTACCCAGTAAGTAATTGGGTTGTGGAGGTCAGATAGGCAGTCGCTCCATGTAAAATACTGGTATTCAGCTGCATCCGGTTAGACTGGAAGCCGATCCCAACATAGTTGGGAAAAGGCTAGGCAGATGATGACTTATTGTGTATTTAGAAGTCATGTTATGTTTAATTACTTATATAATCTTCTTAATAAATATCCACATGTATATAATTATTTAAGGTTATTGTGTGCTTGTTCACCACTTTCTTAGGAAACCAAAGCTTTTCAAATTGCACGTCAAAAGACTCATTGCTAGGTATAAAAAGACTTTTGACAAAACTTCTAGCTAAAAATGATTGAAATTAAAGATCGACCTCGAAAACTAATGTTTCTGATTTTCAGTAAGTACCTACAAAATTTGTTCTTAAACTCCTAACTTTGCAAAATTTGAGCAAACTACAACACACAAAGAAATATGAAGCCCAAAAAAAAAAAGAAAATGTCGGACATCCTTGCTTTTATCCAAGAGTAAATCACGTGTCGCTTTAATCTTAATGAGATCAACATTAACTTAACAATATTGGATACTTTGCCTAACTCGAAGTTAAAAAGCGTGAGAAATGCATATTTTTATTTATTTTATTTATTTATTCACAAGGCAACTACAACAGGCAATAATCACAATTAAGTACAATGTTCAAATTATAGGTTTCGACCTGACTATCACCCAAAGCGTAGTCGCACAACATGATCAGCAACAACATTATTAATGAAACAACTACAGTAAAAAACATAAAAATAAAACTTATTGACAAATGTATGAGCGTCTGCCCTCCGACACACTTCTACTTACATAGGGGACGTGTCGGAGACCAAACACGCCAGGTTAAGTACACAATTGATACATAGTTACATTCTTTGAAGAGAACAGTATTCAAAGCGTTACAAAGTTAAAAAGAAAGAGTACATACATGTCTTTTGAAAGCAGCAGCACGAGAATCGAAGATATCAATACTGTTATTGTCTTTTGAAATTTCATTGTAAAGTCGACACATTCTAACGAGACACGCACATTCTAATATTATGAGCATGTTAACATTTTATGTTAATTAGGTACGACGACACCGACACCGACCGTGCCTCGGAAAGCACGTTAAGCCGTTGGTCCCGGCTGTCATTCGTGGATCTTTGACAGTCGTTACGGGTAGTCAGAAGCCCGAAAGTCTGACAACCAGTCTTACCAAGGGGTATCGTATTACCCAGTAACTGGGTTGTGGAGGTCAGATAGGCAGTCGCTCCATGTAAAATACTGGTATTCAGCTGCATCCGGTTAGACTGGAAGCCGACCCCAACATAGTTGGGAAAAGGCTAGACAGATGATGATAGGTACGACGACATATCAAGCTTTACATTTCCATTTTTAGCTGAGCTCGCATTGTATAGGCGTTTCGTATAGTTAGAAGTCAGCTTATAGGTACTGTAAAAAAAATTTTCTGCACCCTAACTGCGTAACACACTACCAATCACAATCAGAAACATTTTGAAGGATATTGCTAATCCATTGCTTCATATATTAGAAAAATGTGTCTGCTCAACAACGTAAATAACGCAATGAACGTTGTTGAACTGTCAAAATGAAAGCTAATCCTACTGTTAAACACCCCTCTGCTTCGTGGCTGTGTTTTTTTGGTAGGTACTCTTTCGTCATTAATTTCTCATCGGGATACAACATCCTCATATAGACAATTCATCAAACTGCTGACATTGTAAGCCAATGACTAATACAAATTTTCCGAGAAAAACGATTCACTCAAAAATATGCGCAAGGGAATTTTATTGTGAGCCAAATATTGCTGCCCTTGCGAAATAATATACAGACTGCTTCTTCTTAGTAAGAATAATATCGAATGCTAATGTTGTTGACGATGACATGAAAACTGACCTCTTTTTATTTTATTTTTTTCCTTGTCATAGATTATCAAAACACTGTTGTTTGTAATGTGATCGACGAAGCGAGTTTGTTTATTTATTTAAGTTCTGTTTAAGCAACTACCTGAGAAACTAATGATGTCTGGGTCTGGGTGCCATTTGATATTTACTGGACTTTTATTAATTATCAGCTTGGCTAGACATATCAATGCCATTGTTGGCCCTTTTCTCACATAGGTTTTTTTTATTCAATAATTTGTAGGTTATAATAATCATCACGCTTCTTAAATTGAATAGGGGATTGAAGATTTTTAATGGAGTCTGGCATACATACATTTTGTTTTTTTTTTTAAATTTTGGCCACGCATGAAACCTGTATAAATCGATAGCTGACATTGATGCAAACAGAAAACACCGTAAAGCGTTATATTTCTAAGATATTAACGTTCAAAGTTGATTCATGTGATCAACTTTGAACGTTAATATATCTCGGAAAAGTGACGCTTTTACTGTTATTTAGAAAAAAATAAAAAATAAACAAATACTGCGACAGTAGGTATGCCACGTGTCTTTAAACCCCTTTAACAATGGCCTTTTGTATATAGTAAGTTTTTTAGCCAAAGTAAGTAACGGACAGATGTGTTTCTGGCGAATTTGTTGCGCCACTTCTTCCCAGCTAAAAACTTCGCCGTAGTTTTTAGCTATTTGGCTGGAATGTCTTGGGTAAATTTGACGTTCAACAAGTGATGATCCTCAGCCCAAGAATAAATGATTTTTTAATTTGATCTTTATGCAAGAGTAGGTGCCTACTTTTACGGGGGGCTTGTGACTAAATAATAACAGCCGCACGGGTCGATCTACAAGGTTAAGCAACGCCGAGGTCAGTCCGTCGATAGGTGGCCACTGACCATCCATTACATACACTCCTTCATGCCTCGGGAAGCACGTTAAGCCGTTGGTTCCGGCTGTCATTCATGGATCTTTGATAGTCTTTATGGGTAGTCAGAAGCCCGAATATCTGACAACCAGTCTTACCAAGGGGATACCCCCGGGTAAGACTGGTTGTCAGATTTTCGGGCCCCGGATTAGTCGGCCGACTAATCGGCATTTTGAAAACCGATTAGTCGGCTATAGTCGGTTACTCGGCAAATACTATAGTCGGCCCATCTCTAATGATTATCACCTTTATAACTACTATTAATATACGTTTCCTTTTGCTTTTTTATGTTTATATCACTAAATCTTTGCAAGCGAAGGCATAATTCTATACCTTGAGACGTTTGGTTTGGTTTAAAGCCAAATAACCTTAGCCAAGAGCCATATGCATATCTGCTGGTTCATATACAACGAATATACCGTTTATCTGCGTGCTTTATGCACGACAAACACTGCCCTATGACAGGCACACGTAGTAGATCGAGGATTGCGAGATTTCACCTGCATGTAATTATAATTACATAAGATAGGTATTGTATACTGACATACATTTATCTATACTAATAATAAAGCTGAGAGTTTGTTAGTTTTTTGTTTGAACGCGTTAATCTTTGGAACTAGGTTCAGACGCCAGCAGGTCAAGCTACCCGAGACTGTCAAATTTTCCCAATCAACCTTGAACCTTAATACTTTAGCGATAAATTTGAATATCTATTAAAGAAATTTGACAGATTGTAGTAGCTTGATGTGCTGGCGTCTGTACCTACCAATAGGATTTAAAAAATATTTTTGCATTTGATAGCCTAAGTCTTGAGGAAGGCTAATACTTAGGCTTATTAACATCACGTTTGGACCCTTAGAAACCGACAAAAAGAAAAAAGTAAATCAGAAAGGCTAAGCGAAAAGGAAGTACATAATAGCGCGGGCAGGCGATGCGATGCGACGAGGTGGGCCGGGGGAACAAGAAATTTCACGCGGACGAGGTCGCGGGCAGATAAGCTAGTCAATATAAATTAAAAAAACAACTGACTTCCAAAAAAGACACTACAAAGTGAAAAATAACTTTAATTTCGGAAGTCGGTGTCGTTGAGTTCGCATTTTCGTTGTTTGCCGCCGAGTTCCGAAATTAAAGTTATTTTTCACTTTGTAGTGTCTTTTTTGGAAGCCGGATGGTTTTTTTTTTGCATAAAAGTTTTTATTTTTCACTTTTAAGTTGTAATTTTTACCAGTAATTTTGGTTTAAAAACCTAAGGCTGTTCGCGCGTTACTTGAGAACGACTAGATTGAGTTGGCTAGTTTTTGTTTTAAAATGTTCGTAATAGTCCAAATGAGGGTTTCTAGGAAAAGAAAACTTGGAAAAGTTTCCGAAAAATTTGAAAAATGGTCTTTTTTCTATGGTTTTTTGTGTGAACTATTTGTTTGGAGAGTACAACGTCTGTCGGGTCAGCTGGTCCATATGTAAATCATAGATACTCCCTAAAAGTACGAGTCCCCAAAGTGTGTTTAAAAGCTGCCTTACCTGTGTTCTGGGTGTTGTATCTCTTCCCGGTATGACTTGTATCTGCGTTGCTGGTACAGTCTACTCAAGCAATCAAAATTTGAACAGGCATGGCTGGAAAAACCCGTAGGTACTTACTGGGACCCAGACGGAATTCATTATAAAATTCCACAATTTTGAATATTAATTTTGGCTTTCTCACTAACTGAAACTGAATCACAGCTTCAATTAGAAAGTCCAAATTCCAATACGTCACAAATTCACAATGTAGGTTTGTTTTCCGTTTATTTCCAATCTCATGTCGTCATTTCCCGCGCCTGAATCAGAATACCTGCACCCTAATTGCGTAGCATACTATCAATCACAATCTGAATAATTTTGAAGGATATTGTTAATCCATTGCTTCATATCTTCGAAAAATTTGTCTGCTCAACAACGTAAATAACGCAATGGATGTTGTTGAACTGTCAAAATGAAAGCCATTCCTACTGTTAGTTTGTTACGTAATTACCCCTCTGGTTTGGACAGAGAATGTCTATCAGAAAAACCTGACCATTATTTACGAGTAAGCACATTTTCCTCCGTGTACTACCCTTGTCTTGTCAGGCAAGCTAGAAGTACAGTTGATTAACTATCCAACAAAAAAATGGAAAGTCAATATTATTTCTAACATATTCGCTGAACCTTTCTTGTGAACTGGCACGATCTGCGTGTGCGTTGAAATAAGGATCGACCACAAGCGTGCAGATCGTGTAACCGTTATAGCTTTGGATATAAGGGCTTTTGTCAAGTGGCAGGGTGTTGGGAAAGGTTGGTGCTAGACGCGGAAGCGTTGACGGTGTTCCCACACGTGTGATCAGTAGCTGTTCCAGGGAACCAGTGAGCGCGGGCTGACGATGGGAACAGCACCATTATTGACACTACACACTTAATGTCGCACTTTATTGTTACTCTATACAATGATAGTTTTGTTTATTGTTGTAGTTTGATCTAGCGGTTAATTGATTGATCACCTGAAATTAGTCACAGAATAATTGATAGTATCTAATTATTACTATTGCTTGAACGTTTCGTTACTACATCATCCTGGTAATATCAACTCATTTATTCAAATAAGGCTGAGAATGAGCGCTTTTCGAACGTCAAAATTACAAAAGACAGTCCCCCAAAACGCTCACCCTTCGGGTCTACCCTTTATAGCAGAACTTTTTATGTCATAATATTGTTTTGCATAACAGCGGATAGCATAAACTTCATTTCGCAGAAAATCGTTTGGCAGACAGTCATTTATCATACATTCAAAATTCATAATTTTGTAAGTCAGAATCATCTTTAGGCATAAATTTCATATCCATAATAATTAAAAAGTAGAACCATCATATCGCAGAAAGTTCACAGTTAGAATCATCTTTTGGCATACATTTCATATCCATAATCATTACAGAAAATTCATTCATTCATTCACCATGCATGCAGCATGCAAACAAGCATACACCATGCATGCAGCAATTATGCAGCATGCAAGCAAGCATGCAGCATGCCAGCGAGCATGCAAACAAGCATACACCATGCATGCAGCAAGCATGCAGCATGCAAGCAAGCATGCAGCATACAAGCGAGCATGCAAACATGCAAGCAAGCATACACCATGCTTGCAGCAAGCATGCAGCATACAAGCAAGCATGCAAGCAAGCATGCAAGCATGCAACATGCAGCAGGCATGGTTTCTGTCACGGCTCCGGCGCTGCGGGGCTCCGGCGGTCCCACGCGAGCTTATCGCCGCAGATGGTTTTAAGTCTCACCAGCATTAATACCACCTGCTCCTCAGCTCGCGGGCCGCCTCGCCCCTCCGCGCCTACGCGGGCTTAGATTACACTCTAGGGGTAGGGCAGACAAGACTACGTGGAGTCGGTTTTGCAGCGATTCGTTTCTGTCACTACCTTTTGTAGCACAACATATTATTGAATTTTCACGACAATGTTTTAATTTAAGGTTAAAAATGCTATTGTATAGAAATGTCAATGTCTAATAAAATTATTCCAAACGAAATTGCCATTTTCATAAGTATGCGAAGTGAACGTTATGCTAAACAAAATTATGCGAAATTTTAACTTTGCCAAAGGTAATTATGCCAAATAAAATTCTGCTATCTTAAAACTATGCCATTGTAAATTCGGACATATAAACATTCGGCCAAACAATAATTATATTAAATCATTTTTATGCCTTAAAAATATTCGTTTAAAGAAGATTATGCCAAGTGTGTTATGCCAAATAAATTTCGGAGCATCAAGATTCTGCCAGATAGAGGGAACCCTCACCCTTCACCACTTCCTAGTGGCCTTTAGCTGGGAAGAAGTGGCGCAACAATCTCTCCAGAAGTTCCCGAAATATGTCGGAGCCTCCCTAGTTTCCTTTCTACAAAAAATAATCAAGATAGACACCAAAAAAAGGGAATCTCCATAATTTCGATAGTAAATTCTAAGGCCACGTAGTGCCTTACTACTTAGCAGCATTCTGTAGCAGAAGTCAGTACAAATAAATCATTTCCGACCATGTCATTACACGGGCCGACACTTTCCTAAGAATTCGTGGTCCGGACTACAAACCTCAGATCTAAGCTATGATTACACTGAACGCTTCCCTCCACACCGCGCGACACGTCATCAACATCATGGTAGTAAAAAAAAAGATTGTTATTGCGCAATTTGAAGCGTCGTTGGTGTTCATTCTTCGCCGTAATTGCTGCGGCTAATAACACCGGCTGCCGAGATATCACTGTATTTTAAGTTTTATATTATTTTATAGCTATTATTCTGAGTATTTGAAGCGTTTTAAATAGTTTGGTTCCTATATTACTTGAGCTAAAATTCAAATGGTTTCAAACGTTTATTTTCAACGGTCATAACGAGTCTTGTCTTGTAGGACTGGAGGAAATTTTCAAAATCAGAAGGTGATTAGCAGGCCATTTATCTTTTTAAATCTAACAACGCTTACAATCCGGTTAATTAAAATATAAAGTCAATTTGCATACTTTATAATACAACAGATAAGTAGGTTCCTATATTTATGTCCGCAAAGACAGTATGGCAGTTGAATCGTGCGCAGATAATGATTAATACAAACAGCAAATACAGTTGCAATTGACCATAAACATGGGAATTATCTGAGAAACTGTTAGTTGTGTATCTGTAATTATAAAATCTAGTGGCTCAAGGCTAAAATAATGAATATGAGACGATAATTCAGTGCTACGCCGCAGTTAGCCCGTTTGACGTCGGTTGGCCGTTTGTTGGTTCTGCCCATGAAGCTAAAACTACTTTGTTCTGCCGTAATCTTACGATCAATGATTATGAGACATGGACGCTAAAACGGCTTAATTTTCAATAAACATGTTGTTTTAAAGTCTTTCAATTTAATTTATGATAGGCCTTAGCACCGTAGGCAAGGTCTACGGAAATATTTTTTTCACAACAAACGAGTTTATTCGTAGACGTCATGATTTATGATTATATAAAAAACCCCCTGAATGACTTTTTTGGTGCATGTGACCAAGACTGTGAACCCTTTGAATTCAGGGGTCAACCCCTGCGAATTTTTATTGCCAAAGTGTTTTTGAAGGTGTCGGCGCGGTCATAATACCTACAATGGCCGCTTGGACACCTTTCAACAATCTGGAATGCGTATTCAAAAGCGAAGGGTTCACATTAATTGTATTAATACTTTGCAAATCTTAAAAAAAAAAAAACACTTTTGGGGTTTGTCGTCGCAATTTTAAAGCTAACTTTCTGCGACAGTGCGCGTGCATTTCATGTGAAAATCTGAAGCAGTTTCATCGTCTGTAGATATACAGCTTTTTCCATGCCAGAAATCCCAGGAGTTTCGTTAATTTAAGTTTATAAAACAATTTTTTTAAATTGAAATTCTGCATTAATTCATCAACTTTTGAAGAAATAATATCCCTTTCTCTATACCTATTAACTTCCCGCAATGTATGTAGGTATAATACATAGTTTATTCGTTCAGTTAGTTAACCAATGATATTATAAGTAAAAATTTACTACTTATAATATAATTGTAGTTAACGGTCAATTAATTTCCCACGTCCAGAAAAAAAAAAACACAACTAATTTTTGCTTGTATCCCCATAAGCAAGTACTTTGTAATACAATTACACAAAGTTACTAATACTTGTGAACGTTTTAATTGGCAAAGGTACGTTGGACAGGTGTGTCTACGCCACATGACATGTTACACGACATTTAATTGTTATATACTCCATGCAAGTACTTTGCAAGGCTGTGTAGCATGGAAGAGTATAAAATAAAGTGCTCATAGTGCTGCACTCATCGAATTTTAGTGGACATTAAAGAAACCTATTGGCAGGTGTGGTTATTAGTACTTTGCAAATTGCAAGGCTGTGAAGCATGAAGGAGTAATTCATGAAGTGCTCAATATATGTATTGCTGCACTCATAGAGATTAGAATTCTATTCGCAGGTTTTGTCGGGACAATTTTATACTATGGAGAATATTTGTTATATCGATAGTGGCGAACGAATTCCCCAGTCCTAAAGACCTCTGTGGTGAGCTGCCTGCCCGTCAAGAGGTCTGACAGATAGATACATAATGATATGAGCATGGCAAGTTATGTTGTAAAATGTGTTGTAGAAACTATAATACCTATACTCCATTCGGAATAAGATTAGACATTTAAACAAACCTTTTCTACAGTCCGTTTTAACTTCTAATCCGTAGGCATAAGGATGGCATTAAAAGCAAAAAAGTGGTTATAATACCAACTATTTACTGCAGGTGCCATTTGTCATGCCAACAACGCAATAGAAGTCAAAATCGGTTGAACGGACTGTAAAAAAGGTTTGTTTAAATGTCTAATCTTATTCTGAATGGAATGTAGTTCATGGTAGTTTAACCCTCAAGGGTTTTTCAATAACCTGACCCACCTCGACCACAGTCGTTTAACTTTAGGCCCTAGGGTCCAGCTATGGTGAAGTAAAATATCTGAGTTACTGATACAACGATAACTTCAAGGTTTGTTTGCAGCTTGTTCTTTCGCGGTGTTCAGCCACCAGCTATCAGCGCTATCTCTCCATTTATTTATCACTCCGTGCGACATGTAAGCTATGTTTATCAAGCTGATACATATATCACTATTAGTTATATGCACGTTAGGCAGTTTGTACTTACCCGGATATAATACGTTAAATACTAGCCTTTCTCTTAGGCACAATACGTATAGATAGGGCCTAATGTACCAAACAGCCAATTATATCTAATAGACGCTATTTATCTGTAAAGCAGTGAAATATGCACTAAATAGCTGTAATTTAACATGCATTGTTAAAATGTCTGGCGTGTAATTACTAGGAATAACGAACAAATTGATTTATCTTCAGTACGCAACTGATTATAGACTTAATTTATAGCTAACTGCTATTTATCTGTACAGGAATACTTATAAAGTTATTTATGAGAAATAATATTATGTATCAGTTTGCAAAGCAATATCTGCAGCATCCTAACTGCGTAACACACTATTAATCTCAATCTGAATCATTTTTAAGGATATTGTTAATCCATTACTTTATATATTTGAAAAATGTGTCTGCTCAACAACGTAAATAACGCAATGAAAGTTGTTGAACTGTCAAAATGAAATCCACTGCTACTGAGTATGTATACGCAAATAGCCCGCAGGACTATATTGAAAAGTTACAGGAAAATAACCTTTAAGAGGGTGCACACAGGTCCACTAGCGCCACTCCTTTAAAAAAATATTATCTCGTGACTGAGAAGGAATTATGAAAATCTGTTCAATCAGCGACCTCGGTAAATGTGTCTAGAATTTTCTAATACCTTTTATAAAATTTCATATTGAGACACGAAGCAACAAAATTCGATCTAAAGAAAAGCGGCCACATTCCTATATGTCGTATTTAGTTGCTTCGTGTCTTAATATGAAACTTAATAAAAGGTATTAGAAAATTCTAGACACACTTACCGAGGTCGCTGATTGAGCAGATTTTCATAATTCCTTCTCAGTCACGAGATAATATTTTTTTAAAGGAGTGGCGCTAGTGGACCGTTGTACAGGCTCTTAAGTGCTGTTATTTTCCTTCTTTACTGGTTCGCCTACACCTGAGCACCGTGACCATACCCTTTCTTAATATAGTTCTGCAGCTGATATACCTAATATGGCTTTGCAAGTACCTAGTGACATGACTAAGCCTTTTTTTCCGAGGAGAATACTTCATGGATACCCTCCATCTGGGGAGAACGGAGAGTCATGTCGGACTCCTACCGACTAAAACCCTACTGTTCCTTCTACTACCATGAGTCGGAGACCTAGGAGATACATTCGTCGCACCCCCGACTGGTATCAGCCCGCCTAGTGAGCTCCATCACCAAGTGACCAAGTGCGGCCGATCCCACGACCGCATGGAATATTGCATGCCACCTCGTTGACTGACTGTTCTCGAGGACTTTGGGCATGACTTATCCTGGAAAAACACGACAGGCTACGGTTGCCTTGCCATACTAAGGATAAAAAAATTGGTTGCCTGTAAAGTCGGTATACGGGCGAAAGTTTTACGTGACAACGACTTTGAAGGGACGCGTGCCTTTCACTTTTTATGTCTGTCTCTCTCGCTCTTAGGCGGGCTAACCATGCCCGAGTGGAAGGGACGCGTGCCTCTCACTCGCTCTCATTGTGAGCGCATAACGTGAGCGGAGCGTAACGCAGTTTCTTGAAGTGTCACCCGGCAAACCAATTTATAAGACGTTGTCACGTCAAAATACCAAACAATAAGTAATTTAAAAGACAAACGCGCGTCAGCACTGGTGCTCAAACCTATATCCATTCAGAAATCACAAATAAATTACAATGTTTCCTTATAACAGCAAAATTTACAATTGCTGTTTTATAGAGGCGGACTCACGCAACACAAAGGCCTGCAGAAGTTGAATTGTTCACTTGTTCTGTTTTACTATCATTGCCACATTTTACTGCGCTATAAAAATATAGTTTAACTGCAAACTGTTTGATATACAGGTTTAGAGACATGGGGAACAGGGTGTAAAGTTCACTCAACCTCCATAGAAAAGTGAGGATCCTCCGACCAGACGGCGTGTTGTGTGGCGGGCAATTGCCCAACGATTGATGTTGGGAAATTGTATCTATGCTAATTGCGCGGTAAACTCTGCTTGCGAGATGCAGGATTTGCTTGACGTCAGTATGACGCGTTGTTCGCATGTGGCGTTGTAGATACCGCTACACAGGCTAATTTAAATTCATCGGAAATCTTTCAGGTCCCAGAGGGTAAAAGTACAACCTATCTACCTCATCATCTACTCAACTATGTTGGGGTCGGCCTCCAGGCTAACTGGATGCAGCTGAATACCAGTATTTTATATGGAGCGACTGTCTATCTGACTTCCAAAACCCAGTTACTGGGTAACACGATGGACCCTTGGCAAGACTGGTTGTCAGATTTCGGGGCTTCTGACTACCTGTTACGACTGTTAAAGATCTACAAATGACAGCCGGTACCAACGGCTTAACGTGCTTTCTGAGGCATGAAGGAAGGAGCCTCGGTATGTAATGGATGGTCACCTATCCATGGACTGACCTCGGCGTGGCTTAACCTTGAAGATCGTTCCGTGCGGCTGTTATTATTTAGCCACGAGCCCCCCGTAAAAGTACCTACCTAGTAATGCATAAAAATCATAATAAAAAAACCATTTATTTTTAGGCTGAGAATCAGCTCTTGTTGAACGTCAAAGTTACATAATAAAGACAGTCCAGCAAAACGCCCCGCCCTTCACCTATTCGCCATAGTGTTTTGGCACTGGTGATTTATTACGTAAGACGATTTGAGGGGGGAGGGGGTCCAAACAAGTTTTATTTTTTCTTACGTGGAGTGGGAGGGGTCTAGATTGTTCTTACGTAAAATTACGTAAGATGACAAAATTAAGCAAAAATAATAAAGTTTTTAATTTTTTTGCTACTTTTACTTTGCAATTTTGGTAGATACTGATCTTACGTAAGATTGAAAGGGGGAAGGAGGTTCTTCCAAGTCTTATTTTTCCTTAAGTAGGGCGAGGGGGGATCCAAAAATGGTCAAAATTGTCTTCCGTAAGAAATGAACATCCGATCGATTCTGTAAAAATCTCACCGTGAAAAGTTAGGTGAAGTGAGCTTAGAGTGAGCTGTCAATGGTGTCAATTCCTTAGCATTAATAGGAATGTCCGCTCACTCCACGCTCACTTCACCTAAGTTTTCACGGTAAGATGGTTACAGAATCGCACTGCAGCTCCTTTAGCTGGGGAGAAGTGGCGCAACAAACTCCCCAGCAACACTTACACATCTGGCTGTTACTTACTTTGGCAACAATAGCTTTTACTTACTATAGGACCAACTCTGAATTATAGAAACAGATGCTTTTTAGGGTTCCGTAGCCAAATGGCAACGGAACCCTTATGGATTCGTCATGTCTGTCTGTCTGTCTGTCCGTCCGTATGTCACAGCCGCTTTTTTCCGAAACTATAAGAGCTATACTGTTGAAACTTGGTAAGTAGATGTATTCTGTGAACCGCATTAAGATTTTCACACAAGAATAGAAAAAAAAACAATAAATTTTGGGGGTCCCCATACTTAGAACTGAAACTCAAAAATTTTTTTTTCGTCAAACCCATGCGTTAGGGGTATCTATGGATAGGTCTTCAAAAATGATATTGAGGTTTCTAATATCATTTTTTTCTAAACTGAATAGTTTGCGCGAGAGACACTTCCAAAGTGGTAAAATGTGTGTCCCCCCCCCCCCCCCCTGTAACTTCTAAAATAAGAGAATGATAAAACTAAAAAAAATATATGATGTACATTACCATATAAACTTCCACCGAAAATTGGTTTGAACGAGATCTAGTGAGTAGTTTTTTTTTAATACGTCATAAATCGTAACGTAACGGAACCCTTCATGGGCGAGTCCGACTCGCACTTGGCCGGTTTTTTTTTAGGGTTTCGTACACAAAGGGTCTCAAATAGACTTATTACTTACGATTACACGTCTTTCTGTCTGTCAGTCACAAGGGTTTGTATCTTATGAACCGAAATAGATACCCAGCCATAATAGCTGACATTGTCGCAGAATGTACCTGCATATTAGTATGTAGGTGGCTATGGCTGCTATCATGGTAAATAAACGAGACTGTTTCAGTAACCATAAGAGAATTTGAAAAATACTCATGAAAATAAATCCTTCCTCCTTTTACTCCTTGAAAGATTCCCATTGAATTCTGACAACAGCCTGTAGGTACGCATTGACCAAATGGACTTCCTTTGATTTTACTCATACAACAACCAAACCAGCTTTCCGTAATTTTATACGGAAGCATTATCAATCGATTTATAATTCTATTTCTCTATTCGATGCTGAGTTTATTTCTGTTTTTTATTGTACAGACGCCCGCAGGTCAAGCTACCCGAAACTGACAAATTTAACCGATCAACCTTGAACCTTAATGCTTTAGCGATAAAGTTGAAAATCTATTTAATTTAGATTGTAGTAGCTTGATGTACAAAAAACCGCAGAAAGTTATAGTTAACACATTTAGTGTTCACCACCCGAAAACCATTATTATTGACTCTGGAGGTTGTTGCGGTTTCTGACGGCGAAGAAAGTTGGAATCGAAAAGTAAATTATACTTTCTTTTTTTGCTTGTGCACACTTGTAGGTAAATATAGGAAGTTCAGGCGTGAATGCACAATGAACTATACAAATATTACTTGATTACCACTTAATTTCAGCCAGTTGTACGCCTTCTGGCATAAAATAGCGCACTCTTTATTATGATATGCCATTATTATTGTACCTCATCATCTGCCTAGCCTTTTCACGTGTTGGGGTTGGCTTCCAGTCTAACCGGATGTAGCTGAGTACCAGTATTTTACATGGAGCGACTGCCTATCTGACCTCCACAATCCAGCTACTGGATAATACGAAACCCCTTGGTAAGACTGGTTGTCAGACTTTCGGGCTTCTGACAGCTTAAAGTTCAACATACATACTCTATCGTTTTTCTTAGCAGGGGTGAATACAAGAAGGCTCGAGAGGGCTGCGCGGGCGCAGATTCAAGATGGCGGACGCAAAGGTTCAATGATCTTAATGACTCACCATAACGGCTAGCTACCATGAACTTTTATTTAGATTTTAAAGCGGACATTTACTGTCAGTTGCATTTTTGTTTATATTTATGATGATTCGCATATACGTAATAAAACCCGATAAAATGACTGGGTAGGTAACGTTATTTTTAATATTCTAATTATTTTATAATCACATGAATAGCATTCCGTTTAGTTTCTTGAACTGCACTGTTCAGAAAACACTTCGGGTATTTACCATTGGCAAGCATATCTGTTTAGATACATTTAAATTCTAAGGTCCACTTCGCGTCCCACGATCCTTTCAAATGAAACTGGTGTTTAGACTTAATTTGGCAGCAGTTATACTAAAACTCAAAGCATTTATTTCATTTAAACCAAATGGAGACATAGAGAGACCAATAACCAACTATGGAGACGAGCGGGCAAGAAGCTCCACGGACACTCTTTTATATCAAAATTTGGTTACAAAATATACAAGTTAAAATTGCTTTTCAATACTTTTCCTGCTAAAATTGTTATCCTCAAGCACCACCAAAAAGCTAGAAACTCAAAATTCGTCGTAGCGAGGCGGCACTCGGACTCAGGTTACGGCCGATTTACTATGACGGTACTCTCGATATTACGTCCAATAGCACGTAATAGAGCTGCGATCACTCAACCCCCTCCCGAACCCCGCGCAGCCCTCTCCCCGCCTCTGTCCACGAAGCCCAGTACTTCAGTTTTTAGAAGCAGCCGATGCGAAGAGCTTGACGAATCAGCCCCGTGCCGTGACCGTTTGGACATACCAATCTACGAATCGAACCAAATTTCGAGGAAGGCATTACGCTCCATTAAATAACTAATCCCGCGATTGTTTCAGTTTACCTGTCTATAGATCATTGAAATTGGAATTTTGGTTACGAAATTGGAAAATACGTTGGTTCAATGGCAGGACGGTGAACGGTAAACGGTGAAGGAAAACATTGTGAAGAAACCGGCATGTCCTACGACCAAAAATTCGAAGACATGTGACATCTACCAACCCGCACTGGCGTACACCCAAAAACGGAGATTGTAGATATTTGAGGCTGCTTTAAAAGACTCACAATAGAGGAACCAAACAAACTAAAATCGCTTGAGAATACTGTTTTACAAGCTGGAAAATAGACACGTGCTTGACCTTTTATACGGACAAAGCAATTAAGTGGCATAATAAAGACATGTGACATCAACCAACCCGCATTGGGCCCGCGTGGTGGATTGCGGCCCTCTCCCTCTCACCAAGAGGAGGCTTGTGTCCCAGCAGTGGGAACATTATAGGCTGATTATGCAATGGCAGAACAAGAAATATAAATACTTATTCAATGAAAGCCACGACTCCAACTGGTTGTGATAAATCTTTACGACTTCCTAATTAACTGTATTTTCTCAGCTTTACCCTACGTTTTATGGATTGCTTGTGTAACCCATCCTTTACTAATCATTTAGTATAAATATTCCATACCAAGTACCTCAGGACCACGTTTTCTGAACGGACGAAATTAAGTTTTGGACATGTTATCATAGCCAACTGCTGAAATGGCTTTAGCTTTCACTATACTATAGAACCAATACAGTCATCTCTAAATAAACCACACCGCCTATGTACGATTTAACAGTAAAATAAAATTTCCACCATCTTGAATATAGGCATCGACAAAGCCAACTGCAATACCTATCTCTCCAATATACAGATAAGTGGCCTAGCGTCATACTGAGCTAACCGCATGCACGACTCATAACTTCACAGCTAACATCTCTCTCTCACACATCAGCTTATAAGCGTGCATTGTTGAGCGACCGCTGTGCCGAGTGTGGGATCGATTAACACGTCACTACATTATTGTAACCTTTCTTATTTGTGATTGGAACTGTAAAAGGTATGAGCAGAAGGACCACGGAAAAGCATGGCGGGTATACGTGCGAAGGTATACAGTCTACACATTCAGCAATCTAAAGGCATTTTCACGTAATTAAAAACGTTAAAAAGTCGCAGTCTCATCTCAGCGACAAACAATGTCAAAAATGTAGGGAAATAATTATGTATTTTTGATAGACTGAGACCAGATTGTGAACGTTCTTAAAATTACGAGAATTGCCGCTCTGGTTGCGTTAATTGAGTTCACTACTAGCCTACTCTGTTAGCACGAAATCCGTAGATTCATCCGAAGTTTCATACTCAGCATCACCTATGAACTTAAGATTATTGTCGGGCCCGAACTATGAATGGATGACACCACGATTTTACAGTTGTCCTTACTCCCGATGTGTTTTTGCCCGTCCGAAAACGTTAACTAATCGTGAGTAGAGTACCCTCCGGAGCGTCGTACTACATTCGGACGAGCCCATATTCTCGTTGTTGCATATTTTCCCCCAACTTATTCTTTTATGTCTTTATGTTATTTCTCTGTGCATCATGTTATGTTATGTTTGCCGAAATAAACGTATTTTCCTTATTTTCTTCTTTCATTTAAAATGTTGTAAATGAATTAATTTGCGTTATGTGGTCTTCAACTGTCATAATCCCAAAAACGATCATGAGGAAATTGAATAGTTCACCACCGAAACGCAACCGAAGTGTGATGTCTGGTTGACCACTTTTATTCATTCCTATCAAGCATTGGGATTTCTGTAAGTCCTTATTAAGTGATTATAGCGGCCACGTATCGAAGGGGCTACTTAATTCATTAATTGAGACGTCATAATCATCGACGCTACTCAAATCTTTTATTGACATTAGTACTTTATAAATGAATGCGTTATTATCTTTGGTCCTCGAAGCAACTTCTCGCTTGCTCTATCTTGGGTTGTCAGATGAAGGGCCGAGCTGTACATTTATCTTCAATTTTATAACATACCTTTATTTATATTCCATTGCATGATAATGTTGGCTCGTCCTAGCAAACAATATGCTAGGACGAGCCTGATTATTAAAAAAAATTATCAAGTCTTCTGTCAAAATTTCTATCCATTGAACACCTTTAGACATTTACTTTGGTCTATTATTAAGCTCACAAATTATCGCGAATATTGGTAAGTGCTTATCAAAATCTTAATTTAGTGATCATATTTAAATTCTAACAACACACAAAGTATCAACAACAATCTTTATAACACACTTTATACCTAGTATGTAAGCAGGACTAAAATATATACAGAAATTTCCTCATATAATATGCGGCAAGATACGACATTATATTCTATAACATAATGTGAAATGATGACAGGAAATTGTTGCCAGCACCGCCAGTGGCAAAAACCTGCTTCGCCTCTGTGTATGTTGACTAGACTCCTATTTTGCATCCGGGCTCGAGCTGATTGATACCGAGCTCGAAGAAACGCAAGGAAATGTTAAGCAAGCTTCTTTTAAATTATTTCTTATGGTAATTAATCGACTTCTGAGAATATTTCTAATGCCATATCGTAAGCGATCTCGTCCAATTTGTCAGGAACTGCTGGGTACGTTTTACATTCTGCAACGGTTTTTGCAATTTCGTTAACGCAATTAGCAGCTTTAATGATTTTTTTAAACGGAATTTGAGTTATTTTTTGGTGCAGAGTTAAGCAACATATTATGCTTAAAGCTAAAATTCCGTTATTTCCGCGATCACAGCGACACTTTATGGTATTAAATTTGTGTAAACCCAACACAAGTATTTATGCGCGCCGCGATTTATAGGTTTGACTAATGGTGTAGGTAGTGTTAAGTCTTATAATAATACGGCTTGAGCGTATTATAAATTACGTTTATTAAAACTAAACTCGAATAACTTCCCAAAACACGTGAGTCATGCATGTTAAAGCTGAATAGAGGTTTACAATTACAACTTATGATATTTAATAAAAACATAACTAGGAATGTTAAATGTGAAGTGTGAGGTGAAGTCGAATTTGTATTTGCGTCCTATAAAGCATGACAGGACTTACGACAATTATGATCTATATTAGTTTAATGGAAAAATACTTTTTCCCATCGTAAATAAATAATAAAGAGTAGTAAAAGCGTGGAGGGGTGCGGACTGCGGGCTGCGGGCGCGGTCGATACCTGAGCCAGGCGAGCCCGCGGCTCGCAGGAATAACATTCACACGCATCTAAAACGAGTTAAACATCTACACTAGTCTATCTAATCGACTTGTTCACGCTTTAAACTCCATCGACTACAATATTTCAAATGGTCGGACCGCTTGCCTCGTGCGCCTTCAATGTCGGTTACAATTTAGATTACAATTTGACTTACGAATAAATATACCGTCCAAATTGAGCACAAGACATATACAGTACAAATCACGGCAATCTGCAACTTAATTACGTGTTTTGGCAGATTGGACTGGTATGAGCACGTGAAAAAAATGCGGGAAAGATCCGGGTGACGTGGGCTGCGTACGAGTGGCGTGCGAGAGCACTGTAACGGTTTTTGGTCGTAATTCCAATGTATTTATGGATATCAATCGTGTCCGTTTTGACACCTGTCTCTAATGGCTCCATTGTTCCAGTCGTTATGGTGTTTGAGTCCCCATGTCTCAGCGATTCATGATTTTCCTCGAGTCGTTTCGGTTGCTCGCCCCGAGCAAGGAATTCGATGCTATCCGCATTTTTTTATAATTAGAAAATGATTAGTTCCGGGTGTTTTCGATTAGTTTTCGGTTGTTATGCTGGCCGAACAGCCGCAGAGCGGGGTTCGTCGGCGTGACTTGACGGATTCCTGCCTAGCTGTTCCTTTGTTTGAGGACGAGCAACTCGTAGTGATGTGCATTCGTCATGTCGATAGACGCGTCAACCTAAGTTTTTGTGCGACAACCTTGTGTCATTAAACTGTAAATGACACTTAAACAACACTCAGCGGTGAGACAAGCATTTAAAACTAGCGCTGAAATAATGTTTAAATTCGTTTGTCTATTTAGTTATGATATGAATTTATGTTTGCAATAAAAAACTGGTCTACAGGTCCAAAAAAGGTTAAATTCGTCGAAATAAAATATTACCATTTTTGCACAAACCTACATCCTCCCACACACGCGGAACCGGAAACAGTAAATAACGCTTAACTGTATATATTTTTAGACTAGAATAACAGAAATTCGCGAACACGAGGTATTCGCTATTAATACAAAAAAAAAAAACACTAACCTCATGAATTGAAGCTGTGCTTGTGGCCTTCATCCGAAAAAATATGACTTGGAAAATATATAAAGTGGAAATAATCCATTCTTAAAAGTGAAACATTCGCGGAACTCAGGTCTAAATCGGATCCCACGTAGCGATCGAGCATGGGAATAAACATAATATTGTTCGATAAAACAGTTCACAGGCCTACGGTGAGCGTAAAAGCGGCTAGTGCCCTACGCCGGTTACTACAGAACCGGTTCCGACGGCCCTCCGAGTACCACGCTCCACGTGCAGATACCATCGTTCGTCTTCGTCTATTTTACCTTGTACCCCGCGCCGCGACACGGCCAGCCTACCTCGACCCCAACGATCTCTTACAACTCCATTTAACGCAACTAAATCAGAGCAAACGTTCACAAATTCAAGGCTCTTAGTAACATGGTTCGTTCTTCGTACTTTGTGTTCATACAAATCTTTACTGTGCGTACAAAGGAGTACATAAATCATTTTTTACGAGCTTTACAATCGTGTCCTTTTATGGCGCGAGGGGTTTGTACTGCTCTAGGTTTGAGTCGTTATTGAATATCTATGACCTCAGGAGGTCGAATAGAAAGTAAACCTGCAATGTTATGGTTTAACGTGCCCTTGTAATGAGCTAACAACAAGATATCTCGGTTTGTTCCAGTATTAGTAGGTGCTGCGAGTGTTTCTACAGTTCATATAATGCCACTTGATTGCTTTGTCCGTATAAAAGGTCAAGCACGTGTCTATTTTCCAGCTTGTAAGTCAGTATTCTCAAGCGATTTTAGTTTTTTTTGGTTCCTCTATTGTGAGTCTTTTAAAGCAGCCTCAAATATCTACATTCTCTGTTTTTGGGTGAACTCAATTTCAAGGTACATTAACATTAGATGCCTCAGCCCTGCTCTTCACAGAGTAACACATAAGTTATATACAAAAACAAGAATACATACCGTAAGCTAATTTTTTCTTGGGCGACATTATAGTGTCATTTCGGAGATCATTAAGGGGACATGAAAGAATTTGATTGTTCGATAATGTGGCTTATTAAAAGCCTATTAAACAAACAAAAAAAAGAAGGATTGAGCCATAAATATCAAAAAGCCAAGTCGTAACTGCCAACAAGCGTGTATTCACGACACAAATGTTGATATTAGAACTCTGATACTATGAGAGCGTTGAGGATAATGGAAAAACGATTATGTGGACTTCCCCGCTAGTTTACAATGCAATAAAGCTAAATATTCTGACAATAGACTACTACTGAACTAAAAATTCAATGGTTTAACTCATAGACAGCCGTAAGCAACCTTCTATGTCTGTTACTTTACTTATAGCAAAAGGAATTGTGCAAAATTCGGAATCACTTTCGATATACCAACGTAAGTCAAAAACGCAGTCAAAAAGGTCGTAACCTGGACCAAAAATAGATCTGTAAAAATATTTGAATTCATAAAACATATCATAAATCATAGTGTTGCATCATCTAAAAATACATTATATTCACGTCAGTGTATAAGGAATTCTTTAAACACTCACGTGAATATAATGTATTTTAGATGATGCAACATCGTATTGTTGAAAGTAGCAATTAAATAATTTACCATTTTGTTCGCAGAGTGGTCTCTGGATACACTGACATTATCTAAATTTGCTTTGCGTTTAGACGTTAGGTGTTAATATCGTGTAGGTATTTGTCTGCTTGGTGTTAGACCGCCATCGATCAAGCAAACGTTTTAAAACGAATTTATATTTGTTTTATCTGTCTTTAGCCTATTAAAATGAGGTTTAAATATTTTTGTCACATGATTTCGTCCAAGCTAAAACTAGGATTTGAGTATATGTAGTCCGAGTTTGTTTCTGTCTTTCTTCTCAGAGTAGTCGGTTCGGAAACATCGGCCTCAAGTTTTAAACCATTTACAGAGAATTCATCATTTAATTTAGTCAAAGCACTTTGAACAAATGGACAATTCTGAACATACAGTGGCCTCCAAAAGTTAGTTGACATTTTTCCACTTCGGCTTAGACACACTCACACACCACATTATGATTTAAATTCTAGTGATCCAAATGTTTGTACTGCTATACGTTTTTAATTGACTAATTCTACCTTTGACTTATAATAAAAAATAATCGAGTAATGTCTCTTTATTATTTTTTAATTTTAAATCACAGCTGAATTGGAAAAACCACAACTAACTTTGGAGACTACTGTACGTATTTTTCTGCAAAATAAAAGACATAATCAAAGATACCGTAATTTATGTCTAAGAAGAAAAAATACCCAGCAAATAATTTCACCTTTAAGCTAAGTCTGTGCTGTGTCGAAGTTATCGGACGAAACAAAGTGCCTCTCCCATGGAATTAGTCAACAGATAAGACTAGAAAGTGCCAGCTTAAGTATCACGCTGGCCACGACCCATTCTTAATTACAGAAGGTTTTCTAAGGGATCGCGTCGATAGCATCACCAAACGGTTCTTTGGGCTGAAATAAAATAATCGTGCTACAGTTTAAATTGCTGGAGGGAGTTGGAACGTGTAGCTATTATTGGTTTTACAGCGTTTTAATTGAAGAACTAAAGAATAAAGCTTTCCTTTTATTAATTTGGTTGCGGCCCGCATCGTTGCGGCACGTGTCACTGGTGCGGGTTCGTTCTTCAATAGCAGTGTTATCACCCCTTACTTACTCATTACCCAAAGTACCCCCATCGTTCTAGATTTTCACACGAAACGCGATTGATGTTTTATGTTTTTGTTTATAGTTAATTGTATTATCGGCGGTAATAAGCACACCTAATTTCATTCGTTAATGTTTTGATAACGTTATCCTAATGGGTATTTCAGTAGGTAGCATAGAAATTAGGTAGAAAGCTTAATTGCATTAAATCGGTGTATGGCCAAAATGTTTGGGAAAATAGAAAATACTAATCTAGTTCAGAACATTGCACACCATGTCAGACCACTCAAATAATTATCAAGCAAGACTAAAAAAGCAGCTTTGTTCCTTTAATATGCAGTTATTATAAAGATTATCATTAGGAGTATAGGTCAGTCGGCTAATCTGTCGGTTTGGGACAAATCAACGGCGAATCAGTTTATCAAAATATACATACACTGCTAGAGTGCGCGCAAGCTAAGTCGAGTTTGAACTTCAAGACTATATCCCTGCCAGCACTTGTAATCACATTCGGCATGATGGCGAATATTTACTTTGGAAAACACGGAAAACGCGGCAAACAATTATTTCCGATTTTACAGCGCGCGGACTCTACAAGGATTTTTTGGCGCTCGAATGACGTTCATCGATTGACGTTCTTGCGCTGGTGTTAAACAATTTAGTGCAATTGTTTTGTGAAATATATCGAAAATTAAGCTGGCGGCTTAGCTTATTAGTTCTGCCTGCGCTGCCTTATCTTTACATTTACGAGACGGCATTGTTCGTAAAAAAAAACGGTGATTTATTTAAAAATGCTTCATAGCAAAGTTTTCGATCTATAAGACCAACATACCGACATGAATTATGCCTAAGAAGATCAAAAACCGCCCTTATGTACAAGAACATACTTTGCATGGCTCCGAAAATTTTTAATAAGCTACCAAATGACATAAACGATTTAAACTTGACACAAACGCACCCTAAATATTTTTTTTTAAAAGACAATTGCTACTATACCACTGACGAATTTCTTCCTGACAAAATTTCTTGTGACTGATTCTGTATTTACGATTTATAATGTAATATTCCTATCTGAAGACTTAATTTATTTGAATGGTATCGTATATAATGTTTTATTTAATTTCTACTATTGTTAAATTAATAGTGTAGTGTAAAGGGTAGACTTTTGAGTTTCTATAAAATATCTCTAAGACCAGCACCCTAATTGCGTAACACACGATCAATCTGAATCGGTTTCATTTTGACAGTT
The DNA here is from genome assembly GCA_945859715.1 of Apamea sordens. Taxonomy (NCBI): domain Eukaryota; kingdom Metazoa; phylum Arthropoda; class Insecta; order Lepidoptera; family Noctuidae; genus Apamea; species Apamea sordens. Next base: position 14,712,604 of record OX243987.1, read on the forward strand.
CAACAACATTCATTGCGTTATTTGCTTCAAAATGATTCAGATTCGATTGATCGTGTTGTTAATATCACCAAAAATCGCACTAGTACTATACTTAATACTTTGACTTTGACTCAAATCGTGTAGAGCAGTGGTAGCCCTGTGGTTATGGCCGCGACTTAACGAGTTGTAGGTCGAGGGTCGAGGGGGACCCAAGCAGGCACTTTAATTTGTGTAAATAATTTCATCACCACTGCTCTTAAAACGGTAAAGGAAAACATCGTAAGGAAACGTGTCCTAGAACCAAAAATTCGTAGCTATATGTGGCATTGGACCCGCGTACGGGCGAACCTCACCAAGAGAAGGCCTATGTCCCAGCAGTGAAACATTTAAGGCTGATTATGCCGAAAAATACTTGTACAGACGCCAGCACATCAAGCTACTACAATCTGTCAAATTTCTTTAATAGATTTTCAACTTTATTGCTGAAATATTAAGGTTCAACATTGATTGGGAAAGTTTGACAGTTTCGGGTAGCTTGACCTGCTGGCGTCTGCACCTACGGCTACAGCTACGTATATAAGTAGTACATAAACATAGATGTTTATTCCTAACAGGTTGTCAATAACGTCATTTGTGGCGCATGACAAATGATTGTAGAGATGGATTATGTCGTAAAATACGCACGAACTCGAGGTACAATATAACGTGCCTTGTATATGTAGGTAACGTTAAACATGATTAGATCTTCCTTGAAGTTTCTTCAGATAATATTGGCCTACGTCAAAGTACACACAGTGACATTCAGCTATCGAGGAACAAGCAAGCAAGCAAAAAAGCAATTTAACATAACATCACGGTTATAAACCCCGACCGCGAAGGGCTAGGCAAATGTGTACCTACCAAGCAGCAAAAAAGCAAGTTACTTCTTGTTGTTTGGCTGCTTGCTTACCAGTAAGCAGTTTAGAGCAAGTAGTAAGCGAGCAGATATAGCAAGTAAGCAATAATTTTGAGCCTTTAGAATTTAGAGTCCTGCAATAGAGCAAACAATTTTATGATAAGGAGTATTAAATTAAGTCGCATTAAACCAGTGCACCCTAATTGTGTAACACACAATCTCAATCTGAATCATTTTGAAGGATATTGTTAATCCATTGCTTCATATGTTCGAAAAGTTTGGGTGCTCAACAACGTAAATAACGCAATGGATGTTGTTGATCTGTCAAGATGAAAGCCATTGCTACTGCTAGTGTGTTACGCCATTACCCCGCTGGTTTCGTTGGAGTCATTTGGAGTACCTACAAAAATGAATCATAAGCTAACCTTAGTAAACGTAAGATAATCTGTGCCTATTATGTAGTAGGTATGTACATGTACATAGGTTCTCACTGTTCTTAGAAACGGAAATAGATACTATCAACTTGGAATAACCGCGTACTTATGTGTCATGCGATATTATAATATCCACTAGCTTCTGTCTGCGACTTCATCCGCGTGAAATTTCTTGTTCCCCCGACCCATCTCGTCGCATCGCATCGCTAACCCGCGCTATTACATAGTTTTCTAAGGGACCCAGCATGATGTCAAAGCCTCAAGAATCGGGCTATCATATGCAAAAATATTATTTTAAATCCGACTGGTAGATCCAGAAATTAGCGCTTTTAAATAAACAAACAAACTACAACTAGATAGGACCAAAAGCAGACAGGCCCCTTCTTCAATTTCTCATACGACTGCTTTATACAATCATCTCGACGGGGCAGGCAGGAACAAGATAATCACATGCATGATATTGGTGACTCCAAAAAAGGGATACTGTTCTCACATGAGTTGCTCAGAGGAGAAGTTTTATACATACATGTATGTATGTTTTGCCAATACGACTTCACGACCAGCCAGAAAAGGAAGGTTTTTGTCTCAGAAAGTTCCCAATATTTAAAGAGATGTGGGCTTGAAGACAGATAGAGGACCGTAAACAGAAGCAGAGGAACTTGCTTCTTCTTCTTCATGTCGCTGTCACGACTGTATTTGAAACCTTGTTTTCCCAAAATTTTGCCACTTCCACGGCGTTGTCGGTGGCAGCGCAGAGTCACTTTGACTGCATGTTTTGGAACACAGAGGGCAGGATAGGAGGTGGAGCATGGTTTGTGACATAGCTCCACAATCACACCCTACTGCCGTTCCGTCAAGGTTGGATTTACATCTTCCCTCTTGCTTATACATTCTTTTACTTAGTGTTGGTTGGTACTGAGATTATTTTTTAGGTAATGGTGTTGATAATTGAGATATTTTTGACTGTCCAGGTATATCTCTAGGTATATTTTTGTAACAATATAATTTAAAAGAGTATCCATGAAGTTTCTTGCCCGTTCTTCTCTATAGGTATACCTACCACGCTTTGGAATGGGCAACTAGCTTAATATTTCTGACTGACCGACTTTTTGACAGTTCAAAAGTGCCTATAGATGGTTTAATTGAAATATGAAATATAATGCTTTGAGTTTGAGTTTATCAAAGTAAAACCTATCACTGTTTGGCAGAGATGAAAGCGTTGAATCGAAAACCAAGTCTATTTCTGCCGTCAATTGTTAAATGTAACAATCAATTGATCTGTAAGTGTCGCCTGATTGTCGGCAGTAGCGGTCGGCGAACTCGACTTTCCTCCGCGGTTCATTTCCTAATATTAACCGATTTGATATACCGGCTAACATTTGGTACTCTGGTGATCCGATTCCTTCGATCAAACTAGTTTTTAACCATAAAAACATCAATAAAATAAGGTAGTTTCGGAGTTATTGGCAACAATCGGGTGTTCGTATGCAAGGACCACTAATTTTGTATTTAAATTTTACTACCTCGGGACTAAATTATATTTTATAGCTTGAATATTTTATTGCATCTGGTGTCATGGACTCCAATTTATTGTCTTTTTTTTAAGTTCTTGAAAACGAGTTTAGATCCGTGCACAGCTAACCTTCAAACATTTAGGGTAGGTTAGGCATCTTTTTTACATTTCTATTTAATATATTTTAAGTGACATTTTCCCGCGCTCTGTCGTGACTGCTGGCGGGAAACGTCAAATTATGGATGCGTTCAGAAACGACGCGGCCGACCAGAACATGACGAATTATGAGCGCTCTCGAAAGCCGGTCCCGTAATTATTGTGGACAAGGCACTTTTTGCCTCTGACAAATAGTAAGAGCGTGGAATGACTGCGGAGCTTTGTGCCGCTGCTAATGACACTGGAGGAGCGGGCTCTAATATTAACTATTTCTTTTGTGCGAGGACCGGGCGTGGTTGTGATGCGTTCGCGTCTCGCCCGGGATGGGACAACGACCTCCCCTTTATTTGTTACATTACTTGAGCGTTAATATGAATCGAATGAAGGCGACTGATGGGCTCAAATTTCCTTGGCCCGCCCGGCGGCTTTCTGCTGTCACGCGAGCCACTTTTTGATGGATATAAAATTATTTATGGTCAGTTTAAAGCTGTGACTCAAAAATGTACAAATTACACAGATTTTTTCGGGTTTTATACGAATGTATCTTGTTTTTGATACTGAGCTTAGTGGTCTGACAAATTATTACGTACCTATTTAGCGAATATGGTAGATGTTTTCTCTAAAGTTATCCCTTAAGTATAAAGTCAAAGATAAACCATATTCTACTTTCCATTTTGAGTTACTGTATGTAGGAAAAAATACAGTCGTAGGTAGATAATAGAATAGATTAACTACGTGCTACGTGTGTAGGTACTTCAATGCGTAAACAAATTACATGTTTTATACCATCATCTGTCTTGAGGAAAGAGTTTCTCAGAGTTTTGATTGATGCCATTCAAAGTGGTTCAGTTCGTGTGATTTGATGCGTAAAATGAGTAACAACAACCGGCCGGCTGTTCGCTTTTTACCGAAGAATAGAAAGAAAACCTCTCCATTCCGAGCCGATACGTTTTATTCGACCGGACTTGTGAAAAAATAAAGATCTTTCGACACCCAAAGTAATTCTATAATCAAGTTGGATTTTCCACGAATTTTGTCCACGGGTGCAATATGAGAAGCTGTGTTGGTGGCCGCACTCAATGGGGCAACCGAAGTGTCCGAGATGCATTTTGAAACAATTCTTTCGTAACATGATTAAAAAAACATCGGTTTGCACCTGTTGACGACCATTTTAATTGGTATTTTTATTGCTTACATTCAAAGATAAACATAAAACGGATTACAATGTGAAACAATCGAGGAATTTTATCGTTAGTGATTTTGGTCCTTTTATACTAGGTACGTTTTTGAAAAGGACCAAGTTATGTCTTCTGCGAAAGGTCGAAATGTTCGTCGACCTACTACGGCTACACAATACCTACAATAAAATCCAAGAATGAAACCGCCTCACAAAACTATCCCGTAACTAAGCCGTACAGATATGAAAATTCCATTGTTATTGCCGCTCAATACTCATAATGAGATTTCGTATGATGTCCAATTGGACCTACCCACATTGGAGGCGGCTTGCACCGCGATATAAAGTTCCCTATCGACGGGCCATCACATGCGCCGCCAATTGATCTTACACTGTAAACACCGACAGTTAAGCTATAAAACAACTTGGATGAACACTAGCGCCGTGGGTCGAGACCATAAATCAGGTTTGTTGCTACCCGCCTATTTTTAGACCTTATTCTTTTAACAGGCTACTACTAGCATAGCAACAAGATGCTACAATTTACGAATGCAACCTTATCTGCCTAGTTTGTTCTCGTTCCGTCCCTCTGGTTCCAGGTATTCTAAAGGTTAATTTATTAATGTATTTTTGATTAAACATTCAAATGGGAAGAATGTTAGATATGAACGAGTTTAATATGAATTAGCTTGTTATATCTATAGCGAGGGCATGGTTATTTCTGAGGGACCACAAACCTGTGATTAATATTTTCAACCCTGCAAAAGGCAAAAACCCGTACGTACGTATATTGGATCTTGCTAACATTTGGAATCAAAATTAATTCTCGATTCATCCGAAAACAAATTTTATAATCGATTTAACAAAGATCATTGCTAAAACGAGTCTTAATTTACTCATTGCCAATACTGACAATAACATGCCTATATAATGAATCAACTAATCACGATCTTCTGCAACCAGAAATCAATAAACGGCTTCTCAACATGGAATTTTTGAAACCAGTTTTGAAGCACGAATACAATAACTTTTTTGACGTAACGTATCCTATCGTCAATGGCTGGTGTCTAAAAAATATAACCGACGAATTATAAAAAGCTATACCTCGTCCAGCGGCGAGATAGGCGGACGATATTGTTGCCATAGTGGGCATAATCTGGATGAGGCTGGCACAGAAAAACAGCGAGGACTATATCCAGCAGTGGATGAAGTCGGGTTGCGAATGGTGATGATGATAATACCTCGTTAGACGTCGTCACAGAATAAAAATCTACTGGTATTCTACCCCCTGCGGATGATTCAAGGATGAAATCAGGATAAAAATTATGAAAAATTTGGTCTTTTAAGAACTAACCGGGTCAAATTCTATATGTGCGATATGATTTTAAAACCTACGGGACGGAAGAGCAGATGGCGAAATTAAATAAAGTTATTGATATTAAAGTCAAACTGGTTGTTTTAACATTATGTTCTACTTGCAATAATCGAATTCCCAACCATCTTGATTTTGATCTTTGATAGGGACATAATATTTCGTTCACGTAAAAGGACCATTTTTTTAATTTCTATACAAGCAGATATTATGAAAATCGAAAATTTTATCTTTGTTTTTGACAAGCTGCGCCCCGCGGTTTTACCCGCATAAGTCTTGATCCCAAGGGAATATCGGGATTAAAAGTATCCTATGTACTAATCCAAGTCATGGGTTACCCATGTGCGAAATGTCATCCAAATCCGTTCAGCCGTTTTAGCCTGAAAGCGTACAAACAAAAATACAAAAAAAAAGAACTATTTTTGTTTTTTTTTTTTACCATTTTGTGCCCATTGCTGTTGAGACCTTGGGTAATTGGGGCACTGAGGCCAAGAAGCTCATTAGTGAGATGGAGCACAAGCTCCTTGACAAAACGCGTGGCTCCGGCTCATTCTTGGTGCAAAGGTTAGCTATTGCCATCCAACATGGCAATGCAGCAAGCGTTATGGCACCTTTGCACCGGGACTGATCCCGGTGCAAAGGTGGGCGCCATTAGAGACGAGTTGTTTGACGTGTTGTTGTGACTATTATTATTTAAGTTAATAGTTAAGAATACACATTTAGGATTCATATCCTACTAACATTATAAACGTGAAAGTTTGTATGGATGGATGTTTGTTACTCTTTCACGCAAAAACTACTGAACGGATATGGATAAAAATTTGGCACACAGATAGTTTATGACCAGGATTAACATATAGGATACTTTTTATCCCGATATTCTCACGGGATCGAAATTTATGCGGATGAAACCGCGGAGCGCAGCTAGTGTGTATATAACTGTTTATAGTTTGATTAATAAAGACATTTTTGGCAACTAACACTTAACAAAACATCTAAATAACAGAAAATATTTAAATAGAAATCAGTATGACCTATTAAGGGCATTCTATTACGTCCCCAGCAGTTTGCCGCACTCCAAAGCCGTTACCGGTGTAAATGTTAATGAAAATCTTAATTTCCAATCTCAATGACATCTCGTAGAATGACAAGAAATATGTAAATGTATTCATATATACTATTATATGTAGTTAAATGATCAATTGATTGCCTGGCAACTAATAGGCGCCACCGAGCGAGCTCGGACCGGATTGTCGTTATTGTAAATCTTATTAATTGTATTATTAATATTTATAATACGCCATTAGTGAAATATGTCCATCAGTTTGGAATTATGTATGCGTGATGATTTAGAAAACTGGGTTTCTATGTAAATGGAGAGATCATAAATTGCCTAGATATGAATGTAGGTACTGCTGTTGGAGTTACTAATGAAGTGGCAGTTAACACTACTTCTGCGCATTGCCGTATCTAGGGATTTTATCTAGGGGGGCAGCCGTCCTTTTAATCTAACCAGTCAATTAATGAGAGCCCAACTCTACAAACCTTACATCTTGTTCAAAATGTATGCCCTATAAGGGTTCCGTCTTTTCCTTTAAGGTACGGAACCCTAATAAACGCCCATGCTTCTGCGTTTGCATTTGATTAGTAGCTAGTAGATACGAGTACAGGCAAATATTTACATTACTACTCGTAGAACTATAAACAAATTTTTATGGTGAATGAAGATTTGACTAAAATAGTGTTTATTTATTTATTAAAACTTCAGACACCAGTAAAACATGCTGTACTAAGAAGGACTTAATGCCAGAGAGGCATATTCTACCAGTCAACCTTAGGGTGGCGTGGTGCAGAGTCCAGAGACAAAACATAGCAGATGCAACATAGGAGATAGATTGCTAGAAAAAAACCATAAATTACCTACAAGAATAAATACAAATGCACAAAATGTCCTTTGGAAGGAGAAATAACGAATGGTGTCGATGCATAAACTTTTATCCAGCTTCTATTCTACTTACAAACTCATGTTTCTTCGCTGTAGAACATTTCCAACAGGCCTTTTGTTTTAGATAATTATAATATTCCAGGTTGTAAGTTGTTGAACGGCGGTTGTTGCCGCTTAACTTTGTCTAAATTAGTTTATCACCACTGCTCTGAAAACGGTGTAGGAAAACATTGTGAGGAAACCGGCTTGACCAAAAATTCGAAGACATGTGTCATCTGCCAACCCGCTCTGGGCCCGCGTGGTGGATTACGGCCCACTCCCTCTCACAGATAGGAGGCCTCTGTCCTAGCAGTGGGAACATTATATGTTGATTTTGCTTTTGCTAAGTTGTTGAACATTGCTTCCTTCTGTGATTGTAATTCAGTCCTAATCCTCAAATGAGTCCTACAGAGTCTCTTCCTTGATTTGCTAACTATGTAGACTGTTTCCTATTTTCCCTCGAAATCTGCGAGTCATCATGAAAATCATTTCACGGAATTTCCATTTGTAAGTATGTTAACTTTTTCCACAAACAACTTGTTTATTTGGAATTTTGTTAGAATTTCTTGAGTGACGTGGTGTACATGAGGAAATACCCTGAGGCCTAGATGGTGGCGCCATCTTTTGACACTGATCAGAGTTAAACATGTTGTCCGTTAAAAAATAATAAAGGAGATTTAGGTATACCAAAGCACGTTAGTGAAAAAAAAATTGCCTGTTATATCATACACGAAAAAAATAAATTTGATTAATAAGAGTAGAGAGTAGTTGACTGGGGCAATTACGATACTGAGTATATTCCGGTGGATGATAATTTCTACCAAAGCTTACATTTTTATATAGCAAAAGTGAAAAGGGCGGCGGGCGATAAAATAAAATGGCGTCTAATTAATTTGTTGCCAATATAAAAATTCCGCTACGTTTTGTAGAACATATCATCCCACGGAATATACCTATACTCACTATCGTAACTGCCCCAGTAAACTCTATATGACAGATGATGATGATACACGTTTGACAGAGAAGAGAAGTAAACTCTTCAAGAGCCTTGACAGTTTTATGAAACGTGATTCTAGACACATCAATACTGCTACAGATTTAATAGGTACCTAACCACAAAACGGCGTGCCCACAATATTAATACCTATAGGTAACATAACCCATCACAATAGAAAAATAAACAAAACTAATTTCCATAAACACTTGTTCGTACATCCGCTGAAAGAATAAAATCTCCATGACTAACAGATTCAAGGTGGATTGTTTTCCATTACACGATGACGTCATTGACCACCATAGGTAGGTACTTAACGCCATAAGTTGTACCTACGGCTATTACACAAACAACTTTTTGCCCTCCCACATTTTTGCCAAATTAGATATTGGTATTGGAAATTGAACTGTATCGCTTTGTAATAAAGGAGGTGATTAAAAAATGATCTTGTTCGTTTGAAGTACTTGTGCTCGTCCGATACCTATTTACGCCACACAATACAGTAAGTGTAGACAAATAAGCTCTGAATCTGTAATCATAGCTAATTATCCCTGGTTGTATTTAAACTCTTTGGTAAATCACAAACTATATGGCAGTACAATTACTGCTCAGGCGTTCATAAACCAGTGCCAGACTTGTTGTTATCCTCTAATTGGCAACAAGAATAATGTACCCAGGGTTTTGTGTATCTTGATTTAAAAGAGTGTGCTTGGAGTTTCTTAATCGTTCTTCTCCATAGAGATCTACGTTTTGGAATGGGCATCTAGCTTCACTTTCTGACTAGCTGGCAGCAAAGTCAGCCTATAGCGTTTCCACTGTTGGGACACAGGCCTCTCTGTGAAAGGGAGTGGGCCGTAATCTGCCACGCGGGCTCAGTGCGGGTTAGTAGCTGTCACATGTTGAAGACATGTGACAGCATACTTACAAATGGAAATTCCGTGAAATGATTTCATTATGACTCGCAGATTTCAAGGGAAAATAGGAAACAGTCTACATAGTTAGCAAATCAAGGAAGAGACTCTGTAGGACTCATTTGAGGATTAGGACTGAATTACAATCACAGAAGGAAGCAATGTTCAACAATTTAGCATAAGCATAATCAACATAATTATAATGTTCCCACTGCTAGGACACAGGCCTCCTATCTGTGAGAGGGAGTGGGCCGTAATCCACCACGCGGGCCCAGTGCGGGTTGGCAGATGACACATGTCTTCGAATTTTTGGTTCTTGGACATGCCGGTTTCCTCACGATGTTTTCTTTCATCGTTAGAGCTGAGGTGATGAAATAAATTACACAAAGTAATGCGCCTGTCTGGGGTCGAACCCACGGCCTACAGCTCGTAAGTCGGGTCTGTTATGTACCACTGGGCCACCACTGCTCTAACTGACAGACTGCTTCACAGTGGAGCGCAGAGCTAAGAGACTCATTGGAGATAAAACGCTGGTGGAGGCAAAGCTTCACAGTTTGGCTCACCGGCGAAATCTGTCCGTCTTCTACAGACTGTACTTCGGGGAGTGTGCTCAAGAGCTACATGAGCTCATCCCGCCTTCATCTTTCTACCATCGAGAGTCCAGACGCACTGCGGGATACCACCCCTATTTGATTAATATACCATATATCCACCGTAGATCTCATCCCTGCCTCTAGGCTGGATTGAGGTCAAGAGTGAGCCCATTGTCAATAAATTTAAAAAAAAAAAAACTCAAAAGTGCGTGTAAATGGTTTTATTGAAATAAATGCTTTGAGTTTAATGTGGCTTTCTATTGTAAGTCTTTGCTATCCTCTGAGGCCTCTTCCAGTAAATCCATACAAGACGTGGTTCGCCTTTCACCTTTCTACGAGTATATCCCAAGTCCTAACTGCCTTCTTTAGATCAATGAACAAAATGTCTTTCTAAAATTGTGAGAGCTAAGAACAACCTTCAAAATTGTTTACTACGAAAAGGCTTTAAAGTTACCGTTATTTTATAAAGAAATATTCTGACGCTATTAAAACGGTACCTACCTTGATAGCGATGTCAACAATTCAGACATTAAGTAAATACCACATAGATGGAGTCATGAGTGCGCAAAAAATACGAAGTTATCTTTAAACTAAAGTAAGTACTAATTGATCCGCAAAAAAAAAATGAGTAGGCAAAATCGATAAATTGTTCACGACATGACGCGGCGACGATTGGTTTTTATCGATAATAAATAAATTATGACGCTTAGTAATAGATTGAATCCATAAATCGTCACAGACCGATCACCGGAGCATGTGAAATGATTTATTTCTCTAATTTTGACACAAAGGTAGGTGCTACATGTTTTCGCACTTTACATTTATCATTAGAAGTGGAACGGTGTAAATACATATTGTTTATTGGAAAACCGGGACCCCGGCGCCGGAGCCACACAAAAGCCGGAAGGCAAGCCGCGTCATCGGTGGGCCGCGTCCAACGCACCGATACTCCATCTTCGAAAAACTCGATTAAAGCACAACTGATAGAAAACGTGATTTAAAACGTAAGTCATGTATCTGAGACAAGTTCAATAGTTGCTCTAGAAAAAGTTGTGCAACTAGGTACTTGTAGATTGAATGCAACACTGACTCATTTTATGCTTAGAAGACTTTGCGTGTAAGTAATTGACTCACTATTTATTCAGAATTAAAATAATATGTAGGTTCAAAACTTTTATTTTTATTAGCCATTACTGTCCCACTGCTGGGCAAAGGCCTCCCTACTCTTCTTCCACCTCTCTCAGTCTAGAGCTGACACGGACCAATCTTTATTTACGTTAAGAAATAAAAATAACAAAATTATATCCTGACTTAGCTAAAACTATTCACAAACTAAAATTTAATGTCGAAAAATTCATCCGCATTGCTGTCGACTGGTAATGTACCCAGGAGACTGGTGGCATTACCACGTTGTATGGCAATGTTTAGCCTCTGGCAAAAGTGAAAGCCAGCCCTTGGGTCACGGGAAGTATCAACCAGCCGTAACGAGATTTCCTTAAAGAGACCATGAGCACTCGGACCCCATGTCCGGAGGGTTTCAACCTCAAACGGCTCGATAATATAAATAATATATTATTCCTATTTGGATGTAAAATGTGCTTCTAAATGCACATCAGACGTAGTAACTAAAACAGTATGTATTAAAAAGAAATCAGTCAGTTGAAATTGTTGTTTTCTATCTGCGATAAAATCAGGCGCACAAGATGGAAAGAACATACACGATGCATCGCATGAATACGGAGTGGTTAATTTTCACTCTTCCGCTCGAACCCTAGCTTTATAATAACAAAGAGTCTCACTTGAAACAAAACCGTAATGACTTCTTGAACATTAAGCGGGCACAAAGGCTTTTACACTCTGTTTAACAAAATAGTTCATTCGACGTTTGCATACGCTCGGGTAATTATCCGTCGTATTGTTATACACAACGGTAGTCTTATTTATTATTTCAATTTCACAATATATTGTTGTGAGGAAAACAATGTAAGCACCTAACGTACCGTTCTTGTTACAGATCTCGCTGCACACTTTCTACGAAGCTAACTTATTGCTGTGGCTTGTGATTTGTGATATCAAATCTATTGTCATCATCATCAGCATGCGTGTTGTTCTACATTCTTATTAAGATAGGGCGTTTCTGAATTGTGTATGTTCAATAGCGACAATAGCCAACGGCCAGTAAGACCTTCTTTATTTATTAGTAAAGACTCTCTATTCATTCTTCAGCATTGATTTCTTATGGGGTATGGAGCAATAAAGGGTTACAAGCTCAATAAGTGGTGGGGAAGTAGCATCGATGGCGAGAGACAATTCGACTCTCTAGCTTTTGCTAACAAACAAAGAAATCTTTGGCGTACCTACAGCATTTGTACTTTTAAAAGAAGGAATCTAAGATCAACCACGCCAGCACCAATAAGTGAAGAAAGTTTTTGGCAAGCCCATATCGATATTCACTATGTAGTAACAACGTCTATAACTCGATCTAGATTTAATCGCAGCAGGTATCTCTTTTAGGATACGATCAAACTAACGGAGAGCCACAAAAGCTTCCATTGTAAGAAAGTGTGTGGGAAACAGGGCGCATCCTTACGAGCTAACGAGGCGGTTAATTAATCAGTCATGTCCCTCTCCCTTCTCACTAGTGCCAATCAAACCTTACACTCATTGAAAGCGGACACTGACCTAAGATACCAGCCACTCATACCTATTCACCGGCGAAAATTTGCCGAATTAACCCGTCTACCTAAAGTCCACAATAGAGGGCGAATCATTGCCGGTGACTTCGCCCTTCCACCTTAAGTCCATGTAAAGACTAAAGTACCCACGCGCATGCGCATGATTACATCGACTATAGTAGATGCGTTAATAATGTTTACGAGAATGTACCGCTACAGTTACGTTCATATTCCCATCAGTACGTACAACAATAATATTGGAGCATTGTGAGCATTCGGCGCGGGCGCAGAGAAAGCGTTGCCCGCAACAATGCGCGCTCGTGTAGATGCGCTAGATAGCGCCCGCGAACTTTGAACCGCGTTTTATAACTTCCATACAAGTCTCGAAGTCTCCCGGTACGGAAAGTCAGGTACTGGTTTTCAAATCGCTACAGATTTTATGGTGTTACTTTATCAGCGTTAGTTTGCTTTACTTTCCAATGTATTGGGTGCAATCGACATGCGGGCATCGTTTCACTGTTGCGTAGCGCAAGAAACAATAGGATATTTTGAAACTGAAATGCGTTTGTGTAACTAGTTTTTTTAGTTTCAGATACAGTCGTATCAAGATTTGGTCTGTTGCTGTTGCCGAGCGAGATGAAGGTCAAACATGGTGCCACAGAACTGGTCTGCTCATATACAAATTAAGATACCTGTTAAGAAACAAGCTTATCTACTTTCCGTATTTAGAAGAAGGTAAAATGTTGTCCAGGTACCTTTATTAAACTTATTTTCCCATACCTAGGCAATTACGAGAAGAATTAAAATCAATGCAATGAGTTACAATTATGGATAATAAAGTTATGACTATCAAGTATTATATTCAGCCCCGTTTTCATCCAGCTCTGCTAATTAATAATACCTTTATAACTAATCTCCTACAATAACAACTTATTTCCCCAGTTCAGAGCAATAATAAAATAAAATCGTAAATACTTATGATACATAGGTCCATAAGTAGGCATGGAAAGGATATACGCGGCGCAAGCGCACAAATCATAAGAGTCAGCAGAGGGAAAATGAAAGTTAATTGTATTGTAATCGTAGGGGCCGGACCTGTGGACCTGCATGCACTGAGCTAATGTTTCTGCCATGTGTGATCCAACCAATACCATAAACACACGTAAGAATGATGCTAGCAAACAACGCAAGGCTTTTTGGTAATATTTGCCCTATAGGCTTACCTAACCGAAGCCTTTTTGGCAAATAATATCAAAAAGACTTCAGTTGAGATTAGGTAGTGCGTAGTCTTGCATGGTGGCAATAAAATTGGACCTGGAATTCGTTACACAGGAAACCTAACACTGATAATATCTAAGTACGTACGTATGTACAGACGCCAGCACATCAAGCTACTACAATCTGTCAAATTTCTTTAATAGATTTTCAGCTTTATCGCTGAAGCATTAAGATTCAAGGTTGATTGGGAAAATTTGACAGTTTCGGGTAGCTTGACCTGCTGGCGACTGTACCGTTCCAGGGAATATTAGGACCACTACAGCTAAAGCCTGCATATTCCTAACACCTTTTTAGTAGCAATCTGTAAATCACTACAAATTCCCAATTTTATCTACCGACCTCACGAAGACAGAACTCCAAGATAAACCTTACAAAGCAATAATCAGAAGGAAAACAATGATATGATATATCGAATAACTTGTTTTATACCCTAACAGCCGAACTCCAAACAAAAGCTATCGCAAGTACAACAGATAGTGAGCCGATAGAATGAGTACCGAGTAGTGAGGTGAACGACTGGCCCGCCATTACGGCAACCGCATCATTACGGCAGTGGCAGCCGGCACCGAGGCCCCGCGAAGCCTTTCATAACGTTTTTTATCCCCCACTACCTCCACCACTGTTGACAAACCCGTTGAAAAACTCAAGCCCAGAACAAATTACATCGCGTTCCATTTATATAATGAAAACTGTTTGGCTTTTGCTTATGTAAAAAAGTGTTTTTTAAAACAAATAGAACCTCTTTGTTATTTTAATATTAATTACCAGAGGTAAATGACATTTTATGTGGATCTTAAGAGTAGGGATGAGGGGGGGGGGATGGGTGGACTGTGTGAAAGATGATATGGGTAGAAAGGGGGTGACTACCGAGATGGCGACTAATAGAGAAGTGTGGAAGAAAAAGACATGTCGCGCCGACCCTAAATAAATTGGGATATGGACAGGAGTATGATCATAATAACATTATTCTCTACTGGATATGGGTGATATGATTGATTGATTTTGGCTTTATATATTTAAAGCGTTGCCCCACACTAGGAATTTCTCCTGTATCGTGGGTGCGTTTACAAACATTTAAACTCACATACACAAACAGCCAGAGACATTGGACATTCATTTATCTATTCTATGTACCTATATCTCTTCTAATAAAGCTGAAGATTATGTTTGTGTGTTTGAACGCGCTGGTCTCTGGAAATACCAGTAGGATTAAAAAAAAATCCTGTTTGAATTCGATAGCCTAATTTTTGAGGAGGCTATACTGCCCTACAAAGCGCAAAAGCGGTATCACAAAAAAAAATCGTAAAGTTGATTTTTATGCCATCGGATAGCTCTAAAAAATACGCATCTAATGAACTAAGCCTTTTAGCGCTATCGCTTTCTTTAAGATACCGTTTTGCGCTCAGTTGGGCAGTATAAGCTATTTAACATCACGCTAGGACCAATAGGCGCCGAGCAAAAAGAAAAAAGTCAGAAAGAATACTAAGCGAAAACGAAGTAATAGCGACGAGAGGTTTTATAAAAAAAAAACTTTTTAACAAAAAAATTAAACCGCTGAAAAACTGAAAAGCAAAAAATAATAAACCTTTTTTATTTAACCTTTATAACTAAGTTCTTAAACTAATGTTAGTATACCTAAGTAATTTTTAGTCGGCGCCAAGCAAAGATCACTAATTTAAACGGCGCCGACTCAAAATTATTAAAAAAAATATATACGTGTCGACTTGAGAACCTCCTCTAATTAAAAATGTGGCTGTTATTTTAGTACAGGCATTGTATATCTTATGACTTCCACGCGACCTAAGTCGTGGACAGAATTTAGCTTAAAATAAAAATACAGAACGTCCTTTTTTTGAAGCCGGTCAAAACATAAACATGGTCCCGCACTAGCCCAATACTTAGATAAAACCTAAATGTACACATCTTGTTTTAAATTTACATCAACGACGACTTCTTAAGTAAAAAAAAAAAATCAACGATAATTTCTTAGTACTTTCAATACAAGCGAATACCGGTTGAACATCAAAGCTGTGTCTAAATGAACAGCCGGCTATAGAGGAGCACAC
Source organism: Apamea sordens (assembly GCA_945859715.1). Taxonomy (NCBI): domain Eukaryota; kingdom Metazoa; phylum Arthropoda; class Insecta; order Lepidoptera; family Noctuidae; genus Apamea; species Apamea sordens. The sequence continues at coordinate 14,728,631 of OX243987.1, forward strand.
GTTCCTATTTATCGGCCATCTCCCATTGTTGGCACGCCCGACACATTTACAACTACCCACCGTACCCACCACTACGCACGCACACATCAACATTATTAATACCTTATAGAATATTAATGTAAAATGCGCATTGATTTTTATTATTCAAAATGTTGATAAAAATCTCATCCTTTCACGTAATAATATGTCTGTTGGCCTGTACACGTACTGACAGTGTTGTGCGCGTGCGCATGCTAGATAAAAACGTATCATTTGAATGTCCAGCAGTCATCCTTGCGCGCATAATTATGTCTTACTTGGAAATTGTTGCTACTCTTTGTACTGTGACATTGTGCTGTGTTATATTAAGTATGGAATCGGACTTTAGCATAAATAAGTGGACTGTCATTTGTAACAGACGCTATACAGTTTTTGTTTATTCAATGTTATTTTCATAATGTAGATTTAGCTGGTCATTGCCGTCTCGGAAATTTATGAATCAACTAGCTTCGCCACGCGTTTTCACCCGCATAAGTTTCCATCCCGTGTAGGGTTACCAGATGAAAAAATCAAAAGTCCGGAGAAAAGGCCTGATTTCCATTGAAAAATCCTGAGATTTTTTACAGTTTGAGAATTTTCTCTAAAACGTAGGTACTTAACAATTTAAAAAGTCGTAATATTATCGTTTTTATACACTGCGGATCTCGCTCGCGTTGCACGTCGCACTCAAAGCGTGGGGGCACCCCCTCCAACGCACCGCCCCTGGGGCATTTTTAAAATCCATAATTAAAGAAAAAACCGTACTTAAAAATGTATCTTCACATATTAAGTATGATAAAACTGATTAAGTGCCTACTTGGATAAATAAGTATTGATTTTAATTGTGCAATTATTACCAAAGGAATATTATTTTTAGTTTGTTTAACTTTTTATTAAAGAGATCTTTAAAATATAATCTGTATTTTATTTAAAATTAAAAAATCCTGAGATTTTATGATATTTAAAAAAATCCAGCCGCAATCCTGAGAAGAGTCCAAAAATCCTGAGATCTCTGGAAAAATCCGGAGATATGGTAACCCTAATCCCGTGAGAATATCGGGATAAAAAGTATTCTATGTGTTAATCCTAAATAAACTATCTGTGTAGGTACCAAATTTCATCCAAATCCGTTCAATAGTGTTTGCGTGAAAGAGGTAACAAACATCCATCCATCCATCTATTAAAACTTTCGCATTTATAATATTAGTAGGATACTACACCCATAACATCTAGCCTGAAATCCCTGAGGAGTTAAGCAGAGGTGTACCTATAGTAACACCCACATTTAGCCAATTATGTTTCAAGTCCCATGTAAAGAGCGCGACTACTGTCATCAACTGGCCGCATATCCTCCTCTCATTGGTGTAGTGGTCGGACAGAGGTCCTGGCTTCGATTCCCAGGTCGCCCAAAGTGTTATTAGGTTTTTTTCTAAGTAGCAGTCTGGGCAATTCTCGTAATTTAAAACGTTCAAAATCTAGTCGCAGTGTCATCTCGGCGACAAACAAATGTTAAAAACTTGTCAAAATGTAGGGAAATTTGAGGTTTTTTGACAGATTGAGACTGAGATCAGACTGTGAACGTTCTTAAAATTACGAGAATTGCCCAGACTGCTACTTAGAAAAAAACCTAATAACACTTTGGGCGACCTGGGAATCGAAGCCAGGACCTCTGTCCGACCACTACACCAATGAGGCAGTCTAGCCAGTCAGTGAACCAATACTGATAACACAAAATCTTTGACACGTATAAGGTTTGCTAAACCAGCAATCAAAAACATTCAGTTGCAGTGTAATATTTAATTGACTAACAAATAAATTCATATTATCTCAAATTGACATTAAATATTTTTCATATAAGTACGTATATTACAATAATATATAAATTAAAATATTTATTTTTCAACGCGTAATGTGCTCAATTACCTCATGGAAGCATTTGTCATTCTCTCTGAACAACTATTCTAGCGAGACTTGGCGTTAAATTGTGACGTAAATGATTGCACTATTTGCACTTGTCAATGTTTGTTTTATTATGATTGATATGACATATATCAGCGTTCAAGCGAAACCGACATTAAATAATTATTTCTATATCTTTTTGAGTTCTTTAAAAATAATCTAAACTCAGATTTTTTTATTTGCTAGACTTTTGAAGGTATGAGGAACAGGGTGTAAAGTTCACTCATCCTCCATAGAAAAGGGTATCGACGTATCGTGTCTGGTGGAGACGATTGATGTCGGGACGTTGTATATGTGCTAGCTGCAGGATTTTGCGTGACGTCAGTATGATGCGTAGTTCGTATGTGGCGATGTAGATGCCGCTACAGACTAAAATTACAGCTGCGATTGACCTATTTTTGTCAACACGACATTATTTAGTATATGATAGCTGTAATTTGGTCTAGCAAATAAACAATCAGAGTTTATTAATCTACTTTCTACTTAGGTAGGTACTTAAGCAAGTTTAAAAATAAGCATTTAGGTAGCATGTCTTGTGTCATAACAGTCATCAAAAAACATCAAAGAATACAGGCTGGCAGGGACATTGACGCGCAAACTGTGACCATGAATTCAGCATATTAATTCTAGATCCTCTAGGGTAAAAATTTAATGGCGGTTATAAAAAAGAAAAATACTGCTGTTTCATAGAAATTACCTACGCGGTCAAAATGTATGGAGCCGCAATTTTTTTTTTTAATAACCGTCGAGAAATTTCAGCTCTAGAGAGTCTAGAATCATAATTATGCTTAATTCATGGTCACAGGTTGCGTGCCACCCTGTATCATGTCAAAAAACCACTTGTGATTTTTCATTTAAAAATTAAATACAGAATGAAGCACATTACGCGCTAAAGTAATATTGGCAGTTTCATTAGGTACACGGTAAAATATAAGTATAATGTTCATATTCGCAATTTATAACTCTCATTTACATTACCTATTATAATATACTTTATCACATTTTAACAATATTCAAAGCTAGTATTAATTTTGATATTTACATAAGATTCAAACTTTAGCATATCGCAATACTGAAAATGAAAATGGCCACGAGCTGACTGTATGTTTCCGTCGGGGTAGCCTGCGAAATTCATACGTTTCTTAGGTTTTTTGAAATTTTCAGGTCAGTATCAGGTTGTATTTGATCTAAATATGATCTTTTTAGCGTGTCGATAGCAATCTAAATGGACTCTGCCCAGAATTCAGCCACTTGTTTGGCGCCATCACTAGCGTCCATCGGTTCCTGTAACGTGCAGCTGACAGGACACGCATGATTCGCGGCCGAAAAAAATATTTATTTATAGAATTATAATCATAAATATCATCAATACAACTTTCTAAGTTCACATTGTCCTTTTGAATGACTATTTCTTGAAATCATGACATTTGAGGCCAATTGTTATGAATATAATAATTCTGTAGTCATCTTTGTTACGGTCGCAAATCATATTTAGATCAACATAGTAACACTGAACTGCAAATTGCGAAAAGCGTAAGTAAATTTGAATTTCGCTAGCTACCCTAGCGCAGCCCCCTTAAGGGACACACCCTTGTGTATGTGGTATAAAATGAACTGTGATTATATCTAAAAAAATAATAAATAAAAAAATACTTATATTATGAAGTTCCATTGTTATTAACGCCACTATCACTTCAAGCTCTTTTAATTTTAATAAGTATTTATAATTTAACACGCAGAAATGTATTTGGTTGGAAATCGGATACGATGTTTTTACGTTAAATGTTAGTCATTTACTCTTTGATAGATTGGCAATATCTGGCAGAATGACGACAGTTATTTTTTTCAGGTTTAGTAGCTAAACCAGAGTTTTAATGCCAGACAGACATCAGCAAAATTGTAGGTATTGATATCAATATTTGCACAAACGGACGAAACAATAGAGATGAGATAAATTTGTATGAAATTCATTTCTGGTAATTAATACAAGGTGGAGACAACAATAAATTAAACTACGCATTTCTCATGCCCTCCTCAGTCTGCATACGAACATTCAATCAAATATACCCAATAGTATAGTCACAATTACCTGGTTTGTTTGAAATAAAAAAAAAAATTGATGCTGGCATTTTTGATAGTTCCAAAATACTCTTAAGCATTCATATTGCCAGTGTTTTCATTTATTGTTGTATTGATGTCTCCACCTTGTATATTGTGTTATGTGTAAGTGAGCGTTCTTTTAACAATTATAAGGAAATAGCAGTACTTCCTCCAGCCTAGTTCCAACGTTTAACTGACTGACTTAAACCCTGATATACTTTATAAACTCTGAATAAAATTCTAATATGCTAGACTAAAATGACGGGCTACGATCGACCTTTTTTGAAGTGAAAACTTCTTTAGCGGCGTTGTGCACTTTTGTTGTTATGGGTAAAAAATGTTAAACTCGCGTCAGGACACGTGACTTGATCGAAAATTCGTAAGACGGAGGGAGAGTAGACCGCATTCCAAAATATCAAAAATGCACAACGTTAATATTCAAGTTTTCACTTCTGCCGGCACTCCCGGAGTGCAACCCGTTGATTTTTTTTTTGTCACCATGACATTATTTAGTATACAAGGTTATTGGTAAACCACTAACAACCTTGCAGCACTGGATTACTAACATCATAAACAACAACTTTTGTTCTATGACTTTTTACAAAACAATAAAACAACATTGAACAAAAACAAATTTTCAAGATTTCGTTGTTCTATCTGACCCCCGCTCCTCTCCGCTGAATTTTGTACTAGACACGGCATGCGGCAGTTTGTTGAACTAACTATCGCTTTGTTTTGCTTCGCGTAGAGTTCGTAACAGAAAATCGAATATTTCAAATCGTTGAATTGAAATATTTTTATTTATGTATGAAAGTCTGATGAATTAATAAAAGTCATAGAACAAAAGTCATTTAAGTCTAGCAAATTAAAAATCAGAGTTTTATTAAAATGACTACAGTAACTAATTGTGGTGATTATATTAAAATTAAACCTAAGGTAAGCAATGGCCTGTATAATTACATAGATTGCTATTTGCCAATACTAAAATATTAGAGGCCGTTACGTTCGCCTTATAAATAAAGAAACATGTCCCTGTTACATAACATTAACGATTCCACTATTCAAATAATTCATAATTCTTACCAAGTAAAAAAAATCCTTATAAAATAATACAAATAATGCACATAACCGTTGGAATGTAAATTATGACACTTTTAGATAAAATAAGATGGCAACTTTGAGAGAGCCTTGTTGTAGAAATATTGTAGTATAATATGTAGAAAAAGATAGTGGTGTGTTGTACCACTTAGGCCTGTCCGTGTCCATTAGGTAAACCGTTTTTTGACAAATAGATTTAGTGATTGCAGCAGCACACAACACATTGATTGATACAGGTACGGTATTATAATGTATGTAAGAAGCCATAAATAAAATAATTCAATAAAATAAGGCAGTTTATATATATTATTATTTATTTATTATTATTTTATTACGCATTTTAAAGTTAACTTTTACGTAATCTGGAATATGTACGTTCTGTTTCTCTGACAAAAAACGGTTAACCTAATGGACAGGGTATAATCGGAGTTATTTTTTAAGTTTTATCCAAATAAACATTTGCAATACCGTACTGGAAATCACTTCAGGTGTATTTGACGACTTCATAAGTTTAGTAACCAAATAGGATACATTACAGTCTTATTTAATCATTATAATTACGCATTTATTATGTCATTGGTGTAAAAGCGGTGCCTTATAACTATCATATTAACATTAGGCCTAGCACAGTAGGAAGCTCAGGCTGGTTTAAAAAAATACATTAATTAAGTAGATTATTAATTCAAAACAGCGATACTCAACCGTATTTCATTCTCGGGCGACAAACAATCATTATTTTCTTTAACAAATTACCTTATATTGCTACATAAAAGCTCAGCGGGCCAAAGGTTGAGTACCTCTGATACCTAGAAAAAGACAGGGATAGAAAACGTTTTAAGTATTAATGTTTTAAATTGTTTAAACTGTATATATTTCACAGTCAGACATTGATTTCAGATCATTATTAAAATGAATAAATAATCATTAATTCAATTATATATATATATATTTTTTTTTTATTTGCAGACGATGCCAGCTGTAATTTTAAAATAACTTTAAAGCTCCTATAAATTCATTCGTATTACATTATCGAAGGTATACGCAATTGTATTTTTTATAATTTTTGAAAGTAGAAATTAATAATAATTTTATTTAATTATGGTAACTTTTTTTATGAACTCGGAACACATGAGTAGGCATTTTTGTTTCCTTTTGCATTATACTCAGTGCTAGGACGATATATTTCTATCAATTCACAGTCCTACGAATAAAGTTTTGGGCTTCGATAATCTTCGTGTGTCCGAATTGCCGAGGCGCATAACTTAAGTCGTAGTACTGCAAACAAGCTTTTAAGGGCCGGTTGTTTCAAACGGTTGGTTAACATAATATACGTACGTCAAATAATAACGATTACGTACTCGTTATTATTTGATATAATAATATGCCAAGGCTATAATTTTGTAATAGTAATTTGAAACAACGCTTTTTTTGGTTTGACGATAGTTAGCGCCATTTTTGACGTATACGCGTCCGTCAAATGGACGTGAAACAACCCGCCCTAAGAAGTATTTACTTTGTTTAGTGGTGAGGTTCGTATTGCAATAAATATAAAAGTACGTGTTTATAATACTTTACTACATATTCGGTTCCTTTGCATCTGACGTTGGTTGACGTCATTATATCGAAACTAACGTCGCGTTACCGCAACGTATTAAACGCCTACGTACAGAAGCCAGCACATCAAACTACTACAGTCTGTCAGATTCCATTAACAGATTTTCAACTTTACCGCTAAAGCATTAAGGTTCAACGTTGATTGGGAAAAATTGACAGTTTCGGGTACCTTCATGTGCTGGCGTACACTATATGCTAAGGTGCCCTTTCGTGCTAGCTTTAACTGGAAATTAACAATAGCGTAATATTTTTATAATAATAATTACATAAATGTTCCCGTATTTTGGTGTTACATGCACATATTAAATGGTATTTCAAATTGGTCTCAATACTTTAGGCCATAGCGGTTTATATTAAGAGATCCTTAAGACAGCCAAGCTCATCAAATGGCTTAGGGAATAATTAATTTATATTTATTATTAATTATTTTAACGTTCTAAATTAACGTATAGACTCGTAAACAATCGTTCAAACCTTTTTTTTTCGAATAACAGATGTGTTTTATATTTTTGCAATTTCGGCGGGGTTTATTTACCAAACGGCAGTGCGCATGCCGCTTTCTGTCTTCAAAAGCAGTCTACTGCAAGTTTTAGCATCGTTTTTTTACTTGACGACGGTCCTGTGACCTACTGGTATAGTTGATCGAACTGTGTGAAGCTTATCGTATTACGTGAAACATCTTTCATTCCACCTTAGACCAGGTATTTTAGCCATCCGTATACAGAACATTTTCTCCTAAAGAAGAACTTCAAAACAGCAGAACAGCTGTGCTTAATCTATTCAGCGAAATTCGGAACACGAGGACAGTCCATATTGACTTCCTCTACATAACACGCACTACCGTGTCATGTGCCATAGTTCAAGACAAAACTTTCATGACATATTTACGTTTAGTCGTTACCCGCATGTGGGGGGTCCGAATTCAAGTATTGCAGTACATGGGTATATAATTTATACATGGTAAAATTACAGATTTGCTACAATTATAGTGGGTGCAGTTCTGATTTCCTAACTAGGTTACAGTATAACCTGTATGAAGGAGTGACAGTTCCAATCCCCCTTGGATTAAATGATTTGTATTTTTACTGTTTACATAAATGTATTTGACTGCTATAAAGAATTCGGGCATCCCAAACATTTTTGCACAGGTTCTGTTGACGATTTCGGTCTAAGTATGGAATTCGGGTTCCTTGTAGCGCCTGTGGGCAAAGTCGATGATGATTTTATCAAACATTGGTCGCTAGACCGAATTCTGTAAGTGTAAATGCGCCAACATACATAAAATCTTCACACATGTCTTATTATCGATAGCCTAGCACACATTACTGTGATATGTGTCACAGTTCGTATTAAATCTTACGTACAAATCCGTGACTCAACTGACAATATTATGCCATTTAGGCCAACTACCAAAGAAGCAATTCCCGTATATTAAGAACGTTCACATTCTAATTGGAGTCCCAATCTGTCAGAATAAACCTCTAATTTTACTACATTTTGAGATTGCAACTAGATTTTGAACGTTTTTAATTGCGAGAGTTGGCCTTTACTTTGTATCAGGAAATCTGTGATACAACTGACAATACGCCTCTTAGGCCTACTTCAACATACTCTACCTACACTAACTACAGTGACTAGCTAGTATTACTTATCATCCCGCTGCCCGTAGAACACATGCGCGATATCGAACAACTCCCGCCGCAGCTGCTGCGCGTGCCCACGTAGTTGGTGTTCGCGGGCACGGATCCGCCCGTACTGTTCCTCGCGCTCTTCTGTGTGTTGTTCCACCAGCCAGCGGAGGAAGAGCTCTGGAATAAGGAGTTCGGTTAGCAATAATGTTCTTAGTTACTTGTCGAGAAAATCTGGCCAGTTTTTAGTTAGTTACAGTCCTTGCAAATAATTATAGGTCATCTCATGATGAGACTCTTGTTAGTACCTTTAAAAGTGAGTTCGTAGTTTTTAAACTGAGGTAGATCAGGAGGGACGAGAGGGTCACAAGATACTAGTGTCGATAAAGTTGGGACATCAGTTGCTCCAATTTCTAGCGAGCTTTTGACTGATTTTAATTAATGAAGCCGACAACGGAGAAGATGACCTCATTTTTTTAATACTTAATAATCCTATAAAGCTTCTCTCTCTATCCCAGATAATGCGTATTACGCGAGTGCTGAGTCGCGCGCTGACGAAATATTACTAGTTAATATACAGGGTGGCAGGGACATCGACACGCAAACTGTAACCATGAACAAACGTAGATATTTTTCGTTGGCTATCAAAATATACTCAGTAGTTTCATAGAAAAGTGCAATACCTACGCGGTCAAAATGTATGGAACTACAATTTTTTTTTTTATCATGTACTAAATGGTTTCCCTGCTACCTTGTAGTTCGTCCAGATGGCAGATATTCGGGTCGCCTCGTACACACACGATACACATCACACACATGATCGATGATCATGATCATGATGATCGTGGACACATGATACGCGCGTAAAACGACTTATCAGGACAGATATAATTGTACGTTTTTACCTTCCCATATGACATAGCTCATGGGTGCGACAGAGGGCCATATAACGTTGGGCGTGGGGTCGTACAGCGGGTTGATGTACTGGGGCAGCTCGTCCGGTTGGTTGAGCCACGACCAGAGGCTGGTGGTCTGGGAGTGCACGCCGCGGGTCTCGCGTTCTTGTTCATTATCGCACATGAAGGTTCCTGGAAAGCGGGAAAGATATTAGTATATTTAAGTCCTATGAAATAGGGAGCGATCCTTTTTGCAATAATCAGGCACAAACCCACTCCGGAGGAGGCTACTGCTGAGAAAACCCATATGGAAAGACCCATTGTCACTTTCTAGTTTCTAAGTCATGTGTATAGTAACAAAATGGACTATATCTATAGGAACGAAATAAAATAAAAAAAATTTTACTTGAAAGAACAATACCTACTTTGGAGTATTGTAAATATTGTTTGTGATAAGTTAGTCGGATTCGCATGAATTCAGCTTTTGTACAGCGTAGAAGGCGAGCGATAAGATAATAAATTAACATCTATCTGAGATTCAGTTGAATCACGTGTCCCAGAAACACTCCAGCTTATATCTAAAATAATTGCAGCGGAACTCACCAAACTGACTGGCATAAGAATGCTCAAAGAGCGTGATGAGAAACGACTGCCTGAACTCGAAGCTGCACGGGAACTGCTCCAGGAACTGCCTGATGCAGTCCAGCAGCAGCAGGAACGTGGGGGCCGCGCGGGGGGTGGAGGGCGCGTACGGGCCCACGCGCTGGCGCGAATACCACGGGTGGCCGGCCTGGATCCACTCGCGCTCGATTAGAGCTTGGAGACTGGGGAATTAAAAAATAAGTTTATTTTAATTTAGTTCGTGAAACCACAAAGATATAATGGGTATCTCACACTTTTTACAATAGATAATACTCGGTTTTATAGCTTGACCAAAAGCGCTGTACCGCGCCTTAGGTATGTGCGCGGCGAGACGGGGGGGCAGTGCAGGCCGCTCATTCGTCATCGCTCACGGCGCCCCGCCCCCCGCCTCGCCGCGCTTTCCTCTTGCCTCGCCGCGCATTCCTAAGGCGCGGTACAGCACTTTCGGTCAAACTATAGTAAGCGAACCCTGTTAGGGCACTGCAATACTATACTTATATTGGACGGCACGGTTGGCGCAGTGGCGATTGACTGCTGCGCTGCGTCTCGCGGGTTCGATTCCCGCACGGAACAAAGATTTGTAAGACCTACAAGTAGTTGTTCCGGGTCTGGCTGTTTGTGTATGTGAGTTTAAATGTTTGTAAACGCACCCACGATACAGGAGAAATTTCTAGTGGGGGGCAACGTTTTTAAAATAAAAAAAAAAATAATAATAATACCGTGTCGACATCAGCCTACAATGTTCCCACTGCTGGGACACAGGTCTCCTCTCAGTGAGAGGGAGGAGGTTTCAACATCAGTCTAATCTAATCATAACTATAGCACATAACTTTACTGCAACACCTTTTAAGCAATAAAGTTTTATTATTTTATTATTATTATATTTCCTTTATTACAATGTTATCTGCCTAGCCTTTTCCCAACTATATTGGGGTCGGCTTCCAGTCTAACCGGATGCAGCTGAATACCAGTATTTTACATGGAGCGACTGCCTATCTGACCTCCACAACCCAGTTACTGGGTAATACGATACCCCTTGGTAAGACTGGTTGTCAGACTTTCGGGCTTCTGACTACCCGTAACGACTGTCAAAGATCCACGAATGACAGCCGGGACCAACGGCTTAACGTGCTTTGCGAGGCACGGAGGGGTCTTGGTATGTAAAGATGGTCACCCATCCACAGACCAACCGCGGCGTAGCTTAACCTGACCGATCGACCTGTGCGGCTGTTATTATTTAGCCACAGGCCCATAAATTATATTTTTAAATATTAGAATATAAAAAGTATAAAAACATTTAAAAATATAAAAAATAGAGCCCACCGGTATCGGAAACAGGGTCCAAGCTACCGATGGTCAGGGCTCCAGAGAAAGGAACCTCCTGACAATGCGAGCCGTTTCCAGGAGTTCTTACCGCTTTCTGAATCAAGCCCTTGCCAGCTTGCCTTGAATCCAGCTGCCCAACGAGAGCCTTATTATTATTATTATTATAACTTAACGTCATGTCTGTATCTATGGTTCGAATCCAGGACCCCAAGCCAAACAATCGATCTTTTGTCCTCTAGACAAGCAAGCAGTCATATACTCGTATACTTACTATACTCTGTCCATTAGATAAACCGTTTTTTGACAGCTGTCTTAGAACGTACATATTCCAGATTACGTAAAAGTTACCTTTAAAATGTGTAATAAAATAAATATATTATAAACTGCCTTTTCTTATTTATGGCTTTTACAGACATTATAATACCGTACGTGTATGAATCAATGTGTGTTGTCAAATGTGTTGCTGCAATCACTGGTTCCATCTGTCAAAAAACGGTTTACCTAATGGACAGGGTATAATACATATTCGGGCCGGACCGTGAAACCTCGGGAGACAAAAGGCTATGATGGAAGGAAAGATGCCTTACCCTCTTATAGTTCTGCAGTCAGGGTTGAGTATGATCTGGACTAGAGAGCACACTAGTAACGTCGCATCTTCACCGCGCGTGCCGTGGACTAACACTGGTTCCGCTTTCTTGAACACAATTAAGACATAATTAAGATAAATACGTTTATACAACACGTGATGCATGAACAAAGTGGCAAAACATTCAAGCACTTTATTGTGTTTTGCTTCGCTGTGAAGTTTCGCCAGATAATTTTAATTTGGCCCTGTATCGCTCGGTCGATGTGCGAGGGACACTTCGGCTTTTTTGTAAAATAGTACTTACATATGAATCGACGTTTAAAGATTTATAATCTACGTTAAACATAGCGACTGATGGATATCAAACTATTTATAGGCCGGCCGCATAACCGAGACGTTGCCCGAGGTAGCTGCGCGGTGCGGGAGGGGTGATAGTTGTCACAAGTTGATGAATCACTGAGCTCTCGCTTCACGTCATCACAAAATCATAAGTCATTTATTCAAATTAGGCTGAGAATGAGAATCAGCACTTTTCGAACGTCAAAATTACAAAAGACAGTCCTCCCAAAACGCCCGCCCTTCACCACTTCCTAGTGCCATCGCTGGGAAGAAGAAGTGGCGCAACAAACCCCCCAGCAGCACAGCTGTCTGTTCAGTTCACCCCTCCCGCACCGCACTGCTACCTCAGGTAACTTCTCAGTTAACCGGTTGGCCTATAGTTACTTTGGTAACAATAATAATTTAATACATATTATAAACTAGCTTCTGTCCGCGACTTCGTCCGCGTAAAATTTCTTGTGCCCCCGACCCACCCCGTCGCATCGCATCGCCCACCCGCACTATCACTTCGTTTTCGCTTAACATTCTTTCTGTTTTTTTTTCTTTTTGCTCGGCTCGTAAGGATCATAGCGTGGCGTTAGGTTGCCAATAGCCTTCCTCAAAAATTGGGCTATCAAATGCAAAAGGAATCTCGTTTCGTGTTCTTCTAAACCACAAAACGGATTTTCGACGGTATCCACCATCATTTAGAGAATTTGTTCCGGAAGAGATATTGTGTATAATACATTAATATTAAACTTATATAAGTAATGAAGATATCTTGATGATTTGTCAAGTCGTAAACCGTGCGAAGCAGGGGTGGGTCGCAAGTGGATAATAAATGAATATCTAACCTGGTGTATATGCTGTGCGACGATGCAGGCAGTATGTAACGCGTTCCGCACACTCTCGGGCCATCCGCACGACTCTAGCCGCGAGATCCACTTGTCACTCGATATCTCGCGGTCGTTGCACGCTGAAACATTTTACTATCATCAATTCATCAGTACTAAGATAGCAAGGTCATTTCATGCTACATTTCGTTGATAATAGTAATTCAGTTAGCAGCGCTTTTGCTAGCTTTGTTTCGTTTTTGGAGCATAAGCACAGCCATACAGTTTGTTCCAAAAGTAACTGATAAAAATATAAACAAATGGATCAGAAAACATACCCGTGGTTGCCATTTTGTTAGGGTTCCTAGAGAAAACACAGTTGTGGCATTTTATCACTGCGTATAAGCCCAGTCATCACAAGTATGATAGTAAAGTCCTTCAATACATTACCATCGATTAGTTTCGAGTAGCTATCTAAGAGTGGTTGTTGGTTGTCCACCTCATCCATAGATCTGTTGTATATTTTCCACTGGGAGTAGTTCGAGTTAACTTCAGTTCCGCCACCTAAAAGTAACATAGGGAAAATCAAAGAATGAAAAACAGGAAAGTATTTCTGGAAGGTCTTTCCAGTGTTACTTTTTTTTTACCTTTTCCCTCAGTGTTTGGAGTAGTTTCTTTTTCTATCGCGCTTAGAAAAGGGCGTAAGAGCGGTTTCGCACTACGTCCGATCCGAATACGAATTCAAGATTCGGTTTCAATCCGAATTGGGAATAGCCTAGTGCGCCACCCCTCATACAAATAGTACTATGGCTACTTCGGACCGCCATTTCTCGGATTCGGATCGGACGTAGTGCGAAACCGCTCTAACTGTTTATCACCCGGTTTCTAAATTGAGATTTTGAAGTTAAGCATTTCTCAAAGTCTATTTTAGCATTACATAAGGTGATTCTTTCATTGTAGCACTCGGATTTTTTTTTTTTAACATAAATTCGCGGGCTAAGGTAAGTTACCTTAAACGTCAAAGACCTTATTAAATCAGAAATATTACCTTTATTCTGCTGCTGTGATATCAAGTTAGAGCTCCGGAGGTCGTATATTATGCCTTTGGTACCGACGGCGACCACCGCGTTTAGTATCGCCTCGTCGGGCCTACACCGCCGGTGCTTCGGACCGTACAGGGGCTGCCCAGCGCGCATTAGAACTGCCTGATTGAAGAAATATTAAAAATAAGTAAATACTATTCATTTTAACCCCAATATCATCTGCCTAGCCTTTTCCCAGGCCATAATGTTCAGGAAACTAGATAATTTAGAGATGTCGTCATCATCTTAGCTTAGCCTTTTCATAACTGAAATCTCGAACGTGGATTAAGTGGAAGAAATATGGAAACATTAGTGACTACGAACTATTTTCTATTTACAGAGCAAAATTCAAAAAACAGGCAGACATATGTTATAAAAAATATATGAATTTTATAGAGGATAGCGTGGCAAATAACGTTAAAGCATTTTGGACTTATGTTTCTAATCGTAACTCCACTAATAGTATTCCAGCTACAGTTCACTATCTCCAACAGTCTTCCAATGACCCTAGTACTACTTGTGACTTGTTTTCAACCTTTTTCCAATCCGTTTACGAACCGTCTACTTTCGATCATACGTCATGGGTACCGCCTCCCGCTAATCCTGATAACGATATTAATCTTTGTAACTTGCACTTTCCTTTAGACAAAATTCAAAAAGAACTCAAATCACTGGATGCCTCTAAGGGTCCTGGGCCAGATGGTATTCCTTCGATCTTTTTAAAAAATACTTGTGACACATTGTGTTTTCCCTTGTTTATATTATATAATAAATGCCTTGCCAGTGGTGTATTCCCTGATGTCTGGAAACGAGCAAACATTGTTCCAATCCATAAATGTGGCTCTAGGAGTGATGTATCTACATATCGTCCAATCTCGTTGTTGTCGGGGCTTTCAAAACTTTTTGAAAGATTAGTGCATAGTGAGATTTACCCTATCATTCAACGTGTAATATTAAAAGAACAACATGGGTTCGTCAGAGGAAGGTCCTGTATAAGTAATCTCCTTATTTTCACAACACATCTGTTTGAAGGCTTAGACAAGAGGCAGCAAATTGATGCTGTATACACAGACTTCCAAAAGGCGTTCGATAAGGTAGATCATAAGCTATTGCTCGACAAAATCGCATTCAACGGCATTAGAGGAGATTTACTGCGTTGGTTCGTGTCGTATGTCACTAATAGGACCCAGAAGGTTGTCGTAAATGGGTTTGAGTCTCACACGATAAGGGTCACTTCAGGAGTCCCCCAAGGCTCAATTTTAGGGCCCCTTCTTTTTATCTTATTCATCAACGACATCAAGGATTGCTTTAAGAATTCAAAGTTCCTATTATACGCGGATGATTTGAAAATTTACAAAGATGTTGCAGTTCAAACCAACTGCTTAGATTTTCAGAGGGATCTTGACTGCTTCTCGGAGTACTGCAGTATCAATAAGCTTCACCTTAATGTTTCTAAATGTCACAGCATTACGTTTACTAAGAAAAAACATGTGTTGAATTTCAATTACTTTCTTGGGAACACTGCCCTGAACAAGGTTTCATCCCTCCGTGACCTAGGCGTAAATCTTGACTCAAAGCTCCATCTCGACACCCATGTAGACAACATAGTCAATAAAGCTTATAAAATGTTTGGTTTCGTAATGAGAGCGTCTAGAGAATTTCATCGGCCGTCTACCTACTTGCACCTATACAAATCAATAATACGGCCACAACTTGAATACGCAGTACCCATCTGGAACCCTTATTACAAAAAGTACGTTGAGATCATTGAGTTAGTTCAACGTAAGTACCTACGTTCCATGCATTACAGATGCTGTAAAACCAAAACGTCATATCAATTATTGCTTGAAAAATATAACCTCATGACCCTACAATCCCGTCGCACCCTACTTCAAATGTTGACTCTGTTTGGTATATGCCGCAATACATTTGATTGTACTGATCTTGTGAACAGTTTGTGCTTCCTGATCCCTCGTACTGTAGGCGGTCGAGAAGCTCGTTCGAGACGCCTATTTGCTACTTCATTTTGTCGAACAAACTCAGGCGCTCGCTCGCCGTTACATTGCCTGGTTGACACCTATAATAAACAGTTTGGCTCTACTGATATTATGTTTCTCAGTAAAGCTATATTTAAGAGTGAAATTACGACTATTTTAAGAGATCATAACCCTGGAATTTAGCTATTAAGTGATTTTTTATTTTTTATTTGGTCTGCTATCAACTAGCTATTCTGTATAGTAATCTGCGGATAACGTCTTGAGTAGTGTATTTGTTACTTTTTATTATAAGTTTTTATATTATGTGCCTACTATGTAATATACTGCTGTTTGTTATTCCTATCAAATAAAATGAAAAAATAAAAAAAAATAACAATTTTTAGGGTCGACTTCCAGTCTAACTGGACTAGCAACTACCTACCATACCACCACAACCTAGTTACTGAGTAATACTATAACCCCGATAAACCCACGTTTTTTCAACAATCGAATTCTTTTCTCTGAAACTGTGGACCTTCAAACTGATGCGAATCCTGCTTGCGCGGGATGTGAAACTAGATGTTCTATCTTAAAGTGGTATGCGGGTTTCGCGTCTCGTTCGTTGCGCTAGCATTTGTTGCGGTACAGTGGTCATATTCGCAGTGTAGCAAATACTTAGCTGTCATGTCCATTATTATGGAAGGCGTCATTAAAAATTTCCATAAAATCTTAAGGCCGCACCTAGCCTATTTTGGAGAGCCTACAATGAACATCAGTACTTACTCCATTATTATGCCTATAAGACAGTACAGGGAACCGGCCACCCTGCCTGAACGTGGCTGCAGCGGCAAGGGTCTCGTCATCAACACACTTGGGCACCACCACCGCCTTCCCGTAACTTGAGCACACTGCATAATTCTGATTGACGCGGGAAACACGCCACTCCTCGGTTGCTAATACTTTTGTGAATTCGCCCTCTATACTGCAATACAACATTTTAAGTTATAACAAATAAATCAAATTGAAGTGTCTGTTTGTAATGTAAAAATAACTGCTTTTTACTAAACATATATGAAAATATATATGGTACTTATAACAAAACAAAAAAAAAATTAAAATGTTTGTCTGTCTGTGTGTTCCGGCTAATATCTGAAACGGCTGGACCAATGTTGATGAAATTTGGTATGGGGATACTTTTAACCCTGAGGACATACCTTTTATCGACATACCACGCGGGGGAAGCCGCGGGTGGAAGCTAATGAAGAATATATTTCTATATATTTCACGGAATTGAAAAATTTCAAAATACATTGAAAAATTTGTTTGGATTTTGACACCATGAAGAACTGCTGCCGTAAAAACTAGTTTAGCAAGTCGCTTACAGTGCATATTAAATGGTAAGTAATTGGGGTGTTAATTAATCAAGCATACTATGCTTCAACTGATAAGGCGATAGGGGAAAGGAGGTTAGTCTGATTTTTGTACTTGTTACTTAGTATTTGTTGGAGTATAATAAAATAATAATATATACAAAATCAGACTGCTGATAAGGGCCACTACATAAATTGACACTGTTCTCAGCAATAGTGCCAGTAGATAATTTTAAATTATTCAGCCACGTTTCTGAAATTATACAAAATTGAATGTCAGGATACCCTCCATAAAAAAAATCCTTCACCACAATAATGATTATTTATCGTGTGATCTTGTCTTGCCTTCAATTAGTGAACGTAAACGTAGCGATGGGTCCGAATTGTAGTATTGTAGGTACATGTGGAATATAATGAATATGAACTCAGATTATAACATTTAGGTTTACCGTATCCAATTATACATGAGGATCCAGGATACATAGAGCATACGATCCAATTATACAATCTGGCAGCCCTGGTTCTCAGTAGTTTAAACGAATTTTGCCTACAGTATGATATTTTGAAATTATCATTTTCATAATTATTTTTATGTTTTTACATACATATATCGGGACCATGGGGTCCCAGTCATATGAGGAAGGTATATGAGGGGCTGAAGCCAACTTACAGAGGCCCCTTAGACAATTTTAATGAAATGCAGCACCAGCCAATGATTATCCTGGTATGAACTATGCAAGTCTTGCACACCCAGGGGTAACCCCCATGAGATTTTTTCTGAGAATGAGCTACTAGTAATGTTAGTTGTATGTGAATTAAATTTTGCCTTCGTTTAATTATTAAAAATATATTTACCTGTATAAAGTGTACCCATTCTCCACAATTGGGTGCATATGTCTATAGAAGAATGGATAGAACAGTCCAGGATCTTGTAAGCCAGACAAGTTCTCAAGAGTCTGGGCCATTTGGTTCAACTCGGTAGTTCCGGCAATATCCAGCTGGAATATCCGCAAGTCTTTGCATTTGAGGAACAGGGAACCGCCCTGAGTTACACCAGCTATAGGCTTGGTTTCTTTCTTTTCTATACTGTCTATGTTCTTGTGGAGAAGCTGAAAGTAATTTACATTAAATGAGAAAATTATGATTTGGTTGGACAAAATTTTTGTGAGGCAGATGATCCTTTTCTAAAAGGTATTTTAAAGGATAGGTGGGTAGGAGTAAAGTATGAATGGGTACCAACAATCAACTTATCTCTTGTAGACATGGACTAGCCAGTCAACTGGTGTCATATTTCTGAGCATGATTCTTGTATTTGAGAAATACCTTTAGCAGACTATCAGAGTAATCTATGACAAGACTATTTGTGACTTTTATAAATGAGGCTGGAATAAGGTTTACCCACACACACGTAATGGAAAATTGGCGACAGTTGGCATTGTGGCCACATATATGGACTATCAGCTGATAGTAAAACATTTGGTATATATTAGCCTATAAATGTTACAGCGATTAAAGGTAGGGCCAGCAAAGGACACAGTACGCAGGATAACACTGTTAACTGAAGCAATGTATTTAAAATAAAGGAATTAATTAAACATACCCATAGTTCGTGAACGCCTTCTTTTCGGGAGCTCAAAATAAGGTGATGCCCTGTGATACATACAGTTCCATCCACGTTTTCCTGGTGCGGGTACTTCAGAATAACACCGTCCAATTTATTTATATGTATTAGTTCTATGAACTCCATTCTTATAAACACAGACACGCAGTAAATAAATAATTGTAAAATAATAAATAACCATCTGACTCTTGACGTTTACGTTTCATTCAATATGGTTTTTTTTATGTTGGCAATCAGCTGAATCAGCTGTAAATCCTTTTATCAATAGCACTCGCCCACACAGTTTAAAATAAAGAACTTTAGATTATTATCGAATTTATTATTATTTAATAAATGAAGTACCTAAATTCAAGACATATTGTTATTTTTTAATATTAAAATGTTTGCCTGGTGGCAATATTTAATGTAAGAAATAAACAAACTGACACTAACTTCATTCTTATTCTTAGCAGAGTTCTTACAACTTTGACAACAGCCGCGCCACCAGCGTGTTAGAGCGAGTTAATCCTATACGGTTTTCCATGCTAGCGAAAGAGAAGTATATACTGTGCAAAAGAGAAGCACCAAGAAGTTTCGTACGTTGGCTGTTGCTAACGCAGCTCCATCTGTCGGTTAACCAAAAAAACCAAACGTAGCTGTATGTGCGATGGCGATGTGTGGATTTTTTCGTTGGTTGGAGATATTTTTTGATCACAAAACAATTGCTAATTGAAACTTGAGTCGTATGAGCAAGATATAGCCATTACTGCGTTTGGTGAATAGTGTGCGGTGTTTACGTGAAGTGCAAAAAAAACAACAAACCGTGTGGTAAGCCTATGTATTTGTATGATTGTATTGAAAGTAGGTATGTAAGTAGCTGGCAGGGTGGTTGAGCTTGGGTAGTGACCGGTTCCTTTAATATTTAGATGTCTATTGTTAGGACATGACTCTGGACTGCTGTTCAAGTTAGAAGAACCACGTTTTCTTACATCACAAAAGGTCAAGCTAAAAATACCAGGTGCTTGTTTTGTCGCAGGTGATGGAGGAGAGCGCGGAGTCCCACATGGAGACCGACGTGTCGTCCACCACTGATGATGTTCCTGAGACGCAGGAAGTGACGGGCTCCGACGGGAACGTCGAGATGATCATAGTTGTAGAAAAAATGGAAGAGGAGCCATCTGCTGATGAAGAAGCTGAGAAGCAACAGTCGCCAGCTTATGAACACATAGATAATCTATTGACACAAAAGGATAAATCGCCTGAGATAGATAAACAAGTACCAAAGTCTCCAGCAAAATCCCCAGTAAAGTATCCAGCAAAGCCTGTGGTAAAGCTTCAAGTAAAGTCCCCAATTAAGTGTCTACCAAAGTCTCCAGCTATTTCCCCTATAAAGTCTCCAACTAAGTCTTCGAATATAGAAGCTAAAATTCAAGTTCCAGATGCTCAAAGCAAGCCTGAGCTGAAACAGAATATTATGGAAGTTACACCTCATCAGCAGAATGAAGTTGTACAGTCTGTTGAAACACAGCAAATAGAAGCTGCAGATTCCTCAATGGAACCTGTACCAATCCAATCTGAGGACAAAGCAATCTCAATACAAACATCTCCAAAGAAAGAAGCACAGAAACCTGTTCAGAAGTCTCCCATCAAAGAAATACATGTCTTGGACTCTGCAGTAACAAAGGATTCTAAACAAGGACTAATTGACAAAACTCTCATGAATGGCAAGGTCCAATTCAATGACACCACCACAATAGATGACACAAACACTAAAACTGTAACCACTATAATTCCTATAGATATCACCAATGAAACATCAAATGACTCTCAAATTGAAACATTGTCTGATGTGTCAGAAAAAGAACCCAAGAGCATTAGTAGAGAATTAAAATCTTTAATAAACTCTGCAAAGGAGTCTAAGATTATCAGTGAATGTACTCAATTGACGAGTAAAACAAGAAAGTCTAGAACTGCTCTAGACACTTCTAGTTCAAGCTTGAATTCTTCCCTAGTAGAGCCCAATAAGATACATGACGCTAGAAGAAATAGCGATATGTCCCAAAAGAGCAACTGTAGTGAGAAGTCTGATAGAGTTGTTCTCAAAAGGTCAATGAGGTCACAAAACCCTGAGTTTGTAAATAAGGTAAAACAGTTCTTGAACTCGGTAACTGGTAAAGGTAACAAAGACTCAGATGATGAGGAAGAGGAGGATACAACTGAGCTACTTGAACCTATTACTAGGCCAACTCCTCCAAAAATCAAAAAGGCAGAACCTGGAGTAAGTGAAACTTTTAATTGATTTAATTCCAATATAACATGAATAGGGAGATTCAACCATTATTGTGGTACTATACAATAGAATAGCATAGAAAACTTTTATTTCAGACAGGAGTCCATAGGGTTAAAAACTATTAGCATAAGATCCATTTTCACAAGGTATTGTAATGTTTTTGAGACAAATTGGTGACTTGGTGACAGACCTATGATAACATCTCATTTAATGACAGGTTTTCTTCTTAATATAGCAGTGCAAACTCTTTGCAAATCATATTCAAGTTGCCAGTCACTATTTTCCAATAAGGAGGGGTATATTGACAGATTGTATGTACAACAAAATGGCTGTCTATGCTTTTACTTGTCACAGTAATGTACTAACAGAAACTTGTGTGTCAATAAAACATGTTTTATAGCTCACAATGGTCAGTGTAAAAAAAAAAATACAGAGATTGCAACTTATTATTAACAATAAATACAGAGATTGCAACTTATTATTAACAATAAATATGCTGCCATATTGCTTATTTGGTCCAGAAGAGAATTAAAAAAAATTATAATCTTTACTTTTGCTTTGCACTATCATTTATTCATAACTTCATAATACAGAAAAACTAAAATATTAAATTCTATCTTGTTATCAGGTCACAGAGAAGTGTAATAAGCTTCGGTCAGATTCATACTGCTGGCGGTGTCACTGGGTCGTTGAGCAGGTTACCAACGAGAAGTTGCATCCTCCAATGCAATGTACGGTCTGCCCGCGGTCCTTCCACTACAAATGTCTGACTGGCACGGAGAGGAACAAGATTAATTTGGAGAAGAACTGGGTCTGTCCAGAATGTATGGTTGTTCTGCAAGCGGAGAGCTCAGAAACCAGGTGAAAACACAGAAAAATCGTACTTTTAAGATTAAAAAATATTTAATGGTTAAATGATCAAAAATAACCTTTCATAATCAAACAGCTCAGCTAATGAATGTTGGCCATTAAGTCACCGGTTTGGTCTATATGAGTACCTATTGTCTTTCTTTGACTATGCCCAACGGTTAACTGGGCAGTGTATTTTATGTATCAAAAACCAGAGCGAAAATATTTGTAAATAACTACATTAAACTATCACAATAATCTAGTTTGATTCATAAGAAACTAGGTTATCACCAATACTATTTTTATTTTTTTTAACGTCATTCAATTCATTTTTTGATAAGCACCATTACAGAAGACACATTATGCCCTTCATCATCGTTATCATTCTCCTGTCCTCATCCCGATTTATTTGGGGTCGGCGCAAAATGTCTTTTTCTTCCATACTTCTCTATTATTCGTCATCTCTGTAGTCATAGCCATTATGCCCTTCATCACACGTAATAACGCAAAAAAACTTCCGAGATCTTATCTGTCTACCTACCCGTAGGTAGTTATTTTTGCAAAGTATAAGACCATAGTTTTTATCATGCGATTGTTTGTGTGCGTGTAAAAAGGGCTAGGGATGCATATTTGAAAGGATGTCTGATTCATGTCTAATTGACAAGAAAAAGACACATTTCGTCGACCCCTAAGGATGAAGGAATCTTCCGGATATGACGACTTTGAGTCGATTACTGTAACATAAAATGTAAGTAAGATGATTGCAACTGTTTGCACTTTTTTTCAGGTCGCAAGCCATGAAGAAGATATCGCTTGGAATGCTCTGTGATCTCCTGAAGTACGCGCTAGAACGAATGATGGACCTCAATGGGGTAATTTTATTGTTTTTCTAATTTATTATTTACTACCTACGTTTTCACTTATTGTTACTGAAACTTGGTTGGTATTCATACTACGCATGTCCTAATTTAAAGGTCATACGACGTGAATTTGTTAGTTCTAGCTATTGTTTTCGACGTTGGCATGGTTTCTATGCAGGCTTACGATAATGTAAATAGTTGAAAATGTTGCGATAAAGTATTATTGTTAATATCATAAAAACATGTGCCATCTAAAAGTCAAGTCTGAGAGACAAGACAAGACAGAAAATCAATGATAGATTTACCCATGTCATTGTTATACATAAATTTGCTAGAACAAATACGTATTCGTACGTACAACTGCTACAATATAAGCTGTAAGCCATCATACTCCACCGTTCGGTACTTTCACCGGATTAACGCATGAACCAACAGCCGTACAGATATTAAAATGTATGTAGCGACCGGCGCGCGGCGGCGACGGCGGCTGGCGGGCGGGACTCTGTGAAATGACCTTGCCACTTATCTACGTAGCTGCGCGGACCCCGCGTAACGACGACACATTCCATCTCCCTCTAACAGAACAAATCAATACTGCGGCGTCCGTATTGCCGTCTTGCTCTACCGCCGCTAATAATAAACGTATGCGAGTGTTGTACATAATGTATTGTCGCTGTAATGCATTTTTCTTGATTTATCATTTTGACATGCTTTTCTATTAGCAGAAATTGTTTATCATGCCATTTGCATGAGCAATGTTTTCCTAAAATTTTCGAATGCTAAGTCAAAAATACGGTAGTTTTATGCACAAAAATTAAAATCACAGAATACTGATACTCGATTTTCTTCTAATCACGCCCCTCGTATCTCGATCTGGGACACCCCTATGCAATCAATTATTTGCATATGAATCGAAACAGTGTTGTATACCCACCTACATCGTCTGGCACGCCTACCTAGAGTGTTTTGCACTGAATGAATGTAGGTGCAAACCGGAACAAACTTACATGCGCCCGTAGTTACGTCGAATCTTGTTATATTATCTAATGAAACATTTCCACGTAACAGGCGAAAAATTGCAAAACAAAGCATCTTAGAAAGTTTGCACAGCAATATCAATATAGGTTCCGTTTGCAATACCAATTTATTAAACTTATGTAATCTAAGTTGTTCATTCCATTGGGCTCTAAAAGCGTCTCTACTCTTGATATCAGAAAAGAAAAGTTAAGATACGAATGGTATTCAGGGCAATGCTAATCAATAAAAAGAAATTTAAATAAAATACCGTTAGTTCCGCACTATTACAACTCGTGTAGAAGTTAGTTTCACGTACTAATAATGACAATATTACATGCAGTAACATTGATATTTGCGATAGCACATAATAATATAAGGACTAAAAGGGGGTTAAAAATCCCTTCGGGGTGTTAAAAAGCGGCCTAGTATCAGTCAGACTCCCACACGAAGGGCAAAAAACGCCGAGAAATACGCGTTTCTCGGTACTGTACCCTTAAAAACGTACAGGAAACGCGAGTTAAAGATATGCAAGAGATATGCGAGACTTCTCATTCAGGCTATTGAATGTCTCAGAGTCATCAGATTACTCATTTCCGTAGTTTTGGCCGACTAAAATTACTTGTAATTTAGCTTTCATATGTGTTTGGCTTAGCCAGGCCACGTGAACCCTTCGAACGCTGTAATTAATAATGTCATTAATTGGTTAGGAGTTGCGTGTCGGTCTCCCGAAGCTTTTGCCATACAGAACAAGCCCAATATCACCATTCTTGGCAGTTTAATCTGTGATGGCAGTAAATTGTAATTACCACTAGCAGACAAGTCATTAAAGGTACCCAAACGGTCTCTAACCTATTAATGCTAGCGTATATTTGCCCCAACGCATCGCCATCGCATTGCAATACAAACAAAAAATCCCAGTGCAATCCATAATGTACGAATGGGGTGTAGGGTGATTTTTTGCGTTCCGGCGCGGCCCAATCCAATTTAACATCAGCAGCCTATGTTCCCACTGCTGTGACACAGGCCTCCTCTCTTTTTGGTAGCGGAGTGGGTGGGTGCAATCCAATTTGCCAGCGCTAACGGGTAACAAACAAGTAACTCGATTCAATTCAATGAAGTACAGTCACGAGCAAAAGTATGTATACACTCGGCTTTATTCAAAAGCGATTTACTCCTTTATTTTTGAATGAAATTTTATGTTGTTACGATCATAGCATTATCGAACCCATAGGTTTATTTATGTAATGTGTCGTATTTCAACGTTGCATTCGTTATTTCACGAAAAACTCGCAATTGAAAGTTGCCAAGTGTTGACATATTGGTGCTCGTGACTGTACTAGCGACCCGCCCCTGCCTCGCACGGTTTTTACTACTGTACAAAACATCGAACTTACTTTATTATGTGTAAGTTGAATATTGATGTATACACATCGCATAAACCTTCTGGAAGAAGGCGTAAGTTTTTGTGATTCAATAAAATTAAGTATTGAAACTTGTTTTTCATGTTTTCAGGTGGAACCTTTCATGCAGCCCGTAGACCGCTCCGCTTTTCCTGATTACGACAAGTACGTGGTACATCCCATGGACCTGTCGCTAATGAAGGACAACATCGGCGAGGGACTGTACGGAAGCACCGAGGCTTTCATTGCGGACGCGCAATGGATACTGCACAACAGTATTATCTTCAATACATGTTAGTATTGTTGTAATGTGGGTGTTTTTTGTTACTATACAAGCTGTCTATTCTTTAAAAATCTCACCGTGAAAATTTAGATGAAGCAAGCTGTCAATAGTGGCAATTCCTAGCATCAGGTGGAATGACTGCTCACTTCAAGTTCACTTCACCTATGTTTTCACAGTGAGAATTTTACATAATAGACATGTCCTCCCTTCGCGAAATACAGGTGTATTGGTATGTGTAAGTAAAGTATGATCTTTTTACGAGGTCAGTAGACTTCGACATCAAAAGCTGTGAGATAAACAGGCAATATGATATTCAAATAATGTATTCAAGAAGTTATTTGAATATATTTGATGCAGTCATATATGTTATATCGTACTAATCAACACAGATACTGCGTTGATAAATGTTATAGGGATAGTTGAGAGTCACAACAGAGCAAGTAATATTTGATATCTCGATATATCCAAATAAGATGTACTTTTTGAGCTGTTTCCACAACATTTACAGGAAACCTAAAATACAGGGTGGCAGGCACATCGACGCGCAAACTGTAACCATGAATTCTGCACATGATTCTAGACTCCGAGTGTAGAAATTTTTCTAATAGAAAAGTACAATACATACGTAGTCAAAATGTATAAAACAGCATCTTTTTTAATAACACGGAAAATTACAACGTTTTGTGGTTCAGAATCATGTACTGAATCGATGGTAACAGGTTGCTCGTCGATGTCCTTGCCACCCTGTATGTGAAAGTGGGATTGTTTGTCTTGTTTGTACACACGGCTACACGTCAAGCTATACAAAACCAGTTTGTCTTGGCCTCACTTTGTATGATATTTTCTCACAATGAACGGTCAGCTAATACTGGTTTTGCATTGCTTGATGTGTAGCCGTGTGTACCATTGCCTTATTTCGAAATTTGGCACATGCCTAATTTATGACAAAGTAGAGATATACCCACATTACTTTTTAACCCAGCTATAATAATCGTTTCAATCTGTTTTCGCCCACCAGAAACTCAGTCCTGAACCCAATTCAAAATCAAAAGCCATTTATTCAAATTTGGCTGAGAATCAGCACCTTTTGAACGTCAAAGTTCTAACTTAACGGACAGATATGCTGCTGGAGTTTGGTAGAAGAGAAAGGCGTGCGTTTTGAGGGACTGTCTTATGACATTCAAAAAGTACTGATTCTCAGCCTAATTTAAATAAATGACTTTTGTTTGTATCACATTTCGACACTTTTTATAGACAGTTTATTTGGTTTATTAATACTTGTTTTAATCACTTAGTAAACCCTGTTGGTTCTTCAGTGCAGTCGAAGTTGACGGCGGGTGCGCGTGCGCTGGTGCGCTCATGTCGCGCGGAGATGGGGGAGATAGAGGCCTGTCCGGAATGCTACGCCGCCGCGCATGCGCGTAGACCTACCTGGTTTACCGATGTTTGTACCACGCCGCATATACTGTTCTGGGCGAAGCTGAAAGGTATGTCAATTACACAAAAATAATTAATGTACAAGATGATATTGAAATAAATGAAAAACTCAATGTATTCATCATATAAGAACAACTTTTATTACCACACCAATCCGGAAATCGCAAAAAAACAGCTGCTCCATACATTTATGATCGCACAAATCGATAAAATATAGAGAATCGCTGATTGTTTTCCTTGTAAATACTAAATACAAACTTCTAAATACGGATGAATCTGTTATTCTTTAGTGATCTGTTATTAATTTTAGTGATTGCGTAAGAATGTAACCTAAACAGGGTTTGTTTACACTTTCATCAGGCCTTTCATCAGTAGGGACGGTATTCCGGATCATTTACCTGTTTCGTGAAATGCTTACAGCGCTCTAGACTGACTTGAGGGGGATGCGATAAGGTAGCCCGCGAAATCATATTTAAATCAACATACAACCGACCGGCTGACCTGCAAATTGCAAAAAAAAAAACGAAACAGAAAATTAATTTCGCTTTCGCCTTTCGTTATAATATTTTATGCGTGAATACCTAAGTTGCCGCCTTGAAAAACGCAGTTATAAAATCAACAATTACACCTTCCAGGCTTCCCATACTGGCCAGCGAAAGGCATGTCGGTGAACAGCGCTGGTTTGGTCGACGTGCGCTTCTTCGGGGCTCACGACCGCGCCTGGGTGCCCGCTAAAGACTGCTTTCTGTACTCCGAGAAGGATCCCAACAACTTCAGGACTAAGCGGCAGGATATTAGCGACAGTATGCAGGTGAAGATTGTTTTTTTTTTAATCTGTAGATGGGTATTTAAGTCTGACAGATATATTGTGAAAAAAACTGAACTTGAATTCAACTTTAATTCTTCTCTCATATTTTATTGTAAGGATTACCAACGAAATCTACGCTATCTTCTTTATGTCATATCGGCGCGAAACACATAAGAATTGCTCAATCCATGCCGTGGTAAAAGAATTATTCAACAAGCTCCAGAGCTGACCGCCTCTCTCATCGCCAGACTCGCATACTTTACTCAAATCAGCAGATGTGTGAAATAATTTTTGAGGATTAATGCATAATTCGATGTGTGGAAGGCGGTTTCAAGAAACAGTTTTAGGATGAAGTCAAATAATCACGCAATTAATTTCTTTCAGGAAGCAGAACAGCACATCAAGAACATATCAAGAAAGTACGGTAGATTCGTTTACCCGCCTTTCAAAACTATATTTGACCCCAGCAAAATGTATGAGCAGCTCAAAATGATGGTAAGTGCCACATTGGTATACAAGCTGGCAGGCACATCGCCGCGCAACCTGTTACCATTGATACAGTACATGATTCTGAAACACCCATGCGTTGAAATTTTTCGTCGGTTATTTAAAAAAGAAATTGCTTTTCCATACATTTTGACCGCGTAGGTATTGCACTTTTCTATTGATTTTTTTTTATAACCTTCGAAAAATTGCTACGCTAGGCGATTTCAGAATTATTGTTATAGCTTGCGCGTCGATGACATGTCAGACTGTATATACGTAGCAGATGAATCACACGAGTAGATTGTTCAAGGGTAAAATCACTGCATCTGTTCATTGGACAAAGGTCACTGGGGCTATTATGTCCACTCTGCCGGCCGGTCGACATTCATGACTTTATTGGTTTACAAAAGGTCTATTGCAGCTTTAATTCAACAATAACACAGCGTTGTGTAGAGATGAACTATTTGCACATTTATTGCATAGTTTAAAAGTCGTTACATTTTTAGCTCTAGCAATATTCGCTCGTTTTAATTATTCTGAATTATTACCGAGTTTATTACGTCATAGAGAAACCATACGGGCTGATCGATTGATATCGTAACTAAATACCGGAATATTAGAAAAAAATTGATTGTTCAACTTTTACACCTTTCATGAGTTACAAATTTTACTTTCAGCTTTATCAACTGAGTTTGCTTAACTCATTACATTTTTCCACAATTCCGTTCTTTTAACGTTTTCACTTGTTACAGATCCCAACGTTCGAGGGAGAAGTGAGATCTCTCGTAAAGGAGAAGGCATTACCAAATACCGCCAAGGCGAAGAGCAGGACCAACTCAAAAAGCTCCAAGGGTTCATTTAACGATGGGTTCGTACACATTATACCTAATATCTTGAAAGTAGGGGCACATCGCACTAGCCTTTGTCCCAAACGGTTCAATGCCGTAATTACAGAAACACTTAAAAGTCCATTGAGACACAATAGATTTTTAATTCCTTTCCCTTAGTATCCACCAAGGGAAAAGAATAACACGTAAAAAATAAATACTCTCTAAAAAAAAGTAAAGCGAAGCTTAAACGCTTCGTTTGCGCCGTGTAAATCTATGCATATCTTTAACAAACGCTCATGCGAAAAAATCGTAGTAAAAAAAAGTCTAGCTAAAAAAATATGCACCACCATTGCGAGTCTTTATATTAACAAAAAAAAAAAGTCACTTTTAACAAAAAACAGTATGGAATCTTAGGCCTGTTCATATATAAGCTTTATTCGCTCTATGTGATAACAAAATTACAAGATGATAATGTAATATAAAACCAGCACAATGCAGTAAGACAATATTATAAATATCAGGTTGCTCCTACACTCGGATAGTTCGGATAGTGACGAAGAGGAACTACAGCGACTGTATGCACTACTTGACAAAAACAGGTACGTAGACATTCTACAGGTTAGTACTTACTTTTAGACATATCACGGGTGCTTATTAGCACGAGAACACATCACTATGAATTGCCACAAAAATCACTTAAATATTACGGCTTGTTAATAAATTATCGCGGACGAAAGTGAATATTGCTTATCTGAACAGGCCTTTATTTGTGGTGGCTTTTGTCATCTGTCTATCACTGTTAACCTTATAAAAAGTCGGGAACACATTGTTGTATCTGTGGCGCAGGGGGCTTACCGCCAGCTCTTATAGCAGGGCAGAAGATGAATTGCACTGCTTTTTTGCACCAAGTCATAGAACAAAAAAGCAGTGCAGTTCAACTTCTGCCCTGCTATAAGAGCTAGTGGCCCCAGAAGGTTAGTTAGAATAATTAATAACGTTCCAAATCTAGTCGCAATCTCATCTCAGCGACAATCAATGTCAAAAATGTAGGTAAATTAGAGGTTATCTTACAGATTGCGACTGAGATTTCAATGCGAACGTTCTTGAAAACACGGGAACTACCCTAGTTTCATTTATTAAGCACAATCCGCCACGATACAACGCAACACAGTAATAAGAATCTGACAATACAAAAAAATAATAGAACCGGTATCGTTTTGGCGCGCCACGACACGCCGACATAATAATATGAACCCAGCTTGACTTTTTCTAGCCATTTATGTATATTTTGCACCCATCACACAATTTTAAAGTTTTTGTTGATATAAAATTGAAGTGTAAACGACTACATGTTTACTACGTAGGCAGGTAGCGGACTACAAGTTGTAGATGGCGCCACACACTGACCTCTCCCTGGAGCAATTTCAATGGAAGAACGTCTCACCTCGTGACCCCGACCGACCTAATGACCCAAATTTTAAGCTGCTTGAATGAAATGGGCGTGAGTGAATATGTTTGTTATTGTTTCAGCGATACGAGTGACAATGAAGATACGAATACCATGGCGCGAAAAATGGCGGACGGCGCTGAAATAGTCAAAATGGAAGACGAAGATTCTTTTCCTATGGATAAGAGTGTTTCAAATTCGGAAAAGTATGTTCGAAAATATTCAAAAATTATATATTTTTTTATGATTATTTTTATTAAACAACATTTTATTGTTACAGGGAGATCGAAACCGAAACTCTTGCTGAAATCAAAACAAAAGAAGATTCTCAGACATTTACGTCAACAAGAAAGCGTCGCCGGTCACAGCTCGAGGAAGCAGTCGTAACTATCATAGAATCCAGTGGCAGCAGCTGCAGTAGTACCAGCGAGAAACGGAGAAAACTCGATGATTTCACAGAAGATAAGAAATCTGACGAAAATGTACCGAGTAGTAGCAAAGCCGATGAAAAGTCAATAACTGACAAACCTAAGCAAGAAACAAATGAAGCCACTCAATCCAAAACAGATGAAACTCCGCCCAAAGTAAAAGACACTGATCCGAGAAACAGTGTTGAGAAAGACAAACAAAGAGTCACTCCAATAAGAATAGCGCTAGTCACAAAAGAAATACGTAAAACAAGAAATAGTTCCTCTAAAGACACCACCGCTAAAATAATTACTCCCAGTAAAGATAAAGAACCAGAAAAGATACCGCAGAGACGGAAATCTACAAGATCTGAAAGAGTAGATAAAACGCCATCTACGAAAATAGAGGTAGCCGAAAAATCTACGCCCAAAGCTGAAAAAATACCGGCCACAAAAACGGAAAAAATTGAGAAAACACCTAACTCGAAATCAGCCAAAGCTGAAAAAACACCAAGTACTAAATCTGAAAAAGTTGAAAAGACACCTAGCGATAAACCTTCTAAAGAGGAAAGATCCAGGTATGAGAAACGAAGTAATTCTAGAAGTAGTAGGTCTACTAACAGTACCAGTTCCAATAGATCCTCAGACAAATCCGAAAAGAAATCTGAAAAGAATGCTGAAGGAAGCTCGAAAGTGAAAAGAAGAGGAAGCATCTCGACATCTAAAGAGAAAGACCAAGATACTAATGGCGACAAATCTAGAATGGAAAAGCAGATGTCTCCTAAATCAACGCCAGACTTACTAAGTCCAAAAACTGTCAAAGATCGGTTGCAATTTGACGATGACACGACCTTAGCTGTCCTCGCGCGTGAAACTAGTAAATCCACGATAGTAAGTCACAGTACCGGCCTCCCCACAATCAGCTGTGTGCGAAGCTTATCGACAACTGTTCCACACACAGGCTTGACTATAACTAAAACTACGACCACCGCCAACACTATAGATATCACCGAAGAAGCTACTTCTGACTCCAGTATCTTTACACCCACGAGTACAGAGAACGTGGTAAGTATGCAAGATGCTGTATCAAAGCTTCAGAGACTACGCAATGACGTGGAACCGGTCGTCGGTCGCGTCGGCGTACGAGCATTCGCGAGGATGACGTCACCGGAGAGACAAAACACAAACGATGAAGTGCAAGTAGAAATCAAGGCTGAGCCTATCGACCTCGACGACGCTGATAGGCATATGGAGAAAATGGATCTCATGAATGCGTTCAGATTACGGCCAGTGAATCCGCAGAATATGCCGAGACCGTCGATGAATTTGCGCGATGTTAGGATAAACAAGGTTGTGGTTACGCCGTTGAATGCTCGTAAAGCTGCAACAGCGACGGCGACGATTACAAAAGCGCCTGAAGTCCGTCCTAGGGCGAAGAAAACATTCCCTCAGCCGAAGAAGCCGGATGATGGTCGTTCGGAGCTGAACAGTAAGAATTCGATGGTGTACATCCCGATACAGCCACCCATGACGCAGGCGCCTGTGCGACTGCCACGCCCACAGAACGCCGCCCCACCTTCTGTTACGTCCATACTCAGACCGCCTGTTTCTTCTGTTGGTGAGTCCGATTTCGATAATATTATTACACTATTTGTCTAATACTAGCGACGCGCCCATGCTCCGTCAGGTTTTTAACGAGTTTTCTGTATTATATGGAAGTTTAACTTGATAATGATGATGTCTTGATGGTGATTGATACACAGAAACCGTCCGGAAGAAATTCTCTAAATGGCACAACCTCCTTAGAAAAGGGAGGATCCTCCGACCACAAAGGTATTGTGTCTGTGGGCTACTGCCCGACTATTGATGTCGGGACGTTGTATATATGTTAGTCGCGCGGTAAACTGCTTGCGCGATGCAGGATTTTGCGAGTCATCAGTGTGATGCGTAGTTCGTATTGGCGATGTAAATACCGCCACAGTACGTTTGCGACCACTTTGATTATAATGGCGCCCACATCATATAACGCTTCAAGGTTAAACATGATTCAGTCTGTCTATCAAAAAAGACTATCTGCTTCACTTGCTTGTGACCAGAAGGCCAGTTCTCTTAATTTAAAACGTTCAAAATCTAGTCGCAGTCTCATCTCGGCGACAAACAAGTGTCAAAAACTTGTCAAAATGTCGGGAAATTAGAGGTTTTTTTGACAGATTGAGACTGAGATCAGTCTGTGAACGTCCATAAAATGATAAGAATTGCCCATCTGTTTAAAATTTTTTGCGCTTTCTTTTCTATCCAACACTTTCAATGCACTATTTTTACTTAATTTATTAACTACTAAAAACTAAAAGAAAATAACCATTTTGTTCCAGCCAACAACCTAGTAAACACAGTAACTACACCTCTAATGCAGCCTTCAAGCTCCCCTTCAACTACAAGCACGACCGTGACGGCCAGCACGAGCGTGGCGTCCGTGCCGACCGTGCACACCGTGCCGCTCATGACATCGGTCAACGGACAGTGGATGTTCAGCTTCCAGCCGGTCATGTCCGTCGGTGCCATAGAAGTGAGTCAACGAAGTAATAAAACTGTAGGCCAAACATGAAAAATGTTGATGTCTAATTAACGCAAATGAATTTTGAATCGTTCAAAAGTATTGATGAGTTCAGTTTTCTTTTGAGAAATTCATCATCTACGTAGCCTTCCCAACTGTGTTGTGTGTCCCAACTATGTTGATGACAGACAGCGCACGGCCTAAACCACTGTTTCTGGAAGCATGAAATTTTGTACAAGAATTCCTTGTATAGCGAAAATGAGACACAAGGAAGGATTTTTAAAAATTAACCCCTTACGGGAGTTAAATAGGGGATGAAAGTCTGTATGGCAGTTCATGATCTTTGTCGATGGGAAATCCTTTGGGGCGCTCGACTTGTAGTATCATAAATCCTGTGTTTCAGTATAGGATTGCCTCATTTGTTTTTTTATAAGAAACAAGGTTTTCAAAACAATTAATATAAAATGCAATCAACATTGCTGTATGTATCCTACTAGCGGCCCGTCCCGGCTTCGCACGGGTTTAAGTTTTAGTAAGGATCCCTAATCTTTTCTAGCAATAAATATAGCCTATGTCACTCAGGGTGAATGTAGCTTTCCAATGGTGAAAGAATTTTTAAAATCGGCACAGTAGTTTTTGAGTTTATTCATTACAAACATACACACAAAAATACAAATCTTTCCTCTTTATAATATTGGAACGAAGTTCCTTATCGCGCGTTGCGAAAGGGGGCTAGACGGAAAAAATTAAGACCAAAAGTTGGAACGACACTTTTTGCTATAGTTGTAAGCCGTGCGGCGTGCGCGTGTTTCTCTGTCTGCCTCTCTCTCACTCTCTTTGAACTTCGTTTCATCCGGGTGTCCCTTGACACCTCTCAAGTTTTTGTATAGATTATATCCCTTAGAATTTGTCGTAAACAAAGCGCCGTCTCTTCTCCGATATTGAACGGTATCGCCGAGCGCGACAGCACGGCGCCGCGATAGTTATCCTATCGGGCTTGTAGGGTTTAGAAAACTTATATGTTCTACTATTTGCATTGAACAGAGTGCCGTCTCCCCTCCGATGTTGAACGGTATCGTCGAGCGCGGCAACACGGCGGCTCCACTAGCAGCGCTGACGTCGCCCGCAGCGGGCGGCGCGGCCGCGCTGGGCGGGGCCGGCGCCGCGGGGCCGGCGGCGGGGCCCGCGCCTCCTATCAGTGTGTTGAATAGGACACCTACTGAAAATACGCCTGGAGAGGTATATAGTTAAATTCGACTAGTTCAAACTTATCTACAAACCGTATTTTTATCAATCTATGCAGTCATTTCACTTTTTTACCGACTATTCATGTTACCGCCAGCCGCCGCGACTACAGCAGCGGCCGGCGCAGTTCCTGCTGAACCCGCTGGACGCCAACACGCCTATCGGCAGCATGCCCGCGCCCTCCACTGCTGGACCAATCACCGCCAAGCTCAACCAGAACGCTGTCAAGGTAACCTGAAGTTACAAACCATACGAGTCCATTCACAGTTAATTTTCCTGTAATTTTGTATCACTGTCCAAAGCACAGTGATCTTTATTGTCATTCAAATAAGGTTGCTGTTGGGTCGCTGCTACTGACAAGTCTGTCAAAATCATTTTGATCTTTATTTTCGTTACAATAAGGTTGCTGTTAGGTTGCCGCTGACAGAGGTAAAATAACTGTGAATGAACTGTACATGGACCATATGGTGCTCGAATGACATTGACAGAGGGGCAGGCGGTGTTTGTATACATTTGTGTGAAATTGTATTGAAAAAACAAGATGGGTGCGTTAGGTCCGATTTTTGCCACACGCCAAAAGTTCACGTATGCGAACTTTTGGCGTATGCGCCGCAATTACAAAATGTTACTGCGAATAGTCAGTAACCAACATTTTGCTTTATAAGTCCCATGTTGTAGAGCCTATTGGCATTTAAGGTCTATTGGGGTACCGTGGCCCCTGGCAACTGAAGGAACACGGGTGGGTTTTAGTCAGTAAAAGTCTGACACGCCCTTCCGCTCAGCCCAGAGAGGAAAAGGTCAGCTGACGATTTCCCACGCAAAAAAAAAAGGTCTATTGGGGTTCTCTTGGGGGACTGTCTTATATTATAATATTGACGTACTAGTTTGCTTTTATATTATATTGCTATTAAGGCTAATCTACCTACCATAACTGATACAAAAACTAACTTAAAAAAATATTGAAGAATCCTACATTTATTATGCACCAAATAAACTTGGATGATTGACTTAGTTATTTTTACAACTTAAGAGGCCTTAGTGAAAGTAATACCAAACTAATATTAATAAAAATTAACCTTGCAAATCCATATTGGTACTGAAACTATGAAAAATACTTCCAGATGACAGATTTCTTCCGCACATTACTAGAAGACTCACTAGAGAAGCTAGACGAGCCGTGGTCGCAGCTGACGACGCTCAAACTGCAGATGGAGCAAGATAAATGGAGACACCAGCAGGAGCTCAAGGAGGTCAAACATAACCACGGTATGTACTACTGTAAATATCTAGGTATCCGAGGTATCCGTACTCTGACGGACGCTATTCTAACTAATATTATAAATGCGAAAGTAAGTTTGTTTATTTGTTGCCTTTTCACGCCTAAACCACTGAACCGATCATCATGAAATTTTGCATATACGTTGTCAGGGGTCCAGAAACGGACATATGGTACGTTTCATCCAGAAAAGAGGTCCGTTCCCGAGAAAAAGAACAATAACTTTCTACGGTCACAATTGCTTTAGGGCGCTAGATGGCGCTATGTGTCTTTCGAATCATGATTGAATTATTATTTTTTATACCTAAGTGATATATTTTGTGAGTCTGGTAACACGAGCGAAGCCGCGAGCAAAAGCTAGTGATATATAAAAACAAATCCAATAATTAGCACGAATATCATTCACGAACAAGCCACACGTGAAAACATAATCGTTTTAAATGCTACCTTCTATAAATCCATCCACAGACGATATACTGAATAAGATACAAAGCTCATCACAGGTACTTTTTTTTTAATCTAAAAACATTTAATACCCCAATGTCAAATCAACATTCAAGAGACATAGATAGACTATCTCGTGTCGAAACGAGATAATAATATAACGATGTTTGCGCATAGTCAAGACTCGTTTCATTCTTCGTCTATTGCGAGATAATACGTTAGCTTATTTTGGTCGCACTGCGCATGTTACCCCGGCTAACAAAGTAAACACGCCGTAATTAAATCAATACTTATAACATTACAGATCTGACAGTAGCGGAGATGCGCACGTCGTTCGACAAGGAGAAGATGCGCGCCGTGAGCGAGGCGAGGCGGGCCGCGCAGGTAGAACTTGAGGCCGCCGTCAAACTCGCCAAGACTAAGCAATGGTAAGGAAATGAATTAAACTCTGAATTAAATTACAAAATTGCGAGAATAATAGTAATAAAGTCAATGGATGCCTGAAGATGGACGGCCCCGCTGAGGTCAAGAAGCAGTGGCGAGATGACCTGGACGCGTACCGCGAGGGCTGGGTCGAGGTGGTGTGGGAAAAGATTTACTGAAAGACTTGGGGGAGGCCTTTGCCCAGGAAGGGGAGAGTACAGGCTGAATAAAAAAAAAACAGTCTTCATAAAATAAAGGAAGATGTTAATACTAATTATTTTTGGAAGAATGACGTCTAACAAATAATAGCATAAGCATACAAGACCTATAATTTCTTGAGACACAGGCCTCCTCTTTGTCTGAGAGATACAAATAATATAAACATATTATATTGTAATAATTAATTTTCTTAGACATAAAACATAACCAAGAAACTGATATTAATTTGCAGTATTGTAGAGGTTTTTAACAGCATTGAACTGTCAATCAAAGATTATTACCACAATCCACTCCTAGTATGGCTACCATCGCCATGTCAAGAAACATGTCATGGATTTTGTGAGATTAATTATTAATATCTGTGTTACAGGTGTGCTTACTGCAGACAGGAGGCGCAGTTCTACTGCTGCTGGAATACGTCGTACTGCGACCTGCCGTGTCAGCGCGCGCACTGGTCGCAGCACTTCGCGACCTGTCAGCAACGCTCGCAGGTAATAATACTCATCCAAGATGGTTCAGCATCACTATTTCAATGATTTTACTATTAAATGAATCTGCTACAAAAACGTAAATGAATAATGTTTTGTATGGACAACAGATACTTATTTCGTCCCTGGTTAGCAATTCTCGCTATTTTAAGAACATTCAGAGTCTGATCTTAGTCTCGAATGTATCAAAAATAACTCGTTTCCGTACATTTTTGAAAAGTGTTTGACATTGATTGTCGCTGAGATGAGATTGCGACTAGATTTTGAACGTTTTTAAATTACGAGAATTAGCCTTCAGACTACGGACTTCGATCATCGACTCAAAATATGTCACGATAGTTATTTTCAATGACCGCGGCCTGTTTGCACCCTGAGAGATTGTGTTGAAAAAATCAGCCACGATAAATGAAAGATTTGAAAAGTTTGACCAATGGAACTAGATTTCCACGTCCAATATCGAAAAAGAGTTGTCTACGTACGCAGCTGTAGACACGCCCCTATCGTGAGTATTGTGTCCGGGTTACTTCGGGTTCGGGGTATTGTGTTCGGGTAGGAGGGTTCTAAAAAGAGTTCTAAATCATCGACATCGACGGGCAAACTGTAACCAAATGCTGAATGCAGCACATAATTTTAGGCCCATTAATAAAAGGAGAAAGGACAATGCTCATGGAATCCCGTACCATCCTGCATCAAAGTCAAACTTTGTTTTTTATAAACTACACTTATCTATCATATATTAACTCCAATAAAAGTTCTTTTTGTAAACAAAACTCGAGTTTCGGAGATTTTCAAAAAAGTCGAAATAACCTAAAAACTATGTACACACGGCTACACATCAAGCTATGCAAAACCAGTATTAGCTGACCGTTCATTGTGAGAAAATATCATACAAAGTGAGGCCAAGACAAACTAGACGTGTAGCCGTGTGTACTTTATTTTATTTGACGTCATACATGAACGGCCATTATTGCTTTAAAAAAATGATAATCGTTGAAATAAAAATTCGATTCTATTATATTCTAGTAATTTTAATTAATGTAGAATCGGCAAAGTATAATTGTTTTACATGTTTTTTGAAACACGTGATCATGACACCTTCAAAATTCAAGGTTATATTAATCATATCATTTGAAACGGAACGTCATGTAAAGGGAATAAAACAATATCAACACTTTGTTACTTTATATTAAATTCCCTGTTCAAAAATGAAATCCCCGACACGTAATGTCGTAAACAATTATGAAAATAATTACTATAATGTTTTGATCTTGATGCATGAGACTTTTTGGTACGACTTTTGGTCATTCTAAATTGAAATTTTCCGTTGGTTATCAAAATAAAATCTGCATTTTCGTTGAAAAGGTTAATAGCTATGCGGACTCGCGCGATCGCGGTAAATGTATGGAACAGCAATGTTTTTTGTTTAAAACCAACGAATAATTTCAAATATTCTCCTTTTTCATCGTTTGAAGATAACACACGTGGCAGCTGCAATAAAGTAATAATCCAAATAATGTTAATTTCAGAACGATAGCAACGGAGAACCGCCGAATTCACCGGAAAACAGACTACAACCTCAACCGGAGTTGCCAGTGAGTTTAATAGAATTTTATTATACTCAACTTTCATCATTTATTATTCGTGCTGTATTACGACGTTGTAATTAAATTAAATTAAATTAAATTATCATTTATTTCAGGAAGTTATTCCCATATTAAGAAGCACTACAAATTATATAGAACAAACACAAAAAATACAACACAAATTACATACATAAAATATTACACATTCAAAAATTGCATTACAAATAAATAAGTTAATTTAAATAAAAAATAAAATAAAATAATAGTTATTAGGTTAAAATTCATTCGATTACATTCAATTATAAAGATAAAACAATAAAATAAAATAAAATAATAATCACTTAACAAATGGTGACGAACTGGCATGGAGGTGCATCCACCTCTCCAACACCACCGAGTCCCACCGCTCGGACAATACGCTCAGGATGCTGTTAGTGCTGCGTCGGAAGCGACTTAGTAGCGAGGCGCTCCGCTTCCTAATGATAGCATAAAAGTCATCGGTTTGCGCCTGCGCGAACATCGTTGAAGCGCTGCAAAACCTCGGCAGCCCCATCAGCACCCTAAACGCATTGTTGTACTGTACGCGCAAGGCACTGTATACCCGCTGCACATAGTTGGCCCATAGGCTGCACGTATAAAAAGACTGACAATAGGCTTTAAATAAGGTCACCTTTACTTGTTCAGTACAGCGTGCAAACCTACGTGCCAACATGTTGCAGCGAACCGACAGCGCCCTACGTTCCCGCTCGATGTCCTCATTGTCAGACAAGTTATCTGTGACCCAGTGGCCCAGGTACTTGAAATGGTTAACCCTATTCAAACTAGCACCACAAAGAGTGATCGGAGGTATAAAAGAGAAACATTTGGTACCAGCCTTAAAAATCATGTACTCACTCTTCTTAGGGTTGTACCTGAGCCCATGAGTCCCAGCATATGTCTCACAAATGCGCAGGAGTTTTCGCAACCCCCCAACCGACGGGCTCAGCAGCACCATATCATCCGCGTAGCTGATGTTATTAATAGGCACTCCGCCTATTGAGCAACCCGCATTAGCACTGCTGAGCTCGCCGATCAGCTGGTTCATATACAGGTTGAACAAGCGGGGCGAGGTTAACCCCCCCTGCCTCACACCGCAATCCAACCCGTACACGTCGGAATATACTCCCGCCCACTTCACACTGTTCCGCTGGTGACTGTACCAATACCTAAATATCGACACTATCTCACTCGGTACCTGTGCCTCACTGCGCAACTTGTGCCACAGCATGTCATAATTTACTATGTAATGCCATCATGATTCCAGTATGAGAGAGGAGAGACAGCAATACATGATCGATAGCACCATCCCTTTTTCAGACTGGAATCATAGCATTGATACTTCATAATACGGGCCCTGATAGCACTTATAAACGAATCGTAGTGTCGCTATGTGTATTGTATTAGAACTTAGAACTGCTTCTTTTTCTATGATAATGTTTTAATGGTTACTAAATGTTTAAGGGCTGATTTTTCCAACGCCAGGTAATTTTATACGAGGAATAGTTTTTAATTTTTGACAGTACTTCCATACAAAAACTGTCAAACGTCAATTTTATTCCTCGAATAAAAGTTATCTGGCGATGAAAAAAACTTAACCCTAAGAAAAGTAACACCTCATTTCGATGGGTTCCAATTCCAATATTACTTGCAATAAGAATGATAATGTAATAAAATTGCTTGGTGTACAGTCAGCGTCCAATGACCACGTATTCTTTTTATCGCAAAAGCAAAACGTATTTAAATTTTTTTTAATCCACGATTTTGACAACAAAAATTTCCCATCTTCCAACTTTGTTTTGATGAATAATATTAATCAGGGTTGCATGATTCAAATCATATACATTGACGCGCAAACTGTAATCATGAATTTAACACATGAATCTAGACCCCCGAACCCGTAGAAATTTTTCTATGGTTATAAAAAAAAATCTACTGTTTCATAGAAAAGTGCAATACCTACGCGGTCACTATGTATGGAACAGCTATTTTTATTTAAACCAACTAATAATTTCGACGGCCCCTGCGTTGAAATTAGTGGTTAGTGGTCAGTGGTGGTAGAATCATGTACAGTCACGGACACCAATATGTCAACACTTGGCCATTTTCAATTGCGATTTTTTTCGTGAAGTAACGAATGCAACGTTGAAATACGATACATTATATAAACCTATTGGTTAAAAAATGCTATGTTCATAACAACATAAAATTTCATTAAAAAATAAAGGAGTAAATCGCTTTGGAATAAACTCGAGTGTATACATACTTTTGCTCGTGTCTGTACAGAGTCCATGGTAACAGGTTGCGCGTCGATGTCCCTGTCAACCTGTATACAAAAACAACTTTTATTCAACCCTGCTTATAATGTTGTGCTTTTAGAAATTGTAGATAAATATAATAATAATCTAGTTTCGCTTTTAGTCTTTTGATCTCGGTATTAGTGAAGTTACGCACGGTGTGGTCTGTGTTACAAAAGGCGCACATATTTATTACACAGCTGGGGTATATTGGTGTTACAGAAAAACACGTCCTCGCCGACCCTGACGGTCGGCGGCAAGGTCGCCCCCTCGCGCGGCTTCACGCAAGACCCAAATAACACACCGAAGACGTCCATTATTGGTTGGTATACTATTTATGATGATAAAACTGTTTGGTACTTTGATATCAGGCATTGATAGTATCTTGCTCGAAGGATACGGTCAGAAAAGGCATTTGTTGGGTGTTTACGCTGCGCAAATGCAACGTTATTTTCAATACAATTACGTCTACGCGACGCTAAACACTAGAGGAGAAATTCCCATACTTTTAGGAACGTTCGCATTCTAATCTCTGTTTCAATCTGTAAAAAAATCCTCTAATTTCCCTGCATTTTTGACATTGATTGTCGCTGAGAAGAGAGTGCTACTAGATTTGGAACGTCTTTAATTACGGGAATTTGCTTTCAGATAATTGTCATGATTTTTGTAGTATTTTGGTCTAATCCATTACATATGTATACG
Organism: Apamea sordens; assembly: GCA_945859715.1. Lineage (NCBI taxonomy): Eukaryota > Metazoa > Arthropoda > Insecta > Lepidoptera > Noctuidae > Apamea > Apamea sordens. The sequence goes on from OX243987.1 coordinate 14,771,058, forward strand.
TTTACAAACGAACAATACAGACTATAATTATCCGGTATTGAAAAAGGACACGATTGCTTTGCCGCCGTAACTGAAATTAGGCTGCACAGTATTTTCCTATGTGAGAAAATAAGAGCAATTTGCTTTCTGAAGCTGTGCAGGCTTTGTAACACAATACTACTAATAATATTTCCATGAAATATCAATCAATAGGATTATAATTCTGTAAATACATACTTTTTACGATCGCGATCATATTTTGTTCAACATTCCACCTCACACTCAGACCTGCAAATTGCAAAAAAACTTATGAAAATTTGAATTTCGCGGGCTTCCCTGGCGCTGTCCCCTTGAATATACTTGATGGTTGATTCTTCTTGTTCTTGGGGTGCCTGAAGGTCGGCCATCAACTCCGAATATTCATTATCTCATATGAATTTTCGTATGCATTTCAGTAAGCATGGTAGAAGACACGAGTGGCAACCAGACAATGAAATGCGTCGGCACGTACAAGCCGACTACGCCCAAACAGATGCAGCCCATTATCATCAACAAACAAGTACGTATCTATATCTAAACGTACACGTCGCAACGTGTACGTATCTTCTAAACTACACAATGAATTTTGATGCGGGTTTCACCATCATTAAGAAAAAGATAATAATAATATCCCTGGACATTTCACACAGTGCCATCTAGTCCCAAGCTAAGCAACCTAATGCTTGTGTTATGGTAACAAGATGGCTGATAAACTACTTATATACATTTTTTTTTTGTAAATACATACATATTATAGATAGAAAAACACCCAGAATCAGAACAAATACATGTAGGACTTACAAATATTTGTTCTGTGCGGGAATCGAACCCGCGACACGCAGCGCAGCAGTCCGATCGCTCAGCCACTGCGCTAACCGTGTTGTCAATCTTCAGATCTGGAAGCTTTATATGTAATACATTAATGTTTAACTTTGATATTTAATTTACAGCCCGATTTGGCTTTATGGCGGCTCTGAAAGGCGCTACTCGCTGCGCAGTACCGATCCGCCATAAAGTTTGAATTGGGCTGGCTGGCCTTAATATCAAACTTTGACTATAAACAAAGAAAATAGCATAGAATTATAAAACAAATATTACACAAAAAATATTAAATTAACAAAATTCTTAAACAAACATTATAAAATAAACTTATGAACTAAAGTAAGAAATTAGGCAATTAATCAATCTGTAAAAATGGTGTTACGGATTTTGTATTTCGCCTAAATATTCATTAATCGTATAATATGCTTTTTGTATTAGGAACCTATGGAGTGTTTTTTTGAAAGTGTATAAGTCTTGAAGCTTTTATAGATTTAAGTAATTTGTTAAATATTTTTGGAGCCATTCCTAGGAAACTTTTTGAGGGGTTTTTGATCTAAGAGCACCTGGGTGGCGTTTAGTGGATAGTGTTTGAAATTGGTTTTGGTTATTTTTAACGAACATGACAACTTCAAAAAGGTATAAAGTCGGAAGAGTTAATAGATTTAAATTAATAAAAAAACGTTTGCAACTGTCAGTGTTTTTAATCAAGCATACTTACTGCACGAAGACACTTTTTTGGGCCTTAAAGAACAATTTCCTATCCGTCGAATTACCCCAACCACAGTCACATTTCTGTAATCCACTAAATTTACTTGTGTCGATGAAGTCATGACATGATGATGACTGTTGTTATAGTTATTGTCCTCAAATCCATCCTCAACGTCATTTTTTTCAATCTCAATAGCCAGTCCAAGATTTTTCTTTGATACAACTATTTTCCTGTATCTGATATCAGCCCTATTTTCTCTAGCAATTGATTTTATTTTTTGGGCTAATGGTACTAGAGCTTCTTTTAGGAATATTCCAAGACAGTACGACATTAGGAAACAACTTCTGTGTTTTAGAATCTGGAACAATAAACATAATCTCTTTATCTGACGAAAAACTCGCCTTAGCCTAAACTGAATAGATAAGTTACAAAATACATGTGAATATAATATAAGTACAATAAAATAATTAAAACATAATTATTCTTACTGTTTGGAAAATAGTTTGAAGCTTGAAAATGATGAGAACAAACTCCATTGCTGGCGAAATCGGCTTGCCTATTCTTAAAGCAGTCTCCCACTTTTTCTTCATAATTTTGTCTTTTGGAAACAAATGAAAACTTATTCCCGAATCTCCGTAAGTACTACATTGAAGAACGCAACAATATTTCGTATTTCTGCTTTTATTAGCAACAGGTTTCTATATGTAATCGTGATCCATCTGATTATGTCTAAACTTAACCGCAGCTTTATAGCAGTGTCGTTCTTAGACAACTTCTAAATTTTGCCGCTAGAGGCGCGCGGATAACCTTTGCCAATACAAAATCTTACTGCTTAAAACTTTGTTTAATAATCGCCTATCTTGTAACAGCTAATGAACAACGAAGACAACTCGAACAAGAAGGTGGTATCATCTTCAGGCGGGTACCTCATAGTGGGCGCGCCGAACAACTCAACCGTGGTGACGCCCGCTCGAAGGACACACACCATCCAGTACTACACATGAGACGAGCCTATTAACTCCTTGCTACGGCCAAAGTACACTACCACGCAGCTGGACAACGTTACCACCATTACGATTGAGTAAGTAGTGCCGTTTTAGCAGGAGAAATAGAGTTACTTTTATGTAACAAACTCCATGTATCGTAACATTAGACAGATGAGTCCCATCGAACACGAATATATTTTGAACCATTTTCTTGAACCATTCAAGAAGAGTTTCGGGTCATCTGGAAGCATTATACTGTGTTGAATCCCTGCTGGAAGCAAGCGAGGAGTTTTCTTGCTAAAGAGTCTTGTCTAATGTATAATAAATAGTGTATAACTTTAAAAATATACTCAGTGATCGCGCGCGGTCAACATATTGATGACACGTACAAATAGGAAATTCTATATTACAGGGCAGTGAGCCGTTGTTTACGAATATGTAATGTGTTGTTTCTAGTATATTGCAGCTAGGTAAATTTAAATAGCAATATGTACTGTTATTGCATAATTGCAGTTAAATTCATAGGTGAAACGAATGTTCAAAAGTTATGTGTTGATAGTCGGTAATGTGGTGGTTTTGTAGATTCTGACTGCTTTAGTAATTATTTTTTTGTGATCTTCCAGTCAGTCGCTTTTGATAACGTTACAATTGGCGATTCCAATATTCGCTCCTTTCCTATGGAGTTTGGCAAAACAATGGATGCCCATGAAGATTGCAATGTTAATATTTTTGTCAAATATAATGAAACGACTGCCTGTCGTGGTAATTAAATTAATTCCGTGATTCAATGTTCGGTGACTAATTTAAGTAGTTGTTGATCGTGACTTTGATATTGAGGTAACTTTTAGCTGTTGCTCTTGTGTATCAAGCAGTATAGTGTACATAGTTTACAGATTATTTCAGTGGTTTAAGCTAAGCGCATACGACATAGGTACAAGTAGTTTCTCCGTGCAATGTATTTTATGGTGTGAAATATCGAATATTTATAAAGCTAAAATATTATAGTGGGTGCAATGAAATTTCATGTTTTTGCTATTCGTTTTGGCTACTTAAAACAAAGGTTAGTGTAATCAGACATTCTTATGTACAAGTGTACAACTCCAAGTGTGGGAAGCGATACATACATACTATGTAAAAAATAAACAGTGTTTTCTTAAAAGCAGATATTTAAATTCAATGTATGCGCTCAGCTGCCGTTTTAAATTAGTCTTTGGCTAGATTTTTCATTTCAGTAAATGATAAAATTTAAAATAAAAATGTAAATAAATATGTGATTTTACGGAAATGTGGTGTAAACATTTGTTTTTGCTTTCGTATTTTTATTGACTAGTCTCCAGTGAGTCCCATTTTAAGAAAATATTAATTGTATAGTCAGACACTTTACTGGTTTGTCAGCGAAAGCCATTGAACGCAATAACGTATTGTAAAGAAGGAAATGAATGAATGACTTTTTTTATTTTTAAATACTGCCACAGATGTCTGGCGTCTTGCATTCTTTGAAGATGTTTGCAAAGCGCGCCCAATGAGAGAAGCTTTTTTTATAATAGGCATGTTTTGTACTAAACATTATTTTAGGTTTTATTCTTTATTAAAATATTGAGTCTTTTATCTGAGCTCAAAAAGGGTTTTAATAATTTTATCCTTCATCTAGTTGTGTAAATATTGTAAATTAATTGATCGATATAAATTGTTGGTTCATTATGTTTCGAATAATACACAAGATGTTATGATACTGTGTGTTATTATAGCAACAAAACTATGGTTCAATGTGGCTTCAGAATTCGTTCACCTGTCACAAGGCAGGTGATTCTGATGTAGGTATCGTATAGTGTTTTACATAGTTTGCGAAGACGTAAAGATGTATTTCAAGATCCGTGAAACATAAAGGCGCAAATTGATAAAGCGAGGCACTCGCCGTTTATGTCTTAAACCTGCACTAACACGAAACATGAAGGGCTGGTCGAAATTGACCGAAGTCCGAACTTCCAAAGTGGACGCTTCGAGTCTTTTGACTCGGGCGCAAAAACCGACAACGATCGGAAACCGCCCGAGGTGAGCCGAGGTTGCACGAAGCATACTGAAGTGCCCTTCGAGTAGTGTAGTGCAGGCTCTATAATAGAAAGGCGGCAAAACCACACATGCTCGCTTTGTATGAAACGCTCGGATCGAATTAAGCTGAGTAAGTATGTGATTGTAATGTAATTTGAGTATTTGTCATACGAGTACACTACACAGCATGGCATTCTAGAGAATGCCACACGAAGTCTGTTCACACCTTAAATGTTTTTATTTTTATTCGTTCTTACCGGTATCAGGTATTATGATGGTTTAATGTCATCATGATTCCAGTGTAAGAGAGAGACGGAGCTATAAATGACCGATAGGACCATCCTTTTTTCGCACTGGAATCATGATGACGTGCGGCCCCAGGACTTTTTATTGTTGAAAATAGAAGTTTTCTATTTTGCTTTATTCATTTTTAAATAAGATATAATGTTCTGTCTATACTGGTCGCCAGTACTCTTTTTATTAACGGAGTATTTAGTTACTCAAGTTGTAATAACTCGTAAATCTATCAGCATACGACTACAAACGTATCGTTTACAATAATTTTAAGACTGTTAATTTTAAGTTCACTTGTAATGTGCATTTTATTTGTTATTCAGTACCGATATTAGTTGGAACAAGTCGGTTAGGGACGATGGCTTCATTTATTTAATCGTGATTGTATATATATGTTTTTGACTAAAATGAGGCATCCAAGTGACGATGATCAATACTAAGATTTTAGTAACTATTGATCAATAATGAAAAGTAAATGCCGACATGCTGATGTGGCTACATTATACAGGGTTTAATTGAACTAGCTAGCGAAACTCGAAGACGTGATGACGTATCGTTATCTCAACATGATCAAATAAAAATGAAATTAGGCCAGCCGCAGGTAGTGTGGTCACTTGAAATATCAGTTTTAAAATCAGTTTTCTTTGTGTAAACTGGAGATGGGCCGACTATAACTAGCCCACTAGTCGGCTGCAACATGGCCGACTAGTCAGTGTTGCCAACTGCTATTGTAAGAAATGCGCTAAAAAAAACCTAAAATGCACTAGGATTGTGCTAATTTTGATAAAAGAGTACCAAATATAAAATCAATCAATTGAAATATTAAAAAAAATGATTTTATTAAGAATATTAAGTTGTCGGTTGCTGTGTTGGCTGTTTGAGAAGTAGAGGGACCAGAAGTTGATGAGGGCCCAGGAGTTGAATGTTGGAGTTTAAACTCGTAGCCCAGATCGACTTTTAAAAATGCGCTAGTTAGGGCACTAGGCACTGTTATGCAATTTTGAGCGCTAAAACATCAAGAAATGCACTAGATCTAGTGCCGAAAGCACTAAGTTGGCAACATTGCGACTAGTGACGGCCAAGCCGATCATTGCTTTCGGTTGAGTTGGGGTGACGTCGGCAATAATAATAGTACAACTGTAGAGTTCTTCTTGTTAGATGTATTAATTAATTTTGCTTTAAGTATTTAATTTCTGGATTTGGATCCAAAAATTAATCCAATTAATTAATGGATCAAACGAAGGGTTTTTATTCCTATCCTAGCCTAGATGGCACTGAAAGTAAACTGTAAAACTAATTCTATAACAAAAAAATAATAACAGTAAAGAAAGATTTCAATTTAATTTCAATCACCTCTTAAATTTTTAAGCATATTAATACGAGTAAAAAATGGGCCGACTAGTCGACGGTTTTAGCCTACAAGTCACTGCCTACAAATATGGCCCACTAGTTGTACATCACTAGTGTAAACTTCACAGACGTGATGGGTGTCGATATTCAAAACACAAAACAAATAAAAACAAATTTCTAAACTCATACTTTAAGTAACAACACCACCAGCAGTCGAGGACCCCAACAAAAACATTATTTTTTTATTTTGTCGTGTATACCCATCAAATCTTTGGAGTTTTGCTAGCTAATCTAATTGGACCCTGTAGAGAGAAGACGGGAAAAACATTTGCACTGCAATATTCATTTATGATGCGCTTCGCATCTTGGATTATGTGTCTTTAGCAAGCAAATATGCAACTCAATACAATTTTAAAGATCATATTACAATAGCATAATTAAACCTCTTTTCTGAGAACGGAAGTAGACGATTGTCAAGTGTCGTCTTCGTTTGTAAATAGTAAAGTTACGTTACTATTAAGAGCTTTTAGTAAATAATTGTACCTACGAAACTGTTTCATTCAATAAATATATGATGAAACCGATTTTTTTCTTTTATTTGTATGAACATTTCTTCGTTTTATTGATCTGATCATGTATAATTATGTGTGTGCATATAGTAGTATCTACCAAAAAAATTAATTGAGAATGTCTATGGTCTGTTCCAAAAGTGATGAAAATGTAACCAAATAGATCAGAAAACGTACCTGTGGATGCCAATCGTAGTGCCCCTTACAAATTGAGTGCTTATATTTGATAAGGTGAATACTGACACCTAAATTCTAATGTTATAATCATTACATTAGATGTTTTCACTTGACAAATTGAGGTTCATTTTTTTAAATCAATTTTCGTTGATTATTTTTTAATTAGAATTGAATAATGTTATTCAAATAATATTTGTTTTAAAAGTTTGAAACCTAAATACAGATGAATGTCATAGTAATTCCCTTTAGTGAGTGATTCACTAAGACATTAACCTGAACAGGGTTTGTTTACACTATTATCAGATACATTTGGAACAGACCATACCTACCTATATCTTATAATTTTATTATAAAAAAATCAATCGCCGTTCGTAAGTTTCGTAAAAACTCAAAGATAGCTTGACCGATTGTGATGAAACTGGTAAGTTCCGAAACAGGTTCCTACCAAAACAAAAAAGGCATTGCAAAACATGCCATTAGTTAGTGAGTTATAAAAAATCAAAAACACCACACATAAGTACCTACACTAATAGAAGCAGCGCGTCATGCCATGCCATGTGCGTCGTGACTATACCTGGGTTCACTGGTGGTGGCGCGTGTGTTGGATCATTCGGTTCCCTATGAAATGGTTGAACTGGGTGGTGCTGATCCACGCGTCATGTTCATGAACGGGCGCCGTCGGTTGAGACTGGTCATCTCTGGGCTTATTTTTAATTTTATATTTTAAATTGTTTTTTTTTTACATTGTTATCACATATAGAAGCAATAAGAATAATGTACCCATGTTTTTGTAATAATAACTTGATTTAAAAGAGTGTCCGTGGAGTTTCTTGCCCGTTCTTCTCAATAGAGATCTACATTTTGGAATGGGCAACTAGCTTCAACTTTCTGACTAACTGACCGACTATTTAATTTTGACAATTCAAAAGTAGCCTGTAAATGGTTTAGGTATTTGAAATAAATGGTTTGAGTTCAAAGAGGCAAACTTTGTGTCGCGAACTGTAAATCCAACATTTTTGGCAAAGGTCAGTTAAAAGTCATTAATTTGAAGAAAAAACCCGGGGAGTATTGCACAAGAGGAGTTCAAAATATTATTGTTGACCTAAGACGTCTAGTTTTTGAGACATTTGAGAAAAACTGAAATTAACTTGGAATCCTTTTTTTGAGCCTGAATTCACACTGGTTTGAACTTTGAAGTGATTTGTTTCAATGACAATCCGTGCTGATTTAAAAATACGTTACAAAGGCGGAATAAAAAACTGTTTTAAACACAATTCAGCGCGCCAAGCCGCACGCCTTGCGCATCGAAAAGCCAGCTTGTGCCCAGGGACCTTAATTATTAGTTTTTTAGGGATCCGTACGTCCGAATGAAAAAGGAACCCTTATTGGATTACTCGTGTGTCTGTCTGTCCGTCTGTCACAGCCCATTTGCTTTGCATCTAATGGACCAATTAGGTTGGGTTACTAACAACACATATGAATTTCTGTGACCCAAACACGCAACGCCGGGGGTCACTTTTGGGAGGCAAGAAACAATCGTTTTGCAAACTGTACCGTGTGGTGTATCAAATTAAAGGGATTACTGTGAGGGTTGCAAATATGGATATTTATATAGGTAGTTTTAAAATAAATAGTTTTTAAATTAATTTAAGAAAATACTGAAATGCAGTTACCATTCTACTACTCTACTAAAATATTGAGGAAAATTCAGAGTGTAGTTCACTTGTTTTAAAGATTACAGAACTGCGTGGTCCACGCGCACACGCACTTGGCCGGTGTTTTTTTCCTACGTAATAAATCTAATTCTAAATCATGCTGTTCTTGCAAAGAAACAGATGTCGATATTTTGTTTTACCTACTTTTTAAAGATGGTCCGTCGTAAAACCATAAAAAAACCGTTCCGTTTCGTTGTAAGTACTTAACAAAAAATGTTGTAAATATTCATAAGTCCTTTTTTTTTGGGTAATAAAATAACTGTACGTTCCATATACTTACTTACAAAACGATTATTTTCAAGTGTACGTGCCATACCATACTTGAATATAATCATTACTGTAATCAATCATTATCAAACACGAAATACCTTGGTATTATTACAAATGCAATTCTCCAAAGAGTATAGGTAATAATAATATACCTAGGTAGTTCTCACTCACAATGCTAACTCATCAGTAATGTTATACCGTAAGGCAATGATATTTTAGTAAAATATCATTGCCGTAAGGCTTATCGGAGATGTCGCGGCTCTCGACTAAGTTTGAGATTTAAATATTTTTGAGACAAAAATGTACAATCGTCCTATTCCTATATAAGCAAACTGATTGAGGAATAAATAGACTTAAGTACTTAGGTCTAAACGGAGTTTCCAGTTAAGATTGGTGAGCAAAGTTGAATAATCTGTTCAGTGTTTGAAACAAGAGCCAAGTACCTAATGGTTCATCCAAAGAATAATGATGTCATGTCATTGTTACAGTCCGGCTGTCGAGATAATCCGTACAGCCCGATTCAAACTATAAGGCGGCTCGGAAGATAAGGCAGCGCAGTAACCAATTCCCCTGTCAGCGGGGGTGAGGGGTGAGGTACTGCGAGCGCATAATTCAAAGCCGCCATCCATAGTCATAGTACAAAAAAGCAGTGCAGTTCTGCCCGGCTATAAGAGCTGGTGGTAAGCCTTCTGAGACTTGTCAGGGCGACAATTCTAGGTTGGTACCAGAGATCAAATTCGCACACATATAGGTGTCAAGAATGAATTCTCTCGTCGGCCATACTGTAATTATAACTGCCTCTTGGATGGTGCCTCTTATAACTTAAGTGTGTAGAGGTATGCCATACCACTTAACATTAGGGTCACCTCACACCGAAAGAGCGGCGAAGGGCAGCGAAGCGGAGCGCAGTTTCAGTTTCATATGAATTTTAACTTTATTATCATTACCATAATACTTATTATCGCATGAGAAACTCGAACGAGTCCCGCGCGGATGCCCGCGGCGCCGCAGGAATTCCGGGGAATTGATATTCATGCGATAATAAGTATTATGGTAATGATAATAAAGTTAAAATTCATATGAAACTGAAACTGCGCTCCGCTTCGCTGCCCTTCGCCGCTCTTTCGGTGTGAGTTGACCCTTAGCCATACATGCTAAGTAAGTTGGGACAAACTTGTGGCATGGCACTTAAAAATTTTGTGCCCCTTGCCCCAGGCAAGGGGCACTTGTGTTGTGGGTCTAACAAAAACAAAACAAAGGAATTCTTATGAAAGCAAGTTTAATTAATATCTTTGTTAATATTTTAACAAACTGGACTTACAATCACATCATTTGTAAGACTAACATCCTTATAAATCAAGTAAAAAAAAAAAACAAAACAGCCTCTGTGTATCTTCAAAACAACATTTCTTATACTTAATAAACTTACTGGTAGCTTACTATTTAAGTCATGAATAAATCTTATTTCTATTTAGTAACTACTTCTATTGATTAATCATTAAGAATGTAAAAAGGCACACAATATACCTATACCTAAGTAGGTATGTGGTTATACAAAATGAATCATAACATCATCCCTAACCTAATAATAAGTCAAAAGAAATATTTGGAACACAAAAAAAGCAACAAAAAAAAATTTTGTCCACATGCTACAACCTCTCTTAGCTTCTATAATATTATGAATATTATATTGGGAGGTTGAATATCAGTATTGGAAAATTTGTTTTTTTTAATCACAATTATACATCAAGGCTCCCTCCCTGGCCAGTTGGTCTGCCATTTCGTTACCATATATTCCCTGATGTGCCGGCACAAATTTCCACCTCACTTGAACAAAGCGCATGGCATAGTCAAGCTGTTTGAAGTCTCTCTGATTCTTCACTGGCTGTCCTGATGCCAGCCTCCAGCCATTTTGTTTCCACCCTGGAATACAAAGATAATACATTTTATTAGATTACTTACTTGACAGGATACAGATGAGATAATGGGGGAAAAAGGCCTTTGCTTAGTCAGGGGATTTTCTGAGTAGTCACTTAGAGTTATACTTAATCAATTTATGTAGGTTGGATGGACCCCGTGGATGGCGGGAACAGCTAAAAAAACAAACGATCATTGGTCCACTTTAATCCTGAATCGAAAGAGTTGGAAATCATGGGGAGAGGTATTTGACCAGCAGTGGGATGAAGCGGGCTAAAAGTACCCCACAAAAAAAAAATAAGAAAAAATCCTCTAATATCCTCTATGTTTAAAAAACTTACATTAATAGAATAACCGGATTATTATTTACCTGGCATCCATTTGGTAACAGCGTCGATGAGGAAACGCGAGTCTGTGTTGATCTCTAGTTTGCGGATGCCATTCTCGTGTGCTTGCTGCAAGGCACACGTAGCGGCCTGGATCTCGCCACTATTGTTCGTGGCACGGCCCCCCGTGACCGGCGCAGACACGTTCCATGGATGATCATCACCCCAGAAAACGCCGAAACCAGCTTGAGCTCCACTCCTGCCATTTGATGAACAGGCTCCATCAGTGAAAACTACCACATATCCGCCGTGGCTGATCATCAACGACATCTTGACCTGTTTCTGAACTATTTTCTGGAGCGGCAACGCGGATATCTACCGGGAACGAGTACGAGTAGCGACGTACCGCCTTACCTCGACGAAGTCGTAAACTAAACTAGTTGTGGAATGACGCCACGCCGGCAAACGGGCAAAACAATACGAAACTTTATTCTTTGAATTCCCAATTCCTAGTATTCTGTGCCTGTGTGTGTGTCCATAGTGACCTTGGTTGACACTAGCCACCAATCAGGAGTAAATTTAAATCGAGTGATCACAATTAACCAATGGCAAGAGTCTCTTTACCCGCTATGATCGAAGCTTTAAATGTGGGTGAGATCGTTGGAGAAATAATTATTTTGACGGTAATAAAGTCTATTTGACATAGAAAGGGTACTTCTCTTTTTAGTCTGTGGACATAGACTAAGACTACTGAATGTAATTTATTTGCATGTAGGTATGTACCATAAATATTACGAGACATTGGCTAAGCACGAAGGAATGGACATGCAAACTACTTGTAGTTCTTGTAGTCAAACATACCTACATGCAAATCAGTCAATACTTTCATCATATTAAAAAAGGAGAAACTGACTGACTGACATCCTCATCATCAACGCACAGCCGAAACTAGAGCCGAGTAGGAATGTGAAATTCTGCACACGGCTTCCTTTTATAATAATTTAAGGGAGCACTAAAAGAAGGGGTTTTTGGAAATTCAACCTTTAAGGGGGTAAAAAGGGGGGATTTTGTTTGTACTTATGACAAATCTTATTCCTTTGATCTATAAACTTAAAAATTGGCCTGAGTACATATTTAAATAAATAAATGTAAAAGATCGTAAACATACATTTTCGAAACTTTTAGACTAAAGTACGAAATATGCGCGGACGAAGTCGCGGGCAAAGTGTTAGTAGGTAGTTAGGTATGTACCTACTTCATAAAAATAATAATTATGTAAGTAACAAAAACTAACAACTAGCTCCCAGACCAATCCCAGACACTAGCGGCCCATCCACTAACGCTCATTCCTGCGGGAATCTACAATCCTTACGGAATGAACGCCAGTGGATTTGCAAGAGCGAGAAAGAATGACGGTATTAAAATCCCGCCACCCCTCCCGTCGCGAAGGACGCGACGCGCTGTGTGATCAAGTTAGTGCCTGTTTATTTGTCCGATGTGATTGAACGCTCGTTCGTTATCATTTTGTGTTCGTCTTCGTCGCGGAAGGATAAAATGGATTCCCAAGAAATAGACGATAAAGGTGATATTAGAAATGTGCCCAAGCACATAATAAAAGAATTAATATGTACCTACAAATCTCACCCTGCCTTATGGCAAATTAAAAATAAAGATTTGTACGGCAACAGGACGTTAAAGTACAAAGGGCATCAAGCTTTGGTCAATGTATGGAAAAAATATGATGAAGACGCCGACATTAAAATGGTAAAAAATAAAATTCTGTCATGATTCCGTGTTTTGATTATTTCAATTGGCAACATAGTAAATTTTGATTGATGGGAATTGGCAACACAGCCAACGTCGATGCCGCGAAAATAGGAGATTGATAAAAAGAATTAAAGAAGGAGGTAAAAACAGCTCACGCTGGGAGTCGCTCGAATTCTAGGATAAGTCATAATATACTACAGTGATATTGATATTAACGAAAATACATTCTGGAATAGCTTAAAAAGTGGTTTCATTATATATCAGAAGTGACACGTTCTACGCGCCCACTTTCGCAAAGACTAAAGGTATGTTACTCATTAAATAACGACTAGAAACTGGCAAAGCTTGTGTTTGGGGTAATATTAATTTAAAGCAAAACATTGGCTTCTTATTCTCCATTTTTGATCCGATAGTATACTTGATCAGGCTACTTACTCCTTGATAGTAACATCGAGTTTATGAGTGCACTATGCTTTTGTCATAAATACCTACGTGGGCGAGGCTACCCTTCGTCAGTATTTTTGTTGAAGTATGGTGTGCCTTACTAATAAAGTAATATGCTCGTTCTGTCTATAAAAGAGGTTAGAATGATTTTCATGCTTGGTTAATAAAGATTAAACGTTACCAGTCCAAAAGAACACACTATGTTTTTCTGTTGAATGTATGGTTGAGGCTACTCACGGTTCCTCATTTAAATCAATGATCTGCCAAAATGCACCAAAGAGTTTCATTTGCTGATGAATTGGCTGATGATAGCACACTAGTTAAACCATGCAAACATATTGAGACATACCAAAATGATTTATACAACTCCATCCATTGCATAATAGATTGGCTAGTAATGAATGAATTAAAAATAAACATAGAGAAAACAAAGCTTAACACATAACCCATTAGCCATATTGTAAATATAACATAAGCTAGTCGAAGAATAGCTGAAACAATCAATGCCAGATTTTTAGGCCTTCAGCTGGATAGTCACTTGACTTGGAAATGTCATGTGTCATGTAGAGATCCAACATTTCCTTGTATGTACATTTTTGAAACAGCAGTATTTGTCAAATCCAACTTTCAAAATTATATAAATAAAACACTGAAATCTAAATGTCGGAACGGAGAGATATGTACCATTCCACACAAAACTGCATTATTTTCAAAAAGACTTTTCTTAGAATGGCACCTAAAATCTATAACTTTCTATTGAAATCAAAGAATTAAATGAAATACTTGAAAAAAAAAGGGCTTTATTAAAACTATTAGATAAGAAGGTATACCCTATTACTCTGTTAATGATAACTAAAAAATAATAACAATATACACACACACTTAAACACACCCCTGTTTGTACAGACACCCTTACGAGGACCTTGTTATTCCTAGAACGAACCGAGGACCCTCCAAAAAACTGGTTTAAATACCTCGTAGGCCTTTTAGAGTAAGATAGAAAGAGACAGGTGAGTAAATCTATAGTGATGAGCTCATTGGGATAATGCTATCTCAACATTTTTCTGTATGAATTTCGGCTATCATACCGAGGACCTGAAATACACTGCTAAATGTGAACAGCGATGCACATACTTTGTGTAAGCCAACCGAGGACCTCTGACGTATGCCCTGCGACGCCCTTCCGAGGACGTATTTTTACACAATATTTCTTATAGCTTGTACAAAGTGCGGACGTTGTGTTAGACTTTATCTCACTAAACCGAGGACAGTTTTTCGCGTAAAACTTGTACAAACCGAGGACCTGGAAAATCTACCTACCTAAAACATTTTACGTGTAAGATAATAATTATCAATGTTAGTAGAATGTTCCGATTTATTTCTTACACACTTTTTCTAAAACGAAGTACCAAGCGAGGACAAGTCGATGTCTTTACGTTTGTCGTTGATGCGGACCGCGAATAAGATGGGTATAATCACTGTGAAGGAAAGGTAAGTTTTTAATTTTATATGTATAAACAACTTTAAAATGAGTATATTATTATAGTATCAGATGCTGCAGTCAGTGTCGTCTCTACATGACGGTACTCCTCAGCACTTGATAGCATCGTCTTCAAAATTGGCATACGCATTAGGTTTATCTAGTAACACTAAAATAATTACCAGTTTGTGCTGATGCTGCAGCTAGGGTCGTTTCTTCATGAGGGAACTCCTTAACAGTTAATAGCATTGTATTCAAATCTGGAATACGCGTTAGGTTTATGTAGTAAAACTAAAATAATTACCAGTTTGTGCTGATGCTGCAGCCAAGGTTGTTTCTTCATAAAGGAACTCGTCAAGTTTATCTAGTAACACCAAAATAATTAACAGTTTGTGCTGATGCTGCGGTCAGGGTCATTTCTTCATGAGAGAACTCCTCAACAGTTGATAGCAGCGTCTTCAAATTTAGCATACGCGTTAGGTTTAAGTTGTAAAACTAAAATAATTACCAGTTTGTGCTGATGCTGCAGCCAGGGTCGTTTCTTTATGGGGGAACTCCTCAATAGTTGGTAGCATCGTCTTCAATATAGCTTACAAAAATAAAGTAAAACTAGAATTCAGGTTTTAAATGAGTAGATAAATCAGAATTCAGAAACTTCAGTTTCATGATAGGTATTCAATACAATATCAAGTTATTAGGTATTTCGTTTCTTTCACATAAGCCGGGTTAAAGAAGAGACAACTGAAGTCTAAATTCTAGATCTCAAAGATGCTGGTATTGATTATTCCAAAGAATGTTTGCTATTTTGTTTTATTAAACGTGATGTAACTAATAGTGTTGACTATACCAAAGATCGTTATTTCTTTAAGGTACATGTCACATATCAGCTCACCTGCCTTTTTTTCTTTTCTTGCGTTTTTCGCTATTTACTACTAATAAATACGATGATCAAAACTGATGATACAACAATAAATTAATCCATTTTATTATCAGTTTCCATGATCCCGCATTGTGTTATTTAGCGAAAAAAGCAATAACTTTTGAATTTAACAGGCCGTTGACATGAATGATTTATCTTTAATCATTTTATAGCTAGTTATTAAGTTTTCATGCTTCCCAAATTATTTTGATCTCACTTGATAATATTTCTTTGTTGTTTTCTAACTAAGCATTGTGTTAAGTAATGTTATGTTAAGTTTTTAGCCCAAATTATGTTGATCTCTTATAATTATGGTTTCTATAAGTCGTTTTGTTTGATTCGTTTTCTAATAACTGTTATGTAAGTTTTGTAATCATGCTTCTCGTATTGTTGCATTGCAACTTGATGATTATTTCTATAACTAGATCGTTGGTAAAAGTTTGTTAAATAATTTGTTTCATACAAAGTTCAAAATAGTACCATTACTAATCCGACAGACGTTGCAAACGCTTTTAATAACTATTTTATTAAACAGACATAAAATAACATGACGAAACCACCGGACACTACGAATTTGACAAGTAACCCTAACTAAATGTTAATGCATCCAGTATTACCGCAAGATATTATGAGAGCGATACAATCATTAAAAAATAAAAGTAGCACTGAATATGATGGTACATGAACAAAGGCTGTAAAATTCGTACCAGGCGATATCGCCTTGCATCTGTGTCTTAACTTATGTATCAGTACTCGAGTATTTCCGGATAGTTTAAAAACAATTATAATGAAGCCACTTTAGACATTTTTTAAAGAAGATCTAGCAAATTATAGACCAATTGCTTTAATACCCATTTTTTCTAAGGTTATAGATAAAATGATTTATAACTCTGTTAATAATTTCCTATCCAAATATAATGTTTTAAGTGCGGAACAAAAGGGTTTCAGAAAAAAATAAGGGTATAAATACAGCGGTTTACGATTTAATAAATGTCATATTGCAAAATGTGGATAAAAAAAGTACCCGTTTGCGCAATTTTCACGGTCATGACGAGGGCATTTCATTGTGTTGATCATGAAATTATTACAAAAAAGCTAGACATCATAGGCATCAGAGGAAATGTACTTAATCTCTTAAAATCATACCTTAACAATCGTAAGCAGCACACAGAAATATCTAGAATGTCTAAAAAGTAAGCACGAAGAAAAATATTTATCTAAGGCAAGAATTATTAGGTATGGCCACAGACTTATATTGGCATGGCGCACCACAGGGCTCTGTCCTGGGCCCTTTATTATTTTTGCTATATATTAATGATTTACCTCGCCACATTGAACATCCTATGGTCTTATTCGCTGACGATAGTAGTCCATTAATTGAATTTATTTACAAAAAAATATACGAACATGACATAAATAAAACGTTAATAATCATTATACGCTGGCTTGAACAAAATAATTTAATGATTAATAAACCAAAGACTAATGTAATGCATTTTTATCAATGGATTCCACCAGAAGTCTTACATTTACACTATAATGGACAAAAAGTTGACCAAGTAATAGTTGCCAAATTCCTTGGCATTATGATAGATAGCCAATTAACTTAGAAACCACAAGCAGAAGAAGTATGCAAAAAACTTAGTGTAGATGCGTATGTACTTTTTAACCTAACGCTGTATGTGTGCAATTTAATAGTAACAGATAGCTGCGTACGTATTTAAGTCCCTAAAATTATTAACATTCCCATCACTTTATACTATTGAGGTGGCTGTTTTTGTTTAATAAAGTGTCCGCAAATAGAAACCGGACAATCAGGAGACAATATAAAAATTTGCGTGCCCTAGTTAAGGTAGTTAGTATAAGGATCATTTTAAACTTAACATCTGTAACTTGTACCTACTTTCTGTGCAAATAAAGATCTATTCTATTCATTTTAAAATAAACTTACTTCTATTTCAGTAAAGTTTATGTTGTTTTCTTTAGTACGTTCATATTCTTTATTTCTTTGTACTTTTTGTTTGCTTCAAATCTTGCTGCTAACATTTCGCCTTGGAAGACATTTACTTTAGGTTCTTTATGAAGAGCACACGTATTCAGCTCCTGCCAATATAATATTTTATGGTGCAAATCATAATGTTGTATAATCTAAGCAGGCCTAGGTACTTAGCACATACTGCAGAAGAAGCCTGATTATTCCTCGTGCACCTAGTAGCTACTAACGATTTGTTTAAGGATTCAGTCTACCTTCGCTTTTCTCCTTCATAATTTTATTTAAATGATAGCACAACTCGTCTTCTACACACGAGGAAAATTGTCGAAACGAGGACTAGAATACACACTGTTCGGAAAATCTAGCAAACCGAGGTCTTAAATACACATTGTGTGGAAAAGCTACCTAACCGAGGACTTTTGTGTTAAAGTTAACACATAGGTCCTCGGATAATACAACAAACGTGAAATGAGTGTAAAGAGCCTGTGTATGAGGCGAGAGTGGCACCATCTGGTGGATACACAATGTTTGTGTATGCGTATGAATATTTTTGATCAAACCGAGGTTCAGACAACTTTTTCGTAATAAGTATATAGAAAGACTCAAAATCACTTGCAGAATACGAATCTTTGGTCAAGTCAAACCGAGGACCCTCGAAAAGGTCCTCGCTTTGAAAAGGTCCTCGGTCGTGCCTTGTGTATTCATACGCACGTCCTCGGATGGTACTTAAAACAAACACACTCACATTCGCACGCGCACACACACACCCCTGTTTGTACAGACACCCTTACGAGGACCTTGTTATTCCTAGAACGAACCGAGGACCCTCCAAAAAACTGGTTTAAATACCTCGTTGGCCTTTTAGAGTAAGATAGAAAGAGACAGCTGAAAAAATCTATAGTGATGAGCTTATTGGGATAATGCTATCTCAACATTTTTCTGTATGAATTTCGGCTATCATACCGAGGACCTGAAATACACTGCTAAATGTGACCAGCGATGCACATACGAGGACTTTGTGTAAGCCAACCGAGGACCTCTGACGTATGCCCTGCGACGCCCTTCCGAGGACGTATTTTTACACAATATTTCTTATAGCTTGTACAAAGTGCGGACGTTGTGTTAGACTTTATATCACTAAACCGAGGACAGTTTTTCGCGTAGAACTTGTACAAACCGAGGACCTGGAAAATCTACCTACCTAAAACATTTTACGTGTAAGATAATAATTATATCAATGTTAGTAGAATGTTCCGATTTATTTCTTACACACGTTTTCTAAAACGAAGTACCAAGCGAGGACAAGTCGATGTCTTTACGTTTGTCGTTGATGCGGACCGCGAATAAGATGGGTATAATCACTGTGAAGGAAAGGTAAGTTTTTAATTTTATATGTATAAACAACTTTAAAATGAGTATATTATTATAGTATCAGATGCTGCAGTCAGTGTCGTCTCTACATGACGGTACTCCTCAGCACTTGATAGCATCGTCTTCAAAATTGGCATACGCGTTAGGTTTAGTAGGTGTAGTAAAACTAAAATAATTACCAGTTTGTGCTGATGCTGCAGCCAAGGTTGTTTCTTCATAAAGGAACTCCTCAAGTTTATCTAGTAACACCAAAATAATTACCAGTTTGTGCTGATGCTGCAGTCAGGGTCATTTCTTCATGAGAGAACTCCTCAACAGTTGATAGCAGCGTCTTCAAATTTAGCATACGCGTTAGGTTTAAGTTGTAAAACTAAAATAATTACCAGTTTGTGCTGATGCTGCAGCCAGGGTCGTTTCTTTGTGGGGGAACTCCTCAATAGTTGGTAGCATCGTCTTCAATATAGCTTACAAAAATAAAGTAAAACTAGAATTCAGGTTTTAAATGAGTAGATAAATCAGAATTCGGAAACTTCAGTTTCATGATAGGTATTCAATACAATATCAAGTTATTAGGTATTTCGTTTCTTTCACATAAGCCGGGTTAAAGAAAAGACAACTGAAGTCTAAATTCTAGATCTCAAAGATGCTGGTATTGATTATTCCAAAGAATGTTTGCTATTTTGTTTTATTAAACGTGATGTAACTAATAGTGTTGACTATACCAAAGATCGTTATTTCTTTAAGGTACATGTCACATATCAGCTCACCTGCCTTTTTTTCTTTTCTTGCGTTTTTCGCTATTTACTACGATGATCGACGATAAATACGATGATCAAAACTGATGATACAACAATAAATTAATCCATTTTATTATCAGTTTCCATGATCCCGCATTGTGTTATTTAGCGAAAAAGCAATAACTTTTGAATTTAACAGGCCGTTGACATGAATGATTTATCTTTAATCATTTTATAGCTAGTTATTAAGTTTTCAGGCTTCCCAAATTATTTTGATCTCACTTGATAATATTTCTTTGTTGTTTTCTAACTAAGCATTGTGTTAAGTAATGTTATGTTAAGTTTTTAGCCCAAATTATGTTGATCTCTTATAATTATGGTTTCTATAAGTCGTTTTGTTTGACTCGTTTTCTAATAACTGTTATGTAAGTTTTGTAATCATGCTTCTCAAAGGTATTGTTGCAACTTGATGATTATTTCTATAAGTAGATCGTTGGTAAAAGCTTGTTAAATAATTTTTTTCATATAAAGTTCAAAATAGTACCATTACTAATCCGACAGACGTCGCAAACGCTTTTAATAACTATTTTACTAAACAGACATAAAATAACATGACGAAACCACCGGACACTACGAATTTGACAAGTAACCCTAACTAAATGTTAATGCATCCAGTATTACCGCAAGATATTATGAGAGCGATACAATCATTAAAAAATAAAAGTAGCACTGAATATGAACAAAGGCTGTAAAATTCGTACCAGGCGACATCGCCTTGCATCTGTGTCTTAACTTATGTATCAGTACTGGAGTATTTCTGGATAGTTTAAAAACAATTATAATGAAGCCACTTTAGAATTTTTTTAAAGAAGATCTAGCAAATTATAGGCCAATTGCTTTAATACCCATTTTTTCTAAGGTTATGGATAAAATGATTTATAACTCTGTTAATAATTTCCTATCCAAATATAATGTTTTAAGTGCGGAACAAAAGGGTTTCAGAAAAAAATAAGGGTATAAATACAGCGGTTTACGATTTAATAAATGTCATATTGCAAAATGTGGATAAAAAAAAGTACCAGTTTGCGCAATTTTCACGGTCATGACGATGGCATTTGATTGTGTTAATCATGAAATGATTACAAATAAGCTAGACATCATAGGCATCAGAGGAAATGTACTTAATCTCTTAAAATCATACCTTAACAATCGTAAGCAGCACACAGAAATATCTAGAATATGTCCAAAAAGTAAGCACGAAGAAAAATATTTATCTAAGGCAAGAATTATTAGGTATAGCCACAGACTTATATTGGCATGGCGCACCACAGGGCAGTGTCCTGGGCCCTTTACTATTTTTGCTATATATTAATGATTTACCTCGCCACATTGAACATCAATGGTCTTATTCGCTGACGATAGTAGTGCCTTAATTGAATGTATTTACAAAAAAATATACGAACATGACATAAATGAAACGTTAATAATCATTATACGCTGGCTTGAACAAAAAAACTTAGTGTGGATGTGTATGTACTTTTTAACCTAACGCTGTATGTGTGCAATTTAATAGTAACAGATAGCTGCGTACGTATTTAAGTCCCTAAAATTATTAACATTCCCATCACTTTATACTATTGAGGTGGCTGTTTTTGTTTAATAAAGTGTGCGCAAATAGAAACCGGACAATCAGGAGACAATATAAAAATTTTCTAATTGTTAGTGGTTCCGATACCGCCCTATTAAAGAAAAGTATTTAATGTATGTGTCCGATCATTTTTAGCTAAAACTGTTTGCGTGCCCTAGTTAAGGTAGTTAGTATAAGGATCATTTTAAACTTAACATCTGTAACTTGTACCTACTTTCTGTGCCAATAAATATCTATTCTATTCATTTTAAAATAAACTTACTTCTATTTCAGTAAAGTTTATGTTGTTTTCTTTAGTACGTTCATATTCTTTATTTCTTTGTACCTACTTTTTGTTTGCTTCAAATCTTTCTGCTGAGATTTCGCCTTGGAAGACATTTACTTTAGGTTCTTTATGAAGAGCACACGTATTCAGCTCCTGCCAATATAATATTTTATGGTGCAAATCATAATGTTGTATAATCTAAGCAGGCCTAGGTACTTAGCACATACTGCAGAAGAAGCCTGATTATTCCTCGTGCACCTAGTAGCTAACGATTTGTTTAAGGATTCAGTCTACCTTCGCTTTTCTCCTTCATAATTTTATTTAAATGATAGCACATAACTCGTCTTCTACACACGAGGAAAATTGTCGAAACGAGGACTAGAATACACACTGTTCGGAAAATCTAGCAAACCGAGGTCTTAAATACACATTGTGTGGAAAAGCTACCTAACCGAGGACTTTTGTGTTAAAGTTAACACATAGGTCCTCGGATAATACAACAAACGTGAAATGAGTGTAAAGAGCCTGTGTATGAGTCGAGAGTGGCACCATCTGGTGGATACACAATGTCTGTGTATGCATATGAATATTTTTGATCAAACCGAGGTTCAGACAACTTTTTCGTCATAAGTATATAGAAAGACTCAAAATCGCTTGCAGAATACGAATCTTTGGTCAAGTCAAACCGAGGACCCTCGAAAAGGTCCTCGCTTTGAAAAGGTCCTCGGTCGTGCCTTGTGTATTCATACGCACGTCCTCGGATGGTACTTAAAACAAACACACAAACACACACACGCGCGCGCGTACACACATTGCTATATTGGACTTTTGTTATTCGGCTCTAAATTTTATTAATAATTATGTAACAGTCTAAGCAATACTTTGTCCTATTTTTCGGGAAATGAGTGCTGATTGTCCTTAATACAGGCTACTAAGTAACCTAGCTAGGACATCAAATCGTTAAATTGTTTTGTTACCTACTCATCAGTTGTAAACTATTCCTAAATTGTCATCCTATTTTTGTAACAGACTGTACCACTTTATGAAATAAAAATTATTATTATTATTAATGAGTACCTAGATGACAGATTTTAATTAATTGAATTCATTCCATAATCATTATTAGTTCCAGTTTTTTTTATTTTTTATTACTTATATCAATTACTATGAAATTATTGACTCTTTTTAAATTATTATTTATTATTATTGACTACTACTGTAATGTTGCAGAAGTCTCCAAATTATTGTATGCCTAAAGGCGAGTCATAGATGTACTTCTCTTTATAAACTGTAAGATAACACCATATTTTTACCTGTGTACTAAAATAAACAATTTGAATTTACTCTTCAACAATGTTTGGCTGAGATATAGTGTGTGATGTTGATTTGTTTTTAAAAGGCCTAAGCATGAGTATCCTGAAGTAACTAAACACTGAAGTTATAATTATAGCAAAACAAGCCCTGCCAGTTTCTAAGTAGACACTTGATTTTGGAGGCTATTGCCACTTGATTTTGGAGGCTATTGCCACTTGATTTTGGAGGCTATTGCCACTTGATTTTGGAGGCTATGGCCACTTGATTTTGGAGGCTATTGCCACTTGATTTTGGAGGCTATTGCCACTTGATTTTGGAGGCTGTTGCCACTTGATTTTGGAGGCTATTGCCAAATGATTTTGGAGGCTATTGCCATTTGATTTTGGAGGCTATTGCCACTTGATTTTGGAGGCTATCGCCACTTGATTTTGGAGGCTATTGCCACTTGATTTTGGAGGCTATTGCCACTTGATTTTGGAGGCTATTGCCACTTGATTTTGGAGGCTATTGCCAATTGATTTTGGAGGCTATTGCCAATTGATTTTGGAGGCTATTGCCACTTGATTTTGGAGGCTATTGCCAATTGATTTTGGAGGCTATTACCACTTGATTTTGGAGGCTATTTCCACGTGATTATGGAGGCTATTTCCACTTGATTATGGAGGCTATTGCCACTTGATTTCGGAGGCTATTGCCACTTGATTTCGGAGGCTATTGCCACTTGATTTTGGAGGCTATTGCCACTTGATTGAAGAGACTATACATCTGATTCTTGTATGTATACCATGAATTTGATTTCTGACCATGTGTCACGTGGATCCTAATTTTATCATTTTTAAACACTTAATAGCTTCTACAACAACATTCACACTCCACACACATACACAATTATACACCTCACACTAGAGCACACATCATAAGATATTTCTAGTCAAGGATCTTGATAATGTGAATAGAATAAAAAGAAGTGATATGAAACCTTTCAGCTACCATGATGAATGCAGAGTCCGTTAATGAATCACATACTCCTCCGCGTAGGCGTAGTAGACGCAGAGAGAAACGAAGACGATCGTCTTCATCATTCTCGTCCTCGTCATTCTCGTCCTCGTCTACACCTGAAGAAAGGATTCGGCGACGGTCTCGAAAACACTCGAGGGGTTTGACCACGGAGGACGTGTTAAACATCCTTGCTTCCTGGAAGGCTGAACCAAGTAAGAGTACCAACTCCATTCAAAGCAGTCAGTTTCATAACGTGATACCTGAGTTTGACCCGGCCAATAGGTCGCAAAGTATTGAGGCTTGGATACGGAAGGTTAATGAATGTTCACAAATTTACAACTGGGATCAAAAGCAAACCATTCACTTCTCCCTTCAAAAACTGGTTGGACTTGCGAAGAAATGGTTTGAGTCTCTTCCTACGGTCGTATTTTCATGGGACGAGTGGCAAGCCAAGTTAAAAAGGGCGTTCCCTAGTGAGGAGAACTATGGTAGACTGTTGGAAGAAATGCTGGCTCGTACCACTCGTGTTGATGAAAGTTTACGAGAGTATTTTTATGACAAATTGAATCTGTTAAACCGTTGTGAAATAAAGGAGAAGAGAGCTGTTGATTGTGTAATACACGGAATTACCGATAGGTCAGTTAGGAGCGGTGCACAGGCACTAAACTGCGAGGAACCCGAGGACTTGCTTAACTTCCTTTGTGCTCAACGTATTACATATTTTTCGAATAGAGACCGAAACAAACAGAGATCAAATTCTAGTACGGTAACTAACAATTTTGGGTCTAATGAAGGTCTAGTTTGCTTTAACTGTCGTAACAAAGGTCACCCTTATCACAAGTGTCCAAAACCTGTGATAAAGTGTAAACAGTGTAACAGAATAGGTCATGATAACGTAAACTGTAAATTGCGGCCCGTTGCTGAAAATTACGTCCCCAGAGCCAAAATCGATGATACTCGCAGTACCGTAGAGAAAAATACATTAAAGATCGTCGCGTTTAATGATCAATTAAGCCCTAAACCTATCGATACGTCTAAGGCGTCGACTTCTACATCAGAACCAAATGATAAATTTCTCAAAACTGTCTTAGTAAACGGTCGGCCCTTTATGGCTTATGTAGACTTCGGGAGTGAATGTAGCCTGCTGCGAGAGAGCCTTGCATTAGAACTTCAACTAGCGCAAAATTCTGGCAATGTTCCAGTAATTAGAGGATTTGGCAATTCATGCATTTCCCCTTTGTATAATTCTACTCTAAACTTAAAACTTGATGATATTGAAACCCAGTTAGACGTCCTAGTAGTTAGTGACGAGTTCATGACATACAGTCTCTTAATCGGACAAAACTTCACCGAATTACCTTTTATTACAGTCTTAAAAGACTGCCATAAACTAGTATTTTACAGGAGTCCAGGGGAAAATATCTTCCCAACCGAAATATATCTCAAAATGTTCACCTCAAAGCCCATAAAGGTTGAAAATACCGGTATGGTACCGATTACAGTCAAGGATACTGCCTTTTCCGGCGAAGTTTTTGTCGAAGGTTACAACTCATTGGAACCTGGTAGAGAATTCCGTTTGTTGCAAGGGATTTATGGTATCTCGAATGGCTCTGGAGAACTAGCCGTGACAAACTTGTCACGGACACCTCTTCTATTCAAATCCGAAACGTTAATTGCACGATCGTCCCCAGTAACTGAGGTCGAGAGCTGTCAGGTGAATCGTATTTCAGAAAATTGTGTTATCTCTTTAGAACCATTAGATATAACGCATATTCAAGTTGGTGAAGACGTAAGAAGCAGCAAGGATAGGCTGTATACGCTATTACAAAAGTATCGCGATTGCTTTGCCACCAATATGAAAGAAGTAGGTTGTGTGAAAAACTTTGAAATGAAAATAAATCTTACGGATAATAGACCCGTTGTGTACAGGCCGTACAGGTTATCATTCTCAGAACGAGTGCAAGTGCGTGAAATTGTTAATGAGCTATTAGATACAGATATTATACAAGAATCTAGTTCGGATTATGCAAGCCCGATATTAATGGTCCGTAAGAAATCTGGTGAGCAAAGACTTTGTGTAGATTTTAGAGCCCTTAATAACAAAACCATTAAGGACAGGTTTCCTCTTCCACTTATTGAAGACCAGCTAACTAATTTAAGTGGCAATCAGTATTTTACGTCATTAGATCTTGCATCAGGATATTACCAGATTCCTATGTCTCGCGAGAGTCAGCATCTCACTGCCTTTGTAACTCCTGATGGTCACTATGAATTTAAGAGAATGCCGTTTGGATTGGCCAACGCCCCCGCTGTGTTTCAGGGAATGATTAATAAAATTCTAGGGAATAGACGATTTGATTATGCACTTGCGTATTTAGATGATTTAATTATTCCGTCTATAACTGTAGAGCAAGGGTTTGAGCGCTTAGAAGAAATTTTAAAATTGCTTCGTGAATTCGGACTCACACTAAAATTAACAAAATGCCGGTTTTTCGATACTACGATCAGCTATTTAGGTTACGAAATATCTGCGAAGGGTGTAAGGCCCGGGGAAGCAAAAGTTTTGGCCGTCAAAGAATTTCCTTGCCCCAGTAACATACACGAAGTCCGTCAGTTCTTGGGACTTACGGGATATTTCCGTAAGTTTATAAAAGGATACGGGGAGATAGCGCAACCATTAACCAACTTACTTAAGAAAAATGTTACATGGCATTGGGGCAGTGATCAAGAAACTGCGTTCAATTCCTTAAAGGAAAGTCTTTTAACCAGACAAGTTTTAGCATTGTATGACCCGCAGTTAGAAACCGAGTTACATACGGATGCTAGCGCCCTTGGTATTGGGGGAATCCTGATGCAATGGCAAGCATCGCCCCGCGTCTTAAAACCTGTCGCTTATTTTAGTAGACAGACCACGGTGGATGAAAAACATTTTCATTCTTATGAATTGGAGACTTTAGCCGTTGTCTGTTCGCTAAAAAAGTTTAGGGTGTACTTGTTAGGAGTTCCGTTTAAGGTATTTACTGATTGCGCGGCGCTTAGGACGACACTGACAAAAAGAGATCTCGTTCCGCGGATAGCCAGGTGGTGGCTGCAAATAAGCGAATATAACTTTGAAATTGAATACCGCCCGGGTGTTAATATGGCACATGTTGACGCATTAAGCAGAAACACTTGCCTAAACGCGGAAGGAGATGTTGGGTCTGTTAAAGTCAATGTTATTGAATCGGGTAACTGGCTCCTAACTCTACAAATGGGTGACCCTGAAACGTCTCGAATTATAAGATTTCTTAAACCTGAAGCTGACCCTGAGTTCGAAGATCTGAAACAAAAATATACTGTCAAAAATAATTCACTCTATCGCAAAGTTGATGACCGTTTATGTCTTGTAGTACCACGGAGTGCTCGTTGGCAGGTTTGTAAAGCTAACCACGATGACATCGGGCACTTAGGCTACACAAAAACGCTGGAAAGAATAAAGAACCAATTTTGGTTCGCGAAATTACGACGATATGTTAAGAAATATGTAGGTTCCTGCATAGAGTGTGCTTATAGCAAGGATAGTGCGGCTAAAAAAAAACAGGGTCTACTTTTTCCAATTGAAAAAGTTAGTATACCGTTTCACACAATTCATATTGACCATTTAGGTCCGTTCGTAAGAAGCAGAAACGGCAACTCTTACATACTTACGATTGTAGATGGGTTCACTAAGTACGTATTTGCCAGAGCAGTGAAAGATACGAAAACAAAGAGCACAATTAAAATCTTGGAAAATATTTTCACTGACTTTGGTACACCAGCTAGAATAATTTCTGATCGTGGCACTTCGTTCACATCAACAGCTTTCGAAACCTTTTGCGATGACCTTGGTATAAAACATGTTCTCAATGCGGTTGCTTGTCCCAGATCAAATGGGCAAGCCGAAAGGTTTAACCAAACAATTTTAAATTCACTATCTGCTCAAAATTTTAGTAAAAATGAGCGTGACTGGGACAAGTGTCTAGGCAAGGTTCAGTGGGGTATTAACAACACTGTTAATGCGACCACCCAAAAAACTGCAACAGAGGCTTTGTTCGGATTTAAAATGCGCGATAGTTTGTCAAATAAGTTTGATGCTCCACAACAGTCGCGAAACGAAGATTGGTCTGCATTACGCCAGAATATTAGCGAATCTATTAAGAAAAGTCAAGAGGAACAAAAGCGTAAACATGACATTGGTCGTACTTCTGCCCCTGCGTATCAAGTTGGCGATTTAGTTAAACTAACCCGAACCAATTATAATAATGAAGGCAAGAGTACAAAGCTTCTGTCAAAGTTTATAGGCCCTTATAAAATTGTAGATGTATTGGGCAACGATAGATATAGGATAAGTGATGTACCTGGTTTTAATAAAAAAAGGAAGAATAATTATGAAAGTGTTGTGTCTGCAGATAGAATTAGACCCTGGATCCATCTCAAGGCCCTTGAGCTTGATGACAATGTTAATGGTAGTTCAGATGAGGAAACTAGTAGCTAAGCATTTTGTAAGTGTAGATAGTAAGACATATTATTTTGTAAGGTTAATTTAGTTATTTAAGATCTTGCCTAAAGAAGGATCCCGAATGTCATGATTTAGCATTTTACTTATTTTTATATATTTTTTTTTACCGTGATTGTACCGCCTGATTAAACTAAATATATTTTTTATTTTATTTTGTAATTTGAAATAAGAACTGGTCGAGCGGGTTCAAGTGGGAGTTGTGCTCCGGGAGTAGCACGTTGTCGGATGGCCGAATGTCATGATTCCGTGTTTTGATTATTTCAATTGGCAACATAGTAAATTTTGATTGATGGGAATTGGCAACACAGCCAACGTCGATGCCGCGAAAATAGGAGATTGATAAAAAGAATTAAAGAAGGAGGTAAAAACAGCTCACGCTGGGAGTCGCTCGAATTCTAGGATAAGTCATAATATACTACAGTGATATTGATATTAACGAAAATACATTCTGGAATAGCTTAAAAAGTGGTTTCATTATAATTCAATCATTGCGTGGGTCCTTTCGAAAGGAATTAAAAAAGGTAAGTGTACTGTGTAACCTTACCAACTTTTTTATTGTTTTGTTTGTAAGTTTTGCGTTTGACCACTATCTCACCTGATGATACGTACATACTGTAGCGAAATAAAAACCAAATCTTCACTAGTACACGTTTAATTTTGTATAAATCAAAAAAACTGTTATCAAAAATTTTATGAAGGGCACAGCACTATTCAAAGGATGGTAATAGCTCTGAGGCGACGTCCCTGGTGTTAAGCCCTATAAATTTCACAATTACGCAAAGGAAAAAAAAATTACAATTACGCGTCGGTCACGATACGTTTGCAAACGTTCCTAACTTCCGCAATAAATAAAAAATCGGTAATCCTAAATGGGTAACTGCGCACCAAGTCGATCTGTCAGGTAGCGAGGCAACAATAAAATTGATATAGCTGATTTACATAAAATACGACGATATTAGAGAATCTACTAGAAATTTAAAAAATAGTCTTCAAAAAATACGTAGATCCGGTCCTAGCCTCCAGGATGTCAGTCAGAGGGCTCGCTGGCTGGCTGGTACTTGGAATCACCAGCCTAGGGTTCGAATCCCAACACGCAGCTCGCAGTCGCCAGGTCCCAGGCTAGCGGGGGGCGAATTCAAGATTCGCCTATAGTCTTCGGACAAATCAAGTCCTCAAAGGTGAAACCTGACTCGCAAGTTTTAGATGCTGTAAATTTCGGGAACAGTTTCCCTTTGATCCGGTCGCACAACGGACGAACTCGGACGTTCAAATCTTTATAGTGGCAAATAATTATATGGAAAAAACGGGAAAAAATAGTAATATAGACGTCCGTCCTGTGCCCAAATAAAAGCTTCAAATCAAAAAAAAACACTGTAAGAGAAAAGACGACACTTTTTGATTCAAAATTCAAAAAAAACAATATGAAGAAAAAACCATTCTGGTTACAAAAAAGGTAGGATTTGTTATAAAAGAAGGTTATTCGTGAAAAAGGTATAATGTAGCATTTGCCAATGCTACAGTACCCCCTTTCCAAGAAAAAACAATTAAGTGATAGAAGAAAAAAGTAATAATAATCAAAGGTACGAACAAATCTTACAGGGTTCTGTAAGAATTAACCTTGCTAGGCCTAAGTTAATAAGTAACTCATCGAAATTAAACCTAAATAAACTACATCGTAGTGCAACGGATACAGAATAAATACGAAAACGTCTTCGATCTAAATGTTATCAGTGCGAACTCCCGATGCGTTGACTAAAACTAGAAATTACATGAAAACCAGAGACTAATAAATCCAAATAAGACTAGCCTAACCTAATAAATAATCATCGCCATATATATCTTTACAAAATAATCAAGAAGTAAGAATAGAAGGCGAAGTAACGATTTCAAAAAAAAGGAAATAACAATAAGCAAACAACATAATAATTGGGTACCTAATTGTTAATTAAATCGATGAATTAAAAAAAATGTTTAATAACACCACACTATTCTTAAGTAATCGACAAGAGTTTATCGACAGTGTCCCAACACTAGACCCGTCATTAACTCTATGAAGGAAACCACGTCATCTGAGTGATATTATGACAGAACTGACAAGTACCAAACAAAAGTTTGTTGACAAATATAGTTTCCATTTGGAACGAATAAATGTCGCTGCTAACTTTTTAGCTGTCGAAATGAGTTAAAGTTAAAATTATGCGAATCTATATTACAGGGGAACAAATGATACGTATAAGTAACGTAATACGTAAAAGTAACGTTTGGAATATAGAAAGATTTAATGGATTACTTGTTTAGAAATCATGGGAATTATTTAAGAATATCTTTAATATGATATTGCCCAGAATGGACAGATTCGCAGTCTTGAAGAACATATGTGGTCCTAGAGATAACCCTAGTTACACGACATTTAATAAAGCGTGGAGCAAGCTTTCCTGGAAAATAATCTGCCCCAGAGGATCTAGAAAAGTTTCGACTCCATACAGTGTCACCGACGTTGAGAGTGACAGGCGGACGATTCCTATTATACGCTCGAGAATTACGGAGGAAAGCCATAGAAAGATTATCAGCGACTTTTGCGTAAACCTCGGCAAGGGAAGAAAGATTCGAGGCGTGTTGAACCCGACTTTCAGCTAAATTTACGCTTTGAGTCTGGTAACTGGCACGACCGGAAGTAACAACTTCCCTACCAAACATTAGGAAATTAGGAGTGAAACCTGTAGCTAAATTAATGCAAGAATTTAGATAGAGTTTGACTTTGGGTAAAAGTTTTGCCCAGTTTCTTTGGCTTTCTCCGACTAATATGCTCAAACACATAACGACACTTTGGTTAAAGCGTCCAACCGTGTTGGCTTGGCTTGAAATCGATATGAAAGAATGTAAGAAAATTTAAAAACTGATTACCTACAAGGAAAAAACGGTAATTGAAGATTAATAAAACAACTGGTTACAAACAACCGTTTTACCAGAGAATAGCTAAAGAAAATTTTAATTTAAAAAATTAGAACCTCTTCTTTCGAAGTCGGTCAAAAATAGATCGAGACTAAAATACCACCAACCATAAAAAACTAACTAACCATAAACAAACAATTGGCAATGGACCGATGTCGTCGATAGAAATAACCCTTCATCTGCTATGTTAGAATACAATAAAGATAAAACGAAATTAAATACGAAATCTGCTAATATGTATGAAGTTGGAAAGAGTTAGAAATTTAGTGATAAATCTGATGGAGAATTGAACGGCAACATAACAGCAAGGAAAAGATAGTTAATCGAGAATCGAAAGGCAAACAAACCCTAAATGGACTGCAAGGCTGTAAAACAAATAGCAAACCTAAACAGTCTCGAAACCGACCAAATAATCACACCTTCAACTACCATAATAAAAACAAATCCAAAAAATATATGAGTCAGATTCCACGTAGCAGAAAAGTGTTAGATACGGAGTAATATGGCTGGTAGAGGAATAGTACAACGACGCGACATCACAGGAACGGCTGGGCTAAGAATCAAAAAAGAGACAAATAGATACTAGCAAACATCTGCGCAAAAAAACGAACAGCTGGGCTAAGAATCAAAAACAAAGAACAAAGAGATACTTAGCAAACAACTGCGCAAAAAGATACGAACAGATGGGCTAGAAATCAAAAATAAGTCAAATAGAAACTAGCAAACAACCGTGCAAAGAACGCTTACCTTAGTCACGACGCCTAAACACATTCACACACCGAGCACACACTACAGGGTACTAACTACTAGGTACTAACTATTGGATTAAAATAAAACTCGGGAAAAAGATTTTATTTTTTGGGGAGGGAAATAAGAGAGTAAATTATTTAGAATAATTACAAAGCTTTTTTTTAAATTGCACAACAACACCACATTAAAGAAAATAACTCCAACAGCATTGAAAAGGTTGACTACTCCATCGTATCCATGGTAACCATCTTGTTTGACTGAACGAAAAAATATCCACAATTTGTCAAATTCTAGAACCTGAAAATGTCAACAAAGAAATGATGATTAAAATAATTTGCTCGGAAAGAGCAACCACACACAGAATAACGAAAAAAATATTTAAATCATTATTTAGGAATAAAGAAAAGTACTTACTTTAAGTTCGGGCGCCATATTGTAGCGAAATAAAAACCAAATCTTCACTAGTACACGTTTAATTTTGTATAAATCAAAAAAACTGTTATCAAAAATTTTATGAAGGGCACAGCACTATTCAAAGGATGGTAATAGCTCTGAGGCGACGTCCCTGGTGTTAAGCCCTATAAATTTCACAATTACGCAAAGGAAAAAAAAATTACAATTACGCGTCGGTCACGATACGTTTGCAAACGTTCCTAACTTCCGCAATAAATAAAAAATCGGTAATCCTAAATGGGTAACTGCGCACCAAGTCGATCTGTCAGGTAGCGAGGCAACAATAAAATTGATATAGCTGATTTACATAAAATACGACGATATTAGAGAATCTACTAGAAATTTAAAAAATAGTCTTCAAAAAATACGTAGATCCGGTCCTAGCCTCCAGGATGTCAGTCAGAGGGCTCGCTGGCTGGCTGGTACTTGGAATCACCAGCGTAGGGTTCGAATCCCAACACGCAGCTCGCAGTCGCCAGGTCCCAGGCTAGCGGGGGGCGAATTCAAGATTCGCCTATAGTCTTCGGACAAATCAAGTCCTCAAAGGTGAAACCTGACTCGCAAGTTTTAGATGCTGTAAATTTCGGGAACAGTTTCCCTTTGATCCGGTCGCACAACGGACGAACTCGGACGTTCAAATCTTTATAGTGGCAAATAATTATATGGAAAAAACGGGAAAAAATAGTAATATAGACGTCCGTCCTGTGCCCAAATAAAAGCTTCAAATCAAAAAAAAACACTGTAAGAGAAAAGACGACACTTTTTGATTCAAAATTCAAAAAAAACAATATGAAGAAAAAACCATTCTGGTTACAAAAAAGGTAGGATTTGTTATAAAAGAAGGTTATTCGTGAAAAAGGTATAATGTAGCATTTGCCAATGCTACAATACGTAGATGAGTAGGCTTATGTTCACCTGATGATTTCGGCGCACGGTCACTCATGACTCAGGGCGATGCAGCCGCTCCGGCGCCGGCGGCGCGGCGGCGCCGGCGCGGCGCCATCGCCAGTGAGCCGCCGCCCGGCCTAAGTTTGGCGCTAGGTGTACTACGGCCCATGTTTATCGACATTTAATAAACCGATTATATTACTTAAACACTGTTATCTGTTAGATAATGTATTCGGTTGATTAAATGTCGATGAATACCTCAGTACCTATAAATTACGTACCTATTATTATAGCTTTACAGATAAAAAGGGATCTTGTATCAATAAAAAACGTACGTACGTAACGTAATTCTAGTAATATTAGTTTATTGTTATTAAAGTTATGTAGGTACATTAGGTTGATAGCATAGGTACATACTTATTATAGATT
Organism: Apamea sordens; assembly: GCA_945859715.1. Classification (NCBI taxonomy): domain Eukaryota; kingdom Metazoa; phylum Arthropoda; class Insecta; order Lepidoptera; family Noctuidae; genus Apamea; species Apamea sordens. The sequence goes on from OX243987.1 coordinate 14,805,206, forward strand.
AGGTAGGTACATAAATTGTGTTACAATAATAGGTACCTATGTTTATATTTGTAGATCAAAAACTCTCAGAAATCGGGAAGTGGCACAGAAGAGATATATAAGTCGCAATTATGGTACTTCTCATTAATGACCTTTTTAACGGATCATGAACAGCCAACGGGGAGTTCAGATAATTTAGATGACCAAGAATTGACACAAGAAGCAATAACACGTCAAGACAATGATAATGAATGGACTGCTAATGAAGAAATGGTTAGTACTTAAGGCGCTACCCCGACCTAAGTGGCGCCCTCATTGAATAAAAAATCGTAGCATAGCATAGAAAACAAAAATAAAAAAAATTAATCTTGGAGTTTGTTACAAAGAGGATAAAGTATTTTTACGTTGTTAAAACAGGACTCAAAATGTTTAGTATCCAAAATAGATAGCAAAAGTACCAAAAGCGGCCATTTTTGACAGTTTTGCTATTTACTTTGGATACGAAACATTTTGAGTCCTGTTTTAACAACGTAAAAATACTTTTCATCCCACCATCTCGGAAAGAGTATTTTTAATCTTCAATATCTGAGTGGAAAAGCCGTTTTTATTCTCTAGAGGATAAAGTAAATTGAATTTAGAACATCGTGTGCACTAAGTTTGTGAATTAAAAAAAACATTAAACCTATTTACTGCTACCTCTATGGTGCCGAATATATCATACAACTTTTTTTTAATTTGTTAAAAACTCAGACTCGGAACCTTCTTGGTGTTCTTTTTTCAATTTGCTTTGTACGCGGTTCGGTACGCGGCATTTTTTCACGTCATTGTTAAACCTTATATTAAAAACAAGAAACTTGAAAACAAGTGAAAAAACTAAAATGAGTGATTCTAGCGACGAGGAAGTTTGCTTGACGCCAACAGAATTGACTGAAACTGTTAATAATGCGCAAATGAGCTTTCTCCCTCAACAATCACGCGAGAAGTATTTAAAACAGTACGATATGTTCAACACGTGGCGACTAGCAAAAGGAGCCAAAACTTTCTCAGAAAACGTTTTGCTGGCATATTTTATAGAATTATCCGAGAACAAGAAAGCAAGCACTCTATGGAGTACGTATTCGATGCTAAAAGCAACAATAAAGATGAAAAAAGACAAACATATCGATACCTATCCTAAATTAGTGGCATTTTTAAAAAGAGCCTCATCTGGTCATCAACCAAAAAAATCGAAGGTTTTCACAGTATCTGATATTGAAAAGTTTCTTAACGAAGCACCCGATTCCGTATATTTGGCGGCAAAAGTAAGTCAGTTGCACATTCAGTATCTACTTAAGTATATTAATCTCAATTAAATAGTATACTTAGGTAGTAGATGTTGATAGGCATAATTATGCGTTCATATCAATTTTATTCATTTATCTACTACAATACTCTTTACGTTACAGGTTGTTCTTATTATTGGAATAAACGGAGCATGTCGAACTAATGAACTAACACAACTTAATGTCAAAAACATTGAGAAACATTCAGATGACTTACTATTAATTAATTTACCTAATACAAAGACAAAAAGAGACCGCAACTTCGTCATTCGCAAGGAATACGTAACGATTGTTGAGAAATATCAAGCCTTACGCCCGCCTAACACTCCAATCAATCGATTTTTTCTACAGTATCGCAATGGAAAGTGTGTTAGACAGCCTATGGGTACTAATAAAATTGGCAGTATCCCACGAGAAATAGCAACATTTCTTGAACTTCCAGAACCCCTGTTGTACACGGGTCATTGTTTCCGACGAACTTCAGCCACACTTTTGGCTGATTCCGGAGCTGATCTCCTGTCCCTTAAGCGCCACGGAGGCTGCAAGTCCAATTCAGTTGTAGAGGGATACATAGAGGATTCCATCCAAAATAAGTCTAAAATATGTGAAGGCATCGTAGGAGCCATTACACTGAAAGAGCCTCAATCGGATCCTTGGACTGGCCCTTCTACATCAAAAATAAGCCGTTATGAAACACCTAACCATCACCCTCTCTCTCCAACATTCACGCCAAGGGAATCCGATGAATCGGTACAACTATTAAGTATGACAGATAGTTTACCGAAAAACAGTACACAAGTGACTAACACCAATATTACAGTACCAAACAAAAATATTACACTCAATTTAAATAACTGTAGCAACGTTACTTTAAAATTTTCTTAATTATACCTTAGTATTATTTTGTTATAATTTAAAGATTATTCTGTAATACTTACCTGTCATAATGTAGTAATTAATACCTAAACTGAAATAAAAGTGTACCTATCTTGTGATTGTAAAGGTTTTTTTTTTGCATTTAGTCATTTCCTCGCTGAGGTGGAATGAAAAGTTACGTGTTGCACTCGAGTGCAAAGATTTTTCACCTCGTGCTCTTTTGATTCCCTCGCTACCGCTCAGGATTCTAATTTTGAATCACTCGCTGCGCTCGTGATTCAATTTTAGAATCCTTCGCTTGCTCGGTCATCAAAATTGAACACGCGGTTAAAAAGCAACTTTGCACTCTTGTATAACAAATAACTATTATCCTCTTTGTAAAAAACTTCAAGATTCAATTTTTTTATTTTCTATGCTATGCTACGATTTTTTATTCAATGAGGGCGCCACTTAGCTCGGGGTAGCGCCTTAAATACTATTACATATTTTTTATTTTCAAATGGCCGATTATTTATTTTTGCCAAGTCAACCTTCCTTTGTTACTGAAATAAGAAACATATCGATCTCTATTTTCCCTTGGAAGTAAAGGCGGACGACCACGATTAACATTTTGTAATTCGACCAATAGAGGCACGTTTTCTTCGTACCTCCATTCGGCAGTGTTTCGGATTTCGCCAGTTCGCTTGTCGATGCTATCGACAGTCTGTGGTGATAAGTAAAATTTGCTTCGGCGACACAAATAATTGTGTAATGCACAGATCGCTAAAACAACTTTGTTTACGTTTTCCACTTTAATATTCATTGGTGAATTCAGTACTCGAAATCTAGAATTTATAATGCCGAACGCATTTTCGACGACATTACGCGCTCTAGAATGGCGAGAATTATATCTTTCATTCATAACATTAGAAACACTTTCATTCTGACTGAAACGTCTTAAGATGTGTTCATGTGCGGGAAAAGCATCATCGGCCAAGAAAACGAAATTCATTTTTTCAACATTGTCTTCACGTTTAGGGATATGAAGCCCGTCATTTGTTAGCATCCGCCAAAATGAAGTGTATTCAAATACTCCTCCATCTGAATTCCTTCCATTTTTTCCTACATCTGCGAATATAAATTCATAATTGGCATTAACTATAGCCATGAGAACTACGCTGTAAAAATTTTTATAATTGTAATACAGTGCTCCAGTATCAGCGGGGCATGTAATTCTTATGTGTTTCCCATCAATTGCACCTCCGCAATTGGGGAATTGCCATCTCTCATCGAATATTTTGGCTATGTCCAATCATTCACGCTCAGATGTAGGGAACTGAAAAAAAGAGTAATAATCTAGGTATATTTTGTGTTTCGTCACAACTGATAAAGATTTATTTTTTCAGAGTGCAGAAGCTACTGATATTATATATGGTGATAAGCATGTGCCCGTAAAGAAAAAAAAGAAATTAGAAGAAGAAGAAAAACGAAAATTCTTAAATGCTTGCACAGCCGCTTTAGGAAATAATGAAACAGAAAATGACGCGTTTGGGAAATTCATTAGTAAGAAATTAGAAAAAATATCGAATGCGGAGCAAAGAATGTATGCGGAATCATTAATAACAAAAGTAACAAATTATGCTATACTCAATAAATTGACCGAGTTTACGGATATCATCGGGAATTATTCTCTTTTACGTGATACAAATATCGGCTTGAGCAACTACTCTTCTTCTACGTCAGTTTCAGTAGCTTATCAACCAACAGCGGAAGTTCCAACAGCTACTTTGCCAAACACATCAGCGAGTGAATATTATGAAAATGTTGGATCTTATGAAACTATCGACTGATAATGATTAGTTTGTTTTTACGAAATTGTTTTTCCAAGTTGTTTTTAAATAATAAAATTGTACCTACTATCAGTGTTTTCATTTTTACCAGATCATCCAGGTATTTTTGATTAGGCACTGCCATACGCTAAATAGTGCCAATATTGAGAAAAAACATAAGTCGGAAGATTTAAAAAGTTCTTCTTACCTACCAAATATTTTAATCAGATGTAGAATTTTTAGTAAACATTGACAATAAATCTAATTTTGGCGTATATCCCTAAAACTTCCAATCAAGAAGCTCTAAAATAGCTTTCAAAATGTTTAGGTAGGTATATAGTGAAATATATATTTTTTTTCAATAATGGCGCTAGTTGGCGTACGGCAGTGCCTTAATGAATAATAGAGGTTTAAATACGAAAATGTACTTACTTTGAAGAAGTTATTCTTTAATACGTTAAAAATTACTGCACATGTTTCTGGGATGATACGACCCAAGCTTTGCGGAGATATACCATAGCTAAATTTAAGACACTCATAACTTCTACCCGTAGCTAAAAACCGCAATGTTACTGTAAGGCGCTCCTCGGCTGTAATGCAATTTCTCATTCTGGTGTTTTGTTTCTGCAAATACGGTGTTACCATCTTGAGCAGTTCGTTAAAAGTCGAGACATCCATTCTTAAATAGTTCTTAAAATCATCAGGTTCATCGCATGCCAGATCTTTTAAAAGTCTTATATCACTATATTTCTCCTTTTCTAATAACCACTTTTTTACCCACATTCTATGTCTTCTTTTAGGTTTAAATAGATATTCACTCGCAATAAAACTCAAAGCAATAGCAATCTCTTGCTTACGGGTACACATGTTGTTGCAAAATGAAAATAATCCAAATAAATCCATAAAGATAATTCAAAATGACGAGCATTCCTTTTAAATGACAACAATCTTCATAAAATGATAGGATTATAACCATCCACAGACACGCAATCCCTCCGTATGACTGACAAGATGCAAACTGACAGGAATGTACCTAAACGTGTGTATGGTCACTGAAGGATTGTTTTTCCTGTCGAACTGGCGTGATGTGATAAAGTCAGAGGAAAGAACGTAGGATTGTGGTTTAATTAATGGCTTCAACGGTTTTATTTTATCCCGTCACTTTTCTGTGCAGTTTGCACAACGGGACAAGTCAGAAGAAATGAACGTTAGTGGATGGGCCGCTACTGTGTCGTGTAAGCTCAGTGGACGCACTGCTTCATATTTATTATACCTTTGTACGCCGACATAATCGGCTCGATCTATATTTTGATTATGAATGAATCTATTATGTAGGTATGACCCCAAAAATAAGACGGGTTACAGAGGAGGGATAAGCGTTGAACTTGAATAGGATCTTGTCCTTGACCAAGTTCGCGTATTCATAGATCTGGAAGAAATGAAGGTTAATGTTAAGGTTACCTTTAATGTAGGTATGTATCGCCACTTCGCCACTACTGCTGCTACTGGTTGCTGACCAGCCGAACTATTCTGTAACAATCTCACCGTGAAAACTTAGGTAGAAGCAGCGACCATATAACCCTGGTCTTTATATGGTCGCTGGGTAGAAGTGAGCTGTCATTCTACGGTGTTAAAAGGATATTTTGGCGTCCGAATGAAAGGGCGTTTTGTATACTATGGATAACTATGATAGTAGTCTTTCGTTGTTGGTAAACATTTTATGAAATTGGTACTTAGTTTTTTTTCTTCACAAAACAAGATGGCGGTTTTATTTCCGATGGAAAAGGTTCTCAACAGCAAGCTGCTGACATATCTTGAGCAGAATGATCTCCTGAGTGACTGCCAATATGACTTACGCCGCGGGCGCTCCACTGGGGATCTTCTGGTGTATGTCACACTGCTGGGGCGAGGCCATCGAGAAACACGGCGAAGCTCTGGCCGTGTCTCTTGATATCTCGAAGGCCTTCGACAGGGTCTGGCACGCAAGTCTGCTGAGCAAGCTTCCAGCCTATGGAATCCTAACTGGCTTTTGTTGCTGGATATCTGATTTCCTGAGTGAACGGTCAATCAGAGTAGTCATTGACGACTGCTTCTCTGACCTCATTGCGATTGATGCTGGCGTTCCTCAGGGTCTGTTCTCTCTACGACTCTTTTCCTGCTGCACATCAATGACCTACTGATACCAGGGGGTCTACTCCGAAGTAGTATCGGCCGAATGTTCGGTCGTTTCCTGCTACGAAGTTACTATTTGGTTCGGTCGGTTCCGATCCTACACGCCTACATTCTTTCGAATATTGACTATGGTCCCGACCCAACTGAGCCGATCCGAACTTTTTTCGCATTTTTCAATCATATTCGATTCGGCCATGTGTCGGTCCGATCCAAACATTCGGACTTTGCACTTCGGAGTAGGCCCCCTGGTATTGTTGGGTATGCAGATGACAGCGCCGTCGTGGATAGATATCTGTCCAGCGCAAAGGCTGGAGGGGAAGAAGTCAGTTCGTTAAGAGGGGCCCTGGTGGACCGAATGAGTGCGACCTTAAGTCTTGTCTCCCAGTGGGGTGACAACAATCTGGTCAGCTTTAACACCACTAAAACACAGGCTTGTCTGTTTAGCGCGAAAAGGAGCCCTTTTGATCTGGCTCCTACTTTTCGGGGTGCAGCTGTACCTGTGACGGACAGCCTCGAGCTTCTTGGCATGAAATTGACAGCAAATCATAATTTCGGCGAAAACATTGAGTCTAAAGCACAAACGGCGCCAAAAAGCTGGCATCCTGAACAAGGTTAAGCGGTACTTCACACCGGGACAGCTTTTAACCCTTTACAAAGCACAAGTCCGATCGTGTATGGAGTACTGCAGTCACCTGTGGGATGGCTCAGCTAAATACCAACTCGCCACTTTAGACTCAGTGGAGCGCAGAGCTAAGAGACTCATTGGCGATAAAAAGCTGGTGGAGGCAAGCTTCACAGTTTGGCTCACCGGCGAAGTTTCTTATTTTAATACATTTTTAAATATTAGTATAAAAAAAACATTTAAAAATATAAAAAAATTGTAATCCACCGGTGTCGGGAGCAGGGTCCAAGCTACCGGTGGTTAGGGCTCCAGAGACAGAAAGAAACCTCCTCACAATGCGAGCCGTATCGAGGAGTACTGCCTTCTGAATCAGGCCCTTGATCCAACCGCCTAACGAAAGCCTCGATAGATGTTGATCGAGGCTTTCGGCCATCAGGCCATTAGCCGATACGACAATCGGCACTATGACAGTCGAGCTCACATTCCCACATGTCAACAACCTCGTGTGCTAAGTCAAGATATTTGATTTGTATCTTTGTCAGCTTTATATATTCTATATTATTATTATTATTTATTGTAAGTCGAAAGTGCCATGGTAGCCCGCGTAATTCAAAAGTTTACGATTTTTACAATTTTCAAGTAGGTAGTTAATTAAAAAATCTGGTTGTATGTTCAAAATATGATTCGCAACGGTAACTAAAATTAATTAACAGAATTCAAATGATTAAAATCACCCAATTGAACGACTATTTCCATAACACAAGCATTAGGTTGCTTAGCTTGGGACTAGATGGCGCTGTGTGAAATGTCCAGGGATATTTATTATTTATTTATTTATTTATTTCGTGAAATCATGACATTTCAGGCCAATTTTAATTTAGAGAGTTGTATTGATGTTTCAAATGAGTATAATTCTGTAACTATGTAGGTATCTATGCGTTACGGTCGCGCATCATAATTTTGATTTACATATAACCTGACACTGACCTGCAAATCTCAAAAAACGTAAGAAAAATTGAATTTCGCGGGCTATGGGGCGCATCCCCCGCTTAAAAACAAAATGCTGGCGGACGAAGTCGCGGGCCACATTGTTTTGTTTTGTAGAAATAGCATAAATGAACAAATTAAACAATAATAAGTAACTGTATTTCAAGTTTGACATTTAACATTTTTTATGTTCCCAGATACCTATTACTTAGTACATGATGACATTAAAGGATGGTTCACACTGACCCTCGCCTCCGCACCGGTCAGGATACACGGCAGTGTGAATGAGTCCTAACAATTTAAAGAAAGGAGGCTGGATTTTGTAATATTTGTACATATTCCATTACTCTGAGAACATTAATACAAACTTTTCAATATTAATACTTACATAAAATTACATTTTGATTTACAATAATAGCAGTTTAAAGGTTATCAGTCCCTAAATATTTTTATAAAATTGAATAGGAACACCATTTCATTGCTATTAACAGCAGCAGAAAAAATTACAATGTCATATTCCACACAAAACAAACAAGTCATGTCATGTTTTATGAAGAAGCTCTGCTTTTAGCAATAGATCAATCATCTGCAGAATTAAATAGATGTTGTTTTCTCATTTATTATACATTGCAGCTCCAGCTTTCGCCAGCTCGTCCGCCATCTCATTCCCATGTATTCCTCTGTGTGCCTCCACATAATTCCATTTGATCTGTAACTTATGCTGTACACTATCTAAGTCTTTGAAGTCTTTTTCATTTTTTACTGGCTCCCCAGACGCCAGCTTCCAACCTTTTCGTTTCCAACCTGAAAGTAAATTAGAACAATATTTTAAAATACTTCTTGATTATTTTTTGATATAATAAATTATCTACTTTATAAAGTTGTTATAAAACTTTTATAATCTAATCTCCATTTTGGACATGAAATTGCATTTTTGAAAGTCAAATCTTTTATTTCATATAAGCACAAGGTACTTTTGAATATAATTTTTATGGCTTTTAGCAAATTTAACCCAGATCCCAGCCGGAACGTAGATCCACACGAGACACAATGGCTTTTTAATGTCTGTAATTATGGCATTAAACCAGTTAAAAGGCCACCTTTTCTTGGCTTTCCTGGAAAAAATAATTTCAGTAACATCTAGGTAAAGAAAAAGTATTACCAGGCATCCATTTGGTGACGGAATTGATAACAAATTTTGAGTCTGTGTTGATTGAGAGTTTGTTGACTCCATTCTGAAGAGCAACCTTAATCGCTTTGGTGGCGGCTTGGATCTCTCCACAATTGTTAGTGGCCCGTCCAGACACTGGCTCACTGATGTTAAGGGGGTGACCGTCTCCCCAGTACACTCCAAGTCCGGCTCGTGCTCCACTCTTACCGTTGGCTGAGCAGGCTCCATCAGTGTACACTTGGACATAGCCATCATTATCTGTATCAAATTCTGCTCCACCACTAGTTTTCCGTCTCTTATTCTGGGGAGGCTCTATAAGAATTGTTTTCTTGGTACCCTTTTTCATTATTTTGTCTACTCCTTTCTCAAAAGTTTTCAGTCTTTTCTCTATGTCATCCATTTGTTTTGATAGTATTGTGTTCAAGTCGTCGGAATCGTCAGAGAAGTCCCCATCAGAATCATTTTTCTCTTTCGCATAACCGGCACTAGCTTCAGATTTACGTTTGGGTTTTTCTGAAACATTTTGATTATTACTAGAACTGGAAAAAGTCCTTTTGAGGTTACTTGAAGAGTTTGCGACGGATTTCGTTTGGTTAATGGGTTTTTTAGACTTGGCACTAGTGCTTGGTGCACCTTCTGCACTGATGAAATCTTGAGCACTCACAACAGAATCGAATTTCTTATATCTGGCACCAGGAAAACCTTTTACTTGAGCTTCACAATCAGGCCACGTCATAAATATTCCAGAAGTCCGACCTTTTGCTACTGCGTAAAAGGGCATTTTTGAAATGATTAGAGGCGCGCTGTAAATTATTTTAATACTTTTCAAAAGATCGTTAAAAGAAAATACCCTCAACAGGGACATTTGTAAATTGTTTACATTTGTGACATTACTTGACATTAGTATGATTAGTTAGACATTGACAGTAGATGACGAATAGTTGTCAATTTTAGTGACGGACATTACCGTAGGACTCTACGAATACACTATATTTGGTCGATTACGTGAATAGTTGTTTGTCAATTTAAGAGGACAACAAAACTGTGATTTCTGGATGGATCAAAACATTATTATCTGAGGCAAACATTACCGCCCCTCCTGGCAGTATACGTTCAGCCGTTGCTTCGAAGAGTTGGTCAGATAATATATCAGTAGACGAGATTCTTTCTCTAGGTAATTGGAAGTCTAGCAATACCTTCCATAAGTTCTACAGGCGAGAAGTGATCATGTATGTATTTACAAAAAAAAAAAAAATGTATCTATGTAGTTTATCAGCCATCTTGTTACCATAGCATTAGGTTGCTTAGCTTGGGACTAGATGGTGCTGTGTGAAATGTCCAGGGATATTATTATCTCCTTTATTTCATTTAAATACATATAAAATACATTTTTAAATATTTTTGTAAACAAAAAGATAAAAAAACATTTAAAAATATAAAAAATAGTAGCCCACCGGTATCGGGAACAGGGTCCAAGCCACCGGTGGTCAGGGCTCCAGAGAGAGGAACCTCCTGACAATGCGAGCCGTGTCCAGAAGTACCGCTCTCTGAATCAAGCCCTTGATCCAGCTGCCCAACGAGAGCCTCCTCAGGTGTTGGTCGAGGCTCTTGGCTATTAAGCCATTGGCTGTCACGACTATGGGCACAATGATCGCTGAGTCCACATCCCACATGTCGACAACCTCGCGAGCCAAGTCAAGATACTTGATTTGTTTATCTTTCTCGGCTTTCACGAGGTTTTCGTCATGCGGGACGGTTATGTCAACAATCATTGCGCGCCGCTCTGATCGATCCACCACCACTATATCAGGCTTATTGGCAACAATAGTCCTGTCAGTGATGATGGATCGATCCCAGTACAATGTGATATTTCCATTTTCGAGAACTGGGTCGGGCACATACCTGTAGTACGGCACCTCAGATTCGACAAGGCTGTATTTCAGAGCAAGTTGCTGATGGATTATCCTGGCTACAAGGTTGTGTCTATGCAAGTACTCTCCGTTAGCTAGACGAGAACACCCGGAGATAATATGCCTGATTGATTCTCCCGGCCGGTGGCATGCCCGACAGATGTCAACCGTGCCGTCTTTCACAATAAATCTCCGGTAATTGTTCGTCATCATAACTTCGTCCATAATTGCACAGACAAAACCTTCGGTTTCTCCAAAGAGGTCACCGAAACGCAGCCAGGCTACGGACGCTAGTAAATCTACATCGGGTCCATGTAGGGCCCGGTAAAAGCGTCCGTGAAGCTCCTTGCTCTGCCATACTTCCATGCGATCATTGGTGTCAAGCACTACTGGCTTGCGCCAGTTCTCTTTAGCCAAGGAGAGCGGGGTGAGGCCCCTGTCCACCGCGACCACATCTCGATGCATCCCCACGTCGGTTTGTAGGAAATATTCCCTGAGGCTGCATATCTCGCGATTGTGGAGGGTCTTGACGTTTAAAAAGCCACGACCTCCACATTTTCGCGTGATATACAGCCTCATTACCGATGACCGTGGGTGATGCATTCGATTTGCAGTCAACAGCGTACGGACCCTCCTATCCAGAGCCTCGAGTTCAGTCTGAGTCCATTTGAGTATGCCGAAAGAGTACATCAAAACCGGCATGACCCAACCGTTGAAGGCACGCACCTTATTCCCGCCTGATAAAAGACTATTAAATACTTTTTTCAGGCGGCCAAAGAAGCGCTCCTTCAACGATTGCTTCATGTCAGTAGCATTGATGCCCAACGCTTCCGACATACCCAAATACTTATAGGTTTCGGCTGCGGAGAGGGTTCTAAGGTATTTGGAATCCGAGAGTTGGGTTCCCACGGATTCCACAATCTCCCCTCGCTTTACATGCATGACCGCATATTTGTCCACACCAAATTCCATCCTGATGGCGCTACTGAAAGTTTCAGTCATTTTCAGTAGCTCCATCAGTTGCAAATTGTTAGGGGCAAAAAGTTTTAGGTCATCCATGTAGAGGAGGTGAGATATAACCTGACCACCTCTCCTCAGCCGATAGCCTAGACCTGAATCTTCCAGCAGCGTGCTTAGAGGATTCAAGGCTAAGCAGAACCAAAGCGGACTCAAACTGTCGCCCTGGAATATGCCTCGCTCGATCCTTATCGGCTCGCTATTCCTCTGGATATTTCGACATCCTGGATAGCGAAGGACCGTCCTCCATTGCCCCATACACGTCATCAGGAAGGTGCGCAGAGTTGTATCTACTTTATACAACTCCAGCACCCTCATTAGCCATGTACCATGCACCGAGTCATAGGCCTTCTTGTAATCTATCCAACATGTCGACAGATCCTTTCGGGAACGACGAACCTGTTGGCTAATGGCCATATCAATGAGGAGTAGCTCCTTAGTACCGCGGGACCCATTCCTACATCCATTTTGAGAGACAGACATGATGGAGTTGGTGTCTATATGTTTATTAATTATTATATATTATATTATTATTATTATTATCTAAGAGATTCATTTGCTCCCAACTGATTAATTTAGCCTTATTAATGCTAATACTATTAAGTTGTTAAAATAGATAGGTAGAAGTATGATGATTAAATAAAACACTCTTTTTGTTCTCTAAATTGGTTCTAATTTATTTTCACCATAACATCCCTGAGGAAATATAGTGCTCTGTCACATTGCCGTCCATCACCACCAGGCGATAACAAACACATCTCAAACTACTATGCTTCAAATAACGGTCAAGTGTTTAATAGCAACGTTTTACCTGAAATAAAACGCTTATTAAATACTTACCTTATTTGAAGCATAGCTTTTATTTCTGCCTGCTGGTTTTCGACTCAATGACCATATGCGAAGTGTGGACCCAACACCCCACCTCGCTGCCGGGTGGTGACGAATTGAGATACAGAGAAGGGAATACTAGGGTAGACAAAAAGGGAAGATAAAGCGGAAAACAGATGTGCTACTCTCAAACTACTATGCTTCAAATAAGGTACAGACGCCAGCACATCAAGCTACCCGAAACTGTCAAAATTTCCCAATCAACCTTGAACCTTAATGCTTTAACGATAAAGTTGAGAATCTATTAAATAAATTTGACAGATTGTTGTAGCTTGATGTGCTGGCGTCTGTAAGTATTTAATACTCGTTTTATTTCAGGTAAAACGCTGCTATTCTACTGCAGGACTGACGCAAATCTACTGTACTTTTCCGACTCAAAGATAAAGGCAAAATCGAGCTATTTACAAAACTATCCCAGGGATCGAACCCCACGATCGGTTGCCGATTAACATTTAGTCTAGTAGGTATTCTTGTAGGAACAAGGAAATGAAAGAAAATCAATATTAAATACAGTTATGTACTTTATTAGGAGACTTAACAATAGGTCTGTCATCGTTTATTAAATGTTAACACACCATTTTCTTTGTCACCACTAATGTCTGTAAAAAATCTTATATTTAAACAATGATTCATTGTGATTAATCTCTCGGCACTAAGTTATTGAACTAATTTGTTAATGACAGTCTACAACTGTGCATTATATTGACAATAGTGAAAATACGATTAATTATTTGTCTAAAAAAATTTAATATGCAAATTAAAATATTTTAGACCGGTACCGATAAATATAAAAACGAAATATCGTACCTACCTATTTTAAATTAAGGAAATCTTAACTTATTTATAGGATTACAATTTTGTTGCTACTTAGTTCACTAAAAGATGAACCTACTTGTTAATTATTAGGCTTCTTAGGAACGTCTCCATTACTTTTCTTGCATACCAAATGCGTAGGTACATTACAAAGGTTCAAAGATAAATTTTTCAAATGCAAGTAGGTAAATATGATTTTAATGATGAATACGAAGGAGGTCAGTTATTTCTTCTAAACATATTGCATGTGTTAATGATATTAGTCGTAATACCTACTACTATTGCAAGTTCGAAATAATTTGTTTGATTACACATTGAAAACAAAATGGCACTATTACGAAACATGGCTGACAAGGTGTTCAGATAAGAAGTATTCACGTCTTTGTAATGAGATAGGTAAAACATTGAAATGTTTACCTGATTAATGATTAAAACATTTATAACAAGACTACTCAACTCATATAACAACTAGATACAAAAGAACACTACGACAGTCAATCTCTTACTGAAAAAATTACCTTAAAAAACCGGTAACTTAGGTATACAGGCCTAATCTAAATTAATTAACGAAATTATTCCAACTTTAAAACAGCTAAGCTCCAAACTGGTAGGTATTTAAAACATACCTCAATAAAATTATTCTAATTAACAGTACACAACATATTAATAAAATTTGTTAAAAATGTGAACAATCGTTTTGGTTAATACTTGGTAAAATTAGTTCAGTTGAGGGTTGTAAATAGAAATGATTTACATTTTATGGAAATGACTAGTCTTAACATTAAATGAAGATTTGGGATAGGTAGGTACGGGTGAGCTCGGTGATCTTATGTAGCCGTTATTATTCGTGATAAAATGTAATAAATGAGGCACAATTTTTTATATGTATGATAGGTCACACATAAAGTTTTTGAAACTACACACGTGAAAACAAATTGGATTTAAAATCGTAACTAACATTAGAATAATATTATGATATTCTCATATAACTTAGCAATTTATCCTACCGAGAATTATTCAATAATAACTGAAATATAAAATCCCTGAATAATAAAACTCAGTACTTTAGGCGATTATAAAATCTAACAACCGATTCTTTGGCTGTGACAAACTTGGTGATTTGAAGACTTGAACAAATTACATGGAAGTGGTAGACCGTCAGTTGGCTTGTTACAGCACCTGTAGACTAGAGCATAACATAATCTACCTAGCATTACCTAGAAGCTTATTATTTTTACTGCTGCCTTCGCTATTTTCACTACGTTCTTTATTATGTCGATACAAACTCCTCCTTTTTACGAATATCCATACACCCGCTTCAACTGGCATTGTCAAATACTCAAATTAATATTTAATATACAATTCATTAAACGATAAATTTAATTTTAGTTTCGAATTTGATCGAATAAAACAATTCCTTTACTCCACACGTGACTCCAACATGGAGGGAAGCGACGCCTCTCCAGTGTTACCAACAGTTCCTTTATATAATTATTGTTATAATTATACCTACATAATATTACTAGCGTCAATAATGCTCTCCCTGTATGGAGCCCACAATAATACAATCTTGTTGCACACAACATTCACATACACACCACACCACGTTATATGAAATACTTCGAAAAAAGAAGGTAGATGCAGGATAGGAGACAACCCCTTATCAAAAATATTTCTATCTACTATTCTAAATTAATCTGTGCGTGTTTATTATACTGACTTTTGTCATGATAAATAAATAAATAAAGCTATATGGACGACTGATTTCTAATGACAGTGTGATTCTGTTATCAATTTGAATTTTATGATCATTACAAATAATTATTACGACCTGGATGGAGGAATGATATTATTTTGTAATTAATTGTAGGCGAAGAATACATTATAGATCACATGACAAGAATTTAGTTAAATATATAATTTAAAATCAAAACACAAACTCCTGCGCAAACAAAAATACCATTGTTTGATATGGTTAATTTGAGACGTAAATTAAAATAATACATACATAAATACTACGCTATTAAAATGCTGAAACTAGTCTATGCGATATTAACACAAGGTTCCGTACAAAGAACAGTTTTCTTTTGTTCAAGGATAATGCACTTTTTGTTCTAAATCCACTAATCGACTAACAACGTTCGAACGCGGAATCGTCTAAACTCGCTACACTGACACAAGGCACGTATCGACCACTAGGATACGCTGAAAAAATATTTCTCTGTTTCCAATAACGACTGAGACAATATTAAACACTATTCTAATTTGATATCAGGTAATGTAGGTAATCTAACGTTTTCACGAATTGCACGTTCATCGTGTAATCTTTGGTGTTCACTGAAATAAAACCGTTTGATTAATTATTGCATATGGCAACATCACTGGGTTCGCGTCTCCTAAATGGAACATTCGTCGCTGTCGCGCGCGTAGTCCTCGTCCTCCTCGTCCTGGCGAGCGGATTTCTTCTTCACTTTGCTGGAGACCACCCCCGTGTTCACTTTACTGAACAGACCTGTTCGGTTCAGTCTGGAGATCTCCCTCTGCGGGCTGAGTCGCTCGGCCACCGCTCGCTCGTAATTGTCTGAGATTTTGTTGACTCCATTTACGGGACTCGTGACAGGCGAGTTAGGCTTAACAGGTGATGTGGCAGTCTTTTTGGGCTCGCCTGACTTGTCGAACAATGCACCGCTGGTGGCCGCGGTGTATGAGGGTGGGTCCTTCGCGCGCGCGCCGCTTGAGCCCAACAATTGCGAGTACAGGAAGCTGTTGTTGCCGAAGCCGGCGTATCTGTTGTCCATCTTGCCGTTAACCATCATGAGGCTGACGGGCTTCTCGGGGGGGACCGGTTTCTCCGGGAGCTTTTTGTCGGGGAGACCGTTCTTAGCGGGAGGGTTGGCGGTGTTGGCCCAGCGGTCGCCGCCGATGGAGTAGATGGAGCTGAGGTTGACGTAACCGGCGCCGGGTGCGCCGGGCGGACCGGCGTGCGGCCCGGGGCCGGCGGGGCCCGCGGGGCCGGGGGCCCCGGGCCGCACGCGCACTGCGGCGCCACACTCGCTGAGCGTGGACTCCTCGACGCTCGAGTCCTCGATTACTTCCGTGTTGGTGATGTCGTCTAGATTTGGCGATAGACAGTCCTCGTCTGTCTCATCGTACGAGCTGAAATATGAAAGCACATTTTACTCATATGCGCCGCCGCTCGATACGACTGTCATTCGAACTCGTATGTACTGAATGCAAGTGAAAAAGTTCATCTTTGTTAGTTTCGCTCCATGCGTTGCTGAGTCTCGGTATTATTAACAAACAAAAGCTCAAAATGTTCAGTTGTGTTCGGAGTGGGGGAAGGTTTACATATTTACAGGAATAATAATATGTATTTCATCAGTAAGGCAGACAAAGACTTTAAAGCAAAATCAACAGCAATGAATTCTGGGAAAGGAGATTTAGAAGTTTCATTTCGACATCTTTGGTTTAATGTGATTACATTTGAGTGCAATGTTCATTCTTATAAGCGACAAATCGTAAATGAGCAAAATGCAAATGGAGGGCACAAGTGCGGCCGCACAACGTCAAGCTCACTGTGAGGCGCGTCGTGTGGCTCTGGGCTCAGCGGTTCAACATGGCCGGTGCACAAAGTATCACAATACATACACTGCAAATCACCAACACAGTCTTACCCTAGCATAGCCAGATCTGTCTTCCTCCCTGATGAAAGAAATTACAATATATAATGAACGAAAGAAAAATATATACTGGAATACATAAATACATACATATAACATAGATAAATATAATAACAGAAATTAAATAGGTACTATATGAGTCTAATATCTTTGTGATGTGTGTTAAGGTGGTGTAACAGGTGGGAATGATCCCTTGAATTAATTGACTAGGTGATATTATCGTTTGCATTCAGAACATATCGCAGAAGTATCTAAGTATGACTATATTATTGTTACAAGGAGTCCGGTAGTTAAGTAACGAGGGTATGTGCGGGTCCTATACAGTACACAGTCGTGATCAAGTGCTGCCCAATGCTTCAAAAATGCTTGATGTCTATGATATGCTAATTTGTTCTAGTGCGAGATGGGCCAAGACATATCTATTCTATAGTCTACTTTACCACCGAGTGACAAATTATTTATTTGTATAATCGGAATCCGTTCAGTCCATTAGCTCGGCACAACTCTAAGAATCGATTCATACACTTCTTTTTCTCTGCCTCTTTCATTATCCTATATAACTGCCTGTTTATGGTAAGAAACAAACATTATTATTGCATGTGTTTATAATAATAATATAGTATAATATATAGCGCTGATCGGTGGTGGTATAAGACTGTTGACTTACATTTGGTCTTGTGCGTCGCTGCCTCCTTCTTCGGCGACGAGTAGCTCATACTCTTCGGCTGCGAATCTGTCCCATTCAGACATCTGAAACATACACAAAAAAATATTGTAATGCGAAAATTAACACGTAGCAGCTAGATGGTCAAGTCTATCACGATTCAGTTAACGTTGATTTTTAAAGAGAGAAGTGAATAAGTTGGTATCAGAAAGAAAAAAGTTGTGGAATTAGCTACGCCTACAAGATCTCACCTGTTATGTTTTCAATGGATGCACGTATGATCTAAAAAGAATTAAGTTTAGTCCCATTGCTAGTCAGATAGTGAATAATATCTCTTAGTTATGCCGTTTGGATAGACCTTTACAGGCCAGTGGTAAAGTGGTACCTACATGATGCATTAGAATAGCCTCAACGAATTATGATAGTTTTACTGCCACGTTTCTGACTGGCTATCTTTTCACCACGTCATCATAAGCTATTCATAATATTCACGTTGATAAGAACAGAAGAAGCTGAATCCCCATTACCCCTACTTATTCGTCCACTAAATTAACCAGATTCCTCAATTCCTCACCTCACAATCCGAGTCGCGCTGCGTGGCGAAAGGATCTCTCTGCTCGTGGTCGAGGTACTTCTCGAGGTTGAAGAACGTGTCGAAGAAGATGGGCGTGAGCTTGCACCGCTTCAGGTCTGTCAGCGTCACCTTGCCTTCTGTCGCTGGGTGCACCATGTCGAGCATCTGGGGAGATGGAGATTTTGTAATACCTGGTTTTTCGTTTATCGGTGCTGTAAGGTAAAGTTGCTATATAGTCGTAGTTCGTAGGAAACTAGTTCAGTATGACGACAAGTACAATTAGAACCGCCTGTATTTTGTTATCGCGTTCAACCCGCGGGGTAATTGCGTAACACACTCAGTAGCAATGGATTTCATTTTGACAGTTCAACCATATTCGTTGTTATACATTGTTGAGCAGACAAATTTTTCGAATATATGAAGCAATGGATTAGCAATATCATTCAAAAAATGATGCTGATTGTGATTGTATATAGTGTGTTAGGCAATTAAGGTGCTGATAAGAACGCCAAGCTAGCGTTGGAAATCTCTCGCGTCCGGCCCTGGTCCAGGCCATGGTACGGAGCGAGAGTGAATGGGAGGCCGTCACCTCCTTCTGCGAAGCAGTAATGCTCGCAAAGGAGGAGGCGGAGCGCGTGAGGGAGAGGCAATCGCTGCGCCCTCACGCCCCTAGCCGCCGTAGGAGACGCCCTGGACGGGAGTCAATAGCCGACTCCCGGCCACCGTAGGCGCGGGCTTGCGGGCGGCGAGCAACGGGCAGCTCGCCGCCCGGTAAGGACCAGGCCCGGGTCGACGGCGCGTTGTGTTCCACGCGCGCCTCAAAGAGATGTCAGCACGAACTGACGGGGCCCTCTAGGGCCGATGCCGCCAGGGCTGCGGGATATTCGAAAGAGGTACCGTGGCCCTTGGCACAGGCGACTGAAGGAACACGGGTGGGTTTTAGTCAGTAAAAGTCTGACACTCCCTTCCGCTCCGCCCAGAGCGGGAGGGGTCATATGATGATTTCCCACCCAAAAAAAAAAAAAAAAAGCTAGCGTTGGAAAGACCTCTTTCAATATTGGGTATAAAAATAGTCCTTCAGACCGTATTTCGGCTACGGCGGCCAATCTCAGCGGAGATTTGCCTTTGTCGTGGGAGATACTATAGCGCACAAGCGTGTGCGCAAACACAGTGCACTCTCTCTTTCCTCTTTGTCATCTCATTCTTCATTTCTTTCTTCTCGATTTCTCATACTCTACCCTACTAGGTACCCCTGGATCCTACCTAATGATATCCCAATGAGACAAGACACATGTCGGTCAAATATAACTTGAAGTTTCGCGTTGTTCAACCTACCAAGGTTTCCTTTAACCATCTTTATAGCAACTTGACCATGTCACACCATATTTTTTTCAACCTTAATTTCGGGCAAGGCCTCATAGCCAGCCAGACCTTTCTTAGAGGTATTTTGTGCAGACATCGAGGACCATCCGAGTCAGCCAGCGATTCTTAAGCAAGCTTTCTGATGAGGACTGGGAGCAAGCATTCACTGCGTGTTGATTTCTATAAAAAGCTTGACTTATCTAGAATAATTGACTTTGAGAGCGATGGGCTTACGCGTGTCTATGGTTTTTTTTGTGGTTAGTCCACAAAAATTATGAGTATTTCTGCATGCGTTTGACTGTTAATCAATATTGTATTACGTTAACATCAAGCCAGTAATTCCCTGAAGGGTTAAGCAGATGTGTGTTAACTCACTTGACACAAGCAGTCGTTGAAGGGCAGTGTTTCGATGCCGATGGCTTCCATCCTCTGCATCTGCTCCTCGTAGAAATACTCCAGCTCGTACATCGAGATGAAGCCGTCGCCGTCCACGTCCATACATCTGAAGGGTTTAAGATACGGTGACTGATGCGGGTTGCGTAACATGGATCAACAAAAAAATATTTGGAACAAATTCGCCAAGGAGATTGATTTTTATGTCGTAAAAAATGCGTCCTGAATACTTCAAGCCTGCTCATGTGCTTTCAATGAGGTGGATGGCAAGTGAGCCCTCAAATCTCAGGTCTTGAATTCGACTCATAGCTTTTTGAACCATGATCCCTCTGCGTTGCGAGGTCATAGGTTTTGGCTTGTGGCTCTACCCACCATACCACATCACTATACGTAACATACCTGAACCAATACTCGATGGCAGTAGGATGCGTCTTGTCCTCCTCAGCCAGCAGGAACCACACGAACTCGGTGTAAGACATGCGAGGCTCTCCATCTGGCGTGACACGGTTCTGGTTGCCGCGCGTCACGCAACCGGACAGCACTCGCTCGATCATGCGGCTTGATAGGGCTGCAATAGAGGGTAGTTGGCTTTGAAGGACTAATTTTCCCATCCAAAAAAAGGGGTACTTGCGTACCACACTGTCAGTTAGCAATGGCTTTCATTTTGACAGTTCAGCAACATTCATTGCGTTATTTACGTTGTTGAGCAGACAATTTTTTCGAACTTCTGAAGCAATGAATTAACGTTCTGCATCGTTCTCACTTGCATAATTTTGAACATGAATGATGTAACCAATACTTTGTAACAATATTATTATGATTTAAAAGAGTGTCCATGGAGTTTCTTGCCCGTTCTTCTCCATAGGTACCTACTACGCTTTGGAATGGGCACTAGCTTCATCTTTTTGACTGACCGACCTTGACAATTCAAAAGTGCCTGTAATTGGTTTATATGAAATAAATAGTTTGAGTTGAGTTGAATGAATCCTTCAAAATTATTCATGTTGAGATTGATAGATTGATACAATTAAGGTGCAGTCGGTGCACCCTAATTTTAAAACACACAAAAATATGCACCCGGTGCAAATTGATTTATATTTTTTCTTTAAATGAGGTACACTCATGTGTGGCGTTGACTTTCTTGACAAAAATATAAAGACCATTGAGTATGTTTATTTCGTTATGCGTAATAATTAGGTTATCTATAGTTTACAGAAACGCCGCCACGTTGGTTAAATATATCGCTGTAGTTTTATTTAGAGAAGCAAAATGTTTCTTCCGTTTCGAAAAGGAAATAGATCGAGTTACTATTAAAATTAGCTGCTCCGGCTATTTGTGAAATTAGTCGGGAAAACCCCGATAACATTTGAGTTGGTAGGAAATACACTTAAAATAGCTTAAAAAGAAATAAAACAACAGTAGGAAGTTAGACACATCGTTTATGTTCCTCAAAAGGATACGCATGGAACTTTTTGTTTATTCAAAAAGATACCATATTTCCGTCCGAAGTCTTCTCGAACAAATGAAACTTTATAATGTAACATGACGGGGAGTTTTTGTTACGTCTTCCAAAAGTTGATAAGTTACTGTGTGAATAATGCTTCGGGGAGTTGATTTGACGCCATGTTTTTATTTTTGGATGGAAAACAGCTCGTGGAGTAATGGCTTCTGATGAACTATTTCATCAATTGGACCAAATAATGTAACGTATGAGTATGAACGTATACAACTGCAATACCTCCTCTTATATTTTTTTTAGTAGAAACTGTGGGTGAATCGTCCACCACACACTTTTCGAAGACATTATGAGGACAAATATTTTAATGACTTTGTAAATTATCATTATTGGTCAAACAACTAGATTTATCCCAGTCTGTGATGAAAAGTGGTTCATTGCAGATGTCGCTCTGCATGAATCCCTAGAAATACCCAAGACTTGGAAAACTGTTTTCTTTTGAAAACGACACACGTTCGCGATTTATTTTCCAAAAGTGTAAATAAATATAAGTTTATGGAAAAATAACTTTAATTCCTACAAAATAAAGTTCAATTTACGCTACAACTTCAAACATTTTTATAACTTTTTCAATAGTGCTAGTCACTCTGAAATGAACCTAATTGCCATTAAAATAAAGTTCATATTTGTTTTGACTTGAAATAACATCAATTTGAAACATTAGTTTGAATAGACTTTAACTCAAAGTGCTTACCATGGTCATTGTGCCTCGCGAGGTCATGCTTGTCTATGAAGAGGTCGTGGTCTCTGTCCAGCTCCCAGAATTTACAATAGATGACGTAGAAGTGTTCATAACTGAAAAGTTAGTAAAAAAAAAGTTAGAAACAAGAATACTTATTTACGTAAGATCAAGTTTAGAAGGATCGAGGGCATCAATTGGTCTCAAGGGGCTGCTTGGTATAAATATTTTGTCTATCTTTAATATTCCAGCTAAGAAGCTCACTGAAAAAAAGTAATTTTCTTTTATAGTATTAATTGGATTTATTGGACTTCTTGTTATTACGTCTAGCTTGAATAAAGTGCGAGGTAATTACGTAATACACTAACAGTAGCAATGGATTTCGTTTTGACAGTTCAACAACATTCATTGCGTTATTTACGTTATTGAGCAGACAAATTTTTCGAACATATGAAGCAATGGATTAGCAATATCCTTTAAAACCATTCAGATTGTGACTGAAAGTCATCATCATCTGCCTAGCCTTTTCCCAACTGTGTTGGGGTCAGTTTCCAGTCTAACCGGATGCAGCTGAATACCAGTATTTCACATGAAGCGACTGCCTATCTGACATCCACAACCCAGTTACTGGGTAATACGAAACCCCTTGGTAAGGCTGGACTTGTCAGAATTTCGGGATTTTGACGACCCGTAACGACTGTCAAAGATCCACGAATGACAGCCGGGACCAACGGATTAACGTGCTTTCCGAGGCACGGAGGGGTCTTGGTATGTAATGAACTAATGATGGTCACCCGGACTAAAGTAAAGATATCTTCTAAACTAAATAATTACCTAAAATATTGCGTAACTTGATTAATATCTTCTTCGTCTTCTAACAGCTGTATAACTTGCAGGAGGTTCGCTCTTCTCAGTTCGGGGATCGATATTCTGCCGGACCACGTTCGGTTCACGCAATAAAATATCCTAGCGATCACCTGGAAAATTAAAAGATTTATATCGTTAGATTTATTTTACTAGCACATTATTTCAGCCTTACCTACTGATCTATAGATTATTAGTGAAAGGTTAATGAGAAAGAAATTGACCTTGTTAAAAATGAGATCAATTAAGACTTAATAGCTTGTAATTAGCAATTGTCAGTTTTTAGTATTTCGTTACCATTTACGTATTAGTATGTAAGCTTTCTTAAAATTGTAAAAATAAATAAAATAAAATAAATAATATATTGGCCGGATTTGTTCTCTTTTTTACGACAGCACGCCTGTAATTCCCGAAGAGTTAGTTAAGCAGAGAAGTACCTTACTCTTTGTTGAGGTTCAAAAATATATTTATTTCTCACACGGTAAAACTAAAGAATTATTGTTAGTTTTTGCCATATTTTGAGCTGTGGTGGTGGTTACCTACCCGTGTTGCCGTATCGAAAATAGTACTGTATAAGTTAGCCAATTAACATCAGAATTTGGAAAACAAATGTAAACATTTGTCTGGCACTGGCAATGATTAAATACTTAGTTAAAAATGATAATATCGGGTGCGATGCTTAGGAAAAATCTTTTAATTGCAGGTACACGGCGATATTATCAAGCTATATATTTCCAGTTTTAGCTGACCTCGCATTATATAGACTTTTCGTACAATGAGAAGTCAGCTTATACTGGAAATGAGTACCTACTCGGTACAAATAGTTGTACCGAGTACTCATTTCCAGTATATCCCTTCTTGAGGTTCATATTTGATATCGTTACTTCTAGAAAATAGTTGCTAAGTCGATGATTTGCGTGCAACTAATTGCCCTCTCCGCAATAACAACAGCCAAAAACTAACGAAAATGATTGATTAGAACAACTACCCAAGTGCCCAGTAAAAGCTTGAGTGAAGGTAAAACTGGGCAGAACAAAAATATTTTCACGTAAAAGTGTTCAGGTATCAAATAAATACAATATACTGCGGTCCGCTTCCGTAATGTGTGTATCTTTTAGTATGCACCGCGAAATTTCCCAAAGGGCTGAGTTACCGATGTGGGCCACTCCAATATGGTACCTAGTCGCTTCCTGGTATTTGTGGTAACTTGTGGAACAAAAAAATGCTGTTAACTAAAAAGGTAAGTACTCACAAAAGGTTTTTGAAATCCAAGCATAAATTTGAATCGCGACATTTTTGCCAAAAATGTAAACAAATATGAGTTTATAGAAAAATAAATTTAATTCCTACTCAATAAAGTTTAGTTTACGCTACAACTTCAAACATTTTTATAACTTTTTCAATATTGCTTGCTAGTCACTCTGAAATCAACTTAATTGCCATTAAAATAAAGTTGATATTAGTTTAACTTGAAATAAAGTCAATTTGAAACAATTAACATTTGAATATAGGTAGTTTGGTCGCTCGATAATTGATGTTATAACAATATAATGTTTTTTATAGTTTCTAGTTCGAACTGGTCGTGTTGAAATTTTTTACGAACCTCAAATGTTTCTACTGAACATAGAATCACCCCCCCACACATTAGTCACCCCTTTATTGACTAAAACTCCGCGGACTGGACAGCTGCAGGTATTTTATTTCTTTCTGCAGTTTGTCTATGCTTTGCTGGTCTCGGTTTCCCGGATAATAGTGTAACTAGATAAATCTATCGCCATTTACTGACCACACTCCAATCCACAGATAAATTCGAGAGTTTCCGTTCAATGACAATAGGAATTGTGAACCTCGACACTAGGTAGAAGCATTTTTCAACTAAACAGGTAGGTAGGTAAAAGGGTCATGAAGCACAAGTTCCTCCTCTTTTATTCTACATGAAATATGTTTCTACTCAACCATTTTCTTATTTTTGTAGGTTGTAAGGGCTGGTTCGCCTGGGAGCGTCGTTTGCCAAGCCGTAGACAGTAGGTACAGGCCCGCGTGGAGATCGGAAATGATCCCACGGGAACGTACTTCCGGGATAAAAACTATCCTTTGACCTTAGTCTATCCGTATGCCCCATACAAATCCGTTCAGCCGTTTAGGCGTGAACAGGGATAGACTCACTGGTCGACAACCAGTGAGTCACATTCATAATATCGTCGCTTAGGTAACAATACCGCGCAAGTTAAATTTGACAAGATTCCAGGAGAGATAAAAAAACTGAAAACTGAACTGAACTTTGAAATCTATCCAATGAAGTATAAAACGTCATATGACCAATTTTCGACTTACGCGGTATTGTTACCTAAGCGACGATATTAGTATTGACGTATGAATGAAATATGTTTCTTCCCAACCATTTTATTATTTTTATAGGTTTTCTGCAAGAGCTGGTTCAAGATGGAACAGGAAAAGAGTACCTTCCTACCTCGTAATCGTTGTCCTTTTCCCAGCTATTACATACATAGGTACATCCTAAAAAAAAAGTTTTATTGTTTTGTCTACTCACAGTATGCACATATCGTGAGTGGAACTCAGTGGCCTCCTTGAGGAAGGACAGGCCGGGGTGTGTGTCGACAACATCCTGCACGAGAGGCACGAAGTCTTCTGGCGCCAATGTGTTGCTCTTCCCTCGCGTCAGGATGTATACGAAGCGGGAAGCCATGTCGTGGCACTGTGAGGTCATTCTGGAAACGAGAAGATGGTAGTTAGTTTGGTTATGATAAGTTATCTTGGGTAAATGATATGTTAGTCCAGCACTTATCAGTCTCATGGTAGTATGAAGGCCGTCGTTAGCGTTCGTCTTCTTTTCGTGTTGAAGGTACTTTTATTGATAATTAGATGGTTTGGCATGGATGGCGATGGCACAGTGGCCACGTTGATTAGGAAAGAAAGAAAATACATTTATTTAGCACAGACTAAAATACACACCATGCACGGGGGCTTTTAAGCGCTGAGCAGACGATGGACTATTCTTCCGCCGCCACCGGACAGAAATGGCCGATGTCAAATGTACGATGTGCAGTAGTCTATTTGCCCTACGTTGGAGTTATTGCATAGGTTTCCATACGTTCTATCGTCGTGGACTAATTGTCCATCGTCTGCTCAGCGCTTAAGTCGGTAGAAGACTAACAGTCTTTTCTTCTCAGACGTATTCTCCAACGAGAAAAATTATTGAACTATGAGGGTTATCCTGGCTGCTTCCGGTTAGACTAGAAGCCGATCCCAACATAGTTGGGAAAACGGTAGGCAGAGGATGATAATGAGGGTAGCTCAGGGGAGTTACCATCATGACCCAAAGAAAACCACGGTGTGGACAGTCAGTACGCTATAGTCCGTCTCACTCAAACTGGGGTGCATCTTCATACTAGAATGGATGGTGTAAAATTACTGTTACAGAACCAGCGGTTAGCACCGAATTATTTCGTTTATTTTAGTAAAAGACAACTGCGTCTCATCACAAATTGAGGCCATTCATCCAAGTTAAACTCTACATTTGGACATCCATCTTCCTCTCGAGCACAACACTTATCTGTTCCAGATGGGTGCATCCATCAACAATGCTCGCTTGGCGTTGTATGTCAGTGAGCATTTAGGGCAACAAGACACGACAGTGCCTTACGGGCCCATATTACGAAACTTTAATGGAGTCGGGAAACTATTGCTGATTGTCAACTGTTAATTTGAGAATCTGAGGGGCAATTTTAAGAACGTTCACAGTCTGATCTCAGTCTCAATCTGGCAAAAATACCTCTAATTTCCCTACATTTTAATAAAAATTTTGACATTGATTGTCGCTGAGATGTGATTGCGACTAGGGCATGCAAACCGGATACCCGGATAACCGAAAAAACCGGATAACCGACTGATTTGAAACTCCGGTTTTTTTGGATACCAAAACCGGATTTTTCGGTTTTTACGGTTTTTCTCCTATTTGATTTAATAATACAAAAAAATATTAAATTTTATCACTGACAAACGTGGACAAGACGGCGAGGCGGCGTTAGTTCCTATTTGCCACGTTAATTTTTTTGCTTTATTTTTTTTACGTGTCACGGACGGAAGCACAGCAAAATGCAAAGAATGCAATAGAATATTAAAAGCGGCAGGCAGTTCTACATCAAGCTTACGAAACCACTTGCGCAGTAAACACTCATTAGACTTAAAAGAAAATGCCAAACCTACAGCAGAACTAACACCAAGCACAAGTGCAGTAGACCCATATGTTTTCAAAGATAGTCAAGATACACAAATGGACCCTTCAAAACCAAAAAAACATTATTACACATTTTTTCACAAAATTACATTCTGTTGAATATATCGTATCAAAGATGGCTGCTTTGGATGGCCTGACCTTCAAAACATTTTGTTCTTCCGAGCAGCTTAGAAAACTTTTTAACAAAAGTGGATACAAATTGCCAAGCTCACCAAATAGTATAAAAAATATTGTCATAAAAGCAAATAATGAGTTAAGGAATTCAATTATAAAAGAATTAGAGGAATTGAAGTCAGATGGAGTGAGATTTGCCTTGACCTTACACGAGTGGACGTCTATCAGAAACCGGCGATACATAAATTTATTTTCACCGCATTTTAGTGACAATGCTGGCTACAAAAACTTAGGGCTAAGCTTTATTCTATGTCAAAAAATATTTTAGTATAAGTGGTAAACTGGTACATTATTTTAAAAATAAGTCAGATAAATGTAAAAAATACATATTTTGATTAGACTCCAACATTTTCACTTCTTTACTCACATATTTCTCATTTCCTTAGTAAAAATTGAAAAAAAAAACGAAAAAACCAATTTAACCGGTTTCAACGGTTTTGTAAACAAGAAAACCCGAAAAAGTCGGTTTACTTAATCAACCCGGTTTTTGCATGCCCTAATTGCGACTAGATTTTGAACGTTTTTAATAACGAGAATTGGCCCTCAGTTGATGGTTGTAAAAGAAAACAAAAGACTGACTGAAGATTGCATCTTCAGTGTGAATGAAGATTGCTTCTTCAGTCACACTGACGAACCCATCCATCTTTATGGCAAGAGTGCAGGTTGGTAGATGTCACATATCTTCGAATTTTTGTAACTAGGACATGGCAGTTTCCTCACGCTGTTTTCTTTCACCGGCCTGAGAGCAGTGGTGATAAAAAATTATACAAAGTAAAGCGCCTGACCAACCCGCACTGGGCCTGCGTGGTGGATTACGGCCCACTCCCTGTCACAGAGAGAAGGCCTGTGTCCCCCCGCAGTGGGAACGTTATAGGCTGATTATGCTAAAACGCCTGACTGGGTTCGAACCTACGACCTACAACTCGTAAGTCGCGGCCGTAACAACTGGGCCACCACTGACCCCAATTCCAAGACGCTTTAATTTTGGGAAAAAATATCAAGAATCTGTATACTTTACAGTCACGAGCACCAATATGTCAACACCTGGCCACTTTTAATTTCGATTTTTTCGTGAAATAACGAATGCAACGTTGAAATACGACACATTACATAAACCTATGGGTTCGAAAATGCTATGTTCGTAACAACATAACATTTCATTAAAAAATAAAGTAGTAAATCGCTTTTGAATAAAGCCGTGTATATATACTTTTGCTCGTGACTGTACATAAGTAAGTTAAAGCTATGACTTTCAAGGGAAAACTTACTTCTATATTTCTTTAATTATTTTTCACAGTTTTATTTTCTTAAGATTACCCAAGGGAAACGTAATTAATACTTGTAAAAGTAACAATGCCTGCCGGGGTCGTTAGGTGCCCGTGAAGTTCTTCAGCCTGAAGAATTTGTGAGATTTATGAATTTTCTTTATGATATTGCTGAACTTATATTAAATATTTAACCTTGATGTTATCGCCCTCTCGAAATGTTTCAGATTACGGTGACGGCTGGAGTTTTTGTGTTATTTTAATAGGTGGAAAGTTGGGAGAGAACCACCTAAAATATGCTCGAGTATTTTTTGAACTATTATCGCTTTATAGCGAGGTATCTGAAAATGTGACGAAGCCTCTGATAATATTTGTCTGTTGCTTCAGCAATCAATCATTAGAATGAGATCTGATGACAGATTTTATGAGCTTTTAGAAATCGGAGTATAAAAAGAGAGTCTGCGAAATTCTCTTCTAATTTGTTGCAATGTTAATCGAGATATTTCATCTTCAACAGAATATATTGTGGTGGATTTATACAGCTTTTAGGTAGACAGGTTTAAATTAGATTAGCTGGCGAAACTCCGCAAACGTGATGGATATCGATATCTAAACACGATAAAATTTAAATAAAAATATTTGATGTTTTATTTAGGGGTCTACGACAGCTGTTAGTTTTGTTACTTGAAGTATGAGTTGAGAAAATATGTTTATATACAAATACCAATCACGTCTGGGAAAATTCCCGAAAAGAGAAAAAAAAAAACTGATATTTCAAGTAAATACTAACAGCGGTCGATGACCCCATTTTTTTGTTTTATTATGTTTAGATATCGATACCATCATGTCTGCGGAGTTTCGCTAGCTAATTTAACTTGACCCGGTATTCTTAAAAAGTAAGAACGGTCGGTCGGTCAAAATGGTAAATCCTGGAGTTTCTCTCCCGTCCTTAAATCCATAGAGATCTACACGAGACAAACTCGATAATGTAGAAGTAGGTATTATGAGGATCGATGAGCTTTTCTAAGAAATCCAACAACGTTACGACACAGTATAATATCTTTACTGTGGTTACGATTTCTTCACGTTTATTTTGACTGAAAGTCTTTACATTTTCCGACTAAACTGTCACTGTTTTATTCTAAAAAAAAACCTAATACTTACAGCATATTTGACAGATCGTTCTAAACCTGCTTGACTATTCGAATATAACCAGAGCTAGGTCTATTGCCAGCCTGCACTACACGAGGTCAACTTTAGCGGACAACCTTTACAGTATATATTGGATATTTTGTAGTACTTACTCTCTCCAGAAGTCTATAAACTTGTGTCCGTCGACCGGCACGTGTAGGTTCTGTTGCGTGGCGAGAAACAGCGGCATCTTCCAGTAGAGAGGACACTCGCACGCCTTCACTATGTGCTTGAAACTGTCGCGGGGGACCTGCGAACAAGGATACACGTGTTTTAGGATTGAGGTACTCTTGTTGACTGTAGTTCGAATCGTAGAGGTAAAGAAATAATGTTTTGGAAGTTGCTGCTTCGCCAGTGTGGGGTTATTTTTTTTTTTCGCGAAAACAGAATTCTTTTTCTAAAATAAGGGTTACATCAGCTATCTGCCAGTGAAAGTCCCGTCAAGCCGTTTCGGAGATTTGCCGGAACAAACAGACACAAATTTTAAAAATGGTTTTTTTGTTATAAGTTTCGAATATACCTACGCTCGTATGCATTTTGGAAAAAGTTGTTGTTTTGACATTACAAATAGACCCTTTAATTTTATTTATTTGTATAGATTGCCCTATATCTGCTTTGGGGGCTTAAAGTGCTGAAAGCATATTTCAGCATAAAAATGACGAGCACCGATTAGATTTGAATTTGACGACATTAAATGAAAGCATTTAAGCTTCTTGTGAACATTATAAAGGACCATAATTTCGGCATAAAAAAATCGTTTAATGAAAATCCTTCAATCTTCAATAATAAAACTTTAATCCTGCAAAGATTTACTCATACATGCATTTAAGTAAGACTACGTAAGGATGAGTTTATCTCTCGTCCTCGACAGCCGATGGAACTTCGTCGAGCACTTCCGACGTTTGGCCCCCAAACTGGAACGGGCCGGGGCCGTCCTAAAGCGGCTCTTGCCCAACCTGAGGGGGCCAAACGCCTCCTGCCGGAGGCTTTACGCGGGGGTCGTGCGGTCCATGGCCCTATATGGGGCCCGGGTATGGGCGCGTTCACTGCGGCTTCGAGCCGCACACTACCTGAACGCGCCCCAAAAGGTGGTAGCCGTAAGGCTGATCCGGGGCTACCGCACGATCTCGGGCGAGGCAGCAAGCCTCCTTGCCGGACTGCCACCATGGGATCTGGAGGCGATAGTCCTCGCGCGCCTATATGATTGGCGCGCGGAGGCACTACGCCGGGGGGAAACTCCGCATCCGCGGCAAACCGCGGCGGAGCGGACGAACCTCCGGCGCGATCTCATGGTGGCATGGAAGGAGCGACTATCGCAACCCAGCGCAGGGCACGCCACGATAGCGGCGGTAAGACCCCTCTTTGAGGAGTGGCTAGAGAGACGTCACGGCGCTCTCACCTACCGCCTGACGCAGGTCCTCTCCGGACACGGATGTTTCGGGAGGTTCCTGCACATCATCAGGCGGGAGGAGACGGCCGGGTGTCACCACTGTCAGGATCGCCCAGAGGACACGGTGGAGCATACGGTGGAGGTCTGCCCTGCTTGGGCAGAGCACCGCCGTGTCCTCGTAGAGGCGATTGGCAGCGGCGGCGACCTCTCGCGTCCGGCCCTGGTTCAAGCCATGGTCCGGGGTGAGAGGGAGTGGGAGGCAGTCACCTCCTTCTGCGAAGCAGTCATGCTAGCGAAGGAGGTGGCGGGGTGGGCGAGGGAACGCGCCTTGCGCACCTCACGCCTCAGCCGCCGCGGGAGACGCTCCGGGCGTCGGGAGCCGCGTGACGACTCCCGGCCACCGTAGGCGCGGGCCTGCGGGCGGAGAGTAATGGGTAGCTCTCCGTCCGATCAGGACTAGGCCCGTGCCGGACGGCGTGTTCGTGTTCCACGCGCGCCTCAAAGAGATGTCAGCAAAGTGACGGGGCCCCACAGGGCCGAAGCCTGCCAGGGTAGCGGGACCATCCGAAAGGGTTTACCGCTGCCCTGGAACATAAAGGGCTAAGGAAGGAACACGGGTGGGTTTTAGTCAGTAAAAGTCTGACACTCCCTTCTGCTCCACCCAGAGCGGGAGGAGTCATTTGATGATTTCCCATCCTCAAAAAAAAAAAAAAAGGATGAGTTTATCTTAGAAATATACATCTATATCTATTATCTATACTTATAATAAATCTGTAGAAGTGAAAATTCTGTACATTGAAAATATCAAAAAAATAAATGGCAGGGGGTGTTACTAGACCGACACCGAACCCAAAAATGTGATTAAAATTTTTTTTGTCTGTCTGTCGGTCTGTCTGTCTGTCTGTCTGTCTGTTTGTTCAGGCATCACGCAAAAACTACCGGTTCGATTACGATGAAACTTGGTATAATTATTCTTTAATATCCTGGGCACCACACTGGGTACTTTTTATCCCGGAAAAGTATATACAATAAAAAACAAACTTAATTTTGCGGTTCGATCCCTAGACCCATTACTGTCTCAACCGCAAATAATAAGTTTGTCGTAGGTTACGTTACCCGCAGTGGAGTTCATTTTTATTCCTTTTAGTTTTTAGAGTTATTTAGGTTTATTTTCATATAAGTCGTAGGTATAGATTTTAATTTTAAAGTATAGGTAGCATATTTGATAGTGTAGGTACGTAGTAACCGTAGGTTATTTTATAATACTGTTAGGTAGGATTAGTCATTCGTATAGATATTAGTTTTTAGGGATTTTGCTTATTTATTGAGTTTAGATTAGTTATCATCAGAAATAGGTTTATTTAGGTAGGTATTTAATTTTCTGTTATTGAGTTTTTTTTTTTTAAATTCGGTAGGTACTTAGGTAAAGATATCATATAGGTTCCCTCTTAATCACCACTAATGAGACACAATTGGTTTTCTATTGTTATTAGCCACAAAGGGCCCGCGAGATAGATGGCATTCTGGGGAAGCACATACATTTTATCCTGTTAGCACGTTCCCGTGGGATAATTTCCGACATCCACGCGGGCGAAGCCGCGGGCAGAAGCTAGTTTATTTATATATCTCCAGAAATGGCGACCACTTTTTCTGCTCCCAAAATGGGACCAGTTTTGGTACAAAAAGTGTTACTAATGATCCATTGTTGTCCTAAAACGTGCAGTGTCTGACAGTTATGTGGCCCAAACCTTCGGACTGCGGTTATCTTGTCGTTTCCGTTTCCTTCAACGAATGTCAATGGTCATGACAGGTGGAATGGAACCGCCTGTATATTTTCGTCAGTGTTTCCGCTGTTAAAGAAT
Source organism: Apamea sordens (assembly GCA_945859715.1). Taxonomy (NCBI): domain Eukaryota; kingdom Metazoa; phylum Arthropoda; class Insecta; order Lepidoptera; family Noctuidae; genus Apamea; species Apamea sordens. Next base: position 14,838,643 of record OX243987.1, read on the forward strand.
ATGGGACAAGAACCTGATACGTGCTCCCCTCGGGCGTCTGTTTGAGCTACATGTATACTAGTATTATAAAGAGGTATTTTTTTTTGTAAGTTTGTATGTAGGGCGTAATCTCTAGAACTACCAGTCGGATTTGAGAATACTTTTTGCATTTGATAGCCCAATTGTAAAGGAAGGCTATAGGCTATTTAACATCAAGCTATGGCCCTTAGGAGCCGAGTAAAAACTGAAAACGTCAGAAAGAACGCTAAGCGAAAACGAAGTGATAGCGCCGGCAGGTGATGCGATGCGATGCGACGAGGTGGCCCTATCCACCCTGTCGCATCGCATCACCAGCCCGCGCAAGAAATTTCACTATACTAATATTATAAAGTGGTATAATTTGAGAGTTTGTATGTAGTGCTCCAGCTCCAGTATCGCCGAGTGTCATTTCAAGCGCTAAAGCTAAGCTAGTGCAGAATGTGCAGATATATAGCTCTAATTCCGTCGTAAAAGAAAAGGCAATAGGACGATAGGTACACGAGCAGCAATTTTTTATTAGAATTCGTTGAAGTTCAATATTATATTACATGGAAAGGGTTGTAAAAGGTTCGAGTTTTAGTATTCAATTTTAAAATATAGTATTTGATAAAATAGATAGTATTTTATTCAATTACGTTTATTGATACCAGTCCTTTTGAAGCCGGTATAAATATGTAAAGTAAATACATCAAAGTAGGTACGGTTTTACGGTGTATGGAGGGGCTTGTGGCTAAGTAATAACAGCCGCACATCGCTGATCAGGTTAAGCTACGCTTGCCGCGGTTGGTCCGTGGATAGATACCAAGACCCCTCCGTGGCTTGGAAAGCACGTTAAGCCGTTGGTCCCGGCTGTCTCTCGTGGATCTTTGACAGTCGTTACAGGTAGTCAGACGCCCAAAAATCTGACAACCAGTCTCACCAAGGCGTATCATTACCCAGTAGCTGGGTTGTGGAAGTCACATAGGCAGTCGCTTTATATAAAATACTGGTATTCAGCTGCATCCGGTTAGACTGGAAGCCGCCCTCAACATAGTTGGGGAAAAAGTTAGGTAAAGTATAGGTAACGCTACGGTCTATGTAGGTACAAAAACATGTAAACATAGAAAATTACATAACATAATGTCTGTTTTTCAACCCTACTCCACGTAAGGGTACAATAGTAAGAGCGGAGGGATCTCTCCAATATTCCGCGGGAATAAACAGAATGAATGGAAAGGATCAATATATCCACAAGTATATTGGTATCTATAATCGTATTCTGCCTCTATTCGATAGTAGGTATTCCATTTCACTACTGTCTCACAGAAAACGTTTTTATTGAAAGTGCGACAATACCTTATCTAAACTAATGTGTATTTTAATAATAAAGCTGAAAAGTTTGTTTCTTTGTTTGTATGAATGCGCTAACCTCTAAAAACCTCTGAAACTACCAGTCGGATTTGAACAATTCTTTTTGGATTTTATAGCCCAATTCTTGAGGAAGGCTATAGGCTACTTAACATCACGCTAGGACCCTTAGGAGCCGAGCAAAAACGTCGGAAAGTAATAGCTCGGGCAGGCGATGCGATGAGATAGAGTAGGTCGGGGTAGCTATAAACAAGCGGACGAAGTCGCGGGTTGAAGCTCTTGTTCATTCACTTTAGTGCACTGGTCAACAGTCGGCCAGACAGTCAGACGCCTGTCCGACTTTATTACCTGTGCGGCTGTGCATCTGTTTATAATTCCACGAATACCATAATGGTTTGATTTCCGCGTAGTTACCAACTTTTAGTTATAAAGTCTGAAATGTTTGCAATTTATTTGAAGGGTTTTGGAAGCTGTGCAATATTTGTTAACAATAAATCTGGGGACACGGGAGTGCCCCCGCCAAGACGAGCCAAGCGAAGCGCAAGGGCACTACCTACCTTTTCTCGAAGCACTTCGTCGTATTTTTTAACCTTCTTAACTTGGGTTTGGATTATACCAGATAAACAAAATTTTCGGGATATTATGTCAGTGGTTGACTTATTAAAACTATAAAGTTTCAATTGCATAGCTCTTATACTTTAGATTTTATTGATATCTAAAATACTCTAAAAAAACTCTACACGCCCTAACTCTACAAGGCCTAACTTCGCAAACTCCACCGTAGTCAAAATATATGGCTTGGCCGTTTCGTTACCACAAGAACCACTGCATAAGAGTATGAGAGTTTTTCACCTTACGCTCATGTGAATGTAGCGAAATGGCCAAGCCACATATTTTGACTAAGGTGTTTGCGAAGTTAGGCCTTGTAGAGTTAGGGCGTGTAGAGTTAGAAGCTTGGCTATACATGAGATCTGATTACTTTTTGACAGTGCGAGCTACATGGTCTCGTCTTGGCAACATTTAACATGAAATGTTTCATTTCTCCCGACAATGACCCCATTATCCCGACAATTGGACATTTTGTCCAGATATTTTCGTCATTTACCTAGCTTAGAGAGTCCTCTGTGTAAACATAGCTTTAGAGATCTGAAGACAACTTAAGGTTGACCTAAGCCGTAATCAAAGCTAACACGAGCCCACAATACCAACACTCCTATGTGCCTCAAGTTCTCATTCTAAATTCACATAGGAAGGGCGCCGCGCCACAAGATGCGGGCCGCGGGGCATCAAGCCGTGTTGTCAAACCTAGCCGTCCATCGGCTATAAATAGTCACGTCAAGTCGGCTTGACCCACTTACGGCCGGTCGGTGACCCCGCACCGAGCTCACTGTCGTTTGAATTAGGAATATTGGCCCATTAATGCCATAACGCCTTTCCCGTCAACTGTTTGACAACCGCCGGAAAAAAAGTTGCTCTGTTTTTGAAAATTTTATTAGCATCGTGTTGAATTAGGGACAGACTGACAGAGCTACGTAGGCAAGTGTATAGTAAATAATAAAGTTGATTTATTGGTAGAGATTAGGATATTTATCAATGGCTGTTTAAAGTTTATTTCGGTGCGTAATTAAAAATAAAACGTCGAAGTGTGACAGATTGCGTCAACTGTTAAGCGGAGGTGTGAACTTTAGCGTAACACTGTTTCTGATGCCAAACATTCGACAAGACACTCACAGATACCTGCAGACCTATTCTGTAAAAATCTCACCGTTAACTGACTTAGGTGAAGCGAACTGTCAATTGTGTCAATTCCTCGCTTCAGTTGGAATGACAGCTCACTTTAAACTCCCTTCACATATTTTCAAGGTGCGATTTTTACCGAGATTAGACCGACAGCATCCTACCTATGTTGAGAATGATTTGTACTTTTAAGGTGTGCAAATACGAGATACATTACTTAGGTAGCTTGACAGTTTTTCACTTTACTAGTTTTACTATCCTAAATTGCTTTGAATAAAGAGTCAAATCTCGATAATACTCATTATTTGTATACAGCATTAATTTGTTTTTATTAATAAAATAGATGTAGTGTTTACAGACTAATGATTAAGTAATTACAGCAGGCCTATTCTCGTAATTTAAAACGTTCAAAATAATTTAGTCACAGTCCATCTCGGCGACAGCCAAATGTCAAAAATGTAGAGAAATTAAAGGTATTTATGTGATAGATTGAGACTGAGATCAGACTGTGAACGTTCTATAAATTACGAGAATTGCCCCTAAGGTAATTTTCCAAGACCTAGGTACTTTTCTACATATACTTTTTATTGAATACCATGCTCAAACTTTAATTTAATGTGAGACTAGCAGAATAATAAAATGCAGCAAAAAATATTAATTTATGTGCAGAATGCGGATTCGGTTCACGAACGGACTTGGCTTGGCTGTATGTCATTGTCGCCTCTGCATAAGTTGAATGAAACTGATACGCAGTATTTCTCAAAGGACCTCCACAGTTATGAATATGAATTATTTATATAAATATGATAATTGGAATAATTATTAATATATTCCCAGCTATAAAGTTGAAGCCCACTTATTGTACTTAGGTAATGCAGATTTGGCGACTTTACGACAAACATTTACTTTTAGAGCACAATAAAAATCTACGTAGGTAAATTTTAGTTTAGCACGTTATCCATGTAGAATTTATTACGTCGTATTGTTGTAATAATTATATTTGGAACTTTATATATATACTTAGATATAAAGATATATTATATTATAGATACTTAGCCAAAATAAGTAATCTCACATTTTAACCTCGCCATATTTTTTTTAATCCTACTCATCCTATTAGTTATATTTATAACCTAAGTTTATATTACATTCAAACTTACCTAAAATTATAACTACGTCTATACTCACCCGGAAAATTCGCACGTTTTTCTTTTTATCTTTTGATTTTGAAAATCCTGGGTCTTGGTTTGCGTCGATGAAATACAACAAATAGGTTACTAAGAACCATTGTTTCGCCGAACATGCCTAAAATATCAGTGTATTATTTTATGGCCTATAAAATATAGTATGCGTACGTATAAAACCGTGGGAATCGTTGCCAGTCATAAGGTCTGTACGTGTAAGTAATAAAAACTTTAGGGCACATCACACAGCCAATAGATAAGTGATATCAAGAACATAAACTAAAATAGAACACACCATTTAAGTTTGGAACCAGTTAAAAAGAGGTCGTGACTTGAAAGTAGTTTTGTTTTTAAACTTCTTAAATGAAGAACGCTTTTTTGTGCCAAGATCGAATGTCTTTAAAACTTTGATGATATTAGAAAAAATAAATTGAGTATTGATTTTGATATATAGCTTTCCAGAAAATTCGTTTGGTTCAAAAGTCAAAATAGTTTCTTGAAAATTGCCACGAAATTGCATAGGAAATTGGAATGAGGTCTGCCAAAAGTAGGACAGCACAGGCTGGAAAATATTAAATGCTGTTTTGTATTCGAATATTTTTGAATTCAAATCAGTATCCATAGATATGAGTTGCTCTATTCTCACGAGTTGTTGGAATCGATTAGGGTTTACGGGTCAGTCCGATACTTACTCATTAGGGTTGGGCCAGCTACCCGACAATTTTAAACATGTTTCACTGTGCCCCAGGTGCCACTGGGGGCCACACTATTTATTACTAAGTTTACTTTGCTTTAGTTTTACCGAACGAATATTTTGCTACAAAGTTGATTTAATATTCATATCAACTTTTAAACATACTACTGAATATGGACTTCAAAAGGGCGGCTTCTGAGTATTAACGATAAAAGGATTTTGGGATAATGGCCACTTCTGGTAAATGGATTAGTCATCCATCATAGATTTTTGTTATAACAGTCTCCTGTTGAAACTCTTGACTTAAGTAACAGATCGCTACAGTGCGATCGACGAGAGAATGCGTTCTTGACACCTGTCAGTTTCATACAAACAATTACGTGTTTTGCGAATTTGATCTTTATTACTGGACACTGCCTGCCGTTGTTTTTCTCGCCTGTCACAAGCATGCTATAATGGCATTTTCTATGCCGTAAAATCACACGCATGCCTACTCTTAAAACATGAAAAAATATACTAGCATGAGTGTGAACAATTACAGCATGTATTAAAAACTTGATATCTCTTGTATGTACATACTGACGAATAGCGCATTTAGTTACCGCCACGCTTCACCGAAGCGCAACCATCACTCGCTATCAAACGCCACTCTATCTAGATGACATTGTGTTGATATAGCTTGCGCTTTATATGAGAAACTGTAGTGTACAATACAATATGTAGCCGCCAATGGATGTCGAATATTGCGATGTATGGTGTCGCTTCATTGACAGGTCCTGATCAGTATCGATGCTAAACTTGGTAAGCCTAGTGAAGCGTAATGACTTCTGATACGGTTTGAGGCGAAAGATTAATTTATGAAGGGCGTACAAGATTAAGGCAATAATGGAAACTGGTAAGTGGTAGTATAATAATTATATGTTTTCTATCGTCTCGATAGCGCGGTTACATTTTATCGGCCCAACATGTTTCACCCAAATGCAGGTGACACATGCAAAGGCTAGCTGAACGAGATGGAATACTGAGAGGGTTTGTAGAACAATACCTGCGAAAAATGACTTAACTTTGTTGACTAATTCATAGCAGAGTAGAGATCAAAACCTGTTAAGGGATATCTAGATAGGCGTCAGTAGACTAAGTAGACTGTACTCGTACAGATAGATGGGTACAGTCGGTTCCAGTTGTTCAATATAAGGACATTAAGGACATCCCCAGCTATTCGAAACGAACGAATATTGGGAAACCGTTCCGAACAGAAACGCGCGTAAAAAAATACGAAAAGTCCTTTGGAATATTGAGTTTTATGAAAAACTAGCTTCTGCCCGCGGCTTCGCCCGCGTGGATGTCGGAAATTATCCCACGGGAACGTGCTAACAGGATAAAATGTATGTGCTTCCCCAGAATGCCATCTATCTCGCGGGCCCTTTGTGGCTAATTACAATAGAAAACCAATTGTGTCTCATTAGTGGTGATTAAGAGGGTACCTACATGATATCTTTACCTACCTAAGTACCTAACTAATTAAAAAAAACAAAATAACTCAATAACAGAAAATTAAATACCTACCTACCTAAATAAACCTATTTCTGATGATAACCAATCTAAACTCAATAAATAAGCAAAATCCCTAAAAACTAATATCTATACGAATGACTAATCCTACCTAACAGTATTATAAAATAACCTACGGTCACTACGTAGTACGTACACTATCAAATATACTACCTATACTTTACAATTAAAATCTATACCTACGACTTATATAAAAATAAACCTAAATAACTCTAAAAACCAAAAGGAATAAAAATGAACTCCATTGCGGGTGACTTAACCTACGACAAACTTATTATTTGCGGTTGGTGCAGTAATCGGGTCTAGGGATCGAACCGCAAAATTAAGTTTGTTTTTTATTGTATATACTTTTCCGGGATAAAAAGTACCCAGTGTGGTGCCCAGGATATTAAAGAATAATTATACCAAGTTTCATCGTAATCGAACCGGTAGTTTTTGCGTGATGCCTGAACAAACAGACAGACAGACAGACAGACAGACCGACAGACAGACAGACAAAAAAATTTTTAATCACATTTTTGGGTTCGGTGTCGGTCTAGTAACACCCCCTGCCATTTATTTTTTTGATATTTTCAATGTACAGAATTTTCACTTCTACAGATTTATTATAAGTATAGATTCACTGCAAAAAACAATTACAAATAAAGTTTATTGAACCCTTGGATAATTAAGATTTGTCGGTGCCGACTTTGTTTTGAAGATTTTACTTTGTTTTGATTTTTTGTTTTTTTTTTTTAATAAGTAAATACTTACTTATTTACCTGAAGTGACGTTAAAATTAGCAAGAAAAACGAATCTTTGTTGGCTCATAACTTTTTAATGGCTTTTTATTATACTATTCTATGTCCGTACAGACAAAATTAATAATAAGACAAAACGATATCATGTTTAACTATAGATGCACAATGCTTCGATCAATGAAGGCACAATGTCAAACAGTGGAGTAATACCCTTCCAAAATTTGTATGGAACAAATATCGAATAGTGCCAAAGCCACCTTAAAAGCACTATTTTAATCCACCGTATAACAAATTAATCGCTTTGTAATCAGCCGCAGTAAAGTATCGCGCTCATTTTCCATTTTCACTTTCAACATCCGAGCTATTTTCCGCTCAGCTAAATGACACAGATTAAGTTATTCTATTTATTTAGCCTGGGTTGATACTGGGGCTCAAGCTGGTATTAAATTAGAGCAATTTAGTTTAAATCGTGGAGCGCTTCCAGTAGAGAGCTGCTCGGTGGCCTGTAGGCGTTCGTCATGGGGTAGCGCAGTGCGGTAGTATCCGAGGACTGCTTCATGATATGGGTCGTATACACGAAGCTTTGTGTTTAGTTCGAGTAGTATCTTGGATAGGTTACACAGTGCGAGGAGCTGATGTGACAGTAGACAGCTACTGTGCCTATGTACTCGTATGACAGTAGCTCGACTCGCCTCGCTCGGTCACACTATGCAAACTGCTGGCGTCGCAGAAGACAGCTACTGCATCAGTGTACTCGCATACTTCGTCTGTATCATGTCTCGGGCCATGTTGTCGCAAAATACACGTTTAATCACAGTACATACCACAATAAAAGCGGTTACGAAAAATACTTTGTGTTGAAATACTTAGAATTGAAAGAGCTATGCAAAAAAAGAAGAAGAAAAGACGTATTTGGGTCAGGAATTGGCTGCAAAGAAAAGGGGCAACGCATACAATATCTAAAGAGCTATATGATGAAGATCCCCGAGAATATAAAGCGGTTATGAGAGTGACACCTGAACAAGTAGAAATACTTTGGCGCGGTTGGGGAAGGCAAGTAGCGAGTAAAAACAAAAAATGTTGAAGTAACTCGGACGCGAGCAACTGTCCCACTCGCACATGACAATACTCTGTATGATGCGGTCACACGGTGCGAGTAGCTGCACCTCAGTAACTGACTCGGTCAGCTCGCATGCCAGCTCGCACTGTGTAACCTAGGCTTTAGTGTGTTATCTGTATTCGCGACTTATTTGCCAAAAATGTAAACAAATATATATGAGTTCATGGAAAAATAACTTTAATTCTTACATTATAAAGTTCAGTTTACGCTACAACTTCAAACATTTTTATAACTTTTTCAATAGTGCTAGTCACTCTGAAATCAACTTAATTTATTAACATTAAAATAAAGTTGATAGTTGTTTAACTTCAAATAACATCAATTTGAAACAAATTTGAATAGACTATAAGTAGTAAAGCACAGGGCAGGCAATTGCATGCAGCTGATATGAGAATGCTAAGATGGATGTGTGGTGGATAGAATAAGAATTGAGTACCTACATAAGAAGTCTGAAAGTCGCACCGGTAACTCAAAAGTTGTGTGGAAATCGATTGTCATGGTATGGGCATGTGATACGGAGGAATGAGGAAAATGCCGTGAGAAAAGTTTTGAGTATGAATGTCGATGGCTATAAGAGTAGGGGAAGACTCTTTTTTTCACCCTAAACAGTCGAGCCTTTACATAAACGCTCGATCGTTTAGGGTGAAAAAAGTGTCAAGACATGTGGCTTGAGAAATTTACAACTGAAGTACCCTTCCTGTTACAAAATGGTCCAATTTGACCATACGACGTAATCTCGTCTATGATGCTATGATAGGCTTTATACATAAATATACGTTGTTGTGTGTCAACATGGATCATAGTTTAAGAGAGACATAAGATAAGATAGGTCATCATGCCTATCAAACAATGTCAGAAGCTCATAATCCTTTATTATGAAGATCGTGATGATAAAGGTTCTGTAAGTTTACGAAGTCTACGTTATGGAGTAACTTTACTGTTATTATGCTGTAAAGTTATTTTACTGGACTATTCTTCAGTGTGGTTACGCTAGATTTTTATGAGAAGTGTGAACGTCGCCTTATTATGAGCATGTGTTCTTCTTGACTACGAGCTATACCTACAATCTAATATTACTTATAAGTTTATTAACAGACTACGTTCTGCCCGCGACTTCGTTCGCGTGAAATTTCATGTTCCCTCGACCCATCTCCTTGTATTACTACGTTTTCGCTTACCGTACACATCCTGACTTGTTTTCTTTTTTCTCGACTCCTTACGCTTATATCTTACTAGGACACCATGGCGGCGCAACCATGGTCGCGCTACCAGCAAAATATACACAGCTTTATGGTGGGTATCTCACCTGGCGTCCAATCGGTTGCGCAACCAACCATACATTTTTGGGAGTGCGACCATGGTTGCGCCGCCACTGGTGTTCTAGTGAGATAGAGCCCTAAGGGTCCTACCATGATCTTAATTAGACTAAAACAAAAAAAGTTTTTCAAATCCGACTGTTAGTTCCAGAGTTCAAATAGGCAAATAAACTCTTCAGCTTTATTATTAGTTAGTATATAAGTATATAGATATGTGTACCTACCTATTTGCAAAAATGCAAAATAAAAGATCTTTTTTGAAGTGAAACTTCTTAGGCGGCGACTCGATAAGTAATTGGACGGGAATTGAGAGTGAAATTTTAAGGACGCGTCACGTTTAGGCACATTTCGTTACTTAAGAGAGAAGAAAGATATTATACTTAACTCTTTATTTTTTAAGAATTTGCACTCCTATCATGTGTATAGTACGCGCAATGTTTTTTAATAGCATTTAAGTAAATGAAGCCTAAAACCGGATATATGTTTTTATTGTTTGTAGTTCAATCGACCAAAATTGGTACAGTTTAAAAACGGCGTTCAACCAGCTATCTGTAAAACCTTTGTTGATTGAATGCTCAATTGTTTTGGTCAGGTTTTCATTAATTAACTTACTTTTATTGTGCAATCAGCAAACAATACTATTATCCAATTATCTGGTAAAGGGCTTTAGAGTTTAGATGTATGTTTCAACGAGTGCCGATTTCTAGAGGCCATGATACCCACTTACCTCCAAGCAGGAAGTGACCCAGAATTTAAATAGACTACATACTACAGGCGCGACGATGGTTTTTAGAGTTAGTTGCTGAAGATATTGTTATGATTCCAAACTTTATTTCAAACCCTAAGCATTTAGAATAGAAATACTCTTTATTATGTACAGACGCCAGAAAATCAAGCTACGATAATCTGTCAAATATCTTTAATAGATTTTCAACTTTATTGCTAAAACATTAAGATTCAAGGTTGATTAAGAAAATTTGACAGTTTCGGGTAGCTTGACTTGCTGGCGTCTGTACAGTCACCAAAGGAGATAAATAATTGAAGTTTAGTAAGAAACCGATGGATGTTTTCGAATGAAATTTAATTTGATAAATTAAGTGTTTGTATTCTATTCATAAAATTAAATTTTATTCGAAAACATCCAACGTGCATCGGTTTCTTACTCGTACTAAATTCCACTTACTGCTCCATAAATGTCACCATTATAACATAATTGGGACGAACTTGTCTTCATTTTTAATTAATAGAATCCAATATTAATCTTAATCACAACAACTTCACAAAAAACACGAAACATAAACAAAGTCTTTATAAGTCTGTGGATTCCTCAATAAATTAAGGCAGCCAGGGCTTAAAAACATAAAAACTAAGCGACTACACTCTAAGGGCACCCCCTGTGGGGCACGGAACTCGGCTTAGGGCGTCGCTGGGAGAGGGCAGCTAGGGACAGGCTGGATCTGAATTAGAACATAACGCATGGATTCCGTCGTCTTATTAAACGTTCTGCTTTTCCTTCTCTTGGAACTGGAATGAACTATTTGAGAATAGATCATTTCGTCGACTGTAAAAATATTAGCCAGTTAGCCTGGTCCGCTAACTGGCTAACTAACAGGCTAACTGGCCACGACTCCCACGAGGCTATCCTCGTGGGAGTCGTGGGGGCTATTTTATCAAAATGGTCTCTTCATAAATAACATCACGCCTCTATCCCCCGAAGGGTTAGCCAGAGGTGTACCTATAGTAAACCCACATCTCGCCAGTTATGTTTATGTCACAAAAACAGGCACCGGGCTGTTATTGAGAAACTCCAGATAAACCCAATAACACTTTGCCCGACACGGGAATCGAGCCTAGGAACTCATGCTCAGCGGTAGCGCTTGCGACCACTACACAACGACGCAGTCCTTTCTCTCTTTCCAAAAATACAAGTCAAATTCAAGGCGGTAACTATGCTACTGATTCTCGACACGAATCAATAATAAAATAAGTAGGTATTTTTTTTTTATTCTAATTTTCGGAAGTCGGCAATTGTGTGGGACACGCATTTTAAAACGCGGCCTGTGTGAGACCGCACTGTAACTGCCATTTTACACACACATAAAAACGCGGCCGCTTACGATACCATAACGCGATTCTGTTCTTTGAAAGTGGTGTATTCTGAAATACTGTCAAACTTAAATAACTAAAAAAACAAGTATGTATTCATTATTTACCAGGGATCGTAATTTTATTTGATTGTTTATGGCTCTCATAACAGCCTCCTGAAATTTGACGTGGATGCAAAACAACAGCTTATATTATAGTCTAGTAGTATTTAGCTAGTTATGTAGGTACTTCTTTTACGATATTAACTTTATATTTGTGTGCAAAATCTGATGTTACGGATAAAAATTTATCTATTCGATCTACACTTGACCGATTTTAATTTTATGAGCCCGCCCTCGTAATATGCTTGTATTAGGCACAGCCTTAGGGTGGGTGTCTTGTATAGATTTGATCTAAATCAATATTTTTATATAGCGTTGTTTTTATTGTTCAATTTAACCTTAAATCCTTATTGAGAATAAAGTGGTTTAGGATACCTAATCCAACAAGGACGCACATCTAAAATGCAGTTATTCTGCATTCTTGCTTTGAATTTATTAAATCCATAACAGCAACATTCCTGCTCTATAAATTGTTAATACCGCTCGCTGAAAGTTCTTCAGTACTCCTACAATACGTTCATTCATACTTTACTTCGCGTTTCATAAGTCACAAAAGGCCACAAGCTGTAATATTATAAATATCGCATTATGCTTTAGCTGCACCGTGCTCCGATTGACCCAAATGTGTTGAATAGGGAAAGAGGTCGCGAAACGGCGGCCAAGTGGGCTCGGCTTGTCGAACAACCGACCCTTTGATGGACTCGCCCGTGATGGCGTTTCCGATACCAAATCGGGCTACAATGACATAATTCTTAGGAATGCGTTCAAGAAACTAATTGCAGAGCGTTTTCTTAAATTAATTAGTCTTTGATCGCGTTTTAGATGACTCGAAATTTAAAATTGGAACGCATTTACCAATAAAAAAATGTCCCGAAGAAATGGGTCTTTTAGGCAGTTTTAACGAGTTTGTAGAAATGCTTTTAATTTTTTCACTTCGCATTCGAAGCTGCAATTTATTAAATTAGACTACTTTTTTAGGAGCTTAGACTGTTAATTTTTTATACAAATATCATAATCTAACACAGTTGACGATGTAACTATTGTATTGCTGGCAACTTATAAAAAGTTCATTAGCATAGACAAGACCGACAAGAACTTGGCGCTAAATAAAATGACGCAAAAAAAATGATATCCTAAATTGATTATTAGGTAATGAATGTTTTGTGCCGAATCTCGTCGCGCATCAGGTAAAATACATGTTAATTTGTGTAGAAATCGCAATAAATACTTGAATAAAAACCACAATTACTTGTAATTACTTCCCGTCGCCGTAAATACGGAACAATGGGTATTTGAGGACGTCATTTGCATTATGTTACGTGTCGTAATATCCGTGAGAAGAGTCCCACGTCCTCCGACAGCGTAGACTCGCTGACAAATTGTTAAAAGTTAAGATTTTGATTTGTGGTAGGTATTAACACTGGTTTTTGTGCAGTGGTTTTTTAGGCTTGCAAGTTTTTATGCGTGTGTGTAATTAATGTTGGCTTGACATTTTTGCGATGTTTTTGTTATAGGAAGAATAAAATTCGTGACCAAGGCTTGAAATATTTTTGTTGTTTTTATGCTTTGAATGATCAGAAGTTTTTGGCGAGTTGAAAAACGACTTATAAAAAGAAAAACTTATTTTTGAAAATTGTATCAGAAATTATTTAAAAATGAAAATGTTTACTGTACGATATAAGTTTTTTTTAAGTGTAAATGAGGTATCTGAGCTTAGATAACAATCTTGAATCTACAATATCTGTGTTGTTCTTGAAATGGAGAGCTAAAAGTACCTAGTTATTTTAACAAAACAGAAAACTTGAAGAATAAACTTGTTTACCTACAGTCGTAGACTCGCTGTAACAGCGCCGGGGATAATAATCGTAAAATCTAAATTATCGTCGTCGCTCGTTGATCATCGGCCACTGTCGAGTATTAGCGAAGTGTTGCCAACTTTTCAGGAGACTAGCTCAACTCAATAGGGGGGAGTATAGATAGATAGGATGACCAACAACAAATGTGTGAGCATTATAGTGCTTTGCAACGAGTATGTGTGCATGTTTGAATACATTTAAGAACATTTAAAAAGACTGATCGATACAGTAAAATAAGTTACGTGTATAATGCGTGAGGAAAATTCATGCCACACATCAAGGAAAATTGCATACAAATAACAGCAATTCATGTGTAATGGTGTGTGTTATTTTTAACCGACTTCTAAAAAAGGAGGTTGTTCGCGCATAACTCTTTCGCTTGCCAACCGATTTGAAAAATTCTTTTTTTGTTGGAAAGGGTATACTTCCCAAATGGTCCCATAGAAATTTCATCAAAAACGGTTCAGTAGTTTGGTTTTTAAACCAAAATTACTGGTAAAAATTACAACTTAAAAGTGAAAAATAAAAACTTTTTTGCAAAAAAAATCAACCGACTTCCAAAAACGACACTACAATGTGAAAAATAACTTTAATTTCGGAAGTCGATGGCAAACAACGAAAGTGTGAACCCAACGACACCGACTTCCGAAATTAAAGTTATTTTTCACTTTGTAGTGTCGTTTTTGGAAGTCGGTTGATTTTTTAATTTTATACGGGTTTGAATTTTATTTCAATAAGTACGAGTATAATACCTGAATCGACTTTAGTTGCTACGACAGTTAGCAACTGAAGTCGATTCAGAACCAAGAACTACAACTGCATCCGAATGTAATGTGATCTCTAACTTTATATTTTTTGCCGATCACATCATGTGTGTCTCGGGCACTCTCAGGATTGTTCGATTACTCTTGTGAGCTTGACTGGTCATTAAAGTTTAAAGATTCTCAACATGCTCAGAATAGTATCTACTTTTGGTAGTTTGGAACGTAACGTTTCTGCGTCTTTTGTTTATTTACAAAGTCTTTCAACGTAGATATATTGGATATATTAACTTAGCAAAAGGACATCCTAAGACCAGAATACTAATACCATTGCACAGACCAGCAAACGATAGCATCTTTGTTTTCTCCGCTTTCCCCCGACGACAGCTGCGCTTGTTTGGTAGGTACACTGTGAGTGTGACTGTACGTAATTATACAACGAGGACTGGCAATTGCAGAATTTTAATGCATTCGTCCGTCAACCGTATTAGGTCTTTAATAGGATGGTCTATGGCAATTGGCAGGGATGGCGAACCTTTTTTAATCTGCGTACCATTTAATTTACCGTGTTAGCGATTCTGCAAAAAGTAAGACTGACCAAAAGAATTAGGTACCATGTAGTACTTTACTAAAGGATTTTAAAGGGAGTACTTTCTCTAAACTCCTTTAGTAAGGATGGTGATAAATAAATACATGCAAATAAGATGAAGAATTAAATTTTACAATGCACCCGTAGACGGGTAGATCTGAATTCTTGAAAGGGAATGAAAAATACTTACTAAAATATGAAGTGGCGCCAGAATTTTCTCACTCTCTCATATTCACGTGCGCCATAGGTTCGTCATCCCTGGCTGGTGTATGGTAATTACCGCTGGACTTAGTGCATGCGTGTGGGATGGACTTACGCGACTATAGATAATTAGATAGATACGCACAATGTCCTTGTTATCCTTGAACGGTGTGAATGTGTTATCTGCATACGAGAATAAATTTAAATAGCTAATTGCTTAGTAGCGACTCATTCATAAGTAGGTAATTCTATTAAACCAAGCCTGCTAATTAATGATAAATATCATTATTGCCGTCAAATCATTATCGTATGCGGCATGGCCCATCACCGCTTCTCCATCATCACTTGAGGACCTTATGACTGGCGGAGTTAGCTGAATTTTGGGCCAGACATATTTGATCTTTTCGCCATTGATACGCTTAGAAGAAGATTGTCATCAGCACGATATAATTACTGTAGAAATAGGCCTTAACTTTCCTCAAGAGTCAAGACATCTGTCGATGATTAAGATATTGAAAATGAATTACAGATTACAAAGAGATTAAGGGCAAAGAAATTTTAAGACACAGTTGTTACGTGTCATAGAATTTCTTTCGCACTTCCCACTATAATATTTAGTTTTACATTCCCATTTACTTATAGTAGGTGAGGATAAACAGCGGTCTGTGGTTTACTTTACTGTGCGGTTAGTAGTTTACTTGGAACATAATGTGTAAATGAGTGGAACTACTTACTGTATATTTGTGTAATAAAGACGATGGCAAGCTAAGGGACGGTGCACCGACACAGTTTTATGGGCGGAGTGGTAGTGGTGAACCAAATGATGTGGTTTTGTGCGGAGATTATGATTATTATATGAGCTACATGGTAAAGGCGGATGTGCATTGTTATACGATCAGATTTAACTAAAGATTAGGTTAGGATATTGACGTGGGGTGCTTCAAATGTGATTAAGAAGTCACATTGTATTCAACTCGGTTCCAATTTCCGGAATGGTTGTCCTGTTTCACTTTACATAGAAGTTTGAATCAAGTGAGGAGTTTGATCGGAGGACTGGGTGATGAAGTGTCGGTCGTCCGGTGGCGAGATGGGTGGACGACGTTGTTACCATCGCGGGTAGAACCTGGATGAGGCTGGGAAAAGAGTGTGAGCACATGAAAAGAGAGGCCTATGCTCAGCATTGAATGAAGTCGGGCTTTGAATGATGTTGAAGGAGTTTGATTCAAACTGGCGTGTATTTTCTAACTCCTATAGCATATATAAAAGAAATAGAGGATGAAGAAGTAAGACGGGAGGACATTCTCAATCAACTATTTTAAATTCGTCGTATCAATTTTAGTATGCGTTATCTTTATTGCATGTCTCCTAAAAAACTCTCTCCTCTTTTTTACTAACGCTACTCCATAGTAGTGTTGCTGGATTTGCAAACTGTCTCAACTCGGGCACTATAGTAGCCATTAAACCCAGTGCTCAACCCTTGTGAGTGGACTCGAACTGAGCCAAATTTGCTCTCTACAGGGTGGATATGGATATGCAGATAAGTTATATTTATGGTCAAGTGTCCCGACAAGAACACTGCTGCTACATATTCAATACTAGATGCAACCTGCGGTTTCACCCGCATAAATTTCGAGCCCGCGGGAATATCGGGGTAAAAGTATCTAATGTTCTAATTCAAATCATGGTCTACCCATGTGCTAAATCTCATGCAAATCCGTTTAGACATAAAAACAATCATTTTTCTTTATAATAATTAGTTTGAACACGCTTAACCAGTCGTAAATCATTAGTATCTGACTGGACTAGAAGTTACTTAAGTTAGTGCTTAAAAAGCTGGCGTTATTTTAAAATTAGGTACGGTAATTATATTAATTAAGATCTAAGATTGCTTTGCTTAGCTTAACTTTGATTATACTCCTTATTTTGTACTCCAATTTAGAGGTTGATGTGGGGCAAATTCGGCTTATCCTGTTTTTAGCCAAAGATCGCTTGTATAATTAATAATAACGTTAAGAAACGTCTTCTAAATTGATGCTGTAAGTAATAACAAGTCTAAGTATTAAAAAACGGTTTGGTACTTAGTTTTGAAACGATACTGACAACAGTCGTTTTGTATAAATCTCACCGTGATAACTTAGATGACGTGAGCTGTCATTCCACCTGATGCTAGGATTGACACTATTGACCAGCAGGGGCAGTTGTCGTAATTTTAAGAACGTTTACTTACAGTCTGATCTCAGTCTCAATCTGTCAAAAATACCTCTAATTTCGTTAGTTTTTCACATTGATTGTCGCTGAGATGAGATTGCGACTAGATTTTGAACGTTTTTTATTACGGGAATTGGTCTTCTGATCCATTTTCTGTTGTTTTTGTCAAAGTTAGATTTGTTGAAGTTTGTCAAAGTTAAAGAAGAAGGAAGTGAGCCATGCACTTCCTTCTTCTCTAACTTTGACAAACAGCTGATATATCAGCAATGTATTGAAAGGAGGATGTATTGAATAGAACAAATAGGAAAGTTGTCACGGCAGATATCGATCTTTATTACTCTAGCGGAATTAATTTTCTTAACGCGATTGTTCACTCAACAAGCGATATTATCACAATTAAAATGTAAGAGAGTTTTCTTTTCATAGTACAGCATAGATTTAATCATTTAGTTGATCCAGTGAAAGTGAATTGCTGTGAAGTGATTATAAAATACTTAAATACTTATTACTAAGTGGTGGTTATATGTCTATGTTTTTTTTTTATTAATAAATAATGGTACTGGTAGTGTTTACCTAGATGGGAATTTCAAGTTAGCAGTTCCGCTATTAGCGGAAGCATTTCTATGGAAGAGGCAAATAATTATGGTAGGTATAGAACGTATAAATTGTAAGACAGAAGGAGTAAACAACACTGTTAATGACTGTACTGACAGAAATACAATACAATAGATAGTAAAGAAAGAAAGAAAATAAGTTTATTTGAACAAAGTTGAGGTCAAAAAACAAAAAAAAACTTAAACTCGTACCTACTGTGTGCCTCACGGCTGCACCAAAGAGGCCCAATTCAGCATAAATGTCAGACAACTAATACCTGACGCTGCCTACCTGACGTAATGATACTAATGTATAGAAACACAAATAAAAAGGTTGGGATTGCTTTTCATCCAAGTACCACACTTAAGATTTTCAGGTGTCTGTTGTTAGTCAGGGCTGATTTATCTAACGCCAGATAATTTTATACGAAGAATAATATTGAATTTTTGACAGTTCTTCCATACGAATTCTGTCAGACCTTAATTTTATTCTACGAATAAAAATATCTGTTGATTGAAAAATGCCCTAAAACAAATGAACACTCAAGACGTATTTCATCATCTGCCGAGCCTTTTCCCAACTATGTTGGGGTCGGCTTCCAGTCTAACCGGATGCAGCACCGGACTCAAAACGTATTTATGATAACATATTATAGTCTATTTTACGTGTACTTAGATATATCGTGTACCGGTCGTAATCTTGAAATTCGGGTGCGATTTTGCAAAAATAGAGATAGGTTGACATCTAAGTAAGCGTACATAAAACACGTATTTTATGAGAACTTAAGTCCCCATATACCGGGTGCTTGTCCAAAGGATGCGGGGTAGGATTTAAGTTTTGGAGTGTGACGCAAGGGTTTTGGCTCCCAACCAATAATTTTGCTATCTCATAAATATGAAATGCAGATCCCTTGCCATGTTCATAGGAGTCTTAAAAGCTTCGATCAATAATAGTACTAGATTAAGGATCAGGAACAAAAATCAGTTGCTCTAGTGGCTACGTTTGCACACACGTAAACATCTACATTTCTTAGAAAAAAGTTTAATAATATTAACAACTTCAGTTTATTATAAACCTTGATGCTTAAACATAAAGTTTAATTACCATTGCAAAATAACTTTAAAATGTCGCTTGAAAATAAAATCATTCTATTTTTAAATTTTCAGTCATTTATTCTAAAATGAAACTTAATTTCTAAGTAATAAGGTTAAAAATATATTAATTTGAAATAAGACCACAAAGGTATTTGTGGTTTTATTTTTCGGGCCGTTTTTGAAGCGCTTATCGGGAATCTAGTACTATTATTGATCGAAGCTTAAAAGCCTAAATAATACTTAGGAAAAACATTTAAAATTGGGGTATTAACCGTAATAAATTTTAAATCAACCACTATAGCATAATCAGCCTATAATGTTCCCACTGCTGGGACACAGGCCTCTTCTCAGTGAGAGGGAATGGTAATCCACCAATGGCCCAGTGCGGGTTGGTAGAAGTCACATGACTTAGAATTTTTGTTTCTAGGACATGCCGCTTTCCTCCCGGTGTTGCCTTCACCGTTTTGAGAGCAGTGGTGATGAAATTATTTACACAAAGTAAAGCGCCTGTCTGGGTTCGACACGACAACCACGACCTATGATTCGTAAGTTACCGTTACCACAGGGCCACTAATACTCTGCTCTGCTCTTAATGAACAACTATGCAAGTTTATACTATTTTCTTTGTACAAAGCGGCAAGGTAACCCAGTTTTCAAGTTGTGTAAGGCATCTATTGTGCACAGCCGATGATTATTGGTAGGAAACTAAACTAATGAAGCAAATCGTCGTTATCCGTGCCGTGCCGGTCGGATAAAGGCGCCAAACAAACGTTTTATGAACTGCGAACTAAGCCGTCCAGAACAAAAGCCAAATGCATGTTCTCTTTTTAAGTTGTCTAAACTTTTAATGGCTTTTTCGAAAAATTTGAGCATCCGTTTCGAGAACTGTGTAGAATTGGTAGAATACGAGAATAGAACACGGAAAAGAAGATGAATGGTTTGTTTATGGCTTAGGTTAGCGCGTAATCGATGGTTTCGACATGCTAACGAAACTTTTTAGAAAGACAGAAAGAAAATGCATTTATTGGCATAAATGCAAAAAAAAAAAACGTTAAAAGTACGAACGTATTTTTAAAATACTTATTTTTTTCCTTTTTATCAAGGCAACAACTCTGTAACTATATCCGTTAAAAGAACAAAAAAAACTGAACAACTAAGTTCAAAAACTAATTTAAACTTAATTTAATTCTGAAGTTTTTTCCAAGAAAAAAAAAATAATTTCAATATTTTAACCAAAACAAATTTCAAGTTCTTTTATACCACCTCATTTGATGATAACTAGAGTACAGCGGCTGCAAGAATAACATAAGGTCAGTTCTGGCATGGTGCCAAGTGCACTAGCATCGTTCGGCCGATGTCCCGATGTACAGTCAAACAAGGAATTTGGTATAGTACCACAGGAAGCTAACTTGCAACAATTTTTAAACAATGTTATAAAGTGTGCTGCACTATAATCAATCATAATCTGAACTATTTTGAAGGTATTAACAATACCTCCATTGTTTCATATGTTCGAAAAATTGGCCTGTCCAACAACGTAAATAACGCAATGAATGTTGTTGAATTATCAAAATGAAACCCATTCCTTCTGTTAGCGTGTTACGCAATTACTTCGCTGAGTAGAATTCTTTTACATTCTTAAGTATGCCAAAATGGTGAAGGAAAACATCGTAAGGTAACTGGCATGCCCTAGAACAAAAAATTATATAACAAAACTGTGTTATCCACCAACCCGCACTGCGCCCGCGTGATGGATTACGGCACTCCCTTTCGCAGAGAGGAGGCGTGTGTCCCAGGTTTGGAAACATTATAGACTGATTATGCTATGCTCAGTATGCTATGAGCTATCGGACTTTGAGGGTAAAGGAATAGAGAGTGCACTTGTGTCTGCTCACACACTTGTGCACTACAACATCTCTTGCGTACCTGGCTAATATCTCCGTTGAGATTGGCCACCGCGACGGAAATTAGTCAGGACTATTTTTAAATTTTTAATAGTTATTTAGTACGCATACAATCAATACAAATATTGTTATACTAGCTGTTATACTAGGGCCAGGCTGGGAATGGCCAGGAATTTGACATCATTTTCAGATTATGGAACAACAAAGTGAATGTCATACTAAACAAAGTTCAAATCCATTGCTACCAAAAACTTATTAGGACTGATTAAGTGGAGATGGAATGTTAACTATCTGAGATCATGAACACTGCTATTGGCGCCGATTCCCTTGTTCACAAACTAAACTAAACTATGACAGGACTAAACTAATATTTACCTTCCGTCCTTTTTTTAATGAAATAGAAAGAAAAAGATGCACTGAACTTAAATTTAGTTTAGTTTGTGAACAAGGGAATCGGCGCAAATGTGTAGTTCGTTTGTATACCGATTACCGAATAGCTTGTTCAGCTGTACCTCGATGTATACCGAGTGACCGAATCTGTTGTTCCGGTCTCGGCTGACTGAAACCGAGCGAAAACGTTGGGCGCGGCTCTATCCGGGTAATGGTCCATCGAGCACTGATATATGGCTGTGTTGTGTGACGGGAATTCGAGGAATTGTGAGATATTAATGACTTTGTGAACAAGCCGCTTGCTTAACGTGACAACGGGTGTTTAGGGATAGGGATGTATATGTCTTTTCGAACCAAAATCTCTTTATTGTTAAGTATTTTGTGTTTTTGTTATTGACGTCTCCTGGTCTTCTTTTGATTATAGAAACAGATACAGTCAGCGCTACTGCCGAGCATGTGGCAGGTCTGGCAGTGTTATTGGGTTTTCATCTGGAATTTCAGTAGCAGCCCGAAACTTTGTGCCCGATGATTTTCGCCCGGTTGATGGAGATTGACAGGCTTCGTCCCCTATTCCATGGGACTTACACATAACTGGTGAAATGTGGGTACTATAGGCACACCTCTGATTAACCCAAAAACAGATAGAAAGTAATCCTTCGGGGATTACTTTCTATCTATTGATTATAAGTATTTTTCAAAAAAAAACAATCTAAAATTCACTGGAATACGGTTTCAAGAGCCCTGACACCGCCAGAAGGCGTCGCAGCAGACCCCATAGAAGATGGCGGAACGAGCTGGACCAAATAAACGACCAGTGGCCTTTGCCCAGCAGGGGGATGAAGCAGGCTAACAGTAAGAAGTCAAGTCGGTTTCAAGAAATCTTTCACGACATACGTAATATTTTAAGTCTTCTGCCATTTTCGTATCAAAACATGAAACGGGATTAGAACTTATCTTCATTTAGTTATAAGACGTTTACCTACCAATAAGGAGGTGAATTTATGGAGCAAATCTGTTAGAAGCTGCACGAGTGTAAGCACTTGAAGCAGTATACGAGAAGGTATCGTTAAACCATTGAAATAGTGCATAATGCAATTACAGGCGGCCATTCATGAACACTACAGCGACCTAATTCCATATCCTATGCTTGGTAGTAAACTACTTCTTCACATTGGAATGTGTGCACGAAGAATCTACAAGGACCCATGCATAAAATAGGACTCATAACACCAACAGGTTTTGTAATATCTCACCGTGAAAATTTACGCGAAGAGAGCTAACAATAGTGTCAATCCTTAGCATGACGTGGAATGACAGCTTACTTCAAGCTCGCTTCACCGAGGTTTTTACAGAATAGATCGACACCTGTAAAGTGCACCAACTTTGGCTTTTAGCATTGATGGTAGCAAAATCAATTTAGCCCAACACAGATATAAATTTTAAACTTACAACACCCCTGTGTTTTTGTCGGAGGTTAAAAAAAGGCTGATTTCTCCAGCGCCAGATAACTTTTATTCGAGTAATAAAATTAACGTTTGACAGTTTTTGTATGACATAACTGTCAACATTTCAAAATTATTCCTCGAATAAAGTTATCTGGCGATGGAGAAAGTAAAGTTAGCTGAAGAAAAACAGCGCGCTGGATTACGTTTATTTGTAAAAAGCATTTCAGTATATTACTGCAAATTTCCAACAGCATAATATCTTACACGCAAGATGCATAGCCGTAGTGGCCATGATAGCTTCTATATTTTGATGGGTTTTCAACTTTTATAGATTCTCTCACAACTCGACACGACGACGGATGTTATTTTGTCGTCAGAATGGACCATAACTTCGACATCCAATCTTCATTACCAGGGACTCAGGTTAGTCCTATAATTCTTTATGAAATTACTACATCTATCTATATATATATCTATATATCTATCTATATATATAAAAATCAATTGCTGTTCGTTTGTCTAGCTAAAACTCGAGAACAGCTGGGCCGATTTAGCTGATTTTGGTTTTGAAATGTTTGTCGTAGTCCAGGGAAGGTTTAAACGAACTAAAGAAAAATAGAAAAATTGCAAGGGAGATAGTAAAAACAACAATTTCATTTTCCCATATAAACTGTTCTACCTACCCTACCTGTTAAACATTTGACGTTCGTCCCTTCGGTACGGTAGACTCGGGTCCACTCGAATTGAACCACGTATTAAATTAAGGGTTTTGAATCGACAACATACTTATATCCACATTACTCGGATTATCTAGGATTAGTGGATTAGGAGTAGGGTAGGATTAGGGTAGGACTAGGTTAGAAGTAGGGTAGGAGTAGGGTAGGAGTAGTGTAGGAGTAGGGTAGAAGTAGAGTATGAGTAGTGTAGAAGTAGGGTAGGGTAGGGGGTAGGACACCACGCGAACGAAGTAGCGCCGGGCAGTTTGAAATAATTTAAATGGCAAGACAACGTTTACCGGGTCCGCTAGTATAATATATATTGTGTGCTAAATTCAATATTTAATTACTGCCTGTCCTATCGAAACATGAAGGTGAACAATCAAAAGAGTTTGAACATGGAATCTTGACAAACTTAGCTTAGCGCAGTATTTCGTTTACGCAGCCAAAATGAAGCTGTACATTAATTTGATCATTACTTCGTCGCTTATCCATTCATAGTATTCCAGGCGGCTGTTCCCTTTTATTCAAAATAAAGATAATATAGAGGACATTATAATAATTGTCGTAATATCAGTGTCAGACTGTCGTCACGTCGCTAATTTGTAATTAGCACTGGCTTTATTTGGCTCAAGTCCAGCTGTTTTGGACACACGTCAACATTAACGCCATTAAAATTTAATTTCAACTTTGACGTTAACAACTAAACTAATAATGAACTTTGTTTTGTCAAATTGTAAAGATTTAGACGTCTTTCTGGACCGGTTGATAATTTTATTGATGCCTTATCCTCTGTCTGCGAAGAATAATGATGAGTTAACGAGTAACGGTGGAGTGTCTTGCCCATTCATCTCCATAGAAAAACTACCTTCTGGAAGGGGCGACTAGAATCAATTCTATTTAGCTGTAATTTTTGACGTTCAAAAGTGCCTTTTATGTGCTTATTTGAAATAAATGATTTGACTTTGACGGCAAATTTCAACCAACATAAGCCCCCCTACACCTGTCTCTTGTAAGGTAGCACTGGTTAGGCCCGTAGGATGGCTGGTAGCAGCTGGATGAGAGTTGCTGAAAATCGAGTTGAATGGCGTGCAGTAGGAGAGGCCCAATAGAGGTTCAGCAGTGGACTGCTGTAAGTTGATGATGGTGATGATGCTCTTCTACCATGACTGCGGGATTCACTAGGCTGGGACATACACCGCACCAAACATTCACTTCTCTTGTCACGGTTATGTAACTAACAAGCATCATCTCATTTCGAACCCTAAGCCTAGGGTTCAAAATCCAGGCAATGCTGTGTCCCTAGAAAAACAACCTCAGCAGATAATCTAAATGTGATCCTTTATTGATTTATTCCTACCCTTGTTTTTTTATCCGCTTTACGGAAGGAGGCAATTTAAAACTGGAAGGAAGCAATTTGTTCAGGATTTCCAATATTCGAAGAATTTCGAGATATTCTGGCATTGACCTCAGAAAAATTGTAGGCCTCATTAAACCAGGGATGCGGACCAAAAGTTATATTATTACTAGGATTCGAAATGTGTTTCACTAAACCAAGTCTGGAAAGTTAGACTGTTTGCCTAGCTAGATCATTTGCGTCAATGTATCACAGGAAGATGTCGTAAAATGTAAAAGAAAGTTGTATTTCAACGCATTCATTTTTATTATTCACTGTGATTTTTCATCTTCTGTCACATTTTATTTTATTTAATAGTAGTCGTTACATAATGTCTCAAGATAAATAGATCCTGTACATGAATCATGTTTGAGTTTTTGCTGGAATGATTTTACGAATAACTTTTTTGTCAACGAATGGAATGTTTGAAGGTTCATCTTCAATAAAAATCTTATTACAATAGCTTTATTTAATAAACCATACCGCACTTAGTAAGTTGCAATACCTGGTAAAAGCGACAAGGTCCTCCCGTGCTATATTTTCAACAAACAGCGATTGCTACACATGGTACTCACACGATCGACGCTAGGATCGAAAACGAGGTGGCACTTGAGCTTTACAACAAAAGCAACTGGCACTTCAAAGCGTATAAAAATAAAAGCAGTATACAGGGTTATTAGTAAAACATTAACAATCTCTCAGGACTATATTACTAACATCATAAAGAACAACTTTTGTTCTATGACTTTTATTAATTCACCAGGCTCTCAACAAAAATATTTCGATTCAACGAATTTAAATGTTCGATTTTCTGTTACGAACTCTACGCGAAGCAAAAGAAAGCTCTAGTTAGGCAAATAAACTGCCGTGTCTAGTACACAATTCAGCGGAGGGAAGCGGGGATTAGATTGTTTTTGGTAAATGTATTAAGTATGTTTTGTAAAAAGTCATAGAACAAAAGTCGTTGTTTATGATGTTAGTAATCCAGTCCTGCCGATCGATTCTGTAAAAATCTCACCGTGAAAAGTTAGGTGAAGTGAGCTTAGAGTGAGCTGTCAATAGTGTCAATCCCTAGCATTAGTTGGACTTGGAATGACAGCTCACTCCACGGTCACTTCACCTGAGTTTTCACGGTAAGATGGTTACAGAATCGCACTGCTGCAAGGTTGTTAGTGTTTTACCAATAACCACTGTATAAACAAAACAAATTTTAATCTAAGCCAAGTACCTTTCTTCCAATTACATTCTACACATTTGACCGTCTTCTTTTCCCATTAAGTATATCTCCATGCTCTTTCAACAAGCCGACATTGAGCATCGCCCATCTTTCTCCAGACCTCCGCTTATTAGGTTATCTAAACATTTGACTATTGGCATGCCTTTTGCGGCAGACAGTCGTGCCGATACCCTTGTAAGGAAACTTACCTTCAGCAGATAAGCATTTCTCGCCGTATTTGCATTTCGAAGTATTGGAGCTGTTTCTAGAGAGTCATCCTTTACTTTGGTAGGTGTATGATTTTATATTTTATTTGCTGTGCTTTGAAACTGTGCAAATTGAGTTATAAATAAGTAACTAGATGCACCTGGTGGCATGATTTCCTGGGTGTAAAGTATTTTATGAATAAACAAATATACGCTATAATGTAATTATCATCTGTATCATTCAACCTTCTCTATGTTATTGAGTTAAAAACATGCATTACTTATGCATTATTCTCTAGAAAGATTTTTATTACGTACTTGATGTAATGATGAAGTTAGGGAAAACATTAAATTGTTTTCCATGAAATAATGAAATAAGGAAGTAGATCCTCTCTACTTCGGCATTGTTATCCAAACGAATTTCATTAGCCTTTTCATGTCGGAAAACATCTGTAATGTATCCAATCTGGGCATATATCAGATATCTATGAACGGAATCGCTTTGAGGTAGGGCCATCCAATAACGTGGCTAACCAGGTTCGGCCTTCTTCGTCCAATTACATAAACTATCCGCTAGTGCTGTGCCCAACGGTAAAATGACCATATTTGGAAGTCGCCCAACTCTGATTGTCTTTTTTCGGCGAACTTATTGAAAATACGAAGGATTTTTCGTCCGTCAATGATAAATGTCGCATATATTTGTCACGGTCCCCTATTATTGAAAGATACATATATCCCTATGTCCCTTTTATCCGATGTTTCTGAGCGATGTGAAGGCAGTTTTTGCGGTATTAGCAAGGGTTGATGTTAAGCTGGTTATTTTTTATCGTTCAGATATCAAATTGTGTTCAAACTCTCGCGTTATTGCATCACTTCGTAAAAACTATGACACATGTGCAAGGCACATAAAACATGACCTGAAACTTTAGTGCCTGCATGCATTAAAATAACAAAACACTGTCATAGTCACAGACATAAGTCTGTGGTCATAGTTTTAAATCTCATGCCACGTCACTTTAGAAAAACATTGCAGAGAAATAAAACGCTCAAAAAGATATTTCACGAAATAAACTGTTGTGTTCACGCATATTATAATTTCGATGTGTAACGTAATTTGTGTCAGATTTCGCGTTAACATCGTAAATTCAGCAAATGCAAATTCGAAGCTTAAATGGATTTTGTACTAGATTGGATTCATCGATACGATTTGGGGCCGTTTGGTAGGAAAATTGTTTTTTTACGAGCCCGTTGAGGTTTCGTCGATACTCTCGCGCCATCGAGCATGCAGATAACATTTGTATACTTAATCCGACATTACCCTAACGGCTTAATTTCGAATAATGATGATGCGATAAAACTCAGACAACCTTAGATATAAACGAATCAAAAGGTTAGCTTGTTGCGAAATCGAAATTGATTTATATGGCGTCTAAATTAAAGTACATACATACATGTCGCTGTCGTGCCAATAATATTAATGGATTGTCCTCTTAAATAGATGTATGATTCGTTTGACTGCATGTATTACGAATAGACACTAATCGCGATAATTGGTATCGGTCTCATCACTGTTATGAAATACAAAGTAGTTTCAGGAGTATCTACAGCATGTTGTATGGGTATACGAGTAAATACGGCGGTCACCTGCTCCAGCGGCGAAAATGGCAAAATCGATTAAGGGGGTTGACTCACATGAGTTATATGTAGGTATTCGGAAGGCAGCCAGAGCTAGGCACTATTGAACATTTGGTGAGTGCATCGATAGGAATAAATTGTGTAGATTCATATATATATACATATAAACTATTAATAAAGCTGAAGAGTTTGTTTGATTATTTGTTTGTTTGTTTTTCCGCGTTCCGTGGAACTACCAGTCGGATATGAAAAATATGTTTTGCATTTGTTAGCACAATTGTTCAGGAAGGCTATTTAACATCACCCTCGGGCTCTTAGGGGTCGAGCAAAAAGAAAGAGAGTCGGAAAGAACGCTAAGCCAAAACGAAGTATTACCGCGGGCAGGCGATGCGACGTGGCGGGTCGTAGGAACTAGAAATATCACGCGAACGAAGTCGCAGGTAGAAGCTAGTATAGGAATAAAATGTGTAAATTCCCATAATTTGAAATTATGTAATCAAGCTTTTACATTTCAGTACCTAAAATATAAATAACAACACGATTTGGATCTCTTTACAACCAGTGTGACCTCAGTTTTTTTTTAATAGCTGCAGTGCTTTTTAGTTATTGTATTTTTCTTTTTTTTTTCTCTCACTTTTCAATTGCGAACACAAGTTAGTGGTTATCTGAATAGTTTTAACTATTGTTTTTTTTCTTTTTTTTTTAAAAAGACTGCCCCGCACTAGGTATTTCTCTTGTGTCGTGGGTGCGTTTACAAACATTTAAACTCACATACACAAACAGCTAGACCCGGAACAACTTACTACTTGTAGGCCACACAAATATTTGTTCCGTGCGGGAATCGAACCCGCGACACGCAGCGCAGCAGTCAATCGCTTAAACACTGCGCCAACCGTGCCGTCAAAATAAAAAATTAAATATAGTATATAGTAATATGTTACTGCTTGTATTTTCACAACACAAATTTTATTATAAGAGTAAACGCGAAGACTTAATTGGCTATCTGTCGACTATTGTTTCCTTTTTTTTGTTTGTTTTTTTATCTGTAAGTCTTCCATGCTGTAATAAATAAATAAATAAATAAACATTTTCCCCTATTCTGTAAGTACGGCAAACGATTTTGGATTTCTTCTACAACAAACAAACCTATAAATCTTGCGCACATGGACGATACACTTCTCACATCAGTCCTCTCACGTAACTTATTTACATGTATTCCTTTGAATAGAGAAATTTCTAGAATGTCTCCAACTTTGCGTATTGTCGTTTATGTTGAGTTACACTTTTGGAAATGACGCAAACTACTTTGATTTTGGACTTAATACAAGTATTTTTTTTAGCTGTGGTGGCCTAGTGGCAACGTTCGCGACTTACGGGTACAAACCCGTACGACCCACAAAGGTCGTAGGTTCGAACCCAGACAGGCGCTTCACGTAGTGTAAATTATTTCACCACTACAGCAGTGCGATTCTGTAACCATCTCACCGTGGAAACTTAGGTGAAGTGAGCTGTCATTCCAACGAATGCTAGGGATTGACACTATTGACAGCTCACTCTAAGCTCACTTCACCTATCTTTTCACGGTAAGATTTTTACAGAATCGATCGGTTGCTCTCAAAACGGTGTAGGAAAACAACGTGAAGAACTCGGGGTGCCCTAGAACTAAAAAAACTTGAGAGGTGTCAAGGGACACCCGGATGGAACGAAGTATAACTGACTTGCTTTCTATAAGAGAGAGAAAGAGAGACAGACAGAGAAACACGCGCACGCCGCACGGCTTACAACTATAGCAAAAAGTGTCGTTCCAACTTTTGGTCTTAATTTTTTCCGTCTAGCCCCCTTTCGCAACGCGCATTAAGGAACTTCGTTCCAAAAATCGAAGACATGTGACATATACCAACCCGCACTGTGCCCGCCTGGATTACCGGCCTATGGATGTCCCGGCTATGGGATGGGCTGATTATGCAAGTAATTTCAGACATACTTCCATATCGTTAAGAAAAAGGGTCTTGGCGCTACATTGTTTGAGTTAACTACGTATTAAAAACTTTGTTCCAAAATTTTGTTAATGGAAGGTAATTATTGCTTAAATGTAAATTAGGGTAATTCGAAAAGAAAAACACAAAAAGAGTTAAATGCTCACCTAAGTACTGTTATCTAGCAGGCTCAGTCGCTACAGTTAGACTAATGAGCCAATTCAGCGAGCATATAGGTCAAAATGTACGGAGAAATTGAATAAGATTTCTATACATATATGAAATGAAATGTTTACGTCCAAAAGTTTTCGTCTCTGAAAGTTTTAGAGAGAACCTTCGAGGCCTCCTTAAGCCGAGAAAGTAATTTAATGATACAGAATCGTCGTCTTGTCATAATACAACCAAATTGGTTTCTCAGAATTCTATTACGGAATGGCAAAGATCTTTTTATTGAAAGGGCATAATTAAATGTTAACGTGAATCCGTACGTCGTCGCTGGTCGCGAATAAAGTAAGATAATCGTCGAACGCTCAATAGAAAAGTTGTGCGTTGGGGCTTAACTTGGCATTATTGACAATTTGATTTACTTGGAAGTGTTCGTAACCATTTGAAGCTATATTTATCCATATCATTGATTGTTTATGTAGTTGTTCTATATTATAAGCACTGTTTGTTTTACTTTATTTTGTTACCTATAGTACGAATCATTTGATCTGACTTGGTTTCCGTACTTCCTTTTCCACTGAAAATCAGTGCTGTGCTGTGGGTCCCCCCAATAGCACAGCATCATGCTGAGTGGAAGCCTTCTTGTCACAGTCATGACGTGCAGCCATCGACTATTTCTGCATTGTGCTCGTGATTATAGATATATTTTGTTTTTTAACTGAACTAATTATCTTTATATGTATGCACGTGTTTCTGTTGCTTCTGTGTTACGCACTTACTCCGCTGGTTTCAAATCGATGTTTGTTTTGACATAAGGGAGCAAAGCCGCAAGTCAGGAAATAAGCTTAAGGCTTGGCATTGTGTACGGCTGTTTCCAGGTACCTGTTTAGCACTAGACTTGCACTTTGCTAACGCGCATATACACTATACACACCGATGATATTGCGTTAATATGCAATAGCTGCCACAATATTTATTGAGAAACTTAAAATAGGCATTACACGATTAATGAGCCAACATACCTGACTATTGGGGAAGGTGGCAAACGCAGATTGTACTTTATGAAGCGCATGGTCCTGCTGATGGCCAGGCGGTGGTCTGCCTTTGGGGAAGTGGAAGCGAGGGATGACCCGCGCGGGCGCACCACTGCTGGCAGCACCGCGCACACTGCGCTGGAGCGTTGTGTGTGGCGGCGCTGATGATGGCTTTGGAGGTGCTGAGGCGGCATAATTCTGTGGAAGAAAATGGCGACAATGAGTACTGTTATATTACTAAAATATAAAGGTTGCAGTGAATTTTAAAGTTGCATCAGACTGATTACATAAAGTAAAAATTCTCTCAGTATAATCCCTGAACTGCTTATTTATTTAGCTAATTAACACGAGTAAGTCTTCAATAGGGAGCAGTGGTGCCCGTGGTATCGGCCCCGACGAACGAGTTGTAGGTCGTGAGTTCGAACCCGGGCAGGCACTTTACTTTGTGTATTTAATTTTATCACCACTGCTCTCAAAACGGTGAAGGAAAACAACGTGTGGAAACCGGCATGTCCTAGAACCAAAAAATCGAAGACGTGTAACATCCGTCAACCCGTACTGGGCCCGCGTGGTGGATTACGGCCCACTCCCTCTCACAGAGATACCTGCATCCCAGCCAGTGGGAACATTATATTGGGAGATTTATCGCATATGGTTGCAGTGAATTCTAAAGTTGCGTGTGACTGATTTCATAAAGTAAAAAAAAATCTTTAATATCCAAATTCAGTATAAGCCCCGAATTGCTTATTTACTTAGCTGATTAACATGGGTAAGTCTTCAAATTCAGACAGATTTGGAACATAAGCCGTCCTAAAACACTTCAGTAGGTGTACAACCAAAAGCGTATCTCCCACATTTCTCACTTTTATGAGTCTGTACAGTGCCGGATTAAGCCAGCGCGGGGCCTGTATTTTATCAAGGGCTCCTTGATTTGCTTTAGGTTATCAAGTTTTTTTTTAGTATCCTCGTTTTCCCACTCCTGGGCCTCACTCCACTCCTTCCATATTTCGCGAGCCAGTGCGTCCTCTTTCCAGTTTTTACGGATCCTATTTCCAGCTCGTCCCACCATCTCCTACGTGGTCTGCCGTGACCCAGCCTCACTGTCTCAGGGCACCAGTTCTGTGCTATTTGGGCCCACATTTGTCCTCCGTTTGTCCGGCATGCGGCAGACATGTCCTGCCAAGTCCCATTTGGACCACCTTTTGAGCCACGTCAGCTATCGTTGTTTTGGAGCGCAGTATTGTGTTTCGAACACGATCCGTTAATTTAACTCCTAGTATACCGCGCTCCATTCCTCGTTGGCAGATCTCGAATTTGGACTTCTGGATGTTAGTCGAAGACCAATACTGTGCCCCATAGGTTAAGATGGGAAGAATACACATCATGTCCATGAGCCTGCGTTTCAGTGCCATACGCAACTCACTCTTAAATAGTTCCTTCATGGACAGTAGCTCTTCCTGGCGTTTTCCGTTCTCCTTCTGATTCTCTTATCTTGCCTCGCTTGGAAAGAGACTACTTGGCCCAAGTAAAGGTATTCCTAGACATGTTGTATTATTCCCCCGTCTACTTTTATTAACCCCCGATGCCAAAACGACGGGTGTTATAAGTTTTGCTTCCAGCCCCAGCAGTCTCAA
The DNA here is from genome assembly GCA_945859715.1 of Apamea sordens. Lineage (NCBI taxonomy): Eukaryota > Metazoa > Arthropoda > Insecta > Lepidoptera > Noctuidae > Apamea > Apamea sordens. Next base: position 14,871,598 of record OX243987.1, read on the forward strand.
CATTCATAGCGATCGCTTTACGACCGAATTCGGTTGCAAAGTCCTGTCACTCCATACATTTCACCTGTCAATTCGGGACTTTGTGACCGAATTCGGTCGTAAAGCGATCGCTATGAATGTCGAGACTGCTGGAGCAGGTGTTTCGTTGCACATTACTTTGACTTAAATAAATAAATTTAATAAGCTTTAAGCGAGTTATTCAGCAGGGCCTTCAACATGGCTGTTGAACATTTTGATACCCAACTCTTTTGTGTTAAGTATTGTACCTACATTGATTTGAAAAAATATTTTTACGCTTCTATCTAAATTGATATTTTTTCACGGTTACAAAGCGTTGGTGCGCGGGGGCCGCAAATGCGCGGGGCCCATAGCATTTGCTACTCTTGCTATATGGCTAATCCGCCACTGAGTCTGTACATACGTTATCTCCAAAACTGCTTCATGGGGCTAACTTAATATAAATAGAATATGTATCGTTGGCAAGGTGAGTACGTCGCAATTCGTTTGATTTATTGCGTAGTGCATTGTTGATATTCTCGCATTCCGCCCGTCGAGCCAGCGATGAAATAGAAATATTCTGATAAATGTCTACCGTCGTTTGCAGTACATCCGTCGGGATGAGAGACAGTGAGGGTTTTTCTATTTGTAATGTTACGAAAATAAATTGATTTAGATGAATCAACTGGTTTGGCTTTAGCGAGATTAGCTGCAGACTTTGTGTTATTTAGGTTTAATGTCGGTGAATGAATAAAATATCAATGTTATGTTTTCATGAACGAGACAAGCAGTTAAGTCTTAAGATTTGTGCTAGTGTTTTAAAGTAATTGTTGAACAACAAAACAATTTTAGTAGGTACAGACGCCAGCAAATCAAGTTACCCAATAGCCGAAACTGTCAAGTTTTCCCAATCAACCTTGAACCTAATGCTTTAGCGATAAAGTTGAAAATCTATTACAGAAATTTGACAGATTGTAGTAGCTTGATGTGCTGGCGTCTGTACATACTAAAATTGTTTTTTGTTCAACAATTACTTTAAAACACTAGCACAAATCTTAAGACTTAACTGCTTGTCTCGTTCATGAAACACAACACTACTAATTCAATTCAATTCATAACAATTTATAGTTAAGTACATTAAATTCAATTCGATTACAATAACTCATACACAATAAAATAATAATAAAAAATAATCATAATTAAATTAACAATTTACATAGAAAATTAATGTATACCTAGCTTCATATGTCCCCGTGTGTACCTATGTCTTTGTTCAAAGCCATTTTGCTTAATATTTCTAGACTTATTACGTTTAGCATATTACTTTTCATTTCAAACGCTTTTATATTCTCATTCAAAATATTCTGTTGTATTTTCTTTCATGAATACCTATAGCTTTTATGATAAGAACGTTTACCTATTATCACAGTCTTCATACCTTCCAGTATATACATAGGTATACCGACGTACATAAGAGTATAATACTCGTAATAATATACCTATGTTTTCATTAGCTCGTGGCACGGCACACGTAATATTTGCAAATGCTTATATTGCCAAGTATACGAGGCAAAAAGTACTTTGTCTACTTCTTAATAACTTTCTTTCATCTTTGTAGCTTTTATAGAAGGTAAAGACTTTAGCGTTTATAACCTTTTTGGAATAAATTGGGTTGGGGGACGACAGGAGACGCGATCGTCACGGCTTTCTTGTAATTTGAGTAAAGCCAGCTTTTGCGTAACTGTCGTAAGGCAAGTGAAATGAAACTAGCCTGAGGGATTGATTTAATTACCAATCCGTCTTGCGTCTCAGACAGTATAGTGAGACTGAGAAAAAAGATGTCACCTTAAAAAGTCTGTGTATAGTGGTTTAATCTTGCTTAAATTGTATAAAAATCCCGACCATGCTGTTTTGAGTTTCAACCACGTATACGTGGTTGGTTGATTCAAACTCAAAACAGCATACTACATAACGTATTTTAAACATACACAATTAAAATAATTAATAACAATCAACATTGTAGCCATGGCCACTTTTTTTTCGTTTTTGTATTTGACAACATTAATACTTTGTGATTTATTATGTAACACCAAGTTTGTGTTAAATGGTTGATACCATCGCCCCCCACGTGTCTAGTGCCGTATTATCAAGGCTTATTTCATGCCATTTTTTATTTATTTGAAAAATTCAAAACTATATTTTTAGTAAAATTGATTATTTTTATTATTTTAACAGACTGATAACAACTTGTAATAACTGCTATACTATTTAGGGCTGATTTTTCCAACGCCAGATAACTTTATCGGAGGAATAATTTTGAATTTTTGACAGTTCTTCCATAAAAAACTGTCAGACGTCAATTTTATTCCACGAATAATACATATCTGTCGATTGAATACTCAGCCCTTAATATGATAACCTAATCGGCACTCTATATACCTTAAAATCGAAACTACATCAACTAAAACATTAGCTGCTTAGAGATACTAATTCAAACTATCTATTGGCTTGTAATGACATTCCGATGTGACCGCGCGCCTAACCCACCACATTGGCACGGATACCATTAAACTACAGGACCCCTTACATATAGAACTAGGCAGCATAGTAACTGGCTGTAAATTATCATTAATTATAAATCAATCCACTATCTATCTAATAAGGGCGGTAATGGTTAGTCTGTAGACGGTTGGTCTCGTGGTCTCAAATCCGACTGCCAAACGCGGGGTCCCGGGTTTGATTTCCAGGTCGGGCAAAGTGTTATTGTGTATTCCATTACGAATTTCTTAGTACCAACAGCCTGGAGTTGGCGTTGTGATACCCCCGTGCCTCGTAATAGGTCCTGCGGGCGCATAATTTTTCTCCGGTCATATCAGATTGCCGTCCCATCGTACATTGAGAGTGTGGGAAGAAACAGTGCACCTGTATCCGCGCACAAACTAATTGTGCAGTCTAAACGAAAAAAAAAAAATCCTGCGCCGAGGTCTAGTCTCCCTTGAGACTGGTTGCCATGGCCGATATTCGGTCCGGAAGACTACACTTCTACAGAAGTGGTTACAGTCAATGAGCGATTTCACCTCGTCAATGGATTGACGTTTGTTGATCTCCGTATGAATTTGTGAGTAAACAAGTGAACATCGCTGGCCTTAAACATTAAAATTGCCACGAGAACTTATGGGGTCGTCTATTTACAGCCGAGGCCAGCGGCGGGCAATATTAACACAATTATGACAGAAATAATAAAGTAAAGTAGCTGTTTATACAATTTTCCCGGACAATAGTATAGAACAGATGATATACTGTCCATAGGAAAGGAAGGAAACGCGTGAAAAATGTGGAAGGTACAAAAGGTTGGTGATTTAGCCGTCTTTGTCGCCCACATGATAATTCCAAACACAAAAAATTAGTTTTCGGGCGCTTTTGTCCGTCCAACATCGTAATTAACGCTCGAATGAATTGTCGGTGACCAACGCTCATTCTGCAAAGTTTAGCAACGACACTGATGAATGTGTTTTAGTTGGCGCGAAATCCTAGAGAATAACCCTTCGAAGTAAATAACAGCGAAATTATTGTCGTACTGTTATTCTCAACATTTTGCCAGGAGAAATTCTTGTTGGAATAATTCATGTTTTACAAAAGTAATTTCAGTCCTCGACATTTTCTGTAATTGCTGCATAATTTTCCGTTCTGTGGTCGTTTTAGTGATTATGTTCTCGAAATAAAAACTCTTGTTTAGGGTTTCTTATACAAACAATGAAACCTGACGGTTACGAACTGAATTCACAGCAAAAATGAAAACTATGTTTTCGAAGTCATCTTCCTTTTCCCAACTACGTTGGGGTCGGCTTCCAGTCTAACCGGATGCAGCTGGATCAACTATGTTTTCGAAGTACAAAACAAAATGTGCTGAAACTTTCTTATTTATTTATCCCATGAGAGTAATTCAGTATCAATTTAAACGTGGATTAAATGTAGAATTACTTTGTGGTCATATCATCGGGTATAGTTCACAAAATAAGCAAGGTGGTAAGTGGTAATGGGCCGGCCATATTAGCCGTTGAACCGACGACCGTTGGGGTAGACGTGTTCGTGAGTGGAGACAGCGAAACGACAAACATAAAGTAGGACGCCCTCAGGTTTAGATGCAGCGACGTTTTTCACAAAGGTGGCTGGTAGCAGCTGGATGAGAGTTACCGAGAATGAAGTTGAATGGCATGCAATTGGAGAGGCCTATGTCCAACAGTGGACTGTTGTAGGCTGATGATGATTTCATCGGGCGGCAGTGAGAGCAATATTCTTGTGCAAAAAGTCTGCCTATCTAAATATACAGCGTGTAACGGAAGGGGGGTATCAACCCTGAAGGAGGTGAATGTGCTCATGAAACTCAACAACTTTCCCCAAAGAACATAGGTCGAAATATGAAAAAAAAATTTGGCCCTCCCTTACAAAACTGACTACCAGCTGATTGATTTACTATGGGAGGGCCAAATTTTTTTTTCATATTTCGACCTATGTTCTTTGGGGAAAGTTGTTGAGTTTCATGAGCACATTCACCTCCTTCAGGGTTGATACCCCCCTTCCGTTACACACTGTATACTTAAATATAACAACGCAAAGGCCTTTGATAACATTGCCTATATAAACAGGAAACTACTTTACTAAACAAATAAAAATAGAATCTTCACTTCTTCAGTAGTTTCGCACTTGACCCGTTTCTTGTAAATACGGCTCTTAATAATGAGATCCATTATACGGACGACCTTAGGAATATTTTTTGCGAATATTTTATTTATTCCGTCTCAATCGTGGTCACTGGCATTATCCAGTGCGACCTTGGTCTCTCTATTGTTAAAATCTTCAATGGCGACATTTCTGGCATAGGCGCCGTCCTATTATGCCAAATTTCACACCTATTGAGTTTTTTTTTAAATTTTATACAGTCGATGAACTGGTTGATTAGGTTAATGAAGAGCACGTGTTGATGTGTGTTAGCGACCTCATCATCATCCATAGCCCGACTTCACCCATTGCTGAACGTACACCTCTCTTTTCTTGTGCCAATCCACACGCTCCTGTACCAGCCTCATAAAATACCTACCGGCAAAATCCGATTTCCTTTTTTTCTACGTTGCTCTGTCCCACTCCTGGGCAAAGGCCTCGCTCCGCTTCTGCCATCTTTACTACATAGAAAAAAAAGACATGTCCAGCAGGGAACGTCTTTCGGCTACTGTACGACGTTGATGACAAAACAAATAGCTAACTTACAACTCCTTAAATAAATGTTTAGCGAGTGCTAAAGAGTGTAAGTTCTATATAACCCAAGTCAATTACTTTGAAGCCGATATCCATATCATTTTCTTTACTAACGTTATGAAAACAGTCGGTATATTCCTGTTTCATAGAGATTATTCGGGTCAAAATATCAGACTCGAAGCCCCACAAATCCTCTTATATCTAGCTGTAAGTAGATACAACTTGGCGAAGTTCTGTAAATCTTTTTTAGGTAAGTACCTACCTAAGTATTTTGTTTAGTGGAAATACACGAGCAGTAACATGTTGGTACTTGTGTGTCTTCAGCTTTCTTATACTAATTGGCTGATTTTCAAAAGCAAAAATCGCGTTACCTCAAAATCTATCAACCGAAAGGCTCTGTTGACTACTTATAATAATAATAATAATATCCCTGGACATTTCACACAGCGCCATCTAGTCCCAAGCTAAGCAACCTAATGCTTGTGTTATGATAACAAGATGGCTGATAAACTACTTATATATATTTTTTTTTTGTAAATACATACATATAGATAGAAAAACACCCAGACTCAGAACAAATACATGTAGGACTTACAAATATTTGTTCTGTGCGGGAATCGAACCCGCGATACGCAGCGCAGCAGTCCGATCGCTCAGCCACTGCGCTAACCGTGTTGTCAACTGTACCGTGTTGTACTTATGGGATCTTAGACATCCCTGATTGCCAGTAAATGAGGTTTAGTCATTTGAAATAGTGTCTAAAATAATCAGATTCTTGATTAGTTACTCCAAAACTAGACACACGTCTTGCCTAAACAAAGTCAACGTATAAAAAACAAAAAAACAATCCTTTTTACGCCTCCGAAATCGTATAGCTGCCCACAAAATATTGTAACCGCAGCACATAATTCTGGCTAACGAACCCATTAATCTTCTAAGCTCCTGGTAACCGCAAAAGGTAACTCGACAACCTCAGATATTGTTTTCCAATATAATGAACAGAATGCCGTAACATGTTATATGTCTTAACAATAAATCCAATTGCCACTACGCCTACGTTGGAGGTGTCAAAACGGATAAAGACCAATTCACACGAGTATGTTGGATTTAGCTACTGTAGGTGCCTAAAGTCTCTCGGTAACTATTAAAATTCTAAACAATTCGGAAGTTTTCCTAAACGTACACACGGCTACACGTCAAGCAATACAAAACCAGTTTGTCTTGGCCTCACTTTGTATGATATTTTCTCACAATGAACGGTCAGCCAATACTGGTTTTGCATAGCTTGATGTGTAGCCGTGTGTACAACTAAAGTGTCTTTAAAGACGGACATTATTAAAATGTCATAAAACGGGATATTTAGCAGTTTTTTATTTGTTTTGAGCTGACATTTCGGCCCTGATGCAAGTGCTAATGTTCATGAATAAAATAATGAGTAGAAAAGATAGACTAAATAGATTTTTGGTTCAATTTCTGCCACAATATAGTTAGTTATAATAACAGAACCTACATAACATAACGCCTAGTTTCCCCGAATGGTTGGGCAGAGGTGTACCAACAGTACACCCACATTTCGTCTGTTAAGTTACATGTAATAGGGGCGAGCCTACTGCGGGCACAAATCCAGACTCCAGGCTACTACTGAGTTCATCCGGTCTATTCTGTAAAAATCTCACCGTCAAAAGTTAGGTGAAGTGAGCTTAGAGTGAGCTGTCAATAGTGTCAATCCCTAGCATTAGTTGGAATGACAGCTCACTCCACGCTCACTTTACCTAAGTTTTCACGGTAAGATGGTTACAGAATTGCACTGCAGATTGAAAAACCCAATGAAACTTAGTTATATCTACTGTCTAAATATACTCGTAATTGTTAATCCAATGTCAAAACTGATCACAATGACAATGGACTAAAATACGCTGTAGAAGATGATGTTGACGTTAATGATGCATTAGCTAACAAAACAAGAACTGGCTCGTGTGAGGCGACCTTAAATCACATTGTCGTCCCACATCTCATAAATCAATAACACCTGTTTCTCGCCTAAACAACAATTCAATTAAACCAATATCCGATTGATTTGACAATATAAATGGGCTCATATAAATAAGGCATAATATATGTTAATGAAGTAGACGATCCATCATTGATTTCCACTTTGATTGGGATTATCTGTTCATTTTAGATGAAGAGTCTGATGAACTCATAAGGAGATACGTATTCGTAGTTCTGTTTGGGTATGAATTTCAATACGAAATTTGTTGTGCAGTGAGTGCAGTGACTTTTGACCTCATTAATGTATTATTGAATTTAAAGGTTATGTGATAAAACATGGCGAAGAAGAGGAAGTAGTTGAAGGACGGAAAATCTAGTTCCTGAAATGATGTAGAACTTAGAAGACACATTCTACATAGAAGAAGAATCCTGCCATATCTATGAAGATAATGCGAATTCATACACTATTGTTTGACTTTAAAGTAAGTTGTGTACTGAAAATTCTAAATATTCAGACATATCTCATAAGGTTTAACTGATTTATGTAATCTAAACTAATACACAATATAAAGAGGTAAAACTGTTTGGTTGAAAGAGATAATTGCTGAAAGCTCTGATCCGACATGATTGCAACAATTATTTACTACCATAGAATATGTTATATGGTATAGTTGACTTCCACTCGGGCGAAGTTGCGGGCAAAGGTTAGTGCATTAACATTCAATCCACATGTTTTTTTCTCCATCCATCTTACTACAATTTATTCAGTCCTTGTTTAAATCTGTAATTTAATAAATTCCTGCGAGCCTGCGAGGGTCGCGAGTTGTTCGAAAAAGTTACGGGGTGGGTTTTAGTCAGTAAAAGTCTGACATGCATTTCTCCCGCTCCGCCCCGCCCGGGCGGGAGAAGATAACTGATGATATCCAACTAAAAAAAAGGCGTTCCCTCCCGGCGTTTACACTCGCATCTACCTTTTGTTAGTCGTCTTTCACTCAACCTCTCAACAAGACCAAACCAAAAAGGTACCATAGTCAAATGTTTTTTAAATATTTACTAACTCTCTGTTCTAGTAGGTGTAGTTAGTTTTAATGTTACTACACAATGTTACGATTTCCTCTCAGTTATTTACGACTGGTCAAGATCGTTTTATTACTGGGTTTTCATGTTTTAATTATAATTTACTTTCATGACTATGAGTCTAGTTTACTGTTGACTGCTAGTTTCATCGACGGCAGTAACATCGGTTTCTTAACTAACGTCTCTTGGAATCCATTTGAACTTTCTCTTCCAACATAATAGTTAATATCTTAATGAATAAAGTATTAAAGTAGTTATAGTTGTTAAAGTTAATAGAGTTTTCACATTATTACTAGTTATTAATTAAGCACAAGACTGCTTCGTTGGTCCAGTGGTCGCAAGCGTTACTGTACTCTGGACGCTTTTAATGTGTACTTCTTTCTTTCTTCTTCTTCTTTTTTCATCTTTCTCACATCATCATCATCATCTGCCTAGCCTTCTCCCAACTATATAGGTGTCGGCTTCCAGACCAACCCGATGCAGCTGTATACCAGCATATTACATGGAGTGACTGCTTATCTGACCTCCACAACCCAGTTACTGGGTATCGTTCTCACATATAATTATAAATTCAATATTAATGATTTAACTAATAGTTTTGTAAAAATATAACTGAAAAGAGTGTCCATGGAGTTCTATGCCCGTTCTTCTCCATAGGTACCTACTATGCTTTGGAATGGGCAACTAGCTTAATATTTCTGACTGACCGACTTCTTGACAATTCAAAAGTGCCTGTAAATGGTTTAATTGAAATAAATGATTTGAGTTTGAGATTACATTCTGAGCATGAGGTGCTGGGTTTGATTCCGGGGTCTGGCAGTGTTATTGGGGCTTTCCATCATTTTTTAGCAGCCCGGAGTCTGGATTGGTGCCAGGTTGATGGCAATAGGGTAGTTGCTTGGGTAAAAAAATAATTATTATGTTAGTCCGTCAGTTAGATTATCGAAAAATAATGGACACGTATTTTTTCTTTTGTCAATCAAACAAAAAATTACAAAGATAAAGCGCGTCAAAATTTGGGAGTGTGTCTCTGAAGAATATTTTCGATTGTATTCCAATCTGAGTTACCCTTGCACTACGAAAACCGCTCTAACTATATCGACATAAAGGTGCTTTCAGCTTTCACTGTCGCCACTGGTGAGCATTTCACCGTACCATACATGTACCAACGTTTTGCAAAACTATGCACGTGTGTCGATGTATCCTGCTAAGCTAAGTGAATAATTTATTTCATTACGCGAATTTTTCCACATGGACGACTCCGCGGGCACAAACTAGTTTACAATGCGACAGATTCATCCATGCAAGAGACGGTAATTTATTTAATAAGCAACACAAAAGGGAAATAGTACGACAATATTGTCAAGTGGCTGTAATGTGTCATGGCCGTATACGGGTGCTGGCGTAAAATAGACTGAAAATTTCGAGTATCTCGAGAGTTGTTACGGGTAGTCGGAATCCCAAGTCTGGCAACCAGTCTTACCAAGGGGTGCCATGTTACCCAGTGACTGGATTGTGGAGGTTAGATAGGCAGTCGCTCCGTGTAGAATACTGGTATTCAGCTGCACCCGGTTAGACTGGAAGCCGACCTCAACATAGTTGCGAAAAGGCTAGGCAGATTGATATCTCATAAGGCGGGAAGAAATATAGGTTAGTACTCCTCTCTGGTTAGCAGTAGCACACTGGGATCCCCAATCCGTCCTCCACAGCAGCCTATACCGTTCCCATTGCTGGGACACCGGCCTCCTCTCTATGAGAGGGAATAAGGCCGTAATCCACCACGCGGGCCCAGTGCGGGTTGATTTATAGATGTCACATGTATTCGAATTCTAGGATATGCCAGTTACTCCACGATGTTTTTCTTCCCCGTTTTTGAGGGCGATGGTGATGAAATAAATTACACAAAGTAAAGCGCCTGACTGCGCCTGCCTGGGTTCGAACCCACGACGTACAACTCGTAAGTTGGGGCCGTTACCACTGGGCCACAACTGCTCACAACAATTCGTCCTCCATGCCTTTGTGAATAATGTTTCAGCCTTAAAATATATTCTGAAAAACGCGCTCCTAACTGCCCGTCGCGTCGTACCCTCTTCACCCACGATTTTTAAGAAGACACGAATAAGGTCCATAAGAACATAAATTCATTTTATAGTAAAATAAATTAGCTATAAGATCTTTGTAAAGTTTTGGTGGGTAGTCGTAAAAATAAATGTAATTATTTAAGTACGAAGAAATATTTTTAAGCCAGAGATTACCGAGGAAAAAGGTTTAATTAGCGTCCTCATTTTATGTCTACAAACATTGGCTGAAAATAACTCGCTTCCACGAATTCTTGATGTGATCTCTTTAAAAAAGCTGCTTTGTATGCCACAAAGGATAGATACGACGCAAAATTCAGAATTTCGGGACTCGACATTTTGGGTACGTAAGTACTCAGAGAGGCACATAATATAATATGATATAGGTAAAGCATGTATCAGAAAGGGTTGCTCCAAATTTTCAGACCAACAAACCGAACAACTTTCTCAATGGGACCAACATTGTAATTGCGAAAAAATAAATAGCCGTCCCATACATTTGGCTGGAGTAGGTACCCATATCAATTCATTTATTTGCAAAGAATGTAGGTATTGTGCAAGTTGTTATAGAAAATATAATGAGCCGGGTACATTCTGCCCAGCGGGGTTATATGGTCGCTGATTCTGCCAGAGGTTTCGCATGCAAAATTAAAAAAAAAAAATGTCTATCAATGCGAACATTGAATGTAATGAACGATACATTGAATGTAATATGAAAATTAATAATAAAGAAAATGATTACAATACTATTAAATTATTTAAAAACTAGTTGCGCCCCGTGGTTTCACCTGCATAAGTTTCGATCCCGTGGGAATATCGGGATAAAAAGTGTCCTATGTGTTAATCCTGGTTATACAATATTTATGTGCTAAATTTCATCCAAATCCGTTCAGTAGTTTTTGCTTGAAAGAGTAACAAACATCCCATCCATACAAACTTTCGCATTTACAATATTAGTAGGATAGTCAAAGTTAAGCACAAAAGTAGATATTAAATAATGTCAATAATATTATTATGTTGAAATATGGGTCATTCAAAAAATCACTTAACGAATAAGTACGTTGTACCAAAAAAACCTTAAGTTTATATCTTTTAAACTGTTGAACTGTTGTTGTGTAATTGTTGTTGGTACTGTAAAGGTTGTCCACTAAAGTCAACCTTATGTAGGCTATAATTTAGCGTGGGTACCTTTGAAAGACTCATCAGCCCTTCACAGTACCTACTGTAGTTTTGTATGGCACAGTTGATATTTTTTTTGGCAATTAAGTCGTTGGTCCCATGGAGAAAGCTTCCTTTCCGACACATAGTATTTCAGAACCATCTTTTAAATAGTCTATATATTTTTTAAACCTCAAAGGAATTTCTCAACCATTTTACTCAGTTCATATTAAGCTATTTTCTTTTCAGGCTGTTTTAAAATAGTGGATATAAAGAAGCGCCGCGGTAGACAGTGTATAAATTAAATTTTATAGAAAAGGTGGTGGTGGTTGTAACTTTATAGCCAACTGTAAAGAAACCCCGTCAAGTGCGAGTCGGATTCCCGCAACGCGTATGTATTTTACTACTTTACGGTTTTCAGATTTATTCCTTTACTAAATTTTGACACATGACATTGCCCCTTGCTAAATTTCATGATTCTAGGTCAACGTGAAGTACCTTATAGGGTTTGATTCCCTTGCGAGTCAAAATATGCGGCATAAACGTTTCGCTCGTATCTTTTGACTGCGTTGACTTAGAAGTTTGATTTGCAATGCTTCAAGTATTTCAGTATTATTTTGAGTATTTGATATTAATTTCACATTGATAACTCCACGTGTTCCTGAGAAAAATGGTCTTGACTGATAGACAGACAGATGGACAACGAAGTGATCTTACAAGGGTTGTAAGGGTTCCGTTTTTCCTTTTGAGGTAAGGAACGCTAAAAACGTTTAAAGCCAACCGTAGAGCTTCTTGAAGGCATTGGAAACTAAGGAAGAGATTATTTGTAGGAGATTTTAAGGTTTAATTGAATAGAGTATCCTTTTAAATGCTTTTTCTTTCTTTCTTTTATCCTGGTCTTGTTGAGGGGATGAATGAAAGGCGACTAACAAAAGGTACAAGGCAGATGTGAGTGGATATTTCGGGAGGAGACGCTCTAGGATGACATCAATCAACCAATCAACTCAAGCTATCGCAGTCTACCGCTGGACATAGGCCTCTCCCAGGCTGCACCACAACACCCTGACCTCCGCCTTCCGCATCCAGTCCGTCCCAGCAACCTTCTTAAGGTCGTCCGTCCATCTAGCTGGGGGGCGTCCCACACTACGCCTGCCGATACGCAGTCTCCACTCCAGGACTCGTCTGCTCCACCGGCCATCGGTCCTTCGACAAACATGGCCAGCCCACTGCCACTTCAGTTTGCTTACTCTGCAAGCTATGTCGGTAATTCCGGTTCGTTGGTCATAATAATGAGTACAATGACCCCTTTTAAGGATTAAAGCGATCAAAATTTAACGGTGTATGTATTTATGTATATGTTATAAGGGTCTTCTTGCAAATTTTTTGATTACCAGAAATGTAAATAAAGGAGTACGTAAACTATACATTCCTATGAATAGTTTACGTTTATATAGGTATGCTTTTTATTTTACAGAATTTGAAAGTGCTACCTTTCTTACGTATGTTAAAGGAAAATAATAATACACAAACTCTCATCTTCACAACGCAGCATCAAAATTAGGTAACCGTAGCATAAACAGCGGTATAGAGAGGAGCTCGTAGTCATAAACTTTACATTGTTATCTTAAGTAAACTGAAATTATGAAACAAGGAGAAATGCGGTCAGAGATGTATTAAATTGTGTAAGGCAGTAAATCTTTCGATATTGCTCGGATTACGGATTCTGATTAAAGAACAAGAAACTGTTGGCTTCCTTTCGATATCTTCGTGGTTTGAATTGAATCGGATATGATTCGAATTAATGTCAAAGATTGGAATCCTTTGATTTGCCCTCACCGTACTTACTATACCCTGTCCATTAGGTAAACCGTTTTATGACAGATGTACAGACGCCAGAAAGTTAAGCTACCCGAAACTGTCAAATTTTCCCAATCAACCTTGAACCTTAATGCTTCAGCCATAAAGTTGAAAATCTATTAAAGAAATTTGACAGATTGTAGTAGCTTGATGTGCTGGCGTCTGTACATTGATTGATACACGTACGGTATTATAATGTCTGTAAGAAGCCATAAATAAGATATTTAAATAAGATAAGGCAGTTTATATATTTAATTTATTACGCATTTTAAAGTTAATTTTCATATATGTACGCTCTAAGACAGCTGTCAAAAAACGGACAGGGTAAGTCGCGCGAAAAAGTGTTCATACTGAGAAGAGTGAGCTCACACAATAATAATGGCGTTTCCATGACAACCAAGTCAAGTCTCTGCGACATTGTGTGTCAGAGGTGTCAAGACGAAAGAAAAACGCGGCCTTCTTTATCTTCGTGGCAATCAATTCAGCCTATCGCAGTCATGCTGGGCATAGCCGCATAGGCCTGTCCCAGGCTGCGCCACAACACCCTGTCCTCCGCTTTCCGCATCCATTCTCTCCATCTAGCTAGGGGGCGTCCCACACTACGCTTGCCGATACGTGACTCTTCGTGGCAATGAGAATCTACAACTGAAATCTTTGATTAATGTCAATTTGACACTTATTTGAACCGAATTAATGTCAATCTAATCGAATTCGATTCGGTTCTAAGTAATCGGCAGCAAGAGTTTATTTTTGAAAAAGATTCTTCACATCATAACGAGAAGTAGTTTTATCTCCGTCAATGGTTACAAGGAAGTTTTCAAGACATAAAATGTCTACAGAATTTACGATGTGCGTTTATTGGCTAGATATAATAGATTTCATGGAATCGATTTATGAGTTTCGTAGGCATGGATATCATAATATTGTGCAGATATAAACGCCCTGAGAAATTCTTAAACAGAGGTTTTAAGACATAACATACATACGATACCAGGGTTGGTTTTCACACTGCATTATACCGGTGCAAATATTACTTATACTTAAACCACGAACGACGTTAAATCTTATGTCTATGCAGTAAAACCTAAGTCTCGTAACATTATAAACGTGAAAGTTTGTATGGATGGACTTTAATGATTATAATTCTGTAAATACATATTTGTTACGGCCGCGAATCATATTTTAATCAACGTACTACAACTTAGTACTGACCAGCAAATTGCAAAAAACGTAAGAAAATTTGAATTTCGCGGGCTACCTTGGAGCATCCACCTTAACTCCCATGTAATAGAGGGCGACCCTGTTGCCATCAACCTGGCATAGATCCAGCCTCCGGGCAGCTACTGAGGAATTCCTAATGCAAATACCCAATAACACTTTGTCCGACCTGCACCCTAATTGCGTAACACACAATTAATCGGAATCAGAATCATTTCGAAGCAAATTGCTAATCCATTGCTTCATAAGTTCGAAAAAAATGTCTGCTCAACACATAAATAACGCAATGAATGTTGTTGAACTGTCAAAATGAAACCGATTCCGATTGATCGTGTGTTACGCACTACGCAATTAGGGTGCCGGGAATCGAAAGTTGTAAACTGATAAATATAAATATTATATTTTAATTACAGTCGTTTTATACAACAATGTGACGTGTTGAATTAATGTTCAATGATAAAATACCGGTCAAGTGCGAGTCGGACTCGCGCGCCGAGGGTTCCGTACAAATTTGTAGGTAGGTATGTAAAAAAAATTTTACGGTATTCGCAATTTTTCCTTTAGACGTTGCTTCGTACCAAATTTCAAGATTCTGAGTTCACGGGAAGTACCCTGTAGGTTTTGATTCCCTTGCGAGTGTCGAAAATTTGCGTAAATTTGCGGCATAAATGGCTGTATCTTTTGATTGCGTTGGCTTAGAAGTTTGATTTTTTCACAGCTCTAAGGGTCAGTAGACTTGAGTATTTGATATAAATTCCAGCTTGATACCTCCACGCGTTCCTGAGAAAAAGGGTCATGACAGACAGACAGACAGACAGACGGACGGACGGACAACAAAGTGATACTATAAGGATTCCGTTTTTTCCTTTCGAGGTACGGAACCCTAAAAAACAATTCTGCCATTTAGTGTTACCGAAAAATTCGAGCGAGAGCGAATACTTTAAAAATCATCCGGAAAATTGACTTCTGAATTCGGAAAACCGGATACCGTATTCGTAAAATCAACTTTTTTTAATTGAATATCAATGAGATGGCAGGTGCTTGCTTGCACAGCTTTTGCATTCTCATACAGTACGTACCTATGGATAAAGGGTCATAGGTATTGGAAAATAATGGGTTTATTGGTATTTCGAAATAATTTTACTTATGACTTTTAGTTGCCGTTTCATGTAGGTATACTTACATGGAGGATCTAGTTTTTTTGTTAGAGTATCATAATCTCCAGAAGATCTGCACCCTAATTGCGTGACACACTATCAACCTCAATTTGAATCATTTTGAAGGATGTTGCTAATCCATTGCTTCATATGTTCGAAAAGCCTTTCTGCTCAAAAACGTAAATAACGCAATGAATGTTGTTGCACTGTCAAAATGAAGCCCATTGCTACTGATAGTGTGCCATATGTTACGCAATTACCACGCTGGTGGATTATAAGGTTTTTGAATTTAGGGACTGTACAAACTGATTACCCCGCTGCACGAAAACCAATAATTTTTCGTCTAAATTCAGTGATGATTTAGCAACAGACAGCTCGTTGAAACATTAGGCTAATTTCCAGCAGTAGCAATAACTTCGTCCCACTCCTCAGACATTCCTGTCCAACCCCACATTTTTTAAAGACAATACTTTCTAACCATAAATACTACTTACGTTTACATACGAGAGGTCGGATTCGCCTTCTATTTACAATTTTACAGTCTGACTCACGCGTTTGGGAGCATTCGGAGCATCGCGCATCGATAATGTCCAACATCGCGGTGTACGTACAATTCGCAATGGATTCCCTCGGTCTATATTTATAAAGAGCGGGATAGACGAGGGGAAGGGCGGGAAGGGAAGGAGGGGTTCGACGCGCCCGAGCACGTGGTATTAATAGTCGTACGCGCATGTCAGCGCGCACCCGCGCACTCGCTCCACACCAAATTGGGAAACGGGAATAGTCGAGCGATGTTTGGGTTCAATGATAGATAGAATATAAATCTACTGGCTCAGTCTGATGCATTTTATGTATGTTTGTAAAGCGTGCTCGTCTCATAAAGCTAGACTGGAAACTTTGTAGACAGACTGCAAATAGCGCTAGACGACGAGGTATGCTTAATTGATTGTTATTCGTCGTATCTTGTCTGGGTTGGTTAATCCTGGATATTGCTACTGTTCATCTTTAGCTGTACTTTGGACCAGTCTAGATTACATCATCTCCGGCTCTCAGGTTTTCACCAACTCTTCTAATGCTAATATTGGTCCGGGTATCCAATATTAATTTAAAACCGAATGACCTATTCACTATTGGATATCTGTGATTTCGCCATTTTTCGATAACCCTTTTTTAAGTATGTATTTTATGAATTTGTGACTATGTACAGTAAAAACCAAGAGGGAAAGATATACCTTTTTCGAATAACAATCCAATGAAGCCAAAATAAAATGGATTAGAGAGAACTACTTAGATGGCTGAAGAATTGAAGATATTTTGTTATTAGAAATTGGAATCTGTTCTTATCTCCACGTCTATAAATCTGATGCTCTTTATAGGTGAAGTTTATAGGGTAATGAAAAAGATGTCGATGGAAACGGACCTTGAAGAAATAATAACACTATTTTCAAGTTGGCAGACTGTGTTGCTACAAGTCTCATTATCCCACAGCGTGGGTAAATAATATTATGATATTAGGTAACCGTGGGACAGGTGGCAATGACAAAACCTAGAAATAAGTACAAAGTGATAAAGAAGTAGATAGATTATGGAAATATAGCCACAGCAAGCAAGCAGGCTGGTCTCAAAACGGTGCAGAAAATATCGTGAGGAAATTGGCATGTCCTAGAACGAAAAATTCGAAGACATGTGACATCAACCGACCCGCACGGGGCCCGCGTGGTAGATTACAGCCCACTCCCTCCTACAGATAGGAGCCCTGTGTGCCAGCAGTGGGGACATTATTATTGATTGGTAAGCAAGCATATAAGTCAGCAAAAACAAACAACAGGAATTTAAGCTTTGGAATGTTAACAGAGTATCCACATTCGTGAAACCATAACAGACCGTAAAGTCATATCAAATGATTGGATTAGCTGTCGCTAAATCAATCAACCAATCGAAGCAACCCGACAGCAGAGATTTTCAGGAACCGAGGCACAAGTCACAGTCACGTGCGTCCCACGTGCATGAAAGACTTTTCACATAGAACTCTTTATTGATATTCCGTAATGGGGTCATGCCTTGGTAGAAATTAGGTCATGATGTGACTACATTCTCGGGTTTAGTTTTGTTTGTCGGTTTAGAGGTCACGACCTTTTAATATAGGGGAAATAGATATTCTATCAACGTATGATAGGTATAGGTATATTATCTATTCTATGCTAATAATAAAGCTGAAGAGTTTGTTTGTTTGAACGCGCTATCAGTCGGCTACGGCCCTTCGGAGCTAGAAAGAACGCAAAAAAAATCAGAAAGACCGCAAAACGAAGTAATAGCGCGTGCGGACGATGGGATGCGACGCGGTGGGACCAAAGTTTCACGCTTCTGACTAATTGGCCGGAGAACAAGACAAGGAAAATTGGAGAAGTATGAGGGAGTACTTTGCCCAGCAGTGGGACAAAATAGGATAACATAGAGTAGGACTAACAATAGAATTTCCACACTTTTCAATTACCTCATCACAAAAACATATCCAAGACGAATTCCATTTAAAACCGCATCCCAACATTCCCTGCTCTGTTTCACCGCTTTCAGGCGATTAAATAAAACAGACGAAAGCTAAATGTTGCCTTTCACAGCCTTCGGCGAGCATTAATATGTACAAGTAACGTGAAAATGTACTTGTAACGAGTGGGTGAAAAGTCTGCAACCCTCTTTTCACCTGTGGGGTACGCAGAGAGGTATGTAAGGAAAATTATGGCGACGTCTCTGATATTGCATATTTTCATAGATAGTGGTGATGATACTTTGAGCGGTGACCATCTTGGGGGCCGCTTGCTTGTTTGCTACACAAACACAGAAAATATCAACAGCGATCAACGAATCTCGTAAAGAACCTCACTTTACGAGATTTGTTGGTCTTCCACGGTACGGCAGCAGGGTGTGAATCTGGAGCTGGGTCGGAAACTATACTTCGCCTCCTATCCTGCGCCGTGTGCCCCAAAACATGCAGCCAAAGTGACCTCTACGCTGCCATCGATAACGCCATGGAAGTGGCGAATTTTTGAGCTAACAAGATTTGAACAACTGTCGTGCCAGCGATATGAAGAAGAACCCACGATCGTTATGAATAGCGGTCATTAGAAAGCCCATATTCTAGGACGTGGTAACTTGAAAATAATTTACCTCTCCAAGTGTACCGTAAAATAGAGCAGTAATTCAGGATTTGTGACGTACACCAAGACAATTAGGGGCACTCGTAAAAACGTTTAGTACTCGTATTAGCTCTTCCTTGGGACGGCAATTACTGGATTTAATTTCGTCATTATTGGACTTTTGTGACGGGAATTTAACGCCTTCACATTTGGCAATGTCTACAGAATTGCGACCATTACTCCACTAACATAAGAGACGTTTATTAAAGTAGTAAGTAGGAGAGCAATGGACGTTACTCAGACTTGAAGTGAGGGCTTATTGCGACAATTAAAAAGTCCGTGTTCTTACAAGTTTTACATACTTATTACTTTTCATAAAGTGCGTAATGTTTAATGTTCTTCTGTATTTGGTGGTCGAATGTATATTTCGATGATTTGTGACTTATCTGACCTCGATTATGACAGGAGCATTCGCATAAGCTTGCCTTTTTTGGACGCCATTTTTTCAAGGCTTCCTCGTCAATATAAAACTTTCCTATAGTAAGGTACTGTGACACGTAGTGGCCTTGACTCTTCATCTGTTTTGGTAAGTACATATATGTTGTTACCCATATTTTTACAAGTTTTTTAATAGCTTGCTTCATTTGTATGTGTTTCCAGTTATTCGAATTGTCATCCATTTTTCAAGCTCTTCCTGACATTAATTGTGTTGAAACTTGGCATACCTACATATATGTATAACTACGGTGACAACGCAAATATAATATGATACCTTGAAGCTGATCTGATGACTGAGCCCGGATTTGGGCATAGGAACTCCTCAACTAAATAAGATTTGCGAGCATCTCCGAGTTTGAACTCGTTGGTTTTGTCTTGACAAGTTCTATTACACTAGGTGTCCGTAGGTGTGTAGGTCTGATGATGGAGCCTTTTTTTTTTTTTGGGGATGGGAAATCATCAAATGACTCCTCCCGCTCTGGGTGGAGCAGAAGCGGTAAACCCTTTCGGATGGTCCCGCTACCCTGGCAGGCTTCGGCCCTATGGGGCCCCGTCTCTTTTGCTGACATCTCTTTGAGGCGCGCGTGGAACACGTACACGCCGTCCGGCACGGGCCTAGTCCTGATCGGACGAAGAACTCTCCATCTAATCAAGATAACCCTGTTGTATTTCGGCCGTTAGGATTTATCTTGACAATTACCTTACAAGTGAATGTAGAACAGATATTTAAACAATTTCTAATACTGAAAAGTACAAAGTAAAACTTATAAAAACATAGAGCGTTAATATTTCTAATAAGTTTGAGGCGTCTATGTTTACGTAAGTTTTATTTAATACATTTAGGGCTGATTTTTCAATAGAGCGATAATTTTTATTCGTAGAATAAAATTGACGTCTGGCGGATTTTGTATGGAAGAACTGTTAAAAATTCAAAATTATTCCCCCGATTAAATTATCTATCGTCGGAAAAATCAGCCTTTAGTTAATTAAAAGCTTGTTTTTTTTTAATATTTTTACTTAGGTAGGTATCTGTATTTTATTTTGTCATTTTAGGATCGGTAATTGTTAAACATATCTCGTTTATATACTAAGCCGAGACTACTACTCAGATCAAAGACTATATTTATGTAACCACAACTTGTTACAAATTTAAAAAAAAAAAACATAAAAAACTTAATTATAAAGCCTTAATATATAGGTTAATTTTCAATAAGATAGGTTCTCGCTTTGTGTACATGTTTGTACAGACGCCAGCACATCAAGCTACTACAATCTGTCAAATTTCTTTAATAGATTTTCAACTTTATCACTAAAATATTACGGTTCAAGGTTGATTGGGAAAATTTGACAGTTTCGGGTAGCTTGACCTGCTGGCATCTGTACAACAATATCCCACGATAAAGTCTGAGGCTCAGGGAGGGACACAACCGTTTTATCATGGAAATAAACCTCTGAAAATGTAAATTGTTATGCCTCATTAGCATTTAGAAAAGCTTACGTACGTAGGTACGTACATAGAATATATTTGGCACGTTAACTTGGAGATGTAAATTTATCAATAAAGAGTGTCATCTATTTATTACCATCAACTGGGCACACATCCATACTAGGCTGCTTCTGAGAAATTCCAGATAATAATAATAATAATAGTAATGTTTATTGAAGAAACTAAGACATAAATTACAAAATTATTTTAACAGGCTAATTTGGAATAATATAAATGGTATAGTCATCTGTAGTCGAACTAGGCAGATCCTGTATTTCGACTATCAGCGCCAAACCCCTCGAGTATTATATATAATATATATTATAGCCAGATGGAAAAACTCAACAACATTGCCCGATCCGGGAATCGATCCCGAAACCTCATACAGCAGTAGCGCTTGCGACCACTCGGCCAACGAGGTAGTCAAATTCAATTACATATATTATGGTGGTTAAACTGAAGACTGTTTCTAGAAAGGATGTAGGCTGTAGGGAACTTATAACATACAGACAAGTGGTTTTGTCTGTTTCATAGAAAAGTGCAATATCTACGCCGTCAAAATGTATGAAACAGCTCATTTTTAACCGATACAAAAAAGGAGGAGGTTCTCAATTCGACTGTATTTTTTTTTTATGTTTGTTACCTCAGACCTCCGTTATTTAGAAGCCGATTTGCTTTAAATCTTTTTTATTTGTAAGGATATACTTTCGGATTGGTCCCATAGAAATTTCATCAAAAACGGTTCAGTAGTTTGGTTTTTAAGCCAAAATTACTGGTAAAAATTACAACTTAAAAGTGAAAAATATTTTTTTTTTTTTAATTATCTACGAGATGAATCAGAATTATGTACTGAATCAGCATATAACAGGTTGCGTGTCAATGTCCCTGCCATCCTGTATAAATGTAAGTGTGTGGTTATGTAGTTTGCATCTACTTATAGTAGGTATAATTATTTTGAAGTTTCAAGATTTGGGTTTTCGAAAAACACTTACAAAACAGTTGCTTGACCCTCGTTTAGTTTAAATATTCGGTGAATCTTTTATTGTTGTTGAATACGTCTACCCACCCTATTCACATTTATGAATCTGTGTAAATCACGTTTAATGTAAACGTGATTTAATGCGTATCCATCACGTTTCCTCGACCACGGTCCTGACTGACGTCAATTTAGAATAGATTTTTCTATTGTTCTGGCAGTGATAGAATTACGGAGTTTGTCAGCTGTCAATCAAACAGCTGTTCAGTGATCCCACTGATTCTGGATCACTGGGTAGGAGATAGATAGTAACATTAATTAGAGACAGCCCGAGCTTCATTACCTACTAAAAGAGCTTGCCTGCCCAATACTAATTACAAGTCTGTTTTAACATTATATTGAGGTACTTACCTAATTTCTAAAAATTTGGCTTACTATGTGTGATGGTGGCATTATTACGTCTAAGTAGGTAGTATTATAAGTAAGTTTATGAGTACTAGGTATTACAGCACTATCTGACTTGTGCATTAGAAACAGCTTTCTGCAAATACAAATCCGTTTGCATCATGATGATTTAACAACAATCTTCTTTTTTTCTTTTTCTTCTTTTTTTTCTTTTCTTCTTCTTTATTATCCTCCACTATGCAGCAGTGGTAGCCTAGTGGTATAAGCCGCGACTTACGAGTTGTAGGTCGTAGGGTTCGAACCCAGACAGACGCTTTACGTCGTGTAAATTGTTTCATCACCACTGCTCTCAAAACGGCGAAGGAAAATATCATGAGGAAACCGGCATGCCCTAGAACCAAAAATTCGAAGAGATGTGACATCTACCAACCCGCACTGGGCCCGCGTGGTAGAATATGGCTCGCTCCCTCACAGAGACGAGCCCTGTGTCCCAGCAGTGGAAACATTATAGGCTGATTATGTATCATTTTATTTGGCAAAAAGTGTATTATCAACAGACCCTCTCATTTTGAAAAGAACTCCTAAAAACGTTACAATAAACTTTATGAAAGAGAATATTAGATAGCGACACACATGGCATGTATCGAAGAATATTTTGATACTTTGTCGCGAATCTGGCTCCCACCTGTTATTCACTTTGATACTCAGTGAGCGTGCTCCTCGTTATAATAAAATGGCCGCCTGTGCCCCCAGAGTAATGTAAACTGTTTTTGTAGCGCTACTGAAATAAAGAGTTATTGCCTTCATTTCTGTGTGTGAAGACATTTAATTATGCGTTATGTTTTTTTTTTCATTTATTTTATGGTTTGATGACACTTTTGGTTATAAATTTCGCTTTTATTTTATACCTGCACCGCGTAACACACTACCTATCAATCTCAATCTGAATCATTTTGAAGGATATTTATTGCTAATCCATTGCTTCATATGTTCGAAAAATTTGTCTTATCAACAACGTAAATAACGCAATGAATGTTGTTGAACTGTCAAAATAAAAGCCATGGCGGCTACTGATAGTGTGCCATATGTTACGCAATTACCACGCTGGTGGATTATAAGGTTTTTTAATTTAGGGACTGTACAAACTGAGTCGAGTATTGCGCCAGCAGGACGCGACTGCGTGCGTCTATTGTTTTAATGATTATGAAGTCACGCGAATATTTGCGCTAGTTTGAACACCTCCAAACAAGTTATTTGTCACAATCGGTAAGAGCGTATTCCGTCGCAAAAATAAATATAAAGGTTTAGGTTATTTTTGCGTACAGAAGAAGTCTAAATGCAAAATCCTTTCTCTTTAAAGAGGCCCCATTCCCGCGCGATCTCCACCATTGGAAATGGTCCAAAAACCCATAGATAAGTATATAAAATTGTTGTAAACTTTTCGTAGAAGTTACGTAGCAGCGTAGCAATCAACTTCTGGTTTTTGAAAGTTTGATGAATTTATACAGACTACTGTTATCAATTATCATCTGGTTTCAGCCATAGATAGGTAGATACTTACTGATCAAGTGATCACAGACTAAAACACTAGGAATCTAAAACATTGAACTTGGCATTTGTATAAATCAGCATAATTATGTCTTTTCCCAACTATGTTGGGGTCGGCTTCCAGTCTAACCGGATGCAGCTGAACGACAGTATTTTACATGGAACGACTGTCCTTTAGACCTCCACAACCCAATTATAAATATACATCACAGCATTTGTTATAATAATATTAATTGAGTGAAAGTAAGCAACGAAAAACTGTGAAGGAAATCATCGTGATGAAACCGGCATGTCCTAGGACCAAAAATTCGAAGACATGTGACATCTACCAACCCGCGCTGGGCCCGCGAGGTGGATTACGGCCCACTCCCTCACACTGAGAGGAGGCCTGTGTCCCAGCAGTAAGAAACTTATAGGCTGTTTTTTTTTAATGATACGTTGCCCTCACACTAGGAATTTCTCCTGTATCGTGGGTGCGTTTACAAACATTTAAACTCACATACACACATGATTATGTCTGAATATAAGCAAACGATCAGACGGATTACCTGTAGTAATAAATTAGACATAATATTGAAATACTTCAATATTTTCAGTAGTTCATAGTTGGGTTTAGTTTGGAACTCGATCCGTGTTTGAAACAATACAGACAGTTTGATAAATAAACGCCGCGTGCGACTTTGTGAACTGTTTCCAACTAAAAGTGTATTAATATTTTATAAATAAAACTAAACTACAAAGGCAATCGAGTTTTCACAACTTTTACTTACGTTTTTAATAAACTGTTGATATCTAATTTGTAGAGAGTATCTAGCTAGATTTTAAGACTACTTATAGGTACCTGAGGGGCTTGTGTCTAATAACAGCCGCGATCGATCAGGTTAAGCTACGCTTTCTGCGGTTGGTCCGTGGATGGGTGACCATCTTTACATATCAAGACCCCTCCGTGTCTCGGAAAGCACGCTAGGCCGTTGGTCCCCGCTGTCATTCGTGGATCTTTGACAGTCGTTACGGGTCGTCAGAAGCCCGAAAGTCTGACAACCAGTCTTACCAAGGGGTTTCGTATTACCCAGTAACTGGGTTGTGGAGGTCAGATAGGCAGTCGCTCCATGTAAAATACTGGTACTCAGCTGCATCTGGTTAGACTGGAAGCCGACCCCAACATAGTTGGGAAAAGGCTACTCAGATGATGATATAGGTATTTACCTAATATCGTGAACTGTTTGATGTACCCAGTATTTTTTAAATAATGTACATACCTTGTTCCCGATGGAACAAAAGATTTATGTTTCGTTTGAAGATGGGGTCAGATGAAATTACAGAACATTTGAAGTTGAAAAAAGGTATAATTACTTGTCTACTTGTGAATTTACTTACTGGTAGGTAAGGTTGAAAATATATCGTAGACTGTTTTTTGAAAGAAAGAAAGAAAATACATTTAGGAGAGGAAGGAAACGAAAAGTTTTTCCGTTGCGCTGCGCCGGCGCTAGTGCGGTCCGCTCGCTAGTGATGTGCTTCGTTGGGCTTGCGTATAGTCGATTAACTGAGCGGGGCGCGAGCAACTTAACTATACAAAACCAATATCTTTCTCATCGAATTCAGAACTTTTAAACCTCAAATTTTCCTATTAAAGACAAAAGCTTTGTAACAAGATTCGTAGAATATTGGGCCTTTTATCCAACATATATACCTAGTCTTCTGAAAACCAACAAAGACTGTTCTTACATAAAATCCCAAAAGAGGTGCCATTTAAATATTTAGGTTTGTTGAGTCTATCGCGAACGTAAACTTTTTAGTATTTGTTAACACATTAAGAGAATTCATTTTCTTATTGGACTGAATTCAGACCACTTCAGGGCGTCTTACATGTTAAGCTAACATTTAAATCCCGCATCTGCTAATTAAGACAAAAGTTTGTAACAATATTCCTGGAATATTGAGCCTTTTATACCTGGACTTCAGCTGAAAGCCAACAACGGGCTTTCTTACATAAAATCCCAATATTTGCTAGTATTTTGTCTACCAGTAAGGGTGTTTCTTTCTTACAAAATAAAATGAAATAGCTAAAGAGGAGGGAAGCCGATTTGCAAGAAGGGTGCTTATTTAAATAAGATTTTAATTATTTAAAAAAGGTTTAATTATCGTTGTTCCGTGTTTTCTTTCGTGCCCGTTTGTTTGGGTTAGTAAATAAATCTTGAGGACCAGGTTTATTTTGTTTTTATTTGTACAGAAAGGCTCAAAAACATGTACAGTCAAGAGTCATTAATTGATTACCAGCTTAAGGACTGTATTGCTGTGAACGCGCAGTAAAGTCTGTACCTACGTCTGTGTGTAGTGATGTACAACACAGAACGCACATCTCAGAATTCGCACACTGGCTGGCGTCGAACGAAACAAAAAACATACCGTCGCTTTTGCACATAGGCTACGTAATTACGCATGACTTTGGTTGGTTCATACCATTGCTAAAATTGAAGTCATTTCATCAAGTACCGATAGCTGGTAGTCTTACGTATTAGATTGTCGAACGCATAGGTCTGGGTTCCAATCTCGAGATGGGACTTTTAATTTTTCTTTTCCAACAATAATCTTTATCGGTTTTTTTTATTATTCGATAGATTAATAAACGATAATAATAAGTTATTATATTGTTATTGTAATATGGGGTTAAAAATAAAAATGTTTTATAAGTAATTTCAAATTGTTTATTCGTTATAATTTTATAAACTAGAAATAAATAAACGTCTAGTTAAAACAGTTTATTTTCTCATAAAGAACAATTTATTGAAGTTAAGCAGGTAATAGCGGTTCACCGTAATTATGCGTTTTGTAAATTCGTTGCACGTAATATAGTCTATTTTATTTGTATTCACTCATTAGTCCGTAACCACTTAGAAAAAATTCTTATCGCTCAGGAATGCTTTTGTTCTCACTCACGGGCCGGTCGATGACTTGAATCCAGTTCGATTTAAGACCATATGTTTAATGCAATAAGGTTGTATTTGGTTTAAAGGACTAGAAATAATAGAAGTGTGTTTGTCGCAAAGATTCAATTTAATATAATAATATTGTCCTTTAATTACCACTATGTGGGTAGATTTGCTAGTTGTAGTTTGTTAGAGTACTTTAACAAACTACAACTAGCAAATCTACCCACGTAAATAAAAAAAGTGCGGACTCCTTGTCACAATACAATTAAATTACTCAGTAGTAGTAGCCTACCTAAGTTGCCTATCTCAAATGTCAAAGTTAACAAATCGTATTTATTAGGACTTATTGCGGTTATAGCTTAAGTATTCATTTTCATTATGAAAAGAAGATTGAAGCTAAACCTCAAAATAATCCTTATTACGGATATCACAATATAATTTTAGTATTGCTATAATCAACTTATAATTTAATACTTCGTATAACCCCCATTATTAGCAATGCAATCAAATAAACGCTGGCGCATCGACCCTACAATATTACTACATATGTCTATTCCTCTTATATTTTCCCAGATTTCTAGGCAATGCAGCTTCAATTGCTCATCAGTCCTCTCATTCCTTGCGTCCCATCGCTGTGTGATTAAACCCCATAGATTTTCTATGGGGTTGAGGTCATCAGGAGGTCGTGCCGGCCATGGAATTACTTCTCTAAAATAAAAAAAGGAGTACTGTTAGGCTACTAAGCAAAATACTAATATTACCTACGATTTAGAAACAAAATTATAATGACAATAGATATGTTACATATATTTATAGAATTAATATAGTTATATTAATCCATCATTCAATAATCTAGGTAAATAAATTTACTTCGGAATTATATTTTCTTCTATTTAGACTTTATAAAACGTTTTAAAAAATTAAGGATCAGCAGTTCTACTTTAATAAGATAAATTGTTTAATAAAATAATTTAATCATTACACTTACACTCAGTCCGGTTTCATCAGATATTTGTGTTATATTAAGTCCAATTTTACGCAGCGCAATAATATTCGCTTTCATTTCAATGTTCAAATTTGCTTGCATTTTAAAAGGAACTACAACACCGCTAATATATAGATATAGAACACACGTCGCTAACCCACAATGAACAACGTTCTATTTAGTCGCGATTGAATGACTCTTTAAGTTAACTGCATCCATCTACCTTATAATTTATTTATTTTGATTTCTGTGGGTATAATCCTAAAATTTTACGAATAAGTAACTGAAGTCAATAGCGTGATTAAGTATTCAATGTGTGTGTTGAGTGTGTGAATAGAGTGTGTGTCTGTATACTATAAAGTATAGGAATTACTCATTAGAAGAAGGTCGTAAGTTAAACAGAAGTGTCAATCTATTGCTTCGTGAAACTGGCGCGCCGCTTTGGACCGCTACTGTACATTCATCGACAAGAATTCATTTGATTGTCTATTCGTGTTCTATAATACTTTGTCGCTAGATATGGGTAGCTTCGGTGAGATACCAAATGTGGAATAAATGTTTTGAAACTACACATGGGTACACTAGTATGGAACAAAGACTGGAGCTTTCTGGTCTCTTTTTTTTACGTGTCTAATAAGTGTATCTATATTTTTAAGTACAGTAAACTTTATTACAGGTAAATTATACGAAGTACAGTGCTTACCACTGTTCGATTTCATCATTCTTTGCTCCCTTTTTGTGGGATAAATCGGTCAATTTGTCCGTAATCCATCGATGGCCGCCAGAGTCAGTCCAATGTAGGTCATTGGACAAAAGAGTAATTAAAACTATAAAACTAAAGTAAACGAGGGGATCGTAACTGCCGCTAGTACTTGCTAGTAGTTTATTGAGGCGGATACAATTAGATTAGTCCCGAATGAAGATAAACAACCGAAAACGAGTGTTACGTGATTGCCCTTTGTGTGCAGGGTAAGTTTTGTATAAGAATGAGCACCGTCTTTGTCCGTGTGAAATTTCTTGTTTCCCCGACGCTGTTGCGCGGGCGGGCGATGTAATACGAATGGGTGGCCCATCGTATTGCATCGCCCGTCCGCGCTATTGCTCCGTTTTAGCTTAGCATTATTTCAGACTTCTTTTTTTCTTTTTGCTCGGCTCCTGAGGATCCTAGGGTGATGTTAAATAACCTATAGCCTTCCTCAAGAATTGGGCCATCAACAGCATAAATAGTTTTTCAAATTCAACTGGTAGTCTTTCGAACAAACAAACAAACTCTTCAGCTTTATTATTAGTATAGATATCTCGTAGGTCAAAAGAGGGGCTCGTGGCTAAGTGATAACAGTCGCACGGGTCGATCGAAGGTAAGCTCCACTTCCCGCGGTCGGCTCGTGGATGGGTGACAATCCATTACATATCGAGTCTCTGTGGCTCGGAAAGAACCGTGATATTCAATCCATTATATTGGCCCATATAATATTGATTTCTATCACACCTGAGATCGTATCCATTACTTTTATTTCTGCCTGTACAACAACGAATAAATATTGATGGTATTGTATCGCGTGTTATTGTAATTGGGTTATATCTAGCGTGAAAGGGAATCGACAATAAAAGAAACAATAGGTGTACTCCACGTACTCCACCGGGAATTATGAGCCACAAGCCACGCAGGTGATAACAACCCCTGTTGTTATCACCTGCGTGGCTTGTGGCTTGTGGCTTATAGGGATTATATTCAGTTGGATGGCTCCTGTAATACAGCTACAGATAATAGTCGCCAATGTTGGATTGACAGCCTTTATTTCAAGTCCATATTTTAGATAATATATTATGGAAACTTGACCTGCTTAGTAATTGAACGCCATGATAGAGACTAACAGTCTAGTTAGGGGCTCACTGGTAATATTTTTTTTTTGTAAAGCAATAACGATACTCTCTTGTTAACTATAAGAATATTATTCATCCATGTAATTGTTTTACCTGAAAAAAATATATATTTCTATTTCTAGTTTGAAATAAAAGTCTTCTCGTAGGGTTTTAGATTTGTAAAGTATTTTTTTATCTCCTATGGCTTTCCCAATTGCTAAAATTTAAACACAATGTAATTTTAGAAAGAAAGAAAATGTATTTATAGCGACTCGCACAGGAAGATCATAAAACTAAACTAAACACAATCAAAAATAATAAAAAATACAAATTATATATTTTTTTTAAAGTAGGTAACAAAACCAAATTATATATAAAAAAAGTAACAAAAAAAGGCCAAAAGGCTCCTATCTCATGCTACGACATTTAAAAAATAATGAATGACCTGTAAGTCTACTTTAATAATCCCGCAAACAACCATCACTGGCCCGCATGAAACATTCGTAGAAATCATCAACACTATCATAAAAACAGTCATCACATCATATGAATGAATGCAGCAACATACATACGTGCACTATATGACACACATTATGATGCACGGAATATTTTTGACGACACGATATTTATAATCTGTGCGATAAAAAGGTGGCTACAGAATCATTAATTTGTTCGTGCAAGTTGTGTAGGGTTGTCGAGGTTCCAAAATCACTTTTTTTACATCACGTATTCAGCCTATAATGTTTCCAAAGCTGGGACACAGGGCTCTTTTCGGTGAGAGGGAGTGGGCCGTAATCCACCACGCGGGCCCAGTGCGGGTTGGTAGATGTCACAAGTCCTCGAATTCACTTTTTTTAATACCAAGGAATATTTACACCGCGACATATACTACTAATACAAGAAATCGAAACATTCATTGCATTTTAAAGTTTTTTTTCGCACAAAATGTAGTGAATGAGATCGCATTTCGATAAATATGGGAGATGCACACATCTTCTAGCAGAGCTTGGAGGAGAAGACCTTCAGCAAGATGGACTGTAGACAGCAGCTGAAGATGTAGCTTAACCCTGCCGAGCACCAGAAAAGGAAATAGTATCGCAGTATTATAAAAAAGAGGAAGCATTATAACTGGTTCAGCAGAGTTCTATGACAATTGACTGGTACCTCGATTAATTTAGACAATGAAACCAGGACAAACATGTGCGAGCGAGCGCAGCCCTGTTGCGCTAACGTGCGCGTGCGCCGAGTCCATTGCGCCCACGCCGCACATGCACGTCAACCTTGCGAGTATCGGGGACATTCGCTACTTCCATCAATCAACCCATTATATACTCGTAGTATTCACTGGGGATTACTTAAAACAATGTTAGATGCTGTTACGTTTTTCAGCGACGCCATTTAATGAGATATAAAAATAAAATGGGGCAACCAAGGCCAGGCTGATGTTGTCATAGTTACTCATAACCTAAATAAAAATAGGTAGCTTTTTACAAAAAGATAGATAACTTTTTATAAATATTCGAATGGGGCATGTTGCATTGTCAATAATATCACGATACCGTGGTAATATTGATGGTATAAGAGGCCGTATCACGGTATCGTGCTCAATAATTGCGATACGCGATATTAGTATCGTGATAATATTGACAAATGTAACATGCCCCATTGTATGTTTTTTGATAGATAAATCATTTAAAAGAAATGCCAGCTCCTTAATGTGACACACTATCAATCTCAATCTGAATAATTTTGAAGGATATTGCTAATCCATTGCTTCATATGTTCGAAAAATTTTTCTGACCAACAACGTAAATAACGCAATGAATGTTGTTGAACTGTCAAAATGAAAGCCATTGCTACTGAGTGTGTTACGCAATTACCCCGCAGCACGTACAACTTCAAGCTGTTTAATGAAAATTAAAATAGGTACACTAAAGATTTTTCGTTAACGTTTTCCAGATTTTAATTAACATTTGTAGTTGGGGCTTGGGTTAATTAATATAAACTGTTTATATTAATAATTGGGTAAGTACATAAGATAAAACTTTACGTCATTAATTGGTGAAAAGTTACGCTTGCCTGTCAAGGTTTTTAATTTTTCAGGAAGACAGCTTTTCTTCGATCTACCTAGCATTTTCCCAACTATGTTGAGTACGGCTTTCAGGCTAACCGAATGCAGCTGATTACCTGCATTTTACATGGAGCGACTGCCTATCTGACTTCCACGATCCAGTTACTGGGTAACACGATACCCCTTGGTAAGACTGGTTGTCAGACTTTTCTTCTCCTGCTAAAAAGTAACTAACCATCAAATAAAAAAATAAAAAAATTGAAGTATCTTTAAGTAATGTAAGCTTTTTACTAAATCTATATATATAAAATTCAAAGTCCTGACTGACTGACTGACTGACTGACTGACTGACTGACTGACTGACTGACTGATAGATCAACGCACAGCCTAAACCGCTGGTCCTAGAGACATGAAATTTGGAGGGTGTGTTCTTCATGAAGAGTAGGCATCCACTAAGAAAGGATTTTTGGAAATTCCACCCCTAAGAGGGTGAAAAGGGGGGAATTCGTTTGTATGAAAAATCTTATTCCTTGAGTTAATAAACTTGAAACTTGGCACGAATACTTATCTAAAGAAATTATAAATATTGTCATTTTTTTTTTCTTCTAAACTACCCCCTAATAAGGGATTGGGGGGTTTCAAAGTTTGTATGGAAGAATTTTAGCGCGCAGTCCGATTTACTCGAAACTCAGTATTTATACCTAATATTGAAAGTAAAGAATAATGTGTATCAGGGTTTTTTGAAAATCTACCCCTGACGGGCTGAAATAGGGTAGTCAATTTTTCAGGGGAGGATTTTACTGCATGGCTTGATTAACTCGAAAATTAGTATAAATAATCTTTGAGTCAAGTTATGAATACATCCCAAACGATTTTTTTTAATTCCACCCCTGTGGGGGTGAAAAGCGGGGATACAGTTTATATGAAAAATCTTCTTCATTAGGTTAATAAACTAGAAACTTTTCAAGAATACTCGCCTAAGTAAGTAATAAAGTTTATCATTATAAGTTTTTCAAAACTACCCTTCAAAGGGGGATATAGGGGTGTTAAGTTTGTGTGGAATAATTTGAATGCGCGGTCCGATTAACTCGAAACTCAGTGTTTATACTTAAGACCAAAAATAAAGAGTAACATGTATCAGGGTTTTCAAAAGTCTACCCCTAACGGGTTGAAAAGGGGTAGTTAATTTTACAAGGGAGGATTATAATGCGTGGCTTGATTAACTCTAAAATTGGTATAAATAATCTTTGGATCAAGTTATGAATATTCCCAAACGATTTTTCAAAATTCCACCCCTGTGGGGGTGAAAAGCGGGGGATACAGTTTATATGAAAAATCTTATTCATTTAGTTAGTAAACTTGAAACTTGGCAAGACTACTTGCCTAAGTAAGTAATAAAGTTTATCATTATAAGTTTTTCAAAACTACCCCTCAAAGGGGGGGGGGGGGGGGTGTTAAGTTTGTGTGGGAGAAATTGAATGCGCGGTCCGAGTAACTCGAAACTCAGTATTGATACTTTTGACAGAAAATAATTAATAATAAGTATGTAAAGTTCTCCAAAATTTACCACTGACGGGACAAAAAGGGGTAATTCAGTTTTTAAGGGGAGGATTTGACCTTGAAACTGTATGTTACATTTTCACGCCTAAACCACTGAACTTCTGATTTGGCATAGAGATAGATGGCATCCTGGGGAAGCACATACATTTTATCCTGTTAGCACGTTCCCGTGGGATAATTTCCGACATCCACGCGGGCGAAGCCGCGGGCAGAAGCTAGTGCATAATATACGATACTTATATTTTTTTTATATGTGGTCTGTCTGTCTGTTTGTTCCGGCTAATCTTCGAAACGGATGGTCAATTTTGACGGGACTTTCACTTACCGATATTTTAGAAAAATAATTAGAACAATTAAAAGCTATGAATAGTACGCGAACGAAGTCGCGGGAAAGCTAGTATTACATAAGAATATTGAATACTGTGAATGAAATGCCAACTACTCGTAAGAAACATAAAACATGTTGTCTCGAATCATTCAGTTTCACACAGTGGTTTTAACAAGTTCTCGTGGCACATAATTAACTTGTAATTCGTCACAGAGGCTGCATGGCATTTAGCCTTTGCCTCGTTCGTGAACTGAATTACTGAAATAATTACCTCCTATATCATTACCCGTTTATGGTCATAAGCCTTGTTATATCACAATTATGTGTAATCTTTGAATGTTAAAGGTATCCATGTTAATGGCAATGGAGGGATTTGTGTATCAGCAGAACTTAAAATAAATAGAGATAGTAAGTATCTCAATCAACAACAAAAATGTCATCGTCAGCTGCCAGTCTAACCGGATGCAGCTGAAGACTAGTATTTTACCTTTGGTAAGACTGGTTGTCAGACTTTGGGGCTTTTGATAACCAGTAACGACTGCCAAAGGATCTACGAATGACAGCCGAGACCAACTGCTTAACGTGCATTCTGAATTACGAAAGGGTTTTTATATGTAAAGATGGTCACCCATCCACGGACCATACCATCCAACCACAAAAATATATGGATGAAAAAGTCGTACCTACCGTATTTTGCGGAGCCTACATTTAAATATTTGGTAGACAGACAGGATGATTTTTATTATGATAAATTGACACTTACTCTTCAATCTATAATACAAAGCCATGATTTCCACATTAATTGCTAACAAGTCAAGTAAGCTAACATTTTTCGGTTTGGTATCTATTTCGTAGCAGATTTTCGCAGCATGAGTCCATCAGATGTTAATGAAAATGGTACACAATTAGGAGCCCGAGCATGGCTGTTGCTATAGTAATTGTAAAGCTATTAATATCCCCGATAGCGCATAATAGTATGAAAATACTTCAAACTTCCGAAGTATATTAGGTACATCAACACGACACTGCAGTATTAAACTATTACACAATTTAGTTCCCACCGATATCAAAGGCATTTAACCGTCACAAATACTGCCTGAAGAAAACTATATAAAGGCTCCCGCAGACAGACAATTAAGTTTTCATAGGCAATGTTCTAATAGAATCGCGTCGCACCTGTCTGCGGGATACATAGAACAGAAACAATATATATATCGAGCGAAGGTAAACTTTACCAATTACGAGGCGTAATTTGATTAGTACCGCCACAAAGAAACTGATTACCGCCTTCACACAAAGGTACATGAACTGTGCGCCAATTTGTAACAAATATTCTGTTACCAAAGTCTGAGGGAATATTACGAAGTTGTGATAAAGTTTGATATTAGTTTATTGACTTAATAAGTATATCTTAGGGAATTAAGTCGTACGGTGTTCTTTTAGATTCGTGGTAGAGTAATTTGTTATTCGACTGTATACATAATCTTGTGAAGTTTCTCCCAAAGAAGTTAGAGGAAAGAAATATTCGCTGAACATACTTTCTTAAAAGAATATATCTATGAGTAGATTTGCTGAGGTCTGGAGTTGAAAAAAAATACCTAACATTTGAAATCAAATCAAAAGCCATTTATTTAAATTAGGCTGTGAATCAGCACATTTCGAACATCAAAATCACACAAGACAATCCCTGGAATCGCTCGCCCTTCACCACTTCATAGTGCTTTCGCTTACCCTTCACCACTTCATCGTTTTGAAAGATATTGCTAATCCACTGCTTCATAAGTTTGAAACATTTGTCTGCTCGACATCATATATAACGCAATGCATGTTGTTAAACTATCAAAATGAAACCCATTGCTACTGTTAGTGTGTTACCCAATAGGCTAGAAGCCTAAAAAAATCGAATTAGTTAGATTATCAAAAAATATTGGACCCGTATTTTTTCTTTTGTCAATTTTATAAAAAATGATGAAGATATCGCCCGTTAAAGTTTTTTAGCATGGCGTGACGTCACGACCCCCTACTTCCAAATTTTGACGCGCTTTATCTTTGTCATTTTTTGTTTGATTGACAAAAGAAAAAATACGTGTCCATTATTTTTCGATAATCTAACTGACGGATTAAATATAATAATCATTTTTTACCCAGGCAACTACCCTATTACCCCGCTGTTCTCCAACCTAACTAGCAACTACTATTAAAATGATCAACATTAGTCCCTGTAATTCACAGCCCTACCGAGCTGCGATTGTCGTGCAAACTTGCGAAGCGTGCCGACTATTATTGTCGACAGTGCCGAGATACCTATTCATGACCTATTCCCACGCCAGCTCTCGTTCGACTGTCGGCTCTATTAAATCGGGCCTGTTTAGCTATCTGTTGGAAATTGCACGTTAATTACTAAACAGTATAACTTGGGACTGCTTTTGACAAGGCCTTTTATTTGGGAGTAGTTCTTACCTATTTATTTTCTAATTAAGACAGGGCCGAAACACGCAATTAATTAGACCAACTTTCAGGGGCCCCTTCTTAATATACAATTAGAATACCACAGAAGTCTAATTAGTATCTACGTAATTAATGATATGACCTGGACCTATGGCCTCTAATGTAAAAGGGTAATTCAATAGAACTATATGACCTAACTTGTAACAATATGACCTAATATGTATGAGGGGGCCGTGCTAAATGATAACAGCCGCACAGGTCGATCGATCAGGTTAAGCTACGATTGCCGCGGTAGGTCTGTGGATGGGTGACCATCTTTACATACCGAGACCTCTCCGTACCTCGGAAAGCACGTTAAGCTGTTGGTCCTGGCGGTCATTGGTAGATCTTTGACAGTCGTTAAGAGTAGTCAGAAGCCGGAAAGTCTGACAAAATCAGTCTTACCAAGAGGTATCGTATTACCCAGTAACTGGGTTGTGGAGGTCAGATAGGCAGTCGCTCCGTGTAAAATACTGGTATTCAACTGCATCCGGTTAGACTGGAAGTCGACCC
This sequence comes from Apamea sordens, assembly GCA_945859715.1. NCBI lineage: Eukaryota > Metazoa > Arthropoda > Insecta > Lepidoptera > Noctuidae > Apamea > Apamea sordens. Next base: position 14,908,169 of record OX243987.1, read on the forward strand.
CAGCTGATGAATATGACCTAACCTTGAGGGAAGAACCTTTAAAAGTAAAGTTAACTCACATCCAATTAACTTTTAACAGTCCTTGTTAGGTGTAATGTAACTTGATATTTATTACCTCTTCAGATCAATGTAATTTCGTGGATCGCGGGATCTTTCCTAAGGGAATTGGACTTGGACATGTGTTGGTGAACGTTATTAAGTTAGATATCAAAAGGTAGTTGGGTACTATTTACTGATAGTTTTGAAAGGTATTAGTGTTAAATGGGCTAAGTAAATAGGATTTGTTGAGTTTATTCATCTCTAGGGGACTTTGGGATTTAAATGAACGCCGATGACATACGGCTCGTATCTAGTTTTTTAGTAATTTTTGGTGCAGTGATGGCCCAGTGGTAACTGCAACGACTTCTGAGTTGTAGACCGTAGGTTCGAACCCCAGACGCCTGTCTGGGGTTCGAACCTACGGTCTACAACTCATCGTGAGGAAACCGGCATGACCTAGAACCAAAAATTCGAAGACTGGTGACATCTACCAATCCGCACTGGGCCCGCGTGGTGGATTAAAGCCTACTTCCTCTCAAAGAGAGGTGGCCTGTGACCCAGCAATGGGAAAAATATATAAGATTATGATTATGATGTACACCATGAATATTACAGAATATAAATGTAGAAATTTTACAAGGAGTGACAAAATGGTCATATCATCTGCCTAGTCTTTTCCCAACTATGTTGGGGTTGGCTTCCAGTCTAACCGGATGCAGCTGAATACCAGTATTTTACATGGAGCGACTACCTACCTGACCTCCACAACCCAGTTACTGGGTAATACCATACCCCTTGGTAAGACTGGTTGCCAGACTTTCGGGCTACTGACGACCCGTAACGACTGTCAAAGATCTATGAATGACAGCCGGGACCAATGGCTTAACGTGCTTTCCGAGGCACATAGGGGTCTTGGTATGTGAAAATGGTCACCCATCCACGGACCAACCGCGGCAAGCGTAGCTTAACCAGATCGATCGACCCGTGCGGCTGTTATTACTTAGCCACAAGCCCCTCGCTTGACACAATGGGCGGTATTATCACTAAAAGCGATCTTTTAAATTAAACTCAATAATTTAATTTGTTACAGAATGAAAATAACTGAAATAACTGTTAACTTAGGATTCATTCCTTTGTAGACTTAACGAGTTCTATAATCAGTTTTTAACATAATTCATTACACCGATTGCTAATTGCTCTATTGTTCTAAAAACAATTATCAAAACGTACAAGCAAATACAAAGGATCAAAGAGCTCATTTCGATAATCAGAAACACACACATACCAACAAAAATATACCTATAACATCATACATACACCTAAATCTAAACTAATATTATAAAGAGACAAGGTTTGATATTTTGCTCACAGAATAACCAAGCTGAAGTGGCAATGGGCCGGCCATATTAGCCGTAGAACCGATGACCGTTGGGGTAGACGTGTTCTTGAGTGGAGACCGCGAATCGAATCGGTAAACGTAAGGTCCACCTAGCCTGAGGGTGTCCTACCTCAGGCTAGGTGGAGCGACGATCTTCGCAGGATAGCTGGTAGCAGCTGGATGAGAGTTGAGAGAGCTGGAGGAGAGGCCTATGTCCAGCAGTGGACTGCTATAGGCTGATGATGATGATGTTTGTTTGTTACGGTTTCACGCTAAAACTCCTGAACAGTTATGGATGAAATTTGGCATATGGGTACACTATGACCTGGATTAGGACATAGGATACTTTTTATCCCGATAATGCCACGGAATCGAGATTTATGCGGGTGACACTGAGGGGCGTAGCTAGTATTTGATGCAGAAAGAAAACAACTCAATGAACGGTTAATAAAGGATTCATTCATTTGTTGACCGATTTCGAATTACTCACTTGTGCTAAAAACAATTATCATAACGTAGCTGCAGATACAGAAGATCAAAGTGTTCATTTTGATATTCAGAAACACACACATACCAACAAATATATAACAATATAAAACAAACATACATTCATCTATATAGATATTTATATAATAATATTTAAGCTGAGGAGTTTGTTTGTTTGTTTGAATGCGCTAATCTTTGGAACTACCAGTCGGATTTGAAAAATTCTTCTTGCATTTGATAGCCCAATTCTTGAGTAAGGCTATTAGGTCATTTACATGACGCTAGGATCCTCAGGAGAAGAAAAAATAGTCAGAAAGAACGCTATGCGAAAACGAAGTAGGTAATAGCGTGGGTCAGGTGAACAAGATATTTCACGCGGACGAAGTCAGGGAACAAGCTAGTAATAGATACACACGTGCCCATTATATTTTACGTCTGGTGCTCTCATTACTCCGGCAACGTTTAGACATAAAAATGTTGACATATATTTAACACAGATTTAAAGGTTTTCGCCTTCTCGACCTTGTTCCATTTGTCTAATGTTTGGTCATTAGGCTGATAAAAGAGGTTTTTATTAAAAAAGGCTGGCTATCATCTATAAGGCTGGTCATCATTTTTCATGTTGTAACTTTATGTAAAAGTTATTTTTATTGACAAACACATTCATGTTATAACTTAGACGTGTTTTTACCGACGTAATAATTTACCTTACAACGAATTTTCACACCTCCAAACCAAGCTGTTTATTAAGAAAATTCACAAACTTAATTATCCTTATGATATCCTTCTCGCACGGTTCCCCATAATTTTGCCTTCGATGCCCCCTCTCTTTCATATATAACCCATATAGTATAAGTCTATCTCTGTCGTATTTTGGTTTCAGCGTGTTTCAGCAGCCAGCTGAGCGGGCGCGACGCGTTGCCATGGTAACCATTGATCGGCGGCCATCTTGAATGCAGCCGTCTGCAAAGCCGTACTCTAGACAATAATGGGATTTGGCGCTCGAGTTAAAAATAGGTGTGGTGGAACATGGGAAGTATGGAAATACGGAGGATACGGTTATTTATGTCGACCTATGTGTTAGGAAATTATATGGGCATCACTGTGATTTATTGGGAAGAAATTCTGTGTTCTAGGCTTGATTGTTAGTAAATAATAGTGTTTAGAGAATAGCGATTATTTTCGAAAACAAATAAATTGAAGCGTAATATAATAATCATATAGGTACATACTCCCGAAAGTAGTTACTGTAGGTTCACAATTTTACGCAATTTTTATAGTTTGGTCGTTTTTGACGAGTTTTATTGACCTAAATGGGTTTGATCAATACAGCCAGACAAATAATCGTTTTATCCCTATTTATCTAGACAAAGATTCGACCTAGAACAGCTGATGTAAACGGTTCCCAGACACAATAGAGTAGGATAGTTAGCGGGTCGTTTTCCATGCCCATTCTGCGGGCCGCCCGGCCGGCTGAGAGATGTCGCATCCTCCTTATCGACCGATCCCGGCCGCTATCAATAATACCGTGACCCGACGAATTGAAAACAGAACTGTTTTTTTTATATTTAAAAGGCTGGTGACAATGTAGTTTTCTATTGAATAAACGTGAATTAAAGTTAAGAGACGTTTAAAAGTAAAAAACAGTCGCTAATTATTACTTAACTCTAAGTAACATTTATAAATAAAGGGGGTTGGTTATACGCTGTCCGTGTCCATGTTCCTGTTTGCTGTGTATTCAGTAGAATACCAAATATGATTATTGATTAGAAAGTGATTCGATTAATTTGCTACGATTTTCCGGCTAACTAACTTAATTGAACGGGTTGCTTTTTGGGAGACACGTAGGTTAGTAATTGGTACACTACCTAGGAATAAGGAAAGGAAGGATTGCTTCTTTCATTTAAGAAGACTGAATATTTTACAAGCGCCTGAAGTTACGAGGTCAGACAGTAAACAATTTGTAGAGTAAAAGAGGTACAAGTCTATCTTGCTGCTGTTCCTGAATTAGTGACAACGTACTCTCTGAAGTACGGTAGGTTCCACAGAGCCAAACCACTGTCATTTTATTATATTCACACAAGTCTTGGCAGGATATAGTTCTAGTAAAGTATCGTTTTAAATGTAAATGTGAAGCACACAATATTTTTTTCTTTAAGTATGTACATATTTTTTCTTTGTTTTTTAAATTGTGTGTTATTTATGTCATACATAAGCCAAATAAACATTTTTTTTTGAAGAATGTAAACATTATTTCTTTAGAATAGAATAAAATAACTGGTAGATTATTAAGGTTATGATAATTATCATTGTCTCGCCAGTCGCCATAGACAATACAAATATTTTAAAGGTTAACGTATCTTTCTTTAGACAGTTTTCCACGCCTTACATTTGGTTTTGATTTTTCGTGTTATAAGAAATTTTTTACAAAAAAAAAAGACTTCCAAAAAAAACACTACAAAGAGAAAAATAACTTTAATTTCGGAAGTCTGTGTCGCTGGTTCCGCATTTTCGTTTTTTGTCACCGACTTCCGAAATTAAAGTTATTTTTCTCTTTGTAGTGTTTTTTTTTGGAAGTGGGTTGTTTTTTTTTTGTAAAAGTTTTTATTTTTCACTTTTTAGTTGTACCCACACAAATTCGTATATACTTAAGTACAAGATTAGAGGTACCCCAATAACAACTTTGAGGGTGTACCGTGGTATACTGAACACATCTGCGTACCCCTTTAGAGGGTACAGGCGTGACGTTATGTTGTGTGATGGCGTAAACAATACATACATAAGCGATAGCAGCAATAGCCGTTAATTTGCTGGCATTTATTGAAGAGTTCCGTTGTCTGTCTCCGAAACTTATCATCAGATCTTGTCGAAATTTTAATGGGACCATTTGGGAAGTATACCCTTTCCAACAAAAAAAAGATTTTTTCAAATCGGTTGGCAAGCGACGGAGTTATGCGCGAAAAACATTTTAAAAAAAATACCTACAAACATCCTAATTGAGAACCTCCTCCTTTTTTAGAAGTCGGTTAAAAACTAGCAACATTTTAGCAGAGAATATTTTAAATCAAACTATTTCGGTTTTATGTGTGGTTACATAGTTAGAATGTTACGTAAGAAATGACACAAAAAAACTAAATGCCTAAACAACCTTCAGATTATTATCCCACACTGATCTCCAACAATTTTGGTCCATTTATGTAATTTAAAAACTATTTTATAACGATCCCATTAGATTCTCGGTCCCATGAGAACTTCTTAACAATGTGGGGTATCTATCCACCGGTCCGGAGTCAATCGATACGGGCCGTAACCGGGAGCCGGTGACCGGAGGGCACCCGGACGGCGGCCGATCTAAATTTTATTGCAACACTATGGTCGACTGGCTTTTGTCTCGCTCGACATTTTTTATAGGACTAGGAAGAAAACGGCCCTGGAAACAGCTGTTCGAGAAAACGTGGTGAAATTGGACGTTGTAATATTATTTGACATAAGTATAAGACGGTCCATTAACGGATTACTGAGTTAAGTACCTAAATGAAAGGTTATTATGAGAGCAATGAATATTTTTGCATGAACTGTCTTTCATGAACTATGGTCAAATAAATGACATTCTTTCTTTCAACAAATAATACCAATAGGTAGGTACTAAGTTTAAGTTATTGCGAAAGTGTTGAAAATTAAGAAAGTATAAAATTGCCATCCAACATGGCAATGAGCCTTTCGACAGCAAGCAATGCGGACGAATTTTATGACGCCCAGGCCCAATGTTCTCCCCATTTTTTTGTTTTTAATAAATAAGTATTTTAGTGTTAGATTCTATATTTTAATTAAGAGTTATAACTAAGTTGTTATATGTTTATGTAGAAAATATTGTTTTTAGGTCTGATTTTTTCCAACGCCAGATAATTTTATCCGAGGAATAATTTAGATTTTTTAACAGTTCTTCTATACAAAAACTATCAGACGTCAATATTATTCCACGAATAAAAATTATCAGTCGATTGACAAATCAGCACTAGTACATAATTAACAGGAGAATAATAACCCCTATATGAAAGCTCAGTACATTTTATTCTCTCGTAAAAGTTATCAAACAGCTACAAGAATTTATCCAACAACATTCTATGGGAGATAAAATTAGCGCTTTCATTTCTGTCAGCTTGGAAGTTTAATTTTGTTTTTGTTTACAACAAAACAAGAGTTTCTCCTCAGACTTCACTCTGGACAGACATTTCACTAGCTGTAATTAGTCACTAAGATACCGTCTAGACTGTTTACCTAGTATAAAATACAACACAGCATAAAATCAACTGCACAGACAAGTTTTTGTCAAAGCAAAATGGCTATCGTAACGTCAATTAATTGCAGAATGACTATTCGTAAAACTGCGACTCATTGAGCGAGTTAATGATCCATGTTTTTATCTACTTTCTATAAATCTGCAAATAGTTTTTATTCTGGTAACACCTCTGAAATACCTGCCGTTCCGATACACATTTCAGCTTTATAACGTAGCGTTTTTCGGCGAAAAATTACCTGTGAAAGCCGCACGTACACCTACAGGGTTTATAACCCAATTTGTCACTTAAAGTGGCCAGATTCGAGCTTGAACAGGCTAACAGCTAGTCTCGTAAAACGATACAAGTACTCTCTGGACGGAAATAAGTTTCGCACAAACTATCATAAACACCTTTGAAACGCATTTGAATACAATGAATTGTCTTTAAATTCCAATTTCGAAAAAAGTTTTTAATTTTGTTGTCTGTGGTTGAATAACCTTTTGTAAGATGGCAACATTGAAGATGTACGCTAAATAGCTGTCACTTTATACACATTTTAATAATTAAAATTAAGTCTAAAGTAAACGTAAGTCTACACCTTTCTCATTACAGTAATTCAGCACATTCACATTCTAATGGTGTCGCGTAATAAAGTTTAATATTTAATTTGAAGGCTTTAGTAAACGCGCCCCGGGCTCTTCACACCGGTCAAGGGCATTGCACCAGTGCAGTATTACACCTTCCCATTCAAAATTTAACCTTACCGAAACAGCTTAAAAGTTGCTTTTCCAATGGCCAGCGATCGGAATCCCTAGGAAAATTGCTTTGCATTTTCCCTGCAAAAGCCACTCGGGAAACTTTTGACTGAAACTTTAGGAGTTAAAATTGCGGATGAAAACTTTTACGGAAATAACTAGCTCTAAGGTAGCCCATCCATAAATGATCACACGTTTAATGTTCTTGGTGCTTCATAAACAGTTTTTCATTTTCAATTTGTAGAGTTTTCGCTTACATTTACTTTTACGTTTTCTATCTCATGCCGCGAAAATGGAATGTATTTTCTTTTACATATTAATTTTAACCGATACTAAAATGATTATTTAGTTGAATAATATATTTACTGTACTGTTTAAGAACACCCAGTAACTGGGTTGTAGAGGCTGAGATAGGAAGTCGCTTCATGTAAAATGTAGGTATTCAGCTGTTTCCGGTGAGACTGGAAGCCGATCCCAACATAGTTGGGAAAAAGCTAGGCAGATGATGATGTTTAAGAACAGTAGTGTAGGTATACTTACCTACTTCAATAAGTCCTTTCCATACGTTTATTTGCCATGTTCCCTTTTGTTATATGTACATAATTACATATCTCTGCATTATTTATTGTTGTATTTCAATTCTGTTTAGTTTTAATATTACTGTACCTACTTTTAAAAATAAACGTTGTTTTCAAAGTACAGTGAAAACATCGGAAAACAATAATGGCAAAAAGTGAAATGTTCCGAAACTCCAGGGAGGTTGACTTGACGAGGCCGAAAGCAAACTTAGTTGTTTTTGTTTTTTTTCCACTGGCAATTCCATACTTGTTGTATTGTACTGTATTATGTATTGTTAATCAAAATTTTCCCAACTCTATACCTACAAAAGTTAGGCCAGGTTCATACAAGCGTTAGTGGTTATACGTATAAGTAGGTATACTAGTTCATGCGGGATGAACTTCAGTAAGTCGACTTTTGTAATTTACGACTAGGGTGGGTTATATTTCCGTTCTAAGTTCAGTTTGATGTAAGAACATTGTTAGAAAATGGTGATGTCTACGGCGTTCATGTAACTTTGATGCGATTTCAGTGAATATGAGATGCCTTTTAAAAATACATCAAGCACCTTTTCTTTTACAGTCGGTTCAAAATACTATCAACCATGCTACAGTATTTTTATCTCACGAAACGACGCGCGCTTTACTTGTGGTTACCAAGTGTACAAACACGTGCTGAATATGTGTGTAAGCAAAGGAACTCTCGGTACCGTCCGAGACAACAGCGACGTTGGAAGTGTGCGTGTGTTATGTGCTGACGCTACTCGTCCTCACGCACACATTCACAGCTAGTTTGTACACTTGGTTACCACAAGTAAAGCGCGCGTCACTTCGTGAGATAAAAATGCTATATCAACTGGTGATCGAAATCGTCTTAATTTATTATACTTAAGTTACAAAGAACCAAGTATCCGTAATTAAACTAAAAAACGAAAACACATGTGTAATATGATAAGTTATATCCAAATTCTAATTCGCCTGTCAGTTAGATTATCAAAAAATATTTTACCCGTATTTTATCTTTTGTCAATTATTTGAAAAATGATGAAGATATCGCCCGTTAAAGTTCCGTGTGACGTCACGCCTTGCTACACTTTTTAGCATGGCGTGACGTCACGACCCCCCACTCTAAAATTTTGACGCGCTTTATCTTTTTCATTTGTTGTTTGATTGACAAAAGAAAAAAATACGTTGTGTCCATTATTTTTCGATAGTTTAACTGACGGACTAAATATAATAATTATTTTTTTACCCAGGAAACTACCCTATTCATTTTAGAACAACGTGGATTTTATTTTTGTACCAAAAATTATAATTAAACCACGCAGACTGAATTGATCAACATTTTGCGGGCTTCGGAATGCCCACACAAAAGTTTATTCACATAGCTATAAATGTAATTTGAAAATAGAACCTCTATTTGTAGAATTATAGCACATGCACCAAAAAAAAAAAACAAATAAAATTGCCTCTGGCAATCTAGCCCCTTTATGTTGAAAACCTAATCGAGATAATGGACTGGATTCGTTAGTTAAAATAATAAAAGTCTTATTAAGTTCAGAATCCCTATTAGATATAGATATCTTACAGTTTATACAAACTGTTCGCTTAAAAAAAAATCAGAGAGTCAAGTTTTTCCAGGGTTGGTGCATACCAACCCTGGAAAACTTGACACTCTCTGTTTTTTTTACTTATGGCAACACTCTCCCTTTCTTTAGTCTTTCTCAATACCTTCTATCTATCGGAAGAGACACAGCTTCTCCTGTAGCTTCAAGAATATAGGAGGTACCTTGGATTAAAATAGCATGTGTCTGAAATTGCCCTACACTCGGTAATCTCCCTATTCTCAACACCCGTAACATTTTCAGGACGAGCCTTGCTAGGGCCGCGCAGAAGCTAAAATGTCCCCATTTCTTCGTCACCAAAATGTCTATAAAGCCTATTTAAAACTACCCAGGCACGGACCAGAAGCCGACCAGTCGACCACACACCTGGGCCAGGCACAGTTAGCCGATGCATACAAATGGCAGCACTTTGTTCAAGGCATTACGCACCTCGGTCACGTGACCTCTATCACCCACGTACGGCTTAGTTCAATGGAATCTACAGGTGACACCATTGTTGGTAAATACTTAGGTACTGTTGACGTGATTTATAATGGGGATTTGGTTATTACGATTGGTTTTGTCAGCTACTGTTTAATGGACGATTCCTATAATTTACGAACTGTTGTAGCTTTACCAATTGTGAAGCAAAGACCTCATCATAGCTTTGCATAGTAGACCCTCCCATATGGAAGTAGCTATCACATGTAAAATTAGCTTACGAATTTATTTAAATGCTCAGTTAGCAATAAAAAATGCTACCGTTGGTAAGCAATACGATTCTTTTTTGTTTATAGGACAGTATGGTGACCACCATGCTGTGGCTCTTCCTTCAATTCCGTATAATTGATTTCGTTTTGTGATCATCGATACCCCCTCTGTCCTAATAACCTTGCCCCCTTGCCCTCTTAGCTTAGTAATTAAGAGCTGATTTTGAATCGCATGACAATTTTTATTTGTGGAATAAAATTGACGTCTGACAGTTTTTGTATGGAAGAACTGTCAAAAATTCAAAATTATTCCTCCGATAAAATTATCTGGCGTTGGAAAAATCAGCCTTAATTACAATATTCATATTTTAAATTGATAGTACATACTTTTTATAAACAATTTCATAAAATAATATATTATTGTAATCCTGTGGTCAATATCATACAGAGAATGCCATTATGGGATTAACCGAGGTTGCAACAACATACCAAAACTAGAAAATCCCTTGGTAATAATATAACTACAGTGTTAATTAGACACTCGGGCACTACATTACAACTCGTCAAGCCAATACAAACAAAAAGATGATATTACAACCGCCGAGAGAGGGATGGTTATTGCAAACTACGTTAGATACTAATTACAAACAAATACCTAGTCTGAAACCTGACCTTACAGTTCGCAACTCCAATACTCCCGAGGCGGGAATAGTAGACGGTACAATTTACGTCATCGAGTATCAAATATTCTTGGCTTTTCATCGGTTACCATAGCAACTAAAATTAACAAGATATTGTGTTTGAAGAAAAAAATGACAGCCCTTTTCGACATCAAGCGAATCTAATATTTTGAGAATCTGCTATTTTGAGAATATAATATTATGCGAATAAAGGCCCTGAAATCCACAATCCACAAGTTGAAGTGCAGTCACAAGCATAAATATACCAAAACACCTTATCCACCTGGAGTGGACCCGCGTGGTGGATTATGGCCCAATCCCTCTCACAGAGTGGAGGCCTGTGTCCCAGCAGTGGGAACATTATAGGCTCAGTATGTATCATCATAATAATTTGTATATTTGTGTACAACTGCCATCGTGATAACTTAAAAATGCTTTAAGCTTAATTAACTTCACGTTGACATTAGATCTGAATCCAAACTAAGCTACTTAACTCAGACGATTGCAAATTTGTCAGGTAGACTGTGTAGATGCTTACCGAGGTATTCCTCGTAGCGCTCCCGTTTTGAAACGCTCCCATCTAAGCGCTCCCGTTTTGTTCCTCCAAGCGCTCCCAAAAAGAGCGCTTCGAGGAACGATTAAAAATATTAAAATTTATTTCCTCGAAGCGCTCCCATGATTAACTTTCGGATAGAGATGGGACTATACTAACTGAAATTATCGATAATAAGTAGAACACATTGTTATAATATACAACTAGCGGCCCGTCCCGGGTTCGCACGGGTTTGGTATTTAATTTTTTTTTTGTTTTATTGTAAATCCTTTAGTCCACCAAATAGATGAATATAATCTACCGACATATGTACCTATTCATATTTTTTATTGTTTAGAAAGCTTATGATTTCTCTCCATTATGTTTCCCATTACTACCCCCTTCCCCGCACACCTCAATGTTTTTTTTCGGAAGTTTTTCGTAGAAATAAGGCAATGAGGTGTCTATCGTTTACGTCAATGGTAGAAATGACTTTCCTTGTCCTAGGCGGGGCGAGAGAGTGTCAGACTCTTACTGACTAAAACCACCTACTGACTAAAATCACCTGCTCTGAGCCGGGATCCAGTACCGTATTGCGCTCAACGGTGATGCTACCTATGCGATTGATAAAATGGTTAAAACAATTTTATAATTAATTTTTGCCAAAAATAGCGATACTAACTTCTTATTTATTTATTTATTTATAATGGTTTACCAACAGATGTTACAGCGATACATACATAGAAAATACATAACAATAGATCTTAGTTCTACTGCACACCCAATTATAGGTAAACACAACATGCAATTACTCTATTGTACTAAGGACAACAATTTTGTACAATATAATAGAATAAAAACGGAAGTGTCAGCAGCTTAAACTGTAACTTAAACTTAACTTATCATAAATTATGTACATGAATTTTAACTAAGAGTTAAAGATGTGGCGCGCCGCAAAAAGTTTATTGATTGTAACTGGAAATATTATTTTATATCCTATTTGTAATTTGTAATTGTTAAACATGAAGGAACCACCTGTGATTTTTTTTTTTTTATTGGCGATAGGCTCGCGTTTGACCATAATCACACCTGATGTTAAGCGATGATATGGCCTACGATGGAGCACGCTTGCCTAGAAGCAATCTATTCACTCTAGACTTGAAGACTCCTAGGTTGTAGCTATCAGGAAACACAGACTCCGGCAGGGAATTCCACTCCTTAGCTGTACGCATAATGAATGTGTTCCCAAAACGCTTTGTACGTATGGGTGGGATGTCGACCATGTAACGGTGGCGCAATGCCGTACGTCTTGTGGTCCGATGATGGAACGGACTTGGCGGGATCAAATTGTGCAACTCCAATGAACACTTATTAATTAGTCAGTAATAATTAAGATTATGAAACGATCTGTGATTTTTAATTTTAAAGATTTTTATAATATACATACTTATACTACTCTTAGTATTAATGTTGTTTTAATGTGATTGTAACTTGGAATATGTTTTTATATCCTATTTGTAATGGATAATGTTACTTTGCCAAATCGCCTGAAAGTTTGTCATAATATAGCCTGTATGGATACAAGTTAACAACTTTTTGTTTCTCTCAAAAATACCCAGTAGTTTTTATTTTATTAGCATTTAAAGTTTCGAAAAATATTCAGTCGCGCTGGCAGACTCGCTAATGCGTATGACGTCACAGTACTGTAGCGGTATCTACAACGCCACATGCAAACAACGCGTCATACTGACGTCACGCAAATCCTGCATCTCGCAAGCAGAGTTTACCGCGCAATTAGCATAGATACAATTTCCCAACATCAATCGTTGGGCAATAGCCCGCTAGACACAACACCCGTCTGGTCGGAGGATCCTCCCTTTTCTATGGAGGATGAGCGAACTTTCCACCCTGTTCCTCATACCTCTAAAGTACCGTGGCGTGGAGCTAGTCGCCAGGGGTTATTCCCGTTCGTCCACACCCCGTCGCCAGTGGTACACACAAAGTACTAATGTAATTATTATGTAGGTCTACTGCAATGTGATTATTATACGTATATAATTTATATTAAGTATATCTATGCGTTTTATTTATAACATCCTCTTTGAATACCTACACAATAACATTGGTTCTTGTATACACATAAGAGTGCCGAAAGCAAAAAGATATTATTCTCTCAATTTCGTAATTTGGTTAAGCAACTTCGATGTCGATGATGCACACATGAGTTTTTAAAAATTATCGATATAATTCATTACTTCATGCTTTTCCCTATTTTTAAACGTGGGAGCGCTTCGAGGAAATAAATTTTAATATTTTTAATCGTTCCTCGAAGCGCTCCTTTTGGGAGCGCTTGGAGGAACAAAACGGGAGCGCTTAGATGGGAGCGTTTCAAAACGGGAGCGCTACGAGGAATACCTCTGCTTACCGATTCTGAGCCCGTCTGCCAACTTGTCTAATTGACGAAGTCTACTGTGTCTGCTATAAACTTTAGCAACCCCACTACCGTTTGCTGATGCGGCGCTAGATCCTCACGTGTGCCAGTGACGATAAGATGAGGTGGAAGATGGGTGAGGTGTAAGGTGTAAGATGGTGACCCATTGTCTGTGTATATCTGACTTTTTGTATCTCGTGTAAAAACAATATTTTACCAGATTCAGGGTTTTTCACTTACCTATTATATAGTGATGTATTTGGAAATGTTAACACATTTTGCGTCCGTAATATTGTTATTTCGGTGTAGCAGTTCGCTCATCTCATTACGAGGTCGAAATCTCTTCAATTTACGACCAGTTTTGATGAAATTTCACACCCGATGCTTTTAGGACCACAAGGTCAGCTCGATAGTAAATTGGACGAGGGCCTTATCAGGGGTGGCATCAGAAATTGAGGAATCTGATCGAGTTAGGAATATATAGATAAACTAAAAATTGATCAAAAACACATTTTACAAAAATTTAACCATTACCAACCACCTTTTAACAATTGGTTGAGTTTAACTACGGATTAAAATATCGGCCCTTAAGAAGCCATTATTAGAATTGCTAGGGTGCCTAATAGGTACCTAATACCTTTGTGAAGTTTGTCAAAGCATTGAAATTGTTTCAAAAATATATTTTGATTACAAATTAATTTGGTAGGTTCTCTATCTAGCCGATAAACGATAAATAAAAAAGACACTCAGATAAACATTTTTGTTCGTGGCTTCCTAAGTTGGTTCAGCCTACCACCATAGAAAGCGATTATAAATGTTTAACAATAAATGCAATACACACCATAATTTCAACACAACACCGGAATCACGTGTTTTAATTCTACATGACACAATAAACGTCCTTGTTAATGAACGTTTCCCAACAAGAGATAAGGCGCGTACACCGATAGCGTCGAACGCGCAGGTACGCGGCATCGCCACTCGCGCGCAGGCCAACGTCCTATCGCAGCGCTTATCAGCCGTTGGGCAACTAGACGAGAATATGCGCCTCGCGGTAACCATGCTTCCGTGTTGCCTTTTAATTAATTAAATGAGGCTGTATGAGTTTATCTTGGTGGTGATGCATTGTTATAAAGGTAATTAGAGGTTACTTTATTTTTGTAGGTACGAATTAGGGAGAATGGAGTGAATGATCGCGTGACGGGGGGAAGGGAAAAAGACAACGTGTTGCACCTATTAGGCAAAAAAAAGTAAAGGTAGAATATGACGAGTTGGAAAGGGGGACACCAAAGGAAAGGCCGTTCTAAGGATTGAAATTCGAGAAAGACGATAGTGTTGAAAAGTAGGATCGATTTGTTTTTTCTATACTCTAACAGGATCGACCGCAAGTAAGATTGGACTAGGGCAGGAACATGAGATGATGATTTTATTTTTATACGTTGTTGCTGTTGGTACCTATCTCTACAATAAAAAACAAAAAACTCCCTACGTTATTTTATTTATAGGTAAAGTACTTACTTAAACTTATGCATAAACTCTTGCCATAAAATTTCTAAGGGCTGATTTTTCCAACGCCAGATAATTTTATCGGAGGAATAATTTTTTTATCAGTTCTTCATACAAAAAAAAACTGTTTAACGGAGGAATAATTTTGAATTTTTATCAGTCCTTCATACAAAAAAAAAAAAAATTCTGACGTCAATTTAAATCCACGAATAAAAATTATCCGTCGATTGAAAAATCAGCCCTTTTACGTACAGGGTGGCAGGGACATCGTTGCGCAAACTGTAACCATTAATTCAGCACATATTCTAAAACCCTAGCGTAGCAATATTTCGCCGGTTATAAAAAAAAACTGCTGTTACATAGAAAAGTAATCCCTACGCGGTCAAAATGAATGGAACACCAAAAAAATATTTTAAATGACCAACGAAAAATTTCAACGCAAGGGGCTCCAGAATCATGGACTGAATCCATGGTAGCAAGTTGCGCGGCGACGTCTCCCCCACCCTGTATATTAGAACGCACGCTTTTCCGAACTGCAGTGCGATTCTGTAACCATCTCACCGTGAAAACTTAGGTGAAGTGAGCGTGGAGTGAGCTGTTATTCCAACTAATGCTAGGGATTGACACTATTGACAGCTCACTCTAAGCTCACTTCACCTAACTTTTCACGGTGAAATTTTTACAGAATCAATCGGCTGGTCGAATGAATTGAAAACTTTTCCGACTTTTTCGGCATTATAATTTATTACAATTGAGAAATGTCACATTTTATAACCGTGTAACAATACCAAACTCAACAAAAAAGCAAAACAATTAGAGAGTTACTCGTTGATTTCTTGAATTTAGAAACTACAACCGTTACGCAAAGAGTACTCGCTAATCTTAAATAGATTTCTTAACATAGCAATGACTGTAAATTCTATCGTCTTAACGGCATCGTGCACCTAATGACCTACGTCAACCACACTGAGCCATCCATTGCTGCATTACTTTACAATACGTCCAATAGAAAAGCTGGTCATCAATCAATGTACCTCGAAGTCTACACATTTGGTTGTAAATCTCAATCTGTCCAGCAGTAAGTACTTACATTGCCAGACTGGAAAATAAATGGTGAAATCTTTAAGTCTTGTCACAACAGCGGCTAACTTGTAAGTATAGACATTTTAAAGCAGAAGAAGGTTTTAGAAGACAACTCATATTAATGTAACAAAGTATTTTTCTTTGTTGTTCTACGAGAATCGCACCGTCGCCGTCGTCGCCGGTCGCGTCGCGGCGCCTGTTTGCAATTATTTATCAAGTAAACATACTAACTTAGTAAAAAATTTAGCAATTATAATTACAGCTAAGAACACTATTATGTTTCTATTCTAGCTTTTATTCTAGTTTTTTTTTTTTTTTTTTTTTTTTTTTTTTCTAACACTGCGATGCATCAATGAGTACCTAAATAAAACCGGGCTATTAGATTTTCAACGCTTGGCACAGCGTCGATAGTTGAAAATCTAACAGAACTAATAACAACATATAACATCCCACAGCTGGGCAAAGGCCGATCCCTTTTAATTAAGAACTTATAAGCCTGCCACACACTCGTCGAGTGGCATGGGAAGTAGCAAGGAAAGGAGAAGAGACTAAGTGTGGGAACATAACTCGTCATACCCACTGCTTCCAGTTTTGTCGTTTTTCGGGTGCGAGTCAAAGAGCTGGCAATAAATTGTGCGATTAATTGCGCGAGAAGAGCAATGTGTGGGCAGAGAGGGCAATATCACGGCATGCGGCAGCGCAAGGAGCAGAGCGATGAGCAGCGCAAGGAGCAGAGTGTGGCAGGGCCATTAAATTGTGAAATCTATTACTAATATCTTCAACATCTTTCTTATAACCTTTATATATAAATATCACCTCGTTCTCAAGTACGCTTTCATCGTTCAAATATACTTGAGCAAAGTCAAGTCTGCTTTCAATCCAATTCAACTTATCCATCCACTAGTCTCCACCGCTCGGCTATGTGACAACAGCACACACTTGGAGTTTCTATAAAACATTAATCAGTTACTATTCAACGCAGAAAAGTTGCTTCGACAACAAAATTGTATACAGCGTTATTCGAAAGCTGCTGCTGCAATGAAAGTAAAACAAATTAAAAAGATAGTGGCAACATTTTATTATTCAATTAAACACGTAATTTCTTTTTAATAGAAAGGTCTTGTTTCTACGCTTGCCGCGGCCGGTTCGTGGATGGGACATTCTTTACACATCGATACCCTTCCTTGCCTCGGAAAGCACGTTAATCAGTTGGTCCCGGCTGTCACTCGTAGATCTTTGACAGTCGTTACGGGTTGGTTGGTAACTACCGGTTAGACTGGGAGCCGAACACAAAAATAGTTGGGAAAAGGCTAGGCAGATACTTAATAAGACCGAAATTAAATTAGAAATTCAATTAACTTTGTGAAGAAAATTCTATTTGAAATATTTTGTGTAATGTAACGCCTTTCAGTCGCATCAAATAACTTCAGATCAGCGTAATGGGATGCTCTATAACCGTACATTAACTTAGTATCCAGCTGATTGATGTCAGTTTTTAATGTTAATCATAATGAAGAGTGACAGGTCGACACTAATCTATTAATTTGTCTCGGTAGCTTTTCTTGTTGTTTACTTTAAAGCACGTCAGATTTTTCTTTAATCTCATACTTGTTTAGTAAAAACGGAACGCGTAGCGTATGTTTTGAAGCATGATTTCTCAAAGGGGAGTTCCCTTTGAGAAATCGTGTTTCAAAACATACGCTGCACTGGCTGGCTACGCTGCTAAATGGCACCCGAGTTTTCATGTCAATTACCTCTCACTGTAACCTCAAAAACGGTTACAAAGAGACACAGCCCTTTCATACAAAAATCATCAATCAGCACGCACTAATTACTGACACTCGTGTCGCGAAAAAAAAATACAAATCTGCATGAAAGGCGGCGTTTACAAAAGGCCTCTCGTTCACGTGACGTCATTTTATCCGTTCACACCAAATTGCGACACTCGGCTTTTTTGCGGCACAGCTGTTCGCAGACTCAGACTGTTCTCTGATTAAATGATAATTAAGGGCTGCGTATGCGCAAAGAGCAAATGTCTGCAAAATGCGACAGAAGTTTAGGTTACATGTTACTTATTAATTCTGCAATCTGCAATTTTGATGACGACTGCATTACATCACGAAAGTGATTACTGAAAGACATAAAGTTGAAATTATAGGTAAAATAAATGCATAACAAACGGTATACTCGTAGTAAAGGGTTTTCTAAGGTGACTAACATTTTAACTTCTCAATTTTGTGTTTGGTGGCAACGGGTTTCATTTTGACAGTTCGCCAACATTCATTGCGTTGTTTCTCTTGTTGAGCAGACACAGTTTTCGAACATTATGAAGCAATGGATTAGCAATATCCTTTAAAGTTATTCAAATTGAGATTTATAGTGTGTTAAACAGAAACATGCTAAACGGGTCGTCGGCATATTATTCGTTATTGTACAGACGCCAGCACATCAAGCTACTACAATCTGTTAAACTTCTTTAATAGATTTTCAACGTTATCGCTAAAGCATTAAGGTTAAAGGTTGATTGGGAAAATTTGACAGTTTCGGGTAGCTTGACCTGCTGGCGTCTGTACAAACGGCGGCATCTGTTTGCAAACGGTCGCTGTTTTGTGAAATGGCAGAAAACATAAACTAACGTGTCAATCGACTACATACGAGTATACTGTAAGTGGTACCTACATTTAGTACCTGTACTTGTAAAATATAAATTGGCTATTTTATAATTGGCTATTTATTGGAGTTTCTTGCCCATTCTTCTCCATACGAAAACTACCTTTCGGAAGGGGCGACTAGAATCAATTTTATTTTAATTTAAATTTTGACGTTCAAAAGTGCCTTTAATGTGCCTAATTGAAATAAATGATTTGACTTTGACTTTGACTTTGCTAACTAATGAATATTCTCTGAAACTCCCGTCTGAATTATTGAACAAGCGAGAATATATCGAGAACGGAGCGGTATCGAAATTATAGTGTCGATTGACACCTACTAACTCGTGGTCCGTAGGCTAGTCTAGACTGGCAAGTTGCCACACGACTATATGTACTGCACAACCATCAGACTGGGACCAGATTTTTTCTCATTTCTCAAATAAAACTTTGATAGCCGGTGACTTCAACGGCCATCACTCTAACTGGTCTATTAAAACCGATTCAAGAGGCACTCAAATAATGGAATCGTCGCTTGAAAACTCCTTAATTTCTCTTAATAATTGTTCGCCAACAAGAATTAAACTAGTTAACGGAACTTTGCAAAAATCTTCACCGGATATATCATTCGCTACGTCTGATATCGCAATCAAATTTGATTGGAAAGTACTCAATGAAAACCTTGGTAGTGATCATCTAATAATTAAAATGACAATCACAATAACTGATGATTTCACTGTAAATAGAAAAAGGAATTTCAAAAAGGCAGATTGGAAAGAATATAGAGATTCTCTATCTAAAAACCTTGCTGTGTGGTGCGGTGACGCAAATGTTCAAGAAATGTACGACTTTTTTATAAATAAAATAAATTTAACCGCTGATAAATATATTCCGTTCATTAAATGTTGTTATAAGCCCACAAAAGAATTTAAACCAAAAAATTACTGGACGCCTGAATTGTCTCAAATTGTTGCACAACGAAGGTTGTCTCTAGCAAAGTTTCGCCGTAATCCAACCCCTGATAACTTTTCCAAATTAGAAGAAAAAATTAAAGAATTCCATGTAGCAAGTCAAAAAGCGAAGTCATTGGGCTGGCAAAGATTTTGTGATTCCATTGACCATGTAGTATCAGTTTATGACATGTGGCGACGTATGCGGTGGATAAAGGGTTATAAACACTCTACCAGCTATCCTCCTATCGATAAACAAAATGAGTTACTAAGATCACTGACTCCTGACTATGTAACAAACAAAACACCTATATTTGTATCTAAAAATGAAACCTTGGAGTGTAATTTTAGTATCCAGGAATTGGAAAACTGTTTAAAAAAAAAGGATTCTGCACCTGGCGAGGACGGCATTTCATATTCGATGATTTATAATCTCCCCATTGTAGCAAAAACTTATTTACTATATATATATAATAAAATCTTTAATTCAGGTATTGTACCTATTCAGTGGCGTAATATCCAGATAATACCAATTCCTAAAGCCAATAATACATCTACTGATCCTAAATTAAGGCCCATATCATTAATTTCATGCTTATGCAAAATATTTCATTTAATGTTAGTAAGACGTCTAGAATGGTACACTGAGAGAGGAAAAATATTATCACCACTCAATATTGGATTTAGAAAGTCTTTGTCTTGTTTAGATTCATTGAGTCGCCTAGTTACTTACATACAAAATGGCTTCTCTAAAAATATACCTACGGTAGCATGTTTCCTGGATATTCAAAATGCATATAATAATGTATCTGTTGATGCAGCAGTTAAACTTTTAGATGAACTTCAAATTGGATCAAAATTTTGTACTTACATATGGTCATTTTTAAATGAGAGACATCTAAAAATTAAAACAGGATTCGGTGATTTAATAACAGATCAAAGTCAAAGTCAAAGTCAAAGTCAAATCATTTATTTCAAATAGGCACATTAAAGGCACTTTTGAACGTCAAAATTAAAATTAAAATAAAATTGATTCTAGTCGCCCCTTCCAAAAGGTAGTTTTCGTATGGAGAAGAATGGGCAAGAAACTCCACCGTTACTCTTTTAAAAAAATGTTTTACAATACTTTGCATACATTAATTATATAATTATATGTGAAGACGATGCACCTAAAAATAAAATTACTATACCACAATAGGTAAAATAATTAAAATGAATTTATGAAACCATGACATATAAATTGACTAGGTGATAGATACATGGTGCTCACATATTTACAAACATTCCAAAAGTAGACTATTTTCATAAATAAATAAGGAGTAATAAGTCCGGGTGTGACTTTAAGTAATTACAGAATGTAAATTTAATGTCAAAGAGAATAAAAAAAAAAAAAAAAGAATAAATTATACAATTACATTAGCAACCAGTTTGATTTTGTCTAGACTCTAGAGATTGTCCTATGGAGCAGGACCAGCATGTTTCCAAGCATTCTTATCTTGGATATAATCCTCTAATTTGTAATATCCTTGCTTACAAAGTGTAATTTTAATATAAGTTTTAAATTTTCTTTCATTTAATTGCAATATTTCCCAAGGTATTTTGTTGTAACATTTAACACAGTACCCCATAAAAGATGTATGTACTTTAGACAATCTGAAAAAAGGTTGATCTAATTTATCTTTATTTCTAGTATTAAAATTATGTCTATCACTTATTTTATTAAAAAGATGTTGATTTTTTCTTACATACATAATATTTTCATAAATGAATTGGCAAGGTACCGTCATAATATTAACCCTTTTAAATAGTTCCCTAAGAGATTCGCGGCGACGTAGATTGTAAATGGCTCTGACAGCTCTCTTTTGCAAAATAAAAATGGATTCAATGTCAGCAGCCCGACCCCACAGTAAAATGCCATATGACATAATACTGTGGAAGTAACTAAAATAGACCAACCGCGCGGTTTCTTCATCTGTTAGCTGTCTTATCTTTCTAACAGCATATGCGGCCGAGCTTAGCCGCCCCGCAATAGATGTTATATGAGGTCCCCATTGTAATTTCTCGTCTAGCGTGATTCCCAGGAAAACTGTTTGATTAACAAATTCTAGTTTTTGGCCATTCAATATGATGTCACATTCGCTACTTCTAACATTAGGTAATTTAAATCTAATGCATTTGGTTTTTTTTTCATTAAGTACTAAATTATTTACCGTAAACCAATCTTGGACCTGAAGAATAGAGTTATTCACGTCGTCAAGATTTTCTGACCGTCGGTCTATTTTAAATATCAATGATGTGTCATCTGCAAATAACACCATCTTCGGTTGATTTTGAAGTAATTGGGGTAAATCATTAATATAAACTAAAAAGAGGAATGGACCCAATATCGAACCTTGAGGAACGCCCATTGTCATTTCAGACCCCAATGAGTTTACGCCATTTACTTGGACTTTAACCTTTCTATCTTTCAGGTATGATCTTAACAAGTCAAGTGCTGTTTTCCTAATTCCATAGTGCTCGAGTTTCATCAGAAGTGTTTCATGGTTAACGCAATCGAACGCTTTAGAGAGGTCGCAAAAGATTCCAATAGCATCTTGTGCTTCTTCCCAGGCGTTAAAAATGTTCTTCATTAGGGTAACACCGGCGTCAGTGGTACAACGCCCTTTGGTGAAGCCGTACTGGTGTTCATGAAAGATGTAATTTTTATTAAAGTGACGTAACATTTGATTGAGCATCAACTTTTCAAACACCTTACTGAGAACTGGCAGAATTGACACAGGTCTATAATTGTTTGGTTCTTTACTATCACCGGATTTGAACAATGGTACTACTTTACTATGTTTCATTAGATCCGGAAAGACTCCTTGGTCAACACTGGTGTTAAATATGAAAGCTAAATAGGGCGCAATGGTTTCGATGAGAGATCTACATACTTTTACCGACATACCCCAGAGATCTTCTGTTGATTTAATTTTAAGATCTTTAAAAGCTCTTATAACAGCCTGGGGGTTTGTATGCTGAAACCTAAACTCCAAAGGGCATGCCTTTACATTCCTTTTAAGTAAGGCAGCAGAAAGCGTGGGGGAAGAATTTAAAGCTTCAGTAGTCTTAAGGGGAATATTAGCGAAGAAGTTTTCAAATTCCTGAGCAATTTCTACATCTGAATTGATGGGGCCATGTGCAGTCTCTAAATTAAATTCACTATTTCGCTGTTTTTTCCTACCTGTTTCATTATTTATTATTTGCCAGGTAGTTTTTATTTTATCATCAGCTGATTTTATTTTATTGCTTATATAAAGAGCTTTAGCTCTTTGGCAGACCCTTTTAAAAGTTTTTGAATATTTTGCAACATACTGATGAAAGTTTGTATTTTTCATATGTTGCTTTAAGCCATAAAGTTCAAAAAGTTTTTCCCTGCTTTTACGAATACCTGGAGTAGCCCAGTCACTGAATAAAAACTTTGTGTAAATACTTTTAGTTTTCAGTGGAAAAGTGTCATAAAATTGTGCATTTAATAGTGAAAAGAACTCGGCGTAGAACTCATTGGGGTCATCTATATTATTAAAACTGTGATCACATAATTTACTGGCCAAAGAATTGTTTAATTTCTCTAAATTTTTACATGTAATTGGCCTAAACCTTATTTCAATTTTTTGTAAAGGCATGTAGGCGCTAAATGTTATTATTTGTCCACTGTGATCAGATGGCAACTTATTTACAATTTGCTTGTGTAAGTAATCGCAATTACAAAAAATATTATCTATACAAGTGGCAGAAGAAGCTGTCACTCGGGTTGGTTCCATAAACACATTTGACAAATTAAATGACCCAAAAAGACTCAATAATCTGACAGTATTCGAGTTATTTTCCAATAAATTAATATTAAAATCTCCACATACGATTATTGACTTACTACTAGTACTAAGTTTCTTTAACACATCTTCCATTACAGAATCAAACACAGATAGATTCTGGTAACTAGGAGGTCTGTATACGCATACTATAACATGCTTATCGAGCTCAACACAGGACAATTCAATGATGTGTTCAACAGACAGCCCGATGATGTCTTTACGTTCTTTAGATTTAATCGAATTTTTAAGTAATATTAATGACCCGCCATGTATCATATGTTGTCGGCTGAAATGACTTACTACACGATAATTTTCAAAATTAATTGACATTACTTGATAATCTTTCAACCAATGCTCTGTTAAACAAATGACATCAAACTTGGTGTTTTCCAAAAACAATTCTATTTCCAGTAATTTGGAAGCGCAACCTTGGATATTTTGATTAAATAATTTTAAAGTATGTTGCACACCCTTTAGCTTCTTCTTATTATTATTAATTATATTGCCAGAAGATACCTTTTTATTATTCTGTAATAATAATTGGTTATTTGAAGGGGTAACTTCTGTTGTCTCACTGACTAGTTTAAATTATTATCGGGAGATACCTCCACAGCTACAACTGGAGAGTCTAGATTGCCCGTATAAGTTCCAGCAGGAGGGAAATACCCTATCTGACTGGTAGTGGCCTCCAAGGATGTTGGCATTGTAGGTGGATCCTCCTTTGTACAATATGACGATTCATAATCAATCACAATGTTGTTAGTATAACTATGCAACACCGATTTGTCACTAATACTAGAATTTGTTATATTAGCTATAACCTCGTTAATATTATATGCTATCAACATAGCAATCAGATGTCTACATTCCCCAGACAGAGATAAAGTTCTCTGAGTTAACTTAAAACCACTAACAAACTTGTTAGTGTCAAAATACGATAATTTGTCACTATGACAACATGTCAGCTTGTGAATAGTATTATTCAACTTATAGATATGATTATTTTCATTATCTGATAAAGTATCAGAGTAAGGAAAAGCACACAACATTAGCTTTCCTATTTTTAACTTTAATAAGGTGTTAACACCATCCACTATGTCCTTTCTGGTAATACCAGTGCTATTACCTAATAGCAAAACCATAGTAGAATATTTATCTAGATCGATGGACTAATAAAGGTTTAGCTCAAGGAGATCCTTTATCCCCGCTACTATTTAATTTGATTACATATGAAGTATGTCGACAACATCTTAATACAGTAGTAGTGTCGCAATATGCAGATGATTTCGTTGTATATGTTAAAGATAAAGACATTAAGAAATGTGAAATGTATGTTCAAAATGCGTTAGATCATATTGTTATGTCTTTAGCCGAACTTGGTCTCGAATTATCTTCCAATAAGTCTACATATTGTGTATATAGTAGGGGTAGACGCCGAATACTACCTTCTCTTAAAATAAATGAACAGTCGTTAACATTTTCACCATGTACAAAATATTTAGGTATGTGGTTAGACCAAAGTTTACGCTGGAGTAAACACATAAATGAAACAATCGCGAAAAGTTCAAAGTTTTTGAATATATTAAAGCTATTCACGGGGAGCTCTTGGGGTGTACATACTAAACATATACGTAAACTGTATATCTCCTTAATTAGAAGTCGATTGGATTATGGTTCGTTTCTCTTTGACTGTAGTGCTAAAACACATTTATCGAAACTAGACAAGCTGCAAAATCAGGCCCTACGAATAATAGGAGGATACATTAAAAGCTCCCCTATTCACGTAATGGAATCTGATTTATGTATCCCACCGTTATATTTAAGAAGAGAATATTTAGCATACAAATATTGTCTAAAAACTCGATCGTGGTCAAATAATGTCACAATTAATCTTATAGGCGAGTTGAGCGACTTATGTCGTACTTCTTATTGGCAGAAAAAAAATAAACCATTACTAGTGAAAGTATACAATGAGGTTAGACACTTAGAAATTACATCATTAGAATATCTTAAAATGTTTAGTTTAGAAATCTGGACATCCTGCATTCATAAGAGTATTATTAAAACAGAACTCAAAAGTTTAAACACCGCTAAACGTAATTATAACCCAAATGTGTTACTCAGTGATATTGTAGCAGAGCTGAACATAATATATTTCGGGTGGCATAAAATTTACACTGATGCATCGAAAAGTGCACAGGGACAGGGAGCAGGGTTATTTGACCAGAATTTAGGGAACAGGTTTGGATATAAAATTGATTGTGATATATCAATTATGTCACTGGAACTCATAGCAATTTACAAAGCAGTAAATTATGTCTTGAATCATGGTTTAAATAAAGTAGTAATTTTTTCAGATAGCAAAAGTGCACTCCAGCATATCGCTCGATGCGCCTCTGGCTATAGCAGAGGTACATCGATAGCGTATGATATTTTAAAACTTATAACTATACTTAAAAGCAATAATATAGAATGTAGATTGCAATGGGTTCCAGCACATATTGGACTAAGCGGTAACGAGGAGGCTGACCGTATATCCAAATCAGCGGTAGTGGACGGTTGTATAGTGAATTATAAACCAGATTATTGGGAATATACAACCAAATTTAAATCTAAATGCTTTAACTCTTGGAAGCAACATTTTTTCAAAATGTCTCTGGATAAAGGAATTTGGTACAAAAGCATTCAAGGTCAGCCATCTCATGTTCCCTGGTTCGAGGATACTAAATTGGATAGAAATTATGTTAAATTGATATTAAGACTCCGTTCTGGGCACTATCCATCCGCGAAGTTTGCATTTCTTATGAAAAAGGCCGATTCTCCTAATTGCACAGCTTGCAATCAAATCGAAGACGTGCAACATTTGCTGATGGAGTGTGCTCGAAACGGAGTAGAACGCGAGCTGTTCGTGAAGGATTTTAAAATAAATAAATTGGATGTAGGCATAATCCAATCCATCTTATCTGTACCATCTTCGGAGATTATTAAAAAGTTATGCCATTTAATTATGGTCCTCCACGAATAACTCTAAGTCATCAACCATTAAAAATACTATAAGTTATACTGTTTAAGAAAGCCAATTAATGTAAAAGGGTACGATGGGGCTGACATATCTTTGATAAAAGCCCCTAAACAAAAATAGATTAAAAAAAAAAAAAAAAAAAAGACTATATGTACTGAATCCTAACTATATATAGGTGAGTTTATACTCGTAAAATCTGACAAGCTCCTATCGTCTGTATCAGTTTTGTAACCGGCATCGTTAGGCTAGGCGAGTTCAAATGACAGTAGTTCTGAATTTAATGAGCACCGAGTTCAAAAGAGTAGTCAAGTGGCGGCCCAGTGGTACCGGCCGCGACTTACGAGTTGTAAGGTCGGGGGTTCGAACCCAAGCAGGCACTTTACTTTGTGTAAATTATTTCATCGCCACTGCTCTCAAAACGGTGAAGGAAAACAACGTGAGGAAACCGGCATGTATGTACTAGAACCAAAAATTCGAAGACATGTGACATCTACCAACCCGCACTGGGCCCGCGTGGTAGATTACGGCCCACTCTCTCTCACAGAGACGAGGCCTGTGTCCCAGCAGTGGGAAAATTGTAGGCTGATTATGCACGAGTTCAACAAAGTAGTCGAATAGAACATTACCATGTAAATAGAAGTTACTAGTAGTTGCAACAAATGGGGCAAGGTAAAAATATTTACACAACGCCTTACAAATATTATCTGCGGACGAATGATGATACAACATAGCTGAACACAATTTTACAGTGATGGAGAATGTGCAGTGGATGGTCGAACAATAGAGAAACACACTATGTTTACACTTGGTGAAAAATATTAAGTTATACATGTATAACTTTATATTTTTCACCTAGCTTTTTCCCAACTATGTTGGGATCGGCTTCCAGTTTAACCGGATGCAGCGGAATACCAGTATTTTACATGGAGCGACTGCCTATCTGACATCCACAACCCAGTTACAGTCTGGTTGTCAGACTTTCCTGGTACTGACGACCGGTAACGAGATCCGAATCCGATCAAAGATCCGCGAATGACAGCCGAGACCAACGGCTTAACATGCTTTCCGAGGCAAAGAGGGGCCTTGGTATTTGAAGATGACATCCACAGACCAACCGCGGCAAGCGTAGCTTAACCTGATCGTCCGATCCGTGCGGCTGTTATTACTAAGCCACAAGCTCTATCTCTTTCATTTATCTATATACTTGGTCGCATCAAAGTGGCTCTGCTGCACTTTTCCTGCAACACAGTAGACAGTGGAGGTGCTACCAATTAGCCGCCACAGACGCCCTCTGATCTTGCCGCCGCCCGACGCCGAAGTCCTCTCTTATTAAAAGCTTTACCGGATTCTGTACGAACACGATGCTCTATTGTTTAAGATACTCCGTATTGTTTCACTTTCAAGGCACCTTGTTGAAATAATTCGGAGTCGGGAGTTTAGAAATTATTTTGGTGAATTTATTTAAAACTTAGAAGAAAAGAAATTATTAGTATTTTAGAGTGTTTGAAATACAGTGAATTTTCTATTTATAATTTTTTGAGTGCAGCTGGTAAATTCTGTGTTCTTTTGGACCTACCTAAATGTTTGCTAGACGGATCGACAACCTTCAAATGTGGCTGGGCTATACTAGATGTGGAAGGATGATAATTAGGTTTTGAGTTGCCACTTGGGGGAGGCCTGTTCACCAGTGGATGGGCAACAGGATGAGTTACTGTTAGCTGCTCGACGTTGTAACAAAAATAATGCAATGGAGGAGACCTACATTCTACATTAGGATTCATGATCATGAAGAAGGAACCACGTTAACGAACCCATTGTTATTTTAAATATCACCAACTTAAATATCAAGCTAAAAGTTAAATAAATTTCCCGAATACGTTTATTTAAAACTACCCCATTTATACCGTAGTTCCGAAGTTACCCGGTAGATTTCGGAACAGTTTTCAGCTTGGATTTCGAACGTTTGTCGCGGAAGACTTCGGAGTATTTAACTAAGAACGAAGCCACGACATCAACTACTTACCGCTAGGATATTATTATAACTTAAGTATAGTGTATTTAACTAGCTTGCCATATTTGGTAAACAAACACCATGGTAAGAAAATCACGAATTGTTGCATTAACGACATACTTTGATATAAGTATGAACGTCTTGATCTTTGAAAGACATACCGACGAAGGTACCTGAAGACCAATTTCCGTAATTAAAACGTTCAAAATCTAGTCGTAATTTCATCAAACACTACAATCAATGTCAAAAACTTAGAATTTTTGGACAGATTGAGACTGAGATCAGACTGAAAACGTTCTGAAAATTACAAGGATTCAGTTCATTCATTCAGTTTCATTCATTGTGTTATAGAGAATAAGGCATCTGGGGGCCCCAGGGCCCTTATTCTCTATGACACAATGAACGAAACCGCGCGAAATGAACGCGAGATTGGCGAGATTAGCCTGGGAATTGACGTGGTTTCGAGTAAGGACTCGTTAAGTGGTCATAATGAATTAGAGTCCAGGTAAAAGTATCTTGATTTAAAAGAGTGTCCGTGGAGTTTCATGCCCGTTCTTCTCCATAGAGATCTACGCTTTGGAATGGGCAACTAGCTTCAACTTTCTCACTAACTGACCGACTATTTAATTTTGACAATTCAAAAGTGCCTGTAAATGGTTTAATTGAAATAAATGATTTGAGTTTGAGTTTGGTGTGTTTTCAAGAATAGGTTTGGCGGTTCATTTATTTTCTCGCAATTTAGGACGCATATTATTATTTGTTTACCAAATTGACCAGAGTTACGAAAATAGACCTTAATGTAATTGTGATTTCTATTTGTTACTGGCTGATTTCCGATTTCCCTACTAGCATAATAATCGCCGCACATCACACGACCAACAGACCTCGTTACTGGAATGAAGACATAATTTCTACACTAACTACTACCTACATATAGAACAAGAACTGACATCAATCACGCCGCGACCGATAACCGACGGACGTCGTTAAAGTCTCGTATCTCTACGAATAACAAACTTCCTTGCATCGACTTCCTTTCAAACAAAATGGTTATTTACGGATTGTTGTGGCATCGCTGATGATGACTTGGCAAAATGTTGAAGAAGTTTTAGCTCCAAAAAGCGAAGGACTTGTAAAGGGGTTATCAATTTAGATTAATATCAACGAACAGTCAAAGTTGCGTTGCGTTGGGTAGATATAAAGTTTGATTTTGCTTAACATTTCATAGCCACAAAATTGCTTCTTCTTCTTCGTGTCTATGGCACGACTGAATTTTAAATCTTTTTGGCCGAAAACTTTGCCACTTCGCCAGTTGTCAGTTCGTCAGTGGCAGCGCAGGGGTCACTTTTGACTGTATGTTTTGGGACACAGAGTGTGGGATAGGAGGTGGAGCATGGTTTGCGACTTATCTCCACATTTCCACAATCACACCCTACTGCTGTTCCGTCAAGGTTACCAGGTTGGACTTACTTCTTCCCAATTGTGTCCGGAGACGGTTCAGGCATTTCCAAGTGGACCACGGAAGGTTACACCCTGCAGGGAGATGCTCCTTTTGTGGTAGATAGTAAGTAGGAGTGGGAAGAGTATCAGAGACGTTGTCGATTTCAAGAAGCTGTGCCTGCTTTTTAGCCGTTGCGTTGGCTGCTGTGCTGTTAGCTGTGCGCCAGTTAGTGGGTGTCTGGTATCGAATTCCTGTTTGCGTTTCTCCACTGCGCTTGCATCTTCTCTTCGGATTTGCGGCGGTGCTATGCCAGCTGTGGGGTATAGTGCGCTGACCGGGGTCGGCTGTAGGCAGCCCGTAATCGTACGGCAGGTTTCGTTTAGCGTCATCTACTTCCTTGACGTGAGCGGAATGGTGCCACGCTGGGCACGCATATTCGCCCGCGGAGAAGCAGAGTGCTAGGTCAGTAGTACGGAGTACCTGAGGTGAAGCACCCCAGGTGGTTGAGGTTAGGCGCCTGAGCAAGTTATTACGGGAACCGAATTTTTTCTTAGTTTTGAGACAGTGGTTATGTCAGCGCCCTGTCGAGGGTGACTCCCAGGTAGATAGGGTCATTGCAGTGTTCAAAGGTGACACCCCTCCAGTTAATGTTCAGAGTGCGTCTTGCCAAATGGTTGCGGAGATGGAAAGCGCACACCTGTGTTTTTGTGGGGTTCGGTCTGAGAGCATTATCAGATTAATACATTCCGAGCACTTCTAAGCCTGCCTCTAGGATATTTTCGGCGTCCCCAAATGTATTGGTTTGGGTAGCCAGGGCAAAAACATAATAGATGGAGGACAGAGGGCGGTCTTTAGGCAACAGCGGGACACTACAAGCCGATAGTGATGATAACAATAAAGCAAATAGTAGAACCAAAAGCGAAATATCGAGTAAGAAGGCCGAATCACAAAAGCCAAAATTCGATAGGCTCCTAAACAAACACAGTTGACGACGAAACGCAAAGTGCTACAAAGGAAATAAGAAATAAAGACGTCAAGTGCTAAGCCCTCCTAGCGTGTAACAGAGCTATCAAAAGCAGGAGACACGAGTGTCTGCGACAAAGTCCATATTTCAAACAAGCTGTGTCCCCCGCCATACAAGGCTCGCTGGGGACTATAAAAACTACAAATGCCGGATATACATTTCCGTTAGAAATAGACGATGACGTACAAAATACACCCCGATGATGATCAAAGAAAATATGAAGTTGAAAAGAAAAAGAAAATGAGATATTGCTAGTTTAGGAAAATTTACACAAAATAGTTAAAGAGGGGAGTTTTGATTTTCGATTTGTCTTTCTCAAGGCGAATATGTATGGACCTAATGTGTTTAATCGAATCCAGATTTTTCCTGAAAACACACGCGACTGATAACAAAAGTCTCGATTGAAAAATATTGTGTTACATAAGCCAAAAACTAGTGCCTAGTCTGAGGTAAAACACAAGCCAGACGATGAATAAATCTCTCCTCTTCATTCCGATTTCTTCGGCACAAATTCTACTATAAACAATGACGTAGGTCGACCGCAAAAGATTTATTTATATAAAAAAAGACTCATTGTATGTAAAACTGGAACATTCGTCACTCAGTACCTCTCGCGAACGATTCCTACGGACGAACGTAAATTGGACAAAATTACCAATTTTAAGGGGAAATTGAATCGATATTTATGATTATGCGATATGTCCCTTTACAGATTTCGTTAACCACCCACGGAGAATGATTTTTTGGCTATAAACAACTGTTTTTGGCAAAACCTCATTGTCAGGTCTACCGAAGGTTGCTGTTTTCGGAAAATTGGGCGTAGCCACCCAATAAATCTCCCATTATATACGCGGCTTCCTAAAACGTTCAAAAATCTGCGATTTCTAAAAGACTTACGGTGTTATATTGCCAAGATGATTGCTCGAACACCTACGTTTGAAATAGTTTGATCCATTATGATAACAACATAGTTAAGAATGACGGACATACCAGCTACGTGTCAAGTCGCACTGTGCCCTCGGCTCACCTGTAACAAGAAAGAAAATCTTGATAAATACAAAATGTCGCGGAACACAACACAGAATTGCAATAGTTATCTGATGTAAACATTGCAGGCTAGATATTGCAAATGTAGCAATTATAAAATAGCCGCAAGGATAAACAAGTGGGAGTTAAGATTAATTGACGTGATTAAATGAACGATATTCGCGACCACAATATTTTCGTAAATAAAATAAAATAGTGTAGTTTTCTATTAAACGATACGAACTTTTTTAATAACTTTAATCACTAGTGGACGACTAGTATTGCAGCAATATATATATATGTATATTAAATTCAAAGTCCTGACTGACTGACTGATACATACGCACAGCCTAAACCGCTAGTCCTAGAGACATGAAATTTGGAGGGTGTGTTCTTCGTGAAGAGTATGTATCCACTAAGAAAGGGTTTTTCGAAATTCCACCCCTAAGAGGCAAATGGGGGCATTTTTTTTATATGGAAAATCTTATTCCTTATGTTAATAAACTTGAAACTTGGCACCTATACTAATCTAAGTAAATTATGAAGTTTGCCATTTTATGTTTTTCTAAACTACCCCCTAAAAAGGGGTTGGGGGGGTTTCAAAGTTTGTATGGAAGAATTTGAATGCGCGGTCCGATTAACTCGAAACTCAGTGTTTATACTTAAGACCAAAAATAAAGAATAACATGTAAGTATCAAGGTTTTTCGAAAATCTACCCCTAACGGGTTGACAAGGGGTAATTAATTTTACAGGGGAGGATTATAATAAGTGGCTTGATTAACTCGAAAATTGGTATAAATAATCTTTGAATCAAGTTACATACCAAACAATTTTTCAAAATTCCACCCTTGTGGGGTTGAAAAGCGGGGATACAGTTTTTATGAAAAATCTTATTAATTTAGTTAATAAACTTGAAACTTGGTAATAGTACTCGCCGAAGGAAGTAATAAAGTTTATTATTATAAGTTTTTCAAAACTACCCCTCAAAGGGGGATATAGGGGTGGTGAAGTTTGTGTGGAAGTAATTGAATGCGCAGTCCGATTAACTCGAAACTCAGTATTAATAGTTTTGACAGAAAATAATTAATAATAAGTATGTAAAGTTGTCGAAAATTGACCTCTGACGGGGCAAAAAGGGGTAATTCGGTTTTTAAGGGGAGGATTTGAGCTTGAAACTGTATGTTACATTTTCACACCTAAACCACTGAACTTCTGATTTGGCAAAGAAATAGATGGCATCCTAGGAAAGGACATTTTATTCTGATGCACGTTCCCGTGGGATAATTTCCGACAACCACGCGGGCGAAGCCGCGGTCAGAAGCTAGTTAGGTTACAAAATAATAGTTAGTACGAAAAACACAATGACAGCAATAACTTTGTGTAACAGATTGCTAAGCTATGTTATCATGTGTAATATCACGATGAAAACACGGTATATTAAGTAAACTTATTCCCTGTAAACATAATTATTCGAAATGTCTCCGCGCAGACGGACACTCTGCTTCGTCCTTATATTTTTATTGCTCAACGTAAGTCCTTT
Source organism: Apamea sordens (assembly GCA_945859715.1). Lineage (NCBI taxonomy): Eukaryota > Metazoa > Arthropoda > Insecta > Lepidoptera > Noctuidae > Apamea > Apamea sordens. The sequence continues at coordinate 14,941,727 of OX243987.1, forward strand.
AAGTTTATTAAACTGTCTTACTTTCAAGATAAGGTCTCCAAATTTTCATCATAATTTATTTGCCTTTTTACAGAATGACCTTGATTTCGTTGCCGGATTACCAGAGAGACCAGCTTTGACGGAGTACTATCCATCTCCAGGATCGCCTCCTCAGCTAGTTAATTCCTTATTAACAGTCACATCGGGTCCTGGTAACAGAGTGTTACCAGACGTCCAGCAGAGGTTCCCCACCCAAAAATTCAATGAAGCGTGTTCGTTTAGCCTTTATCCTCCAGGTTTATCAATCGATCCTGTAGCTACCAGCAATTATGATGTTATTAAACCTAATCCCTTTAACACCTATTTAACAAATTCTCCATTTGAAACGTCAAATTCATTGCCGGTAGTCGAAACAATAACCAAATCATTGCCTTACCCATCAAACGTTAAATCTTTAACCATGGTAGAAAAGTATCCCCCCGTAACACAGAATATTCAAGTCGAAGGCCATGCCCCAACCGCAAACGTAGCAGAAATCTATCAGACACCAATTAGTGTACAAATTCCTTCGATGCCTCAGATGTCGCCGTTTATCGGTGTTGCCTCTCCCCTTCCCGAGATTTTGCCATCACAGAATATAATGCAAGAGATTTATACTCCAAACGTTGTGCCCAAAATCTATCCACAGACAATTGAAACTATAAATTCAGTTCCAGTCGAACCCACAACTTTAAATATTCCATCTAGTGGATTAGGATGTGGTGGTCAGCAGTTGCCTGTTGCTTTACAAATTAATATGGCTTCCCCGTGGGGCTCTGAGCCTGTACGAGCTGTTATATCGCAACCGGATCTTGCTTCTAAACCTTCTCCATCTTTTGATCCTTCATTTTCGATGCCTCCGGCACCAATAATTGTGGTGGAGAAGTCGAAGTCTAAGTTGAAGAGTATCCTTCCAATTCTTTTGTTGACCCTCTTTGATGGTGGGTGTGGGAACAGTGGTGGTGGTAGTGGGAGCTGCAGCTGCTCTCAATGTAGTGCTACACCTGTTCCTTTTCCCATTTTAATTCCTACTAACAATCCTGTCATTCTCGGCGGCGTTCGCAGTAAAGGGAAGGGTAAATCGCCTACTGACGGAAAAAGTTGAGACGGACTACAAAAGTATGAAATTTATGTTAAGAAGATAATAATTGTGTAACGTGATTAAAGTTTGTGGAATGTAAAGAAAGAATCAGCAAAAGTATGAAATAGGCAATATTCTGGAATTAGGGCTACATTATTGGTTCTGTTATGAATTTGTAATAATCAAATCAGCTACTTGACGTGAACAGAGAATTTTAAAGCCCCGAAATTACTGTATAAACTGAACAAAACACTTAAACTAAACAAATAAACTTTATAGTTCATCATAGCCTAACGTTTAACTGTGAAGTAACAAATTATTGGTAACTTTTGGTTTTCAAAAGCTTTCGAAAATATACAATACTTACTATGAAAATGAAATGTTATATTTATTGAATAAACTTTGTTACATTACACTGTCCTTTTATTTCCTTGTCCTTGAAAATGAAACACGTGTTGGTTTATGTCGGTCGGTCCTTCGGACCCAGTTGGTTACACGTGCAGCACTTCCGACTTTAATAGGCTTATGCCTGTTTTCACTCATATTCGGCGGCACCTAAATAAATGTCTAAATAAAAGTTCGCTGTGGGATTTTCAACGCTCGGCTCAGCGATTAAAGTTGAAAATCCAACATTGCAATAATATGAAGGAGTTCGCTAGTGTAAGTGAAAAAGGACATTAGACATACAGATCGATATCAACGCATTACCCAGTGTGTTTTTTGAAACATTGATAAGTAGGCACTGCAATCACAAATCCTGTGCCAAACGCAGTGATTCACGATAACAGGCAGTGTCTAGGGATTACCTTGAACCTTGCTTTAAACCTTGCTTTAAGTTCCAAAATTAGAGAGAAAGAAAGAAGCTCGGGGGCAAAAGGCTCGCTCCATATTACAAAGGACTTAAACATAACTGGCGAAATATACACCTCTGTCCAACCCTTCGGGGTAAGAAGGTGTCATGTTATGTGTTAATCAACAATAAACTCGGGGAAATGGATATTTATAAAAAAATGAAGCAGGATATTTCACATAAAATATCGTCAGTTATCTACGACGTAAGTTAAATTACAGGTACATTACAAAACACAGACACATTCAGGCATTTTACATTACAGTACATTCTTATTACAAAATTGAAATATTGAGCTACGATATAGCTTGAAATAAACGTTGACATATCATCACATCAATACCCGTACAAAGCAGAGGCGAGTCGCAAGTATAATATAAAAAATACAATGTTAAACTAAGTTATAGTAAACGATATAAGAGAAGGTGTTCCATCAGACGTAAACACAGTGCTTTGCATAAAGCCAGCGACGACGATTCGTGTAGAGATAAACAGTCAACAATCTACCCAGTAAACAATATATACTAGATTCTTTTGATACATTATAACAGCTGGAGGGGTCGGTCGAAGGTGGGTAACAATCAATTACATATCGAGATGTCCCCCGGGCCTCGGGAAACACGTTTAACCGTTTGTCCCGGATGCCATTCGTAGATCTTTGGCAGTCGTTACAGGTAATCAGAAGTCCAGAAAGTCCGACCAAGGGGAATTGTGTTAGGCGCGGGCCTGCGGGCGGAGAGTAATGGGTAGCTCTCTGTCCGATCAGGACTAGGCCCGTGCCGGACGGCGCGTACGTGTTCCACGCGCGCCTCAAAGAGATGTCAGCAAAAGAGACGGGGCCCCATAGGGCCGAAGCCTGCCAGGGTAGCGGGACCATCCGAAAGGGTTTACCGCTGCCCTGGAACATAAAGGGCTAAGGAAGGAACACGGGTGGGTTTTAGTCAGTAAGAGTCTGACACTCCCTTCTGCTCCACCCAGAGCGGGAGGGGTCATTTGATGATTTCCCATCCACAAAAAAAAAAAAAAAAAGGGGAATTGTGTCAGTCTCTCCTTGTAAAATATTCAGCTGCATTCGGTTAAACTGGAAGTCAACTCCAACATAGTTGAGAAAAGGCTACGCAAATTGATTGACATACCAATAGGTTCATAATGAAGACTATACTAGCTAAAGCAAGATATTGTTCATAATTTTCAATAGAAATTAATCCCTAGTCAATATTACTCATACTTTCAGCATCTGAAAATTGGAACAAAGGCAAAGTTATTATGCAAAGTTATTAAATTATCCATTTATCTCGAAACGGTAGTGTTAATTGGTTTCCTTAGAAATCTCTGCTCATCTAAAATTAATGGAAGTCTATACCTTTAGTTAATCGGTTTGATGTTCGCCATTTTCAAGATGTCTGAAGAGCCTGTTAATGTATATTCGTTACTTCTGCTTCTCTGACTGAATATTAGTGTGATGGATGATGCTATAAAACTATGTTCTTCGAACTTCGAAGTAGCTGAGGTCTCATATACTGGTAATTTATTCCTTACATTATGTGCACGTTCATCATCAGGGACCACTAGGCTTCGAGGAATGACACTGTCTGTGGCGAAATATTGTAGAGGATCTAAAGAGACAAAGTGAACGTTACTGAAGTTTATATTCTTAAGGAATTTATTGTACGGTCGCCTGCCTACATAATCTTTGCTAAGGTTTTTGTAGTTGTTATTGTAAGGGATACCCAAATAAAGACTCCCGCAGACAAACTGCACTTGTCGAACGATGTGGCGCCTTGCGACTCTGTTTTCATAGAAATTGTACTTTGATAATCGAATATATTTAAATCGCAGAATCGCGTCGCATTGTCGCGTCGTGCCTCTTTGGGGAAACCTTGATAAAGGCTCCAATCTAATTGGTTTTGTGTTAATACCAAGTTGTGATGAGAAGGCATAAGGTTCGCAAGTTTCTGGCGGGTTTCATTTTTCAGAAATCTATTTGGCTGAGGTATGATAAAAATAAAGTTTCACGTGGCAAATAACTTTTTCTTTATTAGTGAACGAAGCGTGGCACCTTTTATTCGGAGATACCCAAGAGCTTTATATGTATTATACTTGGATCTCTTTGATATTAAAGACACGTAATATATTGTCAGTGCATATTACTTTCTATATAAAAGATAGCTTGCCATAAGAGTATGCTTAGATGGTTTGGGCATGATAAAAGGTGACTAACAAACAACTAGGTACAAGGCAGATGTGAGTGGCCGGGAGTGAAAGAGGAAGAAGAAGGTCACTATATGCCCTAGAAGGACATATAGTGACCTTATTGGTGATGAGCATGTGGTGGCGCGTGTGTTGGATCATTCGTTTCCCTACGAAATGGTTGAGCTGGGTGGTGCTGATCCACGCGTCATGTTCGTGAACGGGCGCCGTCGGTTGAGACTGGTCATCTCTTAACTGCCAGGGCTTATTTCTAATTTTAAATTGTTTTTTTTTTACATTGTTCTCACATATAGAAGCAATAAGAATACAGGATTTTGTGATAATAACTTGATTTAAAAGAGTGTCCGTGGAGTTTGCAGCCCGTTCTTCTCCATAGAGATGAATGGGCAACTTTCTGACTAACTGACCGACTATTTAATTTTGACAATTCAAAAGTGCCTGTAAATGGTTTATTTGAAATAAATGATTTGAGTTTGAGTTGAGTTTGATGTTCTTCAAAAAGGTCAGGAGCGTAGTACTCGCAACCGGCGTGCGTGTATGACCAGTATATGAACGTAAACGTAGCAAAAGGAGTACAAGGATCGTAGCAGATAGCGTTCTGTAGTTTCTGCCTATCCCCATGGGAAGAAGGCGTGTGTGTTTTTTTTACGTGCATGTTAAAGATAGCAAGGAGATCTTTATGTGTCTTTACTTTGACTGTAATTACACTGGATGGACGAGCCGAGGCATACCGTTAGCAGCAATTATTGTCAGATAAAAACGATTTGCACGCAAGAACGTTATCCTCGTGCAAAAACAGAGAAATGTTACTGTTTGTGTGTTTATTCCTCTATGCCTATTCTAGGCTTTCTACATACCACACAGTTTATTTATATATGTTGAAGATTTCATTGTTTTAGAGGTCGCAAACGTTGATTAGATGGGTCCTGTGTTTGATCCCAAGGACGGGCATAGTGATGTTCGGCTGTTCCATTGGGACTTTCTCCGAAAATAGTCTGGAGTCTGAATTTATTGCCCTGGTTTACCTTCTTATCGTGCCAATGGCAATCTAAATGGACTCGGCCCACAATTCAGCGACGTGTTTGACGCCGTCACTAAGCCGTCACCAGTTCATGTAGCGTGCAGCTGACAGGTACTTAGGGCATGATAATAAGTGTCTCATCGTTTGTGGAACAGCACCACCTTTACACTCCAAGGTGGAGCCGTCTATGAATGTCGAACTGAACAGGATTTCATGACACTTTAAACATAACTGGAAAAAATTTAGGTGCGTTTTTTAAAGATCTATGCTAATAGAATCATCATCTGCCTAGCCTTTTCTCAACTATGTTGGGATCGGCTTCCAGTCTAACCGGATGCAGCTGAGTACCAGTATTTTACATGGAGTGACTGCCTATTTGACCTCCATAACCCAGTTACTGGGTAATACGATACCCCTTGGTAAGACTGGTTGTCAGACTTTCGGGCTTATGACGACCCGTAACGACTGTCAAAGATCCACGAATGATAGCCGGGACCACCAGCTTATCGTGCTTTCTGAGGCACGGAGGGGTCTTGGTATGTGGGTAAAGATGGTCATCCATCCATGGACCAACCGCAGCAAGCGTAGCTTAACCTGATCGATCGACCCGTGCGGCTGTTAAGCCCCTTAGGAAAACCGTTTATTAAAGATATACGGTAATAGAATATAATGCTAAAAGCAATTTGTCAGACCAACGACCTCCTTTCAATAATAGCACAGGTATATTTTGTCACACACGTACGAATAATTATGTCCCAAAGGATGCTGTGCTCAGAAACATTCCATACTAAACCACCCCGCATGAGAAATGAGTACCGCAATCTATTACGATGAAACCTTTCTTTTTCTTACCAAAAGATAAAAGAAAAAGATGGCATGTCATACTAGCTTGCCATACGGACATTTGATGTGATATATATCTTGTCTGTAAGTGAGAGAGATATTTTTGACGATTAGCTAATTGATTGAGGTAAATTAAAAAAAAAGCTGCTTATTCAACTTCCCAATTACGCACACACTTATTTAAATAAAAGTGAAAGTCTTAACTCATTAATAGGCAAATTAATTTTTTTTTAATTACTTACCAATTTTGATTAAGATAACGACAGTTTTAGTTAACAGTTTAGTGTCCTCTTATTGGTCATTCACATGAGCGGCACGCGCTAACGGCAGAGGCAACTTACTGCAGTCGGCGACAGCGGCAGCTGTCGACAGCAGCAGCCGTTAACAGCGGCAGCCGTCGACGGCGGCAACTGCAACCGTCGACGGCGGCAACTGCAACCGTCGACGGCGGGAACTGCAACCGTCGACGGCGGCAACTGCAACCGTCGACGGCGGCAACTGCAACCGTCGACGGCGGCAACTGCAACCGTCGACGGCGGCAACTGCAACCGTCGACGGCTGCAGTTGCGGCTCGTGTATATGACCACTTAGTGAAAGTCTCAATTGAATTGACATTGTAATAATTATGTGCCTTCGAATTGAAACAAAAAACGGCGCAGACTCAAAATTATTTAGGTATTACTACTTACATTAGTTTAAGAACTTAGTAATTAAGGTTATCACCCCTATTTTCCCACCCTTTCCAATAAAAAAAGAATTATCAAAATCGGACTACTCTGTAAAAAGTTATGTGTTATGTAGTCAAAACGGTGAAGGAAAACATCGTCGACATGTCCTAGAACCAAAAATTTGAAGACATGTGACATCTACCAACCCGCACTGGGCCCGCGTAGTGGATTAGGGCCCACGCAGAGGAGGCCTGTGTCCCAGCAGTGGAAACGTTACAGGCTGATTATGATGACCATGTATCAGGGGACGACCTTATTGCCATCAACTGTCAAACGTAAGCCAAAACCTTACATTCGTCTGATACAAATTCAATTCAATAGTTAGTTAATTAAAGTTTACAATTGGGTGAAATTGTCAAAGCCATTTCAACTATTATACTAGCACAACATTTTGTAACAGAACTTAGTTAATTCAATCCCAGTTCAATTCCATTCCATTTCCTGAATATTGAAACAGAGTGAAGAATTAATAGATATTCCATTCAAATTTTCAATCAAACTTTCGGTAATATAAACGGAGAAATTAATCGATTCTCACCTTCCATTACATACAGACAAAATATTCTTTTTTGTATGGTACGAAAAAGATAAAAGGGTTTTCACGGTTTACCTTCGGATTGGCTCTAAAATTCAGGAAACAAACAACCTGAGATGTTATAATGGACCAACATTTTAGTTGTTTGAAAAATGCAACAAGAAAGTATACTAGTGCGTTACATTAAAGTTACTGACATCGGTGAAGGAAAACTTCGTAAAGAAACTTGGAAAGTCTGAAATCGCTAAGGGTGATTAATGCTTGTGCCTTCTCTGTATGAGAAGAGGAGTTTGCCCAGCAGTGGGACAATAGTCATCATCTGCCTAGCCTTTTCCCAACTATGTTGGGGTCGGCTTCCAGTCTAACCGGATGCAGCTGAGTACCAGTATGTTACATGGAGCGACTGCCTATCTGACACACAACCCAGTTACTGGGTAATACGATACCCCTTGGTAAGACTGGTTGTCAGACACTGGCAGTGGGAGTGGGACAGAGGCAGTGGGACAATAGTAGGCTGGTATTATTTGAGGCTTCAGGCAGAATTTTGGGCTTCTGACTACCCGTAATGACTGTCAAAGGTCCACGAATGACAGCCGGGACCAGCGATTTAACGTGCTTTCCGAGGCACGAAAGGGTCTCGGTATATAAAGATGGTCACCCATCCACAGACCAACCGCGGCAAGCGTAGCTTAACCTGATCGATCGACCTGTGCGGCTGTTATTATTTAGCCACGGGCCCTGGTATTACTATTATTTGATTAAAATAAAATCGATTACCAAATGCATAAATTCCAACTTTATTTTGTAATAAGAGTAGATCGATTTCTAATACTAAAATAAAAACAAAGGATAAAATGCCAATACTATCTTTTATAGCACGTGAGATAATTTACGTTCACAACTTTATAATCTTTAGATAAGATAAGAGAACCAACTCATTGATGTTATCTTTATATATATAAGACATATTATTATATAAGATATATCATTGAGAAAGTTTATTAAAAGTCTTATTGATAGCGAGTGTATTAGACGCATCAATGAGTCACTATTTATTATTATAATTAAATATGAAATTGATAATATATTTCAGTGCCATTTTTTCAGTTATTTTGTTTAGTTATAAGGTGAGTCAGTTAAATCAGTTAAAACTTTTACGTAGGTAATCTCCTAATCTGAAAATAAGCATTTTTTTATTATTCCAACACGAAACTCTAAGTTGATTTAAAGATGTGAATCTTTAAATCTAATTAATCTAGTTTAATTTTTAGTTTTTTGTGTACAGACGACAGCACATCAAACTACCTGAACTACCCGAAACTGTAAAATTATCCCAATCAATCTTGAACCTAATGCTTTAGCGATAAAGTTGAAAATGTTTGAAAGAAATTTGACAGATTGTAGTAGCTTGATGTGCTGGAGTCTGTACAAAAAATTATAATAATAGTACTTATATTCTTTATTTCGGACTACGAGTACTCGCCATCCATAATTATAGTATTAGTAACAATGACTTAAAAATGTTTGTTAGTAAACTTTTACAAACAAAAATAACATAGCCCAACACACGTTGATACGTGCCTTATTACACAGTGCCTTATAAAGGGACTATCCAGTTTGTCTAATAAAGTTTTAAGGATGTTGGAATTACGACCTGTCACTGAAAACCAAAGCAGCATTTATTGTACTTACGTTTCTTTAAAACTACGCAAAATACGTGTGTTTTCCGAAGAAACAAATTTCCGCACAACACGGTATCCAAGTTGGCAAGCAAACACAGAGAGTTCTGGAACCTTTTTAACTTTCCTAATAGGAAAACAGCATTCCTTTAAAGTTTATTGACATGTTGTACGGCTATCACTTGAAGAAGTTACGAGTTTCCGTCTTCAGGATACACCAAAACTTTTTGACCATTTTAGAATTTTGTCGACCAAAATGTACAGTCAACAGCAAAAGTAGATGATCAAAATCAGAAATTCCATACTAATGAACGGAGTTCGCAGCTATATGGCACCTGCAGTGCGATTCTGTAACCATCTCACCGTGAAAACTTAGGTGAAGTGAGCGTGGAGTGAGCTGTCATTCCAAATAATGCTAGGAATTGATACTACTGACAACTCACATCAAGCTCACTTCACTTGAGTTTTCACGGTGAGATTTTTACAGAATCGACCGGCTGTACTAGTAGTAAATGTTTGGTATAATTTACAATCACATACTTTTGAATCACTTCGAAGCCACACAGTTCTGACGCGAACTCCGTTCATTAGTATTGAATTTCTGATTTTGATCATCTACTTTTGCTGTTGACTGTACCAGATCGTTCTGTCACTAACCTACATATGTATGTATATACTTTAATTTTACAGGAATCCGAAGTATCAGCGCAAGGACTACAACAGTTCTATGGCGGTGGCCCAATAGCATACTCAGACAGCCGCGATAACGATGACATCGGCCTCCTTCTCACCGTCCTATTACTAGCAACCAGAAACAAAGGCAACGGTGGTTGCTGCGGCTGCTGCAACTGCGGCGGCAACAACATACCGATACCCTACCCGATACCGATACCAACCAACAATCCTATCATCACAATGTCTAGAAACAATGATGATGAAGGAAGTAGTGGAGGCGCCGCACAACCAGAAGAAAACAATACCGGGTCAGAAAATAATTCTAAGGTTGAACCTGAATCTAAATCATCAAATAAAACCAATAACACGAACGACAATGCAGCCGATGCCCCAGATGATGATGCTGATTCCCCAGAAGAAAGTGAAAGATAATAAAAATATTTTTTTATTTTTAAGTTAATGTATGGTCTGACTTCACCCTAGAAACGATTAATAAAACATGATGAGAAAGCTGTATCATAAATTATTATTGACAGGCAATTTCCCCTAATATGCCTGTACTTGGCTTGCACACACCCTGTTTTAAGCATCCACGGCCCAAATTAGATTGATGAAAAACAATTCAGGAAATTAACGTTTATCATATTTTTATGGTACTACAAAAATAGGGTATACAATACAGATACTTACATAACATATAAGATACCTAACAGTCTTAGGATAATAATATTAATATGTACAGACGCCAGCAGGTCAAGCTACCCGAAACTGTCAAATTTTCCCAATCAACCTTGAACCTTAATGCTCTAGCGATAAAATTGAAAATCAGACAGATTGTAGTAGCTTGATGTGCTGGCGTCTGTACATTGTACATGTATACAAGGTGTTGTTTTGCAACCTTGTCAAATTGAAGGAGGTAACTATGCTACTGATTCTCGACATGAATCAATAATAAAATAAGTAGGTATTTTTTTTTTTCAAATTTTCGGAAACCTTTGTGGGACACGCATATTAAAACGCGGCCAGTCTGAGACCGCACTGTAACTGCCCTTTTACACACACATAAAAACGCGGCTGCTTTTACGATACAATAACGCGATTCTGTTATTTGAAAGTGGTGTATTTTGAAATACTGTCAAACTTAAATAATTAAAAAAAGTATGTATTCATTATTTACCAGGGATCGTAATTTTATTTGATTATTTATGTCTTTCCTAGCAGCCTCCTGAAATTTGACGAGGATGCAAAACAACAGCTTGTATAATAGTCCTCCAGACTGTATTTCGGCGATGGCGGCCAGTCTCAACAGGGATTAGCCTTCGACGCGGGAGATATTGCAGTGCACAAGTGTGTGCGCAGACACAGGTGCACTCCCTCTTCCCTCCCTCTCATAGTCCGATGGGACGGCAATCCGACACGACCGGAGAGAGATCAGGACACACACATTCACTTAATAAAGCATGCTTGTGCATGTGGACATGTAAGATTTATCAAAGGAGTGGAAAGAATTATAGGGCATCAGAAACTTCGTCCGCATCGCTGTCAACAGGAAAAGTGCCCGAAACTACTACTAAATTACTGCAATTTTCAATTTTTTTATTGTTATTTAATTTGTGCTACTGTAATTTGAAAACATTGTAAAAGGCAATTATTTGTGTAACCGTGGAGTTTCTTGCCGGTTCTTCTCCCTAAGAAATACCAATTGGAACCGTGCACCTTCTGACGTTTCATAAGTGCCCATGTAGGTTTATGTGAAATTAAATATTTTGATTTTCTTGATTTTGAAAGCAGTCGGCTGGCCTATTATAGGCCAGCCCTTTGATCAAGTGAAATACAAGTACAATTTTACTGGGGAAATGATCTATTAAACTGTTCCTCCGAACCGCACGTTACAATATTTTGTTTCAGTGCGGTTAGTGGAAGTCCTTTGGTGCAGTTCGGGCAAGTGCTGTTGAAATCAGTGCTCTAAGTGGAATACCTCATCTGTTTACTTAGCTACGCTGGCTACCCATCTCATACCCAGTTTAGCACCATTCCAATTTATTTACCATGGAAGCTGTATAATGTTGAATCTGTTAGACTGTTTTATTGTAGAAAATAGTATCTGCAGCAATCTCACTTAGAATTTCTATTGTGCCATTAGGAGATCTGAAATTGTTTATTGCCTTAAGGGTTTCAGTGAATTTATTATCTTTATCCTAGCCGTCGTAAAGTTGTAGTGTGCATAACAACTGGGAGATGGGACCTAGATTATTTTTTAAAGGGTCGAGGCTCAAGAACTTTCTCCCATCATAGTTATTAATGGATGAACCCATAAACAGGACTTCGTAATAACTATTACGGTTATTGTATAAACTGCTATTTAAGACTTCAACGGCTAGGAAACTGAAATTTACCGGAAACTAGTTTCGAAAACTATTTGCCATTTTGTAGCCAGGTGCTTGTCGGACCAGAAGGCCAATTTTCGTACATAAAAACGTTCCAATTCAAGTTGCAATATCATCTCAGTGACAATCAATGTCAAAAACTTGTCAAAAATGTAGGGAAATTGATGATATTTATGACAGATTGAGACTGAAGTTAGAATGCGAACGTTCTTAAAAACACTGGAATTGATCCTCTGACCCTCAATGTTTCGTCAAAATTCACTTGTATCGAAATGCATAACCAGTAAGCATCATAATTTTGGGTTTAAATACCACTATTAGGCGAATTCCAGGAAAATTTTTGCAATTTACTTATCGCCATTTGCAATCAAATTGAAATTCTGATTAAATTCGTGACAATCTTTCAGGTAGGTTCTTGTGAAACAGATGTTTATTGCAATTCTTGAAGGCAAGTGTCACCACTGGGAATTCCTCCGGAAAAGTGAAAACACACGTTTAGTCAGCCAGGTGGCCCTAGTAATACCAACAAGGATGAGCTCGATATACAGTGGCCTCGAAAAGTTGACATTTTCCCACCTTAGCTGTAACACACCACATTACGATTTAAAATTGTAGTGATCCTAATTTTGAACTAATTCAACTACCTTTAAATTATCATAAAAATAATCAAGTAATCCCTTAGGAGTACCTGATATTTTTTTAATTTTAACCAATAATGTGCCAATCTGTGTGGTGTGCCAATCTTGTCTATATATCCAAGGGGTATCGTATTACCCAGTAACTGGGTTGTGGAGTTCAGATAGGCAGTCGCTCCATGTAAAATACTGGTATTCAGCTGCATCCGGTTAGACTGGACGCCGACCCCAACATAGTTGGCAAAAGACAGATGATGATAAATGTGGCATCACAGCTTAAGAGGAAAAATGTCAAGTAACTTTTGGAGGCTACTGTAAAGTAGATTATTTATTAGTCCATCTAGTAAGTTGATGATCCGTTTCTCATTTACCAATCGATTTTTCTCCTTCTTTACCTATAAAACAATCTGCATTTTGTCCTAACAGCGACAGCGGCATAGTAAAACACGGATTGAATTGTTTTCTCTTGTTTTATACTCCGATGGTTTTTTCTAGTTAGCCAGCTGCGACGGATTGCAGAGGATTCTCCGTGCAATCAATATTCATGGTTGCACAGTTCATCTAACAAACAAAATGGAACTAGTATTCGAAATACCTCACTGCTTTGTTGTATTTGACAGAAGACCTACTTATTGTCTGCAAATAACACTACTAACATACTATTTTACTTTTATTTACCTAAGTTTTTAAATTTAGTTTTTACGTTATATTTATTGTTAATTTATTTCATTAAGTATTTAAGCACTTTCTAGCCTGAAGCACAGGTTCAACCTAGTTCAGGAAGATTAGCAACTGTGCGCAATTTTTAAATTGTCAAGGTATTAAATGTAAATGTATTCCCTTTTATAAATAAACGATTATTATTATTATTATTTGTCTGTCCGCGACCATATCCTATGACACTGAGGGAAAATGTTGCTGCTTATGTGAAAGAATTTTCGAAATCGGATCATTAAGTTCTGAAGATTACTCCTACATACAAACTCACCAATTTTACCTCAAGAACATGAAAAGAAAATTAATTTAAATTTAGGTAATTCGACACTTACAACTTCCATGATCTTTGACTACATCGGTCAAAGTAGTTTACCTTAGGCACTCTTTACTCTTATGAAAAACTCGACGATATGAATTGTTTTCTTAACCTAGAATATTATGTGGTTACAGCAGGTAATACTGCAAATCACCTTTAACAACAGACATAATAACACTTGACACGATGTACTAAACTGAGAACAGAATGCTTTCACATGATTGCATGTATAAAATGAAAGCCTTTTGAACAAAACTCGAAGCATTTGATCGTTGTGTCCTCCCCAGGAGAGCAAATTATTAACATCGCATTGATTCTACGTAATCTTTGGATCGTTTGGAAAATGACGACGAAATTGCCTCGACCAAAATGTTTTAACAGATAATGTACTGGATTAACTACTAGACTGGAATTAATTTTAAATGATGTCTAGGAGACTCGTTCTTTAGTTTCTAGGATTAATTAATAATAAATGTCCAATAAGGGACCACGGTGCCTCATTTTATTAAAAGCGTTTAACGAGCCTCAGCCTTCCAAATGACTGGGACTCCGAACTAAAAAGTTAAAAACGATTTAAACCTGATAAGAAGAACCCAATTTTTTATAAATAAAAGCAAAATTTCAGCTCAATCGGTAACCGGAAAGTGGATAAAATTTAACTTGCAAGATTTGATTACAGACAAACATCGGAACGTGAAACTAAATAAAAGCTTGTAAAAAATGTGTTATAATAGCATTAATAGTCTCGTTCTAAAAATAATTAAAACATCAATATCACACAACTTGACTCCCTCGTTGGTCCAGTGGTCGCAAGCGTGGAGTGCTGAGCGTAAGGTCCTAGGTTGGATCCCCAGGTCGGTCAAAGAGTAATTGGGTTTTTCGTTTAGAATTTCTCAGTAACATCCCGGAGTCTTGTGCCTGTTTGACGGCAATAGGCTGCCCCCATAACTCAAACATGGGTGTACTATACAGATAAAGACCTGCCTAACCCTTCGATGTATGTATGGAATATACATATATCACACAACCATTAAAATTGTTACGGGAGAATGTCCGTCTATTCCACAATAAGACCAAAATGAACGTGTAAAAAAACACGTGCATAAAACCGTAAACAATAACAAACATGACTCACGAAAGCCGTAACATAAAAATGCACACACAACAACAGCAACTCAACAGTTTTATTAATTGCTAATTGTGCCAGTTGTCATGCGAGATCACACACTAGATGACAATCGATCACAGTGCATGTTGGCACTTCATTTGTCTAGCACTATATAATCTGTCTCGTCGCCATTAGACCATAATGTTTTTGACGCTTCGTGAATTATTATCACTTTCCTTTGTGAGCCTCGTATCTTGATCGAGCATTGAAACTTTTTTATATTGTAAATCTGGATGAATCTAGCTGGCCTGTGGCGATGCTTGCAATTATTTTTATTTAACTACTGCATTTTTCCCCGTTTTTGAGAGCAGTGGTGGCCCAGTGGTAATGGTCTTACGAGTTGTAGGTCGTGGGTTCGATCCCAGCCAGGTGCTTTAGTTTGTGTATAATTTATTTCATCGCCATTGGAAAACATCGGGAGGAAACCGGCATGATCCGGCTGGAGCAAAAGTTCGAAGACATGTGACCTCTACCAACCCGCACTGGGCCCGCGTGGTGGATTACGGCTAATTCCCTGTCACAGAGAGAAGGCCTGTGTCCCAGCAGTGGATACGTTATAGCCTTATTATGCTATGCTGTAATTTTTGTATATTTGTATGTATAAAATAAAATATCCTAATCTAACTAAAACTATTAAAAAATTAAAATATTGTGTCGAAACATTCCTCCGCATGGCTGTCGACTGATAATTTACCCAAGAGACTGTACTGTATTTTTAAGTTTCATTTCAAAACCTCTAGACAGAAAACAGAATAGAACAATGAATTAATTCTCACAATAATATTAAACATTCCGACAAATCAGCCTTCCTAGTAAATTAATTCAATTATGGGCTGAATCCAAGGAAATCGTTTAGCTTTGAGAGTTTCCGGGATAAATGTGATTTATAGCGGAGAAATAGAAGGAAATTAGAAATTTTTAGTTGTTCATGCCGTTTTCGGTGAATAATTGTTTCAGTAGTAACTGATATTCCTCGTAATGATATTATTATTACACTAATACTGTCTAGCAACCGATTCTAGTAGGCCGATGGAGCAAAGCAACCGAATGGTGGTCAAAGTTAGGCGAAAGAAACCAAAGAAGAAGGGCCGTCTAAAAGCACGTTGGGTTGATGTGAAAATCACGGGAAGTGTTCGGTGACACTTCCGAGTTCCGTGCGTCCCTCATGGACGCACGGAACTCGGAAGTATGGCAGAAAAGGGGAGGCCTTAATATACCCAGCAGTGGGTGACTACAGACTGAAATGATGATGATGATGATGATGAGATTTTAAGTTAGTTCAAAGGTTGCATACATGGCTTTAAAATATAAGCTATCGCAAGCATTTCGTATTGATACTGTAACAATACGCCGGCAACTAACTGCTCACTAATTTGAATCGACTCATTACACGTGAAGAAAAAAGAAAAGTGGCCAGTTGATAGCTACTTGTCTTTTCTTCTTAACAATAAAAAGTAGTAAAAGTATTAGTGTAATGCAGAAAAACAGAACAAATTAATAACTTAGCGATAGATCGAACACGAGCTATCTTGTATCAATTATGTATCGTTCAAGTATCTGTTAATGCTCGACTGCCTTTTATTTCTGCGCGCCTGGTAGCTGGTCTTAACTTTCTGCTGACTGACATTACTATTTATCTTGATTAAGGCTTTTATTTGAAGCAAATTACTCCGTTGATTCAATTATTCTCACATTCCGAAATGAGAACTTGAGAAGGATAATTTCCTTCTCCAGTTCTCATTTCGGAATGTGAATTTAAATGTAATCTTACTCCTTACTTCATTTATCGTTTAGTATATCGGTCAGGGTTAAGAGCCATCTTAAAAACTCTCAAAAACTCCGTGAGCATATTGTGTACTTGACGCACAAATACTATTGTTTTAGCCTCAAGCATAAGTGCTAAGTTCTTGGCTCCAAAGAGCCTCATTCTTGCTGCTTAGTCGAGATGTCGTTCAAACTCAGGAGGCGTGAACAAAATACTCGGTTTCTTATCGTTGTTGGTTCAAAATCGATACCTCGCTTCATACAAGTCACAAGATGTTATTGTACACCACAAAGGCTCAAGCTCATCAAAATTAAAGGCACATTATCTCAACGTTATCTCTCATCGGGCATTTCGTTTAATTTCCATTGAAGAGACGTGCCGAGATAATACAAAACTACCCACATCTCACGCACAGATAAAAGATACAGAGATAATTGACTCGCGATTACATCACATCTTCAAGAGAGATATTATTAATCGTATATAAGAAGAAATAAAAGAATATTGTAAAGCTTTTCAATATGGCGTCAGCCATACTTAGTTGTACGTTCGTTCTGCTATTATACCTACAGGTAATTGTTTATCTTTTTTGTTGAAGTTATTTACTGTTTTTATGTTATTAATATTGTTATTTGTGTTTCCAGGGAAATTACGCTCAACAAGGTGTACCGAACAATCAAAATGTAGGTGTAAATAACGCTATCGGGTATCAGCAACAAGCACTACAGCGGACGAACACACTAAATAACATGAACCAGATACCAAATGGAGGATTAAACATGAATTTGCCGCAGCAGTCTATTTTCCCGCAGCAAGGCCATTTGCAACAACCTATCATTGGGAATTCCCAGGGGAATTTGCAGCCATCATTGAGTCTCCCAGCCAATTCGCAGCACCCAGGTGGATCAGCATCACCTGGTAATATACAGTTCGCTCAACAAGGATTAGCTCAGATGCCTCCTGGATTAGTTATCAATCCATCTAAATCACAAAGTTGCCCTATTCAGATGAATAACGGTTGTAGACAAAATGCTCAAAGAAATCAGCAACAAAATAATATGGGTCCGACTCCAAATGTGTCCCCGCCACAAACACAAACCGCGCCTTGCTCATCTAATTCACTTGCGGAATTAGCGGCTCTGAAGGGCCATCCTTCGTTGTTATCCCTTTTTGCATCTCAAAATAATATCGCCCAATCCCAACAGAACCAACAGATGTCAAACTTTAATCCCTCGCAAAATCAATTAACGGACGTACAAAAGCAGTGTTTGGTTCGAGCTATCCAGTCCCAGTCTTCAGGACAAAACCAACCTAGTGTCAACTATGCACAGAATCAATTTCGAGTAGGTGGTGGTCCAGAAAATCGTCCAACTGTCACCATTCAAGCTTCTCCAGTGCCACCACAGCAGTCCCAAGCCATGGTGACTCCTGTAGTCAACCAACAACCTTATATAACAGTGCAAGCTCAACCAATCACTAATTACCTTCAGAATCAGCAACCACAAGTTCTAGAAGAACCGTCAATGCTAAACCTAATTCTATCAGAACTTCAGGGCTCTGACTCTCAGTATAACATGTATCCTTCTTACTCGGTACAACAGAGGGAGTCGAAATCAAGTCTAAAATCTTTGATTCCGTTAATAATCAACTTGTTACAAGAGAAGAGTAGTTGTGGTTGCCAAAACTGCGGGTGTCCTAATAATGGAAGCTGCGCCAATAATATTCCGGGACCCACAATATTCGGCGGATATTCCAGTCTGATGAATTATGGACAAGGGACTGTAGAAACTGCCACGAAGGCCAGTAATGTCGAAGAAACCAAGAGTAAAAGTAATAAAAAAGAAAAGAAGAATTTGAAGAAAAACGTAGTTAACGTAGACAGTGCAGAAGGGTCAGAAGAAAATGATTCAGAAGAAATGGACTACAGTGAAGAAGATTAAATATTAGTACATATTGACAAAAACCTGAGGGTATAGACAAAGTGACATTCTATAAGCGGTAATCATGATGGGAAAGTAAAAAATGTATTGGATTGCTTATGTCAATCCTGTTGAGTCGCTATAGAAATACGAAACGCTTTGAAGCGATTCCTCAAGAGAGTATTAAAATGTTGACGGTGATTATATGTAATTAAGATGTTTTGTACGTGATAATGATTAATAAATAATGTTTTTAAATATAAACTTAAAATTAAGTATTTATTGTAACTGTATAATAAGATATTGTTTATAAATTGTAATTAATGTTTTATTGCTAAACGATTTGGTCATAAAACAAGATGAAACTTCCATTAGTGTCTCTGGTTTTCATTAGTTTTCCTTCATTTACCCAAGCAATTAAATCTCCAACACAACATCTACTTCGACTAAATCACTTTCATCGTTCGATTTCTGCTCTATCGAAGTACCTACTTGGTATTCAATTATTTTTGGTTCTACGAAATGCCGGTTTCCTCCTGATATTTTCTTTGAGAGCAGTGGTGATAAAATTATATAAAGACATATGCCAATGAATGATTTTATACGAAGACATGTGTCATCTGCCAAAACGTACTGGGCCAGCGTGGTAGATTAGAGCCCACTCCCTCTCGAAGAGAGGAGGCCTGTCGTGTCCCAGTCGTGGGAACATTATAGGCTGATTATGATTCAATTATTGGGCAGTTGAATAAGCACCAGCATAAGCCACAGTGTACTAGAGCCATATGAAGTGGCCAGTTTTGGCCACAATGTTCGAATTACGAATGTCATCCACAACCTGTTTGCTGGCCGTTAATCAGACCTCTGTGGTAGAGTAAGCACTGAGGGTTAATACTGGAATAGAGCTATTTGAGGGCAACTGGGTCTCTAAATTCTAAATACATGAATATTTTAAGACGCTTTGCCAAATAAAAAACAATATTTTATTAATTATGTAAAGAAAAAAAACGCCGAGACAAGAGCTGCAACATTTGGAACTTACTATAAGATATCACACGCACATAAGCATATAGGCTGATATTATTTGCTGAAAAATTTATCAATAAGACGGTAGACAGTTAGGGACCGGTGACAGAACTACTTTTTTTTTTTTTTTTTGAGGATGGGAAATCATCAAATGACTCCTCCCGCTCTGGGTGGAGCAGAAGGGAGTGTCAGACTTTTACTGACTAAAACCCACCCGTGTTCCTTCCTTAGCCCTTTATGTTCCAGGGCAGCGGTAAACCCTTTCGGATGGTCCCGCTACCCTGGCAGGCTTCGGCCCTGTGGGGCCCCGTCACTTTGCTGACATCTCTTTGAGGCGCGCGTGGAACACGAACACGCCGTCCGGCACGGGCCTAGTCCTGATCGGACGGAGAGCTACCCATTACTCTCCGCCCGCAGGCCCGCGCCTACGGTGGCCGGGAGTCGTCACGCGGCTCCCGACGCCCGGAGCGTCTCCCGCGGCGGCTGA
Organism: Apamea sordens; assembly: GCA_945859715.1. Classification (NCBI taxonomy): domain Eukaryota; kingdom Metazoa; phylum Arthropoda; class Insecta; order Lepidoptera; family Noctuidae; genus Apamea; species Apamea sordens. Next base: position 14,961,785 of record OX243987.1, read on the forward strand.
GGCGTGAGGTGCGCAAGGCGCGTTCCCTCGCCCACCCCGCCACCTCCTTCGCTAGCATGACTGCTTCGCAGAAGGAGGTGACTGCCTCCCACTCCCTCTCACCCCGGACCATGGCTTGAACCAGGGCCGGACGCGAGAGGTCGCCGCCGCTGCCAATCGCCTCTACGAGGACACGGCGGTGCTCTGCCCAAGCAGGGCAGACCTCCACCGTATGCTCCACCGTGTCCTCTGGGCGATCCTGACAGTGGTGACACCCGGGCGTCTCCTCCCGCCTGATGATGTGCAGGAACCTCCCGAAACATCCGTGTCCGGAGAGGACCTGCGTCAGGCGGTAGGTGAGAACGCCGTGACGTCTCTCTAGCCACTCCTCAAAGAGGGGTCTTACCGCCGCTATCGTGGCGTGCCCTGTGACAGAACTACTTAGGAACAAATGTACTTAAACTACGCTTAGGCTCCCAAGTTCTCTGACGCAGTAACCTATGTACGACATGATAAGAGCGAACTACTATAACTAACACTATTACCAACCGCTTGGGCAGAATATTAACAATTTACTCATCACACAGGCACATTTTAATTTAATTTTAGCATCGTCACACATACACCTGTCCTCTATCTCTGACGCCAGCTTAAATACCAGCTGAACAAAGACCTTTGAAAACACAAAAGACATATTTGTCTTAATCATTCTGTATAAAATCTGTGTTCACTGGCATTACATTAGAAATCACTACAATGTCGTAGACAAGTCTCATTATTCTTCTCACAGTCGTAGCGGCTTTTAATTTGAGTTTCTAACTTTATTATACTAATTTTCTTTCATAGTTTATGGCGGTTAGGTTAGGTAATAATGTTGTTTTATGGATTGTGTTAATTAACAGAAATGATTTAAGTTTTAGTGGGGTGGCTGGCGGGTTTACGCCAATATGATGGTGATTTCAATAATACATAGTTATATTTGCTACTTCTTTCACTATAGGCTTTAACATTCTTCCTTCATTTGACGACATGGTTGGCGCCAGTGGCTGAGCGATCGACTGCTGCGCTGCGTGTCGCGGGTTGGATTCCCGCACGGAACAAATATTTGTATTGCTTACAGGTAGTTGTTCCGGGTCTGCCTGTTTGTGTATGTGAGTTTAAATGTTTGTAAACGCACCCACGATACTGGAGTAATTCCTAGTGTGGGGAAAAGTTTAAAAAAAAAAAAAAATTGCAAAAGTACCTACCTAAAGAAAATAAATTTAAAACGTTTTATAGTGTTTGGAAGCTCTGCCTCCTACGTAAACCATGATAGAAAAAGATAGTTGGTTCCCAAGTTACATAAACATGCTCCATATAATATGTATCATAATATTATTACACAAATAAAATTGATTACACCGACTAAAATTTTGAAATTAGCAAAACAGTTTTTTTTTTCTTTGCTAGATCTCAGTTAATTAGCATATTATCATCATCATCATCATCTGCCTAGGCTTTTCCCTATGTTGGGGTCGTTTTCATGGAGCTACTGCCTATTAAAATAATATAATTAGCATATAAACATGATTATTTTTCCTAAGGTTAGGATACTGCGTGTCAGAGGATATAATTACTCAGTTAACACAATAAACATGACATAACTAGGTTCTGACCATCTCAGAGGACATCTATTGTGAGGTTGCATTTCAACACGTATAATATCTGCAAGGTTTTGCAAAGAACCATGACGACGCGTCAGTTGACAAGGCAAAAACAATCCGATTATAAAATATTACTACTTCATGATGTCATTGCTATTCACACTTCTACTAAATTCTCAGTATAAGTTATAAACGTATAAAGATAAAGGACAAGATGTGTATATTTGAAACTGCGAGTGCCAAAAAAGTGTATTCGAAAACGTGACTTTTCCAAGTGCCTCCTGATTTTAAATTATAATTGTTACACATAAGGTTTTCCAATTATTTTCCTTATAAAAAGGGGAATGTTTTTAAGAGAATAAAGACTGTGTGATTATGATTCTACACCTGTATCTAGGCTTTGTTTAATGGATTCCAGACAATGCAAATCCTTAAATATTTTGGGAGCCCTCGCGACATTTTCACAGAAACTCAAACAAATATTGGAATTACCGCCCCTATTTCGTAATGTATTATTAATTTTCTTACACAAAATTTTACACTAGATTTTCCTTATTTCCATTGCTGTTTTTTTGGCCCAAGTATTAGATTCCAAAGCCAGGAGTTGTTTGGGACAGCTTTGATCAACGGTTTCAGAAGGTTTGGTCAATATACCCTTCTACGACTTGCCTTTTTATGTCTGCAATTCTTTCAGGCGTTAAAGTAGTCATGCTTCTCAATAGGTCATTCACAAGCTCCTTAGCAAGTTAGCACTCTAAGGCTTTGAACATGTCGTAACAAGCCTCATCTAATAACATTAGGCGAAATCGGCTTAGATCGGCCTAGCGGGCGCAGTGACCGAGGTGTCCCCTGGGCCTCTGACCTCAGTCCTCATTGTTTTAGAGGCAGACGGACGGAGCGTTAAGGATACATATGAACATTATATTATGTCGTCACGGCCGTCAAGCGCAGGATCAGCTGAGTTCTAAGTTCGTCTTGTTTTGGTAACTTGAGTGTCACAGGATTGGGTTCATAAAGATTTACCGTTAGCGAACTCAGGTATCAAATGCTTTTGGAAACAATGAAACACAAGATGTATCAGATGGTCAGATTTTGTTACTTCGAACATTTATAGTAAAGACTATGCAGCAGTTTCAATCCGTTGCTTTGTAAAAATAAAAGCTGGTTACGCATTTTTATTTTATCTCTATTACTTCCCCAACTAAAATCCATGTAGTTTACAGAATGTTCCAAAATATTATCATCAACGATTTGTAATGCATCAGTCCAACGCTATAATTATTGGGATAATAGAACTTTCTTCATATAAGTTTAATCTTCAATTGTTTATCATAGGACATCAAAAAATTCATCCGCATCCGTTGCCACTAAACTTTCCTTTTTTATATACCTGTACATATTATTATTTTAAGCGTTTAAATAATCTTTAATATTATTATTTAAACGCTTAAAATAATAACATTAAAGTTTATTTAAAGCGTTTAAATAGGATACGAAAGCTACGTGGCAACGCTGCCAGCCTTTTGGGCACTTTTCCTGTTGACAACAATGCGGATGAATTTTTTGATGCCCTTTGAATATTTCCCCTCCTTTTTATATACTTGTACATATTATTATTTTAAATCTTTAATTATAATTATGTTAAAATTCTCCTTACAGGTGGCAGACGCGAACCCCTACGGCTACCCAGGGCAGGGCTATCCTGAAGATTGCAGATGTGGCTACAACAACCCAGTACCTTATGGTCAACCACCATTTTTACCACCACCGCCACCACCAGGCTATGGCATGCCCATAGTGATAAGGGAGGATGATAGTGCCATAGAGAAGATTTTGCCGTTTTTACTCACTTTGCTATCACAGTGATGCTTTAGCACAAGCTAATTTTGTGATCTTATAATACGTGTTTGGGTGAATGGTTAAAAAATTTGTTTGAATGTCTAGTCTATTTTATTGTTAGAGTTTTATAATAAATACTTTTTGTTTATAGTTGAAATAAACAATGAAAAATAAACGCTGTTTAATTCTATTTTTTCTCTGAAACTATGCAATTTTAATAAGCATACATAATCACATTAAATGTTCCCACTGCTGGGACACAGGCCTCCTCTCTGAGGGAGGAAGTGGGCCGTGATCCACGACGCGGACCCAGTGCGAGTTGGTAGATGTCACATGTCTTTGAATTTCTGGTTCTAGGACATGCCGGTTTCCTCACGATATTTTCAGCTATTAGAAAGAGTCTACAATTACCGACTGATGGAGGTAAAATAATGATGTTAGAGTACGATCTAATAGAAACACTATCAAGAAAGAACAGTACGGAATCATTAGAAATCTAGAAATAGAGTCAACATATCGATATTACATAGTTTACATAACTTTACGTGACAATGTAATCGATGTTAAGTAATTTAGGTAGCCTCTGATAAGGAAATAGTATTGTTCGAAGAATATTACTAATACTACTGATATTATGTCAAGATGGTGGTATAAAAGTTGTAGATTAGTATCGCAAAATAATATATCGTGACCAATGGCTTCCCTAGCGTGGCTTGCTTGCTTTGTGGTGTTCTCCAACGCCGTAAGAAAGAATTAATATTTTATTTTTATCTGACTATGGTCGCATTCCACCAAACTTATACGTAGAATAAGTCTTATACTGAGAGTAGATTTTGAATTGTTTACAGTTTTTTCATACTAGAACTGTCAGATGTCAATTTTATTCCGAGGATAAAAGTTATCTGACTGGTAAAATCAGCCCTTAATCATTCATATAACTTTTACCTTCCAAACTTTTAACTCAACTGGTGGTTTTTTCTAAGTGCTCCAATAACTTTATTGCTTAACCACAACAGAGTGCTAGTGTATGGTGCCTAAGACCATTGATCTGTGCACTCACTTTTAGTATTTTCAGTGAGTTCCAAAAGTGTAAAATCAAATCCTCTTGTTCATTCGGAATCTATGAAATATCTCATTCGTTACAACAAGACTAATTCCTTAAAATCCATTTAGAGTTGAGACAGTCTTACAGATCTGTCTCTGTTCTGGCCTAAGAGCACCATAGTTACATTTCCAGCTTATAATCTTCCTTTATATTTCCAGGTATTCCTGATCCAGGCCCAACATGCGCCTCCAGGCTTCGGACCGCAAGGATTACCCGGCTATGGCGCCCCTCCTCCGTACCCCATCATAGTGAAGTCGAGCAACAATGATGATGGTATGAAGAACATTCTGCCGATCCTGCTCCTCATGCTTTGTGACAATGGGGGCTTTGGCGGATTCGGGGGCGGCTCTGGTGGCGGCTCTGGTGGCGGCTCTGGTGGTGGATGTGGATGCGGAGGCGGATGCGGTGGCAACTGCTGTGGCCAGACCATCCCTATCCCTTATCCTATTCCCTTCCCTATCAACAGCCCTGTTGTGATGTCTAAATAGTGCCAACATTTAAAGTGTATTTTTCTATACTCGTCTTATTTGATAAACAAATATGGCAATATTTAAGTTGTCCATCATCATCATTTCAGCCGAAAGGTCCACTGCTGGACATAGGCCGCCCCTAAGCATCGCCACTTTGACAGGTTCTGTCTTTCTCGCATATAGCATTTAAGTGGTTATTTCAAATTAATTTCTGATTTAAAATCCTATTTGCGTTAATTACAAAAATTCAAGATATCTTCTCTGAAACTGATCGATGCTTAAACTCATAAGACTTGTAAGGAAAAATGCACAATGTTTATTTACTAAACTTTTAATTGACACAATAGTTCAATCGATCATTTGATCGCGATCGAGAGATGGCGAAAACAAATCTTGCGGTTTGATGTTGTGGTGAATTCAATTTGAATATTAATTTACATGGCCTGGTTTGTATAACTACCATAGTTTCCTTTCACGATTATAGTAAATTGTATTTTTGTTTCTATTGTTTAATAAATATATATTTACTTACATAATTTTATTGCTGTTTTATTTTTGTTTGTTTTCCAATTTTTAATCTCCATCTTTCGGGTTTCCAAAAATATTTGGTGACTTTAAAGTTATGCTGAAAAAAACGTGCTTCGAGTTGAAACGAAATTACTACAAAACAGTTACCAATATAGTATCATATATCTTTTGAATACGTGTCAAAGGTTGCAAGGTCGTAAATTACATCATTAACTTAGTAACCGAGTCAAGTTTAGAAACACACAGTATATATAGACTAAACGATATGTGTTATTGATCATATGTCAACATTGAAAATGGGTTTCAAGAACCTTTTCGTGTTTACCGCTCTTTTGCTGGTCTGGAAGGTAAGTTTAACAACGCAAATGTTTTAGAATATTAGAAATTATCTGAGAAAAACCATAACTTTTGAAAAAAAAAAAAAAAAGTATAACGAGGAAGGTCTAAAACTTGTTCTTTTATTAAATTGATCATATTTTTCCAGGTATGCAGGGTGTACGGCCAAGCAGCCCGCGTTGAGTACATCAACCAGCCCTACACCTCATCAGTAGCCACCGCCGTCCAGGTCACTCCTCAGCTCGTCGTCCCAGCCATCTATACGCCAGTCGTCTCACCGTACGACTCCTGTATCCGAGAGTCAGTCCCTACCATACCCAGCAACAACGGCTTCAATGGTTACTCCAACAATGTACCCAGCTACCCTCAACCTATGCCCCCGATCATCATTGTAGATGACGATGATGACAACTGGCATCACATTCTCTACTTCCTCCTTTTCGCGATGAGAAACAAGAGAAACGGTGATTCTGGAAACTTTGGAGGTTGCAGTGGATACAACGGAGGATCTGACTACGGAGGTTGTGACTGCGGAGGGGGGTGCAACAGTGGTTACGGAGGCTACAACGGCGGATACAATGGTGGGTGCGGCTGCGGAGGCAACTGCGGAGGAGGTTCCTCCTATATTCCATACCCTATCCCTTACCCCATGAGCGGTCCCTACCCCTACCCTGGTTTCGGAGGTTTCCCAGATAACTCTGGCGGCTACATAGAGGAGCCCTATCAAACAGGACAGGGCACCAACGATATTAACCTTTACATCAGAACAGATTCATCCTAGTTGGAAATAAAATGGTGTTTTCAATATTTTCATTGTTTGATTGTATTCCCAAAAAAATTACAACTTAAAAGTGAAAAATAAAAACTTTTTTGCAAAAAAAATCAACCGACTTCCAAAAACGACACTACAAAGTGAAAAATAACTTTAATTTCGGAAGTCGGTGTCGTTGGGTTCACACTTTCGTTGTTTGCCACCGACTTCCGAAATTAAAGTTATTTTTCACTTTGTAGTGTCGTTTTTGGAAGTCGGTTGATTTTTTTTGCAAAAAAGTTTTTATTTTTCACTTTTAAGTTGTAATTTTTACCAGTAATTTTGGTTTAAAAACCAAACTACTGAACCGTTTTTGATGAAATTTCTATGGGACCATTTGGGAAGTATACCCTTCCCAACAAAAAAAGAATTTTTCAAATCGGTTGGCAAGCGAAAGAGTTATGCGCGAACAAACATAAAAAAAAAAAAAAAAAAAAAAATACAAACATCCGAATTGAGAACCTCCTCCTTTTTTAGAAGTCGGTTAAAAATCTGCCCATGTGATGTATTAAGGCTTCAGCGTTTTTACCACGGCCGAAGATAATTTGTTAAAGCTAATGCCGCCGCCCCATAGATGAAGAAGACCTCAAAGAGTCCAAGAAAACGTGGCGGCTGGTCAAGGCCTATGCCTAAAGGATGTATTTTGTCTGAAATGGTAATGACGATGATGACTACCGAAAGAAATAAACTTTCTGTTTAGGTTAAAAATAGTTTTACATGTACACTTCTGTCACCTTAAGCTGCATCCGGTTAGACAGGAAGCCGACCACAACATAATTGGAAAAAGGGTAGGCAGATGATGACTTCTGTCTCCTTATGGGGATTTAGCATCCATAATGTTATTACAAAATATAGGAGATGCCTTTGCCCAGCAGTGGGACAGTATAAGAGAAACAAAAAAAAATAGGTGAGACATAATTTTATAAATAAAAAATTATTTAAAACTAGCTTCTACCCGCGGCTTCGCCCGCGTGGATGTCGGAAATTATCCCACGGGAACGTGCTAACAGGATAAAATGTATGTGCTTCCCCAGGATGCCATCTATCTCGCGGGCCCTTTGTGGCTAATTACAATAGAAAACCAATTGTGTCTCATTAGTGGTGATTAAGAGGGTACCTATATGATATCTTTACCTAAGTACCTACCTAATTTAAAAAAAATAAACTCAATAACAGAAAATAAAATACCTACCTACCTAAATAAACCTATTTCTGATGATAACTAATCTAAACTCAATAAATAAGCAAAATCCCTAAAAACTAATATCTATACGAATGACTAATCCTACCTAACAGTATTATAAAATAACCTACGGTCACGACGTACACTATCAAATATACTAACTATACTTTGAAATTAAAATCTATACCTACGACTTATAAAATTAAACCTAAATAACTCTAAAAACTAAAAGGAATAATAAGGTCGCACAGATAATACTGCGGGTGACGTAACCTAAGACAAACTTATTATTTGCGGTTGGTACAGTAATCGGGTCTAGGGATCGAACCGCAAAATTAAGTTTGTTTTTTATTGTATATACTTTTCCGGGATAAAAAGTACCCAGTGTGGTGCCCAGGATATTAAAGAATAATTATACCAAGTTTCATCGTAATCGAACCGGTAGTTTTTGCGTGATGCCTGAACAAACAGACAGACAGACAGACAGACAGACAAAAATTTTTTTAATCACATTTTTGGGTTCGGTGTCGGTCTAGTAACACTCCCTGCCATTTATTTTTTTTATATTTTCAATGTACAGAATTTTCACTTCTACAGATTTATTATAAGTATAGATATAGATAATTCTACTTTTGGATTGAGCAACTAGACCACGTCCTCGATAAAATTTTACGTAATTATTATTTTGTGCCCCAATTATTATGAAATATCGTATGACCCATATTATATCGGTACTACGAAATGTAATATAAATAGGAACCCTATAAGTCCCCCGGCACATGGAATAGTGTGAACGGCGAGATGACTCGACTAAAGAAAATAGTTTGCTATATATTACTGTTAGTAACACAGGTGACTTATTTTACTTTGATGGTCCAAGTTTTTCACCTGTGACTTCAAGTGACAGCTATGTGACCAGAACCCAGCAATGCATAAATATGTAAGCTGTCACGCCCTTTATGCCTGGAGGCTTTTATTTAGGTAGTAAGTTTTTATTTACATTTTAATTAATTATTTTTCAGCTTGAGTACGTATAGTTTTTATTATATTTATTGGTATATTGGCGTGGCTAGCTGACATATTGCAAGTAATTTAATTTTATGTTATGTGCCTTGTAATGTTAATTACTTAACGCCTAGTATTGTATACAATCAAGTATCAAGTATTTTCTAACTGAACAGACAGCTGTGCTGCTGGGGAGTTTGTTGCGCCACTTCTTCTTCCCAGCTAGGGTTGCCAGGTCGCCCAACCTAATAGCCGGACAGACCAGCCAGTTTGGCCGGACATTTGGGTAGAAAGGCCGGACACCCTGCATTATTGAGGATTTTGTGTCTCAGTATTAATAGGTACGACAAACAAATTGTATGTAAAATCAAGCTTTTTTGATTATTGTCATAATCAGTCATCAGCGCAGCGGCGCTCGCTCGTTTGCGAAATGTAAAAAGCCTAACAAAAGCCGGACAAGCCAGACACCGTTTATTTTGGCCGGACACGCAATCAAAAAGCCTACCTATGTCCGGCTTTATCCGGACGCCTGGCAACGCTATTCCCAGCGATAGCACTAGGAAGTGGTGAAGGGCGTTTTTGGGGGACTGTCTTTTGTAATTTTGACGTTCGAAAAGTGCTGATTCTCAGCCTAATTTGAATAAATACTTTTGATTTTGACCTCATATTATATTACTAGAAATATTTAATAAATTTAATTATTATTAAATTTATTTTATCAGCTGACAAAACAATTAAATGATTGATATTGATTCACGAAATAAAATTGTTAGTTAGAACTTAAAGACTATGTAAGAATTTAATATCTAGGGCTGGCTTTTACCTTGGCCAGAGGCTAAGTATTGCCATACAATGACGTGGCAATGCCGCCAGTGTCTTGGGGACATTACCAGTCGACAGCGATGAGGATGAATTTGTTGACGCTATTTATTTTGTAAATAGTTTTAGTTAATTTAGGATATAATTTTGTTATTTTAGCGTTATCATGTTACCTAAATTAAAATTTAATATCTTGAATTTAATAACTATGAGTGGCTTAGGCATCTAGGTAGCGCCAGTGGGCTGTCAGGGTGGATATTCAGCTTTAAATAAAAATAATGGATCCACTCGAGACACAAAGAGCTCTCCTGTACCTAATGCCACTACATGAAATGATTATTCCCCAATACATTTTATATGATGATATGATATGAAACGTTGCTCCTCATAAAACTCTGCCGCATCAGATTTGAAGAGTGCAACATTGTTAAGAAGGGACTGCTCATCATTGTGACTAAGGAAATGAAGTTACACTAACAAGATTCTAGTTAGTTTGTATTTATCATGTCCATATTAATGTTGTTATGGCAACATTTAGAGGTGATATGAATATTCAAGCGAGTCCTAGAAAATTCAAAACACGTAGCAATTTCTTCTGGAAAACATCGCAAGTTTGTTGAAGTTTTTATTGCGAAAACCGGTAACTGGAAAAGTCTTGTTTCTTTGTAAATGAAACTGTCACGATAAAAAACGAATGTTTATGATAGTTTCGGCACCTAGTTTTCACGGTAGTCTTGGTCTCAGTTCAAATTTCATTGAAGCGTTATTTACTACGCTTTTCGAGTTATTCATAAGATGAAGCACAGAACAGACTATCTGTTCTGTGAGATGAAGCAATATTACAGAAGGTCTATTGTAGAATCGTAGAGCAATGGGTTAGACTTTCTATGTGGTAATTAAACTCTGCTGTAATTTTCTTTTTTCAGCTTAACTTAGCCTTAAGTCAATGGCTGCCCCAAGATTCATACAATCCATACGACTACCTGTATGGGAACCGAAACGGCGAACTATGTGGCAACCAAATCTACAACCGATACGCCAACTTCTACGAGTATAGAAATCTGTTCCGCAGTGTATGTGACAACCCGACCTGCAACACATGTGGAAATCTGTATAGTAACCTCTGCAGCGATGGATGTGGCATTACGTCAACCCAAACATCAATCTATTCGGCACCGGATGTGGCAATCCCAACTGCAACAGTTGTGGGATCTTGAGCTGCAACACATGCAACAACGCGTATGATAACCCGCTCAGCAACCTATACGGGTGTGGCAGTCCACCATGCAACCAATACAGCAACGGCTGTGGCAACCCATCCTGCAACCTCTACGGCAAGTCATTATGGCAACCCAACCTGTAGCGCATACAGCAACCCGTTCGGCATATACGGCTACGATGCTCTTGCTCAACCAATCATTGCTCCTTTTAACCAACCGTACTGGCAATGTGAAGCTGTTTACCCCCAATCAGCGAGCAACCAACCACAAGTCATAGTAATAAATGATGATGATGACGGAGGTTCTAGAGATTTCCGCATTGAGGAGCTGTATACATTGTTATTATCATCAATTTTTACTAACAACAATAATGTTGCTCCCCCGGTTTCTCCTTTCGACTATTGCTATTGTGGCAATGGTGGCTGTGGTGGCAATAACAATAATTGCAACTGTAACAATAATTTCAATTCTAATAATAATTGCAATTGTAACAATAATTGCGTCTGTAACAACAATTGCAATTGTAACAATAATTGCAACTGTAACTACAATTGCAATTGTAACAATAATTGCAATTGTAACAATAATTGCAACTGTAACAACAATTACAACTGTAACAACGATTGCAAACAACGACTGCAACTGCAACACTAACTGCAACTGCGGTTGCTTTTGTAGCAACACAAGTAATAATTGTAATGATAACAATAACTGCAACAATTGCAATAAACGCAATAATAACGGTAAATCAAGTCCTACGTCGCATGTTACGATCGTTTTACCGAAGGCTGATAAGAGTACTGCAAAACCGAGTGTCACTGTATCTTGAAACAATAAACTAACTGCTGTTATTTCATAATATTCAGTACTTGACGGCTCTATCGGGCACTGTTATTTCTAAATGGGTGTGTTTGACATTGTTCTTATCAATAAATCATTTAACATTGGACACGTGTATTCCTTTTATTTCCCTTCGTAGATTCTCGAAGGGTTAGGTACACTCACATTACGTTAGTGTAATAGAGAGCAAGCTTATCAACCGGACACGAATCCAAATTCCAGGCTGTTACCGAGAAATTCCTAATGGGAAAACCCAATTATGACACTAGGCCTACCTGGGAATCTTGTAACCACTGGACCAATGAGGCAGACAATGTATACAGACCTACATAATTACATTATTCTGTTCCAAAAGTATCTGATGAAAATGTAAACAAATGGATCAGAAAATGTACCTGTGGTGTGGATGGCAATTTGTAGTGCCACAAGAAATCGAGTCCTTTGCTTTGATTATTTAATCTTAAATACAACTAATATAATATATAACGGAAAAAAAGGAAAGTCAGAAAGGAAGTCAGTGGGAAAAGTGCCCAAAAGGTTGCCAGGGTTGCCACGTTGGATAGATTTAATTTAAATACCAAAATTAATAAATCAATAAATTAATTAAAATTTAAATTAATTTGAATACTTAAACATGAAAATCTAATTTTAAATCAAATTAAGTAAGGTTTTTATTTGAAAATGAGGTTAATTTAATCATGTAAATCATTCTATAATTTTATTGCTGGAAGGTTTGTATTTTAAGTTAGCTATGATCCAGCTAGCCTAGCAACTAGTAAGCTGTGCAAAATAAAATCCTTTCCTCCTTTGTTCTGAAATTCTTGTAATCAAAAGAATTTAAGAGTAGCCACACATTCTGTAATAAAATTTAAAATCTACTGCGATTATCTCGCTCCGTGGCTTGTTTTAACAAACCACAGCTCAACAAATGTGTAACGTTTCTGATATAATCGCTGTAACACGGTAGATTGGTGTCGATATAAATAGCACGTTTATCCAGTAAGTAATCCACCGAAGATTTAAATCGTTAGATTTTCCCTCGCTATACACGATCTCACAGAGGGGAGGCCTGTGTCCCAAGTAGATTATGAATGAATGAAGTCCTAAGTCGCGCGAAAAGGTATCCATACTAAGGGCTGATTTTTCATTCGACAGATAAGTTTTACTCGTGGAATAAAATTGGCGTCTGACAGCTTTAAATTTTTGACAGTTCTTCCATGAAAAGTCTTGACTTTGCATGGAAGAACTGTCAAAAATTTAAAATTATTCCTCGGATAAAATCATCTGGCGTTGGAAAAATCAGCCCTAAGAAGAGTAAGCTCACGTGATAAAAGTGGCGTTTCCATGACAATCAAATCAAGTCTCTGACACATTGTGTGTATCAGAGGTGTCAAAACCAAACAGAACGGCGACCATCTTATTTTTTGACGCGGCGCGCGGCGGGTCGAATCTGCGATTGAAATCTTCGTAATCCTTATAAAGCCTTTAAATCTTGTGATCATGCAGTAATACTTACATTGAAACCTACGCTTGGAACCCTGACAAATAATGTGAGTATATATTTCAGTGTTAAATTAGATACCTATACTGGAAATAGACTTCGTAAATATAAATGTATGATTGTTTTGTGAAGTAATTTTCAAGCTAAATATCACATTGGTTGAAATAAAATCTATATCATTTATAAATGTTTTGTTTTTAGGAGGGTTTTGTTTTAAGAAATAAAGATAATATATAATGGAAATAACTCCACTCCTCACAAAGTTCGCCCCACATTTGATATTCCTGTTGCTCAAATATTTTTACCGAGTTTTTTTAAAATATATTTAACTCGCGTAACTACATAAAAATACTTAACAAAAAATACGAATATGAGTTTTTTGATTCAAAACTAACATGTACACGAAAGAATATTAAACTATAAAGACTCTAGACCAAGAAATTATACCAAATACTTCGTGGAAATTGTGAAAGACTGTAGATACAAGCCGAAACAAAGTAAAGCAGCCCAAAAGTTACGTTAATATTTACTTGTTTTAATAGAAGTAAAACCTTTTTTTACTACTATATCTTGCTGTGTAGCAGTAGAAATTTCACAAAGAAAGCTCTACCTACCCATCAATTTGTAAAAAAAAAACTGATCTAGAGGATCAGTTTTTTTTTAATAAAATTATTGAACTTCTAATGATGTACGCTTTTCTTTAAGTTAGTGTACTTCTAAAAATAGTTGGATTTTCTAAAAATACACAGTTAAAAAAAAATTGAACTCTATCCTTTTCTTAACTTTTTTTCGCAGTAACTAGGCTAGGGTATCCCGTTTGGTTGGGGTAAGTTTAGGTTAGAACTCTGACGAACCACGCGCGAGTCGAATAATTGGTCGCAGTAACTAAGCCCACCTAAACCCGACCCCGGGTTAGGTTAGGTTAGAACTGTGATCAGCAGCTACATCCAAGTTGGCCCGAACCACAAAATATGAATAATTTTAAGTTCACAAAAAGACGAGCACTCATTATTTATGAAAGTGTTAAATAATATTTTTACGAAAGCAAAATGAGAGTAATTTGAAGTTCTATTGCCATGCCTTTATAAATAACACATACTATAGCACTAAATAGCCTCGTATTTAAGAACCCTAAAGGCATTCCTAACGAATAACAAGTAACCGCAGTCCGACTAATAAAATCTGTGATTAAAATCACAGACCGCAAAACGACAAAAAGGTCAATTAAAAAAAAGCTCCAGAAGGTCGATACTTCGTCCTAACATCAGAAACAAAAAACCAACGGTCTAACGAATTCTTTTAATGTTATCTAAAGAATGGCTCAACAACATTTTTTGCAATTAAAATTATTTATTAATTAAAATTGTGAAACAGTTTTTAATCAACAACCTGCGTGCTTGGTATGGCACACATACCTATATTTACGAAATCCTAGAAGGTAATTGCCTAATTTTTACTTTGATATTAGAATATAAAATGTATAAAAGTACCTAGTTTAACTTGTTTACGGGAAGATAGTCAGCATGGCTTCCGTAAAGTTTGTCGCGTTCGCAGCTCTACGTCTGGAACAGCAATTTTTTTTTTTGTAGTCTTAACCGACTGAAAATTTCAACGCCGTTGGCTTAGAATCATGTACTGAATCCATGGTTGCTGTTTGCGCGTCGATCTCCCAGCCACCCTGTATTATTGTCTCCTATCGGCGGAAACCACGGGGTTTTCTGTCAATTCCCAAAAACCCACACGTTAAAATAAATTTACTCGCCCGAAACCGGCCAGTCGTCACTTTTAAATAATGTTATATTTTCTCTAGGCGACTCGCACGAAGTGAGCAAGTCCAGAAATATGTACCTATTAAGGCAATTGGCACATTGTGTCGATTCGCCCGTTTCGGGCGCGTAAATTCGTGCGAATCACTAATAAGCCGTCAAAATATTTATTAACCTTTAATTTCCCGGAACTTTTGCTTTCCATGCCTCCGCCGGGAGCTAAATTTACGTTTCCTTAGAAACACCGAAATCTAAGTCCAGCTGACGTAAATAGAACATCAAAGGCAACCTACATATTTGCCGCTGAACATGTGCCGCTGTGGGTGTCAGCACAAGTTTCAAGATTACGATAATAATTTTGAAGAAAATTGTAGCTATACAAAGTTTATTAGAGCACAATCATAATTTTATCTTAAGGACTTTGTGGGGAAAATAACGCTGTAAACTTTTTCGCAGTGTAGCAATCAATATCTTTTAAAAAACGCAGAGAAAACAGAATTCTAACATCAAACAGTAGCTTGATTTAAAATAGCATCGATCTTCGAGTATTGCCACAGTTAATAATACACTCCCCAATGAATTCTGAGTATACTTCAAAACACATAATATCCTCGTTTACTCGTAGCTAATATAACAGGCTTCTGTTAAAATCACAGCAGATCAAACAACATATGATTAGTGTTAGCTTGTACCACTCAGCTCCTGGCCTATTGTCAACATATTGTAATGATAAATCAGTCAGTTATGATTAATGACGCCCCGTCTAGTTCATTTACAGATGCACTGGGCCCAGTGCCAGTGCGCTGGTTACCCCGGCTACTACCCACAGATATACGGGAGCAATGACAACAATGATCTGGATACCATTCTTCCAATCCTGTTTCTTGCCTTGTTAGGAAGGAATGGTAATGGTTTCGGCGGCGGCTGCGGTAGTGGGAACGGTGGTGGCTGCGGGGGCGGATGCGGGTGTGAACGGTGTTAATAACATTGGTCAAATGATCAAAGACAAGTTGATGATGCAGAGAAGAGTATTGAAAAATGGAGTCAATATTTGAATTAAGATCAAAGAATTGGAATTTTGTATTAATGTCAGAGTAGGTACCCATAGTTTGGTTTCCTTTTCGAAAAATGAATTGTAAAAAAAAATATAAAACCTATAAATAGTGAAATTGATGTAGGTATGTTGTTTTATTTTAAGCCAGTGCTGTGTTATGCGACGTGAGCAAAAATAAAACAAAAGCAATTCAATATACTCTGATAACTCGAGTAATCAACGAATTATGTAATAACAGTAACAAAGCATGCAAAGCAAATAATTATGTTACATTGCAGTACAGATAATATTTTTGAAATAGGATTTTTATACGATAAAGCACGCCGTAAAAGTGCGTTACTTAATGATTGCATTTTTGCACAACACTCGTTCAGAACTTGTAAACTTAATAAAACCAGGAATTTGTATATAAAAGAAACCACTTCTTCATAATCTTTTGTAAAGAACGAAGGGATAATCGTGCTCATAGTAATTATATTTTATTAGAAAAAATTTATAAACAACGTGTTAAAAATCTACATATACGACGCATTAAAATGAATTTAGGATATCTTCTTTTAATTATCACGCTGAAGGTAATTTAGTAAATGGTTCTCTTCGTTAATAGTTTTTATGATATTCGTTAAAATACGTATAAATCATGTATTGTTACTAATTTATTTTAATATTTTTTTTAGAATATCAACTGCTACAACCCTAATCGCCATACACAAACTACATCATCGAGTTCTTTCAATAACTTGAAATCAAAAACCACAGACCCAGTCATTCCTGCCAGATATAAAATTACAAGTAATACGAACTATGGAGATCCAACTACCACTCAAAGTTTTCCAGCAGAATACTTCCCGCAGGTCGAATACCCAGAAAGTGTAGCAGATTCATCGAAGCCTTTCTATCTCAGCTCAAGCCCTTTCCCAGATGAGGTCAAATCAACATTCAATTCTTTTGTGGCTAAAGGTAACAGTAAAATAAAGACTGCTACTGACTATTCTAGGATCCAAAATGAAAAAAGGAAAGAGAAGGAGCCAGCTGCTTCGCAAAAAGTAGGGGAAAACGAGATAACAGACACAAAAGGAAATGAAATCAATGTTATTGATAAGGAAACAATCGAAACGCTTCACAAAGATATTAAGACGTTAGATGTTAAGGAAGCCATTGAAAACGTGGAGATTCCAAACGTGACATCGAAAGAGCAATCTGCTGAATGTAAAAATATGGATTACGTCGTAAGTTTAATAAACGACTTGGATGAAGTTATGAACAACTTAACCAGCACAGGAACACAAGAATGTAACGAAGGTAACAATAACACAGTGGATACATTTGAAAGTGAATGCTCAAATGAATTTAAATTTGGTTCGGACATGACGCCGAATAACAATGATTCCATTATCGAATTGAATGGACATTCGTTCCTTGAAGAGGAACATCCTGAACGTATAAGGAACCCATTATTTCAAGATTCAGATACAAACGATGCGTTAACGAGCTTAACTTCATTATTAAATGAATATATCACAAATGTTACGTCTGTTGAGGATATGCAAAGTGATTTTTGCAGCATTGGGCTCGTTGCCAACGAAACGAATACTTCTTGTACTGCAAGTTAAGCTGTATATTTCCGTTTGTGTTTGATATTATGGCGGAAGCGTAGTTAAATTCTTTCAGTATTATATTCTTGGGTTAAACGCGATATTGTCATAATGTTCCCACTGGAGGGACACAGGCCTCCTCTCGGACAGAGGGAGTGGGCCGTAATCCATTACGAAGGGCCAGTATGCGTTGGTAGATGTCACATGTCTTCAAATTTTTGTTCTTGGACATGCTGGTTTCCTTACGATGTTTTCCTTCACGGTTTTAAGAAATTCTGCGCTTAGGTTAATCCAAATTTGTGTTAAACAGCTAAATAGTCAAGTTATTTATTTACTTTACTTAAGTAAGTAACTATTCTAGCAAATTTTTTTTGTATGATAGTGTCATCCTGGATCTCCGTTCTAAAGTTTTATCAAAGAAAACTGATAAGTTAAATATATTTGAATTATATTAAGAATATTTAAGTACCTACTACAACTAATATCGACAATAAATTGCAGTTCGCCGGAAATCTGTCTAATTTTTTTTAAACTCAAGAAGTTTAGACTTACCAATTACTTATAAGCCACATCACATATTCTACGTCATGAAACTACGTCTTTACCTGAAAAATAAACAAAATAAAGATTAGGAAATCACAGAAATAATTACTTACATGTTATTATGAGGTAATCGATAATAGTGTGATGTCAAAGTTGTGTAAATGAAAGAAAATTTGTCTATAAGAGCATATGAATTGATCACGTTTCGATTCATTACAAAGATAAATAAATTGAAGCATTAACTAATAAAAAAAAACGTGAACTTGGAAACATTTCAATGAAATGGGACTTCGGGAAAAGGTGACTCTAACCATAGTGATAATCGCGCTCATCCAGGTAAGAACAATTCTTAATTTATTTCTATAAAATTATGGACTTTTTATTAATGACTGACGGGTCGATGTTAGTTACAGTTATGAATATATTTGCCAATTTTTATGAAATATAATAATTATGTAGGTACAGACGCCAGCAGGTCAAGCTACCCGAATCTGTCAAATTTTCCCAATCAACCTTGAACCTTAGCCTTAACCTTAATACTTTAGCGATAAAGTTGAAAATCTATTAAAGAAATTTGACAGATTGTAGTAGCTTGATGTGCTGGCGGCGTCTGTACCAAGCTCTAAAATATAGCAGAATATTATAGTATTATTCTGTAAAGTTCAATTCGCACCTCTCGACTGATCGGACACGATTTTGTGGAGAGTTCATTTGTTTTTGAAGTAAATTGTGGAATTTGCGGATTTTTGGACATTGTTTGAATTTTGAAGTGATGTTTGAAATATGTCGAGTTAAAAAAATAAAACGTTCTATATGTAGTTTAGAATGTAACGAGCCGGGCATAAGTAACATTATTTACTTATAAAGCTAGTTCTATTTTTGTCAGTGTACGGTCTCATCAACCGTACATTTACTTTGCGAACGCAGCAACTTACTTGGATGTCGTGCGTCACAAACATTATGCTATGATTAGAACTTTTTAAGTAATGCACGTTGAGTCCTGAGTCTTCTGGAAGGGAGGAGACCTGTGTCCCAGCAGTGGGTACAATATAGGCTGATTATGGTGATTTGTGACGCACGACATCCAAGTAGGTTGCTGCGTTCGCAAAGTAAATGTGCGGTTGATGAGACCAAACAGACAGTTTCTTTGGTTCTTCATAAACATTCTGCCCTTACAAAAACAACGTCTATTTCAGATAGCGTGCAGATATTGCATGCCAAGAACGCCAAGAAAGGCTTCTTTGAAACGTTACTTAAACGACTTGAAACCCCTCAAAAACAACCCCGTCCCGACACTATACTCGCCGTCACGAGTCAACAAGATACCGAAACAAACATTTGGAAAAACAGCTCAAAATGGTAGAATTAGCCAGAACTCTCTTCCAAAGAAATTTCTGTACAAGACATTTAACTTTCCAGAAAATGAATACCCGATGGACAATTCTCCGAGAGATCCTTTTCGTTTTGGAATGAACTTTGATGAGAATAATCATGTGAACACTCTGCAGAAAGCCCGTAATTTACAAAGCTCAGCAATAAGCGATTTGAAAAAAGAAATTAAAATGAAACGTAAACTTCTAAGTAATAAACCAGTGAACAACGAAAATAGGCAGTTGAAAACAGACATGTCTTTGATAAAGTTCGCTCCAAGCCCTGATTGCACCACACGTTTGCTCGATTCAGAAACCTTTCCAGAAGTTCAATATCCCCTTAATACAATGGATACGTGGGGGCCAAATTACTGGAACTCTTTACCATTCACGCAGGAAACACCATACCCAAGAATTGTACAGCAAAAATTCAACCATAAAGCCAAAGAAGATATTAACCAACCTTTTACAAGACTGACGAAAGCAAAAGCAAGTAAATATCTTCAATCATACGATAAATTAAAAGAAGAACATAGATGTACTTCAACAGAAAACTCCAAACGTAGTAACGTAGGTCAGACAGGATTAAACTTTACGAAAACTGCGACGTGTGAAAGAGTTTCCGACGATTTTATTACTGCTGGTTTAGTATCGAATATTCCTAGCAACTCAACAGAAATGAGAAAGGCATTAACATCATCTACCAAAATAACAGCAAGTTCAGAAAATACCTGTCCAGTTACAGAATATCCATACCATCCAGTACCAGTTCCGTACAAAGTTATTGAAAATAACAATGAAAACATTAGCCCAGCATTAGGGCTAAAATATAACACAGAAGAATTAGCGGATGTGGATAATAGTGACATTGCTCAAACATTACAACTTATTCAAGAAATACTATTCAATGATGACACTTGTTCGGCTGTCTCACCTAGAAACTTTAGCAAAGAACTGGATAAAAATATGAGTACAAGTGACTGTTCTGACATCCCGGAGAATATAGCCATACCAATCACTCTGGTGGACTGTGGTAAAAACATAACTATTACCCCTTCTAAAGAATCATCTCAAGAAGCTTCTGATGATATGCCCCCAGTCGGTATTTTTCAAAACAACTTGCCATCGGTTCCAGAGGAGACAAAACCAGAAAATATACCAACAGTTGCAGATCCTTTAAATGTCAGAATTGTCCCATTCTCTGAACCTGTCCATGAAATTGAGGCACTCACAAATACCCCAAATTCAGACCTAACAAAGATGGCACCCTTATCAAATGGTTTCGCAGTTCCAAGTTCTACATCTATAATTATAATCCCAATGAACAACGACGCTGTTGGTAAGTCAAAGTCACACATGTTCGAGACTACATCAGATACACCAATTATTGTATACTTACCATCCACTTATACTCCATCTTTCAATCAAACAGTGTCTTCGTCACTCGATTACACCGTGCCAAATAATCAACTATACAATGTTCTTTCTAATATGGCGCCACTTCAGAATGATCACCCTTTTTCTCCCGCTCTCGTTAGTGAATTACTAAACAGTAATTCAGACAGTGGGTCATCTTTGCCAATAGACGAAACGTTGCCAACAAATTCAATGTGTAATGAGAGCAGTCCGTCATCAATTAGAGAGAAACCAATCTCAGCCATTGTATTACACAAATTATTAACAGACGATGCACCCTTTGTCACTACCACTCCCGATGAAAAAATGTCTGAACAACCTATAGAAACTGGTGACTTAGACATGAATACTAACACTCTGCCACCAAGTACAGAATTAGAACATCCACTCTTTGACTTTTCTGGTAGTGAGTTTACTTCGCTAAGCCATGGACCATACAATAACGTCCTCAACAATGAATTGCCAACAGTAGCGCGTGAAATCGATTCTGACCAGCAAATCTTAAGTGATTCTTCTAACGATTTGTTTATTCCAACACAGAATGTAACGTCAGAGCATTTGTATAATACTACTTCAATGGATAGTGTTTCAGAAGACTCTTTGTCTGAGATTTCAAATGACGTTCCGCCAGTGGCATTGGATAAGAACTTTTTATCTGTAACTCCTACAGACAGTATTGAAATACTAAAGACAAACATGCCCCTTCCTGAGTCTATTCCAGACTTGCAAGAGCCCGTGGATACACTGACTGAAAGTCTACCACAACAAATAGATAAAATCTTTCTTTCCACTACTCTTATTGAGTCACCATCTGCCGAACTACCACAACCAAAGGGGTCGTCATTTTCACCCACTCTACTATCTGAGCCCTTTTCTGACAAATTACCAGAAATAATGGATGCAGTATTCTCTACTACACCAGTTTCAGCTACCACTACGGATAGTACGTCACAACACAAAGGTAATACGCCTTCAACTGTAATCAATAGTTCTCCAATGAGAGATATGACGTTAAAAACCGAACTTTATAAGATCAGACAAATACTTGACAAGATGATTTCCATTGAGACCCCTACTTATAGTCAACCACCTCCTATAGATACTACACTATTACCAAATGATGACTCTGACAGACTTTTACTGCCAATGACTGAGACGCCTACTGAAAGTCTACCTGTGCCTGCAGTAGATAAAAAGCTCCTACCCCTTCCAGCAACCGTTAGTCCAAATGATAGTTTACGACAAGTGCCTGAGACGCTTCCACCTATATTAGTCGATGCAACCCCTACGGACACTCTTCGTTCACCAGGACATAAACTGGTTATTCCAAATAAACTTTTAGAAACAGACACTCCATCACTTCCTATAGATGAAACCATCCCACCCACACTAGAATTTGAGACGTCTGCTGACTTAGGTAACTTTGTTACACCGCTGTCTGAAACTGTCACTTCGCGTACCATGGATACTCCTGACAATGGTTTGTCACATAAGATGGATGATTTGCCATTAAAAATGGATTTACAGTTTCCGGATATCTATGGAGTTTCTAGTAACCTACCACTTTCAGTTGATCATTTACCAACACAGGTACATCCAGAACATACAATAAACCCTGGAGTTTCAACGAAAGAATTACCAACGCAAGTTGTTGAAACCCTAACTTCTGTTTCTAAAGTTCCTGTTAGTGATCTGCTAAAACAGACTGATGTGTTGTCATTGCCAGTGGATGAAGTATTAGAAGATGTCTCTCCTGACGTTCCGACGGGTAGTGATAAGACATTAATGAGTGGGTTTACTGACAAATTACTACACGATTTTCCGTTCTCTAAAGTTCCATCTGATGGCTTGCCAACTCTACCGACGAATGTATTCAAATTGCCAACTCATGAAACGTTCCCAGATGGTCAACTTAATGAAATTTCATCTACAGGCCCAGCTCAAAATGATCATTTACCTCTATCAGTGCAAAAAATTATCCCGGATTGGTCCCTTTCTAATGCTTTCACAAATGAACCCTCCTTGGAAGATGATTCATCTTCACTTGTTATTGATAAAAACATAGAAATTCCACGCTCCACGCTGGACACTAAAGACGTACCGCTCGTGGTAGAGAATTTGCTATCACCAAAAAACGATGTGACCCTGGACAGTGTAGTTACAGACATTCCCAGTGCCGTTTCACCGTCTTTAAATAAAGGGCTACAAACTACTAATCTAGACCAGACTAACGACGAGGTTCTCTCAGTGTCTACAGTTTCTGACATACCTCGTGACAAGTTGACATTACCTGTACATAAAATGTCACCTCTCACTGACGATACACAGACTGATCTTCCATTATCAATCAATAAAATACCTACAACTTCGAAGTTACCAATTACTAAGGCACTCTTGAAAAATGTACTTTCTGACATTAATAAAAGAGGTTTATCATCAGTAGCTAAAGCTCTACCTGTTACACCACATGCGTTATTGCCTAAAACGCTCCATTACGTAGATGTAAAATCTCCACTTTCTGAGATAAAAAACATTCCTCTACGGCCGGTAGAAAAGATCTTTCCTAATTCAGAACATACTGACAATCTGATTGATTATGTACCATTTTCTGAAAAACCGGTAGATACTTCAATCACAGACCTTCCTTTGCAGTTGCCAACGGATAAAATGCACAAAAACAAACCTTATATTCCGACCGATAACGTAGAAGACCATGACAATAATGAAACTCAATCTTTAGACGACCCTTCTCATGATCTACCAATACCCCTAGAAACGGTATCTCCTCCTAGGGATACCACCAAAACACCTACCTCTTCGAAATTGCACATAACTAAGGAACTTCTAGAAAATGTTCTGTCAGATATAACTACAAAGGATTTCTGGGTCCCAGTAATTCAATCTCCCCCAGTTACAACACCCTCAGTGTTAGCTGAGACACTTTCTCCTATTCCTCACATCACTGAAGATATTCCTGCTCTGCCAGTAGATAAAATCCTACCCAACACTTCCTTTTCTAACCATCAGACTGATAATTTACCTATTTCTATCGAAGATAATTGGCCATTACCAATAGATAAAACGTTTTCTGGATCACAAAGCTTGGCTATCCCTACAGAATTGTCATCATCAGTAGATAACATGCGCCCAGATACACCGAACATTGCAATGTATGACAAAGAACAAGATGAGAGCAAAAATCCATCTTCCAAAAACCTTACAGATGATCTTTCATCAGCATCGCTGATGGAAGGGATTATTTCTCTTTCTAAAGATACGCCAAGTGACCTAACATTACCAATGAATAATCAAACACCATCATCTTCAAAACTACCAATAACTAAGGCACTTCTAGAAAATGTTCTGTCAGATATAACTACAAGAGGTTTCTTAGTACAAGTAGCTCAATCTCTCGCAGTTACATCACCCTCAGTGTTAGATAAGACACTTTACTACGTAGAATCTCCTATTTCTCACAGCATTGAAGATAGTCCTTCACTGCCAGTAGATAAAATCCTACCTGACACATCCTTTTCTAATCTTCAGACTGATAATTTACCAATTTCTATCGAAGACACTGTGCCATTACCAAAAGATAAAACGTTTTCAGAACTACAAAACTTAGATATTCCTACAGAATTGTCATCACCAGTAGATGACATACGCCCAGATATACCGAACATTTCAATGTATGGTAAAGAACAAGATGAGAGTGCAAATCCATCTTCCAAAAATCTTACAGATGATCTGTCATCAGCATCGCCGCTGGAAGAGATTATTTCTCTTTCCAAAGATACGCCAAGTGACCTAACATTATCAAACAATAAAACACCATCTTCAAAAGTACCACTAACTAAAGCACTTCTAGAAAATGTTTTGTCAGATATTAATACAAGAGGTTTCTCACTACCAGTAGCTCAAGTTCTTCCAGTAGCACCACGCTCACAATTAGATAAAGCCCTTTATTTTCTGGAATCCCCAGTTTCTGCGGTAACTGAAAAGAGTTATGTTATTCCGACTGATAATTTCCCACCTTCTGGAATAAATGAAGATGTTGCCCCACGACCGACAGATGCAATGCTTCCAGAGTTTCCCATATTAGATAGTCCCACAGATTCCAATGAACAAGATGAGACTGCAAATCTATCTTCCGAAAATCTTACATATGATCTTTCATCAGCATCGCCGATGGAAGGGAGTCTTTCTCTTTCTAAAGATACGCTAAGAGACCTAAATAATAAAATACCATCATCTTCAAAACTACCAATAACTAAGGCACTTCTAGAAAATGTTCTGTCAGATATAACTAAAAGGGGTTTCTCGGTACCAATAACTCAATCTCTCCCAGTTACATCACCCTCAGTGTTAGACAAGGCACTCTACTACGTAGAGTCTCCTATTTCTCACATCACTGAAGATAGTCCTGCACTGACAGTAGATAAAACCCTACCCATCACATCACTTTCGGATCATTCGACTGATAATTTACCAATTTTTACCGAAGACAATGTGTCATTACCAATAGATAAAACGTTTTCAGAATTACAAAGCTTAGATATCCCAACAGAATTATCATCACCAATAGATAACTTAGTCCCAGAAATACCGCACATTTCAATGCATGAGAAAGAACAAGATAAGAGTGCAAATCCATCTTCCGAAAATCTTACAGATGATCTTTCATCAGCATCGCCGCTAGAAGGGATTCTTTCTCTTTCTAAAGATACGCCAAGTGATCTAATATTACCAAATAATCAAGCACCATCATCTTCAAAACTACCAATAACTAAGGCACTTCTAGAAAATGTGCTGTCAAATATTAATACAAGGGGTTTCTCATTGCCAGTAGCTCAAGCTCTTCCAGTAGCACCACTCTCACAGTTAGATAAATCGCTTTATTTTCTAAAGTCCCCACTTTCTGATGTAACTGAAAAGAGTTCAATTATTCCGTCTGATAATTTCCCATCCTCTGGAATAAATGAGGATGTTGCCCCGCGAGCGACAGATACAATGCTTCCAGATTTTCCCATATTAGATAGTCCCACAGATTCCAATGAACAAGATGAGACTGCAAATCTATCTTCCGAAAATCTTACATATGATCTTTCATCAGCATCGCCGATGGAAGGGAGTCTTTCTCTTTCTAAAGATACGCTAAGAAACCTAAATAATAAAATACCATCATCTTCAAAACTACCAATAACTAAGGCACTTCTAGAAAATGTTCTGTCAGATATAACTACAACGGGTTTCTCGGTAAAAGTAACTAAATCTCTCCCAGTTACATCACCCTCAGTGTTAGACAAGGCACTCTACTACGTAGAGTCTCCTATTTCTCACATCACTGAAGATAGTCCTGCACTGACAGTAGATAAAACCCTACCCATCACATCACTTTCGGATCATTCGACTGATAATTTACCAATTTTTACCGAAGACAATGTGTCATTACCAATAGATAAAACGTTTTCAGAATTACAAAGCTTAGATATCCCAACAGAATTATCATCACCAATAGATAACTTAGTCCCAGAAATACCGTACATTTCATATGAGAAAGAACAAGATGAAAGTGCAAATCCATCTTCCGAAAATCTTACAGATGATCTTTCATCAGCATCGCCACTAGAAGGGATTATTTCTCTTTCTAAAGATACGCCAAGTGACCTAACATTACCAATTAATAATAAAACACCATCATCTTCAAAACTACCAATAACTAAGGCACTCC
The DNA here is from genome assembly GCA_945859715.1 of Apamea sordens. Classification (NCBI taxonomy): domain Eukaryota; kingdom Metazoa; phylum Arthropoda; class Insecta; order Lepidoptera; family Noctuidae; genus Apamea; species Apamea sordens. The sequence continues at coordinate 14,988,539 of OX243987.1, forward strand.
TAGAAAATGTGTTGTCAAATATTAATACAAGGGGATTCTCATTACCAGTAGCTCAAGCTCTTCCAGTTGCACCACGCTCACAGTTAGATAAATCGCTTTATTTTCTAAAGTCCCCACTTGCTGCTGGAACTGAAAAGAGTTCAGTTATTCCGACTGATAATTTCCCATCCTCTGGAATAAATGAGAATGTTGCCCAGCGACCGACAGATACAACGCTTCCAGATAATCCCATATTAGGAATTCCCACAGATAAGTTACTACTGGACAAAATCCACAATTCTGAAATTTTGACTGATGACGTAGGACAAGAAGACAATTCTGAAATGTTGACTGATGACGTAGAAGATAGAGACATATGTGACAATTGTAACGATGACGTAAAAAATGAAGATGACTATAAATTTGCCATTTTGACCGATGACGTAGAAGATAAAGACAAATCGGACCTTTCGACTGGTGAGGTGGAAGATAATGATAAATCTTACTATTGGACCGATGACATAGAAATTGAAGACTCGAATGAATCTCTTTTTTCAGACGATCTAACTGACGATGTGACAAGTGATCTGCCATTACCACGAACTAAACCATATTTAGCTTCAAGAATACCAATAACTAAGGCCCTCTTAGAAAGAATACTTTCTGGCATTACCGATGGGGGTATTCAACCCTGAACCCCTAAATCACACAAGGCATATCTGCATGCAAAATGTTTGTTTTAAAAAAGTGTGTTGTTGATTTTGTATTACGTTATTTATTTAATTTATTTTTATAAGATAAGATTAATATATGTAAGGTCGAAACTCGAAAGTATTTAATAAAATAAGTTCTTTTTGAAATGTGTTATGTTATTCGCTTTATTATCATCGTACAATATCATACATATATTATTAAGGTTGCAAAAAGTATCTAAACTTATGAATTTAAAAGATTGTGGAAATAAATTCATAATGCAAACACAGTACATACCACGAAACAGCAGTATGCTAGTGCAAACAAAATATTAAAAGATAACATCTAACATCCATTGCACCTAATGCAATATGTATTTTGTCCACTCAGCGCTTAAAGCGCTTAGTCGAGCGATTAAATAAACTAGCTTAACCCTACTTTTTATAGATTATGCATCGCTTTTATATTAGCTTAGAAGCTATGAGGTTTCACTTCCAATGTATGTTCCAAAAATAAAATATCCTTTAATGATCGTATTATATGTTATTTATGATCACTTTTTCAATATACATATAATATATAGATGTTTTATTCAACAAAATGTTAACATCTCTACTTGATGGCTATTTTTAAGTGTTTATTATTTGAGAGTTTGAGCGCTGATAGCCGAAATACAGGCTTTCGCCTAGTTCGGCTACAGATGTCTAATTCGTTTGTAACAGGAAATTATAGCCTATAATATATTTGTGTATCATTGTAAACAAATATTGAATAAACTTATTATTAATATTACTTCCACTCATTCAGCTTAGCAGCACTAATGCATTTAAATAGCGTCATTAGCTCCGCACTTGAGTAAATAAGTCCACCACTTACTTTCTATGTTCTAGACTTAGATTTTAAAGCAAATAACTAGAAACACGCAGTAGATAATAAGAGAGACAAGTGTGTCGAAAAAGAAAACGAGATGGACGAAGATCCTTTATCGGGTGAAGTAAGAGATGAAAAGGAATTCGTTTCAGACGAATATATTGGCGAAATGTTTACACATTTAATGTGTCTTTTTGCCAACACTAAAGAGTAAAAAAACTGCAATAAATACTCATAACGCTTGGTGCTAAACTCGTAGTCAAATTCTGGGTTGACTTTACATAGATTGCCATCGATACACTAGGAAGGAGAAAAATACTCATAAATTCAATAGTTGTAATAAACCATTCAAACAATAGTCGTAAAAAGGGAATTCAAACTCAGACGATAAATTTTAATTCCATACTCTGAATCATACAAATACATATCGAAGACGAATCCGGATCCAAATAATATGAAAGGAAACATGATTGAATGGTAAGTCGTTGAAAAAACTTGGTTGTATACAAAATATGAACCGGTTCCAGTGACAGCGCGAGAGTGCAAGCCACTCAATATAGAAGTGCAGAAGAACCAGTTCGAACGATAGATAATATTCAGATAGATACTCTAAAAAAACCAGGAGGACAGTAAAATAATATTTCTGTAGATAAATTGACAATGAATTCAACACTTTTAAGTTCAAGATGTATAAATGGTTCTTCTTTTTTGGGCTCTGTTCTCTTAGCAAGAATATATAGATCGTGACGTGAAGATATAGTATCGTATTGCTCACTAGCCATTCGCATAATTCGCATACACTTGCCCAATTACTTGTTTTGTTGCCTTCCAACATTCAAATCATTCATTCATTCGTTGGCCTTTGTTTTCTTTGCAAGATCATATAATATCGCGATGTGAAGATATAGTAACGTATTTTGCATTACCCATTCCCATATTTGCCATACACTAGTCGAAATATTTGTTCCGTTCCAAAATCCAATTAGCTCCCCTGTTACAATCTCTACACAATAACGACGATTTTGCTGTAAGTTCTTGTTACCCTGCAGCACAAGTAATTGGCCTACACAATACACAAATCCCATTTCTTTCCGACCGGAAGATGCGTGCCCTTCATTTGTTTGGTCATGCGCACGTGACTGTCTTCTTGCATTGTATTGTATGGCTCTTCTGTAGCGAAGCATGTGGTAGCAGGCGACCTTGTGTGATTACATCATATTGACAGGCGCGCTCGGCGGCGCCGGTCGCGCTCCGCCGGGCTGCTCAGACGCAGGCGCGGCTCTACTGCGCAGCCTGCGCGCGCGCGTGTGACATGCTTCACTGCGCCTTGAGCCTCTATGGATCTGGCTGGAGATGCTGTATTTTTTATTTTCATATTTGATGTACTGATACTTTATACCTATATTTTTATTTGTTTTTTTTTAAACTGGTCTAGTCTTATTATTTGTATCTGGATTAATGGCGTCTAAAGTTTTAGTCTGATATTATATTTTCAGGCGATTATATGTAACCGGTTCTCATTCATTCAAGTTGATCATAATATGTCATTTGATGGCCTTCACTGCTTCCCTATTTGTTGATTGATTATATCTGCTAATAACATCAAATGCGTCGTAGATCACCTGGGCTTGACGTTTGAGTCTATTCAATATTTGCTTCTAATAGCACTACTAATACGGGCCATTTAACCCACTCTCAAAACAATTGAGCATAAAGTCATAATCATTTTGTTTGAAAGGCAAATTAATATTAAAGCAGAATAGACAGAACATGATAAGACTGGCCTTGGGACCAAAAGTCAGGACATTAAAGTCATACAAAAGAAAAAGGAGTTTAACAATATTAAGACAAAACAGGCTAATTAAGCAAACGCCGCTGATTATAATGAACACCCGCCTGCGATAACAAACTGCGACACAGGAAATGAAGTTGCAACGCTTATATCCAAAAACATACGTCAATCGTTGTTTACAACTCTCACTTTCCATACACAGATGAAGACGCGAAAGTGAATCGTTATCTCCAATCCAGGATTAATAATATTCACCGTACTTCAAAGTAGCTCTCGAGTCATAAATCTCAATGCTTCTAAATATAAACTTAAATTGATCGAGCCGTTTATCTCACGTGGTTCTCGGTGTACTTGGGAGACGCAGCTTCCCGCTCGCTTCATTGGAGCCCTCCTTTGTTCCATCGCGGATTGTCATCCGATTGTTCTTTGTTTCTATAAATGACTGGATTAACGGGCAACGTTACATTCATTTTGAATTGTGAACAAAGTAAACGATAAACTAAAGATACGATACACTAAGGTGTATCTTTAATTTTTGGTGACTTTACTGAACCAAGCAGTGCAGGGCGACTTACGAGATTTAGGTCGTAGGTCCGAACGCAGACAGGCGCTATACCTAGTGTAAATTATTTCATGACCACTGCTCTCAAAACGGTGAAGGAAAAAATCGTGAGGAAACCGGCATGTCCTAGAACCAAAAAATCGTAGACATGTGACATCTACCAACCCGCACTGGGACCGCATGTTCGATTACGGCCCACTCCCTCTTACCGAGTGGAGGCCTGTGTCCCACAGCAGAACATTGTAGGTTGTAGGCTGATTATGTTACTGAATTCTAGAGGTTGGGGTTTGTTACAGAATATAGAATTTTGGGCGCGACGTACCGTGACATGAAATACCAATGTGAAATACAGAATTCTTTATTTTAATTTAGTGCTAGTCACTAAATTTGATATATAAAATTTTATTATTTTTAACCGACTTCTAAAAAAGGAGGAGGTTCTCAATTCGATGTTTGTATTTTTTTTGGAAGTTCCTTATCGCGCGTTGCGAAAGGGGGCTAGACGGAAAAAATTAAGACCAAAAATTGGAACGACACTTTTTGCTACAGTTGTAAGCCGCGCGGCGTGCGCGTGTTTCTCTGTCTGTCTCTCTTTCTCTCTCTCTTATAGAAAGCAAGCCAGTTATATTGATACCTCTCAAGTTTTTTATGGTTGTTCGCGCATACATCCGTCGCTTGCCAACCGATTTGAAAAATTCTTTTTTTGTTGGAAATGGTATGTTTCCCAAATGGTCCCATGAAAATTTTATCGAAAAAGGACAAGCGGTTTTTGAAAAATCTAAAAATAAATATTTATACTTTCAGATTAGTCCATAATTTCATCAAAAACAGTTCAGTTGTTTGGTTTTTAAACCAAAGTTACTGGTAATAATTACAACTGAAAAGTGAAAAATAAAAACTTTTTTGCAAAAAATAACAACCAAAATGCAAATGTGGCAAACAACGAAAATGCTAACCCAACGACATCGACTTCCGAAATTAAAGTTATTTTTCGCTTTGTAGTGTCTTTTTTGAAAGTCGGTTGTTTTTTTTTTGCAAAAAAGTTTATTTAGTATCAGAAGACCAATCCCCGCTATTAAATTCCCGCTATTAACAATTAAAAATTTAGGCGCAATCTCATCTCAGCGACAATCTATGTCCAAAAACTTCTCGAAAATGTAGGGAAATTAGAGGTATTTTTGACAGATTGAAAATGTGATCAGACTGAGAACGTTCTTAAAATTACGAGAATTGCCCCTCTGATCTTAGTCTGTATTAATTGCTATACAGTTTGCTTATATTTCAAAGTAAGTATAGTCTCATAGTGCTGTATCAAAACCATGTCTCTTTAACTCACTAATTTAATTCTAAGAATGAACATAATCATCGGTGTCATTCAATGCGTGTGTCATTAGAAATAGCTACGTTCCTTACAAAGCAATCATTGCTATTACATTTATAAATAAATAATAGAACGTAGCTAACAATTGTTGGGAGTTTTCGAGAATAATGTTGTGTTGCATTGTATACCTACGTTTATGGTATCACTAGTAATGACTAGTGATGCATTATGGTGCAACCATAGTGCAACAAAAGAGCCTTCTCGAATGACTGTCATTCCTATAATTTACGGACCGTCATTGGTTAAAATTTAGACTTGTATCTTTACCAATAATGAAGCAAAGACCTCATAGCTTTGCATAGTAGATCCTTCCATATAGAAGTAGCTATCACAGGTAAAATTATCTTACGTAGGTATCTATATATATGCCCAGTTTGGCAATAATAAAAAATTCAACCATCTGTAAGCAAAACGATTCGTTTTTGTTTACCAACCGAGCATAAGTTACCGTCCGGCGCCACCTTAGGGGCAATTCTCCTAATTTTAAGAACGTTCACAGTCTGATCTCAGTCTCAATCTGTCAAAATATATCTCTCTAATTTGCCCACATTTTTTACAAGTTTTTGACATTTTTGTTTGTCGCCGAGACAAGACTGCGACTAGATTTTGAACGTTTTAAATGACGAGAATTAGCCTTTTGGACAGTCAGCCGCGCCACCAACCTGCATGCAGACTGGTTAATCCCTAATTCTCGTAAAGCTAGTGCCGATACGAAAGAACAAGAAGATAATCAAAATAGGCAGCTACAACGATGTTTATCAGAATATGATATATGGTACTAAGTAGATTATGCGGCTTGGCACAAAGCCCGCATCTCTGTGGATCTCCCTCTGTTTGTTCAATACTCAGTATTAAGGCAGGCATCGAAGCAAACAGATAAATTGTTTTCGCTTTTATGTAAACAGTACTTAATAATTTGTTGTAACCTCAAAACCTATACAAGGAGAATTTACTGTCGGAGATTCCTCGTACGTTACGCCTTTGTAAGTGTCAAATTTATGATCTAACCACAGTCGTATGTAGTGTCTCGCTTTGTGTTGTTTGTTGTGTAAACAATAATTTATCATCTGTATCTTGTACGTTTATAGAGGCTTAGTTAGTATCTGTGTTAGTGACACTGGCAATTATATCATTATCCTGCAAGCAGTCAACGAAACACTGACGATTTTCAATTGTTTAATTGGGTTCTCAAAGAACGTGGAAGCTCCAAATTGCTTGCTTTTTGTTAGAAACTAGGTTACGATTTGAAGGTCAAACCAAAGAGTAATCGAATCTTTTAAACCTAATGGAATGTCCCCGTTATGTAGGTCTAAACTGCCTCTTAAACAACCCCTCAAAATGGCCATATAACCCTCCCGCTCTATCGTTATTTCTCCAGAATAGAAGACATATAGCTCGATATAAAAGAGATCTATCTCTATATTCACCACTGTCATCGGTATCTGTGAGTGTTTTAAAAGCTTTATTTCTCGAGGGTTCCTCTTCGCCGGATTTTGCGTGCCTGTACATAAATCTTTTAAAACTCTTTACACAGCTTATGGAAAGAATGTGTGAAGGGTCCCCGAAACGATCGATTGCAATTGATCAATAGTAATATTGTCAATCGCTTCAATTGCATTGGGTAGATGATCAATTTGCGCATCAATGTGTATTGGTCATGTAAATACAGGGTCAAATTAAATTATCTAGCTAAACTACGCAGTCGTGATGGGTACCGATATCTTAACACGATAAAACAAAATAAACAGATTTTCTCATCTAAGTACTTCAAATAACTATACTACCAATGGTCATTGACCCCAGAAAACACTTCAAATCTGTGAAGTTTCGCTACCTAATTAAATTTGACCCTGTATTGATCGTTTCGGTTCAGGGTCCAAATTAAGTACATATTATTCCCCGCGAAATCTTACCATGTGCAAACCAAGTCACTATCGTGTCTTGTTAGCGGCAAGGAATGGAAATGTCAACCGTACGGACAACATGTATTTTGACAGTTCAAACCACGCCATTGTGTCATAGAGAATACGTTAATAGCAGCCCGGACAAGTTCTCGTAATTTTAAGGACGTTCACAGTCTGAATCTGTCAAAAAATACCTTAGAATTTCCTACGTTTTTGTCATTGATTGTCGCTGAGATGAGATTGCGAATAGATTTTGAACGTTTTTAATCACGGGAATTGGCCTTCTGATATCGTGATTAACTAAGGAATTGACGTGGTTTCGAAGTAAGGAATCGTTAAGTGGTCATAGTGAATTAGGGCCCAGACCGTTTTATGCTAGTCGTTTTTTAAAAACAATATTACCTATTCTTGTTATTTCGGTCGTAATCTTTTTACTCTGAGCTCTGACGTCTTACATTGGCGTTAATACCTTTTCAATATTTACGAAGTAGGTTAAAAGTATTCACAATCCAATAAAGTAAATGTCAAAGGAAAAGCAAAGACTTATTGTTTTACGCTGGCGCGTTTGGGGACGTATTACGAAAATGTGGCCTATATGTATATACATACATATTGGTATTATGTGACCTCTGATATTCAAAGTTTATTTAGAGATATTTTTCTTCTGTCGTTTCACGTTAGAGAAAAAGTTCGTATAAAAGCATTGGGGAGGAATATTGGTGAGGCATCGAATCCGCATCGAGGTGATCCGGCAGACAACCAAAGTTTGTCGACATAGCCCACAGAATAAGAAAGCTGAAGTGGCAATGGGCAATATTAGTCGTAGTACCGATTACCGTTGGGGTAGACCGTAGACGTGTTCTTGAGTGGAGACCGCGAATCGGCAAACGTAAGGTAGGAAGCCCTCAGGCTAGGCGGAGCGACGATCTTCGCAGGATGGCTGGTAGCAACTGGATGAGAGTTGCTGAAAATCGAGTTGAATGGAAATATGACAGGCCTATGTCCAGCAGTGGACTGCTGTAGGCTGATGATATGATAATGTTGAAAAAAATATTAACAAGAAACATTCTATGGCAAGTAAGAGACATTCTGATGCAAGAAACATTCTGGTGTCGCCAAACTTGTAGCTAGGTTCTCGCCATGTTCTCGCCCAACTCAGTATAGGTTGCTATCGAAACGATAAGAAGATTAAAATATACTTCTTCTTCTTCCTACTGCCCTTTTCCCAGTTTAGCTGGTGTCGGGCCTCCTTGTGGCTGGTGGTTTGCCTCTAAATCTTGGCTGTGTGTCAATGTTAGGTAAGAATAGTCTTCACAGAGTAGTTGTCATCTCGGTGCATTACAAATGTCCACAACAACAGAGTCTACTCTCTTTAAGTTTGTCTGAAATTAGGGCGAACGTATTCGTTACGGACGAAAAAATTAAAAAAAAAACTTGAGAGGTGTCAAGGGACACCCGGATGGAACGAAGTTCAAAGAGAGAGAGAGAGAGACAGACAGAGAAACACGCGCACGCCGCACGGCTTACAACTATAGCAAAAAGTGTCGATCCAATTTTGGTCTTAATTTTTTCCGTCGAGCCTCCTTTCGCAACGCGCGATAAGGAACTTCGTTCCAAAAGGTTCGGAACTGATCGGAAGATTAAAATATACTTATAATAGTAAGTAGTAGTACTTACTTACTACTTATAGTTGTAATAAATCATGGGTCTTGTGTAATCATAGATGTTGAGTTATAAATGTCACAAAGCCTGAACAACGAAACAAATGACGTCCCTGAAACGGCTGTGCTTGAAGGTGCAGCACGGCGCCTAACATTTAGCTGAATGGCAGACATATGGACAGAAGTTCAAATAAACACGAAAGATTCTAAAACTAGAGATATTGGTTTAGTATATAAGTATTAATAATAATATTAATAATAAATCTGGTTTGTGATAGAAGTTCAATCTTTAGAAGAAGACCCAAGTAGGAGTTTGTCTTACAGCAATTGATTTTGTGATAAATTATTTGGCACAATTTGGCCTTTATCATTTAGTCATGAAGCGGGAACAATACATACGATAAAAGGGCACTCTAGCTGCGTGGCGTGTAAAAAGGATACTGTTGACGAGACATTTCTAAACTCTCAACATTTTCGAGTTAACGTAGAATCACACAATTAGCCTATAATTCAATGTTCCCACCGGCATCCTCTCGATGAGAGGGAGTGGGCCGCAATCCACCACGCGGGCCGAGTGCGGTTTGATAGATGTCACATGCCTTCGAATTGGTCGTCCTCATTTTGAGCGCAGTGGCACGGTAATATTATCTATTACCGTGGCAGGTGGTAGTGGTGATGTAATGTACACAAAGTACCCAAAGCGCCCGTTTGTTTCCGAACCTACGATCTATAACTTGTAAGTCGTAAGTCGTTATCACTAGGTCACCACCGCTCCTGTAGGTGGAATAGGTTTCTCATAATAAGTTTGTAAGGCAAGATTCTCTAGTTTTGTCTTCTACTAAAGTCAAATAAGCCATTACCACTCAAGTTTGAACTTTATGAGTAGTAAACTGAATAATATGGAAGGCAACATTGTACAACTAAGTTACAGCTTCGACAACTTCAATAAAAGTTTTAATAGTTCCCCAAGTAGATGTAACTCTAGCGATAGTATAATTATGATAGTTGTTATAGCTTAGTCAACTTTTAAAAATAAATTGTCTACGAATTAAATAAGTAGGTATATTAATAAAATTGGTCCTTTGTAAACAACAGGGCAACACTGAAAGACTGTTCGGATTTCAATTTAGAACGGTAATGGAATCTTCTTACAAAAAAGCAGTGAGCAAGAGGCTGGCTGGATTAGCAGCAATGCCTTTCAATGTGGCAATGACCGATGTTGCTATGCTTTAACAAAAAGCCCATTGAGGTGAAAATCCAGCACATCAAGCTACCCGAAACTGTAAAATTTTCCCAATCAACCTTGAACCTAATGCTTAAGCGATAAAGTTGAAAATCTATTAAAGAAATTTGACAGATTGTATCTTGATGGGCTGGCGTCTGTACAATCTGGGGTTGCAACTTAAAACCTTCAAACCGCAATCCAACTAGTCCGATGTTTACCAATAAACTCTCATAGTTCTATTGTAAACCCCAACTAAAGCCACGATTTTGTGCAAATCACCGAATTAAGGAGCGGGTGTCCTTACTGCACCCCTCGCCATTCTGCATTGTTTGTCCTACTGTGCATTGTCTGTCTAATAGCTAAGATAACCGCCCAATTATTCCCTCCTCGCCCACATCAGCCATACAATAGCTCCGTTCACAATAGCACTGTGTAGTTATCCGCATAGCTTTTCTTACAACCGCCTTGTAGATATAAAGATAATATTTTTAAAGTAAATTACGGTGATACGTGTGGTCTATGCCTGGTTCACACGTTGTTTAGTTAATTGTTTTGGCCCCGTTTAGCACGAGTGTTATTTTATTGTGCTGCAAACAAATTCCTTGAATGCATAGGTCGTTGTAAGTCATACAAGGACTAAACAATTTACAACCATAGAATAATTAGTTTATTTTTTTATTATTCTACTAGCTTCTGCCCGCGACTTGGTCTGCGTGAAATTTCTCGTTCCCCGAACCATCCCGTCGTATCGTATCGCATCACCTGCCCGCGCTGTCACTTCGTTTTCGCTTAGAGTTCTTTCTGGCTTTTTCTCTTTGTGCTCGGCTCCTAACCGCCATAGCGTGATGTTAAAACCTTCCTCAAGAATTGAGCTTTCAAAAACAAAAAGAATTTTTCGAATCCGACCGGTAGTTTCAGAGATTAGCGCGTTCAAACAAACATAGACACAAACTCTTCAGCTTTATTATTATGTATGTATTTACAACCACAGAAAATTAGTATTAATTTTTATTACTCTATCATTACCTACTCCATGACGTATCACTTTAATGACCTCACAAAAAACTCCTGGAAAAAAAACAATTGACGATCATATGTTTTGTCTCGCAGCGGTCTACGTCCTTCGGCGGAGGTACATTCAGCCGTATAAATCTTCATTAGTACCCCTATCGGGCACGCCGCTGACCGGCCCTTTTACTCTCCGACCAATTTATCGGCCGTTCCGTTCATTGGCTATAACTAGACCACTCAAGTATTATTCGGGCTTAGGTATGCCACGCAGTACATAAAATGTGATACCGTGGTCGTAAACTGGCGTCGTGCGTGAATGCCTGATGCCTGTGCACGACACGATTCGTTGCGCTGCATTCAGTAAAAAAATAAGTATATGGACCGTGTATTCAAAATTCGAATGTCGTTGTTTGATGTATTTTGTTTTCTCATGGAATATAATGGCTTTACAATTTTTTTAAATGGCACACTAAAAATAATAAAACCGCTTTACAAGTTTGCGTAACACAAAACAGAATATTGCAATTTATTTTATCCTTATTTCTTAACCAACAATCTCAGCGACAATCAAAGGTCGATTCACAGACTGTAAATAACAGCGAATTAAATATTTTATGTAAGTAGGTATCTTTAAAAACTAGATTTTTTGTAAGACGCATTTGCTAAAACAACTCCTTTGATGAAGGAAACTTCACAGAAACAAGCCACATCGTTCAAGTGGTTGATAGACAGACAAGAACACTAGGTTTACATTTGGTTACTTTATAAACAAGACAAGAATGTAGGTACAAAGAATTCATTATGGTCTCTAATTATGTCTGTTGTAGACTTGTGACGTCTTAGCAGTAATTATCTGAATGCAACAGCTATTTGGCTAAAACGTGAATCGTCCGTGCAACTACTTATAAACATTACTATTTGACGACTAACATGTATCTTATGTGCCAGTAATAAGAAGAACCATTTCGAATGTAGTCTATGTTTTTTTTTTTCTAAGGGCATGTCTGGGAGGAAAAACGCGGCAAATTCTCGTGCGAGAATTCAGCAGATTCATGGCAGCGCGCTTTTTTCGCCGAGTTTGGCGTTTTCGGAATTCCTATTACAACTTGTGTGTCTGCTCAGATTTGTCCCTAGCTAGAAGGGCTAGCCTACATGGTTATTTTTCAACTTGGATAAAGCTGGTAATCTACAAGGTTCATTAAGGAAATTAGCCCCAAACTTTCTGCAGGAAGCTAGACGTTCCGAGTTTAAAGTCAAAAGTTTCAATAACACCTAAGTACTCCTACAGTACTGTAGAGACTATAGCCTATTTGGTGCTTACATGCAACCTTCGCGAGTCAGTTAAAAGTTATTGGCGAGACAAACATGAAGTTAGTAGATTAGGCGTCACATGCAAAAATACGTAGAATGTAGCATCTAATAAAAACAGACCAATTTCGTTGAATTATTTGGTAACTGCGAACAACCGTTGGTAGGTACCTAATATTGTTTTTATTAAAGGTAAAATAAATAAATGCAAAACATTAAGGTCTATCAAACGTCTGTCTTGTAAAGTGTAATACTGAAAGATAATTCGATTATGAAGTCGTAACCATTTCAAGTTAACCTCATTTGTTGATGTTCTTTTTTATTCGGCTTCGTGCCCACATAGTTCGCTTTTGGCAGTTTCATAAGACCCTTGACATTTCAAGTGATCGCCTCCAATCAGCTGACTGTCAAGTCGTGCGATGCTTGTCAGAACTCGTAGGCATGCTTACTCAACCGAAAAGCGAGCCATAAAGTTAATTTCACTTTTTCAATCTCGCTGCCCAGTGTTCTAAAACTCGTTTTAAAAGTTGAATTAGCTGTCTCCAAAAAGTATTTAATCGTTTAAATCTTTTTGGACATCGCTTATTTTTGAATTTAGTACTTACTTACTTACTTGTAGGGCTTAATATTATTGTTACGATTTAATTTACTACTCGTAACTAGCGACCTGACCCTGCTTTGCACGGTTTTTATGACTTGAAAAAACATCGAGATTTCTTTATGATTTGTAAAATTAATATTAATGTATGAACCTTACGGAATAAATTCTCAAGATGAAAGCAATAACCGCATCAAATTCCGTGGCGATGTAAGAATAACGTGGTCACAGACAGGAGGTCTTCTCTCATCAACAAAGCTATGGGCCCGTCCGAAAGTAGTTGGTCAGTCAAAACATGTATCAAATTAAATTTTTCGGACGAGCAAATCACATCGGAAGTAGGGGACAACTGTCAAATCGTGTTTTCAGTCATTCCTAGTTCGAACCCCGAACTAATCTTATGTCCGTAAATGCTACGGAGTTGGAAACGCCCTTAACTCGGACCAAAACTATGGACATAGTGCTTAGGGAGTAGACCTTCAGACGCGAAAATCGTTTTTTTATTTTATAATATCTATAGAAGATATTATAATTGGATGATATCCTAAAGGCCTTTTGTGTTAGGCAACTGAAACCGTAACAGTTGAGTCTAACGAGACAGCCAGACGGTCGACTAATGAGCAACAAATAATCCACAGAACTTGTAAGTTTTCTCTTTCAACAAATCAATATTGATTGAATAACATTTTCTCTTTACTGCGGGATATTATGCCGCGAATCTCGAATCAACCTCAAACTCTAACCATTTATTTTAATTAAATCATTTACAGGCACTTTTGATTTGTCAAAGAGTGGTTAGATAGTCTGTAAGTTGAAGCTAGTTCTTAATCTGAATCTTAAAACTAGAATCGTTTTTCTTTACACAATGTCTGTGTAATCTTAAGAATATAAAATTATAATCTCTAGATTTTCGACCTAAAACTTAAGTGAAATCCGAACAGTGGCACTGAGTCAAAACCTTTTTTGTAGCCTTTTTAG